>CM060935.1:690583163-693440663 GCA_030765085.1 Allium cepa | reverse complement strand
AACTTCATTTAGTTTAAGTTAATTTCAGTTTGATTAAATTTTATTCCTCAATCCAACTTAAATTTTATTTTCCAATTTAATCACATCCAAAATTTAATCTATTTAACTAATCTACTAATTTATTGCTTTCAAATCGCCATAAACTTAATTTAAAATTTTTATTTTTTGTCAACTTAATCCAAGTTAAATTTCATTTTTTTCCCTCTTGTATAATTTATACTCATACAATTTTCCCATATTAGTTATATAAGCCATTTTAAATTTTATAATCATATTCGACTATAATATTAACATCTAAACACTTCCATTATATATAATAATTTCAGAAAGTTTTTTCTTTTTAAATTAAAATATATTTTGGGTAAAATTATATCACTTACCCCCTTTTTAAAACAATACTGTGTCAGTTTATCGTTTTCAAGTGTTTATAAATTCTTATCGAATTAGGGGCCCACTAACTCGATCAGAATACATATCCCACTCAACCAATAAGTTAACACAATATTTAAAATAATTTATATTCACTAAAAAATATGCGCTCACATCTATTAATACTCTCAAACTCATCCTAGAGTACTATTGACTCTATCTCTATTGAGTAATCATCACCAGAGCCAAGGTTCTCGCTTAACCTTCAGCTCTGATACTAAATGTAGCAATCCGCAGTTCCGTACCCCTTGAGTTTATAATAATTCTTCCACGTTCAACCCAAAGTGTATGAAAGAGCAAATAACTACGGGTAAAAAAAGAAAGAGGTAGAAGAAGAAGAAGATAAAAACAACATCAGAGTCTCACAATCGCAGCGGAACAAAATATAATATATAATAGTAGTTCTAAATACAAAGAAATATGTACTGTCATTTATACATACCATTATCAGAGTACAACAATCATCCATCACTTTGGACAGCTTATTATCAGTCCTTACACGCTGGAAATAATAATTCAAGTATGGAGATACGTCTCCGTTATCCAGCTCTCCTCTTGAGCTCCAAAGCATATCATCCTGGATCTGTTCAACTCGATCTGGCCCGAGCATCATAATAAAACAACACCTGAGTCAGTCTGGAAAATTAGCGTAAGAAAACCACACTCAATTGTATTATTATATTTTTGAAAATCCTTTGAAAACAAAGGTATCTCGTAAGACCACGCCACAAACAAACATGGCGAGTTTTTACCGTACGATAACCAAAACATTTTTATCAAATCCGTCTGATATTATAATAGTGTCTATAGAAAGTAAAATAGAATCTTGATGAAATGCTTGCATCTCACGTTCTAGCATAGTTGGGCACAATCAAAACAGTGTGGGCGCTTATTGGAGAATGGATTCCATACAATGGCAGGCTACTGGGGCACCGCACGTCACAGAACCTGGTCTAGATCAGAGTACCAAGGACCTCTCCCGATCCCCTACAACACAACACCGGAGCTACCCCTTATTGGATAGTCCGAACAAGATCACCCCGCGGTTGGAGCTAACAACCTCCTACACATCCAAAATAAGGGACTCTAGATAGGGGAAATCTTAACCTAATTGGGTGCTATCCATATAATCTTGTTGCACCTCCCCTGTTTTAGCCATTCCCGGTTATGAGGCTTGAGGCTATGCATTACCTTTTAAGAACGAGTCTCATTTAGAATGCTCATCGTCCTCCTGATGATGTTTTGATAGCATTCGTCCATACAAGTTGTTCTAGGTCCGGACAAACCGAATCACCGTCTTCATCATCTTCACGGTCTTCATTCACTACATTCAAACCAAATAGAAGTGGTTTTCGGATAATTAAATCCAAACCCGGTCTCTTCGAAATGATCAGTGCATCGACCAATATTGGTAGTCGGTTATTTAACTATCATATAACATCCACAAGCAACCATCAGGCCTTAGATAATTTTTCACAAATTATTTATATCAAATTATCTACTCAAGATATTATTTTCGTATATCAACATTTTGAAAATAGTTCTCAAATGCCTTTTATTCCCATGGAAACAAATTTTAACCCTTGTCCGATACTTAGAATATTTTTTCCCACTTCATTTAATATTCAATACTTTGAAAATATTTACTTATTTCATATTTCTTCTAAATAATATTATTTACAACTTTATTTGTAAATCCCTCACTCGTCCCACACGAATTCTATAAAATTCCATAATTCCTTATTTAATTTCCTTTAATATTCCCAAAGCCATTTATGCTTATTTTAAATTCCAGTTTCACTTCTACTTCCCTTGTGAATTTTATTTCACCATTTGAAGTTCGCTTATCTTATGCTTTAGAAATTTATTTAAATTTCCATAATACCATTATTAGATCTTCTTTTAAAATCTTATTTGATTACATAAACTTCGCTTCCCATCTCGAGAGGATTATATAAATGAATTTAAAACATTTATAAAATTTATATATGAAATAAGAATAACGTTTTAGTTCTAAAAAAAATATGGTTTTAGGTAAAACTAAAATATTAACATCTTAAAAGCATTAAAGGTTCATATTCAGAAATTAATTAATTTGCAAAGTTGATTTATAAAGTTAGAATTTATCTAAATAAATATAAGTACTAATTTCGGAATATTCTAAATCCAGATAATAGCTTTAAAAGTTATATAGTATGGCAATTTAAAATCTCGTTTAAAACAATTTCAATTTACTTAACAAAAATCTATTTTTAGAAAATCAAATATTTACCAATTCAGTTCATGGGCTCCTCTTGATTCGTATCACATTGACCATATCACCATTTCACTCATTCGAAATATATTCAACTATTTCTTTTCAAAACGATTTCCATAACTCAATATAAGTTCACACCATAACTTATATTTTGAACATATCTACTGATATCAATCTACCTCATTTATAAGTCCCATTTATAAATTTATAACTCCCCAGAGTTTTCCATCTATTTATAAAAACGGATTCTATTTAAAAGTCTGATTTTAATTTCCTTCCTTAATAAATTCCAATTTACTTCAAATCTAATTTCAATTATTGCTTAAGTTCTTTTCAATAATTTCAAAATATCCTTCAAGTTCTTTTATATAATTTATTTCAAAAATCTCTACTAAAATCAATTTTACGCATGGTTAAGTGTAGCCCAAATTAGTTAATATATTTTTATCCCACTTAGTTTTCCTTCAGAGTAAATCCAGTTTACAGTATAAATATTTACTATTCAAATTTCCTTTCTAAATTCCTTCAAATTAATTATATATGTTATTTAAAATGCCCATTTTACTTCCATGCCATTTAACATTTAATGATCTAATTCACACACAATCCATACGAATCTTCCCACCATATGGTATATCAATATATATATATATATATATATATATATATATATATATAATAAATATTTTTTGTATGAGGAATCCTATTGGATCCATCCAAACTGTTTTTCCTGCATCCACATATGTTAGTCAACAAATAAAATACCAATCCCACTTTGAGGGGGATATCGCAATATATAGAGTCATCCGCTGTTATGCGGGGTGCATAGGGTCTCATCCGCTATATAATGCCGGAATATCAATCACTCCAACATATATACACACTACTATATATATAATATAATCCAATAGACAAATTTTAAGTTTATCAATCAAGTCAGGCATCCAATAATTTAAATTTAATATTTAATTTAACAAGGTAATCCAAATGAGTGAGAAAATCTCACCTTTTTTTCGTTTGCCATCCGTTTCAATCTCGGCTTGGTTTCCCGATTTCCGACCTTGTATAAACATTTATACGGTTTATTAATATTCGAAATAATCGAACAATCAATTTTCATTTAATAATTTAGTTCTAAACTAATAATTTTCCTTTAAAAATTTCTTAGTAACTAAAATAATTAAATAGGTTAATTAAACAAATTAACCACCAAATCCACTATTTTAAGATAAACCAGTAAAACCGTATATATATAATAAAAGCACTTATCCTTATGAAAATAGTCTATGTAGATTCCAAAATCTATATATATATATACACCTATAAAAATAACCTATATTACCATTCAAAATTTCTATTTTCTAAATCTTATCTATATATTTATATACTATTTTCTATTTTTCTGTATATATATATTTATTAAATTCTAATGTAAATAAAATATCTTCCTAGAATATATATATATATATATATATATATATATTAAAACAGAAATGGTTTTATACTTCACTGTAATATTTTTTTTCTTCTTCTGTATATATATAGTATAATTTACAATATATATATATATATTTATATATGTGCGTATATATATATTTAAATTGAATCAAAAACCAAAAACTGATATATACCTCTCTGCTACACTGTGTACCCAGGTCACCATCACGACCTTCCCTCCAGTCGCACCGCTGCTCAATCGCCACTTCTTGTTGCCATCGGCCGTCACCCTCTCGAGTCCTCTTGCGCCACGCAGACGACGTTCCAAAGCCCCCAAAATCGAACATGCCTTACAAACTGGACCTGTAGTCATGCTGTCAAACCTACATTCCCGTCTCCCCTGAAACGCGACAGCATCAGGCACCATCGACGCGCAACTCAAGTCCTACCTCCTCACCTGTGCTGTCGAGCTCGTCCCTCTTCTCGCGACATCTCTCTCTTCCTCACGCAGTCGTGATTGAATCGCGATTCGTATCTGCATATTTTTTTTCTATGAATGAATTGAATTCGTTTTCGTTCTTCACTTTTTTTTCAAATGGTTTTGGGTAGATTCGAACTTTAGAGAGAAGAAATGAAAGAGCTCGCGATCTCTGTAGTTTAAATTTTGACCGATTTTTTTTTGAGAGAACGAACTAATTCGTTTCTTGCTTTTCTATGAACTGAAGCACGGATATAAAAAGAAGAAGGAAGATGCTTTTCATGCGACGAAGGATAAAGAAGATGCGAAAGCTGCATGTTGAATGCCTGCTATAGAGAAGGCAAAAAGTTCTGATGGTGAAAGAAAGCAGGCTGATGGAAAGGAATTTTAGCTGTGTTGACTAGGGTATATAAATATATATTAATTAAATACAAATTGTCTCAATTTACCCAACACGAAATTTTGACCTCTTATCGAGGCGTGCCGCTAGGCGTTTATAATGTTACACCCCTATTTTGAACGTAGTGGAAAAGGTTTCAAGTCCTAATTCGATCGTATGGTGAAGATAGCTTTTTGGACCTGGTTGTTATATTAGATTTCGATATAAACTTCAGCGCGTTTACAAAACGTACGGCCACACGATAACTCTAAAGTTACAAAATTTGAAATCCAATAATAATACAATATTACGGTTCCAATGAAACTGGTTTCGTCGAATTCTGAGACTGCGCCTGGAAAGGCTATTTTAAATGTCGATTTAAACGATATATTTTTAAAATTGAAAAATCACTATATCTGAATCCTAAATCTATTTATTAAATAAATCCTAGTTTTCTATATTCAAAACCAATTTATAGTTCAATTTCAGTGTTTAAAACTGTTTAAATGTTCACAATTAACGCCAGAAAAATCCAGGTCGTTACACACAAAACTGCTTTCTTCATCTTATCCATGAATCTAATCTCTGTGAAGCTATTATTGATTATTTGGACAAAATTTGCATAACCTAAAAGTCGAATTATATAGCCGAATCAAAAATTTGACAGAAATACTCAATCTAATTGAAATATAAAGTTCATAAATATTTAGTGTGTATGTAGAAACCTCGAGAAATTAGACATGACGTAGAGAGCTAGCAAAGCGATGATGATGGAAAGCGCTGGCATGACTGGAGAGCACTAGAACAAAATGACGAAGGAAAATGCTAGCACAACGATGAAGATGGAGGAAGCGTGGGAGGAGGTGAATTATGCTGAACCGAAATGGGAAAAAAAGTTCGAGGTATTGAAGAGTAGTAAAGGAAGAGTTTAATTTTTTTAAGTACCAAGGAAGGAAAACATGACAGAAAAAGAAAAACAAATTTTACTGGAGCGGTAAAAATTTTAGAACGCAGGATGGATGGAAAATATTTAGATACGTTTATAAACTAGGATAAATTATTATTAGTTTCAAACGCTGCCACTTACTGCAACCAAATGAAGATTTTCTTGTAGTGATAATGTGAGATTTTGAGATATATTTGGGCATTACTATGCACTAGCCTAACTATGCTTGATGATTTCTCGAGTATTGATGATATTTGGATTATGATGATGATTACAGATGTGGATGATTCACCGATTAGTCCTTGATTTTTTGATTTCCTTTTTGATGTAGTTTACATATAGGCGATGATATCTTTATGCATGGTTTCTTATCATTATTTTACCATGTTGTCATGTACATTTTATACATCTCTGTCTATGGGTTAACTCCTTGATTTAGACATAGTTTGATCTATGTTATTTATATAATACTTGCATTAGTCCAACATATTTAAGGTTCTAGGATGAAGAGACCAACTTATGTTTTGTAGGCATAAGGGAGGTAAGTTATTTAGGATAGTTATAGATTATTTGTGATACAGATTCATTATATGCTTGTTACAGTGTTGTATATTGACTATGTATTATATATTATTTATATTATTAGACATTGAGATGCTTGTATTCACATTGTCTCTTTTATATTTCATATCATATTTTGATGCTACATTTCTGACTCTGTGTTCTTTGATATTTATTATATATTGTATATAGTTCTATCATGGAAACTCATGTGTTTATTGCTTTGTTATGGTACTAAGTACGTATATTTGAGTTTATTTATTTGATTTTGAAATACATACCAGTGTTAAAACAAGAGAATATTCATGTGTCAAATCCTAATATCGCCTCATTCTCCATATTATCTAAAAGTATTACCTAGTAATACTCTTAGATAGTATGATTATAGAGGTGAGGTGTTTTAGTTGGTATCAGAGCAGGTTTAAAAGAGTACATTATATATAAGAGATGCGAGTTTTGACCTTAGAGGTGACTTAGAGTCTCCGTCCCCTTAGGGGTGTTGGGTGGTTAAGCTGTAGTAAGGAAATATATATATATATATATATATATATATATATATATATTACTTATTATACGATGATTACAGGGGTAATCAATGAGGGACGAATTTTTATATTTCTTATTGTGTAATATTTACCACTTCCATGGTCTTGAGCATAAATGTCTATATGAGACACAAAGTAGTTCATAAGGGTGTAAAGGAAGAAGTTATAGATTCGACTTGAATGTGAGCTCAGTTGATAAATATTAGATCTCGGTATGGCTTTAAATAGAGTAATCTAATACGTAAGGATCAAAGTCAGAGTGCACATCGAAATTTGATGGATCACTTTCTGGTGATCGGTTAGTTCATTTGGTTTTATTGGTTAGCTTGATGGATGTTTTGATTTCCTTATGTGATTACATGGATTTCTAATGATTTGTTTAGTGGGTCCATCTGGGGTATGATGTTCAATAAGAACCATCACTCTTGGCAAGTATCTGCTTAAATTTCTTATATTTGGAACCTAAGAGTGTCTTCGATCATGAAGTTACCGGTAGTGGTAATCGAAATTCTTTTAAAATGAGATAAAACCGTATATTTTTATATAAAATTTAAAATGTGATAGAAGAGAAGATGAAAGATCACTTGCTTATTTTATAGATGGTTGGCTGGTGATGATTGAAATTTTGTAGTAAAATATTTTTATTGAATTCTTATGAATTATCTACAAATGTTTTTATACAAGCAAGCATATGTTCTGATTTAAAAGTCTTTCTAGTTATAGTGTATGTTTGTTTGCTTTGGAAAGATATTTATTAGAAGCCGACATATTTTGTAATTGGGACCTTTTCAATTAAAGGCATATACTTTTATATGATATATGAGAGGAATGTTTTAATTTTTTAAATAATTGTATATTGAAAGCATCTTATATATAAATATATTAGTTTGATGAAAATTGATATTGATAGTGTGTTAATTTGCTTGTTGAGCATTTTAAGAATTTTGGTTGATGTATGTGACTAATGTTATAGATAGTGATTCCTAAACACTAGGACAAGGCATATGAGCACGAAATTTTGAAAGGTTTTGAAAATTAATGTAATATTTTGAAAGAAAATAAAATGTTCTAAGGTATTTTAAATCAATAATTTTTAATAATATTTCAAAGAAAGTTATATTTGATGTTTTGGTAAGATCTGAATGACAGAAGAATTTTTTATGAAATAAGAATAATAATTTTCGAAAATGTAGAATTATTGTTTTGAATGAAGTAAATAATTGGTGAAAATATAAATAATATTTTTGAGGAAAAGATTTTGGAAATGAAGATAATATTTTAAAGAAATATTTTGAACTTTGCTTTGAAAAGAATTTAGATAAAGGTTTAAGAAGTGGTACAAATTATTTTTGTAAGGAAAATATTGTTTTGAAATAGAGTTTAATAAAGTTTGTGATATAGAGATATCTTTGAAATTTTAAAGGTTTAGTAATAGTTTTGAATTGATATTTATATTTTAATGTGAGTACTATGGTGTTAAATTTAATAATTGTTTTAAAAGCAATAAAGATATTTTTAGGATAATTGCTTCCATCGAGCATTAGTGGATAGCCAAAGTCGAGGGCAAGGCAATGTTGATCACATGGTCATTACTGCAGCCAATTGGCAAAGCAAACTATTAGTATTCATGATGAGACATTGTTGGAATATTTATATCTTAGAATTTGAAATTGTTCGGTATATGATGTTGTGACTGTATCTTTGCCATGTAGAGTGATTATTTAAAAACTGGATGAATTTTGTGAATGTATTATGTTATAATAATACGTTGTGACATATAAATTTTTATATCTAAGTTTTCATAACTTAAAATGATTTTTGAACTGATACAGTTTTTAAAATTGCATAAGCAAAAGAGTACAAGTTTCGAGGAAATTTATTTTGTGAATACAATATTTTGAGAAAAAATTTAAGGAGTAAATTGAAATAAATAACTAGAGTAATTTTATAAAACTAGATGAAGTAAATTTCGAAATGAAAATTGTATTTCATGATTATTAAAAAATATTGATTTTGTGAGTTTTGTGCTCAAATGTAGTTTTAGAATAGACTAAGCAATAAATATTTTATGAAATGGAGTTTGAGTTTTGAGATAAGGTTTCAAAGAAGATTTTGTGTATAATGTTTTTAAGTATTAATGAATATTTATCATTTAAGTGATAAAGAAATATGGATCATGTAAAGTGAATTTAGAAATATTATATGTTTGTTCATTTTTATTAAAAATTGACTTATATTAAAAAGGTGAACAAATTTGTATTATGAATAATTAAGTTTAAATAAAAAATATTTTGTATTTGGAATAGAGGAAATTGATGTTTAGAGCTAAGGAACCATATTGAAATCCTTTTAAGTTTAAAGAAAGATAAATGCTAAATTTAGTAAAATGAGTTTTGATGTAAAAGATTATTTGGAAGAACTTTTGTAAGCTTGTTTGACAAGATCTTTTATGATTCGAAGTTTTGAGTTACGGATTATAAATTCATAACCATTCTATGTTTTGATGATTTATGGTTTTACAAAAGTCTTGTGAAAAAGTAACAAATTTTGTTTCGAGTACTCTATAAAAATTCTTGAGATTTGTTTTGTGAAAATATAGTTATATGAGAAAACTAGTTTATATGACTTGGTGAATCTTGAGAATTCGATGTACTAAATTTGTTAATGTATTTTTTGTCCTTTATATTATATATATATATTAATATAAGGAGAGTTTTGTAAAACAAGAAAGTGGTTTGAAGATAGTTGAATTGTGAACTATTATTATCTACGGAAATAATAAATGATAAGATGTTTTAACATTTTGTAGCTCATTAAAGAAATTGGTAGTTGTAAAGTATGGTTGTTAATGAGATGGTATGGATATATAAAAGATATGTTGCATGTTGTATGGAATGTGCCTTAGTGCTGTGAATTTTTGAATAGGCTTCGTACCATAGAGATTTCTTCAAGGTTTTCCTGAAATTCTAAAATCTCAATTGCAATTTCGGTTGTGATACATGGCTATTATCCCAACTGAGTTATACGGCTCATGTCCCATAGCCACTGATGTAGGAAAGGGATGATAACCTATTATTTTAAGGAGTCGTCATGGAATTTTATAATTGTTGTTGTATATACAAGTTCTATGTGTTGATTGCATGATTATTTTAAATTGCAAGTGAGTGTAGTAAAGCTAGAAGTATTTGCTTGTTATGAATTTTCCCTATAGGAAATGGTGAGGAATAAATTTTCTTAAAGGGGAGTACTTAACCACCGGTTATTAAAGAACAATTAATAAAAAGTCAATAATAAATATTTAACTGGTAAAATTTGGTATTATAGATTAAATAAGGACAATTTTGGTTGTAATAAGGAGTATTGAAAATTTATAATAAAGTAATTAGTGATGAAATTAAGTAGTTTTGAAAATAATTATATGTTTAAAAGAGTGAAAAATGAATTAATTTAGAAATTATTTAATAAATGGGCGTAAAATGTAAATATTGGATATTTAAAGGAACTAAAATATGGAAATGAATTCTATAAATTTTTTATAATGTTGGGAAAATATTTAAGTGTTGCTTGTATAATTTGTATTTGGAATTTTGTTATAATTTTGTGTGAAATAGAAAATAGATTTTTTTTTAAAGTATGATATGGAAAAGAAAATAAATATTTTTCATATTTGTCATAGATTTGTCATCCCAATATCTTGATACTTCTAACTTTAGATTTTTCCTTTTTCCAGACATTCCCTTCGTTCAATAAAAATTAGTTTTCGTATATTCCTTTGTTTACTTTATCTCTTTTTCTTGAAGAAAACCATGATCCCTCATATTTAGAAATTAAAATAAAATTAAAAAATCCTATAATTCATGTATGTTCATCTCAACACCGTACTAAATCAGTAGCTATGAAGGAATTAGAGTATCGATCGTGTATTAGGGTTCTAGAACATGCACAGAAAAGAAACGATGTACATGAACTTTAGGTGAATGAATGCACTTGCATATCTATGTCTAGGTCATCTTTTTCTTTGGATTGTTTGTTCGAATATGTATCGCTTGCGTTAAATTGAAGGAGAAACAGTTGAGGAAGTGGAGATTACCAAAAATCGATCAGGCTATCGACCCCAGCCGTAGACCTGTGATGCCTCAGGTTTCCTAGTAGTGCTTGTTTAATAAAAAATAAGGTAAAAATTGAAATATATAAAATAAAAACAAAATAGATAATATAAATATTCATAGGTTGAATTATGGAATGTGCTGAAATTATTTTATGATTTGAGTTACAAGTATTTTGAATTTATAATGATGGATTTGAATTATGTTTTATGGACTGAAATAAAGTAGAACTATTTCGAGGTTATAAATTATTTCAAAATAGAAATTGATCGTAGAAAATTATGTAGTAAATTTTACAAATTATATTTGATTCACAAAATGATTTCGAATGTTTTATATGTATACAAGGAAGGATTTGAAAGTAAATTGTAGTGTTTAAATCTTTATTTCTGGTAATTATACGGACGAGGTGAAATTATTTAATTTATAAATGTTTTACTAGTTTTTATTAGTTTTATAAAATAAAAGTGATTAGAAATAAGGAACTAGATAGGGTTAAGTAAGCTAGCATATGAGGATCGTTAGTTGGAATATAAGAGGTTTGAATGACTTAAATAAGTGTGATAAGGTTAGAATTTTTTTTAAAGACTATTCCATTGATATTGCTCTTCTTCAAGAGACTAAAATTGATTGTCCTGATTTTTATTTTTGTAGAAGGTTAGGTGGTTATCATTTTAGAAAATGGTTTTTTTTTAACCTTCTATGGGTTCTTCTAGGGGTTTAATGATTGGTTGGAGGGATAAATTCTTTAAACTACTTCAATGTATTTATAAACAGCATTCTTCACACATTATTTTAATTAATCTTACTGATAACTCTTTTCTAAACATTTCTAATGTTTATGTGCCTAACTCAAAAATAGAAAGACGTACTCTTTGGAATGAATGTCTTGAATTTAGATCTTTTGCTCCGGGTTCTTGGATTTTGGGAGGAGATTTCAATGTTACTCGTTTTATTGGAGAGTGTACTCCTCGAGAGGGAGATTGCTCTGCTATGGAGGAATTTGACCTTTTTATTAATAATTCTATTGATTGAAATTTCTCTTTCTAATAGAGATTTTACTTGGAGTAATAATAGATAATCACCCTCTATGGCTCTCTTAGATAAGTTTTTCTTTACCGATGAAATAGAGGATAAATTTCCAATTTGTAGAGTATCTGGTTTTCCTTACACTCTTCCATTGTCCCATTATCCTCCTTGCGATCGACATAGAGTGATTAGTAGATCTTTTTAAATTTGAGAAAATGTGGCTTCTAGAACCATGCTTCTCTAATCTAATTATCAATAAATGGTCGTCTGTGGGTCTTTATAGTATTAAATTTAGGGATAATTTAGTTAAAGCTTTTGTTCTAAAACTTAGAGATCTTAGAACTTTCCTTAAAAATTGGAATAAAAACATTTTTGGTAACATTAAAATTAAAAAATAAAATATTCTAAATGAGATGCTTAAGCTTAATAAGTTAGATGAAACTAGACATTTAAGTCAAGGTGAGAAGAATGTTCTCAATAACTTAAAAAGGAACTTAACTCTATTCTTGAAAAAGAGGAAGTTATGTGGAAACAAAGATAAAAAATTCAATGGATCAATGAAGGTGACAATAACACCAAATTTTTTCATAATATTGCAAATAGTAGAAAGCATAATAATATAATTAACTCTATTTTTGTTAATAATATGGAATTAATTGATCAAAGAGACCTTAATAAGGCTTTCTCAGATTATTATAAAGATATTTTTGGTAATAAAAATAAACATAGAATTAGTGTTAGATCGAATGATCTTTATTTGGCTGTCTCCAGTATTAATCTTTTTGAATTAGATGTTCCTTTTACTGAAGAGGAAATCCGAAAAGCCATCTTTGATTTACCGGGTGATAAATCCCCGGGTCCATATGGATTTTCAATTTTCTTCTATAAAACTTTTTGGGATGCCATTAAATCAGATTTAATCAGTACGTTTAATGAATTTTATAATGGTAATCTTCAAATAGGTAGATTTAATTTTGCTAATGTTATTTTATTACACAAAAAAGTAGGTGCTAATACTTTAAAAGATTTTAGACCAATTTCACGGATCAACTGCTCAGTTAAAATTATTTCTAAAGTTTTAGCTAATAGACTTAGTATAAAAATGAATGACCTAATCGACTGTTCACAATCTGCTTTCATAAAAGGAAGAAATATCATAGATGGTGTGGCAGTTGTTCAAGAATATATTAATTATTGTTGTAAGAATAATATTACTTGTGCTATTTCAAAATTAGACTTTGCTAAGGCTTTTCATTTTTGATTGGGATTTTCTTATAGATATTTTTCATGCTAGAGGGTTTAGTAATAGATGGATTAACTAGATCATGATTTTACTTAAAACTGGTAATTCTAGTATTATGGTTAATGGTATTTTAGTAATAAAATCCAATCTACGAGAGGTTTAAGGCAAGGGGACCCTTTATCAGCCCTTCCACTTAATTTAGCTGCCGATGTTTTTTATAAGATTATTAAAAATGCAGTCAATAATAGTTTACTGGTTAATATAAGTATTGATATTTCGATTTATGGTTTATCAGTCCTTCAATTTGCAGATGATACTTTGCTATTTTCCTCTCATCTTCCTAGACACATACTTAACCTTAAGTTTATTCTTTATAGTTTTGAACTCTTATCAGGTTTAAAAATAAACTTTGATAAAAGTTCTGTTTTAGTTTTAAATGATTTTGAAAAAGTTGAAAATTTAGTTGCTAACACATTAAATTGTAAAACTATGAATTTTCCATTTGACTATCTTGGTTTTGTTATTAGACCTATAAAACTTAAACATGATGATTGGTTAATAATCATTGAAAAAATCAAAAATAGGATTACTAACTGGAATGGGAGATTTCTATCTAGAGCTGGTAGGCTGGTTTTAAGTAATTCTGTTTTATTAGCACTCCCTATCTATTGGATGTTTGTGCATTTTTTCTTGATTGGGTGATAAATAAAATAGACAAATTTAGAAGAGATTACCTTTGGAGTGGTGAAATTCCAAACAGTTGCATAAAATGTTTAATTAATCGGGAAACTGTCTGTAAGTCCAAAAAAGATGGTGATTTAGGAGTCATTAATTTTTAAAATATGAATTGGTCTCTTCTTGCTAAATGGTTATGGAAATTCAGAGATGCTAATTATAATGCCATTTGGAAGGAGTCTATTTCTAAATATTACTATAATGGTAGTAATAATCTCTATCAAATTAATCCTTCAATTTCTCGTAAAAAAATCTTATTTTTGGAAATCAATTTTGAAATGTAGTGAGATTTTCAACTTAGGTGTTAATATTGTTGTTAACTCTGGTAATAATACATCTTTTTGGCATGATAGTTTGATTTCCGCTACTCCTCTAAAAAATGATTTCTAAGAATTTTACAGTATTTGTAACTTTAAATTTGCATTTATATCTGAAGTTTTTAATTCTGAAAATGACCCTCCTTGGATTTTCAGTTTTAACAGAATTTTAGTAGGCTCAACCCTTAGACAGCTTAATTTGCTTTATGCTAGATTAAGTCTTTATAATATTGACAATGATAATGATTATTTTAGTTGGGAATGGGATAAGAGTAAGAAATATTCTACTAATTCCTTTTACAAATTTATTAACTTTTCGGGTATAACTGATAATTGTTTTAAATTTATTTGGAAGTCTAACACTCCTCCCAAATCTAAAATCCTCATGTGGCTTATCATTCATGGTAAATTAAATACTATAGGATTTTTAAAAAGGAAAAATATTAACATTGATAATAAATGTTATTTTTGTAATACATTTTCTGAAGATATCAATCATATTTACTATGAATGCACGGATACTCATTTTATTCTTATGAATGCCCTTAATATTTTTGAGTTTAAAATTAGTTCTAGAATTACTGATTTTTTTTCTATTGGAACACTTTTAGATTTAATTTTAATAGGGATAATAGATACTTGCTTGATTCTTTGTTCACTATACTAGTTGGTACATTTGGTTTGAGAGAAATCAAAGAATTTTTAATAATAACAATATTAACGGTAGTAATTTGACTTTTTTAATTTCATCTTTTTGCCTATATTGGGTTTCACACCCAAAATATAAATTAGCCAAAAATAATTGTTTTAAGGAATATCTTAACAAGGTTAGAAATAATATTAACATATTTAAACATAACATTCATAATTTTGACACGAACAATAATTATATTAATACCTTTTCTAATTTAAATGATCTTCACATGATGCATAATAATTTTCTTCCTATTATAGGTCCTTAAAGATGCTTATAGTAATGTTTATGTTTTTTTTATTTTAGTCTTTGTTCTAGTTTTCTATTTGTCTTCCTTTTTCTAATTAGTTTATATTTCCTTTGATTTTTAGTATTGTTAGTTATTGGTACTATTTTATCTTTGCTTTATTTTTTACATTTGATTTTATTCTCGCATATATGTATATAAATTCTATTTATATACATATATGTGACTATTACTAATATGTTTCCCTAGTTTTTTTTACAGGTTTGGATTAGGTAGATTGCTGGTTTCTCTTTCAGGTTTGCAGGATAGTTAGCGTCTTTGTACAGATGTGCTGGATAGTCACACCTAGGAGTTTTGATTATGTCAGGAATTTCTTTCTGATATACCGTGTCTTCAGAGTGGAGTACTTCTTTATCGTTCATTTCTTGGAGTTCTTCTTTATGGATCTTTTCCTATTCGGGATTAGTTTTTCTCTTCTGAGGCAGCTACTTAGAGGTTCTTTTTGATGGTGCTAACTCTCAATACTTCTGGTTTTCGATCCTTGTTCAGTTTAGCTACCTCTAACACCCTAGTATTGGGCGGTGGCCTTGCTGGAGCTCGGTATTAGGGTGTAATGGGCGGTGGCTTTGCCGGAGCTCATTATAGAGGTACTTGTTTCTTTATTTGTTCTAGTAGTTAGACTTGTCACCTGCCAGGCATGTTGGTAGCACCATATTATGTGTTATATATATAGCTTCATGTGTGCTCTCCTCTTTTATTAGAGGATCGCACATTTCTCTCAAAAAAAATTGATTGAAGAAAAGTTCTATTAAAAATTATCATTTTAATGAAAAGAAATCGATTGTTGATTTTAAATAATTATTTAAAAGCTTATATAATCTCTAAAAATGAATTGTTAATTCTATGGCTTGTTTAATGAAGTTTTACCGCACTCTTCTTATTTCTTATTCTTCCATATTTGATTTTTACTTTTATGAAAGATTCACCATTAGTTGCTTTTGACATGATTTCATATGGTGATGACACTCTTTTACATGATTTCATGATATTTAATTTTGTGCAAAGAGAAATCTGAATAAACAAAGTTGTAATACCATTTCGAATAGGGTATTCCGTAATATTTCTCCAGTTATTCTTTGGACTCGTTATGCAGAATATTGAGGAGATCAAGTGTGGTATGTGAGCATTGAATAAACTGACTAGTAACACGAGGTAGTATGAGATACCATTGTGATATTTATTCGGCTATTCGTTGTTTGTAGATGACACTCATGCGGTGAGCAAGGCTTTATGCCTAATGCCATGTGTTGGTGTATGTATAGAGCCATCTATCAGTATATGTTTAGAGCTATGTGTTAGCTATTGAGAATAGATACTATATGTCTGTCTATCTTTTTCAAACTTTCTTTATGATTCAGCGGGCGAACCAGATTAGACCATTATCAACCCTAGCCACCTAATTGCAGGGTCACACTTCGAATCCATGATATCTTATACTATAACTCTGTGACATTGCTCTGTGTATTGGCCCCTCTATTACCTAAGCCACCAGTCAATTAACATCTGGGCATGTGCCGTGTCATGACCGAGTTAAGTCATCTAATAGGCGAGCATATAGGTGGATCTTGTAATGATATCGAAGGGAGGTAAATGATGAGTGTAGGAGTCATGTCAGACGGACACATACGTGGCTCCTGGAGCAAGAAAATGTGTTGTTAGTCTCCCATCTAGTTCTGTTGCGTGGAGTAGATAGGCATATACTATTTATATTCCTAATTGAGGTGATGATCAGTAATTATACCCAAGACTATGATCGAATATAGTCAGTCCTCGTATCTTACCTCTATATGATTGATGGGCAGACGACCAATTCTTTCCAAGCAGATGTCCTATCCTTTTCAGCAAGATGGCCTACTCGTTATTGATTGTAATTAGGCATTGATGTGTGATGACCTAAAACTTTCTTATTGATCTTTGTGATTTAATGATGATATTTTATAATGTGAGATTGAGAGATATATTTGGGCAATGTTATGCGCTAGCCAAACTACATTGGATGATATCTCGATTATCGATGATTTCTAGATTTCGAAGATGATTACAGATTTGGATGATCTACCCATTAGTCCTTGTTTTTGTGGTTTCCCTTTTGATGTTTCTTTATGCATTTTTTGATCGACGACTTTCATCTTAGTGATGCTTGTATGCAAATTTGTTGTCATAATTGTACCATGTAAATATTATACATCTATATCAATATGTTAACTCCTTGATTATATATAGTCTGACCTGTGTATTATTTATATAATACTCGAGTCAGACTGAGACATTTTATGTTCTAGGACGAAGAGACTAGCTTAAGCTTTATAGGCATAGAGGATATAAGTTACTCAAGCTAGTTATAGATTATTTGTGATAATGTTCATTATATGCATGTCACTATGTTGTATATTGATTATACATTATACATTATTTGTGTTATCAGATGTTGAGACATTTGTATTCACATTATCTCTTATATATTTCATATTATATTTTGAAGTTGCATTTCTAACTCTGTATTTTCTGATATTTATTATATATTGTATATTGTTCTATCCTGTAGACACACGTTTATATTGCTTTATACTAACACCAAGTACGTATAGGTGAGTTTATTTATTTGATTTTGAAATACATACTAGTGTTAGCTCAAGGGAATATTCACGTATGACAGCCCAATATTGCCTTATTCTCTATGTTCTTTGATAGTATTTCCTAGTAATACTCAAGGATATTATGAGTATAGGGGTGGGATGTTTCAACTGTGTATTTTCTTCTATGAATTTTGTGATGGAGTTAGGGGTATGTCCTAGGGGCTATTCTGCAATTTATTATAGATAATTAATTATGTAATAAAATCTCATTCGTAATAAAAAGTTGTTTTTCTTTCTATTATACACTTGCCTTAATGTGTTATGTTAATTAATTATTTAATTTAAATATATTAAATAGAAAATCCTTAAATAATATGTTAGTTATAGTAGCTACTATGTGTTGTAATCAGGAGAAATTTATCGCGTTAAAAATAATTTATTGTTTTAAATATTCCTTGTCAAGGTGTTTCGAGATAGGTTATCAATACATCCATTGAGACTAGAGAAACATAATACTTTCCAAATGTTAGGCCATTTATTACTTGTGACTGCTAGGGTTACAAAGTGGTTATATATTAATAGTTGCTGGATAATTATAGAATGATTCGCTTGAGAGTTTTTTATTGGTTAATATAACTTAGGTCAAATAGAGAATCTTGATGTTATGATATTACATAATTCTCTTGACTTGAGAATGCTATTGAAATTCAATATAGGCACTCCACTTTGATGAAGAGAATTGGTGTAAATAATCATTACTTCCAGGTACAACTTAAAATAATGAAATTGGATTTTGCCAAAAAAAGGGTAAGCGATAAACTCGACTAAATTGGTACACCAATAGGTAAGGTGACATGTAAATGTTAATATTCGAATTGTTCGATATTAATCGCTGACTGAGATAACAACTTTCAGTCGCATAACCATAGTGTTAAATACTCCAAAATCCTCCCGATTCAATCAAATTATAGTCGTTGTAAATTAATTAAATTAATCAATATTTATGAAATGTTAGTTATTAAATTTGATTTGATTTATTTTAATGTCATTGATATTTAATAAAATGCATATGTAAAAGTTATATATGTATGTATCAATATACGATATCGGTAAATATTTAAATTTAGTTTAAATTAATTGCATACTGAAATGAATTGGAAAATTATGTCGGCCCATTATGCCCATGCTTTGGTCGGCCATAAAAAGGAAGGGTGTGAGGTTTTTATATGTTTAAATGTTGATTTGAATAGGTAGAAAAGAAAGAGTAAACAAAGGAGAATAGGTCTCCACTTTTGTTCTATGTCAATGCCTATTTAATACCCCTTCTTTCATCCATTTGGGTCTCATCCTTGTCACGACCGAAATCCAATGTTCGAAAATTGACATCAAATACCTCACTTGTATTCGACTGTCGAATATTCAAACATCGAACTCTAGTCAGACGGAGCTTATAACAACATTAAATGAAAATAAAATGGAAGAAAACAAAATGAATATCATGCATTACATCACACATACAACGTCATCATAGTATCCATTACAACATCATCATCAACATCAGAGTATTTTCATACATATATCAGAACTTCAAAATAGAACTTCACAATAGAACAACAAGTGATCATATTCCAAAAAGTCTTCAAGGAAATAAAGTGATAGCGAACTTCCAAAACCAAGCACCTTGAGGTCCAAAAGCTTTCAAAATATCTCCAAGACAAAAGCCTCCAAAAACCGATAGCCTCCAAACCAAAAGACTTCAAAATATAGCCAACACCAAAACACGGAAAGCCTGTTACTAGGCTGCCCATGTGAAAATTATGGGCACCCAGAGTTTAGAAAGGAAACAATAAACTCCGGGTCAGTCATGGGACTGGTATGAGTAAACAAAAACAGTTGCTTTAAATAAAGACAAATTTTAAAAGAAAACCGTTCATGCTTTTGGAAAATGAAACTACCATAAGACCTCCCGCCACACACACAATGCAATCGCAAAATTGGAGGAGATTTCTTCTTATCATAGTCAAATATGCTTGATACGAGAAAGAAAAAAATTTCTTTGATATTATTACTAGTGCATAGTGTAGATAATCATTTTGAAAGTATAATATTAATCTTAGCCAGCATAGACATTTCGTACTATGCCCACTATAGCTACCATCTAAACAGTAGCGACTACCATAAGTAAGTGGCAGGTTATACAACTAAAACCGTATTGGGTTCGTATTGGGAATTGGATTTCCAACGAATGGTTAGGCTAAGGAACTTCCTACTGCCACATGGGTACGCCTCTGGAGGGGAGTCCAGAGAACCTACCCGGCTCTCTGCCAATAGAAGGGCGGGTTACCTCTGTAACTAGGCAACTACTACTCGAGTATGCCACCCCTCGGTCGTTTGCGACCTTTATCCGAGGGCCCTCAATCACAAAGCAACAACCACATAGTAAATGAGATTACAGCAACCACATAGGTTAAGTATCTGGGCTCCATACCATGACACTACCTTTTTCCAGAGGGAATGACATGCCTTAAAGGGTGCGACCCTCATAATATTGCCGCATCTTTCCTGTTCGACCATTTCCGGGGTGTGAGGTCCGATGAGGTCTCGTCCACAAAGTTACGCTTTACAAGAAAGCCATGCTTTGCTCATAAATGATCGACAAATGATCATCAACACACAACAGCACTTAGCATGCCACACTAGCAAATTGGGAGTATATCACAGATAACCTTCAACTACATAACCTCTGAGCTCGTACGTCTCAGAGAAGGGTGTTATGCTAAGAGAATAAATTCTCCACCACCAACAGATTTGTATTTGAAAGAAATCTGCTTTATATCTCAAAGTGTAGTATTAGACATACAACCATACAAGTCTGTTCGGGGTTCGAACAGAACCGAAGGCACTTTGTCCAATAAAGGAAGAAGCTCTTGCAAATTCGGGTATCCACAATCCCGATCGGACTCCCCATCACATGTGGAGATCTCTATACCAGAGCAACTCAGTGTAGAGACATTCGATAGGTTATCCTATCGTTTTCAAAGACACCCGATCTTCTCCACCGTCTTCAAATGCTTTTCATTTGGTCGTATCACTATTCGGAATAGGTTATATGACACAAAGGTCCTCTCCCGGCTAATCCAAATAGTGAGCGATCAATTTTAATACACATGGATGTATCAATCGCAAACATTCACATTCAGGGTTTGATATGGGTTTCGGATAGCCAATTGGAATCCGACTCCCTGTCGCATCGAAGTTTAAATGCCATTTTACGGGAAAAAGGGTTTTCACATACATACAGAAACAAATCACAAATCGTAGTTCAACACAAAGCAATTCACATCACACAGTATCACAATCACAACAGAAATATCAACCCAGTACACAACATTTATTATAAGTCAATCGTCTTTAATTAAGGTGAATGTGATTTAAATGAATTAACCATATAATTATTTTTATTAATTATTTTAAATCAATGATTAATCATTCTTAATTATAAATTAATTAAATCTTAATTAACTTTATTAATTAATTTTTCTTTAATTAGTTATCTTAATTTATTAATTCTTAATTGTTAATTAATAAAATTTTAATTACTTTTATTAATTATTATTTAATTAATTAATTATTAATTACAAAGTAATTATAAATCATTAATTGTTTAATCATTATTTAATCCTTATAAATAAATTTGTTTTTAAGTTAACAATTTGAATATTTGATTTACTTCTCAATATTTTATTAAGTTGATATTTAAAAACAACTTTATTTAAAAATATAAGTTTAAAACATCTTTGAACTTAGTTTATTTCAAATAATTATTTCAATACCATTAACATCACATTCCATTAACAAACTATCATCATTTTATAAAGAATGAATTCAGAAAATCATTTAAACTTATGTTCTAAAATTTCAAAGCTGGAAATACTGTTTCCCACGACCACCCCGAGGCTGTCTCGAGTCATCCCCGAGCGAAAATGCTCTTTAGTTCGAGTTTTTACCAAGGTTGACCCGTATAAATTTTTATTCCATGAAAATTTGTTTAAGTTTGAAAACGACCCGGTGCGAAGCCAAACGACACGACCCTATCTTAGAGTCATCTCCCCTAAACCCCGTGTAGTACTTCGAGTCAAGCAGCATCCCATCCAAAGACGATCTATTGATACAAACGAAAACGTGTGCACATTGCACACCGTTTCAGTCGTCACTGGTCGAGGCTACGACCATCGTTAGGTCGACGACTAACTCCTCGACCCATCGAGCCACCACGAAGCGCAAACCATCGCCACGTTCGAAATCGAGCCCCACGATCCATAGTTCATGAAAAACCATCATAAGGAAACTGCCTCGCCCCTCATCATCTGGCCACCAGAGGCTAGAAAAACTCGACCGAAGCTTCGCCAACATTCGATGCTTCGATTGGCACCGGTGTCGAAGATTCCGATCATCCAACGGCAATGCAGCACGACCATTTTCAATTACGAGCAAATATGGCTTTCCAACCCTAATTTGATCTCGAACCAATGCTACGATGATTTATAAATTCAACCTGTATTTTTCTAAGGATTTCAAACCCTAAAGCTAGCTGTGACGATGATCTAGAGGCCCACAAACCCATAGTTCATCAGAATTTTACAAAATATCAATTTCTGATGAAGTTAAAATTTCTCAAAGCTGTATTAAAAATTTTGATTTAAATTGCAAAAAACATTATTTTCAATGACGAATTCCTGAAATTAAAATTAATGATATTTGAATTTTCACATAGTTTGAATCTTTGGCCGTGATTTCATATTTCAAGGAAAAACAATATTGTTTTTGCTTTGATTCATATTTAAGATATAATGCATGTTAAACTTCCCTTTGTTTTGCTCATATTTCAATTCTAGAAGAGAAAAGAGAGAGGGAGATTTGAATTTAAGCATAGGTTTACTCTATAAACCTGAAACTCGGAAGAACAGGGATGAAGACCCTGAATATAAACATACCCAAGCAAATATACATACGCCCACTCATTTGTTCACAAGCAAAAGTTTTCAACATCATTTCAGGCATGCATACAACAACAAGTAACTGGATTATCAGAAGTTTACTCACCTTGTAAAGTTTGAACAGAAAGCTCCTGACTGTATTAAAATAAAGATGGAAGACTGGATATTTTTTCTACTTTGATCTTGAAGTTTAATCTGCAACTTGTTAATACAAATCTTTGCTTAATCTCTGTTGTATCTGTTTACATAGTTCATCAATAACAAACAAAAATATTCGATTTACTTATAGTTTGAATTTAATGCAACAGAGATGATGGTCTGCAGCTTGAAATCGAGAAATTACTTTAGTCTTTGAACTTGATTGATTTTTTTTCCTACAACTGATTAATACAACTTGCTTAAATTTTTGCTTTATTATTGATTAACAATTTCAAATTCAAATTTCTTAAAAGAGTTCACCTGCCTTAATTTACTTCAGAGAATCCAGCTCTGTTTTCCTAGACAAAACTGGAGCACTGATTATTTTAATCTGCAGTTTGTAACTTGATGTTAAAACTTGATTTTTGAAATCACTAATTCACTTAACTATGAAGTTTAAAAATTACCAGAGATATGAAATTTAAAACTACTACTTGATGTTTGAGAAGATCCTTAGATTTTAAATTTTGGATCCAAGAAAATGTTGCAGTATTTTTCAGATTTCCTTATTTTCTTTGGTGTTGAAGTTTGTAATGCTCAAGACTTTTTCTTACTTTTCTTTCAGAAATTTGAGAAGCTAAATAATTGAAAAAGAGAAGCTGAAAAGTTTTTATGAATTTAAGTTTTATTATTTTTTCAATCTACTAAATTGAATGCCACTTGTTAAAACCAATCATGAGATCTCTACACTTGTTAATTTTCACACCATCTCCCTCATGCATGTTTAACACTTGTATTTTTACAAAGATAAAGGAATTTTTGAGTAAATTTTATATCAAATTCACTTTATTAATAATTACACCCTTATCCATTTGTATATACACAATGTTAAGAGAATAAATGTTTTAACCAATCTTTTACATTATATAAATTACATATTTATGATTTTAAATACAAATTATTTTTCTAAAACATTTATTTTAAATTTAAATTCAAATTCCAATAAAACTTGAATAAAAATCCATTTATGTCTATTTATATACTCATACATATACTTCTACAATTTAAATTCAAATTCAATATATACATTCAAATCTACTCATATATGCATTATACATACATATACATATGTATATATATGTATATAATTTAAATTCAAATGATTTTTAGAACATTTATTATTCCAAATTTTTAAACACAAAAGAAATTGAAAATTTATTCATACAAATTCTCACCTATTTTATTTTTTTTGAAACTTTTCAAATTATTTTCAAATTTAATTCCAAAAGTTTAAGTAAATTACCAAATTTAAATTGATAAATTTTGGGATGTTACAGATATCCCCCCTCGTCCTTGAAATTTGAAAGAGAGAGAAAAACAAACAGAGAATATACAAATTCAGGAAGAGTAAAGGAATGGCTTACCAGTTTAAGCCGAGACAACCACTCTGCAATTGGGATATGATTTCTGCATATTATCTTCAGTTTCCCAAGTGCAGTCCTTTAGATCGCCACTCCACTATACTTTAACCAGTTTCAGAATTTTGTTTCTCAATTGCTTTTCATCTCGATTTACAATCTTTATCGGTTCTCTTTTAACTGTTAAATTGGAAGTGATTTCGAGATCATGCTGAGCAGCTTCTTTGATAATACTATCTGGATCGTGCATATACTTCCGAAGGTTAGAAATGTGGAACACATCATGCACGCCAGACAACCAGCTAGGCAGGTGCACTCGATAGGCTAAAGAACCGATCCTCTCCAGAATAGGAAAAGGACCAATGTACCGTGGTGCCAGTTTACCAGTCTTCCCAAACCTTAATACACCTTGCATCGGAGATACTTTGAGAAGGACAGAATCTCTAATCTGGAATTCCAAATCCCTTCTTCTACGATCATAATAACTCTTTTGATGACTTTGAGCCGTCCTCAATTTCTTCCGTATAAATTCAACTTTTTCAGTGGCTACTTTAATCATATCCGGTCCAAGGATGAGTCTATCACCTGCCTCGATCCAACATGCAGGCGATTGACACGGACAGCCATATAAAGCTTCAAAAGGAGCCATCTCTATACTGGCCTGATAGCTATTGTTATATGAGAATTTGAACAGATGTAAATGGTCCTCCCAAGAACCACCAAAATCAAGTATACAAGAACGCAATAGGTCTTCTAATATTCGATTAATCCTCTCAGTCTGCCCATCAGACTGTGGGTGATAAGCAGTGCTGAAATTCAGTTTTGTTCCCAATGCGTCTTGAAACGCCTCCCAAAATCTACTAGTGAAGATCGGGTCCCGATCACTCACTATGCTGCTAGGAATACCGTAGAGATGGACAATTTCTTTCACATATAACTCGGCTAAACTTGCTGCCGTGTGGGTAGATTACACTGGCAAGAAGTGGGCTATCTTAGTCAAACGGTCCATAATGGCCCAAATTGCTTCATTGACTTTTCGAGTACGAGGCAACCCGTCGATGAAATCCGTCGATACTTGGTCCCATTTCCAATTGGGTACCTCTAAAGGATGAAGTAAACCCTCCATTTTCTTTTGATCGCTTTTTATTTGTTGGAAAGTAATACAACGACACACATATATAGATATGCCCCTTTTCACCGCCTTCCACCAGAAAGTTCTTTTGACATCACGATACATTTTATTGGCTCCTGGATGGATACGAAGTTTGGACTTGTAGCATTCATCTAAAAGTTCACATTTCAGATCATGGATATCTGGGACACATATTCTTCCTTTTAATCTTATAACTCCTTTACTATCCATCTCAAAACTAGTGTCTTCTCCTTGGCATATTCTTTTAAAAATTCCTTGAAGGAACTCGTCTTCATTCTGCTTACTCGCGATCCTCTTAAGAAGAGTAGGAGTGATTGTTGAATATGCGATTATATGATTTTTGTTTGATGATAATGAACATATATATATATATATATTCATTTAAATGTATTTGTTAATGTACTATTTTATTTTTCATAGATTAAATAAATATTTGCTTAAAAAAAAATAACACAGAATTTGAATTAAAACAGAAATCTTATTCAGACAAATATTTATTATAATTTTTGAATAGTACAAATTTCAAGCTCTCACTATATACAATTTCAATTACAATACAAATTTGATTAAATTACAATTCACATTTACTTTGCACCTCACTACATATCACTCATTCAATCAACTCATACTGATCTTCAACTTCATTCCAATGTGAATCCAGCATCTGAGCAATCTACAGAAATATACATTGACGCAGTAAAATTGAAAATAAAATATTTTTGCAGTATAAAATAAAATGTGAATTTTGTAAATAATTTTTTCCTCGGTTATTTAGGTTGTTCGCCACCGTTTAATTTTGAATTCATTATACATGAACAGCTTGTGTGATATCCCGTAAATTTTAGCAATATCAATTTAATAATCTATATTTAAAATTAAATTAATCTGATAAAATTTTAATAAAAATTTACTTGATTTAATAATCCAATTAAATAAATGTATAATTGATGAATTTTATCTTTAAAAAGCTAATGATTGTTTTCCTATTTATAATGTATGTACATATATTTATATAGATATATTGTGAATAGATAAGTTTTGAGGTGAAGTTAAATAAACAAATAAAATATGGTTTTTAAAATTCTAATATTCATTTGATAATTTGAAGATTATTATTTTATTTAATAAATAACTAATTGTTTAAAATACTTAAAGTAATTGTTTTAAATTGTATAATTGTATTTTAAATATAGTTTAAATTTTAATGAGATAAATAAAAGTTTATTTTATTTGTTTTAAATATAGCTTAATAATTATAATTTGGAATTTATATGAAAATTTAAGATACTTTTTATATATTAAACATTAATTATTTTAATTAAGATAAATAAGGCAAGTAATTTATGATTTCTTTTATAAATGATTTAAAATTGATAAATGAGTTATTTTCAAATAATAATGATAAATCTATAAATATAGATAAATTTTAAAAGACAATATTATTATTGTCAAATTAAGTATGTTAATATAAATTAGTTTTAAAATTGGATTTTAAATGTATAAACAGAATTTGATTTTGAATTCATTTTGAAATTCAAATGAATAACCATATTCGAATTTTGTAAGTGAGCTTTCATATTTTTATGATTTGTTTTATTTCATTTTCTTTAAAAAAAGAAATACATATACATTTATTAATGAAACTACTATATATGTATTTAATAAAGAAAAGAGGATTTTTATTTAAATTAAAAATAATAAGTAACATAAGTATAAAACAAGTGTTAATATTTTAATGAGACAGGTGTAAACAATTAAACTACTTAATTTGACAAGTGTTGAAGATTTTAACAAGTGTCCTTTTTATTTTGATTTTCTTTAATTTTTAAATAAATCATTTATACACTTATAAAACATGTTTTCTTTTCCTCATTCTTCTTTTCAAATCTTCATTTTTTTTCAAAGTTAAGAAGATAAATCTCAGCTGAAAACAAATTTGTTTTCAAATTCTCAAAAACAAAATTTAAATCATGTTCATAAACCAGCCTGCATTTCTTTCTTCTTCAAATCTGTTCCTCTGAAAAATCATTTTTTCTTCAAATCTGTTCTTAAGGCCTGTAGCAAAATTTCAAACCAATCTGCCAGCATAACGGAAGCCTCTGCATTCTTTAAAAACTAGAATCTGTAATGCAAGTCTAAATCAGTAAGCAAGTAAACTCTGCATGCAAATTTATGTGCAAAGCAACAGCAAACTTGCAAGTTAAATCAAGCAACTCTGGTTTTAAAATCTTAAGCCATTCAGCAATACAAGTTTAGAGTTTTCAAGAAGCAAAAGGCCTTTCAGTTTTAAAGTTCAAAAAGCTTTCCAAATTTTGTGCTCTGATTCATCTCTACTGTCAGGTGAGTAACATTTTGTTTAAAATTTAAGTATAAATTGTTGCTTGACTTATGACTAAAATAAGCATGTTTGTAAGTAACATTACAGTATTAAAACTTTGTTAAAAATTAAGTTGCCTAATCATTTATGAAACTAGTATGTTTGTGAATAACCTCACAAATTTAAAATTTAAGAATGAAGATGATTGCATGCTTGTTTGTCTGTGATGAAAATTGAATTCTTGTATGTGTGTTTTCTGTGTGGATTGGTTTGAACATACAGTTCTATGTATTTCAGTTTTTTTAGTACCAGAGGCATATTTAGTAAAACTTAAATACACTTGAATAAATCTGTAATAATACATGAGACCAAAACAATGTATGCTCATACTGTATGTATAAATTACAGCTAAGATTTTTTCATGAACAAAATAAAGAAAGAAAAAAAATATACCTGTAGTTTCTGGAAACAAGTTAAAACAAAGTAAATTAAAATCAGACAAATTCAATTTGATTGTTAGTTCAGGTGCTTGAATCTAAAGTTAAAACTAAATTGAAATATATATTTTTTTAAAAACCAAAATTGAAATTTTAGTGATGCATTTATGTTAAATGCTGTTCTTTCTGGAAAGAGGGGATAATGCTTATCCTAGTTTTTAGGCACAGCATGATTTGATCTGTGGGAAGACCACGGTGGACCGAGTGCTGAGATTTTTGGGGTGATGACTGCTTGGGTGTCGAAGAGGTGTTGGACGGCGGTGCTAAGCTTACGATGGCCGGAGGAGAGAGGATGGCCGATTTCCATGTTTGGGGTTTGAAGTTTAAACTGTTGACGGGTTTTGGGTTTAGAGATACTCGAATTTGATTTCGAGTGGATTTACGGGTTTTAATGGTCGCAAAGTGATTCAAGGATGGACAGCGACTTGCTCGTTAGTTGGGTAGTGGCCGGAGGTGGCCAAAACCACCGTATATGTGCACGGTGGAGGAAATGGTGTCAGGGTGAATTGTTTGGGTTTGCAGTTTTTTTTTATTTACTTAATTAAGTATGATTACTTTATGGAAATAATTAAAGATATTAATTACTCTTTGTAGTTAATTTATTAATTGGATTAGTCTAAATTAATTAATTAAGCTTAATTAATTTGGAATAGTCTTTAGATGGGTTGATAAGTAATCATTGAGAAATAATTACTTAGAGAAGTAATTAAGTTAAGT
Source organism: Allium cepa (assembly GCA_030765085.1). Taxonomy (NCBI): domain Eukaryota; kingdom Viridiplantae; phylum Streptophyta; class Magnoliopsida; order Asparagales; family Amaryllidaceae; genus Allium; species Allium cepa. The sequence goes on along the minus strand of CM060935.1, from coordinate 693,411,387 downwards.
AAATTACTGAAGATAATTAATTGAAGTATGGTATTTTGGGATTAATTACTTTGTGTAATTAATGTGAAGGTAATTTCTTTATGAAGTGATTAATAATTAATTACTTAACGTAATTAATTTAAGCATTAATTGATTAAGTTATTTGAAAATGATTAAGTGATGTAATTAATTAAAGGTAATTAATTACAAATGAGATTAATCAAGGATGATTAATAAATATAATTTATTATTAAATATAATTAATTTAGGAGTGATTAAGAAAGTAATTAAGGTTAGTTAATTACTGAATATGATTAATCAAGAGTGATTAATAATTGTGGTTTAATTAAGGTTAATTACTTAATATAATTAATTTAAATAAGTAATTTAAATTTAATTAGGGATCATTAATTAATATAATTAAGGATGTAATTAAGGATTAATTAATTAATATTAATTAATCAATGATAAGTGATTAAGAAATTAATTAATTAAGGTAATTAATTAAGGACTAATGTAATTAACTATAATTAATTAATTAATGAAGTAATTAAAGGTTAATTACTGAATTTGGTTAAGGATAATTAATTTGTAAAATTAATTAAAGATAATTACTTGGATGTAATTAAGGGATAATTAATCAAGGGTGATTAATTAAGGTGATTAATTTGAGGATAATTATTTAATTGATTGATAATCAATTAAGGGTTAAGTAAGCAAGTTTTAAATGAGAAAATAATTAATTTAATTCATTTTAAATTAATTAAAGATAGGTAATTAATTTAATTTACTTTAAATTAATTAGAGATAGGAGTAATTAATTTAATTCATTTTAAATTAATTATAGATGGTGTGATTATGGATCCTTGCTTATGAATGGATGATATGGTTTACCCTGAATGGTTTGAGTCTCAGATATGAGATAAATAGTATTGTGTGATATGGATGCATTGGTTGCATTATGATGATGATATTAGTATCTATTGACAATGATAATATAGATTGACAATTTGTGATGATTACCTGTTTATGATAATATTGATTTTCTATTATGATGTTGTGAATTATCTATCTGTGTGTATATAGATAGTTTAAATTGAATTGTTTTAAAACCTTTCAAAACAACTTGGACCTAAAAGACACGCTTTGGATTTCGATGAGACCGGGATCGTGTTTCCATATTTGGAATCCGAAAACCACATCGATTCCAATTAAACGTTAGGTCGTTAATCCAAGTGGAGCAAGTGAAGACTCGAGGTGTAAGGGCTATACGTCAGTATAACTCTGTGGGTGATTCCGTAATGAGTTTGACGGAATAGTGCTTAGAGATTCGAGATGGTGAATCAGAGTGCAAGGGCTATGGTCGTTGACTCTGAGGGCGATTCCAATAATGAGTGCAACGAGATAGTGCCTTCGGTTTCGTTCAAACCCGGAACGAACTTGTATGGATTGAATGCTTTCAGAACATCGTCAGATGGACGATGAGCATTCTAAGATTTGATGTCCTATATAAAGGTAATCGTAGCCTCAAGCCTCATCAACCGAGAATGGCTAAAACAGGGGAGGTGCAGCAAGGCTTCGTGGGTAGCCCCCACTTGAGAGCAAGATTTACTCATGTCTAGAGGTCCCTTTTTATTCGGTTGTGTGGGCGGTTGGTCGCGACAACTGCCGGGGTTGTCTTGTTTGGAACTGTTCAGTAAGGAATGGGTCCGGCCTTGTGTTGCAGGGGAGTTAGGGTGGCTCCTCGGTACGGTGATCTAGGCCACGTATTGTGACGGACGGTACCCTAGTAGCCCTGCCATTGTATGGAATCCAAAATCCAATAAGTGGCAACGGTTTTGATTGTATTACCCACTTTTGTTGCTAGTAGCTGGAATTTAATAGATGTAACAATTTCGGCTATTTCATATTTACTTGAAAACCCTAGACCTATTATAATATCATCGGATTTCCTATCAAATGTTTTGGTTAGCGTAAGGTAAAAACTTTTCCATGTTTATGTGTGGGAAGTCTTACGTGATACCTTTTCTTTCCAAAGGTTTTTCAAAGTTAAGCAACTTTAACCTGTTACTCACACCAGACCCATGTCTGACCCGGAGTTTATTTTTGTTTTCCATAAACTCTTGGGTACTCAAATTTTTACGAGTAGCCAAGGGATTCAGGTTAGGATTCGGGTTAGCTTTGACGAATTGTGGAGGAGCAATTGGAGCAGGAGGCTTCTGCGTTGTAGTTATATAAGTAGTCCGCTGTGTTTGGTATCTCTGAGTTATGTGTGATGTTGTATTGAGTGGTATAACTAGACAGGTGTTTATAACTGTCTAGTATGTGTTGTATTATCTGTGTAACTCTGATAGTGGTTGTAAACTATGTAAATATTTTATGTTATTAATATAATTTATTCGTTCCGCCGATTAGATTCTGATGTGTTGTTTTCTTCTTCTTCTCTTTCTTTCTATTCTCTATCCCTTTCTTTCTTATTAGCGATGCGACTTCCTGGAGTCTGGAAGTTGGGTCGTGACAGCTTGTGACATACAAAGTGTATCACTGTATATGCCACAAGGCCGTGCACACCGATATATGCACTTGATAAAATTACAGGGAAAGGTGAGCACAGGACAAACCTAAAACGCCGGGTTCAACTCAAGTGCAATAAATATAATGTCACAATATCAGCACACGGTCAAACCCGAGCTTTAAAGCTGGATTCAACACAGGTGCAGTTCGAATATACAAGTTTATTAAAATGATCGGGAGCAAGCCAATCAAAGTATACAAACATGTACCAGCTCATACATATATGCAGCCTCGACTAAAACTCCAAAGTACACATGCAGTATACAAGAAAATCTCAAACTAGATGTTGGGCAGATTTCCACCCACCACAGAACCAAGGGGTAGGAGGTCGAAGCCGGACCGATGCTCCCCCTCCACTACCGAAACAAACGGCAATCGGACCAAGCTCTCGTCCTCTACCACCGGACCAGATCCACCAAGCACCCATGCCGAATGAAGCCTCGCCGAACCAACCTTCCCCCAAACCATACCGAACCACATCTCCACTTCAACACCGAACTTCCTCTCCACTTCCATGCCGAACCAACCCACCACCGGTCCAAAACCCATCATCACTGAACCACTTCCCTACCGAACCAAACTCCAACCACTCCAAACACTGCCGAACCAGGACACCGCCAGGCCAGAATTGCTTCTGCCCAGGCCCGCCAGCAGCTATATACATCCAGAACCCCTGCCCCCAGCCTCACTCTATAAATAGAGGGGCAGGGGTACAACAATGGCAGACAACTTTGAGAGCTCAAGCACGGAAGGAACTTTCAAACAACTTTCATATACTTGTATACAAAGCTTTGTACTTGTAATCTGAAAGAAAAGAGAGAATAACATATAAAGTGGACGTAGGCATGTTCTGGCCGAACCACTATAAATCTGCGTGTCTTTTTACAATTTAGGCCCTGTTTTTTACTTATTTGCAATACTCACCCAAATTACTAGGAACAACATAAAATCAACTAAATCGTACGACTTTGAGGTGTTTGTCCATTTTTTGTGCAAACATTTTTGGTGCTTTCACTGAGAGCTTCGAACCCGAAGCTTCAAGCTTCCCCCACTCAGCCTTCTTCCTGACAGCATCGCTTGGTGTCTGGACAACATGACTTCCAGGCAGAGAAAGGGAAAGAACATCGCAACTAGCAGCATTCTGGATCCAGTAATCACAGATCAAGAGAATCATCCCATTCCAACAGCAGTATCGAACGAGGATCAGACAAACCCGATAGCCCCTGCCACAGAACAACCGGCAGCAATTACTAGGGCAGATCTAGACAGAGTTGTGACTGAAGTAACTAACCAGTTCACATCCCAACAAGAAGCTTTGGTGGACCAACTCATGTCACGCTTAAGGGATGCTGAAGAATCCAACCGCGACACTGAATCATGGGGTGAATCCCAATCCAGAGGATCTGGGGGGCGACAAAGGTCTTCCTTCTTCGAAGAAACTATCAACAGAAACAACAATGGTAGGAGTCGAGCCCGAACTCAGCCCGAACTCCGACCCGAGGAAACGCTTAGAACCGAACCCCGCAGGGGAGGTACCAGGCAAGGATCGGATGTAGCTGAGCCGGTCATGCTGCCTAGCCAGAGAAACACCAATGAACGGAGCCGAGCTAGAATCCAGCCCGAAGTTGACCCCGAGGAAATGCTTGAAACAGAACCCCACAAGGGAAGATCAAGGCAAGGGCCAACTATAGCTGAACCTAGCATGCATCCGGACAGCCAAAGACAGCCGCTGGGAAACGTTAGGAGTGATAAACTATACCATCCCTACAGGCCATCCAGACAGAATCGATCCCGCAGGGAAGAACCAAGCTCTTTCTTATCTGCCCCATATTCTGATGAGAGGATGGCAAGATTGTTCAGAGAATGCGTCCAACGGGACCAAAGAGATCGTGGGATAGGTGCTAGGGTAACCAGCCCTTTCACCCGCGATATTGAAATTGCCATCACCCCCCGAGAGTGGAAAATGCCGACAATGGAGCCATACAAGGGAATCTCTGACCCCGTTGTACACCTGCAAAGATACACACAACATATGCTCATGAGCGGGGCAACGGAAGGAGTATTATGCAAATGCTTTCCACTATTTTTAGCAGATCTAGCTACCTCCTGGTTCTGCCATCTACCCCAAGGATCCATCAGTTCATGGGAAATGTTGAAGGAGAAGTTTATCAGCCAGTTCCGCATTCATGTGGAACAACCCAAGGATGCTTACTCCCTATCTACTGTCAAATAGAAACCCGGAGAGACACTGCAGCAATACCTAACCCGGTTCAATGCCGCAGCGACAGCAGTTCAAGATGCCGATGAGAAACTTGTCCTGATGGCCCTCTGTAGTGGTGTGCATCCGGATACCAAGTTTGCTAGAAGACTAACTAAAGAAAAACCAGCTACCTTGCCCGATTTCTTCCATGAAGCTGGAAAGTACATGAGACTCGAAGAGGCTGCCACAGAAAGGCAGACATGACCACAGGCTAAGACGGCTCATGGAAACGCCCCCGCCGCAGCGAAGGACATTCGGAGAAACGACTCCAGAGACAATGCAGGGGGCAAGAAGGGAAAAAAGCGCTTGTACCGACCAGGACCGAGATTTGACGCTTACACTCCCTTGAATGAAACAGTCGAGAACATCTTCCTGGCCACCCAGGACAAACTTACATACAAGCGCCCCTCGTACAAGAAAGAGTCAGATCGCGCAATCCAGTCCGAAAAATTCTGCCGTTTCCATGAGTCTCATGGGGACGATACCAATGAATGCCGCCATCTCCGAGACCTAATTGAAGAACACATCAGGAGAAAGAGGCTGGAACGCTATGTAAAGGGCCAGGACAGGACTCCAGCTCCCGCCAAGGAAAACCCAGGGCAGCTCCACCCAGAAACAGGCGGAGGAAACCGCAACACCAGCGGTTCCAGCCAAGAGAAGATAGTGGTTCATATAATATCTGGGGGGCCACACATCGCCGACAAAAGCTGGGCAGAAATGGAAAGATATGGAAACTCGCTCAGAAGCGAGGGAGACTGCGTAAATTCTGTTATGGAAGAACGCCATCCTAAGCGGAAGGAAAATAATGACATCACATTCAGTGGGCGCGACCTAGAAGGAAGGCAATACCCTCATATGGATCCTATGGTCATCTCTGCCTGGTTCGGCCCAGCTGAAGTTTTTCGAATCCTAGTAGACACTGGAAGCTCAGTGAATATTCTGTTCAAGCATGCTTTCGACAAAATGAAGCTGTCAATGAAGGAAGTGTCTCCCTGCAACAAACCGCTACACGGTTTCACTGGAGAAGCAAAGACGCCCCTCGGACAATTGGATCTCTTTGTTGAATTGGGAAGTCATCCCCACTCCGCCGTTCGGAAACAAACATTCGTGCTAATAGACAACCACACGGCCTACAATGCCTTTTTTGGAAGACCAGCCTTGTCCGACTTCCAAATTGTCCTTGCCCCATGGCGCCTGAAGATGAAGTTCCCAAAGAATAATGGAGTGGGAGAAGTAGAAGGGGATCAAGACGCCGCTCGGGACTGCTATGTAACCGAACTTCGCAATAATCGCAGGAGAGATAAAGGAAAAAATGCAGAGACTATTCTTTGCATGAAAAGCTTGGAAGCATAGCAACTAAAGAAAGCCCCTCCTCTTCGGTATACCAGTGATCCTTTCAATGAGTTAGACCCCAGGGACAAAGAGGAGGAGGCCACCGCCGAGCCTGCAGAGGCTATGGAATTCGTATCTGTAGACAAACGCGACCCAAGTAAACTGCTGAGAGTCGGATCTCAGTTAAAAAGAGAATTAAAGAATCAACTCATTGATTTTCTTCGCCACAACATGGATGTATTTGCATGGACGCACGCTGATATGACTGGAATCTCCCCAGACATAGCATGCCACGCACTAAACATCGATCCTACCAAGGTACCGGTAAAGCAAAAGAAGAGAAGTATGAGGGCAGAACGATCAGCAGCCCTCGAGGAAGAAGTAAAGAACTTACTTGCCAATGACTTCATACATGAAGCCATCTACCCGGAATGGATCGCCAACCCGATACTGGTAAAGAAAGCTAATGGGAAGTGGCGAACATGCATCGATTTCTCCAACTTAAATGACGCTTGCCCGAAAGACTGCTTCCCACTCCCCCGAATCGACCAACTCGTAGACAGCACTGCCGGACACGAACTTTTATCCTTTATGGACACATACTCAGGATATAACCAGATCCCTATGCACGCCCCCGATCAATACCACACTAGCTTCATCACTGACCGGGGATTGTACTGCTACAAGGTAATGCCATTTGGACTTAAAAACGCCGGCGCCTCGTCAACAAGATGTTTGCAGAACTGATAGGACGAACTATGGAAGTTTATGTGGATGACATGCTGGTAAAATCGAGGAAAGCCAACGACCATATAAACCACCCGGACGAGATGTTTCAAGTACTTCGCCAATATGGAATGAAGCTGAACCCTCTAAAGTGCTCCTTCGGAGTATCATTGGGAAAGTTCTTGGGATTCATCGTTCATGCCAGGGGGATTGAAGCAAACCCCGAACAAGTCCGAGCTTTACAAGATATCAAGATACCATCTACTCGAAGAGAGATGCAAAGCCTAAACGGGAAAGTGGCCGCCCTGAGTAGGTTCATCTCTAAAGCAACCGACAAATGCATCCCTTTCTTCGAAGCTCTAAAGAAAGACAAGGAAAGTTCGAATGGACTGACGAATGCTCGACAGCCTTCCTTAACTTAATCGGACACCTCCAGAGACCACCGGTACTTTCAACTCCAAATGAAGGCGAGGAACTATACCTATACCTTGCTGTATCATCCCATGCTTTGAGCGTCGCTTTGGTGAGAGAAGACAACCACGCGCAGCGACCCGTATACTTTGTAAGCAAGAGATTCACAGGGGCAGAAGTCAGATACCCTAAACTTGAAAAGCTAGCATACTGTTTGCTTATCACGTCGCGGAAACTGCGACACTATTTCCAATCTCATTCCATCAGAGTTTTAACCGATCAACCGCTAAGGCAAGTGCTCCATCGCCCCGACACTTCTATGCGATTACTTAAGTGGTGCATCGAACTAAGTCAATATGATGTCACTTACCATCCTCGCACCGCTATCAAGGGGCAAGCCATAGCTGATTTCATTGCCGAATTCACTACTAGCGAAGGTAAGGACCAATCTGAAATAGCAGAAGATATCAAGTAGAATCTCTTCGTAGATGGAGCGTCGAACGAACAAGGCTCGGGGGCAGGTGTTATGATAATCACCCCCAGGGGAAAGAAGCTGCACTACGCCCTAAGATTGGAATTCGCTGCCACCAACAATGACGCAGAATACGAAGCAGTGATAGTCGGATTAGAACTTGCACTGGAAATTGGAGTCAGTTCTTTATGTCTCCATAGTGATTCTCAACTTATTGAAAATCAAATACTGGGAGAATTCCAGACTCGAGGAGAACAACTCACAGCGTATCTAAAGAAGACCAGGCTACTGCTTAATCAATTAGATCACTATTTAATCAAACACATTCCCCGAGAAGAGAATCAAGAGGCCGACGAACTAGCAAAACAAGCTAGCATGAAGAACATCACTATTTTCGGAGCATTAACTATCTCAAAATAGCTGGCACCAAGTTTCAAGCAAGTAAATCTGATAGCTGCAACCGAAGAAGAAACATGGATGACCCCTATCCGAGAATACTTACAAAACGGCACCCTACCCGACGGGCGAAATGAAATTAAGAAAATTCTAAGGAAAGCTTCCCGTTACACAATGCAAGAAGGCATCCTCTATCGGCGCGGCTTCTCTAACCCCTTATTGAGGTGCGTTGCTGGAAGAGAAGCCATGGAAATTCTATCCAATATCCATCAGGGAAGTTGTGGAGACCACACCGGAGGGCAGACCCTAGCAAAAAAGATACTCCGATATGGGTATTTCTGGCCCACTTTAAACAAATATGCTTTAGACTTCGTCAGAAGATGCGACAGATGTCAGAAATTTGCTAAGATTCCTTGACTACCAACCAATGAAATTACTCAGATGACCAGCCCTTGGCCCTTCGCAATATGGGGAATTGACTTAATTGGCGAACTGCCGATGGGCCGAGGTGGGGCCAGACATGCTATAGTGGCAGTTGACTATTTCACCAAATGGGTGGAAGCGGAGCCTCTGAATAAAATATCTTCAACTAAAGTTATCAACTTCTTGATCAAAAACGTTCTGTGCAGGTACGGAGTTCCACTCAGAATCATATCAGACAACGGGCTTCAATTTGACAGCAAGGAATTTGCCGACTGGTGCCAAGAGCACGGAATTCATAAGGGCTTCTCATCCGTTGCTTATCCCCAGGCAAATGGACAAGTCGAAGCTGTCAACAAGATTCTCAAGACTCTAATCAAGAAGAAGCTAGAAAAGTCAAAATGCGCTTGGGTGGACGAACTTCCTACAGCACTATGGGCCTACCACACTTCTTTCAGAACATCAACAGGGCATACTCCGTTCTCTTTGGCATACGGATCAGAGGCCATGCTCCCAGTTGAAACTATTGTACCTTCCCATCGTAGGATCCACTACAACCCCGAAGAAAATGAAGAACTCCTCCACATGTCTTTGGATCTAATTGAGGAGAGAAGAAATGATGCAGCACTCAAAGCAGCAGCTCACAGACAAAAAGTGGCAGCACTATACAACTCCAAAGTCAAACATCGCAGCTTACAAGAAGGAGATCTTGTCCTCAAGCGAATCTTTCCGCGCCCAGGAGCGCTGGATCCAATCTGGGACGGACCATATGTAATTCATAAAGATCTCCACAACGGAGCTTATATTTTGTCAACAGTGGACGGAGAGGTGTTCCAGAGGTCATGGAACATCCGACACATCCGTCGATACTTTTCTTAACTTGTACTGCCCATATGAAGTGAATTAACAAAGAGAATCAGTGGACGTAGGCATTTTCGTGCCGAACCACTTTAAAAACTTGGCTCTTGTTAACTTGTTCCTTTATATCTTGGCTACTTGTTAAGCTTTATCCTTTGCTGTTGAACAAAATCCTTTGCAGATGACATTTCAATTCAGAGCCTCACAACACAACTCCACCTGGACAAAACCTAACAGGTACGCTACGATCCTATGCCCTCGCCAATGAGACACTTTCGCTCCGGTATCCCTCTACCGAGAGTTAACTCATTGTTTGCCTCGGCCCTTAAAGCCGACTGTAATAAGCCGAGTATAAGCCACCGAGAAGGCCGATTATGCCATGGCAGCTTAATACAGCGATTTGGCTCGCCGGCAACTGTGAACCGACCATAAGCCCCAACATAAGGTGTGGACAGCCAGGGGCAGTTCACAGTTGACGATCGGCCCCTACGCTAGCCGGCCACAGTAAATCGAATAATACCCGCGATTACGGGCCATAATGGCCCGGGTAGTTACTGTGCGCGATCGGCTTCGATGTGTCTTAAGTGAGGCTGTGGTAAAAAAGAAAACTCCCCGCAGAGGCGTAAGATGGGTGACAAATGTCTCCAAGACCCACAGCTAGTGAAAGTGATTACAAAACCCGTTTGCCACGAACTTAAGCACATCGACGGCCTTCCGTGACTGAAAGTTTTACTTTTCCTATATTTCCATTTCATTTAAAACTTTTCTCCTATTCTCCGTAACGGTGCTTGAAAGTACAGGACATGAAATAGGGAACGCTCGCTAATGGGAACAGAAACTTACGATCGGATGACGAGACACTCAACAGCATTCCGTGCTTAGTCTTACAGGGTGCACGAAGTTGCCGTCCACAGCCGAAACACGAAGGGCGGTACCTTCTACTTTTATACATTAATGCATAGCTGCAGTTCATATTCACACATCACATTTACGTTGCAAAATGAGAAAATTATACTTTAAGCAAAAAACTTGGCATCAGGCACAGTCAAGTCACTAGTAACATGCATAGTTACATCACTTACACAGCACAACAAAATAGCGATAACATTCCAACATAAAGGAATCAGCTTATGTTATGAAATTACATAAAGTCATTCACCACAAACAATATTATTACAGTCACATCAATGTTTTGGACTAACATAAACAGCAATAAAAAGAAATCAAAAGGTGACCGAATCCGGACAAGGAACCAGCTGCGTCCACGCTTCGCCCTCATCCTACCAACTCTCCAAACCTACTTAGCCGCAGGGTCGGAGCTCCCAGCATGTTGATCGGAAGCCCCACCTGTCCAATTCAGAAGAGGAGTCCATTAATCAAACAGTAAGCGATCAAGTTATGAAAATCTAAAAAGAAAAGAGAAAGAGAAGAGAGACTCACCAGCGGCCTCCGCTTGATCCTCATCCTCCAATTGCACACCCGCTTCCTCCGCAGCAAGCAGCCGCATCCCCTCCTTCACCGCCGCCTGCTCCTCCTTCGAAAACTGAGCGGTGACTACATCCAGACTAAAGGCCGCTCCACCTTTCTTACCCGCATCAACCCTGGCCTCCTCTAAAGCCCGAAGATATACCTTGACCATAACCCGGGGATAGTCATCCATCCAGGATAAGCTGCCCTCCTTCCAAGTGCGGAAGTACATGTCCTGCAGCATATCGTCCATCATCCCCTCATCCTCTTCAAACCTCTACACCCGGGCCTCGGAAATCTGCAACTTAGTGGCAGCAGCATCCTTCTCCCGCCGGTATCTCGAGCACTCAGCCTGAAGGGATCTCCTCATCTCCTCCATCTCTTCTTTCAACTTGGCTTGAGCAAGTTCTGCAGCTTCAAGCCTCCCAGATATCTCTTCAACCTGCTCGAGATCCGCCCTCCTAACCTCATCAACTGTGGTAATGGCCATGTCAATGCGTTTCTTGCAAGCGGCCTCCATTTTCCGCAACTCAGCTCTGCTAGCCTCTTCCATGGCCTTCTTCAGTCGTTGGGAGTCGGCTTCATGCTGTGAAATCTGAATAGCCTGGTCGGCAAGTTGTTTGGCCTGATCAGCAACCACTAACCGCAACCTTATATTGGCACTCCCTATCTCCTCCCCGGCCTTGGCCAATAGGGCATGATGTTCCATTAACTTCTTGGCCTCCTCCGCGACCCGGTCGATGTTGGTCTTGGCTTCGTCCCCCATAGCAGCTATCCGAGTGGTGAGCAGATCCAGATCTAGGGACTTAGCCTCATCAAGAACCCGAACCATGGGATTGCGGGGGAGAAGATGCTCGCCCGTGGCCTCGTCAAATAAAATATCCTGAGAGCTTGGGTCCAAATCCGGGTGGCCGGCAAAGGGATTGCGAGGCACGTCGGGACGTTTTATGCGGATAACAGTAGGATTCTCGGAAGGATGCGGAGAGGGGACAAACTCCGTGGTCTCCTCCGTGGTATCTCGGGAAGGCTGAGTAGGAGGCTGAGGGCCAGGTGGTGAATCAAACAAGGAACGCCTCCTCTTCCTCTGCTGGATACCCTCCTCGATAACGCTAAGGAGAGGGCGGTAGCTGACCACGTCCCCAGGACGACCAGTAGGAGGCTTCGGCTTAGCAGAAGCTCTCATCAACTTGAATTGTTCGAGGCGGTGTCGAACATCTGACGTTTTGGCCACCTGGCCTGCCCCTGGTGTAAAGAATAAATGTTGCAAGCATGCATCAAATCATGAGGCAAGAGATATATCGAGTTAAAAAAAAAGAGAACAAGAAAGACGCTTTTACTATACAAACCCTGCAGAGAAGGAGGATCCTGCAATAAGTCCTGGATTTCGTCCCAGGATGGGAGCGAGCCATAAAATATTCCTAAGTCCCTATCGTAAATGGAATCTGCAGAAGTCAAAAGTTCACCTTGCACCGTCGGAGTCACCCTAGCTGAGGAGCTCTTAGGGGATGGATCGGCGCCAGCCCCGGCCTTGCCAGTCTTCTTCGCCTTCTCCGCCAAATCCGATTCTCCCTCCGATTCCCCGAAAGCTTGACGGAGAGCCTCATCCGTCCACTCCTGAAGCTCCCCCACTTGCCCGGAGGTTAAGGCACCAGTGCCACTACCGCCCTGTCCGTCGCCATCACCATTTCCCTCTCCATCTCCATCGCCATCTCCTCCACCCTCTGACTCTCCTCCTACATCGCCTCCTTCGCCCTCGCCTCTATCCTCTTCCACATCTTCCTCCTCCGGGATAATCGGGCAAGTGCTAGGAGAGGGGCCGTCAGACCCTTTAAGTTTCTTACCCCCGACAACCGGAGGCTTTGTAAAAGTTTTCCTCTTGCCACTCTTCTTCGTGGCCCCTCCTGTAGTTTGGGCAGCTTTCTCTTCCGCCGTATCTCTCTGTTTAACCACGGACTGATGTGGAAGAATCAAGTTGTACATCAAGAGTCTAGCATTCCTGATCAGGTAAGCAGCCAATCTGTCTCTCTCTGAAATAGCTTCTATCTCAGCTGCCATCTGAGCTAGGCGATCGTTCTCCACAACCACAAAGCCACCTGTCGCTAGCAAGAAATGAAAGCACATAAGGAAAAGAATTACGGCCAAGACAAGGAATGTAAATATAACTTTGACTTACATCCGGAGGTGAAGCGACGGATAGAGACGGAGTCATCTCTGATGAAGAACCACTCCTTCTTGAACATACTGTACTTCGAATAGAGGTCCAGAACCGGCTTAAAAGAGACGGCAGACTCCAAGCTAATATATGGGGATCCCTTCCTGTATCCCCTCAGATTGTACAGATACCGTATCTCCCGGTTGAAAGGAGCGCGCCCATACCTCTCCTGAAAGATAGCGTACAAGCACACCAGGATGGCGTAAGAGTTGGGCTGGAGTTGGAATGGAGCCACCTTCAGATAAGTGATGAAGATGACTACCCAGGCGTTGATTGGAGAAATGGCCCCGCACATACAGTGGTACCTACTATACGCAAAATACCCTTCAGGAGGGTCATATGGCATAACTCCAGCCCCTGGCAGCACCATGAGCGCTATATCAATCCCAAAAGAATGAGATATGGCGTCGAGCTGCTCCTCTTTGAGGGAGCTAGGAAAACAATCGGGCGGAGAATTCAGAAGTTCTTGGGGACCATACCCATCCACTAACACCTCGGGGAAGGTCCATGTCGCGCCGGTCTTGGCTGGGCTGGGGGCACAGAGGAGGACTCTCCTTCTCTGTCCTTGGACTTCTTTCTATCTGATCGAGTTTCTGCTTTGCGAGACATTTATCTGCGAAACAATAAAAACATGATATTAGAACGAGGAGTATGGGAATATAAACGAATAGTTATCAAGTTCATTCGGTGCCAAATGCTTCCATGTTTCATTCGGGATTAGGTCCATTCGGCACCCAAAACTACCGAGCACTTTCGGTAAAACAAAACCAAAACTCATTCGGCACAAGCTCATTCGGTAGAGCAACACAAAGAAGCATTCGGCATTGAAAACCATTCGTGGTCATTCGGCGAGAAAATGTATACCTGGTTCGGTACGAAACAAATTCGGCAAGGGGTCGATTCGGTACAAGGTGATTCGGCTCTCTCTGATTCGGTAAGGGATAACGAAGGGGGGGTGTAGCCCCTATATATAGGCGAGCGCAGGACAACCGGACCAACCGGATCGTCACTCCAAACCGAATGAAGCTATCCAAAATACCCAACTTAAAACAAAGCACGCCATATACAGATATATGCCCTACTTTGGGGGGGCAAATGTTGGGCAGATTTCCATCCACCACAGAACCAAGGGGTAGGAGGTCGAAGCCGGACCGGTGCTCCCCCTCCACTACCGAAACAAACGGCAACCGGACCAAGCTCTCGTCCTCTACCACCGGACCAGATCCACCAAGCACCCATGCCGAATGAAGCCTCGCTGAACCAACCTTCCCCCAAACCATACCGAACCACATCTCCACTTCAACACCGAACTTCCTCTCCACTTCCATGCCGAACCAACCCACCACCGGTCCAAAACCCATCATCACCGAACCACTTCCCTACCGAACCAAACTCCAACCACTCCAAACACTGCCGAACCAGGACGCCGCCAGGCCAGAATTGCTTCAGCCCAGGCCCGCCAGCAGCTATATACATCCAGGACCCCTGCCCCCAGCCTCACTCTATAAATAGAGGGGCAGGGGTACAACAATGGCAGACAAGTTTGAGAGCTCAAGAACGGAAGGAACTTTCAAACAACTTTCATATACTTGTATACAAAGCTTTGTACTTGTAATCTGAAAGAAAAGAGAGAATAACATATAAAGTGGACGTAGGCATGTTCTGGTCGAACCACTATAAATCTGCGTGTCTTTTTACAATTTAGCCCCTGTTTTTTACTTATTTGCATAACTCACCCAAATTACTAGGAACAACATAAAATCAACTAAATCATACGACTTTGAGGTGTTTGTCCATTTTTTGTGCAAACACTAGACAAGAACAATGCTCAAAGCCAATATCAGTGAAACGGCCTCAACAATGAAATGGCTATAAACAACCATACATGAACATTGCAATAGGTCAAGGATGTGCACCAAACAAATGCATAACACAAATACTCAATGCAACTACAGCCTTACAGGAACTAAGACTAAATGAAAATACAGAAGTATGTTGAAGCAACAAAACTACAACATCAAGTGATACTGAGTACACGTTAAAATCAATGAACAAAGAGCATATATATACACACGACAGTTTCAAAAGGCTACAAAACCTCGACCAAACCAGAACTGTTCAGTAATCAAGTGAACAATGCGGCAAAAGACACCAAGCAGATTGTACTTGAAACAAATATAAAAGACCAGGCAACTATACATGAAGCCAACATGAAACAAGATCAAGTCCAACTACCACATAAAGGAATAAACACATGAACTACATAACTCAAGCTAGCATATCATATATACAACAAGCTTCAGATGGTATACAAGTAGTGCAGAATAGTGAACAGTGAAGTAAATGCTTGCACACATGTATACATATATACAAAAAAACAATGCAAGTGCAGACTCAAGTGCTACAAGGCCGAACCAAACACAATACAACAATGCAAACTGACTTGAAGCAACACAACAGCGACTTCAACATAGTAATATACAGAGCACAATGCCACTGCAGTTGCCAATAAGTACAAACCACACTCGAGTACACATAAAAGCAACTCAACCTCAAGCATCAGGTCGAAATCAATCCGTGACATGTATGCATACACACATTAGAATTAGAGAACAAGGACCAAAATCGAATGCAACCTGAATAGTTTTTACCATAGTCGAAGTCAGTAATGTCAAGTGACCGAAGTCAAATGCACGTATTAGTTTTGAACAAGACAGAGAAGCAGGAGTTAACAAGCACAAAGAACAAAACAGGTCAAGTATGCTACATCAATGAATTCAATCAATGTCGTAGTCAAGTAAATGACAAGATTAAAGTCAAGGCCAATGTCAACAGTTAATGGCCAAAATGAAGCACAAATACAAAATCAGCATCATCGTCAAAGAATTCAACGGGCAAGCAAAGTGAGAGCCTTGAAAATCATGGAATCGGCAAATTCAAAAAACCATGATGACTAAGGCAAAAATATACGAATTGAGAAAGTCAGAAATCATCGTCAACATTCAATCAATATCGAATGGCTGAGGAGAATTATAGATGAATTCAAACAAATATATAGGAACGAAAATCAAGGGGTTCGAACCCTATACAAACACCCCTCATCATCGGAAAATGGAAGCATCGAGTTCAAGTAAGCCAAAACCAAAAAAGCAAAAGGAGTAAATTACATACCGAAATCAGATTCGAACTCGATGCAAACAGAAGCGGCCGTGAGCAACTCAAAGAGATAGTCGATCGACAAAGCAAGGACCTAAATCATCATTCGATCGAGCAACTATTATCGGCAGCTTCTAATTAGAAGCCCTAATTTGAAAGCAAAGGAAAAAGAAACGAGCCGCCATTATACAGAGCAAAAAGGAAAGAACGACCAACATAATAATAAAAGAAGAAAATGGCCAACCTTGTTTTTAGTTGGGATTTAACATTTTAAATTAGGGTTTCGTTAGGGTTTTGTTTCATTTAAATTGTATTTTCTTTTGAAAATTGTGTAATTACTAGTCGTGTGACTAGGGGCAAACTACGTGGCGTAGTTTGAGAATTCACAACTCAGTGGAGGAGTTGTGGCAGGGTTTTGAGCGTAGAGTTAGGTTAGTCAGCAGCGGGTGTCACGAGTGTGACTGCTTAATTTCTAGTAGAAACCTTGGGGGCAATATGTAGGCAGGGTTTTGCCGAGGCTGAGTAAATTCTGCGTCGTTCTATTTCTGCATTTATTTTTCTTCTATTATCTATGTTGTTATAATTTTGATTTATCCGTGCTGAAATAATTTTATAAGCTTCCGCAATAATTTTTATAATTAACAGTATCACCCTATTCACCCCCCTCTAGGGTGAAATTGATCCTACAAGTGGTATCAGAGCTAGGAATAGAAGTCAGCTTTTGTTTTTAAAAAAATTGATTTTTTTCAAAAATAAATATTTGTTTTAAAAATTTGAATTTTTTAAAATGGCTTCTTTTAAAAATGCTTTTGCTGAGGGTCAGTGCATAGTTAGACCACCAATGTTCAATGGTGAATACGCCTACTGGAAAAATAGAATGAAATTTTTTCTGAAAACCATCGATGCTTGGAATATTATTGAGACAGGTTATAGAGCACGAACTATAACTGTAGATAATCAGGAAATAGATAAACCGATGGATCAACAGACAGAACTAGAAAATAAATTACAAAATGCCAATGCTAAGGCTATGAATTCTATTATCTGTTCATTGGATCAATTTGAATTTAAACGTGTATCACATTATCTAACTGCGTAGGAAATATGGCACACACTTGAAGTGACTCACGAAGGAACATCTCAAGTCAAAGAATCTCGCCTCGCCATGCTAAGCAGCGAATACGAAAATTTCACAATGTCCAAGGAAGAAAATGTCAAAGAAATGTAGGAATGACTTTCCAATATCGTATACAAATCAAAAGCTCTTGGAAAATTATACACAAAATTAGAGATAGTTCAAAAAATCCTCAAAGTCCTTCCACGAAGTTTTCAAGCCAAAGTAACTGCCATTCAAGAATCAAAAGACTTGAAACAAATGAAAGTCGAAGAACTCATCGAAAACCTCACCACTTACGAGCTAGAAATGAAATTCAAGGAAGAGCGTGAAGAAGGAGACACTCGAAAGAAATCAATAGCTCTTAAAGGGACAACTGAAAGTGAAGATGATGATGATGGTGGTGGTGAAGCGGAACTAGCACTATTAATAAGAAGATTCAAAAGGTGGAATCGCAAATATGGCAATCCGGTAAAAATTCAACAAGTAAAGAGCAGATTAAACAAAGCACTAGACAAACCAGAAGAGCAAAAAATCATTTGTCACAAATGCAATAAAGCCAGTCATATCAAGCCAAATTGTCTGAAAATCGACCCAGTCAAGAAAAGAAACCGAAGAGAAGAAGTTTTGCAGCTACTTGGAATGAAATCGATGAAGATGAAAGTGATAGCACCGGTAGTGAGAGTGAAAGAGCAAATTTGTGTCTTCATGGTGAAATAACTGACAGTGGTGATGATGTACCAAGTGAGGTATCAAAACTTACTCATTCAGAATTACTTATATATTTCCATGAAGTAAATGGTTGTTTTGAACGACTTAGGGAGAAGTATGCCAAACTTGAATCACAAAAAGATACTTTGATAGATTTATATAAACAACTTGACCAATTAGTTAAAACCTATCAAAGTAGGATCCTTAAGTGTGATAAGTGTCTATTATTTGAAGAAGAAATTAAAAAATCAGAAATTAATATAAAATCACTTGAAAATGAAATTCAGCTTTTGAAAGAAAGTGAAAATACAAGAAGAGAAAATTCTATTTAAAAGTGCACATAATTGTTAAACGAAAATGAATCTCTCAAAACACAAGTCCAACAATTGTCAACGACTTTAGATAACTTTTCAAAAAGTGAAAAATCGTTGAATATGCTATTAGGGAAGCAAACTGTTAATACAGTTGGACAAGGACTTGGATATAATCAATTTGAAAATGTTAAAAGCAAAATTAATCAAGTCAATTCTATGTTCACAATTTGTACAAAATATGGACACAATCACAATAATTGTTGGTATAGACCCAAACACGTGAAAACTATATAAATTTGTTTTCCAAAAGGCACAAATATAAAATCTCTCAAGTTAAACAAATCTGGATGCCGAAAGGAACATATATAAATAGTTTTGGGTCTCCACAAAATTATTTTTCAAAATATTCTTCCACTAACAATCATGGACCTATAAAACAAATAGGTCACTAAACTCTCTTCTCATGTAGGTATGCTCGCAGGCTAAGGAACAACAGCAATGGTACTTGGAATCTTGCTGTTCCAGGCACATGACAGGCGATAAATCAAAGTTCCTTAGCCTAGAAAAGTACAAAGGTGGAAGAGTCACAATGGGTAACAACGACAGGTGTAAAATTGTCGATAAAGGTAAAGTGGGTAACAATACATTTACCTTGAATAATGTACTATATGCTGAAAATCTGCACCACAATTTGATATCAATCAGCCATCTATGTGATAAAGGTATGAATGTTATTTTTGATTCTGACTTGTGCAAAATTGTTGACAAATCATCAAACGAAATCTTATTTTCAGCTAAGAGGAAAGGTAATATATATTCTCTATCTTTTGATGATCTCACCCTTTCTAAGTGTTCGGTAGCTAAGGATATAGAAGTAAATTTATGGCATAGATGTTTAGGGCATGCTAGAATGAATTTGTTAAACAAAATAAAAAGGAAAATTTTGGTAAGAGGGTTGCCATCACATGATTTCGAAACAAAAAATTTATGTAAAGCATGTACCAAGGGAAAACTTAAAAAATCATCATTTCATGCCAAAAATAATGTAAGCACTTCTAGAGTTCTTGAACTAGTTCATATGGATCTGTTTGGACCAAATGACATTGCTATCTTAGGTGGTAAGAAATATTGCTTTGTGTTAGTTGATGATTACTCAAGATATACATAGGTATATTTCTTGGCTAAAAAATCAGAACTTTTTCATACTTCACAAAATTTACAAAATTAGTTCAAAATGAAAAAGGAGTTCCTATTGTTTTGTTAAGAAGTGATCATGGTGGAGAATTTGAAATTATGAATTTGAAAACTTTTGTGATGAAATTGACTTTAAACGAGAATTTTCTGCACCACGTACTCCACAACAAAATGGAGTAGTTGAAAGAAAGAATCGAACATTACAAGAGTTGGCTAGGTCTATGGTAAATGAGTGTAAGCTACCTTTGCATTTTTAGGCAGAAGCAGTAAATACAGATTGTTATGTAATGAATAGAGTTATGATTAGACCGATTCTTAACAAAACACCCTATGAGCTATGGTTGAAAAATAAACCAAACATTGCCTACTTCAAAGTACTTGGGTGTCCATTCTATATTCTCAATACAAGTGATCAATTATGAAAATTCAAAGCAAAAGCTGATGAAGGCATATTCATGGGATACTCTTCTAGAAGCAAAGCTTATTGAGTCTACAACAAAAGGAACAAAACAATCGTGGAGTCAATCAATGTGAAGTTTGATGAAGGCATTAATGAACAGGAAGTGGTCAAAAGAAATGTTGAAGAGGAGAACGAAAAAGATGAGAATAAAAAACCAAAAGAAACTACAACAACAAAAGAAGTCCGAAGGAATCTAGATCCAGAGAGATTGAAATTCAAAGCAGATCATCCTCCAGAATTGATAATAGGAAATCCTATCACAGGTGTTCAAACTCGTTCCTCCTTTAGAAATTTGTGTGATCTTTGTCTATATAGTGGATTTATTTCAGAAATAGAACCTAAAGACATAGATACAACTCTTAATGATGAAAATTAGTTTATGGCTATGCAAGAAGAGTTAAATCAATTTGAGCGAAATGATGTTTGGAGTCTAGCACCTAGACCTAAGGATTATCCAGTCGTAGGAACAAAATGATTTTCAAAAATAAATATGATGAATCTGGAAATGTGATTAGAAATAAAGCTAGATTAGTCGCTAAAGGATATAATCAAATTGAAGGAGTTGACTTCGATGAAACTTTTGCACCAGTAGCTAGACTAGAATCAATTAAGATATTGTTAGCTTATGCTTGCTACAAAGGATTTAAGTTAAGTAAAAGTGCATTTCTTAACGTAATTTTGAAAGAAGATGTATTTTTTGAACAACCTGAAGGTTTTGAAAGTCATGATTATCCTAACCATGTATATAAGCTTAAAAAGGCATTATGTGGATTGAAACAAGCTCCTAGAGCTTGGTATGAATGCCTCAGTACTTATCTTCTTGAAAATGGGTTCAGAAAGGGCTGTGTAGACACCATGCTATTTCTGTTGCATGAAGACAATGATCTTTTAATTGTTCAAATATATGTTGATGACATTATTTATGGTGCTACTAACAATTTGTTGTATGAGAAATTTGAAAAAGTTGTGCAGGAAAAATTTGAAATGAGCTTGGTTGGAGAGTTGAAATTCTTTTTAGGATTTCAAGTCAAATAAAGCGATAAAGGTACATTCATTTCTCAAACAAAATATATTAGGGAACTTGTCAACAAATTTGGATTAAAAGATGCCAAACCAGCTAGAACCCCCATGAGCACAATAATTAAACTTGACAATGATGAAAAAGGTAAGGCAGTAGATCAAAAGCAATATAGAGGTATGATTGGATCACTCCTTTATCTTACTGCTTCTAGACCTTACATCATGTTTTCTGTCTGCTTGTGTGCACGATTTCAATCTAACCCAAAAGAATCTCATTTAAAAGCCGTTAAATGAATTATAAAATATTTGTTGCACACCCCACGATTTGGTCTTTGGTATCCAACAAATGATAATTTTGAATTAAAAGGATTTTCAGATGTGGACTATGCTGGAAGTCTAGTTGATAGAAAAAGTACTAGTGGTGCATGCTTTATGTTAGGACATTCATTAGTTGCATGGTCAAGTAGAAAACAGAATTGTATTGCGTTATCTACCACAGAGGTAGAGTATATTACTCTGAGTGGTTGCTTTGCTCAAATCTTATGGATGATACAAACTTTGCAAGACTATGTTCTAAATTTTAAACGTGTACCACTAATGTGTGATAGAAAAAGCGCAATTGATCTCACAAATAATCCTGTACATCACTCACGAACAAAACATAGAGATGTTGGACATTATTTTATTAGAGATCATATTTCCAAGGAAAATATCTGCATAAATTTCATTTCAACCGATTCTTAATTGGCACAAAACCCCTACCATAGAATAGTTTTTGTAGACTACGTCTCAGCTTAGGTGTTTTAGAAATTTGAATTTCTAAATATTTAACATTTTTTCTCCTTGCTAATTATCAAAAAAAAGATAAATAGTGATTGAAAAAGTGATGAGTGTTGATATTTATCATATATTATGACTCGAGACGGTATAATTAGTAAATTTCTTTAGAAATTTAAACAAGAGTTATAAAACCTTTTGTCGATAAAAATTCCATGACCATCCCTATTTCTATCATATTTCTAACGACCATCACTCATCAAAATTAAATATAGTTTGTCAATATGTGGTACTTTAACAGGAATCATTCGTTTTTCATTTTACATTTTTTAATAATAATAATAATAATAATAATAATAATAATAATAATAATAATAATAATAATAAAATCCAAAGTATTCACTCTCATTTAAAAGTCCTCATGGTTATGCATGGGTGAATTATTTGGAATTTGTTATATGCTTCCATGCTCATTTAAAAGTCCTCACGGTTATGCATGTATGGAACGCATATCAAAATTGATTTTTTAATTATAAACAAGTTGATTCTAAGCCCATTTAAAAGTCATCACGGTTATGCGTGGTTAGAAGATACTTGAATTCATTTAAAAATAAAATAAAATTGGAATACTACTAATCTCATTCAAAAGTCCTAACGGTTATGCATGGTTGGTAGATATTCAAATTCCTGATATAAATATACCACAAATAGACAAAACTGCATGGTTTTATATGATGACATCATTCCCATCATTCTAAAAGTGGAATATGCGCCTAACAAAGTATTTATGATTTTTGTTTGATTTTTTATTGAAATTTAATATTATATTCAATTGATTTTTAATGTTGGATTAATATCTATCACTTTATCTCCATTTTTTCTAACACTATTACTCTTTTGCTGATAACAAAAGGGGGAGAGAAAAGTTAAGATTTTGTCAAATAAAATCAAGCAAAGGTCAAATATTTTCTATTTGCATCTAGGCTCGTTTGCATATTTTTAATGGTATGCATATATGAAGGGGAAGCTTTGTGTAGAGAGGAAGCATTTAAATAGGGGGGCAATTAGAGTATATCAATGATCAAATACATTTAACATATTCAAAATCTTAAATATATGTTTGTTATCATCAAAAGGGGAGGATTGTTGAATATGCGATTATATGATTTTTGTTTGATGATAATAAACACACACACACACATATATATATATATATATTCATTTAAATGTATCTTTTAATGTACTATTTTATTTTTCATAGATTAAGTAAATATTTGCTGAATAAAATAAATAACACAGAATTTGAATTCAAACAGAAATTTTATTCAAACAAATATTTATTACAATTTTTGAATAGTACAAATTTCAAGCTCTCACTATATACAATTTCAATTGCAATACAAATTTGATTAAATTACAATTCACATTTACATTGCACCTCACTACATATCACTCATTCACTCAACTCATACTGATCTTTACCTTCATTCCAATGTGAATCCAGCATCTGAGCAATCTGCAGAAATATACATTGACGAGTAAAATTGAAAATAAAATATTTTTGTAGTATAAAAGAAAATGTGGATTTTGTAAATAATTTTTGCCTTAGTTATTTGGGTTGTTCGTCATCATTTAATTTGAATTCATCATACACGAACAGCTTGTGACATATAAAGTGTATCACTATATATGCCACAAGGCCGTGCACACCGATATATACACTTGATAAAATTACAGGGACAGGTGAGCACAGGTCAAACCTAAAACGCCGGGTTCAACTCAAGTGCAATAAATATAATGTCACAATATCAGCACACGGTCAAACCCGAGCTTTAAAGCTGGATTCAACACAGGTGCAGTTCGAATATACAAGTTTATTAAAATGATCAAGAGCAAGCCAGTCAAAGTATACAAACATGTACCAGCTCATACATATATGCAGCCTCGATTAAAACTCCAAAGTACACATAAAGTATACAAGCAAAACTCAAACTAGACAAGAACAATGCTCAAAGCCAATATCAGTGAAACAGCCTCAACAATGAAATGGCTATAAACAACCATACATGAACACTGCAACAGGTCGAGGATGTGCACCAAACATAAGCATAACACAAATACTCAATTCAACTATAGCCTTACAGGAACCAAGACTAAATGAAAATACAGAAGTATGGCGAAGCAACAAAACTACAACATCAAGTGATACTGAGTACACGTGAAAACAAATGAACAAAGAGCATATATATACACATGACAGTTTCAAAAGACTACAAAACCTCGACCAAACTAGAACTGTTCAGTAATCAAGTGAACAATGCTGCAAAAGACACCAAGCAGATTGTACATGAAACAAATATGAAAGACCAGGCAACTATACATGAAGCCAACATAAAACAAGATCAAGTCCAACTACCACATAAAGGAATAAACACATGAACTACATAACTCAAGCTAGCATATCATATATACGACAAGCTTCAGATGGTATAAAAGTGGCGCAGAATAATGAACAGTGAAGTAAATGCATGCACACTTGTATACATATATACAAAAAACAATGCAAGTGCAGACTCAAGTGGTACAAGACCGAACCAAACACAATACAACAATGCAAACTGACTCGAAGCAACGCAACAGCGGCTTCAACATAGTAATATACAAAGCAAAATTCCACTGCAGTTGCAAATAAGGTACAGACCACACTCAAGTACACATAAAAGCAACTCAACCTCAAGCATTAGGTCAAAATCAATCGGTGACATGTATGCATACACACATTAGAACCAAAGAACAAGGACCAAAATCAATTGAAATCTGAACTGTTTTTACCATAGTCGAAGTCAGTAATGTCAAGTGACCGAAGTCAAATGCAAGTATCAGTTTTGAACAAGACAGGGAAGCAGAAGTTAACAAGCATAAAGAACAAAACAGGTCAAGTATGCTACAGAAATGAATTCAATCAGTGCCGAAGTCAAGTAAATGACAATATTAAAGTCAAGGCCAATATCAATAGTTAATGGCCAAAATCGAGCACAAAAAAAAAATCAACATCATCGTCAAAGAATTCAAGGGTCAAGCAAAGTCAGAGCCTTGGAAATCAAGGAATCAGCAAATTCACAAAACCGTGATGACCAAGGCAAAAATATACGAATTGAGAAAGTCAGAAATCATCGTTAACATTCAATCAATATCGAATGGACGAGGAGAATTACAGACGAATTCAAACAAATATATACGAACGAAAATTAAGGGGTTCGAACCCATATAAAAACCCAATCATCTTCGGCAAATGGAAGCATCGAGTTCAAGTAAGCCAAAACCAAAAAAGCAAAAGGAGTAAATTACATACCGAAATCAGATTTGACTCGACGCAAATGGAAGCATCCATGAGCAACTCAAAGAGATAGTCGATCGACAAAGCAAGGACCTAAATCATCATTCGATTGAGCAACTGTTGTCAGAGGCTTCTAATTAGAAGCCCTAATTTGCAAGAAGAGGAAAAAGGAACGAGCCGCCATAGTACAGAGCAAAAAGGAAAGAACAGGCCAACATAGTAATAAAAAGAAGAAAAGGGCCGGCCTTTTTTTTTGTTGGGATTTAATAGTTTAAATTAGGGTTTTGTTAGGGTTTTGTTTTATTTAAATTGTTTTTAAATTGTATTTTCTTTTGAAAATAGTGTAATTAATAGTCGTGTGACTAGGGGACAAACTACGTGGTGTAGTTTGAGAATTCACAACTCAATGACTGAGTTGTGGCAGAGTTTTGAGCGTAGAGTTAGGTTAGTTAGTAGCGGGTGTCGCGAGTTTACGTGTGTAAGCGTATGACAACTTAATTTCTAGTAGAAACCTTGGGGGCATCACGTAGGCAGGGTTCTGCCGAAGCTGGGTAAATTCTGTGTCGTTTTATTTCTGCATTTATTTTTCTGCTATTATCTGTGCTTCTATAATTTTGATTTAGCTGCGTTGCAATAATCTTATAAGCTTCCGCAACAATTTTAATAATTAACAGTACCACCCTATTCACCCCCCTCTAGGGTGAGATCGATCCTACAGCGATAACAAGATGGGCAAGAATAGCATGCTTCCTACTCAAAACATCGACAACTACATTGGTTTTTCGGACGTATATAGAATTCCTAGGTCATAAGATGCCAGAAATTCCAACCAGCGTTGTTGTCGTAGATTTAAATCTTTCCAGGTGAAGAGGTATTTCAAAGATTTGTGGTCGGTGAATAATTCGAATTTTTCACCTAAAGAAAGAGAGTTCAATAAGTATATTTGTTAAGTTAAGTTAAATTCGTAAATTGTTAAGAAATCTGAAAAGGATTCTTACCCAGAAGATAATGTCGCCATATTCAAAGCGAAGGTAACAGCTAGAAGCTCCATATCATGGGTTGGGTAGTTTCTTTCATGTGGACGTAATTGTCTAGTCGCGTAGGCAATTACCTTCCCATTCTGCATTAATACCGCACCCAAATCATCACCACAAGCATCGGTATAAACAAATAAACCCTGGTTCCCGTTGATAATAGCGAGAACAGGTGCGGTGGTTAATCTCTTCTTCAACTCTTGAAATCGTCACATTTCGGAGTCCAATTGAATTTTACATTCTTCATCGTTAGCTTAGTCAACAGACTAGCTATCTTAGAAAAGTCCTGAACAAACTTTCGATAATAACCTGCTAAACCTAAAAAGCTTCAAACTTCTTTTGGTGTAGTGGGTTTCCTCCAATCAAGAATAGAAGAAATTTTGCTAGGACCAACAGAAATCCCTTTTTCATTAACAATATGCCCGAGAAATTTAACTTCTTTGACCCCAAAATGGCATTTGGAAAATTTTGCAAATAGAATATTTTTCCTTATCTCCAAAACGATTCTAAGATGCTCGGCATGCTCCTCTTCGGTCTTGGAATAGACCAAAATATCGTCAATAAACACGAGCAAAAATTTAGTCAATACTTCCCGGAACACACGGGTCATAAGATCTACGAAGTATGCTGGAGCATTGGTTAGCCCGAAAGGCATAACTAACCATTTGTAGAACATATTAGGACCACTGAAAGCGGTCAAATGAACACAATATTCGGTGATTCGTACTTGATGGAACCCCAGGGCTAGATCCATCTTTAAAAAGAAACGAGCGTCGTGCAATTGATCAAACAGATCATCAATTCTAGGTAGAGGAAATTTATTCTTGAGAGTCAGCTTATTGAGATCGCTATAATCTATACACAATCTCAAAGATCCGTTCGATTAAGCAATAAACACGATGGCCGAACCCCATTCATAAACACTGACTTGTGTGAACGACAGGACGAGCATTGGGTACTAGGTCAATTCTGAATTCTATTTCTCAATGCGGAGGCAGGGATTTCACTTTTTCCAACACATCTGGAAAATCTCTAACAATGGGTATGGACTCCAGACTAAGTTCGGGATAACCCAAATTATACACCAACCCTTCTCTTTTAGGACTAGGGTCCTCATAAGAAATCTCAATGGAATCTCCAAATTTAGTTTTAATCGAAATCAATTGATTATTATAATCCAATTTGGCTTCATATTTTGTTAGCCAATCCATTCCAAGTAAGACTTCAAACTCATTAAAATCAAGGACAAAGAGACCGATAGGGAATTGGTAACAATAATATGAGATAGGAACGTCTCTACATCAAACACAAAGGTTTGCGGGGCCTCCAACTAGATTCTTTACGCATATAGGCTCATCAACAAAATCAGGTTCAAGATTTAATTCATTTATAGCTTGCTGAGAGATAAAACTATGTGTAGCGCCCGTGTCACGCAGATTTCTAACGATGCTATCATAAGTAGTGAGATTACCTTCCAAAACTCCTTTCCCCTTTTCTGCTTTGGAAGATGTAGGTTTCTCTTTGACTGTGTACACCTTGGCTGTCTGAGCTTGCTTCATGGTTGGGCAGTCATTAACTTCGTGTCCCAATTTCCGACAATAATAACATTTCCTGGGCTTCGCATGTACGGATTGATCTCTCTTTGGCTTCTTGTAGCTATTTGAGTAGTGGCCTTTTTCTAGACAATTGAATCAAGTAACATTCCCTACCGAGCCTCCCTGATTGCTCTTCTTCTTCTCCTTACCTTGCCATGGTTTCTTGCCTCCAAATTTCATCTTCTTTCAATTTTGATTGCTCGAATTTCCTTTCTACACTGTGGCTTCTTGCATTTCAAGTGTAGCATATCTGCACCCCATATCAGTCAAATCTGAAAAGGATTCTTTGACGTGGCCAATCATCCTTTCGTGGAACTTCTTATTCATCCCACGAATGAACCTTTCATTTTTCTTTAAAGGTGTATTTACCGATTCTGGACCGAAACGGAACGTTTTATTGAATTTGTTTAGATATTCCTCGAATGACAAACTCCCTTGCTTTAAGTCCATGAATTCCTGGTACATTCGAGAAATTCCTGGTGATGGGATATAGCGCTTCTCAAATACTTCTTTAAATCTCTCCCACGTAAACGCGTCTTCTGGCTCATCTACAGTGATTGTCTCCCACCATGCTAAGGCTTCTTCTTGAAGTTGCCAAGAAGCTATGAGTCGCATCTGATCATCTTGCAGCTTTAGCCCTTTAAAGATTCTTTCACATGATCTGATCCATGCTTGGGCCTCAACAATCGACTCCTTGCCGGTGAACATCTTACCACCAAGCCCTGAGAAGCTCTTATACAAATCAGCCAGATTCGGTTGATGCTGAGTAGATAAAGTTGCTTCTGTTGTTGGGGGAACTTGACTCGGTGTTGTGGCATTTCCTCACCTCCAGCTCTTCCTCTTCGTCCGCTCATTCTTACTATCTGTAATTAGTAAGAAAACTTGATTTAGATATACGGACGTGATATCTTAAGGAATATTAGCAGTTAAAAGAAATAAACTAAGAAAATTTAGGGTTTCAGTCTCGGGTTTACTCATTCTAGGGTATACTTCACCCAATCTCTAATAAGCCATATAACATGTTATACTCCGTAGCTAAAGTTCTTACTCAACCTTTAGCTCTAATACCACAAGTCATGACCCGAAATCCAATGTTCAAAAATTGACATCAAATACCTCACTTGTATTCGACTGCCGAATATTCAAACA
This sequence comes from Allium cepa, assembly GCA_030765085.1. Taxonomy (NCBI): domain Eukaryota; kingdom Viridiplantae; phylum Streptophyta; class Magnoliopsida; order Asparagales; family Amaryllidaceae; genus Allium; species Allium cepa. Next base: position 693,382,419 of record CM060935.1, on the reverse strand, counting down.
TCGAACTTCAGTCGGATGGAGCTTATAACAACACTAGATGAATATAAAATAGAGGAAAACAAAATGAATATCATGCATTACATCACATATACAACATCATCATAATATCCATTACAACATTATCATCAACATCAGAGTATTCTTATACATATATCACAACTTCAAAATAGAACTTCACAATAGAACAACAAGTGATCATATTCCAAAAAGTCTTCAAGGAAATAAAGTGATAGCGAACTTCCAAAACCAAGCACCTTGAGATCCAAAAGCTTTCAAAATATCTCCAAGACAAAAGCCTCCAAAAACCTATAGCCTCCAAACCAAAAGACTTCAAAATACAGCCAACACCAAAACACGGAAAACCTGCTACTAGGCTGCCCGTGTGGAAATTATGGGCACCCAGAGTTTAGAAAGGAAACAGTAAACTCCAGGTCAGTCATGGGACTGGTATGAGTAAACAAAAGCAGTTACTTTAAATAAAGACAAATTTTAAACGATAACCGTTCATGCTTTTGGAAAATGAAACTACCATAAGACCTTCCACCACACACACAATGCAATCGCAGAATTGGAGGAGATTTCTTCTTATGATAGTCAAATATGCTTGATACGAGAAAGAAAAAATTTCTTTGATATTATTACTAGTGCATAGTGTACGAAATCATTTCGGAAGTATAATATTAATATTATCCAACATAGACATTACGTACTATGCCTACTATAGCTACCATCTAAGCAGTGGTGACCACCATAAGTAAATGGCAGGTTATACAACTAAAACCGTACTGGGTTCGTATTGGGAATTGGATTTCCAACGAATGATCAGGCTAAGGAACTTTCTACTACCACATGGGTACACCTCTGGAGGGATGTCTCGAGAACCTACCCAGCTCTCTGCCAACACAAGGCCGGGTTACCTCTGTAACTAGGTAACTACTACTCGAGTATGCCACCCCCGGTCGTTTGCGACCTTTATCCGAGGGCCCTCAATCACAAAGCAACAACCACACAGTAAATGAGATTGCAGCAACCACATATGTTAAGTATCTGGGCTCCATACCATCATACCACCTTTTTCCGGAAGGGAATGACATACCTTAAAGGGTGTGACCCTCATAACCTTGCCGCATCTTTCCTGTTTCGACCATTTCCGGGGTGTGAGGTCCAGTGAGGTCTCGTCCACAAAGCTACGCTTTACATGAAAGCCATGCTTTGGTCATAAATGATCAACAGATGATCATCAACGCACAGCAGCACTTTGCATGCCACATTACCAAATTGGGAACATATCACTGATAACCTTTAACTACATAACCTCTGAGCTCGTACGTCTCAGAGAACGATGTTATGCTAAGAGAATAAATTCTCCGCCACGAACAGATATGTATTTGAAAGAAATCTGCTTTATATCTCAAAGTGTAGTATCAGACATACAACCATACAAGTCTGTTACGGGTCCGAACAGAACCGAAGGCACTTCGTCCAATAAAGGAAGAAACCCTTACAAATTCGGGTATCCACAAACCTGATCGGACTCCCCATCACATGTGGAGAACTGTATATCGGAGCAACTCAGTGCAGAGACATTCGATAGGTTATCCTATCATTTTTGAAGACATCCGGTCTTCTCCACCGCCTTCAAATGCTATTCATTTCGTCGTATCACTATTCGGAATGGGTTATATGACACAAAGGTCCTATCCCGGCTAATTCGAATAGTGAGCGCTCAATTTTAAAACATGTGGATGTATCAATCGCAAAGATTCACATTCAGGGTTCGATGTGGGTTTCGGATAACCAACTGGAATCCGACTCCCTATCGCATCGATGTTTAAATGTCGTTTTACGGGCAAAAGGGTTTTCACATGCATATAGAAACAAATCACAAATCGCGGTTTAGCACAAAGAAATTCACATCACACGGTATCACAATCACAACAGAAATATCAACCCAGTACACAACATTTGATAATAGCCAATCATCTTCAATTAAGGTAAATGTGATTTAAATGAATTAACCACATAATTATTTTTATTAATTATTTTAAATCAATAATTAATTATTCTTAATTATAAATTAATTAAATCTTAATTTATTAATTCTTAATTGTTAATCAATTAAATTTTAATTTCTTTTATTAATTAATTATTCCTTAATTAATTAATTATTAATTACAAAGTAATTACAAATAATTAATTGTTTAATCATTATTTAATCCTTATAAATAAATTTGTTTTTAAGTTAACAATTTGAATATTTGATTTACTTCTCAATATTTTATTAAGTTAATATTTGAAAACAACTTTATTTAAAAATGTAAGTTTAAAACATCTTCGAACTTAATTTATTTCAAATAATTTTCAATACCATTAACTTCACATTCCATTAACAAACTATCATCATTTTAAAAAGAATGAATTCAGAAAATCATTTAAACTTATGTTTTAAAATTTCAGAGCTGGAAATACTGTTTCCTACGACCACCCCGAGGCTGTCTCGAGTCATCGCCGGGCAAAAATGCTCCTTATTTCGAGTTTTTACCAAGGTTGACCCGTATATATTTTTCTCCACTAAAATTTGTTTACGTTTGAAAACGACCCGGTGCGAAGCCAAACGACACGACCCTATCCTCGAGTCATCTCCCCTAAACCCTGTGTCGTACTTCGGGTCAAGCAGCATCCCATCCAAAAGACGAACTACTGATACAAACGAAAACGTGTGCATGCTGCACACTGTTCTGGTCGTCACTGGTCGAGGCTACGACCATCATCAGGTCGACGACTAACTCCTCGACCCATCGAGCCACCACAAAGCGCGAACCATCGCCATGTTCGAAATCGAGCCCCACGACCCATAGTTCATCAAAAACCATTATCAAAAAACTACCTCGCCCCTCCTCCTCTAGCCACCAGAGGCCACAAAAACTCGACTGAAGCTTCTCTAACGTTCGACGTCTCAATTGGCACCGGTACAAAGGTTTTGATCATCCAACGGCGATGCAGCACGACCATTTTCAATTATAAGCAGATATGGTTTTCAAACCTAATTCGATCTCGAACCAACGCTATGATGATTTATAAATTCAACCCATATTTTTCTGAGGATTTCAAACCCTTAAGCTAGCTGCGACGATGATCTCGAGGCCCACAAACCCATAGTTCATTAGAATTTTACAAAATCTCAATTTCTGATCAAGTTAAAATTTCTCACTCAAAACTGTATTAAAAATTTAGATTTAACTTTCAAAAAATGTTATTTTCAATGACAATTCAGATCATATTCCTAAAATTAAAATTAATGATATTTGAATTTTCACATAGTTTGAATCTTTGGCCGTGATTTCATATTTCAAGGAAAAACAATATTGTTTTTGCTTTGATTCATATTTAAAATATAATGCATGTTAAACTACCCTTTGTTTTGCTTATATTTCAATTCTAGAAGAGAAAAGAGAGAGGGAGATTTGAATTTTAGCATAGGTTTACTCTGTAAACCTGAAACTCAGAAGAACAGGGTTGAAGACCCTGAATATAAACATACCCAAGCAAATATACACATGCCCACTCATTTGTTCACATGCAAAAGTTTTCAACATCATTTCAGGCATGCATACAACAACAAGTAATTGGATTATCAGAAGTTTACTCACCTTGTAAAGTTTGAACAAAAAGCTCCTGACTGTTTTAATATGAAGATGAAAGCCTGGATATTTTTTCTACTTTGATCTTGAAGTTTAATCTGCAACTTGTTAATACAAATCTTTGCTTAATCTCTGTTGTATTTTTTTACACACTTCATCAATAACAAACAAAAATATTCGATTTACTTATAGTTTGATGCAACAGAGACTATGGTCTGCAGCTTGAAATCCAGAAATTACTTTAGTCCTTGAACTTGATTGATTTTTTTCCTACAACTGATTAATACAACTTGCTTAAATTCTTGCTTTATTACTGATTAAAAATTTCAAATTCAAAGTTCTTAAAAGAGTTCACTTGCCTTAATTTACTTTAGAGAATCCAGCTCTATTTTCCTGGACAAAACTAGAGCACTGATTATATTAATCTGCAGTTTGAAACTTGATGTTAAAACTTGATTTTTGAAATCACTAATTCATATAACTATGAAGTTTAAAACTTAGCAGAGATATGGAATCTAAAACTACTACTTGATGTTTGAGAAGATCCTCAGATTTTAAATTTTGAATCCAAGAAAATGTTGTAGTTTTTTTTCAGATTTCCTTATTTTCTTTGGTGTTGAAGTTTGTAATGCTCAAGACTTTTTTTACTTTTCTTTCAGAAATTTGGGAAGCTAAATAATTGAAAAAGAGAACCTGAAAAGTTTTTATGAATTTAAGTTTTATTATTTTTTTCAATCAACTAAATTTAATGCCACTTGTTAAAACCAATAATGAGATCTCTACACTTGTTAATTTTCACACCATCTCCCTTATGCATGTTTAACACTTGTATTTGTACAAAGACAAAAGAATTTTTAAGTAAATTTTATATCAAATTCACTTTATTAATAATTATACCCCTTATCCATTTGTATATACACAATGTTAAGAGAAGAAATGTTTTAACCAATCTTTTACATTATATAAATTACATATTTATGATTTCAAATGCAAATTATTTTTCTAAAACATTTATTTTAAATTTAAATTCAAATTCAAACTTGAATAAAAATCCATTTATGTCAATTATATACTCATACATATACTTGTACAATTTAAATTCAAATTCAATATATACATTCAAATCTACTTATATATGCATTATACATACATACATACATATATATATATATATATATATATAATTTAAATTCAAATGATTTTAAAACATTTATTATTCCAAATTTTTAAACACAAAAGAAATTGAAATTTTATTCACACAAATTATCACTTATTTTATTGTTTTGAAAATTTTCAAATTATTTTCAAATTTAATTCCAAAAGTTTAAATAAATTACCAAATTTAAATTGATAAATTTCGGGATGTTACTATCCTACTTCCTATCCCAACAAAAATAAAAGAGCATTGAGTTAATAAATCCAACGATAATTTGAATCAAAATAAAAAATAAAATAAAAGTGTGGTGTTCATCTATAGTTTAGTTCAATTTCTAAAGGTGTTTTGATCAAAACTAAAGGAGTTTCATCCATCATTCGAGATGATTTCATAGGTTACAGATTGGGTAATGATTTTAATTTTAGTATTATTTTATACTCATTTAGGTTATCCGTACATCTATGTTGTTTATATCCCAATTTTATAACGTATATATATATATATATATATATATATATATATATATATATATATATATATTGTCCAATCTTTTATATATGTGTGTGCATATACATTCATAATTTTCTTAAAAAACACATCAAACATCAAAGTAAATTCATACTATTTTCGGGCAAATATTTTTAACAATTATATATATATATATATATATATATATAAAATTTTATATGCATATAAGATGGTTGTTATATATATGTTAAATAATTCAAAACTAATTTATATCTACATATATGTTCCCAAATTTAAAAACTCAATTTTTATTTCTATATAATATTTATCAATATTAATATAAAAATAATTATAAATCATTTTAATTTAATAATGTATGTATTAAAATATTTTTTTATGCTAAGTCCATATGGATTTGACGTATTAAAAAAAATATTTTTGCTAAAATCAATTTTGGTCGAAAATGATAAAATATAATTTTTAAAATTATTATATTTATCAATTAATAATCGATAATCAAATATATTCTAATTTAAAAATATATAAAAATTTAATAGTATATTTCAAACAAAAAATTGTATATATGTATTTATATTTATATGTATCCACAATTTTTTTTTGAAATTTGAATTTAAATTTAAAACAGATATTTACCTAGGTCTAAATCTGTTTTTAAATTTTAAAATTAACACAAGATATTTTAGATATCAATTCAAACTATTTTAAATTGATCAAAATATTTAAATAGATAAAATTATAATAATAATTATTATTATATATGTATATACTTCAAACGAAACTATGAACAACTAATGTATGTATAAAGGAACAAATGCATCTGTTGCTGCATAAACCCAACACCTATAAATGGTCAGATTGCCCATACATGCTTGTTATGTGTTGTATGTGCGCCATACACATATAAGTGTGTTTGATCCACTTATATATTGTAAGCTATATAAATAAAATAAAACCCTTTATATATAGATTACACAAAATAAAGATTTTATTTAAATATACTTTAGATTGGCTCTAAAATAATTTAGATTCATAACCCAATAAGGTCTAAATTGATTTTTATTTTGAAATTCACCTATTTTACTCGCTACGGCCTGGCCTAATTTCTTCAATGGTATTAGAGCCCAATAACATTTGTAGTCTATATTAGCAGTATTAAGGCTAACTTATTAAAGTTCTCCTATTTAATAGGGTATCTAAAAAGGTAGTGTCTAAGGTTATGTTTGGATAATCAAGTAATCTGTCATTCATAGCTGCTTGCTTGGACTAAAGGACGAAGTAGACCCAAAGGTTATCCCCAATATAAAAGCCTAATTTGATTTTGGGCTTGAGCCAGTTTTCAAAATCTATTTTGAAAATTTAAATTATATTTCTTATTTAAAATTTAAACTTAAAATATGATAACAATTATATAAATGTTAAAAAAATTCAAATTTTTTTGAAATATAATTAATTATTTTCGGAATTTTATAGTAATTAATTGGTTCAATTAAATAAATAGTTAACAAGTTAATTACTTTAATAAAAACATATAAATGATATATGTATATTTATCCTAAATTTTCAAGGTAAATATTAGTAATAAAATTTTAAAATTAATTATATTTAGTTAAAATTATTTTAATTAATTAAATTTTAATTAATAAATCATTTATATATACAATGATATATGTATATGACTATAAATGTTATATTATATAAATGTATTAATTTTTAAAATGAATAAAATTAAATTAATTAAAATGTTAGTTAAATAATTATTAATTAAATTTATATAAATGTTGTCTTATATCGTTTATATATTAAAAGATTACTTGCATACTCTTTAGTTGTCGATATTCCTCGAGCTAAAGGTGTTATGTGCAGTACTATTAATATATTATATAGGCAAGGTAAGATATGTGCATATATTTGTTTATATTCCTGAAGGTATGTGCATTTTTTCTTTAGCCATCACAATTGGTTGGTTTGAGTGAATAATATCTTTTATTTGTTTATAGTCCTTAAGATCGAATAAGATTAGGACAAAGTCTATGAGTTAGGAGATGTATATGATACAATCGATAAAGTGTTATCTATCACTTGAGGACCTATAATTTGATGACATTTCTCGAGGTCATATCCCAAGGAAAATGAGTCCTAATACTCGCTAAAGATGTCGAAAGATTTCTATATTTCTTTTAAGGTTTTGAGAAATATAAAAGTATAGTGGGAGCTTGCTAATAAAATTAAACATACGTTTAATCCTACAAATAATATAAGAACATTTGCTATGTATAAATGTCCTAACCTACTAAATTAAATTTGCAAAAAAATATGCAAACCAAAGTTATTTTTAGAAAATGACATGCTCGATGGATCTAATTACATAGATTGCAATCAAAATAGCTCTAACCTACGAATGCTTATGTCATTAATACATGAACCACCAAAGGAAAAACCCACCTAAGATGCACATCTTGAATTCATAATTGCTTTTAACAAATGGGTTACAGACCAAGGAATCATCTAAGTTTACATGTTGTCTATATTGGACAAACCGTTACAAAAATAACACAAAAACATGACTTCCCATCAAATCTTCTATGGCCTCAAAGCATTGTTGTAGCGCAATCTCATTATGTAAGGTATGAGATTACTAAAAAATATTAAATACGAAGATGACGAAAGGGATACATATGGACGAATACATCTTATTAATAAAATACTATATTTATAGGCTTTATAAATTGGACATTACAATAAGCAATGCGATGCAAGTGGACTTGATCTTATGGTCTCTTACCTCATAGTATGAGCCTTTTATTTTGATTTACAATATTAACATAATGAATGTAAGCCTCGTGGAGCTGTTCTATATGTTGAGATCAGCCGAGTCTTCATCCAAAAATCAAGGCACAATGCTCATGATAAAGGGAAAGACGTCATCATTGATTGGTTCTAAGAAAGGGAAGCGAGTAAGTAAGAAGAGTAAGAAGGAGCGCTCCTAATGACAAGGGTAAGTGTCACCATTGTTACAAGAAGGGGAATTGGATCCAAATTTTCTAGACTGCTTAAAATTTGTCAAAGGGCATCAAAAAAATGGTTCTAACACTCCTATAGGTATATTTATGATTCAAAATTTTTTTGCAATCAATAAATTGTCTTGGGTTTTATATACTATTCTGGAACTTGTTTGCACCATAAATGGTCACAAACACCTAATTACTAATGAAAGCACTAATATCCAGCCACAGATCATAGATGGAGTATATGTAGTGGATATAATATAAAGAATAACAAAAATAAAAAGAAATCAGTAAAAAAGACGAGATTTATAGTGGTTCGGCTGACTCCGACCAATGTCCACTTCAGAAATTTCCTTTTTATTATCAGAGAATTAATTGCAGTTACATTTTGGAGTTTTTAAAACAAGAATGGTAGAGTAATCTTTAAGTGGATGACAAAGGGAAACTGAATGAGCCTCCTCTTTTTTAAAGCCCCGCCTATTGTACTTATAGGCAAAACCTGGTTTTTGGGCTTCCTTACTGATCCGGGCCCATCAAAACCATAGTTGAGCCCATATCCTTCATCATTGCCGACCCCGAGTTCTGAATATGCCGACCCGAAGTAACCTGGGTTTTGACCAAAAGCAACCCTAACACTGACTCGAAGTAAGTTGTTCGATGAATCAAAGTAGAATTCCTATGGCCGATCCGAATTTCCCAAGTGTCGACCCAAAGAACCATAGATGCCGACCCGTAGCACTGCATTATGCCGATTTAAGAAGTGTCATAAAATGCCAATCCCATTTTCCTAATGCCGACCCGAGTCCTTTCCAATGCCAATTTTTGCCAATCCCAACGTAGAATGTCGACCCATAGTTGCACTAATACCAACCCAAAGCAGTTTCAGCCATGTCGATCCCGTCTCCAAGTACATGCCAATTCGAAGTCATTGCAATGTCGACCCGGGGTTAGAGCTATGCTAACCCAAAGCATGCTGATCCCATCTCCATGTGTCGGTCCCTTCTTTGCTGACCCCCAAGCCTCGAATGCCGACTCGAAGAAAGTGTCCCTCTGACTTGAAGTAACCATCTTGAAGACCCGAAGTAAATCCAGAAGTGACTCGAAGAAAACTCCAAGCATCCCAAAGCAACTCAACTTTTATTGAAACCCATATTCTAAGTATCACATGCTTTTTATCCATCGACTATGCCAAATCCCAACTACGTATTCATGTTTATTATCCGTGATTGCTCATCCATTCAAATTAGAACCAAGTCCCTAACATTCTAACTTCGATAATCAAGCGGTTATTTGAGTTGAATCCTCATGTATACGACCTTGCCAAAAGGCGGGTTAAATTTACCCCAAAACATGCCTTGTTATTAGAAGGCATGTTTTGAATAGCTTTAAATCTGATATCCAAAGTCCATATTCCATCCACCGTCATATCATCCAATCCATAATACAATCCATTATCAAGCAAGTCCATCTAAGTCCGATAGCCAAATCCGCGACTGTACCAAGTCATTATCCAATTTTGAATCCATTCCAAATCCATTGACCGAACCCACGATCTCTCCCAATCATTTTATCAAAATCTAGGACCACTTCGGGTCCTGTCCAAATCCGGGGACCGCTCCGGGTCTGAATCCAAATCCGGGACCTCGCCGAGTCCATATCCAAATCAAGGGCTACTCCGGGTCCTTAGCCAAATCCTTAGCTATTCAAAGCCAAATCAATATCCATTTCACATCTTGGAAGTTAGTAGCTGAATCCTATGATCTCTTCGAATCATTGGCAGCCTTTTTGGACCCTTGCTAAGCTTGATCCAAACTTAACGATCGAATAGACAAATCCTATCATGCTCCGATGAATCAACCTATCCCTTGCACTCCGATTCGGTATCACTAAACATTAAGCGATGCCCTGGTCCACCTAGACTAATCTTAGCCTCTCCGGGTTCTTGCTGGATCTCATCCTATGACTCTCCGATGAAGGGGAAACAACGTCGAGTGAGCCGATCATGTAGCTCTCCGGCAATGCGGCGTCACTGCACTCATGTTAAGTATTCCTAAATATTAAGAGATGCCATGGCCTAAGTCCTTGATCGATTATAGCCACTCTGGGCTCTTGTTGGATCTGATCCTGTCACTCTCCAGTGAAGGAGAAGCAATGTCAAGCGAGCTGATCCTATCGCTCTTTGGCGAAGCCACGTCACTCCCTGCACTTCAATCCAGTATCCTTGAATTTTTTAGCGATCAATTTCCAATTAACTTCTAGTATCCATCCCTTAACTCTCACTTTAGGGTGCTGTTCGAGTTGAATTGTGACCGTTTGAGGTTGGGTGCCATTCGAGGCAAATTGTGACCATTCGAGGTTGGGTTCCATTAGAGGCGAATTGTGACTGTTCGTAGTCGGGTGTCGTTCGATGCGAATTATGACCATTCGAGGTCGGGTGTCGTTCGAGGCGAATTGTGACCATTCGAGGTCGGATTATCAATGTCAGATTTCATGTTCGAATGAGTTTGTGAATCATATCTTGTGGCGATTCATTGCCATCTCAAAGCATGCCTAAGGACCATTCACGATCCCGTACACGTGTAAGTGACTTAGCCTCTTTGCTGTAGGACTTATTGTTAGTTATTTACTTTATGCCATCAAAATACGACGACCTATGCCCTTAAGTCCGGGTTAACTTCGATTTGTGGTGTATGGTGACTACTCCTTTTCCATCACTACTATCTATTTCCAAGCAAAGCCATCTGAATCCATGCCCTCAATTCCATAGGGAGTTGTTATAATCCATTCTCTTTGGTCGGGTTTGCCCCTGGCTGATCCAATTAATAGTTAAGCCTGTTAATTTCCGCTCCAAGTCTTGGGTTCCAATTTCCAGTTACTCTAGCATCCGTAGGTTACTTCCGATCATAACTCCCCCTCTTTCCCCCGAGTACATGAGGGGATCCTGGATAAATTAAAATAGGCAATTTTATCAAATAAATCAATTTACATACAATATTGTAAAAAGCATAACTTTCATAATATAAATCGGATTTCAACGAAAACGAAAAGCAGTATTCTTGAAATTTAATATATTTTCATAATAAAGGATAAAATTCAAAATTTAAAATTTAAAATTTAAAAGTCAAAGTTTGACCAGATTGACCAAAAATCCACTTTTTTGAAAATATCCTATTTATTCAGGTTTGAAATTATGATTCATACAAAAATAAAAATATAATCTTAAAACAACAAAATTTATTCATTTTAAGAAATATAATAAAGTTTTTAAATCAGGAGTTTCAATTTAAATAGTTAAAATAAACAATTAAAATAATTAAAAAAACTGGGTTGTTACACTCCCAAAGAAGGGGAGCTTGGTCATTTTTTCCTTTTAGATATGACTCACACGTATTAAATGATTCAAATTCAAAAGATGGTAGAAAAACTACGGTTTTCGGTTCGTGAAATCGTTTTTCACTAATATGACCAAGTCTGCAATGTCACATATAATTATTTGTAATGTTAATATTAGAAGAATTATACACAACGCATAAATGATTAAAATTAAGTACATAAATTCCATCATCCGAACCATTATATATTTTATTTCCACCAAACATAATGTTTATAACATTATCAATATAATGGAAAACATATCCAGTCTCAGACAATTTAGAAACAAAATCATTTCATAAATAAAAATTTTCACATAATAGAAATTATTTATAATTAAGTCTAATACATTTGTCAAAGCCAAGTAATAGTCTCCGAGTACATTCGCCTCTACTAGAAATGGATTAGCAAATTAAAGTCTCACTTCATCCTTTGCCGCCACTATTCCTTTGTTCCTATAATGAATTATAGATATGAGTTCTGCTAACCCGCCTTTTAGCAAGGCCGTATATAAGCGGATTCAACTTAAACGACTGCTCGATTATCAAAGCTAGAATGTCGAGGACTTGGTTCTGATTTGAATGGATGATCAATCATGGATAATAAAAATGAATATGTAGTCAGGATTCGGCATAGTCGATGGACAAAAAGCATGGGATACTTGGAATATGGGTTTCGAAAAAAGTTGAGTTGCTTCGGGTCATTTGGAGTTTGCTTCAAGTCACTTCTGTATTTACTTTGGGTCTTTAGGATGGTTACTTTGAGTTAGGGGGACACTTGCTTCGAGGTACCATTTGATGCAGATCGGTAAAGAAGGGATCCGCACATGGAGATGGGATTGACATGCTTCGCGTCAGCATAGCTCTAACCTCGGGTCAGCATTACAGTGACTTCGGGTCGACATGTACATAAAGATGGGATCAGCATAATTGAAACTGATTTGGGTCGGCATCAATGTAACTTCGGATCGGCATTCTACATTGGGGTCAGCAAAGTTATGGGATCGGTATTAGAAAAGACTCGAGTCGGCATTGGATGGAGCTCGGGTCGGCATTAGGAATAAGGGATCAGCATTTTATGACAGTTCAAGGGATCGGCATGATGCAGTGCTTTGGGTTGGCATCTATCGTTCTTTGCGTCGGCACTTAGGAAATTTGGATTGGCCATAGGAATTCTGCTCGAGTCATCGAACCACTTACTTTGAGTAAGTGTTAGGGTAGCTTTGGGTCATAAGCCAGGTTACTTCGGGTTGGCATATTCAGAACTTGGCGTTGGCAGTGATGAGATACGGGCTTAACTATGGTTTTGGTAGGCCCGGATCATCGAGGAAAACTAGCAAGCGGGTTTTGCCTATAAATATAGCAGGTGGGCTTCAAAAATAAAGAGGCTCATTTTGTCTTCCTTCGTCTTTCACTTAAAGGTTATTTTGCCATTCTTGTTTTAAAAACTCTGGATTATAACTGTAATCAATTCTTTGATAATAAAAAGGAAATTTCTAGAGTGGACGTAGGCCGGAGAGCCGAATCACTATAAATCTCGTCTTTTTTAATGCTTTCTTTTTATTTTTTGTTATCTTTATATTATATCCACCACACATACTCTGTCTATGATCTATGGCTGGATATTGGTGCTTTCACTCGCAATTGGGTGTTTGTGACCATTTTTGGCGCAAACATTTTGGTGCTTTTGCTGAGAAAGCTAGCATTCAGGGATTTGGGAGCTTGGATTTTGGATTTGGAAAGTAATAGCTTGGCAATCAACGAGGAGACAAAGAGAAAGGACAAGATGGAAACAATGATGGATGTTATGCATGAAATGATGCTAAACAAGGAGGAGGAAATCTAGGATCAGAACCAGGAAAAAGAAGCAACCAGGATTTTGGATGGAGCTAGGGATTGTGACATGGATAAGAACTTGGATGCACTCTTGGAAGAGGATGATATAAATATATTTTTATTTGTCATATTATGTTCTAATATGTGTTATATGACATGTTAGGTATATATTTTTATTTCAAAATACTTTAAAGTAATGTTATAATTTTTCCAAAGCTTAGTGTATTTATTTTCAATTTTTATAACCTGGTTTCTATTTTTAAGCAATTTTCTTAATTGAATTATATTTACTTTTATTTATTTTATGCATGTATTTTGGTTTTGTGTTTTTATCTTTATTTATATGTATTTTTTGGTACATAAAAATTTTCCAAAATTTATTGCATTTATTTTCAAATATTTAAGTCTAGTTTCCAATTTTTGCTATTTTTCCTAATTTAATTATATTTAATTAATATTTATTTATTTATTTTTCTTTATTTACTATATTTTCGTGTTTTACCTGCATTTATACATATTTTTTAGGTATTTAAAATTTCAAAAGAATTATAAAAATATGATGATTTTTGTGACCTTTCATATGCTTAGACTTTTTGTATTCTTGCCTTTTCATTTTCAATCAACATCTCTTCATTTTTGCTGCAATAACTCACATGCTTCAGCCAACTTCTCCATTCATTTCTCACATGAAAATTTTCTTCTCAAACCTAAAAAAAATATTCGGCCACCATCCTTGCAAAAATTTTAGGTAAAAACTTCTTCTTTCTTTTCACTTTTTATTGTTTTGTTGTGATTTTTGCACTTGCTCCATCTTCTTTGTGTTAGGCCTGCCATCTCCATCACCTTGGCTGCCTCCACCACCACATATTCCAGCCACCATACCCTCCTCTCCACTGCCATTCTTGAGCCGAGCCATCCTATGTTGAAGATCCACCTAAAAATGCACAAAAACTTCACATATACAACCATAGCCGATCATTACTTGTTGCCACCACTCCACCATCATGCTTGGACGACCAAACACCGTCTACTCCAGCCACAAATCTGAGTTTCAGACCATGCCACACCTATACATGCACTCACCAGAATGGCCATGCTCAAATCCATGCTTGGCCTAAGCTTTTATGCTTTGAACCCTCTTGTATTTGCCTTGTTTTTGTGAATTCAAGCACACATATGCCTTCATCTCCTTTGTATTGCTTTGGCCGACCACAACATGACCATAACCTTATCCAACCAGATCCAAAACCATCTCTTTGTTGTGCCTTTCCAGTCCATAGCTGAAGCATATATGGTTGAATGCAAGTGCAAAAGTTTAGTTATGTATTGTGCTTATATTCCTAGCTTTGGTTATGATAGTTTGGTTTGAAATTTACGTATTGTACTTTGTTTTGTTTGTTATGTAACAAGGCTATTAGCTTTGGCTCTTCCACACTCGAATCATTGTTGTGCTATCGTGCCTTTGTGGATCTCAGTTTTTGTATTTTGGTTGTCATCTCCAGCTTATACAAGTGAGTTATTCTCACCAGATAGTTTTATACTTATATGACTAGTAAACCGATCACATTTGAATCTGTAAAATGCATCACCATGTTACACTTTCTACATTATGATCATATGATGTTCACCCATGCTTATTACCTATTATATCATCCGTTACTGTTATATAATGCTATTCTGTTATTTATATCAGTTTATCACACTGCAAGTTCCCTTTAGATTAGAATCACTATGGGTTGAAATGATATATACCTGAATGGACTTTAGAATAGGGAAAAATCGTTATGGGCTGAAATGATAGGCCTGACCGATTTCCAATTATTTCATTTTACTTGGGACTGTGGGATTGAAATGATAAAACCCTGGTTTTCTTTGTAAATTACAGGTTGAAATGATATATTACCTGTATTCACTTTACCTAGGCTAGAAAATGATATACAGACTGGTTAAAATATGTTATTCTAAATTTTTTTAAAATATTTTAGAAATGTAAATATTATAGTATTTTGATTTAAAATTAATCAAAAATGATTTTTTTTTAAAGTATTGATTTTATGAAAATTTATAAGTGAAATAAATTAATGGTCAAGTTAGAAAATCTGAAATGTAAGTTAATTTGGAAATTATAATTTGGTGATAAATGGAATTTAAATTAAATATGAAATATGATAAATTTATGATATTTTGAACTAAAATGAATTTAAAATGATTTTATAATATATTAATGATTTTTGAATAAAGTTAAAATGTGAAATGAATGAATATTTAAGTTGAATTTTGAAATATAACTAAAATTGGAATTTATGAATTTTGTTTAAAAGTGAAATTTTTTGAAGGTAAGTAAATAAAATGAAAATAAGTTATATTTAGAGATCTAATCTTAAGCGTTAAGTTTAAATTTAATTATATAATATTGAAATTTAATGTTTGAATTTAATATGTGAATCATTATTAAATATTGACTTTTGAATGAGAATTTAACTTTATAAAATCATGAATACAAGGGTATTTAAATGATTGTTTTAAAGTGAGAAATTATGATTTATATAAGTTAAAAATGGTTTAAATTAAAATATAATTGTTTACGAAACTGTATTGAAAACCCTGAATTTTAATTAACAGCATTTCTAAAATGCTATCATTTCTTAAGTAAACGATATTACAGCATTTGTAAATGTTGTAGTTGATACAATGAACTACAAAGAAAAATGAACTAGGGGCTATTATAGCACTTCGTAAGTGCTGTAGTTGCAAAATTGAACTAAAGATTTTATTTGAAACTAAACCTATTACAGCATTTTTGTAAATGCTATCTTTGTTAAAATGAATTATTTTCAAATGTAAATTTACCGTAGCATTTTCTAAATGCTACAAAAAGTTGAAATTTCATTGTTTTAATAAATAGAAGTGGATAAATGAATTCTGAAAATGGTAAATTTTTGAGAACTGAATATTTGATTATTAAATATAATAACTTCATTTTTAAATGATTTAAATGGAATAATTAATTGGTTTAATTGGAATATTTAATTGGTTTAAATGGAGTATTTTGATTTGAAATATAAACCATTTTGAAATGTGATTTGAAATGGTATTTAAATTAAGTAAAAAAATGAATGAGGTTTTGGAAGAATATGATTTTTTAAATGAATTTGAAATGATATTGAACTTTTAAATGCTATTTGATTTTGAAGTATAAAATACCATTCTGAAATTTTAACCACGGGATGTATTTAAATTTATAGTTTGACTGATCCTTAGAGGATGGCCGATCCCAAACATCCTTTAAGTTATTGTACATTACTACTAGAGTTCACTTGAGTTGGTTTACATTATATAAGTATATATGTCCTGACTCGAGTGTTTTGTGTTTTACTTTATGCTCGGGTCAGCCTGAGTATTTACAGCTTAGCTTTAGGTTTCTTTTCTGGAGCTAGGAATCACGGGAGATTCTGCTTATCTAGTTATCTATTCCCTTTCAGTTTCAGTTCTTCTATTTCAGCTTTGGTATTTATAAACTTCTATGTATTTGAGATTTCTATTGTATATGTTTCAGACTGATATTATGTATTATGTTTTGAGAATTTGTTATGGTAGCTTCATGAACTACAATGGTATTTTAATTTTCGCTACAAGTCATTCTGATATTTTCGCTGCTAGTTATTCTAATATTTCGGTGTCTGTGATTCTGTCATCGTATTTCATTTGCTCCTAATTTATTTACAATGCGGTGTTTTGAGAAATTCAAGTCCGACATGTGTGGATGCAAATGGCTAAAAATATCGGGTTGTTACATTTAGTATCAGAGCAAGGTTTTAGGCAATCATTAGCCTACAGAGCAAAAAATCACTAGAGATAGGGTAAAAATACCCTAGAATGAGTGAAATCAATCTCAAAATCTTTTCTTTGTGAGAGAACGTATTTTTGAAGTATAAAATGATTTTAAACGATTTTTAAAGATTATTTTGGTATAAAATTTTTCTTATTTTGGAATCAAGATTTTCTAAACTTCGTTCCTTATGTATCCACCTTGTTAGAGATCTCTTGGTTAGGATTCTTATCAATTAGGATTCCTTGAACTTTAGAGCGCTCCCACTAGTTCTGAAATCCAGTCTTGTCTTCCATATTTTATCCTTTTGATTTTGGGGCATTCCATAACTCCATTTTGGAATGACCTCTCTAAAGATCAGTGATTACGCCAATCTTTATATGATTTGTAAAGGGGTGAAACTCCTTTATAATTGGCACTGATTCACCGAAGATTCTGCTATATCTGGGTTCTATCTCTGGTGATCGAATGTCGATTTGCCTTAGTTTCCACATTGATTATATTCCTGAAGTCACGGTTGACCAGTAAGGTTTCCCACGTTTTATAAAGGCTTATCCATCTTTTATTTTGTAATTAAATTATCTTATCTTCATTCAGTCTTATCTTCGAACCAGAATTCTATTTGATTAGAGTCCTCTAAATTTGAATCTCTGTTTGTTTGAAATCAATTTTTGAATCATTCTTTGGGAATTTGTGTTTGGTTGTATTTTGGAATTTGTGCATACATCGAAATTATTATTTTGATAAGGAAGACGTTATTTTGTATATAAAAGTGAAATGTTTTCGATAAGGATTATATACCTTTTAAAATGAAACTTGAAGTTTCGAAAGAATTTGAAAATTTGAAAATTTATAAGAATTTGTCTTATATAAAAAAATGATTTATAACTGAAGGGTTTTGAATTTGAATTTCGAGGAATCGAACTCTAGTGTTTTGAAATCGGTTTTAAGATTTTGGAAAATATAATAATAATATGATTTTAGGATATTTTCCGAATAAGAAATGTTTAAATGTAATCGAATGAATTTCAAATGATTTCGAAGAGATTTCAAAGAGGTTTCAAGAAAATAAAAGTCCAGAACCCACTATGTCGTTGGAAAATAATTTCGATGTTGAATGCATGCATCATCGACATTGATTTTCGAGTTTCTGAGTGGGGGAGAGGCCACTCTAGTAGCTTTGCTATGCGAGTGATTTTATGAAACCAATTTTGATTTCAGATTTTGAAGCATGATTTGATATTCGAATGATATATGTATATATATATATTTGAAATGATTTAAAGTTAACTGGTGTTTAGTCCTCGAGATTCGGATTTGTTCTGGTATAACCTTATCTATTGAAAATTGTTTACTGATTTGTTGGTGATTTCCAACTCTTGGATTGAAAATATGATTTCTTCGACTATTTTGAAGATTCGAGCACTTCCAAATCAAGGTTAACTTTTCAAAGCTAAGAAATTTTGAAAGGTATAGGGTATTTGATAAAGAATATAAGTTTAGTTTGGTATGATTAAAGTATAAAGTAATATGATTTATATAAGTTGAAACTATTTGTTGAGTGAAATAAAAATAAGACTATTTTGAATTATACTGGTATGAAATATAGATTTTAAATGTTTTTAATAAAGTACATATATAGAATAATAATCTTTCCAATGGTAAATTGGATTTTCCATATGGAAATAAATAGTTTGAAGGTTTTAAAAAGAGATGGTTTTAAATTAATAATCATTTTAGATATTTTGATGATTGAAATGGTTTGGAAAGGATTAAATCTTTATTTTGATAAAGAATGTGAATTTGAAATGATAATTGATTTTAATAAATGAATATTTGAAGTTTATATATGTATGAAAGGATATTTGATTTACTTATAATTTGAGTTTATTTAAAAATGATGGATAATTGAAATGAATATTTCAAAACTAAGTAATAACGAAGTAAAATTTAAGATATATGTAATTATAAAATTTAGTTTTGGAATATGGTATATTTAAGCTTTGAAATATATTAGAGATTGAATAGTATATTTTATGGATCAAATCTTTACTTGAAATTTGATAATATTTGAATTGGTTTTGTTGGAAAACTAAATTGAACTGAAACTGATGGTTTGAATTGAATTAAAATTGGAAATTTTAGATTTGGGTTTAATTGAATAAATTTGTGGAATGTAAAGAATTAAAGGAATGTTTTATGATTTCAAATGTATGATTTCGAAATGTTATGACTTTCAAAGTGTAATGATTTCAAGTATTTTGGTCTCGAAAGATTTATAACTTTGAAAGTATTATGATTTTTGAAAATGAATATATGTTTGAAATGGAAATGAATTTGTTTGACATAAATTTTGTTGATTTGGAAATTTGGATTATTTTCTAAATCTATTGTTTTAAGAAACTTTGAAACTGAATATATGTAATTAGGAAGAAATGATTTGGCGAAATCATATATGATTTTGAAACTGAATTGATATTGAAATGGTTTGAAATTGAGAACCTTATTTATTTAAATACTTTGATTTAGGAGTTATCGAACTTATATAAAATTGATTTGTATAAGTATGAAGTGATTTGAAACTGTTGATTTGAAAGGGTACTCAATTTGTAAAGAGAAATTTTATATAATCAAAGTCTATATAAGTGTGATTTGATATACTATTGATTTTGGGAAGTATTCGATTTGAAATGAAATCTTATATATAATGGACTTTATATAAGTATGATATTTGAAAGTGATTTGAAAGGTACTATATGATACATATTTTCGAAGTAAAGATATGGAAAGTGCCTTCTGCTTGATATCCGCTTTGTGGCCACACCGTGGATTCATTCTATCGATATTATTCTCTCTGATTTGCGTTTTTCGGATATGATACTCGAGTGTCCATCGAATTCCATGGCGATCTCCATGGTCTTATGTTTACGACTGCATAGTGCAACTGCCTGGCTGAGATGGCCTAGGGGTACGAATTGTTTCCCGGGGGATCCAGACGTAACCATTGTGTATCGTGCAATCTATGTAGGTCGCATTAGTAGCGAAACTGCCTGGATGAGATGGCCTAATGGTATGGATTGCTTCCTGGAGGATCCAAACGTAACCATTGTGTATCCTGCATTCTACTAGTCATCACGGCATAACTCGCAGGGCTGAGAAAGCTTACGGATATGGATTGTTTCCTGGGGGATCCAGGCGTAACTATTGTGTATCTGCGATCCATGGTTAGACAAATGTTTTGGTTTAGTTGGTTTGCTTGGATTGTACTTTCCATATCTGTTGTTTTAAGAAGTTTTTCCAGTATTTTCACTGGGTGTTGAAACAAATCTACTAAGTACCAGGAGAATTCTAGCTTTTCCCTGATCAACGCATAGCCAAAGTCTGCAGGAATGAAAGTAAACTTGTTAAGACATCGAGTTATAAAAGTATTTTGATAAAGTATTATATAAAGGATATTTTGATCATTTATTTTACTTTTCTAAATAATTTAAAATGTTTTAAATATTGTTTACTTTGAACTATCAAATTTGAATCAAATGACTATTTATCATATTATAAAATGTTTAAAATGTTGTAAATATAAAATTTTAAATTGAAATGTATATGCTTTTAAAATAATGGTTCACCTTGTGTTCTAACCTATTTTTCCTTCTAGCTATTTCTACCTTCTTCCTCCTTGAGGGTCCTTTCCGCAATTGAGGAAAGAGTCGGTTCTTTGGCTTATCGTCTAGATTTGCCGAGAAGCTGTCTGGAGTGCATGATGTATTCCTTGTCTCACATTTTCTCTAGTATCTTCATAACCTATCTCTTATGTTCAGCCTTCTGCTCTTGATGGTTGGGGTATTAAGCCTAATCCGACTGTCGAGAGTAAGCCACTTCGTATTGTCGACAGAGGTACGAAGTAGCTAAGAAGGAAATCTGTCGGTTTAATCGAAGTATGATAGGGTACTGATGATAGAGATTGTACCTGGGAAACAGAGGAGAACATTTGTGCTCCAAATCCGAAATTGTTTTTCCTTGTACTATTTTTTGTCTATCGTGCTTCTCTTTATTTTCCTTGTTCGTTCTTTTCGAGGACAAAAAGATTAGAGTGGGGGAGAGTGTAACAACCCAGTATTTTGTAATTATTTTAGTTGTTTATTTTAACTATTTAAATTGAAACTCCCGATTTAAAAACTTATTATATTTCTTAAAATGAATAAATTTTGTTATTTTAAGAGTATATTTTGATTTTTGTGTGAATTATAATTTCAAACCCGAATAAATAAGATATTTCTAGAAAGTGGATTTTTGGTCAATCTGGTCAAACTTTGACTTTTAAATTTAAAATTTAAAAATTTTAATTTTTTAATTTTATCTTTTATTATGAAAATATATTAAATTTCAAGAATATTTCTTTTCGTTTCGTTGAAATCCGATTTATATTGTGAAAGTTATGTTCTTTACAATATTGTATGTAAATTGATTTATTTAATAAAATTGTCTATTTTAATTTATATAAATAATATTTTTATTCATCATATTATGTTATAATATGTGATATATGACGTGTTAGGCATATATTTTCATTTTAAACTATTTTAAAGTAATGTTATAATTTTTCCAAAGCTTAGTGCATTTATTTTCAATTTTTATAACCTAGTTTCTATTTTTAAGCTATTTTCTTAATTTAATTATATTTATTTAAAATTTATTTATTTATTTTATGCATGCATTTTATTTTATTTTTTTTATCTTTATTTATAATTATTTTTAGGTACATAAAAATTTTCCAAAATTTATTGCATTTATTTTCAAATTTTCAAGTCTAGTTTCCAATTTTTGCTATTTTTCTTAATTTAATTATATTCAATTAATATTTATTTATTTATTTTTGTTTATTTACTATAATTTCGTGTTTTACCTGTATTTTTACATATTTTTCAGGTATTTAAAATTTCAAAAGAATTATAGAAATATGATGAGTTTTGTGACCTTTTATATGCTTAGACTTTTTGTATTCTTGCCTTTTCATTTTCAATCAACATCTCTTTATTTTTGCTACCAAAACTCCCATGCTTCAGCCAACTTCTCCATTCATTTCTCACGTGAAATTTTTCTTCTCAAGCATAAAAAAATATTCGGCCACCATCCTTGCAAAAATTTTGGGTAAAAACTTCTTCTTTCTTTTCACTTTTTTTGTTTTGTTGTGATTTTTGCACTAGCTCCATCTTCTTTGTATTAGGCCTGCCACCTCCATCACCTTGGCCGCCTCCACCACCACCTATTCCAGCCACCATAATCTCCTCTCCGCTGCCATTCCTGAGCCGAGCCATTCTATGTTGAAGATCCACCTAAAAATGCACAAAAACTTCACATATATAACCATAGACGATCACTACTTGTTGCCACCACTCCACCATCATGCTTGGCCGACCAAACACCACCTACTCTAGCCACGAATCTGAGTTTCAGACCATGCAACACCTGTACATGCACTCACCAGAATGGCCGTTCTCAAATCCATGCTTGGCCGAAGCATTTATGCCTCGAACCCTCTTGTATTTGCCTTGTTTTTGTGAATTCAAGCACGCATATGCCTTCATCTCCTTTGTATTGCTTTGGCCGACCACAACATGACCATAACCTGATCCAACCTTATCCAAAACCATCTTTTTGTAGTGCCTTTCCAGTCCATAGCTGAAGCATATATGGTTGAATGCAAGTGTAAAAGTTTAGCTATGTATTGTGCTTATATTCCTAGCTTTGGTTATGATAGTTTGGTTTGAAATTTACGTATTGTAATTTGTTTTGTCTGTTATGTAACAAGGCTATTAGCTTTGGCTCTCCCACACTCGAATCATTTTCGTGCTATCGTGCCTTTTTGGATCTCAGTTTGTGTATTTGGTTGTCATCTCCAGCTTATACAAGTGCGTTATTCTCACCAAACAGTTTTATACTTATATGACTAGTAAACCTATCACATTTAAATTTATAAAATGCATCACCATGTTACACCTGCTATGTTATGATCATATGATGTTCACCCATGCTTATTACAATTTATATCATTCGTTATTGTTATATAATGCTATTTTGTTATTTATGTCAGTTTATCACACTGCAAGTTCCCTTTAGATTAGAATCACTATGGGTTGAAATGATACATACCCGAATGGAATTTAGAATAGGAGAAAATCGTTATGGGCTGAAATGATAAGCCTGAACGATTTTCAATTATTTCATTTTACTTGAGGCTACGAGTTTGAAATGATAAAATCCGGGTTTTCTTTGTAAATTATGGGTTGAAATGATATATTATCCGTATTCGCTGTACCTAGCTGTACCTAGGCTAGAAAATGATATACAGACCCATGGTTAAAATATGTTTTTCTAAAAAAAATTAAAATATTTTAGAAATGTAAATATTATAATATTTTGATTTAAACTTAATTAAAAATGATTTTTATAAAGTATTATTGATTTTCTGAAAATTTATAAGTGAATAAATTAATGGTAAAGTTAGAAAATCTTAAATGTAAGTTATTTTGGAAGTTATAATTTGGTGATAAATGGAATTTAAATTAAATATGAAATATGATAAATTTATGATATTTTGAATTAAAATGAATTTAAAATGATTTTATAATATATTGATGATTTTGGAATAAAGTTAAAATGTGAAATGAATGAATATTTAAGTTGAATTTCAAAATACAACTTAAATTGTAATTTATGAACTTTGTTTAAAAGTGAAATTTTTTGAAGGTAAGTAAATAAAATGAAAATAAGTTATATTTGGAGATTTAAACCTAAGTGTTAAGTTAAAATTTAATTATAAAGAATTGAAATTTAACGTTTGAATTTATTATTATCAAATATTGCCTTTTGAATGGAAATTTAACTTTATAAAATCATGAATTTTTATAAGTGAGAAATTATGATTTTTTAAATGATTATTAAGTAAGTGAGAAATTATGATTTTTTAAGTTAAAATGAATTTTTATATGTGAATTATTATTAAATATTGACTTTTAAATGGAAATTTTTATTAATAAGGGTATTTAAATGATTGTTTTAAAGTGAGAAATTATGATTTTTATAAGTTAAAAATGGTTTAAATTAAAATACAATTGTTTATGAAACTGTATTGAAAACCCTGAATTTTAATTAACAGCATTTCTAAAATGCTATCATTTCTTAAGTATTACAGCATTTGTAAATGCTGTAGTTGATACAATGTACTATAGGGAAAAATGAACTAGGGGCTATTATAGCACTTCGTAAGTGCTGTAGTTGCAGAATTGAACTAAAGCTTTTATTTGAAACTAAACCTATTACTGCATTTTTGTAAATGCTATCTTTGTTAAAATGAATTGTTTTCAAATGTAAATTTACCGTAGCATTTTCTAAATGCTGCGAAAAGTTGAAATTTCATTGTTTTAATAAATTGAAGTGGATAAATGAATTCTGAAAATGGTAAAATTTTAAGAATTGAATATTTGATTATTAAATATAATAACTTCATTTTTAAATGATTTAAATGGAATAATTAATTGGTTTAATTAGAATAATTAATTGGCTTAAATGGAGTATTTTGATTTGAAATATAAACCATTTTGAAATGTGATTTGAAATGGTATTTAAATTAAGTAAAAAAATGAATGAGGTTTTGGAAGAATATGATATTTTGATTCTTTAAATGAATTTGAAATGATATTGAAATTTTAAATGATATTTGATTTAGAAATATAAAATACCATTCTGAAATTTCAATCATAGGATGTATTTAAATTTATAGTTTGACTGATCCTTAGAGAATTGGCGATCCCAAGCATCCTTTAAGTTATTGTACATTACTACTATAGTTCACTTGAGTTGGTTTACATTATATAAGTATATATGTCCTGACTCGAGTGTTTTGTGTTTTACTTTAAGCTCGGGTCAGCCTGAGTATTTACATCTTAGCTTTGGATTTCTTTTCTAGAGCTAGGAATCGCTGGAGATTCTGTTTGTCTAGTTATCTATTCCCTTTCAGTTTCAGTTGTTCTATTTCAGCTCCGGTATTTATAAACTTCTATGTATTTGAGATTTCTATTGTACATGTTTCACACTAATATTATGTATTATGTTTTCAGAATTTGTTATGGTAGCTTCATGAACTACTATGGTATTTTAATTTCCACTACAACTTATTCTGATATTTCTATGTCTGTGATTCTGTCATCGTATTTCATTTGTTTCAAATTTATTTACAATGCAGTGTTTTGAGCAATTCAAGTCCGACATGTGTGGATGCGAATGGTTGAAAATACCGGGTTGCTATAGGGAGTTAATGAAAGAGTAAATAAACTCTTGAGTCTTGTAAGTGCCGATGTATGTAGCCTAATAACTATATTTACAAAAGATAATTCTTTTTACTTTGTGACTTTTATTGATGATTTACCAAGTCTAGGGTATGTTTATCTTATGAAGAATAAATCCAATATGTATGAAAATTTAACAAATATAAGAAAGTGGTCAAAAATCAAACAAATCATAAGATTAAAAAAAATTGATATATTCGAGGGGTGAGTATAATGGACGAGAGCTCTAATGGTACTTAAAAGATAATGGGATTATCTCTTAAGTTACTCCAATGGATACTTCAAATAACTATTATATTTCAAAAAGAAGGAATTGAACCTTATTAGATATGGTTCATTCGATAATGAGTAAAGTTGAGTTACCTCCTTCCTGTTAGGGATATGCTATATAAAGAGCAGCACATATGTTGGATTTGATATCCACTAAATCTGTGCCATGATGCCATATGAGATGAGGCAAGAGAAGAAACCCCATCTTAAGCATTTGATGGTATAGGGTTGTCCATCCTATGTTAAGAACATTGACCCCAATAAACTTGCGGCAAGGTCAACCATATGTAAACTAATAGGATGTCCCAAGAATCCTTTAGTTGTATTTTCTATAATACTAAATAATAAAAGTTACTAGTTCTTAACATGAAGTCTTTTTGGAAAAGGAATTTCTATTTAAAGAAATTAACAGTGAAGTACTAGACTTGGATATGATCCGAGAAACTAACAAGAAGGCTGAGCCAGTGGGGGATTCAAATTCACTAGTATACGTAAATATGCAACTTATTAGAAGGTCTAATAAGGAATCTCATGCACTAGACAAATCCTTCATTTTTCTCATGGATAGCGAGAAAGAGGATTGCGTTTTAGAAGACGATACTCCTCTCCTATTCCAACAAGCATTTTCAGAGTAAAGACTATGCACTTTGGCTTGAAGCTACGAAGTTCGAAATGGATTCATGTATGATAACAAAGTATGGTCTTTGACTAACATGCCTAAAGGAATAAAACTCATCGAAAAATGGACAAAAAAACAACATTTCTATATGATGATTTAGAAGAGAGTATTTACATGTTGCAGCCTGAGGGTTTCGAGGTCAGTAAGAGCAAGGGCAAGACTTGCAAATTGTTAAGATCAATTTATGCTCCCTAAACAAGCTTCAAGTAGTTGGAATAAATGTTTTGATAAAGTAATCAAATATTTTGGTTTTTTATCAGAGTATAGAGGAAGCATGTGTATATAAAAAAGAACAAGAAAGTTTATAGTGTTCTTAGTTCTATATGCTGATGGTTTATTGTTTATTTTCTATGAAATTATGTTATTGGAAGATGTGAAAGTGTGGTTATCCAAGAATTTTTCCATGCACGATTTGGGACAAGCAGGCGATAAACTCGATATTAAGATATATAATGATAGATCTAAAAGGTTGCTTCGATTGTCCTAATCTAGAGAAAAAGATACCATATTGAAAGGGTTCAGTTTGAAGAACTCCAAGCATGGAATTGTTTTAACACAATTTGGAATCTCCTTTCTAAGATGGATGCTCCTCATACTGATGAGGAGAAGGAGCATATGAATAGGATACCGTATGCATATGCAGTAGGTTCCATAGCGTACCCTATGTTATGTACCATACCAGATGTGGCTTATACATTAGGGCACATAAGCTGATACCAGTCTAATCCTGATGAGAAACATTAGACTACTAAAAAATGGAGATCCAGAGGCATGGTCGAGCTTCCCTAGAGGCAATGTGGCAATCCAGAAGCTCTATGGTAAAGAAAAGAGAAGGAAGTACTACCAGAGTGCCACCGGAATCAATTCATGAAGCTTCGAAAAAGGTTTGGCAAATTGGAAATCGATTTTGAGAATTACTCCCCCAGTTTATTTTATTAAACTATACGATAATATGATATGTTTTTCTATTCTTGTTTTCTATGTTTGATCATCATGTTTTGAATGTGATAATATTTTGCTTGGTTATGGAAATAATTCATGGTAAATACACGTCGAATTTACATAAAGAAAAAACTTTCTCTTATGAATTATAAAAGTATTACAGCATAATTAATCCTCTTTAAACATGAATAAAAATGGTTCAAAATAATTTATAAATATGTTATAAACATTAAAACTCATTTAGGTAATGTTTTGAAAAAACATGAAATTAGAGTCAAAATAAACGCATCGTGTAATGGTAGATCGCAATTTCACGTCATAAAAATAGTGGAATAGAATATATCTTGGAGTTATTCGGAATTTTTTTTCAGACTCTTGTAACTATAATTTTAAATGAATGAGAAAAATCAAGATTTCATTCTGTAAAATTTGAGATATGTCCAAATAAAGTTTTTAAAATCATCGTGATTTGGCAGTTCATAAAATATCAATTTCAACTATTAAAAATAGATATTTTTAAATCTTTAAAAATAGATATTTTAAATCTTTAAAAATATGAGATAAATTCTACAAATATCTTAAAATATTTTACAAGTGATTTGAACGGAAAAATTTGGCATATAAAAGATTTAAATGGGATTTGTGATATGAAACGCTTAAAAGCACAATCCATCGACAATTTAACAAAGGAATTTGGAAAATTTTAAAATAAGATTTAAACTTGGATTTTCTTCCCAAATCCTTTTATAAATATTTCTGAAATAATAAATTAAGAATTTTAAAGGGTTTAGAGTTGATCAAATAACTTGACCACCTTATTGGTGAAAGAGAGATTGTCTCTAGGCTTGGGTTTGGAAAACCAGTTTCCTGCTCTCCCTAGGTATCCGGACTGGCCTGACGGAGGAGATGGTTAATATGATTTAATCGGATCGTATTTTCTTAAGATAAAAAAAGAGACTTGGAGTTATGCAAACATGGTAAACAAGATTTAAAATAGGATTTTGATGGTAAAGAGAATATTCTAGTCAAACTCTATATCAAATTTCAAGGAGGGAACTTGTACTATTCACATGAATTTAAAAGGCAATTTCACCGTTATTCGATGAATAGCACATATTGAATAAAAAAATTAGTATTCAGTATAACTAATCTAAAATCTATAAAACAATACTAAGTGGTATGGGTTACAGTAAACGATGTCTTAAATAACATTATTTTTGACACATTAAAGACATGTTTTGCAGATGTGAAATCTTCATTTAGAATTGAATTATACTAATAATAGAATATGGAAATATTTTCCTAAGTAATCAAAGAGAAATGATTTGGTATTTCCAAAGATAAAAGGAGGTTCTAATTAACCAAAGGATATGATAAAAGAGGTTTGATAATCCCGCATATGCTGAGAAAAGAAAATGGTTTAAAGACATATATCTCTAAGAAGATATTTTACTTGGATAAAATTTATTGATTAATTGAATAACAACCATCCACTTGCTTGAAATCTTTTATCGACAATTAGTTCGAAGAAGCAGGTGTTGGATTTGGGTGATTCCTATCCGAAAACCACTTCAAACCAATGCACGCGTTCAAAAGTGAAGATATTTTGAAGACAATGATTTTGAAGACAAATATCTTCATATTGTAGGGCTGCTTGTCACTAACCACTGGGGAAATTCCCATACCATATATATGGTGGCAATGGTATCTTCATTTTGAAATTTTCGATGCCACTACTGCTCAATATTAATCCTAGAAGTGATTCATAAACAAGATATAGTAGAAGAAGTGCCTTCGGTTTGTCCTATTCCTTGATGACTTGTATGGACGAGTGTTTGACATCGCATTTCTAAGACCACGCATTGATTTTTACAAACATACATCGTTTTGGTAGTGTAGGAGATAGCTCCTTTTACATTTAACACTGTTCCCCGTGGAATATGAACTTAAGAGTTGTACTTTTGTGGAAATCAATAATTTGTTTTAAGAAATGGAAATGTGGAATTCAATGTGGATTTGTTTTGTAAAAGATAACACGTTATCTCAGGCCTCACACCTAGAAATGGCTGAAATAGGGTATGTCGTAAGGCTATGTAGGTTGCATCCATCAGGGTATG
Organism: Allium cepa; assembly: GCA_030765085.1. Taxonomy (NCBI): domain Eukaryota; kingdom Viridiplantae; phylum Streptophyta; class Magnoliopsida; order Asparagales; family Amaryllidaceae; genus Allium; species Allium cepa. The sequence goes on along the minus strand of CM060935.1, from coordinate 693,352,739 downwards.
ATCATCACCTTTCTAGATTACCCTCTATATATTGGTTTATTGTGTACGCTATGGCCATGGATAGGTTGGGAATGACCAGGATGATGTCATATCGGTACTATTCAGGATCATTGTGTTGATCACCGAAATAGGGTAGGTCGGTCTTGCCAGATGCAGACGATCGTCGGTGTGTCCTCAGTATATTCCTCTAAAGATGTACTGTACAGAAGGTAGTACCTTACCTGCCATTGTATGGAATCCATTCTCCAATAAGTGCATTCAAACTTAGTTGTACCCCTATTATGCTGGAATTTAATTAATGTAACGACCTGTAATTTTGTCACTTTGATTTGGAATATTTAATTAATTTTAAATATTCGAATATATGTTTATAAAACATCAATAATCATTTTTCATGTGATAAATAATAGTGATTTTTTTTGGAAAAATGTTTACAAAAATATATTATTTGAAAAAGTATCGATAATATGACTGAAAATTGTTTTAATGATAAACAGATTTTAACCACCAAAAGTCATGCACGGATTTTTACATATACTTATTTAACTATTTAAACAAAAATATGAAATAAAATATTTTTTCCATTTTCAAAAATAAAATAATTATGATGTCATCGATGATGTCATCATTTTCATAAATGATCATATAAGGAAAGTTTTGGTGTTTTGGGGATTTAAATATTCAAATAATTGTTTTAAATGGTAAATAATTCTTTTGTAAAAGTGATTTATAATGAATCTATAAATATATATATATATAAACGTTTTTTATAAAGATATATAAACTTCGTTGCATTTTGGCAGACGACGTCGTATTTCTACAAATAGACTTTAATATTATTAAAAATGGTTCTATAATTAAAATAAACTTGTTTTAATTATTTAGAGCTGATAAAAAGAATTATTTTCAAGTTTTGATTATATAAATTAATACTTCGATTTAAAACTAAAATTGTGATCGGGATTCACCTTTTAGAATTTTGACTTTTCGTCAAACAGAAGTTGTTTCAAATCGTTACAACGTTACTTGATACATATCCACACAGGCATGCACATGCATATATGCACATATAGGTACACATAATTAGTCACATCAAGGGTTTGTAAATATCTAAATATGTATACAAATAAGCTTCATTATATGTATACAAATGAAAGCTTCATTCTTAAGAGTCAAAAAACAAACTTACAATCAACTACACATCCCCTTACACACCTACAACATGAAGTCAGGGAGAGGGTGTGTATTCGGCCGAAGTGATGGAAGCGGGTGCACATGGGTGAGGTGATGGCTCATGATGTGCTGATAGATTTTCCTATAAATACCCATCATAAGGTTTCATAATTCTCACACCAAAGACCTCTTCTTCTTCCTTTTTTTTGAATTCCATAATTCTCTTTAATGGCTTCCTTATCTTAGAGAAGTAATAAAGAAAAATAATGGCAAAAGGGAAAGTAAAATAGTTCCATATGTAAACAAAGTCAATCCATTTCAAAACCAAGTCAAAAAATACTCCCTTCCTCTCTATAAGTGCATGACCCCCTTAAGCACCACCGTAATGGCCGAGCTGTACTTATTTCTAAGGCATGTGCGAGCTCCTTTAGAGGAAAGGTGAAGATCGAGAGGCTCCTCGGCAAAGAAAAGAGAAGGAAGTGCCGACGGAGTGCCGTTGGAATCAATTCAGGAAGGTTCAGGGAAAGTTTGGCGAAGTGGAAATCGATTGTGAGAATCACTCCAATAGTTTATTTTATTAAACTATATGATGATATGATATGTTTTTCCACGCTTATTTTCCGTTTTTGATCATCATGCTTTGGTTGCAATAATATAATTACTAGGTTATGGAAATAATTCATGGTAAATACACGTCGAATTTGCACACAAAAACCACTCTCTCTTATGAATTATAAAAGTGTCACGACATAGTTAAACCTCTTTAAACATGAATAAAAATGGTTTGTAAATGTTTCATAAATGTTAAAACACATTTCGGTAAAGTTTTGAAAAAATATGAAATTTGAGTCAAAATAGGCACGTCGTGTAATGGCACGTCATGTAATGGCAGTTCGTGATTTCGCGCCATAAAAGTTAAATCAATGTGCAGATTGGAATATAGCTCGAAATAAAAAAAATTCGGACTCTTATAACTATAGTTTCCAAATGAAGGAGAAATATTAAGGTTTCATTTTGTAAAATTTGAGATATGTCCAAATCTAGTTTATAAATTTGTTGTGGTTTAACAGTTCATAAAATATGGATTTCAACTCTTAAAATAGATATTTTTAAATCACTAAAAATATGAGATAAATTCTAAAAAAATTAAAATATTTTAAAAGAATTTTACATGGAAAAATTGGACATGTAAAAGGTTTAAAATGGGATATGTGATACAAAGCCCTTAAAAGCACTAGTCATTGGCAATTTAACAAAGGAATTTGGAAAATTCTGAAATAAGATTTAAACTTGGGTTTTCTTCTCGAATCCTTTATAAAAAAATTCAAATAATAAATCAAGAATTTTTAAAGGGTTTATAGTTGATCAAATAACTTGACCGCCTTATAGGTGATAGAGAGATAGTCTTCAGGCTTGGATTTAGAAAACTAGTTTCCTGCTCTTCCGAGCTATTCGGACTGGCCCAACGGAGAAGATGGTTAATTTGACTTACTTGGATGTCATTTTCTTAAGATAAAGGAAATTTTCTATTGGAGTTTTCCAAAAATGGCAAACAAGATTTCAAATAGGATTTTGATGGTAAATGGAACATTCTAGTTAAACTTTATATTAAATTCTAAGGAGGAAACTTGTACTATCTGCGTGAATTTAAAAGGCAATTTCATCGTAATTCAATGAATCGTACAGGTTGAACATAAAAGTATTGATATAATTAATATAAAATCTATAAATCCTCTTTGTTCAATACTAAGTGGTTTGGGCTAAAGTAAACAATATCGTAAATAACATTGTTTTTGACCCATTAAATATATGTTTTGGAAGTGTGAAATCTTCACTAAGATTTGAAGTATACGAATAATAGAATATGAAAATATTTTTCCTAAGTACTTAAAGAGAAATAATTTGGTATTTTCAAAGATAAATAGGGTTTCTAATTAACTAAAGGATTTGGTAAAAGAGGTTTAATAATCCTGTATATACTGAAAAAAGAAAATGGTTTAAAGACATATATCCCTAAAAATGTATTTTACTTGGAGAAAAGATATTGATTATTTGAATAATAATCACCCACATGCTTGATATTTTTTATCAATAATTGGTTTGGAGAATCTAGGTCCGGATTTGGGTGATTTCTATCCGAAAACCACTTCGAACCAATATATGCGTTCAAAGGTGAAGATATGTTGAAGACAATGATTTTCAAGACGGAGTTCTTCATATTGTAGGGCTGCTTGCCACTAACCTCTGGGGTAATTCCTATATCATATATATGGTGGCAGTGGTATCTTCATTTCAAAAAATTTGATGCAAAGTCCACTCGCTACTAATCCTAGGGGTAATTACCAGACAGGATGTAGTAAAAGGAGTACCTTCGATTTATCCTGTTCATGGACAACTTATATGAATGAGTGCCGACATTGCATTTCTAAGACCATGTATATTGGTTTTTACAAACGCACATCTGTTTGGTGGTGTAGGATGTAACCCCTCTTATACTTAACACCCTTCCCTAAGGCATATGAACTCGAGGGTTGCACTTTTATGGAGATCAATAGTGTATTATTAGAAGTAGCAATGTGGCACTCAAAGTGGATTTGTTTTGTAAAAGATAATATGTTACCTCAGGCCTCGCACTTGAAAATCGCTGAAACAGGGTATGCCGTAAGGCTATACAGATCGCACCCATTAGGTTATGGTCATAACCTTTCTAGATTACCCTCTTTATATTTGGTTTGTTCTGTATGCTGTGGCCACGGATAGATTGGGAACGATCGGGGTAATGTCATATTTGGTACAATTCAGAATTGTTGTGTTTATCACTGGAAAGGGTTAGGCCTATCTTGCCATATGCATAGGATTGTTTGTGGGTCCTTGTTGCATTCCACTAGAGATGTACTATACGGTAGGTAGTTGTAACGACCCGCCATTCATCTCCACAGAATGACGCATCATTAATAAGAAAGAAAGGGATAGAAAAGAGAAAGAAAGAGAAGAAAGAAGAAACAACACATCAGAATCTCAACAACGGAACGAATAAATTATATTAATAACATAAGTATTACATAGTACAACAACTATCAGAGTTACACAGATAATACAACACATACTAGACAGTTATAAACACCTTTCTAGTTATTGCGACTCAAATACAACACAGAGAAAACACAGAGATACCAAACATGGTGGAAAACTAAACATATCTACACGCAGAAGCCTCCTGCTTCATTGCTCCTCTGCAATTCGTCAAAGCTAACCTGAATCCCTTGGCTACTCATAAAAATTTGACTACCCAAGAGTTTAAGAAAACAGAAGATAAACTGCGGGTCAGACATGGGTCTGGTGTGAGTAACAGGTTAAGGTTGCTTAACTTTAAAAACCTTTTGAAAAGAAAGGTATCACGTAAGACTTCCCACACATAAACATGGAAAAGCTTTTACCTTATGCTAACCAAAACATTTGATAGGAAATCCAATGATATTATAATAGGTCTAGGGTTTTCAAGTAAACATGAAATAGCCGAAATTATTACATTTATTAAATTCCAGCTACTAGCCACAAAAGTGGGTAATACAATCAAAACCATTGGCACTTATTGGATTTTGGCTTCCATACAATGGCTGGGCTACCGTGGTTCTAACGACCCGAAATTTCCGAACCCGAAAATTCCAGATAGTTATGAAAAAGAAGAAAGAGATAGAAGAAGAAGAAAAGAAACACCAAACATCTCACATTCGCAGCGGATAAAATATAATAATAAATAATAATAGTTTACAAAAGAATACTATATCTGTCGATTACATTTAATATACATCAGAGTTTTCACATTATATTCAGTCACTGAATATTACAATTATCATGACTCAGAGTAACAATAATATACAACAGCGGAAATACTCCGTTCGTTAGCCATCCAGCTCGCCTCCTGAGCTCCAGCACGTACCTACCTGAAAATCTGTAATACTCGGTCTGACCCGAGCATTACACCAAAGTAACACCCGGGTCAGACTGGAATCCAGCGTGAGTAGTCTCAATTTAACATAAATACCAAGCATACAACTTAAATAAAACCCGGGTAACTTATATCAATTTAACCAATTCACAATCTGCTATAGGCAACATTTATTTCACGAATAAATGTCTAAGTACCAAATTTAGGTTTAAAAAAAAAAAATTTCCAATTCACTTAAATCGTTTCACTCCAGCTTATTGATTCCACAAAAACAGCTTATAAAAATTTCGAAGTAATATCGGGTATTTCCTAATACCCGATCTCGGTCTCTTCGAGTCTCATATCATCCTATTCCAAGATATCCAAATGCAAAACACAACATTTCATATCAGAGATATCAACACATCCAAAGCATCCAATATCATTCAGTCATCCATAAGCATTTTTCTTAATCACATATAAATCAATTCAATTGATTCTAATTGAATTTCTAACCACATTCACCTGATTCCCTTCCTTCAATATTAATTAATTCCAAATCAATTAATTAATCAACCATTCACTATTCATCTTAATTAATCACCATGGATTAATTATTTTCCAATTATCTTCAAGTAATATTCTTAAATTAACTTCATAATATTAATTAGTCTCAACCAAGATCATTAAGTGATCTTATTTTCTTCATAAAAAAAAAATTAATTATTTAATTTCATTAATTCTTAATTACTTACATTAATTAACTTCCCATGAGTCACTTATTACTGATTAATTCATCATAATCTAACCAGTCTCCGATTACATCGTTAATCATATTAATTAATTATTTCTATTTATATTTTAATTTGTTTCAAATCTAAGTTAATTACTTTAATTCAACCACAATATTAATCACTTCGATTAATCTCATCCTGTAATTTATTATCCATTTATTTACTTTATTAAATAATTTAAATTTCTCCTTAATTAATAGCCATAATTAATCTCTTGCTTTATTTCACAAATAATTATATTTTATTTATTTCATTAAGTAATTATTTACCCAACCATCCAATGATTATTCTAAATTACTTACACTTAATTTATCAACTTAGACTTAATTAATTACCTCAAAACAATTCACCACTAAATTAATTAAGCAAGGATTTTTTTTTTTATGGAATTAATCCATTATTCTTTTCAATTGTCCTATTAATTTAATGAATCACAAAACATCAAGCCCTTATTCAATTTAAAATGAAGACATTTCCTCATTTATGATTTAAGTTTAATACAACTTAGATCCCAATACCTTGAGTCAAACCACAATCAATTCGAGAACCACTCAAAACCAAGGTCATATCATCATTAATATACGTCCAATCAATTTAAATCATTCAACCAAACCCTTTAAATCTAAATAATAATAAAAATCAGACTAAGTGAGATTTACTCACCTTGATTTGTTTGCAGTCCACTTCGAAACCGGCTCACTTCTTTTCAGTTTATGACCTTGTATAAATATTTATACAATTTTATCAATATGTGAATAAATTGAACAATTAATTCCCATAGATCTAATTAATTACTTTAATAATCTTTAACTTATTTCATAAATTATAAAATCTTAAATATACTTGAGGTAAACATGTTCTTTTTTAAATATTAAGTCACAAAAATATTTAACTTAATTTGTAAAATAATTAAGTTTCCAGTATCTTTTATGTATCTAACACACTTAATTTAACAATAAATCAAAATGTCTTAAGTTTTGAAAAGCATTTAATTTACAAGATTCATAAATGATTAAACAACTTCATCCCCCTCTTTTTTTTTAGCTTAAGTAAAACAAAAATAAACAGTGCTGAAATAAATGAAATAAAGAAAAATTCCTCACCAAAATTGACCGCGAGAAAACTCTAATACGGCCTCAACGTCGCCGCTTCCATATCTGACGAATCCCATCACCACTCAAATCCGCGAGCCCTCCCTCACTCCAATGACGTCGCGACCCCTCCTGCAACACGGTAGCACCCAAACGCGACGAGACCCAAGCCCTAATCGAAAATCACTGCAAACCCCAAGTCGCCGCTCCTTCCTAACCCACTACGCACTCACGCGGTGCCGATCTCCTCCAGCTCCGGTCGCGCGCGCAGATGAACTTCTGATTCCCCTCCTCGACTTTCCATTGAAAGCAAAGACTTCGGCCATGGTTCAATTTCTGTGCACAATCATACGAAAATGAGGAAGGGGAGAGAGAGGGGTTTCGAACTTGAGGAGTAAGGGTGTGGCCATGCCGATTTGGAACGAAGATGATGGAATTTACTTCTGAGATTTGATACGAGAATTGAATTTAAAGTGAGAAATTGATCACTGAATAGACTTCGGCCAGAAATTTGTTTTTCCCCCTCTTTCCTTTTGTTTATGTTCGTGAGTTCGAACTCGTTTTCCTTCTGTTTGAAGACAAGAGGACGGAGATAAAATATCTATTGAGGTAGCTTCCTGCGTACGAGTATTGATAAAATATCTTTTACTGTTTGGCCTTAACCTTTATTACATTATAAATTTTTTTTCAAAACGACTCGTTAACCATTATTTAAAATTTTCCAAACTCCTCCTCCTATGCAATGTCGTTAGGTGATTACAAGGTTTTACCAGCATTCCGAACACAATGGAACATGTTTCGAAAGCTAATTCAATCATATGTGTGAGTTACAGTAGAAAACGATCAGTTTTAAATTAAATCGATTAAAATAATTCTAAGCGTTTTGAGTTGCCAGGGTCAAACGACAACTCCGATTGCTACGGAAATTGAAATTCGATAATAACTAACTATTACGGATCCAATGGAACTGGTTTCGTTGAATTCCGAGACTGTGCCTCGGAAGGCTAATTTTAAGTTCAATTTAAACAATATAATTTCAAAACTGAACAAATTATCTTTTAAATTAAATTCCAATTATCTTCAGTATCATTATTATAAATTTTATAAGCCTTCAAATTATTTTAAACAGGCTTAGAAATATCAAATTCAACAATTTACCCAATTTTCAATTATTAAAATCAATATTTAAACTATACAATTTCAATGATTTCATTATCAAGTAAATATTAATATCTTGAATTCAAGTTATAATTAATTTTTAAATATTTTAAAATCAATTAATTATTCCATTTTAAATTGTTAGAAATTCCGGGTCGTCACACTCCTCCCCCCTTAAAAGAATTTCGTCCCCGAAATTACTAGATAGGAAGAATGGTCCAATACCCGTTTATCTACTCCCAAACTCACAATTCAACATTCTACCATCTTTTATTAAAGGTCCACTATCATCTTAACCAACTTCCTAAAATCTTCTATAATTTCAAACAACACCCTTTTGCTCAATCATCTAAATTTTAATTAAAACCAAATTTTAAATTATCAAAATTTTCTCAAAATTTTTCTAACTCTCTAAATTCCCGAAAATTTTTGCCAGCGTCTCCTTTGCGCGGCTAGCTCGGTACTACTACAAAAGGCCTCTACGGGCTTCCCAAATTCCAAAAAGAAAACAAAAGCCAAGTGGCTACATCAAAATCCCAATCCAATATCATACAAAATCAAAATACTTACCTGTTAGTCGGGCAATTCAAATTTTATCATATGGAATCAAATCCAATTTCCTTTAGTACCTGCATATTCTATTTAACAACAATATCCAATTGTAACCTTCAAATCACTGTATACATTTCCTTACAGAAATTTCATATCCACTTCTATTCAAATTAGCTTCCACCATTTCATATGAATTCAATTTATTTTCAAATTTTAGTACTGAATTGTATCTTTCATTTAAACTGATTCATATTAATTTCATTTACTAGTTTACTTTGATTTTCAATTTGAAATTGTTTTGTCGATAACCAAAAATTTCCAAATATTTTCTAACTCCCAAAATTTTCAGAAAATTTTGACACAGTCTCCCTTGTACGAAGGAGCTTTTGCAATTTGACAAGAGATATAAATATATATACATCGACCCACCCGGTCGGAAAAAGCAAAAACAGTTCATATTTCCTATTTTTATGGCGTAGGCGTACCTTATTTAGCATTTTAAGCAAGCAGCTTATTAATTTAAGCAATTAGCGCAATCCAAATCAACCAAACAGTCTTCAGGTACCTGTACTTACTCAATTTAAATATGTAAGTGCCATATATATGAAGTTTATAACATTTCTCTTGCTTAAAAAAAACTTCAACACATCAATTCTAAGAGAAATGCATTCTAAATAACTTCCACAAGCACTTTATATGATTCCAAAACTAATTCCATTGTTTTCAACCAATTTATATTCCATTTCATTCAATTTTAATGGTTTACTACTCAAGTGCTTACATTCATTTCATTGATTTATAATTCAAGTAAGCTCATTTTCACTTCACATGATTCAGAATCAAATTTATTTAATCCCTAGTAACTCATAGAATTTAATTACTTTGGTTTACGCCAAACAACAATTATTGTTATGCAATCTCGACGATATTCGCTTCATAGGGTATTCTATTTCATTTTATATTTAACTCCATTTCATTTCTAATTTACCTGCCAACCAAACATTGCATTTCATTTTATTTCTGCATTAGATTCATGCAAACAATTTATTAAGCTTGGCGCATTCAAATTTATAAATTAATGACCATTTCCAAATTAATTTAATCCAAGCTTCTATTTAATGGGCTTCCATTCTTATTCGAAGTCAAACTTCCATAATTTTAAGCTTAAATTAATTTACTTTAATTTATTCCAACATTAAACTTAGGTTTGCCTCTATTTGATTCTCATTTAAGCAACTTCCATTAAATTTAGTTAGCCCATCCATTTTAAATTTTAAATTTACTTACTTAATTCATTTCCAAATTTATTTTATTAATACAAAGCCATTCTCAATTTATCACTATTCACTTGGGTTTTGTTTGCAACTCTAACCATTTCTATTATAATTCACTTCACTTCATTCGACAACATTTCCATCATATCAAATTTACTTGCAAATTTCATTAAATATTATTCAAATCACCCTTGAATTTTATTTATAATTCAAACCACTACATTTTTTTTCCCCACTCCAGCTCTATTTTACTTTTATTTTACAACATCGCCTCCTATTTAATTCATTATCAAATCTAACTCGAATTCTATTAACAATTCGAATTCATTTCCAAATTCCATTATTAATTTACAATCCATTTATTTACCAAAGTTAAATTTTATTAACATATTAAATCAAACGATTATTTAACCAATCAGCTTACTTTTAAATTTTCAAATCAATATTCAACTTTATATATTAAAAATCACTTCTTTAAAATTTCTGAGTTTCAATTTTATTTTATAATTGCAGTTTGGATTCCCTTTTCATTTTAAAATTCTAGAAATGCTTTTAAACTCAGATAATACTATTTAAAATAGCTTTTAATAAAAATACTCTTATAACTCGATGTCTCAACCAGTCCATCCTTGTTCTCACAGAAATTCAGTCATACGTTGATCAGGCGTAGGACCGAAAATCTATAAGTACTTGGTAAACCCGTTTTCAACACCCAGTGAAAATACTTGGAAAACAATTTTATTGAAAATATAGAAAACAATTTTGAAAATAGAGGAAATATTAATTTAATTTTAATTTTTTTTTTAGTGAGGATGCTCTGGAAATCATCACCCCCATTCCATGGTCACAGTTACATACCAGGGTTACGTTGCAGTCACAACAAAAGTCCATGTAACTGCAGGCTCTCCGCGGCACTCTCGATTACGCCATGGAACCCACACAACAGATCACAGTTACATCCAGGGTTACGTTGTCGTCGCAGCAAAAGTCCATGTAACTACAGGCTCTCCGCGGCCTCTGATTTCGCTGTCGAAATGAAACTTCTCCACTCTTACATAGGTCGCAGTCTACCGAGATAAACTCAACCGCAGACTGTTGGCTCTCAGCGGCACACACGACTTTCGCAATGTTACCATAGGTCGCAGTTACATCCTGGGTTACGTTGCAGTCACAACAAAAGTCCATGTAACTGTTGGCTCTCCGCGGCACAAACGACTTACGCTATGGTAAACTCAACTCATAATCCTCAGGAACTAGTTTTGTCCGGACTCCTCACAGGATCAACTTTAGAACCCCCCTTGGGCTCAAGGCAGCACCACTCGGTGGCACTCCTGAGAAGTCCATTTCAAAGGAGCGCCTTTTTCTCCAGAGCTATCATCAAAACACTTTATACTATACACATATAGTATCTTTCAATTCATACACCTAATATGAATCTCAAACAAAGCTCCTTTACACAAAATCGATTATCTCAAAATCGATAATTCTCAAAATAGGCCTTCCAAAACTCAATATTGATTTTACCCAAAAATCAAAAGCCTTTCCCAAAATCATCATAAGATCCTTTATATATATTCAGATATATATATATATATATATATATATATATAAATTTTTAAAACTTTGGATCCTAACTTTCTAGTATAAAACACTTTTTATACTCCAAACACTCTCAAAAACCATAGAAATATCCAATTTCCATCTTTATTCATTTCATATTTCTCAAAATATTCTTTCGGTTCAAAAGAACCATTTCACATTCCTTATTCACCTTTACATTAATCCTATTTGGATTAGTACTTCAATCCTTATCTCAGTTGGGTATTTTAAATTAATAATAGTTTGAACTCCGACCAGTTTATTTTTAGGAAATAGCTTAAAAATTTTGAAAATAGATAAGTAGTTGAAAAATAATCAATAGTTTGCAAAATAGTTATAGAATAATTGACTAATTGTAAAATGGTTGGAAATTAGTTAAATAGCTTCAGAAACTTTAGATAATTGCAAAATAGTTGAAAAATAGAAATTAACTCGTAACTTAGTTGAAAATTAGTAATTAGTTTATAATACAGTTGTAAAATAGTTAAATAGTTCCAAAAGTAGTGGCAAAACCAGTATAAAATAGTTTAGGTTTTAAAAAGAAAGTTGTATAGTAAATAGATAAGAAAATAGATTTAAAACTATTTATATTAAAACAATTTACATTGAAAATGGTCTAGAGTCAAAACTATTCACTTCCCCAACAATCCAATTTAAATTTCCACTCCATATAAATTAATCCAATCCCAATTTAATTAACTCCAATTTCCATTGGACTTGATTCATTCCCAATTCAAATTAAATTGATTATCAATTTCCTTCCAACTTCAAATCAAATTCTATTTGATCTTTAAACTCGTACAACTTTAATTATAATTTAAATTTTACAATTTCTATTTATAATCAATTACATTCACATTTTGCTTTTAACTTAGAATTATACATTTTATTTAGCCAATATATTTTTATTATCCCATAAACATTTAATCAAGATTCCAGAGTTTAAACAAATTTCCAAAATTTCAATATCACCTTAGAATGCAAGTATATCCAAAATTCTTTGGCGAATTCAATTATCCCTTTGAATTTCAAAACAAACCCAATTCACAAACAATCCCAATTTAAAACAATTTGGTAGCAATTTCTCTTCTAGAAACTCGAAAATGAACTTCGATGATGCTGCAGTCATCACCGACTTTATTTTCCAGCGACCAAAAGAGTTTAATGCTTTTATCACTCTAAAAACACTTTCAACATTTTTGAAATAATGCTATATATTTTTTTCCAAAACCTTTAGAAACCACTTCCAAATCCAAAGGAATTTTTTAGATTCTCCCAAAAATTCCAAATTCTCCATCCATCCAATTCATAATTAAACATTACTCTGGAATTTTCATCTTAGTTTATTTTCAAATATTCTCTGGAATTCTATTCCAAATTATAATCTCATTTATTTATGAAGTTTGTTTCAACTTATAAATTTCATTTACAATCTATATTTCAAATTCCTTTTCGATTTTAAACCAATTCCAATCTTCCATTAAATTTTTGAACTTATACATCTTCCATCCAAATCCAATTAATTCAAATCGGATTCAATTTGAATGAGTTCAATTCCAACTTCACATTTAAACCATCTCGAATTATATAATTCGAGCCAAATTCTCAAAGATTGGTTTAACCTTTTTAAACCAAATTTAACTTTGTTCATTTAAAGTTTCAAACAATTCTAGTTTCTGAGTTCTAATTCTAGAATTTCATTTTTAATTAATTAAATTTTAATTTGGTTGTATTATAGTCCTTCTTAACTTAATTCCAATAATTTAACACCCAATCACCTTAATATTTATTAGAAGGAAATAATGTTTTATATATCAAAATATACTTTTATATAAAACCATTTAAAACCTTTATATAAGAAAATAACAAGTACGCGCTCATATATATATATATATACACTCAACTCATTTTAGAGTACTACAGACTCTATTTAATGAGTAATCCCCACCAGAGCCAAGGTTCTCGCTTAACCTTCTGCTCTGATACCAAATGTAACGACCCGAAATTTCCGAACCCGAAAATTCCAGATAGTTATGAAAAAGAAGAAAGAGATAGAAGAAGAAGAAAAGAAACACCAAACATCTCACATTCGCAGCGGATAAAATATAATAATAAATAATAATAGTTTACAAAAGAATACTATATCTGTCGATTACATTTAATATACATCAGAGTTTTCACATTATATTCAGTCACTGAATATTACAATTATCATGACTCAGAGTAACAATAATATACAACAGCGGAAATACTCCGTTCGTTAGCCATCCAGCTCGCCTCCTGAGCTCCAGCACGTACCTATCTGAAAATCTGTAATACTCGGTCTGACCCGAGCATTACACCAAAGTAACACCCGGGTCAGACTGGAAACCAGCGTGAGTAGTCTCAATTTAACATAAATACCAAGCATACAACTTAAATAAAACCCGGGTAACTTATATCAATTTAACCAATTCACAATCTACTATAGGCAACATTTATTTCACGAATAAATGTCTAAGTACCAAATTTAGGTTAAAAAAAAATTCCAATTCACTTAAATCGTTTCACTCCAGCTTATTGATTCCACAAAAACAGCTTATAAAAATTTCGAAGTAATATCGGGTATTTCCTAATACCCGATCCCGGTCTCTTCGAGTCTCATATCATCCTATTCCAAGATATCCAAATGCAAAACACAACATTTCATATCAGAGATATCAACACATCCAAAGCATCCAATATCATTCAGTCATCCATAAGCATTTTTCTTAATCACATATAAATCAATTCAATTGATTCTAATTGAATTTCTAACCACATTCACCTGATTCCCTTCCTTCAATATTAATTAATTCCAAATCAATTAATTAATCAACCATTCACTATTCATCTTAATTAATCACCATGGATTAATTATTTTCCAATTATCTTCAAGTAATATTCTTAAATTAACTTCATAATATTAATTAGTCTCAACCAAGATCATTAAGTGATCTTATTTTCTTCATAAAAAAAAATTTAATTATTTAATTTCATTAATTCTTAATTACTTACATTAATTAACTTCCCATGAGTCACTTATTACTGATTAATTCATCGTAATCTAACCAGTCTCCGATTACATCGTTAATCATATTAATTAATTATTTCTATTTATATTTTAATTTGTTTCAAATCTAAGTTAATTACTTTAATTCAACCACAATATTAATCACTTCGATTAATCTCATCCTGTAATTTATTATCCATTTATTTACTTTATTAAATAATTTAAATTTCTCCTTAATTAATAGCCATAATTAATCTCTTGCTTTATTTCACAAATAATTATATTTTATTTATTTCATTAAGTAATTATTTACCCAACCATCCAATGATTATTCTAAATTACTTACACTTAATTTATCAACTTAGACTTAATTAATTACCTCAAAACAATTCACCACTAAATTAATTAAGCAAGGATTTTTTTTTTTATGGAATTAATCCATTATTCTTTTCAATTGTCCTATTAATTTAATGAATCACAAAACATCAAGCCCTTATTCAATTTAAAATGAAGACATTTCCTCATTTATGATTTAAGTTTAATACAACTTAGATCCCAATACCTCGAGTCAAACCACAATCAATTCGAGAACCACTCAAAACCAAGGTCATATCATCATTAATATACGTCCAATCAATTTAAATCATTCAACCAAACCCTTTAAATCTAAATAATAATAAAAATCGGACTAAGTGAGATTTACTCACCTTGATTTGTTTGCAGTCCACTTCGAAACCGGCTCACTTCTTTTCAGTTTATGACCTTGTATAAATATTTATACAATTTTATCAATATGTGAATAAATTGAACAATTAATTCCCATAGATCTAATTAATTACTTTAATAAATCTTTAACTTATTTCATAAATTATAAAATCTTAAATATACTTGAGGTAAACATGTTCTTTTTTAAATATTAAGTCACAAAAATATTTAACTTAATTTGTAAAATAATTAAGTTTCAAGTATCTTTTATGTATCTAACACACTTAATTTAACAATAAATCAAAATGTCTTAAGTTTTGAAAAGCATTTAATTTACAAGATTCATAAATGATTAAACAACTTCATCCCCCTCTTTTTTTTTAGCTTAAGTAAAACAAAAATAAACAGTGCTGAAATAAATGAAATAAAGAAAAATTCCTCACCAAAATTGACCGCGAGAAAACTCTAATACGGCCTCAACGTCGCCGCTTCCATATCTGACGAACCCCATCACCACTCAAATCCGCGAGCCCTCCCTCACTCCAATGACGTCGCGACCCCTCCTGCAACACAGTAGCACCCAAACGCGACGAGACCCAAGCCCTAATCGAAAATCACTGCAAACCCCAAGTCGTCGCTCCTTCCTAACCCACTACGCACTCACGCGGTGCCGATCTCCTCCAGCTCCGGTCGCGCGCGCAGATGAACTTCTGATTCCCCTCCTCGACTTTCCATTGAAAGCAAAGACTTCGGCCATGGTTCAATTTCTGTGCACAATCATACGAAAATGAGGAAGGGGAGAGAGAGGGGTTTCGAACTTGAGGAGTAAGGGTGCGGCCATGCCGATTTGGAACGAAGATGATGGAATTTGCTTCTGAGATTTGATACGAGAATTGAATTTAAAGTGAGAAATTGATCACTGAATAGACTTCGGCCAGAAATTTGTTTTTCCCCCTCTTTCCTTTTGTTTATGTTCGTGAGTTCGAACTCGTTTTCCTTCTGTTTGAAGACAAGAGGACGGAGATAAAATATCTATTGAGGTAGCTTCCTGCGTACGAGTATTGATAAAATATCTTTTACTGTTTGGCCTTAACCTTTATTACATTATAAATTTTTTTTCAAAACGACTCGTTAACCATTATTTAAAATTTTCCAAACTCCTCCTCCTATGCAATGTCGTTAGGTGATTACAAGGTTTTACCAGCATTCCGAACACAATGGAACATGTTTCGAAAGCTAATTCAATCATATGTGTGAGTTACAGTAGAAAACGATCAGTTTTAAATTAAATCGATTAAAATAATTCTAAGCGTTTTGAGTTGCCAGGGTCAAACGACAACTCCGATTGCTACGGAAATTGAAATTCGATAATAACTAACTATTACGGATCCAATGGAACTAGTTTCGTTGAATTCCGAGACTGTGCCTCGGAAGGCTAATTTTAAGTTCAATTTAAACAATATAATTTCAAAACTGAACAAATTATCTTTTAAATTAAATTCCAATTATCCAATTATCTTCAGTATCATTATTATAAATTTTATAAGCCTTCAAATTATTTTAAACAGGCTTAGAAATATCAAATTCAACAATTTACCCAATTTTCAATTATTAAAATCAATATTTAAACTATACAATTTCAATGATTTCATTATCAAGTAAATATTAATATCTTGAATTCAAGTTATAATTAATTTTTAAATATTTTAAAATCAATTAATTATTCCATTTTAAATTGTTTGAAATTCCGGGTCGTCACAGTGGTACCGCCCGTCACAGTACGTGGCCTTGATCAACGTACCGAGGATCACTCCCAATCCCCTGCAACACAAGGCCGAAAACATTCCTTACTTAACAGTTTCGAACAAGAAAACCCTACAGTTGGCGTGCGATTCCAACCGCCCACACAGCCGAAATAAAAGGGACCTCTAGACAGGGGAAAATTTCATCCTACTTGGGCATGACCCACTTAGCCTTGCTACACCTCCCCTATTTTAGCCATACCCGGTTGATGAGGCTTGAGGCTACGATTACCTTTATAGGGCACATCTCTTAGAATGCTCATCGTCCACCTGACGATGTTCTTAAAGCATTCAATCCATACAAGTTCGTTCCGGGTTCGAACGAAACCGAAGGCATTATCTCATTACACTCGTTTTGGAATCACCCTCAGAGTTAACGAAGATAACCCTTGCACTCTGAATCTTCATCTCGAATCTGAAAGTACTATCTCCGTCAAACTCATCTCGGAACCACCCTCAGAGTTATACTGACGAATAGTCCTTACACCTCGAATCTTCACTCTTCACTTGAGATTCACGACCTATCGTTAATTTGGATCGATGTGATTTTCGGATATCCAAATTTGGAAACCCGATCCCGGTCTCATCGAAATCCAAAGCGTGTCTTTTAGGTCCAAGTTGTTTTAGAGTTTAAAACAATTCAATACAATTATCTATATACACACAGATAGATAATTCGCATATCAAAATGGATAATCAACATTATCATCACAACAGATAATCCATATTATCATTATCAAAGATAATCCATATCATCATCATAATGCAACCAATGCATCCATATCACTCAACATTACTTATCTCATTACTGAGATTTCAAACCATTCAAGGCAACCAATATCATCCAATCATATATAAGAAATGATTAATAATCACACCAAATATAATGAATTTAAAATGAATTAAATTAATTGCATCATTTCTAATTAATTTAAAGTGATTAAATTAATTACTTTACCATTACCAAACTTGCTTACATCACTATTAATTAATTATCAATCAATTAATTAATCATCAACCAATTATTCATTTTAATTAATCATCCCTGATTAATTAACCTTTAAATTACATTCAAGTAATTATCCTTTAATTAATTTTAAAATTAATTATACTTAACCTAATACACTAATTAACCCTTAATTACTTCATTAATTAATTAACGATAATTAATTACATTAAACCTTAATTAATTACAATTAATTAATCACCCTTAATCACTTATTATTAATTAATTAATCTTAATTAATCAATCTTAATTACATCATTAATTATATTAATTAATGATCCTAAATTTTATTTAATTAATTATCTTATTTAAATTAATTACTTTCAGTAATTAATCTCAATTATACCATAATTATTAATCACCTTTGATTAACCACATTCTGTAATTAACTTCCCCAAATTATTTATCAAATTAATTACTTCTTAATTAATTATTTTTAATTAATCCCTTGATTGATTATACAAAATAATTCAATCCAAATTACTTCCACAATTAAACCATTTTCCACTAATTACATCCAGTAATTATCATTAATTACTTCACTGAGTAATTACATTCCATTTATTACATTAAGTAATTATTATCAATCAACAAGTGATTAAAATTAATTAAACTTAATTAATTAATTAATTTAAACTAATCACAATAAACTCCATTAATTACATTAAGTAATTAATTTATTAATTACTTTCATTTAGTAATTATACTTAAATAATTTTCACAATTGATTATCATTTAATTAATTAATTTAATTAATTATTTAAATTAATCACATTAATTAATTGTTAAATAATCTTAAGTTAATGGCCATCATTAACCATTAACCATACTTTAATTACTTCTCTTAAGTAATTAACTTTCATTAATCATTATTAATTCCAAGTTAATTAATCTTTAATATCCAATTAATTAACCTTTAATTATTTAGTTAACTAAGTGTTAACTGTAACTTAATTAATTCGTAATTACTTGATTAGTTAATTACTAATCATTAATTAAAATCTAATCTTATTTAATTAATGATTCTTAAATCACAAGTTAATTATTCTAAGAATAATTAATCTTAAACCTTAAGTTTAAACCCTTAATTACTTTAAGTAGTTATTCATTTCATTAATTTATTAAATAAATTAATTATTCGTTTAATTACCATAATAATTAAATGCATAACAAATCATTAAATTATAATTTAACTTTAAGATAAAACCTTTTTCTTATCAATGGTTAAATTATCATTCACAAATATATTTGAAAACACTCATTTCCAAATTTAAATTCAAATTTCATTTTAAATTCAAGTTTTAAAATGAAACTCAATTTATCTTCAACAAATTTAAAATCAATTTAAAACCTTTAAATTTACATGATAAAGAATACTTTCTCTTACAAAAGGAAATATACAAGAGTTTAAATCAAATTCCTTTTAAAATTCAAAACATTTAAATTTTACTTTGTCATTCAAAATTTTTAAAAACACTTAAATTTATAAAACTTAAATTTATTTTGAAACAAAGAATTAAATTTAGATTTGAATTAGTTTAAACTTTGTTTAAAATAATAAACCCCTTTAAGG
The DNA here is from genome assembly GCA_030765085.1 of Allium cepa. NCBI lineage: Eukaryota > Viridiplantae > Streptophyta > Magnoliopsida > Asparagales > Amaryllidaceae > Allium > Allium cepa. The sequence goes on along the minus strand of CM060935.1, from coordinate 693,333,053 downwards.
TATTTTAAACAAATTTGAATTTTAAAAACTTATTCATTTCCATCTATGATTCAAATTAAACTTGAATCCATTATTTAAATTAGATTTAAAACATATTTTAAATCTTTGCTTTATACTTTTAAAATTCAATTTAAATTTTGAAAATAGTATAGAATTTTAACCTGTAACAAAACTAACTCGAGCCACAATTAAATTATTCGAGCCAACCTAATCTAGCTCGAACAAACACTAAAATAATTCGAGTAACTCGAGTAACCTTTTCATTTTGAAATCATTCAAACTAAATACTGTCAGGTTTAATACATAAACCTGTAACAACCATACTCACCCGAGCCACAACAACAGTAACTTCAAGACCTACACCTCCATACTTCGAGCAAAACATGAATTAACCCGAGAAACACTCGAGCACCCTTCATTCCCAAAACAACAGCATATACACAATTCCTCCATGCACCTGCACCATCACCGCTGCCAACTCCGACCACTCGCGACCACACGTGCAAGTTGGCGATCATTCCCTAACCTAATTCCGACCATCAAACAATTTACAAAAGCCCAAAATCAAAAACGAGCTTTCGAGCTCAAAACTAGATCAATGCCGATTACTGGAAATCACCAAACTCTCTCGCCTCTGATATCCAGAGTGGCTTCACCTCCGGCCACGACCTCTTCCATACCCCAACGATCACCTACTTGAATCAAGAAAAGCTCGGTCGCCTATAGATGTCGCGCCGATCAATTTTTTTCGGAGCAACAGAAAACTAGGGTTAAAATTTTCAATCCTTAATCATCACTGCCTCAATGATTTAATCCTCCTCCCAATATTTTTCCCTAATTCTCCTATCACCATTCCATCACGATAAGAGATACTGGCCACCCCGAACATCTAGATTGACAGTTCCAAACCAAAACATCATTTTTGGTTAAACCAGAAATGCTCGACCAATTTCAAACTAAAATTTTTGATTTCGGTTTTAAAATTCAAGTTTTAGATCATGTAATCGGTTTATACCCATGAATCAAAGAATCTGGAAAGTTAAAATTTTACTTTTATAAGGTTGTTCTACTATATTTTGTATTTTCAGAGACATTAGAGGTTTTTTCTTCATATTAAATAAAATTAAAACTTTAACTTATGTTACATAACCATACTTTGTTTGAATCTTAAACCTTAACAAGGATTTGAACATGAGATCATGATTTTGATCAGGATTTAAACCTGGAATCTAGATCAGGCAAGAACACATCACAACACAAGCATATATTCAGAAACCCAAACATTTATACAGAGAATTCTATCATATTCATTCACATAAATCATGACCATACCAGTAAACAATCAAGCAACTATATTTCCTTAAATTAGTTTAAATAAAAATGTTACTCACCAGGAATTTTTATGAGTAGTGCACTTGTTTATTGAAAACTTGAACCTGAATGTGCTTCAATTTCAAAACTTCAGGTTGCTTCTTTGTTTTGCTTATGAATTTAATCCACAGTTTGCTTTTTAAAAAAAACTTTAATCTTGCTTTACTGCATTGCTTTGCTTCCTGATAACAATTTGCATGCATGCTTCCAGATGAAAGGAAATGCAGGGCTGGATAAAGTTTCAAAACAGAAATGCAGAGATCTGCACTTGCATGCAGGTTTGAGAATTTCAAATTGCTTTTCAGGTTAATGAATTTGAAGAGGCTACAAGTAATAGATTTCTGGTTTTGGAGATGATTTTCAGATAATTGTAGTTTGATTTGGTTAGAGGAAAATATTGTTTCAGATTTGTTTTTGAGGGGAAATTTACAGGAATTTGTTTGAACAGATTTTCTGTTTTGAATGAAGATGATCAAAGAATTTAAATTCTTGGATTTTAATTTGAAGAAGATTGATTTCAGATTTTTAGCTGAAGATTTCTTAAGTTTTGAAAAAAGAAGAATAGAAAAGAAAATGATTTGAGAAGAGATGTGTTTATATAAATAAATTTTTGATTTAATTAAAACAAAAGAAAAAAGAAAATCAAATAGGACACTTGTTCTTTATTTTAACATTTGTCACTATATTTACATTATGGTTCCACGTGTCATTTAGGTGTGTTAAGAGATTTACACATGTCTCTTAAATATTTTATTTTAATCTAAATTGTTTATATAAGCTTTTAAATCTTAATTTATTCCTTTTTATGTATATATTAATAAATTTCTCCCTTTTTTAATTAAAAAGAAATGAAACAAATAAATTATAGATAAAAGCTTATCCTAATATTTTTAAGTATTTATAAGTTTTTAAATTTCAAAACATTAAATTCAATTTTTTTTGCCATAGTCTCCTTTGAACGGTTCAATCCGGAAAAAATAGCAATTTATATATCACAAATATACATCTCATCATCGAGGATGAGGCATCCTGAAGGGAAAAAATATAAAAGTACGATATGTAATCCAAGATATGTACCTTATATATTATTAGCGAGCATATACGGCTAATATAGCGCGAAAGTGAGCTCCAAATGCGCAGCAAGCGCCATCTGCACCTACTAAACACTCAACAAACAATGAGAAACATGTATATATGAAAGCAATTCCAATACAACATATACCAACAACTATATATGCCAATATAGCAAATGCAACAAATTCAACCATCAAACAACTATCATCCAACAACTCCATAACCAAATCAATATAAATTCACTTCTCATTAATATTTATTGAATTGATTTTCAATTTATCACATTTGATTCATTAACATTTGATTTACTAACATTCATTCATTCAAGTTCAAGTTAGTTTACATTCACTAATTTACATTCAAGTTTGTTTACTTTCACGTTAAATCAAATTCATTTCTATTTAGATTCACTTTACTTCCAATTCCAATTTGGATTGAATTATTTCAATTTTATTCATTCAATTCCATATGAATTTCTATACAATCAACTAACAACCAATGTATATCCCATCATAACCAAATTTATTTAATTTGCTTACAATCAATTTGGTTTAATATTCAATTTAGATTGAATTCTAGTATTTGCTATATTCACATTTTTATACCACACTTTTTTATAATATTATTAATTCACAACTTCTTAACAACGGCATTTTTTATGCTAATTCATGTTACCACTAAAGTTAAATTTCTTTATAAACTCAAGTTCATATTCATCACTTCATTTTATAAATTCACTTTATTAATTTACTTTGATACCAAAATCAACTTCATTTAACCTTACGTAAGTTATCTTTCATTTCAATTTCATTTTATTTAACTTAAGTCAAAATCATATCACTATTCGAATTAAGATTTTTTTTGCCTAACTAAAAGTGTTTAACCATTTTAACAATTGGTTTTACTTACCTTATCTCCTTTTATAAGTTATACAACTTATTATTTGAACTTTCATGAACATTTACCAAAGTTTACTTCCATTCACAAAACTCTTTTTATAATTTCAATTCATGGTTATGCAATCAATTTACAACTTAGGTTTATCTAAACTTTCAAAATCAATTATATAATCGCTTAATTGCTTATGTTTAATTTCAAATCATATATTTATTATGCTAACTCACATTTATTTCAACTTTACCAAAGCTAAATCTTTATCATTTCAGATTATAAGTCCAAAACTTTTTTTACTTATATTTAACAATTTTAACTTGGATTTTAAATCAAATTTGTTTATCAAAACAAAACTTAAATTTTCAATTTACTATTGGTAGCAAATCCATCACACGGAAACTCGAAAATGATACCGATGATGGTGCAGTCATCAACCTTATTATTTCCTAGTAACAGTAGTGAATTCAGTGCTTTATATTCTTCAAAAATTCTTTATATTTACAAATCACATTCACAAATCTTTCTTATATAATTTCACTTATTTTCTATTTATAATAATATTACCTCTTTAACTTTGAAAAATAGCTTCCAAAATAAACGGGATTCAAAATTTTCAAATTCTTAATTCAAAATCCATTTTTCATTTACTACACATATTTATAAATATATTCATATAGTTCCACTTCTTATATATAAGATTATTTCACAATTGTAAATCATATTGATTATAATTCCATACTTTATAATTCATTTGCTTATATAATTTATTCTCTTACAATTGTTTTTATTTAGATTATTCAAACATCTTTCATTAACTTATATATATTTACATTTTCAAACAACCAACAGTTTATATACACTTTAATAATTCTTAAAAATTATTACCTTTATATGTAAAATATAATTGAGATAAATTTATTTCATTTACCCAATTTAAAATAATACTATGTCGACTTGCCTCGTTTAAGTGTTTGGAAATCTCTATCGATAACATGGCGTCCCACATACCGACCAGAATTCACAAACAACTCAATGGATAAGCAAACACAATATAAAACATTTTATATTCACTAATAAATACGCGCTCATATATATAATATACTCAACTCAATCTAGGGTGCTACTGTCCCTAACTATAATGAGTATACATCAAAGCTTAGGAATATACAAAATCTAAGCTCTGATACCACATATGACGACCCGAAAATCCGCACCTTTTGAATCGACAATAATTCACATATGTCCAACCCAAAAAACACAGGCTGACGGAAAGTCAAGAGAAAGAAAAGAAGAGAGAAGAGAAGAAAGAGAGAAGATAGAACCAAACAGAATAATACAGAATCTCACATCGTAGCGGAAAATATATAATATAATATCAATGATCTTTATAAAACAGAAACTATATATACACACACATCAATCAGAGTTCAATAATCAATCAACAGTTATCTACCTGAACAGTTATACTAACCTGTCCTTACAAATGCTGATAATTAACAACAACTAAGCACAACAGATAATCAATAATCAAAATAGATACGTGTATATGAAATGAAGATCTCCGGCTCTCCTACTGAAGATCCAAAAGCATCAAATCTTAACCTGTAAATATACTCAGTCTGACCCGAGCATTGAAAGGGAAGAACGCCTGGATCAGTCTGGTAAACCAGCGTGAGAAACACATTCAACTGAATTTATTAAATTGCCAAAACTTTTACTTTATCAAAACAAAAGTATCTCGTAAGACAAGTCCACACATAAACATGGATATGTTTTTACCTTACGATAACTAAAACATATCATATCAAATCCTATTATATTATAATAGTGTCTACTATATACAAATAATATTAATCATAACCGAAATTGTTACATTGATTAAATTCCACTATATAGCCTAATTGGGTAATATAATCAAAATGGCAAACACGTAGCAGAGTTTGGATTTACATACAAATGACTAGGTGAAGGGACTACCTTCCGAAGGTGTACACCTCTAGATGGATGTCCAGAGGCACAGAACATTTTCCCTCTACCAACACAAGACCGGCCTACCTCTATAACTAAATGGTACCGAATATGTCATCCTCGGTCGTTATACCGAAGGCCCTCTAGCATAATGTAACGACCCGCAAATCCATACCCCTTGAGTCAACACAATTCTACCTAAATCGACTCAAGTTGTACAGAAATACGAACCATTGGGTTAAAGAAGAAGAGGTAGAAGAAGAGAAAAAAAAATCAACATCAGAATCTAACCATTCGCAGCGGAATAAAATATAATAGGTAGTAAATAATCTTTACTCAAAATCAATTTATATCTGTTTACATATATTACATCATCAGAGTACATCAGTCAGAGCTCACATCAATAACGTACAATGAATACACAACAACTCAAACAGCAGAATATATATATATATATAACAAGTACGACTATACGTATCATCATCCAGCTCGTCTCCTGAGCTCCACAGCATCATATCCTGTATCCTATAATACTCGGTCTGACCCGAGCATTACAGTTAAATAACACCCGAGTCAGTCTGAAATACCAGCGTGAGAAAATCACACCCAATTGATTATTAAAGTTTCAAAAATCCTTTGAAAACAAAAGCATCTCGTAAGACCACGCCACAAATAAACATGTCGGGTTTTTACCTTACGAAAGCTAAAACAATTTTTATAGAAATCCTCTGATATTATAATAGGGTCTATATACAAATACTTATAAAATAGCCGAAATTGTTACATGATTAAATTCCAACTACTAGCCACAGAGTGGGCAATACAAACAAAACCCGTACAAGGCTCGTAGGGAGAATGGATTTCCAACCAATGACTAGGCACCGGGGTACCACCTATCACAGTACGTGGCCTACATCACCGTACCGAGGAGTACGCCCGCTCCCCTGCAACACAAGGCCGGAACCATCCCTTACTAGACAGTCCCGAGTGAGATCACCCCGCGGTTGGGATCAGCAACCGCACCACTAAGCCGAAATAAAAAGGGACATCTAGACTGGAATGACCTCACCCTGCTTGGGTGCTACCCACCTAGCCTTGCTGCATATCCCCTGATTTTCAGTCATTCCCATTTGATGAGGCTTGAGGCTAAGCGTTACCTTTAAGAACAATATCCCTTAGAATGCCCATCGTCCACCTGACGATGTTTTCGCAAGCATTCATCCATACAAGTCTGTCCCGGGTTCGAACGAAACCGAAGGCACTATTCCTACTACATCCATTTTGGAAATATCCTCAGAATTAGTAGCGATTAGCCCTTGCACTCCAATGCTCCATCTTCGAATCCAAATCGTTTACACGAAACGTACAAACCGGATCGAAGTGCTTTTCGAGAAATAAATCTCGATCCCGGTCTCTTCGAAATGATCAACGCATTTGTCCAATATTGATAGTCGGTTATTTAACTATCAATTTCTATTCACAAACATCCATCAAACAATAAATAATTTACCAAATTATTTATTAATCCCAAAAATATCTTCACAAGATATTATTTCTATTTTCAATCCTTTGAAAACAGCTTCAAACCCATCTTTCCTTTCTGAATAAACTTTCTTAATTTTTCTATCTCCTCCGTAATCACCAAGCACAAAACTAGATTTTAAAATAAATTTAAAACACTTTTCTTTGAAATATGCTTTAGAACATTTTTATTTTAAAACTACTTTAATGATTTGAAAAAAAACATACTATATGAATATTTGAAAATAATGTTACTTTATAAAATATAACTAAATTTTTAAATCTTAAACAAATTACTAAGTCACTCTTTAAATAATTACTACTATAATAGATTAAAAGGAAAGACTTACGTCATAATTTAAATATTTAGAAATAATAAAATTTCCAAACTTGCTTTTAAAATCAACTTAAAACTTTTAACTTATATTTAAAAATTTACTTTGAAACGTACTTGGTTATCCAGGGAGAAGTTCCAACTTCAATCACTTAAATTAATTTCCCAAATTGATTTCAAATTTATCTCATTTGAAATAATTTTCTTTAATTGCTTAATTCATTTCAAAATTCATGAAGTATGGACTTAATTATTATGATTGTTATTTTCCGTTTGATTCTAAAACTTTTAACGGAAATATACAAATTCCATATTTTTCCCAATTTCTTCTTTATTCTTTTAATAATTTAAATCTTAACCTTTAAATAAATGTTTTGCTCTTTTAAATAATAACACTGAATTTTTACAATTCATTAACTTCCTGTTTAATTCAAATTTTCCTTTTATACTCACGATTTATTTATTAGAAATTTAAAGTCACTTTATTTCTTCTCCAATTCATTCTTAAATCTATTCAAATTTCCTAAATTATTTTACTTACAATTTCACTTCTTTAATTTTCTTTTCCAAAATTCAATTTATATATTTTTGGTAATTCATTATTCCCAATTATATCCAATCGAACCATAACATTCAATATACCACTTATCAATAATATCAATAATATTCATCACAGAATATAAAATAATCACAACAGAGGGTATTAAACAATTTAAATAAATGTTGAGGGATCCAGTTGGATCCCTCCAACCTGTTTTCCCTGCATCCACAGATATTAGCACAATATATAATACCAATTCCAAATATATATCACACTATAGCATATCAGTCAATCCAATCATTCAACAATTATTTAAATTTAATCATTTAAATCTAATTTTAACTGAGTGAGATTAACTCACCTTTGATTATTGAGATCCCAATCCAAATCTTGAATTGTTTTCTTCACGATCTTTTAACCTTGTATAAATATTCATATGATTAATATTTGAACTACGCGAAAAATTAATTTCCATTTAATAGAATTTAATTTAATCTAATAATTTAAATTTAAACTAATCCTTTTATAAAAATCTTTTAGTAACCGGAATAAATTAAATAAGCTAATTAATTACCAAATCATTATTTTTTTTCTAACACTTCCTTTTAACAATATGCTTTCGACTAAAATAATTTGATAAGCTTATTAAATCAATTTATCTCCTCTTATTTCTCTTTTAAAGTCTTCCAGTAACTAAAATAAATCATATAGGTTAGTTAAAAAAACTTGTCTTACTAAAAACAATTATTCATGTCCACATTCTATATATATATATATATATATATATATATATATATATATATATATATATATATATATACTGCTAAATGAAAAATATTTAAATAAAAATTCCATTTTTACCTTACTGCAATAATTCCTGCCTAACACTGACGTTAGAAAACCCTAGCTTCTCGAGTCAACGACGAGCTCTGCACATGATGCTGACGCCGTATGCTCACTTCCCAATGATCATAATCTCGAGCACTCGGTAGCGGCTAAAACGCTAGACCCCTCTGAAGCCTCAACTCGCGGCCATCTATGGTGATGACGCGATTCTCTCCTCCTCGTTACCGAAGCCGACAACCCATACATGCTTCGATCGAGATAGGATTTAGGGTTTATGATTTCGATTTAACAGAAATCGACTTCGAAGAGAAGAACGACTGCCCCTGCCACGCCGTGGCCATGAATCGAAGTCGCCAACAGCCGCGACCCTGTCGCTCGTGTTGCTCCTCTCTTGATCAAAGGTGGTTCGAAATCGAAATTGAAAAGAACGAGGGAAAGAGAGGGTGGTTCGAGCTGGAGGATTTGATTTCGATTCTAGAAATTAAAGAAATGAGGAGCTCCATTATTATTATTTCAGAGAAACGGATTTTTCTTCTGATTTTTTTTTTAAGATTTAAAGGTAGGGCTCGGCTGTAGACATTTAAAAAGGAAGAGACACGATAATGTTGTTATGTACGAGAGGAGACAACGATTTGAAGGAAAGGCAGCTGATTGAGAAGGAAATTTCGGCTGAGTATAAAAAGAAAGCGTGTTTAAGAACGCACCGATGGTATTAATTTGATCAACTAAAGTTTTATTAAATTTTCAACGCGTTAACTTATCGTACGCTCCTACAACAATCCCGATCAATACGAAATTTGAAATCCGATAATAATTCAATATTACGGACCCAATGGAACTGGTTTCGTCGAATTCCGAGACTGTTCCTCGGAAGGTTATTTTTAAATTCAATTTAAACGATATATTTTCAAAACTGAACCAATTATTTTGAAATTATATTTTAAAAGTTCTACCACCTTCCGTATTATTAATATAAATCTTTCAAGCCTTCAAATTATTTTTAACAGGCTTAAAATTCAAGATTCAACATTTTATTCAAATTCAAGTTATTTAATTCGATAATTAATTATCAAATAAATTGTGATATTCGTAATTCAATTGAAAATTATACTATTGAATATTTAAAATCGATTAAATATTCCGATTTAAATTGCTTAAAAATTCCGGATCGTCACATTCCTCCCCCCTTAAAAGAATTTCGTCCCCGAAATTACTAGTTAGGAAGAATGATCCAATACCCGTTTATTATTTTTCCCCCAAATCCAACAGTTTCTAACAATTCAACATCTTACCAATTATCTTTTTATATAAAAGACCCATTATCATTCTTATTAACTTTCCAAACATTTCCCTAGTTCCCAAGCAAATCTATTTACAATCATTTAAATTATAAGTCAAAACTAAATTTTGAATTACCAAAATTTTCTCAAATTTTTTTTTCTAACTCCCTAAATTTCCGAAAAATTTCGCCAGCGTCTCCTTTGCACGACTAGCTCGGTACAACTACAAAATGGCTCTGCGGCCTCCCAAATCCAAAAAGAAAACAAAAGGCCAAGTGGCTCAATCCAAAATCCCAATCAAATTCACACCAATTTTAAATACATACCTTTTTGTCGAGCATTTCAAATTTATCTCTTGAAATCAAATCCAATTTCCTTTTTCCTTTAAAATACCTGCATACCTACTTAGCACTAATATCCATTCACAACATTCCAAAACATTTGATCCACTTTTTCACAAAATGCCAATATCTATTCATTCCAATATTGACTCAAATTACATTGGTAGTATCAATTTCCAATTAAGAATTGACCATTCCTTACTTAAGTTAACATAAGCATTTTATATGTTTCTTTATTTATTTCCGTTTTACCACTTCAGTTTATATCTATTTCTATTCAACTTGATTCTTTCATTTTCATACAAATTCAATTTATTTTCAACTCCAAATGTTAAATTTTATTTTTCATTTATAACTAATTCATGCCATTATTTTAATTGGTTTCATTCACTAACTTATTTCAATTTCTAGTTATGAAATTGTTTTGTCGGTAATAAATTTTCCAAATTTTCAAAAAAATTCTAACTCCCAAAATATCTGAAATTTTTTGGCAGAGTCTCCTTTGTACGGAGGAGCTTTTGCAATTTGACAAAAGAGATAAATACATATACATCGACCCACACGGTCGGAAAAACCAAAAACAGTTCATATTTCCTATTTTTATTGCGTAGGCGTACCTTATTTAGCATTTTAAGCAAGCGGCTAATTATTTTTAGCAAATAGCACAACCAAATCCAGCCATACGGCTTCCAGGTACCTGTACTTACTCAATTTAAACATGTAAGTCCAATATAAATAAAGTTTAGCAACATTTCACTTATTTACAATAGTTAAAACATAAGAATTCTAAAAGAAACTCATACCAAACATTTTTCCGTAAGCAATTTATATAGTTTCCATGCTAATTTAACTGTTTCAATAATTTATAACCATTTTCATTTGATTTGAATGGTTTTCAATCCATTCATATACAACCTCATCAATTTTATATGGTTTAAAATTCAATCGCTTACATCTAATTTATTTTTAAGCAACTGAACTCATATTTAAGTCAATTGATCTCAAAATCAATTTATTTTACTTCTATCAATTCATAGAATTTTAATTACTTCCATTTATACCTAATAACAATTTATTCTATGCAATTTGACAAGATTTATGTGAATAAATAAGTATTTATGTTTATACCCAATTTAAATTAACTCCAACTCAATTTATACTTAATTCTATTCCATTTCCAATTTATTCACAATCCATATATTCTCAGTTTCATTGCATTTCAATTTTATTATACAAATTAGTTCATTCAAAACCATTAACAACCTAGGTTCATCTTGATTGCCACTTAAATTTTCCTTTTATTTTAATCCATTCACAATCATTTATTTAGCTCGACACGTTCCATTTAAATTTCATTTACAATCCATTTATTAACATTTCATTCCATATTTGTTTATTCCAACTATTTTATTTAGCTCAAAACAACCAAGCCATATCATTCAATAACCATTTCTCAACTTATTTAAGCCATACTCCATTTGGTTCTTATTTATCACATCCATTCATTTATTCAATATAATTAGTTTATCCACGCAATCCATTGTGAATTTTTATTTTCTTAAATATTATTTACAACCCATCAAATTTTATTCCGATCCAAATTTATTTTTACTTGATTTAAATTCCATCCAATATCTTTAAACTTGGTTTTAAGTTGAATTCAATTCAACTTTCCTTCATTCATTTAGCTTAAGTCCATTAATCTCAATTTATTCAAATTTTACACTTAAGCTCATTCTCATTTTGCAAACAAAGTTCTCTTTTCAATTTAACTTGATTCTATTCTAATCCAATCCCATTTTAAATCTGCAAAATTTCATTTGATTGGTTATTATAAAATTTAACTTTCCCGATTCAACTCATTCAATTTATTACCTGGCTATTTTCCAGGTTATCTTCACTTATTTGGATTTTATTTGCACATTCAAACCATTGCTATTTTAATCCATTTACATTTTTATTTGATACATTCCCAATTATAATTAATTTGTTAACACTTCAAGTTAAATTTTAAATTTATATCTCAAGTTCTGATTCTATTATTCACCTTTAATTTACCATCCAATTTATTAACTCACAATTCAACGCCATTCTCAATTACTTTCACTTCATCAACAATTTGAATCAATTTTTATTTATAACTTGAGTTTATTTCCAAACTTCATCATAAACTCACAATTCAATTTCATTAACTAATTTATTAACAAATTAGTTCTCTCCTTTTTATAGCACAATACTTGATTTTATTTCCAAATATCACTTCATTTAATTTTCTTAGTTCACATTATTTTATAATTCAAGTTTGGATTTTTATTTATTTTTCAATTCATCAAAAATATTTATTTTGGGTTTTCTATCTCACCTTCAAATTTAACAAGTCACAACTTATTGTTTTATACAATTCCATTCATCATAAGCTTGAATATATTCATCTTTTATTTTTAACTCAAGCCTATTTTATTTCATGCATTTATAATTCTTTTATATGCTATTCTGATTTATTTAACTCAATCTAACTCTTACCCAATTTATTTCTTATCCAACTTATTTTCCAGTTATCCAGGTAAGAATTTAATTCCATTCATTAATTAAATTGAATTCTTATTCCAACTCAATTTTACTTTAACACGGATTTATTTAACTCAATTCGATTTCAACTTAATTCGAATACAACTGGATATTATTTTAGCTTATTCAATTAATTTCAATCCAGTCAAATTTTTATTTCCAAATCCAAGTTAATTTCATTTTCAACTTTTCTCTTTAAATTTAAATTCCAACCTTCAAAGCTTATATTCCATTTCTGATTTAAAAATCATCTCAATTTATAAGCTTACAACTTATCTCATCAGAATTTTATACACCCGGCTTTTGATTTCAAATTATTTTGAAATCTCCAACATTTCAAAATCACACTTCTCAAAAATTAAACCAACCCTGGTTTTATTCCCAACAAATTTCCTTTAGAATTTAAAAAACAACTTGCTTTTCTAAACAAAATCAATTTGGTAGCATTTCTTTACTTAGAAATTCGAAAACGAATACTGATGATGCGGCCGTCATCATCAGAATTATTTTCCAACAATCCAAGTGATTTCAATGCTATATCACCTTCAAAATCCCTTTAAAACAATTTCCTTTCAGAAATATCCCAAAAACAACAATGCTACAATTTATCTTCAAAATACTTCCAAAATCTCCGGGGTTTTTAAATTTTCCAATCCCGCTTGAATAAATCTTTACTATAATTCATTTGCACAGCTTATGCTCATACAAATTCTCATGTGATTATATTTCAATTTATAATTTAGATCTATAATTCATATTTATAAGTTTCATTTTATATTGAATTTATTCCCTTAAACTTGGGTTATATTTACAATTTCTAGTTAAATTTCCACTTAACAATGATAATACTTAAATATTATTCATCCTAACATCCAAACAACCATATATTAGCTAAAATAGTTTACAAAACTTTTATTTATATCAAAATACATTTTGGGTAAAATTATTTCATTCACCCACATTTAAAACAATACCGTGTCGATTGTTCTATTCAAGTGTTTAGAAACCCCTTCAATACAGTTGTCCAGACTGTGTCAACGAAGGTTCATATGCCACTCAATAAACCAATCAAACAATATTAAAACAATTTATATTCACTAACAAATACGCGCTCATATCTATTAATACGCTCAAACTCATTTTAGAGTACTACTGACTCTATTCTATGAGTAATTCCCACCAGAGCCAAGTTTATCACCAACCTAAGCTCTGATACCAAGTGTAACGACCCGCAAATCCGTAACCCTTGAGTCAACACAATTCTACCTAAATCGACTCAAGTTGTACAGAAATACGAACCATTGGGTTAAAGAAGAAGAGGTAGAAGAAGAGAAAACAAAATCAACATCAGAATCTAACCATTCGCAGCGGAATAAAATATAATAGGTAGTAAATAATCTTTACTCAAAATCAATTTATATCTGTTTACATATATTACATCATCAGAGTACATCAGTCACAGCTCACATCAATAACATACAATGAATACACAACAACTCAAACAGCGGAATATATATATATAACAAGTACGACTATACGTATCGTCATCCAGCTCGTCTCCTGAGCTCCACAGCATCATATCCTGTATCCTATAATACTCGGTCTGACCCGAGCATTACAGTTAAATAACACCCGAGTCAGTCTGGAATACCAGCGTGAGAAAATCACACCCAATTGATTATTAAAGTTTCAAAAATCCTTTGAAAACAAAAGCATCTCGTAAGACCACGTCACAAATAAACATGTCGGGTTTTTACCTTACGATAGCTAAAAGTATTTTTATAGAAATCCTCTGATATTATAATAGGGTCTATATACAAATACTTATAAAATAGCAGAAATTGTTACATGATTAAATTCCAGCTACTAGCCACAGAGTGGGTAATACAAAAAAAACTCGTACAAGGCTCGTAGGGAGAATGGATTTCCAACCAATGACTAGGCATTGGGGAACCACCTGTCACAGTACGGGGCCTAGATCACCGTACCGAGGAGTACGCCCGCTCCCCTGCAACACAAGGCCGGAATCATCCCTTACTGGACAGTCCCGAGTGAGATCACCCCACGGTTGGGATCAGCAACCGCACCACTAAGCCGAAATAAAAAGGGACATCTAGACTGGAATGACCTCACCCTGCTTGGATGCTACCCACCAAGCCTTGCTGCATATCCCCTGATTTTCAGTCATTCCCATTTGATGAGGCTTGAGGCTAAGCGTTACCTTTAAGAACAATATCCCTTAGAATGCCCATCATCCACCTGACGATGTTTTCGCAAGCATTCATCCATACAAGTCCGTCCCGGGTTCGAACGGAACCGAAGGCACTATTCCTACTACATCCATTTTGGAAATATCCTCAGGATTAGTAGCGACTAGCCCTTGCACTCCAATGCTCCATCTTTGAATCCAAATCATTTACACGAAACGTACAAACCGGATCGAAGTGGTTTTCGAGAAATAAATCTCGATCCCGGTCTCTTCGAAACGATCAACGCATTTGTCCAATATTGATAGTCGGTTATTTAACTATCAATTTCTATTCACAAACATCCATCAAACAATAAATAATTTTCCAAATTATTCATTAATCCCAAAAATATCTTCACAAGATATTATTTCTATTTTCAATCCTTTGAAAACAGTTTCAAACCCATCTTTCCTTTCTGAATAAACTTTCTCAATTTTTCTATCTCCTCCGAAATCACCAAGCACAAAACTAGATTTTAAAATAAATTTAAAACACTTTTCTTTGAAATATACTTTAGAACATTTTTATTTTAAAACTACTTCAATGATTTGAAAAAAATACATACTATATGAATATTTGAAAATAATGTTACTTTATAAAATATAACTAAATTTTTAAATCTTAAACAAATTACTAAGTCAATCTTTAAATAATTACTACTATAATAGATTAAAAGGAAAGACTTACGTCATAATTTAAATATTTAGAAATAATAAAATTTTCAAACTTGCTTTTAAAATCAACTTAAAACTTTTAACTTATATTTAAAAATTTACTTTGAAACGTACTTGGTTATCCAGGGAGAAGTTCCAACTTCAATCACTTAAATCAATTTCCCAAATTGATTTCAAATTTATCTCATTTGAAATAATTTTCTTTAATTGCTTAATTCATTTCAAAATTCATGAAGTATGGACTTAATTATTATGATTGTTATTTTCCGTTTGATTCTAAAACTTTTAACGGAAATATACAAATTCCATATTTTTCCCAATTTCTTCTTTATTCTTTTAATAATTTAAATCTTAACCTTTAAATAAATGTTTTGTTCTTTTAAATAATAACACTGAATTTTTACAATTCATTAACTTCCTGTTTATTCAAATTTTCCTTTTATACTCACGATTTATTTATTAGAAATTTAAAGTCACTTTATTTCTTCTCCAAATCATTCTTAAATCTATTCAAATTTCCTAAATTATTTTACTTACAATTTCACTTCTTTAATTTTCTTTTCCAAAATTCAATTTATATATTTTTGGTAATTCATTATTCCCAATTATATCCAATCGAACCATAACATTCAATATACCAATTATCAATAATATCAATAATATTCATCACAGAATATAAAATAATCACAATAGAGGGTATTAAACAATTTAAATAAATGTTGAGGGATCCAGTTGGATCCCTCCAACCTGTTTTCCCTGCATCCACAGATATTAGCACAATATACAATACCAATTCCAAATATATATCACACTATAGCATATCAGTCAATCCAATCATTCAACAATTATTTAAATTTAATCATTTAAATCTAATTTTAACTGAGTGAGATTAACTCACCTTTGATTATTGAGATCCCAAAAATAAATCTCGAATTGTTTTCTTCACGCCTTGTATAAATATTCATATGATTAATATTTGAACTACGCGAAAAATTAATTTCCATTTAATAGAATTTTATTTAATCTAATAATTTAAATTTAAACTAATCCTTTTATAAAAATCTTTTAGTAACCGGAATAAATTAAATAAGCTAATTAATTACCAAATCATTATTTTTTTTCTAACACTTCCTTTTAACAATATGCTTTCGACTAAAATAATTTGATAAGCTTATTAAATCAATTTATCTCCTCTTATTTCTCTATTAAAGTCTTTCAGTAACTAAAATAAATCATATAGGTTAGTTAAAAAAACTTGTCTTACTGAAAACAATTATTCATGTCCACATTCTATATATATATATATATATATATATATATATACTGCTAAATGAAAAATATTTAAATAAAAATTCCATTTTTACCTTACTGCAATAATTCCTGCCTAACACTGACGTTAGAAAACCCTAGCTTCTCGAGTCAACGACGAGCTCTGCACATGATGCTGACGCCGTATGCTCACTTCCCAATGATCATAATCTCGAGCACTCGGTAGCGGCTAAAACCCTAGACCCCTCTGAAGCCTCAACTCGCGGCCATCTATGGTGATGACGCGATTCTCTCCTCCTCGTTACCGAAGCCGACAACCCATACATGCTTCGATCGAGATAGGATTTAGGGTTTATGATTTCGATTTAACAGAAATCGACTTCAAAGAGAAGAACGACTGCCCCTGCCACGCCGTGGCCATGAATCGAAGTCGCCAACCCTGTCGCTCGTGTTGCTCCTCTCGTGATCAAAGGCGGTTCGAAATCGAAATTGAAAAGAACGAGGGAAAGAGAGGGTGGTTCGAGCTGGAGGATTTGATTTCGATTCTAGAAATTAAAGAAATGAGGAGCTCCATTATTATTATTTCAGAGCAACAGATTTTTCTTCTGATTTTTTTTTTAAGATTTAAAGGTAGGGCTTGGCTGTAGACATTTAAAAAGGAAGAGACACGATAATGTTGTTATGTACGAGAGGAGACAACGATTTGAAGGAAAGGCAGCTGATTGAGAAGGAAATTTCGGCTGAGTATAAAAAGAAAGCGTGTTTAAGAACGCACCGATGGTATTAATTTGATCAACTAAAGTTTTATTAAATTTTCAATGCGTTAACTTATCGTACGCTCCTACAACAATCCCGATCAATACGAAATTTGAAATCCGATAATAATTCAATATTACGGACTCAATGGAACTGGTTTCGTCGAATTCCGAGACTGTTCCTCGGAAGGTTATTTTTAAATTCAATTTAAACGATATATTTTCAAAACTGAACCAATTATTTTGAAATTATATTTTAAAAGTTCTACCACCTTCCGTATTATTAATATAAATCTTTCAAGCCTTCAAATTATTTTTAACAGGCTTAAAATTCAAGATTCAACATTTTATTCAAATTCAAGTTATTTAATTCGATAATTAATTATCAAATAAATTGTGATATTCATAATTCAATTGAAAATTATACTATTGAATATTTAAAATCGATTAAATATTCCGATTTAAATTGCTTAAAAATTCTGGGTCGTCACACATAAAAACCACAATAATCAGATACACAACATCATAGCGTGCAAAGATATATCTAGAAGAGGATGATCATACCCTAATGGGAATGATCCACTTAGCCCTGCTGCATCTAACCCTGTTTAGGTCATTTCTAGTTGATGAGGCTAGAGGTAACGATTACCCTTCACAAAGCACAATCACATCACTTAGAATGCCACACGTCCATTTCTGTTGACTACTAATTATCATCCATAAAAATACAACCCTTAAGCTCGTATGTCTCAAGGAGGCTGTTAAGCTAAGAGAAGTTGTCTTCTCCGCCACCACTGATGTACGTGTGTGAAAACCAATGTACGTAATCTATAGAAATGCAATGTCAGTCAAACATCCATACAAGTTGTCCAGGAACAGGAAAAACCGAAGGTACTTTCCTACCACATCCTGTCGGGAAATCCTTAGGATTATAGCGAATAGTCCTTGCATTGGATATTTCATAGTGAAGAGACCACTGCTACTGGATGTATACTGGAATTTTAACACCAAACGATCAATAAGCAGCCCTCCACTATAAAAATTCGAAATATCATACCATCACAAGCAACCTGCACAATCATCGTATATACGATGGTCCGAAGTGGTTTTCAGATAAACCTTATCCCGGTCTCTTCGCACCCACAACGCAAAAGTGTTTCTCAACCTCAAATAGAAACTAAGTCTCAATGACTTATCACGTCTCCAACTTTCAACTTAATATCCTTCGGGCCAAGAAGGAAGCTCGATAGCTTGGGGTAATACTCCGCACTATACGAGTCATCATCTACAACACTAACGATAAACAAGCCTACACAGAAGGCTACGTACTAAATGTACGACTAAATAGTTCCCACATCAAGTCGAGGAACTAAAATTTGGCAAAGTCTAATAGTCGGTTATTTAACTATCAAAACAAACAAACAAATATTCAGCACCATAACAATCACTAGGCCATTTTAATTAATCTTCTATTAACTAAACCATTTGCCAAATATCCACGTCAAATTATCTTTAAAAAAAGATATATTTCCAAACCATTTTAACTTCTATATTGGAAAACATTTCCAAATATTTATTTAATAATAAGTAATTCACAAATCAATTTATTTTCAACACTTAGAAGATATTGCATATACTTAAATCAAGATTAAGTATATATTTATTCTTTAAGGAAAACATTTACTTAAACACATTTATTTGGGTCAAAACAAATGTTGCGTAAAACATCGTTACGAAAACCCAAAATTACTAGTATAGGGATTCGAAAATTAGATAGATATATAAATCCCTATACTATACAAAAACATTTCCTTTCGAATATCATTCACTATAACAACAGTGTTATAGTCCATCATTTCCTTACTTCTCAAAAACGTCTATTTCGACAATAAATGTTGAAATCTATGGTTTCGATCCTTAACACATTTTAAAACATCTTCAAATCATTTAATTCCAATTAAAATATCACTTCCCACAACGTTTATTTAATTTTAGAAGATTATTCACTGTCCAAAATCGTGGATATAATTCTCTAACCAAAATCAATACTATTGCACATTAAATTTAAAAGGATAATTAACTGTCCAAAATCGTGAATATAATCCCTTTAAATAAACTTCTATATTTAACTTAACAAATTCAATTGATTTCGGATTTATAAAACAATGTTTATAAATTCCATTTATATTTCATAAAAACTTCAATATACAAAATACCTTTACTAACCAATTTCATTTATAATTCAATTATATACCAAGAAGCCAAATTATAAGTTAATAACTTAAAATTCATTTATTTTACAAAATCATTCATTTTATGACATCCTCAATTATAAATCCGTAAATCTTATTTACTAATAAAACCCATTTATAACTTCATTTTAACATTTACAAATCTCCTTTACAATTTCATCATTTCGATTTATAGAAATCCAATTTTATAAATCTTATATATAAACCTTCTATAATAAATTCAAAAATCTCAATTTATACTATTTCACAAAACAGTTAACTTCATATTTCAAAAATCACATTTCAATTATATTTTCCAAAACATCATAATGTTTATAACACAAAAATTATAACATTTATTTATTCAAAATAAATACAATTCATTTACAATTCAAAAATCAATATAATGTTTATTTCCATAATCACTTTTAAAATCAATTTAAATTTGGAAATCATCACCTCAACATTTTAAAATTCCAAAAATAGGCCTAATGCTGCAACAGCACTGAATACAACAATCATGGCATTCAAAACATCATATATCATATGATAACAGAATATATAACAATATCTGTAAATAAATCAATACTGGTGAGGAATTCGGTTCGATAACTCCAACCTGTTACCTGCAACAAATATATATATATATATATATATATATATATATATATATATATTAAAACATGTGTATAATGTCCACTTCGAGGTAGACGCGCGCGCAAAGGGTTATCTTCTCATACACGGAAACGTATAGGGTCATCTGCTCCACTAGGCAGGTATATATATCCGAATACCGATCAATATATCATATATCATCCAAACAATCATCAATGATCACATAATAAATTATTTCTCACTTATAAAAAATATCAGTGAGTCAAAAAGAGTGAGTTGTACTCACATTGCTTGTAGTCGTCGCGATAGCGATTTATTCAGATTAAAATTAAACAAGCGTATAATTTTATCCAAAATTCACACTACCTCCAATCTATCCCAATCAAGCTACATCGCGTAGTATTCGACAATACGCACCCAACGCAATTTGTTTCGTGTGAAACAGACCTCGTATCAAAAAGTTATGATATTACAAAGTTAGTACAAATTTTATTATATAAATAAATTACAAAACCTTCTTAATTTTAACCTAGTTGGTCATAGGCGTTCATTGTCACTTGTGAGATCTGGGTCGCATGAAACATATCTCCTTCATCGTTCAAAACCGATCCTAACAACCCATAGCCGCCGTAATTGGTTGAATTTTCCTGGCCACTATGATCGACTACTCGCCGATCAGGTACCACCGCATGAAACGCCACGACAAACTCCACCCACAGCAGCCGACCGCACCACAATCGTGCCACCATCGGCTAGAATTTTCCCATCGAACGGCGTGCGAACACACCACCATTGCTCCCTCTACGCCGCGTTAAATCAAATCACAACCGTTGGATTCATTGGTCGTGTCGAGCTCTACGTTTTTGTAGTTGGAACTTTCTCGAATAGATCGATGGATTTGATGAAATCGGAGGAAGAAAATCAAAAGATTTCGGCCATAGAAATTATAAGTGGAGGCTTGCCCTAGTTCTCTTCTGGGTTTGTGCAAAAAGGAAAAAGTATTGGCCTTATATAGAAAATTTTGAGACACTACTCATCTGGAAATTTTTCGAACTCGAAACGAAGCGTGCCGTCTGGCATTTGTAATGTTTTACCCCTATTTCGAATGCAATGGAATATATATCGAGAGCCAATTCGATCGTATTTGAAAGATAGGTTTTCGAATCGACTTATTTAAATTTAAATTCAGTTAGACAGATTTCTACGCATTTTAGCTTGCCCCGAACAAACCGTAAATTCAATTGACACGAAATTTGAAATCTTACAATAATATAACATTACGGATCCAATGAAATTAGTTTCGTCGAAATCCAAGACTGTTTGAAAAATGGCCATTTTTACTCGTCAATTAAATATTAAAATATTCAATTTCTCCAAATCAACTTTTAATTCAATTTTAAAAGTTTTCTAACATCATTATAATGTAAATAGAATTTAATTCAACTTTATAAACCATTTTTATTCACTTTAAATTCAAATATCAATTATTTACACAATTTCAAATATTAAATTAACAATTTAATTATCCAATTAAATCCAGATATTCAAAATATTATTTATTCAGCTTATAAACTTAACTTTAAATATTTAAAATTAATTAAATGTATGAATTTCAAATGACATAAATTCTGGGTCGTTACATCATGCCATCTGGATGTTGAACCATCTCTATGGCTAGTAGTAGATGATACCTATTATGTTTGTACGGAATCCGTTTGGTTCTTTGTACTTTTTCTTATGCATCAGTTTGGTCATTTGTCATGTTCTGTTATAGTGTATGGTGTAATGTGTTGGGTCTGAGTGTATTCGAAACTATGTTTCACTAAATCATTCAAGCATTTTGAAATGTTACATTGAGTGATCGTGCTCTTTAAGACATATGTGCCAAAGCTAATAAGGAATTTTTCTTACACTTCATTTAATGTTATTTATAAAAGGTGGACGGGCTAATATAAAAACCAGCTTGTCTTGAAAAAAACGAAATATACATTGTCCATTACATCTATGCTGTGTATATCCTTATTTTATAATGAATTTATGTACATGTTTGTTATCCTACCTTATACATACATACATACATACATACATACATATACAAACACACATTCATAATTATCTTTAAAAACATAATAAATATCAAAATAAATTCATATTATTATCAGCCAAATTATGTTTATTGAAACTTTAAAATGATTTTAAATGGTTTTAACAATTCTAATTAGATATATATCATATTACGCACATATATAATAGTTATATACATGTTATATAATTTAAAACTAATTTCTATATAAATATATGTTTTCAGATTCAAAAAAATGTTAACTTGTATTTCCATATAATATTTATCAGTATAAAGATACATTTTAAGTCATTTCAATTTAATAATGTCTATATTAAAATATATATTTTTTATGCCAAATCAAAACGAATATGACAAAATAATTTTCTTTTGCTAAAATCATTTTTGGACAAAGGTAAAAAAATTCAGTTTTAACATATGTATAGTTGTTAATTATTAATCTATAAATAAATATACTAAAATATTTAAATGTATATTTCTGGTAAAAAATATACTCTTATATATGTATATTTCTATATAAATATTTGAAATTGGAGTCCAAATTAAAAATGGATATTTATCTTGATTTAAATCTATTTTTAAATTTTAAAACTAAAAAAGATAGTTTAGATATTAATTCAAACTACTTTAAATTGGTAAGAATATTTAAATAAATATAATTATAAATATTTTTATCTATGTTACTCAAACAAAACTATAGACAACAATTTCATATATAAAGGAACAAATGTATAGGTTATGGTGTAAATTCCAACACCTATAAATGGTCACATTGGCCATGTACACTTCTTATGTGTTGCACGTGTACTATACACTTATAGGTGTATTTGATGCACTTATATGTTATAACCTATAAAAAGTAAAACTCTTTATACAAAAAAAATTAATAAAATAAAATTTTATTTAAAAATACTTTAGATTAGATCTAAAGTTATTTAGACCTCATATGCCCAATAAGAACAAATTTTTTTTTAAATCACCTATTAAACCCACTGCGACCAAACCCAGTTTTGTCATTTTTAACCTCTTTAAGACATATAGGACTACGCATATTTGATCCATATTCGATCAAATATAAATGCTATTTGGTGAATAGTCGTGGTTCGTAATTTATAAAACCTTGATGAAATATGTTCACTCGAAATGGGTAAGTAAACCATAATGTTAGATAATGTATTCAATATAATTGACTGCAGCTAGAATCTTGTTTTAGTGAAATGTAGCACTAGACCGAATGCTACAAGATGGATGTATAAATTCAATCGCTTAGTTTAAGTAAAGTTCAGTTTATTTGATATCCTTAAATGTTGAGGGTGACTAAATGCAACTTTTGTAAAAAGTTCAATGTGGTATTTTCGTAGATATTCCTTAAAAGGTTTAGCCATTCAGAAAGGAAAACAAATGTACAAGATTGAATGTAACTTAGATATAGTTGGGATGAAGAGAGTGAATGGTCACCTATGATTCATGAAGAGAGACAATAGAAATGAGGATTGTATAAAAACTAGTAGATGCTTAATATAGAATCAGAAATGTGATTTCTATTCCAACTGTTTTTTTCATATAGAAAATTATTTTCTTTGATAATTATTTTTTGAGATCTAAGTATTTGATCTGAAACTCTTGACTATGAACCGGTTACGGCGGATGAAATAAAATACCTTAATAAGTGGTTGAATGGAGCTTCATATTTAGTGCCCTTTTATGGCAGTGGCAGAAATAATGGGATCATACCGCATAACACTTATTAGTGGATGCATCAAGTTACGAAAGACTGTCTTCTTAAATATACCATGTATTATTTATGAATAATATCTATGACAACCCGCCCTTCATAATATCCTATATCAATGTTGAATGACAATGTCTAACTCTCAAATACCATAAAAGAAAGTCTATAATGTAAAATTATTACCAAACACTCTAACAAGACATATCGACATAATCTCATAACAGAATGATAACATATAATATATTGAATATACATGAACAAAATAAGATAAATGATATATAAGAGACTGCATCAGCGGAAGCAACTGATAAATAAATATCAATACAACAAGTCAGAACAAATCAACTCCATATATACAAAGTTTTGAATATAATATCTAACACAACAGTCCCATATACAAATACCATGTCTGTTATGTACTATTACAACAACAATTACACATATCCAAAATATTGTCATCATGTATTCAAAATGCTCCAACTGTCCTATAAGCATGTCCTCAAAAGCACCTGACTCCCAAACTACTCAATTGAGTAATCGATTGTTGTCATGACATAAACAAACTAATACAACACACGGGTCATATACTTAAAGCCTGTTGTGAGGTAACTATCTCAAAATATGGTATATCAGAACTATAAACATATGAAATATGAAGCTACTCACATATGGTCATCTCCACAGATGTGGCTAATCATGAAAACCCACAAATAAGTAATGTAAACCCATGCTAAAGGATGATCGTCTTACCATTACCTACTCTTCTCATGTAATCAAAAATTCAACACATCCTGGTAATACCGATACAAAAAAGCCCATAGCTTGTAATTACGATGCGATTATACTCGTGTTAGCTGGTGCGGGGATAGGGGTACTGCCAAGGTCAATCGGTGCAACACCCTCTATGAAAAATAATATAAAAATTATTACTGCGTAACTATAAATACAAATAATCAATTATACATACTCATGTATCACTCCTATATGATAAGACCAAATAACCACTATTTATCGTCATTCTAATACTAATCGAAAAATCAATGGAGCAACTACACAATATGTGATCGTTGGATTTCTCGACATTGTTACCCACTGAGAGTCCATGAGAAAAACTGAGACTCCTCATACAATCTTGTTGCTGCATATGTGCCTCCATACAAACCTAGATCATTTTCCCGGCACTAACAAAAATCTTTACTACTATAATGCTCCTTAATGTTGAATCTATGTTACCCCTACTAGATATGAATATCCCTTAAGCACTGTTCTAAACCATTTCTACAGTGTGGACTGAAACTGTAAAACAAATGTATAAGTTAATATGTAGAACTGGACCCATATTAAAACTCAAATCTAGTCGTCCTCTCCATGCTTCTCCCGTCATGCACTTACGTCAACCCCAATTGATCACTCAAGTGCAAAAACATGTTGAACCATGGCATTTTTTCCACCTATTTGTTAATACATCCGTCCGACCTTTTATTAATCACTTATCGTCACGTATTCACCCATCTTCCTGGATCTCATACCTATCCATCGTCGCCAAGTGCTTCTCTTCCATGGTTCCCTCAATATGCACTTACGTAGATTCCTCTCAAGCATACCATGTGTCAAACTATTGAACTCTCTAGATTTTCGAACCGAAACTTCCTTTTTGCCTTAAAAGAAAGTATGGATCGTATATGTAAATCAAGTATGCAAGTATACTAAGAACTTATGAAAAGTAAACAAATTATAACAGTAAAGAACAATCACACTAGAGTTTTTATATTAGTTCGGACCTCTCGTCCTATGTCTATTCCTGAAACTCCTCTTCGGCTTTCACTAATAAACAACCCTCGCTTTTCCTAAAGGAATTGGCTAGATACAATAGTTTCTTTTATGACAAGAATGTGCTCTAGAAAACACAAATTTTGACTGCTCTGTACAAGTCTTCTTATAATCTCCTTTTGGTAATATATATATGTGAGACTTTGATTTTAGGAAGTAGAATTGATGAATATTGTTAGCTCTTGAAAATATAGTATGCAAAGAAAAATAGACGGAAGATTTAGAAAGATTAGGTGAGTTTAATCTAAAAAATCTTTGCAAATTTATAAAGAATGAAGGGTTATAATGAAGAGTAGTATCTTTTAAGTTTGTTTATTCATTCAAAAAGTTGCATATGTCGATAGAGAAGAGATATGATGAAGAGTTGTGAAAATGCCTCTTTGTTTGAAGAAGATGCCTATTCAGAAATAAGGCTCGTTATTCAGCACATACATCTGGGCATTTTCATAGACGTCTGAGTTATTATATATTTTTAAACAGAACTTACGCTTAGACATTTGGAAATACGGAGCAGACGTTTATGTATAGTGTAGTTAAAAATAAGAGCCTTAGATCAGACGTCTGATATATAAGGTTAGACGTCTGACATTTGCAGTTTCGGGATTTTATAAACTTTGTGTGTGCAAATGCTTTAAGTTAAAACGATACTACTAAAAGGAGATTCCATAATTATATCTAGATAAATAATAGTACTATCATTAGCTTTGATGATTCTTCTCCTTTGTTGAAATATCTTCTAATCTCTGAAGGTTTTTCCTGCAAGTAAATATATGTGTGTATAGTTGTTGTCATCGAAACCATAGAATAGTGGTTCTAATATTCTCCACCTTTTTAATGATGACAACTAAACATAAGTCTCCCACTGAATCAATTGCTCCCCCTATAAATATGTAAAATGATATTTCTCCCCGTTTGGCATTATCGAAAAGAACAGTAAAAAAATCACAGACTTCATAACAGAGAGAGTGTTAATACAACAAATAGTCTAGAAAGTGAAAACACTCAAACATCTGTGCTGAAATGAGTTTGAAATTTGAAGAATAGATTTTTGCGACAGACGTCTATATGTAAATGCCGACGTCTGTGTTGAAGGGAGGAAATTTCCAAAGTTTATTGACAGACGTTTGGTTGTTGTCTTTAGACATTTGATGTATATTTTTATCCGTCTGATGTATTTTTACAATCAAATGTGTGATGCATAATTTTATATGTCTGTTTAATTATTATTTTCGTAATACAATTTTTTTTATTGATTGATATAAGATAATACAAAAATAAATAAATAAACTTTCACAAATTTTTATTTATAGGAGGTCGAAGAATTGTTTGGTTTTTCCCATGAGTTTGGTTCAATCTTTGTATGCTCGTTTAATGGTTGTAGAGATGACCAACAAGGAGGTACCAGACTGTGTTGCTCATTTGACGTTCCTTCACCCCATAATAGTCATGGAGTGATCCTCTGTACTCTTGGAGGATTTTCTTTTAATCGGGGAGACTTTACATGCACGTAATCCTTCATTGGAGAATGACCACAGATGACTAGTGTAACAACCCGCATATGTTATGATTTTATATTTAAATGTTTATTTAAATATAGCATCGTTAATCAGATTAAAGTCCAAAATGCTACTTTTCGTAAACTGTCGAATTAGAACTCGAGACAACTTCCATTGAGTCCAAAATGACATTTGCGACCTTTTTGAGCGGAAACATCGATATATTTGAAGTTGAGTAGAATTTTGCTATTTTTCAGTTGGGCTTTGGGTTTGGGTTTCAGCCCTTGAACTCATCTAATACCTTAACTCTTCATCCAACTCCTCTTTACTCGTTTTATTATTTCCTTGCACTCAAGCTAACGTAAAAAATAGAGGAAGAGATAGGAAATTAGAATTTCTAGACCCTAGTTTTGCTAGGAAATTCAAGTTATTGCTCTAGAAATCAAGGAGAAGCATAGGAAAGCATCATCTTCGTCTTCTCCATCTCAATCTCTCTTCAATTCTCAGAAATTCCCAAAACCTAACTTAGGAAAAACTTCACCTTTGATAATAGATTGAAAATTCTTGAGGAGTATTGAAGAGGAATTTGTCTTGCTTTGCTTTAAAGCTTCTCACTTGTTGGTTTTGAATTTAAAGGTGAGTTTTTGAACTCACATCTATGTCTATAACTTTCTTTATTGTTAGATATGAATTCATAACATCTATTCATGTTCATTTATTTTTTATTTGAATTGATTTGGTGAATTTTCCAAATTTTGATGTTTTGAAGTCAAAATCTTTAAAGATCCTATCTGGGATGTTTAAACAAGTTATTTGGGGTGTATAGAAGAGCCTATAAGGCTGGCTTGTTGCATGGCATAAATCCCTAGCCTCCGTTGATCACCCGATTGCTTCCGAATCGTTTTGGCCATCATTGGCCTAGGCAAATTGTTGCCTAGAACAAGCAACCAGATGTCTGGTTGTAAGGTCCAGAGGTCTGGTCATGGCTGCTGGTGAAAAATAATATACGGCAGAAAAATAAAAATGGTAGAGAAAAATTCTAGACATCTAACTTAGTGGTTCAGATGTTTGGAAGGGGTTCAGACGTATGAAAGGGGTTCAGACGTCAGGAAGGGGTTCAGACATCTGGCTTAAAATTTCAGACATCTGGCAAGTTTTCTGGAATATTTCCAGAAACCAAATCCAGACGTCTGGATAAACCCCCAGGCATCTAGAACTTTTCTGATTTGCCTATTTGCCTATTTTTGAGTGAATTTTCAATGTTTATCGATTTTTGTTGATCTGATTAGTTGTTATCGCTTTTATCGACTTTGATGACTTCTTTTTCTGAATTTTTGGGAATATCCATTTTGATGAATTTGGTATCGATTTCTTTGGACTTGATTCACGTCTTCGAATGTGAATTTTTGGTGATCGATTGTTTTTACAATCGTTTTCTATGATTTGTCACTTTAAAATACAAAGGTTTCTATACTAATAGTAAGTATTCAAACTCTTTCATCAAAACGATTTCAACATTTACTTTCAATATCAAGCTCGTTTTTAAAACCTTTTCAAATCTATTAGTATATACAAACCTTTACCTCATTCGTTCGAGAAATCTAATTAAACGACTTAGCAAAACAAGTGGTATGAAACGCTTGCGTTTACTTTGTTGGTTAATTCTTGGACTCGTTCGACTGAACTCTAGTGATAATTTTTGTGTGGAAATCTACAATTTGTTCATAAATACTTAACTTAAGCCTATGGCCAAGGGACATAAAGATAAACTCATTTATTTACTAGCTTTATGTAATTCACACTTTTTATTGATCAATAGTGATCATTTTTATGGTTTAGACTAGCTATATGCGATATCTCTTTGTCCACGTGGGGGACTGTACCTCGTTTTATTGAGCTTCGTCTCATTTCTTTTATAAGCTAATGATCAATGGGTTGTTTGGAGTTTTGACTCATTTTTATAGGCTAGCGGCCCATGTTATTTTATGATGTCCGGTTCATCGGATGTACCACTATTGTACTACATCGTTGTCCTGAGTAATCAGGTCCATCGGGCGTACCGTTATTGTACTACGTCGTTGTTCTGAATTATTAGAGTTTCAGGTCCATCGGGCGTATCATTATTATACTACGTCGATGTTCCAAACTATTTAAGTATCAAGTTCCTCGGGCGTACCGTTATTGTACTATGTTGTTGCACCGGCTCTATGGTTAGCAACCATGGGAAAGCGACCCGTTTATGATACACGTGTTGGTGAGTTTTCTTGCTCCCGTTTGTGATAGGCCTCCCCCTTTGTGATTTCTGGATTTCTAATTGATGATTTCTGGAATTTATGTTTCACCAATTTTTGTGATTGGCATTGATATGTTTGTTAATATTTGTGGTTTGGTGAATATGACATTCTTTTTGGTGCATGAGATTCTTGAGATATTGTATGATTTTTGTTTGTTGTTAATGTATACTTGACACAATATGGCATTATCATTATCATACATTTTTGTCATATCTCTCATCCTATCTTGTTTTATACGATATTTATAGCTAGACTGATCCGTTTAATATTTTCTTCTTAAATAATACTCGGGTCAGATCGAGGTATTTCAAGTGCTTCTACTTGTCTTCATATAAGGGTCTGTCATCTGACTTTTGGCTAACTACTTAGCTTAGTAGTTTTTTGTTTTATACATTCGAGATAGAGACTCCTTGATGTATACATGTTCTTTTGTTTAGCACATGTACCTATTCTTTTGTAATGTAGTGGATCTTACATGACCACTACTTTGACGTACACTTCTATGTGTTTTATTCATATCTGTTTCCGCCTTAGTGATAGGAATATATGTGATTGATTTATGTTATGCTTATTTTATATTTGTCTCCGAAGATCGCACAGCCACTGTGTAGTAGTTTTGAGTTTGTATTGATGCGTCAGATTTCCTCTTGAACGAAATGCATGTAGTACTATTTGACATATCAGTACTCACACAAAGCAATAACATGGATGGTCGCTCCTCAACAGCCTTATTCTTCATGCTAGTTGACAACATTACTCCGTAGTGTCCTTGGCTAGTGTAAGAATAGAGGTGGGGTGTCAAAGCTTGGTATCAGAGCCAAAGTTTAGAAAAATATAGAACATTATTGCAAGGATCATTGTCCTAAGTCTCTCTTAGGAGTCGTGCCTTAGGGTTTAATTCGAGCCATTGGACCCGTTATATCCTATATTCTTTATGATGCCTTGTTTTATCAATCAAGTTTGTTTGATATTCATTCTGAGAATAACCTTCTTCTACTTTCTTTCTTTCTTAAAGAAGAGAAATGGTTAAACTGGGCGGTCCCAGTACTGGTCAATCCAGTGCTACTCCTCGGGAAGGAGTATTTATGTCTGCCCAGTAGCTTTTAGATCTTGTAAAGAATGCTCAAGCTGTCGGACCTATTCCAAAGCCTACTCATCCTAAATCTAGGTATGCACGCTTGTGCAGAGATTATGCCGATTTGGATGGAAGGACATTCAGGGGATTCGAAAGTGTTATAGAAATCCAAGCTTGGCTTAGATCATGTGACCGCATCTTTTCTCGCATGAATCTTGTTGGTCTCAATCGAGTCCAAGTGGCTTCTAGCATGCTCCAAGAGAGAGCATTAGATTAGTATGGGCTTTTGATTTTGGAGATTATCGAAGCGGATCTAACTTGGGAGCAACTTCGAGAAAATTTTGAGTTTAAGTTTGTGCCGGAAGCGGAAAAAGTAACTTTGGCCCGACGCTTTATTGACCTTGTTCAAGATGAATCTTCTGTGACGGATTACGTCGCATCTTTTGAATCTCCCTCTAAATATGGGGTCGAGTATATTAATACCCCAATGAAGAAAAATCGGAGGTTTGTCTATAGGTTGAATAAGAACCTCAAAAAGCCATTACTTCTGAAACTGGAAGTTTCTTTTGATCAGCTTATTGATATAGCTCTTCGACTTGAAGAGGCCGATAAAGAAAGCGATGTTGAAGTTGTGGGTGCCAAACAGAACTTCAAAATCAACAAGAAGAGGCCTATTAAGTTCAACGGCCATAATCCCAACAATAAAGGGAACCAAGCAACTTCGGTAGCAAAGACTCCTACCTCTAGTCGTGGGCAATGCTACAGTTGTGGTTCTAAGGACCATTATGCTAATAGATGCCCGAAACCTTTCTTTTGTCGTTATTGCAAAAGCTCGGGTCATCTTTTATCTTCATGTCCCAAACTTCCAAGCATGAGGGATGGAAAGCTAAATGTTGTGCAAGCTCCTTGTAACACTTCTCTTGATCATGGTATTTATCATTCTATCCTTGATGGCATTATTATGTTTCGTGATCAATCTATTTGAGTTCATTTTGATACAGGTGCAACCCACTCTTTTATATCAAAAGAACTTGTTGATGCCTTTTCTTTAAATGTTATAGGCTTAATGACTTCTTCGAGAATTGCGAATCCGGTTGGTGGATCCGCAACACTCAATTTACTTTGTAAAGTGTCGAGATTATTTTATATGATTATTCTTTCCAAGCCGATTTGCACGTTATGCGCTACTTTGGCTTCAGAATGATTTTGGAAATGGATTGGCTTAACCATTATGAAGCCCACATCCTATGTCCTAAGAGGACTATTCATCTTCGACATCCTCAATCTGTAAAGCAAATTTCTGTTGTTCTTAATGATTCAGATTCCAATTTGGTAGCATCCTTATATTCTCTAAAACCTCATGATGATGATAATGATGATGAGGAAGATGTCATTTCCCTCATTCACATTGTTCATGAATTTTCCGACATATTTGAGACCATTTTAGGATTACCCCCTAATGAGCAATTGAGTTCAGAATTAATTTAATCCCTGGAGCTCTACCTATCACTCGTCCTCCTTATCGTATGTCCAATAAGGTAAATGAGGAGATGCGTGAACAATTATCTGAATTGGAAGATACGCAATTTATTCATTCTAGTTCCTCTCCCTGGGGAGCTTCAGCTATTTTTGTAAAGAAATCCGATGGTACACTTAGGCTTTGCATTGACTATCGCAAGCTTAATGATCTCACCACCAAGAATAAATATCCTTTACCTCGGATTCATGATTTATTTGATCAACTTAGTGGTGCTAGAGTCATTTCGTAGTTAGAGTTAGCAACTAGTTTTCATCAGCTTCGTATTGCAGAGGATAACATTCCTTTAACATCATTCTGTACTCGTTATGGATCTTATGAATGGCTTGTTATGCCATTTGGTTTAATGAATGCTCCAACTTATTTCATTGACCTTGTGAATCGAATTTTCAAAGACTTCCTCGATGGATTTGTTCTCATCTTTATAGACGACATTCTTGTTTATTCTAAAACTGATAAAGAGCATGAAAAATATCTTCGGATTGTGTTGGAAACTCTTAGGAGTAATCAATCAAGAGCAAAAAAAATTTAGTCCCACTTTGGCAATCTCATGCGAAATTTCTTGGACATATTATTTCTGAATTCTGAATTTCCGTGGATCCTTCAAAGATTGAAGAAATTCAAAATTGGAAGAGACCAGAGAGTGTGACAGAAATCCATAGCTTTCTTGGATTGGCGGATTATCACCATCGGTTCATAAAAGACTTTTCTAAAATTTCCATGCCTCTTACTTGTTTGACAAAGAAGGGAGTTAAGTACATTTGGTCAGAAATTAAAGGAACTCCTTTTCGATGCTCTTGTTCTTGTGATTCCCAAAGGGAATTGAGACTTTATTGTTTATATTGATGCTAGTCATGTTGGTTTGGGAGCCATTCTCATGCACAGGGAATGTGTTATCGCTTATGCTTCAAGGCAATTAAAGCCTGCCGAGACTAGATATGCTACTCATGATTTAGAGCTCGCGGCTATTATTTTCGCCCTTAGAATTTAACGTCATTATCTTTTGGGAGAGAAATTTGTTCTCTACATCGATCATAAATCTTTGAGGTATTCTCAAAAGAAACTTAATTTGCGTCAACAACGTTGGCTTGAATTCCTTGCATCTTATGATCTTGATATTCTTTATAATCTCGGAAAGGAAAATCGTATCATCGATGCCCTTAGTCGTAAGCAACATGCGGTTGTTTCTATGATGATATCCGAATGGAATGATCTCAAGACTTTGTCTACTTGTGAGATTCGAGATTGTAAATCCGATTCATGTTTATCTCTTGTTCTATGTAGCCTTGAGGCTCATCCTTCTCTTTTTGACCGCATTCCTGATGCTCAAAACCATGATCCCGCATTGGCTCATCTTAACCAAAGTTGGAGGGAAATAAATATTTATGGTTTGACAGACTTTGAAATTGATGCTCATGGTGGCATTTGAAAATTTGGTAGACTTATCGTACAAAATCTTAGTGATCTTTGTCAAGACATTCTAAAAGATTCTCATCATTCTAAATTTACCATTTATCCTGGTGGTAGTAAAATGTACGTGGATATGAAGCAACATTTTTATTGGGATGGAATGAAATCTGATATTGCTAACTTCATTAAGCGTTGCATGACTTGCCAACTCATTAAGGCCGAGCATTAAAGGCCCGGTGGGTTATTGCAACCTTTAGATATTCCTATTTGGAAGTGGGATCAAGTTTCCATGGTCTTTATTGATGGTCTTCCCCATTCTCATTCGAGTCATGACAGTTTATGTGTAATAGTAGATAGACTTAAAAAATCCTTCCATTTTATTCCCGTTCGTTCTAATCGGACCCTACCTCTCTTGGCCAAACTCTATGTTAGAGAAATTGTTAAATTTCATGAAGTTCCTACTACTATTGTTAGCGATCGTGATCCATTATTTACTAGTAGATTTTGAAAGAGTCTTCAAAATGCTTTGGGAACGAAGCTTAATTTTAGCACGCTTACCATCCTCAGTTCGATGGACAAACCGAGCGTGTGAATCAAACTCTTGAAGATCTTCTTCGTGCATGTGTTCTTGATTTTAGTGGAAGTTGGGAAGATCACATTTCTCTTGTTGAGTTTTCCTATAATAATAGCTTCCAATCTAGTATTGGTATGGCACCTTTCGAGGCACTCTATGGAAGGCCATGCCGTTCTCCTTCTTATTGGCTTGAGGCCGGTGAGAAGCTGGTTTTAGGTTCAGCTTTTATTCATAATTCCACAGAAAAGGTCGATCTTATTTGTCATAGGATGATAGAAGTTCAAAGAAGATAAAAATCCTATGCTGATAACTGGAGAAGGAAATTCGAATTTTTTGTGGGAGATTTGGTGTTTATCCGTGTTTCACTTATGAAGGGTGTTGTGCGTTTCTGTCGATCGGAAAAATTAGCGCCTCGATATATTGGCCCATTTCCCATCACCGAACGTATTGGTTCCGTGGCTTATCGCCTTTTATTATCGGCTCAATTTCTACTATTCATGACGTATTCCACGTCTGTCAACTATGGAAATGCCTTAGAGATTTGGATTTTATTCTCGAGCTCGGTGTTATTAAAGAAATTGAAGTTTCGCCTAATTTGACTTATGAGCGAAATCCTATTCATATCATTGCTAAGGAGGTTAAGTGCTTTCGAAATAAAGATGTTCCGCTTGTGAAAGTTCAACGGTCCTCAAATCCTAAGGATTGCTCTTGGTAATCCAGAGAATTCATTGAGCGAACACATCCGGACAACTTTCTCATGCTCTTTAAGGTGAACTTCTTATTTCAAATATTCTTTTGTTTTGATATGCTTTTATGGTTGTTACTCTTTTTACTCTTCTTAAGTATTGCGAGGATGCAATTTCTTTAAGGAGAGAAGTCTGTAACAACCCGCATAATTTATGATTGTATATTTAAATGTTTTATTTAAATATAGCATCATTAGTCGGATTAAAGTCCGAAATGCTAATTTTCATAAATTTCGAATTAGGACTCGAGACCACTTTAATTGAGTCCAAAATGGCGTTTGCGATCTTTTCGAGTGTAAACATCGACATGTTTGGAGTTGAGTAGAATTTTGCTATTTTTCTATTGGGCTTTGGGTTTGGGTTCCAGCCCTTGAACTCATCTAATACCCTGACTCTTCATCCAACTCCTCTTCACTCATTCTATTATTTCTTTACACTCAAGCTAAAAGAAAACTGGGGAAGAGATAGGAAATTATAATTTCTAGACCCTAGTTCTTCTAGGAAATTCAAGTTATTGCTCTAGAAATCAAGGAGAAGCATAGGTAAGCATCATCTTCATCTTCTCCATCTCAGTCTTTCTTCAATTCTCAGAAATTCCTAAACCCTAACTTTGGAAAAACTTCACCTTTGATAATAAATTGAAGATTCTTGAGGTGTATTGAAGAGGAACTGGTCTTTCTTTACTTTAAAGCTTCTCACTTGTTGTTTTTGGGTTTAAAGGTGAGTTTTGAAGTCAAAATCTTTAAAGTTCCTATCTTGGATGTTTAAACAAGTTATTTAGGGTGTATCGAAGAGCCTATAAGGCTGGGATATTGCTTGGCATAAATCCCTAGTCTCCGTTTCTCGTCCGATTGCTTCCGAATTATTTTGGCCATCATTGGCCTGGGCAAATTGTTGCCCGAACAGGCAACCAGACATCTGGTTGTAAGGTCCAGACGTCTGGTCATGGTTGGTAGAGAAAAATAATATACGGTAGAAAAATAAAAATAGCAGAGACAAATTTCAGATGTCTGACTTAGTGGTTTAGACGTCTGGAAGAGGTTCAAACATCTAGTTTAAAATTTCAGACATCTGGGAAGTTTTCTAGAATATTTCCAGAAACCAAATCCAAACGTCTGGATGAACCCCCAGACGTCTGGAACTGTTCAGATTTTCCTACTTACCTATTTTTTTGAGTGAATTTCCAATTTTTATCGATTTTTATTGATCCGATTAGTTAATATCACTTTTATCGACTTTGATGACTTCTTTTTCTAGATTTTTGGGAATATCCATTTTGATGGATTTGGTATCGATTTCTTTGGACTTGATTCACATCTTTGAATGTGAATTTTCGGTGATCTACTGTTTTTACAATTGTTTTCTGTGATTTGTCACTTTAAAATACAAATGTTTCTATACTAATAGTAAATATTCAAACTCTTTCATCAAAACGATTTCAACATTTAATTTCAATATCAAGCTCGCTTTTAAAACCATTTTCCAATCTATTAATATATACAAATCTTTACCTCATTCGTTCAAGAAATCTAATTAAACGACTTAGCAATACAAGTGGGATGAAACGCTTGCATTTACTTTGTCGATTAATTCTTGGACTCGTTCGATTGAACTCTTGTGACAATTTTCGAGTGGAAATCTACAATTTGTTCATAAATACTTAAGTTAAGCCAGTGGTTATGAGACATGAAGCTAAACTCATTTATTTACTAGCTTAGTATAATTCACACTTTTTGTTGACCAATGGTGATCATTTTTATGGTTTATACTAGCGATATGCGATGTCTCTTTGACCGCGTGGTGGACTGTACCTTGTTTTATTGAGCTTCGTGTCATTTCTTTTATAGGCTAACAACCTATGGGTTCTTCAGAGTTTCGAATCATTTTTATAAGCTAGCGACCCATGTTCTTTTATTGTGTTCGGTTCATCGGATGTACCGTTATTGTATTACATCGTTGTCTCGGCTTATCAGGTCCATCGGGCGTACCGTTATTGTACTACGTCGTTGTTCCGAAATATTAGAGTTTCAGGTCCATCGGGCATACTGTTATTATACTACATCGATGTTCCAAACTATTTGAGTATCAGGATCCTCGGGCGTACCGTTATTGTACTATATCGTTTCGCTGGCTCTATGGTCAGTGACCATGGGATAGTGACCCGTTTTTGATACACGTGTTGATGAGTTTTCATGCTCCCGTTTATGATAGGCCTCCCCCTTTATAATTTCTGGAATTTTTGTTTCACCAATTTTTGTGATTGACATTGATATGTTTGTCAATATTTATGGTTTGTTGAGTAAAATAAAGAATATGACATTCTTTTTGGTGTATGAGATTCTTGAGATATTGTATGATTTTTGTTTGTTTTTAAATGTATACTTGACACAGTATGGCATTATTGTTATCATACATTTTTGTCATATCTCTTACCCTATCTCATTTTATACGATATTTATAGCTAGACTGGTCCATTTATTATTGTCTTCTTAAATAATACTCGGGCCAGACCAAGGTATTTCAGGTGCTTCTACTTGACTTCATATCAGGGTCCGTCATCTGACTTTTGGCTAACTACTTTGCTTAGTAGTTTTTTTGTTTTATGCATTCAAGATAGAGACTCCTTGGTGTATGCATACTCTTTTGTTTAGCACATGTACTTATTCTTTTGTAATGTAGTGGATCTTACATGACCATTACTTTGATATACACTTCTATTTTCTTTATTCATATCTGTTTCCGCCTAGTGATATGAATATCTGTGACTGGTTTATGTTATGCTTATTTTATATTTGTCTCCAAAGATTGCACAGCCACTGTGTAGTAGTTTTGAGTTTGTATTGATGTGTCAGATTTCCTCTTGAAACAAAATGCATGTAATACCATCTGACATATCAGCACTCGCACAAAGCGATTACATGTATGGTCAACAGTCTTATTCTTCGTGGTAGTTAACGACATTACTCTGTAATGTCCTTGGCTAGTGTGAGCATAGAGGTGGGGCACCACAGCTAGAATGCACTTCTTAAGAAAATTTAGAAGAGCCCCCTATCTTCACTGTTCATAGTACATTTCTCGCTGAAGACCAATCATCTCTTGTTGGCAATGGTGTATCTCATCAACCTTTTCCATTAAAGGAGCAGATTGTAGATCGATACCCTTTTTGGCTTTCTTTCCTTTTGGAGAGTTGCCAGTGTGATACGTGGGAGGTGAAATAATATTGAGTGAAGGAGATGATTTTGGTGTAATTTGGGATGGAGAAGTATAAGTACTCCTGGATGAGGGTGAAGAGTAGTCACTAGCCGAGTAGGTTGAGTCATGGTCGTTAGACATTTTAAAAAAAATTCTTTTAGTTATGAAAAATATGTAGATAAGAAATTTTGAGTGTGTTCAGTTATGAAGTTTTCACGAATATATATATATTTAAGGTTTTCTATTTTTTAAAAGATAGTCTGTTTTCTTTGTTAAGAAAGTAGTGGTAAATAGAGGATGATAAACAAAATAAAGGTCATAAAGCTTGATGGTTTTCAGCCAGAGAGAAAGATAACTATAATATTTTTAGCATAAGAGACTTGATGTAGAAAGGATTAACTAGTTTATATATCATTTTGGGATACAATTTCTAAGATCACCGCGGAGTTTAATAACCGCTCAGAGGTTTTGTAAAAATATCGGCAATTTGATTTTCGATGCTAATGAATTCCAGAGTTATTATTTCTTTTTTGACATTATCTCTTAAAAAATGATGACGAATGTCTATATGTTTTGTTCTTGAATGGTTTACTGGATTTTTTGTTAAATTTATAGCACTAGTGTTGTTACAAAAGATTGGAGACCTATTTATAATTTTTCCTTAATTTCTAAGAGTTGGTTGCATATATATTACTTGCGCACAAGCTAGAGTGGCAGCAATATATTCTACTTTACAAGTTGAAAGAGAGATATTGTTTTTTTACTAAACAACAAAACAAGTGACTGATCGATAAAGTGATAGGTGCCACTCGTACTTTTTCTATCAGTTCTACAACAGCCAAAATCCGCATCGCTATAGGATACTTCTTCAAAAGAGCTATCTTTAGGATAGAAAAGTCCATAATTTGAATTCCTAGATAAGAATAGTAGAATATGTTTAACTGCTCGGTAGTGTGAGTCCTTAGGTTGTGCTTGAAATCTTGCATAGGCACACACTCATTATAATATCGGGTCTTCTAGCCGTTAAGTATAAAAGAGATCCTATGATACTTCGAAACATTTTTTGACGAAAATCTTTACCTTTTTCATCTTTATCTAAATGTGTAGATATACCCATGGGAGTTGGCTTACTAGTTGTTTTATCCATCCCAAAACGTTTTAATAAATTTTGACAATATTTTTCTTGATTAGTAAAAATACCATTATCTAATTGTTTAATTTGTAATCCTAAGAAAAAAAATAATTTTCCCATATGTGATATTTTAACTTTATTTTTCATAATTTCTAGAAATTCATTACATAGTTTTAAGTTTATCGTACCAAGGACGAGGTGCTTGTGCATTTTTTAGTTTATAAACATGTCCAAGGAATTTTTTGATGTACAAACAATGGGGTTGTTCAACATATACTTGTTCTTTTATATAACCATTTCGAAAAGTACTTTTCGTCCATATGAAAAAGTTGAAATTTATTATGACATAAAAAAGCAAGTAACATACATATTGCCTCTAGACAAGCAACTGGAGCAAAAGTTTCTTCAAAATTAATGCCTTCCTCTTGATTATATCCTTGAAATACTAGTCTTGCTTTATTACATATAATGTTTCCATCTTAATCAGTTTTATTCTTGTATACCCATTTTGTTCCTATTACAGATTGATCAGTGGGTTTTGGTACAAGTTCTCATACTTCATTTCTTTCAAATTGATTTAATTCTTCTAGCATTGCTATAATTTTTAGGTTCAAAATTTGAAATAAAAGCAATGTGACTTATTTGATTTAATGATAGCTTGTAGAAACTCTTGTATTTAAATCACCAATTACATTATTAATCGGATGATTTTTCAACATACAAGGTGGTGATCTTAGTGCATTATTAACAATTAAATTTTCATTATTATTTTGTATATTTGAAGTGTTTTCTAAGTTGTAGTAATTCATCATCGGTATTCTATTTAGTAGCAGAAAAATTTTCATCAAAGGAAACGTGTAAATTTTCTTCAATAGTATTTATACGTTTGTTAAATATTCTATAAGATTTACTACGGTCCGAGTATCCAATCAAGATACCTTCATCAGCTTTTGAATCAAATTAAGTAAGATCGTCCTTAGTGTTTAATATAAGACATTTTGAACCAAATTTCAAAAATATGAGACTTTTGGTTTTTTACCAAAAAACATTTCATAACAAGTATTTTTAGTTAGTCGGCCTAAAGTAACGCGATTTAATACATAACAAGTAGTAGCTACAGCTTCTGCCCAAAAATTCTTTGGTAGATTACTATTGTTAAGTATAGTTCGTGCACACTCTTGTAGCATATAATTTTTTCTTTCGACAAACACCATTCTGTTATAGTGTTCATGGAAATGATAAATTATGCGAAATTCCCTTTTTGTTACAAAAATTTTTGAAAATTTTATTTTCAAATTCACCTCCATGATCGCTTCTTACACTCTTTATTTTAAGATTCATTAGATTTTTAATTCTTTTAGCAAAATTTTTAAACATTTCAATAGTGTCACTTTTATGTTTTAGAAATAATGTCCATGTATAAATGAAAAATCATCTACAATAACAAATACATATTTGTTATGATTTATTGATCTTATTTGAGTCAGTCCAAATAAATCAAGGTGTAATAGTTCAGGATGCTTGGTAGAAATTCCTTTTTTTGATTTAAAAGAACTCTTTTACAATTTTCATATTGACATGCATCACAAAATTTTTTTACTTTATAATTGATTCGAGGAAGTCCTCTAATCAAATTGCATTTAGCAAGTTTGTTTAAGGATTTAAAGTTTATGTGACACACTCTTCTATGCCAAATCCAACGGTCATTAAAATTTACGGCTAGACATAAATTGTTTGAGTTACTAAATTTCTTATTTACAACATAGATATTTCTTTTTCTTAAACCTTCAAAAATAAGATTTTTATCTTCATCGTATATATTGCATTTATCCTTTTCAAAATCAATTTAAAAACCTTTGTCACAAAGTTGACTAATGCTTAAAAGATTATATTTTGAGTTTTTAACTAAGAGAACATTTGTAATAACAGGAGCAGTTAACATACCAACATTGATGACATCTCCAATTCCTATGACAAATCCTTTTGAATTGTTGCCAAACTTTATAGTACCGCTATCTTTGTATGTCATATCTGACAACATCTGTGCATTTCCAGTCATATATTTAGAGCATCCACTATCGAGTATTCATTTCTAATTGTTATTAGATTTTCTTTTTGGTACCTACAAAATAAAAACCGTTTAATTGGTACTATCTTCCTTTTATTAGGGCCCTAAATGTTAGAAAGAGACGGTTGCCATACCCAAATGGATTTGGGACCCTTAAAAGATAAGTTTTCTTATCAACAACATTTTTTAGGTAACTATCTATGTGTTTTTGTCTAACTAGTTTGTTATTGGATTTTGGAATCCATGTTTTAATTATTTTAGTATTAGGTTTCTTTCCTAAAATATCTTGACTTCTTAAACTTCTTATATAGTGAACTAGAATTTTTCTATACTGAGGATTTCTTAAATCCTAGTCCATTCCGATTTCCAAAAGGATTTTAAATTTTGATCAAGTTATCCAAGTCTTGCTTTCCTTTATTAAATTTAGAAACTTTGTTATTAATCTTGTCTAACTTATCAGAAAGATGAGAGAAAAATTGTATTCTAATGTTTCTACATCGTTCTTTAAAACAACATTTTCAAGTTTAACTTTTCCTATATCAAATAATAAAGACTCATTTTGAATTGATACATTCTTATACTTCTCTTGTGAATTTTCTAATTCTTCTTCTAAAATTATTTTTTCATCTTTTAATAATCCTATCTCCAGTTCTAAACGATTAATTTTGGCAACACATTCTTTATTTTACATTTTAGTTTCTCTATATTTGTCATCTAATTCAATACTAATTTCCATTAATTCATCATACGTAAGTTCAGATCGTATCTCTTCAATATTTTCCACAAAGCAAACATTTGCTTGTTCTGAGTCACTCTCACTATCACTTTCTGAAGATGATGACGAGTCATAATCATCTCATGTTACTTGAAATGCTCTTTTCTTTTCTTGAATTTTTCAAACTTTCCTTTCCTTTTGTCATTGTTAAGCCCTAGGCATTATTTCTTCATAAGTCAAAACTTATTACACGCATAGCATTTGATTGGACGAACTTGAATTTCCTCTATTTTGGGATCCTGTCATCTTCTTGAATTTGTTGTAATTTTTGGCAATAAAAACAATTTCTTCTTTATCTAAGTCTGAGTTACTATCATTGGCTTGAAAAGCTATATTTTTATTTTCATTGTTTTATTCTTTCCTTGCTTGTGGATTTGCTTCATATGAAATTTAGTTCCCTATCAATTCTTCAACTTTTAGTTGAGATAAGTCATCTGCTTCTTCAATGGCCAGTACTTTTCATTCCTATTCATTTGTTAAAGAATTTAAGATATGTGTAACTGAATCAAAATCGGTAAATTTAACTCCAAGTGCCATGAGATCATATTGAATAGTTTGAAATCTAGCATACATGTCACTGATAGTTTCGTTTGCTTTCATTTTAAATGAGAAAAATTGATTTTGTAAAATAGAAATCTTTGTTTGCTTAACTTTGTATGTGCCTTCATGAGTGATTTGTAGTGTACGTCATATATCATATGATGTAGTGCACAACATGTCACATGAAAATTTATTTTTATCAAGTGAGCAAAATATAACATTCATAGCGTTAGCATTGTTTGTTGCTATGGTCTTTTGGGCATCTGTTGTAACGACCCGCTATTTTGGACTATTCGCATCCGCGCATGTCGGACTTGAATAATTCAAAATATCGAATTGTTAATTTAAATTTGACAAACTGAACATATACAGTAAATAAATAATCACAGAGACAGAGTAATAATATGCAGCGGAAGTAAAAGAAATAGTAGTTCATGAAGCTACTACACGATTTACAACAGAAGTCTCGAATACAATATCGAATACAATAATCAGAATACATCACTGGAATCAACTGAATATCTGAAAGCTGGGAAGATAGCTGGATCTCCAAGCAAAGCTCCAACTCCAAAGGTGAGTCTCAAAAGCTGAACCACTCAGTCTGACCCGAGCGTCAAGCAAAAACACAAGACACTCGAGTCAGGATTAATATTCTTATATCAATAAATCCAACTCAAGTGAAATAACAAACGAAATACATGTAACTCAAAGGATGTTGAAAACACCATCCTCTAAGGATCCGTTAAACTATCTACTATTTAGTAATATACGCTAAATAGATAATGTCTATCAGTAATATAAAATATCAAAATAGCGTTAAGGCGTTACCATTATCCCCCTTAACACATTTTATATAAATGTCATAGTCTATCTTGCACTGTAAA
This sequence comes from Allium cepa, assembly GCA_030765085.1. NCBI lineage: Eukaryota > Viridiplantae > Streptophyta > Magnoliopsida > Asparagales > Amaryllidaceae > Allium > Allium cepa. The sequence goes on along the minus strand of CM060935.1, from coordinate 693,289,154 downwards.
CTCCACCGTAAACTGGTGGGATATCAGGGAGTACTCCATAGGTATAACACAAAACAAATTCGTAGTTGTCGCGTATATAGGGATACAAGTATGACAAGGCACATGAGGCAATACCCAAGGTAGTGAAACTACCGTTCGCCTGATCTGGACTGGTGAGAACGCATCGCCGCAGCGATCGCAACACCGCGAAACAACACTCCTGAAATTTCGAGGGTGCACCAATCAATCACAAGTAATGAGTAGTAGTTACGAAGAAGTGTGTTCGCTCGAGGTGGCTAACCCCATTTGGCCTGGCATGGCTCCTGATTTTAGTCATTTCCAATTTGACACAGGTGCCACGGCTATCCATTATCGTTCTCTTACTTCAGTCATCACGTACATCATTCCAACCACTTCATTCTGGATCATCACTCCGCGTATGGTTATTAAAGTGGTTTTCGGTTAGACAGAGAGTATATCCATAACCGATTCCGGTTTCTTTAATAACTTTCGTAATTATTACACCGATTGGTCGTTTAATATATTTCAAACCAAATCAAATTTAATTTCAATTAAAATTCGAAAATCAACATTCCGTTTGTCTTTCTAAATCAATTTCCAAAATTTACGTTCAACTTTCCAAATTTCCATTTCAAAGTCTTACAATTCAATTTCAATTTTATTTAAACAATTCAATTATTAATTCAAGTTCGTATATGGGTTTCATTCCAAAATCATTTAAATTGTTTAATCTTCATTCAAATCAATTTAATTTCATTTATCGATTTCATTCCATATTCATTAAGTAAATTTGTCATTCAAACAACTTCCATTTAAATTCCAATTCATTTAAATCAATTACTTACGTTCAACTACATTATATCAAAACTTCAAATTGAATTAAACTAAATTTAGCAAATCAATTCTTTAAATTACAATTCTTACGTTGATTTCAATAAATCCTATTCATTTCAATAAATCACATTTTTATTTCTTGTTAAAGAAATTCAATTTTCACTTATTTATTGACTTCGTTACAAATTTCAACTCAATTAATAAAGAACTAAATTTCACATAATCGAGAAGTTTCGATTTCACTTATTAACTTTCTTAAATATTTTTCCAAACTTCATAAATAAAGAAACCCCATTTCATTTATTAACGAAGTTCAAATTCACTTAATCAAAAGTTCGATTTTCTCTTATCAAAGAATTCAATTTTTATTCAATTGTCAAATAATTCAATCTTATTCAATTATTTAATAATTTCAATCTTAATTATTAATAAATTCAAAACTTAATAATTACAAACTTGATTATCAATTCAAACTTAATTATTAATTCAAACTTAGTCATCAAATCATTTCAACTTAATTATAAATTCAACTTAATAATTTCAAACATAATTATAATTTCAAACTTAATTATAATTTCAATTTAATATTAATTGATTTTAACTTAATAATTTCAAAACTCAATTATTACTAATTCCAAATTACTTATTAATAAATCCAAATTTAATTTATTAAATAATTAAATTTCAAACAACGTTCTTTCATCAATCACCACGTTAATATTTGTTTCAGATTTCAATCTTTAGATTTTCCTTTTTATAAAATTCAAATTCCAACTTCATTTCAAAACTTATTCTTTGCTCGAATAAAATCATTATTTCAAATTATTGACCAATCGGATTTAATTTAATTCTCTATCCTAGGTCAGATTCATTTGGGTATATATCATTTCAACCCGATTCCAATTTCAATTCAAGATCAAACATAATAAAGGGAACTTGCAGTGTGATAACTGGGATGGTGTCAAAGTAAGTAAACAGGCAATAACAACAATCAATAACAATCCAATAATTAATTCAAATAATCCCGAAATAATCGTATTAATTCGCATTGTTGTTTGTGCGAATTAATAAAATTATCTCTAGAATCTACACTATCATTTCATGTAGACTAAAGATTATTACATTTCGGTTTTTCCACTTGTCGTTCCATTTCAGTTTCAAATTTAATACTACAACAATTAATCCAATATACGTTCAAAGGTTCAAAGTATAATTTGTCAAATTCTACGTGTCAATTAACTTAACAATTAAAAGGGGTCATATTATTCAAGTTAAGTAATCAAATTCAACACATATGTCGATTTACAATTATAAACAATCCTACGTCAAATTCAATTGCATAATATTTATCACTTTATACATTACAACTACATCCAATATTAACAACAGTCAATCAATCAATTATCAACCAAACTGTATTATCATCGCATACATAATTAACAGATAATGGTGTCAGATGTCAAAAGTGGACTGATACATAAATAACAGTGCAATAAATAACAGCAGCATATTTCAATTGTCGTTTCAATTGAAATCGAATTTAATAAATAAAAGAATATTAACCGTGAGTGATTGCTCACCTTTCGAGGCAAGAGACGAACGTCACATGCAATGAGCTACGAATTCAAGTGCGAATTGCAAAGAAAAGTAGATTGGCACGAATCGACGAGCAAAGCTGATAAATAGGAATTGACGAAATCAAATCAGAACAGAATCGATGATGATAAATGGTATAAGTGAAGTTATATATATAACCTTGTATAACTATTTACATATATAACCCCAACACAATTTAAATTAAATATATATGTAAAATTCAAAATCATCGTTTAACAAAAATTCAAATATTAAGGTCAAGCATGCATTTATAATATTTTTAGATCGATACATTCAACTTAACAGTTTAACATATATATTTGTATAACTTATAAAATCGACCAATAAACCAAAAATTCTAAAACTGATAAAATATAAACACAGTATGTTATATTTAAAACAATGTATACGCGTACTATTCAAATATGTAGGCTTTCACTTAAAAACAATGTAATGTAATAGTTCTATAATATAATATACTTCCCAAACATATATTTTTAAACCGCAACCTATAAAATATAATATAGCTTATATATAAAATATTTAAGTAAACGGTACCAAAACGCGTAACATATATATAAACCGATAACTTATGTATATAATCACAATTTACACTTTAATAAAAATCAAAATTTTAAAAATCAATAAAATTTAACTTATTGTAGTATAAACGGCACATTGGTTCCATATAAACTAATATATACTACATAAACAAAAGGTTACATCATAAAACAAGGCAGAAATAAGACTTGCTGCAACATTTTTGTATAATTATATCACTGCATTCTTTCTTCTTTTTAGCAAGACTGTGCTACTATGATACTATACATATTAGTGTACTCAACCATATTATAAATTATATATAAAATAAACTTAATTTATCATAAACATATGAACGACAAACTATACGTATTAGTTTATATCTATCGACTAGTAGAAGTGAACTGTTATATAAAATATGTTAACAAATTTACTAACCAATTCACATGAGCTTACATATATACATCAGCAAACTAAAAGTTAAACATTTATATATATCTACAGATATAGATATATAGAACATTAAATATATGCATTCCAATATATAACTTAACTGTTATATGTATACCATTATAATATATATCAGATTATAAAACTTATATACTAACATAAAACCCGTAAAATAAACATATACATACAGCACTTATATATATATATATATATATATATATATATATATATATATGCAACCGTTCAAGGCAAGGGAAAGAGAAGGTCTGGCTGGGGAGATGGTCTCGGCAAGTCATGGAACTTCGGTAGCCAAGTGGCGCAGCTCCGGCAGCTCTGGCGGAGGTCGAAGAGAGGAGGCACTTACATGCTCTAGTCGAGTTCAGTCGGAGTGGCCGATGGTGGGCGGTTCATGGTGGGGCTTGGCTGCTATGGTGGCGGGTGTGGGTTTTGCTGCCGTAGGCGAGGGGTAGAAGATGCGGCATGCATGAAAAAGATGAGACGGGTGGAGGTGGAAGACGGGTCTGAAGGTGAAGAGGCCGAGGCTCGGCTTGGCTGTGCATGGGTCATGGCCAGCTTGGGTTGCGTGCGTTTCAAATTTTTTTTTTTTTTTTATGGCAAGACGGGGTGGAGGAAGCAAGGAGAGGAGGCGTGTGGCTTTGGTGTGACTGAACTCAAGGCGTTTGGTGATGAGCAAGCTATTATCAGGGAAGAAGAGAGAATGTGTTGTTATAACAAATGTGGTCACCACTTTATTTAATTTATAAATTTTCTTAGAACGTAATAAAGGAATAGGAAGAGAAGAGATGAGGAGAGCAAGTGCACTTGTGAAGGAGGAAATTTGGAAGAAATGGATGGCCGAGAGAAAAAGCGATTGGAGGAGCAGACTTCAATATGTAGTGAACTTTTATTTTTTTCGAAGCACGGGAAAGAAACGTTGAACATTAACGTAAATCCAGGAATATAAAGCGCTACCGCGAATTTTGGGAATTGAAAACGCTAACGGCAACGTTATAAATTGTTAGCAATACATTTTTAGAATTGTCAAAGTCGAACATGAATGCAGACAATTATTAGTTATTAAAAGCATCGATCCATTCATTTTCTGACTGTTGAAACAACGAATGGTCACCGGAGGCAAAAGGCTCAATTGGGTACCGATACGGAAGTCGTTCTTTAGATTTCGTCGCACATCGAACTCAAAAATGCACAAACAAATATACCGTAGAGATCAGCACGACGAGACGATCAAAACGGTATAAAAATATCAATGGTATGATTGAATTATAAAATTCGAATTTTTATACTAGCGGAAAATGCATAAAAATCGCAGAAAATTAAGACCGACGGAGCCAAAGATGTCCGAATTTGGAAAAACGACAAAATGAAAACTTGCTCAAAAGATGGTTTAGAATTTTTCAATGTAAAAATATTTTGGTTTTGAGAACGTTTTATTTTCATCGCATTTTAACTGATTAGATTGAAGTAAATTTACGCGCGAAATAAACTTTCATATTTTCGGACGAAAATTTACCGGTTGCTATATTTAACTGGACGCTTTCCAAATGTCAAATTTATATTTCAAAATTTTATCGTTTAAATTCCATAAAATTTTCATTAATAACGTTATTAAAACCGGTTAAATTTACGGGTCGTTACATTCTCCCCCACTCAAAACTTTTCGTTCTCGAAAAGGAAGGAAGTGAGAGAATATAAACAACCAAAAGAAATAAACTTGAATTATATTATAAACAATTAATCTAACCATATAAATTTCAACTTAAATAAATTTATATTCAACAATTTGTTTTTAAATTTAGGATTTTCATTAAGTTGATTTGATTTCACATTTATTAACGTTAGTTACAAAAGTTTCTTTCAAAACGAAATTCAAAATTTAATTCAATTAATTCAAGATACTCTCTTAAGTTGATTTAGTTCAATTTATTAACTTCCAATACAAAATTTTCTTTTATTAATCACATCTATTGTTCAATTAACTTATTATTCTATTTATCTTCATAAACATTTTATAATTAAAATTTAAGTGAATAACATTTATTATACGCACTCACATTTTATTTATGAAGACATTTTATATTTCATATTATCCAATTTTCTTAAATTAACAATTTCAAAGATCATAAATTTGAATCGTCATTTATTATAATCATACTTAATTCGACAAATTTAATTCCTCTTTGTTCCAAATTATTATTAAATTTATTTTTCTTAATATATCCTATCACATATATATTATGTATATTTACATTTAATATAACTACCCAAATTTATTTAAAAATTCCTTTGATATCATTTATATTGTATAATATTCAATTACATATTTAACTTTTGAAGATTTAGAAAAGTTGTATTGAATTCAATTGAGTATTATCCAAATAACATTCCTAATTCAATTCTCTCAAGTTTAAATATTAATTCAAATTTGGTTTCATTTATAATTGAAATCATTTTTTACCCAAATTTCAAGAATTAAATTTCCGATTAATTCAAACAATTTAGAAATAAATATATATACACATTATATCCAAATCAAATCTGAATCAAATACTTATATATTTTAAATCATGTTGTACTTTTTAAGAAAAATTCAAATCAAATTCATTTCAAAACAAGAGTGTAGCAAGCTACTGATGGTCTCTCCGCTTCAAAACTTGAAAATGAATGTCGATGATACGGCCGTCATCACCGAAATTATTTTCCAGCAACAAAATAGGAGACCTCTAATTTATTCATTTAAAATTTCTTTGAAAACCATTTCTATTTGAAAATATTTTAAATAATATACATTTTAAATTTTAAAACCGTAGTTCGAAATTATCGGAAATTTAAATTCTCAAAGTCTTGATTTAAATATATTTCAAATTTCAAATCAAATTATAACCAAATTTTATAAAGTCATTCATTTATTTTATGGAATAGTCAATGATTTATAAAACAATAAATGAATTTTTTCACATTTCGGACAACAAATTCATTAACATTTTAATTTCAGAATTTTTTATTTATATATAATATAATCACAATTTTTTTTTTCCACCCAATTTGAAAACATTATTGTGTCAGTTTGTTCTGTTCAAGTGTTTTGGAAATTCTATCGATAGCGTTGATCAGACGAATCGATCGAAAACCCAAATCAACATCAACAACTCAAACAACACAATATATATATATAACATTTTAATATTAATACAAATACACTCCCTCGCTTGACGATACAAGGATGTATTACAAAATAAGTATAGAGATTCAAATTTGATGGAAATAAAATTTAAAGAGAATTTTGACTCGATAATAAGTTCGAACAGAAGAAAAGATAATTCAATTAATAGAATCGGAAGATGGATAAGCTTATTTAATTCACGGGCAACCTTTCGGGTCAACCGTAACTTCAAGAATAAGATCGATGCTGAATTCCGAGGTAAATCAACATTCGATCTCAAGAAATAGAATTCAGGTATAGCAGGAGATAGATAGCATCGTAAACCGAAAATACAGGAATCTTCGGTAAATCGATGTCTATTGTAAACGAGTTTCACCCATTTACAGATAAATTTGGGATTGGCGAGACTGCCGACTCACTATACAGATCATTCGAAGTGGAGTTATGGGGTACTCCAGAATCAAAAGAAGATAAATAGTGAGAGATATGAATGAATTTTGGAACCGCAGAGAACGTTCCAAAATTCAAAGGAATTGAGTTAAAAGGAAGAGATTGAAACTCGAATGATAGTGATTCTGTAAATATATTTACACTATATGCTAAGTTTTGCCTAGAGCTACCAAAAGCTCTGATACCAACTGTAACGACCCGCTATTTTGGACTATTCGCATCCGCACATGTCGGACTTGAATAATTCAAAATACCAAATTGTTAATTTAAATTTGACAAATTGAACATATACAGTAAATAAATAATCACAGAATCACAGACACAGAGTAATAATATGGAGCGGAAGTAAAAGAAATAGTAGTTCATGAAGCTACTATATGAATATATAAGATACATCAGAGTTTACAACAGAAGTCTCGAATACAATAATCAGAATACATCACTGGAATCAACTGAATATCTGAAAGCTGGGAAGATAGCTGGATCTCCAAGCAAAGCTCCAACTCCAAAGGTGGGTCTCGAAAGCTGAACCACTCAGTCTGACCCGAGTGTAAAGCAAAAACACAAGACACTCGAGTCAGGTTTAATATTCTTATATCAATAAATCCAACTCAAGTGAAATAACAAACGAAATACATGTAACTCAAAGGATGTTGGAAACACCATCCTCTAAGGATCCGTTAAACTATCTACTATTTAGTAATATACGCTAAATAGATAATGTCTATCAGTAATATAAAATATCAAAATAGCGTTAAGGCGTTACCATTATCCCCCTTAACACATTTTATATAAATTTCGTAGTCTATACAGCACTGTAAACTCCACCGTAAACTGGTGGGATATCAGGGAGTACTCCATAGGTATAACACAAAACAAATTCGTAGTTGTCGCGTATATAGGGATACAAGTATGACAAGGCACATGAGGCAATACCCAAGGTAGTGAAACTACCGTTCGCCTGATCCGGACTGGTGAGAACGCATCGCCGTAGCGATCGCAACACCGCGAAACAACACTCCTGAAATTCCGAGGGTGCACCAATCAATCACAAGTAATGAGTAGTAGTTACGAAGAAGTGTGTTCGCTCGAGGTGGCTAACCCCATTTGGCCCGGCACGACTCCTGATTTTAGTCATTTCCAATTTGACACAAGTGTCAAGGCTATCCATTATCGTTCTCTTACTTCAGTCATCACGTACATCATTCCAACCACTTCATTCTGGATCATCACTCCGTGTATGGTTATTAAAGTGGTTTTCGGTTAGATAGAGAGTATATCCATAACCGATTCCGGTTTCTTTAATAACTTTCGTAATTATTACACCGATTGGTCGTTTAATATATTTCAAACCAAATCAAATTTAATTTCAATTAAAATTCGAAAATCAACATTCCGTTTGTCTTTCTAAATCAATTTCCAAAATTTACGTTCAACTTTCCAAATTTCCATTTCAAAGTCTTACAATTCAATTTCAATTTTATTTAAACAATTCAATTATTAATTCAAGTTCGTATATGGGTTTCATTCCAAAATCATTTAAATTGTTTAATCTTCATTCAAATCAATTTAATTTCATTTATCGATTTCATTCCATATTCATTAAGTAAATTTGTCATTCAAACAACTTCCATTTAAATTCCAATTCATTTAAATCAATTACTTACATTCAACTACATTATATCAAAACTTCAAATTGAATTAAACTAAATTCATCAAATCAATTCTTTAAATACAATTCTTACGTTGATTTCAATAAATCCTATTCATTTCAATAAATCACATTTTTATTTCTTGTTAAAGAAATTCAATTTTCACTTATTTATTGACTTCGTTACAAATTTCAACTCAATTAATAAAGAACTAAATTTCACATAATCGAGAAGTTTCGATTTCACTTATTAACTTTCTTAAATATTTTTCCAAACTTCATAAATAAAGAAACCCCATTTCATTTATTAACGAAGTTCAAATTCACTTAATCAAAAGTTCGATTTTCTCTTATCAAAGAATTCAATTTTTATTCAATTGTCAAATAATTCAATCTTATTCAATTATTTAATAATTTCAATCTTAATTATTAATAAATTCAAAACTTAATAATTACAAACTTGATTATCAATTCAAACTTAATTATTAATTCAAACTTAGTCATCAAATCATTTCAACTTAATTATAAATTCAACTTAATAATTTCAAACATAATTATAATTTCAAACTTAATTATAATTTCAATTTAATATTAAATGATTTTAACTTAATAATTTAAAAACTCAATTATTACTAATTCCAAATTAATTATTAATAAATCCAAATTTAATTTATTAAATAATTAAATTTCAAACAACGTCCTTTCATCAATCACCACGTTAATATTTGTTTCAGATTTCAATCTTTACATTTTCCTTTTTATAAAATTCAAATTCCAACTTCATTTCAAAACTTATTCTTTGCTCGAATAAAATCATTATTTCAAATTATTGACCAATCGGATTTAATTTAATTCTCTATCCTAGGTCAGATTCATTTGGGTATATATCATTTCAACCCGATTCCAATTTCAATTCAAGATCAAACATAATAAAGGGAACTTGCAGTGTGATAACTGGGATGGTGTCAAAGTAAGTAAACAGGCACTAAAAACAATCAATAACAATCCAATAATTAATTCAAATAATCCCGAAATAATCGTATTAATTCGCATTGTTGTTTGTGCGAATTAATAAAATTATCTCTAGAATCTACACTATCATTTCATGTAGACTAAAGATTATTACATTTCGGTTTTTCCACTTGTCGTTCCATTTCAGTTTCAAATTTACTACAACAATTAATCCAATATACGTTCAAAGGTTCAAAGTATAATTTGTCAAATTCTACGTGTCAATTAACTTAACAATTAAAAGGGGTCATATTATTCAAGTTAAGTAATCAAATTCAACACATATGTCGATTTACAATTTTAAACTATCCTACGTCAAATTCAATTGCATAATATTTATCACTTTATACATTACAATTACATCCAATATTAACAACAGTCAATCAATCAATTATCAACCAAACTGTATTATCATCGCATACATAATTAACAGATAATGGTGTCAGATGTCAAAAGTGGACTAATACATAAATAATAGTGCAATAAATAACAGCAGCATATTTCAATTGTCGTTTCAATTGAAATCGAATTTAATAAATAAAAGAATATTAATCGTGAGTGATTGCTCACCTTTCGAGGCAAGAGACGAACGTCACATGCAATGAGCTACGAATTCAAGTGCGAATTGCAAAGCAAAGTAGATTGGCACGAATCGACAAGCAAAGCTGATAAATAGGAATTGACGAAATCAAATCAGAACATAATCGATGATGATAAATGGTATAAGTGAAGTTATATATATAACCTTGTATAACTATTTACATATATAACCCAAACACAATTTAAATTAAATATATATGTAAAATTCAAAATCATCGTTTAACAAAAATTCAAATATTAAGGTCAAGCATGCATTTATAATATTTTTAGTTCGATACATTCAACTTAACAGTTTAACATATATATTTGTATAACTTATAAAATCGACCAATAAACCAAAAATTCTAAAACTGATAAAATGTAAACACAGTATGTTATATTTAAAACAATGTATACGCGTACTATTCAAATATGTAGGCTTTCACTTAAAAACAATGTAATGTAATAGTTCTATAATATAATATACTTCCCAAACATATATTTTTAAACCGCAACCTATAAAATATAATATAGCTTATATATAAAATATTTAAGTAAACGGTACCAAAACGCGTAACATATATATAAACCGATAACTTATGTATATAATCACAATTTACACTTTAATAAAAATCAAAATTTTAAAAATCAATAAAATTTAACTTATTGTAGTATAAACGGCACATTGGTTCCATATAAACTAATATATACTACATAAATAAAAGGTTACATCATAAAACAAGACAGAAATAAGACTTGCTGCAACATTTTTGTATAATTATATCACTGCATTCTTTCTTCTTTTTAGCAAGACTATGCTACTATGATACTATACATATTAGTGTACTCAACCATATTATAAATTAAATATATAATAAACTTACGTTATCATAAACATATGAACGACAAACTATACATATTAGTTTATATCTATCGACTAGTAGAAGTGAACTGTTATATAAAATATGTTAACAAATTTACTAACCAATTCACATGAGCTTACATATATACATCAGCAAACTAAAAGTTAAACATTTATATATATATATCTACAGATATAGATATATAGAACATTAAATATATGCATTTCAATATATAACTTAATTGTTATATGTATACCATTATAATATATATCAGATTATAAAACTTATATACTAACATAAAACCCATAAAATAAACATATACATACAACACTTACATATATATGCAACCGTTCAAGGCAAGGGAAAGAGAAGGTCTGGCTGGAGAGATGGTCTCGGCAAGTCATGGAACTTCGGTAGCCAAGTGGCGCGGCTCCGGCAGCTCTGGCGGAGGTCGAAGAGAGGAGGTACTTACATGCTCTAGTCGAGTTCGGTCGGAGTGGCCGATGGTGGGCGGTTCATGGTGGGGCTTGGCTGCTATGGTGGCGGGTGTGGGTTTTGCTGCCGTAGGCGAGGGGTAGAAGATGCGGCATGCATGAAAAAGATGGGACAGGTGGAGGTGGAAGATGGGTCTGAAGGTGAAGAGGCCGAGGCTCGACTTGGCTGTGCATGGGTCATGGCCAGCTTGGGTTGCGTGCGTTTCAATTTTTTTATTTTTTTTTAATTTTTATGGCAAGACGGGGTGGAGGAAGCAAGGAGAGGAGGCGTGTGGCTTTGGTGCGACTGAACTCAAGGCGTTTGGTGATGAGCAAGCTATTATCAGGGAAGAAGAGAGAATGTGTTGTTATAACAAATGTGCTCACCACTTTATTTAATTTATAAATTTTCTTAAAACGTAATAAAGGAATAGGAAGAGAAGAGATGAGGAGAGCAAGTGCACTTGTGAAGGAGGAAATTTGGAAGAAATGGATGGCCGAGAGAAAAAGCGATTGGAGGAGCAGGCTTCAATATGAAGTGAACATTTATTTTTTTCGAAGCACGGGAATGAAACGTTGAACATTAACGTAAATCTAGGAATATAAAGCGCTACTGCGAATTTTGGAAATTGAAAACGCTAACGGCAACGTTATAAATTGTTAGCAATACATTTTTAGAATAGTCAAAGTCGAACATGAATGCAGACAATTATTAGTTATTAAAAGCATCGATCCATTCATTTTCTGACTTTTGAAACAACGAATGGTCACCGAAGACAAAAGGCTCAATTGGGTACCGATACGGAAGTCGTTCTTTAGATTTCGTCGCACATCGAACTCCAAAATGCACAAACAAATATACCGTAGAGATCAGCACGACGAGACGATCAAAACGGTATAAAAATATCAGTGGTATGATTGAATTATAAAATTCGAATTTTTATACTAGCGGAAAATGCGTAAAAATCGCAGAAAATTAAGACCGACGGAGCCAAAGATGTCCGAATTTGGAAAAACGACAAACTGAAAACTTGCTCAAAAGATGGTTTAGAATTTTTCTATGTAAAATATTTTGGTTTTGAGAACGTTTTATTTTTATCGCTTTTTAACTGATTAGATTGAAGTAAATTTACGCGCGAAATAAACTTTCATATTTTCGGACGAAAATTTACCGGTTGCTATATTTAACTGGACGCTTTCCAAATGTCAAATTTATATTTCAAAATTTTATCGTTTAAATTCCATAAAATTTTCATTAATAACGTTATTAAAACCGGTTAAATTTACGGGTCGTTACATCTGTCCAAGTGCGTATATTTGTTTCTGGTTCTACATATTTAACTTGTATAGCTCGCCAAATTTCTAAGCCATTTGCTTTCATAAAAATACGTATACATGTAGACTAGTAAGCATAATTTGAACGTGTGAATAGTGGTGGTCGTGCAGTTGATTGTCCTTCTTGAAATGTACTTTCCACTTTAAATATGTTTTCAATTACGAGTTACCGTGAATTGAAATAACCTTGCACTGATAACAAATTGAAGGAAGTATGGATCGTATATGTATATCAAATATGCAAGTATACTAAGATACTAACTTATGAACAGTAAATAAAGTATAACAGTAAAGAACAATCACACCAGAGTTTTTATACTGGTTCGGACCTTCCATCCTACGTCCAGTCCCGAAGCTCCTCTTCGGCTTTCACTAATAAAGAACCCTCGCTTTGCTTGGAGGAATAGGCTAGATACAATAGTTTCTTTTATGACAGGAATGTGCTCTAGAAAACACAAATTTTGACAGCTTTGTACAAATCTTCCTATAATCTCCTTTGGGTAATATGTGTATGTGAGATTTTGATTTTAGGAAGTAGAAATGGTGAATATTGTTAGCTCTGGAAATATAGTATGCAAAGAAAAATAGACAGACGATTCAGAAAGAATAGGTGAGTTTAATCTAAAAAATATTTGCATATTTATAGAGAATGAATAGTTATAATAAAGAGTAGTATCTTTTAAGTTTGTTTATTCATTTAAAAAGTTGCATTTGTCGATAGAGAAGAGATATGATGAAGAGTTGCAAAAATGCCTCTTTGTTTGAAGAAGATGCATGTTCGGAAACAAGGCCTATTACTCAGCGTAGACTTCTGAGCATTTTCACAGACGTTTAAGCTGCTGCATATTTTTTAAATAGAACGTATGCTCAGACGTCTGGAAAAACGGGACAGACGTCTGTGTATAGTGTAGTTAAAAACCAGAGCCTTAAATCAGACAACTGATATACAAGGTCGGATGCAGTTTTAGGATTATATAAACTTTTTGTGTGCAAATGCTTTAAGTTAAAACAATATTACTAAAACGAGATTTTACAATTATATCTACACAAATAATAGTACTATCATTAGCTTTGATGATTCTTCTCCTTTGTCGAAATATCTTCTAATCTCCAAAGGCATTTCCTGCAAGTAAATAAGCTATATATATATATATATGTGTATAGTTGTTATCATCGAAACCATAGAATAATGGTTCTAACATGCCTTACCCCGAATCAGGTCCTGAGCTTTGCCATGCTTTGGTCTAGCTAAAGCGAGGTTTAATCCGTGCCTTGCACCACTGCCTTGGGCAATAGTGCGATGCTGCACTATGATGATCCGCTTTTCATAATACCCTAAATATACATCAAATGACAACATTTGACTCTCGATAACCACAAAAGACGGTCCGTCGGGGTAAAATTAAAACTATATTAAACTAAACATGGAATATTAACACAATCTCATAATGAAATGATAACATATAGCATATTGAATGTACATGAACATAACAGGATGAACAATTTATACGATGCAATAGCCTAAGCAATTGATATAAATATCAATACCGAAAACTAGGATACATCAACTTCATACATACATAGTTCTGAATATAAATCTGATACAATTCTCATACATAAATATAGGACTATCATGTACTACCACCACCATAAGTATATATCCAAAATATTGACCTTGTGCCTCCAAAATGCTCTAACTATCGTGCTAGCCTATCCCTAGACGCACTCGACTCATAGACTACTCAATCGAGTACCCGAGTGTTTTCATAACATAAAAAGAGAGCTAAAATGTGGGTCATAATTAAAGCCCGATGTGAAGGGACCTATCTTAAAATACTATATGTCAAAACTATATATACATATGCATATATACACACACACACATATATACACTAGAAGATTCAAAGACACATCTAATTATTACATTAGCGCCTAGTAGTAGTGCAAGGTATGGCTGCTTGGGGCATCATCGTAGCGTGGCACTGCTGCCCAATGCAACAGTGCAAGCCACGGGTTGAACATCGCTCTGACTAGGCTGAAGCACGATAAATCCCCAAACATAAATCGAGGTAAGCAAATAGGATGTTTCGGTTTGGTGAAGTCTGGAGAATCCAATTGTTCGATGTGCGGTTTGCTTGGGAGATCCATTAGGGTCAATGCAAGCGTACAACAAGGGAATTATGGAAGAGAACCACTGATGGCAATGGATCGGTATGACATCTAGGTAGATAGGTGAACACATCATGACAACTGATTGGTAAAAAGACTAGGCAGATGTGTGAAAAAATATGTGAAACAATCGCCATGGTTCAATGTGCGGTTGTACTTGAGAGATCCATTATGGTCGTTGCAAGTGCATGATGGGAGAATCATGGAGAGGGCAACTAGATTCCAGTTGTAGTACTAGTCTAGTTGTACATATTATATTATAAGTTCGTTTTACGGTGTTGGGCCATGCCTTAGTAAGAGTTCAGAACAACATCTAAGGGATACTCGTATCTAGTAGTAGTGTCATATATTCAACACTAAGGAGCACAATAGTGATATGGATTTTCATTTGAGCCAAGAGAGTGGTGTAGGTCTGTATAGAGGCACCCGAGTAACAACGAGATCATATGAGGATACTTGTTGCCCATGCAAATCAAGTGGGTATGCTTTTTGCCCGTTCAAATCAAATGGATGATCTTATTGCCCGATTAAATCAAGAGAGTCTACCCTGAACATGGAAATCGGGAGGTCTATCTCATTGCTATGAAATCAAGGCTATACTCTAGTTTGCTTGCTACATGTTTCAAATAGGTATTGGAAAAGAAATCTCTACCTACATTGTATAGGATTAGGTGTAGGATTGGCTAATCCGAACCGGTACAAAAGCTCCTAGCGTCACCTCTCTTACTTTTACTTTACTTTTACTACATGTACATACATACTACATAAACCCATACGCACACATGCACAGGTGTGTGTGGGTGTGTGTGTGTGTGTGTGTATGTGTGTGTGTGTATATATATGACTGTATGTTAATATATATTTGTGTTCATTATTTGTGTTTGAATTTAAATCTTGAAGTAATTTAGAAAAGTTCCATATAAGTTCTAAAACACTATTCACCCCCCTCTAGTGTTAAAGTAGCCTTAAGATCCATTCACATTAGTACTACATCATTTTCCACATTTGATATCAGAGCATTAGGTTTTCAAAAACTCGTTATTTTATTTTTGGAAAGTATAAACGGCTAGTAACACTTGTAGTACACTTTTTAATACTTTTGTAGAAGGACAATTAATTGCTAGACTCCTACTATTTAATGGTAGTAATTATACTTACTGGTCATGTAGAATGAAAATTTATTTACAATCCAATGGTTTTGATATTTAGAATATCACACAAAGTGAGTAGATTGAAATCCAAACTGGATACTCAACATGGACATTGACCAAAAGACACAATCACTCAATAATTCTAAAACCATGAATATTTTATTTTTCTCCTTAGATAAAAATGAGTTTAATCAAGTTTCTATTTGTAAGTCTGTACATAAAAGTTAGAGAACATTGCAAATCACGCATGAGGGTGCTAGTAAAGTAAAACAAACTAAGATTTCCACTAACCAACCAATTTCAACTTTTCAAAATGAAACCAAATGAGTTCATTTCTAGCATGTATTCTAGAATACAGGATATAGTTTACTCATTAATATCATAAGGTAAAAATTTCTTAGAAGAGGATCAAGTTAGAAAAATTATTAGTTCACTCTCTTCTGAAGGGGATCAAAAGATATAAGCAATAGAAGAAGCGAATGATATGGATATACTAAAAATTAAAGAGTTAATTGGTAATCTAACGTCCTATAAAGCACAGTTGCAGGGTAAAAAGAGAAATAAGGCAACCGAAAAGAAATCAATTCTGTTTAACGCAATAACTGACGATCAAGATTTAGATGATGATGATGATAATGATGCGGAGATTGCTATTATGACTCAAAATTTTAGAAAACTCCTAAAGTATAGAAAGATGAAAAACTTTCGTAAAATTGAAAATAAAAATTTCGAAAATGGAAATATTTTTAGTGTTACGATTGTCGAGAATCCGATCATCTACGAAGAGACTGTCCACAGCCAAAGAAAACAAAGAATTTACCAAACACTGATACATTCAAAAAGAGAAAGAGAGCTTACAACATAACTTTGGATGATTCTGATACTATATCCAATGACAATAAACTAGATACAGAAAATATTAAATGTGTTTCACGGTGATGGAACATAAATCAGAAGAGGCAAAGAAAATGGAAAATCGGTGTCTTTAACATTTTATTATTTTTATTTTTTTGGAAATTATATAGGAAAATAATAATAATAATAATAAGCATATACAATATAAGTATTAAATATATATAACTATAAATATATATGTACATATAAGTAAATATGTACAAATATTTATGTCATATAAATATTTCTTATTTTAAACTTTCAAATTTAGGTTTATATGTCGACATATGTCACAGTGGTATGTCGACATATCTGGCAAAATTTGAGGAATCTTTTCAAAATTCAAACTTTTGAAATTCCCTCTCGTTTGCACTAATTTCAAAATTTCAATTGCTACCTTTTCACCTGTCATATGACCATTCAATCTCCATTTATCCACTCCTTCTTATCTCATCTTCTACACATACTTTAATTTAAAATTCAAACTTATTCTTCACTCTCTTTTCTCCAAAATAATACAATAATGTTTTCCTTAAACCAACCCTCTTGATCCAAAACCATTAGGCTACCAAAAAGATAAAAAGTCAACATTTTAATGACAAAAAGTCCAATGAAACTTATATTAAGTATGCTACTTATGGAAAAATATTTTCAAGAAGGTTTTCAATTTTATTGAATTTTTTTCTTATGGTTTACATGATCTTGCTATAGAAAATGATATCTTTAGTTTAACCGACTTTTCTCAAAATGATTTTGATTGTTATTCTGATTTGGTTAAAATGTTTTATGCTAATTTGAATGGAAAGTTTTTTTTAAGGAGAAGAAGATGAAATTTGGAGTAGTATAAAAGGCACTATTATTATTTTGGATTGTGAATTCTTGGTAGCAAAGTAGTGGAAATAACCTCTCCACTTTTAAAATTAATTATGGTTATAGAGAAGTTATGCACGATTTATTTTCTAATGATGCAGAGTATGGTTTTAGAGGAAAAAATCTTAGGCCTAAATTAAGAATAATGAGTCTTATCTTAAAATAAAGTATCACGCCGAGGATGGGGAATTACAAGAACCCCACTCAAAAAGTTTTCAAAGCACTTTTTACTATTTTTGGAAAATATGATATAAATTGAGCTCAAGTGATTTTGGATGACTTTGTTGAAATGAAAATCTCTAGACATGATAGCACACTTTACCATGGTGTGTATCTCACTACAATTTTAATTATTTTGGTATTGATTTAAGAAGTGAAAACATTTTGCCTCACAAAGTTTTCGACAAAACCAACCTTTATCTTATGCACATCCGTCTTGAAATTAAACTCTATGAATCTATTATTGAAAAAGAAGAGAGATTGGTATGGGAAAAAGAGCAAGAAATTCTTCAAAAAGAAGAAGTGAAGATATGGAAATCAATGAGGAGGAAGAATAAGAAGAAAAAGTAGAGGAAATGGACACATCTCTTGAAAGCTTTGATAAACCATCCTGCTATTCTGACTAAATAATTCTGAAAAACCAAGTGAAGCTTCTCCATAATCAAAAGAAGCTCAAATGTTCTTTTAGTAAGAAGTTCACCGGCCTTTCAAATAAAGTGGACAAATACTTTTGGAAGATTATTTGAACCTTGGTGGAAATTCTTCATCTTCATCAACATCTTTTTAGATCTATTAGCTATCTTTGTACTCTCTAGTTTTATGTATTAGTTTTTATTTCAAATCATTTTCTTTTATTTTTTTTGTTTTGATTATATATCACTCTATTTTTTGAAAAATGCTTAATTATATTTCTACTATTAAACATGTTCTTTTATTCTCTTGAAAGATAAACTATAGTAATATAAAATATAATCAAAAATTAAGGCAAAAACAAAAACATATAATTTCTCCATATACGTCAACATGGTCTGCCAATGTATGTCCACATACACTGGCAGATTTCATATTTTTTTAATTTCAAAAATTAGTTAATTTTTTAAGGGATTAGTTATATCAATCGGATCTTGCACTAAAACGATTTTTCTTCTAGAAAAACTCAAAAAATAATCCATCTTCTTATCCTATTCCTTTCAACGCATTCCTTTCATAAAAATGAATTCAAACAACAATTTTTCAAAACAAAATCTTAGCGAAAGTCTAAAGTAAACTCTTTAATCTTTCAAAGTCTTTGCTTCATTCTTCGCAAAAAAAGACATTTTGAGTCGAGTCAAATGCAGACGATAAAAGAACAGGAAAAATAATTCAATTCTCTTCAACATTTCATTTCTAGTTTTTCCAAACATGTTCAAAGCAACACTCCTGAATGCCCGAAATCTAAAGTGAAAGAAAATAATGAAGATTGGGAAGTAATCAACACTAATCGTATCTTTAGACCCGTAGGATAAGTCAAAGTTTCAAAGAAAATCTAGGTTTTAATTTGTATTTTAAAATTTGTATTTATACTTATAATATTTATTTGTTAAACATTTTAGTCATATTTGTATAATTAACTCTAGTTATATTTATACTTTAATATAACTAATAATAGATGTAAGATTTATGATGAATGGTTGATGCAGATGTAGTTACAGTTATATATAGTTATTTCTCAAAAGTATTATTTTTGCAAATTATTATTAATTTTGTTCTATATGCAACAAAAATATGTCATATCCAGGAGGAGTTTATTTTTTCAACTATTTTTGTTGATGATAAGGGGAGAAAAATATAATATGTGCACATGCTAAGAACGAGTTGTACAAAATAGGGTGAATAATGTTTTGTAACTTATATGGAACATTTCTAAATTACTTCAAGATTTAAATTCAAACATAAATAATCAACACAGATTTATATCAACAGTTAGTCTGATTAACCAACTCCTATGTCCAGTTCAGTATAGTGTATCTACATATTTATTTTCCAACGTCTATTTTAAACAAGTAGCAAGCAAACCAGAATACAGTCTCTATTTCCAGGCAATGAGATATACCCTCCTAATTTCCAAGTTCATGGTTGATTCGCTTGATTTAATCGGGCAATAAGATCACCCATTTGATTAAACGGGCAATGAGCACACCCACTTAATTTAAACTGGCGATAAGTACTCCCAAACAAATAATAGAAGAGAGTTGTTTATTTCCAAATACAAATAGTTGTACTTTGAATCCAAAATATCTTATAGCCCTTTGATAGAACTTTGATCTTTGAATCGTTGAGAGAATACTTGCAAATCAATGAGTAGATTGTATAGAATGAATGTCATAAAGTAGAGATTGAATTTGAGTGAAGAGTATAGAAAGTATATTTTGTGAAATATATAATGATAATTTTGCGTAAGAAGAAAGTGAATAAAGTAGTTATTAAAATTCATTTTCTAGTCCCATTTATATAGTGTTTGATGGGATGTGTCTATTCATGAAGAGATGTAATCAAAAATTACAATTGTTCAAAATCTACAAGGCATCCCACCAATGATCTACATATCGAAATACTTATGTAGGGTATATCGATATTCCCTTGTTAATTTTGAAAAACAATAATTTATTTAAAGTGTTTATAAAATTCTAATAATATGTAAAACTTTTAAACATGGTTTTTAAATACTTTTAATATACAAAATTATTATAAAATATTTTTAAAATTATACTTCAAAAAATAAATATATTGATAATAAGTATTTTGATCAGATAGTATTCAAAGAATAGATGGTTTCTATTCAAGGACTTTCGCAAGTCATTCTAATGTTTATTTCCTATGATCTACATTTTTGAATTCTTCATATCGTTATGTCTAAACTCATGAGTCTTCAAATATCTTGGTCATTTCTAAATCTTGATTTTAGTCCTTTTATTGATCTATCTTCAAACTTGATTATCTTGTACTTTTATGAACCTGCATAATATCATGTAAAAATTTCATACAACTTGAAAAATCATCAGTACCTATATTTATGTGGTTCATCGAAATCGATATCTTCGGTATTAACACAATAATCATATATGTATGAATCATATGGTACTAGGAAGTGTATCTCAAATGGTTAAGCACAAAGTATCCATTCAACAAGAGAAACAAAATATTTGGTGAAATGATACATATAGATGTATGCAGTTTAAAGTCTAATGATAACAAATGGATCTATGTCCTTTGTTAAACTCACATATGAATTATCAAAGAAATGTATATGTGTATTGATACACAAGTAGTCTCATTGAATATAATATGGAAAAACATAAAACGCAATGGAAATAAAAGAATCAAATTTGGTCGAATAAGTGAGTGTATTGGAAAGGTTTCCAAAAGTACCTAAAATGATAATATTTGATTTTAAAAGTCACCCCTCCCTATGGGAAAAAATGATCTATCGATAAGGAGTCTTCGGACTTTGTTGGACAAAGTACGATAAGGATAAGTGAAATTGAGTTAACTTCTTTCTGTAAGGATGTGTACTTAAGAATAAATCCATAAGGTTAAATTTAATTTCATCTAAAGCACAATTTTATGAGATTATACAAGATAATGGTTGATAAGAAATATCTTAGCTTAAGGAGTTGACAGGTTGTGTGAATTGAAAGGCTACACGTAATATTTTCTCATGAGGGATCTTGTGTGGACTACCCAAACGAGTTTGGAACCGACCAACATTAGTTAACTAATTTAAGTTCATAGTACATTTTTGAACGAAGGCAGTTCATAGTGCATTTATGAATGCCTATTCTATCATATCGAGGAATAATTATTGTTTTAAGACACACTAACTTCATAACGAAGGAATTTATTTTAGAAATTATTAGTAGTAAAATGAATTTGGACATGATCCAAAGATAAATTGGTTACGTAATATTAAATAAAATTAACCAAACTAAAATAGATACAACTCATTAGAATATCAAATAAAAACGCCCGCATATTAAAGAAAAACTATAAGTTTCATATCAATATAGAGAAAAATTCTCAGATATCATTAAGTCGTTAAGAGTATTAACTCTACCATATGACACAATGTGAAAATTCGAAATTGATTTCAAGTACATTATCAAAATATGATTTTGATAATTGCATTCAATGGGATATGATCCATCAGTCGTAACTATGTCTTCAAGAAGAAGACGAATGCCATTGGAATATAATAAGAAATGTTGATAAGAATAACATCGTTAATTTTTAATTGTTGAAATCAACATAACATATTCGTGCTTCAACATGCTAAAGTTAATTCGGATTTTACTTGCAAAATTATCAATCAATATGATTTTGAGTTTTGATACATATATATTGAGACGAAAATTTTATATAATAATTTAAAATAGACCGTTGCACGTAATAACTAAAGTGTCTTAAAGTCAATGGGTGTGATAAACAAGTTTGTGAATATCAGATACAACCCAAAAATTAATACAATAGTACTATTCAAAAGGCATCAAATTGACCAAATATTTTGATTAAGAAATCAAATAGTTTGAATTTCAATCAAAATGCCATGGTCGCATGCGTCTATAAGAAAGAATATTATTAGGCACTAAAATATTTCTAAAACTTTAACTAAATAACATATTACTGATTGTTAATGATATACTCGTGTTAAAATCATTCTTAGTTTAGTTTTTAATTCTCGTTATTGGATTCGAAAATGACATCTTTTATAATCAATATAAAATAATGTTAAGATAGTCTCATACGTTATACATTGGTAGCACATTGAAATGTTTAACGTGGAGCGTATGAGATGGATTTCTTATGCATTGTCAATAAGAATTATCACATATTCTATTTAGCCTAATATATCGCATTCCATTTATGTACTTGGTACATTGAGCGAATATCAAATCCAAACTAAGATCACTAAATGGTATTTATGAGTGTTCTCGAGTATTTAAGAAATACAAGGAATAGTTTATAGAAATAATGAGATTCTTATGAAGGAGTATCTTCGAACTTCATAAGTGACGTGGAGTATACTATGTTAATCCAAAATTCATGTTCAACCTTAGCTAAGGAGCCTACAGTTGGAAAAGTTTCAACCAAGAGGCCGTGGCTAATTCAACCAAGAGGCTAAGTACATCATCCTGAATAGCACCACAACAAATATAGTGTGTGCGTGTGGCAATCCATACCTTAGTGGGTCTGAATTTTTACTAATTTAAAAACCCAAATCTACCAAAGTTTAAATCGTTGGTTTTTGGTATCCTAAAAATAGCAAAAGTTTATCCAACCACTATCGAAATAAACTCACAGCGGAGTAGTAAAGTATAATAAAACCTATAGTTACTAACCAAGTTTAACACTTCCAAAATCTGGTGTCCTTGTCATTACCCAGCATGCATAAGGAGATCTATCCTTCCATCATTCCCATCTTTATACCAGTACATGTCCCTTTAAAGTTATCGCATGGATTGTAATGAAGAGGGGCTCAGAACAACGTTCTGCTGATCAGTGAATAACACACTTTATACATAATACTAGTTTATGTTGATTTCCTTTCATTACTGTTATGTCCTTTTATCTTACTTAGTCGTCTTGGCCCCACGTACATGTGAGATACATCCCATCTAATCGAAGTAGATAATAACTACTTTATATGTATAAGTACCATAGTCCCTGTTTTGACCAATGTACTATCCCCGCTAGTATCCATGACCCAACACCTCGTCAGGGTTTATCATCAATGCAGTATCATATCATCGTCCATACTAAAGAACTCCTACAGTGCCTAATAATGACATCATAATTATTAGTTTTATTCTATCCCTTTTTGAAAGATCTCCATAAAGCATTATTTAGCCTTGCCCGTAACAAACAATCTAGCAAACAATTGTGTTGATGCATAACTGAAACGTGATCTACACTACTAGAAGGTGTAGACATTTAGGCGTAACCCTTCCCGCTAACCACTCAAGATTGATGACATTGTCGACCTATGTACAAATCCTACTCTCCAATATGGTATTGAACACACACTGACATAGCACCGAGCCTTGCTTACCATCCTATTTAGTTATGCACTCGAGGTAATACTCATTTGTTACTTAATACCCCCTAAAAGGTTGAAGCATACTCTACTTGCCTTTGACACTTCGACTAAGGCAAACATTCCTATTTGGGCATCCCTCACCTATATGTGAATGTATATAATTTCATGTGTGCTACAGTTGGATATGTCTACATTAATATAATGTATACACAATTGGTGGTAATCCCTTGCAGTAGGCAGACTTATGTTATGTAACACCACTGACCTCGCATTTCAACCCGTTTTAATGACTATGTCATTCTCATCAGATCCAAGTTAGTAGCCAACTTTAATAATTCACACCCATCATAAACGCATACTTGAGGCTGCGTGTGTGTCGGTGTCTATACACATACATACATACATACATACATATATACACATACATATGTATGTGTGCGTGTATATATTCATACTTGTTTAATTATTACGCCTCCAATAGTCAAATGTTAATAATATTCCTTTCCTTTTTAACGCGTTTTCTTCTTATTTCATTTATATCAATTTAATTTCATTTACCGCTTCCTTTAATGGATCCAAATATCTTTTCTTATTTGCTTCCCTTTTTCATTGTTCAACTTATATTTCTATTCTTTTCAACTTTTACTATCTTTCTTTATTTTTTGGACTTTCCATTACCTTTTTTATTTATATTATTACTTACCGTTATTCATTCTATGACTTGACTACCATCTTTTCATTTATTATTTGGTTACTATCCTATCACTATCGCATATATATAAATTTTTCCTCTTAACCCATTATCATTATAACATTTACAATTCTTAATTTGTCCTTGGGGATTTCTGCATTTTAATGCATTGGAATCACATCTCCTTTAAAAGGAAAGGTTAACACTATGAATTTCTATACCTTATCCAAAAAGGGAAATTGTATTTCTTGGAATTACAAGGAAATATCTTTTAGTCTTGAAATAGACAGTACAAAATATGGTAAATATCGCTATTTTATACATCTCTTTCTTTTAGGCTTGTTCCTTGCTATTTGAAATGATACACTTTTATTTATGAATCTAAACTTGATAATCTACAGAAATTTACATTGGAACACCCTACATTCCAATGTATTAAAATACTACTTAAATCCTTATAATTTATTTTAATAACTTCTAATTTACATTTATTTGCATAAATAATTTAATCTATAAATTTAGAAACACTAAATAATTTATCAAATTCAAGGACTACTATTACCCAATATTTTCTTGATTCTAACGCATGCATCTAAGTTATCAGTCACAGACTATGTAGGTAGAGTTTACATATTCATTTTACGTATACAATTAGGCATACAACTCCAAATTTACATCTAGGCATGTAAGAATAAATTTACAATGATATAAATCCAATGTTATATAGAAGTACATAATTTTCCCACTCACCTTTTTTGCTTTTCAAATCTCCAAATCTAATCCATGTTATTCCAGTTTGACTCACTTTTATTCTCCCTATTTGAATACATATATGGCAAACATACATATATCTATTAGAAATCTAGAGCATATCAAAGAAGTGATTTAGATTTAATTTAGATTTTAGATCGAAATTTAAAATTTACCTTGACTTTGATGATTTGATTCGACCATATTCTTCTACCTGATTATTTTTTTCTATTCTCCACTTGTATATGCTTATATAAACTATAACTTTATTTAGAATTAAAAAAATTTCAAGAAGAGAAAATGGTAGAGCTCCGTCGTTGCTCTAAAAATATGAGAAGAAAAGTGAGGGGTTGGACCCGTATTCATAAGTGTTTAAATCAATGTCAGTCGTTAGATCAAATTATTTTAAATCTAAACCATTTGGTTATGTTAAATTTCATAATCGACATCCCAACTGAATGACCAACCCAAGTCAGAGGTCGAACGGTCGGGTTTAATTAGGTTAATTAAGTATGCGACGTTATATTTGTTGATTTAATTCCTTTTAAAATTAACAGAGAAAATTGCAATTTGCGTTAAACTTACTTAAACCCTAAGAAACCATTAATGTTAATTAACATTAATTTATTTCATTAATTACATTTTATTTCCTTAATTATCTATATAATTATTTCTAATCGAAAAACTTAAAACATTGATATCTTCTCCATTTGGACTCCGACCGGAAAACTTTATATATGAAAACTAATCAAAAAATTGCCATAAACACAACGGTGCAAGTTTCATAGCCAAATTCTGACATTTGTAAAAAAATTATGTTTCGGTGTTACTATTTATAAATTAATTTATTTTTAATTAATTATCGTTAAAATTACGGGGTGTTATAGTGTGTGCGCATGTATGTATATATATGCACAAATTTATAACTACGGAAGGGGTGATTTCAAATATTGAAAATCCCATAACATTATTATAAGATAACAGTGTCGTGATATAGAACACGAAATACCATGAACTCACTAAAAGCTGTGAAACATACTTCAAAAAGTTCTACATGACAAAGGTTGTTTATCAGTATCAGAGAGAGTTGATTGACATGGTAGATAATGAAGACAATATAGCATATCCATTCACTAGCGGACTAGCCTGATCATGTTGAGAAAACTGATCGAAAGAATAAGATTAAGATTGCATAATTGAGAGATTGAGAGAGTTAAATGTACACCATAGGGGTAATTATATAATTAGTTATATATTTCTAACTCTATAACCTATCTTGTTCGTAATAAAGGTATTTGTTTTCTATTGTATGCTTTTTATATGTGATTCATTAAGTACGTAATCAATTTAGGTACATTCAATACAAAATTCTTAAACATTATATTATGTGATAATAATTGCAAGGACTTATAATCGTAAGAATATTATTACAATACTAAATAACATATTATTTTAAATATTAACGTTCAAGTTATTTCAAGAAAGAGCCTTAATACATATGTTAAGACCAGGGTATGTAACACCCTTCAAATTTTGACAGTGTATATTACTCATGGTTATTGGGATCACTAAGTAGTTACGTACTAATAGTTATTGGATAACTATGAAATGATCCATCCAAGAGATTCCAATTGGTTAATAACAACTAGGGCAAATAGGAAATCTCAGAATGAACATATTATACGTTTCTCTCAACTTGAGAATATTGTTAAGCTTTAATGTGGATACTCTACTTTGATTATAGTTAAATAATGACATGATGACCGTCGAGCGACTAAAGTTTGCTCTGAGTTGAAGAATTAAAAGTGAATTGGAAAATTCATATCCTTAGTTGTATGAGATTAGCATCATGGCAGCTGTAGTCAACTCAAAGTCAATCTCTGACTGTGGCAATACTATTAATAATAAACGCTAATGTTGAAACAAAAACTTTCTTTATGGACTAATTGAGTTGAATATGAATGATATTAGAATTTTAACCAAAAATAAATAGACGAAGAGAATCAGTAAATAATCAAATTACTAAAAGTTAGTGAGAAAAGCCAAAGGGAAAAAGTGCGGTAGGCTTTATGTATGAGAAATTTGTAGAAATATTGGTTTTCACTTTTTCCACTTTTATAAAGAGAAGGGATTCATCTACTTTTAGGGTTGTCAATAGATATTCAAAAAACCCAAAATCTGTCCGCATCCACATCCAAAAAGCAGATAAATATCCGATATCTGAAAAAATGGATGTGGATATGGATATGAAGACGCATCTGCATTCGAAAATTATCCGTCCGATATTTTTCAAGATTATAGTTTAAATTATGTGTATTTTATTACAATGAAAGATATTTATTTATGGTTTTATTAAGTTTGAAGTTTATATTACATGCACCAAATGCATATTAACTCCTCAAAACTATTTATTACCATTATATTTATTTATTTTTAACACTTTTATAATCAATGGAATCAAAAAAGTTTTATGTGAAACTAAAATTTTCCATTATATTTTATAATTTATCGTTCATTAGCGGATAGGATAATTATCCGATATCCGTCCATATACATGGATTCGGATATCCGATATTCGAAAATGATTTCGGATGCGGATGCAGATATGACACTATTCGCATCCGAAATTATCCATTGACAGACCTACCTACTTATTCCTCTTATAGGCAATTACCATTATTTAGAGGATCATCCACATTTGATCTGTATTCATATTCATAAAATACTATAGCAGCAGATTTTAGGTAATATTATCCAATTTCTAGTTAGCGAGTAGCTAAGAGTCTCTACCCAAAAGTTCAAATTTGTTCAATATTCATAATATCGAACATGTCTTTTTTATCCTTATGTGAATTTGAAGACGTGATGAATCCATAGAAAGGTCGATGAACCAATAATATATCTTGTATGTGTAAACTATATATTTATTTTACATATACCCTACTATGTGTCAAATGAAAATGTTAACCTGCCTTTTGGAAAGGCCCTATGGACAGGCGGATTTGACTTAATCGATTACTCGTTTGTCGAGACTGGAATATGATGCGTTTGAGCCAACTGGATGGATAGACGATCATTCGCGGATGATATATATGATTACAAAGCTAGGGTTCGGCATAATATGGTTCGGTATGGTTGAAGTGCGGCCATGCGGCTTGGTCGTTTGGTCATACATGGCTCAGTCGTGGAGAGGTGGTCAAGCATGGCTCGGTTACTGGTGGTTCGGCCACGCGACTCGGCCGTTCGAACAAGATGGTTCGGTCATACTGGAGTGGTTCGGCGGAAGTTGGTTCGGCCAAAATGGTCAAGGCAAAGTGATTCAATCGAGAAGGTTTCGGAACTAGTGGGTTGATGTGGATTTGGTTCAGCCCTAGTCATTCGGCATAGGTGGATCGGCACGTAGAGATCGGTTTGGCATGTATTCTGAAATAGGATTGGCCTTAGGGTCATTTGGCTCGACCCTTTGTGGTTTGGCTTCGAAGGGATTATGATAGGTGGATCGGCCTCTAGTGGTTCGGCCTATGGGGTCGGTCAGTGTAATTGGAAGTTAGGCATGGAAGAGTGGGTCGGCATAAGCATAAGAGCAAGTTACTTCAAGTCAAGCAAAGGAGTAGCTTTGAGTCGTGAAGCACATTGCTTAGAGCCACAAAAGAGTTTCTCCGGGTCGTCTTCGAGTCATTCTCGAGGCAATATTGGATCAGTGTGTCTTAGCTCATGGTCGGTATATGTGGGTTGATGGATGTAGATCGGCTCGCTTGGGTCGGTCGTAGTGTCGAGTATGGTTCGGCTATGGCCTTGATGGGCCTGTACCACTCGGGGAGCCCAGTACCTCGAGTTTAGCCTATAAATACAGCATGTATGGCTTCAGAAAAGGGGATCTTCATTTTGCTTCCCTTCTTCTTCTACACTAAGGCTGCTCTGCCATTATTGTTCTAAAAACTCTGGATTGTAACTGTAATTGATTCTAAAATTAATAAAAAGGAGATTTCTGGAGTGGACGCAGGCCGGAGTCAGCCGAACCACTATAAATCCTTTGTTATTACCGCTTTCTCTTTAATTTTATTGTTCTTCATATTTGTACTCTCTACATACATTCTATCTGTGATTTGTGATTGTGATTTGGTGCTTTCATCTGATTTGGATGTTAGTGACCAATTTTGGAGCTAACATTTTGGTACTTTCACTGAGAAAGCTAGCACTCAGGGATTTAGAAGCTTGGATTTTGGATTTAAAGGCGTAGGAACTGGATTCTGGAGACTATGACAAAGCAATCAACTAGGAGACGGAGGACGGAAAGAAGTCGGTAGGGGGAAGTCAAGAGGTTTTCAATAGAGCTAATCAAGCCTACGTCTACGTCACTAGGGACGAGATGCATGTCATAATGAATTCCATGCAGGAATAGTTGAAAAGGCAAGACGAAATGATGCAGGGACTTTTTAGACAACTTGGATAAGCAGGAATTACTGGAGCTCAGATCCATGGAGCTGGATCAAAAGGACTCAATCGGTAGGTAGATGGAGTGGTTCAGCAGGGGCAGCCCCCAATCAATAAACAACTATTGATTTGGATGGACCTAGACTCGGGTGGATGCCACCAGGTAATGCTGGACCAACCCATGAAGGGACACCAGATGATGCTGCGCAACCCGACGCCAATAGGAATATAGGATACGTGATGAGGAGTATGTACCGGAATTCCCTCGTGGACTTGAAAGGCAGTTAGGAAATGTAAATGGGGGGCAACCCTTGGTTGGTAACACCGGATGGGCTAACATCATCAGGAGAACCATTCACGGAGGTCTGACAAACGGGATTTGGAGGGAGTCAACAAATGTTCGTTTACCCGCAACATCAAGATAGCTAGGAATCCACCCGATTTCAAACTAACCAATCTGGAAGCATACAACGGTTGTAACGATCTCGATTTTTTTGAGTCAAATTGAATTTGATGATTGAATTAATTTTTGAAATTAAATTGTGAATTAAATAGAGTTTTTTTCTAAAATAAAATAAAATATTAATTATTTATAGATATTAATTTTAAATTTAATTGAAAATTTATTTGAAGATGTGAGAATAAAATATAAATTGTGTTTGAATTTTCAAAATTAATAGATGATGTTTATTTATTTATATGAATGGGTTATCATTTGAAATTTGATTCGAAGTCAGAATATAAATGTATTGAAAAATAAATTTGATTTGGAAATCAAGAATGAATATTTTAGAAATAAAATTGGATTTATAAATTTTATATTTCCAAGGAACTAATATATATGTGGATATATATATATATATATATATAATTATTTATTAGTAATGAATAATTTGATTTTTAATCATTTGTCTTTAAAATTGTATAAGTACAAAATAAAATGTATGAATGCAAATGTAAGTAAAAATAATTGAACCGTATGTATAATGATTTGAAACAAGATTTAATAAAAGTTTTATAACATACATATCTTTTGGAAATATAAGTATAGAATAGATATAACATGTTTTATAAATTGAAATAAAATAAGGTTTGAAACACAAAATATAAATGATTCAAATAAGGGGTTTAAAACACGATTTGTAAATAAAAATTAAAGACAAGGGTTGAAACATAAGAAAAGCATTTTTAAGACATTTGTAAACATACAAAGACATGCATAATACATTTGTAAAATATTGATACAAATATTGACAAGTGTTGAATTAATTGAACAAGTGGCATTTATGATTTAATTTGAATTAAATAAAACATTTTCTCAAATATGAAATTTCAAAACAGTTCAAAAAGAAAATCTCAAACAAAATTCAATTTTATCAAACCTGAGATATAAATGCATTTCAACCTAAAAAAAACTCAGATCAAAAAGGCAAATTTTATCAAAACCAGATCAAAATATGAAACCAGAAACTGAAATCAACTCAAGTTGTTCAATCTGGGATCAAATTCAAGCAGCAATCAAAACATTCAAAAGCTGGAAGATTAAATTCAGAGGACAAGAAAATGAAAACTAAAAATTTAAAGCTTTAGTTTCAAAACATGAAAAGAAAAAAAACAGAATCAAAGCAAAGTTCAGGTTTCAATTCGAGCTACAGATCAGATTCACTACAACTACTTCAACCTAAGAAATGCAATGCAAAGAAGATTCAAGATCAACTGAAAATCATAGCAAAACAATAATCATTTCCAGACTTTCACAATACAGGCTATCCTCTATCTTCCTTAAGTTGAGCAAATCTGACCTCCTTTTTCTTAAATTAGATCTATGAATCATCTGGATGCTTTGTGGAGAAGTGGTTGTGAAAAATGATAAGTGAATGTAAATAGCTCTGCTATCTATGTTTGTGTGTAATTGAAGTATGCATGACTGTATTTATTTGCATATACTCTGTTGTGCTTCCAGAACTGAGATTAACCAAAGAAAAACTTAAATCTCTCCATATAATCGAATTAAAGATATGATTATAAAAGAGAAAAGGATTATATGAATGTTATATCAATTTTAAAAATAGTTTTGAAAATTTATATCAAGAAATTAATTCAAAAATTGGAATTCATAGTGAAATATATATATATATATGGTAAAAATTTATGATTTTAAAATTGTGTTGCGATTTCATAATTCGATTTGTAATTGACAAAGAGGAATTTTAGTAGTAAAGTAGAGATTTTTAATTTTCTATTGAGTAAGAAATCGCTAGTGGAACAGAGGAGATATTATGGGCAAATTCCGGCCATCGATGCCATGATAATCGTCGTGGTTGACACTGGGGGAAGGTCGTGGATAGGTGATTGTAAGAAAAATACTCAAAGCGGTTATAAATGATCGAGGTTGTGGGATGATGATGGTTTAGGGTTTGGAGACCCGTTTGAGTGGCAGTTGGATTCAAAGATTGATCGTTATCAATATTGCATCGAGTTGCATCGGTCTGAGGGGAAAGGAAAGAGGGGACTTCGGCGGGGCTATGGTCATGGTGGCGAGGGTCCTGATGGCCAGAAATGGCAAAAAAATGGAAGATTGGTTGGTCGAGTTGCACCAGTTTTTGATGATTTGCTCGATTTTGAATGCTTTTTGAATTGAGAGATGTGAGTGTTAGAGATTGATGGGGGCATGTGCGTCGACATGCTAAAGATTGTCAAAATGATCGGAATCGCTCCGACGAACTGTGCATATGCATACGTGAAACTCGGTGCACCTAGAAAGCATGGTAGGTGAAGAAGACGATGGCTACTCGGGCTCATGTGCGTGTAGAAGAGCGTTTGTCTCGAAGCAGTTTTAGGAATGAGTTGACTTAGGTTGTTGCTCGAGAGGAATTGGGTATGGCTCGGGTAAAAACAAGTTTGGCTCGGGTTTTAAATGATAACAGGCTTGAATCAAAAGTTCAAATGATACCAGTTTTAAATTTGAACTTATCCTTTGAAAGTAAATATTGACTTAAGTTTGGGAATAAATCAAAAGTTTAAGATAAGTATTTTCGAAGTAATTAAGTTAAAAGTTTTGTTTTATGTAATCTTTGTTTTAAAAGTTTATTTTAAATAAACCTGGAAATGGAATTTAGAGGTTAACGAGGTTTTATGAAGATAAAAGGTTTACCTTAAATAAATGTTTTGATAAAACATGGTTAATTAACTTTTAAAGTTTAAGTTAAGTTTATTTATTAAGGGAAATTAGTTACTTAATAAAAGTAATTAAGATAAATTAATTAATAATTCAAGTTTAATTAACCAAGTACTTAAAGAATAATTAATTTAAAGATAATTAGTTACTTTAAAAAAATATAAATAAATAAATAATTAAGGATATTTAATGATTTAAAGATGGGTTAATCAAGTGTTTAAAGATTAATAAATTTAAAGAATAGTTAATTAAGGTGATTAATTAATTAAGGTAAATAATTTGAGAATAATTAATTAATCAAAGGTTAATTAATGAAAGTAATTAAGGGATGATTATTAATTAGGAGTTAATTAATTATTGTAATTAATTAAGGATAATTAATCAAAGGATTAGTTATTAATTAAAGGTTAATTAATTTATTAATAAATGATTAAAGAATAATTAATCAAAATGGTTTGTAATTAATTAATATTAATTAACCATGATTAGTGTTTACTCATAAGTAATAAATCTGATTTAAATTAATCAGATAATTATTTGATTTTGCTTATGGATGTATAAATTGTGTAAATGCTTGAGTTTATCTATAATGATTATGTAATATGGATTGTTTCGATTGGGCTATGTGTGTAAATTATTTATCTATAATGTATTTACATATTATCTATGATGCATTTACATATCTATCTGTGAATCTGTGAATAATGATAAGCGTTATTGGAATATACCGCTTATCGATATTGATATGATTAAATCTGTGATGATAAATGATGTTGCACTACTGTGTAAAACCCCTGGACTACATCGTACACACACAAATATGGATTTCACGAGGAAAACGGTTAAGTCACGGATATTTGAATTTAATGAAATGGTTCTAAAAATTGAATTTTTGAATTCAAATGATTTTGGAAATGGAATTGCGTTGAAATTGAAAAGGCTTTTGAAAAGGAATTTCAAAGATAAAAGTTATTTTTGAATAACTTGATTTAGTTTTGAAATTTGATCTAAATTTGAATTCAAATTCAAAATTGAAATCCATATTGAGAATTTATGATGTAAAAAGGTTATACAAGTTTGTATGGGTTTTAAACCATTTTAAAAGTGTTGTTTTGAGAATTTAAATTTAACCCAACATTTAAGGGCTTTAAATCATGTAAATGTAATTGGATTTTTTCCGAAATGAAAACTATTAGTTTTCAAATAATAATAGCTTTCATATAGAGAAAGGATTTCCAAATTATGTTGAAAAGATTTCAAGTTTGAAGTAGAATGGTATTGAAAGCTATAATTAAATCTTTGTGAAAGATAGTTAAACCCTGTTTTGAAATTGAAGAGGATTTTAAATGGTGTATCTTTTATATATAAAAGATTTCAAACGGGAATTATTTTGAAAGTTATGAATGAATCTTTGGAAATTATTTTGAAAGCAATCAAATGAGTCTTTGATTTAAAGACCGGATGAGTTAATCCAATTTGAAATGGAATTGTTTTGAAAGCTATGAAATGAGTCTTTGATTTAAAGACCGGATGAGTTAATCCAATTTGAAATGGAATTGTTTTGAAAGGCTATGAATGAATCTTTGTGAAAGATTGATAAACCTTGTTTTAAATTGAAAGGGGTCTTAAAAGTGAATCTTTTGTTTAAAAGATTTAAGTGTGGAAATTGTTTAAAACCATTGTAGGTTTTTGAAATGAATCTTTCTGTTTAAAAGATTGGAAATGGTAATTTGTTTAAACTAATTGAATGAAAGTTTTTGGGCTTTAAGCTGTAATTTAACTGAGATCTCATATCCATATGTTTTTAAATATTACGCTCACTATTCGGTTTAGCCGGGAGAGAAGTTTGTGTCATATAACCCATTTCGAATAGTGATACGACATTATGGATAGCAATTGAAGACAGGTGGTGAAGACCGCATACTTTTGAAAGCGAAAGGATAACCCGTCGAATGTCTCTACACCGAATGGCCCCGGGTATAGAGATTTGAGCACCCTTTGTGATGAGGAGTCTGAACGTGATTAGGGATTATCCGGATTTGCAAGGGCTTCTTTGTGAAGTGCCTTCGGTTCTGTTCGAACCCGGAGCAGACTTGTATGGATGTATGTCTGATGTTAAACTTTGAGATGTAAAGCTGGTTTCTATCAAATACATTTCTGTTTAGTAGCGGAGATTTATTCTCCTAGCTTAACACCCTTCTCTAAGATGTACGAGCTCAGAGGTTATGTAGTTGATGGTTACTAGTGATACATTCCCAATTTGGTAATATGGCATACGAAGTGCTGATGATCATTTGTTGATCGAAGCATGGCTTTGGTGAAAAGCGTAGCTTTGTGGACATAACTTCGTCGAGCCTCACAACCCAGAAATGGTCGAAACAGGAATGTTGCGGCAATGTTTTTAGAGGTTGAGCCCCTAGGGTATGTCCATTTCCTTCTGGATAAGAGGTGGTATCATAGTATGGATTCCAGATATTTAACCTATGTGGTTGTTGCAAATTTATTGCTTTGTTGCTATTTGTTGGCGAATCCCGGGATAAAGATCGGTAACGACCGGGGATGGCATACTTGTGTGTTAGTTACCTATGTTATAACTTGGTTAAAGCGTGAGGTAACGTCGGCCTTGTGTTAGCAGAGATCCGGTTAGGTTCTCGGGGGCGTCCTTCCATAGGCATATCCATTTCGGTAAGGAAGTTTCTTTGCCTGACCATTTGTTGGAAATCCAATCATCCAATACGCGCCCTTTACGATTTCAATTGTATAACCTGTCATTCTTAAATGGTAGCTATAGTAGGCATACGACGAAAATTGGTATGCTGGCTAAGATTGATATTATACTTTCGAAATGTTTTCTGCACTATGCACTAATAATAATATCAAAATGGTTTTCGCGTATCCAGCATTTTTGACTGTCATAAGGAGAAATCTCCTTCAAGTGTGCGCTTGCATTGTGTGTGTGGCGGGAGGCCTTATGGCAGTTTCATTTTTTCAAAAAGCCTTGTGA
Organism: Allium cepa; assembly: GCA_030765085.1. Classification (NCBI taxonomy): domain Eukaryota; kingdom Viridiplantae; phylum Streptophyta; class Magnoliopsida; order Asparagales; family Amaryllidaceae; genus Allium; species Allium cepa. The sequence goes on along the minus strand of CM060935.1, from coordinate 693,252,977 downwards.
ATTTCTTTTTAAAGATAAACTGTTTTGTTTGCTCATACCAGTCCCATGACTGACCAGGAGTTTATTGTTTTCTTCCTAAACTCTGGGTGCTCACAATTTACCACACGGGTAGTCTAGTGTTGGGTTTTCCAGATAGTAGATATAGATATCGATTCGGTAGCTTTCAGCTTTCTCTTTGGTATTCTTTGGAGACTTTGGATATTGAAGCCTTTGGTTAGGACGACTGACCGTGCTTAGCTTGGTGCAACGTGATAGGGGTTCGAACTATCTATGGAGATTGCTGATATTGGAGTTATCTCTTTTGCTATTTGTTTTCCGTTGTTGTTTATTGTCTCTGATATTCTTGTGTCATATTGATATCATTGTTGTATATCATTGGATATTGTATCATTGGAGTTATATGATATTGTTCGTTTTCTTCCGTTGTGTTGTTGTACTTAATGTGTTATAAGCTCCGGCGAGCCAGATTCGACGTTTGAATCTGCGGCATTCGAGTACAAGTGAAGTACGGGCGTCGATTTTCAAAGGGCGAGTCCGGATCATCACATTTGGTATCAGAGCTGAAGGTTGAAACTTTATCTTAGGAGTATAACACATTAGGTAGCTCATTAGAGATAGGGTGAAGTATACCCTAGAATGAGTATATCCCTAAGATATCCATTCGTATGTCTCGGTAAATTCTCTTACTATCCACTGATAGTGAGTATGAGTGCGAGAAGAGGATGAGATAGGGGATAGGGAAGTACCACTACAAATGGTCAATACCTGTAACAACAACGGAAACAATCTTTTCCTATCAATCTCTTTTGTTCATCATCTCTACTCAATTATTTGATGGTCCCTGGCAGCTCCAGGAAGAAGCTTTGATATATTTGCATGGGACACAAACTCCAGATGGGTCAGAATTGTTTGTTTGGATGAATTGTTTGCTTTGATTGTTATGATTGTTAGGTATATTTTGGTTGTTTAAACTAAAAGTTTTGGGATCCATATATATGTCTATTCTTTGGGGTATTCCGACTTGAGCTTGGAATCCATACCCAGTGTTTGATAATTATGGAAGATTAAATTCATTTATCTATTCTTTGGGGTCTCGATACATTCTACGAATGGTTAGTTGTCCTTCAAACTAACCAGTCCCTTGTATTTTTCGTAGACTGTATGACCCGAGTACTTCGTGAAATGTTAAATGAGTTTGTTCTCGTATCTATTGTTGATATTCTGATTTAGTAAGCCAAATGCAGAATAGATATTCAGTTTGATCTGGAAAACTGTTTCACTATTTTTCTGTATTTCTTTGTTGTCCTCCGGCCTATAAATTTCGAGGATGAAATTTTCTTAAGGAAAATCTGTAACGATCCCGACTTTTTTTGAGTCAAATTGAATTTAATAATTGAATTAATTTTTGAAATTAAATTGTGAATTAAATAGAGTTTTTTCTAAAATAAAAATAAAGTATTAGTTGTTTATAGATATTAATTTTAAATTTAATTGAATATTTATTTAAAGATTTGAGACTAAAATATAAATTGTGTTTGAATTTTCAAAATTAATAGATGTATGTTTATTTATTTATATGAATGGGTTATCATTTGAAATTTGATTCGAAGTCAGAATATAAATGTATTGAAAAATATATTTGATTTGGAAATCAGGAATGAATATTTTAGAAATAAAATTGGATCTATAAATTTTATATTTCCAAGGAACTAATATATATGTGGATATATATATATATATACACACACATATAATTATTGATTAGTAATGAATAATTTGATTTTTAATCATTTGTCTTTAAAATTGTATAAGTACAAAATAAAATGTATGAATGCAAATGTAAGTAAAAATAATTGAAATGTATGTATAATGATTTGAAACAAGATTTAATAAAAGTTTTATAACATACATATCTTTTGGAAATATAAGTATAAAATAGATATAACATGTTTTATAAATTGAAATAAAATAAGGTTTGAAACAAAAAATATAAATGATTCAAATAAGGGGTTTAAAACATGATTTGTAAATAAAAATTAAAGACAAGGATTGAAACATAAGAAATGCATTTTAAGACATTTGTAAACATACAAAGACATGCATTATACATTTGTAAAATATTGATACAAATATTAACAAGTGTGGAATTAATTGAACAAGTGGCATTTATGTTTTAATTTGAATTAAATAAAACATTTTCTCAAATATGAAATTTCAAAACAGTTCAAAAAGAAAATCTCAAACAAAACTCAATTTTATCAAACCTGAGATATAAATGCATTTCAACCTGAAAACAAAACTCAGATCAAAGAAGCAAATTTCATCAAAACCAGATGAAAAACTAAAACCAGAAACTGAAATCAACTCAAGTTCTTCAAACTGGGATCAAATTCAAGCAGCAATCAAAACATTTTAAAAGTTGGAAGATTAAAATCAGAGGAGAAGAAAATCAAAACTAAAAACTTAAAGCTTTAGTTTCAAAACATGAAAAGAAAAAAACAAAATCAAAGCAAAGTTCATGTTTCAATTCGAGCTACAGATCAGATTCATCTACAACTACTTCAACCTAAGAAATGCAATGCAAAGCAGATTCAAGGTCAACTGAAAATCATAGCAAAACAACAATCATTTCCAGACTTTCACAATACAGGCTATCCTCTATCTTCCTTAAGGTGAGCAAATCTGACCTTTTTTTCTTAAATTAGATCTATGAATCATCTGGATGCTTTGTGAAGAAGTGGTTGTGAAAAATGATAAGTGAATGTAAATAGCTCTACATGCCTATGTTTGTGTGTAATTGAAGTATGCATGACTGTATTTATTTGCATATACTCTTTTGTGCTTCCAGAACTGAGATTAACCAAAGAAAAACTTAAATCTCTCTATATAATCGAATTAAAGATATGATTATAAAAGAGAAAAGGATTATATGAATGTTATATCAATTTTAAAAATAGTTTTGAAAATTTATATCAAGAAATTAATTCAAAAATTGGAATTCACAGTGAAATATATATATATGGTAAAAATTTATGATTTTAAAATTTGTTGTGATTTCATAATTCGATTTGTAATTGAAAACGAGGAATTTTAGTAGTAAAGTCGAGATTTTTAGTTTTCTATTGAGTAAGAAATCGCCAGTGGAACAGAGGAGATATTATGGGCAAATTCCGGCCATCGACGCCATGATAATCGTCGTGGTTGACACTGGGGGAAGGTCGTGGATAGGTGATTGTAAGAAAAATACTCAAAGCGGTTATAAATGATCGAGGTTGTGGGATGATGATGGTTTAGGGTTTGGAGACCCGTTTGAGTGGCTGTTGGATTCAAAGATTGATCGTTATCAATATTGCATCGAGTTACATCGGTCTGAGGGGAAAGAAAAGAGGGGACTTCGGTGAGGCTATGGTCGTGGTGGCGAGGGTCCTAATGGCCAGAAATGGCAAAAAATGGAAGAGTTGGTTGGTCGAGTTGCACCAGTTTTTGATGATTTGCTAGATTTCGAATGCTTGTTGAATTGAGGGATCTGAGTGATAGAGAGGGATGAGGGTATATGCGTCGACATGCCGGAGATTGTCACGATGATCGGAACCGCTCCTACGAACTGTGCATTTGCACGCATGAAACTCAGTGCATCTGGAAAGCATGGTAGGTGAAGAAGACGATGGTTACTCGGGCTCGTGTGCGTGCAGAAGAGCGTTTGGCTCGAAGCAGTTTTAGGAATGAGTTGACTCAGGTTTTTGCTCGAGAGAAATTGGGTATGGCTCGGGTGAAAACAAGTTTGGCTCAGGTTTTAAATGAGAACAGGCTTGAATCAAAAGTTCAAATGATACCAGTTTTACATTTGAACTTATCCTTTGAAAGTAAATATAGACTTAAGTTTGGGAATAAATCAAAAGTTTAAGATAAGTATTTTCGAAGTAATTAAGTTAAAATTTTTGTTTTATATAACCTTTGTTTGAAAAGTTTGTTCTAAATAAACCTGGAAATGGAATTTAGAGGTTAACGAGGTTTTATGAAGATAAAAGGTTTATCTTAAATAAATGTTTTGATAAAACATGGTTAATTAACTTTTAAAGTTTAAGTTAAGTTTATTTATTAAGGGAAATTAATCACTTAATAAAAGTAATTTAGATAAATTAATTAATAGTTCAAGTTTAATTAACCAAGTACTTAAAGAATAATTAATTTAAACATAATTAATCACTCAAAAAAATAATATGAATAATTAATTAATTGAGGATAGTTAATGATTTAAAGATGGGTTAGTCAAATGTTTAAAGATTAATTAATTTAAAGAATAATTAATTAAGGTGATTAATTAATTAAGGTAAATAATTTGAGAATAATTAATTAGTCAAAGGTTAATTAATGAAAGTAATTAAGGGATGATTATTAATTAAGAGTTAATTAATTATTGTATTAATTAAGGATAATTAATCAAAGGATTAGTTATTAATTAAAGGTTAAATAATTTATTAATAAGTGATTAAAGAATAATTAATCAAAATGGTTTGTAATTAATAAATATTAATTAACCATGATTAGTGTTTATTCATAAGCAATAAATCTGATTTAAATTAATTAGATATTTAATTGATTTTGCTTATGGATGTATGAATTGTGTGAATGCCTTGAGTTGATCTGTAATGATTCTGTAATGTGGATTGTTTCGATTGAGATATGTGTGTGTATTATTTAACTATAATGTATTTACATATTATCTGTGATGCATTTATATATCTATCTGTGAATCTGTGAATAATGATAAGCGTTATTGGAATATACCGCTTATCGATATTGATATGATTAAATCTGTGATGATAAATGATGTTGCACTATTGTGTAAAACCCCTGGACTACACCATACACACACAAATATGGATTTCACGAGGAAAACGGTTAAGTCACAGATATTTGAATTTAAAGAAATGGTTTTAAAAATTGAATTTTTAAATTCAAATGATTTTGGAAATGGAATTGGGTTGAATTTGAAAAGGCTTTCGAAAGGAATTTCAAATATAAAAGTTATTGTTGAATAACTTGATTTGGTTTTAAAATTTGATTTCAATTTGAATTCAAAATTTGAAGTTGAATTCTATAATTGAAAATTTATGATGTAAAAAGCTTGTACAAGTTTGTTGGGTTTTAAACCATTTTAAAATTGCTGTTTTGAGAATTTAAATTTAACCCAACATTTAAGGGCTTTAACTCGTGCAAATGTAATCGGATTTTTCCGAAACGAAAACTATTGGTTTTCAAATAATAATAGCTTTCGTATAAAGAAAGGATTTCCAAATTATGTTGAAAAGATTTCAAGTTTTAAATAGAATGGTTTTGAAAGCTATAATTGAATCTTTATGAAAGATAGTTGAACCCTATTTTGAAATTGAAGAGGATTTTAAATGGTGTATCTTTTATATATAAAAGATTTGAAACGGGAATTATTTTGAAAGTTATGAATGAATCTTTGGAAATTATTTTGAAAGCTATGAAATGAGTCTTTGATTTAAAGACCGGATGAGTTAATCCAATTTGAAATGGAATTGTTTTGAAAGCTATGAAATGGGTCTTTGATTTAAAGATCGGATGAGTTAATCCAATTTGAAATGGAATTGTTTTGAAAGGCTATGAAATGAGTCTTTGTGAAGGATTGATAACCTTGTTTTAAATTGAAAGGGGTCTTAAAAGTGAATCTTTTATTTAGAAGATTTAAGTGTGGAAATTTTTTAAAACCATTGAAGGTTTTTGAAATGAATCTTTCTGTTTAAAAGATTGGAAATGGTAATTTGTTTTAATTATTTGAATGAAAGTTTTTGGGCTTTAAGTTGTGATTTAACTAAGATCTCATATCCATATGTTTTTAAATATTGCGCTCACTATTCAGTTTAGCCGGGAGAGGGCTTTGTGTCATATAACCCATTCCGAGTAGTGATACGACGTTATGGATAGCAATTGAAGACCTGTGGTGTAGACCAGATATTTTCTAAAGCGAAAGGATAACCCGTCGAATGTCTCTGCACCGAATGGCCCCCGGTATAGAGATTTGAGCACCTTTTGTGATAGGGAGTCTGAACGTGATTAGGGATTATCCGGATTTGCAAGGGCTTCTTTGTGAAGTGCCTTCGGTTATGTTCGAACCCGGAACAGACTCGTATGGATGTATGTCTGACGTTACACTTTGAGATGTAAATCTGGTTTCTATCAAATACATTTCTGTTTGGTGGCGGAGATTTATTCTCTTAGCTTAACACCCTTCTCTGAGACGTACGAGCTCAGAAGTTATGTAGTTGATGGTTACTAGTGGTACATTCCCAATTTGGTAATGTGGCATACGAAGTGCTGATGATCATTTGTTGATCGAAGCATGGCTTTTGTGAAAAGCATAGCTTTATGGACGTGACTTCGTCGAGCCTCACAACTCGGAAATGGTCGAAACAGGAATGTTGCGACAAGGTTTTTAGGGGTCAGCCCCTACGGCATGTCCATTTCCTTCTAGATAAGAGGTGGTATCTTGGTATGGAACCCAGATATTTAACCTATGTGGTTGTTGCAAATTTATTGCTTTTTTTCTATTTGTTGGTGAATCCCGGGATAAAGGTCGATAACGATAGGGGATGGCATATTTGTGTGTTAGTTACCTATGTTATAGCTTGGTTAAAGCGTAAGGTAGCATCGCCCTTGTGTTAGCAGAGATCCGGTTAGGTTCTTAGGGGCGTCCTTCCAGAGGCGTACCCGTTTCGGTAAGGAAGTTCCCTTGCCTGACCATTTGTTGGAAACCCAATCATCGGATACGCGCCCTTTACGATTTCAATTGTATAACCTGCCATTCTTAAATGGTAACTATAGTAGGCATACGAGGAAAAGTGGTATGCTGGCTAAGATTGATATTATACTTTTGAAATGTTTTATGCACTATGCACTAATAATAATATCAAAATGGTTTTCGTCAATCAAGCATTTTTGACTGTCATAAGGAGAAATTTCCTCCAAGTATGCGCTTGCATTGTGTGTGTGGCAGGACGCCTTATGGCAGTTTCATTTTTTCAAAAAGCATTGCGAATTTCTTTCTTCAAAAAGCATTGTGAATTTCTTTCTAAGATAAACTGTTTTGTTTGCTCATACCAGTTCCATGACTGACCCGGAGTTTATTGTTCCCTTTCTAAACTCTGGGTTCCCACAATTTTCCACACGGGCAGTCTAGAGTTGGGTTTTTCAGATAGTAGATATATATATCGATTCGGTAGCTTTCATCTTTCTCTTTGGTATTCTTTGGAGACTTTGGATATTGAAGCCTTTGTTTAGGACGACTGACCGTGCTTAGCTTGGTGCAACGTGATGGGGGTTCGAGCTATCTATGGAGATTGTTGATATTGGAGTTATCTCTTTTGCTATTTGTTTTCCGCTGTTGTTTATTGTCTCTGATATTCTTGTATCATATTGATATCATTGTTGTATATCATTGGACATTGTATCATTGGAGTTATGTGATATTATTCTTTTTCTTCCGCTGTGTTGTTGTACTTAATGTGTTATAAGCTCCGGCGAGCCAGATTCGACGTTTGAATCTGTGGCATTCGAGTACAAGTGAAGTACGGATGCCGATTTTCAAAGGTCGAGTCCGGATCGTCACAATGGTAAGACGGATCCCACTGACCACTTGATGAGGTACACAAGGCATATAGAAATGCTGGGGGGCTCGGAAGAGGTTATGGCTCGGTGTTTCCTTCTTTACTCGATCGACATAGCTGCTATGTGGTTCAGAAAGCTAGAGGATGGATCTATTGGAACATGGACAGAACTGGTGGATAAGTCCTTGAGATAGTTTCAAGTTCACATAAAAAGGCCAAAGAATGTGATGACACTGACGTTAGTTAAGTAGAGGGCGGATGAGTCGCTCAGGACTTTCTTAACTCGGTTTAATGCAGCAGTTGCTTCGATGGATCGGCCGGATCCATCAATGGTTCTGATGGCGGCAGAGTTAGGAGCCAGGGATGATTTGGATTTCAAAGTATCGTTGATACGGGATCCACCACTAGATCTTGAGAAATTCTTTCACGAAGCTGAGAGATTTATTCGACAAGAGGATTCATGTTTGGATATAAAATCAAAGGAAGTAAACATGGTTAAGGATGGAGGACCGTCCGGTGAAAGCTCGGGTAAAGACAAGGATAAACAGAAAAGGAAGCGTTGGGGAGAACCAAAATTCTCCACTTACATAGGATTGAATGCAACATTGGAGTGGATATACTTGGACACTCGAGATCGCCTTTCATATCGAAGGCCGACAAGGGGAGAACCCTTTGAACACGAAAGGACAACGGGAAGGCACTGTCTCTTTCATGACCTGGACGGGCATGATACTAACAGCTGCTGACATCTAAAGGATATAATCGAGGAGCATGTAACGAATGATTAGTTGCGATAATATATCGAAACTCGGAATGCGGCGGTGGAACAGGAGCACCCACCGCCTATGTTGAATGACGAAGGCACGAGGCCTAGGAATGGTAGCCGTTTGGTCATCAACTAACCGTAATGGCCTGGAATTACTAACAAACTTTGGGAAAACGGCTAAACCACTTACTCATGTACAGGGTCGAAGATAACCCTTAAGGATGCTCCGAGATGATGGTTTATCGAGACGCTGCGGTTTGTGAAATCTATTTTTTCCATTTGGCTTGGCCATTTGCTTTTTTCTGCTTTTGTTTTGAAGTTCAGTTTGGACTCCCGGTTTTGTTGGTTTCTTGGTTTGGATTTTGGTTTGGATGCTTGATTTTTGATTTGGATTTTGATCTGGGCTTTTGATATGGATTTCTAGTTTTCTTGTTTGAATCTAGATCTCAGATTCAATTTTGATTGACTTTTATCTAGTTTTTGGCGAAAAGGTCGTCGAGTATGGACTATGCCCGTCAAGGGTCCGGAGAGACCAGGATTTGGCCTAGGACTTAGGCCCCATATCACCTATCAGTTACTGTCACAGGTCGTCGACTGTGGACTATACTCGGCAAGGGTCCGGAGTGACCAGGATTCAGCTCGAGATTTAAGCCACGGCATTACTTATCGTTCAGGGACATTGAACTCGGAACACCAAGGCATAGCTAGAAACAGGCCGCCGAGTGTGGATTACGCTTGGCAAGAATCCGAAGAGGTTATGAATTTGGATATTGGCCATAAACAGGTAAGGATTTGGGCATAGAACCCGGAACGGTTTCGGATTTGGATACCGACCCGAAGAGGTCATGGATGTAGTTATTGGATATGGATGGATTAGAACTCGGTTGTCGGGTTCGGATGGATGTGGAATTAGGTAAGGATTTGGTTATTGGATAAGAATTGGATATCGACTCAGAGCAGTCGTAGATTTGGATAAGGATACAGCAATGACACTTGGATAAAATGGATTGGCTTATGAATCGGAAGGCATGGCTATGGATAACATGTGGACTTCGACATCGAATTTGAGGCTATTCAAAACACACCTTCCAATAGCAAGGCATGTTTTGGGGGGCAAATGCTAACCCGCCTTTTGGCAAGGCCGTGGACAGGGATTTAACTTAACCGAGTACTCGTTTGTCGAGACTAGAATACGAAGGTTTAAGCCAACTGGATGGATAGAAGATCACTCACGGATGACGGATATGATTATGAAGTCGGGGTTCGGTATTATATGGTTCGGTATGGTTGAAGTACGGCCATGCGTCTCGTCCGTTCGGTCATAAATGGCTCGGTCGTGGAGAGGTGGTCAAGCATGGTTCGGTTACCGGTGGTTCAGCCATACGACTCGGACGTTCGAATAAGATGGTTCGGTCATACTAGAGTGGTTCGGTGGAAGTTGGTTCCGCCAAAATAGTCAAGGCAAAGTGGTTCAGTCGAGAAGGTTTCGGAACTAGTGTGTAACGACCCAGAATTTTGATCGTTAGTTTTTGAACATTTAATTCATTTTAAATGTTGAATTTGAATTATAAATTGATTTTGAAATATGGATATTTGGGTTGAATCAATAAAATGAGTTATAATTTCAAATATGGTTATTTAATTAGATTTGGATAGATAGTGATTTAATATTTGAAATTGGGATAATTTGTGAATCTGGGTGTAAATAGATAATAAAATGGTTTCTAAAATTTATTCAAATCTTAGATCTGAATTATAATATTGGATTTGTGAATGGAATTTTTATGTCAATAAGTTAAAACTGGAATTGATATAAATTTAATAATGGAATTTAATATATAATAATAATTTAAATAATCAGATTTTGATTTAAATTGAATCGGGGTGATTTCTAATGTGAATATAAATTCTATATGATTTATCATTAAATTAGTAAAATTTTGAAAGTGAAATTTTAAATGATTTCAACAATTTCGAAATCGCTTGATTTGATAGACGAGTTAAAATAGTCTTATTGGGGCACAGTCTTGGAATTCAACGAAACTAGTTCCATTGGATCCGTAATAGTGTATTATTATCGAATTTCAAATTTAGTAGCGTTTGGAGTTACCGTTTGTTCGTACGGGTGAGAAACGCATTGAAATTAAAATTAAAATTTAATATATAAAAATCGATTCAAAAAGCTATCTTCCACATACGATTGAATTAGCCTTTGAAACACATTCCATTGTATTTGAAATATGGGTAAAATATTATAAACGCCAGGCGGGAGTTCGTTCGAAATAGCAGTTAAAATTGAGAATGATAATAAAATAATATATAAATTATTATATATATATATATATGGGCAAACAGAAACCCTAGTCTCCTATTTCTTGGCCACCACTTAGAATTTCAATGGCCGAGAATGTTGCGCCTTCTCCTCCTCTTTTCTACAAATCCTCAAGCTTACGCGAGAAGGTTTCAACACGAGAATCATAGAGCTCTTTGAGCTCTTCACATCCAACGGCTACGATCGCCTAAGACCCACCGTTGATGCTGTATTTTAGCCATGAATATACGACGTTCAAGCGTAGAATTCGAGATGTAGAGATGACAGAGTTCAACTGGTTCCATGGTGGAGGTAGAGCTTGCGACGAGCTTCATCGTGGTTGGCCATGATCGTGGCCACGTAGGTCGAGGTTGCTGCTAATTATGGTAGATCATTGGCGGCTTTGGGTTGCATTTAAACCCTAGAGACGAGCGTGTTTGGAGAAGATAGTATCGATGGTCATGATCACCTGTTGCGAATAGTGTGGCTATGATTTGATCTGGTAATTAAATTAAATAAAAATAAAAGTAAATTTAATTGTATTAAATTATATTCAAACTTTAAACTAGCATATCTCTTTCATGCATGGTCAGAATTCGACGAAACAAGAAGCACCAGAATCGCAAAGACACGATCTATGCGCTGCAGCATCCGGAGACGTTTGGAGCAAGCATAAATTTTAGATCGAATGGGCTCGATTTAATTTAAAATTTAAAACACTTGGCGTTTTAAAGTCAATGTGAGTTAATCTCACTCGCATCTGGATGTCTGATTAAATAAAATTAGTTTAAATTTTAAATTATTGATTGATTGATTGAATGTGATATTATATATATACATATATACATACATATACATACATACATATATATACATGTGTGTGTGTATATTGGAGTGATTGATATTCCCGCATTATACAGCAGATGAGACCCTATGCGCCCCGTATAATAGCGGATGACCCTTGATACCACGATGTCCCCCTCGAAGTGAGATTTGGTATTTTATTTGTTGTGCTAACATCTGTGGATGCAGGAAAACAAATTGGAGGGATCCAACTGGATTCCTCAAAATATTGTAATCATTTTTCCATATCTGTGATATGATATGTGATATCCAGTGATAGATTAAATTGGAAATCAAGTATTCAGTGCTATGGTTTGGATGAATATAATTTGGTATTTTAAAATATAGAATAGAATGAATTATGATTTTTAAAAGGAAATGAGGAATGGAAATTGGTAAACTGGATTTATAAATGAAGTGAAATATTTATCAGTGGATAAATTTGGAAGTATAGATTTCCAATGGAAATTTATAAGGAAAGGTGCAATTCATTTTAAAATAAAAAGGGTGATTTTATTTTTAAAAGTTGGGAAGAATATTTTTCTTGGAAAAACTAAGTATATTTTCAAAGAAAAGATTTCAAATAAAAATGTTTTTTTAGAATGTTTTACAAAATTTATTATTTTAATCATTTTTAAGTGAAAGGTAAATACTTATTTAATTTAATTATGGTATTTAATTATGTTTAAAGGTAAATTAGTATTATGATTTTTAAAAGGAAATTTTAACATAAATATTTGATACAATAACTTTATTTTAAAAGGTAATTTTGGTTTAAGTTTTACTCAGGAAACTCTTATAGAATTTCATAAGTATTATTTTGATTAAAGAATTTAGTGGCTTTATTTTAATAATTTAAGTATATATTTTTTAAAGTGATTATAAGGAGATGGGAAATGTGTTTTAAAAATAAAAAGTGGTTTTACTTTTAAAGTGTTGAAAGAAATTTACGGGATTGGAACGTAAAATTGGGATAAATCGAGCAGGATTTATAAAGGATTATATGGGTTATATTGAAATGGAAAGTGTATTTCCTTGAAAAGTCAAGTATATTTTCAAAGGATATTTTTATGTATAAGTTTAAGGTTTTAAAATTGTTTAAAAAGAATGTTTTAGAGAAATTTATTATTTTTAATTATTTTAGAATTTTAAGGTAAATATTATTCAAATTAACTTTAGTAGTGATTATTTTAAAATTTAAATTAGTTTTATTAAAAAAATTCTAATATTTATACTTTATATAAAACTTTTAAAAATAGTTTGTGGCTAAAGTTTACTTGGACATTTATTATACAATTTCATAACTATTATTTTGAGTAAAGTGATTTAAGTAGTTTTATTTTTAAATGTTTTAAGTGTATATTTTTGGGTAAAGTGATTTAAATTATTAAAAATCTAATTTAATAAGATTTGGAGTTTTTCAGTGGAAATAAAATAATTTGTTGAATTGATTGTTTATTTGATAGTTAAATAACCGACTATCAAATTTGGACCCAAATATGACTTTGGAAATATCTGGGAGTAGTATAGAAATTATATGGTACAGTTACCACTCAAGGTGCTATACTGTACATATAAACTTGTTTGTTCTTCTAGGACGTTTATAAGGAAATCCGTCTACTAACGGTTAGGAGATGATCTCCGATCTTATTCTTGTCTGTGTATTTCCTAAAGAACCGGGTTGAGTTTACCGGAAAATATCGAATATTGTTTCGAAGAGACCGGGATCGGATTTGTGATTCGAAAACCACTTCGATCCAACGAGTACGTTTTCGTGATAAAGACAAGATCTTGGAGTCGAAGATGGAGCAGTGAAGTGCGAGGGCTAATCGCTACTAATCCTGAGGGTGGTTCCAAAATGGATGTAGTTGGAGTAGTGCCTTCGGTTCCGTTCGGATCCGGAATGGACTTGTATGGATAAATGCTTTCAAAACATCACCAGGAGGACGATAAGCATTCTAAGTGAGATGTTTTCTAAAAAGTTAACGCTTAGCCTCGAGACTCATCAACCGGGAATGACTGAAAATCAGGGGTTACGCAGCAAGGCTATGTGGCGAGCAACCAATTAGTGTAAGGTCATCCCTGTCTAGATGTCCCTTTATTTTGGCTGTATGGGCGATTGTTGATCCCAACCACGGGGTGATCCTATTCGGACTATCCAGTAAAGGGTAGTCTGATCTTGTGTTGCAGAGGATTAGGTTGGATCCTCGGTATGCTGATCTAGATCGGGTAACATGACAGGTGGTACCCCAGTGCCTAGTCATTAGTTGGAAATCCATTCACCCTACATGCCTTTACGGTTTTGATTATAGAGCCTAGTAATTGCTGGAATTTTATGAATGTAACAATTTCGGCAATTTGAATAAGTATTTGTATTTAGATACTATTAAAATATCAGAGGATTTGATAAGAAATGTTTTGATTATCGTAAGGTAAAAACCCGACACGTTTATTTGTGGCATGGTCTTACAAGATACCTTTGATTTTTAAAGGGTTTTGAAAACTTTGAATATTAAATTGAGTGTATTTTCTCACGCTGGTTTTCCTGACTGACTCGTATGTTATTTTATTATAATGCTCGGGTCTGACTGAGTATTATAAAATACAAGATAGAATGTTGTGGAGCTCAGGAGACGGGCTAGATGGCGATATTTCGCTGTGTAGTATAAGCTGTATAGTCAGCTTTTGTGAGGACAAGTTAATATAACTGTCCAGTAATCTTTTTGATTGTGATGTACTCTGATGATGTAATGTACAAAACAGATATAGTTTTCTTTTTATGTAAAGATCAGTTGTTATCTATTATATTTTATTCCGCTGCGATTGTGAGATTCTGTTATTTATTTTAGTTCCTTCTTTCTTCTATCTTCTTTCTTTTCCCTCAGCAATCTGTCTTTTCCGACACTCGGCCGTCGGCATATTATACAGTGGCGTATTTGTGTCGATTTTCGAGGGTCGTAAAGGACGGGTCGTCACATAGTGGTTCGACCTTAGTCGTTTCGCATAGGTGGATCGGCATGTGGAGATCGGTTCAGCATGTAATCGGAAATAGGATCGCCTTAGGGTCATATGGCTCGTCCCTTTGTGGTTCGGCTTCGGAGGGATTATGATAGGTGGATCGGCCTCTAATGGTTCGGCCATATGGGGTCAGTCAGCATAGTTGGAAGTTAGGCATGGAAGAGTGTGTCGGCATAAGCATAAGAGCAAGTTACTTCGAGTCAAGCGAAGGAGTTGCTTTGAGTCATGAAGCACATTGCTTCGAGTCACAAGCGAGTTTGCTTCGGGTCGACTTCGAGTCATTCCCGAAGCAATATTGGATCGGTGTGTCTTAGCTCACGGTCGGGATATGTGGGTCGGTGGATGTGGACCGGCTCGCCTGGGTCGGTCGTAGTGTCGAGTATGGTTCGGCTTTGGCCTTGATGGGCCAGTACCACTCAAGGAGCCCAGTACCTCTGTTTTAGCCTATACACCATGTAGGGCTTCAGAAAAAGAGATCTTCATTCTGCTTCCCTTCTTCTACACTAAGGCTGCTCTGACATTGTTGTTTTAAAAACTCTGGATTGTAACTGTAATTGATTCTAACATCAATAAAAATCTGGAGTGGACGTAGGACGGAGTCAGCCGAACTACTATAAATCCTCTGCTATTACCGCTTTCTCTTTAATTTTTAGTGTTCTTCATATTTATACTCTCCACATACATTCTATCTGTGATTGTGATTTGGTGCTTTCATCTGAATTTGCGTGTTAGTGATCAATTTTGACACTAACAGACAACATGTAGAAAAGATCTACCTAATATTGGGGTATTTATTTGTGGAAGACTTTTTGTGGTCATTGGAAAGGTAAAATATATGAGGTTTTGAACCAAATGTCCCTATTCTCAATGCTCTTGCACAAAAAATTAATTTCTACTAATAAACCCATGTAAACTTTGTTTTGTTATTTTTTACCAAATTGTCCTCTTATAGAAAATTGGTCCAGCATTAAAATCTGTGACATAAATAACATAAATTAGTTAAAAATTAAAAATAGGACCAAATTTTATAGCCTTTTCGAAGTGAACTTTTCTTCTATCATGTTTCAATTCCATAGACTTGGTTTCAATTCCATAGACTTGGTAGTACTTCGGTTATAATACATTCTACGACGCTCTTATTAGTGTAAATATATTCCTGGGCGCCTTTAACCATGCGGACAAAGTGTAGGATCTTGATCTTTTTCGTAAAAGATGTGAAATTTTTGTACGCGTACTTTTTAAAAGCCAGCAGTAAAAATCATAATTATGTTGTTTCCTAAACCTACTTTTTCGTAAAAGATGTGAAAATTTTGTACGCGTACTCTTTAAAAGCCAGCGGTTAAAATCATAATTATGTTGTTTTCTAAACTTAGGACACTTTGAAGCAACTAGTATAACTATGACGTTAAGTGGATTTTATTGTTAGATCAGTCCTAATTAAAAGTAAAACTTATCTAGCTATCTTCTAGAGAAGAAGACCAAGTCGTTATCAATATTTAAAATGGGAATAGGCACCTTCCAACTGAATTGAACGTTCTCTCTCTCAATTATAGTTGATAAAATGAGAGGAAAACACAATGGATCAAAAATGAACAAACTTTGAAGCTTTTAATTACCACTTAGACTGACAATTGTTAGCTTATGAACCACGTAAAATTGAGATCAAATCACCTGTCTTGAAATCTCTGTCCTTACATCTCTCTTTTAATCTCATCCGTTCACTATTAGAATTTTGTTATCAGGTAGGACTCACTGCATTATACGAAAAGTGAATGATTTAGTGATAAATGATTGAAATTCAATAGCCACATGATACTGGTAATTTGAAAACAGAGGACAAAGGATTTGACGAGAATAAAATTGGACTGATGATTAATATACAAACCATCAATTAAGTAATTAAGTAAATCAGAAATTCATATGTACTCACGTATAATCCAAGATTAAGACAGCTAATAACGTTCGTCGTTGTTTACAAAGACTAAGCTTAAAAAGCATAAGGCAGCGACTTTGACTCTAACTAATAACGTCAATGTTATGACGTGCCTAATGCGCCTTTTTTTTCTTTCTTAAATATAGAACGAAGCTTCGATATCTTCTACGAAAGTTGCGTTCAAGTTGTTTTGGCTGTCTGATTTTTTCCTAATTTTATGTATAGTGTATACTGTATGGACAGTGGACTGCGTAAAAGTGCTTCCCTACATCATTTAAAACGTACTCAACTTGCTTAATTGTTCATCATCATGCGTACACTCGATCAACTTAGACCAATTCGAACTTTGTATGTGCCCCGATTGTGTTCTAATGGAACGCTGTTTCATAACTTAAATGTATGATTTGAATGGTAAAATCACGCGTCATTTAGACTAGGAAAAACATATACAAAATGGAGTGGTATGCTTGTAATTTCCGGTCAACTCCCAAAAAAAAAAAAAAAAAAACAATTTTTCGTCTCGTTCACATCTTTGCTTACATATATTGACAAAGTTTCATCACGATTCGATAGAGCGAATCAAAGGAAGAAAGAAGAGATAGCAACTGCATCAGTTCATGGCTTCACCAAAAGTTTGTTTCATTTCGTTGGCTCTTCTTTTATCCCTTGCTGGAAATATCGTCACTTATTCAAATGGTATTCCTACACACTGATTTTAATACCTGTTTTCCTGCTGAAAATATATAATTATATAGCTTAGTCGATGGATGTTATTAATATTATGATGTAGGTGAGGTAATATGCGAGAATCTACCGCAACACTTATGTGCATTTGCAATCTCATCAACGTCAAACCGGTGTACACTAGAAAGTAGTTACCATCAGAAGGACAGATCAACAGAATACGAGTGCCGAACATCCGATGTGAGCGTCCCCAGGATGAGCGATTATATTGAAACCGACGAGTGCATAAAGGCTTGTGGAGTGCAACGGAACACGGTTGGAATCTCATCTGATTCTCTTCTTGAACCGGAGTTCACTGCAAAGCTGTGCTCCCCGCACTGTCATCAGCACTGCCCTAACATCGTTGATTTGTTCTTCAACCTTGCCGCCGGAGAAGGTACAATATTTATATGAATAGTTGATCTCGGTGCATGTTATTTGAACCACCTGGTGATATAAATTTGAAATTTAATGTGAATTTTGAATTGTTCTTTGGAGCAGGGGTGTTTCTACCAGAGCTGTGCCAAGCAATGAAATCAAACACACGTCGGAGCATGGTTGAACTCAGTAGTTCTGGCGCTGCGCCTGGTCCCATCTCTTCTCAAACTAAAAATATTGTAGGACATTACTTTGAATACGGTTCAGTGTCAGCTCCCGCTTCCGCTCCCATGTCTGTATAATTTGGAATACCATTAGCTTTAACAGTTGTGTTTGCATAGAATGAATTATAATAATTACTCAATAGAGAGCAATTGTTCTGTGTTCGTTTCTAGTGTATGTATTCCCATACCTTTGATTTGATTTGTGTGTGTATGTAGGGATGGATATTGGTTTCTATCATTGAAGTACCTCCAATTTTGTTTTCAGCTTATAAATACAACGTTTCTAGTGTATTTATTCGATTTCCGGGAGTTTCTTGTTTTGGATTTCCGATGATTTTCAGGCAGAATTGAAAGTAATAGAAATGATGAAATGAATGCTATTTTGGTTACATTACAATCTGGCTACAGTTATTTATGTCAATACATTATACAAGTTTTGGGCTAAAATAGAGCTGACCCAATATCTTTCTACCCTAACCGCTTTGCAAGATAAAATGACTTTCAAAAACAAATGGACAGCCGATATTTCATTATTTCTTACATCCTCCTCAAAGCGATTAGGGTTAGGTTTCTAAATTTCTACGCCGCCTCTCGATATACATAATTTCTGATCAAAATTTCTTCAGATCCCAGTCAGGTTGGAGATCCATGGTCAGAGATGAGCCTAGGAAGGCATTAATTTGTCTTGTTGCTGAATTTGTTGTTTTGAGCTTCCTCAGGTTTGATGATATTTTGTTCGATTTTCAATTTCTTTTGAAATCGAACAAAATTTCGAACAAAATTACTGTAAGTGGCTTTGTGAAAACATCTGCAACTTGTTAAGTAGTCGGTACGTGATTAATTTGCAGCTTTCCTTTTATGACATGTTCTTTTACAAAGTAGAGATCAATTTCTATATGTTTCGTTCTTGAGTGAAGCACTGGATTTGCTGATAAGTAGATTGTGCTTAAGTTGTCGCACCACACTGTTGATTTACTGTTTGTGTTCATTTGTAGTTCGTGCATAAGTGATTGTACTCACATGACTTCTGCTGTTGCACTGGCACTTCAATATTCTGCCTCTGTGCTTGATCTAGATATTGTACTCTGTTTTCTTTGAGCACCATGAAACATGATTACTACCTATATAGTCGCAGTAACCTATAGTAGATCTTCTATCATCAGAATCTATAGCCTAGTCAGCGTCCGCATAACCAGTTATATTGAGGTGTTTGCTTTTCTTTATTAGAATTCCATAGTCTGTTGTTCCTTTTAGATATCGTAGTATTCTCTTGACTGCTTTCTATTGTTGATTCAGCGGATTCTGCATAAATTGACAAGCTTTATTAACACTGTATGAAACATCCGGTCTAGTTTTGGTGGCATATTGTAATGTCTCAACTAGACTTCTATACTGTTTATCATTGAGTATGGCTTCTCCCCTATTTTTGGATAAGTATTGACTACTTATCATTGGGGCTGGTTGAGGATTAGCATTTGACATTTTTGACTTGTTTAATAATTCTCTGATATATTTGGTTTGCCACAACATGATTTCTGTATCTGATTTCTTTTTAACTTCGATGCCCAGAAATTAGTTTACATTCTAAAGGTCATTAATTGAGAACTCCATGTCAAGGTGCTGCATAATTTTGTTGATTTCTGTCCCACTGTTCCCCATGACAATTAAATCATCAACATAAATAAGTATATAAATTGTAGTAGTATCATTAATCTTTGTGAACAGTGAGTTATCTGATCTTATGGATTGGAAACCCATGTTATAAAAAGTAATTTTTAATTTGTTCAAACTACACTCTTGATGCTTGCTCAAGACCATATATGGCCTTATTTAACCTGCACACAAGATTTCTATCTTGTTGATATCCTGGTGGCTGTTGCATGTACACTTCCTCTTTTAACTCTCTATTTATAAAGGCATTGTTTACATCTAGTTGTTTGATTTTCCAGTCCTTGTGCAATGCAATAGTGAGAATAACTCTGATAGTTGTTGTCTTTACCATTGCTGAAAATGTTTCGTTGAAATCAAAGCCAAGTTCTTGTGTGTGCTCCTTTGCCACTAGTCTTGCTTTATGTTTGGCAATTGTATAATCTGGATTTTTTTTAATTTATATGTCCATTTGCATCCCACAACGTTTTTGTCTTTAGGTGGTAGAACCAAATTCCATGTCTTATTTTTGATAAGTGCATTATATTCATCATCCATTGCAGTCCTCCAATTTTTGTCTTTGAGTGCTTTATCAAATGTCTCTGGTTCTTCCAATATAATATATGCATATATTTTTGGTTTGAATATGCCACTTCTTTATCTAGTGATCATATGGTGTCTAGTTGTGATTTGATCCTCACCGTGTGATGATTCAATGTCTTGATTTGAGTTGTTTTCTCATTCATTATGCTAAGCATTTGATTCAGACTCACTCGTACTTTATGTTGAATTTGATGCATTTCAAGGTATATCAGATGACTCTGCCTGACCTGGTTGAATAGACACCGTGTGTTGTGGAGCAGAGTTCATTGAGTTATCTCCGGTCATCATCCGATGGGTACAAAGGTATGGTAGGAATTGATACATATGGATTGTATACTTTCCTTCCTGTCTTGATGCTGATATTAGAATAGGGAAAGACATGCTCATTGAAAACTACATGCCTACTTACAAATATTCTTTCATTGCTACCAATACACTTATAAACCTTTTGATTTGATGCATATCCAAGAAAAGTGCATGGTATTGATCTGAAATTTAGTTTATGAGTATTGTATGGTCTAGTGTAGGAAAACATAGACAACCAAATATTCTCAAGCCTTGATACTTAGGTCTTTTTTCAAACAACTTTTCTATTAGACTTTTATCCTTTAGGACTTTAGTTGGCAGCCTAGTTATCAAGTAAACTACAGTACTAAAGGATTCTGGCCAGCATTTTAAGGGTAAATTAGCCTAAGCAAGCAATGTTCGACCTGACCCAACAATATATCTATGTTTCCCCTCTACTAAACCATTTTGTTCAAAAGTATAAGGGCATGTTGTTCAATGAACTATCCCTTTTTCATTGAAGTAATTATTGAGAATTTTAAACTCTGCACCACCATCAGTTTGTATATACAAACTTTAACTTGATGGTTGATATGTTTTTCTACTTGTGTGATAAAGTGTATAGTAGTATGATGTGCTTCAGCCTTGGTTTTCAAAAAATATATCCAAGTGTACCTAGAGTATGCATCTACAAAAGATATATAATACTTATACCCATAATATGAACTGATTGGGATAGGACTCCAGAGGTTAGTGGCAATCAATAGTGGTGGTTTGTCATATTGAGTTATAGAATCAGAAAATGATAATTTGTGACTTTTACCCATTTGACAAAATGTACAGATATGAGGAAGCATAACATCATCAAAAGGAATTTTATATTCAGATAACACCTTTTATACAGTGTAGCACCAGGGTAACCAAGTTTGTAGTGCCAAATATCAAAGCTTCTCAGTTTCTTTTCACTCTGAGCAAGTTCATAAAAAGTACAATTCCCAACACATTTATCCGAATTTGAGTTTCTTGACTCAAAAAGGTTAAATCTATATAGTCCCTTCATAGCTTCGCCCTGCAATAAAATTTCCTTTGTTAGAATTCTCTAACTAGACAATGCCTAGAATAAAATTCGAAATATACATGGTTATCACTTGCAAACTGTGATATACTTAGCAGATTTTTCTCTATTTATAGAACCATCAGTAAATTATTCAGATGCAGTTTTCTTTCACCTTTGATGCAAGCAATACCAGCGCGTCACCTTTATTGCCTCACCATTTCCTATATGTGTGGTTTTATTACCTTTGTACTCCTTGTTTCCTAGATTTAGGTTGTCCAGATTGTTGGTGATGTGATTAGTTGCACCAGAATTTGGATACCAGCTTTCGTCAAATGTATGATCTATTCTGTTGATATCATTTTGAACGCTTATCCTGTTACTGTTTGTCTGATTGCTAGTATCTTGTTGTATCTGAGCTATGTTTGAACTGTAGTTCCCATTCCTTTGAATACTTGAACTCTGACCTAGAATGTAATTCATATTGAATCTGATATAACACTTTGAAGCGGTGTTCCTAATTTTCTCACATATTTGGCATTTTGGTCTATCGTGTTGTTATATCTTCCTCTACCTCTGCCTCTAACAGATGGATTTTCTTTATTATTATTATTATTATTATTATTATTATTATTATTATTATTATTATTATTATTATTATTATATGATTCTTGCCTTTGTAACTTGCTACATAATTGACTGACATATCAGTATCTGAAGGTTAATTTCTTGAATTCTAGCCTTCCTTTATGGGCTAGAAGTATAGCATGAACATCCTCTATCGTTGGTGTTGTTCTTTGAGATGATATAACAGCTACAACAGATTCATAATCTTAACTCAAACCACTTAATATGATTAATACCTGCTCAAATGCTGCTACATTGTGTCCTGCTGCTTCAAGAAGGTCACTTGTAGTTTTGATTTTTACAAGATATTCACCCATGATGTGATTTTCTTTTCTAATACTATGAAGTTGTATTTTGTGATGCATCACTGTAGCTGCAGATTATGAATTAAAAATTCTTTCAACTGTTGAACAAGCACTATTTACAGTTCTATTACCCATTACTTATGGCAATAATTTTACACTTATAGAAGAAAGTAATCAAGAACAGATCAGACTGTCTTATCTATGATACTTTATGAATTCTGGGTTGCTAACTGTTGTGTTTTCTGAACTAGTGATGAATCATGGTGGGATTCTAATGGTGCCATTGAAGAAATCTTTGAGCCCATACCCTTTGGCAGCTGTCTCAACCCGAACCTCCCAAAGAAGATAATTATCTTCTTCTAGATGAGCTATAACTAATTAACTCCATGGGCTGACAATGGTTTTGATAAGACTCTCTATTGAAGTTTGATCGAACTCGGATATTGTTGATTTGTTGAGTTATTGGCCATGATGCAAGATCAATGAACTGTGAACAAGTGACAAATAAGGGAATGTAGTCTTGATTCAAGGACTGCTACCGTGGGTTAACAAAGAAAAGTGAACAAGAACTGATTTGAAAAGCTTCAAAACTCAGGTAAGTGCAACCACTAACCTAGATGATTGGCTTTAATGATGGGTTTTTCTGGTATGGTACGATTTCTTGATGTTTTGATGAATTTTATGATGATTTTCTTGTAAAGAATTCAAATTTTCCTTTCTTGTATAGAGGAATGATGCAGCCAGTATCACTATGATTCCTGGGCATGAAACTTTCTTCCTTCTTGAACTAGAACTTTTGAATTCTTTTGATATCAAATGATGAATGTATTTCTGATGAGATTCTGAAACCCTTGAAATGCCAAATGATGAGTTTCTGATGGTACTGAGATTGCAGTCTTGCCGTTAGGCTTTGTTTGGCTTTGAAACCATATTCGATTTCCTAGGGTTTCTTGTTGGATTTCAGATGATTTTCAGGCAGAATTGAAAGTAAAAGAAATGATGAAATGAATGATATCTTGATTACATCACGATCTACATTCAGCTACAATTATTTATATCAATATATTATACAAGTTTAGGGCTAAAATAGAGATGTCCCAATATCTTCCTACTCTACCGCTTTGCAAGATAAAATGACTTCGAAAAACAAATGGGCAGCCGATACTTCATTATTTCTTACTGTATTTAACATTTAGGACACCACTGAAAAAATATTTATCCAAAATTATGTCAATGTGTTTGATTTACAATAAACATGTCTTTTATATGGCGACTTTTGCATGGAGCATTTCACTGTTTCAAATTAAAGCAAAAAACTGTTAATCCAATACATTAAACATATAAATTCTACTATAAACGATCAAAATAATAGTCGCACTCAGAAACCATATAAAATAAAACCAAGAAACTACCATTCACATTAACAATTGGTTTTATGAGTAATAAATAGTGTTTTAAACTAAAATACCAGTAATGATTGGCTCAGAGTACACTAATCATGAAAATGGTATGATCAAAATAATAATCTCACATTGAAAAATATATAAATATAAAGCAACTACCATTATCAATTTATTTTTTGAATTGCTAAATAGTTCTTATAACTAATAATGTTAACAAAAAAAAAGTTCTATCTTCCATATTAACTTTTTTCAGTTCTAACTAATTTTCCATAACTGCTGACATGAAATTGTGGATAAAATTCAACGCTATACAAAATATTAGTCAAATGCTAGTTATCCAACAAGCAAGAAATAAGAACGTCTCCAAAAGGAGAGAGGTTGAGAAACCAAACCATAGCACGTTAGGATACCGTAAAAATACTATAACTGGAAATGATGAAGGATGCGATCTTCAAATTATGATATTTCACACCTTAGTAAAAAGAATTCATAAAGATTAGTGAACAGATAGTTACGCAATATTTTAATTAATTTGCGCCAACTCCAAAACTGCAGCGGAATACTAAGGCATTCAACTACCAATTCAATGAAAAACAATCATAAAATAAAGAAAAAACAAAAAAGTAGAGAACATAAAGATTTAACATGATTCGGATAGATTGCCTACGTCCACGGGTCCAACAACTATTCTTTATTTTACTGAAGAAAGGGAGTACAAAAAAGAGAGATTATAAAATTATTGGTAACAAAGTGGAGAGACTATCCTATAAGTACAAATTAAATTATAAATTTCTCCTAAGATTTGTTTGCACTCAAAACCCCTAATTTTATTTGACTAAAGAAATTAGGGTTTATTGAAAAAGAAGAAAATGGTGGATATTTTCTCACACACTCACATAAATATGAACTTTCTTCATTTAAATAGGCTTAAGAATGAATGATTACTAGGTGATTAAGTAAATTAATTACATAATTGTCTTGAAAGCTTTCCAAATATCTGTGATTTGATTTCTACGTAAATGGATAGAGATGATCTTGATTTCCATAATTATCTCTATTGATCTAATCTTCATATATAAACTTTTCTATCTTCACATAACAAATCTTTTGACTAATTAATTAATTAGTTTCCTTTCTTCAAAAGCAATCACACATAACTTTCCTCTTTTTCTTTCCATCAATAACCTAATTGATTACAAGATTAATTAGATAAATTCTTTTCTCCTTTGCAAATATTTGAATCACCAAAGTTTAACACTCCACCTTGATTAAAATATAACAATCTCCCTTCATCACCACATCTTAACAAATTTTTGGGTCTACGCCGTATGACGTCAAACTCAAGATGAACAAGTTTGGGTATTGTTGCCTAAATAGAACTTCCAAATTTTTTGCAAGCATAAGAAAGATAATATGCACATCAAAAAATAAAATACATACGAGAAAATGCCAAAATTCTTTAAAAAATCTGATGTTGGAGATGAACATGTAGACACTAAGCTTCAAGGGACCAATGGATATTTAACAGCGTGCTTCACCTTCTCCATTCCAATGAGGACGTGCTCAACATTATCTATTCCAATCTCCTCCACAAGAATTTTACGATCCTTTTTACGTCAACACCAAAAGATTCACCAACAAGCTCCACAACATTCAAAGCATAAGACGAAGAATCATTGCTACAAATATGCTTACAAATATGGCCAATTGAACCAAAAGGCCTTCCTGTTACTGAGCTCCACTTAGAGTCTAAACCTCTGTTATCTTCTCATCAATCATGGTATCATCGAAAATACCAATATCTCTTCAAATATGGAAACAATGTGATGACTTCAAATATGTTTGGAAATTTTCTGTCCTTTTAATGTCATCACTTAATAGAGGCTCCACCTTCAACAAAGACCTCACATTAAATATTGCATGCCTGCTAGTCACAATACTCCTAATGGTTTCACACCACAACCTACACTTTTTCACTCTTTTTCTATTGCCTAACAAAATGTGCCTGCTTTCCCTAGGCTTCAACCTATCATGTCTCATCTTCTAAATAAGTTGAATAACTAAACATTTTAAGGAATGAAAAATCAACAGACTCTCTTTTCCATATCTCTATTGGAATCTTAATATCTATGACAATAATGTGTGTGGCTGATGAGAAATACTGCCATAGACGCTTCTGCCTAAAATCCCTCTTCTAGACCAGTACTCATTTCAAGCTCATAGCCCTCTCCCGTAATTTTTGACACATGCTCTTCGCCAATCCATAACAATGTGACCAACAGAAATAGAAAAACCTCTAACTACATGCTCGACCGTATGATAGTTAGTGAATTCTTGTGACATAAATTCACTACTATTTTCAATTTTGAGAACCTTCAAATGCTTCCTCAATTTCTTCTCTACCAAGGTCTTCCACTTACAACACTGGACAAATATTTCTTCTTTAACCTTTAAGAAATAGATCCAGACTTACTTGAGAAATCATCCACAAATAGACGAAGTAAAGGGCTCCACCAAAAGATGTGAATAGGATGGGTCCTTGCTCATAAGATTGAACATATTCTAGAAACTCTTTATCTCTCGGTCTCCCAACATCAAATGTAACATGCTTCTTCTTTCCAAAATAAAAATCTCCACAAGAGCTAGGCTTCAACTGACAAACACCATCGATCAACCCCCGCTTCTTTAATACTTCAAGACTCTCCTCATCAACATAACCTAAATGAAGATGTCATAACTGAGTAGAATCTGAAACATTGGAATCAATATAAACTATCAACTTTCCTTAGACTATTTCTCTACGAAGCACATATATATCATCAATTTGCACCACTTTTATCACTACCAAGGAACCTTTCGCCACTCTTAAATTCCCTCCATCTATTATTATCCTTATACCAAGTCTACTCAAAGCTCCAACTGACAGCAAACTTCTATGCAGCATTGGAACATGTCTAACATCTATGATAGTTCTAATAACACCATCATGCATCTTAAACCTCACATTTCCGATGCCCACAACATGAAAAGATATGTCATTCCCCATATGAACTGTTATTGTTTTCTTTCTTCGTTTTCTTTTATTTTAACAACCGGTCTTTCCAACACTTGGGTGTTCGGCACATGAATACTGTGGATGTTAGTATCAATATTTAGGAGTCAAAAGAGTGGTTGTTACATTTAACATCAGTTGACCATGGTACTAGCCCGATAACCGAGGAGACAAATTCTCAAGGAGGAGCTTCAACATTGATGATTAATAATATTCTCAATTTGTGAGAACTACCTGAATTAGCCACACTAATATTTTTTGTTTGTCCTTAGTTATATTAATTGATAAAAAATTACCAAGTGAGTCATTCCATAGTTGTCGAATAACTATTAGTATGTAACCCGTGGCACCTCCAGCAACCATGATTAATACACTGCCCATCATTTGGAGAGCGTCATTTACCGTGACGACCTAAATTTCGGGTGGTTTAAGTCGGCAATAAACCACACTTGTCTAACTCAAACCAATTTGGAAAACAACTAATCAATGGAGTTAATTAAGGAATATAAGAAAAGAAAAAAACAAACACAGAATCTCACAGCGGAACATTTTATAAAATATAATAATCAAATAAACAATTCATGAAGCTGTTTACAATATACATTTGATCATACTTTTACAATATAAATCAAAGTTATACATACAACAGAGACAAAATAAAACAATGCAGCAGAGCAATATGATCGAAGAACAAGTGTTCGTTAGGGGTAGCTAGCACACTTGGCCTGGTTCAAGTCGTCCTGTTTTAGTCATTTCATATTGACATAAGTGTCGTGGCTATCCATCATCGTTCTGTTTCTTCAAATCCCGCAACGTACACCAAATCCAACCACTTCTTTTTGGAGTCTCCTCCACGTACACAGTTGTTAAAGTGGTTCCAACATTGTTAGAGAGTATGCCATTAATCAGCCCCAGTCTCTTTAACAACCAAACGTAGTTTTACATACTGGTTGGTTCATTTACATTTAAAAAATGTTTCATATTGGATATCAAAATAACATATTCGCTTCAAAATATCCTTCATTTCAAAATCATCATAGTTACTATATTTGTCATTTTCACTTGAAAATGCATTTCATTCAAATTTCCATTTAGAATTTCATCTTAGGTTAAAACTCAATTTTAACCACATTCGTATTTAAATCAAAGATTTAAACATAAACAATTACCAATTTGAGCAGTTTGAAAATTTGAAAATAATTTGAATAATTTAAATAGTTTAAATAGTTTAAAGGTTGAAAACAATTTGATATAAAATAGTTTGATTGTTGAAAATGGGTTATATATTAAAATGGTTTGAAAATTTAAATAATTTGAAAATTTATAAAGATGAACTTTAAAACAGTTTATAGCAAAATACATTATAGTCATTCCAACTTGACTATGTTCAAGCCTCCACGTTTTAGTCATTCAAAATTGACACAAGTGTCGGGGCTATCCAGCAATGTACACCAAACCCAACCACTTTATTCTGGAGTCACCTCCACGTACAAAATTTTAAGTGGTTCCAACATTGACAAAGAGTATGCCAATAATTGGCCACTGTTTTTTTTAACAACCAAACATCGCTTTACACACCATTTGTTTTTTTACATTTCAGAAACGATTCATACTTGATATCAAAATATCTTATTCACTTCAAAATATTCTTCATTTCAAAATGATCATATTTACTTCATATGTCATTTTCACTTGAAAAATCATTCCATTCAAATTTCCATTTCAAATTTCAACTTAGGTGATAAATTCATGTCAACCACATTCGTATTTAAATCAACGATCTAAACATAAACAGTGCCTTACTTGAATGGTTTGAAAATTTGAAAATAGTTTGAATAATTTAGTAGTTAAAATAGTTTAAAGATTGAAAACAGTTTGATATAAAATAGTTTGAGTGTAGAAAATGGGTTGTATATTAAAATGGTTTTAAAATTTAAATAATTTGAAAATTTAAAAAGATAAACTTTAAAACAGTTTATAGTAAAATAATCTATAGTGAAAATAGTTTCAAATTTAAGCTGTTTCTTTCCATTTCCAATAAATATGGACTCGGGTCCAAATTTCAATCAACCCAATTCAATTTCAAATCTTCTATTTCAAATCATCCTAAATCTCATATTAACTCCAATTTTGGTTCCAATTCAAATCAACTTTCATTTGATTTCAATTCAAATTAACTTCAATTTCAAAACGTTCATTTTAACTTCGAATTCGATTAAATGATTCGTGTCCATGATTTAAATTTCAATCCAATTCTTATTTTAAACCATTTTCAATTTATATAGATTTCAAGTCCAATTCTGAAATGCCACTTTAAAGTCATTTTAATCCAATTAAACTTCAACGTTCGAATTTAGATTCAAATCTTTAAATAAATTCTATTTCGAATATTTCAATTCCGAGCTCAAATTTGAAATATCAATCTAAATTAATTTAACCAAGATAAATTGTCAAAGTTCGAATAAAGTTAAAACCTTTAAAGCAATTGAATTCTCATAATTCAAATCGTATATCGATTATAATTTCAAATTCAAAAATAAATTCTTTAAACAATTTCTTCTACAAATTTTGTCTTCAGCATTTCAAAGCTCGAAGTTTAAAACGATCCAATCTTTATAAATTCAATTTTTTTATTTCTTTAAAACAAATTCATTTAAATAGATTCGAATTCAAGAATTTAAAGCCCATTTAATTTAACCAATCCGGTGTTCGTATATAATTATCTATCCTATCGCCAAGTGATAAGCTATTTGGATTTTAATTTCAAGGATTGTAATATATCATTTCAATCCAAATCAAAGTATCATAGGTATATATCATTTCAATCTATTTCTTAATTTATTCCAATATAATTCAAATAATAGTTTATATGCTTTCAAATAATATATAGGGTGATAGCAGGACATACATAAATAAACAAATGTCCAATCATCCAATAGATCAACCAATAACATCTGATCTCAATCAACATCTAAATTAGCCAATAAATCGTAATAGTTAAATAGTTATCAGTATCGGGAGTTTAACTGGCAGTATAATTTCAATTTCAATTTAACTATTAATTCAAAATTTCTAACATGTCAATTTCTATGTCGATTTCCGTGTCAGTTAAATTACTGAAAAATAATCAATAAAATTAAATCACTTCATGATTTCAATTTAACGAACATCAGAAATATTTTAGTATTCGTGAGCGAGTTTAATCACCCACCTTTACTTGAAAATGAATTTTTTCCAGAGTCAAATAAATACGAATCCAACTCCATCTCATAGCCAACCTCGATATGAACCAATACCACTTGTTTCGCTCAAATCCGACCGTGCATGAAAATTTTATTCAATATTTAGCACATCGATTAATAACAATATAATTAATATAATAATTAACATACATAATCACCCTTATTACCGCTCAAGCCCATCATTCCTAGCATTGTGACAAACTGGCAAATACCTAAAATCCCGCCTTTCAACTCTAGGTCACGCGTTCCCGGGGACCACTGGCCATCGATCCATCGACACCACATCGACCGCCTCAAGTTGCTCTACATTCGCCTGAAGTCCAGCTCTGCAAAATTCAATCGATGTCGAGAGAGAAAAGAAAACTGCAAGCCCCATATGCCTTGATTATGGCAAATTTACAAGCTTTCAACCGTCGATGCTATAGAGCTCGTTGAGCTCTCCGTCTTCCTAGTTGAAGTTGAAAACTAAAAGTGTGTGTGGAGTGAGAAAGCGAGGGAAGAAGATGGGCAATTTTCGGCCATTAAAATTTATAAAGGAGGCGGCTGAAGAACCTTAGGGTTTTGGATTGCAAAATGTAAAGTCAAGGGCTATTTATAGGAAATTCCCACGCACTATTCATCCGTGAAAATTTCAAACTCCAAACGAAATGCGCGCCTAACATTCTATATGTTGTACCCCTATTGTGATGATCTGCCTCTTGGATGGTTTAAACCGAAGATAAACCACCACGTCAGACTCAAACCATTCAAAAGGGCAGATTGTTATGGGTAAATAAGAAACAGTAGAGAAAGGAAAAAACAAATATAGAATCTCATAGTGGAATAACAAAAATAATAATCAAATAAATAGTTCATGAAGCTGTTTTACAAATAACTTTTGATTACACTTTTACAATATGGAATTAGAGTACCTAAAACGGTAATAAACAAATAATGCAGTGGAAAAACTTGATGTAGTGGAATGAATAGAATGAATAATAGTAGTATACAAATCTCCATCTTCGTCCTCCAGAAAACAGTCTTCGATATATTGAAAAGCTCAGGCTGACCCGAGCGAATTGAAAAGACAAAACACTCAAGTCAGAACTAAAGATCTTATGTAAGTTAAATCAACAGTAATTAAATATGAATGTAAAGGCATCAGAGTTTTTTACGAGTTTTGACATCTTCTATCCAGTGTCTATCATGAGTAAAATAACTAAAGAGATGTTCGGGATTTCCATCTCCTAAGAATCCGTTAAACTATCTACATACATGGTACAATACGCTATTATAATAGTGTCTATAGTGAAGTAAAGTATTAAAATAGCGTTAAGCTGCCACCCATATCCCCCTTAACAAATTTTATATATTCCCATAATCTATACAGTACCGTACACTCCTCTGTAAACTGAAGGTCTACGTAGAGGGCACTCCATTAGTATGGTGCAAAAAAACTCGTAGAAGGCGGATATGGTATGTGAACACGGCGCTCGAGGCAACACTAGGGTAAGATTCTACCATTTGCTGATCCGGACTGGTGATAATGCATAGCAGCTACTACCGCCCACCTTGGAACACACTCCCATAATTAAAATCAAGGGGTGGCTCCTAAATCATCACAAAGTCATAATATGGTATCGAAGAAGCATGTACGATCGAAGGAATGAACTCACCCGGCATGGTCCAATTTTAGTCACATCTAAGCTGACTCACGGGAGTCAGGGCTACGTAAATGCCTCATACAGAATCATTCGCCAAACCATTCTACTTAATTCCGATTATCCACCATTTACACAGTTGTTAAAGTGGTTTTCGGTATTGGCAGAGAGTACGAAAATATCTGATCCCTGTCTCTTTAACAACCAAACGTTTATTTCACGCCGGATGGTTCTTTTTGTAATGACCCGCAACTTTTCAATAATTTAAACTAGTTAATTTAATGATATTTTGGTAATTTAATATTGAAAGAAATAAAAATTTGTAATCTAATAATGAAATAATAACTAAAATGAAATGTAACAATGTCAGTTAAAGTTAATCATTAACAAATTGAATGAAATCCCAATTAATTTAAAGTGATTTAGATGTTATACTTGGTTATGAATTGAATATAAGAAAACAAATGTAAATATTGAATCAATTAATGAAATAATATATAATTAATGGTAATTGAATAAAACCAATGTTATGCAAGTAATTATAATATTTTTTTGGTAAATATTAAATTTATAAATGTGATGAAAGGTTAATGGTGACAACTTATTATATGTTACCTATTTATTTAGTTTGTTAAATTTAATTTGAAATCAGTTGCAATTAATTCACTTAATTATTGCAGTTAATGTAGATTAAATTGGTAAGCGAAGATTGTTAATTCAATAAGAAGTAACCAATGTAAATTCTATTCATAATATGATAATTGATGTAATAAAAAGAATGAAACAAAGATAAAATAATTAATTAGGATTTTGAATTATAATTAATGTGTAAAATCGACAGAATTTCAATATAATCTAATTATAGTAGTTAGTACAAATAAAAGATGGAAACGTGGCCTATTAGTGAAATAAGGCATCAACAAATATTAACTATGTTATTTGAGTACTAATTGATTGAATATAAAGTCTGAAATCAAAATTTCAATAATTTATTGAAATTAAATTATAATAAACTGGATTTAGTTACAATTGAAATTGAACACTATAATTAATAAATTTTTAAATACCGAATTGATGTGTAAACTTGTTTTGAATCGTTATAAATGTCTAAGTAATAAAAAATGATGAAATTATTAGTTAATAAATATTGAATTGATTAATTAATTTAATTATTGTGAAAATAGCCATTTTGGAAACTGGCTCGGATTTCGACGAAACTAGTTTCATCGAATCCGTAATAGTGAATTGTTGTAGGATTTTACGTTTCGTATCGATCGGACCTGTCGTTTGATCGTACGGACTTAATGCAATTGAAAATCTATTTGAAGTAAGCTGATTTTAACATACTTCTTCATACGATGGAATTAGAACCTGAAACCTGTTCCATTGGGTTTAAAAATATTGAACACATCTATTTTGGTATATGGGATGACCCATTTTTGTTCCGGGGGCAGAACGGGCTTTTCGGGTCGTTTATCGTTAAATCCAAATCGATCAGGTCCATTCTTACTGTTTTCAACGTTGCCTATAAATAACTCATTATGAACCCTAGAAATTTCGTGTTGCATTTGTCTGTATGTACATTTCCTTCTAAACTCCCCATCCCAATGGGAGACAAACCAAAAACCAAATTCCCAATTCAATTTCAAATCAAATTTCAATTTCAAAAATTAAACTCCTCAATTTATATCATATTATATATCGATTTGAAGCTCTCGATGGGAAGAAGTCAAATCTGCTATCCTTTTTCTGATTTAAGTTTCTATGTGGCCGAAACTGGGCAATTTATTCTTGGCCGTTCATCACGTTTCGATGAACTTTGTCAGATCATTAAATTGAGGGTATAGTTTTGTAGAGAGGACCGAGGGGAGTGCATGCGTATGGTACGTTTGACAAATTGGAGGCTGGATTTTCGTCAAAAATTTGATTAGGGCTTGCTATAGGGGGCAGGGGCGGCTGGGGCTTCTCGGCATTCGTGCACTATGGGGTTTCGCGTCCGGACATAGGGGAGTTGGTCGAAGCGCTGGCTGGAGTGGGAAGCACGGCCGCGAGTAGCCAGCAACGGCGGCGCATGCAATCTCGAGGGCAGGCGGCTAGGTTTAGGGGCGTGCTGAAGGTTGCGTTCAATTTTTCTTGTAAGAAGAAGAGGTGACGTGTTCTTACTATATTTATTATTTTATTTTTTTGCCTTATTTTAATTTAAATCGTATAATGTTCTAACACGCATAACTTTTACATACGAGGTCCGTTTCTTGCACGGTTAATTTGGCCGGGATCGTATCGAAATTTCGAGCATTATGATGCTGGTTTGGATAAATTATAAGACTGTTTGAATTTAGGCCCTAGATTGAATTTTAAATCGATTTAAAATCGAAGGTGAGTGTTTTAACCCACTTACAACTTCAAAAATTTCTTATGTTAGTGAAATTAAATTTATGATGTAATTAGAAATTTATTTATGACTGTTTGATATTTTTAAATTGCTGTTCCTGTTAATTTGAATTTATTCTTAATTAAATTGGCATTTAATTTATTATTGAATTTAAATTTCCAGTTAATTTCCTTTGTATAAATCTGATGATAAATTGTGATAGATGTCTGATTTCTGATAATGGATGATAGGATGTTATGGTCGATTTATAAAACAATATCACTCTGCAAGATCCCTTAATTTTATTTGAAAAATCACTATGGGTTGAAATGATATATACCCGAACGATCTATAGATTTGGAAAAAATCGTTATGGGTTGAAATGATAGACTCGAGCGGTTCTAAGGATTGTAATATTAAATTTGAGATTGCGGTTTAAAATGATATATAACCGTAAAATTTTAAATTGGGGATTGAAATGATAAACATCTGTATCACTTGACCCTAGGGTAAGAATTATATACAGACATCAGATTGCTTAAGTTAAATGATTTTAAATCCTAGATTTCGTATCCAGTTAAATGATATTTTGAAATAAAATTTGATTTATAAAAATTGAATTAGTATTGGAAAATCAAGTTTTATGTTGAAATGTGGATTGGTTTAAAGAAAGTGCTTTAAGAAATTAAATTGAAAGTTTAAAGTTGAATTTTTCAGTATAAACGAAATTTTATCGGAATTAAGTTATTGAATTTGGTTTGAAATATAACTTTGAAATGCAATGATATTGAAATAATTTAAATTGATATTCCAGACGTGGAATGGAAAGAATTCTGATTGAAGATTTCGAAATTGGGTTTTGTTGATTTTGAGTTGTAAGGGTCCAGATATGTTGGAATAAAATAAATAGTTAAATTCATATTAATTTCAAACTCATATTTTTATATAAACTATTTTAAAAATATATTATTTTAAAAGCTTTAGTTATTAAGATTTTCAAACTATTAACTATTTTAACCTTTAGTTAATTAAATTGAATCATTTTAACCTATTTTAAACCATTTAATTTATTTTAAACTAATTAACCCATTTTAACTTATTTTGAATCTAATTAATCTATTTAAATCTATTTCATCTATTTTAATTATATATAATCTATTTAATTCTATTTAGCTATCTTAAATTAATTTAACAATATCTTTAATGTAAAAGTAAACTATTTTAGAGTATTTAATTATTTATAACCATTTTAACTATTTATAACTATTTATAACTATTTTCTAAATTTTTAGACTAAGTAGAGGGAAAGTTCTTATATTCAATTCATCAGTTTAAAAGTAGATACAGTTAAATGATTTTATAATCTAAGTTAGGATTTAATTGTTATAATTAATTGAATATGATGATTTTAAAGTAAGGATTTAACCTAATTGGAAATACGGTTTTTGAAGAAAATTATGATTTCGAAAAAGTTATGATGTCAAACGTGATAGGAATTTGAAAGTGAATATAATTTCAAAGGTAATATGGTTTTGAGCATATGATATTTTGCATATAAATTGTGAATTGACTTATGATATGTAATAGAACCGTCTGGTGTGAATTAAGCGTTTGGTTGTTAAAGGGACCGGGATCGGATATTGTCATACTCTCTACCAATGCCGAAAACCACTTTAACAACTTTGTACGTGGTGGAGATTCCAGAAATAAAGTAGGTTGGTCTAGCGAACGATTTCTATATGAGGTATTTACATGACCTTAACTCCCGTGAGTCAGCTTGATGCGGCTAAAATCAAGAGCAATGTCGGGCCAAGTGAGGTCATTCCTTCTATCGGGTACACTTCTTCGATACTATATTCTAACTTTGTGATTTGATTTGGTGGCCACCCTTGATTTTGATTTAGGAGTGTGTTCCTAGGTAGGCGGTAGTAGCTGCTATGCATTACCACTAGTTTGGATACGCAAATGGTATATCTACCCTGGCATTTCCTCGTGTGCCATGGTGCATGCCCTTCGTGCCTTCTACTAGTTTGTTTTGTGTTATACCTATGGAGTGCTCCCTGATAGCCCACCTGCATGTGGAGTTTACAGTATCTGTATAGACTACGACATTATATGAAAACATGTTAAGGGGGATATGGGTAACGCCTTAACGCTATTTTAATAGTTTACGTTACTATTGACACTATTATAATAGCTTATTGTACTACATAGTAGATAGTTTAACTGATCCTTAGGAGATGTAAATTTCGAACATCTCTTAAGTTAATGCACCCATGTTAGACACTGGATAAGAGATTTCAAACCCCGTAAACATCTCCGACGCCGTTATATTCATATTTATCATTAATTTAACTTACATAAGATCTATTAGTTCCGACTCGAGTGTTTTGTCTTTTCAATTCGCTCGGGTCAGCCTGAGCATTTCAGGATTTGAAGACCTTATTTCTGGAGGACGAAGACAAAGATTTGTACTACTACTACTATTTATTCTATTATCCCACTGCATTTATACTGTTCCGCTGCATTTGTATATTTATTCTCTTTGTCTATAACTCTGATTTTTGTATCGTATAAGTACAATCAAATGTTATTTGTAAATAGCTTCATGAACTGTTTATTTGATTATTACATTTTATCATTCCGCTACAATATTCTGTTTTATTTTTTCTTCTCTGTTTTTTCTTATTTACCCAATAAAAATCAGCCCCTTTAAATGGTTTAAGTTTAGCATGTGTGTCTGCCTGACATGTCCAAAAAGGCAGGTCATTAAACTTTTAAATTTTCAAAATCGATTCTTAATTTATATTAAAACATCGTAATTTCAAAACCGCTTTCGAAGTCATATTCACATTCGAAAACATATTCACTTTCGAAAACATGCCATATTTGAGATCATATCACTTCCGAAATCATATTTACTTTCAAAATCATACTTAACGAATAGATAAAATCTCATTTCAAAATAATCATATTCAATCAAATATGTCATTTAAATTACAATTTACGTTACAACATCATTTAGTCATATTCTTCCTAAAAATCAAGGACTTAAATATAAACTCCCACCTTACAAAACCTGAAATTTAGAAAATAGTTTAGATAGTTTAAAATTGATTAAAATATTTTTCAATAGTTTATAAATAGATTGAAATAGTTTAGGTGGATTTAAGACAGTTTAAATTTAATTTAAAATAGATTAAATGGATTTAAATTAGATTAAATGGATTTAGAATAGATTAAATAGTTATAAAATAGTTTAAATAGATTTAAAGTCGATGAGATAGATTTGAATTAGTTTAAAATAGGTTAATTAGGATAAAATATGTTAAAATAGATTAAATTATATTAAATAGATTAAAATAAATTTAATTATTTTAATTGATTAAACAGTTTAAAATAGTTAAAAATAGCTTAAATTAGCTAATAGTTTGAAAATCTTAATAATTAGTATTAAAATAATATATTTTAAAACATTTTATATTATATGTAATAACTATTTCTTTCATTTCAAAACATCTGGACCATGCCCAACTTTTAAATCAACAATTAATTTTGTCTTTCAATTAAATTTCTCATTTAAAACCATTTAATAAATATCAGTTTCAAATCCATGTTTGATTTAACAATTTAAACCACTTCAAATTAAATGGATTTCAACGTTATATTCAAACATTTTAATAACTTAGTTTCGATAAAACTCATTTATTTGAAAATTTAACTTTGAGATACAAATTCAAATCCATTAAACAATTTATTGAGACCAATTCTAATTTCAACATTTAAAGCTTGGATTTTTGAAATTAGTTCAGTTTATACAAATCAAATTTTATTTCAAAATATCATTTAACTGAATTCAAACTATAAGGATTTAAAATCATTTAACTTAACCAATCCGATATCCATATATGATTTTCTATCCTATGGTCAAGTGATACAGATATTTATCATTTCAATCTGCAATTAAAAAAATTTACGGGTATATATAATTTCAGCCCGCAATCCTAAAATTTCAAACAAATGAAAATTGCTTGGGTTTATCATTTCAACCCACAACGATTTTCCATATTTTATTTGATTGTTCGGGTATGATCATTTCAGCCCATAAGGATTTTCTAGTAATAACTAAGGGAACTTGTAGTGTTATAACAATATAAATATAACATCAAATCATCCAATATCAAAGATTAAACATTAATCACAATTATCATTCACATCAACAATAAATAACAACAATTTACTGATTATCAATAACAGGTATTAACAGGCGATTCAGAATTAAATATTAAATTAAATGACGAGTAAATGCAATAATTTTAACTGGAATGACAATTTAAACATACCAAACATCAACCAATCAATTTCTAATCAAGTTATAAATTTAATTTAACTAACATATGAAAATTTAGTAGTTGTGAGTGGGTCAAAACACTCAATTCGATTTGTTGTCGATTTAAAATCCAAAATTAGCCTAAAAATTTAAGAGACTTAGAATGTAGCCAAACAAGTTTCAAAATGTTCGGAATACCAATACGATCTCAATGGAGAAAACCGCGCGTGAATCCGAGTTCGTATGCAAAAGTTGTTAACGTTAGAAGATTGAATTTTTTTGACTTTGGGCATACTTCGAGTCTCCGCCTCAATTACTCGGTGCTTGCTTTAAGTTTGTGCCAAAATGACCTAAGACCCTAGTCATTTGGCTCCTGACCCAAAGTCGCTGCAGGGTTTCAATTCTAGACTTGAAGCGCGCCCTGATTTGCCCTGTTTGGCATGGAACTCTCTCTAACTCGATGTCGCTGCAGGGTTTATGACTCCCAACTTGTAATGAACCTTTTCCCAACTCGAAGTAAACCTGGAGCAACATTTTTTTTTGTCCTGTTTTTTTTTTGAACACAAGTTTTTGAATTTGGGAATTAGTTTTGACGATCTGACGTTTGAGAAGGAGGAAGATGATGTACGTACAAAAATTATAAAATGAGAAAGAACTAGGGTTTATAACAGCCTATATATAGGCAGGGTTGGATTGAAAAAATAAAAATGACCCGAAAAACCCGTTTCGTTTCCGAAATGATAATGAGTCATCCAATATTTGGAAATATAGCTATCAATATTTTTAAACTCAATGAACAGGTTTCAAGTCCTAATTCCATCGTTTACAAAATTTAGCTTTAAAATTAGCTTGTTTCAAATTGAATTCAATTAAATTGATTTCTATGCATTTCAAGCCCGTAACGAGTCTGATCACTACAAAACTTAAAATCCTATAATAATTCACTATTGCGGATTCGATAAAATTGGTTTCGTCGAAATCCAAACTAGTGGCCAGAATGGATATTTTCATATGTAACGATCGAGATTTTTCGTTGCCGAAAAATCGAACCGTTAGGGTTTAAGAAGAAGAAGAAAGAGGTAGGAGAAGAGAGAGAAAGATAGAAGAAAGAAAAGAGAGAAGAAAACAAAAACAAGTAACAGAACAGGAACAATAACAGAATCTCACAGTCGCAGCGGAACAATATATAATAGATAAATGTACATTCATTTAAAACAAAGAACTATACATTTTATATATCACATTACATTACATCAATCAGAGTGTACAACAACAACAGCGGAAAAGAAAAGATATATATACAATAGATAATAGACTACGCTATCTGGCTCACCTCCAGATCTGCACAGCAACTCCCGAATCCAGAATAACCTGATAACCTAACTCTAGACTGCCCGTGTGGAAAATAGTGGGCACCCAGAGTTTAGGAAAGGAACAATAAACTCCAGGTCAGTCATGGGACTGGTGTGAGAACTCAAAACAGTTTATCTTTAAACACGCAACAAGAAAGTTTAAATTTTGAAATCCGCAATGCTTTTTGGAAAATGAAACTACCATAAGGCCTCCCGCCACACACACAATGCAAACGCAGAATTGGAGGAGATTTCTCCTTATGATAGTCAAAGATGCTCACTACGCGAAAATCAAATCATTTTTGATATTATTACTAGTGCATAGTGTAGAAAACAATTTCGAAAGTAGAATATAAATCCTAGCCAACATAGACATTCCGAACTATGCCTACTATAGCTACCATCCAAACAGTGGTGACCACCATAAGTGAATGGCAGGTAATACAACTAAAACCGTACAAGGCACGTATTGGATGAATGGATTTCCAACAAATGGTCAGGCTAAGGAACTTCCTACTGCCACATGGGATCGCCTCTGGCGGGACGTCCCGAGAACTAACGTTACGGTTAGATCTCTGCCAACACAAGGCCGGGTTACCTCTGTAACTAGGTAACTACTACACGAATATGTCATCCCCCGGTCCTTTGGGACCTTTATCCGAGCGCTCGATACCAACAACACCACACAGAAATAGATATAGTGTTTCCACATGAGTAAATATCTGGGCTCCATACCATGATACCACCCTTTTCCAGAAGGAAATGACATACCCTAAAGGGCGCGACCCTCATAACCTTGCCGCATATTCCTGTTTCGACCATTTCCGGGGAGTGAGGTCCTGACGAAGTCTCGTCCACAAAGCTACGCTTTGTGCAACAAAGCCATGCTTTGGGTCCACAGATGACCAAAGCAATAATCACAAAGATAAATGATCAAACAAATGATCATATCCAAACGATCAACCAATGATCATCACACAGCAGCACTCAGCATGCCACATTACCAGATTGGGAAATATCGCTGATAACCTTCAACTACATAACCTCTGAGCTCGTACGTCTCAGAGAAGGGTGTTAAGCTAAGAGAATAAATTCTCCGCCACCAACAGAAATGTATTTGAAAGAAATCTGCTCTATCTCTCAAAATGTAATGTCAGACATGTAACCATACAAGTCTGTTCCGGGTTCGAACAGAACCGAAGGCACTTCCAAGGAAGCCCTTGCAATCCGGGTATTCACAATCCCGATAAAATTTCCCATCACAAAGGAAATCTCCATATCGTAACTAACAATGCGGAGACAATCGATAGGTCATCCTATCGTTTTCACAAATACCCGGTCTTCAACACCGGTCTTCAAATGCAATCCAAACGACGTATCGCATATTCGGAATGGGATATATGACACAAAGGTCCTCTCCCGGCTAAACCGAATAGCGAGCGCTTATTTTTAAAAATAAGTGTGCATTCAATTCCAAACAAACACAATCAATACCATCCAAGGGTAAATATTGATAGTCGGTTATTTAACTATCAATAAAGATGCGCCACATCATCAGATTCCAAATAATTTTTCCAAAATTATTAAGTCCCAAAATATCTTTACAAGATATATATACACAATTTCCAAATAATTGCCCAATTTATTTGCTTTACCAAAACACCTTCACGATATAATTTCCACACTTAACCATTTGAAAACCCATTTCAAATTAAACACCTCAACCATTTGAAAACAAATTTCAAATTACATTAACCATTTGCAAACCAATTTCAAATAACCTTAACCATTTGAAAACTAATTTCAAATCACCTTAACCATTTGAAAACTAATTTCAAATTAC
Organism: Allium cepa; assembly: GCA_030765085.1. NCBI lineage: Eukaryota > Viridiplantae > Streptophyta > Magnoliopsida > Asparagales > Amaryllidaceae > Allium > Allium cepa. The sequence goes on along the minus strand of CM060935.1, from coordinate 693,211,396 downwards.
TTTTCATCCTTTATACCCTTTGAAAACAAATTTCAAATCATCAAATAAATCTTTACCGATTTAATTTTAACTTACGTTTCAAATTCGTAAAATTATATCCCATACTTCAAAATAAATCAACATTTATTTTTAAACAAATTTCCCTTCCTATTTATAAATTCCAAAGTGAATTTCCAATTTCCCAAATATCTACACATACACGATTTCAAATCAATTTCCATCTATTCACTTCGATTTACCTTTAAAAGGTGAATTTTCAAAATGTTCCATTTCATATTAGAAAATCATCTCTAAACTTATTTAATAATAAGTAATTCACACTTTAATTTATTTTCAACAATTTTGAAAATATTCAACATACTTAAGTTACCGTTAAGTATTTTATTCCATTCTCTTTGAGAAAACATTCTTTTATTCACATTTATTTGGGTTAAAAACGAATGTTGCGAAAAACATCGTTACGACAACCCAAAAACACTAGTATATGGATTTGAAATTAAAAATAGATATATAAATCCAATACTATACAAATTATCCCCTTCTGTTTCTCGAAAACGTCTATTTCAACAATCAATGTTGAAATCTATGTTTTCAATACTCAATACATTTTAAAACACCTTTAATTCGTTTTAAATTCCATTTAAAACATTCCTTTCCTAAAAACAAACCCATTTTATTTAATAATCTATTCAATATTCAAAATAGTGAATATAGCCCACTTAACAAATTCCCATATTTCAATTTATCAAATTCGATGGATTTCAAATTTATAAACATAGTTTATAAATTCCATTTCTATTATAAACCCCAATTTTATAAATTCCTTTATTAATCCGATGCAATTTACATAACCCAATTTCATACCCAAAAGCCATATTGTAAGTTAAATACTTATAATATTATTTATTTACCAAATCGTTCCTTTGAACTTCACCAATTTAAAATCTTATCACTTACAAGATTTCTTTATGGTTTATAATAATTTCAACTAATGAAATCTTCATTTATTAACAATTTCTATAAAATTCCCCTTTTTAATGCCCAAATCCATTTCTATAAGTTAATAACTTATAAACTTAAATTTTTCCAATAACCGTTCGTTTTATAAATTTCACATTTATTAATCTATAAATCCTAGTGAAATTCATGTTATACATCAACTTAACACTTTATAAATTTATTCTATAATTTCAATAAATTTAATTTAAAAACATCCATTTATAAAATCCTTTATATAAACCATTAATAATAATAACTTCCCAAAAACCAAATTTAACTATTTTATAAAAACCTATTTTTGTTAAAAATTTCTTTTAAGTTATATTTTATAAAAATATAAATTTTTAAAACATAAAATTTTATCCATCTATTTATTTTAAAATTTAATCAATTCAAAATTTTTAATAAACCATATTCTTTGAAAAATCGATTTAAAACCCCTTTTTAAATTCAAAACCGTTATTTTAATTTTAAAAATTTGAATCCGATGATGCAACAACATCAGATGGTCAACCACGGGAATAAGTGTCATATATCAATATGATTATCAACAATCAACATAATATTTATAAACAAATAAATATGCGAGGAATCCAGTTGGATCCCTCCAACCTGTTACCCTGCATCCACAGACGTTAGCACAATACCAATTCCACTTCGAGGTGGAATATCGCGGTATATGGGATTTTATAAAATATCCGCTTAATAGGCGGCGCAATAGGGTCTCATCCGCTATACGAGGCGGGAAATCAAATTCAATATATACATATGCCAATATATATATATTGCTATATATAATATATATCCTATTATATCTACTACCACAATCAATCAACAATTATCAATCAATATTAACTATTTAAAATTTTAAACAAAACCTTTCGATTGAGTGAGGAGTTCTCACCTTGATTTTGTTCCGTTTTCGCGTTCGTTTCGAATAAAATTAAACGAACGTTTAATTTTACCCGAAATTCACACGTGCTCCAATCGACTCCAAACTGGTTGCATTGCGAAGAGCACGACCATACGATCCCAACGCACTTTGATTCGCCCAAATCGGACCTCGCAGCAAAAAGATATCGCAGTTTAAAGTTTGAATTGAATCTCAAAAAATTTCCTTTTAAATTAATTTGCAATTACCAACACAACGGGCCCCGCATTTCATCTCCTCTCTCGTTCAAGCGCACGAAACGTCCTCCAGGCAATAACGCGCGAACGAAGCCATATAGTCAAACTAGGGTTCGTCGCCGTCCCTTCCACGGTCCACCTGCAAGCGATCGAACGACGCCAAATTGAAGGGCTCAAACTCCTCTACCTTCGGCCAGCTTCTCATGTAACTCGGTTTCACCACCACGTGGAAAGACGTGGTCGAACGCGGAGATCTTCGAACGCCATTTCTCCCAATCCACCCCACGAAAACACACCACTACCGTTGGATTCATACATCTCAATGTGCTCTACGATTTGTTAGTTGGGAGTTTTGTGAATCGTTGCTTGGATTTGAAGATTTCGAGGGGAGAAGATGAGAGCGTTTCAGCCATTGATACCAAGTGGTGGCGGCTGGCTATAATGGGCTAGGGTTTTGATAAAGGATGCATAGATATAATAGTTTTTATATTATTTAATTAATATAATTCTTCATTTAACAGTTTATGCATACGACCTCCAAACTACGCGTTCCGACAGACGATCCTAAGGTTTTTCCGCGTTCCGGACACAATGGAACAGGTTTCGTAAGCTAATTCGATCGTATGTGTGAGATATGGAATTAAACGATCAATTCAAATTAAAACCGATTTAAACGATTTCTAGGCGTTTTGGCTTGTACCGGACAAACGATATATCCGATTGACTTGAAATTTGAAATCTTACAATAATATCACATTACGGATCCGATGAAACTGGTTTCGTCGAAATCCGAGACCGTTTGAAAAATGGCTATTTTTCAGTCGATAATTAAATATTAAAATATTCAATTTTCACAAATAAATTCCAAATTCAGTTTTACAAGTTCTAAAATATCTCTATAACTTTAATATGATAAAACAAAATTTTCCAAATCATTTCAAATCATATTTAACCCAATATTTAATTATTTTTGGAATTTCACTATTAAATAAATCGATTTAATTATCCCATTAAATCCAATATTCGAAAAATAAATTATTCGACTTAAAAATTCCACTTATTAATATTTAAAATTAATTAAATACTCAAATTCAAATTATCAGAAATTCTGGGTCGTTACAATTTTCCCCCCTTAAAAGAATTTCGTCCTCGAAATTGCAAGTTAAGGAGAAATGATCCTAAACCGTTTATTATTTTCCCAAAACCAATTAGTTTTATCAACCTTCTAACACCAATCTTTTTATTAAAGATTTACTATCATTTCAATTAGCTTTCTAACTTCAATTATAGGTTTCAAACAACATTGTTTACTCAACAATTCAAATTTAAATTCAAATTTCAAACTTTCAAAATTTTCTCAAAAATTTTCTAACACCCGAAATTTTCGAAAAATTTCGCCAGAGTCTCCTTTGCGCGGCTAGATCGGTACGACTACAAAATGGCACTACGGCCCCTCAGAATCAAAAAGAAAAGAGAAAGCCAAGTGGCTGGAGAAGGAAATCATCAATTCTCATACTAAAAGTGAAATACGTACCTTTCTGTCGAGTCATTCAATTTTTAACTTCAAAATCAAAATTCCAATCCATTATATACCTGTATATCCTGCTAGTAGTAGTATCCAATTCCAACATTCAAACTATTTTGCCAATTCAAGTTCAAAATTTCCAATACATGCTTCTTATACATTTTTGGTTTATTATTGAAGTTGCATATTCAATTCATTCGTTTCAATTAGTTACATTCACTAATTAAATTCACATTGGTTCACTTTCAACTCAACTCAAATTCAATTCTATTCAATTTCATAGCTTTTAATTTAACAAATTCAATTTCTTTAACACTTAAGGAATTTACATACAATCAACCAACAAGCAAATAACAACCAATGCACATCCAATACAACCAAATTTATTTATTTTACTTGCATGCAATTTGGTTCGACTATCTCAATTCCAATTGGTTTAACTTTCGCTTGATTTCCATCCAATTATTCAACTAACTTCAATGAATTTACACTTACATACATCGTTTCATATCAACTTATTTACATTCGATTGATTAACATTCAATCCATTCTTTAATTCAATTGCTAGTTCTTTTTACAAATAAAATTGAATTTCATTTATATAACTTAAGTTCACACCTTTAACAATTTCATTTACTCACTTTATTCACTTACTTTGATATTAACATCAATTCTTTCAATATTACTTAACTTGCATTCCATTTCAACTTTATTTACATCATTTAATTCACTTGATTATTTAACTTTGATACAAATATCAATTTTTATTCAACTTCACTTAAGTTATTCCATTTAAACATCATTTGTTAATTAAACTTAAGTTTTACTTATCAATTCAATTCGGATTTTTAAATTCCAAAGTAAATCCTATTTAACTTTTACTTAAGCCAAATTCATATCAATATTCAAATTCATATTCCATTTTACTTAACTTAATTGTTTAACCACTTCAACAACTGGTTTCACTTACATTTTCCCATTTAATAAGTTATAAAACTTATTATTCAACTTCTAACTTATATTATAAGTTCAAAACCTTTTTCACTTATATTTATCAATTTCAAATTGAATTTTAATTTCAAATTGGTTTATTACAACAAAACTTCAATTTTTAATTCATTTTTGTAGCAAATCCATCACATAGAAACTCGAAAATGATACTGATGATGCTGCAGTCATCACCCTTATTATTTCCCAATGACAATAGTGAAATCAATGCTAATTATTCTTTCAAAAAGTTTTCTTTTATTATTCATAAGTCACTTTTATAAACCTTTTACTTATATAATTTTACTTCTTATATACATACATGATTATCTTACAATTGTAACTCATTTTAATTATAATTTTATACTTATAATTCATTAGTTTATACAATTGTTCTTTTTACAATTGTTGCTTTTATTAGCTTATTCAACAACTTTGATTATCTTATATATATATCTATTATTATTTACAACTACCAAGCAATTAATTATATAAACACATCAATAATTTCTTGAAAAATTATTTTCTTTATATACAAAATATAATCAAGGTAAAATTATTTCATTTACCCAATTTAAAACAACATCGTGTTGAATTGTTCTGCACAAGTGTTTAGAGATCCCTATCGATAGAGTTGTACAGACTATACCGACCAGAATCCATATACCACTCAACAAACCAATCATCACAATATAAAACAATTTTATATTCACTAACAAATACGCGCTCATATCTATTATTACACTCACACTCATTCTAGAGTACTACTGACTCTATCTCTAATGAGTAATACCCAACAGAGCAGGTTGTCGCTTAACCATATGCTCTGATACCAAATGTAACGATCGAGATTTTTCGTTGCCGAAAAATCGAACCGTTAGGGTTTAAGAAGAAGAAGAAAGAGGTAGGAGAAGAGAGAGAAAGATAGAAGAAAGAAAAGAGAGAAGAAAACAAAAACAAGTAACAGAACAGGAACAATAACAGAATCTCACAGTCGCAGCGGAACAATATATAATAGATAAATGTACATTCATTTAAAACAAAGAACTATACATTTTATATATCACATTACATTACATCAATCAGAGTGTACAACAACAACAGCGGAAAAGAAAAGATATATATACAATAGATAATAGACTACGCTATCTGGCTCACCTCCAGATCTGCACAGCAACTCCCGAATCCAGAATAACCTGATAACCTAACTCTAGACTGCCCGTGTGGAAAATAGTGGGCACCCAGAGTTTAGGAAAGGAACAATAAACTCCAGGTCAGTCATGGGACTGGTGTGAGAACTCAAAACAGTTTATCTTTAAACACGCAACAAGAAAGTTTAAATTTTGAAATCCGCAATGCTTTTTGGAAAATGAAACTACCATAAGGCCTCCCGCCACACACACAATGCAAACGCAGAATTGGAGGAGATTTCTCCTTATGATAGTCAAAGATGCTCACTACGCGAAAATCAAATCATTTTTGATATTATTACTAGTGCATAGTGTAGAAAACAATTTCGAAAGTAGAATATAAATCCTAGCCAACATAGACATTCCGAACTATGCCTACTATAGCTACCATCCAAACAGTGGTGACCACCATAAGTGAATGGCAGGTAATACAACTAAAACCGTACAAGGCACGTATTGGATGAATGGATTTCCAACAAATGGTCAGGCTAAGGAACTTCCTACTGCCACATGGGATCGCCTCTGGCGGGACGTCCCGAGAACTAACGTTACGGTTAGATCTCTGCCAACACAAGGCCGGGTTACCTCTGTAACTAGGTAACTACTACACGAATATGTCATCCCCCGGTCCTTTGGGACCTTTATCCGAGCGCTCGATACCAACAACACCACACAGAAATAGATATAGTGTTTCCACATGAGTAAATATCTGGGCTCCATACCATGATACCACCCTTTTCCAGAAGGAAATGACATACCCTAAAGGGCGCGACCCTCATAACCTTGCCGCATATTCCTGTTTCGACCATTTCCGGGGAGTGAGGTCCTGACGAAGTCTCGTCCACAAAGCTACGCTTTGTGCAACAAAGCCATGCTTTGGGTCCACAGATGACCAAAGCAATAATCACAAAGATAAATGATCAAACAAATGATCATATCCAAACGATCAACCAATGATCATCACACAGCAGCACTCAGCATGCCACATTACCAGATTGGGAAATATCGCTGATAACCTTCAACTACATAACCTCTGAGCTCGTACGTCTCAGAGAAGGGTGTTAAGCTAAGAGAATAAATTCTCCGCCACCAACAGAAATGTATTTGAAAGAAATCTGCTCTATCTCTCAAAATGTAATGTCAGACATGTAACCATACAAGTCTGTTCCGGGTTCGAACAGAACCGAAGGCACTTCCAAGGAAGCCCTTGCAATCCGGGTATTCACAATCCCGATAAAATTTCCCATCACAAAGGAAATCTCCATATCGTAACTAACAATGCGGAGACAATCGATAGGTCATCCTATCGTTTTCACAAATACCCGGTCTTCAACACCGGTCTTCAAATGCAATCCAAACGACGTATCGCATATTCGGAATGGGATATATGACACAAAGGTCCTCTCCCGGCTAAACCGAATAGCGAGCGCTTATTTTTAAAAATAAGTGTGCATTCAATTCCAAACAAACACAATCAATACCATCCAAGGGTAAATATTGATAGTCGGTTATTTAACTATCAATAAAGATGCGCCACATCATCAGATTCCAAATAATTTTTCCAAAATTATTAAGTCCCAAAATATCTTTACAAGATATATATACACAATTTCCAAATAATTGCCCAATTTATTTGCTTTACCAAAACACCTTCACGATATAATTTCCACACTTAACCATTTGAAAACCCATTTCAAATTAAACACCTCAACCATTTGAAAACAAATTTCAAATTACATTAACCATTTGCAAACCAATTTCAAATAACCTTAACCATTTGAAAACTAATTTCAAATCACCTTAACCATTTGAAAACTAATTTCAAATTACTTTTCATCCTTTATACCCTTTGAAAACAAATTTCAAATCATCAAATAAATCTTTACCGATTTAATTTTAACTTACGTTTCAAATTCGTAAAATTATATCCCATACTTCAAAATAAATCAACATTTATTTTTAAACAAATTTCCCTTCCTATTTATAAATTCCAAAGTGAATTTCCAATTTCCCAAATATCTACACATACACGATTTCAAATCAATTTCCATCTATTCACTTCGATTTACCTTTAAAAGGTGAATTTTCAAAATGTTCCATTTCATATTAGAAAATCATCTCTAAACTTATTTAATAATAAGTAATTCACACTTTAATTTATTTTCAACAATTTTGAAAATATTCAACATACTTAAGTTACCGTTAAGTATTTTATTCCATTCTCTTTGAGAAAACATTCTTTTATTCACATTTATTTGGGTTAAAAACGAATGTTGCGAAAAACATCGTTACGACAACCCAAAAACACTAGTATATGGATTTGAAATTAAAAATAGATATATAAATCCAATACTATACAAATTATCCCCTTCTGTTTCTCGAAAACGTCTATTTCAACAATCAATGTTGAAATCTATGTTTTCAATACTCAATACATTTTAAAACACCTTTAATTCGTTTTAAATTCCATTTAAAACATTCCTTTCCTAAAAACAAACCCATTTTATTTAATAATCTATTCAATATTCAAAATAGTGAATATAGCCCACTTAACAAATTCCCATATTTCAATTTATCAAATTCGATGGATTTCAAATTTATAAACATAGTTTATAAATTCCATTTCTATTATAAACCCCAATTTTATAAATTCCTTTATTAATCCGATGCAATTTACATAACCCAATTTCATACCCAAAAGCCATATTGTAAGTTAAATACTTATAATATTATTTATTTACCAAATCGTTCCTTTGAACTTCACCAATTTAAAATCTTATCACTTACAAGATTTCTTTATGGTTTATAATAATTTCAACTAATGAAATCTTCATTTATTAACAATTTCTATAAAATTCCCCTTTTTAATGCCCAAATCCATTTCTATAAGTTAATAACTTATAAACTTAAATTTTTCCAATAACCGTTCGTTTTATAAATTTCACATTTATTAATCTATAAATCCTAGTGAAATTCATGTTATACATCAACTTAACACTTTATAAATTTATTCTATAATTTCAATAAATTTAATTTAAAAACATCCATTTATAAAATCCTTTATATAAACCATTAATAATAATAACTTCCCAAAAACCAAATTTAACTATTTTATAAAAACCTATTTTTGTTAAAAATTTCTTTTAAGTTATATTTTATAAAAATATAAATTTTTAAAACATAAAATTTTATCCATCTATTTATTTTAAAATTTAATCAATTCAAAATTTTTAATAAACCATATTCTTTGAAAAATCGATTTAAAACCCCTTTTTAAATTCAAAACCGTTATTTTAATTTTAAAAATTTGAATCCGATGATGCAACAACATCAGATGGTCAACCACGGGAATAAGTGTCATATATCAATATGATTATCAACAATCAACATAATATTTATAAACAAATAAATATGCGAGGAATCCAGTTGGATCCCTCCAACCTGTTACCCTGCATCCACAGACGTTAGCACAATACCAATTCCACTTCGAGGTGGAATATCGCGGTATATGGGATTTTATAAAATATCCGCTTAATAGGCGGCGCAATAGGGTCTCATCCGCTATACGAGGCGGGAAATCAAATTCAATATATACATATGCCAATATATATATATTGCTATATATAATATATATCCTATTATATCTACTACCACAATCAATCAACAATTATCAATCAATATTAACTATTTAAAATTTTAAACAAAACCTTTCGATTGAGTGAGGAGTTCTCACCTTGATTTTGTTCCGTTTTCGCGTTCGTTTCGAATAAAATTAAACGAACGTTTAATTTTACCCGAAATTCACACGTGCTCCAATCGACTCCAAACTGGTTGCATTGCGAAGAGCACGACCATACGATCCCAACGCACTTTGATTCGCCCAAATCGGACCTCGCAGCAAAAAGATATCGCAGTTTAAAGTTTGAATTGAATCTCAAAAAATTTCCTTTTAAATTAATTTGCAATTACCAACACAACGGGCCCCGCATTTCATCTCCTCTCTCGTTCAAGCGCACGAAACGTCCTCCAGGCAATAACGCGCGAACGAAGCCATATAGTCAAACTAGGGTTCGTCGCCGTCCCTTCCACGGTCCACCTGCAAGCGATCGAACGACGCCAAATTGAAGGGCTCAAACTCCTCTACCTTCGGCCAGCTTCTCATGTAACTCGGTTTCACCACCACGTGGAAAGACGTGGTCGAACGCGGAGATCTTCGAACGCCATTTCTCCCAATCCACCCCACGAAAACACACCACTACCGTTGGATTCATACATCTCAATGTGCTCTACGATTTGTTAGTTGGGAGTTTTGTGAATCGTTGCTTGGATTTGAAGATTTCGAGGGGAGAAGATGAGAGCGTTTCAGCCATTGATACCAAGTGGTGGCGGCTGGCTATAATGGGCTAGGGTTTTGATAAAGGATGCATAGATATAATAGTTTTTATATTATTTAATTAATATAATTCTTCATTTAACAGTTTATGCATACGACCTCCAAACTACGCGTTCCGACAGACGATCCTAAGGTTTTTCCGCGTTCCGGACACAATGGAACAGGTTTCGTAAGCTAATTCGATCGTATGTGTGAGATATGGAATTAAACGATCAATTCAAATTAAAACCGATTTAAACGATTTCTAGGCGTTTTGGCTTGTACCGGACAAACGATATATCCGATTGACTTGAAATTTGAAATCTTACAATAATATCACATTACGGATCCGATGAAACTGGTTTCGTCGAAATCCGAGACCGTTTGAAAAATGGCTATTTTTCAGTCGATAATTAAATATTAAAATATTCAATTTTCACAAATAAATTCCAAATTCAGTTTTACAAGTTCTAAAATATCTCTATAACTTTAATATGATAAAACAAAATTTTCCAAATCATTTCAAATCATATTTAACCCAATATTTAATTATTTTTGGAATTTCACTATTAAATAAATCGATTTAATTATCCCATTAAATCCAATATTCGAAAAATAAATTATTCGACTTAAAAATTCCACTTATTAATATTTAAAATTAATTAAATACTCAAATTCAAATTATCAGAAATTCTGGGTCGTTACATCATATTAATTATATAAATTATTATTAAATAAATTAAATCACCTTTTAAATTCAAATTTAGTGACTAACAAGTTTTGTCATTTTTGATTACTTAGACATTTACAATAATTTAAAATAAATTTACATGTCAATTCAATGTTAATTATTTTACTAGTTACAGTGTTTAATTTCAATTGAAATAAATACAGTGACTATTACTTTAAATTCCTAATAAATCCATTTATCTGCCTTTTCATCTTATTATTCTATCAGTTGTCATCTATGGCTATAATTAACATTTGTTTATATCTTATTGCACTAATATTTTACAATTACCATCTTAATTTTCATTAATGTAATATTTAATTACATTTAATTTCAAAAAATCCATTTATTATAATTTAGATTCCAATATATCGATCAAACTTGATTTCAATCTTTTTATTCCACCAATCATTACTTACGGAAATAGTTAACATTGGTCTATATCATGTTGCATTAATATTCTACAATTATCAATTTAATTCACATTAACTGCACTAATTAAGTGAATTAATTGCAATTTATTTCCAATTTATTATCAATGAATAAAATAGGGAATTTATAATTGAACTATTGTTATAACTTACTAGTTCAAACACATCTCTTTGTTTATTGTTAGAAAACAAAACTAATAAATTCACATACGAATTAATTATTCTTTTTTAATTAATTTCAATTTATTACATACAATTTCACCGTTTAATACGACATTTGATTTATTTACTCATTTACAGTTTATACCCAATTTGAACTTTACAATCATTCCAATAATTGAGATTTCATTAAAATAGTTATCAATTGCCTTAAATTAACATTATTAAATTTAAGTCAATTGAAATTGTATTAAAATATTTATCCATTAACTTACACTAACATTATTACATTTCATTATAGTTATTATTCTCGTTATTAAACTTAAATATTGAATTTTTCACAACATTAAATTCCAGAACTTATTTATTTAATTAATCTAATTGTCGAAATTTACGGGTCGTTATACCCTCCCCTGCTCAAAAATTTTCGTCCTTGAAAAGAGAAAGAAGGAATTAATATATTTTATTCAAAATATTCAGTTATAATAATTAATTTACAAAATTAAGTATTAAATAAAATATATTAATTAACAACCAATTAAATTCTTTATATTTAAGTTAATAAAAGTTTGAAAAACATTTTCACTTTCATAAAAATTTCTAAGTCAAAAACATATGGAAAGTTTTGGTAGAGTCTCCTTTGTACGGAGAGGTCTAGGAGGAATTATAATATCAATAATATATATATATATATATATATATATAGATCATATTTCAAATAAATATATTCCAAACCATGGTAAAAACAATATAATATCGCTAGAAAACCATAATCCGAAAACATACTTATTTGTCAGGCAAACAACGCTTATTTATGAAACCAAAATAGTAGCTAATGCTTCCATAAACCTATATTTCACTTATATAATCCAAAAAAGTTAAAACTATGTAAAAATGAAGTATTTACATTGTTTCAATTAATAACAAAATAAATTAACACAACATAACAATAGTCACTTTGCAAACAAAATATACAACCATCACAAGCAATCAAAGTAATCAATTATTCATCCATAGCAATAAAAAAATGGTTTATTCCGGTTTAGATACTTCTAATCGTATAGAATGCTAAATGAAGAACTAAGTATACCATACACTGAACAATCTTAGATAAAAATTAAAGGATTATTTATATATCCCAAACAATTTAAAGTACCAGTTCCCATTCATCCCATCGGCCAAACAACCAATAAATTCAAATGTCATGTAAGTTTTCCTTATTAATCAAGTTTCACATTATTTATTGTTCATCATCATTATTATTTTTCATACAATGATTATTCTCTTTAATTTACATTCATTACTTACAAAGATTCATTTCCCATTCATTTATTCATATAATGCCGAATTTTCTCTTTTTATTACTTTACATTCATTGCTTACATAAGTTATTACCATTCAATTATTTAGATCATCCATTATCAGTTCTTATAATATGATGTAAGTCACTTTACAAATAAGTTCACCGGTATTATTTTCTTAAATTTATGTAATATCCTGCCTTTTTGTACGTTTTATATCGATGATAAACCACACACGTCAGACTCAAACCATAAAAAGGGGCGGATTGTTATGGGGTAAATAAGAAAAGCAGAGAAAGAAATAAAACAAAATAGGATCTCACAGCGGAACGATAAAATATAATAATCAAATGAACAGTTCATGAAGCTGTTTACAAAAAATTCGATTATATTTATACAATACATATCAGAGTTACACATACCATAGAATAATAATTAATGCAGCGGAACAGTATGAATGTAGTGGAATAATATAATAAATAATAGTAATACAATCTTCGTCTTCGCCCTCTAGCAGTAAGGTCTTCAAACCCTGAAATGCTCAGGTTGACCCGAGCGAATTGAAAAGACAAAACACTCGAGTGAAAACTAAAAGATCTTATGTAAGTTAAATCAACAGTAAATAATATGAGTGGAACGATGTCCGAGATGTTTACGGGATTTGACATCTCCTATCCAGTGTCTAACGTGAGTGCAGTAACCTAAGAGTTGCTCGGGATTCACATCTCCTAAGGATCCGTTAAAACTATTTACTATGTAGTAATATTTTGCTATTATAATAATGTCTATAGTAAAATAAACTTACTTTTAAATAGCGTTAAGGGGTTACCCATATAGCCCTTACCACATAATAGTCCCAGTAGTCCATCCAATATCATGGTCCCTCTTGATCGGGAAGCCACCAGAGGATACCACACAGGCTACGGGAGAAAATCAAACTCGACAAGGCGCACTAGGGTAGGTGACATGGCACACAAGACAATGCCAGGGTAGATATACTAATTACTATCCGGACTGGTGGTGACGCATAGTGCGCAGCTACTGCCCACCTCGAGCCACACCCCAATTCAAAAATCAAAAGTGGCCACCAAATAAATCTCGAAGTTGGAATATAATATCGAAGGAGTGTGTCCGATAAGAGGAGCTACCTCACTGGCCCGGAATCGCTCCTGTTTTAGCCACCTTATGCCAACTCACCGGAGTCAGGTGCACGTATATACCTTAATAGAACATCGTCACCATCCTACTTCATTCTGAAATCTCCATCGCGTACATAGTTGTTAAAGTGTACTTCGGATTTGGCAGAGAGTATGACAACTTCCGATCTCGGTCTCTTTAAAAACCAAACGTTTTTATATCACCGTGGTCATTTCAAATAATTATACTTTTAAAGCCAAAATTAAATATCCATTTCAAACCCATATAAATACGATATCATTTCCGTTTTAAAACCCAAATCAATATGATATCATTTTTATAAACCCAAATCAATATGATATTATTTTTTATAAACCCAAATCAATATAATATCATTTTTTTATAAACCCAAATCAATATAATATCATTTTATTTCAAATATATCCTCCTTCCTAAAATCATAGCACTTTCAAATTTATATTATGTCGAAACCAAACGCTCGAAGTATAACCTTTCAAAACATAATACTTCGAATTTCATAGCTTCTAAACCATAACTTCCAAAATTTAAATGGTTTGGACATTCAAACAGTATAAAAAATAAAATAGTTTGAATTTAAAATTACTTTATAGAGTAAAATAATTTCCTCGACTTCACAAATTTTTTCACTTTAAATTAAATCTCAATTCATAACCTTCAATTCACTTTCAGTTTTAAATAAACCATTTCGATTTCAATATATTTCATACTTTAAGTATTAAACAATTTTAAACTAAGGTTAGTAATTACGATTCAACAATTCAATGTTCTATTTTTTAGTTTTGAAATATTTGCATAATAAATCCATTATCGTTTAAATAAAACTCAAATTTCAAATAACTAAATATTTCTTTCAATTCATTTATTTTTGAAATATTCGTTTAATTCATCTTGAACAAAAATCCAGTTAAAAAAAACCACACCTTTAAATTTCAAATTTAATAAACTTTAAATCAACTTATTGAGTTTAATTCTCAAACAAGCTCAATTTCAAATAAATTTCCAATTTACTTTCAACCTAATTAAATCATTATAACCTCTGTATTAAAGTGTGATTTAAATACTTAACCATATTTTATTTTAATAAAATCAAACTCCATTATTAAACTTATTTTTATTAAACAAATTTATACATAGCTTAAATACAAGAATTTAACTATATATAAGATATTATTTATTAATATCAAAAAATCAATATTTATTAAACCGTATATTTCTATCCAAAACCATAGAAATCATTTTCAAAATATTTATATATATAGACTGACGGTGTATGTATATAATTTTCTATCCTACGGTCAAGTGATACTGGTATTTATCATTTCAATCCGTAATTTAAAATAAAAATACAGTTGTATCATTTCAAACCGCAATCCCGAATGAAATAAAATGCATAATAACTTGCAGTTTATAACATTATAAAATACAATATCCATTCATCCAATACCAACTATCAATCACTTATCACAATCATCATCCAATTCAAACAATTACATCAATATAGATTAGATAATAAACAATAGGTATTTACTAGCAGTTTATATTCAGTAATAAATTAAATAACAGTTTATATGCAATAATAAATTAAATAACAATTTAATTCAATAAATTTAATTTAACAGGAATGATGATAAAATATGCCAAACAGTAATAAATAAATTTCTAATCACATCGGAAATTAATTTAACACACATAAGAAATTTTAGAAGTTGTGATTGGGTTAAAACACTCACCTTTGAATTTAAATTCAAAATAAGCCCAAAATTTGAACGGTCTCAGAATTCGTCCAAACAGGCGCCAAAAGGTCTGGAGTTCCAATTCGAACCTAGCGGAGAAAACCGCATGTGAAATGGACCTCGTACAAAGAATTAATTAAAGTTATAATATTTGGATCATAAATTTAAATAAAAACATCGCCTCTCAAATCATCAGCCACGTCAACATCTCTTCACACAGAAAACTCAAGCGTCCCTAACCGTACCACAGGCTTATTCCCATGTGCATGAGACTAGTGTAACGACCCGTATTTTACGTGTCGATAAATCGTATAATAGTTGCATTAAGTCGTTTGGAGCTTGAGTCGTTCTAGAGATAAGTCGTGTTAAAGTTAAGTCGTGTGGAACTTAAGTCGTGACCGACTTAGAGGATGGAGCGACTTAGGGTAGGTGGCCGACTCATGGGGTCAACGGTTTATAGGTTGGCCGACTTATAGGAGTGAGTGGTAGTTGCCGACTTATGGTTGTTAGCGAGTTAAGAGAGGCAGCGGCTTGAGGTTTGGACCGAGTCAAGGTAGTGAGCGACTCATAGGATAACCGACTCATAGGATGGAACGACTTAAGGAAAATGAGTTAGGTCGTTGAGTCGTATAGTGTTATTGAGTCGCCGAGTCGCTAAGTCGTGTGTTGTATAGTGTTGTTGAGTCGATGAGTCGTTAGGTCGGCCTGTGTTTTAGGACGTGTATGCTATGAGTCGTACACGAGTTAAGTTGTTGGGTTGGCTAGGTGATGAGTCGTAGGGGTTGTTGAGTCGTTAGGCCGCGTTAGTTAGGTCGTGAGTCGGCATGTGTTCTGAGTGGTTAGGTCGGAGGCTTTTGAGTCGTATGCAGTTGCGTCGGCTTAGTGTGATCCTGTGTCTCCGATGAGTCGTAAGTCGTAGCCCGTGTGCGTGTTAGGTCATTGGAGTTTTGGGTCGTGGGTCTTAGGTCGGGGGCGACTCAAGGATGGGTCGGCGACGACTTATGGATGGACGACTCGGGGGGGGGGGGGGGGGGGGATTCAGCCTATAAATAGAGGGGTTTGGCTCACTTTTTGGCACCGGTTTTTGAAGCGACGAAGTGCTGCCATTTTGAGAGCTCGACTACAACATTTCTTCATCTTCTTTTCTCCACTCTAATCTAGTTCTAACATCCATCCAAGATCGAAGATCCAAGAGCCAAAGTTGAAGATCTTCATCCAACGAAGCTAGATTCCATCGTTTCAAGCGAGGTTTCGACGAATCAAGCTTGAATCCTTGCCGTCCAGATCTGAAGTGATTAGTTTTTGAGGTGTTTAGGTGATTCGGTGAGTGGTGGTTATCTCTCACGCGGACCCAAAGGAGTATATTGGTTTGGTGGTTTGTTGGAGTGTTGTAGATAGTGATTTTATGCATTTTTTTTTCCTTAGATCCAAGTGTAGATCCACTACTCATGAAGATGTTTACTTATACAAGTTCATTTATCAAGTTGAAGAGACACAACCCATGATTTATATTTGTTAGATCTATGCTAAAAACCCATGATTCATGTATGTTAGATCTATGCTCATTTATTTACGAAATTGCCATTATCATTGTAATTGTTTATTTAGATCTTGTTTGAATGATTGATTGCTTGGATTAATGTTTGATTTGATTGATTAGTTGATATATAGCTTGATTTGATCAAGTTGGTTGATGATGATTCAAAAGCTAAGTGGAAAGGCTCTTGAATAAGGAAAGCTGCTTGTGGCATATGAAGCGGATGTTGAAGCTCATATGTATGGATTAGATGATGTTGAGATGGGACTTTGCCATGATGCGATGAGGCAAGCCATGATGTTGAGATGAGACTTTGCTATGATGCGATAAAGCGAAGCATGATGTGAGATAGCCTTGGTTTAATCCAGACGGGATCATCCCAAGCATGTTGATAACTCGATGATGCGATGCGAGTTGGTTGATAATGGTTAGCTTGAGAGGCGCTTGAGCTAGTATGGAAATAGTCGTCGAGGAGGATGACTAGGAGGCTGAGATCTCATCGTTGTTGAAGGTTCTAGCATGCTCAAAGCAAGAGTACGTTGGAACGGGCTGCAACGACGTTCCAAGCACGGGCTGCGACGACGTGCTAGTACTCTGGGTAGTTGCGAAAATTCCTAGGCACGGGCTGCGACGACGTGCGGAGTTATGTCTAGAACCGGGGTTACCATTAGCCCTTGACAGGTGGTCATTCAACTAACGGTGAAATCAAGGCAATAATAACAGTGATAGCCAGAGTCATGGATGTTTGGACGTTTGGTTGTATCATCATTCGGTCTCAAAAGCGGTGTTTTCCGGGTGCTTATCCGATCTTGGTTTAGGCCTTGGGGGTTTGTATTTGGAAAACATCGACCTTGACTCGAATGATTATTGCTTTACTTTAATTGTCTGCCATGTTATGCTTGCTTCTCCTTAGTGTGTGTCTGGGGGCTATCACTGTAGAAAGAGGCGGAGTGGGATGGTTTGGTTCCTATTCCTTTTATCCCTTATGCTCTTTTGGTATGTTTGATAGTTGATTTACTGCTCACTAAGACTTTGTCTGACTCAAGGTTTTATGTCTCCTCTTATTACCTTGGGCTGTTCATCCATGTTGGGATGGGCAGACTAGGTAGCAGGTGATAGGTGCTGTTCTTGGAGATCTACGTTGATGATGACGAAGACGAGCAGGAGGCTTTTGCATATTATTTCATATTATGTACTGGGTGTTCCGCTGTATATACTTTGAGTGCTTTGTAGTGAGGTTTTGATGTATTGACTGTTCTGATGATTGTATCAAACTTCTAAGATACTTATTTGATGATATTCTGTTATGAAGCTTCACTATACATATATTTCTCTATTGTATTTTATCCATGCGCTGTGAGTTATGCGATAGATTCTGCGATGTTTATTCTACCCTTGACGGTCACCCATGGCTGCCTGGCACGCCTTTCAGCGCATTATTTCCTTGTTTTGGTGCGGGAGTCATGGGCGGTCGTCACAACCAGGTTGTCACGCCCTCGACGTCGACGCCCCAGGAGCCGGCCGTGACTATGACCCAGCCACTCGTCGCCCCCCACCTGGCCACGCGACAAACCACTGACCCCCATGCCTCTCCCAGGACGCAGTAGCCGCCGGAAATAACGAACCATAACCGAATTTTTTCCTCTAATCCGATCGTTAGCTCACCGCAAATCTCGCATGGATGCCCTCCTTTCGACGACCACTACCCAACGGTGCCTTCGATTCGCCGATCGGACGACGATCAAAAATCGCCATTGGACAGCCGAAGATAGTTCATCATGTTTCGGACAAACAGGGGTTCAATTTGGAAAATGGATTACATATCGAATATGCACTCGTCGAGAGCTTTAGATCGATATAGAATTTGATAGTATTTGAAGAGTTTGAATTTTTGGCTTTGAATTTGATTTGAAATTGCAATTGGAATCTGGTTGAGGGAATTTGTCTGCCATTGAGGAAGGAGAGGAACAGAATGAATTGTACGTACAGATAAATGACAATGAGGAACAATTATGGTTTATAACGAGGTATAAATATGTGGATCAGAAAATAGAAACAATTGGATCGAATCGGTTAGAAAGTTGAACGCTACATGACCCAAAAAGCCCGTTTTGACTCCGGAACGAAATTGGGTCAACCCATATATCAAAATAGATGATTTAAAATATTTTAAACGCAATGGAACAAGTTTCAAGTCAAAATTCCATCGTATGAAGAAGTTATGCTAAAATCAAGTTATTTCAAATTGATTTCTGTTGATTTCAATTTCATTGATTTCTAGACGTTTCGAGCCCATACAATCAAACGAAAAATCCGATCGCTACGAAACTTGAAATCCTACAATAATTCACCGTTACGGATCCGATGAAACTGGTTTCGTCAAAATCCAAGTCGGTGGCCAAAATGGCTATTTTTTAGTTAATTAAATAAATTATTATTAAATAAATTAAATCAATATTTAAATTCATAAATTTTGTCATCTTAGATTACTTTAGAAATTTATAATCCTTTATAACAAATTTCCATCTCAATCTAAAGTTAATCAATTCACCAATTATAGTATTAATTTCCGATTCCAATAAATTCATAAATTATTGATTGAAATTCCAACGAAATCTATTTATTTGATTTATAGATTTTGTTATGGAATCAATTATCATTTTATGGGAAGAATAATTATTGGCTTACTTTTTTTTTCACATTAATAATTTCCATTTCCTCCTAGTTTCAATTTACATAGAATTTACTTCCAGTTACTTACCATTAAATTCATTTATTATTGATTACATTCCAAATAAAAAAAAAATTGATTCCAAAAATTGATTTGATTTAATTGCCATCTTTATACTAGGTCCATTATTACTTAATATTCCTAATTACATTAATTTTATATCCCATTACACTAATATACGCCTATTTACATCTTACATTTGTACAAATATAACCTTAATATATTCAAATCCCTAACTCCTTTGTATTAACTACCCTATTTCCATTTATTATATTTTTGCCCAATATATACATAAATTACAATTAATATTCTCGATAAATTTATTTACTTGGTCTCATGCTTTCTATTACACCAATTACTACCTTATAAATAAATTTACGTTTCTATTAAATTTATGTTCACACTTTCCGTTATTACATTAATTATCATTAAAGTACATTCAATTATATTTATTTGTAATTGTTTTTGTTGAATTAACTAGTGACAACAACCATTTTTCACCTTTATACCCTTTATAATACTTGTATGTTCATTCTTCCCAACCAATTACCATCTATTATATTATTTCATGCATTAATTCAATAATTACATTTGCTTTCTCATATTCCATTTATAACCAAGTCATAACATTTAAATTATTTTATTTAATTGGAATTTCATTCAAGTTCATTAATTAATAACCTTAATTAACCTTGTTACATTTCCTCTTAGTTAATTTTCATTACATTATCACAACTTTTATTAATGATTCACTAATTTTTATCTTCTTATTATTCAAACAATCATTATCCTATTTATACTTTATTATCAACCAATAATTATTGCAATTCATTATCTAATATTGATTTTATCAAATTACAATTTATTACGTATTATTCCATCAACAATGTTCCCAATTTTATTTCTTTCAGTATTAATTACACAATCATATTAAATTAACAAATTTCTATTTTTTTATTCCAGATTTAATAACCAAAATCTTATTAAATTAACAAATTTTAATTATCGAAATTCGTGGGTCGTTACACTCTTCCCCACTCAAAACTTTTCGTCCTCGAAAAGGAAAAAGAAGGGAAAAGAAAGAATTAAGTAAACAATATATCTTATTCAAAAATATTAACTTTATAAACGATAATTTACAAAATTAATTAATTAAAATATACCAATTTATAAACATTAAATCTTTTTATACTCAAATTAATAAAGTTTGGAAAACATTTTTCAAAAATTTTCTAAGTCCAAAATTTACGGAAAATTTCGGCAGAGTCTCCTTTGTACGGAGTGGCTCGGGAGAAAATATAATATAAATATAACAAAATACAACACATATTTTTCAAAATAATATATATCCCAATACGGGAAAACAATACAGTAACGCTATAAACCGTAATCCAAAGCATACCAATTTTTCGGGCAATTAACGCTTAATTATGAAACCAAAAGTAGTCGCAATTGCTTCCATAACCTGTATTTCACTTATATAATCTGAAGAATTAATAATTATATAAAATGAAATGTTTAAAGTTGTTTCAACTATAAACAAACAAATCAATACAACAACAATCACTTGCAACAAGGCATACAACCATCATATAAATGCAATACAAACCAATCATTCATTCAATATCAAACAAAACAAATAGTTGTTCGGGTTAAAAAACTTTAAATTGTACAGAAGGAAAAATAAACTATTAAATGCACCATTTACTCAACAGTCTTAGATGAAACTAAATAGATTATTCATACAACGAAACAAATATAAAGTATCCTTGCCCAAACAACCAAATACCAAACAACAACTTCAAACAATAAATCAAGTTCATTCTTATTAATTTCATTTATATAATAATTTATCTTTTTAATTTACATTTTATTTCTTATAGTTTCATTTACTTTGTTCATTTCTAATGAAATATCATTTTCACTTATTCAAATCGTGAAATTTTCCTTTTATTATATTACATTCATTTATTCACTGCTTAATTTCATTTATTTACAATATTCATCTTTCTGCTTATTTTCAAAATAAATAACTTCAACATTTACTTAAGTCTATAATTACTTACTTACAACATTTGCCTTCTATCATAATTTATTATAGTAAGATTTCCATTGTAACTTAAGTTTATAACAATTACAACATCAAATTCTTATTTATTTAAGAATTTCATTGAATACTACATTACTTCGAATTTTACTTGTAAAATTACCCATTGCATTTGTAAGAAATGCGGATTACGGATCTTAAGGCTAGGATTAACACTAGAGGGGGGGGGGGGTGAATAGTGTTAATAAAGAATTACTAAATCTTTTTTAGTTTATGTTAATTTAGACACCGATGTATGCAATATACAGACACAGATATGATCGCAGAAACAAACACAGATGCGGAAATAAAATAAAAGCAGTAAAGGAAAGAACACACCGGATTTTATAATGGTTCGGAGTTACCCTACATTCAGTCCCGCAACACAAGTACAGATTTCCTTTCTAAAGCAATTGTACAATTACACCCTTGGTTTCAAGGCTATGAGGTACACCCTCTAGAATTTCTATCCTCTGGGTAGACATACTTGATTTCCGAGCCACAAGTATACCCAATTGATTTACCAAGGCTACAATCACACATTTTCTCTCTTGATTGATTTCCAAGGCTATAATCACACATTTTCTCGCTTAATATATTACAAAGAAGTCTATAACTCTGAATATCACTGAGAACCTTGTAGAGATGATAGAGAATCAAACTAGAAGTAATCGAGTTTGATTCAATGTTGATTTCGGTAGAGTAATGGTAAGAACATGTATTAAGAAACGTGGAAGAAGAAGAGGAGTGAAAAACTAGAAAATCTGATATAAAATTCGTTGAAACTAACCCCTATTTATAGAAGAACAACAGCCATGTCCATTCATAAAGAGTTATGGCGAATAGACACTTCTTTTGAAATTTAAATTTTGATGTCAACTGACACCATGTCGACATGGTCACCATAGCATGTCGACATCCCAAAGGATTTTTTGGTGTTTTGATTTTCTTTGAAAATAACTTTTATATTATATTAAAACTATTTTAAACTTTACAAATATACTTGGCTATAGTTAAAATTCATAAGTAAATATAGAGAATAATAAATATAGAATTTAACTATAACTTTTATTTAAATCTAAGTATAAATATTTAAAAGTTAAATTTATTATATTAAAAGATAGTTTAAAATCAGGAGCAATTTGACTTTGAAATTAAAGATAATTTTTAGGCTAAAATTATTTAAAATTAGGATAGAGGGTTTTGAATCTTTTAAAAGGAAAGTTTTGAAAAATATTTTGAAAACAAGATATAATTTTGAAAAATCATTTTGAATAAAAAGTTAGCGGATACAAAACAATGTTCCACTAGATTTTTTGTAGGTTCCATCCTACTTAGGGTTCCATCCCTTTAACAGGCTCGAAGTGGATTCCATTCCACGAATAAATTGGATTTTAATATGCCAGTGCTTTTATACAGTTTTAACAAAATTCCTAATAAAAATACTTATGCTTGAAATCTTGAGTTCTTGATAATCTTGATACTCATGAGTCTTCTATCTCGATATCTTGAATCTCTATACTGTACAGTCTTCATTCTTGGTACCTGTATGGTTAAATCCTGCATATACATATACATACATATATATATATATATATAAACTTATAATGTCAGTATTTATATTTTATAATCTATTCTAAGGTTGTTGTCATCAAAACCATCATCTCACGGACTTACAGCATTTTCTTCTAACAATTTAACTTTTTATAGTTGGTAAGTCATATATACGTTAAAGAATGCAAATTGAAAATTACACAAGTTTATCTTATTTCATTTTAATTGACTTAATGTTCAACAATAATATCTTCTGTTTTTAGGTTACATATTTCAACTTTCTTTTTATTTATAACTTAGCATTAAATCTTTTATTTCCTTTAGAGGTTTCAACTATTAATTTCTTACGTTCCAATTCACTACAATAATTAAAACTATTAATCAACGGAAACTTAAGAACTAAATACCGGGTTTAATTTCAAATCGCTTTAAAATAATAGATAAATGTATATACTTACAGTTTATACATATATATCCCATTATATTTAAAACAATTTAAAATTTATGTTTGTATATCAATATATATCTGTAGTAAAACTACTACAGTGGCCTTCCCACTTCGAAACTCGGAAATGAATGTCGATGATGCATGCACTCATCGCCGAAATTATTTTCCAGCGACAGAGAGGGTAGCACAGAACTTATTTCCTTTCAAAGTTTCTTTAAAATAATTCTTTCAAATTATATTGAAATATTTATATCAGAAAATACTTCTAATAATATTATTACTATATTCCAAAATCATTCGAAAGAATTCTTCAAAACCAGAAACTAAAGTTCTAAATTTCCAGTTTATTCTCATTTTTTTACTTTTTAAGTCTTATTTCCAACTTATATGTAACAACCTTGTATTTTGTGATCATTTTAATTTTATATTTTAATTATTTAAACTGAAATTCCTGATTTAAAAAATTTATTTTATTATTAAAATGGATAAATTTAGTTATTTTAAATATAAATTTGAATTTTTGTTTGAATTATAATTCCAAACCTGAATAAATGGAATATTTCCAAAAAGGTGGATTTTTGGCCAAAATGGTCAAACTTTGACTTTTAAATTTAAAATTTAAATATTTAAAATTTTGAAATTTTATATTTTATTATGAAAGTAGATTTAATTTCAAGAATTCTACTTTTCGTTTCGTTGAAATCGGATTAATAGTGTGAAAGTTATGCTTTTTACAATATTGTGTATAAATTGTTTTATTTAGCAAATTTGTTTATTTTAAATCTATATAAATAATATTTTTGTTTGTAAAATCATGTTCTGATTTGTGTTACATGCTATGTCATGCACATATTTTATTTTTAAAACATTTTTAAAGTGTAGATATAATTTTCAAATGTTGATTGTATATTGTTTTCAATTTTAAATTCTAGTTTCCATTTAATAAAGCATTTTATTTATTTATTTCCTTCTTTTCCTAAAATTATTTATTTATTCTTCATAATATTTATCTCTACCTTATTTTTCTATTTTAATTATTTATACATTCATTTAGTAATTAAATGGATAAGTATTTAGATACCTATTTATTTCTTGGAAAGAAATTTCAAATATATATATATATATATATATATATATATATATTATTGTTTTAAAAGGCATACCTTTAAATTTTTATTTTAATTAATATAAGTGATATTTTTGGTTGATATATCATGTTATAATTGTGTGTGTGTGTGTATATATATATATATATATATGTAACATTACATGTTATGTATATATTTACAACATTTGTCCATTTCTGTTTCATTGAATTTGGATATATACTTTGTAAATTAAGTAGCATAAAATGATGTAAATAGCAATTAAGTTATACGTTTCTATAACTGTTTTCTTATTTATTTATATAGCATTTATATAAATGGTACGTATTTATTGAATTATTTCTTTGGCATATATTTTATTAAATAGATGGAAAACAAATTAAACTAAAGATACGTTACCTATTTTTTAATTAAAGGCATACGTCACGTTTTGATTTATTACCTCTTTATCTTTCCATCCATTAATTTCATACCATAACTCCTCCATATTTTTTGCCGTTTATTCCTTAATACCCAGCTTCCTATATCACTATATTCATGTGAAAATCTCTTTCCATCTTCATTTTTGCAACGCAAGTTCAGATCTGAGAAAAAAAGTGGCAATGTCTTCTTCTTTTTCTATTTTTCTCTTAAATTTTCTTATTAATTTTTCAGTGTTTTGGCCATGCTCTTCTCTTTCCATGCTTGTCCATAGCCACCACCACCTCCTCCTCTTCACCATCCACCGCCTATCACCTTCTCCTCCAACCAGTCAAGGCCTTCCACTCCTTATGACAAAACTTCACCCAAAAAAATATATATATTTCGTGATGCTTTGAAAAGAACTCCACAATTGTAAACCTTGATTTTGAAAATCTTTTGTGAAGTAATTTTGAAAAGGAAATCCGCTGCAATATATTTATTTTGGAATGTAATGTTTGAAAAATACCTTAATTTTTTTTAAAGATATGGCTCTAAAGGTATGCATATGCGTATTTTGAAAATTATATGTATTTATGTAAACATTTTAGATTTCTCCTAAGAGGAAATTATGGGGATGCAATTTTCTTAAGTGGGGGAGTCTGTATAACCCTTGATTTTGGGAAACACTTAATTTTAGTATATAATTGAGATTTAATTACTTAAAATGAAAATAATATATTATAATTGGATTGTGTATTAATTGACATATATCTTGATTTTGGAATATGTATATGATTGGTTATGTATTGATATCATATACTATGGTAAATTAATTAAATGGACTGACAATTAGTTGAGCATTAATTGACATATATCCTAAATTTTGAGTTAAGTCTATAATATGAATGTGCCTTGATTTCATGCGTTATAGAAAACTAACAAATACGGTTATAGGCATCAAATTCTATATTTAGAGTTTTTACTTATGGGCCTAATATGTATATACATATTTAGTGTAAATATATACATATATGTTTATATTTTCTATATCTTAATTACGTAATTTTAATCAAAATTTGAAATTTGAATATATATTTATTTACCGTATAAACATTTGGGAAATTCGTTGCTTGGGTATCAATTAATTTTACATTAATTAGAATTGGCGGAAGTTATCCGATATGGACCCGAACTATTGGAAATAAAAGGGAAGGAAACGAAAATAAATTAAAACCATATATTTTTTTCTTCCTTCATCCTCTCACCATCCTCTTTACAATAGTATCACTATAAATATTTCCAAATCCTTAAAATTCTAAAATTAAAACATGTTGCTCTCAACACCGAACAATATCACTAGAAGAAGTTTGAATTTTGTTGTTGTAACTCCACTACCTCTTCATATTCCCTTGTAGTCGTACATTTGAGTCCAAATGTAATGACCCAGAATTTCTATTAATTAAAATTTGTATATTTAATTAATTTTAAATATTAATAAGTGGAATTAAACAGTCGAATAATTTATTTTTCGAATAATTGGAATTAATTGGATAATTAAATCGATAATTTAATATTGGAAATTACAGAAATAATTGAAAATTGGGTTAAATATGATTGAAAATGATTTGGAAAATTTTATTATATCATATTGGAGTTAGAATTATATTTTAGAACTTTTAAAATTGAATTAAGAGTTAATTTGTGAAAATTGAATATTTTAATATTTAATTGACGAGTTAAAATAGCCATTTTTCAAACAGTCTTGGATTTCGACGAAACCAGTTTCATCGGATCCATAATGTGATATTATTGTAAGATTTCAAGTTTTGTGTCAATCGGATTTACCGTTTGTCCGGGGAAAGCCAAAACGCATAGAAAATTCGCTTTAATCGATTTAATTTAAAATTGATCGTTTATTGCCGTAACTCGCACATATGATCGAATTAGCTCCTGAAACACGTTCCATTGTGTTCAGAATGCGGGGTAAACCTTAGAAACGTCAGCCGACACGCTTCGTTTGGAGTTCTTCGGAAATTTGAAGATGAATAGTGTTTTCGTCAGTTTTCTATAAAAGGACCTTAAGTCTTCACATTTGCAACGAGAATAAAATCCTAACCCTAATTCCTTAGCAGCTGCCTCTTCTTATTATCAATGGCCAGAAAATTTAATTCTTTCTCCTCGATTTTCTTTAAATCCGTGAAGCAATCCAAGAAACTCTCAACATGAAAAGTGTAGAGCACTCCAAGATCTTTAAGTTCAACGGCTATGATCGGAAACGAGCTGGTGGATTGATGGGAATCAGAGGTTGAAGTCGCGCGTTTGTGCATGTTTTTCAATGAGGAAGAGGGGGCCGAGCTTTGCAAGGTTGCGGCCGAAGGTGGAGTTCGAGTTGGCCTTCGCAGTGGTGGTCCCTGATCGATTTCTAGTCAAGCATGGAGGCCATGGCGTTTAACCCTAATGGCGGCTTCATGGGTTTGGAGTTGCGTTCATCTCCTGGAAGCAAATCGCATGAGGGAAGAAGATAGTGGTCGGCTGAGATTTGCTTGGGTGGGAATCCAACGGTCCAGAGTGTAGGGGTTTTAAAATTAAAAGAAATTGTTAATTTATGTATATAATAATTTGTGTAAACTTTAAAAATTCATATCTTTTTCATACGAGGTCGAAAACGCACGAAACGAATTGCATTGGGTTCGTATGGACGAACACTACACTATGGAGCTGGATTGGAATCGTTTGGAGCTAGTGAAAATTTTGGGTAAAATTAAACGCTCGTTTAATTTTATTCGAAATAAAACGCGAAAAACTGATATCGGAAATTCAAGGTGAGAACTTCTCACTCAATCGAATCGGTTTCGATTTTTAATTTTAAATAGTTATATTTAAAATTCTTGATTGTATGTTTGAATGATGATTGTTGTCTATTGATTGTTAAAATAGACATTATGCGCCGTTAGTAAGCGGATGTTACTTATTAAAAACATATACCGCGATAATTCCATCTTGATTGGAATTGGTATTATTATGTACTTGGAGTTGATTTTTCCCGCATTATATAGTGGATGAGACCCTATTGCGCCGTATAATAGCGGATAATATTTTATAAATCCTATACACCGCGATATTTCGTTTGGAAACGGAATTGGTATTGTGCTAATGTTTGTGGATGCAGGGAAACAGGTTGGAGGGATCCAACTGGATTCCTCAACTGTAGTTATTTGATTATAGATATTTTGATATTTGTTGATTATCATATACAGATATATGATTTCGTTGTTGTCGTGATTGACTATTTGGTGTGTAGCATCATTGGGCCAATTTTGGAATCTTGAAAGGATTTTTTAAAGTGATTTTTGAAAGTATACATTTTATAAAATATTTTTGGAATTGATTCATTTTAAATTAATAAACGTTATAATTTTAATGTTATTAAAATTATGATTTGTGAGAAATATAGTTAAAAGTTAATTTTTGAAAATATGGGGTTAATGATTCCATAAAATAGTTTAAATTGGGATTTTTGAATTTATTGTAAAAAGTTTAAATATAGGATTTGTAAAATTTGATCATTTTATAAATCAAAATGATGAAATTATAAAGGAGTTTAAAGACGTTTTAAAATAATAATATAAACTGATTTACATAAAAGATTTTTAAAATTGATATTTATAATTAAAATATTGGAAATATAAAACGTGTTTTTTATAAATGTTAGAATGAAGTGTAAATGGATTTCATAAGTGAATGAAATTATAGAATTATAAATGGTGAAGTTATAAATGGAATTTATAAGTAGTAAGATTTAAAAAAAATTCAAAGTTATTAAAAGAATAGATTTGGGTAAATAAATGAATCTTATAAGTTATAAGATTTATAATTTGGGAAGTTTAAAAGAACGATTTTGTAAACAAATAAATTATAAGTATTTAACTTATAATATGGACTTTTGGTATATAATTGAGTTATAAATTGAATAGGTTAATAAAGGAGATTTATAAATTAAAGTTGTTATAAAATAAATAGAATTAGAATTTATAAACATTGTTTTATAAATCCAAATCAATTGAATTTGATAAAGTAAATATAGAAATTATTAAAGGAGTTATATCCACGATTTTGGACAATGGATAATCCTTTAAATAAAATGTATAGATTGATGGAATTGGTTAACGAAGTATATTCACGTTTTTGGATAGTGAATAAAATGTTAAAGAAATTGTTTTGGATGTGATATTTTAAATAGAATTAAAATGATTTAACGATGTTTTAAAATGTGTTAAGGTTCGAAACCATAGATTTCAACATTCATTGTTGAAATAGTCATTTTCGAGAAATAAAAGGAAATGGTGGACTATAACACAGTTGTTATAGTAAATGATTTCCGAAAGGAAATGTTTTATATAGTATTGGGATTTATATATCTATCTTAACTTCGAATCCCTATACTAATGATTTTGAGTTGTCGTAACGATGTTTTACGCAACATTCGTTTTGACTCAAATAAAAATGTTTAAAAGAACACTTTCCTTAAAGAATAAAATATATACTTAATTGAGATTTAAGTGTATTGAATATTTTCCAAGTGTTGAAAATAAATAGATTTGTGAACTACTTATTTTCAATAAGTATGGAAATGCTTTTCCAATATGAAATGAAATGTTTTTGAGAATTTATCTTTGTAAAGATAAATTGAAAATGAATATTTAAAATCTATTGAAAACCGTATATCAGTAGATTTTTTGAAATATAAATTCACTATGGAATTTATAAAAGAAAGGGGAATTTGTTTAAAAATTAATATTGATTCATTTTTGAAGTAATGAAATTATATATCTTGTAAAGATATTTTTGGAAAATAAATAATTTGGAAAATTATTTGGAATCTGGTGATGTTGTGCATATCCATTGATAGTTCAATAACCGACTATCAATATTTACCTTTGAATGGGTATTTATTGTGATTTGCTTGAATTTGAATGCCACACTTATTTTTGAATAAGCGCTCACTATTCGGGTTAGCCGGGAAAGGACCTTGGGGTCGTATAACCCATCCCGAATATGTGATACGTCGTTATGGATTGCATTTGAAGACCGGTGTTGAAGACCGGATATTTTTGAAAACGAAAGGATTACCGTCGAATGTCTCTGCACCGAATGGCCCCGGTAGAGAGATTCCATATGTGATGGGAAGTCCGGACGTGATTAGTGAATATCCGGATTGCAAGGACTTCTTTGGAAGTGCCTTCGGTTCTGTTCGATCCCGGAACAGACTTGTATGGATGTGTGTCTGACATTACAATTTGAGATGTAAAGCTGGTTTCTATCAAATATATTTTTGTTGGTGGCGGAGAATTTATTCTCTTAGCTTAACACCCTTCTCTGAGACATACGGCTTAGAGGTTATGTGGTTGATGTTGCTAGTGATACATTCCCAAATTGGTAATGTGGCATATGAGTGATGCTGATCATTGGTTGATTGAAGCATGGCTTTGTATAAAGCATAGCTTTGTGGACGAGACTGCGTCGGACCTCACACCCCGGAAATGGTCAAAACAGGATGGATGCAGCAAGGTTATCGGGGGTAGCGCCCTTTAGTGTATGTCATTCCTTCTAGATAGAGGTGGTATCATGGTATGGAGCCCAGATACTTAACCTATGTTGTTGCTGCAAATTTATTACTTTATGGTTGTTCGAAATCGAGGATCCTCGGATATAGATTGGTTACGATCGGGGGATGGCATATTCGTGTTAGTAGTTACCTAGTTT
This sequence comes from Allium cepa, assembly GCA_030765085.1. Classification (NCBI taxonomy): domain Eukaryota; kingdom Viridiplantae; phylum Streptophyta; class Magnoliopsida; order Asparagales; family Amaryllidaceae; genus Allium; species Allium cepa. Next base: position 693,180,035 of record CM060935.1, on the reverse strand, counting down.
GAAAGGTAACCCGGCCTTGTGTTGGCAGAGATCCGGTTAGGTTCTCGGGACGTCATTCCAGAGGCGTTTCCATGTGGCAATGGGAAGTTCCTTGGCCTGACCATTTGTTGGAAATCCAAAGAAACAATACGAGCCTTGTACGGTTTTAGTTGTAGAACCTGCCATTTAATATGGTAGCTATAGCAGGCATAATATAATGGTACCTATGCTGGCTAAGATTTATATTCTACTTTCGAAATGTTTTTTTTACACTATGCACTAATAATAATATCAAAAAATGATTTGATTTTACGTAGTAAGCATCTTTGACTATCATAAGGAGAAATCTCCCCCAAGTCTGCGTTTGCATTGTGTGTGTGCCGGGAGGCCTTATGGCAGTCTCATTTTTAAAAGCATTGAGAATTGACTTTAAAAATATTCCTCAATTTGTTTTAAAAAAATAATAACTGTTTTAAAGTTCTCACACCAGTCACATGACTGACTCGGAGTTTATTGTTTTCCTTCCTAAACTCTGGGTGCCCACCAATTTCTACACGGGCAGTCTAGAGTCAGGTTATCAGGATATTCTGGAATTCGGGAGTTGCTGGAGGCAAGCTGGAGGGCATGGCATATCTTTTAGTATATAGTATTTCTTTTCCACTGTTTGTTGTTGTTTGTTATAGTTGTTGTAAACTCTGATAATATAATATAATGTGATGAAATGTAATAACTAATATAGTTCTTTTGTTTAAAGATTATTCATTTATCTATTATATGTTGTTCCGCTGCGATTGTGAGATTCTGATATTGTTCTGTTGTTTTCTTTCTGTTATGTTCTATCTTTTTCTCTCTTCTTCTATCTTTTTCTTCTTTTTAAACCCTAAGAATTCGTATTTCCGTTCATCTTGAGTTAGTCAATGGAGATTAGTGTCTATTTAAGGAGTACGAATTTGCGGGTCCTTACACCAAATCAGACCCATACCCGAGCCATACCATGTCATTCCCAAACCATATTAATTCCCTAGGTCGAGCAATTGATTGTTGAAAGCATGGCCAAAGCAATTGTGTTCATTTTGCTTCTTATTTTAAAGATTGTTTCAATATATGTTGTATTGAATTTATATTTGCCGTGTTCTATTGGTTGCTACAAGATCAATAGCTTGGCTCTATTCCCACTTGAGTCAATAGTCATGTTAGCATGCCTTCTGGAATTCATTCGTGTTGTTTGTCTTGCGAACTCCAGCTTTAAAAGGTGAGTAATCACACCTGTCATTTATACTTATATGACTGTGAATTGATAGCAAGTGAAAGTGTAGGAATTATTACATCATGTTATACCTACCCGTGTTATAAACTACATGATGTTAATCCTGTTTATTTATCTGTCATATCATCTGATACTACTTTATGTTGTTATACTTTTTATTTTATTCTGTTCTCACACTGCAAGTTCCCTATAGAATAGAATTACTATGGGTTGAAATGATACATACCCGAACGGACTTTAGAATAGGAAATAATCATTAAGGACTGAAACGATAGGCCTGGGTGATTTTTATTTATTTGTATTTGTCAGGGGATTGTGGGTTTGAAATAATCAAAACCCGAAAATTTTACTAATTTCGGATATAAATGATAAATTTTCGTATCACTTGATTTTGGTGTGAAATATTATCCGGGCCCGTGGTTGATTTCAAAATATGATTTCTTGTAAGTTTCATGGTAAAAGAAGAAGAAAAATATATGGAATTTGACTTATATGAGATTTAAAATGGTTAAGTAGTGATTTTCTAAAAGGTTAAATGGTATAAGTTAATAGATGGTTTGAGTTGTGGTGTGAAAGTTTGATTTAACTTAATAATAGGAATTTAAGTAAAAATGGAATTATAAGCTTAACTTGGTAATTAATATAATTGATGTATGAATTGGATAAATATAAAGTAAAAGAAAATATCAAGTTATTTGTAAAATAAAGTTAAGCAACTTATAGTGTATTTTGAATTTATGTAATTAGTTTAAAATGTTAAATAAATGGATAGTTAAATGGAAATTTGGAATTTAACTTGGCTTGGAATTGTGAGATTTGGTTTTAATATGGAAGTTTAAGTAAATTAAAAAAAGGGAAATTTAGTTTAATGTATGAAATGGTAATTTGAAATTTAAGTGATAAATAATTGTTAAAAGGTAAAAAATGAGAAATTTGTGCACTTGAATTCAATAAGTGAAATTATTGATATTTATTTGTGTAATTTACTTTGTAAAAATCATAAGTTCAAAGGTATTTGAATGACCACTTTTATAGTGGAAAATATAAAATTTTATAAGTTAAAAATGGTTTAAATTTAAGTTTATTTGAAGTGTTTAACTGAATAAATGAACTCAGAAAAGGCTAAATTTTTAGGAATTGATATTTGATTTGAAGGTATAATGACTTCACTTTTTAATGGTTTAAATGAATGATTTTAATTTGGAATTATAAATCATTTTGAAATTCATAACCACGGGTACACTGCTTTGTGTGCCATGTGATTTCCTTGTGATTGATTGATGCACATCTTTGATTTTAAGAGTGCGGCTAGAGGTGAGCGATTACTGCAGCTCTATGCTACCCTAGTCACAGTAACACTGTTATTTGCATTGTTTACTTTAATATGGATATTTCTAGGATAGTGCTTATTACTACTTAATTGATGGTTTGACTGATCCTTAAAGGATGGGCGATCCCAAACATCCTTTAAGTTATTATGCATTGCTATTACAGTTCACTTGAGTTGGTTTACATTGTATAAGGATGTATGTCCTGACTCGAGTGTTTATGTTTTACATTACGCTCGAGTCAGCCTGAGAATCACAGCTTTGGATTCACCTTTTGGAGCTAAAGTTTTGCAGGATCTTATCTGTCTATCTATTCGTCTACTTCTTCCAGTTAGTTCCTATTCGGTATCTGTCTCGGTATTGTTGTTTATATATCCTGACTTATACTTTTATCTATTTTACTATGAGATTTTGTATATGTTTTGAGAGTATGTATGTAGTAGCTTTATGAACTACAATGGTATTTTATTTCCGCTGCGAGTATTGTGATATTTCTATGTCTGTGATTCTGTGAATGAGTGTATTTGCTCCAAATTTCTTAACAATCCACCGTTTTGAAGTATTCAAGTCTGACATGTGTGTCTGCCTATGCACTTGGCGGGTGCAGTGTGATAAGGGGTTCTCACATTTGGTTTGGTAGCGAGCAGCTGACTCCTACTCCTACATGACCCTACGGAGGTTGGTGCAGTCGAGAGGCTGACCGTAAAGGCAGAACATACGCACCAATGTATACTACGGTGGGCGTTACCCCACTGGCAGGTGGCCCATTACATTTGGTATCAGAGCTTTGGTTTTAGGCCTAGCCTAAGGAGCGAAAACTCATTGGAGATAGGGTAGAAATACCCTATAATGAGTGAAATCAATCTCAGAATCATTTCTTTGTGAGAGATTGTATTTTCGAAGTATAAAATGATTTTAAAATAATTTTGAAGCATTTTTAAAGATTATTTTGTTATAAATTTTCTTATTTTGAAATCAAGATTTTTTAAACTTCATCCCTTCGGTATCCACCTTATTAGTAATCACCTTGGTTAAGATTCTTATCGATTAGGATTCCTTGAACTTTGGAACGCTCCCACTTATTCTGAAATTGAGTCTTGTCTTCCTTATTTTTTTTCCTTTTTATTTTAGCGCATTCCATGACTCCACTTTGAATGACCTCTATAAAGATCGGTGATTCCACAAATCTTTGAATGATTTGTAAAGGGGTGAAACCTCTTTACAATTGGCATTGATTCACCGGAGATTTCTATATTCTCGGTTTACGATGCTATCTATCTCCTGCTTTACCTGGATTCTATCTCTGGCGGTCAAATGTCGATTTGCCTTAGATTTCCGCATTGATTATATTCCTAAAGTCACGGTTGACCGGTTAAGGTCGCCCATGATTTATATATGCTTATCCATCTTCTACTTGATAATTTAATTATCTCATTTTCGTTCGAGCTTATCTTGGAACCAGAATTCTATTTGATTAGGGTTCCTCCAAATTTGAATCTTTGTTTTGTATTGAAATCCATTCTTAAATTGTCCCTTGGAAAATTTGTGGTTGATTGTATTTTTGAAATTGTGTATACGTCGAAGTTATTATTTTGATAAGGATGACCACATTTTGTACATAAAAGTGAATTTTTTTCTATAAGGATTATATAACATTTAAAAACGAAAATTTAAAGCTTTGAAAGGATTTCAAATTTTGAAATTTTTATAAGAAATCGATTTATATAGAAATGATTTATAACTCAAGGGTTTTGAATTTGAAATTTGAGAGATTGAACTCCGGTAATTTGAAAATCGGTGTTAAGGTTTTGAAAATATATGATAATATGATTTGAAAGTATTTTCCAGATGAGAAATGTTTCAAATGACTTCAAATGAGTTTCAATGATCTCAAAGAAATTTCAAGGAAGTTTTAAGAAAATAGAAGCCCAGAACCCACTTGTGTCGCTGGAAAATAATCTCGGTGATGAGTGCACGCATCATCGACATTGATTTTTGAGTTTCAGAGTGGGGGAGAGGCCACTCTAGTAGCTTTGCTATGCGAGTGATTTTGTGAAGTCAATTTTGATTTTAGATTTCGAAGTATGATTTGATTTTCGAAAGATATATGTATATATATTTGAAATGATTTAAAGTAAGCTCGGTGTTCAGTCCTCGAGTTTCAGATTTGATTTAGTATAACTCTATTTATAAAATTGATTTACTGATTTGTTGTTGATTTCCAACTCTTGGATTTGAAATTTGATTTCAATGACTATTTTGAAGGTTCGAACACTTCCAAATCGAGGTTTAATTTTCAAAGCTAAGAAATTTCAAAGAGTATAAAATATTTGATAAAGTATATAAGTTTAGTTCTATATGTTTAAAGTATGAAGAGTATGACTTAAATAAATTTGAAACTTCTGTTAAATAAATAATTTGCAAAAGGAAAATTGGATCTTTTGAATAGAAAAAAAATAGTCTAAAGGTTTCAAAGGGATTGTTATAAATTTGGAAACAATTTTTGGGCATAATTGATTTTGAGAAAATATTTGGTTTTGACAATAGAATGGAATGTAAACCCAGTATTTATATGATGATTTTGGAAAGGAATTTGTTTGACCTAAATTATGTTAATTTGGAAACCAGGATTTTTTCTTTTCTTTTTCTAAACCTATTGTTTTGGAAACTTGGAAACTGAAGATATTTAATTTGGAAGAAATAACTTGGTGAAATCGTATATGATTTTGAAACTGAATTGATATTGAAACGATTTGAAATTGAGAACCTTATATTATTAAGCACTTGATTTGGAAGTTGTCGAACTGATATAAAATGGATTAGTATAAGTATGAAATTGATTTGAAAACTATTGATTTGAAAGGTACTCAATTTGGAAAGGGAAATCTTATATAATCGAAGTCTATATAAATGTGATTTGATATTCTATTGATTTGGAAAGTATTCGATTTGAAAGTGGAATCTATATATAATAGACTTTATATAAGTATGATATTTGAAAGTGATTTGAAAAGGTACTATATGATATATATTTTCAAAGTAATGATATAGGAATGCCTTCTGCTTGATATCCGCTCTGTGGCCACATTGTGGATTCATACTGTCGATATTATTCTCTCTGATTTTTGGTTTTCCAGATGTGATATTCGAGTGTCCCACCGTGGCATAACCCATGGTTTTTTTTCGAGCGTGACTGCATTGCGTAATTCGCCTGGATGAGATGGCCTAGGGGTACAGATTGTTTCCTGGGGGATCCAGGCGTAATCGTTGTGTATCCCGTGAACTATGAAGGTCTCATTAGTAGCAAAATCCGCCTGGCTGAGAAGGCCTAGGGGTACAGATTGTTTCCTAGGGGATCCAGTTGTAATCATTTTGTATCCTGCGGTCTACTAGTCATCATGGCGTAACTCGTAGGGCTGAGAAAGCTTACAGATATGGATTGTTTCCTGGGGGATACAGGTGTAACCATTGTGTATCTGTGAACTATGGTTAGACAAAGGTTTTGGTTTGGTTGTTTTGTTTGAATTTTACTTTCCATATCTGTTTTTAAAAGTTTTTCAAGTATTTTCACTGGGTGTTGAAACAAGTCTACCAAGTACCTGGAGAATTCTAGCTTTGCGTCTGATCAACACACTGCCTGAGTCTACGGGAACGAGGATAAACTTGTTAAGACATCGAGTTATAAATGTATTTTGATAAAGTATTATATAAAGGATATTTTGATCATTTATTTTAGCCTTCCAAATAATTGAAATTTATATAGCTTTAGAATAATGGTTCATCCTTGTCTTTCAACCAATTTTCCCTTCTAGCCATTCCTACTTTCCACCTTGTTAAACTTACCTATAACAATAGTTATCAGGTATAATTTTAATCTTCTTGACATCTTGTCTTAATCATATTCCATTTTATCTTTTCTGTGTTTTTCGTACCTTGTTCCTTTTCGAGGACGAAAAGATTTGAGTGAGGCAAAGTGTAACAACCCTGTATTTTGTGATCATTTTAATTTTATATTTTAATTATTTTAACTAAATTACTGATTTAAAAACTTTATTTTATTATTTAAATGGATAAATTTTTTTATTTCAAGTATAAATTTTGATTTTTGTGTGAATTATAATTCCAAACCTGAATAAATGGTATATTTCCAAAAAGTTGGACTTTTGGTCAAAATGGTCAAACTTTGACTTTTAAATTTTAAATTTAAATTTTTAACTTTTTAATTTTATCTTTTTTATGAAAATATATTTAATTTCTAGAATACTGCTTTTCGTTTCGTTGAAATCGGATTAATAGAGTGAAAGTTATGCTTTTTACAATATTGTGTGTAAATTGTTTTATTTAACAAATTTGTTTATTTTAAATCTGTATAAATAATATTTTTGTTTGTAAAATCATGTTTTTATTTGTGTAACATGATATGTTATGCATATATTTTATTTTTAAACATTTTTAAAGTATAGTTATAATTTTCAAATGTTGATTGTATATTGTTTTCAATTTTAAATTCTAGTTTCCATTTAATAAAGTATTTTCTTTATTTATTTCCTTATTTTCCTAAAAATATTTATTTATTCTTCATAATATCTATCTCTACCTTATTTTTCTATTTTAATTATTTATACATTCATTTAGAATTAAATGGATAAGTATTTAGATCCCTATTTATTTCTTGGAAAGAAATTTCAAATACACACACACACACACACACACACGTTATTGTTTTAAAAGGCATACCTTTAAAAGTTTATTTTAATTAATATAAGTAATATTTTTGGTTGATATATCATGTTATAATTGTGTATATACATGTAACATTACATGTTATGTATATATTTACAATATTTGTCTTTTTTTGTTTCATTTAATTTGGATACATACTTTGTAAATTAAGTACTATACAAAGATGTAAATAACGATTAATTTATACGTTTCTATAACCGTTTTTTGTTTATTTATATAGCGTTTATATAAATGTATGTATTTATTGAATTATTCCTTGGCATATATTTTATTAAGTAGATGGGAAACAAATTAATTTAAAGATACGTTACCTATTTTTTAATTAAAGGCATATGTTACGTTTTGATTTATTACCTCTTTATCTTTCCATCCATTAATTTCATACCATAACTCCTCCATATTTGTTTCCGTTTATTCCTTAATCCCTAGCCGCCTATATCACTATATTCACGTGAAAATCTCTTCCCATCTTCATTTTTGCAACGCAAGTTTAGATCTGAGAAAAAAAAGTGGCGTTGTCTTCTTTTTTTTCTACTTTTCTCTTCACTTTTTTTATTGATTTTTCAATGTTTTGACCATGCTCTTCTCTTGCCATGCTTGGCCATAGCCACCATCACCTCCTCCTCTTCACCATCCATCGCCTATTACCTCCTCCTCCTCTGACCAGTCAAGGCCGTGCACTCCTTATGGCAAAACTCCACCCAAAAATATATATATTTCTTGATGCTTTAAAAAGAACTCACAATTGTAAACCTTGATTTTGAAAATCTTTTGTGAAGTAATTTTAAAAAGGAAATCCACTGCAATATATTTATTTTGGAATGTAATGTTTGAAAAATACCTTAATTTTTTTTTAAAGATATGGTTTTAAAGGTATGTATATACGTATTTTGAAAATTATATGTGTTTATGTAAACATTTTAAATTTCTCCTAAGAGGAAATTATGGGGACGCAATTTTCTTAAGTGGGGAGTCTGTATAACCCTAGATTTTGGAAAACACTTAATTTTAGTATATAGTTGAGATTTAATTACTTAAAATGAAAATAACATATTATAATTGGATTGTGTATTAATTGACATATATCTTGATTTTGGAATATGTATATGATTGGTTATATATTGATTTCATATACTATGGTAAATTAATTAAATGGACTGGCAATTAGTTGAGCATTAATTGACATATATCCTAAATTTTGAATTATGTCTATAATATAAATGTGCCTTGATTTCATGTGTTATGGAAAACTAATAAATACAGTTATAGGCATCAAATTCTATATTTAGAGTTTTTACTTGTGAGCCTAATATGTATATACATATTTAGTGTAAATATATACATATATGTTTATATTTTCTATATCTTAATTATGGAATTTTATTCAAAATTTGAAATTTGAATATACATTTATTTACTATATAAATATTTTGGGAAATTAATTGCTTGGGTATCAATTAATTTTTCTTTAATTAGATTTGGCGGAAATTATCCTATTTTGACCCTAACTGTTGGAAATAAAAGGGAAGGAATCGAAAATAAATTAAAACATGTATTTTTTTTTCTTCCTTCATCCTCTCACCATCTTATTTACAGTAGAATCACTATAAATATTTTCAAATCCCGAAAACTCTAAAATTAAAACATGTTGCTCTCAACACCAAACAATATCACTAACTATGAAGAAGTTTGAATTTTGTTGTTGTAACTCCAATACCTCTTCCTATTCTCTTGTACCCGTGCATTTGAGTCCAAACCAGACCCATGCCCATGCCTTACCATGTCATGGTCGAACCATATTAATTCCCTAGGTCGAGCAATTGATTGTTGAAAGCATGGCCAAAGCAATTGTGTTCATTTTGCTTCTTATTTCAAAGATTGTTTCAATATATGTTGTATTGAATTTATATTTATATTTGTCTTGTTCTATTGGTTGCTACAAGATCAATAGCTGGGCACTCTTCCCACTTGAGTCTATAGTCATGTTATCGTGCCTTCTGGAATTCATTCGTGTTGTTTATTTTGCGAACTTCAGCTTTAAAAGGTGAGTAATCACACCTGACATTTATACTTATATGACTGTGAATTGACAGCAAGTGAAAGTGTAGAAATTATTACATCATGTTATACCTTCCCGAGTTATAAATTATATGATGTTAATCCTGTTTATTTATCTGTTATATCATCTGATACTGCTTTATGTTTTTATACTATGTATTTTATTCTGTTCTCACACTTCAAGTTCCCTATAGAACAGAATCACTGTGGGTTGAAATGATACATACCCGAATGGACTTTAGAATAGGGAAAAATCATTACGGGATGAACAAAAATCCAGTTAAAAAAAATCATACCTTTTAGAATTTCAAATTTAATAAATTTTACATCAACTTATTGAGTTTAATTCTCAAATAAGCTCAATTTCAAATAAATTTCCAATTTACCTTCCAACCTTAATTTATTTAAATCATTATAACCTCTATATTAAAGTATGGTTTAAATACTTAACGATATTTTATTTTAATAAAATCAAACTCCATTATCAAACTTATTTTTATTAAACAAATTTATACGTAGCTTAAATACAAGAATTTAACTATATATAAAATATTATTTATATAATATCAAAAAAATAAATATTTATTAAACCGTATATTTCAATCCAAAACCATAGAAATCATTTTCAAAATATTTATATATATAGACCGACGATGTCTGTATATAAGTTTCTATCCTATGGTCAAGTGATACGGATATTTATCATTTTAATTCGTAATTTAAAATAAAAATACGGTTGTATATCATTTCAAACCGCAATCTCGAATGAAATAAAATGCATAATAACTTGCGGTTTATAACAATATAAAATACAACATCCATTCATCCAATACCAACCATCAACCACCTATCATAATCATCATCCAATTCAGACAATAACATCAATATAGAACATATAATAAACAATAGGTATTTACTAGCAGTTTATATTCAGTAATAAATTAAATAACAGTTTATATGCAATAATAAATTAAATAACAATTTAATTCAATAATTTTAATTTAACTAGAATGATGATAAAATATGCCAAACAGTCGTAAATGAATTTCTAATCACATCAGCAATTAATTTAACACACATAAGAAATTTTAGAAGTTGTGATTGGGTTAAAACACTCACCTTTGAATTTAAAATGAATTTAAATTCAAAATAAGCCTAAAATTTTAGCAGTCTCAGAATTCGTCCAAACAAGTGCCAGAATGTCCGAAATTCAAATACGAACCTAGTGGAGAAAACCACGCGTGAATTGGACCTCGTATGAAGAAGTTATTAAAGTTATAAGATTTGGATCATAAATTTAAATAAATAAATAAAAACATCACCTCTCAGATCATCAACCACGTCAACATCTCGTTTGCACAGAAAACTCAAGCGTCCCCAATAGTACGCACACGCTTATCCCCACGTGCACGAGACTGGGTTGTCACGCCCTCGACGTCGATGCCCCAAGAGCCGGCCGCGACTGTGACCCAGCCACTCGTCGCCCCCCACGTGGCCACGTGACAAGCCACCAACTACCGTGCCTCGCCCAAAACGCAGCAGTCACCAGAAATAAAGAACCCTAATTGAATTTTTGCCACCAATCCGGCCGTTAACTCGCCGCATATCTCGCATGGATGCCCTCCTTTCGACGATCTCTACCCAACGGTGCCTTCGGTTCGCCGATCGGACGACGATCAAAAATCGCCAATGAACGGCCAAAGATAGTTCATCATTTTCTGGACAGTCAGGTGTTCAATTTGGAAAATGGATTATAGATCTGAGATGCACTCGTCGAGAGCTTCAGATCGACATAAAATTTGATAGTATTTGAGGAGTTTGAATTTTTGGCTTTGAATTTGATTTGAATTTGCAATTGGAATCTGGTTAAGGGAATTTGTCTGCCATTGGGGAAGAAGAGAAACTGAATGAATTGTACGTACAGATAAATGACAATGAAGAACAATCAGGGTTTATAACGAGGTATATACATGTGGATCGGAAAATAGAAACAATTGGATCGAATCGGTTAGAACGTTGAACGCTACACGGCCCATAAAGCCCGTTTCGACTCCGGAACGAAACTGGGTCAACCCATATGTCAAAATAAATGTTTAAAAATATTTTAAACGCAATGGAAAAATTTCAAGTCCAAATTCCATCGTATGAAGAAGTTATGCTAAAATAAATTTATTTCAAATTGATTTCAATTGATTTCACTTTCATTGATTTCTAGGCGTTTCGAGCCCGTACGATCAAACGACAAGTCCGATCGCTACGAGACTTGAAATCCTATAATAATTCACCGTTATAGATCCGATGAAACTGGTTTCATCGAAATCCGAGTCAGTGGCCAAAATGCTATTTTTCAGTTAATTAAATAAATTAATATTAAATAAATTAAATCACTATTTAAATTCATAAAGTTTATCATCTTGGATTACTTTAGAAATTTATTATCCTTTATAAAAAGTTTCCATATCAATTTAAAGTTCATCAATTCACCAATTATTGTATTAAATTCCAATTCCAATAAATTCATAAATTATTGATTGAAATTTCAGTGAAATCTATTTATTTGATTTATAGATTTTGTTATTGAATCAATTATCATTTTATGGGAAGAATTAATATTGGCTTACTTTTTTTTACATTAATAATTTCCATTTCCTCCTAGTTTCAATTAATATAGAATTTACTTCCAGTTACTTACCATTAAATTCATTTATTATTGGTTACATTCCAAATTAAAAAAAATTCATTTGATTTAGTCGCCACCTTTATAGTAGGTCCATTATTACTTAATATACCTAATTACATTAATTTTATATCCCATTACACTAATATATGCCTATTTACATCTTACATTTGTATAAATATTACCTTAATATATTCAAATCCCTAATTCCTTTGTATTAACTACCGTATTTCCATTTATTATATTTTTTCCAAATATATACATAAATTACAATTAATATTCTCGATAAATTTATTTACTTGGTCTCATGCTTTCTATTACACCAATTACTACCTTATAAATAAATTTACGTTTCTATTAAATTTACGTTCGCACTTTCCGTTATTACATTAATTATCATTAAAGTACATTTAATTATCTTTATTTGTAATTGGTGAATTAACTGGTAACAACAATCATTTGTCACCATTATACCCTTTATAATACTTGTATGTTCATTATTCCCAATCAATTACCATCTACGTAACGACCCGCCGCCCTGACCGCCTCTAGTCGGTAATTAACCAACTCGAAACGTTCAAAATGACGGATTGTTAGTCAGTTTATAGAGTTTAAACAGAATCAGCCACAGAATCACAGAATAATCATAATATTATTCATAAATGAATTTTTCTTACATACATATATCAGAGTTTGTACAATGCATTAAATTTTTATACAGCGGAATAATCCTTTATTCTTAAGTACAAGAAAATTTTTTCTAGAAAAACTTTAGTGATGCAGTAATCCCCCTCTCTCTCTAACTTCGCTGTGAGAAAAACTCCAAGCTGCAGAAATACTCGGTCTGACCCGAGCGTTTATTGCAAAACACAAAAACACTCGAGTCAGGATTAATCTTTATTCAAGTAATTAAATTTGCAATGAACTGAAATAAATGGTAACAGCCCAAAATACAGTGTATCAAAAATCAGCCTGAATATAACTAAGCATTAAGGCCAAGCACAGATGAACAAACAGGGTCCCAAAATGAATGGACAACAATTCATGGATTTATAAGTGCAACTGAACAAATGAAACAGGGACAGTGAATGATTCAACATAAACAACATCGAAGTGCAACAGAGCTTACGGCAACAACTACAAGTTCAATATAACAAGCTACAACTGATGACCAAACAAAGGGATGCAGACCAAACTACAGTGCAATCGAGAAGCATACAACTATGTGTATACAAATGATCAGTGAGATAACCCAGGTACAACAATGCAATCAACACAGCAGCTCAAAGACAGAGTATATGCAAACGCATCAAACTCAGGTGGACAACATATCAAAATTTTGGAAATACAAAGTATTCAAATGAACACAGTAAGCTACATGATGATCAAACAAAGGGATGCAGACCAATATACAGTGCAACAAAATGAAGTAGTGGAGATGTACACTGAGCAGTGTATATTGATCAACAAAGTGTGGATAAAGAGACCAGAACCAAATGTTCATGAAATGAAACACTCAATGGTGAAGCAACTCGAATGAACACAGCACGTACAAGTTACAAAAACTAAAGTGAAGCAAGTACAGTGTGACAGTGAATGGGAAAACGTGTGAACATAGCAACTGCCACAAGTAATGCAACAGTGACCAACTTAAATGACAGCAATGCACAAATGCAAAGTGGAGTAAATGTCAACATGAAATGATCAAGGGTCAAAATAGAGACAAAGTCATGAGACTCAACATGTACATGTACTGATCAGTGAACCCAAAGCTAACAGAGCCAACACAAATGAACAAGTGAACTAGTCAACATGCATATATCTCAAAAACAAAGGGACTGCACTGTTTTCAAAATGAGACAACAATTTCAAAACTCAAGTGAACATGCAAGAGCATTTTTTTCAACAGCAAGCATATATTCATACATCTACCAGTAATAAACTTGTAAATTGCTTTGATTAATTTCTGAGATGAAATACAAATTTAAACAACAAATTTTCAACTTAATTACTAACATATTTCAGGAACAAGGAGGGTAAAAGAATTTTCTGTTTGCTTAATTACTAACAATTACTAACTTAATTGCTTTGATTATTTTCAAATTTTGGTCTAAACTTAACAAACATATTCTGTTTAAGAAACATAGCCAAACAAGGATCAAACCAAAAGAAAATGAATTTTCTTTCTCTACCTGTACTCTGCACATTTTCAAAACAGAGAGACATTTTGATATTTCATTCACATGCAAGCAGCAGATTTTAAACAAGTATACTTAGTTCAACAACATGCAAACATATTTATCATCGAGCTTCAAGTCATGCAATCAGATTCTAGTGAAAACAAGTTAGACTTTACTCACAGTATTATAATTTTTCTTGAAACTGTATATCATAACAGAGGTGGCATATATATACATATACACAAGCATGCATCCATCACCTCCATTCTTATACTCACAGTAAAATTTCAGACTTGTTTTAAATTGATGCAGAGGCCTAGTGCAAGTTCAAAGGAACAAATTTTTCAACTTGTTTTCAATTTGTCTCAGAAGGAATAAAGAAGAGCAGGATTGGGATGGATGTGATATGCTTTTAAATCTTGTAAACAAAAACTACATGAAATTTTAGTTCACAGTTTCCAGATTAAAATTTAAAACTAAATTTAAAAAGAAGTAGCAAAGCATGTTCAGATATGTTCCATTTATATTTGCATATTTAAAACATGTGTGCCAAAATTTCTTACATGCAACCAATTGCCACTGCACTTATTAAATACATTCAACATCAAACAATATTTCAGAAGCAAAGTCAGATTGTTTACTCACTGAGGGATGAAGACAGGAAACAGAGGTATTTCAGATGGAAAACAAACATACAGAAGCAATTTCACAGCCATGCACACATATAACACTTACATCATGTATTTACTTATAATAACATGCAATGCTTGTTCATCTCAACATAAAATCATGCAACCAAAATTTTAGATTTAAAAGCTTAAGTTAAGAACATCAACAATTACTGATACTAACAGTGTATACATACTTATATAAGTACATAGTAATTTCTAGAAACTCATATACATACAAACAAATTACTTCAATATTATCTTGCATCTGTTCTTATTAGTTTAAATTCAAAATATCAGAGCAAATGATAAAGAATAACAACCAACAACCAACATGCAGTGACTTATCTTGTTCAAATCAGTTTAAAAAGCAAGGTCTGATTGCATCTGTCCTTATCAGTTCAAAACCAAATAAATAGCATCTGTTTCTCATCAGTTTAAAACAAAATTATAGTATCTGTTCTCATCAGTTTAAATCGAATTATCAGAGCAATTGATAGCAAATATCACCCAAAACATAGCATGAAACCAAGCATTCAATTCAAACAAATATAAAAACTTGAATTAAAACCAATCGTGAGCAAAGAACTCACCTTCACCGAATCGAAATGGCCGAAGAGTAATGAGCCAAGTTGAACGAAGATTGAAGCGGAGATTGGAGCCCCACATCAGATCGCAAGCCCTAGCTGAGATCGAACGAGAAACAACGAAGCCGCCATTATATTTTTTTCGTTTATATTTTTTTTTCCGTATGAACTGATGGAGGAAGGAGGTAGGGTTTTTGAATGAATATAAAAGAGAAGGGGACGTGATTTTAGCGTGGTTTAAGGCATAAACAATGGCGTGAATTTTGGCGTGGATTATGGTGATAAGGTAAGGCAACATACTCTTTATATTTTTTTTTATTATTTATTTATTTTAAATTCAATTTGTTTTGTAAATTATTTTCTTTAATAAATATATAAACGTTTTGCGGTTCAACTATAAATATCAATTTATAAATTTACATAAAAATAATTCGTAAATCCAAACTATTTTTTCTATGTCATTAGTTCGAATTTCAATTACAATTTCAATGTTCAATTTCAACACCAAAGTCAAATTCAAATTTTGTTCAACTTTAAAAAAATTAAATTCTAAATTTAATCGCCAATTTATTCTGAAAATTTGAAATTCAAGTCAATCATCATTCGAATATTTAAAATTAATTAAATATTATCATTTTTAAATTGTTCAAAATTCTGGGTTGTTACAATCTTCCCTCCTTAAAAGAATTTCGTCCCGAAATTATAAGTTAGGAAAAAACGATTGTTTAAATTCTCACCGATATTTATACCCTACACAATTTTTTACCAAGTTTCAAACTCATAAATAAATATAGGATTCATTTCCTTTATTTTATTTCACTAGCTTTATTCATCAATTTCAATAATCAAGACATAAAAGTCTTTTACCAAATTTTTGACTTACAAAACTCAGATTTTAAACTTGAAATCTTTCATGCTAAATATTTGCATATTATATCTTTTCCAAAGCTGTGTGCTTTCAAGATATTTTAAAAGATCGTCTTCCTTAATTCATTAGGTTAGAATTGTGTAATTCTAATTTCAGACTATTGATTTTCTATTCAAAGTTTGAAAATACTTGATAACTCGAAGTTTAACAAGTCCATCGTCGTTCTTACGGACATTAGGCATACGCTGGCCAGGCGCAAGACTAAAAATCTCCAAGTACTAAATATACTTGCTTCAACTCCCAGTGAAAATACTTTTTAAAAATTCTTTTAAAAATGGATATGGAAAGCACGTTCCCCCATGGATCACAGTTTACCCGGCGGTTACGCTACTATCCCAGTAGAATCGCTTGTAACTGTAGATTTCACATCTCTCTTGAATTTCGCCATGGTTGTCGCCTTAGATCGCGGTCCACACGGTGGTTACGCTACTATCCCAGTAGAATCGTTCGTGGCCGTAGGCATCTCGCCCCTCGAATTACGCTTCGGTTTTTAGATCGCAGTTTACACGGCGGTTGCGCCACTATCCCAGTGGAATCGCTTGTAACTGTAGGCATCACGCCCCACGAATTACGCCAGCATCAATTCACCTAATCCCAAACACGATGATCCATCGTGGGGGATCCCGGTCAGTCCCAATGGACATTCCACTAATGGAAATTCTACGTAGCTACGATTTCCAATGGACACTCCACCGAGTTCCAATCACCTTCAAAAATAATAAATGGAAGGTACATATCCATATCCTCAGTTTTTAGAAAACATATGTCATATACATATAGTACTTCATTTCACATTTCGTACATATCATACCTATGTAAACCTACACATGATTTTCATAATAATGACTTTCCAAACTGATAGTTTTCGAATTATTATATTCACATATATAAGTTACGAAAACTCAATTCACATTCATAACAAATAGAGGATTCCAAATTTTCCATCACGTTTAAAATTTTCCTCTAAATCGATTTGAAAATTTAAGGTTATCTCAAACCTAATTCACATTCATAATCCAATTTATTATCGACTTCACATTCGATTTGGATTTCACGTTACATCGTCAATTCTCAACACATAATTGATGTCTATCGATATATAACCTCTAAGCTCGTATGTCTCAGAGAAGGGTGTTAAGCTAAAGGAATAAATTCTCCGCCACCACAGATATATATTTAATAGAGATCAAATGCTATGTCATCAATTCACAATGTTAGACATACAATCCCAATCGACTATCCAAATTTCAAAGCTCAACTTATATTGTTTTTGATGTCGAAGTTAAACTCAATTTAACTCAAGATTCAATCTTTTTTTTTTGAAAAATTTCCAAGTTGAACTAATTGTTCACATTTCTCAAAATAATATCTTTACAAGATATATAATTTTCACACTTAACCATTTGAAACCAATTTCAAATATTCATTTTCAATTTATCTTTAAAAGATAAATTTTCAAACCTTTCATTTCATATTGGAAAACATTTCCATACTTATTAAATAATAAGTAATTCACAAATCATTTATTTTCAACTCTTGGAAAATATTCGATATACTTGAATCAAAATTAAGTATATATTCCATTCTTTAAGGAAATCATTCTTTTAAACCCATTTATTTGAGTTAAAATGAATGTTGCGTAAAACATCGTTACGACAACTCAAAATCACTAGTATAGGGATTCGGATTTAAAATAGATATATAAATCCCAATACTATAAACAACATTTCCTTCCGGAAACTATTTACTATAACAACAGTGTTATAGTCCACCATTTTCTTATTTTTCTCGAAAACGTCTATTTCAACAATTGAATGTTGAAATCTATGTATTCGATAGTTAATGCATTTTAAAACATCTTTAAAACTATTAACTTTTTCAACTTCAACTTAATTCATAGTTTGAATTCTTCATACTTTTCACAATATAAATTTTAAAACGATTTCAACTTTTCAATATTAAGTTTTTCACTTAATTTAATTTTTCGCACGTTTAAATTCAAATTCATCACTGAATTTATCAAATCTATTATGGATTTTCATATTGACAAACATCAAACTTGAAATTTAAATTCTATTTGAACTTTGCATTTACTTTCTATTTCCAAAATAAGAAACTAGTTCTTTAGTAAATTATTCATCGAATTGGTTCCATTAGATCTATATTTCCATATTAACTATTTTAGGCAATAGTTTTAAACTTGAAATATAAACTTTACATCAAACTTAGTTTGATTCATTCAGTTAAATCAACAATTAAATTTCCTTCCCAAGATGCTATTTCATTAAAATATATAAATGTTTTGCGGTTCAACTATAAATATCAATTTATAAATTTACATAAAAATAATTCGTAAATCCAAACTATTTTTTCTATGTCATTAGTTCGAATTTCAATTACAATTTCAATATTCAATTTCAACACCAAAGTCAAATTCAAATTTTGTTCAACTTTAAATAAATTAAATTCTAAATTTAATCGCCAATTTATTCTGAAAATTTAAAATTCAAGTCAATCATCATTCGAATATTTAAAATTAATTAAATATTATCATTTTTAAATTGTTCAAAATTCTAGGTTGCTACAATCTATTATATTATTTCACGCATTCATTCAATAATTACATTTGCCTTCTCATATTCCATTTATAACCAAGTCATCACATTTAAATTATTTTATTTAATTGGAATTTCATTCAAGTTTATTAATTAATAACTTTAATTAACCTTGTTACGTTTCCTCTTAGTTAATTTTCATTACATTATCACAACTTTCATTAATAATTCACTAATTTTGATTTTCTTATTATTCAAACAATCATTATCCTATTCATACTTTATTATCAACCAATAATTATTGCAATTCATTATCTAATATTGATTTTATCAAATTACATTTTATTACGTATTATTCCATCAACATGATTCCCAATTTTATTTCTTTTCAGTATTAATTACACAATCATATTAAATTAATAAATTTCAATTTTTATTTATTTATTCCAGATTTATTTACCAAAATCTTATTAAATTAACAATTTTTAATTATCGAAATTCGCGAGTCGTTACAATTTCCTTTATAACATCAATATTCATTTATGGAGCAACGCCTACTTAAATTTTTATTCATTTTCTTTCAATTGTTATTTCTTTCTTATGTAGTATTCACTTTTACTATTTACTTTAATTATAATTGATTCCAAATGTCACTTAAGTTTATAATCATTTACTTACAGTATTCACCATTTATTAAATTTAATCAGTAGCATTCAAATTAACCTAGTTTATAACATTTTTGTAACATCTATTCTTATTTATAGAAATAATTCTATTGAACACCTTCATCACTAAAGTTTACTTGTATGATATTCTATTACATATTTCTATTAACATTTCAACTTTTAATATTTCAGTAAGTTATATATATGTCCTTTAGAATGTAATTGAATGTCATACAAGTTTGTTTTATTCATTTAGTTACCAAAATGTTCGATAGTTACGTCTTCTAAATTTTCATATCTACAAGTCACAAATTTTCAATTTCTTACATATTTCATTAATAACTTAGCATCAAATTTCTTATTTTATGTTTTTATAAGTTTATAAATATTAAAAGGATAAGATTTCATTCATTACTATAATTGAAACTACTAATTAGAAAGTTTTAAGCGCTAAACTTCGAGTTACATTTCAAATCACTTTAATAAAATGAAAGTTTAAAATTTAAATCAAATCATATTTAGGAATTCAAAATTTAGACTTTTTTATCAAAACAAATGTGCGTTAAAACTTCTACAGCAGTCCCACTATGAAACTCATAAATGAACGTTGATGATGTGTGCACTCATCGCTGAAATTATTTTCTTAGGACAGAAAGGGGAGTATAAAACTTATTCCCTTGTAAAATTCCTTGAAAACATTTCTTTCAAATCACATTGAAATATCTATATCAGAAAATACTTCCAAATAATATTAATACTATAATCCAAATTTCAGGGTTGCAAGTCTTCATCAACGGGGACTAGGATTTTTCTTCCCGCCGCCTCTTCTTTTTCAATTCGTCCTCTTCTTTTCTCTTCCTAAATTTTCGCTCCGATCTCCCTTAACCCCAGCTTTTCCTATTGCTGTTACTTGCAACCCTTACCTTCCATTATCCCTTTTTTTTCTTTCTCAGTTGCAACGACTTGTTTTCCCTACCTCGCGTCACCGCTCCAATTTCGACCTTCTTCTGGCTGGATTTCTTTGGTCCTGGTTTCGGGTCTTCTTTCCTTCCCTTGTCTCAGTTCATTTTGCCCTTGGCGACTGCCTGCAGCGGAAGTGGCGATTTTTTTGTTCTGGGTAGGTGCTTTGGTTTCGGTTGACTTCACTCTGGACCTTATCCTCTTCCGGGCTGGTTTGTTGTTGGTTCTTTTGATGCCATGTATCGAATCGGGTTTGTGTTATTTTCTGGTTTTAGGGTTTTATGTTGTTCGATCTGTCTTGATGTTTTTTCTTGTGCGAGGTGGCTTCGTGCGGTGCTTCTACCATTGTTGCTCTTCGTTTGTTTCACCTTTTTTGTCATTTTTGGATCATGGTGATGGGTTTCTGAGTCACTTCTTCTGTCAGTGTTTGGATCCTTCGTTGGCGATCGGGTCTTCATTTCTGCCTTGTCGTTTCTTCGCAGTTGTCTATTGGCTTCTCGGCGATTGCTTCGGCAATGGAGAGTCTTTTGGATGCTTTCTTGTGATGTTTCATTTTGGTTTTGGGCAGTTTTCTCTTGGTCGTCTGCTTCCCCTGTGACATCTTGGCTTTCAGATTCTTGCTTTCTCTTGCTCTTCCTTTGGTGCCTATTAGTTTTGTTTCTGTGGTGATTTGCTGGTCTTGGCATTGCTATGGTGGTCTTTGCTTTGGTGATCCTCTCGATTTTGTGATAGAATGTTCCACTCCAATATGTGTAATTGCGTTGATGTAATGTTGGTCCATGCTCTGGTTTGCTCTGTTGGTTCATCGCCTCTGTTTTCCTTCTTGGTTATGTCATGCTACGTGCATTTGCAATGATGGGATTGGTGTAGCTCTGTGCTACTTTGCTATGAAGGATTTTTTTGTTGTCTGTTTCAAAGATTTTGAGTTTAAGTTGGTGTTCGTTTTTGGGACTGCCTTTGCAGCATGTATGTTTTAGTTGTTGTATGGTTTTGTGATTGCCTTGTGCAACATGGTTGTCATAGTGTGCACCCTGCGCGGTGCCTATGTAAGAGTTATTAGTGGTCGGCCCACTATAAAACCGTGCTTTATAGTTTAGGTGATCGGCCTAACTCCTGTTCTTTATTTTTTTTATTACTTTGTTGTAATTAAATGTGGACGGTCCACTAAAGAAACTGGTTGGCCTTGCCAAAAAAAATACTATAATCCAAAATCTTTCGAAAGAAAATTTCAACATTCCGGAACTTAAGTTCTCAAATTTTTAATTTATATTCATTTTATTTACAATTACATTTTTTTGCAACTAATAATTATAAATTTAATTTCCTAACAACAACCAAACATGCAATTATATACATTTATAAAGATTATTCTTTTATATACAAAATATAATATTAGGTAAAATTATTTCATTTACCTATATTTCAAAAATAATATTGTGTCGGTGTGCCCCATCAAGTGTTTAGAAATCCCTATCGATGCCATAACGTCCCGTTACCGACTGGAATTTATAAATACTAAACAGAAAAAATTAACACAATATAAAAATCTTTTGTAACATTAACAAATACACTCTTTCATATATATACACTCAACGACTCATTTTAGGATTTACTACCATATTCTCTAATTAATCAGACCCCACAAAGCTAAGGTTATCGCTAAACCAAAACTCTGATACCAAATGTAAAGACCTGCCTTTTTGGACGGTTTAAATTAACGATAAACCACACATGTCAGAATCAAACCATTCAAAAGGGCATATTTATATGGAGAAATAAGAAAAACAGAGATAGAAAAAAACACAGAATCTCACAACAGAATGACAAAATATAATAATCAAATAAACAGTTCATGAAGCTGTTTTACAATTAATGTTTGATTACACTTTTACAATACAAATTCAGAGTTCCTACAACAGTAATAAATAAATAATGCAGCAGAACTACATGATGTAGTGGAATGAATTGAATGAATAATAGTAGTATACGAATCTCCGTCTTCATCCTCCAGAAAACAGTCTTCTATATACTAAAAAGCTCAGGCTGACCCGAGCGAATTGGAAAGACAAAACATTTGATTCAAACTAAAAGATCTTTTGTAAGTTAAATTAATAGTAATTAAATATGAGTGTAAAGGTATTGGAGATTTTTACGGGTTTTGACATCTCTCATCCAGTGTCTTTCGTGAGTGCAATAACTTAAGGGATGTACGGGATTTCCATCCCTTAAGGATCCGTTAAACTACCTACATACATAGTATAATACGCTATCATAATAGTGTCTATGGTAAAGTAAAGTATTAAAATAGCATTAAGGCATTGCCCATATCCCTCTTAACATATTTTATATATTCCCATAGTCTATAAAGTACCATACGCCCCTTCGTAAACTGGAGGTTTATCCAGATGGCACTCTATAGGTATGGTACAAAACAAACTCATAGAAGGCGCAGTATGGCATATGAATATGACACTCGAGACAATGTCAGGGTAAGCTTCTATCATTTGCAGATCCAGACTGGTGGTAACACATAGCAGCTACTACCGCCTACCTCGGAACATACTCCCATAATCAAAATCACGGATTGCCACCAAATCATCACAATGTCATAATATGGTACCCAAAAAACAAGTCCGATCGGAGGAATGACCTCACTTGGCCTAGCATCGCTGCTGTTTTAGTCACATCTATGCTGACTCACGGGAATCAGGGCTGCGTAAATACCTCATACAGAATCGTTTGCCAAACCATCCTACTTCATTCTGGAATTTCCACCACATACACAGTTGTCAAAGTAGTTTTCGGTATTGACAGAGAGTATGACAATATCCGATCCCGGTCTCTTTAACAAGCAAACACTTATTTCACACCGGGTGGTTCATTTAAATTTCTAAAACCGATTCTCAATTTATATCAAAATATCATATTCTCAAAACCGCTTTTGAACTCATATTCACTTTTAAAAACATATTCACTTTCGAAAACATATCACATTTGAATTCATATCACGTTCGAAATCATATTTACTTTCCAAATCTTACTTAAAAAATTGGTAAAATCTAATTTCAAAATCATCATATTCAATCAAATATGTCATTTAAATTACAACTTAGGTTATGACATCATTTAATCGTATTCTCCTTAAAAACTAAGGATTTAAATATAAACTCCCACTTTACGAAACCTGAAATTTAGAAAAAGTTTAGATAGTTTAAAGTAGGTTAAAATAATTTTAAATACTTTATAAATAGACTGAAATAGTTTAGGTGGATTTAAGATAGTTTAAATTTATATTAAAATAGATTAAATAGATTTAGATTAGATTAAATGGATTTAAAATAGATTAAATAGTTTTAAAATAGACTAAATAGATTTAAAGTAGATTAGGTAGATTAAAAATAGTTTAAAATGGGTTAATTAGGTTAAAATATAATAAAATAGATTAAATTGTATTAAATAGATTAAAATAATTAAACTAGTTTAAATTGATTAGAATAGTTTAAATTTGTTAATAGTCTGAAAATCTTAATAATTAGGATTTTCAAATAATATATTTTAAACCATTTTATATTATATATAATAAATTTGAAATTAATATCAAATTGGACTATTTCTTTCATTTCAACACATCTGGATCATGCCCAATTTTAAATCAATGACTATATTTGTCTTTTAATTAAATTTCTCATTTAAAATCATTTAATCAATATCAGTTTCAAATTCATGTTTGAATTATCAACTTAAACCACTTCAAATTAAATAGATTTCAACATTATATTCAAACATTTCAATAACTCAATTTCGATAAAACTCATCTAAATTTGACAATTCAACTTTGAAATTCCAATTTAAATCCTTTAAACAATTTATTAAGTCCAATTCCATTTTCAACATTTAAAGCTTGGATTTTCGAAATTAGTTCAGTTATACAAATCAAATTTTATTTTAAAATGTCATTTAACCGAATTCAAAATTTAAGGATTTGAAATCATTTAACTTAACCAATCAGGTGTCCGTATATAATTTTCTATCCTATGTTCAAGTGATAGGGAATTTATTATTTTAATTCGCAATTTAAAATTTTACGGGTATATTTCATTTCAACCTGCAATCCCAAAATTTCAAATCAATGAAAATCGTTTGGGTTTATCATTTCAACCCATATCGATTTCCCTTTTTCTATATGATCGTTCGGGTATGTATCATTTCAACCCATAAGGATTTTCTAATAATAACTAAGGAAACTTGCAGTCTTATTAAAATATAAATGTAACATCAAATCATCCAATATCACGGATCGAACATTATCACAATCATCATTCACATCAACAATAAATAACAACAATTTACAGATTATCAATAACGAGTATTAACTGGCGTTTTAGAATTTGGTATGAAATTAAATGACGATTAAATGTAATAAAAGTCATATTTAACTGGAATGACAACTTAAACATACCAAAAATCAACCAATCAATTTCTCATCACGTTATAAATTTAACTTGACTAGCATATGATAATCTAGTAGTTCTGAGTGTGTCAAAACAGTCACTTCGATTTGTTGTCGATTTAAAATCCAAAATTAGCCTAAAAATTAAACAGTCTTAGAATGTAGCCAAACAAGTCCCAAAATAATAGAAATTTTAATACGACCCCAATGAAGAAAACCACATGTGAATCTAAGCTCGTATGCAAAATTTATTAAAGTTAGAAGATTGGAAAATTTCGACTTCGGGTATTACTGCGAGTCGCCGCCTCAATTACCCAATGCTTGCTCTGAGTTTTTGCTCAAATGACCAGACAACCGAGTCATTCGGCTCCTGACTTGAACTCGCTGTAGGGTTTTCACATCTGGAACTTGAAGCACGTCTAGATCCGCCTTGTATGGCATGGAACTCTCATTGATTCGAAGTCGTTGTAGGGTTTTCGCCTCTAGAACTCAAAGTGAACCTTTTCATGACTCGAAGTTAACGTGGAGCAACATTTTTTTCTTTTTTTGAAATTAAGTTTTGGAATTTGGAAATAGGTTTGATGATCTGACGTTCTAGAAGGAGGAAGAAGACGTACATACAGAAATAATAAAATTAGAAATAAGTAGGGATTATAACATCCTATATATAGGTAGGGTTGGATCGAAATGATAGCGACCTGAAAAGGCCGTTTCGTTTTCGAAATGAAAATGGTTCATCCATGTAATAGGCCGATTTTTTTAGCCATTCGCATACACACATGTCGGACTTGAATTGCTCAAAATCTTGTATTGTAAATAAATTTGGAGCAAATGAAAAACAATCACAGAATCACAGACACAGATATATCAGAATAACTCGCAGCGGAAATTAAAATACCATAGTAATTCATGACGCTCCTGTAACAAAATTTCAAAACAAAATACATAATATCTGTCTGAAAAACATATATAATAGAAATCTCAAATACATAGAAGTTTATAAATACCAGAGCTGAAATAGAACAATTGAAAGTGAAAGGGAATAGATAAATAGACAACTAGAATCTCCAGCGATTCCTAGCACCAGAAAAGAAATCCAAAGCTAAGCTATAAATACCCAGGCTGACCCAAGCGTAAAGAAAAAAACAAAACACTTGAGTCGGGATATACATGTGCTTATATAATGTAAACCAACTCAAGTGAACTGTAGCAATGCACAATAACTTAAAGGATGCATGGGATCACCCTTCCTCTAAGGATCAGTTGAACCACAAATTATATGCATCCCATGGTTAAAATTATGAAATGATAATTTATACTCCGGAATCAAATATCATTTCAAAATTCAATATCACTTCAAATCCATTTCAAAATATCAAAATATCATATTTTTCCCAAACCACATTCATTCTATTTAATTTAAATATCATTCCAAATCACAATTCAAAATGATTTATATTTCAAATCAAATTACTTCATTTAAATCATTTAAAAATGAAGCTATTATATTTAATAATCAAATATTCAATTCTCAAAATTTTACCATTTCACAATTCATTTATTCACATCAATTTATTGAAACAGCGAAATTTCAGTTTTCGCAGCATTTAGAAAATGCTACAGTAAATCTATATTTGAAAACAATTCATTTTAACAAAGATAACATTTAAAACTGCTATAATAGGTTTTAGGTTTCAAATAAAAACTTAAGTTAAATTCAGCAATCACAACACTTACAAAGTGCAGTAACAGCCCTTAGTTCATTTTAGTCATTTGGTTCATTTGTATCAACTACAGCACTTAGAAATGCTGTAATATCCTTCACTTAAGAAATTATAGCTTTTCAAAAATGCTGTAAATTAAATTCCAAATTTCAATACAATTTCGTAAACAATTAATTTTTTTATTTAAACCATTTTTAATTTATAAAAATCGTATTTTCTCACTTTAAAATAATGATCGTTTAAATACCCTTTAATCTATGATTTTATAAAATCAAATTTTCATACAAAAAAATCAAATTTCTTTAATAATTCACTTATAAAAATTAATGTACAATTTATAACATTTCATTTAC
Source organism: Allium cepa (assembly GCA_030765085.1). NCBI lineage: Eukaryota > Viridiplantae > Streptophyta > Magnoliopsida > Asparagales > Amaryllidaceae > Allium > Allium cepa. The sequence goes on along the minus strand of CM060935.1, from coordinate 693,152,913 downwards.
TTTCATTTAAATTTAATTTACCATTTCATAAATTAAATTAAAATTCCATTTTATTTCTCCTAACTTAACTTTTAGTTTAAAACACATTTCACATTTTCCAATTAAGTTATATTTCAAATTTCAATTTTTAAACATTTATTTATTTAAATAATTTTAATTTATAGAAAATCAATAACACTTTATAAAATCATTTTAAATTCAAATTTAAATCAAATTATCATATTTTCTTACTTAATTTAAACTACATTTATAAACAAAATATAAACTCCAAAATTTACTTATATTTCAAATTCTACTTTACCATTTATTTATTTCAGTTATTTAACTTGTAGAAAATCACTAATATTTTATAAAAAATCATTTTTAAATTAATTTTAAATCAAAATATCAAAATATTTATATTTTTAAAATATTTTAAAATATTTAGAGAAATATATATTAACCACGGGTCTGCGTATAAAATTTTCCAACATAAATCAAATTATACGGATAATATATCATTTCAATCCGCAATTTACAAAGTAAAAATCCGGGTTCTATCATTTCAAACCCAAAATACCAAGATAAATAAAATAAATAAAAATCGTTCAGGTCTATCATTTCAGCCCATAACGATTTTTTCCTATTCTAAAGTCTGTTCGGGTATGTATTATTTCAACCCATAGTGATTCTATTCTACGGGAACTTGCAGTGTGATAAACTGACATAAATAAATAGAATAACATTATATAACAGTAACAGATGATATAACAGGTGTATAAATAGGGGTGAACATCATATGATCATATCGCGAGCAGTTATAACATGATAATAAAATCTACAGATTCAAATGGTGTCAGTTTACTAATTATATAAGTACAGAATGCCTTGTGAGAATTACTCACCTTTACAAGATGGAGGTAGCACAACCAAACACACAAACCAATATCCAAAAAGGAATGAAAGCACGACTACGATTCAAGTGAGGGAAGTGCCAAAATTGTTGTCTTGTGCATATGAAACAAAACAAAATATAGGACATGAATTTCAACACTAAATATAACATTAAACAAACTAGAAATAATACACAACATAAAATCAAACGACTTGCACTTGCTTTCACAATTACAATGCTCGGCCATATGGTGAAAAGGCACGACCATGGTGATGTATTTGGTCAAGTATGGCCCATATATGCTCGGCCTAGCTTGGGTATGAAGGTATGGAAGTTGTTATGCATGAAACAAAGGTCAAGGCAAGAAAAGGCAATTTTGGTACATCAACAAGGTTCGGCCATGGCTCCAATTGGCTCGGCCATGACTAATGGAGGCTAGGGGATGGTGTGGCAGTAGCTTTGAGTCAGGTATTGGCTGGTAGAGGTGGTGGAAGTGGTGGCCGAGAGGTGTGGTGAAGTGGTGAAGGCATTGGTAAGCTCGACTATGGTAGTTTCAAGTGGTGTTTGCTAATTTTTGTGTGGATCTTGCATCATAGAGGCCACGGCCAGGTAGGTCAGTGGAGATGCAGGGGTTTTGCAGTTGAGCAAGGTGGTGGTGAAGGAGGAGGCTATGGCCGAACAACATAAGTGAAGGCAAGGCATGAAAAATGAATAAAACAAAGAAGAAAGTAAAGAAAAGAAGGAGAACTCATTACCAAATATTTTCAGAAATTGATGGCTGAAGATGGAGTGAAGTTTCTCTTACGTGAAATGGAAAGAATATGCACAGCTAAGGAAAAAAAATGAACGGCTTCAATGCAAATGTCCATTGGAAAATGAAAAGACAAAAAAAGTAGGTGAAAGGACATAGCATATGAAAGATTTAGACTCTTCATATTTCCTATTTTCATTATTCATTTTAAACACGTTAAAAATGTTAATAAAAAAATAAAGTATGAAAGAAAATAAACAAATTAATTTTAGATAGATATAAATTAATTAACAAAATAGCTACATAATAGAAACCAGGGTTTAAAAATTGAAAATAAAACACAATAAGCTTTGGAAAATTATAACATCACTTTAAAAATGTTTTAAAATAAAAATATATACCTAACATGTCATATAACACATATTAGAACATGATATGACATATAAAAATATTATTTATATAATTTGAAATAAACAATATTATTAAATTAATCAATTTACACCCGATATTGTAAAAAGTATAACTTTCACAATATAAATCGGGCTTCAACGAAATGTAAAACAGTATTCTTGAAATTTTATGTATTTTCATAATGAAAGTTAAAATTAAAGAATTCAAATATTTAAATTTTAAATTTAAAAGTCAAAATTTGACTAGATTGAGCAAAGTCCACATTTTCTGGAAATATCCAATTTATTCAGGTTTGGAACTATAATTCACACAAAAATCAAAATATACTTTTAAAATAGCAAAATTTATCCATTTTAAATAAATATAATAAAGTTTTTAAATCAGAAATTCAAATAAAATATACAAAATAAACAATTAAAATAAATCACAAAATTCAGGATTGTTACACTCTCCCCCGCTCAAATCTTTTCGTCCTCGAAAAGAACGAACAAGGAAAATAAGGAAAAGATAGATAGACAAAACAAAATAGTACCTAAAACGGGTAATTCTGGATTCGAAGCACGAATGCCCTCCTCCGTCTCCCAGGTGCAATCTTGATCATCATTACTTACACGGTACTTATATCAGACTAACAGATTTTCTTCTTAGCTGCTTCGTACCTCTGTCGACAATACGAAGTGGCTTCCTCTCGACAGTCAGATTAGGCTCAACGCCTAAACTATCAAGAGCAGAAGGCTGAACAAAAGAGATGGGTAAAGAAGATACCAGAGAGGATGTGATACATGGAATACATCATGCACTCTAGAAAGCTTTTCGGGCAAATCCAAACGATAAGCCAAAGAACCAACTCTTTCCATAATACAGAAAGGACCCTCGAAGAGGAAGAAGATAGAAATAGCTAGAAGGGAAAGTAGGTTGAAAGACAAGGATGAACCATATTTTTAAAACTATATAAATTTCAATTTAAAATTTATATTTTACATTTTAAACGTTATATAATATGATGAATAGTCATTTGATTCAAATTTGATAGTTCGAAGTGAACAATATTTAAAACATTTTAAATTATTTAGGAAGGTAAAATAAATGATCAAAATATCCTTATATAATACTTTATCAAAATACTTTTATAACTCGATATCTTAACAAGTTTACTTTCGTTCCTACAAACTCTGGTCATGCGTTGATCAGGTGCAAAACTAGAATTCTCCAAGTGCTTAATAGACTTGTTTCGACACCCAGTGAAAATACCGGAAAACCTTTTAAAACAGATATGGAATGTACAATCCAAACAAAACAACTAAACTAAAACATTTGTCCAACCATGGATCATAGATACACAATGGTTACGCCTGGATCCCTCCGGAAACATCCGTACCTGTAAGCTATCTCAGCCTGCGAATTACTCCATGATGACTAGTAGACCGCAGACACACAATGATTACGCCTGGATTCCCCATGAAACATCTGTACCCTTAAGCTATCTCAGCCAGCGGATTTCGCTACTAATACGACCTACATATATCGCAGGATACACAATGGTTGCGCCTGGATCCCCCAAGAAACATCGTACCCCCAGGCCATCTCAGCCAGGCGAATTACGCTATGCAGTCACGCTCATAAGACCATGGAGATCGCCGTGGAGTTTGATGGACACTCAAGTATCATATCTGGAAAATCCAAATCAGAGAGAATAATATCGATAGAATGAATCCACAATGTGGCCACAAAGCGAATATCAAGCAGAAGGCACTTTCCATATCTTTACTTCGAAAATATATATCATATAGTACCTTTCAAATCACTTTCAAATATCATACTTATATAAAGTCCATTATATATAAGATTTCATTTTAAGTCGAATACTTTCCAAAATCAATAGTATATCAAATCATACTTGTATAGACTTCGATTATATAAGATTTCTCTTTCCAAATTGAGTACCTTACCAAATTAATAGTTTTCAAATCAACTTCATACTTATACAAATCCATTTTATATAAGTTAGATAACTCCCAAATCAAGTATTTAGTAAAACAAGGTTCTCAATTTCAATTCCCTTCAATAAAATTTCGGTTTCAAAATCATATATGATTTCGCCAAATCATTTCTTCCAAATTATATATATATATATATATATATATATATATATATATTCGGTCTCAAAGTTTCTTAAAACAATAGGTTTAGAAAATAGTCCTGGTTTCCAAATCAACAAAATTTAGGTCAAACTAATTCATTTCCAAAAACTTCATATAAATACTGGGTTTTACTATCCAATCTATTTTAAAAACCAAATATCTTTCTCAAAATCAATTATACCCAAAATGATTTCCAAGTTTATAGCTATCTCTTTGAAACCCTTAAACTATTTATTTCTATTCAAAAGATAAATTTACCTTTTCAAACTATTCAAAACTAAATTTTATTCAAAACATTCCAAAACTAAATTCCATATCAGTATAATTCAAAATAGTCTTATTCATTAATTAACAAAATAGTTTCAAACTCATTTACTTAATCGAATGATTTATATTTTTTTCAGGATTACTTAGCTTTGAAAATTAAACCTTGATTTAGAAGTGCTCGAACTTTTAAAAATAGTCGAAGAAACCAAATTTTCCAAATCCAAGAGTAGGAAATCAGCAACAAATCAGTAAATCAATTTTAATAGATAAGGTTATACCAAAACAAATCTGAATCTCGAGGACTGAACACCGCTTACTTTGAAATCATTTCAAATATACATACATATATCTTTCGAAAATCAAATCATACTTCAAATTCTGATATCAAAATCGGTTACACAAAATCACTCGCATAGCAAAGCTACTAGAATGGCCTCTCTCCCACTCAGAAACTCGAAAATCAATGTCGATGATGTATGCATTCGTCACCAAAATTATTTTCCACTAACATAAATGGGTTCTTGACTTTTATTTTCTTGAAACTTCTTTGAAATCTCTTTGAAATCATTGGAATTCATTCAAATACATTTGAAACATTTTTATTCAGAAAAAAATCTTTAAATCATATTATTATTATATATTTTCCAAAATCTTAAAATCTATTTCAAAACACCGGAGTTCGATCCTCGAAATTCAATTTCAAAACCCTTTATTTATAAATCATTTTTATATAATTCAAATTCTTATAAATTTCAAATCCTTTCGAAACTTCAAATTTTCATTTTTAAACGGTATATAATCCTTATCGAAAACATTTCACTTTTACATAAAAAGTGGTCATCCTTATCAAAATAAAAATTTCGATGTATGCACAATTTCAACATACCATCAAACTAAAATTTCCAAGGGATTATTCAAGGATGGATTTTAAAACAAAAGGAGATTCAAATTTAGAGTAACTCTAATCAAATAGAATTCTGGTTCAAAGATAAGCTCGAACGAAGATGAGATAATTTAATTACCAAATAGAAGATGAATAAACCTATATAAATCGCGGGCGACCTTAACCGGGTCAACCTTGACTTCGAGAATATAATCAATACGGAAATCTTGGGCAAATCGACACTCGATCACCAAAGATAGAATCCAGGTAGAGCAGGAGATAGATAGCATCGTAAACCGAGGATATAGAAATCTTCGGTGAAACAACGCCAATTGTAAAGGAGTTTCACCCGTTTACAAATCATTCAAGGATATGCGGAATCACCGATCTTTATAGAGGTCATTCCAGAGTGGAGTTATGGAATGCCCAAAAATAAAAAGGATAAAATAGGAAAAATACGACTGGATTTCAGAACAAGTGGGAGCGTTCCAAAGTTCAAGGAATCCTAATCGATAAGAATCCTAACCAAGAGATTTCTAATAAGATGGATACCGAAGGGATGAAGTTTAGAAAATCTTGATTCCAAAATAAGAAAAAACTTATAACAAAATAATCTTTGAAAATCCTTTAAAAATCATTTGGAAATCATTTTATACTTCGAAAATACGCTCTCTCACAAGGAAATGATTCTGAGATTGATTTCACTCATTCTAGGGTATTTCTACCCTATCTGTAACAACCCACATATTTATCGGTTGAATATTTAAATATTTTATTTAAATATAACTTCGTTTGTCGGATTATGGTCCAAAAAGCTACTTTTGCAAACGGCCGAAATGGAGCTCGAAGCCATTTCCATTGAGTCCAAAATGTCGTTTGCGATCTTTTTAAGTATAATCTTTGATATGTTTGGAGTAAGTCGTAATTCGCTACTTTTTCTATTGGGTTTTGGGTTTGGGTTCAGCCCACTAGCTAACTAAACCCACTTAACCCCTCTACTTCAGCCCTCTCCTCTCCATTCATTCATTTCCACTCCTCAAACTCAAGCTCCAACTGAAAATGGTGGAAGAGAAAGGAGATTAGAAACTCCAAGCCCTAGTTTCCTTTGCAAAGCTTGAATCCTTGCTCCAAAATCAAGTAGAAGCCATTGGTAAGCCTCCTCGCCATCTTCTCCATCTCTTCTCCTCTTCAATTTCAGTAATTTCCTAACCCTAACTTAGGAAATACTTGCTTTGATTCTAGATTGAAGCTTGTAGTGTTGAAGTGGATTGTAGTTGGTTGATTCCTTGCATTTGTGCTTCTTCATCTTCTTTGTTTTGTGTAAAAAGGCGAGTTTTGAACTCACATCTACTTCTCTTGATTTCATGGGTGTTGGGTATGAATTCCTAACAAGTATGCATGTGCTATTGCTTTGGATTTAGAAAGAATTTGGAATTCATTTGATAAGGGCAAGAAGTGGTGGAAAACAGCCTTCGGCCGACCGAGCGCAGGCTCCGGTCGACCGACCTGCTGCCCCGAGCCATATTTTGTTTCCTGCATCTGGCCGGCCGACCGAGCCCTGTAGTCCGGTCGACCGACCTGCTCTGTTCTGCCTGTTTTTCCTATTTTGCATATTTGATTGATTTTCCGGGTTTTACCGATTCAAGTTGGTTTTTAGTGTTTGTTATTGCATCTTTGATTTTGATAACTTATTTTTGACTTCATTCACGGGTTTTATAAATAATCCCTCTAAATCGTATTAAAAGCTTCCGTCTCCAATTCATAAATTCCATTTATAATGCACACACACGATTTCGCACTTCGAGCGAAGTGGAAGGAAGATTAAATGGATAGGTAAAACACGGACCATGAATCTGTGCGTTTATCTTTCCGATTAGTCCCCGACCTATTCGATTGATTGTTTTGACCTTTGTGTCTGGTTTACCGATGAGATGAGGTGAACTTTGTACTGCTTTGAGTGTGAAATTAACTAACGGATAGTAAACCGTTTAGTGCGAACGAGTGATTATGGGACTCACGTTAACACTTTTCGGATTCGTTTTCGAGAGTTGTGACACATTCCGCCAGTTAGTGGCGTCCAGAACTGGGTCTTCGACCTTCACCACTACGGTTTGTCGCCCTATAGTATTGCTTACGATGTTGGTCTTTGTGAGCCGCATGGGTGATATTGGGTTTGTGCCTTTAGTATCGCTTTTGGAGTTGGTCCTTTGCCCCGACTCGAGAGATATTGGAGTGGTTTCTTCACCAGCGCTCTAGAGATATTGGAGTGGTTTCTTCACCACTGCTCGAGAGATATTGGAGTGGTTTCTTCACCACCGCTCGAGGGATATTGGAGTTGTTTCTTCACCACCGCTCGAGAGATATTGGAGTGGTTTCTTCACCACCGCTCATGAGATATTGGATTTGTTGCAATTGGTATTTGTAATTTGCCTTTTGGCTTGCTTTGGGATATTCTTATCCTTTGTCTCTTTATGTTGCCGATGATATGAGGCTTGTTCTATATGATTCGTCTTTTGTTAGATGATTGCGTTATCTCCTTTGGAGATATTTGTTATACTTTGTAACCTTGCAGGTTTATTGTTGTTCAGTTTATCTAACTGATTTGTTTAGCTAGACTGACCCGTGTATTTTATACTCGGGTCAGACCGAGATGTTTCAGGTTAGGTGCTTTTGGACTTAGCCTCTTTTGCTTCCGCACGGACTATTCCGCTAGTTTCTTTTGTCTTAGCTTTTGTGTAGTCCTTATCTGTTGTAACTCTGATATACATTCTTGTGAACTTGTTTGTATATTGTGGTTTGCTATACCACTTGACATGTATCATTTTGTGTACTCTGCTTTGTATCAGTATATGTGTATGTGATGATTTACTGTTCTGTGATGTATATTACATTTGAGTTGTTATATTCTGTTCTGATAGATTCTCTAGCCACCTATGGTTTTGTTTTAAGTGTTCATTGGACATGTCGATCTGCTAGGTAAGGGCAGTTGTCGATGTATTCAATAGATAGTTAAAGCAAGGCTATAGATGGTCGCTCCTATCCAGCCTTATTCTCCGTATTAGCAGACGGTATTATCTAGTAATACTCTTTGCTAATGTGGGTATAGAGGTGGGGCGTCACACTATCTCTAATGAGTTTTTTCTCCGTAGGCTAAGGTTTTCGTAAAAACCAAAGCTCTGATACCAAATGCAACGGGCCAATATTTTCAGCCATTCGCATCCACCCATGTCGGACTTGAATTGCTCAAAATACCGCATCGTAAATAAATTTGGAGCAAATGAAAAATAATCACAGAATCACAGACACAGATATATCAGAATTACTAGCAGCGGAAATTAAAATACCATAGTAGTTCATAAAGCTACTATAACAAAATCTCAAAAAAATACATAATACCAGTCTGAAAAACATATATAATAAAAATCTCAATTACATAGAAGTTTATAAATACCAGCGCTAAAATAGAACAACTGAAACTGAAAGGGAATAGAGAACTAGACAAGCAAAATCTCCAGCGATTCCTAGCTCCATAAAAGAAATCCAAAGGTAAGCTATTGTAACGACCCGATATTTTCAACCATTCGATCCGCACATGCCGGAATTGAATTTGCTCAAAATATCAGATTGTTAATTTAATTTTGGTAAAACTCAACATATACAGTAAATAAATGAAACACAGAATCACAGACACAGAGTAATAGAATAATAATGCAGCAGAATAGATAAATAGTAGTTCATGAAGCTACTATATAAACATCAGGGTTAGAAATAAAATACAATGGAATATCTTAACTACAGTGAAGTCTTCAATACGAACCGATGACTTCTCTGAACCAATCAACTGGAAAAACTGAAAGCTGAATCGATAGTTGGATCTCCAAATGAAGCTCCAAACTCCAAAGGCAAGTCTCAAATGCTTTATCACTCAGTCTGACCCGAGCGTAAAGCAAAACACAAAACCACTCGAGTCAGGATTAACATTCTTGTATCAATAAATCCAACTCAAGTGAAATATTAACTGAAATATAATTAACTTGAAGGATGTTTGGGATAACCATCCTCTAAGGATCCATGGAACTATCTGCAATGTAGAAATATACACTATAACACCGTGGTCATTTCAAATTAATTCATACCTCAAAACCAAAAATATCATTTCCATTTCAAATAGATCTATTTCCCAAAATGGTATGTATATATTAAATAATTTATAAAGTAAGGTATTCGCAATTTCCTCAAAAATCAGCTCGGCTTTCCCACTCAAATTAATTCAATCTCAATTTATCAATTTCTGTTCAATTTAGTTTTCTAAATAACAAATTCAAATTATATTAATTTCGAATACAGATCTCAATCACAATTTTGCCGTTTAATTTACCCTTAGAATAAATGTTCCTTCCGATTTGTTTAAACTTGAAATATCATTTAATCACTTTAAATCAAAAAAAATCAACTTATAAAACTCAATCTTAAACTTCAAATTCAATAGTTCAAATCGATTTAATTAAGTAGAGTTCTTAATTAGATATAATTTTACTTAATTCAACTTCATCTTCCTTAACTTATACAAATCCTGGAAAATCCGTTCAAAGATATAATACTTAGACATATTACATTCATTAAATCAAACTTTATTATATTAAAGTTTATTATTAAATCTACTTTATATAAAACTTAAAGATATTTCCAATATTAAATAAAACCATATATATATTCCCTTTCAAAATCATGGAAATTATTTTTAAAATATTTATATATAGACCGACGGTGTCTGTATATAATTTCCTATCCTATGGTCAAGTGACATGGATATTTATCATTTCAATCCGTAATTTAAATATACGAGTATATATCATTTCCACCCGCAATCCCAAATTCAATTCAAATGAAAATCGCTTGGGTCTATCATTTCAACCCATAACGAAATTCTCCTATTCTAAAGTACGTTCGGGTATGTATCATTTCAACCCATAGTGAATTATATACTAACAGGGAACTTGCAGAGTGATAACAGATATGACAATAACAATAACAGGCATATATCATCAATGCCAATATAATATAAACAACAGGATATGGTGTCATATCCCGTTGGCGAACAATTACATATAAATGCATATGATATATATATATATATATATATATATATATATATAACAATTTAAACAATTGACAGTTAAATTTTAGCAACACATTTCAATTGTCGTTCCAATTGAAATCAAATGTAATAAATAAAAGAACGTTAATCGTGAGTGATTACTGACCTTTCGATTCTAGAGAGAATAGACAATGAAGTTGAGTTACGAATTCCAAAGCAATGCTAGATAGACACGATTCGATGAAGAAAACAAGCACGACGAATAAGCCGATAAATGGAAAAATCGATGCGAACTAATCAGAATCAATCTTGATAAAGGCAGAAACAAAATGTACGTTGCATTATTATTATTAATTTCAATCAATATTAATTTAAACACTATTAAACTAAATATATATGCATTTCAAAATCATTGCTTTTAAATAAAAACCCATATAAAACAACATATATTTATATAGTAAAATTTGAAATAAATGAATATATACACTCATAAAGATAAACAACATATTACATGTATATATATACCATACACAAAATCATATATAAAAAATATATATATACATTCTATTTTAAAACGATGCTCATATATATAAACTGATAGGTAGCTATTTATAAATAATTTACATATTAAATTATTCAGTATTAAACATGTATGTTACCAGAACTAATACATTGTGTGTTATACAAACAAATACACTATATTATATGCTTTAAAAATGTAAGTTATTAAAACATCTATATTAACATATTTCATTATATTGTAAACAACATACCAATATAGTAACACAAAATTTACTTCACCTATATTATCACATACAGTTAACAAAACTTTCATTATTAAATTTTATATACTGTACAACATATAAGTATCAGTTTGTATAAAATAATATATATAACTATTGTACAACATAACCTTTAAAAAAAACAGAGACTAGTATAATATAATCTTTAAAACAAACAAACTAGTATATAAACAACTATATAATTTTTATAACCTTAAAAATGTACAATAGAGGACACATACATATACTTAACTTATGCAATCAAACTATAAATATAACTATAACTAGTAATACCCAGTATAATATAAACTAACATAATAATATAAAAATACATATTGGTAACCAAAATAACTTGTATTGCCTACTTTATAAGAATACACACATATAGACATCAGAACATAACTGGTATAATATAATGTATATTAACATACCATTAATAACCGAAATCAGCAAAGCAAAAATATAAAAAATTTAAACAATTAAAGTAAAAGATATATATATATATATATATATATATATTAAAATTAGTATTTAAAACACATTTTAAAAATCAAAATCTCTAGATATTAAAATCAGTATTCATTAAACATGTGTTTTGGGACCAATATATTTGTAAATTATATATATAAAAAAGGAATCAAAGACTAAAACTCCATGTTTATATATAACACACGACCCAGAAAATGTAAAACAGCTAATATATAACTGTATAATTTATATATAAAAATGTAATAAAAGAGCTGTAGGAAAGGTAAACCATATGAAGTAATTTTGAAAGCTGTGGGAAAATTTATACTTAAACAGTAATATATATATATATATATATATATATATATATATTACTATCAACAGTCTTTAAACTTTAAAAAAAACAAGAAAGAAGAACAAGAAAATACAAATAAAAAAAAGTGCGGGCATACCTTAAGAAAGAAGCATGTGCGAGAAGATGAAGGCCATATGAGATGCGGATGAAATTGTGTACATGGGTTTTTTTATTTAACATAGGCTAGCGTTGATTTGGTTTATGAAAGGCAAGAAATAAATGATTTGAAACAGTAGAGGAATTATAGGATCTCATTCCTATTAAATACAAATAAGAAAAAGGCAAGTGTAAAAGAGATGAAATAACTTACACGTGAAGTGTAAGGCAAGATTTTTCATTCCTTTTAAAATGCACGGCTGATGATTTTAACAGCTAAGGGAAGAAATCAAAAGTGCGCGCATTAGAGAGGCAATAATTAAATCAAAATGTGCGTCCAAAATTTACAACAAAGTAACGTACTTTGAATTTATTTGTTTCGTATTTATTTAGTAAAATATATGCTAAAGTATATTTCAAAAGATAATGTATCATTTATATAACGCCAAATAGTTTAAATAAGAACGTATATAAAACGTACCAAATAAAACGTATAATTAAATAGCTATTTACACATTATTTATTTCTTAATTTAAAACTTGATTTGTTACATCCATTTGATTTGTTTATTACTTTACTAAGAAAATGGATGTATATACGTATAAAAGAAACGTATAAATTTATTTCTTTTTACACATTATTTATTACTTAATTTAAATGTATATAACCAATTTAAAAGAAACAAAATTGGAACAAATGTTGTACAAATATATACAGTTTAAATAAAAGATTTGGAAGTTAAAATTTAAAATTTAATATTTCAATTAAAGTTAAACTTTAACCCAAAATCAAAATTACAGAAATGGTTTATATTTATTACAATTTGGGCAAATGATTTTTAATCAATTCAAGAAATTTCTAAAATTCAAAAGTTTAAGTAATCATACACCAAATTTTTAAATAAGATGAATAACAATAGAAAAATTCAGTTAAATATGTAAATAAAACCATTCAGAATTATTAAAATTTCATGGGTCGAAATTATTAAAATTTTACGGGTCATTATAGCTGCAAATACCCTGGCTGACCCGAGCTTAAAGTAAAACACAAAACACTCGAGTCAGGACATACATACTTATATTACGTAAACCAACTCAAGTGAACTGTAGCAATGCACAATAACTTAAAGGATGCATGGGATCGTCCATCCTCTAAGGATCAGTTAAACCATAAATTAAATACATCCCGTGGTTGAAATTATAAAATGGTAATTTATACTCGGAATCAAATATCATTTCAAAATTCAATATCACTTCAAATCCATTTCAAAATATCAAAATATCATATTTTTCCCAAACACATTCATTTATTTAATTTAAATATCATTCCAAATCACAATTCAAAATGATTTATATTTCAAATCAAATTACTTCATTTAAATCATTTAAAAATGAAGTTATTATATTTAATAATTAAGTATTCAATTCTTAAAATTTTACCATTTCACAATTCATTTATTCATTTCAATTTATCGAAACAGTGAAATTTCAGTTTTCGCGGCATTTAGAAAATGCTACGGTAAATTTATATTTGAAAACAATTCATTTTAACAAAGATAGCATTTAAAGCTGCTGTAATAGGTTTTAGGTTTCAAATAAAAACTTAAGTTAAATTCAACAACTACAGCACTTACAAAGTGCTGTGACAGGCCTTATTCATTTTAGCCATCTGGTTCATTTGTATCAACTACAACACTTAGAAATGTTGTAATATCCTTTACTTAAGAAATGATAGCATTTCAAAAATGCTGTAAATTAAATTCCAAATTTCAATATAATTTAATAAACAATTAATTTTTTAATTTAAACCATTTTTAACTTATAAAAATCATATTTTCTCACTTTAAAATAATGATCTTTTAAATACCCTTTAATTTATGATTTTATAAAGTGAAATTTCATACAAAAAAATCAAATTTCTTTAACAATTCACTTATAAAAATTAATGTACAATTTTATAACATTTCATTTACTTTCATTTAAATTTAATTTACCATTTCATAAATTAAATTAAAATTCCATTTCATTTTTCTTAACTTAACTTTTAATTTAAAACACATTTCACATTTTCCAATTAATTTATATTTCAATTTTCAATTTTTAAACATTTATTTATTTAACTAATTTTAATTTATAGAAAATCAATAACACTTTATAAAATAATTTTAAATTCAAATTTAAACCAAATTATCATATTTTCTTACTTAATTTAAACTACATTTATAAACAAAATCATAAACTCCAAAATTTACTTATATTTCAAATTCTACTTTACCATTTATTTATTTCAGTTATTTCACTTGTAGAAAATCACTAATAATTTATAAAAAATAATTTAAATTTAAATCAAAATATCATAATATTTATATTTTAAAATATTTTAAAACTTTTAAAAAAAATATATTAACCACGGGTCTGTATATATAATTTTCCAACATAAGTCAAATTATACGGATATTATATCATTTCAATCCGTAATTTATAAATTAAAAATCCGGGTTCTATCATTTCAAACCCGCAATCCCAAGTTAAAAAAAATAAATAAAAAACGTTCAGGCCTATCATTTCTGCCCATAACGATTTTTCACTATTCTAAAGTCCGTTCGGGTATGTATCATTTCAACACATAGTGAATCTATTCTACAGGGAACTTGCTGTGTGATAAACTGACATATATAAACAGAATAGCATTATATAATAGTAACAGATGATATAAGGGTGTATAAACAAGGGTGAATATCATATGATCAAATCTCAGGCAGTTATAACATGATAATATAATCTACAGATTTAAATGCTGTCAATTTGCTAATTATATAGGTACAAAATGCCTTGTAAGAAATACTCACCTCTACAAGCTGGAGATAGCACAACCAAACACAAAAACCAAGATCCAAAAAGGCACGAAAGCACGACTACGATTCAAGTGAGAGAAGAGCCAAAATAGTTGCCTTGTGCATATGAAACAAAACAAAAAATAGGACATGAATTTCAACACTAAATATAACATTAAACAAACTTGAAATAATATACAACATAAAATCAAACGACTTGCACTTGCTTTCACAATTACAGCCATATGGTGATAAGGCGCGGCCATGGTGATGTATTTGGTCAAGTATGGCCCATATATGCTCGGCCTAGCGTGGGTATGAAGGTGTGGAAGTTGTTATGCATGAAACAAAGGTTAAGGCAACAAAAGGCAATTTTGGCACATCAACAAGGTTCGACCATGGCTCCAATTGGCTCGGCCATGACTGATGGAGGCTAAAAGATGGTGTGGCAGTGGCTTTGGGTCAGGTATAGGCTGGTGGAGGTGGTGCAAGGGGTGGCCGAGAGGTGTGGTAAAGTGGTGAAGGCATTGGTGAGCTCGGCTATGGTAGTTTCAAGTGTGTTTGCTAATTTTTGTGTGGATCTTGCATCACAGAGGCCACGGCCAGGTAGGTCAGTGGAGATGGAGGGGTTTTGCAGCTGAACAAGGTGTTGGTGAAGGAGGAGGCTATGGCCGAACAACATAAGTGAAGGCAAGGCATGAAAAAATGAATAAAACAAAGAAGAAAGTAAGGAAAAGAAGGAGAAGTCATTACCAAACATTTTCAGAAATTGATGGCTGAAGTTCGAGAGAAGTTTCTCTTACATGAAATGGCAAGAATATGCACGGCTAAAGAAAAAAAATGAACGGCTTCAATGCAAATGTCCATTGGAAAATCAAAAGACAAAAAAGTAGGTGAAAGGACGTAGCATTTGAAAGGTTTAGACTCTTTATATTTCCTACTTTCATTATTCATTTTAAACACATGAAAAATGTAAATAAATAAAAAAAACAAAATAAAGTATGAAAGAAAATAAATAAATAAATTTAAGATAAATATAAATTAATCAACAAAATAGCTACATAATGGAAACGAGGGTTTAAAAATTGAAAATAAAATACAATAAGCTTTGGAAAATTATAACATCACTTTAAAAATGTTTTAAAATAAAAATATATGCCTAGCATGTAATAAAACACATATTAGAACATGATATGACAAATAAAAATATTATTTATACAATTTTAAAATAAACAAAATTAATCAATTTTACACACAATATTGTAAAAAGCATAACTTTCACAATATAAATCGGGTTTCAACGAAACGAAAAACAGTATTCTTGAAATTTTATGCATTTTCATAATGAAGACAAAATTAAAGAATTCAAATTTTAAATTTAAAAGTCAAAGTTTAACCAGATTGACCAAAATCCACATTTTCTGGAAATATTTAATTTATTCTGGTTTGGAATTATAATTCACATAAAAATCAAAATATACTTTCAAAATAAATTTTTTTATCCATTTTAAATAAATATAATGAAGTTTTTAAATCAGAAATTCAAATAAAATATACAAAATAAACAATTAAAATAAATCACAGAATTCAGGATTGTTGCACTCTCCCCCGCTCAAACCTTTTCGTCCTCGAAAAGAACGAACAAGGAAAATAAGGAAAAGATAGATAGACAAAACAAAATAGTACCTAAAACGGGTAATTCTGGATTCGAAGCACGAATGCCCTCCTTCGTCTCCCAGGTACAATCTTGATCATCATTACTTACACGGTACTTAGATCAGACTAACAGATTTCCTTCTTAGCTGCTTCGTACCTCTGTCGACAATACGAAGTGGCTTCCTCTCGACAGTCAGATTAGGCTCAACGCCTAAACTATCAAGAGCAGAAGGCTGAACAAAAGAGATGGGTAAAGAAGATACCAGAGAGGATGTGAGACATGGAATACATCATCCACTCTAGAAAGCTTTTCGGGCAAATCCAAATGATAAGCCAAAAAACCAACTCTTTCCATAATACAGAAAGGACCCTCGAAGAGGAAGAAGATAGAAATAGCTAGAAGGGAAAGTAGGTTGAAAGACAAGGATGAACCATATTTTTAAAACTATATAAATTTCAATTTAAAATTTTATATTTAACATTTTAAACGTTTTATAATACGATGAATAGTCATTTGATTCAAATTTGATAGTTCGAAGTAAATAATATTTAAAACATTTTAAATTATTTAGGAAGGTAATATAAATGATCAAAATATCCTTATATAATACTTTATCAAAATACTTTTATAACTCGATGTCCTAAAACGTTTACTTTCGTTCCTGCAGACTCTGGTCATGCGTTGATCAGGCGCAAAACTAGAATTCTCCAGGTACTTAATAGACTTGTTTCGACACCCAGTGAAAATACTGGAAAACCTTTTAAAACAGATATGGAAAGTACAATCCAAACAAAACAACCAAACCAAAACATTTGTCCAACCATGGATCGCAGATACACAATGATTACGCCTGGATCTCCCAGGAAACATCCATACCTCCAAGCTATCTCAACCTGCGAATTACGCCATAATGACTAGTAGACCGCAGATACACAATGGTTGCACCTGGATCCCCTAGGAAACATCCGTACCCTTAAGCTATCTCGGCCAGCGGATTGCGCTACTAATACGACCTACATAGATCGTAGGATACACAATGGTTACGTCTGGATCCCCAGGAAACATTCATTCCCCCAGGCATCTCAGCCAGGTGAATTACGCTATGTAGTCTCGCTCATAAGACCATGGAAATCGCCATGGAATTCGATGGACACTCGAGTATCTTATCCGAAAAACCCAAATCAGGGAGAATAATATCGATAGAATGATTCCACAATGTGGCCACAAAGCGGATATCAAGCAGAAGACACTTTCCATATCTTTACTTCGAAAATATATATCATATAGTACCTTTCAAATCACTTTCAAATATTGTACTTTTATAAAGTCCATTATATATAAGATTTCATTTCAAATCCAACAATTTTTTAGTTTATTGGAACAGAATTTATAATTTAACTTAATTATATATTTATTTAATTTATTTAGTGATTTAACTTATATATTTATTTAATTTATTAGGCATTTTACAAGATTTATATTTCATCTCAAATAAACTTGTTTAATTTGTTGAAACGAAATTTATAATTTAACTTAATTATGTATTTATTTAATTTATTGACAGATTTAACTTATATATTTGTTTAATTCATCGTGTGATTTAACAAAATCTTTATTTTAACTGAAATAAATTTGTTTAATTTTTGAAACATAATTTATAATTTAATTTTGTTACATATTTGTTTAATTTATTGAGGGGATTAACTTATATCTTTTGAATCAAAATCACTTTATTTTTAACATGACGATTTATAACATCAAGTAGAAAAATATGATTAGGTTAAAAAATTATATCAAGAATTCGTATAAAATATATACAACACATATATACGCACATACATATGGTTATTATGATTTATAACCAATGTATACATATATGGTATACTATACGTATATATGTATATGGTTTAGTCTACATACATACGTAATATCATATATGTATATAATGAATGTTTGAGTTATTCCCTTTGGAACATGCCAGCGTTGGGGTTACGATCCGCCTTTTTAATAATTATTGTACTAAGTGTATGTAAAACCTCTTCGGCTACTTCTCTTATTATCTACATGCATAAACTCTAGAGGTCCTCATTTCTAGCCTGATACTACGTCTATTTTGCATTTTATATATTCATTTGAATTTTATACATGTGTGCGTGTATGTATGTTTGTATGTATATATATACGTAAATATTATTTAAATGATTTTTGTAGATAACATCCTGCAAAGTCTGTGGAAGCATCATCGACCCAGCTATTAGTAGTGAACCCATTCGATGACTCATTCTTATGAGTCCTACAAAAGACTTGCTAAGATGTTGGCTCACTATGCTGCTCTACACACGAACTGAAGCCATCGCTATGAAACCTAGGATTTGTATTCCAGATTTCTATATTTCATTTTGCTATTCTCTTGAAGTCATATGTCTTCTAATACTTCAAGAGCTACTCGTTTATCGCTCATATAAAGGATGAATGCCTTTTTCCTTTCTTATGCATAGTGTACGTCCATTCTTGATATTTTTTGGGTGATGCGCTTACCCACGCCCGCTTTGCAATCTCTTTAAAAATTCCCTCTTTACAAGAAAATTTCCTCTGCAAAATAAAATTGAATATATTATGAACAAAATGACATATATAACTATATAATGTGTTGTGTAACAAAATTATTTTACCATAAATACCTCAGATAAGAGATTCTTGATGTCATCGGGAATGTCAATATATCTGGGCCAGAATGTCATAATCCTTGCAAGCATGGTACAAAACCCGAAAAAATGTATATAACTTATAATTAAATATACAGATTATGTAACAACCCGCATATTTATCAATTGTATATTTAAATATTTTATCGATGCTCGGAATTTAGTCCGAAAAGCTACTTTTTGTATACGGTCGAATTAGGACTCGAGACCCCTCCCATTGAGTTCAAAATGACGTTTGCGACCTTTTTGAGTATAAACTTCGTTATGTTTGGAGATAGTAGAATTTTGACCTTTTTCACTTAGGGCTTTGGTTTGGGCTGAACCCATTAGCCACTTACTAACTCAGTCCCAACCCACTCCAACTCTTCATTACTTCATTTCATATTCCTAACACTCAAGCTCAAGCAAAAATGGTGGAAGAGAATGGGAATTAGAAACTCCAAGCCCTAGTTCCTCTTGCTAGCTCAAGTTCTTGCTCAAAAATCAAAGAGAACCCATTAGTAAGCACCTCCTTCTTCTTCTCCAACTCATTCTCTCTTTGATTTCAGAAATTTCCTAAACCTAACTTAGGGAATGTTCTTCTTTTAAGCTTACATTCAAGCTTCTAGTGTTGAGATTGAAGTGTGGTTGATCTCCCCTTGTCTTCAAGCTTCTCATTCATTGTTTTTGGGTTCAAAGGTGAGATTTTTATCTCACATCTTAGTCTATATTTATCTTCGATTGTTAGGTATGAATTCCTAACACTTATTCATGTGCATTTGATTTTGATTTGGATTGCTTTTGTGAATATTCCAATTTTTGGTGTTTTGAGTTCAATTCGTTAAAAATCCTAACTTCTATGTTTGAACATGTTTTTGGTGATGCATCGAGGAGCATATAGGGCCGGGTAGTCGATTGGCATAAACCCTTAGCGCCGTTGCTCGTGCGAATGCAATTTGATCGAGATTTTGCACCTCATCCAAAATAGGGAAGGGGAGTGCTAGCAACAGGTTCGGCCGACCGAGCCCCTGGGCCGGTCGACCGACCTACTACCCAGGCACTTCCTGCCTCTGTTTGGAAGTGCCGGTTACAGGCTTCGACCGACCGAGCCCCTGTGCCGGTCGACCGACCTGGTGCCCCGAGCACTTCCAACCCCTGGTTCGGTCAACCGACTCAAGGAGTCCGGTCGACCGACCTGCTGCTATTTGGCAACTATGCCTATTTTGTCTAGTTGTCTGAAATTCCAACTTTAATCGATTTGTGTTATTTCCCTATCTGTTGTTATCATTTGTTATTGACTTTGATGACTTATTTTCTTCGGGAATTCTTGGAATATCCATTTCGATGGATTCGGTATCGATTTCTTTGGATTTTATTCACGTTTTCGAATGTGAATCTTAGTAATTGATTGTTCCTACAATCTTCTTTGTGATTTGTCACTTTAAAAATATAAAGGTTTTCTATACTAGTAGTAAATATCAAAACTCTTTCTTCAAATGATTTCAACACTATTTTATTACAAAGCTCGTTTTCTTAAACCGTTTTCCAATCTATTAGTATATACAAGCCTTTACCTCACTCGTATGAGAAATCTATTAAACGGCTTAGTAAAATGAGTGGTATGAAATGCTTGCATTTACTTCGTCAGTTAATTCTTGGACTTGTTCGATTGAATCTCTTGTGACAATTTTCTAGTGGAGATCTACAATTTGTTCGTAAATATTTAAGTTAAGCTAGTGGTTATGGGACATGAAGCTAAGCTCATATATTTACTAGCTTACTGTAATTGACACTTCTCTTTGATCATGACGATCATTTTATGGTTTAGACTAGCAATGTGCGATGTCTCTTTGTCTATGTGGAGGAATGTTCCTCATTTTATTGAGCTTCGTCTCATTTCTTTCATGGGTCGTACCTATCTAGGTGCGTCGATGTTTGTTTACACATGGGTCGTACCTTTCTAGGTGCGTCGATGTTTATTTATGCATGGGGTGTACCTTTCTAGGTGCATCGATGTTTATTTACTTCGTGGAGCAATCGGCTCAATAAGTTGGGACATGGGGCGTATCTTTCTAGGTGCGTTGATGTTCGTCTATGCATGGGGCGTGTCTTTCTAGGTGCGTCGATGTTCGACTTTGCATGGGGTGTATCTTTCTAGGTGCATCGATGTTAGACATTACATGGGTTGTACCTATCTAGGTGCATCGATGTTTATTTATGCATGGGATGTATCTTTCTAGGTGCATCGATGTTTATTTGTGCATGGGGCGTATCTTTCTAGGTGCGTCGATGCTAGAGCATGGGGCGTATCTTTCTAGGTGCGTCGATGTTCGACTGTGCATGGGGCGTGTCTTTCTAGGTGCGTCGATGTCCAGTTTATGGGATTGGCCATCCTTTTATTGTGATTTCTGGATTTCGTGTGTTGATTTCTGGAATTTATGTTTCACCAACTTTTACGATTGGCATGGATATATATGTCATTTATTGTGGCTTGGTGAATGAAATTAGGAGTATGACATTCCTTTTTATCTTTGAGAAGATCTTTGCGATATTGATTAATCTCTTGTTGATTTTTCAATTACTTATATATCACAGCTTGGCATTGTGATTATTATACGTTTAGTCATATCTCTTATTCTATATCATTTCTTCTGATATTTATAGTTAGACTGATCCGTTTATTATCTTCTTCTTATAAATAATACTCGGGTCTGACTGAGATGTTACAGGTGTTCTGCTTGACTTCTCTTCTGGGATTATCATATGATCTTTTGGCTAACTACTTAGTTTAGTAGTTTTTGTTGTATACATTTGAGATACAGACTCTATGATGTATACTTACTCTTTTGTCTAGCACTTGTATCTATTCTTTTTGATATTGTGGATCTTGTTAGACCACTACTCTGATGAACACTTTTATGTGTTATATATATTATATCTATTTCTGCCCTTGTGATATGAATTATCTGTGACTGATTTGTGTTATGTTTATTTCTATATTTGTTTCCGAAGATTACATATAGCCACTGTGTAGTAGCTTTGAGTTTGTGTCGGTATGTCGGATTTCCTCTTGAGATGAAAAGTTATATTTTTATCTGGCATATCGGTACTCGCACAAAGCAATTATGCAGATGGTCGCTCCTCAACAGCCTTATTCTCTGTGCTAGTTGACAGCATTACTCCGTAGTGTTCTTGGCTAGCGTGGGTATAGAGGTTGGGCGTCACAGATTATTTAAATATTTGAATTGTGAATTGAATATTAATTAAGTGGATTTATTAGCCTTATTTAACTTCTTTTAATTGATAAATAAAAATGGTAAACTCATTTTGTAAATTTATTTACAATAATAAGTAGTACGAATAAATAAAAAGAGAATCAGTTGTTAATAAAACAACTTAATTTTTGATGATATATTTTTAAATGAATTTATAGGATTTTCCATAATTTTTAACTCAAAAAATATTTAAATTTTTGTTTGATGTATTTCAAGCAAAAGTTGATGTTTTTGAAATTTCACAGAATGAAGTAATATATTTTATTTTTATTTTGGGATCGTGTCACATTGTTGTGTGTGATCATATTTTTATTTTACGTGAATGAAATTTTGTGCAATGGAGTGCCAAAAATTGTAAAATTAACTATCTGCCAACTAAGAATATTCTCATTTTTCATCTTTCCCCATTTACTTTTCGTTACTCCTCTTTACAGAAAAAGAAAATTTAGTCATTTTCTTTAAAATTGAAAATCAAGAGCTACAATTCCTGAAAATTAAAATTGCTTAATCCTTTGAATTCGTGGCGTGATGAGCTTTATATCCATATAAACTTTGTCGAGTGCGGTTGTGGTTGAGGTTAATTGAAAGTCTTAGCCAAAACAAGATTTGACATTGAGTTGAGGTGAGTTAGGCGATGAGGTGAGTTCCATTGTACTCTTCTTGGCGAGGGGAACAGGTGGCAATAAAAAGGATGAGCCCGATCACATACTAAGAGATGCGATATATATGAATAGTAGAGAAGCACCTACATGTGGAATTTCGATGGTGATGATTTGCTGTGATGATTTTGGGTCAGAGCCGAAGCTCTCGTGAAGTGGAGTACAATGGAGTGAACGATGGTCGATTTCGTGGAGAGACAAGTGAGAAAAGAGGAGAGAGGGGATTGGAATATTGATGTATGTGTGCACTGTGTATTAGTTTGTATAAGGTGAACTTTAAGCCTGAGGAAGTAAAGGTTTAGGTGGGTAATTTGAGTGATAATGTCAATGAATGTAAATTAATTAATTTAATCAATTCGTTTCTTATAAAATCGATATCTAACTCATACAAGATAGGATTTGGATGTGATCTTTTGCATTGGTCTCGTATCAATGTCATTTACACATTGGAATTGATTTTATCGAGTTGGAACAAGTGGAATTTTGAGCTAAAATCGAACGCTATGCAATTTTAGATCAAAATGAAATGCGAAAGTGTCAACCGAAATTATGGCGAGTTTATTTACCTCTAAATAAACTATATTATATCTATGTTGCTATAAATTATTTTTGATGTTTGATGATAGTTTATATATTTTTATTGATTGTTTGTTTGGATTTGATTCTCGCTTCGAAGTGAATGGCATAAATACCCATTGTTTTGCTGGGAACAAAAGCAAAAGGAAGTCGAAGTGTATATGCAGCGAATAGGTCGCTACGAAACACTTCAAAATACACATACATATATGTGATTTACATGGGACTTTTGTAGAGGGACCCCAAGGGGTTCCTGCCAATATTGATTTACTTGTACTCTTTTATTGCTTATATTGATATTTGGTTAAAATATTTGTGATATACCGTTTGATTTGTGTAAGTGTCATTATAGCAAATCGCTATACCGACACTTACGAAATATCATCTCCTTTAACCCGTATGTGTTGAACTAGTGCTTGTATTTTTACAAAATAAATGTTTGGTTGCGCTTTTGCCCTTTGAAAGTTGTTTAAAACTATATTGTCAAGTTATTTTGAGAATTTTGAAATAAAGGGTAAGTTTTATTTAAATTTTTTAAAAGGATTTATAAATTTGATTAATCATCTTTTAGGATAATTATATTGTTTTAATTTATAAAAAGATTAAATGAGATTTACTTTCCTTTGGGATAATTAATTATGTTTTAAATTTATAAAAAGATTATAAATTTAATTTATTTTCCTTCGAGATAATTAATGTTGTTTTAAGATTTGTAAAATGGATTATAAATTGGATTAATTTTCTTTTGGGATAATTAATGTAGTTTTAATTTTATAAAGAGTATAATCAGTTATATTTCGGGATGATTAACACTGTTTTAATTTAATAAAGCATTCTAAATTACATATTAGCTTTTGGGATAGTAAATGTTGTTTTTAAGTTATAATAATAATTTATAAACATGAAAACCATTGAAAAGAAATATTTAAAAATAAAGCTACATGTAATTGGTTTTAGGTTTATCGAAACTATGTTTTAATGACATTTGTTTTTTACCCTTCTTTTTAATACACTTAGAAATATAATTATCGCTTTGAAAGAATATTTTAAAGAGCGTTTTAAACTGTTTTAAAAATATTTATGATAAAAAATCAGGAACAAGTGTGAGTCAAATGTTTTAAAAGTTCTATTCGTTCATTGAAATACTAAGTCTAACACTTAGCACTAAACGTTGAAGGAACTCTTGCTATTCTTAAAGTTAAGAATGTTGTCGTGACAACGTGGAAAGCAACACCGCCTTTACTTGTCCATCTTCATTGTTTTCCTTGGTGTAGTTCTAGTTCAGGATTGACGAGTTATGATAAGTTTAAAGATGTAATTTTCATTAACGTACATTTGGTTATCCCGATAGTGGATTTCTTAATTATCGATTTTGATATCCTTCTTTGTGTTTCTTCGATTCAACATGATTTTGTTGCTCATTTAGGTCATTTAAACTCTTTCTGTTCTTAAAGTTAAGAATGCTATCGAGTCAAGATAGGAAACGGCACCGCCCTAACTTGTTTGGCTTCATTGTTTTCCCCGAGGCAGTACTAGTTCTTTTTCGATAGTTTATTCATCGACTATCGATTTTGATACCATTCTTTGTACTTTGCCAATCTAAGATGATTTGTTGCTCATTTTGAGCATTGGCCTCCAACACCATGGATAACTAAAACCCAAGAGCAAGTGGAAGCTAAGCCAATTGGGTCACACCCATTAGAGTATATTCATATTTATCCAGAGATGTGATAGTAGCATGCATGCGTTGATCTGAGTATATTCGGATACCCGCGGTCTACCGTGGTCCAATTTTGAAGTTCCCGATAGGGATGCGTGTTTGGCGTGGGTTTTTAGGTAAACTTTATAAAGAGGTATACCTTCGGTTTAGATGGTGCAACCCCTAGTCATGTTGGATAAATTTGTTCTCCTTGTTTGTAACGACCCAGAATTTTTGATAATTAAAATTTGAATATTTAATTAATTTTAAATATTAATAAGTGAAATTTATAAGTCGAATAAATTTTATTTCGAATAATTGGATTTAATTGGATAATTAAATCGATAATTTAATATGTTAAATTATAGAAATAATTGAAAATTGGGTAAAATATGATTGAAAATGATTTGTAAAATTTTATTATATCATATTGGAGTTAGAACGATATTTTAGAACTTTTAAAATCGAATTAAAAGTTTATTTGTGAAAATTGAATATTTTAATATTAAAATCGACTAGTGAAAATAGTCAATTTTTGATCAGTCTCAGAATTGAACGAAACCAGTTCCATTGGATCCGTAATAGTTAGTTATTACCGGATTACAATTTTCGTAGCAATCGGAGTTATCGTTTGATCGTGGCAGCTCGAAACGCATCGAAATTGTTTTAATATTAATTTAGCGAGTTAAAATAGCCATTTTTCAAAAAGTATCGGATTTCGACGAAACCAGTTTCATCGGATCCGTAATGTGATATTATTGAATGGTTTAAAATTTCGTGTCAATCGGATTTACCGTTTGTCCGGTACAAATTAAAACGCCTAGAAAATCGTTTAAATCGGTTTAATTTAAATTGAACGTTTATTGCCATAACTCGCACAGATGTCCGAATTAGCTTCCGAAACCTGTTCCATTGTGTCCGGAACGCGGGGTAAACCCTAGAAACGCTGGTTACGGCGCGTAAATCGGAGTCCGGAAATTCCAGAATGAATAGTGTCGTTTGTTTACCTATAAATAGACCATCTCCATTCATAAATAAATAGATAAAAAATATTCCAAACCCTAACCCTAGAAAGCCAGCAGCCGCCACTTGCTTGGTCAATGGCCGAAATTGATTCACTTTCTCCTCCAATTTTCTCCCAATCCACAATTCAATTCGAAAATCTTCCAACAGCAAAGATGTAGAGCATCACGAGCTCTACAGATCCAACGGTGGTGATCGTTTAATTCGCGTCGAGGAGGGAGGAATGGCGCCGCGTCCTCCTGCCATTTACACACAACTCGAGGCTGCTAGATGAGGCCGAGCTCCCTCATATCTTGGCCGAACATGTGTCTCGTGTAGGCGAAGGGGATGGTGGTCCCTGATCGAAGTAGAAGTGGGCGTGGTGGTCGCGGCCTTCAAGTTTTGTTCGCGTGATGATGGGTTGAGTACGTGCGATGTTACTATGAAGGAACGAAAAAGAAAGGGGTAGGGGGTGGACGGCCCTGATGCAAAATGGTGAGATCCAGCGGCCAGAAAGTGATTTGGGTTTAAATAAAGAAAATATAGTTGTAAATTTATTTAATTAAAAATTCGTGTAAAACTTTGTAAAATCATAACTTTTTCATACGAGGTCGAAAACGCGCGAAACCAGTTTTGTTGGAATCGTATGGACGAGTACTACGCGATGGAATTGGATTGGAGTTGTTTGGAGTTAGTGAGAATTTTGGGTAAAATTAAACGTCCGTTTAATTTTATTCGAAATAAATCGCTAAAATGAAATTGAAATCAAGGTGAGAACTTCTCACTCAATCGAACCATTTTCGATTTTTATTTTAAATAGTTAGATTTAAAATATTTGAATGCATGTTTGAATGATGATTGTTATCTATTGATTGTTAAAATAGACATTATGCGCCGTTAGTAAGCGGATGTTATTTATTAAAAACATATACCGCGAATATTTCATAAACAGTGAAATTGGTATTATATATAATAGCAATATATATATATATATATTGGCATATGTATATATTGCAGTTATTGATTTCCTGCATTTGTATAGCGGATGAGACCCTATTGCGCCGTCTATTAAGCGGATAACATTTCAAATCCCATATACCGCGATAATTCCATACTGGAGCGGAATTGGTATTGTGCTAATGTTTGTGGATGCAGGAAAACAGGTTGGAGGGATCCAACTGGATTCCTCAACAATATTTATTTGATTTCAGATATTTTGATATTTGATGGATTATCATATCGATATATGATATCGTTGTTGTCGTGATTGACTATTTGGTATGTAGCATCATTGGACCAAATTTTGGAATTTTAAAAGGGATTTCAAAGTGATTTTTGAAAAGCATACGTTTATAAAATATTTTTTTTGAATTGATCCATTTTAAATAAATAAACGTATAATTTTTAATGTTATAAAAATTATGATTTTTGAGGAATATAGTTAAAAGTTGATTTTTGAAAATATGAGGCTAATGATTTTATAAAATAGTTTAATCGGGATTTTTGAAATTATTATAAAGAGTTGAAAATATAGGATTTATAAAATTTAATTATTTTATGAATCAAAATGATGAAATTATAAAGGAGATTAAAGATGTTTTAAAAGAATAATATAAATTGATTTATATAAAAAGATTTATAAATTGATAATTTATAAATGAAAATATTTGAATTATAAAACGAGTTTTTATAAGTGTTTGAATGAAGTGAAAATGGATTGCATAAGTGAATGGAATTTATAAAATTATAAATGGTGAAGTTATAAATGAAATTTATAAATAGTAAGATTTATAAATTTTGTGAAGTTATTAAAGAATATATTTGGATAAATAAATGAATCTTATAAGTTATAAGATTTATAATTTGGAAAGTCTTAAAAAGAACGATTTTGTAAAATAATCGTTTTATAAGCATTTGACTTATAATATAAATTTCTAGTATATCATTGAGATATGAATCGAGATAGGTTAATAAAGGAATTTATAAAAGGAAGTTGTTATAAAACAAATAGAAATAGAATTTATAAACGTTGTTTTATAAAATTCGCAAACGACTTATTTTGATAAGTAAATTGTTATAACTTATTTATGGAGCTATATTCACGTTTTAGACAGTGAATAATCCTTTAAAATGAAATGTATAGAAATGATGAAATTGGTTAACGTAGTATATTCACGTTTTTGAATAGTGAATAATATGTTAAAGAAAATGTTTAGATTTGATGTTTTAAATAGAATTAAAACGATCTAACGATGTTTTAAAATGTGTTAAGATTCGAAACCATAGATTTCAACATTTATTGTTGAAATAGACGTTTTCGAGAAATAGAAGGAAATGGTGGACTATAACACTGTTGTTATAGTAAATGATTTCCGAAAGGAAATGTTTTGTACAGTATTGGGATTTATATATCTATTTTAATTTCGAATCCCTATACTAGTGATTTTGGGACGTCGTAACGATGTTTTACGCAACATTTGTTTTGGCCCAAATAAATATGTTTAAGAGAATGATTTCCTTAAAGAATGAAATATATACTTAATCTCGATTTAAGTATATTGAATATTTTCCAAGTGTTGAAAATAAATGGATTGAGAATTACTTAATAAATAAGTATGGAAATGTTTTTCCAATGTGAAATGAAAACGTTTAGAGAATTTATCTTTTTGAAGATAAATTGAAAATGAATAATTGAAATCGTATATTCATAGATATTTTGAAATATAAATTCACTATGGAATTTATAAAAGAAAGTGGAATTTGTTAAAAATAAATATTGATTTATTTTTGAAGTGTGAAAATTATATATCTAGTAAAGATATCTTTGGGAAATAAATAATTTGGAAAATTATTTCGAATCTGGTGATGTGTGCATATCCATTGATAGTTCAATAACCGACTATCAATATTTACCTTTGAAAGGTATTTGTTGTGATTTGCTTGGATTTGAATCCATTATTATTTTTTTAAATTATTGCGCTCGTTATTCGGATTACCCATTCTGAATAGTGATACGACGTAATGGATAGCATTGAAGATCGGTGTTGAAGACTCGGTATTTGCGAGAGCGATAGGATGACCTGTCGATTGACTCTGCACCGAGTTGCTCCGGTATAGAGTTCTCCATATGTGATGGGGATCCGATCAAGATTGTGGATATCCGGATTTCAAGGACTTCTTTGTAAGTGCCTTCGGTTCTGTTCGAGCCCGGAACAGACTTGTATGGATTGTATGTCTGACATTACAAATTGAGATATAAAGCCGATTTCTTTCAAATATATTTCTGTTGGTGGCGGAGAATTTATTCTTTTAGCTTAACAACCTTCTCTGAGACGTACGAGCTCAGAGGTTATGTAGTTGAAGGTTATCAGCGATATATTCCCAATTTGGTAATGTGACATGCTGAGTGTTGCTGTAAAATGATCATTGTGTTGATTATTTGTGATAGGATCATTTATTTGATCGTCTATCCTGGTGATCATTTCTATGATCATTTGTTGACCCAAAGCATGGCTTTTGTATAAAGTGTGTTTTTGTGGACGTGACTTCGTCGAGCCTCACACCCCGGAATGGTCAAACAGGAAAGATGCGGCAAGGTTATGAGGGTTAGCGCCCTTTAGGGTATGTGCATTTCCTTCTGGAAAAGGGTGGTATCATGGTATGGAGCCCAGATACTTACTCATGTTGAAAGCACTTTATGATTGTGTGAATTGATTACGAGCGCTCGGTTAAAGGTCCCAAAGGACCGGGGGATGGCATATTCGGTCAGTCGTTACTCAGTTAGGGGTAACTCGGCCTTGTGTTGGCAGAGATCCGGTTTGGTTCTCGGGGACGTCCATCCAGAGGCGTTCTCATGTGGCAATGGAAAGTTCCTTGGCCTGATCATTCGTTGGAAATCCAATTCCCAATACGAAACCTTGTACGGTATTAGTTGTAGAACCTGCCATTTACTTATGGTGGTCACCACTGTTTAGATGGTAGCTATAGTAGGCATACGATAATGGTCGTATGTTGGCTAAGATTTATATTCTACTTTCGAAATGAATTTTTCTCTACACTATGCACTAATAATAATATCAAATGTTCTTTTAAATGCGTATCAAGCATCTTTGACTATCATAAGGAGAAATCTCCTCCGATTCTGCGTTTGCATTGTGTGTGTGTGCGGGAGGCCTTATGGTAGTCTCATTTTTAAAAAGCATTGCGAATTGACTTTAAAAATATTCCTCTATTTTGATTTTAAAGATAAATAAACTGTTTTGAGTTCTCACACCAGTCACATGACTGACTCGGAGTTTATTGTTTTCCTTCCTAAACTCTGGGTGCCCACCAATTTCTACACGGGCAGTCAAGAGTTAAGGTTTACCAGGATATTCTGGAGTTGCTGGATGCAAGATGGATGGCATGGCGTATTACTAGTATATAGTATTTCTTTTTCCGCTGTTTGTTGTTGTTTGTTGTTGTACACTCTGATGATGATGTAATGAAATGTAAAGTATAAAATGTAATAACTGATATAGTTCTTTGTTTAAAGATTATTCATTTATTATTATATGTTGTTCCGTTGCGAATTGTGAGATTCTGATATTGTTCTGTTGTTTTCTATTCCGTTCTATTTTCTATTTTCTTTTCTCTCTATCTTCTACTCTCTTCTTCTCCCTCTTTCTCTTTCTTTTCTTCTTCTTAAACCCTCAGTGTTCGGTTTTCCGGCATCCGACTGATTGGCATTCGATACAGTGGACGTATTGATGTCGATATTTGGGAGTCGAAGAATCGGGTCCTGACATTGTTTGATTTGAATCTTGGAGCTAATCATTTCTTAATTGCATTGAGAAGTCCCTTGAGCTCTTCTCTATGTTTAATTAATTTTTTTTCCCATTCTTTAAGTTTGGATTTTGATCTTATAGGTGTTCATCCTTTCCTATTTGAATTTTCTTTCTGGTTTGTTTCCATTTTTTCATGTATTTATGGATGTTGCTCTTGTGAGGTTAAAATCCATTCCATATTTAGGGACATGATCTAACAGAATTATCATACATTCCCCATATTTCTTGAGTTTTCTCATGCTAGTTTTCCCGAATGATCCGAGTGTTATTTCATTATAATGCTCGGGTTAGACCGACTTTTTCCAAGTTGTCGTTGGTGGGATTTAATGCTCATGGAGTTGAGCTGGATATTCACAAGCCGTAGTATTTTAATTTTTCACTTTATTATTATGCATTCCCTCAGCAATTGTAAGGACAAGAAGTTATAACTGTCCAGGATGATGAGATTTGTTTTTAACTCTAATATACTATGTATCTTAGAGTGACGGCTTCTACTCTCTTTGTTATATTATTGTGATCGTTCCGATGTTAGATTCTATTTTCCCTATTCTTTTTTCTTTTTACCCTAACTATCTGCCTTTTTCGGCACTTGGATGCTCAACATTTGAGTACCATGGGTATATTAAGTGTCGATTTTCAAGGGTTGAAAATGCGGGTTGTTACATTTGGCATCAGAGCGAGGTTAAGAGAGAACCTTAGTTTTGGTTCAGTAAAATCATTTGAGATAGGGTAAGGAAACCATAGAATGAGTTGAGAGTACTATGGATACGAGAGCATATTTTTTATTGCTATAAAAAGATAACATGTTAATTTTTCTATTAAGTTTGAATTTTGAATTCTAGTTGAGATGTGGAATGCCATAGTATCGATAGGGATTTCAAAACTCTTGAACAAGGCAAACAGATATGATATTGACTTTTGAAAATTGGTAAATGAAATATTTTACTTAGGGTTATATTATATATGTATATAAAGGAATAATTTTAAAACTTATATATATTATGTATGGTGTTTGTTTGTTAATCATAATATTTCTTTATTGTTACTATTGTTTGATTTGTCGTGTTCAAATAGTTTAGGAGCATTCACTATTGTTTGTTGATTGTTAATATATGCTAGACTAGTTTATAGGCATTTATTGTTTTGATATTTATAAGTACATTAAAATAAACCCCATGTGAATTGAATGTCACTATTTGACTATAAGGTGTTTGAAGAAAATGTTAAGTTAAAAGTTATCTTTTAATAAGTTATTTAATATAATCTAAATGGGAAGATAAGACCTTTACAGGATAAAATTTTGTAAAAAGTTTATTGTAATAAAGGAAAGTTATTATAATATAAAACGATTTCAAAGGTACATTTTATATGGGTATGGTACATAAAATGATTTATATTATTTTAAAAAAAGGTATTTCATAAATAAAAAGAGTTTTTAAAAATTTAAATCCTGGTTTTGCTTGTAAAGATTTCGAAAAGATTATTGGGAAAAGTAATAATGACATTACATGGAAGTATTCATAAGTAATAATATTTCAAAGAGAACTTTTAAGAAATGTAATTTTTCTTTGGATATTTCAAAGGAAAACATATCGATTAGTTTTGTGATGATCTAAATAATTTTCTACGTGATGATCGAATGTTTGCTTAGACGAACGTTGTAGTGCACTTGGTAAATTATTTTGTTTACTATTGTGCGATCAAAATGAGTTCGAATCCGAACGAACCCAAAGCAAATGTTGGTGAGTAAATTGTAACAGTTATTTTGTATACAAAAATATATATAATATGATTTAAAATGGGTTTTGAAAAAAAAATTAGGTATTTAGTTCTTGAGTTTCTTTAAAAAAACTGATTTAAAATAAAAATAATTTTGATAAATATTTTTTTTTAAAATTCTTGGATAGATAAAAAAATTAACTCAAGTTTTTAAATGATTTAAATTGGATAGAAATGTTTTAATAAGCAAATTTTTATTGAAAATGTAGTTTTTGTTTAAACAACTAAGTCATATAAACTATTTGAAGTTATTGGGTCGACCAAATAAACATCTTTACCTGATGGATGTCTAAGGAAATTAGACTCTGCGATTGAGTTTGGATACCAGCATCCTACTCTTCTTTGCAACTTACTAGACTAGATTGGTTGAGAGGTCGATGTAGTTGATTTAGTTTTAGGACACTTGTTATACTTGGAATACCATCTGTATTTTTGGAAAGTAAAAATAAATTTACATTTTCCATGTACTCTTAGGATATAGAAGAGTATTATACAAGTAAATAAGAGTGGAGTAAGTTTTTATTTTAATGCTTTATAAAGATGCGTCGTTATAAAATGTTTGTAAACTTGAATGAAATTTTATGAAGTAATTCACAAATAATTTTATTACAGAATGAAACATTATAAATGAGAATGAAAGTGATTTAGAAAGAAATCGGTGCAGTTAAGAAATCAATAGGATTAAGTACGTATGTTGTACGTAGTCATTTTGTTCGGACGGTTCTTAATCTTAGATTCGAGTACATAACTTTGGGGTCATTCACACTAGTCCGAAAAAGGATTTCTCGTTAGATTCTTGATAGCAAACACTTGATTCAGATTCTTGAACTGATATTAAGGTTTTCTATTGTAAAGACCCATTTTTTCAACAGCACGATATTTGAATAATTTTTTAAATAGTGAACCATTAATTTTTTAAGGCCCAAAAATATATTTTTTCGCATATAGTCGAATTTAGGCTTGAGGCCACTCCCATTGAGTTTGGATTGATAGTGCGAACTAAAATAAGGGTAAGCATCGCTATATTTGTAGATCAGATGATCTGATGGCCAATATAATCTCGAAAAGCATGAAATTAGCATCTTGGGACGTTGTCTCAGATAATGATGAGATTTATACCATTGGATCTAGAAAAATAAAGTGAATTAACTAGACGAGTTTCATTGCGATCGGACCCCTTGTTATCATACATGCTCGAAACGTATGACCGTTTATTTGAGAAATTAAAATAACAAATAATATAGTATAAATATAAATTAAACCCTACCCTTACCCTCCCTATTTCATTTTTACAGTCACTGTTCCATAGAAGAATCATGGCCGCTTCCCTTTCTTTTATTCAAAAATCAAAATCCATCGATTTGCTCAACGTTAAACTACGAAATCAGATTTGTGGAGATCGGAGCGAGTAGAGCTTCGAATCCATGTGCTCGATCTAGTGTACGATCACTGTTAGCGAATAATGACGTCCTTAGCCTCTAGGGTTTCAGTTCGTGGATGATTTTTGGTGAGTTAGGCGAAGCGTAGATTGCCATTGTCTTTCCCTTGCCGATATCCACCTTCATTAAGATTTGTAGATAGTTCGATCATGTCTGGCCTGGTGCGACATTTTAAAGTCGATGCCTGGGGCTGTTATGTTATGATCTGGAGGATGAGTTCAGAGGCGGAATCAAGGACATGGTCAGGTTCGTCTTCGCACAACGAAGTGAATGTAGGTGGTCGCAGTAGATTTCGTCGAACATAGCTCCTTGGAGATGTATGGATGTTTATGTTGAGTTCGGTTCGTACGCGTACATGAATTAGAAATTAGGGAGATATAAAGATTAAGAGAGGTAATTAAATACTTAATTTGTCAATTAGTTAATTTAATTATTTAAGTTAATCTCCAATCTTATACCACACATATCTTTTGTATATGAGTTCCGTTTTGGATGCGGTTTCTTGCATTATACTCATAGGAAAGAGCTCTACATCATGGCTTTGGTTTAGATAGCTTTTGCTGAGGTGAGTGATATTGTCTCCCACCATACCATGGTTGTTAGTATAGTATTAAATCGATGTTTTGCAACAAATTTTTACTTTAAGATTTTAATAGTTAAACACATACCTGATTTTTATAAAATAAAATTAAAGTATTACAAAATGGTTTTATATTGGATATCGCATTTTTTCCATCAACGTGCTATTTTTAGGAAATTACTAGATTTGGACTATTTTTAATGTGAATTCTCCCATTGGTTAATACAGATGCATTACGAATGGTATGTGTATACTATGTTGGATGTATGTATGCTTGTTGGTTGCATGTTTTCTTGTTTACTTGCTTTTATTGAAAATGCCGAATTAGCTGTGATCGGGTATTAGGAAAATATCTTGTTTGTTGGGATTTTGTACAACGTTGATCGAAAACCAATGAACAATATTAGTTATAGAGGAAGGTTAGGATACGTGCCGACTAATCTGAAGGTGGAAGACGAGGCTTCAGACTTTAGGATGGATGTTGAACATTTCTATTTGGTTTGTACTTATCAATTTTTTGTTAAGTACATGACCGAAATGGTTGGCATTGACCACTGTAGATTGGCAAGTGCCATTTACTATTGATGATTGGCAATCGGTCGATCTTTAGTATGAACATTAAGGAGATGCTGAGGTGCGCGATGTGATGGCTTGTTCATGTGGCCTATTTAGAGTCTTGATGTTATTGCTCTATAATGACCGATTTCGATGGTGAGGCGATGATGTGATGCTCTGACATGATAGCTTTGTACTTTTAATAGTGACTCAATGTTGTATAGAGTTAGATTCCCGAGGTTAATAGTTTTAGGACATTGTATATCATGCTGGAGTTGTTGGCTCGTTCACATCAAAGATGGATGACTATGGAACAACATGATAAAAGCTTTGTACCTTTGGTTTGTGACTCATGGTGGGAGTAGGTATCGAAGATTAGGAACTCCATGTCTTAGGCTTGTGACTCATGTAGGGAGTACGTACTGAATAGGCTCGTGTAGGGAGCCATGGAGTGGGGGAATGTGGTGGGTTCCTGGACAATGGAAATTAGACTGAGCAAGTAGGGTTTAGATGGACGTGCATGTGCGGTTGATAGCTTGGAGTGTTTTCAGTTGTATTCTTAGCAGGGGTATTTTAAGTGGGGACGCCCATGGATTACGTTGGGATCTATGTACTATTGACCCATGGCTTTAGGGCAAGTGTATAGCTTTGTGCTACGAGACCCCTATCGAACTTTGGGCTACATGATACGAGAGTATAATTGAAAACCAGGATTTTCTATTAGTCTTTGGAATCGTGGTCATACGAGTTATCATATATCTTGAGCACATTGTGTCACAGTTAGTTTTGTTTGATTGATGTTATGTTTGTTGTGGTTGCTTCTTATTATCTCGGGTACACGTAAATGAGTAGGCTAGAGAGTAGGTGTAGACGTCATATGGAGTTCTGTAGATGGACTAGCTCGAGTTAACGTTTACTCATACTTTTATTTTTATATTTTCCACTGTATGACATTATGGAGCCTTGACAATGTTTGATTTACTATTATTAGAGATGGTTTATCTATTGAGTTTATTTATCAGTTGTATAAAGTCTATCATTGTTTTCTATAACCGTATGAGCCTGTATACTATGATTCTGTTGTTCATGTTGTTACTCCCTATGGACTATTTTATATCTATGTTGACTATTATATTTTATCTGATATGATGTGAGATATACAACATGTTATGATTGTTTGATGCTTCCTTTTTCTTATCTTCTACCCCCTTCTCTTTTACTTCTCTTCTTTAATTCTTTTCTTTCCTTTTACACCGTCATGCATATGAGGTTTAGGGTGGTCGTTACATCTATCATAGTATACAATTATACATGGAGAAAGGAGGTTTCTAATTAAGAAACTAGATCGGAGCCAGCAGTAGCAAGGTCGAATGAGCGAAACTAGTTCAGAATTTTTTTTATTTACCTGAGTAAGTGGTCGGATCAGATATTGCATACAAATGGTTTATGAACATCATATAGGCTTAAGTATATTTGTATGAGTTGCTATGTGGCTTAGGAAAGTTTAGGCAGCAGCTTTCAATTTTGTTCCGAGGTGGCTTAGATAAACTTCTAATAAATAGCCAATGGCTGATGAGCATAATGGTAATGCTTAGGAAATCGTCTTTATCCTTAGACGATCGAGAAAATTGTAAACCTAAGAAAAATTCTAATTCTTGTTTGTTAGTCATTTAACATTTAAATAATGTTGAGTGTTAATTTATTCTTTTATGGAATTTGATTTCATTGATTGTGTGATATTATAAGGATATTTTTAAGTTGTTGTTTATTAGGACTTAAATCTCAGTGCTTTGTACGGAAAGAATTTGAGAAAGAAACAATGATAGTATTATTTTGAAAATATTGACAAAATATTATTATTTTAGAACATTTGTAAAGTGACTTTTCAAATATATATTTATGACTAAAGTTGGGCGATTGGGAGTTTTTTGATTTGGAAGGCTCGCTAGATATATTTATTTACTCTAGTTATTGTTTTAAGCGAAACTAAAATACCACTGGATGCTCCGTGTTCTTTTGATTCTACAGTTATACCATGCTATTGTAGGTGGAGACCCCTCCTTATCATAATTGATTTTGGTTTTGATATATTTCCCTTTGAAGGAGTTGAAAATATTTTGAATATAAAAATCCAGGCATTTAATTCAAAATTTACATTTTGAAAAGATTGGATACATAGTATTTTATTACAGAGTATTCACTGTGCTTTTGTTGCATATAGTTGTTATATGGCTTTTGGTTGCATGTGGCTTTATGCCACACTAGAGTTGCATCATTATTATTAGTTGCATCATACTGCCTTGTTGCATGTGGTTGTTATATTGTTTAGGTTACTTGTGCTAATGATAGAAATAGCTAGTGCATTACTCTTTTGTCAACATGATCCTCTTTTGGATTATGTAAACACAAGATAGGTATAGGCAAGCAAGAGATTAATATTAGATTTCTTGTGCACTTACATTTGTATCAAGATGGTAAGTTGCAAAAAAAAAAAAAAAAAAAAAAAATTAAATGCATAAGAGGTATGTAGTGGCTTTAGAGTTTGGTGATTGATTGATGATTTAATACCCTAGATATGGAAAGCCATTTTTGAGCTTTTGTTTTCTTTGTTGATTTGGACCAGTTGTGACAAATGGTAGTTTTTCGAATATAGCTACGCAAAGAAGGTGCATCTAAAATTTTTCATAATTTAAGGACTTTAAAAGTCTAAAGGTGAGAAGACATTTCTTCCTTTGGGAATTTCGGGGATGAAATTCTTTTAAGAGGGAGAATTTAACATCTCAAAAAATATAAATAACTTATATTCAAATATAGAAATAATTTAAATTTGAATTGCTAATTAAATATTAATTAAACGGATTCGATAGCCTTATTTAACCCCTTTTAATTAATTAATAATCGTTGTAAACTCATTTTGTAAATTTAATTACAATAATTAGTAATTCAAATAAATAATAAGAAAATCAATTGTTAAAAAAACATATTGATTTTTAATGATATATTTTTAAATGAATTTATAGAATTTTTACATGATTTTTAGTTTGAAAAATATTTAAATTTTTGTTGGATGTATTTCACGGCAAACAATGATATTTGTAAAAATTTAACATAATAATATAACTAGGTTATTTGATTGTTGTTTTGGGATCATGTCACATTGTTGTACGCGACCGTATTTTATTTATGTCGCTTGCTATTCATAAATGAACAAAAATCTGTGCAGTGAACTGTTGAAAATTATAAAAATAAACAACACCCTACTTAGACTAGGCAAATTCTATTTCAACCCAAGTATTTACTTAGTAGCCCCCCGAAAAATAAAAAATGTCCGTAAACCCAAAAATAACTTAGTAGCCCCTACCATTTCTAGAACTACCCCTTCCCATCACGCACAACGTGAAAATTGAATTTTTTTCTTCACTGATTTACAAACTAGGGTTTAGATTTTTTTCTTCACTGATTTAGAAACTTAGTAGTGAAAAATTGAATTTTTTCTTAGTAAAGTTTGTAAACCCAAAAAATAACTTAGTAGTAAAAAGTTGAATTTTTTTTCTTCTCTGATTTAGAAATCCAATTCATATTTTTTTCAGAACTACAATTAAAAAAGTCTGTAAAAATAACTTAGTAGTGAAAAATTGAATTTTTTCTTCACTGGTTTAGAAATTAGGGTTTTAAAGAAGCGGCGGTTTAGACAGCAAAAAGCCGACGTAAGAAGATAATGGAATTGAGAAGAAAGAAAGCACATAGCTTTCAAAGGGTATTTTAGTCTTTTAAATTTTATTTATTTTAGAGGGGGCTACTAAGTAATTATCTGTGTTGGAATAGAATTTACCCTTAGACTATTCTCCACTTTCATCTTTTCCCTTGGACGTTTTGTTCCTCCTCTTTACAGTAAAATAAAATTTTGCCTCTTCCTTTAAAATTCGAACTCAAGAGCTACAATTCACGAAAATTAAAATACTTTAACCTTTGAACTCGTGGTGCGATGAACATTAAATCCATATGAACTTTATCGAATGTGGTCATGGTTGATTGTGATTGATAGCCTTTCCCGAAATTAGGGTTTTGTTTTGGGTTGAGGCAAGTTAGGCCAGGTGGTGAGTTCCATAGTACTTCTCTTGGAGAGGGGCACCGGTGGCGACGAAAGGGTGGAGTCCGATCGTATATTAGGAGATCTTACATATGTGAACAGTAGCGAAGCACCTACAGGTCGCATTTTGATGCTAATGACTAGTTGTGATGATTTTGGGTAGTAAGCAAAGCCCTCGCGAAGTGGAGTACAATAGAGTCAATGGTGGCGATTTCGTGGTGAGTTAAGCAAGAGAAGAGGAGGTGGGATCGCGGTGTTAATGTATTTGTGCACTGTGTATCAGGGTGTACGGGGAGACGTTTAAGTTTTGGGAAGAAAGGTTTTAGATGGGTAATTATAGTGATAATGTTAACTAAAGTAAATTACTTAATTTAATTAATTCAATCTCTTAAAAAAATGTTATCCATCTCATATGAGGTCGGATTTGGATGCGGTCATTTGCGTGGAACTCGTATCAATGTTATCTACGCGTTGGAATTGATTTCGCCAATTTTAGAGCAAGTGGAATTTTTATCAAAAATTGAACGCCGTTTGATTTTAGATCAACTAATACGCAAAAGCCAACTGCAATTATAGTGAATTTACTCACATCTAAATGAACTATATGATATCTGTGTTGCTATAAATTATTGACAAATACTGGAATGATAGTTTAATTATGATAAATATTGGAATGATAGTTTATATATTTTTGTTCGATTGTTTTTTTAGATTAGATTCTCGCTTAGAAGCAAAGCGGGAATCAAATGATGTAAATAACCATTGTTTTGTAGGGAATAAAAGTTAGAGGAAGTAAAAGTGTACATGTAGAGAATAGGTCGTTATGGAACACTTTGAAATGCACATACATATATGTAATTTGTAGGAGACTTTTATAAAGAGAGCCCAAATGATTTTTCGCCGGTAATGTTTTGCTTATATTGTGATGTTTCTCATATTGATGTTTGGTTGGAATATTTGTGACATACTATTTGATTTGTGTAAGTGTCGTTATGAAATATACTGCTATACTGACGTTTATGAAATATCATCTCCTATAACCTGTGTGTTACTCGTGCTTGTAGTTTTGCAAAATAAATGTTTGATTGCGCTTTTCCCTTTGAAAGTTGTTTTAAACTATATTTTCAGGTACTTTTGATAATTTTGAAATAACTGGTTAGTGTTGTTCAAAATTAATAAAAGAATTATGAATTTTATTAATTATCTTTTGGGGTAATTTGTGTTGTTCTAAATTTATGAAAACTTATGAGTGTGATTTATTTTTCTTTCGGATAATTAACATTATTTTAAATTTGTAAAAAGATTAAAAGTTTGATTTGGTTTCCTTCGAGATAATTAATGTTGTTTTAAAATTTATGAAAAGGATTATAAATTGGATTAATTTTCTTTCGGGATAATTAAGGTGGTTTTAAATTTGTAAAAGAGTTAAATTAATTATCTTCTGAAATGATTCACATTTTATTAAATTTATTATATTATTTTCAAATAATTTATTATCTTTTGGGATAATAAATGTTGTTTTGAAGTTATAAACGATAATTTATAAAGAAGAAAACTTTATAAAATGGATGTTCAAAAATAAAGCTAAGTGTAACTGGTTTTGGGTTTACAATAAAGAATGTTTTTATGGCATTTGTTTTTTACCCGTCTTTTAATACACTTAGAAATATAGTTTGTGCTTTAAAAGAATATTTAAAAAATGTTTCTAAAGTGTTTTACAAATATTTGTGATGTGAAAATCAAAGAAGTGTGTGAGCCTAATGTTTTAAAAGTTTAATTAGTTCATTGAAAATATTTAGTCTTACAGTTTAGCACTAAACGTTGAAGGAGCTCTTGCTATTCTTAAATTTAAGAATGATGCCGTAACAATGTCGGAAGCAACACTTCCCTTACTATCCAGCTTCATTATTTTTCCTAAGGGAGTGCTTTTTCGGGATCAACAAGTTATGATAAATGTAAGAGTCTTAATTTTCATATACGAACATTTGGTTATCCCCAATAGTTGATTTCTTCACTGTCGATTTCAATACCATTCTTTGTGTTTTGTTGATTCAAGAATATTCTGTTGCTCGTTTAGGGAATTTAAATTCTTACTTTTCTTAAAGTTAAGAATGCTGTCGATTCATGATAGGAAAGAACATTTCCCTAACATGTCCCGCCTCATTGTTCTCCTAGGGGTAGTATTAGCTTTTTCGATAGTTGATTCATCAACTATTGATTTTGATATCTTTTTTGTTAACATCAATCGAAGGCGATTTGTTGCACATTTTGAGCATTGGCATCCAACGCCATGGGTAACTAAAACCAAAGAGCAAGTGGGAGCCAAGCAAGTTGGGTCGCACCCATTATGGTATATTCGCATTTACCTAGAGATTTTTTGGTAGCATACGTGCGGTGAGGTGAGCATATTCGGATGCATATGGTTTACGGGGGTCCAGCTTGGAAGTTTCTGAGAGTGATGCGTGTTTAGCATGGACTCTCATGTATATTCTATCTAGAGGTATGCTTTCGGCGTTGGGGGTGCACCCTCCTAGTCATGTTGGATAATTTCATCATCCTTGTTTGATTAGAATCTTGGAGTTAATCCTTTCTTAATTGCATTGAGAAGTTCCTTGAGGTCTTCTCTATTTTTAATTATTTTTGTCCATTCTTTAAGTTTGGATTTTGATCTTGTCTATGTTCATTCTTTCTAGCTTGGATGTTTTGGTTTGTCTCCATT
Organism: Allium cepa; assembly: GCA_030765085.1. NCBI lineage: Eukaryota > Viridiplantae > Streptophyta > Magnoliopsida > Asparagales > Amaryllidaceae > Allium > Allium cepa. Next base: position 693,110,414 of record CM060935.1, on the reverse strand, counting down.
CTTTCATGTATGTATGGATGTTGTTCTTATGAGGTAAAAATCTATTCCATGTTTAGCGGCGTGGTTTCACAGAATTTTTATAAGTTCTCCATATTTCTTGGGTTTTCTCATGCCGATTTTCCAGATCGATGCACGTGTTATTTTATTATAATGCTCTGGTCAGACGGAGTTTTTCCAAGTTGTCATTGGTGGGACATGGAGATCATGTGGTAGAGCTAGATGTACACCTACCATAGTATTATTATTTTCTTCTATATTGTTATGTATACCCATTAGCAATTGTTAGAGTTGGAAGTTATAACTGCCCAGGCTTATGAGGTTTGTTTTTAACATTGATATACTATGTATCTTAGAGTGATAGTTTCTACTATCTTAGTTACGTGACAGTTCCATTGTGATATTATTTGTTCCTTGTTAATTTTTCTTTTTACCCTAACAGCCCGCCTTTCCGACACTTGGATGCTTGACATTTGAATACCGTGGATGTATTAAGTACCGACCTTTTAAGGTCAAAAAGGCAGGTCGTTATACAAGCTGTTACCCAGTGGCTTGACCGGGTAACCAAAGACTTGAGGTAGAAGGCTCGTTCGGCATAAAGGGCCGTTCGGCACGGCTATGTAGTCCAGCATCCAGCCTCGTTCACCAGAGAGGCCTCATTTGGCATCTAGCACCGTTCGGTCTCCAGGCTTCGCTCGCATCCAGCCTCGTTCGGCATTCCTTCCTCGTTCGACATTCATGCCTCGATCGGCATTCCAGCCTTGTTCGACACATGGCCTCACTCGACATAAGCATGTCGCTCGGCATCTCCCCTCGACCGGCATTCCATCCTCGTTCGGCATCCAGCCTCGTTCGGCATTCATGCCTCAATCGGCATTCGAGCCTTGTTCGGTACATGGCCTCTTTTGGCATCCAGCCTTGTTCGGCATCCAGCCTCGTTCGGCATTCCAGCATCGTTCGGCATTCATGCCTCGATCGGCATTCTAGCCTAGTTCGGCATCCAGACTCGTTCGGCGTTCCAGCTCTGTTTGGCATTCATGCCTCGATCGACATTCCAGCCTTGTTCGGCACATGACCTCATTCGGCATCCAACCTTGTTGGACATTCCAGCCTCATTCGGTATTCATGCCTCGTTTGGCATTCCATCCTTATTCGACACATGGCTTCGCTCGGCATAAGCATGCCGCTCGGCATCTCCCCTCGGTCGGCGTCTGATATCATTTGGCCTACACATTTCACTAAACATATTGCCCAGTTCGGCTTAGAGACACGGCTCGGCATTTGCCGATCAGCATTAGTGGTTCGGCACGCATATGTCACTCACTTTGGGCCGAGATATCTAGCTACTAGGCCCATCAGGGAAGTCCAACCCATTTTCGTCTATAAATAGAGAGGCAGGGGAACAGTGAAAGGGACCTTTTTTTGAGAACACCGGTGAGACTCTGCCGCATTCAAGACTCATTCAAGACTTATCTTCTTTTCTTAACAATTGTCATCAAGTAGTTGGTGTATAGATTGTATCTGTAATCGATTATTGAGAAAAGCAATAAAGATTAACCTCAAAGTGGACGTAGGCAGTTACGCCGAACCACTACAAACCTGGTGTTCTTGTTTTCTGCGTTTAATTTAGCATATTGTTCTCTGTTTAAATTTACTTTCTTCATTAATCTCTCTACACAATCTCTCTTAAGGGTGTTAGTGACCAATTTTGGTGCTAACACAAGCCATCGTCGATGGCACCAGAATTAAGGCTATTCATGTAATAGTACTTGTAAATATATATGTATATATGACTTAATTAGTAAATTGTTGATAAATGTGTGTGTGTGTGTGTGTGTGTGTGTATCTGTGTGTATATATATTAATGTTATTGGGTGTATGATTTCTACTATAATCTTCAAATAAGTAATTACTCACCCGATCTGTGTTGTTTAGCAAATACCTAAACTTGTTGGATGGAGAAAGAGTCCCTCTCAGATGCATGAGTGGATGGACCGGTAGCAATAATAAAGCATCGACGGTTTGAATAAGCAGAATCATCATATGTTCATTAAGTCATAATGCTCTAGTAAGTGGGAGCCACCATAACTATCTTAGTGTCCACTTAACATATCCGTTATAATAATACATATACAAATGTATACAATGCAATGGTGGAATGTAACTTGTGTTTTACAATCATATGCAACTAGAGTAGGAACTAGAACAAGTCTGAATTTCGTTACATCATAAATGAGTGATTATATATAATGACAATGAGATTAACAACTTCACCTATGAAAATAATAGAATAGATTTGGTTTCATTGTGTATAATCAATTTGGTTTCAGTGAATTGAGCAACTTCACATATAGATGAGTGAATTATAGTGGGTATATAATCAGTCAATTTTTTACATACACACATTTTTTTTCTACTGCATTTTTGACCAATTGAGAAAGACATACCTTCAACTTGTAGATTATTGCATCCAACAAAATATTTCCAGTCCGAGGAAAGCACTTCACATGTTTTTAATAGTGTAACCAGCAATTCGTGTTTGTCTCATCATGAAATTTCTATTATATACCTATTTTATCCTTGAAGTTGTAGGAAGAGACAAAAATGAAATGTTTTTGTACTATTATGAAAAGATGTGCACTGCTTTCGTCTGACTGGAAATATTTTGTTGGATGCAAATCATCTATAGGTTGGGGATATATGACCATTTCAACTGGTCAATAAATACAAAAAAAATGTAAAATACTTTCTCTGGCATGAAAACATACTATTCATCTCCAACAAAATCAATATGTATAACTCCAAAATAAAATAATTGTACAAACACGTCAAATACAGGAAAATGAAAATAACGTGCATACATAAAAACGGTCTTTCAATAGATTATACGTAAGCTACCAATTGTCGGCATTATTATCCATATTATCATTTATAATATCACCATCACATTCATGTTCATCAACTACAGCATCATTGTCATCAATATAAACCTTTATATCTTCATCGAATTCAATTCCGTCAAATACTTCATTGTTAAGAGGTCCTATATCATCGACATCTTCTGTTATTTAGTGATTCTTTATCCTTCGGATCATTTTGGTCCGACTGATCATCGGTTATAACCATATCCCCATTAAATGAACATCTCGATTTTGTTTTAACGATAGCCCACTAGCTGTCCTTGTCATTGTTCATGGAAGAATAAGGGACATAATAATCTTGTGTTGCTTGTCTTTCTAGCACAAATGGATCATTTCCTTTATATCATCTTTTATGATTTACCTCAACTAGAGAATAAGCATTATGTACACGAGTATTCCTACATCAGGTGTAGTGTCAAACCAATTGCATTTGAATAAAAATGTTTTAATCTCCGATATTGCAAAATAAGTCAGTTCAATTGTTTCCTATAACACATCATAATAATCTTGTAAATCATCACCCAGTTAAACTCCTTTAACACATACCCCACTTTTATAAGTTGTTTATTCTGTGAAATTTAAAGTCGCTTACGTATATGATTGGTAATTTTCTATATTTTTGGACCAAATGCAGGAGTTCTATAACAAACATCACCGATTTCACTATCAATAGCCTGTTGCATTAAATTTGTACTCGTTAGTATACATAATAAACTGTTTCATACTAAGTTTAAGCAATTATATAGGGTACATTTTACGAAACCAAGCCTCAAACCCTTTAATTGTTTGAACCCTTAGTAGTTGTTGTTCAAATTTACTTTTAAGTAATTGATATTGTTAACATAAACATATTATAATATAACACGATATTGACATTAAATAAACAAAATAGTTTTACAAATAAGATCTGATAATTTTTCACAATTGAGAAGCACCATTGTTCTTGCTATGACAAACTCTTTAGGTATTTGAAACCTTCCAGCCTTTTATTTACAAGAAGGATGTCCATATATTTTAAAAATGGAAATGGAAATATCAGATGAAATATCCATAGCATCATATTACGAGGACCGCTATTAGAATTTAGCTTAACGTGATCTTTGAAATAATAAGTGAAAAATGTGATGCCGCCTTAACAATATATGCTTGACATATTGAACCTTCAACACATTCTTATTGTTTCACCATTTATTATGGTGACCAAGATACCTTTATATGAATAATTTATCAGTTGTACGTTTACTATGTTGATTCTAAAAAAAATTCCTACTTATATTATACATAACTCTTAAAAGGATACATCCAGCAATATTCCACTGGTCCTCGCATAAAGCTTCAGTTGGTAAATGCATGGGTAAATGTTCCATACTGTGGAATTCTCAAGGTTGAAATATTATCTCCAGTTAACATACTAATTTAGGTATATCCATATCTAGTTTTTCCAAATTACATTTGAAGGAACCGTGCCAGTTGAAGTGGGTGAAGTAGGCAGATTCCACAATTTACCTTATTTGAATCTACTGGGCCTATGAAGTCTAGTGGGTTTATTAGATCCAATCTAATATTTTTTAAAAAAAAAATATCATTCAAAAAGTGTTTCATAAATTTGATGTTTATATAAAATAGAGCATGTTAAAATACACTCTTGAGTGTATGTGTGTGTAACAATTAATTATTTTGTTTTACCATTTTGGTAAGCGAAGGGTCAAATTATTAATTTATGTGAAACTATTTAATAGTTCATAAATGTATTAAAATATGCAGTAAATTAGGAGTTACACCTACTACATTTTATTTGATCAAATTTATATTTGGTATGTTAATGATTATACCTAAATATACTCATGTGTGTATAATGGAAGGGCTAGTTTTCATATTGTGTGCATAGTTAATGCGTACATATGTAGACGTTGAGATCTGCACTGCAACAGATACATTCTCCCTTTATATGCACTTATTGTCCAAAACATTATTTGTAAATATTTTTATATGTTTCAAATATATATATATATTCTCCTATTCCAATCACACGGCCTTTCATTTCCCTTTTAATTAATATGTTTAATTATGCACCAAAGTTAAATGATTAAAAATTAAGTATGAACAGAATGGTTTATATAACATCTGAGCTTGACATGCAAAATTATTATTGCTGTTGTTTTTAAATCAAAGAAAAACTTTATCAAAAAAGTTCAAATGTTGGTTTATGTGGATTTCTATATTAAAATATGCTCCTTTAATATTAAATATGTGTGTACACATACATACACATAAATACATATATAGGCTGATATGTGTGTGTTTGAAGTAATTTTGAAATTGATTTCAATACAAAATTACATACATACATACACGAACACATGCGTTTGTGTGTTTGAAACATAAAACTAATTATGAATTGGTGAAATTACCATCAACATTCAATTATGTATATATACAATGATTAACTTGTTATTAGATTTAGATCTAAAACAACACCAATGTCAATAAAAGAACAATTAGGATTACCACAAATAATAATTTCAAATCAAATTCAAAACAACAAATTTAAAAATTTCAATCTAAACATATATAAATTAAAGGTGGACAATAGTGGCGTATGCAAATTCTTGAAAACAATCAAACAACTAGATCTATAACATCATAATGAACATACATATAAAACATAACAGTTCATGCCTAACAAATGTCGCCTTTGAATCCACCTTGATTGATATAGACACTCTTAGATCCAAATCTGAATTAATCTCCAAAATTTATAAGACAATGAGAACCAACTTTTATTTGATTGATTTAATTAGATGCCATTAAAATATATTTTTTCTTTGTATTGCCTTGAATTTTTGCCATGAATGTTAGAATATGAAGGCAGAGGCTAGGGTTCTTAAAAAGGGTAATTAAGCGTATTAAGTGAATGAAAGAAAAAGTATATATAGAGGTAACCGTCCTTAATCTCCTCCGTCAATTTCTAGATCCAACCATAAGATTTCAGGCCTCTTTTTTCTTCCTATAACTTATAATGAATAAGGCTATATCGGTCTTCAATTTTTTCACTAACAGTTAGCAAATAATTAAAATTAAATTTAAATGCCCATCGATATCGTATTTCGATTTGCATATATACAACTTTTATATACATACCTAATTAAATATTAATGGCATCAAAAATATAATAATGGCATACAATACATCAATTATTTAGTTAATATTTCCAAAAATATTAATTAATTTATTGTAATTTATAAATCAATTAAATCATATGGTATTTCGAAGAACCTAACAGTGCTGTTGTGCGACCTACAACAATAAATTCAATCAGCGATTAATATTGAACTATTCAAATATTAACTTTCACTCGACACCTTAGCTAATGGAGTGACACTTTGCAGAATTTATTGCTTACATATATTTTTGGTAAAATCCAATTTCATTGTTATAAGCGTTACCCAGTAGTAACTATTATTTACATCAACTGTCTTCATCAACGCTGCATCACATTATGACTTATGAAATTTGGTTTTGGCCGAAATTCCAACATTGTCCATATTAAAGTTGGTTAGTGTAGACAAAACATCCTTGGTTCAATAATAACAATCATTATTAATCATACTGCTCTGGCCAAACATTTTGATTTTTAGTTGACTATAGTTGACCTTGATACCAATCTCATATAATTGAGGATACAAATTCTCTATTGATTATAATTTCACTTCCAATGCTGCAATTTAGACCCAACTATAGTCATTCGATGGATGTCATCCCATGATTTAATAATAATCAAAGTGGTGTGCCTATATTGAAATTCCACGTATTCTCAAGTTAAGGGATCCGTGTAACATTATCACTTGCGATTGTCTTTTTAACCTTAGTTATATTAATCAACAGAGAACTCTTGAGTGAGTCATTATGTAATTATCCAATACCGATCTACATAAACTGTTGGTTCCTTCAGTAGCCATTGCTAATACACTGTCAACATTTAGAGAGCGGTACGTACTTTAGTCTCAACAGATATATCGATATCATGTATTGAAATGTCTTGACTAGGAATATTTAAATAATATATTGCTTTAATACGATAAATTTCTCATGATTACTACACATTGTTATTACTACCACATAACACATTATCTAAGGATTTTATATCTATTGTGCTTTAAGTTTATTACTTAGTTAATTATATCATAATATATCAAGTATATAACAGTAAAAAGGCACCTTTTACTTCGAACAAGATTGGTCATTGAGTTAGATATATACAACAATTGCCCCTAGGGAATTCCTTTAACTTTATCAATCTTCTCCTTGAACTTGAGGTCAATTATGAATTTTTTTTTATGAAAGGGTGGTCCTCATATGAGGAGTGCACTCATAATTTATTAAGTAAAAATCAAAATCCATACAAAAGTTTATTGGGAAAAAACATTACAAATATTTAGGACCATCACTTTGATGATCAATGGAATGAGATATTTAAAAGTAAAACAAGATAATATGTTTGTAATTAAATGTATTAACATTGATGATGCTGCACTTATTATCGAAGGTTGCACAGCTTGGTAGATGAGAAAAGTGGAGCCAAGCAATAAAATAACATGCACTGAATGCCTTAAAACAAGCTGATGCTGCATGCTTTGAAACAAAAGTTGCAATGAAATGCTAAATGTGTATGCTCAAGAAATGCTATTGCAATAACAGGCCGGTAAGAGATCCAATGATGAGCAGGAGCGTGTACGTTGAAATTGCAAGTTGGTGAAGAGATCGACCTGAAATAATAAAACGATACTGCAGGTTGCTAGCCTACGTGTGATGAAATGAAGAGTTTGTGCAGGGGTTGCAATTTTTTGCTGCAATGGAAGTCCTTAGCAATGATAGGCGGTTGCAATTCCAATCTGAAATGAAGTGAGTGAGATAAAATGAAGTGTTAAAGTGAGCATGCTGGAGTTAATCAATGTTGCAAGATGATGAGCTTTTAAACCTTTTGAGAGGGGTAAGCAGGTTAAGTGACTAGATTGTTTGGTGATGCAAACTAGAATGAGATTTTATTTGTTGTTGCACCCTTGGGGTTGATTGCCTTGAGAGATGTAGGTGGAAGATCGTCTTGTGTTGTCCGACGCTCTGACATGCATGCCTATGTGCCTACTTAAAAAAAACTATGTTGCATACATATTGATGTATGTATATGTATATGAATCTACGTGGCTATATGATACAGATTTAAGAATAAAATGATTTTAGGTGAATTGAATTTAAGGAGAGAACGAAATTTGTACAGTAATACATGAAAATCAGACGAAATATACATATCGGTTTCAATCACCTAAATAAACACATTAATGTAAATATATGTATATGTGTGTGTATATTAATTAGGTTAAGCTTTGTATATAATAATGGATAATGTTTAATCTAATTATTAGTTAAAGCTTTTATTGGAAAGACAAGATGTGTGCACATACCCATCTATGTGTGTGTTCGTAAATAAAGCTATATATACATATATGTATATATATACATGAATATGTGTGTATATATACATAATCCTATATGCATACTTTTACATATACACATACTTATACGGCTATATATGTGAGGGTGTATACGTATATCCACTATTACCTAATGAGCTAAAATGTATGCATATATTGATATCTATACACAAGAAAATTACTAATGTTATAGTAAATTATTTGTATGAAATTATTTAAGATGAAAAATGTAGAGTATTATAAATTTTAAATAAATTAAGTATGCATAATTAATAAAATTAAAGTCATAATTAATTAACTGTGATATGATCAATGAGATTTAAAATTAATTAAATATAGCTAAATTAATAATAATATACCTATTAACATTATATAAGTTAATCAAATTGTATAATTTAATTATATGTGTGTGTGTACAGAGGGTGTATCGATGGAGCCAGTATTGCCTACTAAATGATAGACAAGATTAGCTAACGAAGATTACTTTAATAATTTAATTTTAATAATTATTTATTTTTATATATGTATAATATTGAATTAATTTTTAGGAACGTGAAATTGGAATATAGTATTTAATATAACAAAATAAGAATATGACCCTTAAAAGTTACCATAAGAGAATCTTATTATATCAATCGTAGGTTATGTCCATTGGAGACCGAGACATGACATTTGCGGGATTATCAATCCAATCGATGCGAGAATGTCAACTTTCGTGTCTTCGATCTTGGGTAGTCCAAAAGGAAATGTACCAAGCAGTGGAGTATATTATAGAAAAGGGGTTGTTGTAAAGGATGTTAAAAATACGTTGGTTTCTTTCATTCCATAAGCAACAACAAGTGATTGAATGGATTATGTCTAAAAACTTTCTGGTCGGTGAAGTAAAGTTTAATCTAAATTTATTCCTGTAAATATTAGATGAGGGAACTACAGAAGCAATATTTATTTAAAAGGCTTTAAAATCTTATCGATGATATATTAAGAGGAGCGATAGTTAAAAAACATACGGGGAACAGTATCAGGAATCAGATTACATAGGTGACATGGGTGTGGGTGAGTATTGGAGTTAATTATTGAATTGAGCTTAGTTATAGCGTTTAGTTTGTCATGCAAAACAATCCACATGTGTAGTTTTACTTTGGGATCCAAATGGGTCTGAAGTACCATTAATCATTCTTCCTAGAGTAGGTTAAAAATTTGTACATCGATTTAGGAGTATAAATTTATTTTTTATCCCAACACCATGCTGGACGATCTGGGTTATCACTAGTATTGTAAGTTTCTATAAAGTTAATTAATTTTATGCATTATATAAGTAATTTCCCTATGAAATTTTTATTAAAGGGATGTCCCATCTAAAAAGCGAACAAGCTCTATAAACTTCTTTAATGAGATCTCTTTTATTGTTAGAGACATGAAACAGATTAGGAAGCTTTTGTTTTAAAGGTATGGAAGAAATCTAAGGCTCATTCCAAAAAGAGGTCTAGTCTCTAGAGTTAAATAGGAATTTAGATCCAATTTTAAATATGTGATATAAATCATTGATGATTTTCTAGAAGAAAGAGAATTTTTCATTATTGAGCACTTTAGGTTTTTAGACCCACCGTAGTAAAAGTTACTAATAATTTCTTACCAAGAATAAGTCTCATCTCCCATAAACTTCCAAATCCATTTACAGTGCAACGAGGAGTTTAAGACCTTTAAGTTAATGGTACCCAATCCTCCTTGAGTTTTGGCTTTTCAAACAAGGTTCCAATTAATCAGACAGCTAAGATCAAATCTAACTCCATCTTTTTTCCAGCAGAAATTTCTTCTGATGTAATCTATTTTATTAAGTGCCTAGCTAAGAAATTTGTAGCACGACATCCAGTAGACCGGCATAGCAGAGTTAATTAGTACTACCCTGCTAGCTTTGGATAGGAAGTTAGCTTTCCAAGAGGGAAATTTACTGTTAATTTTATCAATTATAGTATGCCAATCTTCTTTTTCCCTTTTGTGTATCCAATAGATATACCTAAATAATTAAAAGGAAAGCTCATTAATTTGTAGTTTAGTATATTGACCACTACAATCGTGTTATTTGATGTGTAGTTAAGGACGAGGATATTTTTTTTATATAAGTTGATTTTGAGGCCAGAAAGGAATTAAGCTTTACATAAAATAAGCTTAAACAATGCAATATGATGGGAAAGGTGAGATGTCACGACCTGAAATCCAGCGTTCAAAAGTCGACATCAAATACCTCACTTGTATTCGACTATCGGAGATTCAAACATCGAACTCCAGTTCGGATGGAGCTTATAACAACATTAGATGAATATAAAACAGTGGAAAACAAAATATGATTCATTTATCATAACACAGATAAAACATCACCACAATATTCATTACAACATTGATATCCAACATAAGAGTGCTGCACATATGATACGATAACAAAATGTAAACACCACAGCGGAACAACAGAGTCCAATAAGTTCCAACATACTTTGAACTTTGATAAGGCCTTCCAAAATGAAAGAGCAAGAATCCAAAAAAATCACCTTCTTCCAAAATTAAAACTCCCAAAAGATTTCCAACCAAAAGCTTCCAAAATTCGACAGCTTCCAAAAGACTTTAAATCCAAGCTAGCTCCAAAACACGGATAACCTACTTCTAGGCTGCCCGTGTAGAAATTATGGCCACCCAAAGTTTAGGAAGGGAACAATAAACTCCGGGTCAGTCATTAGACTGGTATGAGTAAACAAAAACAGTTATTTGTACAGAAACAATTTATAAAAGAAATCCATTCGTGGTTTTGGAAAATGGAACTACCATAAGGCCTCACTGCACATACACACAATGCAATCGCACAATCGGAGGAGATTTCTTCTGTTGATATTCAAATATGCTTGATACGAAAAAAACTCTTTTAATATTATTATTAGTGCATAGTGTGAAAAATATTTCAAAAGTATAATATTAATCTTAGCCAGTATACGTACCATTATAGTATGCCTACTACAGCTACCATATTAGATGGCAGGTCCTACAACTAAAACCGTACAAGGCGCGTATTGGATGATTGGATTTCCAATAAAGGTAAGACAAACGCCTCTGGAGGGACGCCCCCGAGAAACTAACCGGATCTCTGCCAACACAAGGCCGGGTTACCTCTATAGCTAGGTAACCACTGGCACGCATATGCCATCCCCTGGTCATTACCGACCTTTATCTGAGGTACCTCTACACCAACAATCACAAATTAATGAATTTGCAGTAACCACACTAGTTAAGTATCTAGGCTCCATGCATGATACCACCCTTTTTCCAGAAGGAAATGACATACCTTAAAGGGCGCGACATTCATAACCTTGCTGCAACGATTCCTGTTTCGACCATTTTTAGGTTGTGAGGTCCGACGAAGTCTCGTCCACAAAGCTATGCGTTTCACAAAAGCCATGCTTCGATCAACACATGATCAGTGGCACTCAGCAAGCCACACTACCATATTGGGAGTATATCACTGATAACCATCAACTACATAACATCTAAGCTCGTACATCTCAGAGAAGGGTGTTAAACTAAGAGAATAAATTCTCCGCCACCAACAGAAATGTATTTGAAAGAAATCGGCTTTATATCTCAAAGTTTAGTGTCACACATACGACCATACAAGTCCATTTCGGGCTAGAATGGATCCGTAGGCACTTCACAAAGAAGCCCTTGCAATCCGGGCATCCATGATCCTATTTGGATTCCCCACCACATATGGAGAACTCTATACCGGAGCAACTCAATGCAGAGTCTTTCGATAGGTTATCCTATTGTTCTCGAAGACACCCGGTCTTCACCACCATTTTCAATTGTTATCCATTTCGTCGTATCGCCATTCGGAATGAGCTATATGAAACAAAGTCCTCTTGCAGCTAAACCGAATAGTGAGCGCTTAATTTAAAAACACGTGGATATATCAATCACAAAGATTCAACATTAAGATTGATGTGGGTTTCGGATAACTAACTGGAATCCGACTCCGTGTCGCATCAAAATTCAAATGCCATTTTACGGACCAATGGGGTTTTCCCATTCACACAATAACATATTCACAGATGTCACAGTTCAGCACAAAGCAATTCTTATCACATAGTATCACAACCATATATCAAGGATATCAATCAACACAAAGCATTCAATACAACCAATCATTTATAATTAAGATGAACTAAACATGTAATTATAATCAATTTATCACATAATTATGTTCAAAAATTAACCTTAATTAATGATTTATTATCCTTAGTTATTAATTAATTAGTCCCTAATTACTAATTAATTAATATTAATTACTTTTATTAATTAAATATTACTTAATTAATTAATCCTTAATTATAAATTAATTAACCTTAAATTAATAATTAATTAACTTTTAATTAATTATTCTCCAATTATTAAGTAATTATAAATTATTTATCTTAATTAATCATTTAATTATTATCAAAATCTTTAACTAATCAACCTTATGATAAATCATTATTAACACATTAATTAATACAAGAAAATTAAGGTTAATTAAAAATCAATACAACATTTCGTTTTAATTAACTTTTTAATTACATTATTAAATTAAATTAAATTAAATTAAGAATTAATTTATAATTAATGATCACATAATTAAAATAAAATTAATTACCTTAAACATAACGTTCTTAAAAGCTTTATGAATCCAAATATAATTCAAAACAATTATTTTTAAAATATGAACTAAAGAAAGTTTAAATTTTTGAATTTAGTTTTTAAATTTAAAAACAGTTTCATGATAGACCCGAGACATCTCCGAAAGCTCCCTGAGGCGAATGTGTGTTTGCTTCTAGTCGTCCTCGAGGTAACCACCAATTTTCATTTCTAAAACTTAGAATCTTATTTAAGCTTGTACAACCTGGTGTATATATAAAATCACCCGATCCCTACTTCGAGCTAGCATCCTTAATCCTCGAAAACAACTTTGAGTCTATGGCCTTCTTCTCCAAACATATACCACTGATACACATCAGAGTTTTGTGCACATGCACTAGAGCTCCGATGAACTCTAGTGTAACGACCTGATTTTTCGACGCCCGCAAAATTGAACCATTAGGGTTAAAAGAAGAAGAAGGCAGAAGAAGAAAAAGAAAAATATCAAAATCTTACCAACGCAGCGGAATAACAATATAATAGAAGATAACCGATCTTTATACAAAATAAATTCTATCTGTTTTATACATACATCACCAGAATACATCATCAGAGTTCAACAACATCTATAACATACAACTGGACAGTTATATCAACTTGTCATCAAAACTGAATACTCAGCGGAATGATAATCAAGTATGGAAGTACGTCTCGCCATCCAGCTCGTCTTCTGAGTTCCATAGCATCATATCCTATATCCCATAATACCCAGTCTGACCCGAACATTATAGTTAAATAATACACGAGTCAATCTGGAAAACTAGCGAGAGAAAATACACACAATTGGGTTATTAAAGTTTCTAAAATCCTTTGAAATCAAAGGTATCGCGTAAGACAACGCCACAAATAAATATGCCAGGTTTTTACCTTACGATAACCAAAACATTTTTATCAAATTCGTCTAATATTGTAATAGTGTCTATAGAAAGTAAATAGAATCTAGCTGAAATGCTTGCATCTCACGTTACAGCAATAGTAGGGAACAATCAAAACCGTACAGGCGCTTATTGGAGATTGAATTCCACAAAATGGCAGGGCTACTGCGGTACCGCCCGTCACAGTACGTGGTCTAGATCACTGTACCGAGGATCCACCCGAAATCCCCTGCAACACAATACCGGGCTACCCCTTACTGGAAAGTCCGAATAAGTTCACCCGCGGTTGGGATCAGCAACAGCCACATAGCTGAAGTATGAAGGGACATCTAGACAGGGATGACCTTACCCTAATTGGTTGCTAGCCACTTAGCCTTATGTGCACCTCCCCTATTTTAGCCATTCCCGGTAGATGAGTCTCTAGGCTATGCGTTAACTTTTTAGCACACAATCACTTAGAATGCTCATCATCCTTTTAATGATGTTCTGAAAGCATTCATCCATACAATTCTGTTCTGGGTTCGAACGCAACCGAAGGCACTACTCCTACACATCAGTTTTGGAATCACCCTATGGATTAGTAGCGATTAGCCCTTTCACTTCATTGCGCCATTTTCGACTCCAAACTCTTGTCTTCTTCACAAAACGTTCAAACCGGATCAAAGTGGTTTTTGGGAAATTAATCCCGATCCCGGTCTCTTCGAAATGATCAACGCATTAGCCAATATTGACAATCAGTTATTTAACTATCAAATAATATTCACAAACAACCATCAGACATTAATAATTTCCCAAATTATTTATTAACCTCAAAATATTTTTGCAAGATATATTTCCACTTTTTAACTTTTTGAAAACAGTTTCAAACCACCCTTCTCTCACGGAATAAATTTCCCAACAATTTATTTATTCCAAATTATTTATTATTCCAAATATCTTCGCAAGATATCTTCTTCACTTCAATCTTTTGAAATCAGTTTCAAAACTCTTTTCGCTTACGGAATAAATTCCCAAAACAGTTTATTTCCCATTGAAAACAACCAAGTCCAAATACTTAAGATTTTTAAACAATTTAAATGACTTTATCTAAATTATATTTTAAAACATTTAAATTAAAACTACTCAAACACTTTATACAAAAATATATATCTAAAAAAAGCAAATAATTATAATAAAACTAAAATATAAAACTAATTTTAAAACAAAAGTTAAACCAAACAAAAATTAAAATAAAAGTTATGAAATTCTATACAAGTTTTCAAATAAAACTTTAACCAAACTATCTTTAAAAATAAAACTACTTTATAAAATATAAATATTTATAATTATCATTTTAAATCATAATACCAATTAACTTTTAAAATAATTGAGACAACAACTAATTTAATAAATCTTTACCTTTAAAAATTTAACAACTTAATAATTATTTCTTAAAAATAACCCTTTAAACAACTTAAATTTTTTTAACTTATACATAAAAAAATTTGCTTTGAAAACGTACTTGCTTTTCCAGTGAAATACACTTCTCTTTCACACCTTTTAAAAATAAACCACTATTCATTTCTAAAACTATTTTACCCATTTCTTTATAAATTCCCACCGTGAATTTATTCTTTCAAATATCCACTGATATCTTATTTCACTTTATAAGCCCAGTTTATAAATTTCATAGTCTCATCTTCTTCAAAACACAATTTCAAACATTAAATCAATTTCCAAATCAATTTCCAAAATCTACTCCATTCTAAAATTTGTTCCTTTAGTTACTTAAATATTTATTTTAAAACCCATAAATTCCAGAATTTAACTTCTTTAATAAGATTTAAAATCTTATTTTAATTGAAACTACCAATTCCATATTTATTTAAAATTCTTCTTTTATTTTTTCTAAACGTTTAAATCCTGAATTGAATAAATCTTTTATTCTTTTAAATCATATCACATAAGTTTAAAAATTCATTTATCCCCATATATTCAAAATCTCGCTTTTCCCATACTTTGGATTTATTTGTTACAATTAAAAAATCAACTTTTATTCTTCCCAATCATTTTAATTATCCAAATTCCTTATAATTATTTTATTTAAAATTACCTTTTTACTTACTTTTAAAAATACAAACTTCATATATATTTCAATTTTCAAAATTTCAATATATATATATATTTAACCAAGCCAGAATATTCAACAAATTCCAATTCCCAATATGATCAATATAATTCATCAAAGATTATCACATAATCGTATCACTGAATATATAAATTAAATTCAAGCGTTTTGAGGAATCTAGTTGGAACCCACCAACCTGTTTTCCCTGCATCCACATATGTTAGCACAAGGTAATAATACCAATTCCACTTCGAGGTGGAATATCACGGTATATGGGATCATATTATCTCATCCGCTATTATGTGGCGCATAGGGTCTCATCCGCTATATAATGCGGAAAATCAATCACTCCAATATATATACTATTATATATAATACACCACATCCAAATCAATTCAATCATTCAATCAAATATTTTAAATTTAACTATTTAAATTTAAATAATACCCAGATGAGTGAGATTAACTCACATTTGATTCACCTTTGATTTTTGTTTTGCAATCCGACCAAACCAGTTATTTCCTTCACAGGTTTTGGACCTTGTATAAAATATTTATACAGTTTATTAATATTTGAAGTAATCGAGCAATTTACTGCCTTTTTAACATATTTAATTTACTTGCACCTTACTTTTAACTAAATAATTTTCCATTAAAAATACTTTTTTGTAAAAAAAAATTAAACAAGTTGGTTAAACAATTTTTCACTAAATCCAGTTTTTTTTTCAAAATAAACTAGTAAATTGAAATATGCATATATGTAGAAAATTTTAAATTTTTTCCAAACTCTACCTATAATAATAATTTCTGATTTCCTATATACATGCATGTTTACTGCCTTACCTGAAAATACACATTCATTTAAACTCTTATAAAGTTTCTTTTTAAACATATATATTCATTAAAAATAAAAATAGAAATGGTTTTAAATTTAATTGGAAAATTACTTCCATTAATAGATATAGCAAAACACAGCATATACCTACCCCGACCACGAAGATCGTCGAACTTCTCGTCGTAGCCCAAATCCCAACGAACACGGTCGAGTCGTGACTCCAGTAGCCGCCGCCATAAAAAAATGAGAACGAGCTCGATCCATTCATCACTGCCAGGCGCTCCGCAAGTCGAGCGACAGCATCACAATTGCTTCCCTCAGTCTCGAGACCTTCCTAAATCGAGACCTCAAAGACAACGATTCCAGGACGCGTCAGTGCTTTGGCTAAACCCTCCTCATCGCGACACCAAATCGACGAACACTTGTCACGTCTTGAAACACTAGCTCGCATAGCTTATTCCAGCAAAACATTCCCCCTCTCGATCGATCGAAGAATGATCTCTACCTATATCGCGACTTCGATTCCCGATGACATTTTCCCCCTACGCTCTCTTTTTTTGTGTCTCAATTTTGATATGAAGGGTTTGAACTTACCGTGATGGTGTAACAACCCACATATTTATCGATTTTATATTTAAATATTTCATTTAAATATTTTATCGCTCGTCGGATTTTGGTCCGAAAAGCTACTTTTTGCAAACAACCGAATTAGGACTCGAGACCACCCCCATTGAGTTCAAAATGCCGTTTGCGACCTTTTTGAGTATAAGCTTTGATATGTTTGGAGAAAGTTGAATTTTGCTACTTTTCACTTAGGGTTTTGGTTTGGGCTGAGCCCACTTATGTATTCAGTCCCAGCCCCTCTCCTCTTCATTCACTTCTTTTCTATTTTCCTAACACTCAAGCTCAAGCAAAAATGGTGGAAGAGAATGGTAAATAGAAATTCCTAAGCCCTAGCTTGCTTAGCAAATCCATCTTCTTGCTCCAAACTCAAGAGAACCCATTGGTAAGCTTTCTCTTCATCTTCTCCAACTCATTCTCCTTCCAATTTCAGAAAATTCCTAAACCTAATTTAGGAAATGTTTCTCTTTTAAGCTTAGATTCAAGCTTCTTGTGTTGAGATTGAAGTGTGGTTGATCTTCCTTCGTCTTCAAGCTTCTCATTCATTGTTTTCGGATTCAAAGGTGAGATTTTTAATCTCACATCTAAGTCTATGAATTACCTTCGATTGTTAGGTATGAATTTCTAACACTTATTCATGTGCATTTGATTTTGATTTGGATTGCTTTTGTGAATATTCCAATTTTTAGTGTTTTGAGTTCAATTCGTTAAAAATCCTAATTGATGTTTGAACATGTTTTTGGTGATGCATCGAGGAGCATATAGGGCCGGGTAGTCGATTGGCATAAACCCTTAGCGCCGTTGCTCGTGCGATTGCAATTTGGTCGGGATTTGCACCTCCTTTGAAATAGGGTAGGAAGTGCAAGTATACAGGTTCGGCCGACCGATCCCCCTGGGCCGGTCGACCGACCTGTAGTCCACGCACTTCCTGCCTCTGTTTGGAAGTGCTGGTTACAGGCTTCGGCCGACCGAGCCCCCTGGGCCGGTCGACCGACCTGGTGCCCCGAGCACTTCCAACCTCTGGTTCGGTCGACCGACTCAGGGAGTCCGGTCGACCGACCTGCTACTATTTGCCAGATTAGCCTATATTGCTAATTTGTTTGAATATCCAACTTTAATCGATTCGTGTCGTCTCCCTTTTGTTGTTGTCATTTATTATCGACTTTGATGACCTTTTCTTTGGGAATTTTAGATATATCCACTTTGATGGATTTTATATCGATTTCTTTGGATTTTATTCACGTCTTCGAATGTGAATTTTTATGCCCGATTGTTTCTACAATCACTTCTATGATTTGTCACTTTAAAATATAAAGGTTTTCTATACTAGTAGTAAATATCAAAACTCTTTCTTCAAATGATTTCAACACTATTTTATTACAAAGCTCGTTTTCTCAAACCGATTTCTAATCTATTAGTATATACAAACCTTTACCTCACTCGTATGAGAAATCTAATTAAACGACTTAGTAAAACAAGTGGTATGAAACGCTTGCGTTTACTTCGTCGGTTAATTCTTGGACTTGTTCGATTGAATCTCTTGTGATAATTTTCTAGTGGAGATCTACAATTTGTTCGTAAATATTTAAGTTAAGCTAGTGGTTATGGGACATGAAGCTAAGCTCATATATTTACTAGCTTATTGTAATTGACACTTCTCGTTGATCATGACGATCATCTTTGTGGTTTAGACTAGCAATGTGCGATGTCTCTTTGTTTATGTGGAGGACTGTTCCTCATTTTATTGAGCTTCGTCTCATTTCTCACATGGGTCGTACCTTTCTAGGTGCGTCAATGTTTTATTATGCATGGGGTGTACCTTTCTAGGTGCATCGATGTTTGTTTATACATAGGTCGTACCTTTCTAGGTGCGTCGATGTTTATTTATGCATGGGATGTATCTTTCTAGGTGCATCGATGTTTATTTACTTCGTGGAGCAATCGGCTCAATAAGTCGGGACATGGGGCGTATCTTTCTAGGTGCGTCGATGTTCGTCTATGCATGGGGCGTATCTTTCTAGGTGCGTCGATGTTCGACTTTGCATGGGGTATATCTTTCTAGGTGCATCGATGTTAGACATTACATGGGGTGTATCTTTCTAGGTGCATCGATGTTTATTTAGGCATGGGATGTATCTTTCTAGGTGCATCGATGTTTATTTGTGCATGGGGCGTATCTTTCTAGGTGCGTCGATGCTAGAGCATGGGGCGTATCTTTCTAGGTGAGTCGATGTTCGATTGTACATGGGGCGTGTCTTTCTAGGTACATCGATGTCCAGTTTGTGGGATTGGCCATCCTTTTCATTGTGATTTGGTTCATCGGATGTCCCGCTGTACGATGTCGTTGTTCCTTTTTATTGTGATTTCTGGATTTCGTGTGTTGATTTCTGGAATTTCTGTTTCACCAACTTTTACGATGGGCATTGATATATATGTCATTTATTGTGGCTTGGTGAATGAAATTAGGAGTATGACATTCCTTTTTATCTTGAGTAGATTATTGTGATATTGATTAATCTCTTGTTGATTTTCAATTACTTATTTATCACAGCTTGGCACTGTGATTATTATATGTTTATGTCATATCTCTTATTATATATCACTTCATCTGATATTTATAGCTAGACTGATCCGTTTATTATTTTCTTCTTAAATAATACTCGGGTCAGACTGAGATTTTACAGGTGCTTCCTCTTGACTTCCTATCTGGAACAATCGTCTGATTTTGGCTAACTACTCTAGATTAGTAGTTTATTGTTGTATGCATTTGAGAAATAGACTCCTTGATGTATACATATTCTTTTGTCTTAGCACTTGTATCTATTCTTTTGTGATGTTGTGGATCTTATTTGACCACTACTCTGATATACACTTTTATGTGTAATATTCATATCTATTTCCGCCTTTGTGATATGAATTGTCTGTGACTGATTTAAGTTATGTTTATTTCTATATTTGTTTCCGAAGATTTTATATAGCCACTGTGTGATGGTTTTGAGTTTGTATCTGTATGTCGGATTTCCTCCAGAGATGAAAAGTTATATTTTTATCTGGCATATCGGTACTCGCACAAAGCAATTATACAGATGGTCGCTCCTCAACAGCCTTATTCTCCGTGCTAGTCGACAGCATTACTCCGTAGTGTTCTTGGCTAGCGTGGGTATAGAGGTGGGGCGTCACAGATAGCGGCCAATTAATTCCAGGAATTCGATTTCAATTTTAACGAAAAGAAGGGTTTCATTTTTTTTATCTGAGATGAAATCGAGTTAAATTCTTTTGCTTCTTCCTTTATTTTTATTTTTATCTGGAAGAAAGGAAACAACACGTTTTAAAAGGATAGGTGAAAAGGGGGACACGTGTTCTAAGGGGAAACGTGTCTAATTTGCCCATTTATGTGAATATATATTTTTAATTTAAATTTAAATCGTCTCGGTAAATGCAACCCTAAATTTCGAACACCTATCGAGGCGTGCCGCTAGGCATTTATAATGTTAAACCCCTATTCCGAACGCACTTAAAAAGATTTCGAGTCCTAATTCGATCGTATGGAGAAGATAGCTTTTTAAACCAGTTATTATATTGAATTTTCGATATAAATTCTAGTGCATTTATACATCGTATGATCACTCGACAACTTCAAAAACTACAAAAATTGAAATCCGATAAAATTACACAATTACGGATCCAATGGAACTGGTTTCATCGAATTCCGAGACTATGCCTCGGAAGGCTTTTTTTAAATATCAATTTAAACTATACATTTTTAAAACTGAACAAAATGCTTTCAAATTCAGATTTAAAACTTCTATTATTTTTAGTACCATAATTATAAATTTTCCAAGTCTTTAAAATATTTTTAACTAGCTTAAAAACCAAGATTCACTATTTTAGCCAATTTCCAATTATTAAATTAAATAAATTTAAGTGCCCATCAACATTGATATTTAAAATTCAAGTTAAACTAACTTTCGAATATTTAAAATCAATTAAATATTCCAATTTCAAATACCCAGAAATTTTCGGGTCATCACATTCCACTCCCCTTAAAAGAATTTGGTCCCAGAAATTACTTGTTAAAAAGAATGATCCATAACCCGTTACTATTTCCCAAAACCCAATAGTTTTTTAACAATATCCAAAACAATCTTCCATTTAAGATGCATTATCACTCTACTATCTCTCTTATCTTTCAAACAATACCACTTACCCAACAATTCAAATTTAAATTCAAAACTAATTTAAATTATCAAAATTTTCTCAAATATTTTCTAACTCACTAAATTTTTGAAAAATTTCGCCAGCGTCTTTTTTGCGCGGCTAGATCGGTACAACAACAAAATGCCTCTATGGGCCCCTAGATTCAAAAGAAAACAAAAGGCCAAGTGGGTAGACCAGAAATCATCAAATTTCATACAAAAATTTAAATAAATACCTTTTATCGAGCAATTTAATTTATCTTCTAGATTCAAAATGTGATATCCCGGAATTTCAAGGAATTTAAATGTGATAATCTCTTAATTAAATTAATTAAAATTGGTAAATTGTTATTTTTTTTCAAACAATTTAATAACGAGTTGTTTTTAAATATAGATATAAATAGATTTTTGAATGGAATATTAGTTACAAATTTAATTCGTGTTATTTTATAGATTTTAAATAGACTTATTATTTTGAATTTAATAAGTGTTATTTAAATGTGTATCTATGTGTATTTAAAATTGATTTTAAATAGAATAAATTATTTACAGTTAATAATGTGTTTGTTTAAAATTGATATCCATGTTTATTTGAATTGATTTTAAATTGGGATTTTAAATTAACTTTGAATTGGAAATTTAAAAAAAATTGAATTTAAAGGAATATATATGTCTTAAAATAAAAGTAATAATATAGTTTGGACTTAAAATATATGGATAAGGTTTTAATTTAAAATAAGATTTGTTTTATATTATTCTCTTTAAAGAAATTTATTTATAAAAATTTGGAAAAGTATTTATTTAATAGGAATAAATACTTAAGCTTTTTATTTAGCATTTAAAATTGGATTAAATAATTCTATATGATTTTATTTAAAATATAATTGGTGTTTATTTTATTTTTGTTTAAAAGTTTTCTCTATATAAAATTAGAAAAGCATTTATAAAATAAGAAACATACTAATTAATTAGGAAATATATTTCAAAAAGCTTTCAGATTCATTTGAAATAAAATAAATAAATTATTACAAGTGTTAAATTAAGGAAGCTTGATATAACATGTCTTAGCATATTAATAATGGTAAGAGACAAGTGCCACATTTAATTCAATTTTCTTTAATTTTTATAAAATCCTAATTTAAACTTATATAAGCATATATCTTCTTTTACATTTCCTTTTTCTATCTTCATTTTTGAAAAACCAGAAATGTAACTTGAATAAATAGCCAAACCTGTTCAACTCTTCAAAACAGAAAATCCTCAAACCAAAACTCTGCAAAACTTTCTCAAACAAAAAAATCATAATACCTGAATTCAAAATCAAAGCCTGAATTCATTTTCAAACCAAAACCCCGTGAAAGCCTGTAACCATTTTTCATCAAAATTTGTAACATCTTCAAAAGAGCGACCTGTAATATTCTTAAACCCGTAATCATCTCCCCTGAAACAAAGTTCAACCAGAAATGGATCAAACCCTGTAAACCAGAAAATAACTCAAGTTCATATCCAGTAAATAACTTCCTCTCCTCTATCCTATTTCTGTAAACAAATTCAAGTCTAAAAGCATTTTTCGAAACTGCAACCTGGAATCAAAGATGGAATCATCATCTTCCAGTCCAATCAAGCATTCCAGCTTCAAATTTTCAAATATCAACGCTTTTCCATTTTTAAGGAAATCAAGCAATGCAAATTTTCAAATCCAGTTTTAAAGCTCACTGCATTTTCTAAGGTGAGCAAACATTTTGAATTAAAACTTAAGTAACTAATTATTTGTTGCATGTGAGTTCTGTGATGATGTCTGTTTTATATGTATGTATGTAAGTGTGCCTCTGTGTATATATGAATGTGTACATATATGTTGATTTTAACTCCTCTGTTCTTAGTTCAGAGCCTATGATTTTGATCAAAGTTCAAAATCTTGCATGTGTTCTCTGTTAGACTTTGAAATTTAAACAAGATAGTTTAGTTTAAGCTTAATACAGAAGTTAAAAATAGATTCAAATAATTTAGGATTTAAACTATGTTAAAACTGGAAAGTACAATAGAGATCCTTAAAAACCTATAAAATCAATCATCCTAATTTACTGATTCAAGATTATAACTTGAATCATCTTTAAAAGTTAGGATTTTTAAAACATAAATCTCAATTTTTAATATTGATATGAATGAGAGTTTGGTGAATGACTAGAATTTGGTTTCTGGTCGTTTTCTGATGATCACAAGGTTTATGGTGATCGAGATCTTGGATAGAGGTAAAGGTTGGATCAAGAAGTATAGCAAAAATGGTGGAAGCATTGAATGATCGCCATGGCGATGGAGGTGAGGTGATTTGGGTTTTAAACCTAATTTTGGCCGAATTGGAAATTGGGATCGATGCTTTTTTTCTGGATGATCGAGTGCAACAAGACTCAAAGGGATGGCAGAGGAGGTGTTGGCGATGGTGTAGCCGGGATTTCAAACCCTCCGATGGTCGAAGATTTGAGAACGAGGCATTTCCTGGTTGTTGTTCCAGGTTTGGATTTGAAGCTCGATTTCGATCTCGAATTTGGGGCGACGATCTGATGATCGTGGTTAGGTGTGAGGGTGATTGGCGACTTGAGGAGATCACTGGAGGTGGCCAGAGTTGATCAGCGCCACCGTGCATGCGCATGGGGCACTCTTTGATTTATGATGATTTTGGGATTATTGCAGAGGTTTTGTACTCGAGAAATTCTCGAGTAATTCGAGTGTTTTCCTCGAAGTGAGGTAGGGTTTTGCTCGAAGTCATTGGAGATGAGCGCGGGTAAATGATGGTTACAGGTTTAAACCTATAAGTGTTTTAAAAATTTTAAAAATGAAATTTTAAAATGTAAAATAAAGCTTTAAATCAAAGCAAAATCTGGATTCAAATCTAAATTTGTATCTTAATTTTGGAATAAAAGAAATTTTTTAAATTTAAATTGTTTTAACAATTTTAAAGTGTTTAAAGTGTATTTTAAATGGTTTGAATTTAAAAATGAATTTGGTTTAAATTCTTTTAAGTTTCTTTTATAAAACAAGTATTTCTTTAACATATGATTTAAAAGGATTTTGAATTTGTTTTAAACTTTGTTTAAAGTTAAATTTGTACTCATTTTAAATCATAAATTTAAAATGAAATTTGAAAGGTTTATGTAAAAGCAAGTTTTTAAATTCAAATTTGAATCCAGTTTTTAAAACTATTAATTGATAAATGTTTTATGTATTTTAAAAATATTATGTTTTGATAACTTTAATTTATCAAGTAAATGATTATTTAAAAACTTAATTAATGATTTAATTAAGTAAAGCTATTTATTAAAATAAATGGTTTAAATTTGTAAATGGTAATTAAGGTATTGATAAGATGATGTTTTATCTTAAGATAATTAAGGTTTTAATGCCTTGAGATTTATTAAATTAATTTAAGGAAATTAAGTTTAATTAATTAATTTAATTAATAATGATTAAGGACTAATTAAGGAATTAACTAAGAGTAATTAATTGATTTAATTATTTAATTAATTTAAAATTAATAATTATGGGTTAAAAGTTAATTAATTAATTTATAATTAAGAATTATTAAGTAGATAATTAGAGATTATTAATTAATGATTAAAGAATAATTAATTAGGTAATTAAGGTTAATTAATTGGTAATCAAAAGGGCACTTAATTTGTAATTAAGTTTTATTAATTAATAATCAGGCTTTATTAATTAATAATTAAAAGGTAATTAATATATAATTAAAAATTAATTAACTGTTATTTTGGGTTAATTATAATTAAGGTTTGATTAATTAATTAATTAAGGATTGATCAATTAATTAATTAAGGATTAATAAATTGGTTAGTTTTATTAATTGATATTAAGGTTTATTAATTAATAATTAAAGAATAATTAATCTATAATTAAAGGATGATTAATTTATTAAAAGGGTAATTAAGGGAATGAATTACCCAATTTTAATTAATCAAATAAATGTGATTAATTAATTAATTGATTAATTATAGATAATCTTGATGACTGATTAAGTATGAATACTTAATGAGATTAAATAGTGTAATTACTTAGTAAAGTAATTAATGTATAATTACTAGATGTAATTAATTAAAGGGAATGTCAAGACCCGATTCTTCGACTCCTGAATATCGACATTAATACGTCCACTGTATCAACTACCGAACAATCGAATGCCGAAAAACCGAACCCTTAGGGTTTGAGAAGAAGAAAAAAGATAGAAGAAGTAAGGAAGAAAGAAAAGCAACAGAAACGATATCAGAATCTCACAGTCGCAGCGGAACAACATATAATAGATAAATGAAAAATCTTTAAATCAAAAGAACTTTACATTTTATACATTACATAATCAGAGTCAATATACAACACAATACAATAATGGACAGTTATATAAACCTATCCTCACAACTGAGAGCGGAAAAGATAATATCATATACAAGTGATACGTTTCGCTAACCAGCTTGCCTCCTGAGCTCCACAGCACCTCCTGAATTCCAGAATGACCTAATAACTTGACTCTAGGCTGCCAGTGTAGAAAATGATGGGCACCTAGAGTTTAGGAAGGGAAAAATAAACTCCAGGTCAGTCATGGGACTGGTGTGAGAACTTAAAACGGTTTATATTTAAAAACAAACAAAGAAATATTTTAGAATAGATCCACAATGCTTTTAGAAAATGTAACTACCATAAGGCCTCCCGCCAGACACACAATGCAAACGCAGAATTGGAGGAGATTTCTCCTTATGATAGTCAAACATGCTTGATAAGCAAATTTATTTGATATTATTACTATAATTTCACAGTGTAGGAAAACATTTTGAAAGTATAATATAAATCTTAGCCAGCATAGAAGTTCCGAACTATGCCTACTATAGCTACAATCTAAACAGTGATGACCACCATAAGTAAATGGCAGGTTCTACAACTAAAACCGTACAAGGTGCGTATTGGAGTTTGGATTTCCAACAAATGGACAGGCCAAAGAACTTCCCATTGCCACATGGGTACGCCTCTGGAAAGACGCCCCGAGAACCTAACCGGATCTCTGCCAATACAAGGCTGGGTTACCTCTGAACTAGGTAACTACTGACACGAGTATGCCATCCTCCGGTCGTAACCGACCTTTATCCCGGGATTCACCAACAACCACAAAGAAATAAATTTTCAGCAACCACATAGGTTAAGTATCTGGGCTCCATACCATAATACCACCTCTATCCATAAGGAAATGTACATACCCTATGGGAGCGCTATCCCCGAATAACCTTGCTGCATTCTTCCTGTTTTGACCATTACGGGTTGTGAGGTTCGACGAAGTCTCGTCCGCAAAGCTACGCTTTTCATAAAGCCATGCTTTGATCAACAAATGATCAGCAGCACTCCGTATGCCACATTACCAAGTTGGGAATGTATCACTAGTAACCATCAACTACATAACCTCTGAGCTCGTACGTCTTAGAGAAGGGTGTTAAGCTAAGAGAATAAATTCTCCGCCACCAACAGAAATGTATTTGATAGAAACCAGCTTTACATCTCAAATTGTAACGTCACACACACATCCATACAAGTCCGTTCCGGGATCGAACAGAACCGAAGGCACTTCCAAAGAATCCCTTGCAATCCGGATATTCACTAATCACGTCCAGAATTCCCATCACAAAGGGTGATAAAATCTCTATACCGGAGCAACTCGGTGCAGAGACATTCGATAGGTAATCCTTTCACTTTCGAAAATACCCGGTCTTCAACACCATCTTCAAATGCAATCCCATTTCGTCGTATCGTTATTCAGAATGGGTTTTATGACACAATGTCCTCTCCCGGCTAATCCGAATAACGAGCGCAGATTTTTAAAATAAGTGTTACATTCAAATTCAAACAAATCATAACTATTCCACTTTGATCTTTTAAACAAAAGATTCATCTCAATGACAAAGGATCGATGTGGGTTTCAAATATCCAGTTGGAATTCTCCTTATGATAGTCAAACATGCTTGATAAGCAAATTTCTTTGATAGTCAAACAATGCAAATGCAGAATTGGAGGAGATTTCTCCTTATGGTAGTCAAACATGCTTGATAAGCAAATTTCTTTGATATTATTACTATAAGTGCAAAGTGTAGGAAAACATTTTGAAAATATAATATAAATCTCCGCCAGCATAGACATTCCGAACTATGCCTACTATAACTACCATCTAAACAGTGGTGACCACCATAAGTAAATGGCAGGTTCTATGACTAAAACCGTACAAGGTGCGTATTGGAGTTTGGATTTCCAACAAATGGTCAGGCCAAGGAACTTCCCCTTGCCATATGGGTACGCCTCTGGAAAGACACCCCGAGAACCTAATCGGTTCTCTGCAGACACAAGGCCAGGTTACCTCTAAACTAGGTAACTACTGACACGGGTATGCCATCCCCCGGTCATAACCGACCTTTATCCTGGGATTCACCAACAACCACAACGAAATAAATTTGCAGCAACCACATAGGTTAAGTATCTGGGCTCCATACCATAATACCACCTCTATCCAGAAGGAAATGTACATACCCTATGGGGGGGCTATCCCCAAATAACCTTGCTGCATTCTTCCTGTTTTGACCATTACGGGTTGTGAGGTTCGACGAAGTCTCGTCCAGCAAAGCTACGCTTTTCATAAAAGCCAAGCTTTGATCAACAAATGATCTACAGCACACTGTATACCACATTACCAAATTGGGAATGTATCACTTGTAACCATCAACTAAATAACCTCTGAGCTCGTACGTCTTAGAGAAGGGTGTTAAGCTAAGAGAATGAATTCTCCGCCACCAACATAAATGTATTTGATAGAAACCAGCTTTACATCTCAAATTGTAACGTCAGACACACATCCATACAAGTCCATTCCGGGATCGAACAGAACCGAAGGCACTTCCAAAGAAGCCCTTGCAATCCGGATATTCACTAATCACGTCCGGAATTCCCATCACAAAGGGTGATAAAATCTCTATCCGGAGCAACCCGGTGCTGAGACATTCGACAGGTAATCCTTTCGCTTCCGAAAATACCCGATCTTCAACACCATCTTCAAATGCAATCCCATTTCGTCGTATCGTTATTCGGAATGGGTTTTATGACACAAGGTCCTCTACCGGCTAATCCGAATAACGACCACTTATTTTTAAAATAAGTGTTACATTCAGATTCAAAAAAATCGCAACAATTCCATTTTGATCTTTTAAACAAAAAATTCATCTCAATCACAAAGGTTCGATGTGGGTTTCAAATATCCAGTTGGAATTCGACTCCCGGTCGCATCGAAACTCAATTGCCGATTAAGGCCAATATTGATAGTCGGTTATTTAACTATCAATCATCATTCACAACAGTCACTGGATTTCAAATAATTTTCCCCCAAATATTACTATTTTCAATATATCTTCGCAAGATAAAATTTCACACTTCAATCCTTTGAAAATAAATTTCAAATCAATTTCCACATTTCAATCCTTTTTTGAAAACAAATTCAAAACACTCTTCTCACGTGGAATACATTTCCAAACATTTATTCATTTCCACTGAAAATCTGCCGATTCAAATATTTTAAAATAATATAAAAATTTGTAGATAGAGTATAAATATTTAAATAACTATTTTCTAAATCAAATATTCATTTAACCTTTAAAACGATCCCTTATAAAATTAATTTAATTAATTTTTACTTTAAAGATTTAAAAACAATTTTCAAAACTAATTTCCCCAAATAGTATTATTTTAAAACCAAATCTAAAACTTTTAAATTTTATTCAAAATCTATTTTACAAATATACTCGGCTTCCCAGGGAAGAATTCTTTTCCATTACAAAATGGTCCATTCAAATAAATTAATAAATCGATTTCCTAATATCACCTTCAAACCATATCAAATCCTATATTTATTTCCAATTTATTTCAATACAAAATGAAATTCCAAATTGATTTCCCAAATTAATTTTAAAATATCAATCAATTTCAAATTGATTTCCCAAGTCATTTCCAAAACACCAAACCAAGTTTCCAAATTGATTCCTAAGATTTATTCTAACTCCAAATTTATTCCCAAATCGATTTCTAAAATTAATTTCAACTCCAAATTAAATTCGAAATTTAATTTCTAAATTTATTTCCTTTTGAAATAAATTTCTTTATCTCTTTCAAATATTTAAAAATTCGCATCTTAAATAAATTCTTCAACTATTAAACAACCTTCTCGAAATTCCTTCATTAAAATATTTTTCCCATATTTTTGGAATTTATTCAATAAGTTTTCAAAGATAAAACTTTATCTACTTAAATTCCCTTCTTTTAAAATTTATCCGATTCCTTTGAGTGAATTTATTATAAATTTTCTACCCAAATTTCAAAATGAAATTTTTATTTATTTCTGGTATCCTACGATACCAAAAATAAATTCGGCTAAATTATAGCCTTCAACAGTTTCAATCACGAATAGTCACAAGAATTAAAAATTATCAACACACAACATACGAGACAAATTAAATATTTGAGGAATCCAGTTGGATCCCTCCAACTTGTTTCCCTGCATCCACAGACGTTAGCACCACAATTAAATACCCATTCCACTTCGAGGTGGAATATCGCGGTATATGGGATTTATAAAATATTATCCACTATTATACGGTGCAATAGGGTCTCATCCGCTATATAATGCGGGAAATCAACTCCAAATACATATATAATACCAATTCCACTTCAAGGTGGAATATCGCGGTATATGGGTTTGAATATAATAACCTCCGCTATTATGCGGCGTGTATGGTCTATTTCAATACAATTGATAATCATATATTATCCAAACTCACAATCAACACAATCAATAATTTTAAATCTATCTATTTAAAATTTAAATAAAACCCTTTGTTTGAGTGAGAAGATCTCACCTTTACTTTTGCAGACAATCCATTTCCCATTCCAGTTTGTTTTTCACGATCTTTAAACCTTGTATAAACAAATTTTGCAATTTATTAATATTCGAAATGATCGAACAATTTATTTTCATTCAACTAATTTTCTTAACAAATGATCTTTATTTCAAACCAATTTCCTTTAATAAATTTGTTTAACTAAAATTTTAGTTTAAAACTAAATTTTCTTCTTTAATCATTTCTAAAAATAAATTAAATAAGTAAATTAAATAAATTAATCACCCATTCCATTATTTATTTATTTTATTTTGTTAAATAACATTTCAAATATGTATACTTATATTGATTTTCCCTTTAAAGCTATATATATACATACTTATAAAAATAAATAATAGATTTTTCAAAGATCTAATTTTCATATAGATTTTCAAATACTTTAAAATTTGTATTTACTTCTAAAAATTCTATATATATACACCTATTTATTATTGCACTTATATATATTTTTATATATTTTTATCATACTCCCTTTACTGCACATAAACAACAGAAATCCTCTTTTACTGTTAAAATTTTAACACAAATATATATATATATACACACACATTTGTAAAAAAAAATCCTAGATTTAGAAGCTCAAATTGTTTAACTATTTTTATCGAATTCCGATAACTAAAATTAAAACAACAAGGACAACAGCCATACCCAAACTCGAGCTTGACACAATCCCACGCTCGCGCACTCCGCCGCCTACTGCCACGCACCCCAAAGCCCAAGCTTCCACTGCAACGAACTTGCCTGAACTCGCGTCGCGCAGCCTCCCATCACACTGCTATCACATCGTGAGCCACCATCCTCAATTTCGATCGCCAACCCTACCAGAGACCACCACCGTGCTCGAACTCGCCCTCATCGCGATTTCTCCTCGCCGCGACCTAAGCACCATGAACGCGCCGACATTTGCACAGTGACGCGCGCCCTCTCCCTTCGACGAACAAAATCACGCTGCTCCACGCGATTCCACCCTCTCGGCCCTTCACGCTCGAGTAGCTCCTCCTGACGAAGTCGAACTCGGTTGATTAAGGCTGGCTTAGATTTTGTTATTGATTTTAATTCGAACGATATTAGATTTTGGTTTGGAAGGAGATTATTAGTCGTGCGAGAGGGAAGGAATTTAGGGAAAGGAGGAATGAAGTAGTGGTTGGTTCTGTTGGACTGAGGAACGAAAGGAATATCTGGTAAGAACGGCATGATTTTCGAATTTGAGCAGAATACCCATGTCTTTGAAACGATTTCAACTGAGGGAAAGAGAAGGGTACATGATTTAACGGAGAGGGACAGGTCGTCTTGGTCAGGAATATATGGTGGCTGATGGGAAAAGATTTTGACAGGTGAAAAGATGTAAGATATTTCAATTTAAACGATTAATTATTTTCTAGACGTTTTTATCTCATACGTACACCCGATGACTCCAAATGTTACAAAATTAGAAATCTGGTAATAATTCAATATTACGGATCCAATGGAACATGTTTCATCAAATTCCGAGACTGTTCCTCAGAAGGCTATTTTTAAATATCGATTCAAACGATATAATTTCAAAACTGAACAAATCACTTTCTCAATTTTGAAGCTTGTATTATCTTCAGTATCATCAATATGAATTTTAGAAGACTTTGAAATATATTTTTATTTTAATCAGCTTAAAACTGAAGATTCAAATTTTGACCCAACTCTCCATATATTAAATTCAATAATTTAATCGCCAAATTCATAGTTATATTAGGAATTCAAGCTAAACCATCATTCAAATATTTAAAATTAATTAAATATTTTCAATTTAAATTGTCCAAAATTTAGGGTCGTCACAGACTTCCCCCCTTAAAAGAATTTCATCCCGAAATTACAAGTTAAGAAAAATGATCCTTAACCCGTACGCTATCTTTCTAAAACTAAACCGTTTTATCAACTTACCAAAACAAATCTTTTTATTAAAGATCCATAATAATTTCAACTAGCTTTCCAACTTCAATTATTGGTTCCAAACAACATTGTTTTCTTAACAATTCAAATTTAAATTTAAATTCAAAATTTAAAATTTCAAAATTTTCTCAAAAATTTTCTAACTCCCTAAATTTTCGAAAAATTTCGCCAGCGTCTCCTTTGCGCGGCTAGCTCTGTACGACTACAAAATGGCATCACAGGCCCTCAAATTCGAAAAGAAAACAAAAAGCCAAGCGGCTGGACAAGAAAATCACCAAATTTCATACTGAAATTTGGTTACATACCTTTTTGTCGAGCAATTCAATTTTTTATCTTTGAAATCAAGATCCCAATTCCATTTCCTTTAATGCACATGTATATCCTGCTAGCCATAGTATCCAATTACAATATTCAAATATCATTTTTGCACATTTTATTACAAAATTTCCAATATATACTTCTTATACCATTTTTACTTCACTATTTAAGTTATATATATCCATTCTCATTAATTTTTGCATTTCAATTTCATTTGAATTCAATTCACAATTTCAATTTAATTTGGATTCAGTTTAACTTCTGAATATTGAATTTTTATCAAGTATCGTTCATTTACATTTGATTCCACTCAATATTTTAAATTAGTTTCATTTACTAATTCATTACAAATTCCAAATTATTTTATCTCAAACCATTTTTTTTATTTACTTTTTTTATAAATTTCCACCCTTATTGTCTTTAGTTCACTTCGAACTAATTTTACAACTTCATTTTATTTCACACAATTCAAATTGGTTTTCAATATTCAGTTTCAATTCTAGTTTTATTCTTTTGCTCATTGCCAAAAATTTATTTTCAATTCACTATTTTGGTTTACAACCACTTATATTAAACTGGATTTCCCATTCTATATGAATTTAATTTACCTTTCGTTATAATTATTGAATTTCGATTCATTTCAAATCATATTCAATTTCGTCATTCCTTTAATTAGTTTTATTTACTAATTTTATTTCAATATTTCACTTTGTTTAATACAAACACAATTCAATTCCAATTCCAGTTCTATTTACTTACAAATTCGAAATGAATTTCAACATTCAATCTCATTTTCATTTAATTGCAATCGTAAATTTATTCATTCATTCACAATTTTTATTTTCATAATTCAAACTCAATTCAAATTCATTTGTTACTACCACAAATTTATTTTTCACTTAATAAATTTTCTTTAGGTAATTATTTCGCTTAGTCTCCTTAGACCTTTCTTCAAATTCACTTTATTTAATTGATTCACTTATACTTACTTTAATTTAACTCCATCCTTTAAGTTAAATTTATTCTATCAAAATTCAAATTGTACAAGTTATCAACTCATTTATTATTCCCATAAATATTATAAATAGGATTCCAGAGTCTTTTCAACCTTTCAAAACCATTTTTGAAATCAATTCAAATTATCCTTTGAATTTCCAAAACCAAACCCAAATTTTCCAAACAACTTTCATTTAAAATAATCTGGCAGCAATTCCACTTTTGGAAACCCGAAAATGAACACCGATGATGTCGCGATCATCATCGGAATTATTTTCTAGTGACTGAAAAGAGTTTAGAGCTTTCATCTCTCCAAAATAATTTTCCAAAACCTTTGAAAATTATTTTCAAACCAAAAGGAAATTAATTTCCAAATTTTTCAAATTTCAAATCCTTTCAAAACCCTTCTTTGGAATTTTATTTCAGATTATAAATCACATTTACAATTTATATTTTTGAGTCACAATTTCAATTTCTTATTCAACAATCAATGATAATAGTTTAATATTATCACTTCCTAACATCCAAGCAACCATATACTACTATAATAATTTACGGAAAATTCTTTCTTTTATCTACGAAAATAATTTTGGGTAAAATTATTTCATTTACCCTATTTTAAAAAACAATACTGTGTCGGTTTGCCTCATTTAAGTGTTTAGAAATCCCTATCGATAATATGGCGTCTCACATACTGACCAGAATTCACAAACAGCTCAACGGATAAGCAAACATAATACAAAACATTTTTATATTCACAAACAAATACGCGCTCATATCTATTATTACACTCACACTCATTCTAGAGTACTACTGACTCTATCTCTAATGAGTAATTCCCAACAGAGCCAAGGTTGTCTCTTAACCAAATGCTCCGATACCAAATTGTCAAGACACGATTCTTCAACTCCCGAATATCGACATTAATACGTCCACTGTATCAACTGTCGAACAATCGAATGCCGAAAAACCGAACCCTTAGGGTTCAAGAAGATGAAAAAGATAGAAGAAGTAAGGAAGAAAGAAAAGCAACAGAAATGATATCAGAATCTCACAGTCGCAGCGGAACAACATATAATAGATAAATGAAAAATCTTTAAATCAAAAGAATTGTACATTTTGTACATTACATCATCAGAGTCAATATACAACACAACACAATAATGGACAGTTATATAAACCTGTCCTCACAACTGAGTACACAGTGGAAAAGATAATATCATATACAAGTGATACGTTTCGCCAACCAGCTCGCCTCCTAAGCTCCACAGCACCTCCTGAATTCCAGAATGACCTAATAACCTGACTCTAGGCTGCCCGTGTAGAAAATGATGGGCACCTAGAGTTTAGGAAGGGAACAATAAACTCCAGGTCAGTCATGAGAGTAGTATGAGAACTTAAAACAGTTTATCTTTAAAAACAAATAAAGAAATATTTTAAAATAGATCCATAACGCTTTTAGAAAATGTAACTACCATAAGGCCTCCCGCCACACACACACAATGCAAACGCAGAATTGGAGGAGATTTCTCCTTATGATAGTCAAACATGCTTGATATGCAAATTTCTTTGATATTATTACTATAAGTGCAAAGTGTAGGAAAACATTTCGAAAATATAATATAAATCTCGGCCAGCATAGACATTCCGAACTATGCCTACTATAGCTACCATCTAAACAGTGGTGACCGCCATAAGTAAATGGCAGGTTCTACGACTAAAACCGTACAGGGTGCATATTGGAGTTTGGATTTCCAACAAATGGTCAGGCCAAGGAACTTCCCATTGCCACATGGGTACGCCTCTGGAAAGACACCCCGAGAACCTAACCGGTTCTCTGCAGACACAAGGCCAGGTTACCTCTGAACTAGGTAACTACTGACACGGGTATGCCATCCCCCGGTCGTAACCGACCTTTATCCTGGGATTCACCAACAACCACAACGAAATAAATTTGCAGCAACCATATAGGTTAAGTATCTGGGCTCCATACCATAATACCACCTCTATCCAGAAGGAAATGTACATACCCTATGGGGGTGCTATCCCCAAATAACCTTGCTGCATTCTTCCTGTTTTGACCATTACGGGTTGTGAGGTTCGACGAAGTCTCGTCCAGCAAAGCTACGCTTTTCATAAAAGCCAAGCTTTGATCAACAAATGATCTACAGTACTCTGTATGCCACATTACCAAATTGGGAATGTATCACTAGTAACCATCAACTACATAACCCCTGAGCTCGTACGTCTCAGAGAAGGGTGTTAAGCTAGGAGAATGAATTATCCGCCACCAACATAAATGTATTTGATAGAAACCAGCTTTACATCTCAAATTGTAACGTCAGACTCACATCCATACAAGTCCATTCCGGGATCGAACGGAACCGAAGGCACTTCCAAAGAAGCCCTAGCAATCCGGATATTCACTAATCACGTCCGGAATTCCCATCACAAAGGGTGATAAAATCTCTATACCGGAGCAACCCGGTGCTGAGACATTCGACAGGTAATCCTTTCGCTTCCGAAAATACCCGATCTTCAACACCATCTTCAAATGCAATCCCATTTCGTCGTATCGTTATTCGGTATGGGTTTTATGACACAAGGTCCTCTACCGGCTAATCCGAATAACGACCGCTTATTTTTAAAATAAGTGTTACATTCAGATTCAAACAAATCGCAACAATTCCATTTTGATCTTTTAAAGAAAAAATTCATCTTAATCACAAAGGTTCGATGTGGGTTTCAAATATCCAGTTGGAATTCGACTCCCGGTCGCATCGAAACTCAATTGCCGATTAAGGCCAATATTGATAGTTGGTTATTTAAATATCAATCATCATTCACAACAGTCATTGGATTTCAAATAATTTTCCCCCAATTATTACTATTTTCAATATATCTTCGCAAGATAAAATTTCACACTTCAATCCTTTGAAAATAAATTTCAAATCAATTTCCACATTTCAAACCTTTTTTGAAAACAAATTCAAAACACTCTTCTCACGTGGAATACATTTCCAAACATTTATTCATTTCCACTGAAAATCTGCCGATTCAAATATTTTAGAATAATATAAAAATTTGTAGATAGAGTATAAATATTTAAATAACTATTTTCTAAATCAAATATTCATTTAATCTTTAAAACGATCCCTTATATAATTAATTTAATTAATTTTTTACTTTAAAGATTTAAAAACAATTTTCAAAACTAATTTCCCCAAACAGTATTATTTTAAAACCAAATCTAAAACTTTTAAATTTTATTCAAAAGCTATTTTACAAATATACTCGGCTTCCCAGGGAAGAATTCTTTTCCATTACAAAATGGTCCATTCAAATAAATTAATAAATCTATTTCCTAATATCACCTTCAAACCATATCAAATCCTAAATTTATTTCCAATTTATTTCAATACAAAATCAAATTCCTAATTGATTTCCCAAATTAATTTTCAAATATCAATCAATTTCAAATTGATTTCCCAAGTCATTTCCAAAACACCAAACCAAGTTTCCAAATTGATTCCTAAGATTTATTCTAACTCCAAATTTATTCCCAAATCGATATCTAAAATTAATTTCAACTCCAAATTTAATTCCAAATTTAATTTCTAAATTTATTTCCTTTTGAAATAAATTTCTTTATCTCTTTCAAATATTTAAAAATACGTATCTTAAATAAATTCTTCAACTATTAAACAACCTTCTCGAAATTCCTTTATTAAAATATTTTTCCCATATTTTTGGAATTTATTCAATAAGTTTTCAAAGATAAAATTTTATCTATTTAAATTCCCTTCTTTTAAAATTTACCCGATTCCTTTGAGTGAATTTATTATAAATTTTCTACCCATATTGCAAAATGAAATTTTTATTTATTTCTGGTATCCTACGATACCAAAAATATATTCGGCTAAATTACAGCCTTCAACGGTTTCAATCACAAATAGTCACAAGAATTAAAAATAATCAACACACAACATACGAGACAAATTAAATATTTGAGGAATCCAGTTGGATCCCTCCAACCTGTTTTCCTGCATCCACAGACGTTAGCACCACAATTAAATACCCATTCCACTTCGAGGTGGAATATCACGGTATATGGGATTTATAAAATATTATCCGCTATTATATGGTGCAATAGGGTCTCATCTGCTATATAATGCGGGAAATCAACTCCAAATACATATATAATACCAATTCCACTTCAAGGTGGAATATTGCGGTATATGTGTTTGAATATAATAATCTCCGCTATTATGCGGCGTATAGTG
This sequence comes from Allium cepa, assembly GCA_030765085.1. Classification (NCBI taxonomy): domain Eukaryota; kingdom Viridiplantae; phylum Streptophyta; class Magnoliopsida; order Asparagales; family Amaryllidaceae; genus Allium; species Allium cepa. The sequence continues at coordinate 693,072,154 of CM060935.1, read as the reverse complement.
TCTATTTCAATACAATTGATAATAATGTATTATCCAAACACATAATCAACACAATCAATAATTTTAAATCTAACTATTTAAAATTTAAATAAAACTCTTTGTTTGAGTGAGAAGATCTCACCTTTACTTATGCAGACAATCCATTTCCCATTCCAGTTTGTTTTTCACGATCTTTAAACCTTGTATAAACAATTTTTGCAATTTATTAATATTAGAAATGTTCGAACAATTTATTTTCATTCAACTGATTTTCTTAACAAATGATCTTTATTTCAAACCAATTTCCTTTAATAAATTTGTTTAACTAAAATTTTAGTTTAAAACTAAATTTTCTTCTTTAATCATTTCTTAAAATAAATTAAATAAGTAAATTAAACAAATTAATCACCCATTCCATTATTTATTTATTTATTTATTTTATTTTGTTAAATAGCATTTCAAATATGTATACTTATATTTATTTTCCCTTTAAAGCTATATATATATACACATACTTATAAAAATAAATAATAGAATTTTCAAAGATCTAATTTTCATATAGATTTTCAAATACTTTAAAATTCGTATTTACTTCTAAAAGTTCTATATATATACACCTGTTTATTATTTCACTTATATTTTTTTTTATCATACTCCCTTTATTGCACATAAACAACAGAGATCCTCTTTTACTATTAGAATTTTAACATATATATACATTGGTAAAAAAAAATCCTAGATTTAAAATCTCCTGCAGTTTAACTATTTTTATCGAATTCAGATAACTAAAATTAAAACAACAAGGACAACAGCCATACCCAACTCGAGCTTGACACAATCCCAGGCTCGCGCACTCCACCGCCTGCTACCATGCACCCCAAAGCCCAAGCTTCCACTGCAATGAACTTGCCTGAACTCGCGTCGCACTGCCTCCCATTACACTGCTACCACATCGCGAGCCACCATCCACAATTTCGATCACCAACCCTACCAAAGACTACTGCCGTGCTTGAACTCGCCTTCATCGCGATTTCTCCTCGCCGTGACCTGAGCACCACAAACGCGCCGACATCTGCATAGCGACCCGCACGGGAGCAACTCCTCCTGACAACGTCTCGGCCCTTCACGCGGGAGCAACTCGGCCCTTCACGCGAGAGCAACTCCTCCAGACAACGTCGAACTCGGTTGATTAAGGCTGGCTTAGATTTCGTTATTGATTTTAATTCGAATGATATTAGATTTTGGTTTGGAAGGAGATTATTAGTCGTGCGAGAGGGAAGGAATTTGAAGAAAGGAGGAATGAAGTAGTGGTCGGTTCTGTTGGACTGAGGAACGAAAGGAATAACTGGGTAAGAACGACATGATTTTCGAATTTGAGCAGAATACCCATGTCTTTGGAACGATTTGAACCGAGGGAAAGAGAAGGGTACATGATTTAACGGAGAGGGATAGGTCGGCTTAGCCAGGAATATAGGGTGGCTGATGGGAAAAGTTAATTAATGGAAGTAATTAATTAAGGATCATTAATTTATGTAATTAATGAGAGTATTAAGAATTGCTTAATTAAGATTAATTAATCAATAATAAGTGATTATAAGGTAATTAATTAATTGTAATTAATTAAGGATTAATGTAATTAATTATAGTTAATGAAGTAATTAAGGTTAATTACTTTAATGGTTTGTAGATAATTAATTTGTGTAATTAATTAAAGGTTAGTTACTTAATGTAAATAAGAGGTAATTAATCAAGAGTGATTAATTAAGATGATGATTAATTAATTGGTTTGTAAATAATTAATGGATAAGTAAGCAAGATTTTAGTGATGAAAGTAATTAATTTAATTTATTTTAAATTAATTAGAGATGAAATAATTAATTTAATTCATTTTAAATTAATTATAAATGTGTGAATAATAAATCATTGCTTATGGATGGCTGATTGATATTGAATGCCTTGATTTGTTTGGTATCTCTGATGAGATATGTGTGATATGTGATATGAGATGATTTGGTTGAATTGTGTTGGATTATCTATTTGTGTATATGTGAATTATCTATGTGTGTGTGTGTATAGATAATGAATCGAATTGTTTTAAACTATAAAACAACTTGGACCTAAAAGATGGCGCTTTGGATTTCGATGAGACTGGAATCAGATATCCAGATTTGGATATCCGAAAACCACATCGATCCAAATTAATGATAGGTCGTGAATCTCAAGTGAAGGTGAAGATTCATAGTGCAAGGGTTATTGTCGTTAACTCTGAGGGTGATTCCAAAATGAATGTAACGAGATAATGCCTTCCGTTTCGTTCGAACCCGAAACGAACTTGTATGGATTGAATGCTTTCAGAACATCGTCAGGTGGACGATGAGCATTCTAAGGTAGATGTGTTCTATAAAGGTTATCGTAGCCTCAAGCCACATCAACCAAGAATGGCTAAAACAGGGAAGGTGCAGCAAGGCTAAGTGGGTAATGCCTAAGTAGGATGAAATTTACCCCTGTCTAGAGTCCCTTTTTATTCGGCTGTGTGGGCGGTTACTAGCTAGAACCGCCGGGGTTTTCTTATTCGGGACTGTCCAGTAAGGGATGGTTCCGGCTTTGCGTTGTAGGGGATTGGGAGTAATCCTCAATACGGTGATCTAATACCCATACTGTGACGGGCGGTATCCCAGTAGCCCTGCCATTGTATGGAATCCAAACTCCAATAAGTGTCGTCCGTATTGGTTGTGCCCAACTATGTTGGAATGTGAGATGTAAGCATTCCAGCTATTTCTGTATTTTACTTGAAAACCCTAGACCCTATTACAATATCACTGGATTTCCTATCAAATTTTTTGGTAAGCGTAAGGTTAAAACTTACCCATGTTTATATGTGGGGAGTCTTACGTGATACCTTTATTTTCAAAAGGTTTTTTAAAGTTGAGAAACTTTAACCGTTTACTCAGACCAGACCCATGTCTGACCCGGAGTTTATTCTATTTTTTCTTAAACTCTAGCGTACTCAAATTTTTACGAGTATCCAAGAGATTCGGGTTTGCTTTGATGAATTATGGAGGATCAATGGAGTAGGAGGCTTTAGCGTTTGTAGATATATATAGATGGTTCCGCTGTGTTGGTCTCTGAGTCGTTAATTTGAGTTGTATATTTGAGTCGTAATAACTAAACAGGTGTTTATAACTGTCTAGAATGTGATGTATAAGCTATGTATCTCTGGTGTATATGATACTATGTAATATAGTATATGACTAATATAATTTATTCATTCCGCTATTGAGATTTTGATGTTGTTTCTTTCTTTCTTCTCTATCTTTTCTCTTTTCTATCCTTCCTTTCTTAAAAATGATGCGTCTTTCTATAGAGAGGAAGGTGGGTCATTTCATTTGGCATCAGAGCATAGGTTGAGTGAATAACTAGGCTCTGGAGTGGTGTCTATCTTGGGAGAGCGTAATTTTTATATATAACTATATATATCTATTCTACCTATTTGTTGGATTACCTGTTCGGGTTTCCCAATGTGAGTTATAAAGGTAGATAAGGTAGTGGTGTGTGTAACACGACTACCATTGGAAGAAGAGGTTCGAGTGTTTTAGGTTGGAAGTGTATCTATCGAGACTTTAGACCTAATACCGTCTCGAGTAAGCTTTGCAGTATGGTGTAAGGATTTCACCAATCTCTAGAGGAAACCTGTTAAGGTTCGGAGTCCATCATTGAAGTATAATTAATTGCGCTAGTGTGAGCGGATTTTCTAGAGTTTAGATCTTTTGACTGAGCAAAAGCAAGTGATGGTATTTTGGCAACTTCAAGAAGGAGCAACTGCGTGATGAGACGCAAAGACTTGGATGTTTCCGAAGATGTTTTCTTTGGAGCGAGTATAAGGAAGTGTGTCTGCTTCAGTGTTAAGGCTGGGTTCAGCAGGATGTTTGTGTTTGGTTTGAAGCTCAAGTTTCTTGAGGAGATGTCTGTCCATCTGAAGGTTCGTTGTGGAATTGGTTGATCTGATTTTGAGGATCAAGGAGCTTTGGATAAGAAGTCTTTGGCATCTGTGGTAGCATTGCGGCTCGAAGTGTTTTGTGTTCCAGCAGGAATCTTTTGGCTTAGCAGTTTCCTAGAGGTGGAATTCAAAAGCAACGGAGTGGACCTGTTTCTTCAATGGATTGGTCGAGGATATGTTGTTCTGATTGGTAAAGAGAGAACAGTATCTGTGGATATTGGATTGGATAGGATCGCAAAAGTGACTTCAATAGTTTGAGTGTTCTCTTGAGTTATAGAAGTTGTCAGAGATTTTTTCGAATGTCTTCAGGGAAGTCAGAGGTTTGTCTGCATTAGAGATTAAGTTCCATATCGACCTGGTTCATGGAGCTACCGGTAATGCATCTAAGTAGAAGGAAGTCTCCTAGAGAGAGGTTTTTGGTAAAGCAGCTCAGGATTGCTTGGAACTTCTAAGTTTTCTCTTTATGGATCTGTTGAACCATATTTCTAGGATGTATTGTCAGTCTGTGCTCGTGTTCATCAATGACATTCTTACCTGCTCCAGATCAGATTTGTGCAGTAGAAGCAAGGTGGCAGCTGTTCTAGAATGGAAGCAACCGGAAGTTGCAGTGTTTGGATTAGAGAGATTCTATAGGATTGTGAGTACTTCTGTTGTATCTTTTCCTGATAAGAGAAGTAAGTTGTAGTCTTCTGATGATTGTGGAGTAGAGTTTGTGCTCTTGATTTGGGTAGATCTTGAGAAGATCATTTTGTTGAGATATTATTGATCCAGTTTTGTTTCTAGAGGCATCAGCGAAGGTTGAGTTGATCAGAAAGGATGTAGGCAGCCTAGGATCGTCAAAAGAGTTCGGTGGATTAGAGACAGAGTAATCCGGAATTCGAAGTTGGAGACTTCGTTGTTATTTCTCCAGTAAAAGGGAGAAAATAAGATTGGGTAAGACCGGGAAGTTAGCTCCGTAGTCTATTGGATTCTTCTGAATTTTTGTAAGAAATAAGTGTTTGACTTATAAGGGTTGAATTGCCAGTTTGGAAGACTGGGATTCAAGGTATTCCACGCATCTCTAAGGGAGTACGTGTATGATCCATCATTGGTTGTGGAACCAGTAATTCAGGAGGATTTGGTTGTTGAATCGGTCTTGACTACGGTCAGAGATCTAGTGTAGATGGTAGATCTAGATGTGTAGAAGCTCAGTAACTTAGTAGTGTAGCTAATTTAGATTCAATAGAGCGAGTATCCTTGTGTCTGTACCTAGAAAACTCACAATAATTTTAGGAAGCTTATCCGAATCGGTATCCGGATAGCTAGAGTTGTTTGATAGATAAATTGTTTGCTTGGTTGATATGTATGCTTGAATTGTTTGAAATAAAATAAAACTTGGATTATCTTTTGCTTTAAATTTCGAGGACGAAATTTAAAGCAAAAGATAATCCAGGAATGTGATATCCCAGAATTTCAAGGAATTTAAAATGTGATAATCTCTTAATTAAATTAATTAAAATTGGTAAAATTATTATTTTTTTCAAATAATTTAATAATGAGTTGTTTTTAAATATAGATATAAATAGATTTTTGAATGGAATAATTAGTTACAAATTTAATTTGTGTTATTTTATAGATTTTAAATAGACTTATTATTTCAAATTTAATAAGTGTTATTTAAATGTGTATATATGTGTATTTATAAATTGATTTTAAATAGAATAAATTATTTACAATTAATAATGTGTTTTTTTAAAATTGATATCCATGTTTATTTGAATTGATTTTGAATTGGGATTTTAAATTGACTTTGAATTTGAAATTTAAAAAAAAAATGAATTTAAAGGAATATATATCATAAAATAAAAATAATAATATAGTTTGGATTTCAAATATATGGATAAGATTTTATTTAAAAATAAGATTTGTTTTATATTATTCTCTTTAAAGAAATTTATTTATAAAAATTTGGAAAAGTATTTATTTAATAGGAATAAATACAAAAGCTTTTGAGTTAGCATTTAACATTGGATTAAATAATTTTATATGATTTTATTTAAAGTATAATTGGTTTTTATTTTGTTTTTTTTAAAATTTTATTTATATAAAATTAGAAAATAATTTATATAATAAGAAACACACTAATTAATTAGGAAATATATTTTAAAAAGCTTTTAAATTCATTTTAAATAATAAAAAATGAATTATTACAAGTGTTAAATTAAGGAAGCTTGAAATAACATGTGTTAGCATATTAATAATGGTAAGAGACAAGTGTCACATTTATTTCAATTTTCTCTTATTTTTATAAAATCCTAATTTAAACTTATATAAGCATATATCTTCTTTTACATTTCCTTTTTCCATCTTCATTTTTGAAAAACTAGAAATGTAACTTGAATCAATAGACAAATATATTCAACTCTTCAAAACAGAAAATCCTCAAACCCAAACTTTGTAAACCTTTCTCAAACAAGAAAATCATAATACCTTAGTTCAAAGTCAAAGCCTGAATTCATTTTCAAACCAAAACCCCGTGAAAGCCTGTAACCATTTTAAATCAAAATTTGTAACATCTTCAAAAGAGCAACCTGTAATATTCTTAAACCTGTAATCATCTCCCTTGAAACAAAGTTCAACCAGAAATGGATCAAACCCTGTAAACCAGAAAATAACTCAAGTTCATATCCAGTAAATAACTTCCTCTCCTCTATCCTATTTCTGTAAACAAATTCAAGTCTAAAAGCATTTTTCAAAACTGCAACCTGGAATCAAAGATGGAATCATCATGTTCCAGTCCAATCAAGCATTCCAGCTTCAAATTTTCAAATATCAAAGCTTTTCCATTTTTAAGGAAATCAAGCAATGTAAATTTTAAAATCCAGTTTTAAAGCTCTCTGCATTTTCTAAGGTGAGCAAACATTTTGAATTAAAACTTAAGTAACTAATTATCTGTTGCATGTGAGTTCTGTGATGATGTCTGTTTTATATGTATGTATATAAGTGTGCCTCTGTGTATATATGAATGTGTACATATATGTTGATTTTAACTCCTCTGTTCTTAGTTCAGAGCCTATGATTTTGATCAAAGTTCAAAATCTTTGCATTTGTTCTCTGTTAGACTTTGAAATTTAAACAAGATAGTTTAGTTTAAGCTTAATACAAAAGTTAAAATAGATTCAAATAATTTAGGATTTAAACCATGTTAAAACTGGAAAGTACAGTAGAGATCATTAAAAACATGTAAAATCAATCATCTTAATTTACTAATTCAAGATTATAACTTGAATCATCTTTAAAAGTTAGGATTTTTAAAACATAAATCTCAATTTTTAATATTGATATGAATGATAGTTTGGTGAATGACTAGTATTTGGTTTCTGGTCATTTTCCGATGATCACAAGGTTTATGGTGATCAGGATCTTGGGTAGAGGTAGAGGTAGGATCAGGAAGTATGGAAAAAATTAGTGGAAGCATTGAATGATCGCCGTAGCAATGGTGGTGAGGCGACTTAAGGAGATCACTTGAGGTGGCGAGAGTTGATTAGCGCCACCGTGCATATGCATGGAGCACTGTTTGATTTCTGATGAGTTTGGGATTGTTGTAGAGGCTTTGTACTTGAGAAATTCTCGAGTAATTAGAGTGTTTAACTCGAAGTGAGGTAGGGTTTTGCTCGAAGTCATTGGAGATGAGCTCGGGTAAATATGGTTACAGGTTTAAACCTGTACGTGTTTTAAAAAATTTAAAATGAAAATATAAAATGTAAAGTAAAGTTTGAAATCAAAGTTAAATCTGGATTCAAATCTAAATTTGTATCCTAGTTTTGGAATAAAAGAAAGCTTTTAAATTTAAATTGTTTTAACAACTTTAAAGCGTATTTTAAATGGTTTGAATTTAAAAATGAATTTGGTTTAAATTCTTTTAAGTTTCTATAAAACTAGTATTTCTTTAACATATGATTTAAAAGGTTTTTGAATTTGTTTTAAACTTTGTTTAAAGTTAAATTTATACTCATTTTAAATCTTTAATTTAAAATGAAATTTGGAAGGTTTACATAAAAGCATGTTTTTAAATTCAAATTTGAATCTAGTTTTTAAAACTATTAATTGATAAATGTTTTCAGTATTAAAAAATATATTATATTTTGATAACTTTAATTTATCAAGTAAATGACTATTTTAAAAACTTAATTAATGATTTAATTAAGTAAAGTTATTTATTCAAAAAATGGTTTAAATTTGTAAAGGGTAATTAAGGTATTAATAAGATGATGTTTTATCTTAAGATAATTAAGGTTTTAATGCCTTACGATTTATTAAATTAATTAAAGGAAATTAAGTTTAATTAATTTAATTAATAATGATTAAGGATTAATTAAGGAATTAATTAAGAGTAATTAATTGTTTTAATTAATTGATTTAAAATTAATAATTAAGAGTTATAAGTTAATTAATTAGAGGTTAATTAATTTATAATTAAGAATTATTAAATAGATAATTAGAGATTATTAATTAATGATTAAAGATTAATTAATTAAGTAATTAAGGTTAATTAATTGGTAATTAAAAGGGTACTTAATTTGTAATTAATTTTTATTAATTAATAATTAGGCTTTATTAATTAATAATTAAGAGATAATTTATCTATAATTAAAAATTAATTAACTGTTATTTAGGGTTAATTAATTGTAATTAAGGATTAATTAATTAATTAATTAATTAATTAAGGATTGATTAATTAATTAATTAATTAATTAAGGATTAATAAATTGGTTATTAAGTTTTATTAATTGATAATTAAGGTTTATTAATTAATAATTAAAGAATAATTAATCTATAATTAAAGGATAATTAATTTATTAAAAGGGTAACTACGGGAATGAATTACCCAATTTTAATTAGTTAAATGAATGTGATTACTTATAGATAATCTTGATGACTAATTAAGTATGAATACTTAATAAGATTAAACAGTGTAATTACTTGGTGAAGTAATTAATGTATAATTAGTGGATGTAATTAATTAAAGGGAAATTACTTAATGGGAAGTAAATAAAGAATAATTACTTAGTAGAAGTAATTAAGGATTAATTACTTGGTGTAATTAATCAAAGGATTTATATAATTAATTAAGGAGTTAATTAACTAAGGTATGTAATTACAAGAGGGTAATTACTGTTTATGATTAATTAAAGTTAATTAATGGAAGTAATTAATTAAGGATCATTAATTTATGTAATTAATGAGAGTAATTAAGGATTGATTAATTAGGATTAATTAATTGTAATTAGTTATAGATTAATGTAATTAATTATAGTTAATGAAGTAATTAAGGTCAATTACTTTAATGGTTTGTAGATAATTAATTTGTGTAATTAATTAAGGGTTAATTACTTAATGTAAATAAAAGGTAATTAATCAAGGGTGATTAATTAAAATGATGATTAATTAATTGGTTTGTAATTAATTAATGGATAAGTAAGCAAGATTTTAGTGATGAAAGTAATTAATTTAATTTATTTTAAATTAATTAGAGATGAAGTAACTAATTTAATTCATTTTAAATTAATTATAAATGTGTGATTAATAAATCATTGCTTATGGATGGTGATTGATATTGAATGCCTTGATTTGTTTGGTATCTCTAATGAGATATGTGTGATATGTGATATGAGATGATTGGTTGAATTGTGTTGGATTATCTATCTATCTGTGTGTATATAGATAATTAATTGAATTATTTTAAACTTTAAAACAACTTGGACCTAAAAGATGGCGCTTTAGATTACGATGAGACCAGAATCGGATTTCCAAATTTGGAAATCCGAAAACCACATCGATCCGAATTAACGATAGGTCATGAATCTTAAATGAAGATGAAGATTCAGAGTGCAAGGGTTATTGTCGTTAACTCTGAGGGTGATTTCAAAATGAGTATAACGAGATAATGCCTTCGGTTTTGTTCGAACCCAAAACGAACTTGTATGGATTGAATGCTTTCAGAACATCGTCAGGTGGACGATGAGCATTCTAAGATAGATGTGTTCTATAAAGGTAATCTTAGCCTCAAGCCTCATCAACCGGGAATGGCTAAAAAGAGGAGGTGCAGTAAGGCTAAGTAGGTCATGCCCAAGTAGGATGAGATTTACCCCTGTCTAGCGTCCCTTTTTATTCGACCGTGGCGGTTACTAGCTAGAACCGCCGGAGTTTTCTTATTCGGGACTGTTCAGTAAGGGATGGTTTCGACTTTGTGTTGCAGGGGGATTAGGAGTAATCCTCGGTACGGTGATCTAGGTCCTGTACTATGACGGGCGATACCCCAGTAGCCCTGCCATTGTATGGGATCCAAGCTCCAATAAGTGTCGTACATATTGATTGTTCCCAACTATGTTGGAACGTGAGATGTAAGCATTTCAGCTATTTCTGTATTTACTTGAAAACCCTAGACCCTATTATAATATCACTGGATTTCCTATCAAATGTTTTGGTTAGCGTAAGGTAAAAACTTACCCACATTTATATGTGGGGAGTCTTATGTGATACCTTTGTTTTCAAAAGGGTTTTTTAAAAGTTAGGCAACTTCAACTATTTATTCACACTAGACCCATGTCTGACCCAGAGTTTATTTTGTTTTTTCTTAAACTCTTGGGTACTCAAATTTTACGAGTAGCCAAGAGATTCAGGTTTTCTTTGACGAATTCTTAAGGAGCAATGGAGCAGGAGGCTTCAGCGTTTGTAGATATATATAGATGGTTCCGCTATGTTGGTCTCTGAGTCGTTAGTTTGAGTTGTATATTGAGTGGTAATAACAAGACAGGTGTTTATAGCTGTCTAGAATGTGATGTATAAGCTGTGTATCTCTGATGTATGTGATACTATGTAATATAGTATGTGATTAATCTAATTTATTCGTTCCGCTGTTGAGATTCTGATGTTGTTTCTTTCTCTCTTCTCTCTCTTTTCTCTTTTCAGCCCGTTTCTTTCTTAAAAATGATGCGTCTTTCTATGGAGAGGAAGGCGGGTCGTTTCACAAAAATCCCAATTTCCTTTTGCTTTTTAACACCTGAATATCCTACTTAGCAATAATATCCAATCATAGCTTTCAAAATCACTTTATACATTTCTTACAAACGTTTTCATATCTATTTCATTCACACCCATACGATGCACATATATCATCCGTACGCAATACCCAATTCGATCGCTTACTCGATCACACAATTTCACTTCCGAACTAGTATCGTCCACCCGACTTTCTAGTGCGTACTCAGATCTGGTTTCTTGATTAGAAACCATCATTCTCCCTGCATAGCCGTAACTATGATAGAGAATTTCCAAAATCAATCAAAAATCCATATTCAAGATTCACCATTGAAATCGAGTGAAAAATCCCAACTCGGACTGGTACAACTACCATGAAATTCTGTGCTCGAATCTGGATCAAATCACTATGTGAATAAATAATATACGTACATCTTACGTATTTATATCCATTGATTATTAACTATATCAATTTTCTTTTATCCACGTTTTTTGATTTTTATTCACTTGTCCACAATTATCCCATTTCACAATTTCAAGTTTATTTTTCATCCAATTATTAACTTAATATATTTAAATACCAAATTTACTTATGAACCTTCACCCTTAACTTTTCTTAAGTTTAATATAAGCATTTGACATACTCTTGTATTATTACTTTCATTTTACCACTTGGTTTTTATCTATAGTTAATCAATTTGGATTCCAATTCCATATATATTCAATTTGTTTCAATTTACAAATTAATTTCAAATCACAATTCTTTTTCCCAATTTTCATCCAGGTTTTCATTATCAGTTCTACTTGAATTTGATTCATCTTCAAAGTCTGAATATTGAATATTATCAACTATCTTCCATTCACAACTGGTTCATGTCATTATTTAAATTAGTTCCACTTACTAATTTATTTTAAATCTCAAACACTTTCTTATTCCCAAACTTTATAATTTAGTTCACTTTGAATTAATTTTATAACTTCACTTCATTTTACACATTTTAAATTAAATATCATCCCAACATACAATTCCAATCCATCTACTTACCCTCTTGAATCAATTAGTTTACTTACTAATTTTATTATCAAACCTTTGTTTTATTTAATTCAACTTGACTAATTATCTATCTAACTTTATTTAACACAAGTCAAATTTAATTCCAAATTCAGCTTTCATTCCACTTACTTACAAATGCAAATTCATTTGTCTATCTAAAATTTTATATCTAACTTATAACTTTTATTTAAGTAACAATTTCACTTAATCTCCTTAGACTTTCTTCAAATCACTTTTACTTAAATATATTTAATTACACATTAATTCAATTCAAATTTTAAACTTCTATAAGTTTTTAATTTATTTCCATTCCATTTACTAACCTTCGTTAGTTCTGTTAAGTCGAACTCAACTATATTTTCCATTTTACTTTATTTAACACCATACAAATTTAATTTCAATATCCAGTTCCAATAACTTAAAAGTTTCCAAACCTGTTTATAAATCCATAAACATTTCAAGTCAAGCTTCCAAAGTTCAAACCACTAAGTAAACACTCAGAACATTTTAATCCAATTCTAGAGTCTTCTACAATCGTTTAAGTATTTCAAAATCATTTTGAAATCAATTATGTCCAAAACCTTTGGTATCAAATTATCCTTTGAATTTTAAAATCAAAAGGTTTTACCAAACCAAAAGATCAACATTTCAAATACCATTTTTGAAATCCATAATTCAATTGCATATCCAATTATTCACTGAACTTTTAAAACCAACCCAGTTTTGCATACAACTCCAAATTAAATCATTCGGGTAATAATTCCTCTCTTGGAAACTCGAAAATGAACATCGATGATGCTGCAGTCACCATCGAAGTTATTTTCCAGTGACCGAAAAGAGTTCAACGCTTTATCTCTTTTAAACCCCTCAAATATTTTTAAATTTCAAATCTCTCCAAATTTCAAATCCAATGCAAAAAATGTTTCCGCAATAATATCACTACTATTTCTCCAAAACCTTTGAAAACCATTTTCAAACCAAAGGAATTTAATTTCTAAGACTTCAAATTTCAAATCTTTCAACTAATAAAATTACTCTTGAATTTTATTTCAATTTCAATTATCAATCACATTCATAATTTATGTTTCAAATTCTATTAATGAATTTATTTCCTTAACCTTTGATTATTTTATTATTTTATTATTCCAATTTCCGCACATCAATGATAATATTTTAATATTATCACTTCCTAATAACCAAGCAATCATATATAACTGTAATAATTTACATAAAATTATTTCTTTTATATGCAAAAATAATTTGGGTAAAATTATTTCATTTACTCTGTTTTTAAAACAATACTGTGTCGGCTTATCTTGTTTAAAAGTTTAGAAACCCCTATCGATAAATGGCGTCCCACGTATCAACCAAAATCCATAAACACTCAACCGATAAGTCAACATAATATATAATAACAATTTTTATATTCACTAAGAAATACGTGCTCATATCTATTAATACTCTCAAACTCATTCTAGAGTACTACGGACTCTATTTAACGAGTAATCCCCACCAGAGCCAAGGTTCTCACTTAACCTTCAACTCTGATACTAAATGTAATGACCCGATTTTTCAAGCCCGAAAAATCGAACCATTAGGGTTAAAAGAATAAGAAGGTAGAAGAAGAAATATAACATTATCAGAATCTTTCCAACGCAGTGGAATAAAAATATAATAGATGATAACAGATCTTTATGCAAAAGAAATTAATCTATTTTGTACATACATCACCAGAATACATCATCAGAGTTCAACAACATCTATAACATATAACTGGAAAGTTATATAAACTTGTCCTCAAAATTGAATAAACAGTAGAATGATAATCAAGTACGGAAGTACATCTCGCCATCCAGCTCGTCTCTTGAGCTCCACAGCATCATATCATGTATCCCATAATACTCGGTCTCACCCGAGCATTATAGTTAAATAACACCCGAGTCAGTCTGGAAAACCAGCATAGGAAAACACACTTAATTGGATTATTAAAGTTTCCAAAATCCTTTGAAATCAAAGGTATCTCGTAAGACCGCGCCATAAATAAATATGTTGGGTTTTTACCTTACGATAACCAAAACATTTTTATCAAATCCGTCTGATATTATAATAGTGTCTATAGAAAGTAAAATAGAATCTAGCTAAAATGCTTGCATTTCACATTTCAGCAATAGTTGGGCACAATCAAAACCGTACAGGCGCTTATTGGAGATTGAATTCCATACAATGGCAGGGCTACTGGGGTGCCGCCCATCACAGTACGTGGTCTAGATCACCATACCGAGTATCCACCCTAAATCCCCTCCAACAAAAGACTAGACTATCCCTTACTGGATGGTCCGAATAAGTTCACCCCGCAGTTGGGATCAGCAACCGCCACACAGTCGAAATATAAAGGGACAGATAGACATGGATGAACTTACCCTAATTGGTTGCTGGCCACTTAGCCTTGTGTGCAACTCCTCTGTTTTAGCCATTCCCGGTTGATGAGGCTCGAGGTTATGCATTACCTTTTTAGCATATAATCACTTAGAACGCTCATCATCCTTCTAACGATGTTCTGAAAGCATTCATCCATACAAGTCCGTTCTGTGTTCAACCGGAACCGAAGGCACTACTCCTACTACATCCATTTTGGAATCACCCTCAGGATTAGTAGCGATAGCCCTTGCACTTCACTGCTCCATTTTCGACTCCAAACTCTTGTCTTCTTCATGAAACATTCAAACCAGATCGAAGTGGTTTTCGGGAAATTAATCCCGATCTCGGTCTCTTCAAAACGATCAGCGCATTGGCCAACACTGATAGTCGGTTATTTGACCATCGAATAATATTCACAAACAACCATTAGACATTAATAATTTCCCAAATTATTTATTAACCTCAAAATATCTTTGCGAGGTATATTTCCACTTTTCAACCTTTTGAAAACAGTTTCAAACCACCCTTCTCTTACGTAATAAATTTCCCCACAATATATATTTACTCCAAATTATTTATTGTTCCAAAATATCTTCGCAAGATATCTTCTTCATTCAATCCTTTGAAATCAGTTTCAAAACTGTTTTCGCTCGCGGAATAAATTCCCAAAACTATTTATTTCCCATTGAAAACAACCAAGTCCAAATACTTTAGATTTTTAAATAATTTAAATTACTTTATTCTAAATTATACTTTAAAAAATTTAAATTAAAACAACTCAAACACTTTATACAGAAAAATATTTAAAAAAACAAATAATTGAAATAAAACTAAAATATAAAACTAATTTTAAAATAAAAGTTAAACCAAACTAAAATTTTAAAATAAGAGTTATGAAATTTTATATAAGTTTTCAAATAGAACTTTAACCAAACTATCTTTAAAAATAAAACTACTTTATAAAATATAAATATTTATAATTATCTTTTTAAATCAAAATACCAATTAACATTTATAATAGTTGCAACAATAACTAATTTAATAAATTTTTACCTTTAAAACTTTAACAACTTAATATTTATTTCTTAAAAATAACCCTTTAAATAACTTTTTTTTTTTTCAACTTATACTTAAGAAAAATGATTTGAAAACGTACTTGGTTTTCTAGTAAAATACACTTCTCTTTCACACCTTTTAAAATAAATCACTATTTATTTTTAAAACAATTTTACCCATTTCTTTATAAATTCCCAACATGAATTTATCCTTTAAAATATCAACTCACCTTCGATTTTTGTTTTGCAATTCGATCAAACCAGCTATTTCCTTCACGGGTTTTGGACCTTGTATAAAATATTTATACAGTTTATTAATATCTGAAGTAATCGAGCAATTTACTACCTTTTTATAAAATTTAATTTACCTGCACCTTATTTTTAACAAAATAATTTTCCATTAAAAATTCTTTTTTGTAAAAAAAATTAAACAAGTTGGTTAAACAATTTTTCACCAAATCCATTTTTTTTTCAAAATAAACTAGTAAATTGAAATATGCATATATGTAAAAAAAAATTAATTTTTTTCCAAACTCTACCTATAATAATAATTTTTGATTTCCTATATACATGCATGTTTACTGCCTTACCTGAAAATATACATTGGTTTAAATTCTTATAAAGTTTCTTTCTAAACATATATATTCATTAAAAATAAAAATAGAAAGGGTTTTAAACTTAATTGGAAAATTACTTCCATTAATAGATATAGCAGAACAAAGCAAATACCATAACCTGACCACGAATATCGTCGAAATTCTTGACGCAGCCCTTACCCCAACGAACACTGTCGAGTCGTGACTTCAGTAGCCACCGCCATAAGAAAATGCGAACGAGCTCGATCCACTCATCACGGCCAGGCGCTCCACAGGTCGAGCGACAACATCACAATTGCTTCCCTTAGTCCCGAGACCTCCCCAAATCGTGACCTCAAAGACAACGATTCCAAGACGCATCATTGCTTTGAGTAAACCCTCCTCATCGCGACACCAAATCGACGAACACTTGTCACGTCTCGAAACCCTAGCTCGCATCGCTTATTCCAGTAAAACATGCCCCCTCTCGATCAATCGAACAATGATCTCTACCTGTATCGCGACTTCGATTCGCGATGACATCCCCCCCCCCCCGGGCTCTCTTTTTTTGTCTTAATTTTGGTTTGAAGGGTTTGAACTTATTGCGATGGCGGCAATTTAATCCCAGGAATTCGATTTCAGTTTTAACGAAAAGAAGGGTTTCGTTTTTTTATCTGAGATGAAATCGAGTTAAATTCTTTTGCTTATTCCTTTATTTTTTTATCATTTGGAAGAAAGGAAATGACACGTTTCAAAAGGAAAGGTGAAAAGGGGGACACGTGTTATAAGGGGAAATGTGTCTAATTTGCCCATTTATGTCAATATATATTTTTAATTTAAATTCAAATTTAAATCGCCTCGGTAAATGCAACCCAAAATTTCGAATGCCTATCGAGGCATGCCACTAGGCGTTTGTATGTTAAACCCCTATTTCGAACGAATTGAAAAAGGTTTCGAGTCCTAATTCGATCGTACGGAGAAGATAGCTTTTTAACTAGTTACTATATTGAATTTTCGATATAAATTTTAGCGCGTTTATATATCGTATGATCACTCGACAACTCCAAACATTACGAAAATTGAAATCTGATAAAAGTACACTATTATGGATGCAATGGAACTGGTTTCGTCAAATTCCGAGACTGTGACACGGAAGGTATTTTTAAATATCAATTTAAAGTATATATTTTTAAAACTGAACAAAAGGCCTTCAAATTCAGATTTAAAACTTCTATTATCTTCTGTACCATAAATATAAATTTTCGAAGTCTTTAAAATATTTTTAACCCGCTTAAAACCAAGATTCACCATTTTAGCCAATTTCCAATTGTTAAATTAAAGAAATTTAATTGCCCATCAACAATGATATTTGAAATTCAAGTTAAACTAACTTTCGAATAATTAAAATCAATTAAATATTCCAATTCAAATACCTAGAAATTTCTGGGTCGTCACATTCAGCCAACCTTGCCGTCTTCCATGAGTCTACGGTCGCCTACTTAAGCTTGCAGACCACCCAGATTGACATAATCGTATCCCAATCGAAATCGAACAGTCTAACTCAACATGGAATAGAAATGAACCACCTAAGTCCACCTTGTGCCGCCGCCTTAGGCCCCTAGAGGCCTTAAAATCGGTCCCAAGCTTCGTCACCGTTCCTGCTTCATTTTCACTAGCCCCAATGCAGTCCGATTCATCATTCATTACACCATTTCTCTGAGAACATGATCGATCCAAAACTGCGTCAAAACCTTAAGTTGAACATGCACTGCCATCTCGGTAGTTTCTAAATCCATTAGATATTTTTCTGGTGATCTCTGACTTCCCAGTGAGCTACGACTTCGATCATGAGTCCCATTATACTGCTGATCACTGGAATTTGACAATAACCCTAAATCCGTTCATCCTAGAATTAGAATTAAACAGTGAATACGTACTTTAAAATTATGATTTCACTTTTAAAAATCTTTGTTTTCGAAACCATATTTAAAAACATAAATCATGATGCTTGAAAATTCAACAAATAGTAAGTTTCCTGTATTTTCCAATTTCCAAAAGAAGCTTGAATTAATTTTGCTTAAAATTATTTTTAAAACTTCAAACATGTTTAAACAAATATATTTCATTTGAACCTCACAACATAAAGAAGATTAGAGAGGGACCAGTTGATTTTCCTTTTAGTTTTAACTGGTTTGAAACTGTAAAACCTGGAATAGAGAGTATTTATTTATATGTACTGACATGCACATATCATTTTTATGTATAAATATACATGCACACACAAATTTTCAATCCACACTTCAATATCATTCACAATAGCATGTTTTCTAGTTCAGATCTTAAGAGCGTTTACCCACCTGAGTATTTTGAAACAGAGAAGAAATTTTGGAAATTGAGTTTGATTTGAAAGTCTAGATTCTTAAATATGGAATTTGCTTATTGTTGATGACTTTTCTATGTCGTTTATTTACAGTGTTGGTTGTTCACTTTTGATATTTTATCTGAATTGTTTTACTGGTTCAAAGATTGAAGAAGCATTTTGTTTAGATCTGGTTTGAAATGTTTTCTGGTTTCTTCTTTTTTTCATTGTTCAGGTTTTAAATTTTTTACAGGGTTTGATATTTTTTGTAGTTAAGATAAAAGAATGAAAAGGAGGAAGATGTTATGTTTATATAATCTTGTTTCTCATTTTAGTTAATTTTCTCAAAAATAAAAACAACAAAATGATACTTGTTAATAAATTGATAAGATCATTACACTTGTAAACTCATGTGTTAAAAATTAAACACTTGTTAAATTGGATGTTTTATTAACTAACGCTTGTCATTTTACATGATTACATTTGTTTAAAATAAAATTTTATATTACATTTTGCTTATTTGTATAAATATGTTCCTTTTATCATATATATAAAACTTTAAAAAGAATAAGGTTTTAAAACTAATTTATACATTAACAAAAATCATGCATATAAAATTTCCAATTCAAATTATCTTACTAAGACATTCTTTTAAATTTTAAATTTCAAACAATTTGAAATATCATTAGTTTGAATTTTTTAAAAAGCTAATTTCACATTAAATAAGTTACATATTTATTACTTTAAATGCAAATTATTTTCCTAAGACATTTATTTTAAATTTTAAATTCAAATTCAAATTTGAATTACAATCCATTATATAAACAGGCAAAAAAACCCAATATTCATTTGTTTTTGAAAATTTAAAATTAATTAAATTAACTCCAAATTTTCATATTAATTGTTAAATTAAATTAAATTTAAAAACAGGATCGTTACAGGTTCCCTCCTTAAGAAAATTTCATCCTCGAAATTTGAAAGAGAGAGAGAGAGAGAAACAAACAAAGAATATACGAATATATAAAAGATGAAAATGGCTTACCAGATTAAGCCGAATTATCCACTCTGCAATTGGGATTGGACTTCTGCATGCTATTCTATATTTCTTAAGCACAGTCATTTGGATCACCACTCCATTGAACTTTAACCAGTTTCACAATTTTGTTCCTTAGCTGCTTTTCATCACGATCAATTATTTTCAACGGATCTTTTTTAACTGCCAGATTTGCTGTGATCTCCAAATCCTGTTAAGCAGCTTCCTCAATAATATAATCTGGATCGTGCACATATTTCCGAAGATGTGAAACATGAAACACATTGTGTACGCCAGATAACCAATTGGGTAGCTGCACACGATAAGCCAAAGAACCGATCCTGTGACGACCGCCCATGACTCCCGCACCAAAACAAGGGAATAATGCGCTGAAAGGCGTGCCAGGCAGCCATGGGTGACCGTCAAGGGTAGAATAAACATCGCATAACTCACAGCGCATGGATAAAATACAATAGAGAAATATATGTATAGTGAAGCTTCGTAACAGAATATCATCAAATAAGCATCTTAGAAGTTTGATACAATCATCAGAACAGTCAATACATCAAAACCTCACTACAAAGCACTCAAAGTATATACAGCGGAACACCCAGTACATAATATGAAATAATATGCAAAAGCCTCCTGCTCGTCTTCGTCATCATCAACGTAGATCTCCAAGAACAGCACCTGTCACCTGCTACCTAGTCTGCCCATCCCAACATGGATGAACAGCCCAAGGTAATAAGAGGAGACATAAAACCTTGAGTCAGACAAAGTCTTAGTGAGCAGTAAATCAACTATCAAACATACCAAAAGAGTATAGGGGATAAAAGGAATAGGAACCAAACCATCCCACTCCACCTCGTTCTACAGTGATAGCCCCCAGACACACATTAAGGAGAAGCAAGCATAACATAGCAAGCAATTAAAGTAAAGAAATAATCACTCGAGTCAAGGTCGATGTTCTCCAAATACAAACCCCCAAGGCCTAAACCAAGATCAGATAAGCACCCAGAAAGCACCGCTCTTGAGATCGAATGATGATACAATCAAACGTCCAAACATCCATGACTCTGGCTATCACTGTTATCATTGCCTTGATTTCACCGTTAGTTGAACGACCATCTGTCAAGGGCTAATGGTAACCCCGGTTCTAGACATAACTCCGCACGTCGTCGCAGCCCGTGCCTAGGAATTTACGCAACTACCCAGAGTACTAGCACGTCGTCGCAGCCCGTGCTTGGAACGTCGTCGCAGCCCGTTCCAACGTACTCTTGCTTTGAGCATGCTAGAACCTTCAACAACGATGAGATCTCAGCCTCCTAGTCATCCTCCTCGACGACTATTTTCATACTAGCTCAAGCGCCTCTCGAGCCATCCATTATCAACCAACTCGCATCGCATCATCGAGTTGTCAACATGCTTGGGATGATCCCGTCTGGATTAAACCAAGGCTATCTCACATCATGCTTCGCTTTATCGCATCATAGCAAAGTCTCATCTCAACATCATGGCTTGCCTCATCGCATCATGGCAAAGTCCCATCTCAACATCATCTAATCCATACATATGAGCTTCAATATCCGCTTCATATGCCACAAGCAGCTTTCACCATTCAAGAGCCTTTCCACATAGCTTTTGAATCGTCTTTAACCATACTTGTCCAAATCTATCAACTAGATAACTTATTCACAACAATCAAACAAGGCAAACATTAATCCAAAACAAATAAGTAGTCAATCAAGATCTAAATAGGCATTTATAACTAAAATGGCAATTTCGTAAATAAATGAGCAAGGATCTATCATACATGAATCAAGGGTTTTTAGCATAGATCTAACAAATATAAATCATGGGTTTTGTCTTTACAACTTGATAAATGAACTTGCATAAGTAAACATCTTCAAAAGTAATGAATCTAGTCTTGGATCTAAGAAAAATGCATGAAATTTCTAACTTTAATACTCAAACAAGCCACCAATCCAATATACTCCTTTGGGTCTGCGTGAGAGATAACCACCACTCACCGAATCACCCAAACACTTCAAAAACTAATCACTTCAGATCTGGACAGCAAGGATTCAAGCTTGATTCGTCGAAATCTTGCTTGAAACGATGGAATCTAGCTTCGTTGGATGAAGATCTTCAACTTTGGCTCTTGGATCTTCGATCTTGAATGGATGTTAGAACTAAATTGAAATGGAGAAAAGGAGATGAAGAAATGTTGTAGTCGAGCTCTAAAAATGGCAGCACTTCGTTGCTTCAAAATCCGGTGCCAAAAAGTGAGCCAAACCCCTCTATTTATAGGCAGATCGCCCCCTTAGGTCGTAACTCGTAGGCTCGGTTTTAGGTCGTTGCCGACCTAAGATTTTCCCCGACCTAACTTAAGTCGTTGCTGACCTATCTACCCCACGACCTAACGATTACTCATGACCTAACAACAACACGAGTTATGACTTATCACTAAGTCGCTAACGACTCAACATGGTATAACAATCCAACGGTCCAGATGCTACGCGACCTAAAACGAACGAGGATCCGCTATGCCGCGACCTATTAGGTTACGACCTACGACTCAAGCTTTCATACGACTTATCACACATACGACCTAAGGACTTACACGAGTTACGACTCATCAGCTTACGACCTAACAATGCTACGACCTAAAACATGACGACTTAACTACCAGGCCGTAACTCGTCTACGACCTAACTTCCTTAGGTCGTCAACCCTTAACTCCTCCCAAATCACTAAGTCGTCTAACCTTTAGGTCGTCTATTACTATAGGTCGTCTACGACTTAAGACTCTAGTAACTCCCTAACTCGTTAATTCTTAGGTCGTTACCTCTATAGGTCGCTCTATCACCCTAACTCGTATACGACCTATCACTTAACTTGTGCCAACTTCTATAACTCGTAATTCTACTAGGTCGCTCAGAAACCCATGACTCGTAACCTCTATAACTCGGCAACTCTTATAACTCGTTAACGACCTAACACACTAACTCGTTAACTCATCTTAACTGTTAGGTCGTAATCTCCTAAGTCGTTTACGACTTAAAACCCCACTGACTCGTACACGACTCATCTCTTAACCCGTTAGTTCCTCTAACTCAACCTAACTTCCACACGGGTCAATTCCTTACGAGTTAAAAACGTACGACTTAAGCTATAGATGCCATAAACAACACTAATGACCTGTAAATTCTACGATTTATCGACACGTAAAATACGGGTCGTTACAGATCCTCTCCATTATAGGAAAAGGACCAATATAACGTGGTGCCAACTTACCAGTCTTCCCAAATCTCAACATACCACGCATTAAAGAAACTTTTAGAAAAACAAAATCTCCACCTTGAAATTCTAAATCTCTTCTCCTAAGTGTGACATCCCGGAAATTTGGGGCAATGTCAATTTAATAATCTCCATTAAAATTAAATTGATATGATAATATTTGTTAATAATATTTGGATTGATTTAATAATCTTCTTTTAAATAAGTATTTAACTGATAATTTATCTTTTGAAAACTAATTTAATTATTTTCTATTTACAATATATATCTATACATTTGTATATATTGTAAATAGTTCATCTTTGTTTTAAATTTAATAAATAAAGTTATGTTTTCTAATTCTAATATTTTTGGTAAATTTGGAAATTTGATTTAATTTAGTATTTAGCTATTACATAGATAATCATACGTTTTAATTACTCAAGATAAAAGTTTATTTGTTTAAAAGTATTCTAGCCTAAGTCTAAATTTAAACAAAAGTTTGTTCTATTTAATTTTAAATATAGCTTGATAAAAATAAGTAACAAAGAAATAATTTCTTTTATAAATTATTTTAATAATGAGTCTTATTAATCATATAATGCCTGCACAAATGGGTTTTAATGAAAATAGACATTGTTATTTTTATATTCGAAAGAAGACTGTGGTTTGGAAATTTAAAATAAAGTCTTTCAAGAATATTTAAAATAAAATAAATTTTATACATATTAAACATAAGTCTAAATACATATACATAAGAAGCTATGATATTAACATAACCAATAAAAATAA
Source organism: Allium cepa (assembly GCA_030765085.1). Taxonomy (NCBI): domain Eukaryota; kingdom Viridiplantae; phylum Streptophyta; class Magnoliopsida; order Asparagales; family Amaryllidaceae; genus Allium; species Allium cepa. Next base: position 693,048,593 of record CM060935.1, on the reverse strand, counting down.
CTATAACAACTTCATATATGTACATAAGCGTAACTAAGCATAGAACTTAATACATAAGTTAAAATTTATAACCAATAACTAGAAATAAACAAAGTAAAAAATAAGGTACAGGCAAGAAAGTAATGAAAAGCTAAGAAAAAGTAACATAAATATCTATGTAAAATAATAAAAGTAAACCAGGCAAAGTAATGATTATGTTGCCTGTAAGTAAAAAGGTGCAAAAGTAAGAAAAAAAAAGAAATGTGTATGTTGCCTGAAAGATTTAGAAATGCAAAGCTAAGAACAAAATTAAATATAATATGCAGGTTGCCTGTAAAAGAAATGCAAAGTAAAGATAGCTAAGAAACAAAGTAAAAGCAAAATATCTAGATATAAAATATGGCATGTAGGAAACATAAAGTACAACAAAACATATGCAGGCATAAGAAAGTGTAGTCAACCTGTAAGAAAATGCAAAGAAAAAATATCTTTGTGCGCATAAGATAAGATTAGTTGTAAACATATAGTACATTTGCACTTAATGTTTTCAAAACTCTAACACATAACAAAGTCATTTCGAATTTATTTCAGCCTCCTTAATATAACATTTTGCCTGATAAAACAAAAACATGAATTGTACCAGCATTTGCAAAACCCAGTTATCACCTTCCCCTGAAACTCCTTTATATACATGTCTTTCTTATTTAGTTCGTTCAAATCATAGTAAACCCAAAAATATACAAGTAGCATTTCCATTGATATAACCTGAAGCTTTATACAACAACAATACATAAATGCAAACTAGAGGATTTAACAGAGGAGATTTCAGTTGCAAAGCTGTTTCAATACCAAGATGCTCTATTCATTTTCAAAAAGCACTGGTGAGTAACATTTTTAAAAATTAATTAAGTTTTAAAATCTGTTGCATACTAATATTTGGATGCTTAAATATATTGTGTGAATATTTATATATTCATTTTTCTCTGGGTGTTTGTGTGATGAAATTCTGTATATTTCAAACCTGCAAATTCAAATTGCCTTCATTGTAAACTTGCTCTGTTTTTCATTTGATGTGAGAAACTTTAATTTCTAAATTTAAGTATTTAAACTAGTTGCAAGGTTAAAATCCGGAATAAGTGTGATTTGTATGTATGAAATCTTCTGTGCATATGGATGTTGTCTGAGTACATATTGAAGTCTTTGTAAACAAACCTATTCATTTTGTTTCCAGGCTTGAGTTGATTCAAATCATTTTTTTATTACTTGATCTAATAGCTTGTAGGATTTATAATACAAACAGAAATTGTTTGTTTCGGCATAATTTAGAGTTTAAGTTTTATTTAAGTTGAATAAAATCTAAATATTGTTCTGGAAAATTAAAATAACAGTGAAAAACTTGAATAAGAGAAAAACCAAACCTTTTAAATTATAAATTCAAGAACATACTTTGAATCTCTGTAACAAAATACGAATTTTAAAACTTAAAACAGGATTTTTAGTACTAGGAATTAAGAGAAGTTCTGGAATGAATATAAAATGCAAACTTGGGAATTTATGGTGATCTTGTTGCTTTGGGGGTCTGGGATTCTCAGCGATGGTGGAGGAGTGATCAGTGTTGAAGGCAAAAATGGTGAGTGGTGTTGAACTTTGTCGAGGAGGCAGCGGTGGCGAGTTATCTCCTGTAAACCTAGTTTGATCTGGGTGGAGTTTTGGGGTCAGTCCCAACTCCATGGAGCATCGAGTTCAACGGGGGTTTGGGGATTGGTAGAGGGGTGAAAGGTGAAGTCGTTGCCGGTGGTGGTGGTTCTCTAGAGGTCGGAGGAGGAGGGGCGAAGCGTTGACAGGTTCGAGAGGGGGTTGTGTTGTTTCCAGGTTCTGGTCCCTGTTTGTTTGAACGCTCGAATTTGATTCCGAGTGGGATATGTCGATCTGATAATCGAGGAAGGGTGCTTGGGTAGTTTTCGACTTGTGGAGGCCATCGTTGATGATCAACGATGAGCGGCGCCACCGTGCATATGCACGGTGGATTTCTTGTGTGTTGTTGAGTTAGTTTGGAAGGGGAGCAGGTTACACGAGTTTTCTCAAGTAATTCATGTACCAGGCTCGAAGTAATCGAGGCTTTGACTCGAAGGGAAGAGTGATTGCCTCGGTTGTTTTTGTTGCAATAGGTTTTGCTGAAAACCTATTACCCAGTTTCAAACTTATAAAATAAAATTTAAAAGCTAGTTTAATGGAAAGCAAAGTTTTAAAATGAGTTTAAATTCAAGTTGAAATCTGGTTTCAGTTCTAAATAAATAAAGTTTTAAACTTCAAATTGTTTAACTACTTTAAAAATGCTTAAATAGTTTGAATTATTTTGAATGAAGTTTTAAAACAAGTAAAGTTTTTTTTAAAACCTAAGTTTAGTCTGGAATCTAAATTTGATATGCATTCCAATTCTGAAATAAATGGAAGTTTTAAAATATAAAATGATTTAAACAAAATTGATTTGTTAAAGTGTCTTTAAAAATTGATTTAAATTTTAAAGTAAATTTGGTTTAAAATTCTTATAAAACTTCTTTATAAAATAAATATTTCTTTAACATGAGAATCTAAAGGGTTTTAGGTCTGTGTTTAAACCTTGTTAAAGTTAAATTTATATTCATTTTAAATCTTAAATTTAAAATGAAATTTAGAGTAAATTTGGAAGCAAATTGTTTTAAATACTTTGATTAAGTAAGAAATGTTCTGATTTAAGGATAAATAAAAATATAATGATTTGGATTCAGTAAAATTTTAAGATAATTAAAATGGATAATCAATTTATTTAATTAATTAATGTTTGGATTAATTAAATAAGTAATTGAAGGTTTAAATTTAGTAATTGAGGTTTAAGAATTAAGGGATAATTAATAAAGCAATTAAGTAACAGTTAACGCTTAATTAAATTTAACAATTATGGATTAGTTTATGAGTTATTAAAATTTATTAAATTAAATTTAATAATGAATAAATCTTAGTTAATTACTTTAGAAAAGTAATTAAAGAATTGTTAATAGTTAATGAAGGTCATTAACTAGGATTAGTTAATAATTAATTTATGTGGTTAATTTTAATAATTAATTAGATTAATTAATTTAACATAATCAATTGTAAATTGTTTAAGTAATTACTTAATGAAAGTAATTTAAGGAAATTAATTACTCAGTGTAATTAATTAAGTTTAATATAAATTGTTTAAGTTAATTAATTAAGTTTAATTAATTTAAATAAACATTTGATGATGTGATAAGTATAATTACTTAGTGTAATTAATGGAGCATAATTACTTAGGAAGTAATTGGACGATAATTACTGGATGAAATTAATTCAAGATGATGTGTTAGTGAAGTAATTTGGATAATTACTTTTGTAATTAATCAAAGGATTAATTAATGGAGATAATTAATTATGGGATAATTAATTTATTAATATGAGTAATCAGGGGTAGTAATTACTAGTTGATATTAATCAAGGATGATTAATAATTATGTGTAACTAAAGAGTAATCACTTAATGTAATCTAATAAAGTAATTTAATTTAAATCTAAATTAGAGATCATTAATTAATATAATTAATGATGTAATTAAGAATTGTTTAATTAAGGAATAATCAATAATGTGGTGATTAATTTATGTAATTAATTAAGAATAAATGTAATTATTTATATTTAATTAATAAATAAAGTAATTAAATGTTAATTACTATAAATGGTTTAGAATAATTCATTTGTGAAATTAATTAAAGACTAATTACTCATTGTAATTAGAGAATGATTAATCAAAGGTGTTTAATCGAGATGAATATCTAGAGAATAATCAATTAAATTAATGATTGTATAAGCAGGATTCATAGATGAAGTAATTAATTTAATTTACTTTAAATTAATTAGAGATAGAAGTTGTTAATTTAATTCATTTTAAATTAATTATAAATGGTATGATTATAAATCATTGCTTATGAATGATATTGATATTTCATTTGATGATTGTGAATTCAGATATGAGATGAATAATATCTATGTGATATGGATGCTTGGTTTAAGTACGATAATATTTATTATCTGTCTGGATGATGATATTAATTATCTGTTTATGTTGATGATGTGATTATCTATTGTGATATTGTGAATTATCTATCTGTGTGTATATTGATAATATTGAATTGAACTGTTAAGACTAAATGAACAACTTGGCCTTAAAAGACACGTTTTGGATTTTCGATGAGACCGGGATCGGTTTTCCTTATTTGGAACATCCGAAAACCACATCGATTCCAAATTAACGATAGGTCGTGAATCTGAAGTGAAGATGAAGATTCAGAGTGCAAGGGTTATTGTCGTTAACTCTGAGGGTGATTCCAAAATGAATGTAACGAGATAATGCCTTCGGTTTCGTTCGAACCCGGAACGAACTTGTATGCATTGAATGCTTTCAACACATCGTCAGGTGGGCGATGGGCATTCTAAGAGATGTATTCTCTAAAGGTAATCGTAGCCTCAAGCCTCATCAACCGGAAATGGCTAAAACAGGGGATGTGCAGCAAGGTTAGGTGGGTCATGCCCAACCAGGACAAGATCTTCCCCTGTCTAGATGTCCCTTTTTATTCGGCTGTGGACAGTTGGTTGCAAACAACTGCGGGGTTGTCTTGTTCGGAACTGTTCAGTAAGGAATGGTTCCGGCCTTGTGTTGCAGGGGGTCGGGAGTGATCCTTGGTACGTTGATCTAGGCCACGTACTGTGACCGGTGGTACCCCAGTAGCCCTGCCATTGTATGGAATCCAAAATCCAATAAGTGCCAACGGTTTTGATTGTATTACCCACTTTTGTGGCTAGTAGCTGGAATTTAATGAATGTAACAATTTCGGCTATTTTCTATTTACTTGAAAACCCTAGACCTATTATAATATCACTGAATTTCCTATCAAATGTTTTGGTTAGCGTAAGGTAAAAACTTACCCATGTTTATGTGTGGAGAGTCTTACGCGATACCTTTTGTTTTCAAAAGGATTTTCAAAATTAAGCAACTTTAACCTGTTACTCATACCAGACCCATGTCTGACCCGGACTTTATTTCTGTTTTTCCTAAACTCTCGGGTACCCAAATTTTTACGGGTAGCCAAGGGATTCAGGTTAGCTTTGACGAATTCTGGAGGAGCAATGGAGAAGGAGGCTTCAGCGTTGTAGATAAATATATAGTTCCGCTGTGTTGGTATCTCTGAGTCGTATTGCTTGAGTTGTATTGTGTTGTATTAACTAGACAGGCGTCTATAACTGTCTAGTATGTGATGTATTGTCTGTATAACTCTGATTGGTGTTGTATATTATGTAAATACTTATGTGATTATTATAATTTTATTCGTTCCGCTGTGAGATTCTGATGTTGTTGTTCTTTCTTCTCTATCTTTTCTATTTTCTCACCCCTTTCTTTCTTCAAGATGATAAGGATTTCTGGGGTCAGAAACCCGGGTCGTCACAGTTGGCATCAGAGCTCTAGGTTGAGTGAATACCTAGGCTCTTGAGCGATTTCTTTCTTGAGAGGGCGTATTTGTAGTTTTGATATATATATATATATATATATATATATATATACACACACACACACACATTTCTACCTATTGTTGGGTTACCTGTACAGGTTTTCCAATGAGTTATAAAGGTAGATAGGGTAGTGGTGTGCGTAACACGACTACCAATGGTTGGAGTTTAAATGATTGAGGTTGGAAGTGTATTTGTCGAGACTGCAGACCTAATACCGTCTCGAGTAAGCTTTGGATGGTGTAAGGATTTCATCGATCTCTGAAGGAAACCTGTTAAGATTCGGAGTTCATTTTTGAAGTGTAAGTTTGGATGAGCTAGAATTTAGATTGGTCGATTGAACAGAGGCAAGTCATGATATCTTGATACATCAAGGTGTAGTAGCTGTGTGACGAGACACGGTGATTATGGATGTCTCCGAAGATGTTTCTTTGGGACAAGTTAAAGAAGAGTGTCTGTTTCGGTTGTGGCTGTGTTCAGTTAGGTGTTCCTTCTTGCTTTGAGGTCCGAGTTTCTCGAAGAGCTATGGATTAGGAATTTCTTGGCGTTGGTGTATTGGCAAGAAAGATTTTGACTTCTGCGTCAGCAGTGGAGTTCAGAAGCAGCAGAGTGGTTCCATTTCTTCGATGGATTGGCCACATAAGCGTAAGCTGTTCTGTTTGATAAAGAGAGCGGTATCTTTGGAATTAGGCTGGATTGGTCGCAAAAGTGACTTGCGATAGTTTAAGTGTTCTTTTGTGTTTCAGAGATTTTTCTGGATGTCTTCAGGAAGTCAGAGATTTGCTAGCATCTGAAGATTGAGTTTGGTATCGACTGGATTTCAGAAGTGGTACCGATGGATCAGATTAGTAATATGATGGTTATCGAATTTGGTAGCTCAGGTTTTGGAGGAACTTCGGATTTTTATTTTTTTTGATATGTGAACCTTATTTTTGGAATGTGTTGTCCAGTCTGTGCTTGAGTTCATAATCAGCATTTTCATCTATTCAGTCAGAGTGGCGCAGTGGAAGCATGGTGGCAGCTATTTTAGTTTGGAAGCAATTGGATGTTGCAGTGTTTGGATTAGAGAGTTCAACAGGAAAAAATTTCAGGATCTTAAGGCCAGATTCGAGTGCACCTGTTTTATCTTTTCCGGATAAGAGAAGTGGGTTCTGTTTTCTGATTTTGGAATTGAGTTGTATTCTGAGTTTTGGTTGATCTTGGAAAGATCATTTTGTTGGATTGTCTTTGGTTTAGTTTATTTCTAAGGCATCAGCAAGGGTTGAGCTGATCAGGAAAGATGTAGGCAGCCCAGGATCGACAGAGAGATTTGTGGATAAGAGACGAAGGAATTTGGGTTCCGAAGTCGGAGATTTGATTTTGGATAATTGTTTGAACTTCAGGATTGAATTGTCAATTTGGATAACTGAGATTCGTTGTGTTTCACGTATCTCTGAGGGAGTACGTGTAAGATCTATCTCTGGTTGTTAGACCCAGCAGTTCGGGGAGTTTTGGTGGCTGAGTCAGACTTGTCTGTTGTCTGATATCTTGTCTTATTTTATAGATCTAGATGAGTGTAAGCTCTGTAGCTAGATTGTTTAGATTCTGTAGAGCGAGTATCCCGGTGTTTATACTTGGGAAACTCGAGAAAAATTCTGTCCGGAATTTTGTATGGATAGTTAGATTTGTTTGATTGGATGATTGATTGCTATGGTTGTTAGCATATGATTCATATGCCTGTGTTTTAAAATTAAATTTTTTAATTGTATTATTAAATTACCTTTTTTTTAAATTTCAGGGACGAAATTCTTTTAAGGGGGAAGGAATGTGACATCCCGGAAATTTGGGGCAATACCAATTTAATAATCTCCATTAAAATTAAATTGATTTGATAATATTTGTTAATAATATTTGGATTGATTTAATAATCTTCTTTTAAATAAGTATTTAACTGATAATTTATCTTTTGAAAACTAATTTAATTGTTTTCTATTTACAATATATATCTATATATTTGTGTATATTGTAAATAGTTCATCTTTGTTTTAAATTTAATAAATAAAGTTATGTTTTCTAATTCTAATATTTTTGGTAAATTTGGAAATTTGATTTAATTTAGTATTTAGCTATTAAATAGATAATCATACGTTTTAATTACTCAAGATAAAAGTTTATTTGTTTAAAAGTATTCTAGCCTAAGTCTAAATTTAAACAAAAGTTTGTTCTATTTTCTTTTAAATATAGCTTGATAAAAATAAGTAATAAAGAAATAATTTCTTTTATAAATTATTTTAATAATGAGTCTTATTAATCATATAATGCCTTCACAAATGGGTTTTAATGAAAATAGACATTGTTATTTTTATATTTGAAAGAAGACTGTGGTTTGGAAATTTAAAATAAAGTCTTTCAAGAATATTTAAATTAAAATAAATCTTATACATATTAAACATAAGTCTAAATACATATACATAAGAAGCTATGATATTAACATAACCAATAAAAATAAATATAACAACTTCATATATGTACATAAGCGTAACTAGGCATAGAACTTAACACATAAGTTAAAATTTATAACTAATAACTAGAAATAAACAAAGTAAAAAAATAAGGTACAGGCAAGAAAGTAATGAAAAGCTAAGAAAAAGTAACATAAATATCTATGTAAAATAATAAAAGTAAACCAGGCAAAGTAATGATTATGTTGCCTATAAGTAAAAAGGTGCAAAAGTAAGAAGAAAAAAAAGAAATGTGTATGTTTCCTGAAAGATTTAGAAATGCAAAGCTAAGAACAAAATAAAATATAATATGCAGGTTGCCTGTAAAAGAAATGCAAAGTAAAGATAGCTAAGAAACAAAGTAAAAGCAAAATATCTAGATATAAAATATGGTATGTAGGAAAGATAAAGTACAACAAAACATATGCAGGCATAAGAAAGTGTAGTCAACCTGTAAGAAAATGTAAAGCAAAAATATCTTTGTACACATAAGATAAGATTAGTTGTAAACATATAGTACATTTGCATTTAATGGTTTCAAAACTCTAGCACATAACAAAGTCATTTCGAATTTGTGTTAACATCATTTCAGCCTCCCTAATATAACATTTTGCCTGATAAAACAAAAACATGAATTGTACCAGCATTTGCAAAACCCAGTTATCACCTTCCCCTGAAACTCCTTTATATACATGTCTTTCTTATTTAGTTCGCTCAAATCATAGTAAACCCAAAAATATACAAGTAGCATTTCCATTGATATAACCTAAAGCTTTATACAACAACAATACATCAATGCAAACTATAGGATTTAACAGAGGAGATTTTAGTTGTAAAGTTGTTTCAATACCAAGATGCTCTATTCATTTTCAAAAAGCACCGGTGAGTAACATTTTTAAAAATTACTTAAGTTTTAAAATCTGTTGCATACTAATATTTGGATGCTTAAATATATTGTGTGAATATTTATATATTCATTTTTCTCTGGGTGTTTGTGTGATGAAATTCTGTATATTTCAAACCTGCAAATTCAAACTGCCTTCATTGTAAACTTGCTCTGTTATTCATTTGTTGTGAGAAACTTTAATTTCTAAATTTAAGTATTTAAACTAGTTGCAAGGTTAAAATCTGGAATAAGTGTGATTTGTATGTATGAAATCTTCTATGCATATGGATGTTGTCTGAGTACATATTGAAGTCTTTGTAAACAAACTTATTCATTTTCTTTCCAAGCTTGAGTTGATTCAAATCATTTTTTTATTACTTGATCTAATAGCTTTTAGGATTTATAATACAAACAGAAATTGTTTGTTTCAACATAATTTAGAGTTTAAGTTTTATTTAAGTTGAATAAAATCTAAATATTGTTCTGGAAAATTAAAATAACAGTGAAAAACTTGAATAAGAGAAAAACCAAACCTTTTAAATTATAAATTCAAGAACATACTTTGAATCTCTGTAACAAAATACGAATTTTAAAACTTAAAACAGGATTTTTAGTACTAGGAATTAAGAGCAGTTCTGGAATGAATATAAAATGCAAACTTGGGGATTTCTGGTGATCTTGTTGCTTTGGGGGTCTGGGATTAATTTTTGAGTTATTAAAATTTATTAAATTAAATTTAATAATGAATAAATCTTAGTTAATTACTTTAGAAAAGTAATTAAAAGAATTGTTAATAGTTAATGAAGGTCATTAACTAGGATTAATTAATAATCAATTTATGTGGTTAATTTTAATAATTAATTAGATTAATTAATTTAACATAATCAATTGTAAATTGTTTAAGTAATTACTTAATGAAAGTAATTTAGGAAATTAATTACTCGGTGTAATTAATTAAGTTTAATATAAATTGTTTAAGTTAATTAATTAAGTTTAATTAATTTAAATAAATATTTGATGATGTGATAAGTATAATTACTTAGTGTAATTAATAGAGCATAATTACTTAGGAAGCAATTAGACGATAATTACTGGATGAAATTAATTCAAGATGATGTGTTAATGAAGTAATTTGGATAATTACTTTTGTAATTAATCAAAGGATTAATTAATGGAGATAATTAATTATGGGATAATTAATTTATTAATATGAGTAATCAGGGGTAGTAATTACTAGTTGATATTAATCAAGGATGATTAATAATTATGTGTAACTAAAGAGTAATCACTTAATGTAATCTAATAAAGTAATTTAATTTAAATCTAAATTACAGATCATTAATTAATATAATTAATGATGTAATTAAGAATTGTTTAATTAAGGAATAATCAATAATGTGGCGATTAATTTATGTAATTAATTAAGAATAAATGTAATTATTTATATTTAATTAATAAATGAAGTAATTAAATGTTAATTACTATAAATGGTTTAGAATAATTCATTTGTGAAATTAATTAAAGACTAATTACTCATTGTAATTAGAGAATGATTAATCAAAGGTGTTTAATCGAGATGAATATATAGAGAATAATCAATTAAATTAATGATTGTATAAGCAGGATTAATAGATGAAGTAATTAATTTAATTTACTTTAAATTAATTAGAGATAGAAGTAGTTAATTTAATTCATTTTAAATTAATTATAAATGGTATGATTATAAATCATTGCTTATGAATGATATTGACATTTCATTTGATGATTGTGAATTCAGATATGAGATGAGTAATATCTATGTGATATGGATGCTTAGTTTAAGTACGATAATATTTATTATCTGTCTGGATGATGATATTAATTATCTGTTTATGTTGATGATGTGATTATCTATTGTGATATTGTGAATTATCTATCTGTGTGTATATTGATAATATTGAATTGAACTGTTAAGACTAAATGAACAACTTGGCCTTAAAAGACACGTTTTGGATTTTCGATGAGACCGGGATCGATTTTCCTTATTTGGAACATCCGAAAACCACATCGATTCCAAATTAACGATAGGTCATGAATCTGAAGTGAAGATGAAGATTCAGAGTGCAAGGGTTATTGTCGTTAACTCTAAGGGTGATTCCAAAATGAGTGTAACGAGATAATGCCTTTGGTTTCGTTCGAACCCGGAACGAACTTGTATGGATTAAATGATTTCAACACATCGTCAGGTGGGCGATGAGCATACTAAGAGATGTACTAAAGGTAATCGTTGCCTCAAGCCTCATCAACCGGGAATGGCTAAAACAGGGGATGTGCAGCAAAGTTAGGTGGGTCATGCCCAAGCAGGACAAGATCTTCCCCTGTCTAGATGTCCCTTTTTTTTCGGTTGTGTGGGCAATTGGTTGCAAACAACTGCGGGGTTGTCTTGTTCGGAACTGTTCAGTAAGGAATGGTTCCGGCCTTGTGTTGCAGGGGGTCGGGAGTGATCCTCGGTACGTTGATCTAGGCCACGTACTGTGACGGGCGGTACCCTAGTAGCCCTGCCATTGTATGGAATCCAAAATCCAATAAGTGCCAACGGTTTTGATTGTATTACCCACTTTTGTGGCTAGTAGCTGGAATTTAATGAATGTAACCATTTCGGCTATTTTCTATTTACTTGAAAACCCTAAGACCTATTATAATATCACTGAATTTCCTATCAAATGTTTTGGTTAGCGTAAGGTAAAAACTTTCCCATGTTTATGTGTGGGGAGTCTTACGTGATACCTTTTGTTTTCAAAAGGATTTTCAAAATTAAGCAACTTTAACCTGTTACTCATACCAGACCCATGTCTGATCTGGACTTTATTTCTGTTTTTCCTAAACTCTCGAGTACCCAAATTTTTACGGGTAGCCAAGGGATTCAGGTTAGCTTTGACGAATTCTGGAGGAGCAATGGAGAAGGAGGCTTCAACGTTGTAGATATATATATATATAGTTCCGCTGTGTTGGTATCTCTGAGTCGTATTGTTTGAGTTGTATTGTGTTGTATTAACTAGACAGGTGTCTATAACTGTCTAGTATGTGATGTATTGTCTGTATAACTCTGATTGGTGTTGTATATTATGTAAATACTTATGTGATTATTATAATTTTATTCGTTCCGCTGTGAGATTCTAATGTTGTTGTTCTTTCTTCTCTATCTTTTTATTTTCTCACCCCTTTCTTTCTTCAAGGTGATACGGATTTCTGGGGTCAGAAACCCGGGTCGTCACACTAAGATCAGCATAACTCTTCTGGTGACTTTGAGACGTTTTCAATTTCTTTCGAATAAAATCGACTTTCTCAGTAGCTTCTTTAAACATATCTGGTCTATGGACGAGTCTATCACCTGATTCAATCCAGCATGCTGGTGATCAACACGGACGACCATATAAAGCTTCGTAAGGAGCCATTTCGATGCTGGCTTGATAGCTATTATTATATCAAAATTCAACCAGATGCAAATGGTCCTCCCAAGAACCGCCAAAGTCGAGAATACAAGCACGCAAAAGGCCTTCTAAGATTCGATTAATCCTTTCAGTCGGCCCATCAGACTGTGGGTGGTAAGTAGTGCTGAAGTTCAATTAGGTTCCCAGTGCGGCTTGAAAGGCCTCTCAAAATCTGCTAATGAAGATCAGATCACGATCACTCACCATACTGTTGGGTATTCCATGGAGACGGATGATCTCTTTCACATACAACTTTGCCCGACTTTCCGCCATTCAGTTAGATTTTACTGGGATGAAATGGACAGTCTTGTTTAGATGATCACGATAACCTAAATCGCCTCATTACCTTTTTGAATTCTTGGCGAACCGTCTATGAAATCCATAGACACTTGACCCCACTTCCATTTAGGCACTTCCAACGGCTGAAGTAAACCTGCCATCTTCTTTTGATCACTTTTGATTTGTTGACAAGCAGCACAACGACTCACATATATAGATATATCCCTCTTCATTGTTTTCACCAGAAAGCCCTTTTGATATCTCGATACATCTTATTAACTTTTGGATGGATACAAAGTATGGACTTGTGGCACTCGTCCAAAACTTCCTGTTTTAATTTCGGGATATCTGGAACACACATCCTTCCTTTCAATCTTATAACTCCACTATGATTGGTTTCAAAACTGGTATCTTCGCCTCAAATGATTCTCCCATAAATATCTCGAAGAAACTTGTCTTCTTTTTGCTTGCTAGCGACTTTCTCAAGAAGAGTAGGAGTGACAACAAGATGAGCAAGAATAGCATGTCTTCTACTCAAAGCATCGGCAACTACATTGGCTTTTCCAGCCGCATATAGAATATCTAGGTCATAAAACGCTAGAAATTCTAAACAGCGTTGCTGCCTTAGATTTAGATCTTTCTGGGTAAAGAGATACTTCAAAGATTTGTGGTCGGTGAATAAATCAAAATTTTCACCTAAAACAAGAATGATTTATTAAGTTTGAATATTAAGTTAAGTAAAACTTTTAAATTTTAGTAAAGCTGAAAGAGATTCTTACCTAAAAGATAATGTCGCCAGATTTTTAAAGCAAAGATAACAGCTAGAAGCTCGAGATCGTGGGTTGGGTAGTTTTTCACATGTGGACGTAACTGTCTACTCGCGTAGGCAATTACTCTACCATTATGCATTAGCATTGCACCCACACCATCACCACACACATCTATATAAACAGATAAGTCTTGATTCCCATTAATAATAGTAAGTATGAGACCGGTAGCCAATCTCTTCTTTAACTCTTGGAACGCTTTATCGTATTTGGGAGTCCAATCAAACTTGGCATTTCTTATAGTTAGCTTAGGAAACGGATAGGCTATTTTGCAAAAATCTTGGACAAACTTTCCGTAGTATCCCGCTAAACCCAGTAAACTTCGAACTTCTTTCGGAGTTATGGGTCGCTTCAAGTCAAGAATAGCGGAAATCTTGCCCGGGTCAACAGAGATTCCTTCTTCATTAACAATGTGCCCTAGAAATCTATCATCCTTGACCCAAAATCGACACTTAGAAAATTTGGAGAATAGAATGTTCTTTCTTAATATTTTCAAAAAAATCCTTAAATGTTTAGCATGTTCTTCTTCGGTTTTGGAATAGATCAGAATATCATCGTTAAATACAAGAACAAATTTATTCAATACCTCAACACACGGGTCATTAAGTCTAAGAAGCATACGGGAGCATTGATTAATCCGAAAGGCACGACTAACCATTCGTAGAATGTGTCAGGACCCCTAAAAGCAGTTAAGTGAATACAGTCTTCAGCAATTCTCAATTGATGGAATCCTTGAGCTAGATCTAGCTTAGAAAAGAATCAAGCGCCATGCAATTGATCAAACAAGCCATCGATTCTGGTTAAAGGGAATTTGCTTTTAAGGGTAATTTGTTGAGATTGTGGTAGTCCACGCACAATCTCAAGGATCCGTCAGACTTGGCTACGAACACCACAGCTGAACCCCAATCGGTAACACTAGGACGTACTAATCCTTTCTCTAGCAAATCTCAGGTTTTCATAACTAGTTCTATTATTTCCCTTGGTGCCACCTACGGTGACAGGACGAGCATTCGGAACTAAGTCAATTCCGAATTCAATTTCTCTATGTGGAGGAAAAGATTTGACTTCTTCGAATGCGTTTGGAAATTCCCAAACAATAGATATGGACTCCAGACTATGTTCGGGATATCCTAAAGTATACACCAAATTATCCCTTTTCGGACTAGGGTTTTCACAAGAGATTTCAATGAAATTTCTAAGTTTTGTTTTAACCAAAATCGTTTGATTGTTACAATCTAATTTAGCTTCGTATCTCGTTAACCAATTCATTTCGAGTAATAATTCAAATTCATTAAAGTCGAGAACATAAAGGTTGATGGGAAATTGATGGAAAGAATACGAGATAGGAATTTCCTACAATATAGACAAAGATTTATAGGACCATCAACCGGATTCCTCACGCAAATGGGCTCGTCGACAAATTCAGGTTTATGTTTTAATTCATTTACGGTTTGTTGGGAGATAAAGCTATGTGTAGCTTCCATATCAAACAAAACTCTAATAGCTCTATCATAAATAATAAGGTTACCTTCCAAAACTCCTTTTTCTTCATCCGCCTTTGAAGTTGAGGGGTCATCTTTTATCACATACATTTTCGCTACTTGTGCTTGCTTCTTTTTCGGGCAATTTTTAACTCCGTGACCTGGCTGGTGACAGCAATAGCATTCCTTGGTTCTTTGACTTGTCTTCACAGGTTGATCTTTCTTTACTTGTTTCTTAAGCTTCTTGCAATCGTTTGCATAATGGCCTTTCCCATGACAGTTGTAAAAAGTAATATCTCTCGCCTGGTTTTCTTGATTATTTTTCTTCTCATTTCCTTGATCCGGTTTCTTCCCTTCAAATTTTCTTTTCTTCCAATTCGGATTGCTTGCACTTCCTTTCACCTCCGGAACTTCCTGCTTTTCCAGAGTAGCATATCTATAACCCACATTGATTAAGTCAGAAAAAGATTCTTCCACGTGAGCTGTCATTCTCTCGTGGGGTTTCTTATCCATTCCATGAATAAATCTTTCATTCTTCTTCAAAGGTGTGTTTACCAACTTCGGACCAAATCGAGATAGTTGAACTTATTCAAGTACTCTTCAAATGATAAACTTCCTTGCTTCAAATCCATAAACTCCTGGAACATTCTAGAGATACCAGCAGACGACATATAACGTTGCTCAAACACCTCTTTAAATCGACTCTAAGTGAACTCATCTTTCGGCTCATCCACTGTAACAGTTTCCCCCATGCTAAAGCTTCCTCTTGGAGTTGCCAAGAAGCTATCAATCTCATCTGATCGTCTTCCAACTTCAGTCCTTTGAAAATTCTTTCGCTCGATTGAATCCAGGCTTGTGCGTCGACATTAGACTCCTTGCCAGTGAATGGCTTTCTACCAAGTCTCGAAAACTTTTATATAGATCAGCCAAATTCGGCTGAGGTTGAGTGGGAATAGGTTGTTGTAGGGACTTGACCAGGTGTAGTGGTATTTCCCTGTCCCCTAGCTCGTTCTCTTCGCCCACTCATTCTCACTATCTGTAATAGTAAGAAAACTTGATTTAGGTATACGGACGAGATATCTTAGGGAATATCAACAGTTAAAGAAATAGACCAAGAAATTTTAGATTTCGGTCGCTCGGGTTATACTCATTCTAGGGTATACTTCTCCCTATCTCTAATGAGCCACCTAATGTGTTATACTCCGTAGATAAAGTTCTTACTCAACCTTTAGCTCTGATACCACTTGTTACGACCCGAAATCCAGCGTTCAAAAATCAACATCAAATACTTCACTTGTGTTCGACTGACGGAGATTCAAACGTCGAACTCCAGTTCGGATGGAGCTTATAACAACATTAGATGAATATAAAACAGCGGAAAACAAAAGATGATTCATTTATCATAACACAAATACAAAATCACCACAATATTCATTACAACATTGATCTCCAACATCAGAGTGCTACACATATGATACAATAACAAAATGGTGACACCACAGCAGAACAACAGTGTCCAATAAGTTCCAACATACTTTGAACTTCGATAAGGTTTTCTAAAAAGAAAGAGCAAGAATCCAAACTAAGCGCCTTCTTCCAAAATTCAAACTCCCAAAAGATTTCCAACCAAAAGCTTCAAAATCTGACAGCTTCCGAAAGACTTCTAAATCCAAGCTAGCTCCAAAACATGGATAACCTGCTTCTAGGCTACGCGTGTGGAAATTATGGTCACCCAGAGTTTAGGAAGGGAACAATAAACTTCGGGATAGTCATGGGACTGGTATGAGTAAACAAAAACAGTTGTTTGTAACAATTTATAAAAGAAATCCATTCATGCTTTTGGAAAATGAAACTACCATAAGGCCTCCCCGCACACACACAATGCAATCACATAATTAGGGGAGATTTCTCCTTATGATAGTCAAATATACTTGATATGAGAAAAACTCTTTTGATATTATTATTAGTGCATAGTGTGAAAACATTTCGAAAGTATAATATTAATCTTGGCCAGCATACATACCATTATAGTATGCCTACTATAGCTACCATATTAGATGGCAGGTTCTACAACTAAAACTGTACAAGGCACATATTGGATGATGGGATTTCCAATAATGGTCAGGCAAAGGAATTTCCTACACCGAATGGAACGCCTCTGGAGGGACGCCCCCAAGAACCTAACCGGATCTCTGCCAACACAAGGCCGGGTTACCTCTGTAACTAGGTAACTACTGACACGAATATGTCGTCCCCCGGTCGTTACCGACCTTTATCCGAGGTACCTTTACACCAACAACCACAAAGTAATGAATTTGCAGTAACCACATGAGTTAAGTATCTAGGCTCCATACCATGATACCACCATTTTTCCAGAAGGAAATGACATACCCTAAAGGGCACGACCCTCATAGCCTTGCTGCAACGATTCCTATTTCGACCATTTCTGGGTTGTGAGGTCCAAAAGAAATCTCGTCCACAAAGTTACGCTTTTCACAAAAGCAATGTTTCGATCAATACATGATCTGCAACACTCAGCATGCCACACTACCAAATTGGGAGTATATCACTGATAACCATCAACTACATAACCTCTGAGCTCGTACGTCTCAGAGAAGGGCGTTAAGCTAAGTGAATGAATTCTCTGCCACCAACAGAAATGTATTTGAAAGAAATCAGCTTTGTAATGTCAGACAAGCAACCATACAAGTCCGTTCCATGTTCGAATGGAACCGAAGGCACTTCACAAAGAATCCATTGCATTCCAGGCATCCACGATACCGATCAGACTCCCCGTCACATATGGAGATCTCTACACCGGAGCAACTCAGTGTAGAGTCATTCGACAGGTTATCCTATTGTTCTCGAAGACACCCGGTCTTCACCATCGTCTTCAATTGCTATCCATTTCGTCGTATCACTATTCGAAATGGGCTATATGACACAAGGTCCTCTCCCGGCTAAATCGAATAGTGAGCGCTTAATTTAAAAAAAACATGGATCTATCAATCACAAAGATTCACCATTAGGGTTCGATGTGGGTTTCGGATAACTAAGTAGAATCCGACTCCCTGTCGCATCGAAATTCAAATGCCGTTTTATGGGCCAGTGGGGTTTTCTCATTCACAGAGTAACGTATTCATGGATGTCACAGTTCAGCACAAACCAATTCATATCACATAATATCACAACCACATATTAGGGATATCAATCAACACACAACATTCAATACAACGAATCATCTATAATTAATATGAACTAATCGTGTGATTATAATCTATTTATCACATAATTATTTTCACAAATCAACTTAATTAATGATTTATTATCCTTAATTACTAATTAATTAGTTCCTAATTACTAATTAATTAATCTTATTTACTTCTATTAATTAAACTTTACTTAATTAATTACATTAATTAATCAATCCTTAATTATAAATTAATTAACCTTAAATTAATAATTAATTAACCTTTAATTAATTATTCTCCAATTATTAAGTAATTATAAATTATTTATCTCAATTAATCATTTAATTATTATCAAAATCTTTAACTAATCAACCTTATGATAAATCATTATTAACACATTAATTAATACAAGAAAATTAAGGTTAATTGTAAATCAATAGAACATTTCATCTTAATTAACTTTTTAATTACATTATTAAATTAAATTAAATTAAGAATTAATTGATAATTAATGATCACATAATTAAAATAATCTTAATTACCTTAAACATAAATTTCTTAAAATCTTTATCAATCCAAATATAGTCCAAAACAATTATTTTTAAAATATGAACTAAAAAAGTTTAAATTTGAATTTAGTTTTTAAAGTCAAAAACTATTTCATGATAAACCCGAGATCTCCTCGATTCGTCCCCGAGATAACCACCAATTTTCATTTCTAAAACTTAGAATTTTATTTAAGTTTGTACAACCCGGTGTATACATAAAATCACCTGATCCCTGCTTCGAGCTAGCATGCTTAATGCCCAAAAACCACTTCGAGTCCACGGCCTTCCTCTCCAAACATATACCACTGATACACATCAGAATTTTGTGCACATGCACCGGAGCTCTGATGAACTCTAGCCAACCTTGCCGCCTTCCACAAGTCTATGATCGCCTACTTAAGCTTGCAAACCACCCAGATTGACATAATCCTATCCCAATCGAAATCGAACAATCTAACTCAACCTGGAACAGAAATGAACCACCTAATTCCTCCTCGTCTCGCCGCCTTAAGCCACCAGAGGCCTCAAAATCATGTCCCAAGCTTCGTCACCGTTCCATGCTTCTTTTTCACTTCCCCCGATGCAGTCCGATTCGTCATTCATTACACCATTGCTCTAAGAACATGATCGACCCAAAACTGGGTCAAAACCCTAAGTTGAACTCGCACCGCCACCTTGGTAGTTTATAAATCCATCGAATATTTTTCTGGTGATATCTGACTTCCCAGCGAGCTATGACTTTGATCACGAGTCCCATCACGCTACCGATCACCAGAATTTGACACTAACTCCAAATTCGTTCATCCTCGAATTAATCAGTGAATACATACTTTAAAAATATGATTTCACTTTTAAAAATCTTTGTTTTCGAAACCATTTCAGATAATATATTTAAAAACATAAATCATGATACTTGAAAATTCAACAAATAGTAAGTTTCCCTGTATTTTCAAATTTCCAGAAGAAGCTTGAATTTGTTTTGCTTAAAATTATTTTTAAAACTTCAAACATGTTTAACAAACATGTTTCATTTGAACCTCACCTCCTAGAGAAGAATAGAGAGGGAGCAGTTGATTTTCCTTTTAGTTTTAACAGGTTTGAAACTATAAAACCTGGAACAAAGAGTATTTGTTTATGTGTACTAACATGCACATATCATTTTTATGTATAAATATACTTGCACATACAAATTTTCAATCCACACTTCAATATCATTCACAACAGCATGTTTTCTAGTTCGGATCTTAAGAGGGTTTATTCACCTGAGTACTTTGAAACAGAGAAGAAATTCTGGAAATTGAGTTTGATTTGAAAATTTGGATTCTTGAATCTGGAATTTGCTTATTATTGATGACTTTTCTATGTTGTTTGTTTACAAACTTGGTTGTTTGCTTTTGATCTTTTATTTGAATTGCTTTATTGGTTCAAAGATTGAAGAAGCGTTTTGTTTAGATTTGGTTTGGAATGTTTTCTGGTTTTTTCTTTTTTCTTTTTTATTTGTTCAGGTTTTAATTTTTTTACAGGCTTTTGATTTTTGTTGTAGTGAAGATAAAAGAATGAAAAGGAGGAAGATGTTATGTTTATATAATCTTGTTTCTCATTTTAATTAATTTTCTCAAAAATAAAAACAACAAAATGACACTTGTTAATAAATTGATATGATCATTACACTTGTAAACTCATGTGTTAAAAATTAAACACTTGTTAAATTGGATGTCTTATTAACTAACACTTGTAATTTTACATGATTACAGTTGTTTTTAAATAAAATTTTGTATTACATTTTACTTATTTGTATAAATATATTCCTTTTATCATATATATAAAACTTTAAAAAAATAGGGTTTTAAAACTAATTTATACATTAATAAAAATCATACATATAAAATTTTCAATTCAAATTATCTTACTAAGGCATTCTTTTAAATTTTAAATTTCAAATATTTTTGAAATATTCATTAGTTTGAACTTTTTTAAAAACTAATTTCACATTGAATAAATTACATATTTATCACTTTAAATGCAAATAATTTTCCTAAGACCTTTATTTAAATTTTTAAATCCAAATTCAAATTCAAATTTGAATTGCAATCCATTCTATACATACATACATACATATATATATATATATATATATATATATATATATATATAAGTAAACAAACCCAATATTCATTTATTTTTGAAAATTTAAAATTAATCCAAATTAACTCTAAATTTTCATATTAATTATTAAATTAAATTAAATTTAAAAACAGGATCGTTACATGAGAGCAAAATAAGTGAGTGTTATTTGCATACTACAACGGGGATACTCCTTCTACAATGATTTTTTTCCTAAACAAGGAAGAAAGTAGTTTCTGGTAGCAAGGGAGAGAATTCTAGAGAAAACATCAACCGTACGGTTAAATAGGAGAGGTGATAAGTAGCCACCCTGCCAGAGACCTCTTTTCAATTGATTTTTGTTTTCATCGGTACCATTTACTAAGATAGCAAACGCGTTGGACTTTATGATAAGACTAATCCATTTTTTTTTGAGAAACCTCTAGATTTAAGAACTTCAAGTAAGAAATTCTATTCAATAGAGTCAAAGGCCCCAATAAAGTCAAATTTTCTAAGGGCGCATGTAATTTTTTCATGTTGACGATAGTTGATGAACTCTTGGGCCATTGCACCCTCATCCATAATGTATCGACCATGAATGAATGTTGTTGTGTTTTGTCGATTAATTTTCCATTTTGGGTCTAAGTCGGTTAGCTAACACCTTTGTGATTATTTTAACAAAGTAGTTAATCTTTTTTGTTTTGCCAATTACAGAATCTTATTCCAACTTCTTTGATCGGTTTTCTTAAAAACCAATCGCATAGTCCCGTAGTGAATGGGTATGCTATTTTATTTTAATTCTCTACTTTGTCTATCAACTCTCTTCAATATTGATAAACTGCCTTTATGATGTGGAACTATTCGGAGTATATCATACGACTTCTAGTGAGCTCTAGGTTCATTTATGAACTGTATCGCAACATCGTATCATATAACGATTCTCAACATTTATAATCACCCCTAGCTCAATTGTAAATTTATGCCTTTATTTATAATTCTTTTATTGCAACCTTATTCAAGGCGATGTACTTATCCTTTGATTGAATCGATCACTTTTTATTATTTGGAACATGTCTAGTTTAAAGTTCATAACTTAAGAGTGGACAAGAACTTAGGATTGGAATACTATACTCAATATCACTTATGAAGTTTGAATCCACTCACTCATTCATAAGGAGTTCATTGTTTCTATAAGCAATTCTACAGTATTTCACAAAAACTAGAGAACTTTTTAAACTATCATTTGGTAATCTTAATTCTAATTTGATACTTTCTCTATTATCGAATACATAAGCAAAATGTGATATTGTCGACATCATAATATGTATTGTGATTCTTATTATGCATAATCAACCCATCTTACATGCTCCATAATAAATAATTTAATACAGTGTCTATGTACCATTTTTAGGACATTCACGACATCCTTTTATAATGATTAAAAATGTTGTCTTTACCCTACATTAAGAGTTAACAACCAAACTGAAAAGATTTTAACTTGAATTTATCATTAACAATCATAAGTTTGATGTTTACTTATATTTTTAGAAACATTTTTGTATGTATTATTATTCTATCTTATAGACACAAGCTTGATCTGTATTTTGACCAAAATTCAAGCTATTTGATTCCTCTGTTAAAATACTTATTTAACTTTGATGCTTATCAAATGACACTTTCATATCATTTATTGGATTATATCTAATACTTACAAACTCAGTTATCCCTTCCACCGTCTTTGAGATATTTTGGTTGCTATATGCAAATAATATACTTTGAATCAGTATTTGAAATTTTTGTTTTAGCATATATGTACCAAAACTCAAAATCACACTAATTGATAAATTTTGTGGGTAAAATTCAAATAAGCTGAAGCTCAATAAATACATTAGTTTTAACAATTGAAATTTACGATGCTATTCTTGTTAACGTGGATTATATTCCAATTGCATTGATCGCCTTCTTGAAGATGCTTTTGTGACTGATGGATATATCCATTCGGGTATCATCATCAAAATCATATTTTTTTATTGTATCTGGAATCCATTTCAAATTTGGAAATAATGCCACATTGTAGAGCAAATACTCTTAATGACTTCTTTAAAAACAAGGAAGTTCTTTTCTCGATAGTTATAAAGTTCATAATTCTCTTTAATATGCTAGATTTATTATTTGATATTCTAATGTGTTGTGTCTATTTGGTTCGCATAGTATCATTCCATCCTTCTTTATCAGTTTTATCTTTGGATCATATTTGAATTCATTTTACTACCAATAATTTCCAAAAAAAATTCCTTCATTACGAAGTTGTTCTTTCTTGGAACAATAATTATTCCTCAATGCAACAAAATTAGTATTTATAAACATTTTAAGAGTTTCTATATATATAGGAAACCGATTTGGTTTTCAATTTACAAAACTTATATTCATAACATAAGTTTTCAATCAATATTGATCGGTCATAAACTCATTTGAGATGGTCCATACAAGATATCTCATAAGTAAATATTATGTGCATACTCTAGACTCACTCAATTTGTCAAATCCTTGACTTAGGATATGTAGGGGTATATTTTCAACCCTTATCGTCTATTGTCTCATAAAATATATTTTGAATTAAATTAAATTTAACCTTATATACCTAGTCTTAAGTACACATCCTCGTAGACAGACGTAAACTCAACTTCACTCATCATAACAAAGTCCAATTCCTCCTTATCGATACATCATCATGTAACATAGGAAGGAGTGACTTTTGAGATATAATCTTATTCGTTCTTAAGTGCATTTGGAACTCTTTTCCAACACATTCACATATTCGACCAAGTTGAATTGTTTTATTGCTTTTGCATGTAATGTTTTCTATTTCCATTATGTATTCTATGAACATATCAAAAATACACTACTTGTGTATCAAATACACATATTCAGTTCTACGATATTTCATTTGTGAATTTATCGAAGTAAGTGGTTCTATTTTAATAATATTAAACTTTGAATTACAAACGTCTGTATGCATCTATTGAGGAGTTAATCAACTCTTTTGTCGCTCCCAGTGAATAGTTGCTTTGTCCTTAATTTTCTGAGATATAACTCATCAGTACCATATAATTCATGAGTATCATATAAATTCATAATCATTTGATTTGAAGAATTATTCCTTAAAAACCGTGGCTTAGTCCATAATTCCAAAAATAATTGTAATTTTTTTATATACATCAATGTTATGTGGCTAATGCAACAAATGCAATTATTTTGATAGATTTATTTAATAATGACATTCAATATATATATATATATATATAATATTTATTGTCAGTCAATACTAAAAAAGGTTATTATTTCATAAATATATTTGGTATACTTACGAAAACAAATTTTCTTTAATATCATGGTGCATCCACTCATAAGTATTATCTTTCACGCTTTCACTATTTTCGCGATTACTACAACATCACATGAAATATAAACTTTCATTTAACTATTTATTTCTTTAATGTAACCGGTTTATAGTCATGAGCTTTTTTATAATATATTTTAAACTCATAGAAATAACCTTTATAAAAACAATTTTCCATAGTATAACCTAGTTGGAATAGATATTCCATATTAAATAACTTTTAGTATTTTATACAATTCTTGTTTATGATGTCCCTTTGTGAAATATAGGTGATTATTCACTCTCTTCATCCAATCATGCCTAAGTTATATCCACCATCATACATTCGCTTTCCTTTCTAAAATGGCCAAACCATTCAAAGGAGCTCCTTATTATAATCAATCATATTGAATAAACAACTTTGGATTACAGTTTATTTGATTTTTTATGATGAACTAGTAACATTAAAGTTTCATAAATTATGAATTGCGACCATTCACCATATAGCATGTAATGACTCAAAAATTTACCTTTGTTAATATTAAAGTAATTAAAAATAAATTTTTAATAGAAGAGGTAATTGAGTATCGTAGTAATAACCAGTGCGAATGTCTTTCTGAGATGATCATTTCGATATATAATTTCGATATATTTGAAGTTACAGTTTGCCAAATAGAGGCGATATAGTGTTTAAATAGTGTAGGTAGCTGTTTCGGGTCAAACTGGATAAACAACCCATAACCTAGCCTAACAACTATATAATTAAGGCTACAAAATCCTAGCCATACCTTTATCTTCAATTTTCTTTGTTAATCCCGAAATCCCTTCTAATTATAGTTTAATGGCAGATGATTTTTGCTGATTATAGATTGATTTAAAGTTTAAATTTCTTAAACCTCTATATATTATATATCGTAGCGAAGCTCTTGACGAATAGAGTTGACAGTGGTGTTCATTTATCCAAAACCAAATGAGTCATGGGAAATCATGGTTATAGATCTTAGGCGGCGAAACCCTTGGTTAGATTTTGATTTTTTATTCGATCAATTATTGACCAAATTGAAGTTGTAGGATTATGGATCTTGATGATTGGAGTCAAACTAAGGTTATTTGAGGTCCTATTTTCCATTATAACATTGGAATTTGATCGTGGAAGGGCATATAAGTACATCGATGGTGGTGGAGACAGGCGTCTAGACCATCGCGGTCAGATATAAGACGGCAAGGCAGTGGTCTTGATGGTCCTCGATACCGTCAATTTAGTCGAAGGCGACTGGTTAGGGAGGTCAAAAATAGGACCTGGTGGGATGAAGAGGAGGATTGGGTATTCGGTCTTACTATAGCATAGGTTGAAGGACAGTGTATGTACCAATATGCCATTTGATTGTTTTATATTAATTTAAAATTTGATATTATTAAATCTCCATAACATTTCCGTACAAACTCCAATTCGTGTGGGGTTTCTTTTATTAGACTCGTATTATAATTCTAGACGATATGGTGCCTGTATTTCTAAGTTCGAAGACTGTTAAAAAATCACATTGGCATGAATTATCTAATTTAATTAATTAAAATTTAAATTATAAAATATATAACCATTGATAAAAAAATAATTGATGATGTAAATTATATTTATGGATGAATGTTTAATTAAAACATTATTTTGAATGCATTGTGCGTTGCTGGATAATTTTTATCGACTGAAATGTTTTTGGATGTTTAATTATAATTAATTGTGGATTTGAATTGGAAAATGTTAAGTGAAATGAAATGAATAATATCGAGATGGTTACGTAAATAAATAATAAATATGGTTATTTATAGATTTTAAATGATTTATGTAAGTAATGATGATTTAACAAATTTTACTAAAACTAAAGTATGAATTTAAATAAGGTAATTATTTATGAATTTCTATGGAAAAAATTGTAAATAATAACGTAAATTATATATAATCGATATTTTGAAATTTTAGTATTTAGAAAGTGGTTTAAGATAATAATAAGGTTTAAAATGCGAATTGGTGAAGATTATTATTTTGGATTTCAAAATAGTGGGTCGTCACACTTGGTATCAAAGCTTAGATTCAATGATTTCCTGAGCCTTGGATAGGTTTAAAGCAATTAGGTCTGTTTATTCCATATCCTAGTTTGTGTTAAAATATAAATGAGAGAGCAGTTGATTGGTGCTTTCAGTAAGGGTTTCTTTGTTTAACCACTGTTACCTCACCCTAAAATGATGTTTATTCATGACGATCTTTTTATAGAAAATAATATAGTTGAAGTGGGGTATGCCGAATATTTATAAGGGAGTTAAGTGTTGGTTATAACCTAAGTAAAACACACTTGATGTTAAATTAATATAACCTAACCCAAATAAGATGAAGCCACTTTTATTTTTAAATGAATAATATTTATTTGAAAATTTTATGATGTATAGATTTGTAATTTTTAAACATATTTTACTAAAAGGGGAAATTACTTACTTTTGATATGAATGGGTCCATTAAATTTTTTATTGAAAGTTGAAGGATTTAATGAAGTGAAATAAAATATTTTATATGAAAATGTTTTAGTAAAAGGTGTTTTAACTAGATATTTGAAGTCAAATTTATCCTTTAGAGGAATAATTTAGTGTGGGAAAAATTAGTTTGTTTTTTAAACATCTTTTGGAAAATATTTTTATAATGGTGTTATGGTTTAGGAACTACATGGAAGGAAATGAGGATTTTATCTACGGAAAGAGAAATTTTTAATAGAAAGTGTTCTAATTGAGAATATTTTATTTCGAAAGAAATTTTTTAATGACGACATCTTAGAAAAAAACTATTTTTATTTGGCAATATCTTTTGATCTAGGTATGTGCTGAAAAAATATTTTATATCCTTATTATAAATATGGATGCTTTGTAAAAATATTTTTTGGAGTATATTTTGAAAACAAGAAATATTTTCGTTAAAAGGCATTTAAAAAAAACTGTAAAGTTAGAGGAGTATTTGTTTAAAAGGGCGTTTTGAGGAAGAAAACTATTCCAATGATCGCAAAGGATTTAAAAATGTTTTTGTTGAAAGTACCTTATTAGGGAGTATCCAATGAGAACCCTTTTTTTTTAGAAAAATGTATATTTTGTTAAAACATTCTTTATGGTGAATGTTATTTGATTTAAATGAGAATTATTTTAAAGATACTTTACGAGAAAGTTATTCCCTTGAAAAGATACGTTATTTTATAGGATTATGTAGTATAGTGTGTAATTTTTTTTTGAGAAACTAGTTTATTGGTAGGAATATTTGGAAATAGTTTAATAGAAGTATCCTTGCTTGAGAATTATTTTTCCAAGTAAATAATGTGGTAATATAACGTTTTTGGACAAAGGGTTTTGGTTGAAAAAGACATAAGTTGAAAATTATTTTATTAAGGATATATTTGATGATATATCATTAAGAAATGATGTATTATGAAACATTTAGTTTTATCCTTGAGAAAAATACTTTACTAAGACGAGGATGATTTTATTTGAAAAGGAAATGGTTGAAAACATAAAATATTAAATTAGATAACGAACTTTAATGTTGTTTGTTAAAAAAGATGTTTAACTAAAGAGATGTTTTACTCGACCTTTTTAGCTAAGAACTATAAAACTAGACTATGCAACATGAACTGTAAAATGATAGGGTAAGATGAGTTTTGAGTTTGCCTGACGTTGATTATTACGAGGTTACCCTTATGCCTGTTTTTTTGCAGTTTTCCTTAATGTGCTATAATGATATCTAGTTATTCCCTTCCACGAAGAGAGCAGGGTTATGAAGAAGGGACCGTTTATTTCGATGTTTGGGATAGTCACCTTGTTGCTTATATTTTTTTGCTTTGGATGAATTGTTTGTATTGCATTGTTATTTGTTAAACTAATTGCAATTACAAAAATTTAGCTGCTTATTTTTCCATATTTATTTATCAATTATATTGTGCTTGTTGGAATTTATCTCTTATGGCTATATCATGTTGTTCTACTATGACTGGTTTTAATTGTTATTTTTTCAATGTTTATTTAATTAATCTATGTCATGCTTGTTTGAATTATTTTTATCAATTGCATTATGTTGTTAATTATTTGTTATACCATGACTGATATTTAATTTTGTATTTTTTTAGTTGTTTTTTGTTTGATGTTCATTTATTAATTTACATGTAACGACCCGTAATTTTCGATAATTAAAAATTGTTAATTTATTAGGGTTTAATGATTTAGTGCTGGTAGAAATAAAAATTCGTGATTTAATAATAAGAATATAGCTAGAATAAAATGTAATAGTATTAATTTAAGATAATATATAACGGCTTTAAATGTAATTCCAATTAATTGGAATGATTAAAAGTTACAATTAGTCATAGAATGTAAATTAGTTGTAGTAATGTGTTTATTTATTGATAACTGGACTAAAAGAGTAATTGATAATTTAAAGGTTGTATTAATTTACGAAATAATGTGCAATGGATTGTAATTGGATAAATTTAGTGTTGTAGTAGAAATTATAATACTTGCTGTGGATAATAAACTTATAACATGTGACTAAAAGTTAATGGTGACAATTATTATATGCAACCTATTTATTTAATCTGTTAACTTAAAATTGAAATCAATAGCAATTAATTCACTTAATTAGTGCGGTTAATGTAGGTTAAATTGATAATTATAGAATATTAATTCAATAAGATGTAACCAATGTAACATTTGTTCATAGTATTATAATTTATTGAATAAAAGGAATTGAAATCAAGTTTGATATTACTGGAATTTAAGCTATAGTAAATGGACTTATTGCAATTTAATGTAATTGAATACTATAATGAAAAATAAGATGATAATTATAGAAGGTTAGTGTAACAAGATATAAACAATGATAACTATGTCTGTAGAGTAATAATTGTTACAACAAAAGTGTTACCCGGCTACTTGGCCTGGCTACGAAGCGACAGTTGTAGAGGTTATGGTTGAACCTAGACGTGACTCAAGCCAAGGTAGGAATGGAAGTATAAGGGTTCGATGTAACTCGATTAGTTTGTTATATTAAGTGGATCGGCCTTTAGACGTAGTTCGTTATGTATGGATCGATATGGGTGGCTTGGTCAAGGAAGGAAGACCATGCATGGATTGACTAAGCTAGATCGGCAAGTATCATTTGGTCATGGTAAGAAAGCCAAGGTGGGTTGGTCGGATGAGGTTCGGCACTTGTGGGTCAGCCTTAATTATTTGGCAAGTGTGGATCGGCCGTGTTCATCCGGCATTGATGGTTAGGTTAGAGTGGATTGGCCTTTAGTGGTTCGACAATATGTGGTTTGGCCTCGAAAGGATTGTTTCAGGTGGATCGACCTTTAGTGGTTCAACAATATGGGATTGGTCAACATTACTAGAAATTAGGAATGAGGGAATGGATCGGCATGAGCATAAAACGAGTTACTTTGGGCCAAAGGCTAGGTTGCTTCGGGCGATAGTGAGATCTACTCTGAGTCAACTTCTAGAGAATCTAGGATTGGCATGAGTAGATCGGTAGTAGTGGATCGTCATGTGAAGTTTGGTCTACCTAACCTATTAGCTATGAGCCGAACTGTTTTAGTCATAGGCTTGGACGGACGAACCAGCCTATCTTCGTCTATAAATAGAGGGACAGGGGTCCATTTTCAGGGACGTTGGTGGGGAGAACTCCAGGGATACTCTGCCATTTTCTATACTCACTTCTTTTCTGTTAAAACTTGTACTTAAGTTGTTTTTTTTATAGATTGTATCTGTATTTAAGTGATTGGAAAAGTAATGAAGATTATATTCAAAGTGAACGTAAGCAATTATGCTGAACCACTATAAATCTGATGTTCTCGTTTTTTTGTTTTTTTGCATTCAATTGTGTTACTACTCTGCTTTAATTTACTTTCTTCATTAATCTCTCTAAAACAATTCTATACAAGGTGTTAGTGACCAATTATGGTGCTAACATTTTGATGCTTTCACTGTGAATTGAATTCTCAGCTTGATTGGATCTCATCACCCACTAGTGAATTTCCATATTCGTGAGATTGACACAGTTATTTAGCAGCAAACTTTCTATTCTACTCAAGTTTGAAAGAAATCTAAAGGAAGCTGACAGCCATAGTCTGGAAATTAAGTCTTCCCTTTTTTGGAGGATTTGATTATGCTAACGGTCCTGGTCAGAGTTGATCATGTATTCATGTTCGTATGGAAGGGATCGGATTCACTGATGTACGCAAGATCTTGGGATTGGATGTCGAAGTTTGCACTCAAGTTAAATGAAGGCCGACACTTCTCTGAAGGCAATTCAGCTGATCTCTCATATGGTCGAACCTTACCAAGGCAAATAGGTATATGCTGATCGCTTCAGAAAAGGTATATGTCGATCGCTCTAGAAAAGGTATGTTGATAGCTTCAGAAAAGGTGTATGTCGACTGCTCCAGAAAAGGTGCATGTTGACCGCCTCAGAAAGCGTATATGCCGAGCGCCTTAGAAAAGGTATATGCCGATCACTCCAGAAATGGTATATGTCGACCGCTCCAGAAAAGGTGTATGCCGATCGCTCCAGAAAAGGTGTATGACAATCATCTCAAAAAGCGTATATGCCGATCGCCTCAAAAAGTGTACATGCCGATCACCTCAAAAAGCATATACGCCGATCGCCTCAGTAAAGGTATACGTCGATCGCTCCAGAAAAGGTGTATGCCGACTGCTCTAGAAAAGGTGTATACCGACCGCTTTAAAAAAGGTAAATGCCAACCACCTCAGAAAAGGTATACGACGATCGCTCCAGAAAGGGTGTATGCCAACCGCTCCAGAAAAGGTGTATGCTGACCGCTCCAGAAAGGGTGTATGTCGACCACTCCAGAAAAGGTATACGCCGACCGCTCCAGAAAAGGTATATGACGACCGCCCCCGAAAAGGTATATGCCGATCGCTCTAGAAAAGGTGTACGCCTACCGCTCCGGAAAAGGTGTATGCCTACCGCTCCAAAAAAGGTGTACGCCCACCACTCCAGAAAAGGCGTATGCTTATCGCCCTAGAAAAGGTATATGCCGAATGCTACAGAAATGGTATATGTCGATCGCTCCAGAAAAGGTATATGTCGACCCTCCCCAGTTCATACCCACCCAGTGTTACCGATAGTATGTATACCGATCCTTCTAGTGTATACTGATCCCTCTACTATATACTGATCCCTCTCTTAAAAAACCATCCGACTGGTCCCTATACCAAAAAAGGGATCGGGAATGACCCTTATTTTTGAGAAAAAATTTTTCGGGTACGACTCAAATTTAGGAAAAACTCAACGTAGTGGACGAACATTCTATCCACTTCCCTTGCATCCTATGACCAACCAGGGCAAGAGGATCAAGCGGCAGCTTATGAATGGCAACAAGGGAACGGACAAGCAACCACTACTCAATCGATACTCCCAAAGGTTGGAGAATATAGATGATATGAATCTAGGCAAACGCCAAGATGACTCCAATCACCATTCTTCACTGACCCAGCACTACTAATTTTGTGACTCCAAGCAAACCAATGTTTGACTCTAAGTAATCTGTTCCAAATGCTAACAAGGATATCATACTGATCGCGTTTGAGGGGAGCCGACCTTTAGATATATTTTGGCAGCTACTTAGCTGGAGAACCTCCTACGACCATGGATCATTTATACTACAAAATGAATTAGAACCAAAGTAAGGAGGAATGGAGCAGACTAGGAAAAATAACAATGCATGCCCGTTGGCTAAGGACACTGATTCTAATAGTCAAAACAAGATTTCAGAATTTGACTCATATGCTCTTTGAAAGATTCAATCGATAGCCTCTGCTTGGAGACTCGCGACTTAGAGTGGTACTGAAAACCAACCTTGAGAGGGTCCGCCGAAGTCTAAAGAAAATCAGGGGAATGTTGTATATTCCAAGATGCACATTGATCCTAGCACTAGCGATTACAAACAAAACCGAGGTGTGATCGGATAGCTGATTCAAAAAGGAAAGCTTCTATAGTACATGCAAGCCTTGTAGAATGGCGAGCCAAGAACTTCGTATTCCCATCGATAATGAACTCTAATTACCAGTTGGACCGTTGGCAGTCAAAATCCCGCTAAAAAGGGCTAGGGGCAGAGTTAAATAGCGAGCACACAATGCTACTCCACTTATCAATGAGATTTATACCAA
Source organism: Allium cepa (assembly GCA_030765085.1). Lineage (NCBI taxonomy): Eukaryota > Viridiplantae > Streptophyta > Magnoliopsida > Asparagales > Amaryllidaceae > Allium > Allium cepa. The sequence goes on along the minus strand of CM060935.1, from coordinate 693,016,207 downwards.
TCTCCTTTGGATTATTCCTATTTCAATTTCAATTGTCCTTTGAATTACAAACAACTTGAACTAAACTCCTTCAAAAACGATGCAGGTGACCAAGTATTCAGATTGGCCACCAAACCATCCACACAAACCTTGATCGAACCTGTGGAGTTTCATCAATACGAGCATGATTCGATCGCTCATCTGCCTTTGATATGGGCCAAGGACTAGAGATTGAAAAGCTCGTCAAGGTCAGAGCCCAATACAAAGCGAACATGACCGACCGTCTATTCATCGACCTCCACATTCGACTTGGAGACCTAAGCAAGGCTTGGGATGAATATGGCCCGATCATCCACTCAAATCGAGTCATAGAAAAAAGTTTGACAAAATACAAATGCTTCTCTTAAAGCTAATGATGCGGGGATCTGTCTAGAGTGGCCGTGATTTGATCATCTACACATCAAATCCTACCCTGAACACAAAAGGTAGTTTGAAAGCTCGACTTGAAGTAGATGTGATGGATTGCCTACTCGTTAACCATCGCTTTCAATACATGGACTTGACTGCACCTTGAAACATATGCAACTTACTTTGTCTACTAAATAATCCATTATGCTCGTTTTCTTTTCTAGAAAGAGATATGAAGAAAATTATGCGTGGCTTAATTATCCAACCCCATCATGGATGTGATCCAACCATCTATCGTATACCTACTTCCTTGACTTGATTGGAAGAGCTACAATCAACAAGCGAACGAGAATTGACCATCTATTTACAAGTTTCGTCCTTGATGCTACAGGCATAGTCCCATTCCATCCGTAAATGCCATTCGATCGTTCATTCAACAACATTAGCCTCGATACGGTAAATGAAATACAAATCGAACTGGTGGAAATATGACCGTTCTCAACAAAAATCTCTAAGTCTCTTAAGCAGATAAGAGTATCTGAGTCCCTACAGCACGGATTAGAGTATAACTGAATTGACAAAAATCTCTAAGTCCCTAAAGCAGACAAGAGTACTCTGAGTCCCTAGAGCGCGGACTTGAGTATAAACGACTTGAGAAAAATCTCTAAGTCCCTGAAGCGGACTTGAGTACTTTGAGTCCCCAGAGCGCGGATTAGAGTATAAACAAATTGATGAAAATCTCTAAGTCCCTAAAGCAGACTAGAGTACTCTGAGTCCCCAGAGCGCAGACTGGAGTATAAACCGTTATCCCGCCTTTTCGCAAGGCCGAGATATCAAAGAACTGGTTACAAGTTCAGGATCAATCATCCTGGATATCGAGCACGCATAGATTCGCCATGGATGTCGATGAATTTTGTCCAAGTCTGAATCAAGCTGCAACTGACAAACATGATAAACTAAGCCAGCATTCCAAATTTTCAAGCCAATCCGAGTACATATGCTCAAGATAGGATCGATGCAAGTTGAAGGAAAAAGCCACATTTTCGTATCCATTGGAAAGATTAACTTCGTATCGATAGGGTCCGTATCCATCATCACATCTCAATTCGTATCTATCAAGTTCGCACCGATCAAGTTGGAATCCATCATGGAGCCTCGGCTCGCATCGATTAAGTTCGAATCCATCAAGGAGCCTCGGTTCGCACAGATCAAGTTTGTATCCATCAACAGAGCACGCGTTTCATATCGATCGGCTAGGTCCTATTTCGATCCATCCAGCTAGACACAGTCCGTATCCATGGATGAGCTACTATTCGAATACATCATCTTTGTATCGATCAGGGATACAATACCCTCATATCCATCTGTCTCGAATCCATCAGATTCTGTTAGTTCAAATCCATTAGGCAACTGCTCTTCGTATCCATCAGATGACTTTGCTTTGCATCCATCAGACAGTGGCTACTTCGTGTCCATTAGGGGCTCTTGTTCGAATCCAAGTCCGATGGCTTGCTCGTGTCCATCAAGTATCTACTTGGCTCGTATCCATCGAGGAAATTCCTATTCGTAACCATCTGTCTCCATTGGTTCGTATCCATCAATGTTATTGCTGTTCGAATCCATCGAGTTATCATTACATTCGTATCCATCAACACGAATTAGGTAATGGACTTCGATGCAAACGAGGCGAGATTCATGGAGTCGAAATGGTCAACTCGGAGCAAAAAGGGGATCGATGCGAGGAATGCGCGTCATCACAGAGGCACGTGTGCCATCGATTCGAAGTGGATCGATTCGAATTGATGGATTCAAACCAAACAGCCAACGAAAAACTCAAGATCGCATCGATCATAACTCAAGATCCACTAATCCAAATGTTATGAAATTTTCACAGAAGCTTACACACAAGCCAAGGAATGTTCTTGCCAAGTTTCAGCTCAATTAGACCAATTCTTGATCGATACGAAATCACTTCGTATCGATCACAGATTGAGTCAAAACTTGGTGGGATCGATCGCCTGGGCCCACTCACATGCCAGAAGGAGTCTCCCAAAGTTTGAGCGAGATATTAGCCTCCTACGCCTATAAATAGCCCCCTGAAGCCTACAGAAAAAGGATATCTTTTGGTTCTGAAGCGCACAGGCTCTGCCGGATCTAAAGTTACATCCTACCCTTGCTGTTGAATTCGAATTCCAAGCTATACTTTACTGTTGTTCGTTGTACTTGCTTGTAATCGTTGAAAGAGAATCAATAAAATCCCAAAAACTTCATAGTGGATGTAGGCAACACGCCGAACCACTCTAAAACTACGTGTCTGTGCATTTGTGTTATTGTTTACTAGAGTTTTTGTTAGATAATCTTCGTTTTACATTTATATTCTTCACTTTTATCTCTTCAAAAACTTTCGAAGAGTGTTGTACCCAAATTTGGTACAAACGTAAACGACTTGAGAAAAATCTCTAAGTCCCTGAAGCGAACTTGATTACTCTGAGTCCCCAGAGTGCGGACTAGAGTGTAAATGAATTGACGAAAATTTCTATGTTCCTAAAGCGGACTAGAATACTTTGAGTCCCCAAAGCATGGACTGGAGTATAAATGACTTGAAGAAAAGTCCCTGAAGAGGATTAGAGTATTCTGAGTCCCTGAAGCGGACTAGTGTATAAATGAGTTGAGAAAAATCTCTAAGTCCTTGAAGCGAGTACTATGTGTCCTAGAGCGCGGACTAGAGTATAAATGACTTATTGAAAATATCTAAGTCCTTGAAGCGTACTAGAATAATCGAAGTCCCTTGAACGTGGACTAGAGTATAAATGACTTGACGAAAATCTCTACATCCCAAATTGTGGACTAGAGCATAAACCGTTCGACAAATCTCTATGTCCCTAGAGCATGGACTGAAGCATGAACACAAATTGGGCACAAGTGGACCAGGGGAAGAATTACTCTAAGTCATCAGAATGCAGAGTGGCATATAAACATCGACAAATAGATGAGTGGATTCCGACCATTCTCTATTCCGCAAATTTCGGTACGAAATCGACAGAAGGAGTATTAACTCACTAAGGATGTAGTTTGACCATCCGACTTGTGGCTTGGCCAAATCGATGCTGGGACCAGTATTACAAATCTCTAAAAGCTGAATACAATAGCTTATTATAGCTCTAGCTTGGCGTTCTTTAAAACTTAAGGCAACAACTGCAAGAGGCCTCAATACAGAACCAAGCAAATGGCACCTACGCTATGGGAATATCATCCTTTAAATCGAGGGTCAATATCGATCTATACCAAGCACATACTAATGTGACCCAAACATCCCTTGAAAAACTATAACCACCAGAGTGGGGAAGGAGATTAAACCGCGAGGACTTGGTCACTAATTCTCCAGCACCCTCCTTCGGTCCATCAGGAGGAGTATGAAACTGGATAAGCATGACCCGATTGCACTTAAGAAAACTTTACCCCAAAATCTGATTACAGAACATGAACTAAAGAGGACGTGATTGACCGTCTAGTACCCAACATACGCCCAGAAACTGACGAGGTATCAAAGTATTCCCCTTGGAATGAAAAACAACAATACAATCTAGGATAGGCTAGACTCAGCCTCCCATCAACTGACCTGAATCCACGATTCAATGGGAAAGAGAGTAAAGCTAAAGTGGGCATGGATGGCTATCCTACTTATCGGTATATGTCCCAGACTTGGGTGCACGAGTGAGATGCAGGATGAATGTGAACCGACTATTCACCGATCAACTCTATGTCTTTGGAGTTTAGGCGGGAAAATAAACATAGCTAGGATGAGACTCAACCATCCACGTAGTACATTTATCAACCCAAGACTGGGAGCAAAAGCATGATCATCCAAAGACTGGCTGCGATAGTTCAATATTGAAACTTATATACAGTGTTTACAACTACTCAAGGATATGACCGAAAGAATGCCTAGAGATAGAATCATTAAATCAATACATAAGCTCGTGGGCAACTGACTATCACTTCAACTCCAAGGTCGGGCAAAGGATCATGAATGCGTTGACTGGAAAGGGCGTTACTCGAATATAAAACAAATTCAAACTCAAAGAAAGATCCAGCTATGCAGCTTCAAGCAACTCGAGGTTGACCCCTATTCGAAATTTTCTTCAACGTGCTTCTAAGCTTGATCTTTGGCCATTTGCAAATAATCGATCTGAGCATTCAGAGCCCATCACTATCAAACTTAATAACTCATGACAAGACTTTAGGATTCGACCATAGTAACCATCAACATTGACCATCCCAACCATATTTCACATTGAATGTTACACAAAATAGTTACATGTGAACTCCAAGAATCCAAGATTGCTCCCGCTAACTTGACAGTTTACATTACAGTTAGCCATGGCGACCCTTCATGGGTGTTGAAGATCGGATCGCAGCTCAGTGCAATGATGATAAAAGAATTAGTTGGATTTATCCGAATCAATGATGATATGTTCCCTTGGACCCATTCTAACATGCGTGTGTGATTTCACTGACTACCGCGAGCCATGTATTGAATATCGACCCGAAGCTATAAAAGCTAGCGTAATGTTTATTGATTTCATCATGAAAGCTCCACTCTTACTTTGAGGCTTACCCCATTAACGTCTATGCCTAACAGCCATTATGACAAGTCATACAACGACCTAAGACATTTGAAAGGCTACTTTAATAGAATATCAAACCAAGCCAATTCGTAACACTTATTTCCCTCGAAGAGATATCCGAGGATGGAAATTAGCAGACCTCATATCTGAATTCACTACATCGGACGGCTACTCGAAGAGTAGTGGAGAACCAACCAACAGATGGAAAATGTACATGGATGGAACATCCAATGATCGGTGTTAGGTGCAGGAGCCGTGTTAATGATTCCTGAGGAACAATCGATCTGCTATGTCCTGAAACTCGATTTTCTTGTAACAAACAACGTTGCTTATTATGAAGCATCGATCGCCTACCTCAGCCTTGCTAGAGAGCTTGGAGTGGAAACTTCACATATTTTTGTGATTCCTGATTGGTAGTATGCAAAGTTAGGTAAGTTAATCTCGCCGGGGGCATTATCTCGCTCCCTTATCTCGGTCAGGTCCAAGTGCTACTAGTCGACTTCGCATATTACATCATTACACACATCCTCAAGAACGAAATGAAAAGAGTAAAGTCATTGGCCAAGCTGGCCAGTTTCAGGGACGTGCAACATTGTTTCGGTCAAAATACTTATTCCAAGCATTGACGGATGGAGATCGGCCAGATCTTGGAGACTGAGCCAGAAAAGGGCATCATGGTTGACTCCTATCAAAGACTATCTACAATGAGGGATTCTTACTAAATGGGGGAATGAAAAACGACAGATCCTCTTTAAAGCTTCATGCCAAATCATCTAAGAAGTGGTCATGTGTAGAAAAGAGTTTATCCATTCCCATTCTTCGGTATATCACCCACGATGATACCAAATAAGTCTTAAGTGAAGTCTACGAAGAAGAATGCGGCGATTACATTAGAGGGAAAACCCTAACAAAAAATACTCTACTACTGGTATTATTGGTCAACTATTAATCAAGATGCGGTTGATCATGCTAGATAATGGAAAGAGTGCAAGATGTTAGCAAAAAAAATCCAGGATCAGTCAAAATAACTAGAAGTTAGGAATGAAGGAATGGATCGGCATGAGCATAAAAACGAGTTACTTCATGCTAAAGGCTAGATTGCTTCGGGCAACTGTAAGATCTACTCCGAGTCAACATCCAGAGAATTCAGGATAGGCCTGGACGGACGAACTAGCCTATCTTCATCTATAAATAAAGGGGCAGGGTCCAGTTTCAGGGACCTTGGGGCGGAGACCTCTAAGGATAATCTGCCATTTTCTGTACTCAATTCTTTTCTATTACAATTTGTACTAAAATTGTTTGTTTATGGATAGTATCTGTATTCAAGTGAGTGGAAAAGTACTGAAGATTATATTCAAAGTGGATGTAGGCAATTATGCTGAACCATTGTAAATCTGGTGTTATTTTTTTGTTCCTTTTGCATTCAACTGTGTTACTTCTCTGCTTTAATTTACTTTCTTCATTAATCTCTTTATAGAATTCTATTCTAGGGTATTGGTGGCCAATTTTGGTGCTAACAAAAAGCCTGAAATCAAATTTAAAATAATTTATTGGAATTTAATTTTGATTAATTGGATATAATTATAATTGAAATTTAACACTATAATTAGTGAAATATTAAACACTAATTTGATATATACATTTTGCTATAAGTTATTATAAATGTCTAAATAATCAAAAATGATGAAATTGGTTAGTATATAAATACTGAACTAAAAGTCATTAATTAATTTAATATTAATATATTTAATTAACGTTAAAACTAGCCATTTTAGCCACTGGATTTCGACGAAACCAGTTTCATCGGATCTGTAATATTGTAAGGTTTCAAATTTCACAGCGATCGAACTTGTCGTTTGATCGTACGGACTCGAAACGCATAGAAATCAATTTAATTAAATTTAATTGAAATCAATTTGAAATAAGCTGATTTTTAAAGCCAACTTCTTCACATGACGAAATTAGGACCCGAAATCTGTTGCATTGAGTTTAAATTATCGAAAACATCTATTTTGATCTATGGGATGACCCATTTTCATTTCAGTAGCGAAATGGGCTTTACTGGTCGTTTATTGTTAAATTTTCAAATCAATCTAGTCCATTCACTTCTATTTCCGACCTGCCTGTATATAGCCCGTTATAAACCCTAGTTATTTCTTATTCCATTTGTCTGTACGTACAATTCTATCTGCTTCCTCATTGCAATGGAAGACAAACCAAACCCAATTCCAAATTCAAATTGCAAATCAAAATCAAATCAAAAAAACTCCTCCTAACCATATGAAATTATATGTAAATTTAAAGCTCTCGAGGAGCACAAATCAAATCTGTAGTCTGTTTTTTGATTTGGATTTATGTGTGGCCTAAATTTAATGATTTAGTTTTGATCGTTCTTCGTGCATTGATCAACTTCGTTGGATCATCGGATGAAGGTTACTGTTGCAGAGAGATGGTTGAGTGGAGTTCATATGGGGGGTTCGCATGTCTTTTCAATGGTTTGATCGATGGGAATAAATGGATTAAAGTTAAAACATCAAGGCGGCGGCTGCTTGTTTTTAGCGTCAACCGAGGCAACCGGGGTCGTAGCCTTGGGGGAATGTCGATAGCGAGGTCTGAGTGGCCACGATGGTCGGTGGCGGTGTGGTGAGATGATAGATGGGAGGCAACGCAGTTTTTTACAAAGATGAGGATAGGGTCCGAACGGTTAAGATGGAGAGATGACGTTGACGTGGCGTTTGGTAATGTTAATTCTTTTTTATTTCAATTTCAACTCATTCAAACGACCATAACTTCTTCATACGAGGTTAATTCACATGCGGTTTGTTTCGTTGGGACCGTATCGAAATTGCAGACATTTGACGCCGGTATGGACGAATTCTAGGACTGTTTGAATTTTGGTTCTAAATTGGATTTTTATTTGATTTAAAATTGAAGATGAGTGTTTTAACCCACCCACAATTACTTAACTATCTTATGTTAATTAAATTAAATTTATGAGGTGATTTGAAATTAATTGATCGATGTTTGATATGTTTAAATTGTCAGTCTAGTTAAATTTGCCTTTTATCGCATTTAATCGTCGTTTAATTTAATATTGAATTTAAATTGTCAATTAATACCTGTTATTGATTTTCAGTTTTTTGGTGATGTTTATCGATCGATTTAGATGATGATTGTGATGAATGTTTGATTGTTGATATTGTATTGACTGGATGATTTTATTTTATATTGTTATAAACTGCAAGTTCCCTATGGGTTGAAATGATACATACCCGAACAATCTATAGATTAGGGAAAAATCATTATGGGTTGAAATGATAGACTCGAACGATTTTATGGATTTTTATTTAATTTGGGATTACAGTTTGAAATGATATATAACCGTAAAATTTAAATTGCGGATTGAAATGATAAATATCCGTATCACTTGACCGTAGGGTAGAAAATTATATACGGACATCGGATTAGTTAAGTTAAATGATTTTTGAATCTTTGAAATTTTGAATTCGGTTAACTGGTATTTTAAAATAGAAATTGATTTATATGAACTGAATTATTTTCATTAATCCAAGTGTAAATGTTGAAATTGGAATTGATTTAATGAATCGTTCAAAGGATTTAAATTGAAATTTCAAAGTTGAAGTGTCTAATATGAATGAATTTATCGAAATTGAGTTATTGAAACTGTTTGGTTGGAACATTGAAATATATTTTAAACTGATTTATACTATCTTAATCAACTGAATTATTTCAATTTTTTTCCATCTATTATAACCTATTTAACCCATTTTAATCTATTTTTCCTATTTTAAACCAATTAAATCTATTAAATTTATTTTAAATCTAATTAATATCATTTAAATATATTTAATCTATATTTAATATATTTGGATCATTTCAAACTCATTAAATCAAATTTAATTCTATTTAAACTATTTTTACCATTTAAACTATTTTAAATCTATTTAAAATATTTTGAAACTATATAAAATATATATAATTACCTAAACTATTTTTCAAAGTATTAGACTGCGTAAAATGAAGTATTTATATTTAAATCCTTGATGATGATACGACTTAAGTTGGATTTTGGAATTGATACCTTTTGGTGAAATGACATACTTGTGTGAATAAGATGATTTTGAAACGAAGAACTAATTAACATAACTTATCGATAATTTCAAAGTGAATGTGAATTTCAAAAGTGAATATGATTTGGAAGTGAACATGATTTTGAAAGTGAATACGTTTGAAGTGAATATGGTTCGAAAGTGAACATGATTTGGAAGTGAGCATGGTTTTGAAAGTGAATATAGTTTGTAGTGAATATGATTTCGAAAAAGATATGATTTGAAATTGAATATGATATTTAGATATAAATCGTGAACTGACTTTTTAAAACGTGAAAGAACCCTCCAGTGTGAAATAAACATTTGGTTGTTAATGAGACTGGGATCAGATATTGTCATACTCTCTGCCAATATTGAAAACCATCTTAACAACTGTGTATGTGGGGGAGATTCTAAAAATGAAATAGGATGATTTGGCAAATAATTTTTGTATGAGGTATTACGTGACCTTGACTCTCGTGAGTCAGCTAAGATGTGACTAAAATAGGATCTATACCTGGCCCAAGTGAAGTCATTCCTCTGATCGGACATGCTTCTTCTATACCATATTATGACTTTGTGATGATTTGGTAGCCACCCCCTGATTTTTGATTTGGAAGTGTGTTCTGAGGTGGGCGGTAGTAGCTATTATGCCTTACCACCAGCCCGGTTCTGCAATTGGTAAATCTATTATGGCATTGCCTCGAGTGTCGTGTTCACAATCCTAGAGTGCCTTCTACGAGTTTGTTTTGTACTGTATTTATGGGGTGTCCTATGGGTAAACCACCTGTTTGGTGGAGCTTACGTCATTATATAGACCACAGGAATATATAAAATATGTTAAGAGGGATATAGGTAATGCCTTAACGCTATTTCAACACTTAACTTTATTGTAGACACTATTATAATAGCGAACTGTACTACATAGGAGATAGTTTAACGGACACTTAAGAGATGGGAATCCCGAACATCTCATAAGATATTGCACTCACGTTAAACACTAGGTAGGAGATGTTAAACCCCGTAAACATCTCTAACGTCGTTACAGTCATATTTATTTAGTGTTGATTTATCTTACAAAAGAACTTTTAGTTCTGACTCGAGTGTTTGTTTTTTTCAATTCGCTCGTGTCAGCCTGAGCTTTTCAATTTATCGAAAACTTTCTGGAGGTTGAAGACGAAGATATAATGCTACTAGTATTTGTCTACTTAGTCCGCTGCATAATGTTGTTCTGCTGCATTTATTTATTTATTCCAATTTTCTATTACTCTGATTTAGTATTGTAAAAGTATAATCAAATGTATTTAAAAATAAGCTTCATAAACTGTTATTTGATTATTATATTTTGTTATTCTGCTGCGAGATTCTATATTTGTTTCCTTATTTTTTCTTCTTTTTCTTATTTACCCCATAACAGTCTGCTTCTTTGAATGGTTTGAGTCTAACGTGTGTGGTTTATCGTTGATTTAAACCATCCAAATAGGCAGGTCATTACAGTTGCTATCAGAGCTTTGTTTTAACGATAAGCTTAGCTTTGTGGGGTCTGACTCTTTAGAAATAGTTTCACAACCCATTTTCCGTACCCTTTGAATCGACAATAAACCACACATGTCCAACTCAAATTACGTGAAAATACGGTACATGAAGGGTAATAAAGAAAATAAGATAGAACAGAATCTCACACGAATGGAATAACATATAATATTGAACAAATATCTTTACAACGGAAAACTTATAAATACATATATCAGAGTCTAACCTAAATTCATCTTGGAGAGTTATAAACATATGTCCTTATAATTGCTAACAACCATCAAACTAAAACAAATTAAGTACAACGGATAATAGAATATGATCATACGTAGGCGAATATCTCCAACTTTCCTCTGGAAACTCCAACCGTCTTTGAGTAACCTAAAACTACTCGGATCTGACCCGAGTATTGAAAATACCCGGATCAGGCTTGATAAACCAGCGTGAGAAAAAATCAATAATAAATGACAGTGTCATATATCAGCCTTTGGATAAAATCCTTCAAAAATAAAGAGTATCTCATAAGACCACGCCCACAAATAAACACGAACGGGTTTTTACCATATGATAACTAAAACATTTTTATATCAAAACATTCGATATTATTTCTAATGACATTCCTTTAAGAATATTTGAAAATAAACTTATTAATCTTAGCTGAAATTGTTACCATTATTAAATTCCAGCATACTAGGCTCTACAAAAAAAACCATAGGTTCTTATTGGAGAATGAATTTCTATATAAATGACCAGGTGAAGGATCTACCTTCAGAAATGGGTACACCTCTAGATGGATGCCTCGAGGAACAGCACAAAGGAACCTCTACCAACACAAGACCGGCCTACCTCTATAACTAGATAGTATCGAATATGTCAGCCCCCCGGTCGTTGTCAAACCATATCCGAGGGCCCACATAGCATAAACCACATTAATTTACATCCTGACGTCATAGCAGGAAGAAATATATCTAGAAGGGGATGACCATACCCTACTTGAGAATGACCCACTTAGCCTTGTTATATCTAATCTTGTTTCAGTCATTTTCGGAACATTGCCATTTGCATTAACTACTAATTGTCTTCCACAAAGATACAACCCTTGAGCTCATACATCTCAACGAGGGTGTTAAGCTAAGAGAAGTTGCCTTCTCCGCCACCACTGATGTATATTTGTAAAAATTAATGTACGTAATCTTTAGAATGCAATGTCAGACAAACGTCCATACAAGTTGTCCAAGAACATGACAAACCAAAGGCACTCTCCTGCCACTAGCGAGTAGTCCTTGCAATCCGAAAAATCTCCATCAAGAGGAGACCAGTGCTATAAATAACTCTATAAAGGGGGCCAACCAGAGCGCATTCAACAAGTAGTTTTCACGCTTTGAAGATCAACGGTCTTCAATAATTATCATCTTCAACATGTCTTCACGTTCAAATGTATAATTGGTTCGAAGTGGTTTTCGGATAGGAATTACCCAAATCCGACCCCAGTTCCTTCGAAATCCAATTATCACAGAATTTATTAAGTCTCTTTTCACTTTAATTCTTTTCAAATGATTTTAAAATCATTTTCTTTCGACTTAGGATATCCTAAATAATTCATTCTGTTGCTTTGGATAATATCTCAAATTTCCTCACTTAACTCTCGATCCAAATTCCTTAACTTTTAGGCGGGTCAAAAATAATGTTATTTAACACATCGTTTACAATAAACCTAAATCAATTTGAGCAAAATTTTTGGAGTAAATACGAGCAGATAAATCATTCATTTTGGAGATTGCTTAAGTTTTGGATAATACAAATCTTCTTTTATTTTGGAAAACTTAACAGAATCTTTTTTATTTAAGAGCGTCCGCCTTTCCTTTCGATCTGTTCCACCCCTCGCCTAAGAAAAGAAAACATAGGCCAGGTAAGTTCGGGACACTGGTTGCTCCATCCCTAACCTTAGTTAAACACCTTGTTTTATCTCCCTAGATCTCACAGGCGGGACAAATGTACTAGTCGTTTCTACATACTCAGTTTGTTATTACGTTCAATATTCTTCGATTATTGTCTAAGTGTTATAAACAATTCATCTTAACCCTTTATTTAAAATTCTTATTAAAACTTCAAATTCATCTTTAAACGACTTAATATTCCTTTTAAAAACATTCACAATTGATTCCAGGAGAAACCGTTACGTTTAAACTCGTACTCAAAAAGTTATAGAATTCGCAACATAAAAGTACCACGGAAAGTGCTATAAAAGCTTAATTGATTAAATCAACTATTAAACATTTGATAATTCATATTTTCCAATTCAAATCTCTTTTAAACTATTTAAATAGATTTATCAAATTTATTTCATATTTTTCCACAATTAAAGACGTTCATTTAAACAGTTTCCTGTTATGGTCACTTAAATGCACTAGCGCGATTTTTCTGAAAAATTATTTTGGACTTAATTCAAAACCTATTCAACGAAAATTTGATTTTATTTCTTTGTTTAGAAGATATGGATATAATAATCCGGAATTTTCCTATCTCAGGGAATTCCGAGCTATATTCCACTCTACACATTCATTTGAACTTTTCGGCGCGAAATCGCGAACTACCATTGCGCGACGCACCTAGTTTTAACTTATTTTTCAATATTTGAAATAATGTATTCCATTTGAATTTTAACAGTTATAAAATAATTACGAATCATTTTAAATCAATATTTTCACTTTTTAAAGTATTTAAAAATGAATTTTCACTATTACCATATAATTATATTCACATTATTTTAATATTAAATTTTTAATTCCCATTTCAATTCAATTTCAATTCTAACTTCAAATTAGACACAATTAAAACTTATGTTTCAAATATAATTTCAATTTAAACTTCAATTCAACCTTAATCTCAACTTCATTTTTTCAAAATCGATTTCAATTTCAATTTCACTATTCATCTCAATTTCAATTTAACTATCCTTTTCAAATCCGTTTCACTTCAAATTTCAAATTCTCTTTTTGTTTTTACTTTAATTTCACTTATGAAAAGAGACTTATTTTTTCCAAATATCTCATATTACTAAAATAAGGTCTTATTAAAAAAGTGATTATTTAAATCAAAATGAACATATCCAATATCCATATTCATCACTATCATAACATCCATTCAACCAATTATATAACATATGATTTCAAATTCAGCATTCACCGTTTATCCATAACAAATACATTATCACAATTCAATTATCTAACCAACAACCAAACATCCATATTAACAATCAAATAAACATTCATATATCATAAGGTTATAAATATGATTGTTTTAACATAACCAAAATAAAAATTTGAAAGCGATGAGAATTTCTCACCGTTACCCAAACGTTTTACTTCCTACCAACATTCATTTTATTCAACGCTTAACTAAACCACCACCTAAACATTCTTCCACCTTTTCCAAGTGCTCGGCCATCACTTCTACGTTTTCTTTGTTCTCGACCATGCGTGTCCACCTCTATATTTCTCACGGCCAAGCACCATTTTCTAAGAAGAAGAAGTGAATTAAGAAGAGGTTAGAGAGTCAGGAGTGGATTAGTGTTTAAGCACTCCACTATTTTTAACCCTCCTACCTCTCTTAAAGAGAGAAGCCATTAAAATAGCTTAAAAGAAGAAGAAGAGAATGATTTGTGTGAAAATGGAAGAGGGATGCATGACTATTTATAGAAAAAAGTTTGGAATAAAATATTATTATGTAAAATGACCAAAATGCCCTTTACTTATTTTTTAAGAAAACTTACCTTTTTCAACACTTAACATCACATTTCAAATCATGCTTTATGTAACTTTCATTTAAGGAGTAAGAAAAGTAAAGTAATAATTATGTTTGGTTTGTTTTGACATGTTTTGTCCTTTTATGTTTACTTTTGCACTCTTTTGTCAAATCATGTACATTTTAAATTATTTGTAAACTTTGACTTTTCAAAGTGCATTTCTTAAATGTAACATGTAACATAGTTTGTTAAGTTGTATTTATATGTTAGAAAATGTATCAAGTTGCAATAACTTGTCGATAACTCGTTTTGGTTGAAAACGGTGTTTTTGTCGATAAATTTATAGTCAAAATTTGACCTTTTTGTTAAGATATATATTGAAGTAAACCAAATTTAAAATAAACTTTTTACTTCTTTAAATAAATTAAAACATATCTCTTTATACTTTAAAATCATATTTAATTAATATCAAAATCTCTAATTTTACAATGTATGTAAAATTGACAAAATGCGATAAATTTTGGTTATTTTTGTAAAAAGATTATTAACATACTTTTAAATATTTTAATATACTTTTATTATCTTTATTAAATGTTTTAAATAAGATTTAACTTATCAAATAAATATTTAAATCCGTTTATTTAAGTCTTTATTTATTATTGACAAAACTTAATTTTTGTCGATTTGTTTAAAAATCCGAATTTATACTTTTTAATTTATTAGCTATGAAAATAAATGATTTATTCATTATTATCTATTATATATAACATATTTATTCAATTTTTAAATTCCTTTTAAATTTAAAATAAAAAAAATCTCTCATTTTTGGAGTAGCGAAATTACGGGTCGTTACATTCGCCCCTACTTAAAAGCATTTCGTCTCCGAAATGAAAGTTAGATAAAAGAATTTATTTCATACTCTTGCCCTCAAACATTCTAGCTTATTTCTACTAATTATATAAAAGAAGAAGGTCTATATCATAACAACACTAAAACAAATGATAACAAACATATATATAGAGATTCCCTGTGACGCCCCACCTCTATACTCACGCTAGCCAAGAACACTACGGTGTAATGCTGTCAACTAGCACGGAGAATAACGCTGTTGAGGAGCGACCATCCGTGTAATTGCTTTGCGCGAGCATCGTTATGTCAGATGGCACGACATGCATTTGTTTATCAAGAGGGAAATCCGACATTCCGACGCAAACTCAAAGCTACTACACAGTGGCTATAATATCTTCGGAAAAAAATATAGAAATAAACATAACATATATCACAAAGGCGGAATAAGATATGAATACTACACATAAAAGTGTACATCAGAGTAGTGGTCAGAAAGATCCACAATAACACAAAATAATAGCAACATGTGCTATACAAAAGAATACATCAATGAGTCAATATCTCAAGAGTATACAACAAAAACTACTAATCTAAGTAGTAAGTAAAAGGTCAGAGTAATGGATCCCTGGACAGAAGTCAAGTCGAAGCACCTGCAACATCTCGGTCTGACCCGAGTATTATTTATAAGAAAATAATAAACGGATCAGTCTAGCTATAAATATCAGATAACATGATATAGAACGAAAGATATGGCATAGACGTATAATATCCATAATGGCATACTACTATAAGTATGTAAATGATAATCAACAAACGATTAATCAATATCAAAAATCTTCTCAAAGATCCAAAAAGGGTATCATACCCAAAACTTGTACTCACAACAAGTTAATGACACACGAATTCACCAATGCACAAATATTGATAAAACTTATCAATGGAAATCACGAAAATTGGTGAAGCACAAATTCTAGAAATCATCTCAAGAAATCCAGTCAATGACACACGAATTCACCTATGCACAAAAATTGATAAATCATATCAATATAAATCACAAAAATAGGTGAAGAAGAAAATTCCAGAATTCGACACACGGAATCCAGAAATCACACAAAATGGGAGGGAGGCCTATCACACGAACGGGAGCATGAAAACTCACCAACATATATGTCACACGAACGAGACGCTATCTCATGGTAGCTAGCCATTAATTTTTGACACACGAACGACCCGAAGACCATGGGGCGCTACCCCATAAATTTGAGTCGAAACTCCACAAAACGGGGTTTAGTCTCCCTCGCAGACAAAGAGACATCGCACATTGCTAGTCTAAATCACAAAAATGATCGTCATGATCATCAAGAAGTGTCAATTACAGTAAGCTAGTAAATATATGAGCTTAGCTTCATGTCCCACAACCACTGGCTTAACTTAAATATTTACGAACAAATTGTAGATCTCCACTAGAAAATTGTCACAAGAGATTCAATCGAACAAGTCCAAGAATTAACCGACGAAGTAAACGCAAGCGTTTCATACCACTCGTTTTACTAAGTCGTTTAATTAGATTTCTCATACGAGTGAGGTAAAGGTTTGTATATACTAATAGATTGGAAAAAGGTTTCACCACACCATAATCATCTATTAGAAACGGTTTATAACCGTTGCTTACACCATTACCAACGGTTAAAAACCGTTTCTAATAACGGAGTGGTAAACTTTAGCAACGGTAACTAACCGTTGTTTTTTGATCATAAGCAACGGTTTTAAACCGTTGCTTAATGTCCATAAAGCAACGGTTAATGCCCGTTGTTTATTTACAAATAGCAACGGTAATTAACCGTTTCTTTTAGATCATAAGCAACGGTTTTAAACCGTTTCTTAGTGTCTATAAAGCAACGGGTATTGCCCGTTGTGTTATCGTAAATAGCAACGGGTTTTAGCCGTTCCATTTGAGCCATAATTCCATGGCCTTTACTCATAACGAAACGGGCAGAAACCGTTGTTATGTACTATATTACAACGGTTCTTACCCGTTGTAATTCTGTCCGTTTGAAAAAAAAAATATAGGCATTAAAAGCATTAGTCATGACACAGTATTATCATACATTTACAAACAGCTACCAGACATACAATTACAAACAGCTACCCGACATACAAATACAGTGCTACCAGACATACAATTACAAACAGCTACATAAGTCATGACACAGTATTATCACAGTGTTATTACATAACATATAATAATAGCATCCATCGTCCTAAGTTTGAAGATAACAGTATTTTCACCATACATATGATAACAACACTTAACTTGAGCAGTCTAAGATAATTCACACAAGCATACGTTCTTAATACAGCGTTCATTTACATGCTCAAACAGCTTTCCTCGTAACCAGGCCTTCCATGCAGCTGCAAAATGAATAAACATGAGTTAGCATTAAACTAACCTATACATATAAATGTTAAAACCCAACGCATTCTGGTTACTGAATCATATATAACATGAAATACAAGAGAACATAAAATGGTATTAATAGTTTAAAGGTTATAAATTAAGAGATTTTACTAGACTGCACATAAGAAAACATGTTTCCTATGATGTCCAAGGATCAATCAGTTTCAGGTTATGATTAAATTAAGACTGATATGAAACAACAAAGTGCATACTAAAATTGAAACAACAAAGCCCCAAACTTCCAGTCCACTTTCAAATTAAGACTGAATTCTTAAAAGTCTGATACTCATGCTCCAAAAATATTTCAGTTTGTAATAACTGGCCATACATCAGCATGCTACATATCAGACAATGGTTTTAGGTGCTTCAAACACTTCAACTCATTGGTACAACTACAACAGAACATTGCTCGTGCAGTCTATCTAGTCTTAATAGTCCAACTCACCTGATCAACCCTATTGCCACAACTCCTGATTCTATCAATTTACTACTGACCAGTCATGTGTTTCAGCAACTATGATGTGTGCTTTCATCAGAAATCACTCCTACATGACGTTTGTTCATTGTTGTTTTAGCTACAATTTTCAGTATGGTATACTATTTAAAATCCTGTACACATGGAAATATGGAACCTAGATTGTACCAGTAAACAATTTAATCATAACGTTCTTGTTACATGGGTAATTTTAAGCCAAGTAATTCTAATTAAGATATCATTTGCTTTACATAAAACGAATATAAATAACTAATCTAAATATCTGTTACTACTTGCATTCGAGAAAGCAGACATAGAACAAAAATGACGCAACGAAGCCATTACGTGGTTTGAATCCAAATCAGGTTTACATATAAATTATTTCATGTTTACATATATGAAATGAACCAAGATTGGCTACATCCACAAATTTTGGTCAATGTACAGGCAATCGAAGTGAACCTAAATAGTTTAATCAACATAAGCATACTACTCATTTTGATCAAATTAGTCATAATTTCTGATTTAAAAGGTACAAAGTAGGCTAATTCAAATTGACTGAAATTCACAACAACTACTCTCAAATTATTTAGCAACCCAAATTTACTAATCAAATATAATTATGTATAGAACAGTCTTGTAAGAAAATGTACCAGTGCTCTTTCGTTTGGACACCTGAATGTAAGTACAATAGAAGCTGCCTGCACATAAATCAAAGAAATTCCATAAGCAATAGTGAAAACTCAACATACTTCGCCACAATAAAGATAAAACAAATATGATTGATATCGTATCAATAAAGATAAAACAAATACATATTACAAGATATATTAATCATGCTCAAGTAAGTAATACAAAAATAGTCTTAGATGAGTAAACATTCTGAGAAATTTTAGAAGTGAGATCTTGTTATAGAATACGTTTTCAATTGCCATCAGATTTAGAAGACTTCATCCAATAATCTCTACGCGATGGTATAAGTCACGTCGTCTAATTTCAATATTTGTAAAATTATCATTTTGCCTTTAGTATTAAAATAACGATTAATACAGGGTATTATACCCACCCACCCAGACCTCCACCCCCGCCCAAATATTTTGAAAAAACTTCTAACAGGTGGTGCACCAGGCCCCTTGTATTCAGATGCAAACAATTCTCCATTATTTGTCTGAGCTTGTCTATGCAGCATTGCAGCATCTTATGATTCTTATCAGCTAATAAATCCAAAAAAAAAAAATTGTATCACATTCACATGTACAGATCGGTTACCCTATCTTAATCCATGTATGATTAATTTTAGTAATTGATGATTCCTCACGGCATCCCGTTCAGTAGCCAACGCACTGCATTAGCAGCCAATATCACGGGGTATAAACCACCTACTCCCTTTCAGTCCAAAATTATTTTCAAATGCAACCATATAACATGGACGATGATATCAAAAACTCATTATTTACATCACAACCATGCTCAGAAAATGTGAAACAACTTGAGTAACAAAGAAATCGACTACTCACCCTTCACGTCCCTTCATTCAAATTCAGTTTGTGTTTACATACACAACATCCTAACCATCTATACAAGATTTCTTATTGAAAATATATAAATAATACTACCCATTTACCCAGAAAAAAAAGAAAAATTTAGTAAGAAAAATACATGTATAGTACTTCCAACCCAAAGCATCCTTGTATAACCATCCTCTCCTTTTTCAGCATTGATCAATTTGACCTCTGTAACGACGAGATAGCTCTCATCTAAAATAATGTATTCAAAATGATGTGCAACTCTACCTAACAAAATGGACTACTATTCTCAAACAAAAGATTTGCCTTTCAGTTACACAAAATGTGTGCACTTCATTTCAAAACAACAGAATATAACGTGAATGTTCATCTGCATAGTTATCACGAATTCACTATAAACCAAAGAGCGATCGCTAACATTGAAGATCCGATGCTAATGTATTGTTATAATAACGTAAAAATACAAATTACCATGGAAAGCAAGCTGTATATTGCTAAACAAATATAAAACAAAAGACATACCTCCGACTAAAGATATCGTATCAAACCCTTTTGATGGCACACATAACCTCCGACTCCAATGTCCCTAAAGGTCTCGGCCATATGTCGATTCATTTTGGCAGTTCGCTCATCCTCCAACAAAATTTTGTCTAACAAAACTTTTTCATATGCGAGTGGTACTGGTTTTCCATGACATACTGATTGTGTGGAATCTCGGCATATAGTACCTGTTATATCATTGGTATATGTATAATATGGATTTAATAATATCATACAGATTTAATAAGCATTCCAGGAGTAAATATATGTCGAATTATATACACTGATATATAAAATAGTACCTGTTGCAATTACTTCATCCTCGAAGTTCAGGATTTCACATCTTTGGTCGATTGACGGATTGGTCGGAATGAGATTCTGAGAAGTACCGGTGCTACTGCCTACTTGACCACCTTCGGCTAGCTTGAGAATACGCTCCAGTTTATCATCCATGCTATCCACCTTCAACAGTTTTTGCTCCACAGCTTGCAGCCGCTGCTCATATTCTCCTTTGGCCTCTTTGAGTCGTTTGCATGGAATGGCAGCACCCTTAACTTGACTAGAAGATATATTGGTCCCAATACATCGGCTCCTGCCCTTTACATCATTACCAAACACTTTTATAAAAACTTCTTCATCACCACCACTCGCCGTTTCCTTTTCTTTTCCAATTTTGTCCTGAAATGTAAATACATATATATATATATATATATATATAATGAATAATGAAAAATTAATTTAAAGGCGTTATTATTTGTTTAACTTACAAAGAACGAAGATGACGCATCAGACACGCTGCCATCTTTTTTCTTATGTGTTTTCTCCCATACTTGAAGACGTGATACTTCTGCTCCCGAACTTGTATCGACCTGCATACAAGAAATCAAATGCAGATAAAAACAAATATATATATATATATATATATATATATATAAGTATGGTATTTAAGCAGCTGTACTTTGCATGTGCTATGCAAACATGGGAAAAGAACATACAAATTTCAAATCTTAAAAACTACCAGCATTTTCATCCATTGTGCATTTTCAAAGTATGTATAGACTGGGTTATTCCCAAAGTTTATTTAGTCAAAAAGCATGGAATAGTGTAAAACGAGCGATGCGTTGCTATATCAATTCAACTTGCATACTTTGCTGTCATGTTATAAATCTAAACAAGGGAACATGCTGCCATTTGAGTTTAAGCAATAAAACATGTATAAGAAGTTTTTTTTTCTGCACACATTCACTGTCGTTTTTTGCTCCAAGATCAATTTCTTTGAAGTTTGAATGGGTTTGAAATAGAGTGAGCATACTCCCTTGTTTGAAGTTTTTTGCTCACTCTACAGTATAATATGCAACTACTATAACATGATTAAACTACAAAACTTAAATGCAAATTCTTCTTTTAATGCAAATTAACAAAGAAAATAAAATTCACTAAAACCTGATAATACATTGACAGTACAAAATCTCTGGTCAAGCAACGATATACCGGTTATGCATTTGTAGTGCCAAAAATCAGGCATAGTGTTCGTTTCTGCAAGTCTAAAACAGTAGCATACACATAGTACAGTCACGGGAATAGCAGTACATAAAACTTCTCCCTAAATTTGATGTTGATATTGCATGTGAATTCCTGTTATCTTTTAGATAAACCACTGTCACATTGTGCACTAATCCCAGTATTATACTTTAAATCCTAGACCTTGCAGCTAACAAAATACAAAGCACCAAATTTGAAAAAGCAATGGGAACTGGAGCACTTATATCCACGCTCTTACCACACTTATCCCCTGTACTACATCCACTACATGACAAGACATTCTTAAAAGAAAAACTATAGTATATTCACTGACCATGACAACCCTCAAAACAGCATGATCATACACACAAAGGTAGATCAGAAATACCCCAAGACATCTCAAAACATTCGAAAACAGTATCACAACTTGAATAATACTGCACCACTTCACCTGACACCCATTCATGCATATATAGTATAACAAATTTGACCTAGGTCGTATAGGAGTCTTTTTAATCCTATCTGAATAATCAATTTTAATACACAAAAAACAACCCTTCAATAAAAAAAATTGAATTACATACCTATTTTATTTCTGATTATGTTATCTTTATATGCATAGCTCAATTTCTTGAATCGGTATGTAAGGAAAACATAGTAAAAACACGTACCATTTCTTGAGTAATCCTAGCGTGACTCTTACGTCCCGAATGATGACAATATTCGAGCTTTGATCTATTTTGTTTGCCTTTCTTCCTTTTTTCTTTTGCCTCGGGTGTTGATTCGTATCTTATGAACTCCTCCCAATCATTTTTACCAATTTTCGGCGGACAATTTTTCATTCTTTCTTCGTCAGTGTTGAAAATATCATAATAATTCTTGCGCAAATCACTCTTGTGTCCCCTAAAAATCTCGGACATCTTTTTGAACATAAGGTCCTTTGATAGAGGATCGAGCTCAAAATATTTCTGTATAACAAACCAAGATAAAGGGATTATTTCACATACAATATAACAAATGACATAGGCTACAACCATGCATGTCTAATGGAGTATGACTGTGTTCTAATATACATGTTTTACACTTGAATTAATTATAGATGTTTTACAGATGTTTTACACTTGAATTAATTATAGATGTTTTACACTTGAAATTAATCAAATTAGCATAAGCCTATACTTCTCATACAATGCACTGAATCAAATCTCCAGTGGATGATGTGTGACCGTATCATATGATACTCCAAATTGAAAAAACAATACCTCCAATTGATTCCACACGTCTTCCTTGTAATTTGACGGAACTTTTTTCCAACTTGGATAGGAGATTGGCACATGATTTCTTACTAGTTTACCCATCTTCGAGGCGACCTTTGAAGCATTTTTTCCGACTGGAGAACCGTAGTTGTCTATATCAATTTTCTCCCGGTTTAAAGTGGATGATTGTGACGATTGTGACATTATTTCCTGCAAAATGCAAACTTGATTTCATTAATATGCAAACTTGATTATTATTATCTAAAATACTGGCATCGCACAAAATCTTTTAATACAGAAAAAAAGGAACATGACTCAAACAATATAAAAATATAACTTCCAAAATCAAATAGAAAACATACCTTAAAATCATAATTTGAGTGTCTCTTTCGCGTAGGCCTGTCCAAAATAGTTAAAGGAACTGCGTCTTCGTCATCATCTATGAATACATAAGCATTAGTATTGACAAAAAAGAAAAAAATGATTGTGATTTCAGCGGAAGAACCTATTAATAGAAAAAGGAGTTTACCATCGAGGACAACATATAACACACCATTTTATATTTTACAACATATATCAGGATATTATAATGGCACTAATAAAAAATATAATGCATCTATTACTATCATATAACACACCATTTTATATTTTACACCATTTTAAATAAATATTTTGTTAAGGTACAATAACATAATTGAAATACAAAGTTAACATATGCATTTGATAAGATCTTCTAATTTTTCATTGTCTTCAAAAGCTGATTGATAAACGGTGGGAAACTCAGTGTCATCCACATTTATGGTCAACCGTTTTGGTGTATGCAAAACCACAAACCATCCATCATTTTTTAAATCTTTTGAGTAGAACACTTGACTCGCTTCCGATGCAAGAATAAATGGCTCATCATTCACGCTGTCTTTACTCTTCAATTTTCCCAAGTTAACTGTGATCAAGTTTGAAACAGGATCTATTTTACAACCATTGATCTTATCTTCGACCTTTACCCAATCACAATAAAAAACTGTTTGTTTGAAGTCAATGTAATCCAACTCAATTATTTGTTGAATAACTCCGTAATACGTTGTTTCTGCTTCCTTAAAATTTTTATCCTTCCCACTCGCTCTAAATTGTGTAATTGCTCTCATGCATACACCACTATCCTGTGTTAGCTTTCGCTCTTCATAACTTTTCGGAGAAAATAAAAACCCATTCACTTGGTACTTCATATAACTACGGGCATCAAACATCGGCCCGTTAACTAGCCGCCAAAGAGTTGAGTCAACATCGACGGTCTTCAACAACTACAACAAACACAATAAGTAAAAAAAACATTGTCAAGGAGGTGTATGACCAACTTAAAAATACGTTAAATATCTAATATGTATACCTCCTCACGTAACCAAAAAGTGAAATTCTTAATAGCTTCCCCAGATGTACCCCCGCCTCGAGTTCGAGATTTGGTGCTTTGAACATAGGAGTTATACCTCCTACGAAAAACACACAATAATTACTATATATATGAATTGATGAATTGATTTACAATAATAAAAATTCAGAACAAATTTATGAACTTACTTCTTCCACTCATCCAATCCGTCATATTTATCAAGGACCCATTTACGCACTTGTTCAAATTGCACTCGAGTTAACGTTATATCTTTACCATTATCTAGTGCTATTTCATCAGCAAACTCATCATCCTCATCTAAAAACGCTTCACGGGTATGTTTATGAGTGCCATCACCTCCCTTTGGCATATACTCCATGCAGTAAAGACTAGCTTCTTGTACAATATATCCTTCTGCAATACACCCTTCAATATATCTTTTGTTGCGCACATATCCTTTATATGTTTTCATCAACCTATGAAGATGAACAGTTGTAAATTGTAGACATCAATAACTATTTAAATCGAATAATGATGTACATAATTGAAATTAGTAATTTACCGTTCAAATGGGTACATCCACCTATATCTAACAGGACCAGAAATCAATGCTTCATCGGCTAAATGAATCATAAGGTGAATACTGATATCAAAAAATGCAGGCGGAAAATGTTTTTCAAGAACACACATTGCTTCTACCAAACTAGCCTTTGCTTTTTGAAGATGTTCCCTATTGATCACCTTTGAACATAAAATGTTATAAAAGAGACTTATGCGGTGAATAGCATTCCGTAGATCCTTATGTTGCGGAAAACAATGCTGAAGCAATACCGGAAGTAAATGTTGCATTATGACGTGGTAATCATGTGACTTCATATTTCTTAGTTCAGGAGGGTTGATGCTCACATTGTTACGGAAGTTAGAAGAGAATTTGCTCGGCACTTTCAAATTTTTCAAAATGGTGCAAAACCTTATCTTTTCTTCTTTGCTCAAAGTGAAAGTCGCAATTGGTATGGTTAGTTTACTTGTTTCAGGATCTTCTATCACCCACAACTTTTGTTTTATATCCATGATTTTCAAATCCTTCCGTGCATTGAAGCCATCTTTTGACATGTCTTTATGGTCCATAATTGTGTTAATCAAATGTTTCATGACATTCATCTCTGTATGCATAACATCAATATTATGTCGGGTCAAATTTGCTTTCCAATATGGTAAATCAAAGAATTTCGACCTCCTATACCATGCAGGAACTTCTTCATCGATTATCTTTTTTCGTTTTCGACCAATTTCTCGTTTTTCTTTACCAACTTTCATTTTTATATTCGCTACCTTTTTTTCAACTTGATAACCAGTCAGTGGCTTTGGAGGACGCTTAAGTTCTTGCTCGTTGTTGAAATTTGTCTTATCGTATCGAAACTTGTGTCCGGACGGAAGAAATCTACGATGTCCCATGTAACAAATTTTCTTACTTTCAGGGAGATAATAAGAATCAGTTTCTTCCCCACAAATAGGACATGCAAAGTAGCCGTGAGTTGTACATCCCGATAAAGTCCCAAGAGCGGGATGATCATGGATTGCCCACAACACTCTAGCTCTCATTATGAACTCAGAATTCGTAAATGAATCAAATGTAATGACTCCTTCCCATAACTGCTTTAACTCGTCTATCAAAGGTTCTAAATAAACATCAATATCCTTCCCTGGTTGTTTTGGCCCAGAAATCAACAGTGTTAACATTGAGAACTCTCTTTTCATGCACAAAGACGGAGGAAGGTTATATGGTACTACAATCACTGGCCAACAGCTATAAGGATTTGTTAAAGAAGCATTCGGACAAAAACCATCTGTTGCTATTCCAAGCGTGATATTTCGTGGTTCGGCAGCAAACGAAGAATCAAAAGAATCTAAAGTTTTCCATTGAGAAGTGTCACGCGGATGACGCATTACGGTTGTACCGGACTTGGCACGACCATGCCAGGTCATCGCTTCTGCTATCCATGGTACAGTATACAGCCTCCTCAATCTAGAAATTAAAGGAAAATGTCTTACCGTCTTTTGAGGTACTTTGGTAGCTTTTCTCTCTTCGTCGAGCGTTGTCTTATATCTTGGTTCGGGGCAATTTGGACAACAAACTTTGTTTGCATTATCTTTCCGGTACAAGATGCAGTCATTAATGCATGCATCATAAGTTATGTAATCCATCCCAAGTTGCCTAATGATCTTCTTCACGTCGGGATACTTTGACGGTAGCGTGTTACCTTCGGGGAGTAACTCCTTTATGAATTCGAGTAGTGCAGTCACACCATTGTCTGAAAAGCCGTATTGGGTCTTCAAGCTATTCAGTTTAACAATGGCATACAACTTTGTAATCCCTTTTGGACATGAAGGATACAATGGCTCTGTTGCAGTTGCACTACCGAAAAATGATTTATCCGTAGACTGCTCTCCAATACTAGCATTATCATGCAACTGACTTGTAGGTTGAAAATGATGGAATCTATCCGCATCATTGACCAAATCTTCCATCCTAATTTTTGCAGACTCATCGGTATTAGTGGCATGACTAACCGGTTGTTGTTTTGGCTTCTCCGGTATTCTTTCCCCGTGAAAATACCACACAGTGTATGATTGATCAATACCATATCTAAGCAAATGATAATGAATTTCCTTTAATTCAAATGTATCTTCGTTTTTGCACCGCGTGCAAGGGCACGAAAACTTTTCCTTATTGCCACCATTTTCAGTAACAAATTTAATGAAATTTATCACTCCTTGCACATATTCTTCATTTCTTCGATTAGATTCATTCATCCATTGTTTGTCTATATTAAAAGACATACTGAAAGAAAATAATGAGCTACTAAGTACGTGAATAATTTCATGTTTAAATGCAAAGGCTTCGAGGATTAAAATGCATAATAATTCTAAAATAATTATCATAATTAAATAAATTAACTAAGTTAACAAAATTTTATCATAATTAAATAAATTAACTAAGTTTATTATTTTAGTATCAAACTATTTCCAAAAAAAATTGACATTACAACGATTAACTAGGTTTATTATTTTACTATGTTTTATAAAAATTAACTAAGTTAACAAAATTATATCATAATTAACTAAATTAACTATATTTTATAAAAATTAACTAAGTTAACAAAAAAGTTATTCTTATTTTTAACATTAGCACCAAACTGTTTCCAAAAAAATTTGACATTACAACGACATGAATTTTAGCACCGGCATAACGTCTATGCGCTACTCCTCTTTTACGCAACACATGGCTCGCGTCATTTACAAAATTTAATTTACCCAATAATAGTTATCTACAATTACTACTAAACAATTATTTATCATCGATTAATAATCAACTACCAATCGAATAATATCACTAGTTGATATTATCCTACAACAATCAACTCAATCAACTACCAATCAAATAATATCCCTAGTGGTTATTATTTTTCACAATCAATCTTATTTTTAACACTAGCACTAAACTAGTGAATGTGACAACTAGTGAATGATTCAACCGAACATATATATCAAAATAAAAGGACTGATAATTAAGGAATCCACATACTACAAATCAATCTTTTGCTTCTTCTGATATAAAACCAAATGAAGCCAAATAAAACCAAAATCGAATACTGTAAATAAATAAAACATGTAACACATAATCTAGCATGCATGTACAACATATAAATAAATAGTAATCATGCATGCATGTACAACATATAAATAAATTAGACAAATGATATAAAACTTTTATTTAAGGGAATTAAATGGTAAACTAAACTTTTATCTAAGAAACCACTAAAATAAACAAAAACAACAGAACCACGGAAAGAACAGAAACTGAGGGTGGAGAAACTAATGATGAAAACAGATTTTGTCATATTAAAATCTTTGACTTGGTGAATTCTTGAATGTATCATGTATGGGATTAAGTTCATGTTAGGTTTGCTTTTACATCATGATTCTGAAAACAGATTCTGGGTTACTAATTTGTACTTACAAATTAATTATGGCGATTATGAATTTCTTTTTTTTTTGTACATCTGAATACTTGTAATCCTTTGGATTGACAGTGGCAATTAATCACCAAATGAGACGTATTCAGATACGAAAATTTATCACCAAATTGCATAATTAATAATTTAGAAGCAGTTTACAATTGGTACCAATACGTATTCAATGTACGTGATCAATCCAGTTAGATGTACCTAATTAACTAATACCTGATACCAATACGTATTCAGATGTACCAAATTAACTAATAGAATTCACTTTGATAACTTTAGAAGCTGAAATCAATTTAAGTGCAATAGTTTAGAATGATATTAAGTACATCTGAATATGTGTAGACGTTTAATGCATCATCAAAATATAAAATACACATAATTTAGTAATTGATTTGAGTAGCAAACTTAATAAATAAAAAAGCAGAAAATCAAATTTGGGTACTAATTAATGATAATTAAATAATTCATGCATACAAATTCTGTAAGCAAATTAAAACTGCTAATAAAATCATTCAATCCTAACAATTTAAGTAACCTAAATTTTGACCTAGCCATTCAACTCGTCCTAATACTCAAGCCCTAATCAGTCCCACTGCAATTTCACAATTTCAGTAAGCGAAACGACTTACTCGCCGCGATTGGTGGCACGCTCCTTCCTTGATTGGCACGCCGCGATTGATTGGCACGCTCCTTCCTTGATTGGCACGCTCGGCAGCAACCTGCTCCTCGAAGTGGTCTTAGCTCTGGCTCTTTCGGAAGAGGCGGAGGTGGTGGAGATATTTTGGGGCGAAATCGATTAATTTAGGTCGAATGGGGAAATAATTTGGGACGAGAAATGTTTCGTGGTTTGTTGTAAACATTATGGCGCAAAGGTACTAAATTATACCGCCAGAAATTAGCACAATATAAACGACGGTTAAATCCCGTCGCTAAAAGAAAAGAAACGGGCAAAACGTATGGCGCCAAAGGTGAAATTTCCCTCCAAGTTGCTAAATACATAACAACGGTTAAAACCCGTTGTATTTTAACAACGGGAAATTACCGTTGCTAATTAGGCGGAAGGCTTGTTGTAAAATTCAGCTTTTGGTGTAGTGTTTTAGAAACGAGCTTTGTAATTAAAATAGTATTAAAATCGTTTAAGGAAAGAGTTTTGATATTTACTACTAGTATAGAAAACCTTTATATTTTTAAAGTGACAAGTCACAAAGAAGATTGTAAGAACAATCAATCACTAAAATTCACATTCGAAGACGTGAATAAATTCCAAAGAAACCGATAAAGAATCCACCGAAATGGATATTCAAAAATCCCTAAAAATAGTCATCAAAGTCATAATAAATGATAACAACAAATAGGATTATCACGAATCGATTTAAATTGGAATTCTCAAACAAAAAGGCAAGAAGGCAAAATCACAACAGTTTCAGACGTCTGAAACAAGTGGTTCAGACGTCTGAATCTGGAAATATAAAAATTTCTAGAACACGATTCAGACGTCTGAACCAAATGTTTCAGACGTCTGAAATAGGCATATTTTAGCCTATTTTCTTTCTATTTGAAAATAAGCCAATTCAGACGTCTGAAACCCCAAATTCAGACGTCTGAATCTGGGAATAGAAAATTTCCCAGACAATATTCAGACGTCTGAATCTCACGTTTCAGACGTCTGAATCTGGGGTTCAGGGCATTCCCTGAACCTAGGCCAAAAATGGCCAAACGAATATCGAAATCGATCGAACGAGCAAATGGCAATGACTAAGAGATTACATCGAATGACAACCCAGCCTAAACGGCTCTTCGATACGCCTCAAATATCAATGTCCAAATTTCCATAATAGGATTTCCATAAATTGGACCAAAACACCAAAAATTGGAATATACACCAAATCAATCCAAACCAAATTCAATTGTACACGAATAAACGTTAGGAATTCATACCTAACAATCGAAGATAATTATAGACAAAGATATGAGATAAAAATCTCACCTTTGAACCCAAATCAAATGAAGAAGAAGCTTGAAAGCAAATGGAAATCAACCACACTTCAATCCCAACACAAGAAGCTTGAATCTAAGCTAAAAGAGAAACATCTCCTAAATTAGGTTTAGGAATTTTCTGAAATTGGTAAGAGAATAAGTTGGAGAAGAAGAAGAGAAGCTTACCAATGGGTTCTTCTTGAGTTTGGAGCTAGGAATTTGATTTGCAAGAGGAACTAGGGTTTTGGAGTTTTTTAATTCCCAATCTCTCCCACCATTAATACACTAAAAACTGAAATGAGAAGAGAATGAGGGTGAGTGGGGAAGAGTGGCTCAGATTTGAGCATAAGTTAACATAGGGCTGAGCCCAAACCAAACCCAAAGTGAAAAGTAGCAAAAATCAACTTTCTCCAAACATATCGAAGCTAATACTCAAAAAGGTCGCAAACGGCATTTTAAACTCAATGGGAGTGGTCCCGAGTCCTAATTCGACCGTATGCAAAAAGGAGCTTTTCGAACTAAAATCCGACCAATGATGAAATATTTAAATATAAAATCGATAAATATGCAGGTTGTTGCAGACTCCCCTCCTTAAAGAAATTGCGTCCTCGCAATATTACAAGAAGGAGATATATAGTAACAACCATAAAAGCATATTCAATACAAAAGAAGTTTGAAATAAGAAGTTCACCTCAAAGAGCACGAGAAAGTAAGTCCGGATGTGTTTGCTCGATGTACTCTCTAGATTCCCAAGAACAATCCTTAGGATTTGAAGACCATTGAACTTTAACAAGCGGAACTTCTTTATTTCGAAGTCGTTTGACCTCCGAAGCAATGATACGAATAGGATGTTGCTCATAAGTTAAATTAGGCGAAACTTCAATCTCTTCCGCAACACCGGGCTCAAGAACAGAATCGGAATCTCGAAGGCACTTCCGTAATTGAGAAACGTGAAACACGTCATGAATAGCAGAAAATTGAGCCGGTAATAAAAGGCGAAAAACCATGGAACCAATACGTTCGGTGATAGGAAATGGCCCAATATATCGAGGCGCCAATTTTCCCGATCGACTGAAAAGTACCACACCCTTCATAGGTGAAACACGAATGAACACAAGATCTCCCACAGAAAATTCTAACTTCCTTCTCCGGTTATCGGCATTGGATTTTTGTCTACTCTGGGCTTCTTTCATCCTATGACGAATAAGATCAATCTTTTCTGTGGAATCACGAATAAATTCTGGACCTAAAACCAGCTTCTCACGGCCTCAAGCCAACAAGAAGGAGACCGGCATGGCCTTCCGTAGAGTGCCTCAAAAGGTGCCATACCAATACTAGATTGGAAGCTATTATTATAGGAAAATTCAACAAGTGAAATATGATCTTCCCAACTTCCACCAAAATCAAGAACACACGCACGAAGAAGATCTTCAAGAGTTTGATTCACACGCTCAGTTTGTCCATCGGACTGGGGGTGATAAACGGTGCTAAAATTAAGCTTCGTTCCCAAGGCTTTTTGAAGACTCTTCCAAAATCCACTAGTAAACAATGGATCACGATCACTAACAATAGAAGTAGGAACTCCATGCAATTTAACAATCTCTTTGATAAACAGCTTGGCCAAAAGAGGAACGGTTCGGTTAGACCGAACGGGAATAAAATGGACGGATTTAGTAAGTCTATCTACAATCACCCATAAGCTATCATGACCCGAACGAGAACGGGGAAGGCCATCTATAAAATCCATGGAAATTTGGTCCCACTTCCAAATCGGAATTTCTAAAGGTTGTAATAACCCACTGGGCCTTAGATGCTCGGCCTTAACGAGTTGGCAAGTCATGCAACGCTTAACGAAGTTAGCGATGTCAAGCTTCATTCCCTCCCAATAATAAAGTCGCTTCATATCTGCGTACATTTTACTACTACCGGGATGAATGGTGAATTTAGAACGATGAGAATCCTCCAAAATATCCTTATAAAGATCAATAATATTTGGTACGATAAGTCTACCAAATTTTCGAATGCTGCCACGAAAATCGATGTCAAAGTCTCTCAAACCTTCAATATCAATTTTATCCCTAATATTTTGGCCAAGAAGAGCCATTTCGGGATCTAGCCTTTGAGCTTCAAGTATGCGGTCTAAAAGAGAAGGATGAGCCTCAAGGCTACATAAAACAAATGATGAGCATAAATCGGATATGCGCTCTCGAATCTCACAAGTGGATAAGATCTCGAGATCGTTCCATTCGGATATCATCATAGAAACAACAGCTTGTTGTTTACGGCTAAGAGCATCGGCGACACGATTACCCTTTCCGGGAGTATAAAGAATATCAAGATCATATGGTGCAAGAAATTCGAGCCAACGCTGTTGACGCAAATTAAGTTCCTTTTGAGAGAATAAATACTTCAAGGATTTATGATCGGTATAAAGAACAAATTTCTCTCCTAAAAGATAATGACGCCAAATCCGAAGAGCAAAAACAATAGCCGCGAGCTTTAAATCATGAGTGGCATATCTAGTCTCAGTAGGCTTTAATTGCCTAGAAGCATAAGCAATAACACGTTCTTTTTGCATAAGAACGACACCCAAACCAACGCGACTAGCATCGGTATAAACAACGAAATTCTGATTCCCCTCGGGAATAACGAGAATAGGAGCATCAGAAAGAAGTTCTTTTAATTTCTGAAAAGAAGCTTCACATTTGTCTGACCAAATGTATTTAACACCTTTCTTCGTCAAGCTCGTGAGAGGCACGGCAATCTTAGAAAAGTCTTTAATAAAACGACGGTAATAGCCCGCCAATCCGAGAAAACTACGAATCTCTGTCACACTCTTCGGTCTCTTCCAATCTTGAATCGCTTCAATCTTTGAAGGATCCATGGAAATTCCGGATTCGGAAATAATATGACCGAGAAACTTCACACGAGATTGCCAAAAGTGGCATTTAGAAAATTTTGCCTTTAATTGATTACTCCTAAGAGTTTCCAACACAATCCGAAGATGTTTTTCATGCTCCTCCTCGGTTTTAGAATACACAAGAATATCATCAATAAAGATGAGAACAAATCGATCGAGGAAGTCTTTAAAAACTCGATTCATTAAGTCAACGAAATAAGCCGGGGCATTCGTTAACCCAAATGGCATAACAAGACATTCATAAGATCCATACCGAGTACGGAACGATGTCAAAGGAATGCTATCCTCTGCAATACGAAGCTGATGAAAACCGGTAGCCAAGTCCAATTGTGAAAAGACTCTAGCACCACTAAGTTGGTCAAATAAATCATCAATCCGAGGTAAAGGATATTTATTTTTGACAGTAAGCTCATTAAGCTTGCGGTAGTCAACGCAAAGCCTAAGTGTACCATCGGATTTCTTCACAAAAATAGCCGAAGCTCCCCAAGGCGAGGAACAAGAGCGAATAAATTGCTTCGTCTCCAATTCGGATAATTGTTTACGCATCTCCTCGTTTTCTTTATTGGACATACGATAAGGAGGACGAGTGATAGGTTGAGCTCCAGGAATAAGATTAATTCTGAACTCAATTGCTCGCTTAGGTGGTAATCCTAAAACGGGCTCAAATATGTCGGAAAATTCACGAACGACGTGAATAAGAGAAATAATATCACCCTCATCATCATCATCGTCATCACGAGGATTTAAAGAATAGAAAGATGCGACCAAGCTGGAGACTGAATTTTGAAGATTAATAGAAATCTGCTTAACAGATTGAGGATGTCGAAGATGAATAGTCCGCTCAGGACATAGGATATGAGCTTCATAACGGTTAAGCCAATCCATTCCCAAAATCATTCCAAAGCCTAAATAACGCATGACATGCAAATCGGCTAGGAAAGGTAAATCACCCAAAATAATCTCGACATCTTTACACAATAAACTGATTGTTGCGGATTCACCAACCGGATTCGCAATTCTCAAAGAAGTCATTAAACACAAAACATCCAAAGAAAAAGTATCAACAAGTTCTTTTGATATAAAAGAATGGGACGCACCCGTATCAAAAAGAACTCGAATAGGATGATCACGAAATAAAATAATTCCATCCAGAATAGAATGAGAAATACCTTGGCCACGAGATGTGTTGCCAGGGGCTTGGGCAACATTAAGCTTTCCCTCCTTTCTATTTTGAAGTTTGGGACATACATGCATAAAATGGTCCGGGCTTTTACAATAGCGACAAGTACGAGGCTTTGAACACTTGTTCGCAAAATGGTCTCTGGAACCACAATTAAAGCATTTCCCTTCAGTAGAGGAAAAGGTCTTTGCAGCAGGAGTTGCTTGCCTCCCTTTCTTATTAGGATAGGGGCCTTTGAATTTGTTTGGCCTCTTCTTGTTGTTGTTGAAGCTTGGCTTGGAACCCACTACTTCAACATCATTCTCCCTATCCGCCTCTTCAAGACGAAGAGCGATATCAACGAGTTGGTCGAAAGAAACTTCTAATTTTAGAAGTAATGGCTTCTTGAGATTTTTGTTTAAGCCATAGACGAACCTCTGGTTCTTCTTTAAAGGGGTGTTGATGTATTCGACCCCATATTTGAAAAGCGACTCGAATGAGGCGACGTAATCAGTCACGGAAGAATCACATTGAACAAGGTCTATAAACCGTCGAGCCAATGTCACTTTCTCTGCTTCTGGTACAAATTTCAACTCGAAGCATTCTCGGAATTGCTCCCAGGTGAGATCCGCTTCATTAATCTCAGAAATAAGAAGTTCGTACCAGTCCAATGCTCTTTCTCGGAGCATACTAGAGGCCACCTGAACTCGGTGAAGGTCAATAAGGTTCATGCGAGAAAAGATTCGATCGCATGACCTTAGCCAAGCCTGTACTTCAATAACAGTTTCGGAACCTCTGAATGGCTCCCCACGCAAATTAGCATAATCGCTGCACAAGCGTGCAAATCCCGACTTTGGGTGAGTAGGTTCCGGGTTAGCTCCAGCTGCTTGAGCATTAGTTACCAAATCAAGAAGCTGTTGAGCAGTCATAAAAACTCCATCCTGGGGTGGAGTGCTAGACCGTACGGCTCTGGGGCGGCCTGGTCTAGACATTTTTCTTCCTTTAGAAAGAAAGAAGAAGAAGAAAAAGGTTATTCACCAAATTGAATATCAAGCAATCTTGATAGATAAACAAGGGATCATAAAGAAAATAGGATAAGTCGTTACGAAGACTCGAATAAAATCCTAAAGCACGACTCCTAAGATGGACTTAGGACGATGATCCTTGTTATAATATTCCATATTGTTCCGAAGTTTGGCTCTGATACCAAGCTGTGACGCCCCACCTCTATACCCACACTAGCCAAGAACACTACGGTGTAATGCTGTCAACTAGCACGGAGAATAAGGCTGTTGAGGAGCGACCATCCGTGTAATTACTTTGCGCAAGCATCGTTATGTCAGATGGTACGACATGCATTTGTTTATCAAGAGGGAAATCCGACATTCCGACGCAAACTCAAAGCTACTACACAGTGGCTATAATATCTTCGGAAACAAATATAGAAATAAACATAACATAAATCAGTCACAGATAATTCATATCACAAAGGCGGAGTAAGATATGAATACTACACATAAAAGTGTACATCAGAGTAGTGGTCAGAAAGATCCACAATAACACAAAATAATAGCAACATGTGCTATACAAAAGAATACATCAATGAGTCAATATCTCAAGAGTATACAACAAAAACTACTAATCTAAGTAGTAAGCAAAAGGTCAGAGTAATGGATCCCTGGAGAGAAGTCAAGTCGAAGCACCTGCAACATCTCGGTCTGACCCGAGTATTATTTATAAGAAAATAATAAACGGATCAGTCTAGCTATAAATATCAGATAACATGATATAGAACGAAAGATATGGCATAGACGTATAATATCCATAATGGCATACTACTATAAGTATGTAAATGATAATCAACAAACGATTAATCAATATCAAAAATCTTCTCAAAGATCCAAAAAGGGTATCATACCCAAAACTTGTACTCACAACAAGTTAATGACACACGAATTCACCAATGCACAAATATTGATAAAACTTATCAATGGAAATCACGAAAATTGGTGAAGCACAAATTCTAGAAATCATCTCAAGAAATCCAGTCAATGACACACGAATTCACCTATGCACAAAAATTGATAAATCATATCAATATGAATCACAAAAATAGGTGAAGAAGAAAATTCCAGAATTCGACACACGGAATCCAGAAATCACACAAAATGGGGGGGAGGCCTATCACACGAACGAGAGCATGAAAACTCACCAACATATGTATCACACGAACGAGACGCTATCTCATGGTAGCTAGCCATTAATTTTTGACACACGAACGGCCCGAAGACCATGGGGCGCTACCCCATAAATTTGAGTCGAAACTCCACAAAACGGGGTTTAGTCTCCCTCGCAGACAAAGAGACATCGCACATTGCTAGTCTAAATCACAAAAATGATCGTCATGATCATTAAGAAGTGTCAATTACAGTAAGCTAGTAAATATATGAGCTTAGCTTCATGTCCCATAACCACTAGCTTAACTTAAATATTTACGAACAAATTGTAGATCTCCACTAGAAAATTGTCACAAGAGATTCAATCGAACAAGTCCAAGAATTAACCGACGAAGTAAACGCAAGCGTTTCATACCACTCGTTTTACTAAGTCGTTTAATTAGATTTCTCATACGAGTGAGGTAAAGGTTTGTATATACTAATAGATTGGAAAAAGGTTTTAGAAACGAGCTTTGTAATTAAAATAGTATTAAAATCGTTTGAGGAAAGAGTTTTGATATTTACTACTAGTATAGAAAACCTTTATATTTTTAAAGTGACAAGTCACAAAGAAGATTGTAAGAACAATCAATCACTAAAATTCACATTCGAAGACGTGAATAAATTCCAAAGAAACCGATAACGAATCCATCGAAATGGATATTCAAAAATCCCTAAAAAGAGTCATCAAAGTCATAATAAATGATAACAACAAATAGGATTATCACGAATCGATTTAAATTGGAATTCTCAAACAAAAAGGCAAGAAGGCAAAATCACAACAGTTTCAGACGTCTGAAACAAGTGGTTCAGACGTCTGAATCTGGAAATATAAAAATTTCCAAAACACGATTCAGACGTCTGAACCAAATGTTTCAGACGTCTGAAATAGGCATATTTTAGCCTATTTTCTTTCTGTTTGAAAATAAGCCAATTCAGACGTCTGAAACCCCCAATTCAGACGTCTGAAACCCCAAATTCAGACGTCTGAATCTGGGAATAGAAAACTTCCCAGACAATATTCAGACGTCTGAATCTCACATTTCAGACGTCTGAATCTGGGGTTCAGGGCATTCCCTGAACCTAGGCCAAAAATGGCCAAACGAATATCGAAATCGATCGAACGAGCAAATGGCGATGACTAAGGGATTACGTCGAACGACAATCCAGCCTAAACGGCTCTTCGATACGCCTCAAATATCAATGTCCAAATATCCATAATAGGATTTCCATAAATTGGACCAAAACACCAAAAATTGGAATATACACCAAATCAATCCAAACCAAATTCAATTGCACACGAATAAACGTTAGGAATTCATACCTAACAATCGAAGATAATTATAGACAAAGATGTGAGATAAAAATCTCACCTTTGAACCCAAATCAAATGAAGAAGAAGCTTGAAAGCAAATGGAAATCAACCACACTTCAATCCCAACACAAGAAGCTTGAATCTAAGCTAAAAGAGAAACATCTCCTAAATTAGGTTTAGGAATTTTCTGAAATTGGTAAGAGAATAAGTTGGAGAAGAAGAAGAGAAGCTTACCAATGGGTTCTTCTTGAGTTTGGAGCTAGGAATTTGATTTGCAAGAGGAACAAGGGTTTTGGAGTTTTTTAATTCCCAATCTCTCCCACCATTAATACACTAAAAACTGAAATGAGAAGAGAATGAGGGTGAGTGGGGAAGAGTGGCTCAGATTTGAGCATAAGTTAACATAGGGCTGAGCCCAAACCAAACCCAAAGTGAAAAGTAGCAAAAATCAACTTTCTCCAAACATATCGAAGCTTATACTCAAAAAGGTCGCAAACGACATTTTAAACTCAATGGGAGTGGTCCCGAATCCTAATTCGACCGTATGCAAAAAGTAGCTTTTCGGACTAAAATCCGACCAATGATGAAATATTTAAATATAAAATTGATAAATATGCAGGTTGTTACATTCCCTATGCTAACCTGAGTACTTATCATGTACTTAAGGTTATATACACAAACATCAAGTCAAACTTATATCCTACCCATCCTAGCGCAGTAATGCACACTTAAGATAATATATACAACAACCAAATAAGACTATACATCCAAAAACAACAACACTGATACTATATCAAGATAAATGAATACAACCACATAACTCATTCCTGTCCTGAGCATGTACTACACCTGATGTCTATATATATACATACCAAAACATCAGTCCAACCACTATATCTTAGTGCCTACTATTTGAGATAACTATCCAACTAGTAAACAGAACCAAAACATCATACTGTATATGATATTTGATTCAATCTATTATTCAAATTCATAACTTTACTTTTGAACTAGTATCGATCCCCCGATTTTCTAGTGCAGACTTTGATCAGACTTCTTGATCACAAACCCTTACTTTCCTTGCATAGCTCTCAACTATGATAGAAAACTCATGTACATTATCATAAACTCTCATCAATGTTTGCCGTGAAGAATCGAGTGATAAATCCTTTTTTGAATTGGTGTAAACATCTTAATATTCTATACTCAAATCTTAGATCAAAATTTGTATGCCGAAATGATCTACGTTTAACTTGTGTACTTATTCACATTCATCTTTACCTAATACATTTCTTCAAAATTTCTATTAATTAAAGTTTATTTCACAACCATTTACTTTTTCCTAAATCCATTATTACTTAAGCATACAAATATGAATTAAACTTATATAATATACCTTTGCTTCCTATGATTATATAATCATATTATTACTTCAATTATGGTGTTTAACCAATGTAGAATTCTACTATTACCTCAAATTAATAAGTTATAAAACTTAACCCTTATTTTTATTTGGCTAAGGTACCAGTTTAACTAATATTATTTATCTAATCCATATACTAATAAGACAACTTTGCTAAGTGTACATCTTTTTCTTACTGATTCTATGATTAACTACGTAACTTATTTACCTATCCATTTTCTAAATCAAATTTCTTAACCTTAAATCCATAAAATACCTTATATTCAAATTGTGAAACTTAATTCACATGGTATTTGTTACTTAAACATTTTCATTCAACAATCAACCTACTAACCATATTATTCAAAATTATCCACTTCTAATCTTACTTCATTTTGAATTATAAATGTTACCCTAAATGTATCACTAATTCCAATTTTTTATATTAGGATGATATTTCTTATATCTCTTATTCCTAAATTTTACTTTAATTTTTAACCTAATCAAAATGTCTAAATCTCAAATTATCTTATCTCCTTCATAACTTATACAACTTATCCTTTTATATTATATTTAGTAAAAACTCACAACTTAGGTTTATCTTTTTCCTATCTTGTTGAAAAGAATTTTTTTCTAAGTGTACATTTTCTCTTTACTTTCTCTAATTACACTTCTAGCTTCAGTATTATCATCAAATATCTTATAATCAAATTGTGAATTTTACATCATAAGATATTTGTACTTAGCTTTTAAATCCATCCATTATGGTAATCACATAATCATCATTATTTCTTAATACTAAATATCTAAGGGTATATGATTAAAGTTTTAAATTCAAGCTTTCAACTAGTTGATTCTGTATGAAATAACTTATAGTAAAATTGTGCAATTCTAATCACAAGATATTCATTTCAAAGCTCAATTCAAACAATCCTTTATTTTTAACCCAAAAATAATAATATCCCTTTTAATATTTATAATATAAATCCAAGGTAAAATTATTTCATTTACCAATTTTTTTGCAACAAAACCACTTTTATTAAATTAACAAATACGCGCTCATATATACAATACTCTCATAACTCATTCTAGGGTGTTGTTAACCCTATCTCTAATGAGTTACTCATCCTAGGATATTACTAATCCTATCTCTGATGAGACTTTACCCATAACAAAGCCAAGTTTCTCGCTTAACCTTCAGCTCTGATTCCAAATGTCATAGCCCGTTTGTAACAACCCTGTATTTTCACCCATTCGCATCCGCACATATCGGACTTGAATTGCTCAAAATACCACGTTGTAAAACAAATTTGGCAAATCTCAAAATATACAGTAAATAAAAATCACAGAAACAGAGTAATAATAGTGCAGCGGAAGTAAAAGAAATAGTAGTTCATGAAGCTATTATGTAAATATATCAGAGTTACATAAGATACATCAGAAGAAATAAAATACAAAAGAAGTCTCAAAATGATAACCAAGTACAAAATGAATACAATACTGGGATCAATAGGATAACGGGAAGTGAAATAGATAAAACTAGACAAGCAGATAATCTCCAGCGATTGCAATTTCTCAGAAAGTGGAATCCCAATCTGTGAATACTTAGGCTGACCCGAGCGTAAATAAAAAATACAAACACTCGAGTCAGGACATACATACTTATACAATGTAAACCAACTCAAGTGAACTGTAATAAAGGTACAAGTAACTTAAAGGATGCTTGGGACCGCCCATCCTCTAAGGATCCGTCAAACTATTTCCTATGTAGTAATACCGCGCTATTATAATAATGTCTAATAGTATTATAAACTTACTTTTTAAACGGCGTTAAGGCTTTACATTTCCCACCTTAACACGTAATAGTCCCAATAATCCATCCAATATCTGCATAATTCCTGATCGGGAGACTATGAGAAGATACGCATGGGCTACGAGAGAAAACCAAACTCATAGTAAAGGCTCGATAGGGTAGGTGACATGGCACACAAGGCAATGCCAAGGTAGATTTACCAATTACGCACACGGGCTAGTGGTAACGCAGCAGCCACATACGCCCACCTCGGAACATATTCCCAAAACCGGAGGGGGGCCCAAACAATCACAAAAGCAATAGAATGGTATCGAAGAAATGTGTCCGACCAGAGGAGCTACCCCTTTTGGCCCGAGATCGCTCCTGTTTTAGCCACTTTATGCCAACTCACGGGAGTTGGGTCCACATAACATACCTCAAGAACGTCGCCACCATCCTACTTCATTCTGGAATCTCCACCGCGTACACGGTTTTCAAAGTGCTTTTCGATATCGACAGAGAGTATGCCCATATCCGATCCCGGTCTCTTTGCCAATCAATCGTTATTATAACCCATGGTTATAACTTTAAAATAATATTTTATACATCAAAATAAAATATCATTTCAATCCAAATCTTTATCAAAAATAAAGATTAAATCATTTCCAAATCATTTCAATATATTACCATATCTTTCAAATTCAAATATTTATCAAAATAAATATCAAGTCATTTCCAACCATTTCAATATATTAAATTATCATATCCTTTCAAAACTTCCTTTCAAATCATTTCTTGAATTCAAATCCAAATATCAAATTTAAAATGCCTTTTTAAATTCCAAGATATCATTCATTTATTATCATTTCAAATCACCTTTTAAATAATTTATATTCCATCGAATTAACTCATTTAAACCATTTAAAAGTGAAGTTATTAAACTTTCGAATCAAGTATTCAATTTTCAAAGTTTCAAACCATTTCGAGCTCATTTACTTAGTTAAAAACCACAAACATTGAAAATTTCAGCTTTACGCAGCATTTAGAAAAGGTTGTTATAAGTTATACTTGAAAACATTTTAATTCAGCAAAGACAGCAGAACCACTACAGAATTTACAGAACTGTTGTAATAGGCCTTTATTAAGTTTTTAGCCTTTCAGTTTACTTCAGCAACTACAACATTTCAGAACTGCTGTAATAGTCTTTTTATTAGTTTTTAGTTCATCTACAGAAACCATACCATTCTGAATGCTATTAAAAGTATTTTCCAGATTTTAGTGTATTTCCAGTAAATAATAAACTTCAATTTAAACCCTTTAAACATTATAAAAATCATATTTTAACATTCAAAAATGTTTATTAACATACCTTTAACATATGGTTTTTATAAAATAAATTTCTTATAAATAAATCAAATTTTTCAATAAATTTACTTAACAAATTCAAGTGTATAATTTCCTTTCCTTCACATATGCAATTTATTAACACTTATATTTTTAAATTTCCATTTTCACAAATTAAACTAAATTTCCAATTGATTTCATTTAACTAAAACCTTTAATTAAACCATATTTCACATTTCTAAGTCAAGTTGTATTTTAAAATTACACATTTAAGCATTCATTTATTTAACCATTTAAATTCATAGAAAAAATCAATAATACTTTAATAAATCACTTAAATTCAAATTTAAATCAAATCATCATATTTACCATTTTCCAAATTAAATTTAGATTTCCATATTATCTATATAACTTAAATACCATTTTAAAACCAAAATTTTCCAAATTTCCAAACTTAAGTTATAT
Source organism: Allium cepa (assembly GCA_030765085.1). Classification (NCBI taxonomy): domain Eukaryota; kingdom Viridiplantae; phylum Streptophyta; class Magnoliopsida; order Asparagales; family Amaryllidaceae; genus Allium; species Allium cepa. The sequence continues at coordinate 692,973,175 of CM060935.1, read as the reverse complement.
CTCCAAAATTCAATTTAACCATTTATTTATTTAACTATTCCACTTATAGAAAAAAAACATAAATCCTTTATTTAAAATAGTTTAAAATATATTTAAATCAAATTATCATAAATTTACAATTTAAACCACTTAAAAAAAATTATATAACTTAAATGTCATTTTAAAAACCAAAGTCCAAATTTCCAGATTTAAGTTATGTTTCAAAAATTCAATTTAATCATTTAATTATTCAACATTTTTTAACTTATAGAGAAAATCTAAATTTCTTATTTAAACATTAAAAATCCAATTTAAATCAAATTTTCATTTACACTTTTAAGAATACTTAAAAATATTCGAAATACTTTATAAAATACCCACGGGCCTGTATATAGCTTTCCAACCTAGGTCAAGTGATACAGATATATATATCATTTCAATCTGCAGTTTACAAAGAAAATCCGGGTTCTATCATTTCAAACCCACAACCCCAAGTTAAAATAAATAAATAAAAATCGCTCTGGTCTATCATTTCAGCCCATAACGATTTTTTCCTATTCTAAAGTCCGTTCGGGTGTGTATCATTTCATCCCATAGTGAACCTAATCTACAGGGAACTTGCAGTGTGATAAACTGATATAAATGAACAGTTAACAACGTATAATAGTAACAGATGAGATGACATGTAAACTAATAGGTTTAGCATCATATATAAATAATCACAGGCAGCTATAAAATCATATATAATTCTACACATTCAGTTGTTGTCGCTTCACAATTGCATAAGTAAAAAATGTCGTGTGAGATTTACTCACCTCTTGTGCTGGAGAGAGCGAAACAAGGACACAAATGGATTTCCAAAGGCACGTTGACACAATAATAGATTCAAGTGGATGAGAGTCAAGCTAATGATCTTGTCACAACTCATAAACAAAACCAAAATAAAGTTATAATTCAATACAACATTAAATTGAATTAACTTTGAAATGAAAAACAATTTGAATGCAACACTTTTTGCCTTGCTTTCTAGATTATTTTGCACGGCCTAGGGATGCATTAGGCTTTGGTTTGGACAAGGTTTGGCTCGAGTTTGGGTTCCATAGTGCACGTCCATAAGGCATAAAGCATGGCAGAGTTACAAGGTGAAAATGTGAAGAGTTTTTTGGCAAATAGTTTGGTTTTGGTTGAATAAAGGGGCTCGGCCATGGGATGTTTGGCTTGGCCAGTGGAGTGTGGGTCAGGACAAGGACTGGAGTGGTGAGTAAGGGTCTGGACAGTGATAGTGGTGGCGGCCTAAGGTGGTGGTGGTGGTGAAAAATGAAGTGGTGAAGCAACAAGGCTCAAACTAGCATGTTTTAAGGCATGAGGTTGGATTTTTGTGGATTTTAACATCGTGGAGGTCTCGACCATGGTCAAGTATGAAACAGAAGGTGGTGATGGTGACAAGGAGGAGCTGTAGGAGGTGATGGCCTTGACAATAGAGAGGAAGCCGAGCAAAAAGTCCAAGGAAACAAGGCAAAAACCATGAAAAAAATGAGAAGAAAAAGAAGATAGCCATTACCAATTTTTTTCTCCTAGCCATGAATGAATAAGAAGTGGAAATTTTTGTCGTGAATGAAGACTGGAAATAAATGGCTAAACGAAAATTTGCACAGCCAAAAGAGCAATTGAGGGGTTGTGGGAAAATGAAGAGGTTTGGAAACGAAAAGGCTTAAGTTTCTAAAAGCACTTTAAACCTTTCAAATTTCCTTTTTCTTAATTCAATTAAAACAAAATAAAATCAGTAATTTGACTTTAAAAACCGAATCAAAGTAATATAAAATAATAATAAATAATAAATTTTAAAGAAAATGGAAAAAGAATTAAAGAAATTGCTTAAAATTCAAAACAGGGTTCAAAAATTGCAATTAAATCATCATTGGCTTTGGAAAAATATCTGCTTCATTTAAAAATATTCTAAAGCAAAATTTTGAAATAAAATAATTTTTTTAAACATATTTAAAGTGAAATAAATAATTAAATTTAGAGAAAATAGAAAAATAATTAAATAAATTGTTTAAAAATTGGAAACAGAACATGCAAATTACAAATAAAATACCACTTAGCCGTAGAGAATATCTATTCCACTTTAAAACAAATAAAAAGTCAAATAAGTAAAATAAATGAGGAAAAAAATAAAGTGGGAATGAAAATAAAATAAGATCTTAAGAAATAGAAAAATAAATAAAGAATTTCTTAAATTAATTGAAGCAGGAAATTAGAAATTGTAAAAAAAATACAACTGACCCTGAAAAATGTAAATTACACTTTCAAAAATGTTTTAAAACCAAAATATATACAATACATGTTATTTACATATATAACATAAATTAAAACATTACATCACCAAATAAAATATTATTTATATAGCTAAAATAAACAATTTTGTTAAATACAGTAAATTTCACACAATAGTTAAAAAGGCATAACTTTCACATTATAAATCGGATTTCAACGAAATGAAAAGCAGTATTCTTAAAATTTTATTTACTTTCATAATAAAAGATAAAAGTAAAAATTTCAAACTTTTAAATTTTAAATTTAAAAGTCAAAGTTGACCGTATTAACCAAAATACACTTTTTTGTAAAATATTTCATTTAATCATGTTTGGAATTCTAGTTCACATCAAAATCAAAGTTTATATTCGAAATAACAAATTATCTAAATAAAATAAATAAAATAAAGTAAAATCAAAATTCAATTAAAATAATTACAAAATAAAGGGTTGTTACACTCTCCCCCACTCAAAACTTTTCATCCCCGAAAAGGAATGAGGTGCGGGAAAGCACAGAAAAGATTGAAATGAAATAAGATTAAGACAAGTTGACAAGAAGATTGAGATTATACCTGATAAATGTTGTTATAGGTGAGGTTAACAAGGTGGGGATGATCTTTCTAAGATCCTCCAGAATCAAGAACACAAAGACGAAAAGGTGGATTCAAAATGAGTACCAAAGATTATCAAAGATTATAGAAAGATTTCTAAACAGAAAGATTATAGAAAGATGTCTATACCTGTCTTTAGCAAGACAAGGATAATAAGGACAGCCAAAAGATAGTTTGAAAAACAAAATAAGGAAATAAATTTGAAACCATGGAAATTTCGACTTAAATAGAAAATAATTTTTTACACAAGTTAAGTGAATCTTAACTATTTAAAATTTCATTATCTTATTATCCAATCATCTTAAATTAACAATTTTAAAACCACTGGTTTGTAAAATAATCATTTATTATACTCATAGTGTACTTAATAAACTTAATTCTTCTTTATTCCTATTAAAAATTAAATTTATTCCTCTCAATATATTTATCACTTATGTTAAATATACTTACACTTATTATAACTGCTTTATTTTATTCTTAGTTCTTTTAACATTATTTTATTGTAAGTTATTCAATTACCCTTTATTATATTTTCCTCTATTAATCATTTTATAACTAAAATTTAAGTGTATAACATTTATTATAACCACTCAAAATTTATTTATAAAATCTTTTTATATTGTATATTATCCAATTACATTATTAACTTCTAAAATTAAGGTAAGTTATATTGAATGCAATTGTATTATACAAATAAAACTTTCCAATTAAATCATTTCATGCTTGAATATTCATCCAAAATTTTGATTTTCTTTTTATAATTGAAATTATTCTTTAGAATAAAATTTAAGAATTAAATTTTCGATTTCTTTAAACCATTTAGAGATAAATAAATGAATGTATATATTTATGAAATCAAATTTATATCATATATCTATATATATTATAAATCAAGTCATATTTTAGAAATTCAAATTAATTTGATTTCCAAAACAAAGCTGTAGCAAGACTACAGAGCGGTCTCTTCACTTCGAAACTCAAAAATGAATGTCGATGATGCTGCAGTCATCACCGAAATTATTTCCCAGCGACAAAGAGAAGAGCACTGATTTTTGAACTTTAAAATTCTTTGGAAACATATTCTTATTCGAAAAGACTTTAAATAGTATACTTTAAAACTTAAGCACCAGGTTTGAAACCATCGGAAATTAAATTCTCAAATTTCTTGTTTTAAGTTCATTTCAGTTCCCAAATCAATTTATAAACAACTATTTATAAATTCATTTATAGAGCAATAAAAGATAAATCAAGTATTATCATTTCAAATAATCAATTTATTAAGTTCCATAAATTTATTTATATATCAAAATTTATTTCATTAACCAAATTTTAAAATAATATTGTGTCAGTTTTTTCTGTCAAAGTGTTTTAGAAATCCTATTGATAGCGTTGATTAGACGAATCGATCGGAAACCCAAATCAACATCAACAACTCAAACAACACAATATATAAAACAAAATATAGATTTACAAGTTCAATTCAAAATGTTTGGAAGAATAGATTGGGAACAAAAGACTGGATGATTAAATAACAGATTAGGGAGATTGGTAAGCTTAAGTAAATCGTGGTCAACCTTAACCGTGTTAACCGTGACTTAAAGAATAAGACTAATATGGATTTTTCTAGGGTAAATCTACATTCGATCTCAAGAGATAGAGTTTGGAATAACAAAAGATATTATCATCTAAACCAAAGATAGATATAAATCCCTAGTGAATCGATACTAATTGTAAAGGAGTTTCCCCCCCTTTACAATTCAATTTGAAATTGGCGAGACCACCGACTTACTAAAAAGATCATTCGAAGCGGAGTTATGGGGTACTCCAGAATCAAAAGAAGATGAATAGTGAGGGACAGAATGGATTTTGGAACTGTAGGGAACGTTCCAAAAATCAAAGGAAATTCGAATCAAAGAGGAAAGATTCAAAATCAAACAAAAGTGATTCTGTAAATAATTTACCTTATATTCTAAGTTTTACCTCATAGCTAAAGCTCTGATACCAAATGTAACAACTCAGTATTTTCACCCATTCGCATCCGCACATGTCGGACTTGAATTGCTCAAAATATCGCGTTGTAAATAAAATTTGGCAAATCTCAGAATATACAGTAAATAAAAATCACAGATCACAGACATAGAGTAATAATACTGCAGCGGAAGTAAAAGAAATAGTAGTTCATGAAGCTACTATGTAAATATATCAGAGTTACATAAGATACAACAGAAGAAATAAAGTACAAAAGAAGTCTCATGATGATAACCAAGTACAAAATGAATACCATACTGGGATCAAAAGGATAACTGGAAGTGAAATAGATAAAACTAGACAAGCAGATAATCTCCAGCGATTCCATATCTCCCGAAAGTGGAATCCCAATCTGTGAAAACTCAGGCTAACCCGAGCATAAATAAAAAATACAAGCACTCGAGTTAGGACATACATACTTATACAACGTAAACCAACTCAAGTGAACTGTAGTAAAGGTACAAGTACCTTAAAGGATGCTTGGGACCGTCCATCCTTTAAGGATCTGTCAAACTATTTACTATGTAGTTATTGCGCTATTATAATAATGTCTAAAAGTAAAATAAACTTAATTTTTAAATAGAATTAAGGCTTTATATTTTCCACCTTAACACGTAATAGTCCCAGTAGTCCATCCAATATCTGCATATCTCCTGATCGGGAGACTACGAGAAGATACGCATGGGCCACGGGAGAAAACCAAACTCGTAGTTAAGGCTCGATAGGGTAGGTTACACGGCACACAAGGCAATGCCAGGGTAGATATACCAATTACGCACACGGGCTGGTGGTAACGCAGCAGCCACATACGCCCACCTCAGAACACATTCCCAAAATCGGAGTGGCATCCAAACAATCACAAAAGCAATAGAATGGTCTGGAAGAAATATGTCCGACCAGAGGAGCTACCCCTTTTGGCCCGAGATCGCTCCTGTTTTAGCCACCTTATGCCAACTCACGGGAGTTGGGTTCACGTAACATACCTCAAGAATGTTGCCTCCATCCTACTTCATTCTGGAATCTCCACTACGTACACGGTTGTCAAAGTGGTTTTCGGTATCGATAGAGAGTATGCCCATATCCGATCCCGGTCTCTTTGCCAATCAATCATTATTATAACCCATGGTTATAACTTTAAAATAATATTTTATGCATCAAAATAAAATATCATTTCAATCCATATCTTTATCAAAAATAAAGATTAAATGATTTCCAAACCATTTCAATATATCAACATACCATATCTTTCAAATTCATATATTTATCAAAATAAATATCAAGTCATTTCCAACCTTTTCAATATATTAAATTATCATATCCTTTCAAAACTTCCTTTCAAATCATTTCTTGAATTCAAATCCAAATATCAAATTTAAAATGCCTTTTTAAATTCCAAGATATCATTCATTTATTATCATTTCAAATCACCTTTTAAATAATTTATATTCCATCAAATTAATTCATTTAAACCATTTACATTCCATCAACTCTAAAGGCGAGTCTCAAATGTTGTGACACTCAGTCTGACCCGAGCGTAAAGAAAACACAAAATACTCGAGTCAGGATTAACATTCTTATATCAATAAATCAACCTCAAGTGAAATATCAACTGAAATATAAGTAACTTAAAGGATGTTTGGGATAACCATCCTCTAAGAATCCCTAGAATTATCTACTGTGTAGTAATATACGCTACTATAATATGTCAACAGTAAAGTAAACTATCAAAATAGTGTTAAGGCGTTACATATTTCCCCCTTAACACATTTTAAATATTTCCATAGTCTATACAGTACCGTAATTCCTCCGTAAATTAGAGGGCTATCAGAGGGCATTCCATAGGTATGGTACAAACCAACCTCGTAGAAGGCGTGTAGGGCATGCGACAAGGCACTCGAGGAAATGCCAGGGTAGATATATTGTTTATGGATCTGGACTGGTAGTTATGCACAACAGCTACTACCACCCACCTCATGACACACTCCCAAATAAAGGGTGCACCCAATCAATCACAAAAGCAATAGAATGGTATCGAAGAAATGTTTCCGATAGGAGGAATGACCACACTTGGCCCGGTATGGCTCCTGTTTTAGCCGCATCAAGCTAACTCATGGGAGTCGAGGCTACGTAAATACCATATAGAATCGTCACCAAACCATCTTACTTCATTCTGGAATCTCCGCCATGCACATAGTTGTTAAAGTGGTATTCGGTATTGGCAGAGAGTGATAATATCCGATCTCGCTCTCTTTAACAACCAAACGTTATTATAACACCGTTGTCATTTAAAAATATTTTACACTTCAAAACTAAAATATCAATTTCATTTCAAACAACATCAATCCGATATCATTCTTCACTTCAAATATATCCATCCCACAAATCGTAGCACTTCAAAGTTATAATTCTTTCGAAACTATAAAGCTTAGAAATTATAGCACTTTGGAAATCATAACACTTGATAACATAATACTTTGAAATTCATAACTTTGAAATCATTACTTCCCACTTGAACAGTTTAGATACTAATAATAGTATATAAAATAAAAAAGTGTATAAAATAATATAGTTTACATTATCATAGTTATAAGTTAAAATAGTTTATATTGAAATAATTAGTATATTAAAGTAGTTTATGTTAAAATAATTTATAACGTAAAATATAAAACAGTTCTAAATATAATTTTAAAAATACTTTATATAAAAAATATAGTTTTTCTTGAATTTCACAAATCGATTCAAATCAACTTGAATTCCAAAATTCAAATTTAATTCAATCTCAATTCATAAATTTCAACTCAGTTTCTAAATAAACCATTTCAAATTATATCGATTTCAAATATAGATCTGAACCACAAAATAAGCCATTTCAATTTCAATATATTTCAAAGCTTTAAATATCCACATTTTCAAAACTAAATTTGATAATTTCACATATATCTTAAATTAACTTCATTGTTATCTAGTTTGACTTATTCACTTAATAAATCCAATATCATTTAAATAAAACCCAAATTGCAAATAAACTAAATATTTCCTTCAATTTCTTTAAACTTGAAATACTCATTTAAATCACCTTAAACCAAAACCAAGTTATAAAATCATATCCTTTAAAAATCTCAAATTCAATAAGTTTCAAATCGATTTAATTAAATAAATTCTTAATTAAATACAATTTCAAAGCAATTTCACTATCTTTCCAACCTTAATGTATTAAAATAATTATAAACTCTATATCTGAAAATAAAATTTTAAATAAATACTTAACATACTATGTATAAATTAAATCAAACTTTATTAGTTTAAACCTTATTATCAAACTTATTTTATAATAAAACTAATTTATACATATATGAAAATAGTAAAATTATAAATAAATTCTTAAAAATTATAGTTTCAAAACTACCTTATAATTTTAAAATTTTCAAAACATATAATTTTAAATGTCGAAATTTAAAAAAATTATAAAATAATATATATATATATATATATTAAAATCAATATTTATTAAACCAAAATATTCATTTCAAAACCATGGAAATCATTTCAAAATATATATATTGACTAACGGTGTCTGTATATAATTTTCTATCATATGGACAAGTGATACAAATATTTATCATTTCAATCCGTAATTTAAATATGTACGGGTATATATCATTTCAACTCGCAATCCCAAATTCAATTCAATGAAAATCCCTTGGGTTTATCATTTCAACCCATAATGATTTTCTCTAATTCTATAGATCGTTCGGGTATGTATCATTCCAACCCATTGGGATTCTAAACTAAAAGAAAGCTTGCAGTGTGATAACAGATATAATAATAATATAACAGACATATATCATCAATATACATAATAGATAATGGTGTTGGATATCACATGTGAACATATATAGATAATAGCATATATAAAGCAATGTAAATAACTAACAGCAACATATTTCAATTGTCGTTTCAATTGAAATCAAATTTAATATAAGATCATTAGTCATGAGTGATTGCTCACCTTTCGAGGCTAGATAGATTTAACAAGGAAATGAGTTAGGAATTCCAAAGCAACGCTAGATGGACATGATTGGATGAAGAAAACAGGCACGGTGGACAAAGCTGAAAAATGGGAAATGGATGCGAACTAATCAGAATCAGTTTGATATGAATTAATCTAAATATATATAATATATTTCTTTTCCTTGAAATCATTATGTTAATTTAAGACAAAATTTAAAAATAAAATAAATAAATATATGTGTATATATATATTTATATAAATCATTGTTTTAAATAAAGACACATATCTTAAATCAAACAAATTACATATAATATATTTTGAAATAAATACTTATATATATACACACACATATGCATATTAAAAATGCAACATACTTACATATATTATGTCTTTCATTTGAAAATATCCATATATATATATATATATTAAATAATCAATTCAAAAATATATCTTAAAATAAAATTTAAATTGAGCCACATAAGCAAGTCTCTATCCAAATAAATTAAAAAACTAACTAATTCATATAAATCAATATGTGAACTATATATATATAGTATATAAGTAAATGAATATGTACAAACAACTAAAAAAATAATTTACCTAACTTATATACATAAACAAGTATATATATAAGACAAACATACCTACATTAATAAGCAGAACTAGAATACAAAAAAACTGTGAAGAAGAAAACATATAACGTAAATATATATATATATATATAACATATATATTATATACTGGGGTACCATATATACTGCAAAAGTATATATAACTTACAGACTCAAAATTTACACATAGTTTATATTAAAACTGATATATATTACCTGTACACACTTGAAACTTTATACATATATTATTTAACAACTTTATATATATTAATAAACAACTATATATATATATATATATATATATATATATATATTCGAACTCAGGCAAAATGTTCTTAGGCATATAAGTGGATAAATATAAACACACACATATATATAACTTAAAACTTATACACATTTTAAAATCAGAAACTATATATAAACCGTAACTAATATAAACTAATATAATAATGTAAACACACACACACACAGATATATATATATATATATATATATATATATATATATATATATATATATATAACAGCACTTATATATGTATATAAACACACACACACACACATATATGAAAACTTTCAAAGTAGAAAAATGGGAGAAAGATTCGGCCAGAGAGGAAGAGGAGGCGCTTGAGTCTCGTTTGGAGATGCTCGGCATCGTTGATGGAGGCAGAAGCTAGGCGACTGGGCTGTTGGTATTGGTGGCCGATCTGACGATAGTAGCAATGGTGATTCGAGGCCGCCATGGAGAGGAGGTGCAACAAAATGGCCGAACAAATGAAAGCAGAAAGAAAATATAGCGAGGAAGAAGGAGAAATAAAGTTATAAACTTACTGTGTGAAATTTTTTTTGTTCTCGCAAATGAAGAATGAACAAGAATGAGGAGAAAGAAATGATGGAATGGGAAAAAATAAAGAGGCTAGACAAAATATTAAGGAAAAAAACGTGAAATAAGAAACCAAGAGTTTTTTTGAATGCATAAAAAAATGACGTGCATAAAAGAATGAACGTGCAAAGAGAAACGAATGATCAGAATGAGTAGAAAAAAGGCAAGAATTGAATTCTGGGAGTTGAAAAGGCTAGAGGCTATTTGATAGACAACGAAAAGACAAAGGAAAGCTAATGGTCACAATTTATGGTACCGATACGACGTACCGCTTCATTGTTTCCATCGCGTACCGACTTCAAAACACTGAATTGATATACCGTAGAGATCAGCACGACGAGACGATCAAAACGGTATACAAATATTGGTGGTACGATTATCCGGTCAAAAATCGATATCGGTACCAAAATACTGCTACTTTGCCAAAAATAAGATAAACGTAGCAATAGCACCAAATTTGATGAAATGAAATATGACGTCTTACTTAGAAGATGATTTACAAGTTTATTATAAAAAATATTTAGATTCGGAAAACATTTTATCATTATTAATTATTAACTGATTTGAATTTGAATAAAATTAGACAAGAAAATAAACTTTTATATTATCAGATGAAAATTTACCATTTGCTATGTTTAATTAGATATATTCCAAATATTAAACTTTTATTTTCAAATTCAATTATTTAAAATTTCACAAAAATTCAGTTAAATATATTATTAAAACAAATAAAATTTATGGGTTGTCACACTCTCCCCCACTGAAAACTTTTCATCCCCGAAAAGGAAGGAGGTATGAGAATTGAGATAACTAAAAAGAAAATAGGTTGAAATACCAAAATAAACAATAAATTCGAAACCATACAAACTACATTTTTTAAAAAATTGGTTTATATAAATTTAGTTAATTCCAATTCATTTCAATTAATCACTCAAATTTATTGTTCATATTTGATTGGTTTCAGTACCATATATTTTCATTCAATTGATTTGTTCCCCATTTATTGACATTTATTGCACAAATTTTCACAATAATATTTGTTTTATTTTACTCATTTATTAAATTTATTAGATCAACCATAGTTTATTCCACCTCAACATTCAACTTCAACTATTCAAAACCGTATAGATTTCAATTTAAATAAATTAATATTCAACAATTTGGTTTAATCCATTTTATTCAACTAATAAACGGTTATTTAATGTAAAATTGATTTTCTTTCATTTTATCAACATTTCTTTCAAACAAATTCATTTTTAAATCAACACATTTATTTATCCATTTATCTTCAGCTAAGTTTATTCCACTAAAATTCAAGTTCATTAGTCTTAAGTTCATATTTATTTGCTTAAATGGTCTTCTCTTTTATTTATTTAATTTATTTCACGTAACATATATTGCAACATATATTAGGTGTATATATTTTATAATCATATATTACTATCCAATTTATTTCCAGTAAATCCCCTTAATAAACTGTCATTTTTGATATCTTATTACTTATATCATAGTGTATATTATCCAATTACATTTAAACTTTCTCGTAAGTTATATATATGTTTATGAGTGCAATTAAATACTATACAAATTTTTCTTTTTCTTTTCAACATTTGTATTAAGCTAAATTTTGGTTTGAACAATTTATTACTTTAGTTTTTCTTCTTGTACAACCCTATTATATTCTAACATTTTAACTTTTTGAATATTTTAGGCAAGTTATATATATTAGAATGTAATTTAGTGTTATACAAATAAGTTTGTTCAAATTCATTATTTCAAGTTGGTTTGATTCCATTTATCATTTTAGATATCCCAATTATTCAGACATTTCACTTTGTTTCAATAAATGAAACCATTTCTTAATATAAAACTTAGGATTCAAATTTCCGGTTTCACTTTAAACTATCTTGAACTAATGATATACATATATGTTTTATAAATCAATTTATACACAAGAAATTCAAAAATAATTTATTGTCCAAAACAAAAGTGTAGCGGAGCTGCTACATGGCCTCTCCATTTCCAGACTCGAAAATGAATGTCGATGAAGCTGCAGTCATTACCGAAAATTATTTTCTAGCGGCAAAAGAGGAGAGTGCTGAGTAAAACTTTTAAATTCTTTGAAACAATTTCTATTTGAAAATACTTTAAAAAATAATAATATACTACAAGATTTAAAACCAAATTTTCTAAAAATACCGAAAATTTAATTCTCAAATTCTTAATTTAAAGTTATTTCAAATCCAAATCAATTTATGAACCATGTTTTATAAATTCATTTATTTATATCATGTTGCAATAGTTAATGGTTTACAAAACAATAAATGAAAATCAAATTTATCATTTCTAACAACCAATTCATTTAACTATTCAATTTCATAAAATTTACATATATATAATATAATCATATAAAATTTATCAATTTTGAAAAAAATATTGTGTCGATTAGCTCTGTTCAAATTTTTTGGGATTCCTATCGATAGAGTTTATCAGATGAATCGATCGATACCTAAAATTCAAGCTTAACAATTCAAACAATACAACATATAAAATAATTTTATATTAATTAAAAATACACTTCCTCACTCGATGGTTGTCGAATAAATTTCAAAACAAGGATAGAGATCCAAATTAGAGGAATCCTAATCAATAGAGTTCTAACAAGGAAGATAGGCTTGAAAAAGAAATAAAAGATCAGATTACAAAATAAGAAGGTGGATATATTGATATCAATCGCAGGCAATCTTAATCGGTTCAATGGTGACTTCAAGAATAAGATTGATGCAGATCTGAGGCAAATTGACATCTGATCACAAGAGATAGAATTTAGGCATAACAAGAGATAGCAGGATCTAAATCGAGGATATAGAAATCTTCGGTGAATCAATGCCTGTTGTAAAGGAGTATCACTCCCTTACAAATCATTCTAAGATTGGCGGGACCGCCGATTCATTATAGATATCAATCGAAATGGAGTTATAGGATACTCCAAAATCAAGAAGAATACAAATAGGAGGAGAGACAAGAATGTATTTTGGAACCTAGGGTAACGTTTCAAAATTCAAAGGAAACCGAATCAAGGAGGAAGGAATTCAAGCTCGAACGAAGGTGATTTCGTAACTAAATTTACTCTATGTGCTAAGTTTTGCCTAAAAGCAGAGCTCTGATACTACATGTAACGACCTGGTATTTCGTGCCATACGCATCCACACTTGTCGGACTTGAATTGCTCAAAATATTAGATTGTTAAATTATATTTGGCAAAACTTAGCATATACCGTAAATAAGTAAATCAGAATCACAGACACAGAGTAACATAACAATAAGCAGCAAAATAGATAAATGGTAGTTCATGAAGCTACTATATCAATATCAAAGTTAGAATAAAATATTGCAGAATATCTCGATTATAATGTAGTCTTGATTACAATAGATGACAAGTCTGAACAAAACCACTGGATAGTTGAAAGTTGAATAGATACAGATGGATCTCCAAACGAAGCTCCAACTCCAAAGACGAGTCTCAAATGCTGTGACACTCAGTCTGACCCGAGCGTAAAGAAAAACACAAAACACTCGAGTCAGGATTAACATTCTTATATCAATAAATCCAACTCAAGTGAAATATCAACTGAAATACAAGTAACTTAAAGAATGTTTGGGATAACCATCCTCTAAGGATCTGTGGAACTATCTACTATGTTGTAATGTACACTATTATAATATGTCTATAGTAAAGTAAACTATTAAAATAGCATTAAGGCATTACCCAAATCCCCCTTAACACATTTTTATATATTCCCAAAGTCTATACAATACCGTAATTCCTCTGTAAACTGGAGGGTTGTCAAAGGGCACTCCATAGTTATGGTACAAACCAAACTCATAAAAGGCGCGATATGGGATGCGATAAGGCACTCGTGGCAGTGCTAGGTTAGATATACCATTTGTAGATCCGGACTGGTGGTAATGCATGGCAGCTACTACCGCTCATCTCATGACACACTCCAAAATCAAAGGGTCCACCCAATCGACCTCAAATGCAATAGAATGGTATCGATGAAATGTGTCCGATAGGAGGAATGACCTCATTTGACTCGGCATGGCTCCTGTTTTAGCCGCATCAAGATGACTCGCAGGAGTCAGGGCTACGTAAATACCATATAGAATCATCACCAAACCATCCTACTTCATTCTGGAATCTTCACCACGTACACAATTGTTAAAGTGGTTTTCAGTATTGGTAGAGAATATGATAATATCCGATCTCGGTTTCTTTAACAACCAAACGTTATTACAACAACGTGATCATTTCAAAATATTTTAAAATTCAAAACCAAAATATGATTTACATTTCAAACCATATCAATGCGATATCATTCTTCGCTTCAATTATATCCATTTTCAAAAATCATAGCACTTCAAAGTAATAACACTTTCGAAATTATAAAGCTTAAAAATTATAACACTTTGGAAATCACAAAACTTGATAACATAATACTTTGAAATTCATAACTTTGAAATCATAACTTCCCACTTAAGCAGTTTAGATACTAATAATAATATGTAAAATAAAATAGTTTATAAAATAAAATAGTTTACGTTATAATAGTTATAAGTTAAAAATACTTTATATAAAAAATATAGTTTTTCTCAAATTTCACAAATCGATTCAAATCAACTTGAATTCCAAAAGTCAAATTTAATTCAATCTCAATTCATAAATTTCAACTGAGTTTCTAAATAAACCATTTCAAATTATATCGATTTCAAATACAGATTTGAACCCACAAAATAAGCCATTACAATTTCAATATATTTCAAAGCTTTAAATATCCACGTTTTCAAGACTAAATTTGATAATTTCATATATATCTTAAATTAACTTCATTATTATCTAGTTTGAAATATTCACTTAATAAATCCAATATCATTTAAATAAAACCCCAGATTACAAATAAACTAAATATTTCCTTCAATTTAATTAAACTTGAAATATTCATTTAAATCACCTTAAATCAAAACCAAGTTATAAAATCATATCCTTTAAAAATCTCAAATTTAGTAAGTTTCAAATCGATTTGACTAAATAAATTCTTTATTAAATACCATTTCAAATCAATTTCAAATCTATCTTTCCAACCTTAGTTTATTAAAATTATTATAAACTCTATATCTAAAAATAAAATTTTAAATAAATACTTTAACATATTATGTATAAATTAAATCAAACTTTATTAAGTTAAATCTTATTATCAAACTTATTTTATAATAAAACTAATTTATACATATTTTAAAATAGTAAAATTATGAGTAAATTCTTAAAAATTATATTTTCAAAACTAACTTATAATTTTCAATTTTTCAAACAAATAATTTAAAAAATAAAATTTTAAAATCTTTATAAAATAATATTTATATTTATATCTTAAAATCAATATTTACTAAACCAAAATATTCATTTCAAAACCTTGGAAATCATTTCAATATATATATATATATATATGTATGTATGTGTGTGTGTATGTATATATATATATATATGTATAGACCAACGGTGTATGTATGTAATTTTCTATTCTATGGAAAAGTGATACAGATATTTATGATTTCAATCCACAGTTTAAATATATACGAGTATGTATCATTTCTACCCACAATCCCAAATTCAATTCGATGAAAATCGCTTAGATTTATCATTTCAACCCATAACGATTTTCTCGTATTCTACAGATCGTTCGGGTATGTAGGATTTCAACCCATAGAGAATTCTAAACTAACAGGGAACTTGCAAAGTGATAACAGATATAATAATAATATAACATGCATATGTGACCAGTATGCATAACAGATAATGGTATCAGATGTCATTGGTGAACAGATACAGATAGTAGCATATATATGCAATGTAAATAACTAACAACAACATATTTCAATTGTCATTTCAATTGAATCAAATTTAATAATACAAGAACGTTAATTGTGAGTTATTGCTCACCTTTTGAGGCTAGATAGATTTGACAAGGAAATGAGCTACGAATTCTAAAGCAATGCTAGATGGACACGATTCGATGAAGAAAACAGGCACGAAGGACAAAACTGACAAATAGGAAATCGATCAGAACTAATCAGAATTAGTTTGATATGAATTGAAATATATATATATATATATATATATATATATATATATTATACTTCTTTTCCTTGAAATCAATATGTTTGTTAAGACAAATATAAAAATAAAATAAATATATATAAAAAAGATCATTGTTTTAAATTAAAATACATATCTTAAATCAAACATAATTACATATAATATATTTTGAAATAAATACTTATATATATGCATATTGAATATGCAACATACTTATATATATATAATGTATTTGATTTGATAATATCCATATATATTAAATAATCAATTCAAATATATATCTCAAAATAAAATAAAATTCAACCACATAAGCAAAGTCTCTATCTATATAAATTAACAAAAATAACTAACGCATACACATCAATATGTAAACTTGTATATATATATATATATATATAAAGTATATAAGTAAACGAATATATACAGATAACAAAAAAAATGATTTACCTAACTTATATATATAAACAAGTATATATATACCACAAACATACCTACATCAATAAGCATACCTAGAATACAAAAAAAACAATCAAGAAGAAAACATATAACTTATATATATAATATATATATATATATATATATATTATATACTGGGGTGACCATATATACTTTAAAAGTATATATAACTTACAGACTCAAAATTTACACATAGTTTATATTAAAACTGATATATATATCCTATACATAAACTTCACACTTGAAATTATATATATATATATATATTATTTGACAACTTTATATATATAAATAAATAACTATATATATATATATTCGAAGTGAGGCAAAATTTACTTAGGCATATAAGTGGTTAAATATAAACATATATTATATAACTTAAAACTCATACACATTTTAAAATCAGAAACTATATATAAACTGTAACTATTATAAACTAATATACTATAAACACACACGCGCACACATATATATAACAGCATATATATATATAAACACACACACACACACACATATATATATATTAACTTACAAAGTAGAAAAATGGGAGAAAGATTCAGCCAGAGAGGAAGAGGAGGAGCCTGAGTCTCGGCTGGAGATTCTTGGCATCGGTGATGGAGGCAAAGGCTAGGCGACTGGGCTGCTGGTGTTGGTGCTTGTGGCCAATCTCATGATAGTATAGATGGTGATTGGTGGCCTCCATAGAGAGGAGGTGCGGCAAAATGGCCGAACAAATGAAAGCAGAAAGAAAATACAAAGAGGAAGAAGGAGAAACAAAGTTTTAAACTTACCGTATTAATTTTATTTTATTCTTACGGAAGAAAAATGAAGGAGAATGAGAAGAAAGAAATGAGGGAATGGGAAAAAATGAAGAGGCCAGATAAACTATAGAGGAGAAAAACGATAAATGAGAAACCAAGAGTTTTTTTGAACGCATAAAAAAACGACGTGCACAAAAGAATGAACGTGCAAAGAGAAATGAATGATCAGAATCAATAGAAAAAGGTAGAAATTGAATTCTGTGAGTTGAAAAGGCTAGAGGCTATCTGATAGACAATGAAAAGACAAAGGAAAGCTAACGAACATAATTTATGGTACCGATACGACGTACTGTTACATCGTTTCCATCGCGTACCGGGCTTCAACACAAAATTGAATATACCATAGAGATGAGCACAACGAGATGATCAAAATGTTATACAGATATTGGTGGTACGACTATCCGATAAGAAATCGATATCGGTACCAAAATACTACTAATTTGCCAAAAATAAGATAAACGGGGCAATAACAGTCCAAATTTGACGAAATGAAGTATCATGTCTCACTCAAAAGATGATTTAAAAATTTATTATAAATGATATTCAGGTTTGGAAAACATTTTATCATCATTAATTATTAAACGATTTGAATTTAAATAAAATTACAGAAGAAAATAAACTTGCATATTATCAGATGAAAATTTACCATTTTCCATGTTTAACTAGACGTATTCCAAATATTAAATTTTTATTTCAAATTCAATTATTTAAAATTTCACAAAAATTCAGTTAAATATATTATTAAAAAATAAAATTTTACGGGTCGTTACGTTGTTTAACTAAAAAATGTGAAGAGGTTCCATGAAGATATGTAGGGGATTTTTGTGACTAAAGGCTTAATGGGTACCAGTCAAGGATAGGCGGGAGTACTATTATACGAAATTAAAAAAGAACACATATTTCAAAACCTATTTTTGGCTTCCTCAAATATTTTAAAACAAATAGTTTCTATTTCAAAGGACGATTTAATTTGCTATAAATAAACAATGTATTTCTAGGAAAACAAAGATCTTTAGTTTTGAAGGGAGATGGAAGCTTTGATTTGAAAATAGAAATGTTTAGGTAAATGTTTCGCTTTTAAAGTGATTAGTAACTCTCCTAGCTAGAAGGTCCCTTTTTGGTATGTTGGGTGAGTTATCCCAGTCACTAAATGGAGAAATCACTATGGAAGATGAAACAAGGATGAGTTCGAGGAAGGGAGCTCATGAGTGGAATGAGGAAGATTTCTACAACTGAAAATGGAATGAGGACAATTAGAAGTGTTTTGAGGATGACAATTCGATGTTGAAGGGAGTCATGAAGTAGATTATCCATAAGGATGGGCTCTAGGAAGGGTGACTTATGGATAGAATGTTCAATGGTTCTATTGTGGAAAGAAAGAAACGTGGAATGGTTTTTTTTAAGGATGAGTGGAAACCAGATAGAGGAAGGAAAGGGCTCGAATATGAGTGCTAAGGGATCGTCGATACTTTGAGTGTTTTTAGATGTACTCGTATGCAAGAGTATTATGAGAAAACTCATTGGGTACTTGGAATGATTACCATGGATCGGAGGAATGTTATGTATACCCTAGATCGATTGAGTGGATCTAATTTCAGCTTTGGGATGGTGTTTAAGTACAATGAAAACCTAGATTTTTCCATTAATCCTTAGTAGTGGAATTTTCATATGAGGTATCATATATCGAAAGCATGCAATCGAAGCGAGGATCGATGTACTTGCAACAAAAGTGGAAGTCCAAATCATTTGAAGGGTGTAGCTACAACTAGAGAAATAATATTTTGAGGCTGTGACCATAGGTAGAAGTATATAATATTTTGGGTGGTAGGTATGAAATGGTACACCAGATATCTTGAGGATGAGACCATGAGAAAGATCATCAATAATGTAGAAATTATGGGTGGTAGGTATGATGGGTATATAGTTAATGTAGAAATTAACACACACATTTATTGGTTTATAGATTAGTATGATGATGATACCACATTATTTTGAATAAGTTTGTTTATTTGGATGAGCTATGCTGATTATAATTTGTGTTATTCATTTATGGGCACATGCATGTTTTGGATCAACCTATGATTCGTTGTGGACTTTAGTTATATGGTTGAATTACTCGAATGTATGTGATGAATTAATCTATGATTGAATTGCTTTACTTTTATAAATGAAATTTTATTTTACATCATGTAGTTCGGATTATATGGTTGAGAAAGTGTATGTGTTATTATAGTGTGTGTGGATGGAAATTTAAATTTAGTTTATGGATGAATTTGACTATTACATGATAATGTTATATGGTCATTATATACTTTCAACTTGTGATTCGTGTATTCCCCATATCCGTTGATTAGAGCAATAATTTATTAATTTGATAGAAAGTTGTATTTAGGGAATTGCGAGGCCATAATTCTTTTAAAGGGGAGATTGTAATGATCCAAAAATTTAACGCTATTATTATTGAAGTAATTAAAAATAAATTTTCAATAAAAGAATGAGTTAGTCATTGTATTTATAGCCGTTGCAAACGTTTTTCTAAGTTGATCATTTTGATTTATAAGTTAGATATATTAGGAGTTATGATTTGCGAAATAGAGGCTATATAGTGTTTAAATAGCGTAAGAAGCTATTTTGCGTCAAACTAGATACACAACATATACCCCACCCTAACAACTATATAAGTAAGGCTACAAAACCCTAGTCATCGCCTTTTTTTTCATTTTTCTTCCCTAATTCCAAAATTCTTTCTAATTACAATTTAATGGCGGATTATATTTGCTAACTACAAATTGACTTAAAATTTAAAATGCTAAAACCCCTATTATTATATATCATTGCGGAGCTCTCGATGAATGGAGTTGATAAGTGGTGAACGAGTCAATGGGAACTCATGGTCAAAGATCTCAGGCGGTGAAACCCTAAGCTAGATTGGAGTTTTTTTTATTCTATCGATTATTGGAAAAATCGAAGTTGTAGGATTGCGGAGCTTGGTGATTGAAGTGGAACAAAAGTGGTATGAGGTCCTATTGTTCATTATGGAAATGGAACTTGATCATGGAAGGCCGTGGAAGTGCGATGAGGGCGGTGGAGACAGGCGACTAGACCACTACGGACAGATAGAGGATGATGCGGTGGTCGTGGGGGTCCTCGACAACGTCAATTCAACTGGAGATGGCAGGAATGCATGGTCAAAGATGCGGCTTGGTGAGAAGACTCGAAGGATTGGGTCATTGATCTTACTATAGCACAGGTTAAAGATGAGTTTATTTTCCAATATGCCATTTCATTATTTTATATTAATTTAAATTTGATATCGTTAAATCTCCATAACTCCATACGGGCTCGATTCCCGTGTGCTTTATTCCATTAGACTCATGCCGGAATTCCAAACGATTTGACAATGGTTTTGTTGAGTTTGTAGACTATTGATAAAAGCATGTTAGTATTAATTATTAAATTTAATTAATTGAAATTTGATAATAAAATATATTTAACTATTGATGAAAAATTATAATTGATGATATAAATTATGTTCTATGGATGAATATTTAATTAATGCAGTATTTTGAATGTACTGTGCTTTTTGATGTAAAATATATACTATTGATGAAATATATATATCTACATTTATATATATATATATATATATATTGATGGGTAGTTAATTATGGTTATTTGATGATGGATGTTGTGTTTCTAATGTTGATTGGGTTAACATACATTTGATGATTGATTTGTGTCACTATTATGAAGTGATTAACATACATTTGATGATTTATACTTACATTTGTGATGCGTTACTAAAATAGACGATTAATATGTATGCAACTATATTTGTGTCGTTATCTTCTAGTTTGATGATTGGGATTGACACTAAATGTTATTGATAATTGATGGTTGGGTTCTATTATTATTGTTGTTACTATTATCCCATAAGATGATTTGTTGAGATGGATGAATAGGAGTACTTATTTTCTTCTTTTACTATTTGCATTGGTTGCGATGGTTGCATTGGTTGCATTGATTGCATTTTTTGTGATGGTTGTAATGGTTGCATTGATGCATTGGGAGTGTACTAACAAGTATTTGAATGCATGAGAAGAGAAGGAAATGGAACTACGTGGGCTTATCCTCCAAAAGGGGTACATAGGCAGTCTTTTCCTATGCAATAGTCATCGAATCCCTTAGGTTAGGCCGGGGTGCATGGGGTTAGATGCAGTCCAAACAAAGTTAAAGCCTTTCCCATTTATATTACATATACATACATACATACATACATATATATATATATATATATATATATATATATATATATATATATTTGTACATATGTGAAGTTGCAGGTAGGAGAAAAAGAGGAAACGAAAGGTGGACGATAGTTATATCGTAGATATCGGATTTGGTATATTCTTTTGTACCATTTTTATATTGTCCATGAGTTATTGATGATTAATGTATTAAAATGGTAATTAATGTAGTAAATGTTAAAAATTGTATTATGGAATTAATGTTCATTTATTATGATGATTGATCCCGAAATAAGGTTTCCCTTTATATTCATTGTTTTAGAACTTTTAAATTTTTATCTACCTATGGCCTACTGTATTTTATATCTGATATTAGTTATAAGCATATTTTGATGCTATTTATAATTGATTGCAGATTTCTAAAATCGCGGGTCATTACATAACATTTATATGTGATTGAATATGGATTAAATATCCATATTCTTGTATTGCTTAAGAGTTCAAAACTCATAAAAGACAATACATAGTCTCGGACAAATCAACTCTTAAGCGACCATGGTATAAATGTTTTAACTATTTTTTTAATTGGCACTTGCATGCGTTTTGAAGACAACATATCAAAAAGATTTATTGGCAAGTGTATTTTATATTTCTACATTAATCTGAATTTAGTTCTTCTGTATATTCTAACAGATAAACATTTAGTCTATTTTATAAGTTGCGCAAATTTATCAATGTAGATTATTTTAACCTTATATAGCTTATGTTTTTTGAATGTTACCATTTCATTTCTCTTGTAGGCGTTAGGACTTGCTTGCTTTGGGATTATGACTATAAGGAATATAACCAAATCATAGGCCTGTAAGCAATGGATAATACTTTATCGGTTATATCAAATACAACTCTCAACCCGTGGTCTTTGTCATAATGTCATCTCAACCTTGTGGAATATCAACAAATCGAAAGAGATTATTTACTCGTACCCACCATTCCATGACGACCTAAATAGAATCCATGTACCCTGAGGAACATCAACAAATATGTGCATGTGTCTACCCTAGTCTAATCAATATATTGGTAGTATTACATAACAACTCTAGCTTGAGGAATATCAACAACTAAAGGGTATGCAGGTAATCTATTAACATATAAATGCTAGATGGCAACTTATATATTATGGATTCATAATCTTTAATATACATATGTTGAGTGAAATCGATTTAGGGAATAATATATTTCTTATGAAATACAATTGTAATTCAAGTGTTAGACATATTGGAAATCAGTAAACATATTATACGTTTGTATTTATTTATTAGATCTAAGTTATTTGTTTTCAGTTCCACTTAATTTGATACATATATAGTTATATTGAATTTTGTTTAATTAATTTTATTTAGTTTAATTGAACCATGTTTAATTAATTTATTTTATTTTATATAAAATTTCTAAAGATTTTATATTACTCATCTTAAACTATTTAAGATAGTTAATCAACGATAACATTTATAATTTGATAAAATGTACATACCAATATATGTAAACATTTAAATTATTTAACTTTTAATTATTTTGTTTAATAATTTTTATTTAATTAATTTTTTAATTAATTTAAAATTTTAATTTAATATATTAGAAACAATTTTAAGATAAATAAATAACTACAACAATTACAGTTATGCACATATATCAATATATATGTTTTAATCAATCAATTTTAATTAGTTATTTAACTTAATTTAATTAATCCTATTAACTAAAAATTTAAATTTCAAAATTAATCAATTTATTCTTAAAAAAATTATGAAATTTTATAATGCCTATTATAACTTTAATAAAATTTATTTCATATCATACATTTAACTTTTAAATTCAAAATGCCTTTTAAATTTTCTAAAAAAGTACCCAACAACACAACCTTCGATACTACCTTTCTAGACACTCTACTAAATGGATAAGCTTTAATCAGTCAGCCCTAAGAATTCTGATTTAGACAACATAGACTTTTAAGGCTCAGATATCATTGAAGGTTCCTCCTAAAATTCCAATTAGGTGACATAATAAGGTACCGCACGAGCGAGTTTTACATGTAGCCTTTCGACTAGCACAACCATCATAGGGCATGTTCGGGTAAGAGGCATTGCTTTATCATAGATAACATGTCAGAACCTCCTGTCATGCTAGTTGTGGTGATCAAACCTAGGACATCCAATGTACCAGGCGAACACCTCAACCAACCAAGCTTTGATGCCATTGAAGGAACTATGTTATTCGAAAGTACGTAAAGTAGCAAGATTTCAAAAAAAATTCTTTTTTGGAACTGTTGGGCCTATGACGTCTATAAGGTTATTGGACCCAATCTAATATTGTTTTAAATAAAATATCATTTTATTTAAATTATTTAAAAGGATTTTCGTAATTTAATGTTTTTGTAAAATAGAGTATATCAAAATATACTCTTATTCGTATATGTATGTAATAGTTACTTGTTTTTTTTAACATTTTGTAAGTGAAGATTCAAATTGTTAATCCATGGGAAGTATCTAACAGGTCATAAATGTAATAAATGTGCAATTAATTGAGAATTACACCTACTACATTTGATTTGATAAAATTTGCATTTGGCATGTTTATATTGTATTTAAATGTATTCACGTATGTACAGTGTGTGTGCAACTTTCATATTGTGTACACGGTTAATGTATACATGTATAGACATTGAGATTTGCACCGCAACAGACAAATTTTCCTTTTATATATGCATTGGTTTTCCAAAAAACATTGTTTACAAATATTTGTATAAATATATACATACATAAATAAATATATATTTTTAAAAATTAACAATGCATACATACATACATACATACATACATACAGATATATATTCATTTTCCCTTTTAATTGATATGTTTTATTTTGCCAAAATAAATTAACAACTAAAATTTAAATATGAGTATAATTGTTGAATTTACATCTTTGCATGAAACGCAAAATTATTATTATTCTGTCTTTGATCCAAAAGAAATATTTTTAACAAAAAGGTAGAATGTTCATACATGTGGATTTCTACATTAAAATAGATTTCCTTTAACATTGAGACGTGTGTGTTTATATAAATGTTACTTCAACATTCATTCAAAAAAAATTTCAAATTTACTTTGATATATACATAAATACACACTCACGCACCCATGCGCAGACATGCGTACGCACACACATATCAATATTTATGTATGTATTTTGAAATAGAAAACTAATTGTCAAATAGGGATTACCATTGACATTCAACTATATATATATATATATATATATATATATATAATAATTAATTAGCTATTAGGTTTAGATCTAAAACAACATCAACAAAAATACAGTAAGAATTAACAATCAAACTTATGCTTATTAATTTCAAATCCAATTCAAAACAGTAAAATTAAAATTTTTAAATCTAGACATATATAAATTAACGGTGGACAGCAAATGCGTGCACAAATTCATGAAGACTATAACGACTCGAAATTTCAACGTTTTAAATAACAATATTAACTGAAATTTGATGTTGAAATTTAAAATTTGAATTTAATTTCGAAATTTGAGATTTGGGATACGTCTAACTAGATATAGCGAAGGAATAAATTTTGTAGTAAAATAAGTAAATTTTTATCAACACCTAAAAAGTTGGTTAAATATTGAATAATCGTTAAAAAATGTTTCTGGAATCATGTTATTTCTTTTTTTTAAAACACTAGTGTTTTTTAAAAATAATTTCATTTTCATTTCGAGAAATACGGACGTATGAAGCTCCGTTTTTGCATTTTCGCGTTAAAACTGCGCGTTTTTGGTTTGTTCTTTTCTATGCATGTATGACACATTTCTCCTGCATATAAATCATTTAGGTGCTTTGTGTATGTCTATTTGATTTCTGAAATAATGAATTTATTTCTGGAATTCGAAAATTTTGGTAACCGAAGAGTTTTTCATCGGTTGGCTGTTGATTATACCGGTTCACGTTTTTTGTTTGCCAGAGCATGCAGCCATTCTTTCACATGCCATTTTTTTCGTTTTCTACTTTCCTGTTGGCGCATTGCCTTCCCTACCTATCCTCCTCTCCATTCACGCGTGACCTCCCTTCCTTTTTCCTCTCTATGCACCACCACCTCCCCCTTTTGTCCCTCCCTGGTCGTGAGCTCGAACCCCGAACAGCAGCACCTCCCTTCATCTCCTCTCTCCCTATCTCTTCCCCTCCTTCCTTGCATTTCCGCAGCCAACCTGCCCTACCACGACCCTATGGGACATCTGCCGTCGACCCACTTGTGCCGCCACCCAGCCCACGCCGTCTAGCCGCCCACCAACGCCCCTCTCTCCTCCTTCTCCCTCTATCCTTGTTGGCCACTTATCTCTTCCCTTCCCTTTTATTTGCTACCACCAGCCACCCCTCCACACGCACCCACGCCTGCCGACCAGCGCCCCACTCCTCTAGCGTGCCCTGCTCCTCCTCCCGCCGCCATTTTTGCATTCCTGTCTCGGCCTTGAACCCATGGCTCAACTCTTCCTCTCCCTTGTATATATAAAATAAAAGAGATTATGCAAAAAAAGAGTTTGCTTCTAGTTCATAGCTTGTTTGGAGTTGGATTTGCTTGTTGGAGTCTATTTCCAGTCGATTTCCATTTCATGTCTCTTCGCGTCCGTCTTGTCCATTCATCGTGTCTGTTCGTCATGTTCTCTAGCCGAGAAAGGAGAGAAATCACTCACTACTAATGTGCTTATGTTAAGTAAATTGGGCCATTTGAATTGACAGTAAAATGTTAAGATTGTTTTAGATTCACACCACATATGTATTGCTATGGTATTCATGTTATATGCTTCGATATGCTATACTTTGTTATTTATGTTATATTTATTATTTCTCACACTACAAATTCCCATAGATTCTAGGAAAATCACTATGGATTGAAATGATACACACCCGAATGGCTTTATAGATTTAGGATGAAAATAAAATAATTGAAATTGACATGGGCTTGCAGATTGAAATTATATATACCCGAAGATTTGTAATTGTTGCGGACTGAAATGATAAATATCTTTATCACTTGATCATAGGGTAGAAAACTATATACGAAAACCGTTGGTTTATTTGAAATGTATTTGAAAACGAAAATTTGATTTTTAAGGATTAAGTTTTAAATTGTGTAAATAAAGGTTTTAAAATTTACCTTTTGAATTTAAAGATGTGTTTAAAATTTAAAATATATATGGATTATTGAAATTTAAATTTTAAGATTTAACTTTACATTTATTTAGAATTTTAAATTAAATTAATATTTAATTTAAATAATTGGATTTTTTCAATTTAATATAAAATTTTAATTTAAAATTTTATTTAATACAATATATAAATAATTTAGCAAACCGTTGAATAAAATTTAATTTTAAATATAAGAGTTTTAAAGTTTATTTAGAAATTTATTTTAAAATTTAATTTAAGAAAAGGTATATTTCATAATTTTAATAAAATATCTTAAGAAAAATGGATAAGTTAAGTTTATGATTTTTGTAAGTTTTATGATTATGCATACAATTATGTTGTTTCATAAAATGATTTGAGATGTAAATTTAATAACTTTTTTAATCGAAATCGATATATGGACAATTGTTAAATAAATTTTAATGATATATTTTGAAACTGATATTTAGATTTGACTTAAATTAAACTATATAATTATGTTTTATAAAACAACCACGATGTGTAAAATGTAAAGTTTGGTTGTTAAAGAGACCGAGGCCGACTATTGGAATACTCTCTTCCAATACCGGAACCATTTTAACAACCGTGTACGCGGTGGAAGTTCCAGAATGAAGTAGGATGGTTTGGCGACGTGCTGCATGAAGGTATAAATCAAGCCTATTTAGGTGGCTAAAACAAGAGCTGTCACCAGGCCAAGTGAGGTCGCCCCTCGTATCACACATGCTTCTTCGATACCATCTCTCTTACTTTTGTGATTGATTTGGGGCCCCATCGAATATGGGAGTGTTGTTTCGAGGTGGACGGTAGTAGCTGCTATACGTTACCACCCGCCTGGTCGCGGTAAATGGTAGAATTCTACCAATGGTATAACTTTGCATGCCTTGTCACCTTCCTTAGTGAGCATACTACGATTTTGCTTTGTGTCATACTTATGGAGTCCTCCTTGATAGCTGACCGGTTTTGTGGAGTTTATAGTACTGTATAGACTACAACATTATAAAAATGTGTTAAGGGGGATATGGGTAACACCTTAACGTTATTTTGAATATTATACTTTACTCTTAGACATTATGTATAATAGCGTTTTTATCCATTTTCTGTGTTCCATGGATCCATAAAGGATGGGCGATCCTAAGCATCCATTAAGTTACTTATGCATTTTATTATACAGTTCACTTGAGTTGGTTTACTTGGATATGTATGTTAGTCCTGACTCGAGTGTTTTGTTTTACTTTATGCCCAGTCAACCTGAATAGCACAGCTTAAGTTGCACAACACTTAGATTCGCCTTTGGAGCTAGAGATTCTTCTAGAGATATGCTATCTATCTATCATTTGCTATTTCAGATATTTCCTTTCCATTCTCTTGCTTATGTATTAGCTTATGTATTAGTGAACTTATGTATTTGGACTTTCTACTGTATCTTGTTTCCAAACTCGGATAACATGTCTATGTTTTGAGACTATGTATTCAGTAGCTTCATGAACTACTATGTTTTTATTTATTCCGTTGCGAGATATTCTGCTTGTTCTGTGTCTATGATTTTACGATTGATTTTATTTACCCCAAAATAATTAACAATCTGTTGTTTTGAACACTTCAAGTTTGACATGTATGGTGTTATTGTCGATTTGAATGGTTCGAAATGGCGGGTCATTACAATTGGTATAAGAGCTTTGGTTTTGGACAAACCTTAGCCTACGAGGTAAAAACTCATTAGAGATAGGGTAGCGATACCCTAGAATAAGTGAAATCAGTCTCAATATCCTTTCTTGTGAGAGACATATTTTGAAAATTATAAATGATTTTAAAATGGTTTTTAAATGGTTTTAAAAGTATTTTGGATATAAAATCTTTGTTTTAGAAATCGTATCCTTTTCCTTGAAATTTTCTTCCTTCGAATCCATCTTGTTAGTAGAATTCTTTGATTAGGATTTCTTGAGTCTGAATCTTAACTTTGTCCTAAATCCATGCTTTAATTTCCGGGATGAGTCAAAGAAATGCTAGAGGTAGGGGTTGAGAAATTGCCCCAGCACCAGAGCCCGTTGCGCCGGTCAGAATCTCCACTCTTTGTAAAGAATACATTCAGCTTGTTGTACCAAGTTTACTGGAGCAAAGAATATCTTTGGGGCTCAGCAGTGATTGAGGAGTTTAGAAAGGATTTTCACTGGTCTTGAGATCACTGATGCTCAGAATCGTCAGTTAGCAGCTTGACAGTTGCAGGAGGCAACCCAGGATTGGTAGGAGTTAGTTACAGCCCACAATACTGAGGAAGATATCACTGGGGAGCAGTTTAGAAAGCTTTTGTAGTTAAGTGGATGCCCGAAGCCGGGAAGTCTCAGCTATACAGGGAGTTTATGGATCTTAAGTAGGGGAATATGAAATTTTTTGAGTATGAGAGGAAGTTCAACGAATTGTCCAAGTTTGGTCCTAACCTAATTACTACACCACTTAAGAAGAACGAGAAGTTCATAGCTGGAGCTCACCCGGAGTATTATAATCATCTTATTGCTCATGTGCATGGTTCTTTTACTGGATTGATGCATATGGCTATTAGATATGAGAACCCCCTTCTAAGGCAACATCTGTTATTCATGCTCCTCCATAGAATTCTTCCAATAGCTCGAAGAAGAGGAAGTTCGGCTTCCAGCAATAGAAGAAGAAATGGAAGAATTCTTAGGGTATTGGTTATTCTTCTCGGAAGCAGCCCATTGATCTATCTTCTATCACTTGCTTCAAGTGTGATCAAAAGGGACACTATGCCAATAGCTATCCTAATTCAATTGTAGCTACTGTTCCACTAGTTCAGATGTCTAGGCGTGATTCATGCCATCTTTGATTGCAGCTCAGCCACTCCAAGAAGGATTGTCCTACTCAGCAGAAGGGCAGGTCATTTGGGATCTGTAACGACTTGGATTTTTGAACGTTTGAATTGGAATTTTTAAATGGTTTTAAATATTGAATTTGAATTATAGATTGATTTTGAATACGAAAATTAGGTTTACATTTAAAAAATAAATTCGGAATTTAAAATATAGCGATTTATTGGATAACTTACTTAGTGAATTTAATAAATGAATACTGGTTAAATTATAGAATCTGGAGTTTTAAGCTTGATAAAAATAATTTAAAGGCCTGTAAAATTTATATTAATAATAATGAAGATAATAGAAGTTTCAAAATTGCATTTAAAAGTGATCTGTCCAATTTTAAAAATATATCATTTAAATTGACATTTAAAAATAGCCTTTCGAGGCACAATCTCGGAATTCGACGAAACGAGTTCCATTGGATCCGTAATAGTGTATTATTATCGGATTTCAAATTTCGTAGTGTTTGGAGTAATTGTTTAGTTATACGATCGAATTGGGACTCGAAACCTTTTCCATTTCGTTTGGAATAAGGGATAACATTATGAATGCCTGCCAACATGCCTCGATTAAAGTTCGAAATTTTAAGCTGTGTAACTGAGATGAACTTAGTTTAAATAATATTATTTTTATGTTGACTTTACTTTTTATTTACATCAGCTTATTTCTTTCACCTCAAATCATTGTCCCCTTCCCTTCTCAAACATATTTCCTTCCTTTTATATGTTTCCCTCCTCTTTCTTTTTATATAGGTGGACCGAACATTTGAAAGTAAAGCAGCAAGTAAAAAAAAGTAAAATACAAAGGGCGAACAAACTAAAAAAAATGAGAAAAGAAGAGGGAAACGTGACTTTGTCATCTTCCTAGTTGAAATCGAATTCGTGATTTGCGATGGGAGGTAGAACGGCGACATCAGAGGTGATGGCCACAAGCTCAAATTGAGCTAGGGTAGGTCGCATGGCCGGGGGGAAGGCGCAAGACTGGGGGAGTTCGAGTGGCGAGCGAGGCTAGGGATCGAGCAAGCTGGGGAATTTCAATGAGGGGCGACGCTTGTTCTGCCGGGTCGAGGTCTTAAGGAGATGGAGTTCGGTTTCTGGAATCGTCGTGTGGTCGAAGCCATTCATTTCACGGCAGCTAGATGGGATTTTAGGAAGCTGTAGTCGACGCGATGTGGCGTTCGTGGTCACCAGGAAGGTAGTGAGGTAATTAAGTGTTTAACAATGTAATTACTATTGCAGTTAATTTTATTTAAAAAAAAAAATCAGATGCTTATAATTTGTTAACAAATTCATATGAGCTGAAATCAAAAAAACAAGTTGCATTGGCAATTGTGAGGATGAGAGTTTCATAGCAAAATTGTTTTGGGATTTTTCAGATGCAGTTGGAATTTTAAATTAAAACAAACAGTGAATGATTTAATTTGAAAATTTGGAATGGATTGCAAACATAAAAATCAAGGTGAGAATTTCAGACTCATTTGGATTACCGTATTTAAAGTTAAATGTTAAAAAAATTAATTATTATTTGGATGGTTACATATATAATAGTACATATATTAGTATTGGAGTAATGTTCCCGCACTTTATAGCAGATGAGACCGTTGCATCCTGCATAATAACGGATGACCCCATATGCCGCGATATCCCACTCGAAGTAGGATTGGTATTTTTATTGTTGTCTAACATCTGTGGATGCAGGGAAACAGGTTAGAGGCATCCAACAGAATTCCTCAGATATATTAGTTTTTATATATATATATATATAATTCTGGATTATTGTGTGTTGGAATTTTAAACTGTTATAATGGCATGGAAATTAATTTCGGAAATATTAAATACCATAAATATTATTTTAAAATTTTACGAAATTAAAAAGAGATTTTTAATATAAAAATTTGTATATCGAAATTCGGAGTATTTAAAAGAGATTGATTAAACTAAGTAATAATGGATTTTTATCATATTAAATAATGCGGAAAAATATTTTAAATGGGGATTTAAAAATAAACTATATAAAGAAATTTTAAAGACTAGGATTTAAAAATGATATCCAGGAAATATAGAGAGAAGTAGAAATCGAAATTTAAAATGGACTGATAGAGATAAATAAAATTTACAAGAAATTGAATTTATAAAATGGAATTTGTTTTAATGAGATTTATTTTTAGTGAAACTCAAAAGAGTTATAGAAAATTCATAAATGAAGTTTATAAATGAAGGAAAGTTATATCAAATAATAAAACTGAAAATATAAATTTACAGGAAGAATTTATATTTGAATATGGAGGCAGCGTGAGAAAAATAGTAGATACTATTTTTAAGGTGAAATGGTTAAGGAGACCGGAATGGAAGTAATGTGATGGAAATTGAGAAGATTTATAAATTGAAATTTGGTTATTGAGATTTAAAAATTTATTTTACCCGTAAGATAAGTTTTTATTTTAAAGGGAAAATTCTTATTTAGTAAACTATATAAATTTCAAAGCTGGTTAGTGTTGAAATAACTTAGAAGTGAAATTTTAAAATACTTAATATCTATTTTGATAAAATCCTGAATTTTAAAACCTACTTGAATAGTGATGTTATAAGGAAATGTTTTTTAATATTTTAAATGATTATTTGAATATGTCTTAAGAATAAAATATTATTATTTTCTTTAAAGACTATATATATATATATATAGAGTTTTGTAATGTTTTTAAATTATTTATAAGCCTTCTCAGAAGCCTGGAAATGGGGTTATTCCGTAAATATGATTTATAAGGAAATTCTTAAATAAAATTGCAAAGAAAAGTAAGAAAATTTCTGAAGAAGTTAATAAAAGTGAAGTTCGAAAAATGAAATAGAATTCAAAAAAGAGGTAGAACGAGAAATTGGAATTATAAGCAAGTATAATTGATTTTGTGAATTTTAAAGGGAATTAATTAGAGAACTCCGGAATTTATAGAATTTGTGTAAACGAGTTAAGAAATTTACAAATATAATTTGTAAATGTTTTGAGAAAAGAAATGGGAAATAAAAAGAATACTTCCTAAGTGTTGAATATATAATGAAATGGAGAAAAGTATTCTAAGTGTTGAAAAAGGGTGGGAATATTCCGTTGAAGATATAAGGAACTGAAAACTGTTTTCAAAATGTTGTAGTATGGGAAGTAATGTCTTTCAAAGATATTTGGAAATAAATTTTGGAAAGAAAATTTATAATAAGGCCTGATTGTTGTTTATGGATGTGTATTGATAGTAAAATAAATGACTATCAATTTTGGCCAATTTCGATAATCGTTTCGCCGAGACCGGGATCGGATCTAGTTATCCGAAATCCACTTCGATCCGATTTTAACATTACGAATTAATACCATGAAGATGATGAAGATGGTAATTCGGTTTGTCCATACGCAGGGCAACTTGTATGGACGAATGCTATCAGACATCGTCATTGAAGGACGATGAGAATTCTAAGAGAAATCGTTGCTTAAAACATAATGCTTAGCCTCGAGCCTCATCAACCGTGAATGACTAGAGCAGGGGAGATACAGCAAGGCTAAGTGCGTCGCACCCATGTAGTGTATGTTATCACCTCTCTAGATGTTCTCGGAAAACCTATCATTTATGGATATGGTTGTGCATGGAAGGAGTACTCGGTTGTATGGGTGGGAACACCCATGGTGATAACGTAATTCGGTCTATCCAGGTCAAGGATAGGTCGATCTTGTGTAGCAGGGAATCCCGACGTGGTCCTCAGTATATGGTTCTAAATGTGTACTATGGTGGACGATACCCCAGTGGCCCAGTCATTCGATGGAATCCATTTTACAATAAGCGCCATACGGTTTTAATTGTGCCCTACTATGTTGAAACGTGAGATGCAAGCATTTCAGCTATATTCTATTTAATTTCTATAGACACTATTATAATATTAGACGATTTGATAAAAGTGGTTTTGGTTATCGTAAGGTAAAACCCATTGTGTTTATCAGTGACGTGGTCTTACGAGATACCTTTGTTTTCAAAAGATATTGTAAAGTTAATAGTTCAAATTGAGTGTGTTTTCTCATGCTGGTTTTCCATACTGACTCGGGTGTTATTTTGTTATAACACTCGAGTCAGACCGAGTATTACAATTCAAGATCAAATGCTATGGAGCTCAGGGAACGAGCTGGATGGCAAGGCATACTTCCTTACTTGATTGTTATTCCGCTGTGTAAGGACAAGTTATTAAACTGCTCAGAGTTGATGTATTGGATTGTTGTACTCTGGTAGTGGTATATTAATATTATAGTTCTTGTATTAAAAATCTGTTATTATTATACTTTGTTCTACTGTGATTGTGAGATTTTGTGTTATTCTGTTCTTTCTTCAACCTTTTTCCGCTTCACCCCTAATGAACTAGTATTTTCGGCACTCGACTGCTCGGTATTTTGTATACAGTGGACGTACCTATGTCAATTTTCAAAGGTCGAAAATCTCCGGTCCATTTTAGGATCTTTGCAGTTACTTCTTCCACTCCTACTGGTGACGATAATAAGTGTACACTTCAGGTTACCTTTACTATATATTCTCATCCTATTCGTGTTTTATTTGATACCTATGCATCCCATAGTTTTATTTCTGTGGATATTTGTAATAAGTTTGAGCACATCCTTTTACCTGAGTATGCCGTTGAATCTTTATGTGTTTCTAATCCTATTGGGGTTCCTGCAAAACTTAGTAGGATTTGTGAAGGGGTAAAAAATCCTTTACAAGGATCATCATTTCGTTGGTGATTTCTATGTTCTTGGTCTTGTTGCTTTTGACATTCTGCTTGGATGTGATTGACTGAAGTAATATAAAGCTGTTATCTCTTGTAAAGCCCTAACTGTTTCTCTTGTTGATGAGAGGGGTAATGCAAGCCTTAGGATTACGCTGGCTGCTTTGTTTTTTCTCTTGATTCTCCTCCTTGTAATCTTGATTCTACTCCAGTGGTCCAACTCTATCCCGATGTATTGGTGAAGTCACCTTATTTACCTCCTCAGTAGGAAATCGAATTTCATATTGATCTTGTTCCTGGATCTCGACCTATAGTTCTTCCGCCTTGCAGGATGGCACCTAAGGAGAAAGCCGAGTTGAAGAAGCAGATTAAGGATTTGTTTTCTAAGGGTTTGAATAGGCGTAGTCACTCAGAATGGGGAGCAGCTGTGGTATGTGTCACCAAGTCAGATGGTTCTTTAAGAATGTGTGTTGATTATAAGGAGCTGAATAAGCTCACTCTAAAGAATAGGTATCCTATACCTCGCACCAATGATATGTTCGAACAGCTTCATGGTGCTAAAGTGTTCTCTTAGCTTGATCTTGCGACAAGTTTCCACCAACTTAGAGTTGCAGAGGAAAGCATTCCCAAATCGCTTTCCGTACCGAGAATGGTTCCTATAAGTGGTTAATTATGCCCTTTGGCTTAACTAATGCTCCTGGTTTCTTCGTCGATCTCATGAATCGTGTCTTTCGAGATGTTCTTAATAAGTTTGTTCTGGTTTTCATTGATGATATCCTTGTCTTTTCTAAGTCAGAGTGGGAGCATAAAGCATATTTGGGTTTTGTTCTTAAAACCCCGAGGAGTCATCACTTGAAAGCTAAATTCTCGAAATGCCATTTTTGGAAGGATGAAGTCCGATTCCTTGGGCATATTGTTTCCAAGAAAGGAGTTTCAGTTGATCTAGTTAAGATGGTTGCGATCAATGTAAATCTATCCTCTTTCTTCTTTTGTACCTTATCTTATCTTATCTTTCTTTGAGTTTAAATTCCCTATTCTATTTCAAGATTGGGAAAGACCTAAAACTCCTTTCGAAATTCGTAGCTTTTTGGGCCTTGCTGGTTATTATTAGAGGTTGATAGATAATTTTTCTTGGATTGCTACACCTCTTACTGCTTTGAATCGGAAGAATAAGAAGTCTGTTTGTAATGATAAGTGTAAAACTGCCTTCATTGAGTTAAAAAGCAAGCTTACTTTTGCTCCTGCTCTTACTGTTTCTAATGGAAGTGAGGGATTGACGATATACACTGATGCTAGTCGAGAATGTTTGGGAGCTGGTTTGATGAAAAATGGAAAGGATATTGCTTATGCCAGTCCTCAATTGAAGACTCATGAAGCTAATTATGCTGCTCATGATTTGGAATTGCGTGCTGTTGTTTTTTCTTTGAAGTTATGGAGGCATCATCTTTTGGGGACTAAGTTTGAGCTCTTTACGGATAAACGGGCTTTGATGTATATTTTCTCCCAGAAGGATTTGAATCAGAGGCAAGTCAGATGGCTTGAGTTTCTATCTACTTATGACCTTGACATCAAAAACACGCCCAGGAAAGCTATGTGGTAGCCATTGCTTTGATACGAAAAAAGGCGATGTTGTGTCAGCTTGTTGTTTCTTCCTTCCTTATGGATCATATTGTTGCTAAGCAGGATGAGAACGAGATGCTTAGGATTATTAAGAAGAATGTTCGTAATAGGGAAGGTGGTAGCCAAGATGGGAAAGGAGCACAGATTGATGATAAGGGAATTTTAAGGTTTAATAATCAGATTCGTATCCCGAATGTTGATGGATTGAGGCAAGAGTTAATTTAGGAAAATCATCGGTCCAGACTTTCTATTCATCCTGGTGTGACGATGATGTATCAAAATATGAAGAAGCTCCATGAGTGGTATGAAGCATGATATCTTCCTTTATATTAGTAGATGTGCCACTTGTCAACAGGCTAAGGCCAATCATCAAAAGATAGCTGCAATGTTGTGATCCCATGAGGTTTCCAATTAGAAATAGGAATTGGTTTCTATGGATTTTGTCGATGGATTACCGAGGACCAGAAGTAGTAATGAGGGCATATGGGTTATTATGGATAGACAGACCAAGTCAGCCCATTTCATTCTGGTTAGGTCTAACCACACTGCTTAATTGAGATCTATATAAGATAGATTGTTTGGCTTCATGGTGTTTCGATCAGCATTGTTTGTGATAGAGATCCCATCTTCACCAGTAGCTTTTGGAAGGCATTTCAGGAAGCTTTGGGTTCTAGGTTGAATCTTAGCACAGCTTATCATCCACAAACATATGGTCAAATGGAAAGAGTGAATCACATTTCGAAAGACCTTCTTTGTGCATGTGTTCATGATTATGGAGGATATTGGAAAGATCGTCTCCATCTCGTCGAATTCACTTATAATAATAGCTATCAGGTATCTCTTTGATTTCAAATTTCGATCTTAATAAACTCTTATCATCTAAATTCTATGTTTTGAATTTAGGCTAGTATTAAGATGTCTCTGTTCGTCGCTCTTTATGTCGATCTTGTAATTCTCCATCTTGCTGAGTTGAATCTGGTAATCGTTTGGTTCTTGGTCCTGATATGATCTTGGATGCTTGTGAAAAGGTTAAAGAGATTAAAAGGAAGATGATGATTGCTCAAGATAGGCATAAGAAGTATGCTGATAGGTACAGACGGAGTTTAGAGTTTGCCGTAGGTGATCAAGTTTTTCTGAAGATCTCTCCGTTGAAGAATGTGGTTTGCTTTGGACAAAAAACAAAGCTCACTCCTACATCCATTGGTCCTTTCGTATATTAGAGTGAGTTGGTCATTTATCTTATCGATTGGATTTGCCTAAGAAGCCGTCTAGAGTGCATAATGTGTTCCATGTCTCTCATCTTCACAAGTATCTTCGTGATCTATCTCTTTTTGTTCAGCCTGTTTTGCTTGAGAATCTGGATGTTGAGACGAATCTCACTATCGAGAGGAAGCCACTTTGTATCATTGATCGTTGTATGAAGCAGTTGAGGAGGAAGTCTATCAACCTGGTCAAGATGTAGTGGATTACCAATAATTGGAATTGTACGAGGGAGATGTAGGAGAGCATGAGTGCTTCGAATCCGGAGTTGTTTGTTCCAGGTATTATTCGTTGAATCTATCTTATCTCCTTTTTTTGTTCCCGGGTCATATTCCTTTCCGAGGACGAAAAGGTTTGAGTGGAGGAGATTGCAACGACTCGAAATATCAACGTTTTAACAAAATTAACTGAAATTTGACGTTAAAATCTAAAATTTAAATTTAATTTCAAAATTTGAGATTTGATATACGTCTAACTAGATATAGCAAAGTAATAAATTTCATAGTAAAATAAGTAAATTAGGACGTTTGAAGCTCCATATTTGCGTTTTCGTCATTAAAATTGCGTATTTTCGGTACTTTTCTGTGCGTGTATAGAACATTTCTCTTGCAAATAAATCATTCAGGTGCTTTGCATGTGTTTATTTGATTTCTATATAATGAATTTATTTTTGGAATTTGAAAATTTCGGTAACATAAGAGTTTTTCTCCCATCGGCAGTTGGTTATACTGGTTCACGTTTTAGATTTGCAAGAGCATGCAGCCATTCTTTCACATGCCATTGTTTCATTTTCTTCTTTTCAGTTCCCGCATTGCCTTCCCCTCCTATCCTCCTCTCCATTCACGCGTGACCTCCCTTCCTTTTTCCTTTCTCTAAGCACCACCACCTTCCTCTCTTTCCCTCTGTGGTCGTGAGCTCTAACCTCGAATAGCAGCTCCTCCCTTCCTCTCCCCGCTCTTTATCTTCCCCTCTTTTCTTGCACTGCCGCAGCCAACCCGCACCACCACGACCCTACACGCTACCAACCGTCGATGCACCTGAGCCGCCCCCCATCCCATGCCGTCCAGCTACCCACCAATGCCCCCCTCCCCTCTTCTCCCTCTTTCTCCTTGCCAGCCTCTTCTCTCTTCTCTTCCCTCTTAATTGCTTCCACCAGCCACCCATAT
The DNA here is from genome assembly GCA_030765085.1 of Allium cepa. NCBI lineage: Eukaryota > Viridiplantae > Streptophyta > Magnoliopsida > Asparagales > Amaryllidaceae > Allium > Allium cepa. Next base: position 692,934,147 of record CM060935.1, on the reverse strand, counting down.
GCACCAAAACCCGCCGATCAGCACCCCACACCTCTAGCGTGCCCAGCTCCTCCTGCCACTGCAGTTCCTGCCTTCCACTCTTAGCCTTGAACCCATAGCCTAAATCCCCCACTCCCTTATATAAATAAAGAGATGTTGCAAAACAAGAGTTTGCTTCCAGTTCGTAGATTGTTTCGAGTTGGATTTGCTTGTTGGAGTCTTTTTCCAGTCGATTTCCATTTCGTGTCACTTCGCGCCCGTCGTCTCCATTCATCATGTCTGTTCATCATTTTCTCTAGCCATGAAAGATGAGCAATCACTAATGATTAATGTGCTTATGTTAAGTGAATTGGCCCATTTGAATTAACAGTAAAATGTTAGGATTGTTTTAGATTCACACCATATATATTGGTATGATATTCATGTTGTATGCTATGATATGTTTTGCTATGTTATTTATGTTATATTCATTATTTCTCACACTACAAGTTCCTTTATATTTTAGGAAAATTACTATGAGTTGAAATGATACATACCCGAACGGCCATATAGATTTAGGACGAAAATAAAATAATTGAAATTGACTTGGGATTGCGGGTTGAAATGACAGATACTTGGAAATTTGCAATTCTCGAGGATTAAAATGGTAGATATCTGTATCGCTTGACCATAGGGTAGAAAACCATATACAGACGCTATTGGTCTATTTGAAATGTTTTTGAAAATGTAAATTTGATTTTTAAGAATTAAGTTTTAAATTATGTTAAATAAAGGTTTTAAAATTTAAGTTTTGAATTTAAATATGTGTTTAAAATTTAAAATATATATGGATTTTTTAGTATTAAATTTTAATATTCAACTTTACATTTATTTAGATTTTTAAATCAAATTAATATTTAATTAATAAATAATTAGATTTCTTTTAATTTAATATAAAAGTTTAATTTAAAATGTTTATTTAATATAATATATAAATAGTTAATTTAGTAAACCATTAAATGAAAGTTAATTTTAAATATAAGAGTTTTAAAGTTTATTTAGAGATTTATTTTAAAATTTAATTTAATAAAAGATATATTTTATAACTTTAATAAAATATCTAAAGGAACAAGGATAACTTAAGTTTATGATTTTTGTAAGTTTTATGATTATGCAATACAATTATTATTTTTAATAAAATGATTTGAGATATAAATTTAATAGCTTGTTTTTAATCGATATCAATAAATTGAAATTTGTTTAAGTAAAGTGATTTCAAATGATATATTTTGAAACTGATATTTGAATTTGACTTAAATTAAATTATATGAAGCATGTTTTATAAAACAACCACGGTGAGTAAAATGTAACGTTTGGTTGTTAAAGAGACCAGAGCCGACTATTGGAATACTCTCTTCCAATACCGGAACCACTTTTACAACTGTGTACACGGTGGATGAACCGAAACAAGGTAGGATGGTTTGGCGACTTATTGCATTGAGGTATAAATCGAGCCTATTTGGGTGGCTAAAACAGGGGCTGTCACCAGGCCAAGTGAGGTCGCTTCTCCTATCGAACACGCTTCTTCGATACCATCTCTCTTACTTTGGTGATTGATTTGGGACCGCTTTGATTATGGCAGTGTTGTTCTGAGGTGGGCGGTAGTAGCCGCTACTCGTTACCACCATCATGGTCGCGGTAAATGGTAGAATCCTACCCAGAGTATAGCCTTGCGTGCCTTGTCACCTTCTCTAGCGAGCCCACTACGATTTCTTTTTTGTATTGTTCCTATGGTGTGCTCTCTCATAGCCCACTACCCTAGATATTGAGAGCATTACATACTCTAGCCTCAACACATATATCGATATCCTGTCTCGAAACATCTTAACTAGGAATATTTAAAATAATATGTTGTTTTAGTGCGATATATTTCATATGATTATAGAACAACATAATTACAATCTCATTACATATTATTTAAGGAATTTCTATTTAACATACTTTAAATTAACCACTTAATTAATTATTCCATAATATATGAAGTATACAATAGAATGAAAACACTTTTCGTTTTGAAGGGGATTGATAATCAAGTTAGACATATGTAACAAATTATATGATTGCGCATAGTGCATATTCCTAGCACTATCAACTTTTATTAAGTGTGGTTGAGCATAACTCTTTATAGAGCGAACTAAGCTTAGTTATAGGAATTCACACCTTCAACGACAATAGCTCCTTAAATACTACCGGAAAAGAGTCTTCAAAAATACATGACAATCATGACTCTTCACAATTAACATTTTAAGATCCTACATATAAAAGCATCTTTTCATATTAGAGGCCTCCATTTCGAAACCTAAAATTTTGAACCAATGTCAATAGTTTTTATGGACGCTTATTTTCTAACTCATAATGAGCAAGATGCTTGAAATTTGGTCGTTCGCTATCTTTTTTATGCTCAGAAAAAGTATAATACAATGCGATATCTTTTCTTGACTTCAAATCTAATTTTATTTTTCCATTCATGTTCATTATCATGTTAAAGAAGTTCTTAGACACATTTTTTTCATTATGCATTACATCTATGTTTGGTCGATTTTTACCAATTTTTCTAATATGATAACACCCAAAATATACATTGCTTACATCAATCATGGTACTCTCCTTTACCATGAATTTTTGGCTCTTTTCCAATCTTGTGTAATTTAGGATAATCTTGCATGAGCCTGTACACTTTTTTGCTACTCGGAATGGAATGTGGCTCCAAAGTGATAGTTCTATTTTGTCTTATGTTTTTTCTCAAATCTAAAATGATCATTTACGTGCGATAGACGATGATGTCGATCCCCACAACATTGTTTTCCATCATTTGCAAGTCGAAATGATTCTATCCAATCCATGTAAATAGGATAAGTGAATTTGCTACTAGTACTCCATCCAGAAAGCATCATACGCGCATGAAAATCACTCACCGTCCACAAAAAGCAGTGAGCATTTCAAAATTCTTTTTTTTCAAACATTGTGTGTAATGGAACTGTATAGCCTTTTAAACTAATCAACCGAAGGTTGCAAGTACATCTCTATCTTGATTTTTGGATTTTTAGGTCTGGAACAGTTATGGTTAGAAACTTGTAACGTTTCTTTATAGACATCCCAAGAGAAAGATTGTAAGATGTTAGAACAACTGGCCACATTGCGTAAGGCTTACTGAATGAAGCGGATGAGGCAAAACCATCCGTACACAAACCAAATCTAACGTTACGTGCTTCCTTAGCAAAATCAAGCAATTTCTTTTCAAAATGTTTCTAAGCTTCACTAACTGGAGGATGACATAAAACATCTTTACCTCGTTGTAGTCAACTATGACATCATATATGTTTTGCAGTAGCAGTAATTGCATATAACATTGCATTCTTAGTGTAATCGAAAAATAATGCATTCTACTGAATTTACTACTGGTTTTCATCGATTTATGTCTAGGTTGTCTGTATAATTCACACAACATCATATTCCCATCCTCCTCCAAAAAATAAAGCATCCACCTGGACGTGTTACAATTTTTTCATATGGCAATCATAAGGCAGAGACTTCTCTTTTAAGGGAGTACCTGTTCTCCATCTACACATTGTCAGGTGGAACCATTTATTTACACTAGCTTCGAATTGCACTCATTATATTTTCAGATGCATCATATTTTAATTTTATAGCGATTAACCTAGACGTCATTAACAAGTTTAGAAATTTACAGCCATTATAGAGCGGTCATTTCGATGTTTCTATCAAGTCAAATTTTTTTTTGCTCCCATGTCATGATCTTCCTCAAAATCTAGTCGGTCCACATACTTGAAACATTAGCATCACGAACCATTTCAATCATTTTATTTCCTGAATCTACATTTTCTTCAATAGGGGATCATCGCAATCCACATCCATATTTATGGCCTCCCCTTATACTGCTGGTATTCCTCTCCATGATATACCCACACAAGATAGCCTAAAATAAAACCATTTTGGTATAAATGGAACATCATTGCATAATACTCTAAATGTTTCAGACAACGAAATTTCGAACACGGACATCAGACTTCTTTCATATTCATTTTATTGCAAGATTCCACTTTCATAAATGTCTTTCGCATGTAAACTATATTCAAAACCATTTAGTACTTCATATACAGGAAAGAGGCGAATACTCAAATAATCACTTAATACCTTTAATCCCCAAAGTAGTCCTTCATATTATTCAATTCCATAAGCCATAACCATCATTATTAATGTCTATCAATGTAGGAGATAGTATCCAAGCCACATAATACCTTTTAATGGTAAATAGACAGACCTTGACCGTTTAAGACCTCAACGTGGGTAGGCCCCCATCATTTAATATCTATTCCCAAGGCGGACTCCACATAGGTATCTATCTTGCTAACACTGCAAGGAAATCTCTTCAGACACTTACTACTTCCATTGAAGCAGACCTTTCCAAGATATCCTCAACCGTGCCTAAACCCTATCCTGATCATTTAAAACTTTATATAAGGGAAAGAGGCGGGCCCTCAAATAACCAATTAATACCTTCAATCTGCAAAGTAGGTCCTTCGTATTATGACTCATGTGCCATGGTGACATCTCATGTTAGTCCAACTATTTGTATGGATCGATGACCAGATTATATAGGCATATTTACCCTACATAATTGGGACTATCCTCGCATCATCTATAGTTACTTATTATAGGCGATGTCTCACATTAGCCTCAAAGTTACATATTTAGTAGCTTGATTAGCTGGGTGGACTTCTACGTGCTTTTAATTGACCTCGCATCCTTATAACATAGTCATATTTCATAACAATCACTAAGTATATTATCACGCATCTCATAGTATCAATTACTTAGGCCTCATAAGAAATCCTTCTTATTTCGCCTCTATAATTAATTTCTTTCCTAAGAGGGGTTTAATTGATAATTATCAGCCTAATCAACTACACAATGAATACGTTAAAGTTTTATGTTATTTGCGCTAGTTTATTTACACACGCACACTGTCAAATCCTCCATACTTATAGAAGTCTTATTTCAATAATAACATATATATTATAAATCCAATATTGCAAAATCGAATCAATGGACTTACATATAGAATCTAAGTCCAACTTATTTCATATTAAAACAATGGAATAAACCAATAATAGAAACTTATAATTTAATTAATTTGACACTCTATTCAACCTCTTGTACATGAAATTAGACGAGGGAATTTCTACTCAATTTCGAGAAATAGACACTAAAAACTACGAAAAAGAATTCGTAGATTACAAACCATTTCTTAATCAAATCCATTAACCAGATAAAGAACAAGAATTAGAACAGAAGGTAATTTCCAAATCTTCACAAACTTTGTTATTTTAGTACAAAACAATTAAGATTCCAACCTAAGAATTGTCATTTTGCTTTGGGTGAATTTTGATGATTTTTAATATAACGTTTTCATAATCCAAAACTTCCTAAGACATATACCAAATCCAAACTACACTATTTAATTACTAAAATAAAAAACCAAGATTTTCACTCATTGTAAGTCCTTAGCTTTCCATCTTTTGGATTTGACATGCCTTCAATGAACTCTTATTAGACTAGCTTTGACATCTTATTGATTTGACATGCCTGCAATGAACTCTTATCAGACCTCTTCCATTTGATATATATATAGCAAAAGATTTGTATATGTTATCCCAACTTTTAGCAAAGTTGAGATATCCAATATTTACTGAAAGTCAATGATTACTATTCATGCATATCAACCGAGCATTGCAGGATAACTATGGATATCAATGAATTTTGTCCGAGTCCGGAACGGGCCACAGTTGATAGGACACGACAAGAAAGATCATAGAAGTCTGCATTTCAAATTTCAAGACAATCCGAGGTCGTATGCTCAAGTTATGATGGATTCAAGTTAAGAGGAATGGGCATTGCTCGGTTCGAACCCATCACCCTGACTAGTTCGAACCCATTTAGTTCGAACCCATCATGTTCGAATCCATCAGCCAATGACTCCATCCTGCTTCAACACCATTGACTTCGACTCCATCACGATGTCCTCTCTTCGAATCCCTCCAGATTATGGAGTTCGTATCCATGGAGTAGCCATTGCATCGGATCCATGAGAAATGCCCTCGCTTCGACTCCATCAAGTAAACCCCCAGATAGCCTTGCTCCGAATCCATCCACGACCTGACCCCGAATCCATGGACTGAGCCTTGCTTCGAATCCATCCAAGTCACCTCGCCCCATGCTATCTTCGAATCCAACGTGTTAAGAAAACTTCGAATCGATCTAAGGTGACGCGTTTGGATCGATTCGAACAAACGACATTCCATCGATTCGAAGATGAACCTCGAATCCAACCACGAAGCCATCCAGCAAACTCGACAGAGAACTCGGACTCGACTCGTTCAACTCGGCGAAAAGCTTGGCTCGAGCCGAAGAAGGCGCGCCACGTCACCCCTTGGATCGATTCGAAGTACTCGAATCAAACAGATCGATTCGAAGAAGACCATGGCATCGATTCGAACCAAACAGAAAGCCGAACACGCCAATTTCGAACCGATCATAACTTCCAATCCACTGATCCAAATCCCATAAAATTTTTACAGGAGTTCGTCTACATGTTGAAGAATGTCCACGCCAAATTTCACCATGATTGGACGATTTCTTGATCGATTCGAACCTAGGGTCGAATCGATCCCAATGTGGGCCCGGATCTCCAGGTATCGGCCATGTGGGCCCCCTCACGTGCTGGAAGTGGTCTACCTGATTTCTAGGAGAAATATCAGCCTCCTACGCCTATAAATAGAGCCCCAGGTCATTCAGAAAAGGGACCGGATTCTCTTTGGCAAAATCAAGACTCTGAAGCATCAAGACTCCACCAAGGCTCTACTTAGCACTCAACAACCACCGTTGTACTTGAATTTCAGAACTACAATTCATTGTAATCCGCTGTAATCAAGAGTAATCAGCGAAGAACATCAATAAAAGTTAAAACCTTTGAAGTGGACGTAGGCCGAAGATAGCCGAACCACTATAAATTGTGTGTTCTTGTTCATAATTTCTATTTTGCTGTGTGTGGCTTGCTTAAATCCGTGATTTGTGTTTGGATATTGCTGATTTATATTCCAATACTGGTGCTTTCACAATACTTGGGGTTTGTGACCAATTTTGGCGCACACTTTGGTGCTTTCACTGAGAAGGACTAGCACCCGCTACATTCAGAGTTCGGATTCAAGAGTTCGAAGACTTCCAATTCAGAGACAATGACTCGACAAACAAGACAGAGGATTGATAGGAGCCAACAAGGAGGAAGCCAAGAAGCATCCTCCGGATCAGGAGAAGGACAAGCTTCCGTTTACATCACCAGAGACGAGATGGAAGCCATGGCCAAATCATTACGCGAAAGCATAATGAAGAGTCAACAGGAGATGCTGCAGAATTTCCTCGAGCAGATGAGGGCGGCGAATATGCAAAACCTTGGACCAACTACAACAGCTACGAGTACGGGGCAAGGAATCAGGGTTGCAGAAGCAAATGAAGGACAAGCTCAAGGCCAGAATACAGGAGTTGAAGGTGGTCAGCAAGGCCTTGGGGGCAGACCCTCAGGGTCCGACACTGGAAGACCAACAGACGGAGCTCAACGGACTGGAGCCAATGCCTATGCTAACGAGCCACCAGAAGAATACGTACCAGAATTCCCTTCAAGGCTCGGGGGGCAGGACAGGAATCTGACGAAGGGCCAACTCCTAGACGGAGATGAGAGAATGATAGGCCTAATGCGACGAATCATGAGAGGAGGATTACCTAGCGGAGGCCTAGAAGAAGTTAGTCGGAGTCCATTCACTCTAAACATCCGAAACGCAAGGAACCCTCCAAAGTTCAAACTACCAGCGCTAGAACCATATGATGGGAGATCAGACCCGACCATGCATATTACAAGATATATTAGGCACATGGAAGTGCTGGGGGCATCCGAGGAGGTCATGGCACGATGCTTCCCTCTATATTTGACAGATTTAGCTTCATTATGGTTCAGACAACTAGAGACTGGATCAATCGGAGCATGGAGCGAGCTTGTAGATTGCTTCATGAGACAGTTTAGGGTCCACGTGACACGACCCAAGAGTGTGATGACCTTAGCATCAATCAAGCAGAGGACCGGAGAGTCCATAAAAGATTTTCTGTTAAGATTCAATGTGACAGTGACTTCTGTAGATCGCCCGGATCCATCAATGATTTTAATGGCGGCGGTGGCAGGAGTCGCGGAAGGCACCAAATTTAAGGATTCTCTAACTAAAGATCCACCGCAAGATCTTGGAGAGTTCTTTCATAAAGCTGAAAAGTTCATTCGGTTAGAAGAATCACGAGCCGAGAGTCGTGAAATAAATACCACACAAAGCATAGGAACCTCCAGAGAACAGTCCGGAGCGGACAAGGGAAAGAGGAAACAAGATGACAGACACGATGGTCCCGATAAACGGAAGAAATTCCGAGAACCAAGATTCAGGCAGTACACCGATCTGACTGCAGGCCTAGAAAGAATCTACACTGAAACTAGGGGGCAACTCCCCTATCGAAAGCCACCTATAAGGGATCCCACTGAGCGGGAGCGCAGGACTGGAAAATATTGCCTATTCCATGAGCTGGATGGGCACACTACAGATGAATGCCGTCACCTAAAGGATGAGGTGGAAGAACATGCCAGGAGTGGTAGATTGCCGCAATTTGTCAGAGAACGGACAGCAGCGACAAGGCTTGAACAACTATCGCCTCCACCTAACAGGAACGATCCTGGATCGGGATCACGACTCGTCATCAACTGATTAGAGATGGCAAGGGCCAAGTCCAGGATTTGGACTTCGGTCGAATAATTTTATTTAGATTTATTTTCAGAATAAACGGTTACTCCACTTACACATGTACGGGAACCAGAGAGATCCCTAGGCATGCCCTGAGATGGAGATAAACCGCTACGCCCGGAGAGGCAGTTTTTGGCTTTTTTCCGATGTTTGAGATTGAACATCTAAAACTTGAATTTCGATAAATAAATTAGAACTTCTTGAAGTAAACCTTTTGACCGGAGAGTCAAAGGATGAACACTAAATACCAATATAAACATGATCGCTTTATGACCCTACCCAGAGAGAGATGAGGTCCGGAGTGCAAGAAGTGAGTTGCTTCGCCGGAGAGCGACAGGATCGACTCACTTAAGCGCTGATTCCCCTTCACCGGAGAGTGACAGGATGGGATCCAGCAAGAGCCCGGAGAGGCTATGATCGGTCCAGAACGACCATGATATCGCTATACGTCCTGACTGGGACCAGAGTGCAAGGGATAGAAGGCAACGCCAGAGAGCGATAGGATCTTTCTATTCAATCACTAAGTCTGGAACGGACTTAGTAAGGGTTCAGAGCAGCCAGTAATAGTCCGGAGAGACTATGAAACTTCATTCTCAACTTCTACGGAAAGAACGAATATTGATTTGGCTTCGAACAGCCACAAACTTGATTGATAATACCACAGCTATGAATGAAACATGAATTCCTTACACTTGATATAAGACCATTCAAAACATACCTTTTACAAAAAGGCATGTTTTGGGGGGCAAAATGTTATCCCAACTTTTAGCAAAGTTGAGATATCCAATATTTACTGAAAGTCAATGATTACTATTCATGCATATCAACCGAGCATTGCAGGATAACCATGGATATCAATGAATTTTGTCCGAGTCCGGAACGGGCCACAGTTGATAGGACACGACAAAAAAGATCATAGAAGTTTGCATTTCAAATTTCAAGACAATCCGAGGTCGTATGCTCAAGTTATGATGGATTCAAGTTAAGAGGAATGGGCATTGCTCGGTTCGAACCCATCACCCTGACTAGTTCGAACCCATCTAGTTCGAACCCATCATGTTCGAATCCATCAGCCAACGACTCCATCCTGCTTCAACACCATTGACTTCGACTCCATCACGATGTCCTCTCTTCGAATCCCTCCAGGTTATGGAGTTCGTATCCATGGAGTAGCCATTGCATCGGATCCATGAGAAATGCCCTCGCTTCGACTCCATCAAGTAAACCCCCAGATAGCCTTGCTCCGAATCCATCCACGACCTGACCCTGAATCCATGGACTGAGCCTTGCTTCGAATCCATCCAAGTCACCTCGCCCCATGCTATCTTCGAATCCAACGTGTTAAGACAACTTCGAATCGATCCAAGGTGACGCGTCTGGATCGATTCGAACAAACGACATTCCATCGATTCGAAGATGAACCTCGAATCCAACCACGAAGCCATCCAGCAAACTCGGCAGAGAACTCGGACTCGACTCGTTCAACTCGGCGAAAAGCTTGGCTCGAGCCGAAGAAGGCGCGCCACGTCACCCCTTGGATCGATTCGAAGTACTCGAATCAAACAGATCGATTCGAAGAAGACCATGGCATCGATTCGAACCAAACAGAAAGCCGAACACGCCAATTTCGAACCGATCATAACTTCCAATCCACTGATCCAAATCCCATAAATTTTTTACAGGAGTTCGTCTACATGTTGAAGAATGTCCACGCCAAATTTCACCATGATTGGACGATTTCTTGATCGATTCGAACCTAGGGTCGAATCGATCCCAATGTGGGCCCGGATCTCCAGGTATCGGCCATGTGGGCCCCCTCACGTGCTGGAAGTGGTCTACCTGATTTCTAGGAGAAATATCAGCCTCCTACGCCTATAAATAGAGCCCCAGGTCATTCAGAAAAGGGACCGGATTCTCTTTGGCAAAATCAAGACTCTGAAGCATCAAGACTCCACCAAGGCTCTACTTAGCACTCAACAACCACCGTTGTACTTGAATTTCAGAACTACAATTCATTGTAATCCGCTGTAATCAAGAGTAATCAGCGAAGAACATCAATAAAAGTTAAAACCTTTGAAGTGGACATAGGCCGAAGATAGCCGAACCACTATAAATTGTGTGTTCTTGTTCATAATTTCTATTTTGCTGTGTGTGGCTTGCTTAGATCCGTGATTTGTGTTTGGATATTGCTGATTTATATTCCAATACTGGTGCTTTCACAATACTTGGGGTTTGTGACCAATTTTGGCGCAAACAGTATATATGTTAGATTCAGAAAATTAGATGTTTGGAGGAGAATAGGTTGAGAGAATAAACAACAACCAAATATAGATATATCATATTTCATACCGAAACCCTAATTGAGTTTTCAGAATATTTGAAATGAACTTAGTGAGATTCAATAGGTTTCTAAAATATTTTATGAATAAAAGTGAGGGGGCTAGGCTCCTATTTATAGTGGTTGAAATACATCAGAACCGTCGGATTTAAGTCGGTTCAAAATTATAAAATCCAGGACGTTCATTGCTGCAAAACCCTAGCCACCATCGTTTCCCACCGGTCGACCACTCGTACCCACCTATCGACCGCTTACGGTCGACCGGTCCTATTGTGCTGGGAAGGATTTTGGGCCGTTTCTTTGTAACTATTTTTTTTCTTAATTATAATTTTACATATACATCCATGTTATGCAACCAAATTATGAACACAACAGTCTACTCGGTCAAAAGTGGAATGTGATTTTGTAATGTGAACATGCTATAAGTGATCTCAATCCAGGTGTAAGTCTATGGTCATAACATCTAAGTATGTATGCAAACATCTAAATATGCATAAAAATTTCAAACATGAGTGCAAAGTGATTGTTATCCGGCATTTTGACCGGGCTATATCCGAACTAATTAGACAAGTTAGACTCAACTGTCGTCAAGGCCAGTAGCCCAGAACGATGATTGTGAGTTCTAGAAATCAAGTGCAAGCAATGATATTAAGCAACGATCAATCGAGACCAAGGCATAAACTCTCTAGAATATTCTAAATATGGATTAGTACCTCCCCCAGGTAGGGTGCCAATCCGTTCCCTTAGGTGATTGGCATATATCCTTAATTTTTTTCCAAACTGGGTAAGATTGATGTACAGTGATAAGGAAGGCCCCACAAGGCAACATTTCAAATCTCAAGTCGTTTGGAGTTTGTATGCTCAAATTATGGGCAAATTGCTTCACCCAAGAAAGGGATCATATAAAAGGGAATGTAGAAAAGGGATCATAGAAAAGGGATCGTATAAAAGGGATCGGATCATATCCGGCCCAACAATGCAACCCAATGGAAAACGATCAATATCTCAAAATCCAAAGGTCTAGTACACTTGAAACTTTGGAAACAAGAAGAGGGGACCCTAGGGAGTCCACCCTAGGGATCGCACCCCAAGATGAAGAAGTAAGAGGGAACAACGCTCTTACCACTAGAGGGATCTGCCTAAATAAGCCAACATCACATATTGCAACAAAGATGGATCGAAAACTCAGGTTCTACTAAACCAATTGACATAAAAATTGGAGGCTAAGCATAATATAACATGTAGAAACCCTTATAGGGCTCGCAACCCCTAAATTGCCTAAAATAGGAATCGGCCCTGATCCCTATTCCTTGGGATTTTTGGGCAACATGATCCCTCCTATGGTCCCTTATATATCTGGAGAGCATTCTACCGAATTTTTAGGGAGATATTTCATCATCGTCCTCTATAAATACATACTTAATTGTTCATTTGCAAGACATTTACGCTATTTTTTGCTTTATACTCTTTTGTAACAAAGGATTTTCATCCTGTCCCTATTGTACTCAACTTACAAAGTGACTGATAAAGCTATCTATTCGAAGTGAACGTAGGCAAACAACGTCGACCTACTATAAATTGCCATGTCCCTACTATTTTCTTATTTCTTATTGCTTTATTGCTACATTCTCTCTATTTACATTTATTATTCTTCATCTATTTCTCTATACAAACTCTACTGGGTGTTTGTGACCATTTTTGCGTAAACAGTGATAGTGAAAAGTGTAGCAACTGCTCCAGCTACCCAATCTAGCAATCATGATGCATCTAAAACCTAGTTTTGGAGATAAAAGTTTACCAGTGAAAAGCTTAGGATGAGATATCCTCAACTTCTCTAAAAATTCCTATGTGCTTTCCATTGGGTTGTCTTCGCATTATACTTAGATCGGCTTGATTTCTTTGTTGCGGAGCTTCCTAGTTTCGTGCTCCACAATGCACGCAGTGGCTCAGGATGATATTGGCATCACCTTAATATCCCCCAACTGATAAGGCTCTACTACAACGATTGTGTCATGAAGGAATTTCCTTAAATGTGAAATGTGAAAAATGCCATGGACTCCTACCAATCTATCCGGTAGCTCCATGCGATAAGCAAGTCTTTCTAACCTTTCCAAAATTCAAAAAGGCCTACCAGATCATGGTCCTAATTTTCCTGACTTACCAAACCTTATGAATTTTCTAAGAGCGGAGACAATGATAAATATTGAGTTTCCAACCACGAACTCTAACCTTTTCCTTCTCTTGTCTATGTAGGATTTTTGGCGGTCTTGCACTACCTTCATATGTTGCTTGGTCAACTCCATATTGTCCAAAGTATCGCGAATCAAGTCTATTCTGAGAATAATATTATTAGTAGTTTCATGACAACAAAGTCATTACCCCTTTGGCTCCTAGGAAAGCCTTCTACATAGTCCATCGAAATGTGCTCTCATTTCCAAATCGGAATCTCCGATGTTAGCAACAATCCTCCAGCTTTCCCTTGATTAGCCTTATTCTTTGACAAGTTAAACATCTAGCAACAAACTCGGCTACTCTCTTCTTCATTCTCGTCCAATAGAAATTTCTCGTAGTATCCCAGTACATCTTATCTCCTTCGGAGTTAATAGTCACCTTTAGATGGTGACACTTTATAAATCATTTCCTCTAAAACACTATGAATCATTAGGACACTAAGGCGTTCATCCCTTCTCATCAACTGCATATCTATTGAAGTGGGGAAAATTTCTCCTCTTTGCAACTTCTATAAAAGTCTCAACTATTTTCTCATCCTTCTTTTGCCTAAGCCCAATGCGGACCACCAAAGCCGGCCTAACCTCCATTACTGCCAAAAAGCCTTGGACGGGTTCAATTGGTAGTTGGAAGTTGAAATATTAAGAGGAACTCCATCTACCTTTGTTCATATAAAGCACCTAGGATAGCGTGCCTTCGATTGAGTGCATCGACTACAATATTCCCTTTTCCGATGATATACTATATACCGAAATTAAATGATGTTATATACCCCATCAACCTCTGCTAACTAACGTTTAAATCCTTTTTGGGAAAAAAGGTACTTGAGTGATGTTAGGAAGTCAAATCTACGGTTTTGATGACAACAACTATATAATGGAAATCGAATTTACATATATATTTATATATACAGGTACTCGCTAGAACAACATCAATAGAAAGACAAGAAGGCTCAAAGGACACTACAAGAGACTACAAGTTGATAGGAACAAAGAAGCATAAGAAAAGGAGTGTAGAAACTGATAAGCACAATATCAGACGTCTAGTTGCACAAGCCAAACGTCTGGAACAGTTCTCTAGAACAACAGACAGGCTGAACCAAATGTCTGGCAATTGCACTCAAACGTCTGATTTCAAACTCGGATTTCAAATAAAAACTTCAACTGTCAAATTCGAATGGACATCTCCGCTTCTCTTCGCTGTAACTCTTCATCATCAATAGAACCAACTATATAGCACTCGTTAATGGATGCAACTAATCAAGATATCCATCTTAACTATATATAGCATCAAGAATTAACAGAACAGAACTTAACTAACTTAACTTTCTTACTTGTACTTTCTGATTCTATACTCTATTCTTGATCTCTACACTCTAACAATTCTTACTTTTATTCATTCTTCCACATACACAATTTCTCATAGATAATTTTCCTTAGAGATATATTGGAAGCAATTGTACAAATAGGTCAACATCCGCGTTATACTAGAACACACATTTGACAAGAACAAGTTATTTTAACCAAGCCTATTCCTCTAGGCGAAGCGAGGGTGTTTGATAGTAGAATTCCAAAGAGGAACTTTAGGATTGGATGTAGGATGGGAGGTCCGAATCAGTATAAAATTCAGATGTGCTTATTCTATATTTACTTAGATTAACATTGTTTTAGTTGCATAAATATTTTGTCACATATACTTGCATATACATTACACGATCCACCCCATAGACTTTCAATTGGTACCAGATCAAGATTTGATCAAAGTATAGTAACACGTAATTGAATCACTTTAATATGGCAAGTATTTTTCAAGAAGGACAATCCACATCACGTCCCCTACATTTTAATGGTTGTAATTATGCATATTGGTCAACACATATGAGAATTTTTGTGGAAGCTAAGGGATTAAAAATTTGGTTATCCACTCAAAATAAATATCAAGCACCCAACACTACTATAAACACATGGAATGGTGCACAAAAAAACACAGCTTCTAATAATGCCAAATATATGATTGTTTTATTTTATTCATTAGATAAGAATGAATTTTCACGTGTCATGTTATGTAACAATGCATATAATATTTGGCGTACGTTACAAGTTACACACGAAGGAACAAACAAAGTTAAACAAACTAAAATTCCAATTTTACAAAATCAATTTTCATCGTTTAAAATGAAACAAAAATGAATCTACGGTAGACATGTACTCTAGATTCCAAACCATTCAACACGATTTAATGGTACTTGGAGTCAAATTCATAAATTTTGACTTAATATATAGAATACTCAATTCTTTAACTCCAGAGTGGGAAAGAAAAGTATTAGCTATCGAAGAAGCTAATGATCTCTCAACACTCTTAGTTGAATAATTGATAGGAAATTTAATGCCCTGTGAAGCTAATTTGCCGGTAAGAAAAGAACAAAATTCGGGGAAGGAAAACATAGCATTGCCAGCAACAAATGAAGACTCTGACTTAGACAAAAAAGAAATTGTATTTATTGCCAAAAACAATAACAAATTTAAGAAATTTAGGAAAATGACCATATTTCAAAAAGGAGGAAAATCAAGCTCTACAAATCAAACATCAATCAAATGTCATGAATGTGACCATTTGGACATATGAAGAAAGATTGTCCCAAGCTCAATAATGATAAAAAGAAGAACAAATTTGAAAAATTCAAAAATAAGAAATCTTGTAAAGTAACATAGGATGACTCAAATTCTTCATCGTCGTCAGACAGTGACAGCAATAATGACATAGAACAAGCTAATTAATGTATGTTTTATGGCACAAACTGATAAGGTATGTCACAAACTTAGATATGATGAATTATTAGAACTTAGCATGGAATTAGATGATAAATTTAGACAAATTAATAAATTATATAAAGAACACATGGCCAAAATAAATAAATTAAAACTTGAATAGGAATGTTGAAAGATGAAAAAATTATTTTAGAGGAGGAATTAGAATTATCTAAAGAAAAAAAATGAAAAGTAGTTTAGTTGAAAATACGACTATGTATAATGATTTTGAAAATATTAGAATAGAAAATGATAACTTGTTAAAAGAAAATATCAACTTGAAAAGTAATATAGAAACATTGAAAATTGAAGATTTAGAATTAAAAGAAAAATAAGACAAAATTACAAATAATGTTCCAAAATTTAATAAAGGAAAATAAGATTTGGAAAATCTTATCAAAACTTCAAAACCGTCAGGTAATAGAAATGGAATAGGATTTAAAAATATTCCTAAACAAAAAGGGAATAACATTAAGAAATATAGTTTTATTTATCAGAAGACTAAAGGATCACCTATGTCCAATACGAATACCAAAAATATAAAAATTTGGATATCTAAGACAAACAATAAGTTGATTAGAGAAAAACATATTAATAATTTTTTAGATAATGTAGTTTATAATAAAAATTATCTTCATAAAGGTACCAAACCTTCTTGGGTATGACTACCTGCTACTCCTAACATCTAGGAGCCTAACAAAGTATATGGGTACCAATTAAATCATCTTTTATTTTGCAGGTCCCAAAACAAAAAATAAGGAGAAACAAAAATTTGATAGTGGATGCTCCAAGCATATGACCGGAAACTCTAAAATGTTATCAAATATAACAAACATCGATGGTGGAATGGTAACTTTTGGAGATAACTCAAAAGGATACATAGTTGGCATCGAAGAAGTCATCAACTATGGAATTCCTAACTCTTCTATTACTACAAATGCTTTGTTCGTAGAAAATTTAAAACACAACCTATTTATCATTAGTCAATTATGTAATAAAGGTTTTCAAACAAATTTCGAAAAAGATAGATGTAATATTTTCGATAATAACAAACAACTTATCTTTGAGGGTTTTAGAAATAAAAATATCTATGTCATAAATATGAATATAAATCGAAATTAAAATTTATGCTTAACAGCCAAACATGACGATCCATGATTGAGGCATAAACGATTCTGTCATATTAATTTTAAATATATTAATAAATTAGCAAAATATGATTTATTAGAGGTTTCCTAAAATAAATTATAAAGTAAAAAATTTATGTGATGACTGTCAAATCGAAAAACTAAAGAAAAACTCTTTTAAATCTAAAAATAATATTTCTAAAAAACAATCATTAGAGTTATTACATTTAGATTTATGTAACAGCCGACAAATCCGTACTCCTTGAGTCAACACTATTCTACATCAATTAACTCAAGCGGAACAGAAATACGAACCATTAGGGATTAAAGAAGAAGAGATAGAAGAAGAAGGAACTAAACAATACCAGAATCTCACAGTCGCAACGGAATAAAATATAATAGTAAATATAGAACTTTACACAAAATGAAATCTATAACTGTTTTATACATCATATCATTAGAGTATCTCATACACACACTATTTACCAGTCAGACAAATCCATACAATCACAGCAGCGGAATATATATAGGTACTGATAATACGTCTCGGACTCCAGCTCCTCTCCTGCTCCATAGCATCATGTCCTGAATATATAATACTCGGTCTGACCCGAGCATTATAATGAAATAACACCCGAGTCAGTCTGGAATACCAGCTGATAATAGTGCACCCAAATTGATTATTAAAGTTTCAAAATCCTTTGAAAATAAAAGCATCTCGTAAGACCACGCCACAAATAAACATGTCGGGTTTTTACCTTACGATAGCTAAAACACTTTTTATAGAAATCCTCTGATATTATAATAGTGTCTATATACAAATACTTATAAAATAGCCGAAATTGTTACATGATTAAATTCCAGCTACTAGCCACAAAGTGGGTAATACAAACAAAACTCGTACAAGGCACGTAGGAAGAATGGATTTCCAACAATGACTAGGCACTGGGGTACCACCTGTCACAGTACGGGGTCTAGATCACCGTACCGAGGACCACGCCCGATCCCCTGCAACACAAGGCTGGACCCATCCCTTACTGGACAGTTCCGAATAAGATCACCCTGCGGTTGGGATCAGCAACCGCCCACTAAGCCGAAATAAAAAGGGACATCTAGACAGGGATGACCTTACTCTCCAGTGGGGGCTACACATGAAGCCTTGATGCATATCCCCTGATTTTCAGTCATTCCCATTTGATGAGGCTTGAGGCTAAGCGTTACCTTTTTAGAATATATCCCTTAGAATGCCCATCGTCCACCTGACGATGTTTCGCAAGCATTCATCCATAAAAGTCCGTCCCGGGTTCGAACGGAACCGAAGGCACTATTCCTACTACATCTATTTTGGAAATATCCTCAGGATTAGTAGCGACTAGCCCTTGCACTTCACCGCTCCATCTTCGACTCTGTACACGTTTTTCCATGAACGTACAAACCAGATCAAAGTGGTTTTTGAGAAATAAATCTCGGTCCCGGTCTCTTCGAAACGATCAACGCATTTGTCCAATATTGATAGTCGGTGATTTAACTTTCAATTAATATTCACAAACATCCATCACACAATAAATAATTCCCAATTATTTATTTTCCTCAAATATCTCTTACAAGATATATTTCTATTTTCAACTCATTTGAAAACAATTCCCAAAGTTCTTCCTTTACAAGGTAAATTCTTTACCATTTATTCCCATTGGAAATAACCAAGTTCAAACCAATTTAGATTTAAAACAGTTAAAACATTTCATACTGAAATATACTTTAAAATATGTAAATTTACTTCTAGTTATTTACTCAAAATATAAATTTAAAATATGTGAAGTAAAACTATTTATTAAGACATAAACTTGATTTTACATAAAGGTTTAGTTAAACTAAATTTAAAAGTAGATTTTAAAGGGATTAATAATAATTTCTAATAACTTTATTCAAAACTAGCCTTTAAATAAATCCATTTGTAAAGAATAATTTCTAATGTATTCGTAAATAATTATTATTGCTAATTTATTAATTAGTTACTTTAAATAATAACTTTCAAAACACTCTTTTAAACAAGTTTGAACTTTGAACTTTCTTTTAATAAAATATGTTTAAAACTCGAACTTTGATACCTAGGGAACTTACCTTCCATTCCTGCATCCCAAAAGATACGTCTTAGAAATCCAGCCGATTTATTACCATTCAAATTCATGTTTTAATAACATAAATTTCCTTTCCATGTTTTAAAAATAACTTCTTTCGAAACTTAAGCACATTTTTTTCCATTCCTGGAAATCCACTTTCAAAGTATAGGTTTAAATATTTTAAATAAAACTTTTGGGAATTTATTAAATGAAAATAATACTTACGAATTACTTAAATAAAATTCCAATGGTGTAAAATTGTATTTCAAAATATTTTTATTTACATTTACAATTGTTAATTTATGTTTAGATGCTTCGTTGAAAACATATTTTAATTTTTCGGAAAACTCTATTCATTATCAAAAATAATCCATCGTTATTTTAATCATCTTGTCCCTTCTTATAAAATTTCTCACCGGAAGCCATACTTCCATATTTAGATTGATAAATTTCCCACTTCATTTAAAATTTTAAATTTTACCAAATTTCATTCTTCATCCAAACCAAACCCCAAATTTTATTCCTTTAAAGTTCTTTATATAACAATTTCTCTTATTTCTTTAAAAACCCAATTTATTCCATTTATAATTAAATTCTGGATTTATAATTTATCCAACAATAGCACAGTACATTTTAATTCCAGATTTATGTATCACAACACATATAGATAGAATGCATCATCAATCATCAAATAATTTTTATATTGCGAGGAGTCTAGTTGGATCCCTCCAACCTGTTTTTCCCTGCATCCACAAATATTAGCACATCACTTAAATAAATATCATTTCAGACTGATACAACATTTATATTCAACCAATCACACAGATATTTAAATATTAACTATTTAAATTGTCTAGCATCCAGATGTGAGTGAGAATAAGTCACTTTGAGTTTCGAAACGCCGAGCATTCATTACATTAAATCGACCACGTTCGATTTAATGCAAAATTTTCACCTGCTCAGAAAAATTCCCGAACTACTCCATTGCGTAGATCGAGTCTCTGCGATTCCGGCGCTTCCTAATTCGCTGAATTCTGAATATGTATGCATAAGTTATGAATTATTAAAGTTTGAATATAATTTGGAAACAAATTTTTTTTTTTTCATACCAAACACGATCTATCCCCACGTTCCAGAACACGAAATCACGGTCGCAAGCAAACATCTTCTTCCTCACGCTCGACCTAGACCAAAACCGAACCCATCTTCGTCACTTAAGGCTAGAGGCCGCACCACCTACGGTTGCTTAGAGGACGATCCAACACCTTCTTCTCGCTCGCCACCCTCAGCTCCACCCTCGGCCAGAAGATCTCCAAGCTCGGCCCCCTCTCCATCGCGAACTTCAAGCACGAACGCGCGGCCTTCCCAACGCGATTTCTCCCATCTCGTCGCTCCAAACACGATCACTGCCGCACAACTCGTAGGGCTCGGGGAGCTCTTCGTCTTTGTAGTTGATCGAATCTCCTAAAATTCGACGGATTGTGGTAGATCTAAGGTGGAAGGCGAACGAATTTCGGCCATGAAATAAAATAGAGGCGGCTCTGAAGGCAATTAGGGTTTCGACCCCTATTTCTATATATATATATATATATATATATATATATATATATATATATATATATATATATATATATAAACCCTTAATTATATTATTTTAATATAAAAATCAATTTTAATGAACATTTGCAAACGAATTCCAAAGCACACGTGCCGACAGGCGTTGCTAAGGTTTTTCCGCATTCCGGACACAATGGAATGGGTTTCGTAAGCAAATTCGGTCATATGTGCACCTTATGGAATTAAACGATCAATTTAAAACTAGATCGGTTAAATCGATTTCTAAGCGTTTCGAGCTGCCACGGTCAAACGACAACTCTGATTGCTATGAAAATTGAAATCCGATAATAACTAACTATTACGAATCCAATGGAACTAGTTTCGTCGAATTCCGAGACTGTGTCCCGGAAGGCTATTTTAACTCGACTATTAAATCGGGCGATTCTCAAAATTGACGAAAGCACTTAAAATTTCACTTTTAGAATTTTTAGTAACTTAATAATAAATCATATAAAATATATAATCACATTACAAATCATTCTGGCTCATTCCGGACCCAAAATCTGATTTTGCATTTTAACAATATTAAATTCATTTTTAAATTAATATAAAAATCCAAATAATAACTTATTAACTTTAAAATTCATCTAAAATTCCCACCATACTATTCTCACTCAAATAACTCAAAATAAATTTTTAAAACCATTTTATCACTATTTACATCCAGATATACCTTTTATCTCAATTTCGAATATTTAATTAGTATTTTCCATTATTCAAATTCAACCGGGAAAATTGTAGCTTATTTTATTGCTTGAACCCGAATCCATTCATTTCAAAATCAATTAAGAATCCACATTAAATGTTTAAAATGAATTAAATGTTCAAAATTCAATGGCTTAAAAATCCGGGATGTTACATTCCTCCCCCCTTATAAAAATTTCGTCCCCGAAATTTGCTAAGTTATAAAATACCCTCCAACCCATTTACTTACTCAATTTGCTTAGTTAAAGCTTATATTCACTTTCCAAAACCCTTCAGCCCAATCCCACATTCATTTGCTTCATCTACATTCAAAAGCTTTTGTCGCAACATTGTTTCAAAATAACTTTACTAGTTAATAAAAAAAATTTCCAAAATCCCAAAAATTTTCTAACTCCCAAATTTTCTGAATTTTTTTGGCAGAGTCTCCCCTGCGCGGAGGAGCTTTAGCGATACCGATAAATATATATATATATATATATATATATATATATATATATATCGACCCATACGTTCGGAAAACCAAAATATATCACAATATATATATATATATATATATATATATATAATTTCACAATTATATTTGCGTAGGCGTACATTTTTAGCAAATTTTAAAGCAAGCGGCTAATATAACGCATATACGCGCTCCAACTCTCTCGAACGCCTCCCGTACCTGTACTTACTCAACAAACTCATCAATTTTCAAAGATATGAACATTTTTACAGCATTTCCAATATAAATGTAAGCCAAACATATCCATTTCATAATCAAATCAACAATTTGCATGGTTTCATAAGTACACCATATTTTATAACATGCATAAAGTTTCCTTTTCTAATGCCAAATCCCACTTTATTTCACACAAAGGATTTACATACAAGTTTCGCTATTTCAATTCATACTCTACCATATTTTCAACTTGATTCACCAAGCAAATTTCATTTCAATTTGTTACATTTGCATTTCTATTATAACTCACTTACATCTATACTCAAATCCATTTATTAAGATTTTAGCCCATTCTACTTTCATCCAAACCAACTTCATTTTATTTCACTTGAATGATTTACATTCAGGTTTACTATATAGCATTCATATTTATTACAACCAATTCATTTCTATTTCAATATGATTAACATATGCCTTACTTGCATTTCTTTACTTTAACTTACATTCCCAATTTGATTTACAATCAAATTTTATTTTAAACTTGAAACATTTGCATTTCTTTTATGATCCATTTCCATTCATATGCCAAATCACTTAATTAGATTTCATTTATCTAATTAATTTAAAACCATCATTATTTGCTTCTTCAAATCAATTCACTTGCATCCATATACAAACTCTTTGAATTTTATTCCAATCCATATCAATTTATTCAAAAATCAATTTCAATTGCTTGTTAAACAACTCAATTCCGAATACATGCAATTTTCATGTCATTCAAGCAAAATAACCACCACTTAAGCTTATAACCATTAAAATTAATTCTACTTAGATTTATATTAATTTTATTCAATTTTGCCTAGTTCACAAGCCAAGTATTTTTATTCCAATGCAATTGTTAAATTAAATTTTCCTTACATTTTTATTTCATTAACCAATTCAGGTTTATATTAATTTCATTCCATCCTGGATTATTTACAACCCATACATCCTTAATTTATCACAATAATTAATTAATACCATTTCACATGCAATTCAATTTTATTATCTAACAAATTTCGTTCAAGAGTACTTAATAAAGCTTATTCACAATCATTTTGTTTTTCTCTTTCAGTTGCTTAAGTTCTTTCACAACATTTTCATTATCTTCTTATATCAATTTTATTTTATTTTCATTTGATTCTCATTCAATCAAATTCCAATCCATTTACAAATTCGAATGCCCTTTGTTTACTTATTCAATTCATTTTAGATTTATTTTATTAACAAAGAGACCATTTAAATTATTTCACTCATTTGAATTTATTTATAAATAAAATCATCATTATTATAATCAATCCCATTATCCATTCACACTTCTAATATTTATTACCAAAATTAAATTCCATTCCAAAACTGGACTTTGTTTACTTTCTAAATTTTGGCCAAACTATCAAAACTTTATTCATGCCAATACAAATTCCATTTAATTAGCTTACACAAAATTCATTTCCAAACAATCATTTGAATTTAGTTGAGTTAAAACTTTATTCACAAAATATCATTCTTACTATTCTAAATTAAATTTCCTTTCAATTCAATTCTTTTCCAATTCTAATTCAATTTCGACCAAATTTAGTTAGCCATCTTGAATTTATATCATTTCCTTTACTATCTTAAATAAGAATTGAGTCTCACCAATATTGTTTATAATGCAACTGAAATTTTGAATTTCATTTCAATTCAATTTATTCCTCTATAAATAAGTTCAAAACTTATTTTCTAGTTTAAGTTCATTCACATCCTTTTATATCTCACTTCTTCTTATCTTAACTCACATTTCATTCAGGATTAGATTTGAATTCACCATACCATTCAACTCTTCCCATTATGAATTTACAATTCCATTTCTATTCATAAGTTTCCCAACTTATTTATTTTAAAACTCCATATCACCCATCTTAGTCGCTTCCATTTCATAATTGCAATTTCAAATTATAGAAATAGCTTAAGGATATAAGTTTTCATTATATAATTATAACTCACAACGGTAACCATTTTACGTTCAACTTACATTCAATTCAATCCAATCATTAAGTTTTAATTCAATTTTCATTACCACTTTTATTTAACTTATCTTAAGGTAAATTCAAATTTTCTATTCACTTCAAAAAAAATTCATTCACTTCCATTTACTCAAGTTAAATTTAATTCCTTGCACAATTGTAAATCCACAATTTCAAATTATAAGCATAACACTTACAATTTATTTCTCAATGAGCCACCATTTCAAAGTCAGCTTACATTTTAATTTAACCCAAATCAATTCAATTCTAAGTCCAAATTATTTAACTTACCCCAAGTTAAATTCAAATTTCCTATTAACTTCAATATATTTTATTTGTTTCCATGTACTCAAGTTAAATTTTCAATTTCAGGATTAAAATTTTCATCTGTTCCTTATTAGTATCAACTTTACTTTCAAGGTTATTGTTGATTTATTTCAATTTTACATTTTAATTTAAACAAGATTCCCAGAATTCAATTACCCGATTTAATTTCGAAACCGATTTCAAATATAAATCAACACATACCCATTTGATATTCAAATTAAATCCCAAATTCCAACACAACTGTTATACCCAACAAGCCCAAACAATATCATTACCAAGTACTAGGGAAGCAATCCATCATTTTAGAAACTCGAAAATGAATTCTAATGATGTGGCCAGCATCATCAGGATTATTTTCCAGCGACTGAAGTCAGTTCAGTGCTCCCTTACTTTCCCACATTCATTTCAAAACTGTTCCCATTCAAAAGTACTTCCCAAATCAATATTCCAATATTGCCTTCAAACACCTTAGCAAACATTTCAAACTTTCATAGGATTTTAAATTTCCAAACTTTGTTTTCAATACATTTAAAATCCTTTTTAAAACTTCCGGGTTTAAATTATGGTTTAGTTTAAATTTAGTTATTCTTCCTTTATATAATTTATACCTATAAAATTTATTTGATTACAACCATTTCTAATTTAAGATTAAATTTTGGATTCTTATTTAATTATTGTATTAACAACCAATCAACCAAATATATATATATAATATTTTTAGAAAATTATTTCTTTTATATCAAAATATAATTTGGGTAAAATTATTTCATTTACCCACTTTAAAACAATACTATGTCGGTTTATCTTGTTTAAGAGTTTAGAAACCCCTATCGATGCGGTTGTACTTCCCGCACCGACCAGAATTCATAAACACTCAACCGATAAGTCAACACAGTATAAAAACATTTTTATATGCACTAACAAGTACGCTCTCATAGCTATTACTACACTCAACTCGTTATAGAGTACTATTGACTCTGTTTAATGAGTAATTTCCCCACCAAAGCCTAGGTTGTCGCCAACCTAAGCTCTGGTACCAAGTGTAACAGCCCGCAAATCCGCACCCCTTGAGTCAACACTATTCTATATCAATTAAATCAAGTGGAACAGAAATACGAACCATTAGGGATTAAAGAAGAAGAGATAGAAGAAGAAGGAACTAAACAATATCAGAATCTCATAGTCGTAGCGGAATAAAATATAATAGTAAATATTGAACTTTACACAAAATGAAATCTATAACTGTTTTGTACATCATATCATCAGAGTATCTCATACACACAATATTTACCAGTCATACAAATCCATACAATCACAGCAGCGGAATATATATAGGTACCGATAATACGTCTCGGACTCCAGCTCCTCTCCTGCTCTATAGCATCCTATCTAGAATATATAATACTCGGTCTGACCCGAGCATTATAATGAAATAACACCCGAGTCGGTCTGGAATACCAGCTGATAATAGTGCACCCAAATTGATTATTAAAGTTTCAAAATCCTTTGAAAACAAAAGCATCTCGTAAGACCACGCCACAAATAAACATGTCGGGTTTTTACCTTACGATAGCTAAAACACTTTTTATAGAAATCCTCTAATATTATAATAGTGTCTATATACAAATACTTATAAAATAGCCGAAATTGTTACATGATTAAATTCCAGCTACTAGCCACAAAGTGGGTAATACAAACAAAACTCGTACAAGGCACGTAGGGAGAATGGATTTCCAACAATGACTAGGCACTGGGGTACCACCTGTCACAGTACGGGACATAGATCACCGTACCGAGGACCACGCCCGATCCCGTGCAACTCAAGGCTGGACCCATCCCTTACTGGACAGTTTCGAATAAGATCACCCCACGGTTGGGATCAGCAACCGCCCACTAAGCCGAAATAAAAAGGGACATCTAGACAGGGATGACCTTACTCTCCAATGGGGGCTACCCACGAAGCCTTGATGCATATCCCCTGATTTTCAGTCATTCCCATTTGATGAGGCTTGAGGCTAAGCGTTACCTTTTTAGAACATATCCCTTAGAATGCCCATCGTCCACCTGACGATGTTTCGCAAGAATTCATCCATACAAGTTCGTCCCAGGTTCGAACGGAACCGAAGGCACTATTCCTACTACATCCATTTTGGAAATATCCTCATGATTAGTAGCGACTAGCCCTTGCACTCCACCGCTCCATCATCGACTCCGAACACGTTTTTCCACGAACGTACAAACAGGATCGAAGTGGTTTTCGAGAAATAAATCTCGATCCCGGTCTCTTCGAAACGATCAACGCATTTGTCCAATATTGATAGTCGGTGAATTAACTATCAATTAATATTCACAAACATCCATCACACAATAAATAATTCCCAATTATTTATTTTCCTCAAATATCTCTTACAAGATATATTTCTATTTTCAACTCATTTGAAAACAATTCCCAAAGTTCTTCCTTTACAAGGTAAATTCTTTACCATGTATTCCCATTGGAAATAACCAAGTTCAAACCAATTTAGATTTAAAACAGTTAAAACATTTCATACTGAAATATACTTTAAAATATGTAAATTTACTTCTAATTATTTACTCAAAATATAAATTTAAAATATGTGAAGTAAAACTATTTATTAAGACATAAACTTGATTTTACATAAAGGTTTAGTTAAACTAAATTTAAAAGTAGATTTTAAAGGGATTAATAATAATTTCTAATAACTTTATTCAAAACTAGCCTTTAAATAAATCCATTTGTAAAGAATAATTTCTAATGTGTTTGTAAATAATTATTATTGCTAATTTATTAATTAGTTACGTTAAATAATAATTTTCAAAACACTCTTTTAAACAAGTTTGAACTTTAAACTTTCTTTTAATAAAATCTGTTTAAAACTCGAACTATGATACCCAGGGAACTTACCTTTCATTCCTACATCCCAAAAGATATGTCTTAGAAATCCAGCCGATTTATTACCATTCAAATTCATGTTTTAATAACATAAATTTCCTTTCCATGTTTTAAAAATAACTTCTTTCGAAACTTAAACACTTTTTTTCCATTCCTGGAAATCCACTTTCAAAGTATAGGTTTAAATATTTTAAATGAAACTTTTGGGAATTTATTAAATGAAAATAATACTTACGAATTACTTAAATAAAATTCCAATGGTGTAAAATTGTATTTCAAAATATTGTTATTTACATTTACAATTGTTAATTTATGTTTAGAAGCTTCGTTGAAAACATATTTTAATTTTTTGGAAAATTCTATTCATTATCAAAAATAATCCATCGTTATTTTAATCACCTTATCCCTTCTTATAAAATTTCTCACCGGAAGCCATACTTCCATATTTAGATTGATAAATTTCCCACTTCATTTAAAATTTTAAATTTTACCAAATTTCATTCTTCATCCCAACCAAACACCAAATTTTATTCCTTTAGAGTTCTTTATATAACAATTTCTCTTATTTCTTTATAATTAAATTCTGGATTTATAATTTATCCAACAATAGCACAGTACATTTTAATTCCAGATTTATCTATCACAACACATATAGATAGAATGCATCATCAATCATCAAATAATTTTTATATTGCGAGGAATCCAATTGGATCCCTCCAACCTGTTTTTCCCTGCATCCACAAATATTAGCACATCACCTAAATAAAAATCATTTCAGATTGATACAACATTTATATTCAACCAATCACACAGATATTTAAATATTAACTATTTAAATTATCTAGCATCCAGATGTGAGTGAGAATAAGTCACCTTGAGTTTTGAAACGCCGAGCATTCAAATTTTACATGAAATCGACCACGTTCGATTTAATGCAAAATTTTCACCTGCTCAGAAAAATTCCGAAACTGGTCCATTGCGTAGATCGCGTCTCTGCGATTCCGGCGCTTCCTAATTCGCTGAATTCTGAATATGTATGCACAAGTTATGAATTATTAAAGTTTGAATATAATTTGAAAACAATTTTTTTTTCTTCATACCAAACATGATCTATCCCCACGTTCCAGAACACGAAATCACGGCCGCAAGCAAACATCTTCTTCCTCACACTCGACCTACAGACCAAAACCGAACCCATCTTCATCACTTAGGGCTAGAGGCCGCACTACGTACGTTTGCTTAGAGGACGATCCAACACCTTCTTCTCGCTCGCCACCCTAAGCTCCACCCTCAGCCAGAAGATCTCCAAGATCGGCCCCCTCTCCATCGCGAACTTCAAGCATGAACGCGCGGCCTTCCCAACGCAATTTCTCCCATCTCATCGCTCCAAACACGATCACTGCCGCACAACTCATAGATCTCGGGGAGCTCTTCGTCTTTGTAGTTGAACGAATCTCCTAAAATTCGACGGATTGTGGTAGATCTAAGGTGGAAGGCGAACAAATTTCGGCCATGAAATAAAATAGAGGCGGCTCTGAAGGCAATTAGGGTTTCGGCCCCTAATTCTATATATATATATATATATATATATATATATATAAACCCTTAATTATATTATTTAATATAAAAATCAATTTTAATGAACATTTGCAAACGAACTCCAAAACACACGTGCCGACAGGCGTCCCTAAGGTTTTTCCGCGTTTCGGACACAATGGAACAAGTTTCCTAAGCAAATTCGGTCATATGTGCGCCTTATGGAATTAAACGATCAATTAAAATTAAATCGGTTAAATCGATTTCTAAGCGTTTCGAGCTGCCACGGTCAAACGACAACTCTGATTGCTACGAAAATTAAAATCTGATAATAACTAACTATTACGGATCCAATGAAACTGGTTTCGTCAAATTCTGAGACTGTGCCCCGGAAGGCTATTTTAACTCGTCTATTAAATCGGGCGATTCTCAAAATTGACGAAAGCACTTAAAATTTCACTTTTAAAATTTTTGATAACTTAATAATAAATCATATAAAATATATAATCACATTACAAATCATTCTGGCTCATTCCAGACCCAAAATCAGATTTTGTATTTTAATAATATTAAATTCATTTTTAAGTTAATATAAAAATCCAAATAATAACTTATTAACTTTAAAATTCATCTAAAATTCCCACCACACTATTTTCACTCAAATAACTCAAAATAAATTTTTAAAACCATTTTATCACTATTTACATCCAGATTTACCTTTTATCTCAATTTCGAATATTTAATTAGTATTTTCCAATATTCAAATTCAACCAGGAAAATTATAGCTTATTTCATTGATTGAACCCGAATCTATTCATTTCAAAATCATTTAAGAATCCACATTAAACATTTAAAATGAATTAAATGTTCAAAATTCAATGGCTTAAAAATCCGGGATGTTACAATTTATTTGGTCCAATTCAAGTACGATTTATAGATCACAACAAATATGTTTTCGTAATAGTTGAAGATTTTTCAAGATATGCATGGAATATATTTTTAAAACATAAAAGAGGCACCTTTGGAATGTATAAATTTTTTGCTAAAAGAAATAAAACTCAAATGGATTTGAAAATTAAGAATATTTGAAGTGATCACGGTGGAGAATTAGAAAATAATCTTTTTACCAATTTTTGAAATAAAAAGGATATAAATCATAATTTGTCTTTTTCCCACACACCTCAACAAAATGGCGTAGTAGAAAGAAAAAATCATACGTTACAAGAATGTGCACGAACACTAAAAAATAGTAGTGGTTTGCCAAAACATTTTTAGGCTGAAGCTATTGTTATGGCTTTTTACGTTTTGAATCGAGTAACCATACGACCTATGACTAAACATACTTGTTTTGAAATATTTTTTGGAAGAAAACCTAAAGTATCATACTTTAAAACTTTTGGATCAAAATGTTTTATACTAAATACAAATGATAATTTGGGAGGAATCTTTGTTGGATATTCGGATCACAGCAAGGCGTATAGAATTTTAATAAAAAAACTTACATAATTGAAGAAAGTTTACATGTTTCATTTAATGAAAAATTTCTTAACCATCGTACTAATGACAATGAAGAAATAATCCCAATAACAAATACAATAAATTCTTATAATAATGAGACAAATGCACAAAATAATACTTTAGTGTCATCTCCTAAAATTCTAAATGATCGTCCAAAAGATAATATCATTGGAGATCTTAACTCCAGAGTAACTAGAAATCAACTTAACCAAACAAGTCATAAAGCATTTGTGTCAAATTTTGAACCAAAAAATTATAAAGAAGCTTCAAATGATAATTTTTGGATAATAGCTATGCAAGAAGAATTAAATCAATTTGAATGTAATAATGTTTGGGAATTTGTACCAAGTCCCAAAAATCAATCAGTCTTTGGAACAAAATGGGAATTTAAAAACAAAGCAGATGAAAACAGAAATATAGTTAGAAATAAAGCACTTTTAGTCGCTCAGGGTATAATCAAGAAGAAGGTATCAATTACGATGAAACTTTTGCTCCAGTAGCAAGACTTAAGGCCATACATACAGTACTTGCTTTTGTGAGTCGTCACAATTTTAAATTATTTCAAATGTATGTCGAAAGTACTTTTTTCAATGGTTTTATTCAAGAAAACGTATATGTTGAACAACCTCTATTGTTTGTTCGTGAAAAATATCCCGATCATGTTTTTAAATTACACAAAGCCATATATGGTTTAAAGCAAGCCCCTCTTGCCTGGTACGAATGCCTTAAGAATCATTAATCACATCTGGTTTTCAAATAGGTAAAATAGATACAACTTTATTTATTAAATGAGAAAATAACGATATCTTAGTTGTACAAATTTACATAGGTAGTATTATTTTTGGTTCAACTAACGAAAATCTTTGTACTCAATTTTCAAATATTATGAAAAACGAATTTGAAATGTCTTACATGAGTGACTTGAATTTTTTAGGTTTACAAATAAAACAACTTAAAAATGGTATTTTTATTCATCAAGAAAAATATAGTAAAGATCTATTACGTCATTTTGAAATGGATAAAAATTCAAGCAAACCAACACCAATGAGTACTAGTGTTCACTTGGAAAAAGATGATAACGGAAAATATTTTGATAAAAAATTATATTGTAGTATGATTGGCTCCTTACTTTATTTGACGGCTAGTCGACTCGACATTATGATGAATGTATGTCTTTGTGCCCGCTTCAAGCAAAACCAAAAGAATCTCATCAAAGAGCTGTTAAACCTATCTTACGTTATTTACCTAGTACTAGAGATTACGGTTTATTTTACCCTAAGGGATCATTATTTGAACTTGTTTCATATAGCGTCGCGTATTTCGGTGGATGTAAAATAGATCATAAGATTACTAGCGGAATGTGTCACTTTATCCAATGTTACGACCCGACTTTTCGACGCCCGAAAATCGACCTCAATACATTCACTGTATTAAATGCCGAACAATCGAATGTCGGAAAATGAGACCGTAAGGGAAAAAGAAGAAGGAGGTAGAAGAAGAAATAGAAAAATAATACCAGCATCTCACAAACTATTTTAAACCTTGAATTTAAAAATGTATTCCTTATTCCTTTAAATAATATCACTTAAGTTTAAAAATTCATTTATTCACGTTTATTCAAAAATCTCCCTTCCCATACTCGGAATTTGTTTATTAGAATTTAAAAATCAACTTTTATCCTTTTCCAATTCATTCTTTAATTTATCTGAATTCACTACAATCATTTTACTTAAAAAATTTCACTTTTTTTGCTTCTTCAAAAATCCAATCCTTATATTTTTGATAAATCAATATACAAAAATATATTCAATCAAACCATAGCATCCAATATTTTCAATTCCCAATATAATCAATAATCTATCGCAGATAATCAACGAATCATATCACCGATTACAAATTCAATATTTTGAGGAATCCAGTTGGATCACTCCAACCTGTTTCCCTGCATCCACAGATGTTAGCACAATATAAAAATACCAATCCCACTTCCAAGGGAATATCGCGGTATAAAGGGTCATCAGCTATTATGCAGGGCGCATAGGGTCTCATCCGCTATATAATGCGGGAATCAATCGCTCTAATATATATAGACACACACACACACAAATATATATATATATATATATATATATATATATATCCAAACACACACACACTCTCTATTTTATAAATAACATCACATCCAGTCAATTCAATCATTCAACCAATAATTTTAATTTAATTATTTAAATCTAAATGGAAATCCAAATGAGTGAGATTAACTCACCTTTGATTTTTGATTTGGGATCCGATCCACACCGGCTTGATTCTCCATGATTTTGGACCTTGTACAAACATTATACGTTTATCAATATTTGAACTAATCGAACAATCAATTTCCATATTAATAAGTTTAATTAATTAACACTTTTAATTTGAACTAATAAATTTCCTTTTTTAAAAAATCTTGTAGTAACTAAAATTATTGACTAAGTTTATTAATAAATTAATCACTACAATCACTTTAATGTAAAATAAATTAGTAATTGAAAATATGTACATATGTATATTTATTTCTTTTCTTACCGAGTAAATTAGTTTGATGATTTATTTGGAAATTAGGAAATTAATTAAATTGATTTTAGTATGAATCAATAAAAGGGAAAATTTAAAGAGCAAGGAAAAAATTTGTGCAGTGAGGTATATATATCTATGTAGAGTATTTTCAGTATTTATGTACAGAAAGACAAATATATATATATATATATGTGTGTGTGTGTGTGCGTGTGTGTGTGTGATTTCAGGTAAACACAAGAATTTTTAAATTGTTATAGAGTTTATAAAAAATTAGGACAATCATTAGTTTCACGGTTTAGCAAAAAGCAAAATTGTGCCTCCTTATCCACTTGTGAAGCCGAATATATTTCAGCGGTTCTAGCATGTGCACAAGTGATATACATGCAACAAACGCTTAAGGATTTCAGCAAAGTTATCGATAAATCACCAACATATTGCGATAATACGAGTGCAACAAATATATCAAAAAACCCTATAAATCAATCACGTACTAAACATATAGATATACAATATCATTTTTTACATGACAGTGTAGAAAAAGGAATTATTGCATTAGAATACGTAAATACCAAGAATCAAATAGCAGATATTTTCACAAAACCATTAAATGAGCAAACATTTGTTAAACTGCGACGCGATTTAGGAATATGTTTTAATGATCTTCTCAACTAATACAACATTTTCATTCATTCTATTTTTGGCTAAAACTTTTATCCACAAATCAAAATTGTTAACACTAACCAATAATTTTTTAGAAATTTGTTTTCTAAAATTACCTACGTATGACCTCTAAAATCATGTACAAATAGCCTTTTTACAAAACAAAACGTAAAGAATATATAGATTTCATATTTTTCTATACAAGAAAATAAAAGCATGTCTTCCGACCACTCTCATCTCTCCTTCTCAACACCAACAACGGATAGTTCAACGGATACACCTCATCACCTTCCTACTCCTACACCAGATCAGGAACCGACATATAAGTGGTCCTCCTACCACACGGGATTCACTCCCGATACAAAGAGGTTCCAACGATCCCTATTTGTCTCTCCTAACACCAAGGAGAAAATCGATGAGATTAATCACTACCAAAAGCGACAAATAGATTTACAATGAGAATTATACTTTGAACAAAAGGTCACTGCGTGGCGACTATGTTTTCTGGAGCAAGTAGCGATCAAATTTTGCAATTCACGAAAGAAAGATGTACATAAACCACTCCCGATTCCTTGCAATCCTTTGGATCCTTCCACATCTTATCGTACACCTTTGGATCCTTCACCTAGGTATTCTCTGGTTCCCCGAGAACCAATGAACGTGGAAATATATGGTCTCACTCAAACCATGGAAGGATAGCGTCTTGGAAGATCGCAATGCTCCATCTTTATCCAAATAAATTTGCTTATTCTCATTGCATTTTTTATCTAAGTATATTTGTATTCTGTTTCACAAATAACAACGTTATGTTTGTACTAAAATCAATCTCTCAAAAAAAATAAGCAATACCCTTCAAAATTAGGCTATTTCAAGATAAACTGGCCATTTCAGACCTCTGAACAACGCCCTCGGACGTCTGACACTTTTGTATCACATAAATTTTCAAACATCGTGCATATATCAAACGCCTGATAAAACGTTCCAAACGTCTAAAAAATATCTATGCCTAATAAAAATAAAAACCAGTCTATTTCAGACGTCCGCACTATTGACTAGACATCTGAACAAAGTCTTTGCTTCTTTAAGATCAGTTTTAGATGTCTGGATATTATGTCCAAACGTCTGAGAAAACTATATGTCCTAAAAAAATTACACTTAGTGTTATTCCAAACGTCTTATTTTACTTCCAAACGTCTGAAAAAACTCTTTGCCTTTCAAAATTTACAAATTGATCTATTTCAGACATCTGCCACCAACAACCAGACGTCTGATTCTATTTACTGTATTCAAACTAGGTTAAATTGCACGTCTGATTCACCTTCCAAACGTCTGAAATTCAATCGACTCTCTTAAGTACCCTACTAACATCTATTTTTTCACTTTTTCTCACTCACATTTTCATTTGGTTTCTACTGCAAAGTCGATTCTCTAATTCTCAAACTTTCTTTCTCTTCCAAACACGCTTGAATCTCATGGCTCCTAAAACAAAAAGCCCTAAAACTCTAAGCAAAAGCAAGACCAAGCTACTTCATCCAACCCGCAAGTTTGCCCCGACGATCAAAATTAGCAATGGATGAATCGTGTACCATATTCAATCAAGAGATACGAGGATATTCAAAAGAAGAAGCTCCATACAAGTCCACTTCATAATTTGCTAAAGTTCCTAATATATGATTTGGACGGAATGTGCGAAAGTGTTGGATTAGAAACATTGATTTCCTTCAATTCCAATAATATCCAAATTGATCAGGTTGCCATATTTCTTTTCTATGCTAATTTAGATAGCATAACAGTTTAGAACACTGACAACGATGATAGTTGGCTATGGTCAAGTGTTTACGGCAACATAATTAGACTTACTTCAGTGATCATAGGCCGAACTCTTGGATATTCCGACTCTGGCGAAGATTTATATAATATTCCGGATATGCATCTCAAACCAAGAGATAATATCACACATCAAATATGGGAAGATGAAATGCCTAGATTTGCATCAAAATACCTAAGACCTAAGAGGAGACTTCTCACTAGAATGATTATCAGCACTATCATTCCTCACCTTGGTGGTCATGAGCAAATCACAGAGCTAGAGCACAAGGCTCTATATGCTATATTCATAAGGGTTAATTAGGCAACATTTATATTTGATGAGCTCAAGCATTTTTGGAATCGATCATGCCCATCCATCATATACCCTACATACATCATGCATCTTCTGCAGGCTCACAACATCCCTTTATATTTATCAACCTTTGAAGATATTTTTTTGAAATACGCGCCCATAAACTTTTTCTCTCTAATGCACTTACCGGAAAATCCTTCGGATTTTACATCATTTGAAGAGTGTACGCAACGGCGTCAAGCCGGACAAGCTCGGCCTCCACCTCAAAAACAACCTGAACCATCACAAGAGGTAGAGCAACATGGCGAGAATACTCCTCCTCCAGCACCATTTGATTATACGTGCCAAGATGATATTTTGGAGATTTGCATTGAGACAAATCCAAATGAGAGTACTCGAGACTTAACTCTCCAAGATCAACTCATTCAATCATGAAATCAAAAACTATTGGGTAAGCCCATTGATAGTTTGAAACTTCATTTGCTTCTCGCCTAGCCACAGTTGAAGCATCGCTTTCAACTACATTATCCGTTCTAAAAGAGGTTCTTCAAAAAGTTCGTGGTCCTACACCACCTTCAGAAGATTGGCCAACTCCAGTGCCTTCTCCTCCTCCTTCAAAACATTCCACACTCTTTGACGAGGAAAAAGAACCTCTCGAACACACTCCAACATCTCCTAAAAAACAAGCTAGTTCTTCAAAAAATTAAGATGAAGGAGATGCTCAAGCAAAACTTCCCTAAAAGATTCTTAAATATTTTTTATGTTACCTCTTTTGTATCGAAAATCTATGCATATAATTGATCAATTTGGTTAATGAAAAATGCTTTTTGGTTTGTTATTTCTGTGTATATTCATATAACCTTCCTACGATTAATAAATATTAAATTGTATAATCATAATGTTTAAGTTAAAAATTATTGCTTTTTGATAATGCCAAAGTGGGAGAAATAATAAAAAAGCACAATAAATAATGGAAATCACATATTCAGGGTGGATTTATAAAATTATATATAAGTACATTGTATAGTTGTCACCATCAAAGAGGGGGAGATTGTGAGGAAATCAAATCTATGGTTTCGATGACTACAGCTATACAATGGAAATCGAATATACCTACATATTTATATATATATATGTACTTGCTAGAACAACATCACTAGAAAGTCAAGAACAAGGCTCAAAGGACACTACAAGGGACTACAAGTTGATAGGAACAAAGACGCACAAGAAAAAGAGCACAAAAACTGATATGCATAATATCAGATGTCTGGGTGCACAAGCCAGACGTCTGAAACAGTTCTTTGGAATAATAGACAGGCAAAACCAGACGTCTGGCAATTGCACTTAGACATCTGATTTCAAATTCGAATTTCAAATAAAAACTTCAACTGTCAAATTCGAATGGACATCTCCGCTTCTCTTCACTGCAACTCTTCAACATCAACAAAAGCAACTATAGAGCACTCGTCAATGGATGCAACTACTCGAGATATCTATCTACAACTATATATAGCACCAAGAATCAAGAGAACAGAACTTAACTAACTTAACTTTCTCACTTATGCTTTCTGATTCAATACTCTATTCTTGATCTCTACACTCCAGCAATTTTTACTTGTATTCACTCTTCCATATATATAGTTTCTCGTAGATAATATTCCTTAGAGATATATTGGAAGCAATTGTACTAATAGGTCAACATCCGTGTTATACTAGAACAACCATTTGACAAGAACAACTTATTGTAACCAAGCTTATTCCTCCGGGCGAAGCGAGGGTGTTTGATAGTAGAATTTCAAAGGGAAGCTTTGGAACTGGACGTAGGACGGGAGGTCCGAACCAGTATAAAATCCTGGTGTGCTTATTCCATAATTACTTAGATTAATATTGTTTTAGTTGCATCATATATTTTATCACATATACTTCCATATACGTTACACGATCCACCTCCATAGACTTTCAAGTGATTTGTGATCAGTGTATAACTCAAACCTTTCTCCTAAAAGATAGTGCCTCTACATCTTCAAGGCAAAGGCAATAGCTAACAATTCCAAGTCGTGAACTAGGTACCTCTTCTCATGGTCCTTCAGCTGCCTACTAGCATAAGCTACTACCCTTCCTTCATGCATGAGATCTACTCCCAATCTTGTGCCACATGTTTCTGTGAAAATGTAAAAGGCTTGTTCCATTAGGAATGGTAAGCACATGTGCACTTGTTAATAGTTCCCTAAATTTCTTGAATGCTTTGGTGCATCTATCATCCCAAGTAAAGGCTAAATTCTTCTTAGTCAAGCGGGTTAAAGGGATTGCTATTTTTGCAAAATTCTTTGTGAATTTCCTATATTAGGCTGCTAACCGGAGAAAACTCTTAACTTCCATTGCGCTCCTTGGAACTTTCTACCCTTAAATAACATCCACTTTTGCAGGTCCACTACCGGTCTATGCTTACAAGTGATGTGTCCAAGAAGAGTTACCTTCTTTTTCCATAATTTGCATTTTGCAAATTTGGCTCTAAGTTGGTGCCTCCTCAAAGTCCTTAGTATCTCCCTTAAGTGATTATCATGCTCTCCTTCAATCTTGGAGAATACTAAGATATCATCAACAAACACTATCATGAACTTATTAAGTTATCTACTAAATACTCTAATCATCAAATATACAATATGTAAGTGCATTCATCAATTCAATCAGGTGCACGGAATGCGGTCTTTGATTTACTGTCCTCTGCGATTTCCGCAACTGATGAAATCCAGTTGCCAAGTCCAACTAAGGGAAGACTTTGGCTCCCATAAGTTGATCGAACAAGTGGTATATCTTTGCTAAGGGATGCCTACTATTCCTTGTCAACTTGTCAAGTTCCCTACAGTCGACGCATAATCTCAATGACTCGTCCATCTTAGCATCGAAAACAACAGGGGCTTCCCATTCGGAAGTACTTCGCCAAATGAACCATTTATGCAATAGCTCCTATATTTGCTTGTCCAACTCACGTCTTTCTTTTGGGGCCATGTGTCTTAATGGTAGAGCGATTGGTTTAGCTTCCTTCTCCAAATCAATTCTAAACTTGATCTCCCTTAGGGGTAGGCGACCCGAGACTTCCTCAAAGATATCAGAAAATTCTAAGACTACG
Organism: Allium cepa; assembly: GCA_030765085.1. NCBI lineage: Eukaryota > Viridiplantae > Streptophyta > Magnoliopsida > Asparagales > Amaryllidaceae > Allium > Allium cepa. Next base: position 692,894,859 of record CM060935.1, on the reverse strand, counting down.
GGTACAAATGAAAGCCCATTATGAGACAGGCTCAGTGAGTATAAATAATTTGACTAGACTAAGTCTTAGGGTGTACTGTGGATTTCTAAGTCTCTTCCTCTACAACTCTTTAATCGTATAACTCTCTTATCACAATCTAAAATTGCTCCATAGTATGATAACCAATCCAATCCGAAGAAAAGTCCATACCCCTCAAAATTTAAAACGTACGCATTACATATGAAATCAACGTCACATATTTCTACTACGAGGTCTTTGCAAATTAAAGATAGATGTATCGATCCTCTAATAGCATCGAGACTACTATTAGACTGGTGATAAATTAGGTTTGAAGATTTAAGGAGTTAATCATATTTCTAGGTATAAAGGAATGCGATGCTCTGAAATCAAATAAATTATGAATTAGGTCCCCAAAAATAAGAGTTATACCTTCTAGTGCAGACTTCCTATGGTCTCTAGAGAGTGATTTACTCGAAACAAGGACAACCTCAATCGTGTAGCCCTGGCCACCCGGCCCATGCTTTACCAACTTTGGACATTTGTTCTTGAGGAGTCCTTCTTCATGGAAGCGGCAACACTTTCTCATAAAAGCTTTCATCATCAGATTCACCCTACAATCTTTAGCCATATGATCTTTCTTCTGGCATCTTTTACATACCTCTCCCTCGTTTGTGAACTTCCTTTTGACTTCTTGTTCACCTAAATGTTCGCCTTCTTGGTTTGATTTTGAATAAGTCTAACCTTCTCCTTTTCCACCTCCTTGTCTTCCTTACTTACTGTCTACAGCAAAGTCATTCAACTAACATCTCGTATGTGGCACTAATGGGCACTTGGGTTAAAAATGGTTCTCTAAGTAGGGACTTTATGCCCTTTGCAAACTTTATGGTCATTTTCATAGGCATATCGATCAAGCTTATCTCGAACTTAACCAACTTTGTAAACTACCAATGCACTCCTTCAAAGTGGAGTCCCGCTTCCTAAGCCGTATAAATTTCCCCAGTTGTAAACTCACTTCTGGTCTTCACATAAACCTTGACTCGAATCTATTCTTGAATTCATCCTAAGTGAAAATCCTATAAACATTCTCTTTAGCCATAATATTCGGCCAATCTAGGGCTTCTCTCTTAAGGCCAAACTACCATTCTCCTCTTCAGCTAATCCTCCCAACCTAGATCCCAAAATATCTTCTCATAGTCATCTATCCATGTCTTTGACTCTACAAAAACCTTTGTTAAAGAATATACCTTTCCTTCCATATTAAGAAAATCCACACATAATTTGGAAAAGTCAATGGGATAGGGTGCTAAGTCGGCAGGCGAAGCAGCAGGTGCCATCGGTGCAGCTTGAGGAATAAGAACATGACCTATTTGCTGAGGTATTTTTTTGAACCATTTGGGCATCCCTTAAGTGGCGGGTTTTCCTCAGGCAGGGTTCCCAGTCTCGGAAGAAGAATAATTATCAGCCATATCACCTACTTATAGATTGAGCTTTTAGTTATAACTACATAAGATATTATAATACGCTGAAAGAAAGATTTTCCTAGTGCATTTCCGTATGTTCAAAAATAGTATATATGTATAGTGGGGATTTTTTAAAAATATTTTCAAAAATAACAAATAAGCTACCTATACGTACACTTTTCCCCATTGATCGGGTAACCTAGGCCATAATACCAAATAAAACAACCCTCCCCCGAAACATGTCTAAATCCCGACCTAGAAAAGGATCATCGAAACATAGACTCGTTTTAAAGATGGCTGTTGGTTGGTAAAAGGAACAATACATAGCTATTTATGTATTCATTCAGTACTCACAGCGGAAGGATAAAATATAATAGCATAAATAGTACCCATTTTTATTTAAAATTCCAAATGTCACGAAACGATATAATAACATCAACGATAACGATTACGTAATCACGTTAAAAAATACATTATCATCTTCAAATGGGTACATTAAAAAATAGAATAAATAGACAAATAGACTACTACCACAAGCTCCACTCATCGACATCTCCATCTTGATCATTATCTCCTTCCCTAATCTATGCTGTATTGAGGAGGGATTCAAAAAAATTGAAATCTCCAGACTTTCTACATCAGTACTTGGGCAGTATAATTTACCTAAGGATATCAAAACCATAAAATACTTCATATAAGAGAAAGAGTTGGCCCTCAAACAACCACTTAATATATTTAATCCCCGAAGCAGGTCCTTCGTATTATCCAGTTTCATAACCCATAACTATCATTATTAAAATGCAAAAGGTAGTACATAAGCCACTCAATAACATTTAATGGAAAATAGGCCAACGCTAACCATTTATTACCTCAATTAAGGCAGGCCCTCGTCATTTAATACCTATTCATAAGGAAGACTCCACACAGGTATCTATCGAGCTGACATTGCACAGTAATCTCTTCGAACACTTACTACTTCCATTGAAGCGAACCTTTTCGAGATATCCTTAACCGTGCCTAAACCTAATCCCTACCATTTTATATTTCATATCAGGGAAATCGGTAGGCCCTTAAACAACCACTTTATACCTTCAATGCTCGAAGCGCGCCCTTCGTATTATGAACTGTACCCTATGGAGATGTGTCACATTAGTCCAGCTATTCGTAGGAACTGATAGCCGGATTAGCCAGGTAGATTTACCCTACCAAATTGGGACTAACCTCGCACCATCCATAGTTACTTATTATAAGCAATGTCACACATCAGCACCAAAGTCACACTGCTGGTAGCCAGGTTAGTTAGGCTGAATTCTATGTTCTTTTGATTGACCTCGCATCCCTATAACTTAGTCATATTTCATAACACTCTCTAAGTATATTATCACATATCTCACTGTATCAATTATTTAGGCCTTATAAGAAATCCTTCTTATTACGCCTCTTCAATTAATTACTTTCCTAAGAGGGATTTAATTGATAGTTATTAAGCAACTATGCAAATAATACTTTATAATTATACGTTATTTACGCTAGTTTATACATATTAGTATAAATACACATTTATTAACTTCTATCCGTATGGAGATTACGGCCTAAACAAGCGTTTTAAATGTCAAATCTTCCAAAATTATACAAGTCTTATTTCCATAATAAGATATATACCATTAGTCTAATATTTCAAAACCAAATCAATAGACTTGTATATAGAACCTAAATCCAACTTATTTTTTTAAAACAGTGGAATAAATTTTTTATAATTTAATTAATTTTAAGCTCTATTCAACTCTTTTACATGAAATTATACAAGGAAATTTCCGTAACACCCTGTCAAAATTGATAAGAAGCAAGTAAAATATAATAGGATAAGTTAAATTAACTAAACAAGTTAAGGTTGAGAACGAAAATTTTGCAAAAGTCGGAATTTGTGACGAAAGTTATGTCATTATGTTCATGGCTAAATTCTAATCAATTAATATATAATATGTTGAAAACGGAGCCTAAATGGAAATGTTGTGGATGTTTGAAGTTTTTGGATTCAAAATAATTTAAATAGAATTCAAATTCAAGCTATTAAATAATTCTTAAATCTAAAATTTGAAAGATAATAGTGATTAAACTTAAGGACAATGTAAACATCAAAATTAACATTAACGTCAAAAGATTATTAAGGAGTATAATAAATAAAAATAATGGTAGAACAAAATACTTTCAAAAATATAAATAACGGTTGACTGTTCCCCTAGTAGTCGATCGGTAGGGTAGAGTCGGTTGACCAGTGGAAGGTAGCAGCAGCTAGAGTTTTAAGAATTTTGAATGTCCAGATTTTTATTATTTTAAACTAAACTAATTTACACGGTTCTAGTGTATTCTAAACATAATAAGTAAGAGCTTTGCTCACTCATTTTTATTCAAAAATTATTTTAGAAACCTAGCAAAGTTCCATCACTCTCTCTCTCTCTTTAGATTAATAAAAAGGTTCTTTAGGGTATCAGGTAACAAATTCTAGATGTTTATTAGTTTATTTCTAATTCTATTCTCCTCCAACCCCTCAATTTTTGAATATAATCTATATGTACAAATCTCTTGTTGTATATATAATATAGAATAGATCAAAAGGAGATTGTTAATGGCATGTCAATTCTAAAGGAGGCAAACCTATGGATATACTGTAAGTTGAAATCTTAGCTTTTATATTTTAGTAGTTGATTAGTATAGTTTGGGTTTGAATTTGACTAGGGGAGTCTATGTTAGCAAAAATATCATATTATAAATCCCCAGAACTCCTTCAATACGAAATATCAATTCTGGATTAAAATCTCAATTGTTTATGTCAAAATAACGGAAATTATGTAAATTTGCAGTTTTTAATCATTTTCCTTTTATTCCACTTTTTATGCTTTTCCATTGAATTTCATCAAAGGGTTTCGATTAAATAATAGTGTGTTAATGTACTGTACAGTTACAGTGTTTAAAGGTTCAATAGCGGTTGAGGTGCAAAAAGTTATAGCAAAAATAAAGCGGAGATATAATGGAAAATAAAAAAGTATTTAAATTTAATTTATTCTCATTTGCGCATCAATTGTGTAAGAAAAATCTAACATTGTTTAATCTTATATAACAAAATTAAAGAATATCATGATTTATGCAATCCAAATTTGATGAGTATAATAGATTTCTAACTTATATTGAGCACTTTTATCTTAAAATAAGGTCCTTACCCTAACTTTTTTAATTTGATTTAAAAAACAAGTCAAATCAATCTTTTTATATTAATATTGCTAAAGCTGGTGCTAAAGAGTCTTGATGTAGTGGGTATAGCAAAAAATAGTAGGGCTTAAAGCGGATCTACTATTCACTAGTGCTATATTGAAAAGACATGGCAGTCGAAGAGGGCTAAGCTTTATAGCAGGGATTTAGTGGGAATTTAGTAGGCTTTAACTACAGGAGTAAGGTATTAATTTTATTCGTATTTTGACCACTTTTTCCCATGTATTAAATAGTAGTTTTATGTGAAAAATACGTTGAATAGAGCATAAAATTAGTATTGTAAGTTCCTATTATCAATATATTCTATTATTTTGATGTAATAAGTTGAGTTTAAATTTTTATTGTATAGAAGTCTACTGATTGTAATTTTTGGATATAAATATTGGAATTTATAGTGTAGAGTAAATCTGCCTAACTAATCTGGCTAACAGTACCTATGAATAGTCGGATTAATGTGGAATGTCACCATGGGATACTGGTAACAATACAAAGGACCTGCTTTAGAGCTTGAAGGTATTAAGTGGTTGTATTTAGACCCGCCTCATCTCTGTATAGAAAGTAGTAAATGGTCGAGATTATGAGTTAGGCATGGTAGAGGATATCTCGAGGAAAAGGCCCGCTTCAATAGGAAGTAATGGTTGAAGAGATTCTGTGCAATTTCAGCTAGATAGTTACCCGTAAGGAATGCGCCTTGGAATATGTAGTAAATGAAATGGGCATGCCCTAAATAATGTATTAAATGGTCAGATTCTGCCTAATTCTAATTAAAATATAATAAGTGACTTAAGTATTATCTCTTACATTGATAGAACATTATGGATGATGGATATGAGTTATTGGGTTGATAGCAAGTTGGCTATGTGCTTATATTCAGAGAGCCTTTTTATTTATGTTTGAGAAAAGCCATTGGGGTTATATTTGAAAAGACTGATGATATAGGTAGCATATGTAAGGCATATTCCTATTTATATTATACTGCCAAAGTACTAATATAGTAACTCGAGATTTTTATTCACCAGACATATGTTGTTTTAGCTTCCTCCTCATTACAACACAGGTTGGAAAGGGTAATGCTGAAGGCGGAGACATTGATGAGACTTGTAGGGGTAGTCTATTTATTCACTTGTTATTTTATGATGTAACCATGAAATAAAAATGATATTGTAATTTTTGGAATAGTATACCATGGATATGTAACGGTAATTATGGATATTTTGTTATGGCTTTCGATTGACATTTTGAAGTTTGAATAAAATGGGTACTATTGTTATTATTATATTTTATCCCTCCGCTGTGAGATTCTGAATACGTAGATCAATAGGTCTATATTATTCTTTTTACCAACCAACAACCAGATTTTAGATGGATCTAAGCTTTACCGGGCCTTTTATAAGTCGGAATTTAGGTCTATTTCTAGATTGGTTGTTACATCTGATATTAGAGCTTAGGTTACCTGATCAACAGGAATATATAAACGTTTGAGAGGCGTTCTTGTTATTTTGAAAATGTTTTCCAAATATCCCATTATGTGTATGTGAGTATAGACATGCAAAAACGCTACGCAAATCTTTACTTCAACATGTAATATTATCTTAGTAAATGTAGAAGGAAGTGATTTTGTAACATCCCGCCTTTTCGCACACTTTAAACCGACACACGTGCCAATTCAAACCATACGGAAGGGCGGATTGTTATGGGGTAAATAAGAAAAACAGAGAAGAAATAAAACAAAATAGAATCTCACAGCGGAAGGATAAAATATAATAATAAATATACAGTTTACAAAACGCTTGATTCTTCTTTATACAATAAATATCGGAGTTACACATACCAATACAATCAATGCAGTGGAACAGTATGAGTGTGGTGCAATACTATAAATAATAATAATACGGATTCTTCGTCTTCGTCCCCCAAGCTAAAGTCTTCGATCCTGAAACGCTCGGACTGACCCGAGCGAATTTGAAAAGACAAAACACTCGAGTCAGAACTAAAAGATCTTATGTGAGTTAAATTAACAGAAATAAATATGAGTACAGTAACTCAAGAGATGCTCGGGATTTACATCTCCTAAGGATCCGTTAAACTATTTACTATGTAGTATATTGCGCTATTATAATAGTGTCTATTTATTAAATAAACTTACTTTTTAATAGCGTTAAGGGGTTACCCATATAGCCCTTAACACGTAATAGTCCCAGTAGTCCATCCAATATCATAGTCCCTCCTGATCGGGAAGCCACCAGAGGATACTACACGGGCTACGGGAGAAATCCAAACTCGTACAAGGCTCGGTATGGTAGGTGACACGACACAACTAGGCAATGCCAGGGTAGATATACCAATTGCGTACCCAGGCTGGTGGAAACGCGTAGCCGCAGTTACCGCCCACCTTGAACAAACTCCCCAAAATCAAAATAAAAGTGGCCACTGAATCAATCCAAAGTCATAGTATAATATCGAAGAGGAGTGTCCGATCAGAGGTATGACCTCATTGGCCTGGGAATAGCTCCTGTTTTAGCCACCTTATGCCAACTCACGGGAGTCGGGTCCACGTATTTACCTTACAGGAAACGTCGCCACCACCTACTTCATTCTGGAATCTTCACCGCGTACACGGTTAGTCAAAGTGGTTTTCGGTATCGACAGAGAGTATGTCAGATATCCGATCCCGGTCTCTTTGCCAACCCATCGTTATTATAACACCGCGGTCATTTAAAAATAGGTTATACTTTAAAAATCAGAATAAACATTCCATTTCATAACCATGAGTACGATATCATTTCAAAACCCAAAACCATATTTTATCACTTATCCCAAATATAATTCTTTTCCAAAATCAAAATGCTTTAACTTCATAACGTCTGAAAATCAAATATTATCAAAGCATAGTATTTTGAAAATCATAATTTAAAACCATAACTTCTAAAACTTGAATGGTTTGGACATTCAACGGTATATGAATTAAATGGTTTAACTTAAATGTTACTTTGTAAAGAAAATAGTTCTCATGGCTTTACAAATACATTTCTTTATTAAAGTCTAAACCAAAATTTATATTATCTCTCTCACGTTCCAAAACCACTTCAATTTATTTATATATACGTATATCCATTTTGAGTATCAATATTTCAAACTAAAGTTGGATTTATTCTTTCAACAAATCAATTGTTCTATAAATTAGTCTTGAATATTCATATAAAATCCATAAATAATAAGACTTCAATTTCTAGTAATAAAATATATATATTTTTCCCAATTCAAATTATACTATAATATTCATTTTAATTTATTTTGGGAAAAATCCAATTATAAATATCATATCTTAAAATTTCCAAACTTAACATTTAAACATATGATATAAATTATTAAACTCCATTTTCTTAATTTTCTTCCATTTTTATTAAAGATTTTTATACACCGTTTAATGTCAAAATTTTCAACTTCATATGTATATATATATGGAAGAAAAATATTTATACAATATAAAATTTAAGATTATTATAAACCGTATTCCATCCAAACCATAGAAATCACATTAAAATAGTTATATATATACCGCGGTGCCTGTATATAATTTTCTATCCTATGGTCAAGTGATACGGATATTTATCATTTCAATCCGCAATTTAAAAGATATAAAATTTTGCGGTTATATATCATTTCAAACCACAATCCCGAATGAAATGAAATATGCATGATAATTTGCAATTTAATGATATACAATAAACATCCATTCATCAACATCATCCATCATCCAAATCGCAATCGTCAATCAATATCAATCAATAACAATATTATTTTTGGTACTACATAACAGGTAATACTGGCAATTTTTATTCAAATTAAATTTAACAGCTATTAATCTACAGTCTATATTCAGAAATAAATTATATAACTGTTAACTAGCAGTTCACATACAAACAAATAAATTTTAACTGTAAATTTATACGCAATAAATTAATTAAATTAACAGTTAAATTAAATAAATGCAATTCAACAGATATGAACAAAATAAACATGCCAAATACTCATAAATAAATTTCTAAAATTAATTTAAACAAACATAAAAGCTTCTAGTAGTTGTGAGTGGGTTAAAACACTCACCTTTTGAATTTAAATCGAATTTAAATTCGATTTAAACCCAAAAATTTGACGGTCTCCAAATTCATCCAAACTTGTGCCAAAACGTCAGAAATTCCGATACGATCCCATCAAAACAAACCGCGCGCGAATCCGAGCTCGTATGCAAAAGTTATGAAAATTTGAAAAATGAAAAAATTCTGGTCCTGGGTCGACTTCGGGTTCGACTTCGGTGCGCCGCCTCAATTCCCCGGTGCTTGCTTGGAGTTTTCGTCAAAACGACCCGGAGCGACCCGAGTCATTTTCTTCCTGACCCGAAGTTGCTCTAGGGTTTTCTCCCCTGAAACCCGAAGCGCGACCAGAAGCTGCTGCAGATCCGCAATTTTTTTTTTTTTTTTTTGAAATTCAAATTATTATTTTTTGGAATTTGAGAATTAGGTTTTTTTTTCTGCCATTAGAATGAGGAGTTGAGAAGGAGATGAAGAAAAATGTACGTACAGCCAAATGACAATAGGAAGGAGGCTAGGGTTTATGATCGCATATATATAGACAAATAGAAGAAGGCTAGGTGGGTACGGATAACGAACGCGCTAAACGGTAGTTGGCCCAAAAAGCCCGTTCTGACCCCGGAACAAAATTTATCAAACCCATATATCCAGATAGGTAATTTAAAATATTCTGAACGCGATGGAAAAAGTTTCACGACCAAATTCGATCGTATGAAGAAGTTATGCTGAAAACAAAATTTCCAAATTGTTTTCAAATTGATTTTAATTAATTCGATTTCAAGGCGTTTCGTGTCCGTACGATCAAACGACAGGTCCGATCGATACGAAACTTGAAACCCTATAATAATTTACCGATACGGATCCGATGAAACTGGTTTCGTCGAAATCCGAGTCCGTGGCCAAAATGGCTATTTTTAATATTCATTAAATTAAATAAATTATAAAAATCCAATTTTATATTAAAACTCTATAATTGACTAAATTTTATCGCCAAAAAAATTCATAATTAATTTAAATGACCTAACAAGTTTAGCTGTGAATTAAAGTTGACAAGTACATTAATTGCAATGTTAATTTCTACACTTTCTTATATTTAAGAATTTTATAAATTAAATCCTCAAAACCCATACTTAAGATTTTTTTTTTTTTAACCTTTATATTCTAAACTTTTACCTAAAGTAAAGATGCTACTAACATTAGTTCAAGATTTCACTATAATGTTTACAAATTCCATTTTAATTAATATTTTACGTTTAATTCCATTTTATTTGTAATAATAAATACCATTTGTTGAATTAAATACTCAAATTAAAAATTATAAATCTCGCTTTCTAAAGTCTATATCAACCAATGGTCCAATTAAAATAAAATTAGTATAGACCTCACCTTATAGAACTAACTACTGCAATTACAAACCAAAACTACGCAACTGCAAAAATTTAGTGAATACATTTGGGATTTGATTTCGAAATAAACTTAATCAACAAATAAGATAGGTAACGAACAATAATTATTGTTGTCAAATCTATTTCAAAAGTTTACACTCAAATATTACCTTAAAGTAAGTCTTACGTTTCTATAAATTTATTCATACTTCCGTTACTATATTTATGCTTAATAAAGTAACGTTCATTCTTAATAACAACATTATAACTATCCAACATATAAAAGAACTCTATTCCCAAATACATTCATTGACAAATAAGTTAGGAAATTTATAATGGTTGTTATTCTTTCTTAAATTTACCTCCAAATTAACGTACTATCAAATTTCATTCACTTATGTTCTATCCAACATTCCTTTATATTTTATTTCCATAAATTTGTTAATATTTACATTCATTTATTAACAATTTACTTCCATAATACAATTGCAATCTATTAAAGTTTTTATTACATTAATACTATTTCAACTTTATTCTTTTAGTATTAATTAAACAATCGTATTAAATTAAGAGATTAAAATGATTTTTACTGTTTATATATACTCCGTTAAACCCAACAGTCGTTCCAATCACCTTTGTATTGCATTAAATTGGTTATCCCTCACTGCCATTTATTTTACTTCCTAAATTCCCATATAGTTACAATTTTACCAATATATATAAACACATAGGAAATTTAAATTCTTGTCATAAATTCTTAAATTTATTTTTTATTCAAGTGCAACAATTACGCTATTTCCCTATTTATATTTCACCTAATTTTTCAACAATTAGATTAAATAACCGTTTCTACAATTCATAATTAACTATACATTTAAATCTCCTATACAGTAATTAAACAAATTTGTGGGTATAAATAACCTTTGCTTATATACATTTCACTTGTGCATTCCTTTTTATTTTTATAAACTCTCCCTTATTAACTAGGCACATAAACAACCCAAAAAAAATCTATTCAGATCTATTTCAAACTATTTCCATTCTTAACAAAATAAAATAAATGGTTAACCTACACTTGTCATTCTTTTATATCCAAATTCACTAACAACATTATTAACAACAATGTTGCTATAGACTTTAATAAAATAAATTTTATGAATGGTAAAATTTGGTAATTATGGCAAACGCCCAAATATATGCATAAATTTACTACTTGTTATTATGAATCCCATCTATTACTTTCTAAATGCCTTTGTCTTCTCATATCCCATTTACTACCAAACTGCAGATTTAGTTATAGCTTATCAATACGTAATCACCTAAACAAACAAATTTTATTACCCTTTTAAGTGCGTTTATTATTGACCATTTATGAAAATTACTTACCTTCACATATTGCATTGGTTTATTCAACGGTCACTTTTACTTAGTCTCTATTTATAATTACAACCAAATGTACAATCACCACTGTTTATTTTATATTAATTGAATTCCATTCTAGTAAATATTTTTATTAATATCCACTGATTCAACATTTGTATGTTTCTTAAAATTAACTTTCAACAAAATGTGACAATTTACATTATACAAATCTATTGTCATAAATTTTTTTGTTACTTTAAATTCCAATTACTATAACAAATTTCTACACTTACTCAAATAAAATCTTAAGACTTTATTTCATTCTAAATTAGATTAGAACATATTATATTAATTCAATTCATTTAATATTATTAATTTAACGGGTCGTTACAGATTTTAACTCCAAAGTAATTAAGGCAGTAATGTGCAATAAATCATGAGTTACAAGAAATTAATAAGGATGTAAACGGACCAATTAAAGAGATTATTAGGGTAATTATAGAGAGACAAGGATTGCATAATAGGTAAAATTGGAAAGAATAAATAAATGCCTTCAAAATTTATGCTAGAAAAATAATCTTTTATTACGGACAATTGACTTTTATGGAAATAAAAAATAAATATATTAGGTAGCAATAAAATAGTATAAGGCGGTATAATTGTTATTAGGTTAAATTATATAGCCATAATTATATAGGCAAAGACTCGTGGGTCTAGCCCAATACATTAAAATAGATGGGAAATAGGAATCTACGTGTTGTAGACATCCAGAAGTAAGGAATGATAGGAATAAAGCAAGAGTTGAAGTGGAGCAAGTTCCCACAATAATATGTACATTAATCATATATAAATAATCTTATCTTTATGAAGATTGAGAAGGGAAGAAGGAAAGTTCAATGGAAAGGACAATTAAAGTCAATCCAACCCGTGTGAAAGAATTTGATAGAAGTTTTTGGAGAAATTCCTTGAATTGTTCTAAATAGGTTTTCAAGGGATATTGAGAAGTTGTTTTGAAAAAAAATCATTTTTGAAATTTTATTTTAAAATTGGTTGAACAAAATAGTTATCATTTATCGAAGAAAGGAATTATTTATTTTTGCTAAATGTAAAATAGGACGTAAGTGGGGCTTGATAATTTTCTTCTACTTGGAAGTTGTCATTAAAATTCTTTCTAAAAAGGGGAATAAGTGGAAATGAAACATATTAAGGAATAGAGAATAGAAAGATAAGAATAATTAGGATATGATAACATTTCCACATAAGGAAAATACATAGAACACCAGCTGAAAAAGGAGTGAATTAGTAAGGAGAAATAAAAAAGAGGTAATATTAAGAGATTTGGATAGAAATAGCATTAGGAATTTATATAAAATAGGATCAGTATCAAGTTAAGAATTAACATGATAGAAGTTATCCTTATTTACTCCACTTTTTATTGTTTAAGGTTATAGAAGATGTTTTTGAAAAAAAAATACAATTGGATGGAATTTAATGATGATAATTAATAAGTGAGTTGAGATAATTTTGCGAATGTTATAAGGAAAAGCATTTATGTGAGGATGAGAATTTTATATATTCATTTTTCTGTTTAGAATTTTTTTGAATAAGAATAAAATATTATCGAATTTAAATGGTAATGAAAGAGAAATAAATTGAGATTGATAAGAAAAGGATTGCAAAAGATCATAGGAGTTTAATAAGACTCGTACAAACTTGTAAAGAGTATTTAGTTAAGTGACAATATATTTTGAGTAATAAAGCAATAGATGTTAATGTATATCTTTGGATAATATAACAACCTGAAATTAGAAATTTGGTAAGCATATAGTCTATTGAAATAATTGTCTTGTAACTAGAAGTATCTTTGAAATAGTGAATGTTTAATAAAGGAAAACATGTTATTTTGAAATGCTATTGAAGTTATATTTTTTGTAATGGATTTAAAAGAAGTTGAATTTGGAAAATAATAATATATCCTTAATATGGCAATCAATGAACTTTTCATAAAGATAAGCCATAATTTCATGGAGTAATAAATGTTGATTTCAAATTTAATGTAATAAGTTTATTTGTATGAAATAATTTATTGAAATTTATTTTGTATGTTAAGACAGGAATTATTTTGCTCCTTTATAGAAATAAGAAATTTTTGAATTTTCGATTCAATAATAGTTTGGTTTGATAATTGAGTTTTAAATGTTTTAAATTAAAGTTCCATCTTTTAAAGAAATAACTCTATGTTGCAAAAAATTCTTAAGAAGGAAAAGTTGATTAGAAAAAGGAAATTTCTTTCATGACTCATTTTGGAAACTACGTAATTTTTGAAAATTAACAAAAAGGGTTTCCAATTTATATTTTTAAAAGCTAATGTTTTGGATAAAGTACTTTATAATTATGAAAATTAAGTTTTAAGAATGGTGAGAACTAAACAAAAATTTTATGGAGTAGATAGGGACCACTGCTTAGGTAAGGCAGTGTAAAAGTTTTAAGACATGAATAAAATAAGAATAGTATGTACAACCTCATCTGGAAATCAATCCTAGAAATTTAATTATAGAATATTGGTGAAGTTGTGAAGATATTCTAGATTTATAACTGGGTTTTAAGTTAAATTTCCCTAGTTGACTTGTAATGTAAATTTCTATATTTTGATTCATTTAAAGCGAGTTCCGTGTAAATTCCATAAATCATCCAACTCCAAAATATATATAAAAGCATGTTGTTTGAATTAGCAAGGGATATACCAAAAAGGAAATAGATGTGTAAGATATGGATATTCTTTTGCATAGTTTACACTGTCTATTTCGTTAAAAAGAAAAAAGTTTCAAACAAAGCAATAATCTCATTTTGCTTAATTTATGGAAAAATTATAACAATAATCCTTTTTAGAAGGATAACTTTGATAAATTAAAATGTGGAAAGAAATGTTCTAGGTTGGAAATTAATATATAGACACACATATAACCACGCTTAACGTATGAAAATAGAAATGTATAAGTAATGTAATTTACATCTATATATGTATTAGTTAGTTATTATTGGACTAGGATTTATAGACATTAATTATAGAACTAATGGAAAATAAATTTGTAATTAACAGAGAATTAAAAAGGATTTAAATAAGGATCGATTAAGGAATTTAATATAGCAGTGATGGAGGAATTGAATCTGTATTATAGATGGATTTTTAAACTGGTAAAAAGAATAAAAAGATTTTTAATGAGGATTGATTAGAGACGATCCAACTTTAACATTAATGATCAATTACTGTGGGTATATTAGTTGAAGTAATGGTGGATCGTATTTATTAGAAACCAAGAAGGAGGATTAAGGATGATGGAGAACTAAGTGGAATGACATACTAAGAATGTTCATCTTGATTCAGTAAGGAGTAATAGGGCCCCTACATCATTGACACTTGTTAATGATAAATGACAACTTCCAGCAAAATTTTCTTTTTAAATATTTATTGTTATCACTCGTTGTCTCCCTTAGGTATTTGGAAAAGCATCTGATGTGGTATAAGATATGTTCCTGTTTTGTCATTGGGTTGATTTTATGGAAAGGGCAAGACTGCCAGGTAAATATATATTGAAAAACAGCGTATATAAGAAAATTTCGTTAGTGCGCTTAACTAGCGATAAACTATAGGTAAGGATGTAAGTTAATCTAGAAATTATGCACTAACTGGAAACAAAAGAATGCTTCAATCCTAAAATTTTAGGATTTTAGGAAAAATAAATTTTAGCTTACTCGGAGAGACCATTCAACCGGAGGAAATAGGATGAATATGAATATGAAGAGAATTTATTATTAGATAAGGATGAAGAAAAATGTGGTTGAATTTGCCACAAGATGGTTGACGTGCCAAAAAGAAAACGGTAGAATTGATTAAGCAGCGAATGAAAACCGCACAAGATTATTAGAAATTCTATGAAAACTAGAGAAGAAAAGAGTTAGAGTTTGAAGTAAGGGACATGGTGTGTTTTTTAAAGTTTCTCCGCTCAGATAGGTTGTGAGATTTGGAAAGTGGGGAAAGTGACCTCAAAATTTGTTAGGGCTTTTCAAATTTTAGAAAGAATTGGAAGACTTTCTTACCATGTGTAGATACCGGATAAGTTGGCAGTAGCTGTGACATTTTTTTCATTTGCATTTGAGGAAATACCTTCATGGAGCAGCTATTGTAGTAGAGCCTGATCAATTGGGAGATATTGAGAAGGAGCCAATAACATCCCATGCCACCACAAGCCTTGTACAGCACAGAACTAGGAAGCTTCGCAACACAGAATTTAGACTAGTTCGAGTGTAAGGGGGGAAAATCCAATGGAAACATAAAGACTTCTCATCTTAAGCTTTTCACTAGCAAACCTTTCTCTCCAGAATTAGATTATTAGTTGCATCATGGTTGCTAGATTGGATATTAGGATAAGGTAGCTACACTTTCCACTATCACTTGGCACTTATGTAGAAACTTTTATGCATGTTTAGGGTGTTTGCATACATACTTTTATGACATGATCAAACACTCACGCTGTAATTGAGCTCACTTATATTATGTCTTCAAACATAATCACGTTGCACTTTGGTTGAGTAGATGATTGGGTAGATAACTTGGTTGTGAAACATGAATGTTTATTGCGTGTTATGTGTTCTCCTCTTAGAAATATTTCGAGGATGAAATTCATTTTAAGCAGGGGAAAGGGGAGGAGAATGTAACACCTCATAAAAATTGATAAGTAGTAAATAAAATATATTAGGATAAAATAAATTAATTAAATAACATAAATTTAAATATAATTTTTTTTAGAAATCACAATTTTACCACAAAAGTTATGCCATTATGTTTGTGGCGAAATTTTGATCAATTTCCATACATAATATGTTGAAAACGGAGCTCAAATGGAAAAGTTATGGACATTTGAAGTTTTCAGATTCAAAATAATTTAAATAATTAATTAATTCTTAAATTTGAAATATGAAATTTGAAAGTTAAAGTAATTATAGTTGGAGGTTAAGTAAACGTTAAAATTTATGTTAACGTTAAGAGATAACTAAGGAATATAATGAATAAAAACAACGGCAGTATAAAATACATCCCAAAATAAACGTAACGGATGCCTGCTCCTCTTGGACCGGTCGATCGGTAAGGTAGAGGCGATGATGGAAGGTAATGGCGGCTAGGGTTTTGAGCATTTTGAACATCTGGATTTTTACTATTTTAAACTAACCTAAATCCGACAATTCTGGTGCATACTAACCATTATATAAAAGAGCCCAGCCTCCTCACATTTATTCATGGATTATTTTGGAAATCTAGCAAAGCTCTGTCAGTCCATCTCTTCAGATTCGAAAAAAGGTTCCTTGTGGTTTTAGTTAACGAATTCTAGTGTTTATTATTAATTTCTAATTCTATTCTACTCAAATCCCTCAATTTATGAATCTAATACACACACACACACACAAAAAAAAAATCTATTGCCGAATATGTTAAAAAGAAGAGATATGAAAGAAATTGTTAAAGGCATGTCAAATCCAAAGGAGACAAAGCTAAGGATATACCATGAGTGGAAATCTTAGTTTTTCTACTTTAGTAGTATAGTTTGGATATGAAAATGTCTTGGGTAGTTTTGGTTTGCGAAAACATCATATTATAAACCCCCAAAACTTTTTCAATGTGAAATGTCAATTCTAGGTTAATATCTCAATTATTTATGTCAAGATAATGGAAATTGTGTAGTTTTGCAGTTTTTGGTAACTTTACCTTCTATTCCGCTTTTCATTCTTTTTCTTTGAATTTGATTGAAGAGTTTTAAATACGGAATATTGTGTAAGATATGAATTTTATTCGTAGTTTTTTTACGTGAAATAATAGAAATTCCTTGTTTGTTTTATGTGAAAAAAAGTGGAATAGAGCATAAAATTGAATTATAAGTTTCTATTATCAATACAATTAATTATTTTGATGTAATAAGTCGAGCTTAAATTTTTATTGTATATAAGTCTATTAATTCAAATATTTGAGTACAAATATTTGAAATTTGGTACTGTTGATAATATGGGATGAGACTGTTGTTAAAAGTGTTGACATTTAAATGCTAACTTAGGGCAAAAATTTCGCATGCTTAGAAATTACTGTGCACATATAGATATATAATATGTATGTATGTATGTGTATATATATATATCTGTGTGTGTATGTATTATATCATAATTAACGTATAATAATAACGTATTATAATTGTGTTGTTAGGTTATTAATTTTATTAAATCACTCTTAGGAAAGCAATTAAGGTTAAAGGCGAAATAAGAAAGATTTCTAATAAGGCTTGGTTATGGAAATGGTGGGAAGTGTGATAATATATATAGAGTGTGATATAGATTATGAGTTGGTTATTGGGATGCGAGGTCAGTCAAAAGCACATGGAAGTTTGCCCAGCTAATTTGGCTACCAACATCATGACTTTAGAGCCAAAATGAGACATCGCCTATAATAAGTAACTAATATGACACGAGGTTACTTCCAAATTATATAGGGTAAATCTGCCTAGCTAATCTGGTTACCGGTACCTACGAATAATAGAAACGATCTGCTTAAGAGATTGAACGTATTTAGTGGTTATATGAGGGCTCGCTTCATCTTTTTTAGGAAGGAGTAAATGGTCAAGATCATGGGTTAAACAGTAGACGATTTCTTAGGGAAAGGGCCCACTTCAACAGGAAGTATTAAGTGATTGAAGAGATTCCGTGCAATGTCAGTTAGATAGTTACTGGTAAGAAGTGCACCTTGGAATAGGTTGTAAATGACGTGAACCTGGCCTAAATAGGTATTAAACGTTGGAGTCTTCCTAATTCGCATTAAAATATATTAGGTGACTTGGGTGCCATCTCTAACGCTGACATGACAATATGGACGATAGATACGGATCATTTGGTTGATAGCAAGTTGGCCATGGGCTTATATTCGGAAAGGCCTTTTATTTTTGTTTGAGAAAACCCCTTGGGGTTATAAGACTTATAATGTAGGTAGAATATGTAAGACCTATTCCTATTTAAATTGTACCTCCAAAGTACTAATATAGCCAGGCTTGAGAATTTTATTCACCAAACATGTGTTATTCGGGCTCTCTCCTTATTACAACACAGGTTAAGAAGGGCGATGCTGAAGGCGGGGATGTTGATGAGCCTTGTGGCAGTAGTCTATTTATTTACTTGTTATTTTTGGATGTACCTATGAAATAAAAATGATGTTGTAATTTTGGAATATTATACCACGGATATGTAAAGGTGATCATGGATATTTTGTTATGGTTTTTAATAACATTTTGAAGTTTAAAAAAATAGGTGCTCTTGTTATTATATTTTATCCTTCCACTGTGAGATTCTGGATGTGTAGATAAATAGCTTTATGTTGTACTTTTTACGAACCAACAGCTAGCTTTGAGATGAGTCTAAGTTTAGATGAGCCTTTTCTGGGTTGGAATTTAGGTCTATTTCCGGGCAGGTTATTACAATTTTTACCCCATTTGTAGAAATAGGCATTACAAACTACGAAAAAAATCCATACCTACTGCACCACTTCTTAATAAAATCTCCTAATTAAATAAAGATTAAGAAGTAGAATAAATGATAAAACATTTAAATTGCAAAATCTACACAAACTCTGTTATTTTAATACAAAACAATTAAGATGCAACCTAAGAATGGACATTTTGCTTTGGGGGAAGTTTGAGGATTTTTAATGTGATGTTTTCATAATCCATAACTTCCTAAGGCGTATATCAAATCCAAACTACACTATTCAATTAGTAAAATAGAAAAACTAAGATTTCCACTCATTTTAAGTCCTTTGCTTTACCTTCTATTGGATTTGGCATGCCTTCAATGAACTCTTCTAAGATCTCTTCTTTTTTATATATATAGCAAGGGATCTGTATATACGTTAGAGTCAAAAAATTAGATGTTTGGAGGAGAATAGATTGAGAGAAAAATAGCTAACTAAAATAGATATATAGGATTTCTTACCTGAAACCCAAATATAGTTTTCTGAATCTTTGATGAAATGAACTTATCGAGCTTCGCTAGGCTCCCAAAATTTTTTGGCAATAAAAGTGAGGGGGCTTGACTACTATTTATAGTGACTATAATACACCAGAACCGTCGGATTTAAGTTAGTTTAAAATTATAAAATATGGGATGTTCATTGCTGCAAAACCCTAGCCGTCATCGTTAATCGTCGGTCAACTGCTAGCGGTCGATCTGTCCTACGGAAGCGGTCGACTGGTTCTGTTGTTTTGGGAAGGATTTTGTTACGGTTGCTTGGCAATTATTTTCTACCTTAATTATAATTTAACGTTAATTTTAACGTATACTTAACCCTCAAGTCTAATTATAGTTAACTTTTTAATTTCAAATTTAGGAATTGATTATTTTTTTGAATTTGACTAAATTTTAATCGAAAACCTCAAACGTCCATAACTTCCTCGTTTGAGCTTCCTTTTAAGTATATTATATATGGGTATTGGTCAAGAAATCATCATGAACGCAAGAACATAACTTTCGTATTCAAATTTTGACTTTTACAAAATTTCCATTTTTACCCCTAACTTATTTAGACTAATTTATCTAATTTATTTATGGTTGATTTTACGGGTGTTACACAAACATTAATAACATTATTAATTTTTTATTAATTTAAATAGCATTATCAGTTT
Source organism: Allium cepa (assembly GCA_030765085.1). NCBI lineage: Eukaryota > Viridiplantae > Streptophyta > Magnoliopsida > Asparagales > Amaryllidaceae > Allium > Allium cepa. The sequence goes on along the minus strand of CM060935.1, from coordinate 692,874,583 downwards.
TATTCTTAATTTCAATAACATTTTTTGATGAAATGTCACTCATTTTATATTAATTTAGAAAACATTATTAATTTCCATTTTAATTTAAATAAAATTATTAATTTTACTATTAGAATCAATAATAATATTAATTTTATTTTAGTTTAGATAACACTATTAATTTAATTAAACATTCATTATTATTACTAATTTTATTAATTGTTTAAATAACTTTATTAATTTCGATAACATAATTAATCTTGTTATTACTGTAACATTATTAGTTTCAAGAACATTATAAATTTTATTATGAAACAATTTTAATGTAAAGGAATTCGCTAATAATTTCAAAGCCATCAAACCTAAGGATTTATACACCTTTTTTAATGGCTAGCTATCTCACTTCCCATTACAAACACAATGATATTTTTTGAACATGGTTCATTAAAGCCCACAAGTTTCGATCTCGAGGACTGAACTCTTGATTATAATCTAATAGTCCAAACTATCAATTAACCGAGCCAACTAAGTTGGCATGCAATGATATTTATTTTTTGAAAATTATTTCAACTTGAACAATTAAGAAAATTTTGGCAGCACTTCTCCTTTTTCTAATATCATATGAATAAGCGTACACGGGGAATAAGAAGAAAGTGTCGTCGAAATTTTTTTAACCATTCTATTTGACATATTGATTTATAAAATGTAAATATCATTATGTTTATAAGTTGTCCAATGCTAGGACAAATCTAGTAAATAACATATCATATGAATATCGAGTTACATTTTATTAAAAAAAACAAATATTTATATAATGATCATGTATGGTACTTGTCAGATGGAGCCAAATTAAACATCTAAGGGGTTTCACTAATAATACCATATCGATAACAATGACTTTATCCAACTTTCATAACAATACCAATGATAAAAAATTATACAAACGATCATACTAAAGAATCTATAACAACTATTTTTCAATGAACTTTTTAACAAAGAATCTACATCAAACCATAACATTGAACAAAAAACAATTGGAGCGTTGAATCATACCGATGGAGGGGGGTGCTTATTATCATGGTTGCCTATAGTGTATTGCTTGCGACGGTTGCTTGCGGGTTGGCTGCGGTGTCAGGGTGCATGTGGCTAGCTAGAGGGGTGCTTGCAGATATGTCTAGGGGAGGGCTAGTACTAGACAACGAGGGAAGGCGGGGGGATGCCTGTGATGGTTCTTGCGATTAGCGATAAAGGAGGCTAAGGCTAGACGAGAGGGGATCTCGGTTTTATTTATTTCAAACGAAAGTGATGAACTAGAGCATCGACTGGGAGGTTATAGGTGTTGGAATAGGGCCAACATGCAGCGGGGTAAACGAGTAAATTTCATTTTTCTTTTCCATTATTGGATCTTTAGTGCGTCTATGTAGCCTAATTCATTTATAAATTTTCTAAATTTTGTATCAAATATAACGAATATTGTATTTGAATCTATAAACAAGGTTTTATATTATATAATTAATAATGTATGTGTGTGTCTATGTGTGTGCACGCACGTGTTTCTCATATACGCATATGTGTGTGTGCATGCACGTGCAGCAGAATAAGGTGTACATGGCTTGACATGGCCATGTACACATGTTGGGATTTACACCGCAATGGACTTATTAGCACCTCTTATATACGATTTGTTGTCCAAATGTGTATATATTTACATCATAATAATATATGTAAGTAAATATAATATATATATATATATATATCAAATGCAAGCTATAAACAATTATAAATAAAACATTTAATATATATATATATGTATGTTTGCAAATATATATGTATAAATAATTAAATCATTAAATTAATTTATATTTTTTCCATATACATATAAGTATAATTTAATATGAAAGCCATGATAATTTAATAAAATAAAATATTTTCTATTTTGTATTAATTTATACAATATATATGTATGTATGTATGTGTATAATTAAAAATAAATATACATATATTAATATAAATACTAAAACTATTATTTTAAAAGTATATTTCTGCAAATATTGTATTTGTCCGTACATTAATTTTTTTAATATTCTTTTTAGTTTTACATTTTCAAATCATTTTAAATTTAAAATCCATATAATATAAATATTATACTCATATAATATTGTTTATGAAAATGTTATGTATAATATATATATATATATATATATATATATTGTATATATTATATAATATTTTTATGCAAAATTTTATAAGTAACTAATATAAAATATACAAAATTTAAACTACATGAACAATTTTAGGGTAAATAAATGTTCAATATATTATATTTATGTAAAATAAGTTAAAAAATTTATTTGTTTTTTGCCCAATACATTTTATGTCTGAACAAAATTTTCAAAATTTTTAAACATATGATATATATAATTATATAACATTAATCTTTTAAACATGGATTTTAATTAACTAAATCATTTAATAATATTATAAATATAACTTTTTTTATTTACAGGCTGTGAGCACCTAATAAGTGAGCACACAAAGATAATTTTTCTATAGATATAATAATATATACAACTAACAAATATGTGATAATATTTTGATATACAAGATTCGCAATATAATGTAACATTATATTTTATAGATAATATGTATAAATATGTTATAACTAAATAAAATGGAGAATTTTCTTTCACTAAATCCCATGCTTACACATTGAAACATTGAATTTATCCCCTTGAAACTGTTCACAAATCAGAAGTTGCTAGCTCTAGAACTGCCTCACCATCGACAACTAAATCAAAGTATTTTGATGTAATTTTGTACTTCGAATTTTAGGACTTAGAGAAGGGTTTGTTGATTGAAAATGTCAGAGAGAAAGGAGAACAAAAGTCTAAAAAGAAATGGAGTAAAGGGTGGCTTATAAACAGGAAGTCAAGAGAGAGAAAAGTGAATCACATCCTAATATATATATACCTCTTGCCAATTCCACTACTTTAACCAATCAAAACCTTTCTAATTACCATCGTATGACCATCCAAACCATGCCTTCTGCTGGTGAAAATTTCATGCCTCTGTGGGCCTCAAATCTGGTCCACGTTCGAACAAAATTCAATGTAATTTTAAATCTTATTTGAACGCATGTCAATATTCTGTACCGATCAATATATATTGCTATTTTAAACATAGTATTTAATACTGTTCAATATACATAAAATAAAATTTTATAATTAATATTTCATAAATATTAATTAATTTGCAATAATTTATAAATTAATTAAATCATGTGGGAAAAAGGAATATTAGCGTTTCGGTTGTGTGAATCTTAAGTGTAAATTTGGTCAGTGCTTAATATTGAGCATTTTTAATATTAACATGCACATGTTACTGAGCAGGTAGTGTGAGATTATGGCCAATTTATATCTTACCTGGTTTTGTTAAAATCCAATTTTATTTTTTTGAGCTTTACCCAGCAGTGAAAATTATTTACACCAATTCTCTTCGTCAAAACTATATCACTTTGGACTTGAGGAATTTGATAATGGTCAAAACTCTAATATCGTACATATTCAACTCTATAGTCCAAACAAAAAGTCCTTAGTTCAATAATGACAAATATATTAACCGAACTGCTCTAGCCAGAGACTTGCCTTTGAGTTGACTTTAGTTGACCGTGATACTAACCTCATATAACCGAAGAAATGAATTCTCTCTTGGATGGTATTTCACTTTCAATTCTTCCACTTGACCCTACTATAGTCGTTCAATGAATGTCATGCCACGATGTAACTATGATTAAAGCAGAGCTTCCACATTGAAGATCAACAGAATTCTCAAGTCGAGAGAACTGTGTAATTTTTCACATTGATGTCTATATTTGACCATAGTTATATTAACCAACAGAAAACTATCGAGCGAGTCATTCCACGATAATCCATTAATTATCAGTATGTAACCCCTTGGTGCCTCCAACAGTCATGAGTAATACACCGCTCGACATTTGGAAAATGTTACATACTTTAGTCTTAACGATGTATCGATATCTAGTCTCGATACATCTTTACAAGGAATATTTAAAATGGTATGTTTATTTTATTATGATAAATCACTCGTGATTATAACACACTAACTCTATCACAAACATATCATTTATGGGTTTTCTTTTAAATATACTTTTAGTTAAATTTAATTAATTAATATAGCCCATTATATCAAGTATATAATAGAGAAGGACATCTTTTATTGTGAACAAAATTGGTTATCGAGTTATAAATATTACATAATTATCCCTAAGGATATCCCGAACTATATTAATCTACCATTTGCATTTAGGGTCAATTATGGAATCACTTTCCTATCCTTTCGATCAGTTTTATGAGAAATGATCGTGTTAGACTTTTTATGAATGGATCTGCTATGTTGTTTTAATTATTTACTTTGTCAATTGACTCTCTTCGAGGATGATAAACTACCTTTATCATATTGAAATAGTCGGAGTACGTTTCTTGACTTTTAGCGAGCTCTTGTCATTACATTATTATCATATAAATATTATGTAGTATTCTCAATACTTTGGAATCACCCTTGCTCCGTTATAAATTTGTGCATTTACATTTATACATTGCTTTTATTGTGACATTATTCAAGGGTTGTAATTAGCCTTTTCATTGAATCTGCCACAACCTTTTGTTTAGAACATTTTCAACATAAAGTTTCTTATTTAAGATTTGAACTTGAATTTAATACAGACATATCATACTAAATATCACTCATGAAGTTTGAATTCGTACGCTCGTATAAACAATTATCTAGTATTTCATACTCGAGAGTACTCTAAGCTACCATTTAGTGACCTTAATTTGGATTTGATAATTTCTTTATGTATCAAACACGTAAATTATGATGTTGTCCAATAAAACGTATATGATAAATCCTATTGCTAAAGCATAAAGAATGCATCTTGCATGTTCCTTATTAAACATTTTAATAAGGTGTCTTTGCATATCGTTTAGGACATTCCTGATATACTTTATACTTAACATAAAAGATACAATTTAGAAATCCAATATCAAGTATTAAACAAATAGATTATTACAAATTTTAACATAAATACATCATTAATAATCAATAATACATTGTTTGCTTATAGTCTAGAAATATCTACGTACTATTTTGTGGTTCTTTCGTATGGACGCACACTTCCTTAACATTTTGACCGAAAATCAAACTATCCGATATTTCTATCAAAACACTTATTCAATTCTGATGCTCTTAGAGTGATACTTTTGTATCATATTTGGATCATATCCTAAAACTCACAAACTCAATATCGCTCCAACTAACTTCAAGACGCTTTGATTGTTATATGCAAACAGTCTATTCTAAATCATTATATAATTTTCTATTTTAACTCATATGTAACAAAACACAAAGTCATTTAAGCGATAATTTTGCGAGTAAATCCAAATTAACAAGAGCAAATTAAATGACTAGGAATCCAATTGCATTATTTTTATCCAAAATTGCTTTATGTATCCACAATTGAAATATACAGTGTTATCCTTATCAACATTGCTCATTAAATTCCAATTGCATTATCTTTCTCTGGAAGACATAATCGTTGCTGATGGATCATATTCCTTCGGGTACAGTTACCAAAATCATATTTTTATAATGTACTGGGAATATACTTTGGATTTTTGCATCATACCATATTGTGGAGTCAATACTCTTAATGGTTTGAATAATAGCTGAGGTCTTTCTTTCTCGATCTGATAAGAAACTCATAGTTTCTCTTCAACATGCGAGAATATTTATTAGATATTCTAATGTGTTATATTCATTTAGGTTTAGTTAATTTCATTACATCCCTCGTAGTCGGTTTTATCCATGATCGAATCCAAATCCATTTTACTACCAATAATTTCCGAATGAAATAACTTCACTACGAAGTTGGTATTTCTTGAAACAAAAATGGTTTCTCGGTGCAAAGGAATAGGTATTCATAAACACGTTATGGATTTCCATATATATAAAACTGATTTGCCTTTAGTTTGAAAATTTTATGTTCAAAACATAAGTAGGTCCTCCAATGAAAATCGTTCCCAAAGTTCTTTTATTAGGATTCATACAAGATTCCTTGCGTACAATTATTACATGTAGTCTTTCAACTTGCATGACCTACATGTGTACCAAACAGACTTTCATTTTATACTTTCGTTTTATAGTCTATGGGCTTATCATAGACATACTACACATGCATCAAATAGACATGTCCATGTTGGTGATAACTCATCGATGAATATAATAAAGTACATGAAACTATTTTAGTATAAATAGACTTTCAGTTGAATACATCTATATTTATTAATCCATAGAGTTCATCAACTCTTATGATGCTCTCACTGAATGAGTTCTTTGCCCTAAATCGTCTGAGATATAATTAACTAGTGCCATATGATTCATATTTATATAATAAAAATTATTTCCCAAAACTGTGGCTTAGTCTCCAAAATAATTGCAAATAAATTTAGATACTTCTTTATTTTCCAATGTAATAAAAATACCATTTGGGACCGTGCCAACATCCTTTACCCTTAATAAAAAAAATATAATTACAAATCCAATATTGCGCATTAAACAACCAAACTAAACTTGTTTGCACAAAAAATGGGCAAACACCTCCGAGTCGTATAATTTAATCGATTTTATATTGTTCTTAGCGATTTGGGTGATTTATGCAAATATTTAAAAAGCAGGAATTAAACTGTAAAAGACACGCAGATTTATAGTGGTTCGGCCAGAATGTGCCTACATCCACTTTATATGTTATTCCCCTTTACTGTTCAGATTACAAGTACAAAGCTTTGATTGCAAGTATATGAAAGTTGTTTGAAAGTTCTATCCGTGCTTAAGCTCTCAAACTTGTCTGCCATTGTTGTACCCCTACCCCTCTTTTTATAGAGTGAGGCTGGGGGTAGGGATCTTGGATGTATATAGTTGCTGGTGGGCCTGGGCTGATGTAATCTGGCCTGGCAGTGTTGGTTCGGTGATGCCTTGGTCCGGGGAAGGTTGGAGTGTCCTTGGTTCGGTAGTAATTGGAGTGGAAATTGGTCTGGCAGTGCTTGGTCCGGCGATGGTTTGGTAGTGGGTGGAGCGTTTTTTGGACCGGTAGTAGGTGGAGAGTGAGATGGTTCGGCTAGAGACTTGGAGGGTGAGCTGGTTCGGCTAGCCGTTGGGGAGGAGATGGTTCGGTAGGGACATGAAGAGGGAGATGGTTCGGTAGGGACTTGGAGGGTGAGCTGGTTCGGTAGCCATTGGGGAGGATATGGTTCGGTAGGGAAATGGAAAGGGAGATGGTTCGGGAGGGACTTGGAGGGTGAGCTGGTTCGGTAGCCGTTGGGGAGGATATGGTTCGGTAGGGAAATGGAGAGGGAGATGGTTCGGTAGGGACTTTGAGGGTGAGCTAGTTCAGCTAGCCGTTGGGGAGGAGATGGTTCGGTAGGGACATGGAGAGGGAGATGGTTCGGCAGGGCCTTGGAGACGTGTTGGTTCGGCAGGGCCTTGGAGGTAGGTTGGTTCGGCAGGGCCTTGGAGGTAGGTTAGAATACGCCCAACATTTGCCCCCCAAAGTGGGGCATATGCCTGCATGTGTCGCGCTTTGTTTTCTTCAGCTTGGATAGTCTCATTCGATCCTAAGCGCCGAATCGTTTGGTCTGGTAACCCTGCGCTCGCCTATAAGTAGGGGCTTCATGCCCTTGTTATCCTTTACCGTTTGAAATAGCCGAATCGATCAAGTACCGAACCAAATTTGAGTGCTGAACCAGGTGAGGCTTTCTCCTACCGAATAAGCTTTATGTTGGAACTACCGAATGAGGTCGGGGAACATGAGTGTCGAATGGACCTTATATTGGAAATACCGAATGAGATCAGGGAGTTTGAATGCCGAGTGAACTTTATGTAGAAAATACCGAACGAGATCGGGGAGTTTGGATGCGGAATGAAATTTTAGCCTTTTATGTTTTGAATTGCAAATGAAATTCCAGACTGTACGCACTTGCTTGTTTATATCCCTACTTTCCTTGTTCTAACAATATGTTTTCTCGTGTTGCAGATAATGTCTCGCAAAGTAGAAACTCGTTCTGATAAGAAGAAATCCAAAGGCACAGGGGAGTCCCCCATAGTGCCCCCAGTTTGGGCAGAACGTCATGGACCAACCCCGAGATCGTTAGTAGACGGGTACGGTCCCCAAGAGCTCTTGAATTCACCGTCGGACTGCTTTCCCAGCTCCCTCAAGGATGAGCAGCTTGATGTTATATCTCACTCTTTTGGGATCGACAGAGCGCATATGTTGTTGCCGGGGGAAGGAGTGATGCCGTATAATCCTCCTGAAGTATATTTCGCTTATAGTATGTACCATTGCATGTGCGGGGCCATTCCTCCGATCAACGCCTGGATAGTCAGTTTCATCACCTACTTGACGGTGGCCCCTTTCCAGCTTCAACCCAACTCTTATGCCATCTTGGTGAGTCTATTTATCATCTTCCAGAGAAAGTACGGGCGTCCCCCTTCCAACCGGGAGATTCGGTACCTATACAACTTGAGAGGCTATAAGAAGGGGTCTCCATACATCAGCTTGGAGTCGGCCGTGTCTTTCAAGCCGGTCCTGGATTTATATCCAAAGTTCAGCATGTTCAAGAAGGAGTGGTTTTTTGTCAAGGACGACTCTGTTTCTTTCCACCGCTTTACCTCTGGCTGTAAGTTGAATCTTATTTATGATTTCTGTTCTAACTACAATGCTCCTCCTTATGTGCTTTATTTCTTGCTAGCGACAGGTGGTTTTGCGGTTGTAGAGAGCGATCGCCTGGTTCAGATGGCTGCGGAGATAGAAGCCATTCCGGAAAGGGAGAGGGCAGCCTCTTATCTGATTAGAAATGCTACCCTTCTGGAGTTCAACTTGATTCTGCCCCACCAGTCTGTGGTCAAGCAAAGAGACACAGCTGAGGAGAGGGCTGCCAAAGCTAAAGGAGGGGCAACGACGAAAAGTAGCAAAAGGAAACCCTTCTCGAAACATCCAGTCGTCGTGGGGAAGAAACTTAAGAAGTCCGATGGACCCTCCCCCAGCACATGTCCAGATGTTCCGGAGGAGGAAGATGTAGAGGAGGAAAGAGGCGAGGGTGAAGGTGGTGAGGCGGAGAGTGGAAGTGATGGGGAAGGTGATGGTGATGGCCATGGTGATGATGGAAAGAGTGGTAGTGGCGCTGGGGCTCTGTCTTCTGAGCAGGCAGGCGAGATCCAAGAGTGGACAGATGATGCTTTCCGCCTAGCTTTTGAGGGGTTGGAGGAAGGATCGGCCTTGGTAGAGAAGCCAAAGAAAGCTGACAAGGCCAGGACTGGTGCTGATTCATCTTCTAAGAGCATTTCAGCTAAGGCAACTCCTGGGATTCAAGGTGAATTTTTGACTCCTGACGACTCCCTTTATGATAAGGATTTAGGAATATTTTATGGCCAGCTTCCGTCCTGGAATGAGATCCAGGACTTATTGCAGTATCCTACTCCTCCCCAGGGTTTGTATAACAAAAGCGTCTTTTTACTCTTCTCAACTTTATACGTTTCTTGAATTATGGCTCAATGTATGCTTGTAACACTTGGTTTTTATTCCAGGAGTGGGCGAAGCAGTCAAGACATCAGATGTTCGGCACCGTCTTGAATAATACAAACTCCTCAAAGCTTCTACTAAGCCGAAGCCTCTGACTAACCGCCTCAGAGACGTAGTCGGCTACTGTCCCCTTCTTGGGGTCATCGAAGAGGATATCCGAAAGAAGAAGAGGAGTCGTTCCTTGTGCGAACCCTCACCTGGTCCTCAGCCCCCAACTCAACCTTTTCAGGATACCACGGAGGAGAATATTGAGTTTATACCTTCCCCGCACCCGTCTGAAAACCCTGCTGTTACCCAAATAGATCATCCCGGATTGGCTCGTAATCCGTTTGCGGGTCATCCGGATCTGGATCCAGGCTCTCATGATATTTCCTTCGACGAGGCTACTGGTGAGCACCTTCTCCCTCGTAATCCTATGGTAAGGCTGCTTGATGAGGCTAAGTCCCTGGACCTTGATTTGCTTACCACCCGGGTTGTAACTTTGGGGGATGAAGCTAAGGCAAACATCGACCGGGTTGCTGAGGAGACCAGGGCTGATGGGGCATCATGCCCGACTGGTCAAGGCCGGGGAAGAAATCGGGAGCGCCAACATTCGATTGCGGTTAATGGTTTCCGACCAGGCCAAACAACTCGCTGATCAGGCCATCCAGATCTCTCAACACGAGGCTGCCTCTAGGCAATTAAAGAGAACTATGGAAGAGGCCAGCAGGGCAGAGTTGCAGAAAATAGAGGCCGCATGCAAGGAACGAATTGATATGGCCATTGCAATGGTGTATGAGGTTCGGAAAGCAGATCTTGAGCGGGTAGAGGAGTTATCCGGGAAGCTTGAAGCTGCAGAGCTTGCTCAAACCAAGCTGAAGGAGGAGATGGAGGCGATGAAAAAATCCTTTCAGGCCGACCGCTCGCGATACCGATCGGAGAGGGATGCTGCCGTTGCAAAGCTGTTTGCTTCTGAGGTCCGAATAGGGGAGTTCGAGGAGAACGAGGGGATAATGGATGAGATGCTTCAGGATATGTACTTTCGCACTTGGAAACAGGGAAACTTATCCTGGATGGATGATTATCCCCAAGTCATGGCCAGGATTTATCTCAGGGCCCTGGAGGAGGCTAAGGCCGAAGCAGATAAGGAGGGTGGCGTGGCCTTCAGGATGGACGTGGTCACGACTCAGTTCACCAAGGAGGAGAAAGTGGCGGTAAAGGAGGGTATGCGGCTGCTTACTACTGAGGAGGTAGGTGTGCAGTTGGAGGATGATGATCAAGGAGCAGAAGCTGGTAAGTCTTCCCTTTTAGTCTTTTTGTAACTTGATTGCCTATTGTTTATGACTATTAATGGGTTCTTTCCTGAACTGGACAGGCGGGACCTCTGAAGTACCAACTACCTCTGGTCAACACGTTGAAAGCTCCGATCGGGCAGTTAAATAGATCTCGGAGGGCCAGAAGAATAGAGGTGAAGCTCTGATGCAGCCGACTCCTTGACTTGACCGGGACATCTTTTGGTTTACTTGACATTGCTGTCTATGTTAGTCCCAAAATATTAATGTAACTGTAATTATATTATGCGTAATGAACGACTTTATTCTTGGCATGTAATTTTTAACTTAAGCTGATTCTGTTATATTTAAATGCTTTCGTTATTTTTGTGTGTTGCATAAGAAGTGCAGCTATGCATATGCCTATGATTCAATTGTGTTTGATGTCAAGTTCTTGCTTAAAATATAATTTCACATCTTTCAATGTTATTGTGATGTGTGAATAAATTATAGCTACGCATTCATAGACAAAGGAAGAGAGTACCGCCCTTCGTGTTTTAGCTGTAGATGGTAGCTTTGAATGTGTTTTAGTTGTAGATGGTAGCTTTGAATGTCTTGTGTGACTGAGTATGGAATGCAGCTAAGTGCCCTGTCATCCAGTTGTAAGTTCCTATCCCCATTTGCGGGTGTCTCCTATTTTGTGCCCTTCGTGTTTTAGTTGTAGATGGTAGCTTTGAATGTCTTGTGTGACTGAGTATGGAATGCAGCTGAGTGCCCTGTCATCCAGTTGTGAGATCCTATCCCCATTTGCGGGTGTCTCCTATTTTGTGCCCTGTACTCTAGGGATCGTTATATTGGATAGGAGGAAAGTTTTTTAAATAAAATAGGAATATAAGAAATAGTAAAACTTCCAATCACGGAAGGCCTTCGATGTGCTTAAGTTCGTGGCAAACGGGTTTTGTAGTCACTTTCCCTAGCTGTGGGTCTTGGAGACATTTGTCACCCATCTTACGCCTCCGTGGGGAGTTTTCTTTTTTACCACAGCCGTACCTAAGACACATCGGAGCCGAGATCGCGCACAGTAACTACCCGGGCCATTATGGCCCGTAATCGTGGGTATTATTCGATTTACCGTGGCCGGCTAGCGGGGGTGCCGATCGTCAACCGTGAACTACCCCTGGCTGGCCACACCTTATGTTGGGGCTTAAAGTAGGTTCACAGTTGTCGGCGAGCCGAACACCATGATGAGCTGCCTCGGCTATAGTTGGCCTTCTCGGTGGCTTATAATCGGCTCATTACAGTTGGCTTTAAGGGCCGATCGCGAGCAATGAGTTAACCCGCAGCAGAGGGATGTTGGAGCAAAAGCGTCTCATTGGCGAGGGCATAGATTCGTATAGTACCTGTTAGGTCTTGTCCAGGGGAGGTCGCGCCGTGATGCGTCTTGAATGGAAATGCCATTACACAGGATTTTGTTCAATAGAAAAGGATAAAGCTCAACAAGCAGCCAAGATATAAAGGAACAAGTTAAAAAAGAGATAAGGTTTTTAAAGTGGTTCGGCACGAAAATGCCTACGTCCACTGATTCTCTTTGTTAATTCACTTCATATCTGTGCAGTTAATGCGCTCGGTAGATTCAAAGCGGTGGAGGTGCAAAAAGTCATAGCGGGGATACAGCGAGGATATAGCGGGATATAGTGGATGGCTCTAAAATAGCATATAAAACTTGTACATAATGTTTTTACAAATATATAAATGGTAATTAAATGAAAAATTATCATTCAATTGAATTATAAATAATACATAAATAATTTTAAATAAAAACATGTGCGAATATACTTTAAATAAATGGAAAACTGTTATATAACATAATTGAGTTTGGTAGAATATTAGAGTTTTTTCATTTCTAAAAATATATTAAAAATTAAATCAAATAAATTATTTTCATAGTTTTATAATGTATAAATGCAAATTTTCAATTCATTTGATTAAAAAAGATATAGCGGAAATAGCGGAATATAGCGAAAATAACGGGATATGGGTGGGGATTAAAGCGGAAATGCTATATTCTGGGGCTATATGGAAAAATCGTAGCGGTAGAAATCCGCTATGAGATATAGCGGGGTTGTAGCAGGGTAATAGTGGGGCATTCACTACACAGCTTCATATGGGCAGTACAAGTTAAGAAAAGTATCGACGAAGGTGTTGGATGTTCCATGCCCTCTGGAACACCTCCCCGTCCACTGTTGACAAAATATAAGCTCCGTTGTGGAGGTCTTTATGAATTACATATGGTCTGTCCCAGATTGGATCTAGCGCTTCGGGGCGCGGGAAGATTCGCCTGAGGACAAGATCTCCTTCTTGGAAGTTACGATGCTTGAATTTGGAGTTGTATTGCGCCGCAACTTTTTGCTTGTGAGCTGCTGCTTTGAGCGCTGCATCGTTTCTTCTCTCTTCAATTAGATCCAAAGACATGTGAAGGAGTTCTTCGTTCTCTTCTGGGTTATAGTGGATCCTACAGTGGGAAGGTACTACAGTTTCGACTGGGAGCATGGCCTCCGATCCGTATGCCAAAGAGAAAGGAGTATGCCCCGTTGATGTTCTGAATGATGTGCGGTAGCCCCAAAGTGCCGTAGGAAGTTCATCCACCCAAGCGCCTTTCGATTTTTCAAGCTTCTTTTTTATTAAAGTTTTGAGAATTTTGTTGACATCTTCGACTTGTCCGTTTGCCTGGGGCTAAGCCACAGATGAGAAGCTTTTGTGAATTCCGTGCTCTTGGCACCAGTCGGCGAACTCTTCGCTGTCAAGCTGAAGTCCATTATCCGAGATGATTTTGAGTGGAACCCCGTATCTGCATAGACCATTTTTGATCAAGAAGTTAATAACTTTTGCTGAGGATATTATATTTAGAGGTTCCGCTTCCACCCATTTGGTGAAATAATCGACTGCCACTATAGCATATTTGGCTCCGCCTCGGCCCACCGGCAGTTCGCCAATCAAGTCAATTCCCTATACTGCAAAGGGCCAAGGGCTGGTCATTTGAGTAATCTCATTTGTTGGTTGCCGAGGAATCTTGGCAAATTTCTGGCATCTGTCACATTTTTTAACGAAGTCTAAGGCGTCTTTGTTTAAGGCGGGCCAGAAATATCCATATCGGAGTACTTTCTTTGCCAAAGTCTGTCCCCCAGTGTGATCTCCGCAGCTTCCCTGATGGATGTTGGATAAGATTTCCTTAGCTTCCCTTCCAGCGACACACCTTAATAAGGGGTTAGAGATGCCGCGCCGATAGAGGATGCCTTCTTGTATTGTGTAGCGGGAAGCTTTCCTCAAGATTTTCCTGACTTCGTTACGTTCGCAGGGCAGTGTGCCATCTTGTAAGAATTTTTGGATGGGAGTCATCCAAGTTTATTCTTCGATTGCAGCTACCAGATTCACTTGCTTGAAACTCGGGGTTAGTTGCTTTGAGATGGCTACTATTCCGGAAGCGGTACCGTCTTTCATGCTAGCTTGCTTTGCCAGCTCGTCGGCCTCTTAGTTCTCTTCTCGAGGGATGTGTTTGATTAAATAGTGATCTAATTGATCGAGTAGCAGCTTGGTCTTCTTTAGATATGCTGTGAGTCGTTCTCCTCGAGTCTGAAATTCTCCTTGTATTTGGTTTACAATAAGCTGGGAATCACTATGAAGACATAAAGAACTAATTCCAATCTCTAGGGCAAGTTCTAATCCAGCTATTACTGCTTCGTATTCTGCATCGTTGTTGGTGGCAGCGAATTCCAGCCTTAGAGCATAGTGTAGCTTCCTTCCCCTAGGAGTGATTATTACAATACCTGCCCCCGAGCCTTGTTCGTTTGAAGCTCCATCCACAAAGATATTCCACTTAATGTCTTTTGCTATTTCAGATTGCTCCTTACCTTCGTTGGTAGTGAATCCGGCAATGAAATCGGCCATGGCTTGTCCCTTGATGGCGGTACGAGGATGGTAGGTGATATCATATTGACTCGATTCAATGCACCATTTAAGTAGTCGTCCAGAAGTGTCGGGACGATGGAGTTCCTGCCTTAGCGGTTGGTCGGTTAGAACTCTTATGGAATGAGATTGGACATAGTGTCGCAGTTTCCGTGATGTGATTAGTAAACAGTAGCTAGCTTCTCAAGTTTAGGATATTTGGCTTCTGCCCCTGTTAACCTCTTGCTTACAAAGTATACTGGCCGTTGCGCGCGGTTGTCTTCTCTCACCAAAGCGGCGCTTAGAGCATAAGATTACACAGCAAGGTATAGGTATAGCTCTTCGCCTTCGTTTGGAGTTGAGAGTACTGGTGGTCTCTAGAGGTGTTCGATTAGGTTAAGAAAGGCCGTTAAGAATTCGTCAGTCCACTCGAACTTTCTTTTGTCTTTCTTTAGAGCCTCGAAGAAGGGGACGCCCTTGTCAGTCGCTTGAGAGATGAATCTGCTTAGGGCGGCCACCTTCCCATTTAGGCTTTGCATTTCTTTTTGAGTGGAAGGTATCCTAATATCTTTAAGGGCTCGGACTTGTTCGGGGCTTGCTTCAATTCCTCTGGCATGGACAATGAATCCTAAGAACTTTCCTGACGATACTTCGAATGAGCAATTTAGAGGATTCAGCTTCATTCCATATTGGCGAAGTACTTGAAACATATCGCCCAGGTGGCTCACGTGATCGTTGGCTTTCCTCGATTTTACTAGCATGTCATCCACATAAACCTCCATAGTTCGTCCTATCAGTCCCGCAAACATCTTGTTGACGAGGCGCTAATAGGTAGCCCCGGCGTTTTTGAGTCCAAAAGGCATTACTCGATAGCAGTACAATCCCCGGTCAGTGATGAAACTAGTGTGGTCTTGATCGTTATGCGTCCATAAAAGATAGGAGTTCGTGCCCGGCGGTGCTGTCCACAAGCTGATCGATTCGGGGGAGTGAGAAGCAATCCTTCGGGCAAGCGTCATTTAAGTTGGAGAAGTCAATGCATGTTCGCCACTTCCCATTAGCCTTCTTTACTAGTACCGGGTTAGCAATCCACTCTGAGTAGATGGCTTCTCGTATGAAGTTGTTGGCAAGTAGGTTCTTTACTTCTTCATCGAGGGCCGCTGATCGCTCTGCCCCCATACTTCTCTTTTTCTGCTTTACTGGCGCCTTGGTAGGATCGATGTTTAGTATGTGGCATGCCACGTCTGGGGAGATTCCAGTCATGTCAGCGTGCGTCCATGCAAATACATCCAGGTTATGGCGGAGAAAACCAATGAGTTGATCCCTCAATTCTGCTCTTAGTTGAGATTCGATTTTCAACAGTCTACTTGAGTCATGTTTGTCTATAGATACAAACTCCATAGCCTCTGCAGGCTCGGCGGCGGCCTCCTCCTCTTTGTCCCTGGGGTCTAATTCATTGAAAGGATCACTGGTATATCGAAAAGGAGGGGCTTCCTTTAGTTGCTATGCTTCCAAGTTTTTCATGCAGAGAGGAGTCTCTGCACTCTTCCCTCTATCCTTCCTGCGATCATTGCGAAGTTCAGTTACATAGCAATCTCGAGCAGCATCCTGATCTCCCTCTACTTCCCCTATTCCATTTTCTGTTGGAAATTTCATCTTCAGGCACCACGGGGCCAAGACAATTTGGAAGTCAGACAAGGCTGGTCTTCCTAAAAAGGCGTTGTAGGCTGAGTGGTTATCTATCAGCACAAATGTTTGTTTCCGTACAACGGAGCGGGGGTGGCTTCCTATTTCAACAAAAAGGTCCAATTGCCCGAGGGGCATCTTCGCATCTCTAGGGAAACCGTGTAGCGGTTTGTTGCAGGGCCACACATCCTTCATTGACAGCTTCATTTTGTCGAAAGCATGCTTGAATAGGATATTTACTGAGCTTCCAGTGTCTACTAGAATTCGGAAAACTTCGGCTGGGCCGAACTGGGCAGAGATGACCATAGGATCCACGTGAGGGAACTGCCTTCCTTCAAGGTCACGCCTATTGAATGTAATGTCATCATTCTCTTTTTTGATCCGTGTGGCGTTCTTCCATAACAGAATTAACGTAGCCTTCATTATTTCTATGTGACTTTCCGTATCTTTCCATCTCTATCCAGCTTCTGTCGGCGGTGTGTGGTCCTCCCGATACGGTATGGAGCACTATCTTCTCATGACTGGGGCCGCCGGTGTTGCGATTTCCCCCTTCTGTTTCTGGGAGAGGTAGCCTTGGGTTCTCTTCGGCAGGAGTTGGGGTCCTGTTCTGACCTTTTACGTAGCGTTCCAGTCTCTTCCTTCTGATGTGTTCTTCAATTAAGTCCCGGAGATGATGGCATTCATTAGTATCATGCCCATGAGATTCGTGGAAGCGGCAGAACTTTCCAGACTTAATTGCGTTATCTGATTCCTTCTTGTATGGAGGGCGTCTGTATTTAACTTCATCTTGGGTGGCCAGGAAGATGTTTTCGATTATCTCATTCAAAGGAGTGTAAGTGTCAAACCTCGGTCCTGGCCGATATAGACGTTTTTCTCCCTTCTTGCCCCCAGCATTGTCTCTAGAGTCATTTCTTCGAACGTCCTTTGCTACAGCGGATGTGTCGCCATAAGCTGCCTTGGTTTGTTGTCCTGTCTGTCTTTCAGTGGCAGCGTCTTCAAGTCTCATATATCTTCCAGCTTCATGGAAGAAATCGGGTAAGGTAGCTGGTTTTTCTTTCGTTAATCTTCTAGCAAACTTAGTATCCGGATGCACGCCACTGCAGAGGGCCATTAAGATAAGTTTCTCATCGGCATCTTGGACTGCGGCCGCTGCAGCATTGAATCGGGTTAGATATTGCTGCACTGTCTCTCCAGGCTTCTGTTTGATATTAGATAGAGAATAAGCGTCCTTGGGTTGTTCCACATGAATGCGAAACTGGCTGATGAACTTTTCTTTCAACATTTCCCATGAGCTGATGGATCCTTGGGGTAGGTGGCAGAACCAGGAGGTAGCTAGATCTGCCAAGAATAGTGGAAAGCATTTGCACAATGCTCCTTTTGTGGCTCCACTCATGAGCATATGCTGTGTGTATCTCTGCAAGTGTACAACGGGGGTCAGAGATTCCCTTGTAAGGTTCCATTGTTGGCATTTTCCATTCTCGGGGGGTGATGGCAATTTCGATATTGCGGGTGAAAGGGCTAGTTACCCTAGCGCCTATCCCTCGATCTCTTTGATCCCGTTGGACGCACTCTCTGAACAATCGCGCCATCCTTTCATCAGAATTTGGAGCAGATAGAAATGAGTTTGATTCTTCTCTACGGGATTGATTCTGTCCAGATGATCTGTAGGGGTGGTATCGTCTATCACTCCTAATATTTTCCAGTGGCTGCCTCTGGTCTTCTGGGAGCATGCTAGGGTCAGCTATAGTTAGCTCTTGCCTTGATCTTCCCCCGCTGGGTTCTGTTCTGAGCACTTCCTCGGGTCCAACTTCGGGCTGGGCTCTAGCTCGGCCCCGTTCATTGGTGTTTCCATGGCTAGGTAGCATGACCGGCTCAGCCACCGTCGACCCTCGCCTGGTACCTCCCCCGTTGGGTTTGGTTCCAAGTGTTTCCTCGGGTATGAGTTCGGGCTGAGCTTGGGCTCGGCTCCTATCATTGTTGTTTCTGTTGTTAGCTTCTTCGAAGAAGAAAGATCTTTGTCGCCTCCCAGATCCTCCAGACTGGGGCTCATCCCATGATTCAGTATTGCGGTTGGATTCTTCAGCATCCCTTAAGCCTGACATGAGTCGGTCCACCAAGGATTCTTGTTGGGATGTGAAGCGGTTAGTCACTTCAGCCACAACCCTGTCTAGATCTGCCCTAGTAATTGCTGTTGGTTGTTCCGTGGCATGGGCAGTCGGATTTGCCTGATTCTCATTTCGTACTACTGTTGAAACGGGACGGTTCTCTTGATCTGTGATCATTGGATCTGGAACGCTGTTAGTTGCGATGTTCTTTCCTTTGCTAACATCTTTCTTCTGCCTGGGAGGCATGTCTTCCAAGCAATGAGTGATGCTGTCGGGAAGAAGGTTAAGTGGGAGAAGCTGAAGCTTCTAGCTCGATCTCTCAGTGAAAGCACCAAAAATGTTTGCATAAAAAATGGGCAAACACCTCCAAGTCGTATAATTTAGTCGATTTTATGTTGTTCTTAGCGATTTGGGTGATTTATGAAAATATGTAAAAAGCAGGGATTAAACTGTAAAAGACACGCAGATTTATAGTGGTTCGGCCAGAATGTGCCTACGTCCACTTTATATGTTATTCCTCTTTACCGTTCAGATTACAAGTACAAAGCTTTGATTGCAAGTATATGAAAGTTGTTTGAATGTTCTATCCGTGCTTGAGCTCTCAAACTTGTCTGCCATTGTTGTACCCCTACCGCTCTATTTATAGAGTGAGGCTGGGGGTAGGGATCTTGGATGTATATAGTTGCTGGTGGGCCTGGGCTGATGTAATCTGGCCTGGCAGTGTTGGTTCGGTGATGCCTTGGTCCGGGGAAGGTTGGAGTGGCCTTGGTTCGGTAGTAATTGGAGTGGAAATTGGTCTGGCAGTGCTTGGTCCGGCGATGGTTTGGTAGTGGGTGGAGTGTTGTTTGGACCGGTAGTAGGTGGAGAGTGAGATGGTTCGGCTAGAGACTTAGAGGGTGAGCTGGTTCGGCTAGCCGTTGGGGAGGACATGGTTCGGTAAGGACATGGAGAGGGAGATGGTTCGGCAGGGCCTTGGAGACGTGTTGGTTCGGCTGGGCCTTGGAGGTAGGTTGGTTCGGCAGGGCCTTGGAGGTAGGTTAGAATACGCCCAACAAAACTGATTTTAACATAAGTACATTGTTTACAATCAGTAGTATGTTGTTTAATTATTGTCTAGAAATATCTATGTACATTTTAGTGGTTCTTTCTTATGAAAACATACTACCTCTGCATTTTTATTGAAAATCAAACTATTCGATATTTCTATCAAAATGGCTATTCAAATCTAATGGTTATAAAATGAAACTTTTATAACATTTGTAAGACCTTATCCTAAAACTCACAAACTCAATATCACTCCCATCGACTTCAAAAAACTTTAGTTGTTATGTGCAAACAGTTTATTCTAAATCATTATTTAAAATTTCCTATTTCAATGCTTATGTACCGGAACACAAAGTCGTATCAAGCATTTTTTTGTAAGTAGATTCAAATTAACTTGAGCATGTCAAATGACGAATCTATTACACTGATTTTAACAATTGAAATTTGCAATGTTATTATTATTAATGTTGCTCATTCAATTCCAACAACATTAGTCTTGCTTTTAAAGACACGATCATGGTCGATGGATTAAATCCCTTTGGGTACAGTTACCAAAATCATATTTTAATAATGTAATTGAAATCCCCTTCGGATTTTTGCATCATAACATATCGTGGAGTCAATCTTCTTAATGGTTTAATTGACAATATAAATGACAATAGAGGATAATCTTTCTTGATTCGATAAGACACTCGTATTTTCCCTTTAATATGCGAGAATATTCATTAGACATTATATCAAATCTCGTAGTTTCTCTTTAATATGCAAGAATATTTATTAGACATTCTAATGCATTGTGTTCATTTTGGTTTGGTTAATTTTATTTCATCTCTCGTAGTTAGTTTTATCGTTGGAACGTATCCAAATCCAGTTTACTACCAATAATTTCTAAAAAAATTCCTTCACTACGAAGTTGGTAATTCTTAAAACAACAGTTGTTTCTCAACGCAACAGGATAGGTATTAATAAACACTATAAGAATTATCTTATATATAACACTGATTTGGTTTTAATTTACAAAATATATGTTCAAACCACAAATTGGTCAACCAATGCTATCGTTCCAAAATTCTTTTGGAGCGACTCATATAAGATTTCTCACATACAATTATTACATGCAGTCATTCGACTCGCACAACCTACCAACTCCTTGGCTTCGGATGTCTCAGAGTTTATAGTAACCCTTTATCTTGTATATTTTTTTAAACTAAAATCTTTATATGAAATTAATTTTAACATCATGTACTACTCTTAATTATAAGACCTTGTAGAAAGAAGTTAACTCAACTTCTACCATACTTTGTTTAACAAAGTTCAATTGCTCCTTATCGATACATTATTATGTATCATAGCGAGGAACGGCTTTTGAGATTGAATCTTTATTCATTTTAGGTAAGTTTGGAGCTCTTTCCAATATACTCACCTATTCGATCAAATCGAATCAATTTTATTTTCTATTTCTTGTTATTTTATTTACTTTCATTGAGCTTATCATAAATGTATCACATATATATCCAAAACACAGTCCATGTTGGTGATAACTCATCAATGAATATAACGAAGTATGTTGTAACAACCCGTAAATTAATTGCTTTTCAAATCATTTTTAAATATTTAAATTATGAATTTTGATAATCAGACAAAAAAATTTTAATATTAATTAATGAT
This sequence comes from Allium cepa, assembly GCA_030765085.1. Classification (NCBI taxonomy): domain Eukaryota; kingdom Viridiplantae; phylum Streptophyta; class Magnoliopsida; order Asparagales; family Amaryllidaceae; genus Allium; species Allium cepa. The sequence goes on along the minus strand of CM060935.1, from coordinate 692,853,260 downwards.
ATTAAAATCATTTTCAAATTTTGTTTTCCAAAATAGTTAGTTAAAATAAAAATAGAAAATGTGACCGAAAAGCATTTTCCGAAATTTCGACTTTTCGACACCGAAATGTTGTCGGAAATATTATGCACCCTTCTGCAACAATGCACACACACATTCATGTCATGTGACATGTTAATTAAGGTATTAGTAGTAATAAACCATGCTTACTTTAAATATAAACATGATGTGACACATTATGTTTAAAAGAAAAAAAAGAAAAAAAAAGCTTTCATGTATCATCATACCTCAAAACCATACCATAGACCACATTATGGAGCAAAGCATGTTCAAGCATTGGTATGCGCCCCTCTCCAATGTGTAGAAGAGTGGGGGAGGAGAGTGATATGGCAACTTGTGGGCGGTGGAAGTTATTTTAGGTAATTTGTAAAAGTGGTTAGTATACATACCCCCACCCTAACACTTATCCCCACTTTCTAAAAATTCCTAAGACATATTGTAATGACCCAACTTCCAAACACCAGGAAGTCGCATCGCTAATAAGAAAGAAAGGGATAGAGAATAGAAAGAAAGAGAAGAAGAAGAAAACAACATATCAGAATCTAAACAGCGGAACGAATAAATTATATTAATAATTAAAAATATTACATAGATATATAACAACTATCAGAGTTACATAGATAATACAACACATACTAGACAGTTATAAACACCTGTCTAGTTATACAACTCAATACAACATCAACAAAGAGATACCAATACAAAGAATACACAGCGGAAACTATATATCTAACACCGAAGCCTCCTGCTCCATTGCTCCTCCATAACTCGTCAAAGCTAACCTGAATCCCTTGGCTACTCGTAAATATTTGAGTACCCAAGAGTTTATGAAAAACAAAAATAAACTCCGGGTCAGACATGGGTCTGGTGTGAGTAACAGGTTAAAGTTGCTTAACTTTGAAAACTTTTGAAAAGAAAGGTATCACGTAAGACTTCCCACACATAAACATGAAAAAGTTTTTACCTTACGCTAATCAAAACATTTGATAGGAAATCTGATGATATTATAATAGTGTCTAGGGTTTTCAAGTAAATATGAAATAGCCAAAATTGTTACATTCATTAAATTCCAGCTACTAGCCACAAAAGTGGGTAATACAATCAAAACCGTTGGCACTTATTGGATTTTGGATTCCATATAATGGCAGGGCTACTGGGGTACCGCCCGTCACAGTACGTGGCCTAGATCACCGTACCGAGGAGTACGCCCGCTCCCCTGCAACACAAGGCCGGACCCATTCCTTCCTGAACAGTTCCGAACAAGACAACCCCGGCAGTTGTCACGACCAACCGCCCACACAGCCGAATAAAAAGGGACCTCTAGACAGGGGTAAATCTCACTCTCAAGTGGGGGCTACCCACGAAGCCTTGTTGCACCTCCCCTGTATTAGCCATTCCCGGTTGATGAGGCTTGAGGCTACGATTACCTTTAATAGAACACATCTATCTTAGAATGCTCATCGTCCACCTGACGATGTTCTGAAAGCATTCAATCCATACAAGTTCGTTCTGGGTTCGAACGAAACCGATGGCATTATTTCGTTACACTCATTACGGAATCACCCTCAGAGTTAACGACGATAACCCTTGCATTCTGAATCACCATCTCAAACCTATAAGTACTATTCCGTCAAACTCATTACGGAATCACCCACAGAGTTATACTGACGTATAGCCCTTACACCTCGAGTCTTCACTCTTCACAAGAGATCATGACCTATCGTTAATTTGGATCGATGTGGTTTTCGGATATCCAAATATGGAAACCCGATCCCGGTCTCATCGAAATCCAAAGCATGTCTTTTAGGTCCAAGTTGTTTTAAGTTTTAAACAATTCAATCTAATTATCTATATACACACAGATAGATAATTCACATCATCATAATCATCACAAATTGATAATCTATATTATCATCACCAATAGATAACTTATATTATCATCACAATGCAACCAATGTATCCATATCACACAATACTATTTATCTCATGTCTGATATTCAAATCATTCAGGGTAAACCATATCATCCATTCATAAGCAAGGATCTATAATCACCATCTATAATTAATTTAAAATGAATTAAATTAATTACTTCTATCTCTAATTAATTTAAAGTGAATTAATTAATTACCTATCTTTAATTAATTTAAAATAAATTAAATTAATTACTTTCTCATTTTAAATCTTGCTTACTTAACCATTAATTGATTACCAATCAATCAAATAATTATCCTCAAATTAATCACCTTAATTAATCACCCTTGATTAATTATTCCTTAATTACATTCAAGTAATTATCCTTAATTAATTTTACAAATTAATTATCCTTAACCAAAATCAGTAATTAACCTTTAATTACTTCATTAATTAATTAATTATAATTAATTACATTAATCCTTAATTACATTAATCCTTAATTACATTAATTAATTACTCCCTTAATCACTTATCATTGATTAATTAATCTAAATTAATTAATCCTTAATTACATCATTAATTATATTTGTTAATGATCCTTAATTACATTTAAATTAATTACTTATTTAATTTAATTACATTAAGTAATTAACCTTAATTAAACCACAATTATTAATCATTCTTGATTAATTACATTATGTAATTAACTACCCTTAAGTACTTCCTTAATTACTTCTAAATTAATTTAACAATTAATTATATTTATTAATCATCCTTGATTAATCACATTAGTAATTAATTACTCTTAATTAATTACATCACTTAATCATTTTCAAATGACTTAATCAATCAATGCTTAAATTAATTACACTAAGTAATTAATTATTAATCACTTTCACAAAGTAATTATCCTCATTATTATTTACACAAAGTAATTAATCCCAAAATACCATACTTCAATTAATTATCTCCAGTAATTTACTTATCTTAATTACTTCTCTAAGTAATTATTCCTCATTGATTACTTACCAACCCATCTAGTGACTATTCTAAATTAATTAAACTTAATTAATTAATTTAAATTAATCCAATGAATAAATTAACTACAATGAGTAATTAATATCATTAATTATTTCCATAAAGTAATTATACTTAATCAAATTCCATAATTGATTGTCCAAATTAATTAATCCAATTAATTACAAAATTAATTACATTAATTAATTAATAAATAATCACAAGTGAATGACCTTTATTAACTTTTCATTAATTCTTTTAATTACCTTTCTTAAGTAATTAACTTAAATTAATTAATATTAATTACAAATTTAATTGACCTTAATTAATTTATTTCAAATCTTTAATTAATTAAAAAAATTAATTAATTAAATTATTTAAATTATCTCACTAATTTTAATGAAACAAAGATCTTTAAATCTTTAATTTAAAATAAAACATTTCTTATTAATGATTACTTTATCATTAACAAAGTAATTTAAAACAATTTAACTTAAAATTGTTTTCAAATTACATTTTAAATTTAAAATTTGTAAAAAAAATCAAACTTAACTTAAACAAAGTTTTAAAAACATTTTAAAACCCTTTAAAAACTTATGCTAAAGATTTTCTTATTTTATAAAAGAAATTTACACCCATATTAAATTTTAAGATTCAAATCATATTTAGAATATGTTCCAACAATTAAAGCTTTTTAAACATTTCAAAATTTTAAAAACCACTTTTATTTTCAAAAACATGATTCAAATTTGAATCTTGTTTCCAGATTTAAACTTGTTCTTAAATCTTCTATTTTATTTAATGCTTTATTTTAAATTTCAGATATTTAAACCCTTTGATAGTTGTTAAAACATTTTAATTTAAAAGGTTTAAATTAAATTTTCAAACCTGGAATTCAAACCTCTTTTGGAATTCATACATTAAATTTAGATTTAAATTCTGTTTAAATTTGCATTCAGATTTTTAAAACAACTTTGAATTAAAAATACAGGTTTTCAAAAACCTGTAAACTCAGAAAATAAAACCCGAGCTTCCTCTTATATTACTTCGGGTAAACCTCTTCAAAACTTCGAGCAAAACTCGAATTATCTCGAGTATAACCCGAGTCAAAACACACAGCAATTCCCAAATCAAACACCTGACACCATTCTTCCTCACCGTGCATATGCACGGTGGTTGTAGCCACCTCCGACCACTACCCAGCCAACGAACAAATCGCCGACCCTCCCTGCATCACCTTGCGACCGTCAAACCCCTCAATTCCACTCGAAAACGAATTTGAGTTTTCCCCCAATTCAAACCTGGCAACAACAACAGGCACACCTTCACCCAAACCTGGAAACCCTCATTTCCCCCTCCTCCGCCCACCTTGTCGACTGCTACTCCGACCACACCTGCATCAATACTCCAACTACGAATATCTTGAATCCCCACACTCTCGATCCACTGGAATGGGCGATATAATCAAAATTGCCAGACCAAACAAAACTAGGTTTACTTGACAAAACCCATTATCCCAGCCTCCTCGGTGATTTGACATCACTGCAACAAATTTTCCCAAGGTCACTGATCACATCTCTTCCTCCGGAAAGAATCACAACCCCTCAAGCTATCGAATTCCTCTGAATTCTCTCAAACTTCAATTTCCAGTAAAAACAGTAATGCTTTTAAACCCCATTATTAAAAATCATAATTTTTGTTTTAAAAATCAATTTTAAGTTTTATCTTTTGATTCATGTACCTGAATCTATAAATCTTGAAGATAGAATTTTAACCTATATTGAATTTGTACTGAAGTTTGTTCATTCCAGAGACAATATAAATTATTTTGACTTAAATCCTATTTTTAAACTTACAACCATGATTCAACAACCAATTTTATTCAATACTTTAAGTCTTTACAAGATTATATCAAGAGCTAGAGATTTTGATTTGAAATCTAAGCCTGGAACTAAAAACAGAGGGAACACAGTCACTTAGTAATGCAAACCAAACATTCATATACATGCACACAAAAATTTTAAATATTTTCACAAACATACATGTTTTTTTTATAGAGACTAACATGCAACATAATCATAAACTTAAACCTTTAAAATTTGAATGTTAATCACCTGGGATTTTTGAAAGATAGAGCACAAATTTTTCTAAAAAGCCTTTAATAAAAACTTGAATTGCTTTTACTTCTTTGATTTTTTGATAAAACTTGAGTTGCTAGCAGATTTAAACTTGCATGCAGGCTTTATTCCATATGTATTTAAATCTTTAATTTGAAAAACTTGAAAATGTAGGCTTTGTATGCTTGATTCCCAGATTCCAGATGCAGGCTTTTGTTTTAAATTAAATTTGAGAGCTTGCTGTTGCTTTAAAAATTCAGGTGGAAGAGAGAATGCTTGCATTCTTTAGTTTTTGAAAAGAAGAGTACACATGTTACAGATTTGATTTTTGAGGAAGGGTTGCATTGCATTTGAAAAACAAGATTTTGAACATGTAAAATGGTTGCAGGGAAAAATACTACAGATTTGTTTGAAGGTGTTCATATTTCAGGTTTGATAAATGAATTCAGGTTCTTGTGAGGAATTTGATATTGAAAAGAAATCAAATCTTGAACATGATTTAAATTTTTGTTTTTGAGAGTTTGAAAACAAATTTGTTTTCATCTGAGATTTATCTTTGGAAAATGAAGATTAGAAAAAGATGGGAATGAAGGAAATATGCTTTTATAAGATAAAATAATTTATTTATAAATTAAAATAAAAACGAAAGTGAAAAGGACACTTGTCTCAAACTTATATTAATATGATAACACATGTCTCATTAGTTACTTAGTATATTAACACTTGTTTTATACATATTTTCTTATTTATTTTAAAAGTAAATAAGAACCTTTTTTCTTTATTTGTATTTATTTATGTATAAGTTATTTTCATAAGTAAATGTATATACATTTCTTTTTAAAGAAAATGAAGTGAAACAATTTATATCAAAGATGAAAGTTTACTTACAAGATTTATTATGTTTATTCATTTGAATTCAAAATAAATTCAAATTCAAATTCAATTCATACATTTTAAAAATCCAATTTAAACTAGTTTATATTAACATATTTTTAATTTTAAAATAATAATATTGTCTTTTTAAAACATATCTATTTTATATATTTGTTATTATTATTTGAAAATAACATATTTATCAATTTAAATCATTTATAAAAGAAATTATAAATTTCTTATCTTATTTATCTTAATTATATACATTAATGTTTAAGTATACAATTGGTATTTTAAATTTCCAAATAATTCCAAATTATAATTATTAAGCTATATTTAAAAAGAAAATAAAATAAACCTTTGTTTATCTTATTTAAAATTTAAATTATGTTTAAAATACAATTATACAATTTAAAACAATTTCTTTAAGTATTTTAAACCAATTAGTTATTTATTAAATAAAATAAAAATCTTCAAATCATAAAAATGAATATTAGAATATAAAAACAAAATTTTATTTGTTTATAAATTTTCAAATCAAAACCTATCTATCTACAATATATATACATATATACATTATAAATAGAAAGCAATTTATTAGTTTTTAAAAGATAAAATTCACCAATTAAACATCTATTTAATTGGATTATTAAATCAAGTTAATTTTTATTAACAAAATTTTATCAAATCAATTTAATTTTAAATACAGATTATTAAATTGATATTGCTAAAATTTCCGGGATATCACACATATTTCCTAATTTCATCACCACCTATTAAACAAGACTCATAACCCCACATTCCCATCATGTCCGAGCCCCTTATGGTCTGGGACAAACCCATAAAGCTATACAAAGTCCACTACATCAAGTCAAGTGCATAGAAAAGCTTAGTTTTCGTGTTGTTTGAAGAGTTAGTGTGATTACCATTCAAGTAGTAAGCGTTTTGGTAAGTGAAGCTTCTACCTTTGAACCATAAAGTTTAAACTATATTCATGCTCATATTAGTAGCTAATTAATGCTTATTATATAATTGTAATGATGGTTTGGTTGATGGTTTGGATTCGTTGATTGAAAGATAGTTGCATTATAAATTAGTAAGTGAATCAATGGTTATATGGAAATCTAGTAGTAAAACTAACGTCATTGCTATTATATGCTTGATATTGTTATGTTGTTTTAAATCATCATGTATTTATGCACGTACCTTTAATATGTGATGTGTGGTTGTGTTGCAAATGTTATATGCTCGAATTCCGAACTGCCCTTATAGCGATAGTCGCTATATCGGCACTTCCGGAAAATCACCTTTTATTGAAGCTGTTTGGTTTCATTATCGTGCTTGGAATTATTTTACAATTAAAGCAAGTTTTTCATTAATGATGTTACGAAAAATAATTAATTATTTTAATAATGATTGTTTAATTTAATTTATTATTTAATTAATAAGGATTAAAGTTAACTAATTAACTTATCGATGATGTGATTTAAATTTAACTAATTACTTGGTGAATGATGTTTTAATTTTAATTAATCATTTTATTTAGTAATGTTTAAGACTAATTAATATTTGGATATCGATGGATTAAGATTAATTAATTTATTAATTTATGATACTTTAAAATTAATTAACCCTTTTAATTAACGACTTTTAAAAGTTAATAAATCTGTTTAACCTTAAATAGATATTTTCTTAAACAAAGTTTAAATTAATTTATCAGTATTAAATAATGATATTTAATTATTATTTATTTAATATAATTAATTATATTATTAATTAATTGAAGTAACGATGTTTTAAAGGAGATTAAACTCTTTCTATTAATGGTTATTGAAGTAAATTAATTAACTAGTTAATAAAGTTTTAAAGTTAATTAATCAAATGTATAAGGATGTTTTAAGTTATTAAATCCTTTTCATAATGTTGTTTCAAAGTTAGTAAACTCTTTGAAAAAGTGTTTTAAAGCCAATACTTGTAATGTGAAGCCAAGTACAAATTCAGAATTTTAAAAGGAAATGTTTAATTCGTCATGGATATGAATTAATTTCCATAAAGCGAATCACTTATATAGAAATGATTTATTTGTATAATTAGCACTAAACATTGCAGCAGTAGACTTGTCGCTATTTTGAAAGTTAAGAATAATGTGAGACATGACTTTGATGTGACACTATCTTGACTTGTCCGACATTATTATCAATCGAGAAATATTACAAGTTTGAATTCAATGATTGGTTGTAAGTATACAAGACTTAATTTCCATGTACAATCATTTTATACCCATAATATTTGGTTTTCCAACTAGCGAATACTTCCGCTTCTTTATATTATTTTCGTCACTCTAAGATGACATGCTGCTATTTTAAGCTTTGTTATCCTTTCTCAGAAAAGACAAAATCCAAAGAGCTTATGGACGTCCAGCTATGTGGGGTTGCTCCCATTAAAAGGTTATTTCACATCTCATCTAGTTTGGATTCGATTTGCGCATTTACATGTGAAATATTCAGATTCCTGGGACGGTTTGGCGAGGTCTAAGTGGTAATTTTCTTGAGATGGTCATCGAGTATAAGACCTTCTCAAAAGTATATTGCTAGAGGTATACTTCAAGGGGGGCCGCACTCTCCCAGTCATTTGTTGGAGATTTTCCTTTTCAAATTTAATTCGAACCTTCTAATGTATTTCCTTATTTGCATCGAGAAGAGTCAACCACTCTTCGTGGAGTTTGATTATTTATCCATTATTTATGATTGGCTGTTGATTTATGTAAGAGTAAAACCATTCCATGTTGAGCGGTATGGTCTCACATGTTTGTGTTTAATTACCCACCCATTATTTAGAGTTTTACTCATAATAGACATAACGCCTGACCCAAGTTGTTTGTTTCTATAAACTATTGGGTACTCATTTTATTTTGAGTAGTCTGAGAATAGCATGTATTTGTTGGGCTCTTTTAAAGACGGCGTCTAAGCGGGAGGCTTTTCATCTTCTTTATTTTATATTCTACTATATTATCTTGTTTGTATAAGTGTACTTTTGTTTCAGAATATGCAAGGGCAAGATATTATAACTGCCCAGGCCGATTTGTAATACTTTTGTGTAACTTTGATAACTCCCTGTTAAGAAGTAACCTGATGTACTATTTACTGTTATGTTTTATAGTAGTTTCATTGTGAGGTTTTTTATTCTGTTCTTTATTTTACCCCACGACGATTCATCTTTCTGATGCTTGGGCAATAGCATACGAACACCAAGGATATGTTACATGTCGTTCCTAAGGGTCAGAAAGGTAGGTCGTCACAGTTGGTGTCGGAGCTTCGATTGAGCGAATATTTTAGCTTGATGGTATAACTCAGTAGATATAGGGTGAGTAGATCGCTAAAACAAGTTAATCTTGAGAGAGCTTTTCTTTTTCTCCCCTAAAAGTATTGTCTTTGATCCTTTATTGCAAGTTTCCCTTTTATCATCTTTGGCCCTATCTCTGTATTCTAACGATACCTATCACTTATCCAGGTTATTGAAAATGACTACAAGAGGAAGAAGAGGGAGGAGATCTGGAACCAGCATGACTACAAATGGCAGAGCTCCTAGAAATGTGCCAGTCGTAGAGCCAGTAGTACAAGCCATGATGAAAGTTCATCCGCCCCAGAAATTTGCGATGTAATGCAAGAATTACAGTGCTTTGAGTGGTAAGCCTTTTTATGGAACTGAAGTCATTTTGGGAATTTAGACATAGCCTGCACTTATGAGAATGTATTCCAGGATCTTCAGTTGGAAGATGCTACAAAGAGATTGTTTACCTCACGTCAGCTTCAGAAAGCGGCAATGGAATTGTGAGATTTAGTCGCCATGAATACACCAGAAGAAGATTTCTCTTGTCATAATTTAAGGAAGTTTTTGAAGCTCAGTTTATCCCAGAGGCGGGAAGGACTCGGTTGTTCAGAAGTTTCATGGATTTGAAACAGGGTAAGATGACAATGGCCTAATATGAGCATAGGTTCAATGCATTATCCCGCTTTGGACCAAGAATGATTGATACGCCACTTAAAAAGAATGAAAAGTTCGTGGAAGTAATGCGACAAGAGATCTATCGGGAAACAACCTATCATCTTAGTGCTACATTTATCAATCGGTTTAGTACGGCTTTAAGGTTTGAAGCATTTGATATTGAACAAAGAGTTCAGAAAAGAGTAGTGCCGGCAGTTAATGCCCAACCATTATTAGTTATCCCAATTGCTAGTAAGCCGTTTTTCAAGCGCAAAGGGAAGAATGAGTGGTCGGGAAAGAAGCTTGGGGTGGAGCTCCAGCTCAGAATATGTAGTTAAACTTCTCCAAGATTCTTTTTTTAAAGTGCAACAAGATGGGGCACTTAGCAAATCATTGCATTGATAGCCCCAGTAAGCTAGTCTGTTTTAATTGTCACAAACCAGGACACTTTGCACATCAATTTTTAGATAATAGTCTACCAACATGTTTCAACTGTAACAAGAAGGGGCATATGAAGAACTAGTGCCCTTTTCCAAAGAAAGGATCACAGGGACAAGTTTTTACTATTAAGGACATACCATTTATTTCTACGGACCCAAAAGAAAAGCAGGTGTTGCAAGGTACATTACCATTTCTGATATTCCTGTTAGAGTATTATTTGATACCGGTGCGTTCCATTGTTTCGTTTCAGTAGATCTTGTTGATATGTTTAACTTAAAACACATCCTTTTAAACAGTTCTTTTTGTGTGTCAAACCTAATTGGGGGTCCGACCAATCTTAATACCATATGTTTGAATGTGCTTATTTCTTACCGAGATTGGCCTTTCTTTTCTGACTTATTTATTCTTGGGTCATGGATTTTGAAGTACTATTAAGAATGAATTGGTTATCTAAGTTTTGAGCAATCATAGATTGTGATTGAAGGATTGAGTTAGAGATTTTTGAGACATTGGTGTGGAATTTTTTTTTCAAGAACCTAAGTGGATGAGCAGTTTTCTTTATTCACTTGAAGTACCTAAAGAGGAGATAAGGAATATACTGGTTGTGTGGAACTTCAAGGATATTTTTGAAGAAGTGCAAGGTTTACCTCCTTATGGAAAAGTAGAGTTCCGCATTGATTTAATTCTAGGAACCAAACCGATGGTTCAATCTCCAAAGGAAAGAAGGGAGTTAGAGATAAAGTCGTTTGATTGATTATAGAAGGGTTTGATTAGACATAGCACATCGAGTTGGGGATCGCCGGTAGTGTTTGTTACCAACGCTGATGGTTCTCTTAGATTATGTTTGGATTACCGAGAATTAAATAAGAGGACTATCAAGAATAAGCATCCTTTACCTAGGATTGATGACATGTTTGACCAGCTCCACGGAGCACTTGATCTTGCCGCTGGTTTTCACCAATTAAGGATAGTGGAGGAGAGTGTACCCTTAAGGACTTTTCGTACCCCTGATTATTTTTACGAGTGGTTAGGCATGTAGTTCAGATTTACTAACTGTAATGACCTAGGTTTTCGGGCCAGCAAAAATCGCTGATAACCCCATTCATTCTAATTCTACAAATGAAAACTACCAACTTAATGCATAATATTTGATAAATATTAAACACTATTAAATATATAGGATACAATTTCAGTTTTATAAATTATCAGAATAATCAATTTAATCTATTAGTGTACTTTAATACGTAGCAAAAGATGATAAAAATAAAACTATTGCTGCACAACTCTGATGAGAGAGACTGCAATAGCCAGGCCTGCTAATTCAATGAACATGTAAAATGCGAAATAAAATAGTAAGCAAGGAAAGTACATCAATACATAATATATAGCAAAGAATAAACAGAAAAATGTTGTGTTATTATTGCGGCTACATCACTACCACTTGTGACTGCCTAATGTAACCCTATCTAATTGGGTACCTAATCAGATAATAGGATCAAGACAACGTAGTTCTCCTACCGCAAATAGGACTCATGGGCCTACGATGCACAAACAATATGCAATTCCCAAAACTGCCCACTTAGGCTTAATCTTTACATTTAGATTTTTCAATTCTAATTGCCTTTACGAAAATTTTCTCTTTGGACTTTATTCCCGAATTATTATTTCAAAACTTTTGCATTATATATATATATATATATATATATATTCTTTATATTCCAACTAGTCTTTTACTTTGGGATCTAAAACAAATAAACTTTTGAAACAATACCTATATACAAGCATACAAAACTATATGCTACGAAATCTCGGGAGGTTTCTAGCTATGACCAAGCCTCTGGGTCTAGCCTTCGAAATAAATAATAGATTGGCGCATCCCTCCATTCCAAGATCAGAATGTACCGAGGATATAAAACATCTGCACCTCCTTTGCCCGTGCATTTCGTAAATTATGGGTTACCCGAATTTTCGGTAACATAGCAAATCACTTTATGTCCTGAAATGGAAAAATAATTTACATTAATAACTACAAATAATTCTAGTCTATAATAATTTCCATTTCCAAATTCTTTCAAAAATCATCTTAAAACCATCGGGTTTAGTCCTCGAAATTCTTTCCATTTTATAAAACATTTTTATAAAACCATTTTTTTTACACAAACCACTTTTATATAAAATCACTTCAAAATATTTATTCTCAAATATCTCTTTTTTTCTATTTTAAAGGAAAATATTTCATAACATTTTAAATTTAAAATCAAATTTCAAAACAATTCATTAAATTGAAGTGAACCAGATATTACCATAAACACCTTATAGTCAAATCTTGAAATAAATCACAAGGTGTTATCCTGTAATTTTTTTCTACCCAGCCCATGCATATGGATAATTAATTTCTCATAAACTGGTCGAGCAAAGTCATACAGTCAATAAATAATAATCAATGCTCACAAGCTGGCCGAGCCTAATTCAAACAATCCATCAATGAAATAAACACAACGATAAATGATAATCAATGCTTCATTTTTATCAAATATTTAAAACACATTATTTTATCATGGGTTAAAATGGTTTGATATTTATTTTGGAGCAGCTGGACTTTCCCTTCGTCATGTTCCGTCCCTTGCCCAAGTCTCCTTGGATCTCACAGATGAAACACGTGTACTAGTCATTTTAGCATACCCCATTTAGTATTTAACTTCTAAATTTTAAAATAGTTAATTACAAATAGTCAAAAAAGGAAATAAAACAATTGTTTTAGCAAAAAAAGTAAACAAGCTTTAAACAAAGGTTTTCAAACAACACTTAGCATTTGAAGTTCCTTCAACTTAGCAATGGTTTTAATGAATCTAAAGAAAGAAATAACTCACTTTGGATTCCTCTCCACCAAGCTTTAAGGCAAGGACCTCTAGATATAAACCATACTTCCGACCAATTTTGTTAACTGTCGCTACAAATTTGACTATAGCTTTGCTACTATTTCCTGAAACTTCTTGAAATCTAGTTATAGCTTCGTTACTGATTTTGAACTTAAGTGGACTATTAACTTCCGATTTCCCGATAGAATTTGTTTTTACTTTAAATTATTTTAAGCTAGCATGGAAGCTATTAAAGCTCTAAGGAAGAAGAAGGAGAAGCTTCGAAAAGAAAGAAGAAGAATGGAAAGTGTGTGTAATTTGTGAAAGAGGTGGTAGGCATTTATAGAAAGAGTTTTGCAATAAAATCGTATAACTTGAAATGACAAAAATGTCCAGACTTAACCTTTAAGTAAACTTACTTTTTCAACACTTACCATCACCTTTCACATTTTATTTTATGTCTTAGTCACTTAATGCATAAGGAAAATAAAGTAAATATTTTATTTTATTTTATTTGACATGATTTTTTCCTTTTATGTTTACCTTTTCTTAATGATTTTTTAGAAATTTCTAGCCTTAATTAGCAAAAGTAGACTTAGTTAATTAATTTTCAGTACTTGACATAATTGAAAATGTGTACATTTATATGTACACAAAAGGTTTGACAACATTGCAGCAACTTTTATTCGACAAAACATTGATTTTTGAAAAAATGTTTACAGTCAAATTTTGACATTTTTGTTAAACTATTTATTTATGTAAATAAAAATTGATGATAAGTTTCTTATCGTATTTAATTAATTAAAACAAGTGTATTTGACTTATAAAACCATATTTAATAATATTAAAATTTAATTTTTAAAATACGGCGTTGATTTGTCAACGTGCGATAAAATTTGACAATTTTCATAAACATGCACTTATTATTATAAAATCATTGTAAACCAAATTTGTATTATTATCATATCATTATATAACTATTAAAAATATTTATTTACCATTTACAGCAATATGGATATATATCAAATTTTATCGAAAACCGACTTCTGTTAATTTTGTCAATGTTATGTTAAAAGTCCAATTTTTTTATTTAATTCTAAAAATAAGTTCACCATCTTATTTATCACATGAAAAATGATTATTTAAGTTTGAATATTCCATTTTCAAAGTGGTAAAATTACGGGTTGTTACACTATTGCACCCACTTATTTTATAGATTTGATGAATAGAGTGTTTTAGGACTTTCTTAACAAGTTTGATCAAGACTTCTTTGATGACATCCTCATTTATTATAAAATGGAGGAAGAACAGAAGTACCATCTTCATGTTGTTCTTAGTACTTTAAGAAGTCACGTTTTAAAGGCAAAGTTTTCTAAGTGCCATTTCTGGAAATCCGAAGTCAGATTTCTATGGCACGTAGTTTCGGGAGAAGGCGTATTAGTGTACCCAGCTGAAGTAATTGTAGTTCAAGATTGGAAGAAACCTGAAAATGCAATGAGGTCAGGAGTTTCTTGGGATTAGTAGGATTCTATAGAAGGTTCAATGAAGACTTCTCGAAGGTTGCTTCTTGTTTGCGCCAAAATTGGTCACAAACCCCCAATACCGTGAAAGCACCAGTGTATGAATACAAATCGACAATATTCTAACACAAATAACAGAACTCAGCAAATAACAAGCAGCAAACCAGAAATAATGAACAGAGACACAAGTTTTATAGTGGTTCCGCTATCTCCGGCCTACGTCTACTCCAAAGTTTTATCCTTTTATTAATTATCCTTGCTGGTTACAAGTGATTACAGCAGTTACAAAGTCCAAATTCGAAATCAATGGTAGTAATGATGATATGGAATGATTCTGGCAGCGTCCGGGCGTGCTTGTTCTCCCCAAATTCTCCGGCCCCTTTTCTGCATGACCAGGGGCTCTATTTATAGGCGTAGGAGGCTGATATTTCGGTGAAAATCCGATAGACCACTTCTGGCACGTGAGGGGGCCCACAGTCTCAGCCTCAGAAGACTTGGACCCACTTTGGGATCGATTCGAATTCCATTCGAATCGATCATAAAATCATCCAATCGATGTGAAACTTGGTGTGAACATTCTTCAATATGCATGTAAGCTCCTGTAAAAATTTCATTGCATTTGGATCAACGGTTTGGAAGATATGATCGATTCGAGATCAAAGCTCTGTATGTTCTGCCTGGTTCGAATCCATTGCTTCGAATCCATATCTTTCGACTCCATCTGAAGCACGTGCGTGCAATGACGTGGCGCTATCCTCCCGGGTCGATTCGAATTATGCGGCGTGTTGACTCCATTTGATGCGCCGAGTTGAACGCTTTCCTCCTAGAGACGCGCACGTATCCACGCTTCACGCTTGCACGTGTCCATCACTCCTCAATGTACTCAACCGTTTGCGGCATGTCCTTTCGTATCGATCGCAAGGGGGTATTTCGTATCGATCTGATCGATACGAAAATGTTGAACGCTATCGATACGAATCGCAAACAGATGGGTACGAAACCATGCACGATGATGGATACGAATGAAGCCTTACCTGATGGATACGAGCGAGATTTTACCTTATGGATACAAGCCTGGACAGCCTCTCATGGATACGAAAATGCCAAAACCCATTTTTCCATCGATACGAAGCATATCGATTCGAAGAACCTCCACATGCTTGCTACTACTCTAGGTTTGTTGCCATCGAATCGAGATCCATCTACCCTTCCTATCTGATCGATACGAGCCTATCGAGTCGAACCAGTAACTCAATCGATTCGAACACTATCGAGTCGAACCAACACCTGATGCGAACTTTACTGAGCCGAACCCGCGCCAATCGATACGAACGACATCGATTCGAAATGGTATCGATATGAACGGTATCGACGCGAACGCAACCCTTGATCGATTTGAACCATCCTTGCGTGCCGATGGGTTCGAGCAGTATGTTCTTCCTACCTTGCATCGATCATATCTCCTTCAAACAAACTCCTATTAACCTGAAATTTGAAACATAGCCTCTCCTAATCCTTATCATCATCTCCAATCAATTCCGTCCCGATCGGAGTTCAACCAAATTTTGACAACATCGATCGCCGCCTTGCTTTCAATCGATCTCCAATCCCGATATCCATCATTCCTTGCCAACTTGTTGATATTCCAGTTTTGACCAAAAAGTGGGATAGCACTTTGCCCCCCAAAACATGCCTTGTTATAAGAAGGCGTGTTTTGAATAGCTCCGATTCCAATATCCAAAGTCCATAGCTGTACTGCCAGAGTATGTCATCCTTGACTGCTCCGAGTCGATGCCCAATTCCAAATCCAATAACCAAAGCCTTAGCCCATTCATATCCATTCGAACTCGACAACCGAGTCCAAATCCATCCTTATCCCATAGCCAATAACCGAATCCAGGACCTCTCCAGGTCGATATCTGAATCCATAACCTCTCCAGGCTCTTGCCAAGCGCAATCCACACCTGACGACCGTGGTCCAATGTCCCTGGACGTTGTACAAAGCCATGGCTTAAGTCCTAACCCGAATCCTGGTCTCTCCGGACCCTTGTTGAGCATAGTCCATACTCAACGACCTGAAAATAACAATTGATAATACATGGCCTAAGTCCTAGGCCGAATCCTGGTCACTCCGGACCCTTGTCAAGCATAGTCCATACTTGACGACCTGAATGAGCCAATTTACCACATTCGGGCAAAGTGACTCACCCCTTGCCAGGCATAATCCATACCCGACGACCGTTTATCAAAAACCAGATAAAAATCCAATCAAAATCCAATCCAGAATCCAAATCCCTAAATCCAAATCAAAACCAAAGAATCAGAAATTCAAACCAGCATCCAAAACCGAAAACAATCATCCAAAGGAAAATCCAAATCAAAAAGCAAGCAAAACCAGGAGTTCAATCCAAACTTCAAAACCAAATCCAGAAAAGAAAAGCAGTGTCCAATCAAAAAGCAAAAGATAAATTTCACAAACCACAGCATCGCAGTTTATCATCATTCAAAGCATGCCTAGGGGCTATCTCCATCCCCATACATGTGTAAATGACTAGGTTGCTCGCCAGTAGTTCGCTACTTATTTCATATTATCCTGATCAATGGATGATCAATCGACCATCATCCCTGGGCCTCAAATCATCACAGTGTGAGGTTGTCGGTGGTTGCTCCTTCTCCACCGTTGCATTCCGAGTTCCGACATATTGCCGTAACTGTCCATTCCTTACATGCTCCTCGATTATATCTTTTAAGTGCCTGCAGCTGTTGGTATCATGTCCATCTAAATCATGGAAGAGGCAGTGCCTTCCTGATGTCCTCTCCCGTTCTGATGGTTCTCTCCTAGCCGGCCTCTAGTAGGGAAGGCGATTCCGAGTATCCAGGTATATCCGCTCCAGCGTCTCGTTCAATCTTGTGTATGTGGAAAACTTTGGATCCTTTCATCGCTTCCTAGCGTTTCCAGAGTCATCATCCAACTTCCTTTTCCCTTTGTCTTTATCCAAGCCTTTGCTGAATGGTCCTCCACCCTCAGTTGCATTAACCTTTTTCACCGTTAAATCCGTACTCGCATCTTCTTGCCGAAGGAACCTTTCTGCCTTATGAAAGAATTCGTCGAGATCCTGTGGGGGATCTCGTATTAGAGATACCTTGAAATCCGAGTCCTCCCTAACTCCTGATACTGCTGCCATTAAAACCATCGATGGATCAGGCCGATCCACCGAAGCGACTGCCGCACTGAATTGAGTTAGAAAAGCTCTAAGCGATTCATCCATCCTTTGCTTCACCGATGTTAATGTCATCGCATTCTTCGGCCTCTTGACGTGAATCCGAAACTGTCCCAAAAACCTTTCCGCCAATTCCCTCCAGGTCCTGATAGATCCTTCTCCCAGCTGCCTAAACCACATTGTAGCTAAGTCCGTCTAATACAAAGGGAAGCATCGGGCCATCACTTCCTCAGACGCCCCCAGCACCTCCATGTGTCTGGTGTACCTCATCAAATGATCAGTTGGGTCTGCCTTGCTATCATATACCTCCACGCTAGGTAGCTTGAACTTAGGTGGGTTCTAAGCCATCCTTATTTCCCGAGCGAACGGACTCCTATTCACTCCTTCCAAGTCTCTGTTGGTCAAACCACCTCGCACAGTTTTCCTGATGATCTCTATTAATCTAGTATTGTCTGTTGGGGGTTGCCCCCCATGCCCCCGAGGGAACTCCGACACATATTCCTCGTGTGGTTCACTAGCAGCAACGTTAGCTCTAGCTTGTTAAACTCTTTCCAAAGGTCCTCCTGTGTTGGATCATGTGGGCCTGCCCCCAAGCCCTTGTTGATTGCCCTCTGGCTCCGCATCCCATCCTCCATTGGGTTCCACAACCCTAGTTCCTTGTCCTGCATCCACCGTGGCTGTAGCTGTTCCTAAGTTCTGCATCCCTGCAGCTCTCATTTGCTCAAAGAAAGTCTGCATCATTTCCTGTTGGCTCTTCAATAATCTCTCTTTCAAAGAATTTTCCATGGCTTCCATCTCATTCCGGGTTATGTAGATTGAAGCCTGTCCTTCCCCAGCTCCGGAGAATGCTTGTTGACTTCCTTCCTGTTGGCTTCTCTCGGCCCTTTCCCTTCTACTATTTTGCCTAGTCATTGTCTTCAAACTCAAAAACTCCCTAAAATCTCCGAATCTGAACTTCAAATTCGATGTAGCGTGTGAGTTCGATTCTCAGTGAAAGCAACCAAAGTGTTTGCGCCAAAATTGGTCACAAACCCCTAATACCGTGAAAGCACCAGTGTACGAATACAAATCGACAATATTCTAACACAAATAACAGATCTCAGCAAATAACAAGCAGCAAACCAGAAATAATGAACAGAGACACAAGTTTTATAGTGGTTCGGCTATCTCCGGCCTACGTCCACTCTAAAGTTTTATCCTTTTATTAATTATCCTTGCTGGTTACAAGTGGTTACTGCAGTTACAAAGTCCAAATTCGAAATCAATGGTAGTAATGATGATATGGAATGATTCTGGCAGCGTCCGGGCGTGCTTGTTCTCTCCAAATTCTCCGACCCCTTTTCTGCATGATCAGGGGCTCTATTTATAGGCCTAGGAGGTTGATATTTCACTGAAAATCTGACAGATCACTTCTGGCACGTTAGGGGGCCCACAGGCTCGGCCTCAGAAGACTTGGGCCCACTTTGGGATCGATTCGAATTCCATTCGTATCGATCATAAAATCATCCAATCGATGTGAAACTTGGTGTGAACATTCTTCAATATGCATGTAAGCTCCTGTAAAAATTTTATTGCATTTGGATCAACGGTTTGGAAGATATGATCGATTCGAGATCGAAGCTCTGTATGTTCTGCCTGGTTCGAATCCATTGCTTCGAATCCATATCCTTCGACTCCATCTGAAGCACACGCGTGCAATGACGTGGCGCTATCCTCCTGGGTCGATTCGAATTGTGCGGCGTGTTGACTCCATTTGATGCGTCGAGTTGAACGCTTTCCTTCTAGAGACGCGCACGTATCCACGCTTCACGCTTGCACGTGTCCATCACTCCTCAATGTACTCAACCGTTTGCGGCATGTCCTTTCGTATCGATCATAAGGGGGTATTTCGTATCGATCCGATCGATATGAAAATGTTGAATGCAATCGATACGAATCGAAGGCAAACAGATGGGTACGAAACCATGCACGATGATGGATACGAACGAAGCCTTACCTGATGGATACGAGCGAGATTTTACCTTATGGATACGAGCCTGGACAGCCTCTCATTGATACGAAAATGCCAAAACCCATCTTGCCATCGATACGAAGCACATCGATTCGAAGAACCTCCACATGCTTGCTACTACTCTAGGTTTGTTGCCATCGAATCGAGATCCATTTACCCTTCCTATCTGATCGATACGAGCCTATCGAGTCGAACCAGTAACTCGATCGATTCGAACACTATCGAGTCGAAGCAACACCTGATGTGAACTTTACTGAGCTGAACCCGCGCCAATCGATACGAACAACATCGATTCGAAATGGTATCGATACGAACGGTATCGATATGAACGCAACCCCTGATCGATTCGAACCAACCTTGCGTGCTGATGGGTTCGAACAGTATGTTCTTCCTACCTTGCATCGATCATATCTCCTTCATACGAACTCCGATTAACCTGAAATTTGAAACATAGCCTCTCCTAATCCTTATCATAATCTCCAATCAATTTCGTCCCGATCGGAGTTCAACCAAATTTTGACGACATCGATCGCCGCCTTGCTTTCAATCGATCTTCAATCCCGATATCCATCATTCCTTGCCAACTTGTTGATATTCCAGTTTTGACCAAAAAGTGGGATAGCACTTCTCATCTAACAGAGTTGACAAAGAATGATGCTTTATTTGTTTGAACATCCAAATGCAATCAAGCATTTGAGGAATTGAAGGAGAAATTGAAAAGTGCTTCCATTTTGACTATTCCAAATGGAAGTGAAGGATTAACAGTTTACATGGATGCTTGGAGGACCATATTAACATTTTACATATAATCTGGAACTTTTGGCAGTTGTTTTCATATACAAAGTGTGGAGGCACTATCTTTTGGTTGCAAAGTTTGAGTTATATATGGATCATAAGCCATTAAAGTATCTTTCTACCCAAAAGGATCTGAACTTAAGGCAGCAAAGATGGCTGGAATTTCTCGCGTCTTATGACCTAGAGATTCTTTATACCCCAGGCAAACCTACCGCAATTGCAGATGCGTTGAGTAGGAGTGTGGTAACGATTGCATTTTTGGAATTTAACTAGCACTAATGGAGAGAATCGCTTATTTCCAAGAAGAAGACCTTATTCTAGCTTGGCTTAAGAAGGATGTTGGAGATGGAACTATCTTTAGTTTTCAGATAGACTCCCACGGCATTTTGAGAATGAATGGATGGATTTATGTACTGGATGTTAATCGAATTGATAGGATATGCTGAGAGAGTGCCATCGGTCAAAGTTATCTATCCACCTAGGAGTAACTAAAATGTTTCAGAATATGAAGAAGACCTTTTGGTTTAAAGGGTTGAAATGGGACATTTCGATCTTCATAAGCCAGTGTGCAAATTATCAATAGGCCGAGAGTGACCTGCAGAAGACTGTTGGGTTACTCCAACCATTAGAGATACCAAATGGGAAGTGGGAGAAAGTATCCATGGACTTTATCGATGGGTTGTCCAGAACAAGAAGAGAAGGCATTTGGGTAATTGTAGATGGATTAACAAAGAGCGCCCACTTTATCCCAATGAAGTCTACAAGGACTGCAGCTTCTTTGGCAGGGATTTATTTGAGGGAGGTCGTTCAACTGCATGTAATTCCAGTGAGTATAGCCGGTGGTCGAGATCCTATCTTCGTCAGTCGATTCTAGGGAGCATTTTAAGCCACTTTAAGTACAGAATCGAATTTGACCATGGCCCATCACCCACATATTGACGAGCAAACCAAAAGGGTGAATCGGATTTTGAAGATCTCTTGAGAGCATTAATTTTGGATTTTGGAGGTTCTTGGGAAGATTATCAATATTTGGTAGAGTTCTCTTATAATAATAGTTACCAAGATAGCATTGGCATGACATCCTATGAGGCTTTGTATGGGCGACCATGTAAATCACCTTCATGTTCGGTTGAGACTAGAGGCCGATTAATTCTTAGACTAGAGATGATTCGAGAAGCAACAAAGAAAGTGGCTATAATTAGGGAACGGATGAAAGAAGCTCAGGATCGACAAAAAGGTTATGTAGATCAACGGAGAACAGACTTAGAGTTTACGGTAGGGGATTTGGTCTTAGTGAAGTATTCCGCATGAAATGAGTTGTAAGATTCAGAAGGTTAGGAAAGCTAGCACCTAGATTCATTGGACCATTTAAAAACCTTAAGATGATTGGATTGTTGGCCTACAGGGTATAATTGCTTAAAAGATTGCCAGAAGTCCATAATTCTTTCATGTGTCTCATCTAAGAAAGCATGTTCATGATCCGTTGCAGATTGTCAAGACGTTTGTTCAGGATGACTTGGAGATAGAACCAAATTTGACGGTAGTCCGGCATCCAATTCATATTGTAGATCGAGATGAAAGGAGATTTAGGAACAAGGTGGTTAAGCTTGTGAAGGTTCAATGGAGTAATGATCCTCGCGATTGTACTTGGAAGACTGAGGACAATATTAGGGGAATTTACCTGTGACGACCACAAATCCTTCCCTTTCAGAGCCGACAATATACGTACATGTCCAGCCCTAAAGTGAAGGGAAATACGGATAACAATGAGAAAGAAAGAGGAGAGAAGAGAAGAAGAGAAGAGAAGAAGAAAGAGAAACCAAAAAACAAACATAGAATCTCACAATCACAGTGGAACAATATATTATATAATATAAATCATCTTTATAAAAAGAGAAACTGTAATCTTAAATATTCATACATCAATTAGAGTATACCAATCAAATGAAAATCATCAGCCTGGATAGTTATAACAACCTATCCTGTGACGACCCGGAATTTTCAAGCATTTAAAATCGGAATATTTAAATTGATTTTTAATTTTCAATAAAGTAATTTTAACTTAAATTACGAATATTACAATTTATTTGATAATTAAATTATTGAATTAAACAATTTGGAGCTGAGTAAAATATTGAATTTGGAATTTAAGCTTGTTAAAAATAATTTGAAGGTTCGTAAAATCTATACTGATAACATTGAAGATAATAGAAGTGTTAAAATCAAATTTAACAATGATTTGTTCAGTTTTGAAAATATATCCTTTAAATTGAATTTAAAAATAGCCTTCCGAGGCACAGTCTCGGAATTCGACGAAATCAGTTCCAGTGGATCCGTAATATTGTATTATTATTGGATTTCAAATTTCGTATTGATTGAAGTTGGTATGTGAGTGTACGATATACAAACACGTTGAGATTTGCATTTAGTACTGTAGCTACCATCACGTATAGAACTAGCATTACCTTCTCTTCTACGCTTCTTCATTTAATTGTAAAAAAATAGGAGATATTTTCTTCGTACAGTCGCGTAATATCTCTCCCTCTTCGTTCAGAAACAATTATAGCCGATCTCTAAAAAAAATGGCCGAAGCCTTAAACTTCAAATCGTAATGGCCGAAATTAAATTCACATCTTCCCCTTCCTTCTTTCGAACGCAAATCCACGAGACCAATCCCTTCCTCCCTAGTAAATTTTAGAAGCCGATGCTCGGTATAAAAAAAAGCACTGTCGCGATTGGGGAGTGGGTCGCGTGTCTAGGGTTAGTAAATTGGGGCATCAAGTCGTCGGTCGTGTGAGGCAATTTGGGTAGGTATGCACCGTGGGGGCGCGCGTGAGTGGCTTGGAACTCGCGTGAAGCTGGGGGCGATTGGAACTCGCGTGCGCGGGTAAATAGAGGGAGGTCGCAGTATTGTTTCGAGATGGTGGAGGTTGTTCTTCTCGGCTGTTAGGCGAAGCCGAGTCGTAAGCAGTGGCCGTGAGCCTCAAACGTCGGACTTTGGTGGTGAATCTGTAGGAGGTCGGGGATTGGCAGCTAGATGAGTGTAACGACCCGCTATTTTGGACCATTCAAATCGACTATAAAACCATGCATGTCCGACTTGAATAATTCAAAATACCGAATTATTAATTAAAATTTGGCAATACTTAAAATATACGGTAAATAAATCAATCACAGATCACTTACACAAAGTAATACAATGCAGCGGAATAGATAAAGAATAGTAGTTCATGAAGCTACTATATACATTGGAGTTAGAAATAAAATACAACTGAATATCTTAGACGTAGTGAAGTCTCCAGTATGCGCAGATGACTTCTCTGAACAAAACAACAGGATGACTGAAAGGATAGATAGCTGGATCTTCAAGCAAGGCTCCAACTTCGAAGGTGAGTCTCAAATGCTGTATCACTCAGTCTGACCCGAGCGTAAAGCAAAACACAAAACACTCGAGTCAGGATTAACATTCTTATATCAATAAATCCAACTCAAGTGAAATATCAACTGAAATACAAATAACTTAAAGGATGTTTGGAATAACCATCCTCTAAGGGTCCATGGAACTATCTACAGGGTAGAAATATACATTATAACCCCGTGGTTCTTTCATCTTAATTTATACCTCAAAATCAAATATCATTTCACTTCAAATATAGCTATTTTTCAAAATAGTATTTAGATATATTAAATAATTTATACCGTAAAATATTTTCAGTTCCCTCAACTTAACAAATTGTTTCAACATCAACCCGACCTTCCCATTTAAATTAAATTCAATCTCAATTTATCAATTTAAATTCAACTCAATTCCTAAAATGACCACTTCAATTTTATCGATCTCAAATTTGGATTTGTAATCACAAAATACCCCTTTATATTCAATATTTTTAAACCTTTAAGTATTCAACATTTCAACTATTCAATTTAGTTTTCTTAAATAATAAATTCAAATTTAGTTCAACCTAAATTTTCATTTTAATTCAATTTAGTTTCTAAATAACAAATTCAAATATATTGATTTCAAATACAGATCCGAATCTCAAATTTAAATCATTTAAATTCCAACATAGTTTAAGGCTTAAAAATTTAAATGTTAAATTTAACCGTTTCATATAGATCTCGATTTAACCTCATTATTATTTAGTCTTGAAATACTTCCTCATTTGATTCAAGATTATTTAATTAACCTTAAATTCCATTTTTCTCAATATTTTCCTTAATTTACTTAAACGTGAAATATGCATTTAATCGCTTAAATCAAAAATCCAGTTATAAAATCCTACCTTTTTAAAATTTCCCATTTAAAATTTTTAGATTGATTTAATTAGATAAATCCTTATTTAGATACCATTTAATAAACTCAAATTTATCTCCCCATCTTAATTTATCCCAATTATTTCAAAAATCTATTTGAAGTATAATTTACATAAATATTAACATAGTTTATGTATTAAATCAAACTTAATTAAATTAAATATTATTAAATCTATATATATAGAAATTTTAGAATTAACATTTATTTAGACCATATATTTCTTTCCAAACAAAGAATTTATTTCCAAAATATTTATATATGAACCATGGTGTTTGTATATATTCCTTATCATCTGGTCAAGTGTTACGGCTATTTATCATTTAAATCCGTACACTAAATATATACGGGTGGATATCATTCCAATCCGTAATCCCAAATTTAATTAAATGAAAATCGATTGGGTCTATCATTTCAACCCATAACGAAATTCTCCTATTCTAAAGTCTGTTCGGGTATGTATCATTTCAACCCATAGTGAATTCTAAACTACAGGGAACTTGCAGAGTGATAACAGATAACAAAAATATAGCAGGATATGATAATAATATACAACAGGAATATATCATCAGTAATTAAATAAAGTATAAACAATAGGATATGGTGTCATATCCCGTAGGTGAACAGATACAGGTAATAGCATAAATATAACAATTTAAATAACTACAGCAACATATTTCAATTGTCGTTTCAATTGAAATCAAATTTAATAAATAAAAGAATGTTAATCGTGAGTGATTGCTCACCTTTCGAGGTTAGAGAATATGGACAACGAAGTTGAGTTACGAAATCCAAGCATGAATTACGAAGCAAAGCACGAAGGACATGGGTTTGTCGGACAAGCTGATAAATAGGAGTTGACGAAGTCAAATCAGAACTGGGTTGATAAGGATAGATGGCATAATTGAATAGATACTCCGTATAAAATTTATGTATGTTTATATACAAATCATATTCAAATTTTTAAACCCATATTTATGTAATATATATATTATTTTCTCTTCTTAAAAATCAATATGTCTTTAAGAAAAATAAATATACAAAATAAAATCATCGGTTTAAATTTTAAACCCATGATGCAGCTATACAAATAAACGTATAACAAGTAGATTCTATGTGAAATATATTTATGCTTATATTTTATAACCAGACTTATACATAAAGAAACTGTCGATTATAACTTAATATAGTACGCGTGTAAACTCAGGTATTAAAATTAACACACTTACACAACTTAAAGTATATAGACTGACCTGTTAACAAATATCCTATAATATAAAACTGATAACCTTATTTAATAACTACAGATCCCTTAACTTATATACAAGCCAAACTTATATACGCGTAAATTATAAATTATATACAGCAGCTTATGTGTATACTAACTAACATCTTTAAACTAATATATAAATGTATCTAGCTTATAACTTTTATAAACCTTACATATAAATGTACCGTGTTGTTTGTTTATATATATATATATATATATATATACATATTTTAAAACACATTTCAAATAAATCTATAAATATACTCACTTTTAAAATCAATGTTATTATAACATATTTAAGAACAAACTACAGACTGATATAAATTTATATAAAAACTATGACACGTATCATCAATCAAATCTACCTTTAGAAAAAAAACTGTACCAAATTTACAACTTACTATATATATACATAGCAAATTACAAACTTATTTACTTATGTATGCTAACAGAATATATCTATAAACCTGAACCAAACCATACATATAATAATTAAATAAATAAGCTTATACTCAAGCAAGCCTGAAGAGAAAACGTAACTTACTTTTGATCAGATGTATACGTACAGGAACAGTTCATCCATTTATAACTCTTCTAATCAATGTTTTAAAGCAAACTTAATCATACAATACACCTATCATATGTATAACTCTATATATATATTCCAATGCAAAACAACACGACATATGTGTACACTTGAATTATGATATACTATAATAACATATGCTGATATATACATAACCGAAATAAACTTTAAACAACTATTATACATATCTGTATACTTACAGTAACTAAGATATTAAGCAACTTACAATTTACACTACTAACTATATATATTCTTTATATTGTAAACATTCAACGTATATGCAGTAACCCAGTTTTAAACACACATATTCTTAAATCAAATATATATATTTATATATACTATAATTTAAAGCCAATACTGTAACACAATATGTGAATATACGAACTAATATTTGGAAACAAAACTGCAAATATAACAGTGCCATACGAAAATATATATGCTAGTAAAATTAACTTAAAAATAACATTATGTATAACTAACCTGTTAATAAAATAAAATAAGAATGGAGATATGCATGGGAGGCCGATAGCATTGGAAGTTTTGTGGACAGAGAGAGGCGAGTTTGATGGGACTAGGTGTTGGCTGCGGAGGAGGGGAGAGCGAAATGGAGGAGGCAAGGCGGGTTTCGGAGGATGGCTGGTGCGTGCCGCACGAGGAGGAGGGATGGCATGGTTGCTGGCGGTGGGCTTGCTCACGTGAGACCGGGTGGAGGTTGTGAGTGAGCTCGGCCAAAGTTAGTGCAGCGGAGGTGGGTGGAGAGTAGTCGGCGACGCTGGTGTGGGCTGGAGCAAGGGTCGTGCGAGGGTGGCTGAAGGTTTGGTGGGCTTTGGTGCGGGCAGCGAAAGGGTTTTGGTAGGGGAGAGGAGGCAGAGAGAGGCGAAAGAGGTCGGGGAGAATGGAAGCTTGGTGGAGAGAAGAATGCTCTGTTGTAGTTAAATTATGGATAGGAGAAGGAAAGAAATAAATAAAGGAGAGGAAGATGGAGTCAGGAATAAAAAGGATAGGAGAAGTAACGGCTATAGGGAGAGAAATAAAGAAGGGGAGGAGTGCGCGTGCTCTGATTTTGCTAAAATAAATTTTAACGTTTGGAATAATAAAGGCTGGAATTCATTTCAAAAGTAACAGCGGTACCTAGATTGTCGGGCAGATAATTAAAGCAATTTATTTCCTGATTGGATAGCACGTTTAAATTTTGAAACGCAAAAGGAAAAGTTAAGTCACAATTTAGGGTACCGTAACAACGAACAATTTATTGCTTCCGTTGTACACCGGATCCCAAAATACAGAAATAAATATACCATTGAGATCAGCACGACGAGACGATCACAACGGTATACAGATATCAGTGGTATGATCATCCGATCAAAAGTCGATGATCGGTACCAAAAATGCTGCAAATTTGTCAGAAATAAGGTAAACGGAGCAGTAGACGTCTGAATTTGGAAAAACCAAAGATGACGTCTCACTCAGAAGAGGATTTAGAAATTTTTAATGCAAAGATATTCAGATTTGGAAAATAAATTTATTGTCAACAATTATTAGCTAGCTTGGATTTAATAGAATTACAAAATAAATAAACTTCCATAAAATAAATTGAAAATTTACCATTTTCTATATTTAATTATACGTAATCCAAATATAAAATTTTCATTTCAAAATATTATTATTTAAAATTTCTTAAAAATTTAATTAAATACGTAAATAAAACCATTTAAAAATTATTAAAATTTTATGGGTTGTTACACTCTCCCCCACTCAAAACTTTTCGTCCCCGAAAAGGAAGAAGGTAGGAGAATAGAACAACCAGGAATAAAAGTAAATTGTAAGTCAAGGGTAAATAATTAATTTAAAACTACATAAATTTTATTTGAAATATTCACATGAAAACTTCATTTGCAATTAAATTTTCTTTAATATTTAATACCTTTCAAACTCCTTTTGAAAACAATTATTTACATTGTTATTTATATTTACAAAGACTATTGAAAATATTAAGTCCAAAATTTATGAAATTTTAAATTTAACTCAAGATACCTTTCAAATATTATCAATAAATTAATAATCATTTTTTTAAAGATGTTTTATTTAATTAATAACTTCAAAATATTTAAAATTTCCTATTAAACCATGTAGTATATAAATAAACAGTATTTTAAAGATTATATTCAAAAAGGAAAGGAAGGTAGATTCCGGAAGCAGAATATAGGTGAATAAATAAAGCTGATCAGATAAGATAGATTCAAAAGAATAGCATCGGGCACGAATAATTAATTCAAACCAAAAGAATTTCAATTTCAAATATTAACACAAAATTTCTTTGTTGAAAAATACCTTTATAATAAAATACCTTTATATCGAAATAAATCTTTCTTTTCGAAAATACTTTTATAACTCGATGTTTCAACAAGTTTATCCTCGTTCTTGCAGACTCTGGCCATGCGTTGATCAGGCGCAAAGCTAGAGTTCTTCAAGTACTCAATAGACTTGTTTCAACACCCAGTGAAAATACTTGAAAAACCTTTAAAACAGATATGGAAAGTACAATCCAAACAAAACAACCAAACCAAAACCTTTGTCCGATCATGGTTCGCAGATACACAATGGTTACGCCTGGATCCCCCAGGAAACAATCCGTATCCGTAAGCTTTCTCAGCCCTGCGAGTTACGCCATGATGACTAGTAGAGTGCAGGATACACAATGGTTACGCCTGGATCCCCCAGGAAACGATCCGTACCCCTAGGCAAGACTCAGCCAGGCAATTGCGCTACGCATTCACAAGAGAAAAAAAAAACCATGGGTTACGCCACGGTGGGAACACTCGAGTATTACATCCGGAAAACCAAAAATCAGAAAGAATAATATCGATAGAATGAATCCACGATGTGGCCACAAAGAGGATATCAAGCAGAAGGCACTTTCCATATCTTTACTTCGAAAATATATGTCATATAGTACCTTCTCAAATCACTTTCAAATGTCATACTTATATAAAGTCCATATATATAGTATTCCATTTTTCCCAAATCGAATACTTTCCAAATCAATAGTAGATCAAATCATACTTATATAGACTTCGATTATATAAAATATCTTTCCAAATTGAGTACCTTCAAATCAATGGATTTCAAATCAATTTCATACTTTTACAAATCCAATTTATATAAGTTCGACCACTCCCAAATCAAGTGCTTAATAATATAAAGTTCTCAATTTCAAATCATTCAATATCCCTTCAGTTTCCAAATCATATATGATTTCACCAAATTTCTTCCAAATTAAGTATCTAAATTTCAAAGTTCCCAAAATAATAGGTTTAGAAAATTATCCCAGTTTCTAAATTAAAATAATTCAAGTCAAACAAATTCATTTCCAAAATCTCCATAAGAGTACTGGTTTTTAATTTCAAAACCAAAAAAATTTCTCAAAATCAATTATACTCAAATGGTTTCCAAATTTACAATTATCCCTTTAAAACTTTTAAACTATATATTCCTAGTTGAAATATTCAATTTACGTTTCTGAAAACTATTATTCAAAACTATATATTTTTTTTCAAAACATTTCAAACTAATATATTCTTTATCAAACATTTTATACTCTTCAAAATTTCTTAGCTTTGAAAATTTAGTCTCGATTTGGAAGTGTTCGAACATTCAAAATAGTTAGGGAAATCAAATTTTAAATTCAAGAGTTGAAAATCAACAATAAATCATTATTAAATTCGAAACTCGAGGACTGAACACCGGTCTCATTTTAAATTGTTTCAAATATATACTTATATCTTTCTAAAATATCAAATTATACTCCGGAATTTGAAATCAAAAACGGTTTTACAAAATCACTTGCATAGCGAAGCTATTAAAGTGGCCTCTCCCCCACTCTGAAACTCGAAAATCAATGTCGATGATGCGTGCACTCATCACCGAAATTATTTTCCAGCGACATAAGTGAGTTCTGGACTTCTATTTTCTTGAAAACTTCTTTGAAATTTCTTCAAAATTATTGGAATTCATTTGAACTCATTTGAAACATTTCTTATTCGAAAAAATACTTTTAAATCGTATTATTTTTATATATTTTCCAAAATCTTAAAACCAATTTCAAAATACCGAAATTCAATTCTCGAATTTCAAATTTAACTTTACAGTTATAAATCATTCGTATATAAATCAATTCCTTATAAATTTTCAAAATTTCAAATCCTTTCAAATTTTTATATATAGGATAACATTTCTTATTTGTTTTATATATAGGTATATAATCCTTATAGAAAACATTTTCTTTTTTATATATAGAATAAATAGAATCATAGTTATTAAAATAATAATTTCGATGTATAAAACAATTTCAAAAACACAAACATACCCGATTTTCAAAGGATGATTCAAGAATGGATTTCAAAACAAAGATAGAGATTTAAATTAGAAGACTCTAACCAATAGAATTCTGATTCGAAGATAGACTCGATCGAAGATGATTAAATTACAAAATAGGAGATGGATATACTTCTATAAATCGCGGGTAACCTTTACCGGTCAACCGTGATTCCAAAATTAGATCGGTGTAGAATTCTGAGGAAATTCGACATTCGATCGCAAGAGATATAGAATTCGGCATAACAAGATATAACAGCATCGTAAACCGAGGATACAAAAATCTTCGGTGAGTCAATGCCAATTGAAAAGGAGTTTTCACCCCCCTTTACAAATCATTCAGTGGAGTTATGGGATACCCGGAATCAAACGAATATAAATAGGGAGAGACAGAATGAAATTCGGAACCGAGGGACATTCCAAAATTCAAAGGAAATCGAGTCAAAAAGGAAGAGATTCAACTCGAACGAAAGTGATTCTGTAAATAAATTTACCATATATGCTAAGTTTTGCCTAGAGCCAAAGCTTTGATACCAACTGTAACGACCCGCTATTTTGGACCATTCAAATCGACTATAAAACCATACATGTCCGACTTGAATAATTCAAAATACCGAATTATTAATTAAAATTTGGCAAAACTTAAAATATACGGTAAATAAATCAATCACAGATCACTTACACAGAGTAATATAATGCAGCGGAATAGATAAAGAATAGTAGTTCATGAAGCTACTATATACATTGGAGTTAGAAATAAAATACAACTGAATATCTTAGATGTAGTGAAGTCTCCAGTATGCGCAGATGACTTCTCTGAACAAAACAACAGGATGACTGAAAGGATAGATAGCTGGATCTTCAAGCAAGGCTCCAACTTCGAAGGTGAGTCTCAAATGCTGTATCACTCAGTCTGACCCGAGCGTAAAGCAAACCACAAAACACTCGAGTCAGGATTAACATTCTTATATCAATAAATCCAACTCAAGTGAAATATCAACTGAAATACAAATAACTTAAAGGATGTTTGGAATAACCATCCTCTAAGGGTCCATGGAACTATCTACAGGGTAGAAATATACATTATAACCCCGTGGTTCTTTCATCTTAATTTATACCTCAAAATCAAATATCATTTCACTTCAAATATAGCTATTTTACAAAATAGTATTTAGATATATTAAATAATTTATACCGTAAAATATTTTCAGTTCCCTCAACTTAACAAATTGTTTCAATATCAACCCGACCTTCCCATTTAAATTAAATTCAATCTCAATTTATCAATTTAAATTCAACTCAATTCCTAAAATGACCACTTCAATTTTATCGATCTCAAATTTGGATTTGTAATCACAAAATACCCCTTTATATTCAATATTTTTAAACCTTTAAGTATTCAACATTTCAACTATTCAATTTAGTTTTCTTAAATAATAAATTCAAATTTAGTTCAACCTAAATTTTCATTTTAATTCAATTTAGTTTATAAATAACAAATTCAACTATATTGATTTCAAATACAGATCCGAATCTCAAATTTAAACCATTTAAATTCCAACATAGTTTAAGGATTAAAAATTTAAATGTTCAATTTAACCGTTTCATATAGATCTCGATTTAAACTCATTATTATTTAGTCTTGAAATACTTCCTCATTTGATTCAAGATTATTTAATTAACCTTAAATTCCATTTTTCTCAATATTTTCTTTAATTTACATAAACGTGAAATATGCATTTAATCGCTTAAATCAAAAATCCAGTTATAAAATCCTACCTTTTTAAAATTTCCCATTTAAAATTTTTAGATTGATTTAATTAAATAAATCCTTATTTAGATACCATTTAATAAACTCAAATTTATCTCCCCATCTTAATTATCCCAATTATTTCAAAAATCTATTTGAAGTATAATTTACATAAATATTAACATAGTTTATGTATTAAATCAAACTTAATTAAATTAAATATTATTAAATCTATATATATAGAAATTTTAGAATTAACATTTATTAAGACCATATATTTCTTTCCAAACAAAGAATTTATTTCCAAAATATTTATACATGAACCACGGTGTCTGTATATATTCCTTATCATCTGGTCAAGAGTTACGGATATTTATCATTTAAATCCGTACACTAAATATATACGGGTGGATATCATTCCAATCCGTAATCCCAAATTTAATTAAATGAAAATCGCTTGGGTCTATCATTTCAACCCATAACGAAATTCTCCTATTCTAAAGTCTGTTCGGGTATGTATCATTTCAACCAATAGTGAATTCTAAACTACAGGGAACTTGCAGAGTGATAACAGATAACAAAAATATAGCAGGATATGATAATAATATACAATAGGAATATATCATCAGTAATTAAATAAAGTATAAACAATAGGATATGGTGTCATATCCCGTAGGTGAACAGATACAGGTAATAGCATAAATATAACAATTTAAATAACTACAGCAACATATTTCAATTGTCGTTTCAATTGAAATCAAGTTTAATAAGTAAAAGAATGTTAATCGTGAGTGATTGCTCACCTTTCGAGGTTAGAGAATATGGACAACGAAGTTGAGTTACGAAATCCAAGCATGAATTACGAAGCAAAGCACGAAGGACATGGGTTTGTCGGACAAGCTGATAAATAGGAGTTGACGAAGTCAAATCAGAACTGGATTGATAAGGATAGATGGCATAATTGAATAGATACACCGTATAAAATTTATGTATGTTTATATACAAATCATATTCAAATTTTTAAACCCATATTGATGTAATATATATATTATTTTCTCTTCTTAAAAATCAATATGTCTTTAAGAAAAATAAATATACAAAATAAAATCATCGGTTTAAATTTTAAACCCATGATGCAGCTATACAAATAAACGTATAATAAGTAGATTCTATGTGAAATATATTTATGCTTATATTTTATAACCAGACTTATACATAAAGAAACTGTCGATTATAACTTAATATAGTACGTGTGTAAACTCAGGTATTAAAACTAACACACTTACACAACTTAAAGTATATAGACTGACCTGTTAACAAATATCCTATAATATAAAACTGATAACCTTATTTAATAACTACAGATCCCTTAACTTATATACAAGCCAAACTTATATACGCGTAAATTATAAATTATATACAGCAGCTTATGTGTATACTAACTAACATCTTTAAACTAATATATAAATGTACCTAGCTTATAACTTTTATAAACCTTACATATAAATGTACTGTGTTGTTTGTTTATATATATATATATATATATATATATATATATATATATATATATACATATATATATTTAAAACACATTTCAAATAAATCTATAAATATACTCACTTTTAAAATCAATGTTATTATAACATATTTAAGAACAAACTACAGACTGATATAAATTTATATAAAAACTATGACACGTATCATCAATCAAATCTACCTTTAGAAAAAAAACTGTACCAAATTTATAACTTACTATATATATACATAGCAAATTACAAACTTATTTACTTATGTATGCTAACAGAATATATCTATAAACCTGAACCAAACCATACATATAATAATTAAATAAATAAGCTTATACTCAAGCAAGCCTGAAGAGAAAACGTAACTTACTTTTGATCAGATGTATACGTACAGGAACAGTTCATCCATTTATAACTCTTCTAATCAATGTTTTAAAGCAAATTTAATCATACAATACACCTATCATATGTATAACTCTATATATATATATATATATATATATATATATATATATATATATATATATATTCCAATGCAAAACAACACGACATATGTGTACACTTGAATTATGATATACTATAATAACATATGCTGATATATACATAACCGAAATAAACTTTAAACAACTATTATACATATCTGTATACTTACAGTAACTAAGATATTAAGCAACTTACAATTTATACTACTAACTATATATATTCTTTATATTGTAAACATTCAACGTATATGCAGTAACCCAGTTTTAAACACACATATTCTTAAATCAAATATATATATTTATATATACTATAATTTAAAGCCAATACTGTAACACAATATGTGAATATACGGACTAATATTTGGTAACAAAACTGCAAATATAACAGTGCCATACGAAAATATATATGCTAGTAAAATTAACTTACAAATAACATTATGTATAACTAACCTGTTAATAAAATAAAATAAGAATGGAGATATGCATGGGAGGCCGATAGCATTGGAAGTTTTATGGACCGAGAGAGGCGAGTTTGATGGGACTAGGTGTTGGCTGCGGAGGAGGGGAGAGCGAAATGGAGGAGGCAAGGCGGGTTTCGGAGGATGGATGGTGCGTGCCGCACGAGGAGGAGGGATGGCATGGTTGCAGGCGGTGGGCTTGCTCACGTGAGGCCGGGTGGAGGTTGTGAGTGAGCTCGGCCAAAGTTAGTGCAGCGGAGGTGGGTGGATAGTAGTCGGCGACGCTGGTGTGGGCTGGAGCAAGGGTCGTGCGAGGGTGGCTGAAGCTTTGGTGGGCTGTGGTGCGGGCAGCGAAAGGGTTTTGGTAGGGGAGAGGAGGCAGAGAGAGGCGAAAGAGGTCGGGGAGAATGGAAGCTTGGTGGAGAGAAGAATGCTCTGTTGTAGTTAAATTATGGAGAGGAGAAGGAAAGAAATAAATAAAGGAGAGGAAGATGGAGTCAGGAATAAAAAGGATAGGAGAAGTAACGGCTACAGGGAGAGAAATAAAAAAGGGGAGGAGTGAGCGTGCTCTGATTTTGCTAAAATAAATTTTAACGTTTGGAATAATAAAGGCTGGAATTCATTTCAAAAATAACAACGGTACCTAGATTGCCGGGCAGATAATTAAAGCAATTTATTTCCTGATTGGATAGCACGTTTAAATTTTGAAACGCAAAAGGAAAAGTTAAGTCACAATTTAGGGTACCGTAACAGCGAACAATTTATTGCTTCTTTTGTACACCAGATCCCAAAATACAGAAATAAATATACCATTGAGATCAGCACGACGAGATGATCACAACGGTATACAGATATCAGTGGTATGATCATCCGATCAAAAGTCGATGATCGGTACCAAAAATGCTGCAAATTTGTCAGAAATAAGGTAAACGGAGCAGTAGACGTCTGAATTTGGAAAAACCAAAGATGACGTCTCACTCAGAAGAGGATTTAGAAATTTTTAATGCAAAGATATTCAGATTTGGAAAATAAATTTATTGTCAACAATTATTAGGTAGCTTGGATTTAATAGAATTACAAAATAAATAAACTTCCATAAAATAAATTGAAAATTTACCATTTGCTATATTTAATTATACGTAATCCAAATATAAAATTTTCATTTCAAAATATTATTATTTAAAATTTCTTAAAAATTTAATTAAATACGTAAATAAAACCATTTAAAAATTATTAAAATTTTATGGGTTGTTACAATGAGTCTTTCCAGTGCATTTGAGGTTTGATTTTTTTCTTTGTTTCTGATTTTTGATTTAAACTCGGTTATTGCTATTTTGATTTACAGAAAGAAATTTATAAATATAAATACATCTAGAAATATATTATGGTAATTAGGTTGATGGATAACCTATTTAATGAATCGAGTCACTAAAATATTTTATCAAACTATTAGTTGAATTAAATCATTAGTTGATTAGATTATTTTGAACATTTTAATCTAATGATAAAAAAACTATTCATTTAACTTGTTACCAGGGATTTAACAGTAAAGTAAAATTAGAATTTTATTAACCCAATGATTTAAAGTTTAAAATGAATATTAATGGAAATTAATTGTTTATTTACAGTTTAAGTTATGGGTTTAAAATTAATTATTTGTTCAGATTAAATCTTTGTTTAAATGAGAACAATTAAAATGAATTCACTAGTAAATTAAATTCATCAAAGAAAAATTTAATTATTCGACTGGCTTGAATATTAATGAAATCGTCTAATGTTATACAAGGTTAAATTCTGAAAGAAATCAACCCGGTGTGGATCGGATTACAAATCTTTGGTCAAAGGTGAGTTAATCTCACTCAGTTAATTTAAATTTAAATGATTAAATTTAAATAATTGTTTGGATGGTTGAAATTGATTGTTGTGTTATAGTGTGGTATATTTTGGGAATTGGCATATTATATTGTGCTAACATCTATGGATGCAGGGAAAACAGGTTGGAGGGATCCAACTGGACCCCTCAACATTTATTATTTATTATTTATATTTAATATTCTCTGATGTGATTACTTGATATTCTATGATGAACATATTAGAATATTGAATGTTATGATTTGATTGGATATATTTGGGTATAATGGATTACCAAAAATATATAAATTGGGTTTTGGAAAGAAAATAAAAGAAGTAAATTTGTAAACGAAATAATCTTAGAAAATTGAATAAATTAAGAATGAATTGAAAAAAAAGAAACGAAAATATGTTAAATACTAATAAATAACTTCGAGTATGAAATGAAAAGGATTTGAATAAACAGTAATTAATGAATTGTAAAATTATGTGATAATAATTAAATGAATAAAGAATTATTTTAAAACTTAAAGTTTAAAATTTATTTAAAGGTAGAAGAAGTAAATTGAGAAATCTAAATTGGTATTTCAATTAAAAGTATTTTAAATCATAATTAAGGAATAAAATCTGAAATTAAAGGATTTTTGAATAAATGAAGTAAATTGAAAATCAATTTGGAAATTGATTTAAGTGTTTGAAATTGGATATTTGGAAGAATAAATTCAAGGTGGGAATTTATTAAAGGAACGAGAAAATTGATTAAAAGTAAATAGTGGTTTATTTTTAAAGGTTGTGAAGAGAAGTATATTTCTCTGGATAGCCAAGTACGTTTCAAAGAAAATTTTTAAATAAAATAAAGATTTTAAGGTTGTTTTACAAAGTACGTTCTTGGAAATTTATATTTTTAAATGTTTAAAATTCTAAAGTAAATATTTATTCAAATCTATTACCGTAGTAATAATTTATAAGAGTGACTTAGTAATTCTGTTTTAAAGGTGGAAACCTAGTTTATATTTATAACCTATTTTCAATTATTCATATATTATATATTTTAATCAATTATTGAAGTAGTTTTAATTTGAATATTTTAAAGTAAATTCTAAGTAAGTAAATTGTTAATCTATTATCGAAATAATTATTTTAAAAAAATGATTTGGTAATTTGTTTAAAGAAGAAAATCTAATGTATAGTTATAAGGTAACCTTATTTTAGTAATTTCTAGAGTATTATTTTATATTAAGTATTAAAGTAATTTTTCTATATTAAATGTTAAATATATTTTACAATAAAGTGTTTTGAATTATTTTTTTAAGTCTAAAGGTTTTGTGCTTGGTAATTCCAGTGGAAATAGAAGTACTTGTAATTTATTCTGAGGAAGGAAGATAGTTTTGAAAACTGTTTTCAAGGAGTATGAAAAGTGAAAATATATCTTGTGAATATATTTTTAAGATAAATAAATAATTTGGGAAATTATTTAGTGTTGGATGGTTGTTTGTGAATACTAATTGATAGTTAAATCATCGACTATCAATATTAGACAAATGCGTTGATCGTTTCGAAGAGACCGGGATCGAGATTTATTTCTCGAAAACCACTTCGATCCGGTTTGTAAGTTTCATGAAAAACGATTTTGGATTCTAAGATGGAGCAATGAAGTGCAAGGGCTAGTCGCTACTAATCCTGAGGATATTTCCAAAATGGATGTAGTAGGAATAGTGCCTTCGGTTCCGTCCGGACCCGGGACGGACTTGTATGGATGAAAGCTTGCGAAACATCGTCAGGTTGATGATGGGCATTCTAAGGGATATGTTCTATAAAGGTAACGCTTAGCCTCAAGCCTCATCAAACGGGAATGACTGAAAATCAAGGGTTATGCAGCAAGGCTAGGTGGGTAGCACCCAAGCAGGGTGAGGTCATCCCTGTCTAGATGTCCCTTTTTATTTCGGCTTAGTCGGCGGTTGCTGATCTCAACCGCGGGGTGATCTCACTCGGGATTATCCAGTAAGGGGTAGTCCCGGCCTTGTGTTGCAGGGGAGCGGACGTACTCCTCGGTACGGTGATCTAGGCCTCGTACTGTGACAGGTGGTACCCCAGTGCCTAGTCATTAGTTGGAATCCATTCTCCCTACGAGCCTTGTACGAATTATTTTTGTATTACCCACTCTGTGGCTAGTAGCTAGAATTTAATCATGTAACAATTTCGGTTATTTTATAAGTATTTGTATATTGACCCTATTATAATATCAGAGGATTTTTATAATAATTGTTTTAGCTATCGTAAGGTAAAAACCCGACATGTTTATTTGTGGCGTGGTCTTATGAGATGCTTTTGTTTTCAAAGGATTTTTGAAACTTTAATAATAAATTGAGTGTGATTTTCTCACGCTGGT
This sequence comes from Allium cepa, assembly GCA_030765085.1. NCBI lineage: Eukaryota > Viridiplantae > Streptophyta > Magnoliopsida > Asparagales > Amaryllidaceae > Allium > Allium cepa. The sequence continues at coordinate 692,813,453 of CM060935.1, read as the reverse complement.
ATTCCAGACCGACTCGGGTGTTATTTAACTGTAATGCTCGGGTCAGACCGAGTATTATAGGATACAGGATTTGATGCTGTGGAGCCCAGGAGACGAGCTGGACGATACGTACTCTCGTACTTATTTATATATATTTCCGCTGTGTTGAGTTGTTGTGTATCCATTTGGATGATATTGATGTTAAGCTGTGATTGATGTACTCTGATGATGTAATATATAAAAAGAGATATTTGATTTTGTGTAAAGATATGTTAATAGCTATTATATTTTATTCCGCTGCGATGGTTAGATTATGTTGTTATTTTCTTTTTTTTCTTCTTCTACCTCTTCTTCTTTAAACCCAAATGGTTCGTATTTCTGTACAACTTGAGTTGATTGTTGTAGAATAGTGTTAACTCAAGGGGTACGGATTCGCGGGCTGTTACAGTGGTATCAGAGCTTAGGTTGGTGATAACCTTGGCTCTGGTGGGAATTACTCATTTAAATGAGAGTCCGTAGTACTCTATAATGAGTTTGAGCGTACTAATAGATATGAGCGTGTATTTGTTAGTGAATATAAATTGTTTTAATATTGCGTTGATTGATTTATTGAGTGGCATATGAACCTTCGTCGACACAGTCTGCGCAACTATATTGAAGGGGTTTCTAAACACTTGAATAGAACAATTGACACGATATTGTTTTAAATGTGGGTGAATGAAATAATTTTGTCCAAAAACATATTTTGATATAAAGAAAAGTTTTTGTAAATTATTTCAGCTAATATATGGTTGCTTGGATGTTAGGAAGAATAATATTGAAGTATTATCATTGTTAAGTAAAAATTTAGCTAGAAATTGAAAAATATAACCAAAGTTTAAGGGAATAAATTCATTATAAAATAAAATTTATAATATGAATTATAAATGTAAATTATAAATTGAAATATAATCACATGAGAATTTGTATGAGCATAAACTGTGCAAATGAATTATAGTAAAAAAAATTTCAAGCAGGATTGGAAAATTTAAAACCCCGGAGATGTTGGAAGTATTTTGAAGATAATTAGTAGCATTGTTGTTTTGGGGTATTTCTGAAAGGAAATTGTTTCAAATAAATTTTGGGAAAGAATATAGCATTAAATTCACTTTAGTCGCTGGAAAATAATTTCGGTGATGACTGCAGCATCATCGATGTTTATTTTCGAGTTTCTAAGTGATGAATTATTGCCTAATTGATTTGTTCAGGGAAAACCTTTTTATTTTTGAAATTCCAAAGGAAATTTGTTGGAAATAAAAACCAGGGTTGGTTTAAAATTTTTGAAAAGTGTGATTTTGAAATGTTGGAGATTTCAAAAATGATTTGAAACCAAAGGCAGGATGTTTAAAGATCCTAAGAAGATAGGTTGTAAGCTCATAAATTGAGATCATATAAGCTTTGAATGTTGGAATGTAAATTTAAAGTGAAAACTTAAAAAAAATGAAATTAACTTGGATTGGGAAATAAAATTTAACTGGATTGAAATTAATTAAATAGGCTGAAAATAATATCCAGTTGTATACAAATTTAGTTGAAATCGAATTGAGTTAAATAAATCCTAGTTTAAAATAAATTAGAATGACTTGTAAAAGAATTAAAATCCATGGAAATAAAAATATGCTTGAGCTATAAATAAGCGTAAATCTTGAGTTAAAAATAAAAGATGAATATATTCAAACCTAGAATGAATGGAAATGTATAAAATATAAGTTGTGACTTATAAAATTGGAAATGGAATACAAAGCCTAAAATTAATATTTTGATGAATTGGAAAATGAAAAAAAAAAACCCAAACTTGAATTATAAAATAAATTTGAACTTAAGAAAATTAAATGAAGAGATTTTGAGATTAAAAATCAAGTGTTGAATTTTGACCAGGGGAAGAACTAATTAGATAATGAATTAGTTGATGAAACTGAATTGTGAATTTATGATGAAATTTGGAAATAAAACTCAAGTTATAAATCAAATTCGACTTGAATCATTAGTGAAGAAAATATAATTGAAAGTGGCCTTGCAATTAATTAAATGAATTTAGAATGAAATTGCAATGTAAGTTAATAAAATTGGATGGTAATTTTAAAAGTAAATGGTAGAATCAGAACTTGAGTTATTGATTAAAATTCGACTTGAAATGTCAACAAATTATATATAATTGGAAAGGTATCGAATAAAAATGAAATTGGATTAAAATAATAATGGTTTGTATTGAGAATAAAATCCAGATATATGGGAATAAATTGGATATGGCCTTGGAATCAATTGAGTTAAGTTGAGTAATAAAAGAGAAAAATTTACTTGTAAAATGAAAATGAGCTTATGTATAAAATTTTGAATAAATTGAAGTGAATTAACTTAAAACTAAACAAATGGAAGGGAGCTGAATTGAATTCAACTTAAAACTAAGTGTAATGATAGTGGATTGGATGTAAATCAAGTAAAATGGAATGTAAATGAATGGATTGTGAATAAAATTGAAATGAAATGTGTCGAGCTAAATAAATGGTCGTGAATGAATTAAAATATAAGGAAATTTAATTGGTAATGAAGGTGAACCAAAATTGTTAATGGTTTTGAATGAACTAGTTTGGTTAGTAAAATGAAATGCAAGTGAATGGAATCAAATCTGAAATGTAATGAAAATGAGAATATATGAATTGTGAATAAATTTTAAAATGGAATAGAATTAAGTATAAATTGAGTTGAAATTCGTTTAAATTGGTTATAAAACATAATACTTATTTATTCACATAGATCTCGTCAAATTGCATGGAATAAATTGTCATTGGATGAAAATGGAAGTAATTAAAATTCTATGAATTGATAGGAGTGAAATAAATTGATTTTGAGAGCAATTGAATTAAATATGAGTTCAGTTTGCTTAAAAATAAATTAAATGTAAGCAATTGAGTTTTAAACCATTCAAATTGAATGAAAATGGTTATAAATTAATTGGAACAGTGGAATTAGTATGGGAATTGAATCAGTTGCTTACGTAAAATGTTTGATGTGCATTTCTTTTAGAATTCATGTGTTTAACCATTGCAACTAAGTGAAATATTGTTAAATTGCATATATTTGGCACTTATATGTTTAAACTGAGTAAGTACAGGTATCTGAGAGCCGTGTGGCTGGATTTGGTTGTGCTATTTGCTAAAATAATAAGCCGCTTGCTTAAAATGCTAAATAAGGTACGCCTACGCAATAAAAATAGGAAATATAAACTTTTTTTGATTTTTCCGACCGTGTGGGTCGATGTATATATATTTATATCTTTTGTCAAATTGCAAAAGCTCCTCCGTACAAAGGAGACTCTGCCAAAACATTTCCGAAATTTTGGGAGTTCGAAAATTTTAGAAAACTTTGGAAAATTGTGTTAACGACTAGCGAATTCAAATTGGAAACTAAAATAAGTTAGTAAATGAAAACTAACTAAAATAATGACATGATTTAGTTATAAATGGAAAATAGAATTCAATATTTAAAGTTAAAGATAAATTGAATTCGTATGGAAATGAAAGAATCAATGTGAATAGGAATAGATATAGACTAAAGTGGGAAATGAAAATAAATATAAGAAACACGTAAATGCTTATACTAACTTAAGAAGGGAATGATGAATTCTTGATTGGGAATTGATACTACAAATATAATCTAAGTTAATATTTGAATGAATAAATACTGACATTTTGTAATAAAGTTAATATGATGTTTTGGGAATATTGTGATTGGATATTAGTGCTAAGCAGGATATGCAGGTAATATAAAGGGAAAAGAGAATTGATTTTGATTTCAGAAGATAAATTTGAAATGCTCGACAAAAGGTATGTGTTTAAGTTTCTATATGAAATTTGATTGGGAATTTGGATCGAGCCACTTGGCCTTTTGTTTTCTTTTTGGATTTGGAAGGCCGTAGAGCCGTTTTGTAGTTGTACCGAGCTAGCCGCGCAAAGGAGACGCTGGCAAAAATTTTTGGAAATTTAGAGAGTTAGAAAAATTTTGAGAAAATTTTGATAATTCAAAATTTAGTTTTGAATTATTTGAATAGTTGAACAAGTAAGTTATTTGTAAACTATAGAAGGTTTTGGAAAAGTTTGGAAAGTTGATAAGAATAGTAATGGGTCTTATAAAAAGATAGTTGGTAAGATGTTTTATTGTTAGAAACTGTTTGGTGTTGGGAAAAGTAAACGGGTTTTGGACCATTCTTCCTAGTTAGTAATTTCGGAGACGAAATTCTTTTAAGGGGGGAGGAATGTGACGACCCGGAATTTTCAAGCATTTAAAATCGGAATATTTAAATTGATTTTTAATATTCAATAAAGTAATTTTAACTCAATTTATTTGATAATTAAATTATTGAATTATTGAATTAAACAATTTGGAGCTGAGTAAAATATTGAATTTGGAATTTTAAGCTTGTTAAAAATAATTTGAAGGTTCGTAAAATTTATACTGATAACATTGAAGATAATAGAAGTGTTAAAATCAAATTTAACAATGATTTGTTCAGTTTTGAAAATATATCCTTTAAATTGAATTTAAAAATAGCCTTCTGAGGCACGGTCTCGGAATTCGACGAAATCAGTTTCATTGGATCCGTAATATTGTATTATTATCGGATTTCAAATTTCGTATTGATTGAAGCTGGTATGTGAGTGTACGATATATAAACGCGTTGAGATTTGCATTTAGTACTGTAGCTACCATCACGTATAGAACTAGCGTTACCTTCTCTTCTACGCTTCTTCGTTTAATTATAAAAAAATAGGAGATATTTTCTTCGTACAATCGCGTAATATCTCTCCCTCTTCGTTGAGAAACAATTATAGCCGATCTCTAAAAAAATGGCCGAAGCCTTAAACTTCAAATCGTAGTGGCCGAAATTAAATTCACATCTTCCCCTTCCTTCTTTCGAACGCAAATCCACGAGACCAATCCCTTCCTCCCCAGTAAATTTTCGAAGCCGATGCTCTGCATAAAAAAAAGCACTGTCGCGTGTCTAGGGTTAGTAAATTGGGGCATCGAGTCGTCGGTCGTGTGAGGTAATTTGGGTAGGTATCGGGGCACCGTGGGGGCGCGCGTGAGTGGCTTGGAACTCGCGTGAAGCTGGGGGCGATTGGAACTCGCATGCGCAGGTAAATAGGGGGAGGTCGCAGTATTGTTTCAAGGTGGTGGAGGTTGTTCTTCTCGGCTGTTAGGCGAAGCCGAATCGTAAGCAATGGTCGCGAGCCTCGAACATCGAACTTTGGTGGTGAATCTGTAGGAGGTCGGGGATTGGCAGCTAGATGAGTCTTTCTAGTGCATTTGAGGTTTGATTTTTTTCTTTGTTTCTGATTTTTGATTTAAACTCGGTTATTACTATTTTGATTTACAGAAAGAAATTTATAAATATAAATACATCTAGAAATATGTTATGGTAATTAGGTCGATGGATAACCTATTTAATGAATCGAGTCACTAAAATATTTTATCAAACTATTAGTTAAATTAAATCATTAGTTGATTAGATTATTTTGAACATTTTAATCTAATGATAAAAAAACTATTCATTTAACTTGTTACCAGGGATTTAACAGTAAAGTAAAATTGGAATTTTATTAACCCAATGATTTAAAGTTTAAAATGAATATTAATGGAAATTAATTGTTTATTTACAGTTTAAGTTATGGGTTTAAAATTAATTATTTGTTTAGATTAAATCTTTGTTTAAATGAGAACGATTAAAATGAAATCACTAGTAAATTAAATTCATCAAAGAAAATTTTAATTATTCGACTGGCTCGAATATTAATGAAATCTTCTAATGTTATACAAGGTTAAATTCTGAAAGAAATCAAGCCGGTGTGGATCGGATTACAAATCTTTGGTCAAAGGTGAGTTAATCTCACTCAGTTAATTTAAATTTAAATTTAAATGATTAAATTTAAATAATTATTTGGATGGTTGAAATTGATTGTTGTGCTATAGTGTAGTATATTTTAGGAATTGGCATATTATATTGTGCTAACATCTGTGGATGCAGGGAAAACAGGTTGGAGGGATCCAAATGGACCCCTCAACATTTATTATTTATTATTTATATTTAATATTCTCTGATGTGATTACTTGATATTCTATGATGAACATATTAGAATATTGAATGTTATGATTTAATTGGATATATTTGGGTATAATGAATTACCAAAAATATATAAATTGGGTTTTGGAAAGAAAATAAAAGAAGTAAATTTGTAAACGAAATAATCTTAGAAAATTGAATAAATTAAGAATGAATTGAAAAAAAAGAAACGGAAATATGTTAAATACTAATAAATAACTTCGAGTATGAAAATAAAAGGGTTTGAATAAACAGTAATTAATGAATTGTAAAATTATGTGATATTAAATTAAATGAATAAAGAATTATTTTAAAACTTAAAGTTTAAAATTTATTTAAAGGTATAAGAAGTAAATTGAGAAATCTAAATTGGTATTTCAATTAAAAGTATTTTAAATCATAATTAAGGAATAAAATCTGAAATTAAAGGATTTTTGAATAAATGAAGTAAATTGAAAATCAATTTGGAAATAGATTTAAGTGTTTGAAATTGGATATTTGGAAGAATAAATTCAAGGTGGGAATTTATTAAAGGAACGAGAAAAATTGATTAAAAGTAAATAGTGGTTTATTTTTAAAGGTTGTGAAGAGAAGTATATTTCTCTGGATAGCCAAGTACGTTTCAAAGCAAATTTTTAAATAATATAAAGGTTTTAAGGTTGTTTTACAAAGTATGTTCTTGGAAATTTATTATTTTTAAATGTTTAAAATTCTAAAGTAAATATTTATTCAAATCTATTACCGTAGTAATAATTTATAAGAGTGACTTAGTAATTCTGTTTTAAAGGTGGAAACGTAGTTTATATTTATAACCTATTTTCAGTTATTCATATATTATATACTTTAATCAATTATTGAAGTAGTTTTAATTTGAATATTTTAAAGTAAATTCTAAGTAATTAAATTGTTAATCTATTATCTAAATAATTATTTAAAAAAAAAGATTTGGTGATTTGTTTAAAGAAGAAAATCTAATGTATAGTTATAAGGTAACCTTATTTTAGTAATTTCTAGAGTATTATTTTATATTAAGTATTAAAGTAAATTTTCTATATTAAATGTTAAATATATTTTACAATAAAGTGTTTTAAATTATTATTTTAAATCTAAAGGTTTTGTGCTTGGTAATTCCAGTGGAAATAGATATACTTGTAATTTATTCTGAGGAAGGTAGATAGTTTTGAAAACTGTTTTCAAGGAGTATGAAAAGTGAAAATATATCTTGTGAAGATATTTTTGAGATAAATAAATAATTTGGGAAATTATTTAGTGTTGGATGGTTGTTTGTGAATATTAATTGATAGTTAAATCACCGACTATCAATATTGGACAAATGTGTTGATCGTTTCGAAGAGACCAGGATCGAGATTTATTTCTCGAAAACCACATCGATCCGGTTTGTACGTTTCGTGAAAAACGATTTTGGATTCGAAGATGGAGCGGTGAAGTGCAAGGGCTAGTCGCTACTAATCCTGAGGATATTTCCAAAATGGATGTAGTAGGAATAGTGCCTTCGGTTCCGTCCGGACCCGGGACGGACTTGTATGGATGAAAGCTTGCGAAACATCGTCAGGTTGATGATGGGCATTCTAAGGGATATGTTCTATAAAGGTAACGCTTAGCCTCAAGCCTCATCAAACGGGAATGACTGAAAATCAGGGGTTATGCAGCAAGGCTAGGTGGGTAGCACCTAAGCAGGGTGAGGTCATCCCTGTCTAGATGTCCCTTTTTATTTCGGCTTAGTGGGCGGTTGCTGATCCCAACCGCGGGGTGATCTCACTCGGGATTATCCAGTAAGGGGTAGTCCCGGCCTTGTGTTGTAGGGGAGCGGGCGTACTCCTTGGTACGGTTATCTAGGCCCCGTACCATGACAGGTGGTACCCCAGTGCCTAGTCATTAGTTGGAATCCATTCTCCCTACGAGCCCTGTACGAGTTTTGTTTGTATTACCCACTCTGTGGCTAGTACCTGGAATTTAATCTTGTAAAAATTTCGGCTATTTTATAAGTATTTGTATATAGACCCTATTATAATATCAGAGGATTTCTATAAAAATTGTTTTAGCTATCGTAAGGTAAAAACCCGACATGTTTATTTGTGGCGTGGTCTTACGAGATGCTTTTGTTTTCAAAGGATTTTTGAAACTTTAATAATAAATTGATTGTGATTTTCTCACGCTGGTATTCCAGACCGACTCGGGTGTTATTTAACTGTAATGCTCGGGTCAGACCAAGTATTATAGGATACAAGATTTGATGCTATGGAGACCAGGAGACGAGCTGGACGATACGTACTATAGTACTTATTTATGTATATATTTCCGCTGTGTTGAGTTGTTGTGTATCCATTTGGATGATATTGATGTTGAGCTGTGATTAATGTACTCTGATGATGCAATATATAAACAGAGATATTTGATTTTGTGTAAAGATATGTTAATATCTATTTTATTTTATTCCGTTGCGATCGATAGATTCTGTTGTTGTTTTCTTTTTTTTCTTCTTCTACCTCTTCTTCTTTAAACCCAAATGGTTCATATTTCTGTACAACTTGAGTTGATTGTTGTAGAATAGTGTTAACTCAAGGGGTACGGATTTGCGGGCTGTTACATATCCCTACAATTGCTGATAATTTAAACAACATTGCAGCGAAAAACAAGCATATACGTGAAATACGACCTGAAGACTTCCAGCTCGTCTACTAAAGTTCTAAAGCATAAAAACTGAACCTGTAAATATACTCGGTTTGACCCAGCCAATGAAAGGGAAGAACGCCCGGATCATTCTGGTAAACCAGCGTGAGAAAACACATTTCAAATTTATTTTAAAGTTATCAAAACTTTCCTTTATCAAAATAAAAGTATGTCGTAAGACCACGCTATACATAAATACAGACAAGTTTTTACCTTACGATAACCAAAACATTTCATATCAAATCCGCCGATATTATACTAGTTTCTAGTATACAAATAATATTCAAATGGCCGAAATTGTTACATTAGTTTATTTTGAAAGCATAATAAGTTTACAAACAAACTAGCAGGCATGTATTGGAGAATGGATTTTCACACAATGACAGGTAAGGGACTACCTTCCATACAGTACATCTCTAGAGGAATGTACCGAGGATACATAAAAAATCCTCCGCAACTGGCAAGAACGGCCTGTCCTTATTTGGCATTAATACATGGCCTGGATAGAACAAAGTATGACATCACCCTAGTCATAGCCGACCAATCCGGGATCCCATAGCATACACCACATACTGGACATATATGGAGTAACCGAGAAAAGTGATGACTATACCCTAATGGTTGCGAACCACATAACATTGCGGCGTACTCCTATTTAAGCCGTTACTGGGTGATGAGGTCTAAGATAGCGATTACCTTACACATAGTACATTCCACTTCCACATTGTTATTCCTTCAATCAATATTGAGTTTTACGAACATACAACCTCCAAACTCGTACATCTCAAAGAAGGTTGTTAAGCTAAGAGAAGCTGCCGTCTCCACCACCAAGCAGATGTACATTGGTAGAAGTCAACAACATATTCTTAGAAATGCAATGTCAGACATCCATCCATACAAGTTATCCTGGAACAGCACAAACCGAAGGCAGTCTCCTACCACATTTTGTCGGGAATTACCTCTAGAATTAGTAGCAAAAAGTCCTTGCATATCGTAGATTTTCGTAACAAAGCACTACAGCCACCATAAATTTATGAAAAGGTAAATTTCACACCGAGGGACTGGTGGCAAGTAGCTCTGTATCATGAAGATCTCCGTCTTCTAAATCATAATAATTAACCTGCACTTTCGAACGCATACATTGGTCCGAAGTGGTTCTTGGATAAATCCGACCCCGGTCTCTTCGAACCAACAACGATAAAAAGGCCAAAATTTGATAGTCGACTATTTAACTATAAAAGCAACAAACGATATCTAGCACTTAAGAAATCACTAGGCCATTTAATTAATCTTTTATTAATTAAATCAATTTTCAAATATTTACTTCAAATTATCTTTAAAAAGATATGTCTTCAAAACCATTTCAAATTTTCGATATTGGAAAACCTTTCCATATACTTATCTCAAAGGTACAAGTATATTCACCAATCATCTCGTTTGCAACACTTAGAAAATATCTCCATATACTTAAATTCAAAATAAGTATATTTACAAATCATTTTTAAGGAAAATTTCATTTTTTCTAAAACATGCTTTATTAGGTCAAAACGAATGTTACGTAAATCATCACTACCACAATCCAAAAGATAGGTATGAGGATTCCAATTAATTAATTAATTATATATATAGAGAAATCCCGTAGACTATATAAAACATTTCCTTTTGGAAATCGTTTACTATAACAATAGCGTTATAGTCCATGCCTTCCATACTTTCCCGAAGACGTCTATTACAACAATAAATGTTGAAATCTATGTTTTCGACGCATATCACATTTTAAATCATTTTTCGAACCATCAAATTCCATTTGGAATTATTACTTTCCAAAACTTCGCTTTAAAACTATAATTTACTTTTCAAAGCCATTAACTTTTCAAAACAAAAATTATTTTCAAACAATCCTTTACAAGATTGTTTTAACTTTCCAAATGTTATTTTTAAAAGATAAATTTCTTTTTAAGCCATTAACTCCATCAAAAACATATTTTCAAAATAATCTTTTGAAAGATTGTCAAACCCTTAAAACTCAAATATATTTTCTTTATACAAAAATACATATTTTATATCTCAATATAAATCCCTTCCCTATTTATAAAACTATGTTATAAATCACCTATCTATTTCACAAAACTTTTATTTTATAAATCACTTCTTTTATAAAATTCTATTTATAAATCATTCTATTATAAAAATCATTTACTATCAAAAACCCATTTTTATATCCATTTCTTTATAAATCTAGTTTGTCGATAAAATCCACTTATAAAATATTTCTCTATAAAATCTATTCATAAACCCATTTACCCATAAACTTTAATCCTATTTATAAAATCTATACAAATTTTGATTTCAAATTTATTTCTTTTTATATAATATCGCCTTCGAAAACACTTTATAAACTTATTTAAAATCTCTATATAAAATATTTTGCCAAAATCATATTTTTATAACATCAGAAATCGTACTTTTTATTTGCTTAAAAAAAATTCCTCCTCTTAATAATTTAAAAATTATTAACATGTATACTTCTCCGAAATCACTTGAAAATCATTTAAATTCAAAATCACAATTTCATAGCATTTCAAAATACCAAAAAAATATGGCCCAGTGGCACTACAACACTAATTAAGCAAAACAAATTCATTTCATCAAATATGGCATCCATCACATCATATATCAAAATATATATGAAAATAAAATTAACCGTACGTGGAATTCCATTGGATCCCTCCAACCTACCCCCCTGCATCACAAACATCATTATTCACAAAAATATAAATCAACTGCTTTAAGGCAGGATTCGTAAACAAAGGGTCATCCGCTCTTACATGAGAATATAATAGGGTCCCATCCGCTCCAATAGGCGGAAATATATCCAAACTGACTAATAAAGATAATAACTCATCCAAACAATCACTCAATAATTTATACAACCTATATATCATACTAGCTATCCAAAAAGGTGAGTTTAACTCACGGAAATTTTCTGTTGTCGCCCAGGCGTTTTGGTTTGGAATTAAAACCGGACGATGTACAATTTTAGCCTAAAATTCAACTATCTCCAATTTCGTCCAAACCTATTTCATTGTGAAGCTTTCGTCATCACGAGCACGACGCAACATGTTTCGTTCCATTCGGACCTCGTATGAGAGAGATATACATTTTAGAAGCTATCGATAAATTTGATTAAAATCAAAACAACTAAATGCAAATTACAATCCTACCCTCACCCCCTTCTTCTTCATCCTACCAAAACATTTTCGTGCACTAAAACATCCACAGCCGTGCACAATCAACCATGATACTGCGAAATACTCAACGAATTCTAAAACTGATCACGCCGTTGGCTTTCTCTTGCCAATCTCTACTCGCCTAGCACTGCCACAAAACCACCGCACCACGCCTTAAAAACACGATCACCGAATGTTTTCTCCTCCTTCGTGCTATAGGTCACGATTTCCAATTGTGCGTCATACCCCACCAAAAACTTGCCCTCGAAGCTCCTCGACCAGACAAACGCGTTGCCACCCTCAGTACGCCCAAACCCCCCTCCTCGTAAAGCAAACCCAAACCCTAGTTGCACTGTCAACATCGGCCATTTTCAAAAACTCCACTGCAACCCACGAAAGAAATATAGGATGGAAGCATATGGCCAAACGACTGCAAAAAAGGAAGAAGCCTCCGTTTTTAATTTACACTGCTGTATATTAAAAAGGGAAGGGTATAGGCTTGTATTGTACAGGAGTAGCAGGGATAAGAGGATGGCTGATGTGAATGGTCATGGGGTGTGAAGTCAAATCTAAGTATATATATTATTTAAATTAAAAATATCTAGCTATATAATTTCGGACCCCAATCGAGACATGCTGCCTAGCGTTCTATATGTTATACCCCTATTCCGAATGCAATGGGACTAGTTTCGAGGCCTAATTTGATCTTATGCAGAAGATAACTTTTTGAACCCAATTATTATATTAAGTTTTCAATATTAATTTCAATGCGTTTCTATTCCGCACGACCAATCGATACGTCTGATCGCTACGAATTTTGACGACATAATATAATTCATTATTACAGACCCAAAGATACTGGTTTCATCGAAATTCGAGACAATTCCCTAGAAGGCTATTTTTTGTATGTTAGTTAAAACAAGTTAATTTCAAAACTAGTTAAGTTACCTTTAAATCAAAATTAAAAGTTTTATTACCTTTATTCTTATTTATAGAAATTTAGCAAGCCTTTAAATCATTTTTGTTCAATTAAAAATCTAAGATTCAGTTATTAAATTCAATAATTTAATTATCTAATAAATTGTTAAATTTGAAACTCAAGTTATTTAACCTATAAAATTAAGTTTTCAATATTTAAAATTAACTAAATATTCTAATTTCAAATAACCAAAATTTTGGATCGTTACATTACTCTGATGTAATGTCAGGTTAGTTATTTGTTTTTTTGAAATCATTATGTATGATCTTGTGTGGCATAGTTGTTTTGCACTTTTATATGAATCACTAGGTATAATACACACCTTTTGGGTTGTCTTTTGCATATTAATTTCGGGGACGAAATTCTCCTAAGGGGGAGAATGTAATGACCCGTAAATTAATTGCTTTGTATTTGAATATTTAAATCATTTTTAAAATATTTAACTAATGGATTTTAAATTATCTAATAAACATGTTTTAATATTAATTAATGATATTTTATTTACCAAAATAGTTAGTTTAAATAAGCATAGAAAATGTGATCGAAAAGCGTTTTCCAAAATTTCGACTTTTCGACACCGAAATGTTGTGCACCATTCTGCAACAATGCACACACACGTACATGTCATGTGGTATGTTTCTATGGTGTTAGTAGTAACAAACCATTCTTGCTTTAAATATAAACATGATGTGACACATTAGGTTTGAAAGAAATAAAAGTTTTCATGTATCACCATACCTCAAAACCATACCTTAGAACACATTATGGAGCAAAAAACACGTTCAAGCATTTCTGTGGGCCCCTAACCAACGTGTAGAAGAGAGGAGGAGGGGAGTGATGTGGCAACTTGTGAGCGGTGGAGCTTATTTTAGGTAATTTGTAAAATTGGTTAGTATATATACCCCCACTCTTACACTTATCTCCACTTTCTAAAATTTCCTTAGACGCATTTCCTAACTTCATCTCCATGCTCTTCTACATACGTATATACATCCATCCATGGCTTATAGTTAATAAAAGTCACAAATTTTCCACTTCATTTTAGAGTTAAAACACGTAGACTAGCTTCTTGCTTCTCTCCACCTATTAAACAAGACCCTCCCCCACATTTGAACCATAAAGTTTAAACTATGTTCATGCTCATATTAGTAGCCAATTAATGCTTATTATATAATTTTAATAATGGTTTGGATCGGTTGCTTGAAAGATGGTCGCATATGAAAGTTAGTAAGGGATTCATTGGTTATATGAAAATCTAGTAGTAAAACTAAACGTCATTGTTATTAAATGCTTGATATATGTCATGTTATTATAAATCATATTGTATTTATTCTTATACCTTTATTATGAGATGTGTTTTTGTGTTGCAAATGTTATATGCTTGAATTCCAAAATGCCCGTATAGTGATAGTCACTATATCGGCACTTTTGGAAAATCACCTTTTATCGAAACCGTTTAGTTTCATTATCGTGCTTGGAATTATTTTACATGTTGAGCCAGTTTTTAATTAATGATGTTTCCAAAAATAATTAATTATTTTAATAATGATTATTTAATTTAATTAATTATTTAATTAATAAGGATTAAAGTTAACTAATTAACTTATTAAGGATGTGATTTAAATTTAACTAATTACTTAGTCAATGATGTTTTAATTTTAATTAATCACTTTATTTAGTGATGTTTAAAGCTAACTAATCTTTGGATAATGATGGATTAAGATTAATTTTTTTATTAATTAATGATATTTTAAAATTAGTTAACCCTTTTAATTAATGACTTTTAAAGTTAATAAATCTGTTTAACCTTAAATACACATTTTCTTAAATAAAGTTTAAATTAAAATTTTACTTTTAAATAATGATATTTAATTATAATTTAATTAATTTAATTATTAATTAATTGAATTAACAATGTTTTAAAGGAGATTAACCCCTTTTTAATTAAAGGTTATTGAAGTAAATTAATTAACCAGTTGATAAAGTTTTAAAGTTAATTAATCAAATGTGTAAGGATGTTTTAAGTTGTTAAATCATTTTCATAACGATGTTTCAAAGTTAGTAAAATCTTTGACAAAGTATTTTAAAGCTAATACTTGTAATGTGAAGCTAAGTACGAATTCAGATTCTTAAAAGAAAAAGTTTTATTCGTCGTGTAAATGAATTAATTTCCGTAAAGCGAATCACTAATATAGAAACGGTATATTTGTATATTAACACTAAATAATGAAGAAGAAGACTCGTCGCTATTTCAAAAGTTAAGAATAATGTGAGACATGACCTTGAGGTAACAATACATTGACTTGTCCGGCATTATTGTCAATCAAGAAATAGTACAAATTTGAATTCGATGAGCGATGGTAATTATACAAGACTTAATTTCCATGTATGATCATTTTATATCCACGATAGTTGGTTCCAACTAGCGATTACTTCCACTTCTTTATTTTTTCGTCACTCTAAGACGATGTCCTGCACTTTTGAGCTTTGTTATTCTTTGTCGGAAATGATTAAATCCAAAGAGCTTAAGGGCATCCAACTATGTGGGGTTGCACCTATTAAACGGGCATGTCACATCTCATCTGGTTCGGATTTGATTTGCGCATTTAGATGTGATATATTCGAATTCTCGGGAAGGTTTGGCAGGGTCTGGCTAGTTCTTTTCCCAAGGTGGTCACTAAGTATATGACCTTCTCAAAAGTATATTGCTAGAGGTATACTTCAAGGGGGGTCGCACTTTCCTAGTCATTTGTTGGAGATTTTCCTTTTATGATTTGATGAACCTTCAAATTTATTTCCTTATTTTCATCAGAAAAGGTCAACCACTCTTTGTGGAGTTTGATTATTTATCCATTCTTTATGATTGGATGTTGATTTATGTGAGAGTGGACCCATTCCATGTTCAGCGGCGTGGTCTCATATGTTTGTGTTTAATTACCCATCCATTGTTTAAAGTTTTACTCATACCAGACATATCGTCTGTCCCGATTTATTTATTTCTATAAACTCTCGAATGCTCATTTTATTTTAAGTAGTTTGAGAGTAGCAGGTCTTTGTTGGGTTCTTTTAAAGACGGCATCAAAGCAGGAGGCTTTTCATCTTATTTATTATCTATTCCATTGTATTATCTAGTTTGCATTTGTGTATTTTTGTTTCAGTATATGTAAAGGCGGGATATTATAACTGGCTAGGGTGATTGGCAGTACTTTTGTGTAACTTTGGTAACTCCATGTTAAGAAGTAAAATGATGTACTATTTACTGTTAGGTTTTATTTAGCAGTTTCGTTGTGACGTTTTCTATTCTTCTCTTTATTTGTTTTCCCCATGGCGATTCATCTTTCTAATCCTTGGGCAACAGCAAGCGAACACCGAGGATATATCAAGTGTCATTCCTAGATGTCAGAAAGGTGGGCCGTCACATACGTGGAACTGTTTTGGTATTAATAAACATTCAATTGCATACATCTATATGTATCAATACGTAGAGTTCATCAACTCTTATGATGCTCCCATTAAATGGGTACTTTTCCTTTAATTGTCTGAGATATAATTTACTGGTACCATATGATTAATAATCGTATTATAAAAATTATTTCTCAAAATTGTGGCTTAGTCCATAATTTCAAAATAAGTGTAAATAAATTTAGATACTTCTATATCTTCCAACGCATCATAAATAACAGTCTTGTAGTTTTATTTTATAACGAATACTCATATTGAAATAAAATTATATCTATTTTTTAGTCAATACTAAAAAATAATTGTTATTTCATAAAAAATGTTTTGTATTTTTACGATAACAATTTTTGTAACTTGATTGGACTAATAAGTGTTATATGGCACGCTCCTACTATTTCTACCATTACTATAATAGCATTTGAAATATGAAGCTCCATTCAACTATTTAAAATATTCTATTTATTTCATTTACTATAACTGGTTTACAGTCGAGAATTTCTCAAATCACGTATCTTAAATTAAAAGAAATAAATCTCATAGAAAACAAATTTCTGTTTGAAAATACATTTCGAAATAGAAATCATATCTCTCATTCCAATGTTAAGTATCAACTATTATTTTACAATTCTTGTTTTCGATGTTACTTTCTAAAGCGAGAGTGGCCATTCACTCTCTTTATCCTAACTATACCTTAGGTTTTATCTACTTTTATACAGCCGATTTCCACCTTAAATGGTCGAACAATTCAAAAGAAATCCTTACTACGATATCATAACAAACTTTTTACAAAAGTGCATTTGATCATCCTTAACTTTTAAGGACATCAAATAAGTTACATTTTATGTAAACTTATCAAAATTATATTTCAATGTTCGAATTCTTAAATCTACCTTATAGCCATTGGTCTGATGTTACATTTGACAAAACAAAATCATAATTGTAATTAATCGTATTGAGTACATGATCTCATGCAACAATTTACTTGCCTATTTCGAATGAACTGATTTCATTTAGGTTTCGTACATTACGAATTGTGATCATTCAACATATAGCATTTATATGTGATCATTTATGGACCGAATATCCATATTCTTGTATTGCTCTTAAAATTCCAAATTCATTGAAGGCAATACATGGTCTTGGGCAAATAAACACGTAAACGATTAAGTTACGACTGTATTTAGCAGTTCTGTAATTAGGCGCTTGCATAGGTCAAGACGAAAAAATATATTGGTAAGTATTTTTATATTTCTATTTGTCAATATTAATTTGGTTCATTTTTATATTCTAATTGATAGACATTTTATCAATTATATTAATTACAAAATTTATCAGTGCATATTGTTGTAATTTTATATAGCAGATGTTCTTACAATACCAGAAATGTTAAATGTCAATAAAATTTGAATTCAATTTTAATATCTAAAATATCTAATGCTGACTTAGTATAATAATTTGAATTTCAAAATTAGATTTGTGCATAATATAATATCTTTAATAATTTAAAATAAATCTATATACATTATAAAATTAGTTTGTTACTGAAATTATAATTATTTTCTTCAATTCATAAATAATTTAAAATTTCATAATAAAATATAAAATAAATATTTATTGAAATAAATATAATATTAAAATGATATATTATCTATTTAATTCTTTTCGGCAATAACAAAAATTTAAATTAAAAACTAATTTATGCTTTTATGAAATATATATTTATATATTTATATATGAATTAATATTAACATTACATTAATATATATAAATTAATTTAATAGAATAATATTTATAAGTAATCTTCCAATCGATGGTAACACGTTATTATGATTATTGATGGATGATAGCATGATATACGATTTACCGATGATAGTTAAATCTTGAGTGAATGTGGGGGCAATAGTGATATATAATATGTTAGATCCTAAGAGAATGCGAGGTGATTATGATTTATGATTAACATTTAGGCATGCACTTGAGTTCTAACTATGATGGGTCTAGAATGATCTTTGATTTGTAGGCGAATCTGAAGGAACCATGTATTTCACCATGATTGGTCCAATGGATGACCGGATAGTACAATGAATGAAAATATGTCCAATTACGTGTTCTTGAACAAAATATGATTTATTTCCACAAAAACATGCTTTTGGGTGGAAACTGTATCCGAGAAATTCTCCACCGTCTCAGAACATACTCAAACTGGACTACGGAATGAACAAAAAAGGATTCTAGTGACTTGGAAAACATTAAGAATGATAAAATGAAAAAATTTGGCAAAGTTGACTAAGAATATTCAACTTTAAAACAAGTTGGTACCCACCTATTTTAGGTTGATACCAACCCATTTGTCCAATGAAACTTGCATGCTTTGGACTTAGGAGCTAGGGCTATGAAGGAAAACTTGGATAGCGTGGTCATAAAAAGGTAGGCACTAACCATTCTTGCTTTCTTGGAATGCATGCAAAAAGAATTTAGGGACCCACCATGGAACAAGCTTGAAGAAATGATGCTCAAATATAGGCCGATGTTGACCTATTATGGTCGGTACCAAGTTATCTGGAATCTTGAGAACCATGCCATTTTTGACTTGATCTTCTTGGCTTAGATCTCGGATCTAGATGTTTACTTATTCTAATGATATTTCGACAGTTCTAGTGTAGGATATATTCTACAAATAGCAAGGAACTCCCAAATAAAAGAGGGATCGTTTTCCTTCTCTTTCTCTTAAAACTTCTAGAAAAATCTGAGATTTAGTAAATGTAGTTGGAAATAGATTGTAATTGTCGTATTACAGACAGAAATCATCTATAAAAAGATAAAATAGACACAGGCCAGAGATTCTATCGTAAGACTATAAAATTTGGTGTTTTTTCTCTTTCCTTTCTATTTCTTCATTTTTATATTTGTTAGATTCCGATGTCATTGATATTGGGGTGTTGTGTCATTTTTCGACGCAACATAATGAGATATTTGACATTAAGAGTCATCCATAATGCCTTTATATTGTCAATAGTCTGTGTGCATCTTATACTAATTCTAAGAGTTTTTGAATATGCCTTAGTTCTTTCAACTCTTTCCTTTGATCCTCTGAAAATACAACACTATTTTTATGAGTTGGTTCTATGTCATCGCTTATGATTTGGTTCAGACCAATGGTGGTGAGAAAGAATGGGACCGTTTCTTGACATCATGTCAATATTTCATCAAATCGTTCAAGGTGAGAAAAACCTACACTACTAGAAAAGTGATTGTTTGCCTATGTGTATTACCGAAGTCGTGTTAGTCTAAAAGAATAGTGTCGGCATGACATCGATATGTCATAGGTAACTCATTACCTACGACATGGTACCGGTGCCTTGTCGATGCTTAAAAAAATGTCGACACGATGTCTGTAAGACGTCGCACCCCTCCATGATGAGTTAGGGTATGCCCTAAAAGCGATTATGTAATTTATTACAAATTTCTAACTCAATAACCAATCATATTCGAAATAAAATGCGTTTTCTTTGTATTATGTACTTGATATAATGTGTTGCTTTAATTAATTAATTTTAATTAAAGGTATATTTAAAGGAAAATTATAAATAGTATGTTTTGTGATAGTAGTTACAATATGTTGAAATCATGAGTGATTTAACACAATAAAATTAATATATCATTTTAAATATTCGTATTCAAATTTATTTAACCTAAAATTATTTATATAATTTAAATATTTTTGTATATATATACACATATACAACAAATAATAAAATTTGGTATATAAAAATTACATAATATATATTATACATACCATTTTCGAAAATAATATCTTATCTATATATTTCTAATTTTATATGGATTTTAAATTTTAAAATAATTTAAAAATGAGCCTAAAAAAATTATATGTATGGTTGAGAGCATTATTTGCAGAAACATTATTAAAAATTTAATTTTATTACTATGTATATATCTAATTACATATATATTTATATACACTATACAAATAAATAAAAATTAATATTATTCTATTAATTATTCATCCACTCTTATGCATTCGATTTCCATTCTAAATTGTGACGACCCGGAATTTTTAAGCAATTTAAATTGAAATATTTAATTGATTTTAATATTTGAAAGTTAAATTTTAACTTAAATTTCAAATATCATAATTTATTTGATGATTAAATTATTAAATTAAATAATTTAGAATTGGGTGAAATATGAAATTTGAAGTTTTAAGCCTGTTAAAAATAATTTGAAGGCTTGAAAATTTTATATTGATAGCACTGAAAATAATAGAAGTTGTAAAATTGAAATTAACAGTGGTTTGTTCAGTTTTAAAAATATATCGTTTAATTGAATTTAAAAATAGCCTTCCGAGTCACAGTCTCGGAATTCGATGAAACCAGTGCCATTGGATCCGAAATATTTTATTATTGTCGGATTTCAATTTTCGCAGCGTTTGGAGTTATCGTTCTATCGTACAAACCGTAAATGCATAGAAAAATTAATTAACTTATATTTATTCAATCGAACCTTTTCATGGAAGCCACTCGTTTAGCTTCTAACGCAAGGCAATTCAATTCGTTCGTTTCTCTTTTAATAAATCGATCTCTCCTCCTTCACTTGTTTGGACAGCCGACAGTAAGAGAAAAAATAAATAATAAAGCAGCTTTATATAAAAAAGAATGGCCGAGAATCATTAGAAACAAAATTCATTTTCGTTTGAAGATCCGCTCACTCTCGAACTCGTTCGAACAAAAAAAAAGTAAGAGGGGAAAGGGAATTCGAATTCGATTTTTGAATCGACTGTTGTTCGAAGTAAAAAAAAGGGATGGGCGCGCGATGATGGAGCCGCGATGGTATGGGAGTGGCGCGCTCGTTCTCAAGAAGGGAATCGAAGTTCGATTCGGTCACTGCTTCGATCTAGGGTTTAAGGCATTAAGGGAAGGTCGGTGACTTCGCGCGTAGTGGCGCTGAGGGCTGCGAGAGCGAGTGGAGTTCGCTTTGGGAAGTCGCCGCCGCGATGGGTTCGCGATCAACAGCGAGCTCGAGTGGTTCAGTGAGGTATAAGTCTTATTTTTTTTATTTTAATTTAAATACTTCTGAAATTATGAATATATAGGTTAGGAGTATATATTTTTTTACAGTAAATAAGTTTAGTTAAAGATGTTTGTATATGAAAATATGTTTACACGGTAATTTGAAAAGGGTAATGTAAGTAGAGGTATATATGTTTTCGTTTGAAAGTGTAAACAGGGATGTAGTTTCATTCAAAGAATATTGATTATTTTTGTAAACAGTTGAAAATGTAAGTAAAGTAAATATATCTATTCACTTTTCATTTAAATATAGTGAAGACTTATTTGTTTAGTTAAATCTAATTATTTTGACTACTAAGGAAGTTATTTAAAAGGAAAACTGGTTTAAATTTAATCCTTTGATTCAAATTTAATCACTAGTTTAAAACTAAAGCTTATTAGTTGACTGGATAATTTTTAGTCAATAAATAATTTAATAAATTGTAAATATTTAAGGTTTATATAGGATTTCAAAAATAAAATTTTAAATTGCATATTGTTTTAAATTTTCGGAGTTGATGAATACGTGATAGTTTAAATAATTTGGTTATTTTAATCAATAAGGTAATTATTTTTGAAATCTAGACAAAAATCAATTTATTAGTTTAAAACCAAATGTTTAGTTTAAATTAAATTGTTGGTCAACTAAATTATTAAATAGTAAGTCATTGGCCAATTAAATTTATAAGTGGAAATAAATGGTTCAAGTTATTTCAAAATGTTAATAAATTGTGTGATTGTTATACAAGGTCAAAATCTGATAGAAGCAAGCCGGGTTGGATCGAATTGCAAAACAAAATGAAAGGTGAGTTAATCTTACTCAGTTAGATTTAAATTTAAATTTAAATGATTAAATTTAAATAATTGTGTGAATGGTTGAATTGATTGTTGTGTTATATAGTAGTATATACTACACCTTGAAATGATTGATTTCTCTCATTTTATAGTGAAGATATTTTATATTGTTCTAACGTCTGTGGATGCAGGGGAAAACAGGTTGGAGGGATCTAACTAGATCCCTCAACATTTATTTAAATTATTTAAATCCCCCTGTTATGATGATTTAATATTTTATGATGGATTATGTTGAAATATTGAATGCTATGGTTTGATTGCATATAATTGGGTATAATGAATTTCCAAAAATATATAACTTGGATGGTGGAAAGAAAATAAAGGAAGTGAATTTGTAAGTAAAATAATTATGGAAATTTGAATAAATTTAAGAATGAAAAAAAAAGTGACATAAGAATTTTAATTAATAAATCTTGAGTATAGAAAGAAGATTTTTGAATTAATAGGAAGTTAATGAATTGTAAACTCCAGTGCTAATATCTAAAAGAACAAAACATTTATTTTAAATTTAAGATTTTAAAATTTGAAAGGAACAAAGAAGAAAATGGGAAAAGCCTGAAATTTGTATATTTCAGTTGAAAGATTTAAAATCAAACAGAAATAATAATAATAAAAACAAAGTCCATAATTAATGAATTTTGAAATGAACCGAGCAAGTAAAGAAATTTATTTCAAATAGAATAAATTGGAAATCAATTTGGGAAATTGATTTAAGTGCTTGAAGTTGGAATTTTCTCTGGATGGCCAAGTACACGTTTTCAAAGGTAAATTTATAAATATAAATTAAATGTTTTAAAGTTGTTTTTAAAGAAAGCAAGTTTTGCAAAATTTATTATTTCTAATATTTAAATTCTAAAGTAAGCATTTTCTCTTAATCTATTATAGTAGTAATTATATAAAAGTGACTTAGTATTTTGTTTTAAAAGTGTAAACCTAGTTTTATATTTTATTAAGTTACCTTATTTTCAAATATTATTGAAGTACTTTTTAAAATAAATGTTTTAAAGTATATTTCAAAGTAAAGTGTTTTAAATTATTTTAAAAATCTAAAGTTTTGTGCTTGGTGATTCCAGTGGAAATGGAAATACTCGAAATTTATTCTGAGAAAAAGGAAGATAGTTTGAAAACTGTTTTCAAAAGGGTTTGAAAGTAAAATCATATCTTGTAAAGATATTTTGAAGTTTATAAATAATCTGGGAAATTATTTATTGTGTGATGGTTGTTTGTGAATATTAATTGATAGTTAAATAACCGACTATCAATATTGGCCAAATGCGTTGATCGTTTCGAAGAGACCGGGATCGAGATTTATTTCTCGAAAACCACTTTGATCCGGTTTGTACGTTTCGTGTAAACGATTTTGGATTCGAAGATGGAGCAGTGAAGTGCAAGGGCTAGTCGCTACTAATCCTGAGGATATTTCCAAAATGGATGTAGTAGGAATAGTTCCTTCGGTTCCGTTCGAACCCGGGACGGACTTGTATGGATGAATGCTTGCGAAACATCGTCAGGCGGACGATGGGCATTCTAAGGGATATTGCTCTTAAAGGTAATGCTTAGCCTCAAGCCTCATCAAATGGGAATGGCTGAAAATCAGGGGATATGCAGCAAGGCTTCGTGGGTAGCCCCCACTGGAGGGTGAGGTCATCCCTGTCTAGATGTCCCTTTATTTCGGCTTAGTGGGCGGTTGCTGATCCCAACCGCGAGGTGATCTTGCTCGGGACTGTCCAGTAAGGGATGGTTCCGGTCTTGTGTTGCAGGGGAGTTAGGGTGGCTCCTCGATACGCTGATCTAGACCAGGTACTGTGATAGGTGGTACCCCTGTGCCTAACCATTAGTTGGAATCCATTTTCCATACGCGCCCGTACGGTTTTGATTGTGCCCAACTATTGCTGAAACGTGAGATGCAAGCATTTCAGCTCGATTCTATTTTACTTTCTATAGACACTATTATAATATCAGAGGATTTTAATAAAAATTGTTTTAGCTATCGTAAGGTAAAAACCCGACAAGTTTATTTGTGGCGTGGTCTTACGAGATGCTCTTGTTTTCAAAGGATTTTTGAAACTTTAATAATCAATTGGATGTGATTTTCTCACGCTGGTATTCCAGACTGACTCGGGTGTTATTTAACTGTAATGCTCGGGTCAGACCGAGTATTATAGGATACAGGAAATGTTGTGGAGCTAAGGAGACGAGCAGGATGACGATACGTACTCTCGTACTTGTATATATATGTATATTCCGTTGTTTGAGTTGTTGTGTATCCATTGTATGATATTGATGTGAGCTGTGATTGATGTACTCTGATGATGTAATATATAAACAGAGATATTTGATTTTTAAGTATAAAAATTATTTATCATCTATTATAGTTTATTCCGCTGCGATGGTTAGATTCTATTACTGTTTCTATTTTCTTCTTCTACCTCTTCTTCTTAACCCAAATGGTTCGTATTTTTGTACAACTTGAGTTGATTTAGGTAGAATAGTGTTGACTCAAGGGGTATGGATTTGCGGGCTGTTACATAAATGGTTGATCAAATCAAAAGAAATCTTTATACAATATCATAACAAACTTTTTACAAAAGTGCATTTGATCATCCTTAACTTTTAAGGACATCAAATTAGTTACACTTTATGTAAACTTATCAAATTGGTATTTCAATGTTCGAATTCTTAGTTCTATCTTATAGTCTTTAATCCAATGTTACATTTAACACAACAAAATCGAAATTGTAATCAATTGTATTGAGTGCACGATCTCATGCTACAATTTACTTGCTTATTTCGAATGAACTAGTTTCATTTAGGTTTTGTACATTATGAATTGCGATCGTTCAATATATAGCATTTATATGTGATCGTATATGGATTAAATATTTATGTTCTTTTATTGCACTTAAAATTCCAAACTCATTAAAGGCAATACATGGTCTCGGGCAAATAAACACGTAAACGACTAAGTTACGACTGTATTTAGCAGTTCTGTAATTAGACGCTTGCATAAGTCAACATGAAAAAAAAATATTGGTAAGTATATTTTATATTTCTATTTGTTAATATTAATTCAGTTTATTTTTATATTCTAATTAATAAACATTTTATCAATTTATATTAATTACACAAAGTTATTATAACGACCTGATTTTTCGACGTCAGAAAATAACATCAATACGTCCACTGTATCACATGGCGAACAATCGAATGCCGAAAAACCAAACCATTAGGGTTAAAGAAGAAGGAGGTAGAAGAAGAAATAGAAACAACATCAGAATCTCACAAACGCAGTGGAACAATATGTAATAGATAAATGACTAATCTTTAAACAAAAAGAACTATATCTTTTTATTCATTACATCATCAGAGTTCAACAAAATTCATAGCATACAATTAGACAGTTATCATAACCTGTCCTCACAAAACTGACTATGCAGTTAATCAAACACAGCGGAATATTCATCAAATACGTGTGATACATCTCGCCATCCATCTCGTCTCCTGAGCTCCATAACATCCTTTTCTGCATCTATAATACTCGGTCTGACCCGAGCATTATAGTTAAATAACACCCGAGTCAGTCTGGAAAACAAGAGTAAGATAACACACTTAATTGGATTACTAAAGTTTTCAAAATCCTTTGAAATCAAAGGTATCTCGTAAGACCACGCCACAAATAAACATGTTGGGTTTTTGCCTTACGATAACCAAAACATTTTTATCAAATCTGTCTGATATTATAATAGTGTCTATAGAAAGTAAAATAGATTCTAGTTGAAATGCTTGCTTCTCACATTTTAGCAATTGTTGGGCATAATCATAACCGTACAGACGCTTATTAGAGATTGGATTCCACACAATGGCAGGGCTACTGGGGTAACGCCCATCACAGTACGTGGTCTAGATCACCGCACCGAGGATCCACCCTGATCCCCTGCTACACAAGACTGGAATTACCCCTTGCTGGATATTCCGAATAAGATCACCCCACAGTTAGGATTAGCAACCGCCCACACTGCTGAATAAAAGGGAAATCTAGACACGGATGACCTTACCCTAATTGGTTGCTAGCCACTTAGCCTTGCGTGCACCTCCCCTGTTATAGCCATTCCCGATTGATGAGGCTCAAGGCTATGTGTTACCTTTTTAGCATATATTCACTTAGAATGCTCATCGTCCTCTTGTCGATGTTCTGATGGCATTCATCCATACAAGTGGGTTCCGGGTCCGAACAGAACCGAAGGCACTACTCCTACTACATCCATTTTGGAATCATCTTCAGGATTAGTAGCGATTAGCCCTTGCACTTCACTGCTCCATCTTCGACTCCAAGCTCTTGTTTTCCTCACGAAAACATTCAAACCAGATCGGAGTGGCTTTCTGGAAATTAATCCCGATCTCAGTCTTTTCGAAACGATCAGTATATTTGCCAATATTAATAGTTGGTTATTTAACTATCAAATAACATCCACAAACAACCATCAGATTTAAGTAATTTTCCAAATTATTTATTTCAAAATATCTTCGCAAGATATTTTCTATATTTCAATCCTTTGAAAATAGTTTTCAAATCACTACCTCTCTCGCGGAATAAATTCCATCCAATTGTTTTATTTCCACTGAAAACCACTATGTCTTAATACTTAGATTTTAAAATAATTTTAATCACTTTACCCAAAATATATACTTTAAAATATTTAATATAAAAACTGCTTAAAGCACTTTACTTAAATACTAATTATGAAACTTTATAATAAATTCTTATGTAAAACTTAAGCCAAAGCTAATTTTTAAAATAAAAGTTATTCTATAAGGTACAAATATTAAATAATTATATTTAATTGACAATACTAGTTAAAACCCCTAAAATAGTTACATCTACAATAAATATTATTTTAAATTTTTTAAAACAATTTAAGAAAATAATTTTTCCAAAAACATTATTTTTAAAATCAACTTTAAAACTTTTAATTTATACTTCAAAGCTACTTTGAAAACATACTTGGCTTTCCAGGGAAAATACAGTATCCATTCAAAAATAGTCCATTTAATCAGTTAATAAATTCTTCTCGATTTATCCCAATTTACATCCCAAGTCCGTAAATTTTCTTTTCCACTCTTTTTAAAAATAAATCACCATTTATTTTTAAAACAAATTACTCATTCCTTTATAAATTCCCATTGTGAATTTATACTTTCAAACATCCACCGATATCTTATTTCATTTTTATAAACCCAGTTTATAAATTCCATAGTATCATTTTCCTTTAAGCACAGTTTCAAACACTTAATAAATTTTCAAATCGATTACCAAAATTTACTTCATTTTAAAAATAAATTCCTTTACTTACTAAATTTTATTTCAAAAATCATTAATTTCAGATTCTACTCCTTTATTATGATTTAAAATCTTTTTAAACTAAAAATACCAATTTCATACCTTTTCCAAAATTCTTCTTATCTCATCCAACTATTTTAAAACTTAATTTTAAAAATAAATTCTTTATTCTTTTAATTAATACCACTTAATTTTATAAAAATTAATTTATTTCCATTTATTCAAAGTCTTCTTTTTTCCATATGCGGAATTTATTTATTAGAATTTAAAAAATCAACTTTTATCCTTTTCCAATTCATTCTTTAATTTATCCAAATTCTCTGTAATTATTTTTCTTAAAATTCCCTCTTTTATTTTTCCTTTAAAAATTCAATCTTTATATTTTTGATATCTCAATATACCCAAAATATATTCACTCAAACCATAGCATTCAATATTTTCAAAACCGATATAATCAATATAATCTATCATAGATTATGAAATAAAACATGGACTATAAAAATAAATTCCACTACTTTGAGGAATCCAATTGGATCCCTTCAACCTGTTTTCCTGCATCCACAGATGTTGGTCGATAAATAAAATACCAATCCCATTTTGAGGTGGAATATCGCGGTGTAAGGGTCATTCGCTATTATGCGGGGTGCATAGGGTCTCATTTGATATATAAAAAAAGTAATCCATATGAGTGAGATTAACTCACCTT
The DNA here is from genome assembly GCA_030765085.1 of Allium cepa. Classification (NCBI taxonomy): domain Eukaryota; kingdom Viridiplantae; phylum Streptophyta; class Magnoliopsida; order Asparagales; family Amaryllidaceae; genus Allium; species Allium cepa. The sequence continues at coordinate 692,785,014 of CM060935.1, read as the reverse complement.
TGCGTTTTGTTTGCAATCCACTCTGATCTTGATTTGGTTTCTTCACGATTTAAGACCTGTGCTCTATGCTGTCTAAACTGCCGCCTCTGCTTGTCAAGTGGATCCTCACCACAGCAGAGCATAGTAGGACCCATGCCTACTAGAGCTACCACAGCATGAGCCCCAATCACCACTCCAGCCGCCACAGCAGCAGCCATAGACGCCACCAGACAATACGCAGCGCTCCTGGTAGCACATCTCATCACTCTCCTCTTCTACACCGCACTCCTTTGTCTTGCATCAAGCAGTCTTTTCAAATCGAGAAAAGACCTCCTAATCCCATCAAAACTGACCTCATTTCTTAGAAACGGACTCACATTTCCATCAAACTCTCAGAAAACACCCAAGGCCCACTCGCACTGCGACTGCTTCAATCCTTCGTTCCCAATTATGTCCAAATGTTCCACAATCGATGCATAAATGCTCACAACTTGTTCGACGCTTGCCTTAGTGAAAGAAACATGCACCATGCTTCCTCGCTGCTGTCAAGATAGCCGGAGACACTTCTGGTTAACGGAGTGAATGTAGCAGAATCTAGGACCTCACGAATCGAAGTTCTATCAGGCTGCAAAATGCTCTCGATCACATTGATTGATTCGGATTCGTGGTGGATTTTTCGCCATACTTCGTTGTAGGAGTCGGTCATTAGTGAGATTTTATATTGGATGTTGATTGTGTGATTTGGGGATATTTGTGAACTGCTATTATTTCGAGATAGAATTTGATTTTCTATGAATGGGTAACTGGGGGAGTTGAGAATGGAGTTCGGGAGTTGTCGCTATCGAGATTAAAGCAGGGCATGTGTTTGTTTTTACAGGTTAATAATTGTTTTTGTTTTGATTTTTAAATGAAGAAAACTATTAATCATTTTGACAATTGTAGACCAAGGTCCCCTTTAGCTTACAAATGTCCAAATGCATTTATATATTTATTTTCACAATTTTTTTAATTTTAACTTGAGTTATTACTACTTTAAATTCTTAATTGTATATATGTATATATATTCCTATCTTCAATATTTTAAAGGTAAGAGTTTAAATTTAAATCGTTTTGAAAATGCAACTTAAAATTTTCGAACTTCTATCGGGGAGTGCCGCTAGGCATTCATAATGTTATACCCCTATTCCATAAGCAATGAAAAAGATTTCGAGTCCTAACTCGATCTATCAAGAAGATAGCTTTTTGGACCAATTATTTTATTCAATTTTTTATTTAGATTTTAGCGCGTTTATCTATTGTACGATCACATGACAACTCCAAACACTATGAAAATTGAAATTCGATAATAATACACTATTGCGAATCCAATGGAACAGGTTTCATTGAATTCCGAGACTGTGCCTCGGACGGCTATTTTAAATATCGATTTAAACGATGTATTTTCAAAACTCAACAAAACACTTCCAAATTCAATTCTAAAGCTTTCATTATCTTCAGCACTATTAATATAAATTTTATAAGCCTTTGAAATATTTTTAACAAGCCTTGAATTCCCGATTCAGCAATTTACCCAATTTCCAATTATTAAATTCAATAATTTAATTGCCAAATAAATAGTGATATTTGAAATTCAAGTTAAACTAACTTTCAAATATTTAAAATCAATTAAATATTCCAATTTCAAATATCCAAAAATTCTGCGTCGTCACATTCCTTCCCCCTTAAAAGAATTTTGTCCCAGAAATTACTAGTTAAGAAGAATGATCCATAACCCGTTCACTATTTTCCCAGTCCAAATAGTTTTTAACAACTTCCAAAAACCCAACAGTTTAAACTTTCTAAAACAATTTTTTATTAAAGACACTATCACCCTTACTAACTTCCTAAACTCATTCATAACTTCTAAATAATATTATTTACTCAACAATTCAAATTTAAATATCAAACCAAATTTTAAATTATCAAAATTTCTCAAAATTTTCTAACTCCCTAAATTTTCGAAAAATTTCGCTAGCGTCTCCTTTGCACTGTTAGATTGGTACAACAACAAAATGCCTCTACTTGCTTCCATATTTCAAAAAAAACAAAAGGCCAAGTGGCTAGACCAAAAAATCATCAAATTTCATATGCCAATTAAACACATACCTTTTAGATGGACGATTCATATTTATCTTCTGAAATCAAAGACACCTATTTCCTTCTGTTTTAAAACACATGTACAACCTACTTAACAATAATATCCAACATTAGATTTCAAAATCATTTTATTCACTCCCTTTCAAAAATTTCATATCTATTCCATTCATGCTCGTACGATGTACCTATATCATCCGTACGCAATATCAAATCCGATCGCTCATTCGATCACATAATTTCACTTCCGAACTAGTATCGTCCACCCGACTCTCTAGTGTGGACTCAGACCTGGTTTCTTGATCAGAAACCATCATTCTCCTTATATAGCCACATACTATGATAGAGAATTTTCAAAACCAATCAAAAATCTATATACAGGGCTCGCCGTCGAAAATCGAGTGAAAAATCCCAACTCGGATCGATATAACTATATCGAAATTCTATGCTTGAATCTGGATCAAATCGTTATGCGAATAAAATAATATATGTACATCCTATGTATTTATCTCAATTGATCATTAGTTATATCAATTCTCTTTTTATTCACATTTATTTCAATTTCTATTAGTTATCACTTCACATACCCTTATTAAACCTTCATTTCCATATTTACTTAGTATATTTTCCCAATACCAAATTTTACTTAAAAATTTTACCATTTCTTCTTAAGTTTATTATAAATATTCTGTACACTTTAATATTTATTTAACTAAACCACCTAAGCTCATATCCATTTCCATCTAACTTAAATTTTCAATTTCATTTGAATTCAATTTACCTTTCATTTTAAATATTGAATTCTATTCACATTATCTCAACCCATACTTAATTAACCATTTCTCTAATTAGTTCCACTTACTAATTTATTTAAATCTCAATGGATTTTATTTCCAATCTTTAATTATTTTTTGTCCACTTCGAATCAATTCTACAGCTTCACTTTACTTAACCCAATTTAAATTGAATTCAAGTATTCCGTTCAAGTTCTATTTACTTACAATTTAAATTAAATATCATTCCAATTTTTCATTTTCAATTCATTTATTTACAAATGTAAATTCATTTGTTCATTCACAAATTTATTTCCTACTTATTAAATTTTTATTTCAATGTCTATCCCATTTTAGCTTACTTAGATTCATTTCCTCAAGATTTACTTCATTTAACTTGATTCAGTTATCTTATATTTAAATTCAAATTTTAAATTTCTATAAGTTTCCCAACTTATTTACATTTCACACTTATTTTAATTTAACTCTTTCTTCAAATTAAATTTTATCCCAAATTTTTTTTTCAAATTTTTGTAAGTTATCAAGCCCATTTATATTTCTATAAACATTTTTAAACAAACTTCCAGAGTTTAAACAATTTCTTAATATTCAAAAACATTTTTGAAAACATATATACCCAAACCAAATTATTCCTTGCATTCCAAAATAAAACCCAATTTTTTGCAAACAAACACCAATTCAAAACATTTTGGCAGTAATTCCTCCCTTAGAAACTCGAAAATGAACATCCATGATGCTGCAGTCATCACCGAAGTTATTTTCCAGCGACCGAAGTGAGTTTAATGCTTTTACCTATTTAAAAACATTTCCAAATATTTATAATTCCAAATCTCACTGGCTTTCATTCCAAATTCAAAAATATTTAAGAATAATATCACCATTATTCCTCTAAAATCTTTGAAAATCCTTTTCAAATCCAAAGAAATTAAATTGTCCCAAAATTTCAAAATTCAAACCCCTTCAATTGATATTCAAACATTACTCTGGAATTTTTTTATTTCATTTTCAACTATAAATCATATTTATAATTCGCATTTACAAATTATATTTTATTATATGAATTTATTTCCTAGTCTTTTGGTCAGGATTTCAATTTCTTATTCAATTCTCATACAACAACAATAATAATTTAATATTATCACTTCCTAACAACCAAGAATCCATATATATATCTATAATAATTTCTGAATTTTTTTCCTTTTATACTTAAAAATAATTATGAGTAAAATTATTTCATTTACCCACTTTAAAAACAATACTATATCGGTTTATCTTGTTTAAGAGTATAGAAATCCCTATCGATATGGTTGTACTTTCGGTACCGACCAGAATTCATAAGCACTCAACCGATAAGTCAACACAATATAAAAATAATTTTTATATTCACTAACAAATACGCGCCCATATCTATTAATACACTCAAACTCATTCTAGAGTACAACGGACTCTATTTCTAATGAGTAATCCCCACCAGAGCCAAGGTTCTTGCTTAACCTCCAGCTCTGATACCAACTATAACGGGCCGAGCCAGTGGCGACCAGTAGGCTTTTCAACCATCCCAAACCCACCGTGGTATAATTAGTGCCTCGAATTTGCTTTTACGGACAGCCTCTCGACTCGTAACCAACCCTTTGAAAATAGTTTTCCAAATTATTTATTTTAAAATATCTTCGCAAGATATTTTCTATATTTCAATCCTTTGAAAATAGTTTTCAAATCACTTCCTCTCTCGTGGAATAAATTCCACCCAATTGTTTTAGTTCCACTAAAAACCACCAAGTCTTAATACTTAGATTTTAAAATAATTTGAATCACTTTACCCAAAATACATACTTTAAAAGATTTAATATGAAACCTACTTAAAACACTTTACTTAAACACTAGTTATGAAACTTTATAATAAATTCTTATGTAAAACTTAAGCCAAAACTAATTTTTAAAATAAAAGTTATTCTATAAGGTATAAATATTAACTAATTATCTTTAATTGATGATGGTAGTTAAAACCCTTAAAATAATTACTTCTATAATAAATATTTATTTTAAAAAATTTAAAACAATTAAAGAAAATAATTTCTCCATAAACATTCTTTTTAAAACCAACTTTAAAACTTTTAATTTATGCTTAAAAGCTACTTTGAAAACATGATTGGATTTCCAAGGAAAATACACTTTCCATTCCAAAATAGTCCATTTAATCAGTTAATAAATCCTTCTCGATTTATCCCAATTTACATCCCAAATCCGTAAATTTCCTTTTCCACACTTTTTAAAAATAAACCACCATTTATTTTTAAAATAAATTAACCATTCCTTTATAAATTTCCATTGTGAATTTATACTTTCAAATATCCACTAATATCTTATTTCATTTTTATAAACCCAGTTTATAAATTCCATAATCTCATTTTCTTTTAAGAACGGTTTCAAACACTTAATCAATTTTAAAATCGATTACCAGAATTTACTTTATTTTGAAAATAAATACCTTTACTTACTAAATTTTATTTCGAAAACCATTAATCTCATATTTTACTCATTTATTATGATTTAAAATCTTTTTAAACTGAAAATACCAATTTCATACCTTCTCCAAAATTCTTCTTATCTCTTCCAACTGTTTTAAACCTTGAATTTTAAAAATAAATCCTTTATTCTTTTAAATAATATCACTTAAGTTTAAAAAATTTCATTTATTTCCATTTATTCAAAAGTCTTCTTTTTTCCATACTCGAATTTATTTATTAGAATTTCAAAAAAATTAACTTTTATCCTTTTCCAATTCATTCTTTAATTTATCCAAATTCTCTATAATTATTTTTCTTAAAATTCCCTCTTTTATTTTTCCTTTAAAAAATAAATCTTTATATTTTTAAATATCTCAATATACCCAAAATATATTCAGTCAAACCATAACATTCAATATTTTCATAACTGATATAATCAATATAATCTATCACAGATTATCAAATAAAACATAGACTATAAAAATAAATTCCACTACTTTGAGGAATCCAGTTGGATCCCTCCAACCTGCTTCCCTGCATCCGCAGATGTTAGTTAACAAATAAAATATCAATCCCACTTCGAGATGGAATATCGCGGTATAAGGGTCATCCGCTATTATGCGGGTCCCATAGGGTCTTATCCGCTATATAATGCGAGAAATCAATCACTCCAATATATATATATATATAACATACCACGTCCAAACTGATATTAAATTATCAATTCAAGTAAACAACCAATAATTTAAATTTAACTATTTAAATTTAAAAAAAAGTACCCCGGATGAGTGAGATTAACTCATCTTTGCTTTTTGTTTGCAATCCACTTTGATCTTGACCTGGTTACTTCACGATTTAAGACCTGTGCTATACGTTATCTCAAGTGTCGCCTTTGCTTGTCAAGTGGATCCCCACCGCAGCAGAGCATAGTAAAATCCATGCCTACCACAGCCACCACCGCATGAGCCCAAATCACCACTCAGCCACCACAGCAGCATCCACAGGCGCCACCAGACAATACGCAGTGCTCCTGATAGCACATCTCATCACTCTCCTCTTCTGCACCGCACTCCTTTGTCTTGCATCAAGCAGCTTTTTCAAATCCAGAAAAGTCCTAATAATCCCATCAAAACTAACCTCATTTCCTAGAAACAGATTTACATTCTCGGAAAACACCCAACGCCCACTCGCACTGCGACTACTTTAATCCTTCATTTCCAACTATGTCCAATAGTTCCACAATCGGTACGTAAATGCTCACAACTTGTTCGACGCTTGCCACAGTGAAAAAAACATGCACGGTGCTTCCTCGCTGCTGTCGAGATAGTTAGAGACACTTCTGGTTAACGGAGTGAATGTAGCAGAATCTAAGACCTCACGAATAGAAGTCCTATCAGGCTGTAAAATGCTCTCGATCACGTTGATCGATTCAGATTCGTGGTGGATTTTTTTCCATATTTCGTTGTAGGAGTCGGTCTTTAGTGAGCTTTCGTATTGGATGTTGCTTGTGTGATTTGGGGATATCTGTGAACTGCTGTTATCTCGGGATAGAATTTGATTTTCTGTGAATGGGGTAACCGGGGGATTTAAGAATGGAGTTTGGGAGTGGTTTTTATTGAGATTAAAGCAGAGCATGTGTTTGTTTTTACGGGTTAATAATTGTTTTTGTTTTGATTTTAAAATGAAGAAATTTTTTAATCATTTTGACACTTGTAGACTAAGGTTCCCTTTAGCTTACAAATGTCCAAATGCATTTATATATTTATTTTTACATTTTTTTCATTTTAACATGAGTTATTGCTACTTTAATGTATTAACTACACACACACACACAGAGAGACTTATCTTTAATGTTTTAAAAAGGTAGAGTTTAAATTTAGATCATTTTGAAAATGCAACTTAAAATTTTTGAACTCCTGTCGAGCCGTGTCGCTAGGCGTTCATAATGTTATACCCCAATTCCGAAAGCAATGAAAAAGGTTTTAAGTCTTAACTCGATCGTATGGAGAAGATAGCTTTTTGGATCCAGTTATTTTATTGAATTTTCGGTATAGATTTTAATGCGTTTATCTATTGTACAATCACATTACAACTCCAAATACTTCGAAAATTGAAATCCGATAATAATACACTATTACGAATGCAATGGAACTCGCTTCATCGAATTCTGAGATTGTGCCTCGGAAGGCTATTTTCAAATATCGATTTAAGCGATATATTTTCAAAACTCAACAAAAAAATTCCAAATTCTATTCTAAAGCTTTCATTATCTTCAGTACTATTAATTTAAATTTTATAAGCCTTTGAAATATTTTTAGCAAGCCCCGAATTCCGATTCAGCAATTTACCCAATTTCCAATTATTAAATTCAATAATTTAATTGCTAAATAAATAGTGATATTTGAAATTCAAGTTAAACTAACTTTAAAATATTTAAAATCAATTAAATATTCCAATTTCAAATATCCAAAAATTCCAGGTTGTCACATTTATCAATGCATATTATTATAATTTATATAGCAGATGTTCTTACATTACGAGAAAGGTTAGATGTCAATAAAATTTAAATTCAATCTTAATATCTAAAATATCTAATGTTGACTTAGTATAATACTTTGAATTTCAAATTTAGATCTATGGAAAATATAATATCTTTAATAATTTAAAATAAATCTATATATAGATTATAAAAGTAGTTTGTTACTAAAATTATAATTATTTTCTTCAACTCATAAATAATTTAAAATTGCATAATAAATTAAAAAATACATATTTATTGCAATAAATATAATATTAAAATGATATATTATGTATTTAATTCTTTTCGGCAATAACAAAATTTTAAATTCAAATTAATGAAATATATATTTAAATATTTATATATGAATTAATATTGACAATACATTAAATCAGTAAGTATAAAAACATTAAAACATATATATTAGTAAATATATACGATAATGTTTTTTTAAAATCCAAAACCTATGTTATATGTTATTTATTTTTTAAACTTATTTAAAACATATTACATCAAACAATAATTAGAAATAGTTATAAATTAATATTAATATTTAAATATTATAAACAAATAATTTATTTACAAAGCATGGTCGAAAATAATGATTCACTTCCAATGCTTCAAGTAACTATGTTGACTTGATGATTGCTTTTCTATGATTTAATTATAATTAAAGTGAAGTATCCATATTGAATCTTAACATTATTCTTAAGTTAGGAGAAATGTGTAACATCGTCATTTTGAGATTTCCTATTTAACCTTAGTTGTTATTAACCAGTAGGAAACTCTCAAGTGAGTCATTCCATAGCCATTCAATAAAAATGAGTATGTAAAGACTTGGCGCCCCCATACAACCATGAGTAATACACTGCCCAATATTTGGAGAGCGTTACATACCCTGCCTCAATGGATGCATAAATATCCTTTCTTGAAGCATCTTGACCACCAGGGATATTTTGAAATAATATGTTATTCTATGTTATGATAATTTTCTCCCGTTACAATACTTTGTAACAAGTATCGCATAACATATTATTTAAGAATGTTCTAATTAATATAATTAATTTAATTATCTAATTAATAATATCACTATATAACAAAGCATATAATAGAAATCAAATACCTTTAGTACAAATGATATTGATTGTAGCGTTAGGATTATGTAAAATATTACATAATTACCCCTAATCTCTAAATGTGCTGACTAATTTACATTATGTACATAGGTTTAGTAGACTAAAACTAAATCAACTTTATGTAAGTATAAATGCAGTTATAAAAGATCTCTGAATGCCTATTTCCATGTACCAAGAAACAATTGTTGTTTCAAGAAACACTACCTTCATGAAATAGAAAATTTCCTTATGAAATTATCAGTAGCACAATTGACTTGGGTATGATGCAGAGACTCAAACATAGAAATTGATTACATAAGATGAAATTAATGAAGCTTAAAATGGACACAGCTCATTAGAACGTCTAACAAGAATTCTCACACATTAAAGAGAAACCATGTGCTTCTTATCAATACCTAGAAATAAAATTGTTCGTAACAATAATTTCCTCAATTTTCAACAAGTCACGAGGAGTATAGACTCTTTTATATGGTGTGATTCTTTAAACGCCAAGTACATTATCAAAATATAATCTTGATAGTTGTATCCAAAGGGATATGACCCATCAGCCATAAGTGCATCTTCAAGAAAATCAATGCAGTTGGAATTATATTAAGCGAAGTTAATAGGAATTGACTTCATAGATTTCAAATATTGAAATTAGTGAAGTAATTTTGTTGGTCAACATGCTTCTGTCTATTCAAATTCTACATGCAAGTATTACACAATTTGATTTTGAGTTTTGGCCCATTAATCTTGAAAAAGAACTTCTACATAGCGATTTAGAAGTGATAATTTGCACATAAAAGCCAAATTGTCTCAAAATCAGTGGGAGAGATAACACGATTTGTAGGTTTTGGATATGATCCAAAAGCGTTTACAACAATGGCTCCTGATAAGCATCAGAAATAAACAAGTATTTTGATTAAAAAATATCAAATAATTTGATTTTTAGTCAAGATACGAAGGAAACATGTGTTTATAAGATAGATTATTAAGATGTACTAAAATATTTCTAAAACTATAAGTTAGGATGTTGGGATTGTCCCAAAGGATTTACATATACACTATATTGAAATGTTTAATGTGGAGCATATAAGATGTATTCATTTTGCATCGATGGTAGGAATTATCATATATGCTATGTTGTCCACTATATGGCTATTCGCTTACATAATTGATGCATTAAGCGAGTATTAAATCCAAATTATGGTATTTAGACTCCTTTTGACAAACGTACTCCTTATGAAGAAGTTCAGATTTGAACTTCATAGGAGATATAGAATATGATATGTCGATCCTAAATTCATATTCAACATTAGTTAAGGAGCTTGACCAATTCAACCAATATTCAAACACATCGCTGTGAATAGCACCGTAATAAAAGGAAGTATGCATAAATGCATAAATTTTTATCTGAGCTAAGGGTGATAGTAACAACCCACCCCGAAAAAGACCTAATTTTTTATCCAGAAAAGGCTCATCGAACATTAGACCCGTTCCAAAGCTGGTGGTTGGTTGATAAACTTTTACAGAACATAGAGCTACCTATCTATACATTCAAAATCTCATTATGGATACAAAAAATATACTATCAAAAACAACATCTTGTTTATAAAAACTCAAGTTTTAGAAAAATATAACATAATACAACATAACAACCTCAAAATATCCGTAGTGTAATATCGTAAAATATAACATCACCATGTCTAAATGGGTACTTCAAAAATATAAGAATAACATAAGTAGATAGGTAAATAACTACCATAAGACTCCTTCTTCGCCTTCAACTCCTAAAATTTGCATCATCTTCTCTAATCTGTATTGTAATAAGAAAGGAGTCAGAACAACAATGTTTGGAGAATAAAAATCTTAAGTCTACCCATATTAGTACTTGAGAAATATAATTTAGATAAGAATATGTCTTATGTGTCATAACTATATTTTTTATAAATACCTTCAAATGTAGGCCCGAAGGCTTTACGAGTCCAATCCTATAACTTACAATTTTCTAACCAATCTCTATAACTCACTTTCAGTTGTAGGACCAAGCCCATTCCCAGTCCCATGTATCTATTGTCAATCATGTCCTAACAATGTGAAAGAAAGTACCTAGGCCACTTAATACCTTTTTAAGGGAAATTTAGCAAACTCTAGAAATTTAATACCTATATCTTAGGCAGGTCCCCATCGTTTAACAAACAACCCAAGACGGACCCCTCACTAGTACAAATTAGCTAACATCGCACAGAAGCTCATTAGGCAACTTATGTGATGACCACCTTTCTTAACCCTAGGAATGACACGTAGATGTTCGTTTTCCATTGCCCAAGCATTAGAATGATGAATCATCATGGGTGAAAGTAAAGAACAGAATAGAAAACCTCACAATGGAACTGTAAATAAATCATAATGGTCCATAGTACATCAGGTTACTCCTTAACAGGGATTTATCAGAGTTACATAAAAGTACTACAAATCAGCTTAGGTAGTTATAACATTCTACTTTTACAAATACCAAAATAAAATACACTTGCATAACAAGATAATACAGCGAAATAGATAACAAAGAAGATGAAATTCTTCTGCTCAGATGTCGTCTTCAAAAGAGCCCTCAAACGACCACGCCGTTGAACACAGAACAGGTTTACTCCCATATAAATCAACAACCAAACATAAAGAATGGATAAATAATTAAACACCATGAAGAGTGGTTAAATCTTCCCAATGCAAATAAGGGAATAAATTTGAAGGTTCGAATCAAATAAGAAAAAGAATATCTCTAACAAATGACTAGGAAAGTGCACCACCCTTGAAATATACCTCTAGTAATATACTTCTGAGAAGCTCATATACTCCATGACACTTCTTGGAAATGTACCAGTCGGACCCTGCCATACTTTATCGAGTATCCAATACTTTAAATCTAAATGCAAAAATAAATCCAATCTAGATGAGAAGTAAAAGTACCCTAATGGGAGCAACCCTATATAGATGGACGTCCTTTCGCACTTTGGGTTCAGTCATTTACCGACAAAGGATAACTGTTATCCCGCTTTTTGGCAAAGCCGTGATACCAAAAGATTGATCGAAAGCAAAAGACGGTTCACCTCAGAGATTGGTTGTACTTCACTTCGCTATGGATATCGATGAATTTTGTCCGAACCCGGATCAGGCCACAACTGATAAGACATGACAAGAAAAGCTGTAGAAGCCAGCGTTTAAAGTTTCAAGTCAATACGAGTTCGTATGCTCAAGATATGATGGTTTCAATTTGAGAAAGATAGCCCCTTGTTCGGTTCGAACCCATAGGGTACCCATGGTTCGAATCGATGGCCAGAGGTTATGTTCGAACCCATTGCTTCGAAACCATCTGCTCCGAACCCATCCGGTGTCCTTGCTTCGAATCCATGAAGTTCGAACCCACTCAGTATCCTTCCTTCGAATCCATGAAGTTCGAACCCATCATCCTAGCAGTAGTTCGAACCCACGAGACATAGCCGTGCCTCGAGTCCAGCAGCCATCATGTACTTCGAATCGATTGCATTCGAATCCATCAGCATGTTCGTATCCATGACTAGAACACTGTTTCATATCCATCAAATGGGTCGCGTCTTCGTATCCATGAGCTTCGTATCGATCGCGCCAGTGCCTAGTTCGAATCGATCGAACCCATCACGGGGCTTCAGTTCGTATCCATCACATGTATCGAGGCGAACTTACCATCGATGCGAAGGAGGCCCCCTCTCCTCGATTCGAACTAGGCAGATGCAGGTCAACACGAGACTTACGTAGTTGATTGATTCAAACTATGCAACGGCCACTGATACAAACGAGGCGAAGAACATGGGTGCGAAGCGGTCAACTCGGAGATAAAACAGGATCGATGCGAGGAGTGCGCGCCACGTCATCAGAGATTCACATGACCGATCGATTCGAAGGGGATGGATTCGAAATGATGGGTTCGAATGCAACAGCCCTCACGAAAAACCACAACTTGAATCGATCATATCTCCTAAACCACTGATCCAAATGCAACCAAATTTTCACAGTAGCTTCCATACAAGGTAAAGATTGTTCCTGCCAAGTTTCAGCTCGATTGGACCATTTCTTGATGGGTTCGAAATGACTTCGAATCGATGTCAGATCGAGACGAAACTTGGTGGGGTCGGTCACGTGGGCCCACTCACGTGCCAGAAGAAGTCTCCCGAAGTTTGAGCGAGATTTGGGCCCCCAACGCCTATAAATAGCACCCTGAAGCCTTCAGAAAAGAGGATCTTCGGAGAACTTCTGCCATTGAACACCAAGACTCTGCCGGATTCAAATCTATTCATCAGAATCACTGTTGTGTTCAGATTTCAAGGCTATTATCAACTGTAATCCGTTGTAATCGATTTAATCAAGCAAAGCAATAAAGAGAAAACCTTCAAAGTGGACGTAGGCGCGAACGCCGAACCACTATAAATCCTGTGTTTGTGATTGTTGTTTGTGAATTACTGTGATTTGTTACTTAGAGCTGAATTCTATATTGATTGTTGCTGAGTTCTGTGTTGATTATTATCAAGTTGAATACGTAAACGGGTGCTTTCGTGATATTGGGTGTTTGTGACCAATTTTGGCGCAAACAATAACAAAGCTCAACGGAGCAACAAATCATCTTAGAATGATGGTAATATGAAGCTGAAGTAACCGATAGCTGAGGAACCAACCATTAAGGATATAAAACGATCATATAAGGAAATAAGTCTTGTATGATTACAACCACTCGTCAAATTCAAACTTGCACTATTTCTTGGTTTAACAATAATATCGGATGAATCAGAGTAGTGTTACCTCAAAGTCACGTCCCATGATTATTCTTAACTTTTGAAATAGCACCAAGTCTACTTCTTCGATATCTAGTACTAATTATACAAATAAATACTTTCCATACAAGTGAATAGCTTTTAAGGAAATTAATCCATTTTCCAAAAAACAATTAAAACTTTTTCTTTTAAAAACCTGAATTCGTACTTGGCTTCACATTTCAAGTATTAGCTTTAAAAGACTTTATTATAAGATTTTATTAACTTTGAAGCATCATTAGAAAGGATTTAAGAACTTACAACATTCTTATTATGATGATTAATTAACTTAAAACTTTGTTAACTAGTTAATTAATTTACTTCAATAAGCCTTAATTAAAAAGTGTAAATCACCTTTAAAACATCATTGAATCAATTAATTAATGATATAATTAATTAAATTAATTTAATAATAATTAAGTATCATTATGTAAGAGTGATTAGTTAATTTAAAAGTTTATTTAAGGAAAAATTAATTAAGGTTAAATCGATTTATTAACTTTTAAAAGTCATTAATTAAAAAGGGTTGATTAATTTTAAAAACATCATTAATTAATAAATCAATAAATCTTAATCCATCATTATAAAAAGATTAATTACCAAACATAACATGGTAAAGAAATGAGCATACATACATGGTTATTTACAATAATACAACATATATAAAGCATTTATTTACAACAGAATTATTTAACTACTAGATTTTCATATAACCAACGGTTCGCTACTTACTTTCCAAAGCGACTAATTTTCAAGCAACAAACTGATCCAACAACCAAACCATTATAAAAACTATACAATAAGCATTTAATAGCTATAAATATGAGAATGAATATAGTTTAAACTTTTATGGTTCAAAAGTGAAAGTTTCACTCACCAAAACACTTACCGACTTTACCGAACTTTCACTAACTTCTCAAATGCAACAAGACTAAGCTTTGCTATGAAAATGGCTTGATTTAGTGGATCCTTTATGGGCTTTTAGGCTCCACCTAGAGCATATAAGGCTCGTCCATGGTGAAAATGCGGGAGTATAGGGTCTGGTTTAGTAGAGAATGATTTTTGGAAGTAAACTAAGGAGTTTTGCTTGATTTTTGGAAGTGTATTCACTAGTTTTTGATTTTGGAAATATTTTTAGAAGCCATGGAAGTTTTCATGTACATAAAGAGATAAGAATGAAGATGAAAATGAATATGTAAAGTGGAAAATGTATGGAGATGGTGGGTATTTATAGGCAAAGAAGTCGAGTATTAAATTAATTAATTTAAACATTTGAATAATATAAATGTAATCATGCAACATGGAGGACATGCCTCTCCACCACCATAAGTATACATGCACCCACCTAGGCCCCCTTTACCATGCCTTATGTCCTATTCTAGATAGTTTAGGTGATGGTGTATGAGAAGTTATCTTATGTTTTATTTTATTTTATTTAATCATAATGTATCTTTTCATGTTTATATTTAAATTAATCATGGTTATTACCATTAATATTTTACTTAACTCACCATATGATATGTGTACATATGTGTGCTTGTGTATATGAGCGATACAAAAGTGTGCACAACGTTTTCGACAACTTTCCGAGGCCGAAAAGTCAAAATTTCGGGAAACGTTTTTCGGTCACGTTTTCTATTTTTATTTGAACTATTTATTTCAGTAAACAAAATTTAAAAATTATTTTAATATCATTAATTAGTTTTTAAAATATATTTATTAGGTTATTAAAATCCATTATTTAAATATTCAAATATAAGATTAATTTATGGATCATTACAACTAAATACTTCTTTTTAGAAGAGCCGAACCCTACAGTAGCTACTTAATACCTCAAACCTGAAGTAGACCCTTTCCGAGATTTCCATCTATTGTGCCTAAATGCTATCCATGACCATTTAGCACTTCCTAATTATGGAGGAGGCCGACCCTACAATAACCACTTATTATCTCGATCTACAAAGCAGGTCATATGTATTATGGTCTGTTACCCAACTGTGACATCTCACATTAGTCCAAATATTCGTAGGCACTGGTAGCCAAATTAACTGGACAGACTTACCCTACAGAATTAGGACTAACCTTGCATCCTCCATGGGTACTTATTATAGGAAATATCTTACATCAGCCCCAAAGTCAAACCACTGCTGGCTAGATTAGCTGGTTAGACACCCCACTACTTTTGACTGATGTCGCATCCTTATAACTTAGTCATAATTTACATCTCCCAACCATACAACCATATACCTTACCGTATTCTACTAAGGATAGAGAGAAAGATTCTTTATTTCACCAGCAATCATATTCATTCTTAAATTTCATCCTATGGTGTTTTAAGGTAATAACTAACCAATTTATTACATTATTAATATGTAATTAATTACACATTATTTGTATGCTAAGACACACACACACACACACACACACATACATATATATATATATATATATATATATATATATATAACTAATATATTCCTAGGCATACGAATATTTAACTCTATGTTAATTGTTAAATGTCAAAGCATCCAGTTTATACAAGTTTAACTCCATACCATAACATATAATTAGCGGATAGGCTTATCCCAAAATAAACTTGTATAAGAAAATTGAATCAATTACCAAACTTATTTCACATCAAAATAATAGAACCAACATTAATAGAATTTACAATTCAATCTTTTACACTCCATTCAACTTTCACATATAAAATGGAAAAGGGATTCATATTTAAAAACCCTCAATCATATCAAGGAGAAGATGAGAAGTGGAATAGAATGTAAAATATTAAAATTGCAACAAATACACAAATTCTGCAATTTTAATATAAAATAATTCTGATCCCAATAACATGAGAATTGACATTTGGGGGTTTAGATTTGAAGTTTTCATGAACAAAATTCCCAAAGGCATATATCAAATCCAACCTATATTATACAATTACTAAAATTAAAAAACAAATATTTTCACTCACAAATGGATCCCATCTTTCTCCTTTGGATTTGAATATGCCTGCTATTTAATCACTTCTAAGGCCTCGTCCTTTTAAAATATACAATAATTGGATTATATATAAATTAGATTCAGAATTTCAGGTGTTGGAGGAGAATAAAATTAAGAATTGAATATAAATATCTAAAATCCTTAAACTAAAGACCTTAAGAAATTTTTGAATCATGTGGAAGGAAGAAATAGACAGAGCTCCACTTAATTCCTAATTAATTTGTGAATAAAATTAAGGGTGCTGGGCTCTTGTTTATAGTGTTTAGAATTCACCAAAACCGAAGGATTTAAGGTGGTTTATTAATATAATCTAAGCCATTCTTCGCCATATGTAACCCTAGCCACTAACACTGTATCCTTTGATTGCCCTTTCCCAAGCAATCGATCACTAGTGTCGACAAGCCCAAGGAAGGCGGTCGATTGATAGCGTGTATTTGGGAAGATTTTATTAGCCATTTAATTTGTTATTTAATTCTTTATTAACTTAATTAACATTACCATTTATTTTAACGTTTACTTAACCCCCAAGTTTCTAATTACTGCTAATTTTTAAAATTCAAACTTTGGGATCAGTTATTAATTTGAATTTAAATTCCATTTAAATTATTTTAAATTTGAAAACTTCAAACGTCAATAACTTTTCCGTTTCAGCTCCGATTTCGAAACTTTATATGTGGAAATTGATCAGAAAACCACCATGGACATAATGGTATATCTTTCATGGTCAAATTGCCGCTTTTAAAAATTTTCTATTTTACCTTATTAGTTAATTAATCTTTTATCAATTTTTATGGGGTGTTACATTCTCTACCCCTTTAAAAAGGATTTTACCCCTGAAATCCCTAAGAGGCAAACAGTGTAATGCGCACTAAGCATCCATGTTATACAACCATATTATCTACAAAACCATCTACTCAGCTAAAAGTGCAATGTGATTATGTATGTAGACATATTATTGGTGAGCTCAAACCTAGAGTGTACGCAAGGTCGTGACATATTTACATGTCTGCAAGCATCTAAACATGCATGAAGTTCTATAAAAGTGTATAAAATGAAAAGTACGGCAACCATCCCCAACCATCGAATGTAGAAACAGCGATGCGACCAAAATCTTATATTTGAAGAGAAAAAGTTTACTAGAGAAAAGCAAAGGATGAGAAGTCCTCATCTTTTTTTCAGTTTCCTATGTGCTATCCACCAGATTATCTCCTCGTTGTACTCGAACCAATCTAATTGTGTGTTGTGGCACGGGGTGCTATCAGCTCCATCTCAATGTCTACTAACTGATTGGGATCTACTATGGTGGTGATATTATGAAGCCATCTCCTCAAGTGTAAAACATGAAATACATCATGTACACCTACCAACTTATCCAGTAGCTCTACTCGATATGCAAATTTTTCTATTCTTTCCAAGATCGAGAAAGATCCAATAAACTTTGGCACATATTTCGCTGACTTACCAAATCTCATAACCTTCCTAAGAGGGGAAACTTTAACGGATACCATGTCTCCTACCTTAAACTCCAATTCCTTCTTCTTCTTATCTACATTTCTCGCGATCTTATGCGGCCTTCATTATGGAGTATACATTTTGTTTGATGATATCAAATATATTTGTATACTGATTTTTTTTTTGATGGTGTGTTATATTTTAGAAATCAAAATGTCACAATTTTGTTTCTAAGTGAATTGTCAATCAATATATATCATTTTCTTGATTTGCATGCATCACATAGAAAACAAATACGCACCTATTTTTATCTACAAAAATATATATATATATATATATATATATATATATATATATTATTTTTACTAAAAGGGAATTATTGTAAGAAAGTGCAGTAAATTTCCATTTAATATTGATAAATATGTATGGTATATAATGTGTGTCCGGTGTTGTACATTTACAGGTTTCCTTAAAAGAAACTAGTTGTAGAGAAGTTTCTTTTTTAGAAAGGGAAACAAATAAAGATCATGTGATAGAAAAGGAAATACATCATGCAATCCAAATCTCACAGTATTCCCTGATTGATTGGAAATATTCTACACTTGGAAGGATAATTGTATTATCTGATTGATTGGAAATATTCTACACATGGAAGGATAATTGTACTATCTGATTGATTAGAAATATTTATGCAACAAATATCAAAGATGGAGAATCTCTTAAACAAGGAAATAAATAAATGTTGAAGTGAGGAATATACCATAACTCAATCAGAGGCAATATATATGAGGAAAGGGAACTAAATAGAGATTAGAAGCAAAGAATTGTATACGCAATCAAACAATTGATTTTGGAAGATATAATAGAGTTTATTTCCCATTATATTCATATATTTTTTCTATATAGGGAAACAAACTATCTCATAAATTCAGACATTTCTCAATATCCTTTTCCATATATATTTGCGTACTTATATCTTCTCAGGAAGCCTATATATACTCATGTACATTATGAAGGAAAAATATCGGATATCAAGGCAAACAAAACTCAATTTTTTACACCAAGCTTCATTGCTTCAATCTCCAGCTTCATCATATTGTATATCTGATCATCTTCTCCCATACGACTAAGTACACACTTCATCAACACTATCTTGTTATCCCATTCAACCTCACAACCTCTCTCAAATTTCAACATTATATCATCCCAAAGCATCATACAACAACATCAAATTCTTGCAAGCATCACTGTCAAATATCATCAACAGTAGAACCATAACCTTCCTCACTGTTCCTTATCTTAGAAAAGACTCATCACACAAAACAGTATCAACGTAGCATACACAAGCTTAATAGCACTGCATCACGATCTTATATCCAACGACACTCATCAAGGCACGATGATGGAAAATCAAACGACGGCTTCAGACGTTGGTGGCGTTCGATTATTAAGCCTTAGGCGGGGAGTTATGGTTGCAAGGAAGAAAAAATAAAAAAGGGCACAACTAATTTTGACAAAGAAATAAAAGGAGCAGAAGTGAAGAATTAAATAGTGAGGGCCACGTGATAAATGAGAAAATGGGGGGTTCTTTTTTAATTTTGTGTAATTTGTTTTTTTTTTGTAATTTTTGAAATCTAGTTCATTTAGGATTGAGCTACGTGTTGTAGTTCAGAGATTCTGTTCTTAAGGTATTGAGTTCAGGCAGGGTTACTAGGTATAAGGTATTATATTCAAGTTAGTAGATACAAGTGTTGTAAACGTTGAGTGTATAATTCTACTGGTAACTTTTGGGGCAGCAATAGGCACTAACGGGTTAGTAGCCGAAGTTGGGTGTATCTATATGTTATTTACTTTTCGCATTTACGTTTCTGCATTATTATTCTTTTTATCTGTGAAAATTTTAAAATACCCTATTCACCCCCTCTAGAGTATATTACATGATCCTAATATTTATCCAATGCCTAAACAAATCTATCTTTTCTAAGACCTTGTGAATCAAGTTTGGTCTGGGTAGAACTTTGATGGTGATTTTCCACCAACAATTGGGTGATTTATATGGCCTTCCATATAGCACTTCAAAGAGTACCATGCTAATCATCGTTTGGTGATTATTATTGTAAACGAATTCTACTAAAGGTAAGTGTTGCTTTAAATGTCCTTGAAAGTCCATGATGAAAGTTCTCAACAAGTCATCCAAAATCCTAGTCACCCTTTTGGTTTGACCATCGGTCTGTGAGTGGTAAGCAGTGCTAAGATTTAGTGAAGTTCCTAAAGATGACTGCAAATCTCCAAAATCTGCTAGTGAATATGGGGTCCGTATAACTAACAATGCTAACTAGGATTCCACAAAGTTGAACCACCTCCTTAATGTAAATTTGCGCTAAAGATGTTGCAGTCATATTACTTCTAACCGGGATAAATAGGCATTTTTAGCGAGTCTATCTAATAGCCCAAGTAGCTTCATTGCCTTTGTTGGAATTGGGCTAGCCCATAGCGGAAGAAATGGTGAATTTAAAAAAATTTACCATTTTGAATCTTTAATGAGCCTATGGTGTCTAAATGCATATTAGATCCAATCTAATTAAACATTAAATAAAGTTTTATTTTATTTGAAATTTTTTAAAAGGAAGTTTAAGATTAATTTGGTTTAAATGTATAGCGTATCAAATACACTCAACAATTGTTTGTAAGAGTTAATTTAGGGAAGGAAACCTTTCATTTCTTTCCGTAGAAACATCTAATTAATTGAGAGTATAATAAAAATTATATGAAGAGAGAAACCTTCTATTTTCTCTCACTCTAATTAAATTGATTGGATCATTAAATGATATTAATTAGTAATTTATTCGTGACATAAAATGTAACTGTTGTCCAAATGTACTTTACTGTAAATTATGTAAGTGCAACAATCCAGATAGTGTATAGAGATGATATTTCCTACATATGTGTCTTTATTATTCGTAGTATTATTTAAAATACATATACATACATATATTTACATTTATATACAATATACATATAAATATAAATGAGATAAAATTAATTGTCACTTTTATAACTCAAAAGGTTAGCTATTTTGAACCTAGTTTCAAAACTAACAGTTTTAAGATTAAAATTATGATTTACATAAAAGTCCATCATATAAATTCAATTCAAATTATATATATATTCTATGTATGTAACGATCTCGTTTTCTAAGCCAATTTTAAATTGGTAATTAATATAAATTTTTGAATTTAATTGTGAATTAATTAGAATTTGAAATTTTCCAAAGTAAATAATATATGTGGTTTATTTATATATGTATACAAATTTATTTTAAATTGAATTTTTGATTTGAAACTCAAGAAATATATTTTAAAAATGTAATGGATTTGAAAACACTATATTTTAAATTAATAAAAATTTGTTATGATATACATATGAAATATATATTTTGAATTTGATATAAATAATTTTCAAAAGTTGTTTAAAGATAAATTCCATATTTTATAATATACATATGTGTGTTTATTTATTAAAGTGTAATTAAGTTTTACAATCAATTTCTTTAAAAGTTATAAGTATATGTGTGTGTGTGTGTGTGTGTGTGTGTGTATATATGAATATAAAACCTATGTAACTAAATTGGAAAAATACATAAAAATATAAATACATGAGAATTTACAAATGTAAACCATGTAACATGAAAATACAAGTGTAAAGAAATTACAACATACTTTAAACATTTGTAACAACTATACAATACAAATTGACATTTGTAAACAAATTGAAACATGCAAAATACAAGTGTAATTCATTTATTTCAAGAAATTAAACAAGTATCATTTTCTTTTTATATTGAAAAATTAAAAAAAGAGAACAAACCTATTTATACACAACTATTCTCCTTCTCCTTCATTGGTGTTCATATTTTTCAAAATCCACAAATCAGAAATTAAACAGAAAATCAAAAAAAAATCAAAACAAATATATTATCATTTTAGGTCAAAAGTAAGTTAATGATCAAACTCAAAATCAAGCCAAGACCAAATTCAAAAACAATCTTTCAAAATCTGGAAAAATCTGAAAACAGATTCCAGATCAAACAAGAAAACCTGGAAGCAAGAAGATCAACATTATCTTGAACTAAATCAAGTAGTAGATTAAATAAAGCTTAAAACCAAATCAAGCATCAGATCAAAGATCAAAGTTTTCAAACTCAAAACATTTCCCAGGCTCAAGTTTTTTTTCTCTGTTCTCTGCTTAATCAAAATTTCCAGGTGACCAACCCTCTTTATATCTCAAACCTGCTTATATTTTGATTGTGTGTGGTAAATACCTGATGCTTGTGATTGAAATCATGATATGAAGTATGTTGTATGAATGTGAATATATCTGCATGTGTATATATATGTGTAGATTTGAGTATGCATGTCGGTATAAATATATAGGTATATATATACACATACACATCCCTGTTTTGGTATCTGCAGGTTTAAATCAAGCTCAAAAATTTGATTTCTCTTTATACAATCAATATTAAGCTATGATCTTTAAAGAAGAGATGACTGAAAGACAGTAACATTTTTTTTAAAAAATAAATTCAAGTACTTAAGTTAAATATTTATTTCAAAAAAAAAGACAAATAACAGTAATGATCTAAAATAGGTCCAAAATCAAATATCGGATTTCAAGTTCTAATCATAGGAATGAATTCGTATTGAAAAACGATGATTTTTAACAATCATTTCAAAATTTCAAGCTTATATTTGAAGAGAAATTGCGAGTTGATCAGAATTGGCTTTATCGTCAATTCTCGGCGATCGACGAAGAAATAATCGTCGTAGTTGTTGCTGGAGGCAGAGGGAAGGACAAGGATCGATGGAAAAATGGTAATGGAATTTATTGATCGTCGTGGTGGCGTATGGACGTCAAGATAGTGTTTTAGTGCCCAGTTTTGTTGACATTGGTTCTCGGGTTCATACGCCGACATGGGTGGATCGGGTGCTACCGCAACGGGGGATCGAAGCATTGATGAGTGGCGCTGCTCTAATCGAGGTGGTGTGGTTGCTGGTGGTAGGGATTGTCAGCATGAGGAGGATTTGGTTGATCGGTTGAGGTCCAGGAAGATGCTCGATTGTTCGATCTCAAATCCCGGTCGAGTTCGTCGACCTGGGTGGTCAGGAAGCTCGTATAAGTTGTCGTCGACTGGTCGAAGGTCGGAGCAGTGATCGTAGATGATTGAAACGGCTGTACAAGTGCACGAATTATCACCTATATCAGGTGAATGTTGAGGTATTTGGGAAGAAGGGAAGTTGCTCGGGTTGGTCTCGGGGATGATTTCGTGTTGGCTCGAAGTAATGAAGCAAGAGAAATAACTCGTGTCTATGGTTGGATTTGTTTCGAGATGGTCTCAAGTATTTGAAGTTGCAGTTTTAAATTTTAAAACAAATCAAATTTTAAATTATACAATATTCTTAACCCATTGTTTTTAAATAATAAATGTCTAAATTAATTTTTTGGGATTAGGAAAGGTTTTAAATAAATTACTTTAAATCTATTAAGTTTAAAATGTTTTTAATATATATATGTATCCTTTATTTTAAAGTTTATTTTAAATAAATTTAATATTGTAATTATATAGTTAATTGGGGAAATGAAATGATTTCAATTATTGATTAACTTAAATATCTTTAGTTAATCCATGTGTTAATGAATTGTTTTAAAAGGTTTATTAAATAAGCTTGAATATAATTAAAAGATTAATAAAGATAAATGGTTTATCTTTAAATTTAATTAAGGTTTGAGAAATTAAGAATAATTAATTAATTAATTATAATTAAGGTTAATTAATTAATGAAAATAATTATGGGATAATTAATTACTTAAGGATTAATTACTTAATGTAAGTAATTAAAAGATAATTAATGATTAAAGTTTAGTTGATTGATAATTAAAGAATAATTAATCAAGTGAATAAGGATAATTTCTTAACATGATAATTAATTATTTAAGAATAATTAATATAATTAATTAAGGATTAATTAATTAATAATTGAGGATTAATTAGTTAATTAATTAAAGGATAATCAATTAATTAAAGGATAATTAATTAATGATTAAAGGTGAATTAATTAATGATCAAAGGTTAATTAATTTATGCGATTAATTAGAAATAATTAATTACGGAATAATTAATTAAGGATAATTAATTACGATAAACAATTAAGGTTGATTTATCAATTTCATTGATTAATTAATGTTAATTAACCAGGATCGATAATTTATTCATAAGTAATTAATCTGGTTTAAATTAATTATAATCATGTAATTAATTAATTTTCTTATGGATGATTGAATTCTATTGAATGCTTTGAATTGTTTGTTATCTCTGATGTGTGTTGTTCTGTGATGTGAATTGTGTGGATTGTGGTGTGAACTATGATTTATTTGTCTGCGAAGATATTACCTCTTTATCTATGAATGAAAGATAAGCGTTATAGGATTATACCGCTTATCGATATTGTTGTGCTTGAATTAATGATGGTTGTGATATGTTGTTATTGTGTGTAAAACCCCTAGACTACACCATACACACACAAATATGGATTTCACGGAAAATCGGTTAAGTCACAAATATTTTGAATTTAAATATTATTTTGTTTAAAAGTTGAATTTTGAATCCAAATGGGTTTGGAAGTGAAATTGAGTTGAATATGAAAAGCTTTTGGAAAGGAAATTAGAAATTGAAATTGAGTTTGAATATAATATATCTTATTTATGTTTTGAAATTATTTTGGAAATTTTGGTTTGAAGGGGTTACACAAGTTATATAATATATACATATATGGATTTAAAACTATTTTAAATAAATTGTTTTAGGAGTTTGAATTTAATTCTAATAGAACTTACCGAGTATATGGCAGTTCGTTGATTTTCTGATTTTACTTTAAAAGGCTATAACTTGAGTAAATTTAATCGATTTTTCCTGGAACGAAAAGCATTTTTTTTCAAATGATAATTGCTTTCATATAAAGAAAGAATTTCCAATTTTTGTTGAAAAGGATTTCCAAGTTGTGGATAAATTAAATTTGAATTGAAAATAGTTTCGGAAGCTATGAATGAATCTTTGTTAAAGGTTTGGTGAACCTTGTTTCCAATTGAAAAGGTCTTAAATGGGTGAATCTTTTATTTAAAAGATAAAAGGTGGAAAAGGTTTAAAACCATTCAAAATGAAAGGTTCTGGGAAACAAGTGTTGAAAGTTGTGACTTAACTAAGATCCCAATATATCCATGTGGTTTTAAAATTAGCACTCACTATACGGTTTAGCGAGAGAGGACTTTATGTCATAAAACCCATTTCGAGTAGTGATACAACGAAATGGATAGCATTTGAAGATGGTGGTGAAGATCGGGCATTTTCAAGAATGATAGGATTACCTGTCGAATGTCTCTACAATGAGTTGCTCCGGTATAGAGATCTCCATATGTGATGGGGAGTCCGATCGGGATTGTAAATACCCTGATTTGTAAGGGCTTCTTTGGAAGTGCATTCGATTCCGTTCGAACCTAAAACGGACTTGTATGGATGTATGTCTAACATTACACTTTGAGATGTAAATCAATTTTCTATCAAATACATATTTGTTTGGTGGCGAAGAATTTTTTCTCTTAGCTTAACACCCTTTTCTGAGATGTACGAGCTCAGAGGTTGTGTGGTTGATGGTTACTAGTGATATATTCCCAATTTGGTAATGTGGCATGCTAAGTGTTGCTGATCATTTGTTGATCGAAGCATGGATTTTGTAAAAAGCGTAGTTTTGTGGGATGAGACTTCATCGAACCTCACAACCCGGAAATAGTCGAAACAGGAAGGATGCAGCAAGGTTATGAGGGTCGCGACCTTTAGGGTATGTGCATTTCCTTCCGGATAAAAAGTGCTATAATGGTATGGAGCCCGGATATTTAACTTATGTTGTTGTTGTAATTTGTTGGTGATTCCTGGGATAAAGGTCGGTGACGACCGGGAGATGGCATACTCGTGATAGTTAGTTACCTAGTTACAGAGGTAACCCGGCCTTGTGTTGGCAGAGATCTGGTTAGGTTCTCAGGGTATCCCTCCAGTGACGTACCCATTCAGCGAAGGAAGTTCCTTAGCCATGACCATTTGTTGGAAATCCAAACAAAACAATACGAGCCCTTTACGATTGCAGTTCTATAACCTGCCACCTCAGCTGGTAGCTATAGCAGGCATAATATAATGGTACCTATGCTAGCTAAGATTTATATTATACTTTCGAAATGTTTTCCACTATGCACTAATAATAATATCAAGAGGATTTCCGCGTATCAAGCATGTTTGACTATCATAAGGAGAAATCTCCTCTAATTGTGCGCTTGCATTGTGTGTGTATGGGGAGGCCTTATGGTAGTTTTATTTTCCAAAAAGAATTGTGGATTTCTTTTTATTTCTTTTGTTGTTTTCTTTTTGTTCAAAAAAACTGTTTTTGTTTGCTCACGCCAGTCCCATGACTGACCTAGAGTTTATTGTTCCCTTTCTAAACTCTGGGTTCCCACAATTTTCCATATGGGCAGCCTAAAGTCAGGTTTTCAGATAGTCAGCTAGAAGGAGCAGTTTCGATAGCCTTCAATCCTTGGGTTTTGGCAATCGCATTTTGTTTTCAAGTTCAGCATGATGGTGGTTCGAGCTTCTGGTTTGGAATTTTGGAGCTTGGCATTGAAGATGTTGTTTTCCGCTGTTGTTGCTGTATTGTTATTTCCGCTGTTGTATATATCTCTGATAGTGTTGATCATTTCATTTGTATCATTGTTGTATCAAATGTTGTGTATCAATAAACTCATTCATATTTATTTCTGCTGTATTTTTATCACCTAATGTTGTTATAAGCTCCAATGTATCGAATTTCAACGTTTGAATTTGCGATATTCGAATACGGGTGAGGTATAGACGTCGATCTTTGAGCGTTGGAATTCGGGTCGTCACAATTTGGTATCAGAACTGAAGGTTGAGTAAGAACTTTAGCTCAAGAGTATAACACATTAGGTGACTCATAAAAGATAGGGATATAAAAGCCCAAGAATGAGTATATCCCTAAGATGTCCATCCGTATGCCTCGATCAATTCTCTTACTATCCGCTGATAGTGAGTATAAGCGCAAGAAGAGAACGAGATAGGGGATAGGGTAATACCACTACAAATGGTCGGTACCCCGTAACAACAAGGAACAACTTTTTCTATCAATCTCTTTTGATCTTCATCCAATTTCAATTCTTTGACGTTTTACTGGCAGCTACAAGAAGAAGCTTTGGAGTGGTGATGACCTTGCGAATCTTTGTTACATTCCTAATTCGTATTCTCTTCATCGGTTTTCTACTAGCTTTTCGATTTTAGCTTTAATAAATTTGAAATTTTAATTGGAATAAATTGGTTAATTAAATATGAAGTTAAATTGGATTGTATCCATTTGTCTATTCTTTGGGGTCCAGTTATATTCTATGAATGGTTCGTTGCCCTTCGGACTAACCAATGCTCATGCATATTTCGTAGACGGATTGACCTGAGTATTTTATGGAGTGTTGAATAAGTTCGTTTTTGTATTTATTGATGATATTCTGATTTGGTAAGCCAAATGTAGAATAGAAATTTCAGTTTGATCTGATAAACCAATTCTCTATCTTTGTGTGTTCATTTGTTCTTTAATTGTCTCCTGTCTAGCAAATTTCAAGGACGAAATTTTTTTTAAGGGGAGGAATCTGTAACGATCCTGTTTTTAAGCCAATTTTAAATTTGATAATTAATATAAATTTTTGAATTTAATTGTGAATTAATTAGAATTTGAAATTTTCCAAAATAAATAATATATGTTGTTTATTTATATATGTATACAAATTGATTTTAAATTGAATTTTGGATTTGAGACTCAATTTTTTTTTGTTAAATGTATTGGATTTGAAAACAGTATATTTTAAGTTAATAAAAATTTGTTATGATATACATATAAAATATATATTTTGAAAGTTATATTTTGAATTTGATATAAATAATTTTCAAAAGTTGTTTAAAGCTAAATTCCATATTTTATAATATACATATGTGTGTTTATTTATTAAAGTGTAATTAAGTTTTAAAATCAATTTCTTTAAAAGTTATAAGTATACACACACACACACACACACACACACACATATATATATGAATATAAAACCTATGCAACTAAATTGGAAAAATACATAAAACTATAAATACATGAGAACTTGCAAATGTAAACCATGTAACATGAAAATACAAGTGTAAAGAAATTACAGCATACTTTAAACATTTGTAACAATTATACAATAAAAATTGATATTTGTAAACAAATTGAAACATGCAAAATACAAGTGTAATTCAATATTTCAAGAAATTAAACAAGTGTCATTTTCTTTTTATATTCAAAAATAAAAAAATGAGAACAAAGTTATTTATACACCACTATTCTCCTACTCCTTCATTGTTGTTCAAAATTTTCAAAATCCACAAATCAGAGATTAAAACAGAAAATCAAAAAAAATCAAAACAAAGATCTGATCATTTCAGATCAAAAGCAAGTTAATGATCAAACTCAAAAGCAAGCAAAGACCAAATTCAAAAACAATCTTTCAAAATCTGGAAAAATCTGAAAACAGATTCAAGATCAAACAAGCAAACCTAGAAGCAAGAAGATCAACATCATCTGAAACTAAATCAAGTAGCAAATTAAACAAATCTTAAAACCAAATCAAATATCAAGCATCAGATCAAAGATCAAAGTTTTCGAACTCAAAACATTTTCCAGGCTCAAGTTTCTTTTTCTCTATTCTCTACTTAATCAAAATTTCCAAGTGAGCAAACTACCCTCTTTAAATTTCAAACCTTCTTATATTTTGATTGTGTGTGGTAAATACCTGATGCTTGTGATTGAAATCATAATACGAAGTATGTTGTATGAATTTGAATATATTTGCATGTGTGTGTGTGTGTGTATGTGTGTGTGTGTGTGTGTAGATTTGAGTATGCATGTCTGTGTGTGTATATATATATATATATAGACATCCCTGTTTTGGTATCTACAGGTTTAAATCAAGCTCAAAATTTTGATTTCTTTTCATACAATCAATATTAAGCTATGATATTTAAAGAAGAGATGATTGAAAGACGGTAACATTATTTTAAAAATAAATTCAAGTACTTAAGTTGAATATTTATTTCAAAAAAATGACAAATAACAGTGATGATCTAAAATAGGTCCAAAATCAAATATCTGGATTTCAAGTTCTGATCATAGGAATGAATTCATATTGCAAAATGATGATTTTTGATAATCATTTAAAAAATTTCAAGCTTATATTCGAAGAGAAATTGCGAGTTGATCAGAATTGGCTTATCGTCAATTCCTGGTGATCGGTGAAGTAATAATCGTCGCAATTATTGCTGGAGGTAGAGGGAAGGATAGGGATCGATGGAAAAATGGTAATGGAATTTATTGATCGTCATGGTGGCGTATCGACGTCAAGATAGGGTTTTAGTCCCCAGTTTTGTTGACATTGGTTCTCAAGGTTCATACGCCGACATGGGTGGATCTGGTGCTACCACACCAGGGGGATCGAAGCATTGATGAGTGGCGCTGCTTTGGTCGAGGTGGCGTGGTTGCTAGTGGCAGGGATCGTCGGCATGAGGAGGATTTGGTTGATCAGTTGAGGTCCAGGAAGATGCTCGAGTGTTCGATCTCAAATCCCAGTCGAGTTCGTCAACCTGGGTGGTCAGGAAGCTCATATAGGTTGTCGTTGACAGGTTGAAGGTCGAAGCAGTGATCATAGATGATCGGAACGACTATATATGTGCACGATTTATCAACTGTATCAGGTGAATTTTAAGGTATTTGGGAAGAAGAGAAGTTGCTCGGGTTGGTCTCCGCGATGATGTCGTGTTGGCTCGAAGTAATGAAACAGGAGAAGTTGGGTCTGGGGTCGGGTTTGTTTCGGGATGGTCTCGAGTATTTGAAGTTGTATTTTTAAATTTAAAAAAAAATCAAATTTTAAATTAAAAAATTTTCTTAACCCATTGTTTTTAAATAATAAATGTCTTAATTAAGTTTTAGGATTAGGAAAGGTTCTAAATAAATTACTTTAAATCTATTAAGTTTAAAATGTTTTTAATACATACATACATACATACATATATGTATGTATGTATGTATGTATGTATGTATGTATGTATGTGTCCTTTATTTTGAAGTTTATTTTAAATAAATTTAATACTATAATTATATATTTAATTAGGGAAATGAAATGATTTCAATTATAGATTAACTTAAATATCTTTAGTTAATCCATATGTTAATGATAATTATTTTAAAAGGTTTATAAAATAAGCTTGAATATAATTAAAGGATTAGTAAAGATAAATGGTTTATCTTTAAATTTAATTAAGTTTTGAGAAATTAAGAATAGTTAATTATTTAATTATAATTAAGATTAAGTAATTAATGAAAGTAATTAAGGGATAAATAATTACTTGAGGATTAATTACTTACTTTAAGTAATTAAAAGATAATTAATGATTAAAGGTTAATTGAATGATAATTAAAAATAATTAATCAAGTGATTAAGGATAATTTGTCAATATGATAATTAATTAATTAATAATAATTAATATAAGTAATTAAGGATTAACTAATTAATAATTGAGGATTAATTAGTTAATTAATTAATTAATTAAAGGATAATTAATTAATGATTAAAGGTGAATTAATTAATGATCAAAGGTTAATTACTTTATGTGATTAATTAAAGAATAATTAGTTAAGGATAATTAATTAGGATGCATAATTAAGGTTGATTTATCAATTTCATTAATTAATTTGTAATTAATTAATGTTAATTGGCTAGGATCAGTAATTTATTCATAAGTAATTAATCTGGTTTAAATTAATTATAATCATGTGATTAATTAATTTGCTTATGGATGATTGAATTCTATTGAATGCTTTGAATTGTTTGTTATCTCTTATGTGTGTTGTTCTTGATGTGGATTGTGTGGATTATGTTGTGAACTGTGATTTATTTATCTATGATGATATTACTCGTTTATCTGTGAATGAATGATAAGCGTTATAAGATTATACCCTTATCGATATTGTTGTGCTTGAATTAATGATGGTTGTGATATGTTGTTGTTGTGTGTAAAACCCCTGCACTACACCACACACACAAATATATATTTCATGGGAAATCGATCGAGTCACAAATATTTTGAATTTAAATATTATTTTGTTTAAAAGTTGAATTTTAAATCCAAATGGTTTCGAAGTGAAATTGAGTTGAATATTGTAACGACCCGTAAATTTCATTAATTAAATTTGTCATATTTATAAGATTTTGGAATTAAATTATAAAGAAATATAATTGTTATAATTGGTAACGAGAAAATGTTAATAATTAACCTATGAAATATTACATTGGCTGTAATAGACTTAATTATAAAAATTGAATTTAATAAACCCTATTTATTTGGAACCTTGTTTATTGATATGCAAAAGTATAATAAATGAGTTATTACCAGAGATTGAAATTTAAATAGAATTCTAATGAATGAATAGTGGAAAGGATTATACAGATGTATAATTTAATACGAGAAAGGAAAGTATTTATTTGATTATGTAATAAAAACTTTGTAACGGTAGTTGGAATAAATTAAGGAATATGTTAGTATAAGTTAAAAGTTACACCTGTGTATAAATTGAATATAAGAGAACTAATATAAATATTGAATAAATTTTGGAATAGTTTGTAATAAATGTTAATTGAGTAAAACCAGTGTTATGTAAGTAATTACAATATTGGGGTGTAAATAATGAACCTCTAAAAGTGCGATTAAGAGTTAATGACAATATTTATTGTACGTTACTTATTTTATTAGGCTGTTAAGTTTAATTTGTAATCAATTTCAATTAGTTCACTAAATTATTGCAGTTAATGTGGAATAAATTGGTAAGTGAGAAATGTTGGATTCAATAAGATGTAACCAAGGTAAAATTCCATTCAAAATAGGATAATTGATGTAATAAAAAGGTGTGAAACCAAGTGAATCAATTTATTTAGAATAGTTAATCATAATTAATGGATATAATTTGCTAAGATATGATAAATGGAAATAGGAAGGTTATTAAATAAGGAAGAAATGTGTAGTGATTGCATTTAATTGTAGGTGGATGAAATTTATTTCTATATTAATTGAATATTGGAATCAGATGATAATTGTTAATGTAATAAGAGTAGACCAATAATAATTCTTTCCATAAATTGATAATCGATTCAATAATGTAATAATATCCATAATAGGGCAATTAGATTTATGATAGAATGGAAAGTCTATTAAATGGAAATATTGAAAATAAAATTTGAAATTTTTAAATTTTGGAAATTTGAAGCAAGGGTAGTAATTATTGTAATAATTAAATGGGAGTCAACAAGAACTTAATAAACCTTAATGTATATTAATGAGAATTGTGGCAATAGTGCAAAACTTTAATCATTTACCCATTCATTAATTCATTGAATTAGGTCTCAATCAAATAGCAACATTTGGCTTGTTATTAATAGCTTTTAAGGGGAAATAAAACGTTAATGATAACAAGTATTTTAAGATTAACCATCTATTTAGTATATTAAATTATAACTGATAATCAATTGCAATTAAATGGAAACTTAATATTTGAAATATTGCATAAATGGAAATGTAGATGAAATCTAAGAAAATAAATTTAAATGTCAATGCAATACCAATTAATGGTTTGAATGTGATTACGAAATTGGAATTAGATAAATGCAGTAAATAATTCAGGGCAAATAAATTTATGGAACAAATGTTAAGATCTTAACTGATGGTAATTAATAATTGAAGATTGTAAATTCCATTTATAATATGACTATGGGTAAATGAAAAGATTGTAAATCAAGATTTGTTTATTTATTTGAATATAAAGAATTAAGGTAATTGAGTTTTTGCAATTAAGTAAAAATTAAACATTTATTTTTACGTTAATTGAAAATTTAGTTGAAATTGAAAAATATTATGTGTGTTAATTTCATCCATATGGCTATAATGGATTTAATAATAAGAATGAATATTTAATTCAATGAAATTTTTGGAAACTTAATTGATAATTTCTAAATTTAATAATAATGAAAATTTGACACTGAAATGCGAAGTTAATCAACTTTAAATTGACTTTTAAATTGTTTAAAACATTGTAATTTGATTGAGAAATATAAAGGTAATAAAATTTGTCAAATTTAGGATTTAAAAAAAATGGATTTTACTAATGAAATTTAAATTTATTTAATTAATATAAAATTAGCCATTTTGGCCACTGACTCGAATTTCGACGAAACTAGTTTCCTCGGATCCGTAACGGTGAATTATAATAGTGTTTCAAGTTTCGTAGCGATCAGACTTATTGTTTGATCGTACGGACTCGAAACGCCTTGAAATTTATGCAATTTAAATCAATTGAAATCAATTTAGAAAATTTGAACTTAGCCTTGA
This sequence comes from Allium cepa, assembly GCA_030765085.1. NCBI lineage: Eukaryota > Viridiplantae > Streptophyta > Magnoliopsida > Asparagales > Amaryllidaceae > Allium > Allium cepa. Next base: position 692,751,101 of record CM060935.1, on the reverse strand, counting down.
AATTTATGCAATTTCAAGTTTCGTCGCTCTGATTCGTTTTGGCAAAAACTCCAAGCAAGCACCAGGGATTTGAGGCGGCGCACCGAAGTCGAACCCGAAGTCGACCCAGGACCAGAATTTTCCATTTTTCAAATTTTCATAACTTTTGCATACGAGCTCGGATTCACGCGCGGTTTGTTTTGCTGGGATCGTATCAGAATTTATGACGTTTTCGCATGGGTTTGGATGAATTTCGAGACTGTCCAATTTTTGGGTTTAAATTGGATTTAAATTCAATTTAAAATCAAAAAGGTGAGTGTTTTAACTCACTCACAACTTCAAAGTTTTCTTATTTTTGTTAAATTGATTTAAGATATGAGTAGAAATTTATTTATGATTCGTTTGCATCTTTTATTCATCATCTCGGTTAAATCACGTTTATTTAATTTAACTGTTAATTAATTTTATTATTGCATATAAATTGACGGTTAATTTTTTTTTTTGCATATAAACTGCTTGTTAAACAGTTATTTATTTATTTATTTATTTTAATATAAACTGTTCGTTGATACCTGTTATATTTTGTATGCTCTATTGATGTTTGTTTAAATTGATGATAATTGAAATAAATTGGTTGATGATTGATATTGGGTGAATGGATGATGTGTTCTATATTATATAAACTACAAGTTATCATGCATTTCATTTCATTCGAGATTGCGGTTTGAAATGATATACAACCGCATTTTTTTTATTTTCAAATTACGGATTGAAATGATAAATATTCGTATCACTTGACCATAGGATAGAAAATTATATACAGGCACCGCGGTATATATATATATATAATCATTTTTGAAATGATTTTTATGGTTTGGATATGATACGGTTTAATAAATATTAAATTTGGATATTACATAAATATATTTTATATATACATATGTAGTTAAATTTTGAATTTAAGCTATGTATAAATCGGTTAAATAAAAATAAATAAGTTGAATAATGTAGTTGTAATGATTTAAATCAATTAAGATTGGATGGTAAATTTGGAATTTATTTGAATGGAACTTATTTAAAAATTTCACTCCATATGTTGATGTAAAACTTATTAAAGCTTGGAAATTTAATGGTATGATATTTATAACTGGATTTTTATTCAAGATAAATTAAACAAATATTTCTAGCATAAATAAATTGAAGAAAATATTTAAGTTGTTAGAAATTGGAATTTTATTTTAAATGATTTTTGATCTATTATGAAAACATTTCAAAAGTAAATAATAGGATAATGAATTGGTGAATATAAATTTCCAACCTTAAGTTTTGAAATTGTTAAATATTCAAAGTTAGAAATATATTGAAATTGAAGTGGTTTATTTAACTGAAAGTGAATTTAAAATTTATGGATTTAGACTAAATTTTAAATGAATAAAATTGTAAAATCGCGAAAATTATTTTATTTTATAAAGTAATTTTAAACTCAAACTATTTTATTCTATATACTGTTTGAATATCCAAACCATTCAAGTTTTGGAAGATATGGTTTTAAAGATATGAATTTCGAAGTATTATGTTCTGAAAGTTATAATTCAAATGTTTGGTTTCCAGATATTATAAATTTTAAAGTAGTATGATTTTGGGAAAGAAATATATTTGAAATAAAAATGATATTATTGATTTGGGTTTTATAAAAATAATATCAAAATGAGTTGTTTTGGAAATGGAAATGATATCGTATTTATGGGTTTTGAAATGGATAATTATATTCTGTTTTTAAAGTATAAACTATTTTAAAGACCACGGTGTTATAATAACGTTTGGTTATTAAAGAGACCGGGATCGGAAGTTGTCATACTCTCTGCCAACTCCGAAAACCACTTTAACAACCGTGTACGCAGTGGAGATTCCAGAATGAAGTAGGTTGGTGGCGGCGTTTCCTGTAAGGTAAATACGTGGACCCAACTCCCGTGAGTTGGCATAAGGTGGCTAAAACAAGAGCGATTGACGGGTTAATGAGGTAGCACCTCTGATCGGACACTTCCCTTCGATACTGTACTCTGACTTTGGATTGATTCGGTGGCCACCTTCACTTTTGATTTCTTTGATTTGGGGGAGTTTGTTCGAGGTGGACGATAGCTGGGCGCTACGCGTTACCACCGACCCGGAAGAGTAGTTGGTATATTTACCCTGGCATTTCCTAGTTGTGCCGTGTCACCTACCATATCGAGCCTTTACTACGAGTTTCTATTTGTGTCGTACCTATAGAGTGTCTTCTCATAGTCTCCCGACCAGGAGATATGCAGGCACTGTATAGACTATTGGCACTATTACGTGTTAAGGTGGAAAATGTAAAGCCTTAACGCTATTTTAAAGTAAGTTTATTTTACAATTAGACACTATTATAATAGCGCAATATACTACATAGTAAATAGTTTAACGGATTCTTAGGAGATGTAAATCCCGAGCATCTCTTAAGTTACTGCACTCATATTTATTTCTGTTAATTTAACTTACATAAGATCTTTTAGTTCTGACTCGAGTGTTTTGTCTTTTCAAATTCGCTCGGGTCAGTCCGAGCGTTTCAGGATTCGAAGATTTAGCTCTGGAGGACGAAGACGAAGATTTGTATTATTATTATTTATATTATTGCACTACACTCATACTGTACCGCTGCATTGATATTATTGGTATGTGAACTCTGATATTTGTTGTATAAAGAAGAAGCAAATGTTTTGGAAACAGTTTTATGAACTATATATTGATTATTATATTTTATCCTTCCGCTGTGAGATTCTGTTTATTCTTATTTCTTCTCTGTTTTTCTTATTCACCCCATAACAATCCGCCCTTCCGTATGGTTTGAATTGGCATGTGTGTCCGTTTAAGCATGCGAAGAGGTGGGATGTTACATCTGGTATCAGAGCTTTGGTTTAGCGATAAACCTTAGCTTAGTGGGGTTTGACTCTTTACTAATAGGGTAGTAATACCCTATGGAAGTCATTAAGTGTATATATAAGAGAGAGTGTATTTGTTAGTGTTATAAAAAGGTTTTAATATTGTGTAAATCCGTTTTGTATTGTATTTATAAATTCTGGTTGGTGCATGGGATGCTATGACATCAATAGGGATTTCTAAACACTTAATAAGACAGACCGACACAATATTTGTTTTTAAAATAGGTAAATGAAATAATTTTGCCTATTATATTTTTAGATATATAAAGCAAGTTTTTATAACTGAGATATATATTTGGTTTCTATATATTGGTTGTTAGGTAATGAAAATATAAATAATAGTTGAAATAAAGTTGAAAATAAAATAAATGAAAATTTGGAAATCTAGAACTTAAGTTCCGGGGTTTTGAAAATTTCTTTCAATTGATTTTGAATATAATAATAATATTTTAGAAGTATTTTCTAATATACATATTTCAATATAATTGGAAAGAATTGTTTTAAAAAGAAACTTTGAAAAGAAATAAATTTTGTTGTACCCCCCTCTCTGTCGCTGGAAAATAATTTCGGTGATGAGTGCACGCATCATCGACATTCATTTTCGAGTTTCGAAGTGGAAAGGCCACTGTAGTAGTTTAGTGCAGGTTTGTTTGAGAAAATTTTATCATTTTAATTATAGTGGGTTATATATTTTTTAAGTATATACACCTATCTATTATTTTAAATGATTTAAAATTAAAACCGGTATTTGATTCTTAAATTTCCGTTAATTAATAGTTTCAATTAAGTGCAGAAAAATGGAATACAACTAATTTATAAATTGGAACCTTTAATTAAAATAAGTGATTTAATGCTAAGTTATAAATAGTGAAATTGTAATCTTATAAAAAGATATAGTTATTGAACCATAAATTAATTAAAATGAAATAGAGATTAACTTGTGTAACTTCTATTACATCCTTAAAAGCATGTATATAACTTACCAACTATAAAAGTTAGAATGTTAAAAGAAATTGTAATGGATATTATGCAAGTAATTAATGAAATTCTTTAATAAATAACGACTTGTTGTTCTGGTGGTATAAAATTTAGGAATAATTGAAATTGCTTTTAATAAAATATAATAGAAAGATAAGGAATATAAATAAAAGATTATAAGCTTAAGAACATGAAATTAAGCAGTAAGTAAATGAATGTAATAAAATAAAAGGAAAAAATTCATGAAATGAATAAGTGAAAATGAGACTTTGTTAGAAATGAATAAAAATAAATGAAAATTTGCAAGAAATAAATGAAAATAAAAAGATAAATCATTATATGAAAGAAAAGAAATCGAACAACTAATGTATGAAAGGAAATTAATAAGAATGAATGTAATGCAATAAATAGAATTTGGCATTATATAGATAGATGAAATTGAATTGGTAAGTAATGAATAGAAATAGAAGAAAAAAGGGTAATGAATAGAAATATATAAAAAAAATGAATGAATAAGAAATCAAACAACAAATGTATGAAATGGAATTTAATAATAAGTAAAGTTGATTTGTTGCTTGGATTTGTTGTTGTTTAGTTTATGGTTGTTTGGGCAAGGATACTTTGAAAATTGGATTGGATGAATGAATAATCTATTTAGTTTTATCTAAGGTTGTTGAGTAAATGATGCGCTAGTAGTTTATTCTTCATTCCGTACAATTTAAAAGGTTTTAACCCGAACAACTATTTATTTGTTTGATTGAATGGTTGTTTTGTATTTGTTGTGTATGATGTTTGTTGAAATTGATGGTTGTTGTATTGATTTGTTGTTAGTGATTGAAACTACTTAAATATTTCATTTTATATAAATTGTTAACCCCTCGGATTTTACAAGTGAAATGCAGGTTATGGAAGCAATTGCTAATGCTTTTGGTTCCATAAATTAAGCGTAAATTGCCCGACAAATAGGTACGTTTTTGGATTACGGTTTACAGCGTTATTTTATATATTTTCCCGCGTTGGGATATAACATTTTGGGTATTATATGTGATATTTTGTTATATTTAATATTTTATTTTTTCTCCCGAGCCTCTACGTACAAAGGAGACTCTGCCAAAAAAATTCGTAAATTTTGGACTTAGAAAAATTTGAAAATGTTTTACAAACTTTAACAATTTATGTATAAAAGATTTAAATAGGTATAAATTGGTATATTTTATTTTAAATTATTTTATTTTTTAAACTTATTTGTTTATAAATTTAATATTTAAGAAAGATATATTGATCTCTCATTTCTTCTTTTCCCTTCTTTTCCTTTTCGGGGACGAAAAGTTTTGAGTGGGGGAGAGTGTGACGACCCGTAAATTTCGTTAATTAAATTTGTCATATTTATAAGATTTTGGAATTAAATTATAAAGAAATATAATTTTTATAATTGGTAACGAAGAAAATGTTAATAATTAACCTATGAAATATTACATTGGCTGTAATAGACTTAATTATAAAAATTGAATTTAATAAACCCTATTTATTTGAAACCTTGTTTATTGATATGCAACAGTATAATAAATGAGTTATTACCAGAGATTAAAATTTAAATAGAATTCTAATGAATGAATAGTGGAAAGGATTATACAGATGTATAATTTAATACGGGAAAGGAAAGTATTTAATTGATTATGTAATAAAAACATTGTAACGGTAGTTGGAATAAATTAAGGAATATGTTAGTATAAGTTAAAAGTTACACCTGTGTATAAATTGAATATAAGAGAACTAATATAAATATTGAATAAATTTTGGAATAGTTTGTAATAAATGTTAATTGAGTAAAACCAGTGTTATGTAAGTAATTACAATATTGGGGTGTAAATAATGAACCTCTAAAAGTATGATTAAGAGTTAATGACAATATTTATTGTACGTTACTTATTTTATTAGGTTGTTAAGTTTAATTTGTAATCAATTTCAATTAATTCACTAAATTATTGCAGTTAATGTGGAATAAATTGGTAAGTGATAAATGTTGGATTCAATAAGATGTAACTAAGGTAAAATTCCATTCATAATAGCATAATTGATGTAATAAAAAGGCGTGAAACCAAGTGAATCAATTTATTTAGAATAGTTAATCGTTATTAATGGATATAATTTGCTAAGATATGATAAATGGAAATAGGAAGGTTATTAACTAAGGAAGAAATATGTAGTGATTGCATTTAATTGTAAGTGGATGAAATTTATTTCTATATTAATTGAATATTGGAATAAGATGATAATTGTTAATGTAATAAGAGTAGGCCAATAATAATTCTTTCCATAAATTGATAATCGATTCAATAATGTAATACTATCCATAATAGGGCAATTAGATTTATGATAGAATGGAAAGTCTATTAAATGGAAATATTGAAAATAAATTGTTAAATTTCTAAATTTTGGAAATTTGAAGCAAGGGTAGTAATTATTGTAATAATTAAATGGGAGTCAATTAGAACTTAATAAACCTTAATGTATATTAATGAGAATTGTGGCAATAGTACAAAACTTTAATCATTTACCCATTCATTAATTCATTGAATTAGGTCTCAATCAAATAGCAACATTTGGCTTGTTATTAATAGCTTTTAAGGGGAAATAAAACGTTAATGATAACAAGTATTTTAAGATTAACCATCTATTTAGTATATTAAATTATAACTGATAATCAATTGCAATTAAATGGAAATTTAATATTTGAAATATTGCATAAATGTAAATGTATATGAAATCTAAGAAAATAAATTTAAATGTCAATGCAATACCAATTAATGGTTTGAATGTGATCACGAAATTGGAATTAGATAAATGCAGTAAATAATTCAGGACAAATAAATTTATGGAACAAATGTTAAGATCTTAACTGATGGTAATTAATAATTGAAGATAATGTAAATTCCATTTATAATATGACTATGGGTAAATGAAAAGTTTGTAAATCAAGATTTGTTTATTTATTTGAATATAAAGAATTAAGGTAATTGAGTTTTTGCAATTAAGTAAAAATTAAACATTTCTTTTTACGTTAATTGAAAATTTAGTTGAAATTGAAAAATATTTATGTATGTTAATTTCATCCATATGGCTATAATGGATTGAATAATAAGAATGAATATTTAATTCAATGAAATATTTGGAAACTTAATTGATAATTTCTAAATTTAATAAAAATGAAAATTTGACACTGAAATGGGAAGTTAATCGACATTAAATTGACTTTTAAATTGTTTAAAACATTGTAATTTGATTGAGAAATATAAAGGTAATAAAATTTGTCAAATTTAAGATTTTAAAAAAAATTGGATTTTATTAATGAATTTTAAATTTATTTAATTAATATAAAATTAGCCATTTTGGCCACTGACTCGAATTTCGACGTAACGGGTTTCATCGGATCCATAACGGTGAATTATAATAGTGTTTCAAGTTTCGTAGCGATCGGACTTGTCGTTTGAACGTACGGACTCGAAACGCCTTGAAATTCATGCAATTTAAATCAATTGAAATCAATTTAGAAAATTTGAATTTAGCATAACTTCTTCATACGACAAAATTTGGATGTGAAGCTTTTTCCATCGCGTTTAAAATATTTTTAAACATATATTTTGACATATGGGTTGACCCTTTTCCGTTCCGGAATCGAAACGGGCTTTTCGGGTCAATTATCGTTCAAAACCCAAATCCAACCTAGCCCATTCTTTCTATTCGGTTTGCCTATATATATGTGGTTATAAACCCTAAGTCATTGCTTATTCCTCATTATGAACGTATGCTCTTCCTCATTCCACTGCATACCCTAATCTTCCAATCCAATTTCAATTTCCAAAAAAAATAAGCGGATCTGCAGCCACTTCGAGTCACTCTTCGTGTTTCACAGGCAAAAACACTGTACCTACATCGGGTCAGGAAGAAAATGACTCGGGTCGCTCCGGGTCGTCTTGGCAAAAACTCCAAGCAAGCACCGGGGATTTGAGGCGGCGCACCGTAGTCGAACCCGAAGTCGACCCAGGACCAGAATTTTCCATTTTTCAAATTTTCATAACTTTTGCATACGAGCTCGGATTCACACGTGGTTTGTTTTGTTGGGATCGTATCAGAATTTATGACGTCTTGGCACTGGTTTGGATGAATTTGGAGACTGTCCAATTTTGGGTTTAAATTGGATTTGAATTCAATTTAAATTCAAAATGTTGAGTGTTTGAACCCACTCACAACTTCAAAGTTTTCTTATTTTTGTTAAATTGATTTAAGATATGAGTAGAAATTTATTTATGACTATTTTGCATATTTTATTCATCATCTTGGTTAAATCGCATTTATTTAATTTAACTGTTAATTAATTTTATTATTGCATATAAATTGACAGTTAAAATTTATTTATTTTGCATATAAACTGCTAGTTAAACAGTTATTTATTTATTTATTTTAATATAAACTGTTCATTGATACCTGTTATATTTTATATGCTCTATTGATGTTTGTTTAAATTGATGATGATTGAAATAAATTGGTTGATGATTGATATTGGGTGAATGGATGATGTGTTCTATATTATATAAACTGCAAGTTATCATGCATTTCATTTCATCCGGGATTGCGGTTTGAAATGCTATACAACCGCGTTTTTTTTATTTTTAAATTGCGGATTGAAATGATAAATATCCGTATCACTTGACTATAGGATAGAAAATTATATACTGGCACCGCGGTATACACACACACACACACACACACACACATATATATATATAATTATTTTTGAAATGATTTTTATGGTTTGGATATGATACGATATAATAAATATTAAATTTGGATATTACATAAATATATTTTATATATACATATGTAGTTAAATTTTGAATTTAAGCTATGTATAAATCGGTTAAATAAAAATAAATAAGTTGAATAATGTAGTTGTAATGATTTAAATCAATTAAGATTGGATGGTAAATTTGGAATTTATTTGAATGGAACTTATTTAAAAATTTCACTCCATAAGTTGATGTAAAACTTATTAAAGCTTGGAAATTTAATGGTATGATATTTATAACTGGATTTTTATTCAAGATAAATTAAACGAATATTTCTAGCATAAATAAATTGAAGAAAATATTCAAGTTGTTAGAAATTGGAATTTTATTTTAAATGATTTTTGATCTATTATGAAAATATTTCAAAAGTAAATAATAGGATAATGAATTGGTGAATATAAATTTCCAACCTTAAGTTTTGAAATTGTTAAATATTCGAAGTTAGAAATATATTGAAATTGAAGTGGTTTATTAACTGAAAGTGAATTTAAAATTTATGGATTTAGACTAAATTTTAAATGAATATAATTGTAAAATCGCGGAAATTATTTTATTTTATAAAGTAATTTTAAACTCAAACTATTTTATTCTATATACTGTTTGACTATCCAAACCATTCAAGTTTTAGAAGTTATGGTTTTAAAGCTATGAATTTCGAAGTATTATGTTTTGAAAGTTATAATTCAAATGTTTGGTTTCCAGATATTATAAATTTTATAGTAGTATGATTTTGGAAAAGAAATATATTTGAAATAAAAATGATATTATTGATTTGGGTTTTATAAAAATAATATCAAAATGAGTTGTTTTGGAAATGGAAATGATATCGTATTTATGGGTTTTGAAATGGATAATTATATTCTGGTTTTAAAGTATAAACTATTTTAAAGACCGCGGTGTTATAATAACATTTGGTTGTTAAAGAGACCGAAATCGGAAGTTGTCATACTCTCTGCCAACTCCGAAAACCACTTTAACAACCGTGTACGCGGTGGAGATTCCAGAATGAAGTAGGTTGGTGGCGGCGTTTCCTGTAAGAAAAATACGTGGACCAACTCCCGTGAGTTGGCATAAGGTGGCTAAAACAGGAGCGATTGATGGGTTAATGAGGTAGCACCTCTGATCGGAGACTTACCTTCGATACTATACTCTGACTTTGGATTGATTCGGTGGCCACCTTCACTTTTGATTTCTTTGATTTGGGGGAGTTTGTTCGAGGTGGGCGGTAGCTGCGCGCTACGCGTTACCACCGACCCGGAAGCGTAATTGGTATATCTACCCTGGCATTGCCTAGTTGTGTCATGTCACCTACCATATCGAGCCTTTACTACGAGTTTCTATTTGTGTCGTACCTATGGAGTGTCTTCTCGTAGTCTCCAGATCAGGAGATATGCAGGCACTGTATAGACTATTGGCACTATTACGTGTTAAGGTGAAAAATATAAAGCCTTAACGCAATTTTAAAGTAAGTTTATTTTGCAATTAGACACTATTATAATAGCGCAATATACTACATAGTAAATAGTTTAACGGATTCTTAGGAGATGTAAATCCCAAGCATCTCTTGAGTTAATGCACTCATATTTATTTCTGTTAATTTAACTTACATAAGATCTTTTAGTTCTGACTCGAGTGTTTTGTCTTTTCAAATTCGCTCGGGTCAGTCCGAGCGTTTCAGGATTTGAAGATTTAGCTCTGGAGGACGAAGAAGAAGATTTGTATTATTATTATTTATATTATTGCACTACACTCATACTGTTCCGCTGCATTGATATTATTGGTATGTGAACTCTGATATTTGTTGTATAAAGAAGAAGCAAATGTTTTGGAAACAGTTTCATGAACTATATATTGATTATTATATTTTATCCTTCCGCTGTGAGATTCTGTTTATTCTTATTTCTTCTCTGTTTTTCTTATTCACCCCATAACAATCCGCCATTCCGTATGGTTTGAATTGGCACGTGTGTCGGTTTAAGCATGCGAAGAGGTGGGATGTTACATCTGGTATCAGAGCTTTGGTTTAGCGATAAACCTTAGCTTAGTAGGGTTTGACTCTTTACTAATAGGGTAGTAATACCCTATGGAAGTCACTGAGTGTATATATAAGAGATAGCGTATTTGTTAGTGTTATAAAAAGGTTTTAATATTGTGTAAATCCGTTCTGTCTTGTATTTATAAATTCTGGTTGGTGCATGGGACGCTATGACATCAATAGGGATTTCTAAACACTTAATAGGACAGACCGACACAATATTTGTTTTTAAAATAGGTAAATGAAATAATTTTGCCTATTATATTTTTACATATATAAAGCAAATTTTTATAACTGAGATATATATTTGGTTTCTATATATTGGTTGTTAGGTAATGAAAATATAAATAATAGTTGAAATAAAGTTGAAAATAAAATAAATGAAGATTTGAAAATCTAGAACTTAAGTTCCGAGGTTTTGAAAATTTCTTTCAATTGATTATGGAATATAATAATAATATTTTAGAAGTATTTTCTAATATACATATTTCAATATAATTAGAAAGAATTGTTTTAAAAAGAAACTATGAAAAGAAATAAATTTTGTACTCCCCTCTCTGTCGTTGGAAAATAATTTCGGTGATGAGTGCACGCATCATCGACATTCATTTTCGAGTTCCGAAGTGGAAAGACCACTGTAGTAGTTTACTGCAGGTTTGTTTGAGAAAATTTTATCGTTTTAATTATAATGGGTTATATATTTTTTAAGTGTATGCACCTATCTATTATTGTAAATGATTTAAAATTAAACCCGGTATTTGATTCTTAAATTTCCGTTAATTAATAGTTTCAATTAAGTGTAGAAAAATGGAATACAACTAATTTATAAATTGGAACCTTTAATTAAAATAAGTGATTTAATGCTAAGTTATAAATAGTGAAATTGTAATCTTATAAAAAGATATAATTATTGAACCATAAATTAATTAAAATGAAATAGAGATTAACTTGTGTAACTTCTATTACATCCTTAAAAGCATGTATATAACTTACCAACTATAAAAGTTAGAATGTTAAAAGAAATTGTAATGGATATTATGCAAGTAATTAATGAAATTCTTTAATAAATAACAACTTGTTGTTCTGGTGGTATAAAATTTAGGAATAATTGAAAATGCTTTTAATAAAATATAATAGAAAGAAAAGGAATATAAATAAAAGATTACAAGCTTAAGAACAAAAAATTAAGCAGTAAATAAATGAATGTAATAAAATAAAAGGAAAAAATTCATGAAATGAATAAGTGAAAATGAGAATTTGTTAGAAATGAATAAAAATAAATGAAAATTTGCAAGAAATAAATGAAAATAAAAAGATAAATCATTATATGAAAGAAAAGAAATCGAACAACTAATGTATGAAAGGAAATTAATAAGAATGAATGTAATGCAATAAATAGAATTTGGCATTATATAGATAGATGAAATTGAATTGGTAAGTAATGAATAGAAATAGAAGAAAAAAGGGTAATGAATAGAAATAGATAAAAATAAATAATGAATGAATAAGAAATCAAACAACAAATGAACGAAGTGGAATTTAATAATAAGTAAAGTTGATTTGTTGCTTGGATTTGTTGTTGTTTAGTTTATGGTTGTTTGGGCAAGGATACTTTAAAAATTGGATTGGATGAATGCATAATCTATTTAGTTTTATCTAAGGCTGTTGAGTAAATGATGCGCTAGTAGTTTATTATTCATTCCGTACAATTTAAAAGTTTTAACCCGAACAACTATTTATTTGTTTGATTGAATGGTTGTTTTGTATTTGTTGTGTATGCTGTTTGTTGAAATTGATGGTTGTTGTATTGATTTGTTGTTAGTGATTGAAACTACTTAAATATTTCATTTTATATAAATTGTTAACCCTTTGGATTTTACAAGTGAAATGCAGGTTATGGAAGCAATTGCTAATGCTTTTGGTTCCATAAATTAAGCGTAAATTGCCCGACAAATAGGTACGTTTTTGGATTACTGTTTGTAGCGCTATTTTATATATTTTCCCGTGTTGGGATATAATATTTTGGGTATTATATGTGATTTTTTTATATTTAATATTTTATTTTTTCTCCCGAGCCTCTCCGTACAAAGGAGACTCTGCCAAAAAAATTCGTAAATTTTGGACTTAGAAAAATTTGAAAATATTTTACAAACTTTAATAATTTATGTATAAAAGATTTAAATGGGTATAAATTGGTATATTTTATTTTAAATTATTTTATTTTTTAAACTTATTTGTTCATAAATTTAATATTTAAGAAAGATATATTGATCTCTCATTTCTTCTTTTCCCTTCTTTTCCTTTTCGGGGACGAAAAGTTTTGAGTGGGGGAGAGTGTGACGACCCATAAATTTCGTTAATTAAATTTGTCATGTTTATAAAATTTTGGAATTAAATTATAAAGGAATATAATTGTTATAATTGGTAACGAAGAAAATGTTAATAATTAACCTATGAAATATTACATTGGCTGTAATAGACTTAATTATAAAAATTGAATTTAATAAACCCTATTTATTTGAAACCTTGTTTATTGATATGCAACAGTATAATAAATGAGTTATTACCAAAGATTGAAATTTAAATAGAATTCTAATGAATGAATAGTGGAAAGGATTATACGGATGTATAATTTAATACGAGAAAGGAAAGTATTTAATTGATTATGTAAAAAAAACATTGTAACGGTAGTTGGAATAAATTAAGGAATATGTTAGTATAAGTTAAAAGTTACACCTGTGTATAAATTGAATATAAGAGAACTAATATAAATATTGAATAAATTTTGGAATAGTTTGTAATAAATGTTAATTGAATAAAACCAGTGTAATGTAAGTAATTACAATAATGGGGTGTAAATAATGAACCTCTAAAAGTGTGATTAAGAGTTAATGACCATATTTATTCTACGTTACTTATTTTATTAGGTTGTTAAGTTTAATTTGTAATTAATTTCAATTAATTCACTAAATTATTGCAGTTAATGTGGAATAAATTGGTAAGTGATAAATGTTGGATTCAATAAGATGTAACTGAGGTAAAATTCCATTCATAATAGGATAATTGATGTAATAAAAAGGCGTGAAACCAAGTGAATCAATTTATTTAGAATAGTTAATCGTAATTAATGGATATAATTTGCTAAGATATGATAAATGGAAATAGGAAGGTTATTAACTAAGGAAGAAATATGTAGTGATTGCATTTAATTGTAAGTGGATGAAATTTATTTCTATATTAATTGAATATTGGAATAAGATGATAATTGTTAATGTAATAAGAGTAGGCCAATAATAATTCTTTCCATAAATTGATAATCGATTCAATAATGTAATACTATCCATAATAGGGCAATTAGATTTATGATAGAATGGAAAGTCTATTAAATGGAAATATTGAAAATAAAATTTGAAATTTCTAAATTTTGAAAATTTGAAGCAAGGGTAGTAATTATTGTAATAATTAAATGGGAGTCAATTAGAACTTAATAAACCTTAATGTATATTAATGAGAATTGTGGCAATAGTGCAAAACTTTAATCATTTACCCATTCATTAATTCATTGAATTAGGTCTCAATCAAATAGCAACATTTGACTTGTTATTAATAGCTTTTAAGGGGAAATAAAACGTTAATGATAACAAGTATTTTAAGATTAACCATCTATTTAGTATATTAAATTATAACTGATAATCAATTACAATTAAATGGAAACTTAATATTTGAAATATTGCATAAATGGAAATGTAGATGAAATCTAAGAAAATAAATTTAAATGTCAATGCAATACCAATTAATGGTTTGAATGTGATTACGAATTTGGAATTAGATAAATGCAGTAAATAATTCAGGGCAAATAAATTTATGGAACAAATGTTAAGATCTTAACTGATGGTAATTAATAATTGAAGATAATGTAAATTCCATTTATAATATGACTATGGGTAAATGAAAAGATTGTAAATCAAGATTTGTTTATTTATTTGAATATAAAGAATTAAGGTAATTGAGTTTTTGCAATTAAGTAAAAATGAAACATTTATTTTTACGTTAATTGAAAATTTAGTTGAAATTGAAAAATATTTATGTATGTTAATTTCATCCATATGGCTATAATGGATTGAATAATAAGAATGAATATTTAATTCAACGAAATATTTGGAAACTTAATTGATAATTTCTAAATTTAATAAAAATGAAAATTTGACACTGAAATGGGAAGTTAATCAACATTAAATTGACTTTTAAATTGTTTAAAACATTGTAATTTGATTGAGAAATATAAAGGTAATAAAATTTGTCAAATTTAAGATTTAAAAAAAAATGGATTTTATTAATGAATTTTAAATTTATTTAATTAATATAAAATTAGCCATTTTGGCCACTGACTCGAATTTCGACGAAACGGGTTTCATCGGATCCATAACGGTGAATTATAATAGTATTTCAAGTTTCGTTGCGATCGGACTTGTCGTTTGAACATACGGACTCGAAACGCCTTGAAATTTATGCAATTTAAATCAATTGAAATCAATTTAGAAAATTTGAATTTATCATAACTTCTTCATACGACAGAATTTGGATGTGAAGCTTTTGCCATCGCGTTTAAAATATTTTTAAACATATATTTTGATATATGGGTTGACCCTTTTCCGTTCCGGAATCGAAACGGGCTTTTCGGGTCAATATCGTTCAAAACCCAAATCCAACCCAGCCCATTCTTTCCATTCGGTCTGCCTATATATATGTGGTTATAAACCCTAAGTCATTGCTTATTCCTCATTATAAACGTATGCTCTTCCTCATTCCACTGCAAACCCTAATCTTCCAATCCAATTTCAATTTCCAAAAAAAAAAAAGCGGATCTGCAGCCACTTCGAGTCACGCTTTGTGTTTCACAGGCAAAAACGTTGTACCTACTTCGGGTCAGGAAGAAAATGACTCGGGTCGCTCCGGGTCGTTTTAGCCAAAACTCCAAGCAAGCACCGGGGATTTGAGGCGGCGCACCGAAGTCGACCCAAGACCAGAATTTTCCATTTTTCAAGTTTTCATAACTTTTGCATACGAGCTCGGATTCACACGCAGTTTGTTTTGCTGGGATTGTATCAGAATTTATGACGTTTTGGCACTGGTTTGGATGAATTTGGAGACTGTCCAATTTTTGGGTTTAAATTGGATTTGAATTCAATTTAAATTCAAAAAGGTGAGTGTTTTAACCCACTCACAACTTCAAAGTTTCTTATTTTTGTTAAATTGATTTAAGCTATGAGTAGAAATTTATTTATGACTGTTTTGCATATTTTATTCATCATCTCGGTTAAGTCGCATTTATTTAATTTAACTGTTAATTAATTTATTATTCCATATAAATTGACAGTTAAAATTTATTTATTTTGCATATAAACTGCTAGTTAAACAGTTATTTATTTATTTATTTTAATATAAACTTTTCGTTGATACCTGTTATATTTTATATGCTCTATTGATGTTTGTTTAAATTGATGATGATTGAAATAAATTGGTTGATGATTGATATTGGATGAATGGATCATGTGTTCTATATTATATAAACTGCAAGTTATCATGCATTTCATTTCATTCGGGATTGCGGTTTGAAATGCTATACAACCGCATTTTTTTTATTTTTAAATTACGGATTGAAATGATAAATATCTGTATCACTTGAACATAGGATAGAAAATTATATACATGCACCGCGGTATGTGTATATATATATATAATTATTTTTGAAATGATTTTTATGGTTTGGATATGATACGGTTTAATAAATATTAAATTTGGATATTACATAAATATATTTTATATATACATATGTAGTTAAATTTTGAATTTAAGCTATGTATAAATCGGTTAAATAAAAATAAATAAGTTGAATAATGTAGTTGTAATGATTTAAATCAGTTAAGATTGGATGGTAAATTTGGAATTTATTTGAATGGAACTTATTTAAAAATTTCACTCCATAAGTTAATGTAAAACTTATTAAAGCTTGGAAATTTAATGGTATGATATTTATAACTAGATTTTTATTCAAGATAAATTAAACGAATATTTCTAGCATAAATAAATTGAAGAAAATATTTAAGTTGTTAGAAATTGGAATTTTATTTTAAATGATTTTTGATCTATTATGAAAACATTTCAAAAGTAAATAATAGGATAATGAATTGGTGAATATAAATTTCCAACCTTAAGTTTTGAAATTGCTAAATATTCAAAGTTAGAAATATATTGAAATTGAAGTGGTTTATTTAACTGAAAGTGAATTTAAAATTTATGGATTTAGACTAAATTTTAAATGAATAAAATTGTAAAATCGTGGAAATTATTTTATTTTATAAAGTAATTTAAACTCAATCTATTTTATTCTATATACTGTTTGAATATCCAAACCATTCAAGTTTTAGAAGTTATGGTTTTAAAGCTATGAATTTCGAAGTATTATGTTTTGAAAGTTATAATTCAAATGTTTGGTTTCCAGATATTATAAATTTTAAAGTAGTATGATTTTGAAAAAGAAATATATTTGAAATAAAAATGATATTATTGATTTGGGTTTTATAAAAATAATATCAAAATGAGTTGTTTTGGAAATGGAAATGATATCGTATTTATGGGTTTTGAAATGGATAATTATATTCTGGTTTTAAAGTATAAACTATTTTAAAGACCGCGGTGCTATAATAACGTTTGCTTGTTAAAGAGACCGGGATCGGAAGTTGTCGTATTCTCTGCCAACTCCGAAAACCACTTTAACAACCGTGTATGCGGTGGAGATTCCAGAATGAAGTACGTTGGTGGCGGCGTTTCCTGTAAGGCAAATACATGGACCCAACTCCCGTGAGTTGACATAAGGTGGCTAAAACAGGAGCGATTGACGGGTTAATAAGGTAGCACCTCTGATCGGACACTTCCCTTCGATACTATACTCTGACTTTGGATTAATTCGGTGGCCACCTTCACTTTTGACTTCTTTGATTTGGGGGAGTTTGTTCGAGGTGGGCGGTAGCTGCGCGCTACGCGTTACCACCGACCCGGAAGCGTAATTGGTATATCTACCTTGGCATTGCCTAGTTGTGCCTTGTCACCTATCATATCGAGCCTTTACTACGATTTTCTATTTGTGTCGTACCTATGGAGTGTCTTCTCGTAGTCTCCCGATCAGGAGATATGCAGGCACTACATAGACTGTTGGCACTATTACGTGTTAAGATGGAAAATTTAAAGCCTTAACGCTATTTTAAAGTAAGTTTATTTTACAATTAGACACTATTATAATAGCGCAATATACTACATAGTAAATAGTTTAACGGATTCTTAGGAGATGTAAATCCCGAGCATCTCTTGAGTTAATGCACTCATATTTATTTCTGTTAATTTAACTTACATAAGATCTTTTATTTCTGAATCGAGTGTTTTGTCTTTTCAAATTCGCTCGGGTCAGTCCGAGCGTTTCAGGATTTGAAGATTTAGCTCTGGAGGACGAAGACGAAGATTTGTATTATTATTATTTATATTATTGCACTACACTCATACTGTTCCGCTGCATTGATATTATTGGTATGTGAACTCTGATATTTGTTGTATAAAGAAGAAGCAAATGTTTTGGAAATAGTTTTATGAACTATATATTGATTATTATATTTTATCCTTCCGCTGTGAGATTCTGTTTATTCTTATTTCTTCTCTATTTCCTTATTCACCCCATAACAATCCGTCCTTCCGTATGGTTTGAATTGGCACGTGTGTCGGTTTAAGCATGCGAAGAGGTGGGATGTTACATCTGGTATCAGAGCTTTGGTTTAGCGATAAACCTTAGCTTAGTGGTGTTTGACTCTTTACTAATAGGGTAGTAATACCCTATGGAAGTCGCTGAGTGTATATATAAGAGAGAGCGTATTTGTTAATGTTATAAAAAGGTTTTAATATTGTGTAAATCCGTTCTGTTTTGTATTTATAAATTCTGGTTGGTGCATGGGACGCTATGACATCAATAGGGATTTCTAAACACTTAATAGGACAGACCGACACAATATTTGTTTTTAAAATAGGTAAATGAAATAATTTTGCCTATTATATTTTTACATATATAAAGCAAATTTTTATAACTGAGATATATATATTTGGTTTCTATATATTGGTTGTTAGGTAATGAAAATATAAATAATAGTTGAAATAAAGTTGAAAATAAAATAAATGAAAATTTGGAAATCTAGAACTTAAGTTCCGGGGTTTTGAAAATTTCTTTCAATTGGTTTTGGAATATAATAATAATATTTTAGAAGTATTTTCTAATATCCATATTTCAATATAATTAGAACGAATTGTTTTATAAAGAAACTTTGAAAAGAAATAAATTTTGTACTCCCCTCTCTGTCGCTGGAAAATAATTTCGGTGATGAGTGCACGCATCATCGACATTCATTTTCGAGTTTCGAAGTGGAAAGGCCACTGTAGTAGTTTACTGCAGGTTTGTTTGAGAAAATTTTATCGTTTTAATTATAATGGGTTATATATTTTTTTAAGTGTATACACCTATCTATTATTGTAAATGATTTAAAATTAAACCCGGTATTTGATTCTTAAATTTCCGTTAATTAATAGTTTCAATTAAGTGTAGAAAAATAGAATACAACTAAATTATAAATTGGAACCTTTAATTAAAATAAGTGATTTAATGCTAAGTTATAAATAGTGAAATTGTAATCTTATAAAAAGATATAATTATTGAACCATAAATTAATTAAAATGAAATAGAGATTAACTTGTGTAACTTCTATTACATCCTTAAAAGCATGTATATAACTTACCAACCATAAAAGTTAGAATGTTAAAAGAAATTGTAATGGATATTATGCAAGTAATTAACGAAATTCTTTAACAAATAACAACTTGTTGTTCTGGTGGTATAAAATTTAGGAATAATTGAAATTGATTTTAATAAAATATAATAGAAAGATAAGGAATATAAATAAAAGATTATAAGCTTAAGAACATAAAATTAAGCAGTAAATAAGTGAATGTAATAAAATAAAAGGAAAAAATTCATGAAATGAATAAGTGAAAATGAGACTTTGTTAGAAATGAATAAAAATAAATGAAAATTTGCAAGAAATAAATGAAAATAAAAAGATAAATCATTATATGAAAGAATAGAAATCGAACAACTAATGTGACGAGAGGGATTTTTCGCGCTCGAAAATCGACATCCTTACTTTACATCGTACTCGAATGCCGTAGATTCGACCTTTCAAATCCGAGTCGCCGGAGCTTATAACACAATTAAGTAAACAACACAGCGAAATAAAAGAATAATACATTGATATACAGCTTTGATACCATATCTGATACAATGAATATCAATATACATCAGAGATATGATACAAGAAATAGCAGCGGAAAAGGAAAATAGATAACATCTAGCAGCGGAACAATATAACTCTAAGTAGTCTTCAAAAGAGAACTCCAGCAGCAGCAGCTCGATCCAACATCACGATACGCAAAGACAAGCAAGTCTCGTCCACCTCCAAAGACTGAACTAGCTCCAGATAATTCACTGAACCTAACTATCTGAAAAACCCAACTCTAGACTGCTCGTGTAGAAAATTTTGAGCACCTAGAGTTTAGGAAAGAAACAATAAACTCCGGATCAGTCATGGGACTGGTGTGAGCAATAAAAACAGTTTATCTTTAAAAACAAACAAAGAAATATTTTAAAATAGATTCGCAATGCTTTTTAGAAATGAGACTACCATAAGGCCTCCCGCGCACGCACACAATGCAAACGCAGAATCGGAGGAGATTTCTCCTTATGATAGTCAAAGATGCTTGATACGCATTAAAAAGAAACATTTGATATTATTACTAGTGCATAGCGTAGGCAAAAATTCATTTCGAAAGTAAAGATATAAATCTTAGCCAGCATAGGCATTCCGCACTTATGCCTACTATAGCTACCATGTTCAATAGCAGGTTACCGCCACATTCCATGGCAGGTTATACAACTAAAACCGTACAGGGTTCGTATTGTTTCTTTGGATTTCCAACAAATGGTCAGGCCAAGGAACTTCCCATCGCCACATGGGAACGCCTCTGGAATGACATCCCGAGGACCAAACCGGATCTCTGCCAACACAAGGCCGGGTTACCCCTAACTGGGTGACTACTGACACGAATATGTCATCCCCCGATCGTAACCGATCTACATCCGAGGATCCTCGATTTCCAACAACCACAAAGTAATAAGTTTGCAGCAACAACATAGGTTAAGTATCTAGGCTCCATACCATGATACCACCTCTATCCAGAAGGAATGACATACACTAAAGGGGCGCTACCCCCTAATAACCTTGCTGCATCCTTCCTGTTTTGACCATTTCCGGGGTGTGAGGTTCGACGAAGTCTCGTCCACAAAGCCACACTTTGGTACAAAGCCATGCTTTGGGTCAACAAATGATCAAAGTAATGATCACAAAGATAAATGATCAAACAAATGATCATATCACAAATGATCAACAAAGATCATTTCACAGCAACACTCAGCATGTCACATTACCAAATTGGGAATATATCGCTGATAACCATCAACTACATAACCTCGAGCTCGTACGTCTCAGAGAAGGGTGTTAATGCTAAGAGAATAAATTCTCCGCCACCAACAGAAATGTATTTGAAATAAATCTGCTTTATATCTCAAAATGTAATGTCAGACATACAATCTATACAAGTCTGTTCTGGATTTAGAACAGAACCGAAGGCACTTCCAAAGAAGTCCTTGCAATCCGGGTATTCACAATCCCGATCGAACTTCCCATCACTTAGGGAATCTCTATACCATTGCTACTCGGTGCAGATACAATCGATAGGTCATCCTATCGTTCTCGCAAATACCCGGTCTTCACCTCCGGTCTTCAAATGCTATCCATAACGACGTATCACATATTCGGAATGGATTATACGACCCAAAGGTCCTTTCTCGGCTAACCCGAATAGTGAGCGCTACATTTAAAACATATGGATATGGGATTTCAATTAAGTCACAACTTAATAATTCAAAACTTTCTTTCAAATGGTTTAAACGAATTACCATTTTCAAATCTTTTAAACAAAAGATTTATTTCATAAAGATTCATTCCTAGATTTCAAAACAATTCCATTTCAATTGGATTTAATTCATTAAATCTTTAAATCAAGATTTGTTTTATAGCTTTCAAATCGTTCCTAAATATTCACAAAGAATTTGTTTCCAAATATTCATCTATAACTTGGAAAACTATTTTAGTTTACTTGAAATCCCTTTAATACAATTTGAAATTCATTTCTCCTATGAAAGCTTTTATCATTTAGAACCAACAGTGTTATTTTGGAAAAACCCTATTCCATTTATACAAGTTACTATCTTTGGGTTAATTCAAATTCCTAAAAGAACAATACTTTAAAAATGGTTTGACACATAGATAACTAGTACAATATCATTAATCCCTAGTTTCAAATCATAGAATTCAATTACAAGTATTGAATTCAAATTTAAATCAAAATATTTAAATTCCAAAATTTAATCAAGTTATTCAAAATAATTTCATCCTTGAAATTCCATTTCAAAAGCTTTTCACTTTTAAACACAATCCATTTCCAAATCATTTGAATTTAATATTCAATTTTATAAATCATTTCAAAATCCGTGACTTAATCGATTTCCTCATGAAATCCATCTTTGTGTGTGTATAAGTGTGGTCCAGGGTTTAACACAATAGTGCAACATCATCATCATCACAGATTCACAGATAATATACAAATATAAATCAATGAATGAATCATACACAGCTCAATCCACAGAACAAAATATCACAAATCAGATAGGACAATCAATTCAATGCATCTTATACCATACAATCATTCGTAAGTATGGTCAAGTATTCAATAGTCATTTATAAGCAGGATTAATTAATTATTTATCCTAATTAATTCAATTTATTTTCAATTAAATAAATTACTTATGAATTAATTTACCAATTCTGATTTATTAATCATTCGATATCAACTAATTTATCAAACACTTTAATTAATTAAATTATCCTTAATTAATCATATTCATTAATTTAATCTTTAAACCAATTGCATAATTAATTAACCCTTTAATAATTATTTTAAGAAATTAAATTTTTTAATTTCTTACCATTAAAAAATCATCCCATAACCATAAATCATTAATTACAAATTAATCTTTATCATTTAAATAAATTTACTTTAATAAATCTTTAATTAATAATAATTTATCTCATTTATTAATTAATCCTTAATTAATCTCTATTGATTAATTATCCTTAATTAATCATAATAAGTAATTTATCTCTAATTGCTTTCATTAAGTAATTTACAACTTACAATCTATAATTGATTATCTAAATTAATTTATCTAATTAATTATCAAAATTAATCATATTAAATAATACTTAATTATCCTTAGTTAATCATCTTCATTAACTAATAACATTTCTTAATTACTTTTAGTTAATCTCTAATTATAAATAAATCTAAACATAAATTTATAAATTAAATAAATAAGTCTTTAAATAAATTATCATATAAATTACATTACTTAATGCCTTAATTGTTTCTAATATAATCAATTCCTTTATTAATGATTTCATAAATCATTCAAGTGTATTTTAAACTTACACTTTAGATTTAAATTCAAATTTCATTTTAAAACCATTTAAGATTCAAAAGTTTATTTGAAAACTAAACTTTACTTTTAAATTTAAACTTAGTTTAAATTATGTTTCAGATTTTTTTAATTAAATTTTAAAAATAGAAACTGTCAGGTGTAAAACCTGAAACCCACCTTCTAAATCTTTACCACTTTGTTTTGAAATTAAATTTCCTTTTTAAAACTTTTAAGATTCAAAGTTCTATTTGAATCTAACTTAAACTTGATTTAACTTTATTCACATCTAGTTTACAAATTTATTTAACTTTGGTTTAAATTCAATTTGCAGACAGTTTTGAACAAAACTGTCATCCTGTTTAAACCAACCCGAGGCAACAGCATGGTACTTCGAGTTGAACCCTCCCTTGCTTCGAGTAAACACACGAATGACCCGAGTCTCCCCTGAATACATTTACTTCCCAAACCCAAAAATCCTCAGTGCAACAAAAATGCACGGTGCACGTGTCCACGGTCGATGAACGACTCCGGTCGTCACCACGTCAACGAGCAAGTCGACAACCGCCCACGTATCAACTCTAGATCGCCAGAATCCCCATCACTCACGCGAAATCGAATTCGAGTATAAACTCGAAACCTGGATCATGAGCAGGAAACCCCGCCCTAACCTGTCAACGCGCCATACACGACCTCTGACCACCAGAAAAATCTGAAACTCCGGCCACTCACGCGTCAACCCTTCCTCCACCATCACCCCAAGCCACGTTAAACTCGATCACCCCTAGACCAAGAACGAATCAAAATATGCAACCTCGTCAAAACCATAACTTAAACCTAAATTCGATTCAACTTACAAAATTTTGCATTAGAAAAATTTTCCAACATTTTTCCTATATCCACGAATCAATAATCTTGCTTTGTACAAAATTTCAACATTTTAAATTTGCGCAATCGCTAGAAATTGATCTAAAAGCAATTTCAGTTCAATGAGGAACTGTTCTGAACATACTTGATGAAAAATCAAAATATTTGTTTTAAAAATCATATTTTTAACTGGTGATTCCACTTATATACTTGATTCTACAATTTATTATATTTGATTTTATCATGATTATACATGTTCAACAGTTCTATGGGGTATCAGACTCTTCCTACATTTTTTTTATTTTGTTGGAATTAAGTTTTAATTTTTCATTTAAAATCAAATAAACATATTGTGTTCATTTTATTTTTTTAGCTTAACAAGAATCAAGGATTTGATTTTCAGGGGTTTTGATCAAACCTTTATGCTCTGAACCAAGAAACAGAGGTAATTTCAACTTTATCAGGAAAACACACATTCAAATATTTATAAACTCAGTGAAAATTCATATATATGCATAACAATGTAACTTCCATCTCAGATTTCACAAGAAACAAATACATATATACTTAGCTTAAGTTTTAAATTAGTTACTCACCTGTGTTGCAGAAAATGAATAGAGCATGTTGTTTTGATTTGGTCCAAGCTTTGATTTTCCAGATTCAAAACTTGATCAGGTTGAAGTTTGAAACTTGAATATTTCAATACTGAAATCTGGTCTACACTGAGTTGAGTCTTATTTGCATGGAGTTGTAGGTTGTTTGTTTCACATTAAAACTAAATCTTGAATCTTTGTATTGCTGAGTTGATTTGTATTGTTAAGTTTTGTTTTAGTTTTGTTTACTTCATTCATTTTTTTTCTTTCATTTATGATGGACGAACTAAAATGAGAGTTTGATGTATATATAAAAAGATAAACAGTGTGCAGGTTGATAATATTTTCTAGTACAATAGTGTGAACATTGATTTGTTTTGTACTAAGGCATGGCTGAAGTGTTTTTAGTTATGGCTAGAGAAACTTGCATTAATTGCCAAGTACTGCCGTGTGTTTACAACCTTACCTTACTTTTTTTTTTTTTGCCTAGCATATTAAACTCTACAGGCTGCCTATTTATCTCTTTTATTTTCTTTGTGTTCATACTTGATTGTTTACAGCCTACATACTTCCTTTATTTGCTTCTGCTTTACTTTATTACTTATGTAAAATATATACTTTGTTTTGCTTACTTAAATGTATTTGCTTGGTTACTTTGAAATATAATAAAGTTCAAATTTTATTCTGTTTCTCTAAATTTGTTTTATACTTTGTATGTTTATTTACAACTTTGTTTTCATATTTAAGTGTCATTTCTTTTCTTTTCTTATGACTTAATAATATAAATAGATTTCTATTTTAATAATGTTGTTAAAATTTTAACTAAGTGTATTCATTTATTTCTAACCTCAATAGTTAGTTTGACTTACATATTAATCTTTAACTATTGCTTATCATCTTGTATTCATTGGTTTTATATTCAACTTTATTTATTTTTTATACTTATGTTTATAACCATTATTTGATTTTATACTTATGCTTTAATATTTATAAGGTTTATTTCATTTTAAACGTTTTTGAAAGACTTCGTTTTGAATTTTTTTAAATCATGGCTTCTTTCAAAGCACACATACTATATATATATATATATTTATAAATAATTTGAAATAACAATTTCTATCTAAAATAAGAATTCATTTGTAAGGACATTTTATTGTAAATATTGTTTAAGAATAACTCCTCATTTAATATAAAATAATTTTATAAAAGAAACCATTTCTTTATTAATAAATAACATAATTTATTTGAACATTGGAAAAACTCAAATCAATTTATCATTTAATTTCACAATTTTAAATCAAAAATTAGTTTAATTATCAATTTAAAACAAATTAAAATTCGGGATCATTACAGACTTCCCCCCTTAAAAGGAATTTCGTCCTCGAAATTCGCAGGCACGAAACTAAGAAAGTTGAAGAATGTTTCATCCAATCAAACTGAATATCTATTCTGCATTTGGCTTACCAAATCAGAATATCAATAATAGATACGAGAATGAATCTATTTAACACTTCACAAGATACTCGGGTTATCAAATCTACGAAATATGCGGTGGTATTGGTTAGCTCGAAGGGATAACTAACCGTTCGTAGATTATATCGAGACCCAAATAAAAGATAAATGGATTTAATCTTCCATAATTTCTAAACATCAGATATGGATTCCAAACTCAAGTCGAAATATCTCAAAGTATATATAATTCGTCCCTCTCCGGACTTTGATCAACCCAAGAACTTACAATAAAATTTCAAATTTGGTTTTAAACAAAATCGCTTTATTGATACAATTCAAATTATCCTTCATATTCTATTAATCAATTTAACTGAATTTAAAATTTCCAATTTACTTAAAATTCCTAATTTCAAATTCGTATTTATTAAGGTTTAAATCCAAAACTAATAAGAAACTGATGAAGATACGAAGTAAGGATTTTCCAACAACAATTCGTAGGGCCATCATCACACCATAACTACTTCTGGAGCTGTCACGAAGCAATCAAAAGGATTTAGAATCGAATCAAAGAAATTGATAAGAAAGTTATTTCCACTGTTGCAGGGTATTGACCATTTATAATCGTGCTTCCCTGTCCCCTATCTCGTTCTCTTCTTGCACTCATACTCACTATCAGTGGATAGTAAGAGAATTTACAGAGGCATTCGAACGGATATCTTAGGGATATACTCATTCTGGGGTATACTCCACCCTATCTCTAATGAGCTACTTAATGTGTTATACTCCTGAGCTAAATTTTAACCCTTAGCTCTGATACCAAATGTGAGGAGAGGAATTTTTCACACTCGAAAATCGACATCCATACTTTACATCGTACTCGGATGCCGTAGATTCGACCGTTCAAATCCGAGTCGCCGGAGCTTATAACACAATTAAGTAAACAACACAGCGAAATAAAAGAATAATACATTGATATACAGCTTTGATACAATATCTGATACAATGAATATCAATATACATCAGAGATATGATACAAGAAATAGCAGCGGAAAAGGAAAATAGATAACATCTAGCAGCGGAACAATATAACTCTAAGATAGTCTTCAAAAGAGAATTCCAGCAGCAGCAGCTCGATCCAACATCACTATACGCAAAGACAAGCAAGTCTCGTCCATATCCAAAGACTGAACTAGCTCCAGATAATTCACTGAACCTAACTATCTGAAAAACCCAACTCTAGACTGCTCGTATAGAAAATTTTGAGCACCCAGAGTTTAGGAAAGAAACAATAAACTCCGGATCAGTCATGGGACTGGTATGAGCAACAAAAACAGTTTATCTTTAAAAACAAACAAAGAAATATTTTAAAATAGATTCGCATTGCCTTTTAGAAATGAGACTACCATAAGGCCTCCCGCACACACACACAATGCAAACGCAGAATCGGAGGAGATTTCTCCTTATGATAGTCAAAGATGCTTGATACACATTAAAAAGAAACATTTGATATTATTACTAGTGCATAGTGTAGGCAAAAATTCATTTCAAAAGTAAAGATATAAATCTTAGCCAGCATAGGCATTCCGCACTTATGCCTACTATAGCTACCATGTTCAATAGCAGGTTACCGCCACATTTCATGGCAGGTTATACAACTAAAACCGTATAGGGTTCGTATTGTTTCTTTGGATTTCCAACAAATGGTCAGACCAAGGAACTTCCCATCGCCACATGGGAACGCCTCTGGAATGACGTCCCGAGAACCAAATCGGATCTCTGCCAACACAAGGCCGGGTTACCCCTAACTGGGTAACTACTGACACGAATATGTCATCCCCCGATCGTAACCGATCTACATCCGAGGATCCTCGATTTCCAACAACCACAAAGTAATAAGTTTGCAGCAACAACATAGGTTAAGTATCTGGGCTCCATACCATGATACCACCTCTATCCAGAAGGAATGACATACACTAATAACCTTGCTGCTCCTTCCTGTTTTGACCATTTCCGGGGTGTGAGGTTCGACGAAGTCTCGTCCACAAAGCCACGCTTTGGTACAAAACCATGCTTTGGGTCAACAAATGATCAAAGTAATGATCACAAAGATAAATGATCAAACAAATGATCATATCACAAATGATCAACAATGATCATTTCACAGCAACACTCAGCATGTCACATTACCAAATTGGGAATATATCGCTGATAACCATCAACTACGTAACCTCTGAGCTCGTACGTCTCAGAGAAGGGTGTTAATGCTAAGAGAATAAATTCTCCGCCACCAACAGAAATGTATTTGAAAGAAATCTGCTTTATATCTCAAAATGTAATGTCAGACATACAATCTATACAAGTCTGTTCTGGATTTAGAACAGAACCGAAGGCACTTCCAAAGAAGTCCTTGCAATCCGGGTATTCACAATCCCGATCGAACTTCCCATCACTTAGGGAATCTCTATACCGTAGCTACTCGGTGCAGAGACAATCGATAGGTCATCCTATCGTTCTCGCAAATACCCGGTCTTCACCACCAGTCTTCAAATGCTATCCATAACGACGTATCACATATTCGGAATGGATTATACGACCCAAAGGTCCTTTCCCGGCTAACCCGAATAGTGAGCGCTACATTTAAAACATATGGATATGGGATTTCAATTAAGTCACAACATAATAATTCAAAACTTTCTTTCAAATGGTTTAAACGAATTACCAGTTTTAAGTCTTTTAAACAAAAGATTTATTTCATAAAGATTCATTCCTGGATTTCAAAACAATTCCATTTCAATTGGATTTAATTCATTAAATCTTTAAATCAAGATTTTTTTTATAGCTTTCAAATCGTTCCTTAATATTCATAAAGAATTTGTTTCCAAATATTCATCTATAACTTGGAAAACTATTTTAGTTTACATGAAATCCCTTTAATACAATTTGAAATTCATTTCTCCTATGAAAGCTTTAATCATTTAGAACCAACAGAGTTATTTTGGAAAAACCCTATTCCATTTATACAAGTTATTATCTTTGGGTTAATTCAAGTTCCTAAAAGAACAATACTTTAAAAATGGTTTGACTCATATATAACTAGTATAATATCGTTAATCCCTAATTTCAAATCATAGAATTCAATTACAAGTATTGAATTCAAATTTAAATCAAAATATTTAAATTCCAAAATTTAATCAAGTTATTCAAAATAATTTCATCTTTGAAATTCCATTTCAAAAGCTTTTCACTTTTAAACACAATCCATTTCCAAAACATTTGAATTTAATATTCAATTTTATAAATCATTTTAAAATCTGTGACTTAATCGATTTTCTCATGAAATCCATCTTTGTGTGTGTATAAGTGTGGTCCAGGGTTTAACACAATAGTGCAACATCATCATCATCACAGATTCACAGATAATATACAAATATAAATCAATGAATGAATCATACACAGCTCAATCCACAGAACAAAATATCACAAATCAGATAGGACAATCAATTCAATGCATCTTATACCATACAATCATTCGTAAGTATGGTCAGTTTACAAATTTATTTAACTTTGGTTTAAATTCAATTTGCAGACAGTTTTGAACAAAACTGTCATCCTGTTTAAACCAACCCGAGGCAACAGCATGGTACTTCGAGTTGAACCCTCCCTTGCTTCGAGTAAACACTCGAATGACCCGAGTCTCCCCCGAATACATTTACTTCCCAAACCCAAAAATCCTCAGCGCAACAAAAATGCATGGTGCACGTGTCCACGGTCGATGATCGACTCCGGTCATCACCACGTCAACGAGCAAGTCGACAACCTCCCACATATCAACTCTAGATCGCCAGAATCCCCAGCACTCACGCGAAATCGTATTCGAGTATAAACTCGAAACCTGGATCATGCGCAGGAAACCCCACCCTAACCTGTCAACGCGCCATACACAACCTCTGACCACCAGAAAAATCTGAAACTCCGGCCACTCACGCGTCAACCCTTCCTCCACCATCACCCCAAGCCACGTTAAACTCGATCACCCCTAGACCTAGAACGAATCAAAATATGCAACCTCGTCAAAACCATAACTTAAACCCTAAATTCGATTCGACTTACAAAATTTTGCATTAGAAAAATTTTCCAACATTTTTCCTATATCCACGAATCAATAATCTTGCTTTGTACAAAATTTCAACATTTTAAATTTGCGCAATCGCTAGAAATTGATCTAAAAGCAATTTCAGTTCAATAAGGAACTGTTCTGAACATACTTGATGAAAAATCAAAATATTTGTTTTAAAAATCATATTTTTAACTGGTGATTCCACTTATATACTTGATTCTACAATTTATTATATTTGATTTTATCATGATTATACATGTTCAACAGTTCTATGGGGTATCAGACTCTTCCTACATTTTTTTTTTATTTTGCTGGAATTAAGTTTTAATTTTTCATTTAAAATCAAATAAACATATTGTGTTCATTTTATTTTTTTTTAGCTTAACAAGAATCAAGGATTTGATTTTCAGGGGTTTTGATCAAACCTTTATGCTCTGAACCAAGAAACAGAGGTAATTTCAACTTTATCAGGCAAACACACATTCAAATATTTATAAACTCAGTGAAAATTCATATATATATGCATAACAATGCAACTTCCATCTCAGATTTCACAAGAAACAAATACATATATACTTAGCTTAAGTTTTAAATTGGTTACTCACCTGTGTTTCCAGAAAATGAATAGAGCATGTTGTTTTGATTTGGTCTGAGCTTTGATTTTCCAGATTCAAAACTTGATCAGGTTGAAGTTTGAAACTTGAATATTTCAACACTGAAATCCTGTCTACACTGAGTTGAGTCTTATTTGCATGGAGTTGCAGGTTGTTTGTTTCACATTAAAACTAAATCTTGAATCTTTGTATTGCTGAGTTGATTTGTATTGTTAAGTTTTGTTTTAGTTTTGTTTACTTCATTCATTTTTCTTTTCTTTCATTTATGATGGACGAACTAAAATGAGAGTTTGATGTATATATAAAAAGATAAACAGTGTGCAGGTTGATAATATTTTCTAGTACAATAGTGTGAACATTGATTTGTTTTGTACTAAGGCATGGCTGAAGTATTTTTAGTTATGGCTAGAGAAACTTGCATTAATTGCCAAGTACTGCCGTGTGTTTACAACCTTACCTTGCTTGTTTTTTTTTGCCTAGCATATTAAACTCTACAGGCTGCCAATTTATCTCTTTTATTTTCTTTGTGTTCATACTTGATTGTTTACAGCCTACATACTTCCTTTATTTGCTTATGCTTTGCTTTATTACTTATGTAAAAATATATACTTTGTTTTGCTTACTTAAATGTATTTGCTTGGTTACTTTGAAATATAATAAAGTTCAAATTTTATTCTGTTTCTCTAAATTTGTTTTATACTTTGTATGTTTATTTACAACATTGTTTTCATATTTAAGTGTCATTTCTTTTCATTTCTTATGACTTAATAATATAAATAGATTTCTATTTTAATAATGTTGTTAAAATTTTAACTAAGTGTATTCATTTATTTCTAACCTCAATAGTTAGTTTGACTTACATATTAATCTTTAACTATTGCTTATCATCTTGTATTCATTGGTTTTATATTCAACTTTATTTATTTTTTGTACTTATGTTTATAACCATTATTTGATTTTATACTTATGCTTTAATATTTATAAGGTTTATTTCATTTTAAACGTTTTTGAAAGACTTCATTTTGAATTTTTTTAAATCATGGCTTCTTCCAAAACACACATACTATATATATATATATATATATATATATATATATATATATATTTATAAATAATTTGAAATAACAATTTCTATCTAAGATAAGAATTCATTTGTAAGGACATTTTATTATAAATATTGTTTAAGAATAACTCCTTATTTAATATAAAATAATTTTATAAAAGAAACCATTTCTTTATCAATAAATAACATAATTTATTTGAACATTGGAAAAACTCAAATCAATTTATCATTTAATTTAACAATTTTAAATCAAAAATTAGTTTAATTATCAATTTAAAATAAATTAAAATTCGGGATCATTACAACTAATGTATGAAAGGAAATTAATAAGAATGAATGTAATGCAATAAATAGAATTTGGCATTATATAGATAGATGAAATTGAATTGGTAAGTAATGAATAGAAATAGAAGAAAAAAGGGTAATGAATAGAAATAGATAAAAATAAATAATGAATGAATAAGAAATCAAACAACAAATGTATGAAATGGAATTTAATAATAAGTAAAGTTGATTTGTTGCTTGGATTTGTTGTTGTTTAGTTTATGGTTGTTTGGGCAAGGATACTTTAAAAATTGGATTGGATGAATGAATAATCTATTTAGTTTTATCTAAGGCTATTGAGTAAATGATGCGCTAGTAGTTTATTCTTCATTCCGTACAATTTAAAAGTTTTTAACCTGAACAACTATTTGTTTGTTTGATTGAATGGTTGTTTTGTATTTGTTGTATATTTTGTTTGTTCAAATTGATGGTTGTTATATTGATTTGTTGTTAGTGATTGAAACTACTTAAATATTTCATTTTATATAAATTGTTAACCCTTTGGATTTTACAAGTGAAATGCAGGTTATGGAAGCAATTGCTAATGCTTTTGGTTCCATAAATTAAGCGTAAATTGCCCGACAAATAGGTACGTTTTTGGATTACGGTTTATAGCGCTATTTTATATATTTTCCCGCGTTGGGATATAATATTTTGGGTATTATATGTGATATTTTGTTATATTTAATATTTTATTTTTTCTCCCGAGCCTTTCCGTGCAAAGGAGACTCTGCCAAAAAAAATCATAAATTTTGGACTTAGAAAAATTTGAAAATGTTTTACAAACTTTAATTATTTTTGTATAAAAGATTTAAATGGGTATAAATTGGTATATTTTATTTTAAATTATTTTATTTTTTTAACTTATTTGTTCATAAATTTAATATTTAAGAAAGATATATTGATCTCTCATTTCTTCTTTTCCCTTCTTTTCCTTTTCGGGGACGAAAAGTTTTGAGTGGGGGAGAGTGTGACGACCCGTAAATTTCGTTAATTAAATTTGTCATATTTATAAGATTTTGGAATTAAATTATAAAGAAATATAATTGTTATAATTGGTAACGAAGAAAATGTTAATAATTAACCTATGAAATATTACATTGGCTGTAATAGACTTAATTATAAAAATTGAATTTAATAAACCCTATTTATTTGGAACCTTGTTTATTGATATGCAACAGTATAATAAATGAATTATTACCCGAGATTGAAATCTAAATAGAATTCTAATGAATGAATAGTGGAAAGGATTATACAGATGTATAATTTAATACGAGAAAGGAAAGTATTTAATTGATTATGTAATAAAAACATTGTAATGGTAGTTGGAATAAATTAAGGAATATGTTAGTATAAGTTAAAAGTTACACCTGTGTATAAATTGAATATAAGAGAACTAATATAAATATTGAATAAATTTTGAAATAGTTTGTAATAAATGTTAATTGAGTAAAACCAGTGTTATGTAAGTAATTACAATATTGGGGTGTAAATAATGAACCTCTAAAAGTGTGATTAAGAGTTAATGACAATATTTATTGTACGTTACTTATTTTATTCGGTTGTTAAGTATAATTTGTAATCAATTTCAATTAATTCACTAAATTATTGCAGTTAATGTGGAATAAATTGGTAAGTGATAAATGTTGGATTCAATAAGATGTAACTAAGGTAAAATTCCATTCATAATAGGATAACCAAGTGAATCAATTTATTTAGAATAGTTAATCATAATTAATGGATATAATTTGCTAAGATATGATAAATGGAAATAGGAAGGTTATTAACTAAGGAAGAAATATGTAGTGATTGCATTTAATTGTAAGTGGATGAAATTTATTTCTATATTAATTGAATATTGGAATAAGATGATAATTGCTAATGTAATAAGAGTAGGCCAATAATAATTCTTTCCATAAATTGATAATCGATTCAATAATGTAATACTATCCATAATACGACAATTAGATTTATGATAGAATGGAAAGTCTATTAAATGTAAATATTGAAAATAAAATTTGAAATTTCTAAATTTTGGAAATTTGAAGCAAGGGTAGTAATTATTGTAATAATTAAATGGGAGTCAATTAGAACTTAATAAACCTTAATGTGTATTAATGAGAATTGTGGCAATAGTGCAAAACTTTAATCATTTACCCATTCATTAATTCATTGAATTAGGTCTCAATCAAATAGCAACATTTGGCTTGTTATTAATAGCTTTTAAGGGGAAATAAAACGTTAATGATAACAAGTATTTTAAGATTAACCATCTATTTAGTATATTAAATTATAACTGATAATCAATTGAATTAAATGGAAACTTAATATTTGAAATATTGCATAAATGGAAATGTAGATGAAATCTAAGAAAATAAATTTAAATGTCAATGCAATACCAATTAATGGTTTGAATGTGATTACGAAATTGGAATTAGATAAATGCAGTAAATAATTCAGGGCAAACAAATTTATGGAACAAATGTTAAGATCTTAACTGATGGTAATCAATAATTGAAGATAATGTAAATTCCATTTATAACATGACTATGGGTAAATGAAAAGATTGTAAATCAAGATTTGTTTATTTATTTGAATATAAAGAATTAAGGTAATTGAGTTTTTTTAATTAAGTAAAAATTAAACATTTATTTTTACGTTAATGGAAAATTTAGTTGAAATTGAAAAATATTTATGTATGTTAATTTCATCCACATGGCTATAATGGATTGAATAATAAGAATGAATATTTAATTCAATGAAATTTTTGGAAACTTAATTGATAATTTCTAAATTTAATAAAAATGAAAATTTGACATTGACATGGGAAGTTAATCAACTTTAAATTGACTTTTAAATTGTTTAAAACATTGTAATTTGATTGAGAAAAATAAAGGTAATAAAATTTGTCAAATTTAAGATTTAAAAAAAAATGGATTTTATTAATGAATTTTAAATTTATTTAATTAATATAAAATTAGCCATTTTGGCCACTGACTCGAATTTCGACGAAACCAGTTTCATCGGATCCATAAGGTGAATTATAATAGTGTTTCAAGTTTCGTAGCGATCGGACTTGTCGTTTGATCGTACGGACTCGAAACGGCTTGAAATTTATGCAATTTAAATAAGTTGAAATCAATTTGGAAAATTTGAATTTAGCATAACTTCTTCACACGATGGAATTTGGACGTGAAACTTTTTCCATCGCGTTTAAAATATTTTTAAACATATATTTTGATATATGGGTTGACCCTTTTCCGTTCCGGAATCGAAACGGGCTTTTCGGGTCAATTATCGTTCAAAACCCAAATCCAACCTAGCCCATTCTTTCTATTCTGTTTCCCTATATATATGGGGTTATAAACCCTAAGCCATTGCTTATTCCTTATTCTGAACGTATGCACTTCCTCATTCCACTGCAAACCCTAATCTTCCCAATCCAATTTCAATTTCAAAAAAAAAAAAATTGTGGATCTGCAGCCGCTTCGAGTTTCACAGGCAAAAACGCTGTACCGACTTCGGGTCAGGAAGGAAATGACTCGGGTCGCTCTGGGTCGTTTTGGCAAAAACTCCAAGAAAGCACCGGGGATTTGAGGCGGCACACCGAAGTCGAACACGAAGTCGACCCAGGACCAGAATTTTTCATTTTTCAAATTTTCTTAACTTTTGCATACGAGCTCGGATTCACGCGCGGTTTGTTTTGCTGGGATCGTATCAGAATTTATGACGTTTTGGCACTAGTTTGGATGAATTTGGAGACTGTCCAATTTTTGGGTTTAAATTGGATTTGAATTCAATTTAAATTCAAAAAGGTGAGTGTTTTAACCCACTCACAACTTCAAAGTTTTCTTATTTTTGTTAAATTGATTTAAGATATGAGTAGAAATTTATTTATGACTGTTTTGCATATTTTATTCATTATCTTGGTTAAATCGCATTTATTTAATTTAACTGTTAATTAATTTTATTATTGCATATAAATCGACAGTTAAAATTTATTTATTTTGCATATAAACTGCTTGTTAAACAGTTATTTATATATTTATTTATTTTAATATAAACTGTTCGTTGATACCTGTTATATTTTATATGCTCTATTGATG
Source organism: Allium cepa (assembly GCA_030765085.1). Classification (NCBI taxonomy): domain Eukaryota; kingdom Viridiplantae; phylum Streptophyta; class Magnoliopsida; order Asparagales; family Amaryllidaceae; genus Allium; species Allium cepa. The sequence continues at coordinate 692,714,484 of CM060935.1, read as the reverse complement.
TTTGTTTAAATTGATGATGATTGAAATAAATTGGTTGATGATTGATATTGGGTGAATGGATGATGTGTTCTATATTATATAAACTGCAAGTTATCATGCATTTCATTTCATTCGGGATTGCGGTTTAAAATGATATACAACCGCATTTTTTTTATTTTTAAATTGCGGATTGAAATGATAAATATCTGTATCACTTGACCATAGGATAGAAAATTATATACAGGCACCGCGGTGTGTGTGTGTATATATATATATATATATAAATTTTTAAATGATTTTTATGTTTTGGATATGATACGGTTTAATAAATATTAAATTTGGATATTATATAAATATATTTTATATGTACATATGTAGTTAAATTTTGAATTTAAGCTATGTATAAATCGGTTAAATAAAAAAATAAGTTGAATAATGTAGTTGTAATGATTTAAATCAATTAAGATTGGATGGTAAATTTGGAATTTATTTGAATGTAACTTATTTAAAAATTTCACTCCATAAGTTGATGTAAAACTTATTAAAGCTTGGAAATTTAATGGTATGATATTTATAACTGGATTTTTATTCAAGATAAATTAAACGAATATTTCTAGCATAAATAAATTGAAGAAAATATTTAAGTTGTTAGAAATTGAAATTTTATTTTAAATGATTTTTGATCTATTATGAAAACATTTCAAAAGTAAATAATAGGATAATGAATTGGTGAATATAAATTTCCAACTTTAAGTTTTGAAATTGTTAAATATTCAAAGTTAGAAATATATTGAAATTGAAGTGCTTAATTTAACTGAAAGTGAATTTAAAATTTATGGATTTAGACTAAATTTTAAATGAATAAAATTGTAAAATCGCGGAAATTATTTTATTTTATAAATTAATTTTAAAATCAAACTATTTTATTCTATATACTGTTTGAATATTCAAACCATTCAAGTTTTAGAAGTTATGGTTTTAAAGCTATGAATTTCGAAGTATTATGTTTTGAAAGTTATAATTCAAATGTTTGGTTTCCAGATATTATAAATTTTAAAGTAGTATGATTTTGGAAAAGAAATATATTTGAAATAAAAATGATATTATTGATTTGGGTTTTATAAAAATAATATCAAAATGAGTTGTTTTGGAAATGGAAATGATATCGTATTTATGGGTTTTGAAATGGATAATTATATTATGGTTTTAAAGTATAAACTATTTGAAAGACCGCGGTGTTATAATAACGTTTTGTTGTTAAAGAGACCGGGATCGGAAGTTGTCATACTCTCTGCCAACTCCGAAAACCACTTTAACAACCGTGTACGCGGTGGAGATTCCAGAATGAAGTAGGTTGGTGGCGTTTCCTGTAAGGTAAATACGTGGACCCAACTCCCGTGAGTTGGCATAAGGTGGCTAAAACAGGAGCGATTGACGGGTTAATGAGGTAGCACATCTAATCGGACACTTCCCTTCAATACTATACTCTGACTTTGGATTGATTCGGTGGCCACCTTCACTTTTGATTTCTTTGATTTGGGGGAGTTTGTTCGTGGTGGGAGGTAGCTGCGCGCTACGCGTTACCACCGACCCGGAAGCGTAATTGGTATATATACCCTGGCATTGCCTAGTTGTGCCGTGTCACCTACCATATCGAGCCTTTACTACGAGTTTCTATTTGTGTCGTATCTATGGAGTGTCTTCTCGTAGTCTCCCAATCAGGAGATATGCAGGCACTGTATAGACTATTGGCATTATTACGTGTTAAGGTGGAAAATGTAAAGCCTTAACGCTATTTTAAAGTAAGTTTATTTTACAATTAGACACTATTATAATAGCGCAATATACTACATAGTAAATAGTTTAACGGATCCTTAGGAGATGTAAATCCCGAGCATCTCTTGAGTTACTACACTCATATTTATTTCTGTTAATTTAACTTACATAAGATCTTTTAGTTCTGACTCCGCTCGGGTCAGTCCGAGCATTTCAGGATTTGAAGATTTAGCTCTGGAGGACGAAGACGAAGATTTGTATTATTATTATTTATATTATTGCACTACACTCATACTGTTCCGCTGCATTGATATTATTGGTATGTGAACTCTGATATTTATTGTATAAAGAAGAAGCAAATGTTTTGGAAACAGTTTTATGAACTATATATTGATTATTATATTTTATCATTCCGCTGTGAGATTCTGTTTATTCTCATTTCTTCTCTTTTTTTCTTATTCACCCCATAACAATCCGCCCTTCCGTATGGTTTGAATTGGCACGTGTGTCGGTTTAAGCATGCGAAAAGGTGGGATGTTACAAATATGAAAAGCGTTTGGAAAGAAAGTTTGAAATTGAAATTGAGTTTGAATATAATATATTTTATTTAAGTTTTGAAATTATTTTGGAAATTTTGGTTTGAAAGGGTTATACAAGTTATACAATATATACATATATGGATTTGAAACTATTTTAAATAAATTGTTTTGGGAGTTTGAATTTAATTCAAACAGAACTTGCCGAGTATACGGCAGTTCGTTGATTTTTTGGTTTTACTTTAGAAGGCTATAACTTGAGCAAATTTAATCGGTTTTTCTCGAAATGAAAAGCATTTGTTTTCAAATGATAATTTCTTTCATATAAAGAAAGAGTTTTCAGTTTTTGTTGAAAAGGATTTCCAAATTATGGATAAATTAAATTTGAATTGAAAATAGTTTTGGAAACTATAAATGAATCTTTGTTAAAGGTTTGGTGAACCTTGTTTCAAATTGAAAAGGATCTTAAATGGGTGAATCTTTTATTTATAAGATAAAAGGTGGAAAATTGTTTAAACCATTCAAAATGAAAGGTTTTGGGAAACAAGTGTTGAAAGTTGTGACTTAACTAAGATTCCAATATATCCATATGGTTTTAAAATTAGAGCTCATTATTCGATTTAGCCAGGAGAGGATATTATGTCATAAAACCCATTTCGAATAGTGGTACGACGAAATGGATAGCACTTGAAGACGGTGGTGAAGACATGGTATTTTCGAGAACGATAGGACTACCTGTCGAATGTCTCTACACTGAGTAGCTCCAGTATAGAGATCTCCATATGTGATGGGGAGTCCAATCGAGATTGTGAATACCCGGATTTGCAAGGGATTCTTTGGAAGTGCCTTCGGTTCCGTTCGAACCCGGAATGGACTTGTATGGACGTAGTCTGACGTTACACTTTGATATGTAAAGCTGGTTTCTATCAAATACATTTCTGTTTGGTGGCGGAGAATTTTTTTCTCTTAGCTTAACACCCTTCTCTGACACGTACGAGCTCTGAAGTTGCGTAGTTGATGGTTACTAGTGATATATTCCCAATTTGGTAATTTGGCAAGCTAAGTGTTGCTGATCATTTGTTGATCGAAGCATGGCTTTTGTGAAAAGCATAGCTTTATGGGACGAGACTTCGTCGAACCTTGCAACCCGGAAATGATCGAAACAGGAAGGATGCAGCAAGGTTATGAGGGTCGCGCCCTTTATGGTATGTGCATTTCCTTCTGGATAAAAAGCGGTATCGTGGTATGGATCCCAGATATTTAACTTATGTTGTTGTTGCAATTTGTTGGTGAATCCAGGGATAAAGGTCGATGACGACTGGGGGATGGCTTACTCATGACAGTTAGTTATCTAGTTACAGAGGTAACTCGGCCTTGTGTTGGAAGAGATCCGTTAGGTTCTCGGGGCATCCCTCTAGAGGCGTACCCAGTCGGTGAAGGAAGTTCCTTAGCCTTAACCATTTGTTGGAAATCAAAACAAAACAATACGAGCCCTTTATGATTGCAGTTGTATAACCTGCCACCTAAGGTGGTAGCTATAGCAGGCATGATATAATGGTACATATGCTGGCTAAGATTTATATTATACTTTCGAAATGTTTTCCACTATGCACTAATTATAATATCAAAAGGATTTTCATGTATCAAGCATGTTTATCATAAGGAGAAATCTCCTCCAATTGCTCATTTGTTTTGTGTGTGTGTGTGCGGGGATACCTTATGGTAGTTTCATTTTCCAAAAAGCATTGTAGATTTTTTTATTTCTTTTGTTGTTTTCTTTTTGTTCAAAACAACTGTTTTTGTTTTTGGACACTAGTCCCATGACTGACCTGGAGTTTATTGTTCCCTTTTTAAACTCTGGGTGCCCATAATTTTCCACACGAGTAGCCTAGAGTTAGATTTTCAGATAATCAACTAGTATGAGTAGATTCGATAGCCTTCAATCTTTGGGTTTTGGCGATCGCATTTTTTTTTCAAGTTCAGCATGATGGTGGCTCGAGCTTCTTGTTTGGAATCTTGAAGCTTGGCATTGAAGATGTTGTTTTCCCCTGTTGTTGTTGTCTTGTTATTTCCGCTGTTGTATCTATCTTTGATAGTGTTGATCATTTCATTTGTATCATTGTTGTATCAAATGTTGTGTATCAATAAAATCAATCATTTCTGTTTTCGCTATGTTTTTATCTCCTAATGTTGTTATAAGCTCCAGCGAATCGGATTTTAACGTTTGAATTTGTGGCATTCGAATACGGATGAGGTATGGATGTCGATCTTCGAGCGCTGGAATTCGGGTGGTCACAATGTATGTATGTATGTATGTATGTGTATATATGCATATGCACATAAATTTGAGTATATATGCACACATACAAAAATCATTGTAAATAATGTTTTAAACTTAATACATCTTTATGTTAAAATTTATAATTTAGTACATGTTCCAATATAAAATAAACTTTAACTTTAAAAGGAAATCCAAGGTTTTATGATATTTTGCAATAAAGTCCAGTTATGTTTATAAAGAAAACCTTTTTTTATAACTTTAAACAGAAGTATGCAAAAACCAAAAGATTGAATTTGAAATATTGAACACGAAATATACATGCCAACATAAATAAATTATTTATGTTTTCTATTTGAATTAATAATAGAAATATTTCATTATTTAAGACATAGAATTTAATCAAAAAGTGTTTTTTTTAGTAACAAACTTGAAACAACAACAAAATAGATAGGACAAAACAGACACATATGTATATGTTGCATTGGTTTCAGATCTAGACAATTACGTAATATGTAAAATAATTAAATATGGGATCATATAATGTATATCTAATAATGGCAACATGAATTGGCAAACAATCAAAATATATCTTAAAACAGTTTCGAATTAAAATAACATGGTGAACATATGTAATTAATTAAGATGGAGCAAAAGTGATCTAATCTGTTTGATCAAATAAACAAATACATAGATGAGATGAAATGGGAGATGGATATAAATTGCATAAACAAGGTGAAGATGAATATATAAAATTAGAGTATCGCTTTGAGATGTTTCCAAGAGAACGCACCTTGAATGATGAATCAAAGCTCTTAGATTCCATGAATTAATCTCCGAATTTTGCAAGAATTAAGATATTAGAACCACCTTTTGTTATTAATTTTATTTTATATTTTACTTTGAAAATTTAGAGGTTATGAAGCCATGAAAATTCGAAATTCTCTGATATAAGAGCAAGAGGGATTATCAGATAGGAAATAAATCAATCGTATAAGAAAATAAAGAGAGATGTTTTTTAAAAGAATGATAGAAATCTTTCCTATTCCTTACTTAAAACTTTCCCCTATTAATTCCTTTTTAAATGTTAATCAAGTCCCTTCTCTCTTCTATATGCATGGCTTGCCATAGACGGTGCCAAATGGGCCTCAAAAATTTCCAAATTTCATTAGTATCATTCCCATTTACGTCCAATTCAAATGTGCGCGCGTTTATAACTTTTGTATACTCACAACATTGAATGCTAATGTTATTCAAATAAAATAAAATAACATTTTAATAATTAATATTTCACAAATACTAATTAATTTAATTTATTTAAAGCCCCCTTTTAGTATTTATCATGTTTAAATCAAATTTAAACACTATAAAGATATCACATATCAATATGCGTGTTTATAACTCATATATATACAAACACTTTACTAAATGCTAAGAGCATTCCAAAAAATTAAATAAAAATTTAGTAATTAATATTTCATAAATATTAATTAATTTAATTAATTTACAACAATTATAAATTAAATAAATCATATGGTTCATTAAAGCATTCATTATTTCGGTTATGCGACTCAAAGGTGTAAATTCAGTCAGCGATTAATATAGAGCTACTTGAATATTAACGTTCGTACGTCACTTAGCAGGTGGTGTGACGTTTTGGCTGAATTTATCGCTTGCACATCTTTTAGTAAAAATCTAATTTTACTTATTATAAGCAGTACTCAATAGAGACAATTATTTACTAATTCTCTTCGTAAAAAATATATCACTTTGGATTTATGGAATTTGGTAATGGTCAAAATTTCAATATCATCCACATTCAACTTTACAGTCCAAACGCAAAATCCCCAGTTCAATAATAATAGTTATTATTAACCGAACTGCTTTGGCCAGAGACTTTGACTTTGAATTGACTTCAGTTGACCATGATACTAACCTCATATAACTGAGGAGACGAATCCTCTCTTGAATAGTGTTTCACTTTCAATGCTTTCACTCAACCCAATTATAGTTGTTTCGATGGACATCATGCCATGATTTAACTATAATCAAAGCGGAGCTTCCATATTGAAAGTCAAAAGTATCCTCAAGTCAAGAGAACCGTGTAAATTAGTCATATCGATATTTTCTGTTTGACTTTAGTTATATTAACCAATAGAAAACTATAAAGTGAGTTGTTCCATAGTTTTCCAATAACTATCAATATGCAACCCTCAGGTGCCCTCCAATAATCATGAGTAATACATTGCCCAACATTTGAAGAGCGTTACGCACTCTAGTCTCAACGGATACATCGATATTCAGTCTCGATGCATCTTGACTAGGAACATTTAAAATGGTATATTTAATTTTATTGTGATAAATTACTCACGGTTACAACACTTTGTAACTACAATCACAAAAAAATAAAAATTATAGATTTTCTATTAAATATGTTTTAATTAAACATTTAATCATTATAACACATTATAACACGTGACGTCCCGCCTTTCTCTCCACAGAAAGACGCATCATCATTAAGAAAGAAAGGGATAGAAAAGAGAAAAGATAGAGAAGAAAGAACGAAACAACATCAGAATCTAAACAGCGGAACGAATAAATTATATTAATCACATAAGTATTACATAGTATACAACATCTATCAGAGATACATCGCTAATACAACACATACTAGACACTTATAAACACCTGTCTAGTTATTACAACTCATATACAACATAGAGACACCAACACAGCGGAACACTATATATATCTACGAACGCTGAAGCCTCCTGCTCCATTTCTCCTACAGAGTTCGTCAAAGCTAACCTAAATCCCTTGGCTACTCGTAAAAATTTGAGTAGCCAAGAGTTTAAGAAAATAGAAAATAAACTCCAGGTCAGACATGGGTCTGGTGTGAGTAACAGGTTAAAGTTGCTTAACTTTGAAAAAACCTTTAAAAACAAAAGGTATCTCGTAAGACTTCCCACACATAAACACGGAAAAGTTTTTGCCTTACGATGACCAAAACATTTGATAGGAAATCCAGTTATATTATAATAGGGTCTAGGGTTTTCAAATAAAATACAGAAATAGCTGGAATGCTTACATCTCACGTTCCAACATAGTTGGGCACAACTAAAACGTACGGCACTTATTGGAGATTGGATTCCATACAATGGCAGGGTATTGGGATACCATCCATCACAGTATGTGGCCTAGATCACCGTACCAAGGATCCACCCTAAATCCCCTGCAACACAAGGTCAGAACCATCCCTAACTGGATAGTCCCGAACAAGAGAACCCCGGAAGTTGTTGCAATCAACTGCCCCACACAGCCGAATAAAAAGGGACTTCTAGACATGGGAACATCTTGTCCTACTTGAGCGTGACTCACTTAGCCTTGCTGCACCTTCCCTGTTTTAGTCATTCTCGGTTGATGAGGCTTGAGGCTATGATTAACTTTATAGATCACATCTATCTTAGAAAGCTCATCGTCCCCCTGACGATGTTCTGAAAGCATTCAATCCATACAAGTTCGTTCCGGATTCGAATGAAACCGATGGCAATATCTCGTTACACTCATTTTGGAATCACCCTCAGAGTTAACGATAATAACTCCTTGCACTCTGAATCTTCATCTCGAACCTGAAAGTACTATCTCCGTCGAACTCATCTTGGAATCACCCTTAGAGTTTTAACGATAAATAGTTCTTACACTTCAAGTCTTCACCTTGATCTTCACTTGGCTTCACGAACTAACGTTTAATTTGGATTGATGTGATTTTCAAATATCCAAATCTGGAAACCTGATCCCGGTCTTATCGAAATCCAAAATGCCATCTTTTAAGTCCAAGTTGTTTTAAAGTTAAAAAGTTTTAATTCTATTATCTATATTCACACAGATAGATAATTCACAATATCACAAATAGATAATTCATATCATCATAATTCAACCAAAGCACCCAATTTGACAGATCGGCACACATCTCATATCAGAGATATCAAACAGTTCAAGGCATTCAATATCGATCAGCCATCCATAAGCAAAGATCTATTAATCACACAATCTCCAATTAATTTAAAATAAATTAAATTAATTACTTCCATTGCTATAAATCCTGCTTACTTAACTATTAATTAATTACAAAATAATTAATTAATTACTCTCTAATTATCGATCTTAATTAATCACCCTTGATTAATTATTTTATAATTACATTAACTAATTAGCCTTTAAATAATTACACAAATTAATTATCCTTAATCATTTGCAGTAATTAACCTTTAATTAATTCATTAATTACATTAATCCTTAATTAATTACTTTATAATTAATTCATTTATTAATTATCCTTGATTAATCAATCCTTAATTACTTTATTAATTATATTAATTAATGATCCCTTAATTACATCTTAATTAATTATTAATCATATTTAATAATTAATCACTAATTAATCTTTATTCATTAATCAGCCTTGATTAATCACATTCAGTAATTAACTATTCTTAATTAATTACATTACTTAATTAACTTCAAATAACTTTATTAATTAATTCTTAAATTAGTTACACTAAGTAAATAATTCTTAATTACTTCCACTAAGTAATTATCCTTCTTATTAATTACACAAAGTAATTAAACTCAAAACTACCATCAATCTTCAATTCATTACATCCTGGAATTACCATCACCAATTACTTCACTAAATAATTACACTTTATAAATCACATTAAGTAATTATACTTAACAAATCATCCAGTGATTATCTAAAATTAATTAAACTAATTAATTAACTTAAACTAATAACATTAACTTAATTAATTACATTGAGTAATTAATCTCTTTAATTACTTTCATTAAGTAATTATACTTAACCAATTCCACAATTATCCTTAATTAATTAATCTCATTTATTAAAATTAATTGCATTAATTATTTATTTAATAATCCCTAGTTAACGATCTTCATTAACTAGTAACAATTCTTTAATTACTTCCCTCAAGTAATTAAACTTTAATTAACCATTATTAATTACAAGGTAATTAATTCTTAATTGCCAATTGATTGATCTCTAGTTATCAATTAATAAATGCTTAATTATAACTTAGTTAATCTCTAATTACTTGATTAATTAATTTCTAATCATTAATTATTTATCTTAACTTATCTAATTAATGATCCTTAATTATAACTTCTACTTAATTAACTTACAACCTTTGATTGTTTATTACTAATCCATAATTGTAAATTAATTAATTCCTCTTTAATTAACTTGTTAATTAAATTAATCCTAAATCATTAAACCTTAATTAAATCTTTAAAATAAAATATTAGCCTTTATAATTACTTAATTATCATTAACAAAAGCCTTTGAAACATTTTACTTTTAAATCTTCCTTTAAATTCATTTCAAATTAAAGATTTAAAATAATTACAAATTTAACTTTAACAAAATTTAAATTAATTTAGAAACCTTTTAAATCAAATGTTAAAGAACACTTATTTTATAAAATATATTTATATAAGAGTTTTTAAACCAAATTTATTTAAATTCAAATCTTGTTTTTATTTTAAAAACTTGGTTTAAAACTTTATCAAATCAAATATTAAAAACTTGAAACCATTAAACTTCACAAAAACATATTCTTACTTAGTTTTGAAACCTACATTATGTTTTAAATTTAAATTTAAAAATTTGAACAAAGTTTACTTTCAAAAACCTTAAAACTGGAACAAACCATCTAACCCGAGCCCAAATCCTCAATTCTTCGAGTCAAAACTCAAAAATCTTCGAGCATCTCACGCAACGACTCGAGAAAAATTCGAGTACCCTTCTTCTTAAATCCCAAACTTCACCAGGTACAAAAGAAATGCACCGTGCACATGCACGGTGGCTCCGACCACTTCTGTTCATCGTCGCGACCTTCCCAAAGTCGGCGACCACACCCTCTGACGATCCAATCCACAAACTCTTCGATTCCCATTTGAACTCGAAATCGAGCAATAATGCTCAAACCTGAAACATACCCACAACCTAGAAATCACCTCGAACTCACCCCTCTAATCACCAGAACGCCTGAGTCACTGGCCACGGCCTCGCCAATGCCCCCGTTACCAATTCCTGGAGTATGATGGAACTCGATCCACCAGAGTCGCCTTGGCAAACCAAAAACTCGACCATGCCAAAACTAGGGTTACAGACCTAAAACGATCACCGCCTCCACCACAGTGCCTCGATCACCATTTTGACAATTTTCCCAAACTCTCCATACATCCCACTTCCTCCTGTGATGACCTTGACCTCTCAGATCACCTAGATCGCCAGAAACCACCCAATATCCAAAATCCAAACAAACCCAAACTGCTCACTCTACCACATGCTAAAATTTATGATTTCAGTTTTAAAAATCAAGTTTTTGGATAAGTTTTCAGATTATAAGCCTAAATTAATGAATTTAAGAAGTTTTGATTTTCAAACAAAACCAATGTTTGCCTATTCCTTTGGTTTTCCAAAGCAATTCAAATTTAACTTAATCAAATTTTTAAACTTTAATTTATGATAAAACAAATAATTGTTGTTTAAAGCCTAAGTCCAAACTGCAAGTAGATCAAGAGATAATGATTTTTGAATCAAAAACTTGACCTTGGAAACAAAGAACAGAGAACACATATACAACAGCATGCACACCTATACATTCATATATACACACAGCAGATTGCACTTATATATATATACACACACACAATATATACTTATCACAGAAATTAACATGCAACCATATTTATACTTAAGTTTTTTTTTAAAAAATGTTACTCACCTGTACAAAACGAAGAACAGAGCTCTTCATTTTGAAACAGCTTTAAAACTTTTAAAACTTGAGTTGCTAGGATAAAATGTTTCTTTGATTTGAAAATTGGAATGCTGAAGATTGCTTGTTACTGAATCTTGCTTTCAAACAGAATTGAAGTTGCTTATTTCAGATAAATCTCAGGTTTGAAGAGATGCAGGCTTTGGTTTTGAATCTTGAAAATGGATTGCAGTTTTTACTTGAAGATGATTAATAGATTATTAGATTTTATTTTGAAAATGTACAGATTTCTGGTTTGAAGAAGATGTTTGTAGTTTGATTATTGACTTGTTTTTGAGAGAATTTGGTCTTAGCTTCTTCTTGGCTTTGAATAGAAAACGATAGAAAAGAAAATTAAGACGAGAAGCATATGTATTGATAAAGCTAAATTGATTTTTCTTTAAATAAAAGAAAAATTAAATCAAATGCGACATTTGTTAAAAATTCAACATTTGTCATATAGTATTATTTATTACTTAACACATGTCACTCATGTCTTAATATGTTAACACTTGTTATTTAAGTAATTTTATTTATTTTAAAATGTTAGTAAAAGCTTTTATACTTAATTAATAAATTTACAAATACTTATATATATATATATTACTTTAAAATAAATAAAACCAGTTACATATAAATAAAAGCTTATACTCATAATCTTAAATTTAAAATATTTGAAAATATCTATCTTTTGAATTTTAAAAATAAATCCAAATTCAAATTCAAATTAGATTTAAAAATCTAAATTAAAATCAATTTATAACAACACATTCAATTTGAAATAACAATTCTATTTTTATTCAAATCTATTTATATCTATATAAAAAACAATACATTATTAATATTTGAAAATAACAATCTTGCTAGTTTAAAATAATTTATAGAAGAGATTATCTCATTATTATAAATTATTCATTTTACTTAAATGAATTAATGTATCATATTTATTAAGCAATATTTTAAAAAGAAAATAAAACAAACCTTGTCATTAATTTTATTTAAATTTAAATTTTAAGCTTAAAAGTATTTTAAACAATTTAAACATTTACCTTAAATATTTTAAAATATATGGTTAATTATTTAAATAGATTTTGAAAAGTTTTATGTTAAATTTAATCATAATTTCCAAATTACCAATATATATTAGAATTTGAGAACAAGTTTTTTATTTATTAAATTTTAAACCAAGCTTTTCTATTTACAATATATACAAATATATATATATATATATATATATATATATATATACATACATACATTATAAATAGAAAACATTTTATTATCTTTAAAAGATAAAATTTATCAATTAAATATTTATTTTCTTTTAAAAGAATAAATTTTCCAATTTAAAATTAAAATATAAAAGAAAATCATCAAATCAATTTACTTATTAATACAGATTATTAAATTAATATTGCCCAAAATTTCGGGTCATCACATTCCTTCTCCCTTAAAAGAATTTCGTACCCGAAATTTAAAAGCGAAGATAATTTAATAACTCATAAAAGATTTTAATTTTAAACCACAAGCATGTATTATCAACCACATGCTAACAATCATAGCAACCAATTCACTCAATCAAACAAATCTAATGATCCTGACACAAATCAGGATAGACCTCCTAGCACTATCTAGAGTTTCCTAGGTTAAACACTGGTATGCTTGCTCTACTAAATCCAAACAATCTACACTACTAAGCTACAGAGCTCCTACTCATCTAGATCTACAAAAATGAATAGGATATCAGACTACAGTCATATCCGACTCAACTACCAAATCCGCCTGAACTGCTGGTTCCACAACCAGAGATAGATCACACACGTACTCCCTTAGAGATACATGAAACACATTGAATCCCACTCATCCAAACTGGCAATTCAATCTTGAAGACCAAAGCACTTATCTGTAACAACCCGCATATTTGTCAATTGTATATTTAAATATTTCATCGTTCGTCGGATTTTAGTCCGAAGAGCTACTTTTTGCAAACAGTCGAATTAGGACTCGAGACCCCTCCCATTGAGTTTAAAATGCCGTTTGCAACCTTTTTGAGTATAAACTTCGATATGTTTGGAGTTAGTCGAGTTTTGCTACTTTTTCACTTTGGGTTTGAGTTTGGGTTTCAGCCCAATGTTCCACCTTAAGACCCTAGCTCCACTCCAACTCTTCATTACTTCATTTCATATTCCTAACACTATAAGCTTTAAGCAACAATGGTGGAAGAGAGTGGAAATAAGAAATCCAAAACCCTAGTTCTTTTGCAAAATCCAACTTCTAGCTCCAAATTCAAGAGAACCCATTGGTAAGCATCTCCTTCTTCTTCTCCAACTCATTCTCCTTCCAATTTCAGAAATTTCCTAAACCTAATTTGGGAAATATTTCTCTTTTAAGCTTAGAATCAAGCTTCTTGAGTTGGGATTGAAGAGTGGTTGATCCTCCTTTGTTTTCAAGCTTCTTCTTCATTGGTTTGGGTTCAAAGGTGAGATTTTTATCTCACGTCTTTGTCTATAATTATCTTCGATTGTTAGGTATGAATTCCTAACGTTTATTCTTGTGCAATTGATTTTGGTTTGGATTGATTTGGTGTATATTCCAATTTTTGGTGTTTTGAAATCAAAATCTATGAAAATCCTTTTATGGATATTTGGACATTGATATTTGAGGCGCATCGAAGAGCCGTTAAGGCTGGGTTGTCGCTTGGCGTAAATCCTTAGTCGTTGTCCCTCGATCGATCGCTTCCGGTATCCGTTTGGCCAATTTTTTGGCCTAGGTTCATGGAATGCCCTGAACCCCAGATTCAGATGTCTGAAACGTAATATTCAGACGTCTGAATATTGTTCTGGGAAGATTTCTATTCCCAGATTCAGACGTCTGAATTGGTTCGTTTGGAACCAGAAAGGAAATAGGCTAAAAAGTGCCTATTTCAGACGTCTGAAATCAAGGATTCAGATGCCTGAATTCTGTTTTGGAAAATATTTTATTTTCCAAATTCAGACGTCTGAATCTGCACTCTTTGCCTATATTGCCTTTTTGCTTGAGAATTCCAACTTTAATCGATTCGTGTTGATTCCCTTTTGTTATTATCGCTTATTATCGACTTTGATGACATTTTCTTCGTGATTTTTGGGAATATCCATTTCGATGGATTCGGTATCAATTTCTTTGGATTTTATTCACGTCTTCGAATGTGAATTTTAGTGATTGATTGTTCCTACAATCTTCTTTGTGATTTGTCACTTTAAAAATATAAAGGTTTTCTATACTAGTAGTAAATATCAAAATTCTTTCACCAAAACGATTTCGACACTATTTTATTACAAAGCTCGTTTCTTAAACCGTTTTCCAATCTATTAGTATATACAAGCCTTTACCTCACTCGTACGAGAAATCTAATTAAACGACTTAGTAAAACAAGTGGTATGAAACGCTTGCGTTTACTTCGTCGGTTAATTCTTGGACTTGTTAGATTGAAACTCTTGTGACAATTTTCTAGTGGAGATCTACAATTTGTTCGTAAATATTTAAGTTAAGCTAGTGGTTATGGGACATGAAGCTAAGCTCATATATTTACTAGCTTACTGTAATTGACACTTCTCTTTGATCATGACGATCACTTTATGATTTAGACTAGCAATTGTGCGATGTCTTTGCGATTTGGTTCGTCGGGCATCACGCTGTACGACGTCGTTGGTCCCTTTTATTGTGCTTTGGTTCATCGGATGTCACGTTGTACGACGTCGTTTTTCCCTTTTATTGTGCTTTGGTTCATCGGATGTCACGCTGTACGACGTCGTTGTTCCCTTTTATTGTGCTTTGGTTCATCGGATGTCACGCTGTACGACGTCGTTGTTCCCTTTTATTGTGCTTTGGTTCATCGGATGTCACGCTGTACGATGTCGTTGTTCCCTTCTATTGTGATTTGGTTCATCGGGAGTCACGCTGTGCGATGTCATTGTTCCTTTCTATTGTGTTTCTGGATCATCGGACGTCACGCTGTACGGCGTCGATGCTCTGAATTATTTGATTTCTGGATTTCTTGTGTTGATTTCTGGAATTTATGTTTCACCAACTTTTACGATTGGCATTGATATGTATGTCATTTCTGAGGCTTGGTGAATGAAATAAAGAATATGATATTCTTTTTGGTGCTATGAGATCCTTGAGATATTCGTATGATTTTCCTTTGTTGATATTTCTATGTATACTTGTCGCAGTATGACATTTTTGGTTATCATACGTTTTTACTACATCTCTTCTTATATATCATTTTATCTGATAATTATAGCTAGACTGATCCGTTTATTATTTTCTTCTTAAATAATACTCGGGTCAGACTGAGATTTTACAGGTGCTTATGCTTGCCACCTTATCGGACCATCATATGATCTTTTGGCTAACTACTTTAGTTTGGTAGTTTTTGTTGTATACATCTAAGTTATTGACTCCTTCATGTACACATAATTTCGTTTGGCTTGCACTTGTATCTATTCTTTTGTGATGTTGTGGATCTTATTTGACCACTACTCTGATATACGCTTTTATGTGTAATATTCATATCTATTTCCGCCTTTGTGATATGAATTGTCTGTGACTGATTTATGTTATGTTTATTTCTATATTTGTTTCCGAAGATTATATATAGCCACTGTGTAGTAGCTTTGAGTTTGCGTCGGTATGTCAGATATCCTCTTGAGATGAAATGCATGTTATATTTTATCTGGCATATCGGTGCTCGCACTAAAGCAATTACACGGATGGTCGCTCCTCAATAGCCTTATTCTCCGTGCTAGTTGATAGCATTACTCCGTAGTGTTCTTGGCTAGCGTGGGTATAGAGGTGGGGCATTACAGCTTGGTATCAGAGCCAAACTTCGAAACAATGTAGAATAATTTAACAAGGATCATCGTCCTAAGTCTATCTTAGTCGTGCTTTAGGATTTTATTCGGGTCTTCGTACCGTCCTATCCTATTTTCATTTATGATTCCTTGTTTTATCTATCAAGATTGCTTGATATTTATTTTGAGAATAACTTTTTCCTCTTCTTTCTTTCTTTCTTTCTTAAAGAAGAGAAATGGTCAGACCAGGCCGTCCCATCGCCGGTCAATCTAGTGCTACTCCCCAGGATGGAGTATTTATGTCTGCCCAACAGCTTCTTGATCTAGTAAAGAACGCTCAAGCAGCCGGTCCCAATCCAGAGCCTACTCATCCTAGATCCGGTTTTGCACGCTTGTGCAGAGACTATACCGATTTGGGTGGAAGGCCATTCAAAGGATCCGAGAGTGTTATAGAAATTCAAGCTTGGCTCAAATCATGCGATCGTATCTTTTCTCGTATGAACCTTATTGATCTACATCGAGTCCAAGTGGCTTCTAGCATGCTCCAAGAAAGAGCGTTAGATTGGTATGAGCTCTTGACTTCGGAGATTATCGAAGCGGATCTTACTTGGGAGCAATTCCGGGAGCGATTCGAACTAAAGTTTGTGCCGGAGGCTGAAAAAGTAACTTTAGCACGGCGTTTTATTGACCTTGTTCAAGGTGAATCTTCGGTGATAGACTATGTCGCATCTTTCGAATCTCTGTCCAAATACGGGGTTGAGTACATTGATACCCCATTAAAGAAAAATCAGAGATTTGTCTATGGCTTGAATAAGAATCTTAAGAAGCCATTACTTATGAAACTAGAAGTTTCATTTGATCAGCTTATTGATATCGCTCTTCGTCTTGAAGAGGCCGATAGAGAAAACGATATTGAAGTTGTGCGTGCCAAACAGAACTTCAACAACAACATGAAGAGGTCTATTAAATTCAAAGGCCCCAATCCCATCCAGAAAGGGAAGCAACAAACTCCGGTAGCAAAGACTCCTATCTCTAGTCGTGGACGATGCTACAATTGTGGTTCCACGGACCACTATGCAAGGGAGTGCCCGAAACCTCTCTTTTGCCGTTATTGCAAAAGTTCGAGTCATCTTATATCTACATGTCCCAATCTTCAAAGTAGGAGAGAGGGAGAGCTGAATATTGTGCAAACTCCTAGTGACACTTCTCTTGGTCAAGGTATTTCTCACTCAATCCTTGATGGCATTATTTTATTACGTGATCTTCTTATTTGAGTTCTTTTTGATATGGGTTCCATCTCACTATTTTATATCAAAAGAACTTGTTGATTCTTTTTCTTTGAAAATATTTTGGGCTTGATGACTTCTTTGAGAGTTGCGAATCCGGATGGTATATCCGCAACACTCAATTTGCTTTCTATTGATGTCGAAACTATTTTATGTGATTTTTCTTTCCGAGCCGATATTTTTACTTAGGCTTCGGAATCGATTTTTGGAAAGGTTTAGCTTAATCGTTGTGAAGCCCATATCCTATTTTCCGTGTGGACTATTCATCTTCGACATTTTCTATCTGTTAAGCAGATTTCTATTTTTTCTTGAGATTCCGATTTCAAATTTTTGAAGGCATCATCTTATTCTTTAAGCCCTCAAGATGAGAAAAGTGTTACTTCTCTTATCTAAATAATTTGTGAAACTTTTCCGGTATTTTTGAGTTTGTCTTAGGATTATGACCTAAGAAATCTTTTGTGTGGTGTTAAGATCTTTCTAGTTCGACCTTGCCACCGATTTTCATTTGGCTACGAGTTGCGGGAGTTAGCATTCCCCTTACCGCATTCCGCACTCGTTACAATTCTTATGAATGACTTATTTTGTCATTCAGTTTGTCCAGCTTATTTCATCCATTTTATAAATCGAATATTCTATGAATATTTCGATAAGACCATTCTTGTACTTATTGATTTTGGATGAAAATAGCAATTTAAAAATTTTTGCAAATCTTTTTCATAAGATTTATTTATAAGTATAAATAGGATTTCTGTTTTTAGAACAAACAAAAAGAATTTGCAAAAAGTTTTTAGAAACATGTTTATCCTATAAAAGATGATTTTGTGATTGTATTGCCCATTTAGTGTTTTAAGAATTTTGGTCGATGCGCTTGATCAACGTTATCGATAGGAATTTCTTAAACGCTTTAATGAGACAGTCAGACACAATAAATTGACTAATGTAAATTTTTCTAGAAAGATTTTTACATTGAGATAATTGTAATTTTGAAAGTTTTAGCTTTTTGGGAAAGAAGGTTATTTAAAAGAAATTCTTTCCTTTCGATACTCTTATTCTTGTGATTCCCGGAGGGAACCAAGACTTTATCTTTTGTACCAATGCTAATCGTATTGGTTTGGATGTCGTTCTCTTTCATAAGATAACGTGCTATCACTTGTGCTTCTAAATCATTAAAAGCCGATTGAGACTAGGTATGCCACTCATGATCTAGTGCTCGCGGCTATTGTTTTCGCTTTTAGAGTTTGGCATCATCATTTTTGGGGAGAAATTTGTTCTCCACCTCAATCATAAGTTTTTGGAATATTTATTTTTCTCATAAGGAACTTCATGTCAACTCGGGTTCCTTACATCTTATGATCTTGATATTCTTTATACTCCCGGAAAGGATAATCGTGTTGCCTATGCACTTTGACGTAAGCAATAGGTGGTTGTTTCTTTGTTGATGACCAAATCAAATTATCATTTTACCAAGTTCATCTAGCGTTTTGATGTACTTCGTTCTATTGAGTTTCACCTCATTTCTTTTATAGACTTGCGTCTGATGTTCTTTTATGGTGTTCGGTTCATTGGACGTACCGTTTTTGTACTACGTCGGTGTTCCGAATTATTTGAATTTCGGATCATTGGACGTACCGTTTTTGTACTACGTCGGTGTTTCGAAATTATTCGAGCTTTGGATCATCTGGTGTACCATTATTGTACTACGCCATTGTTCCAAATTATTCGAGTTCCTCATTTCTCGGGCATACCCTTTTTGTACTACGCCGTTGCACTGGCTCAATTTTCTGCTATTCTTGACGTTTTCCGCGTCTTTTAGCTATGGAAATACTTTTAGGTTTCCTATTTTTATTTTTGAGTCCGGTGTTATTGATGAAATTGAAGTTTCACCAGATTTGACTTATGAGCAACATTCCATTCGCATCATTGCTTCGGAGGTTGAGCGCCTTCGGAATAAAGATGTTCCTCTTTCGTGCTCTTTATGGTGAACTTCCTATTTCAAATTTCTTTTGTGTTGAATATGCTTTTATGGTTGTTACTTTATATTTTCTTCTTAAATATTGCGAGGACGCAATTTCTTTAAGGAGGGGAGTCTGTAACAATCCGCATATTTGTCAATTGTATATTTAAATATTTTATTTAAATATTTCATCGTTCATCGGATTTTAGTCCGAAAAGCTACTTTTTGCAAACAGTCGAGTTAGGACTCGAGACCCCTCACATTGAGTTCAAAATGTCGTTTGCTACCTTTTTAAGTATAAGTTTTGATATGTTTAGAGTTTGTCTAGTTTTGCTACTTTTTCACTTTGGGTTTGAGTTTGGGTTTCAGCCCAATGTTCCACCTTAAGACCCTAGCTCCACTCCAACTCTTCATTACTTCATGTCATATTCCTAACACTTTAAGCTTTAAGCAACAATGGTGGAAGAGAGTGGAAATTAGAAATCCAAAACCCTAGTTCTTTTGCAAAATCCAACTTCTAGCTCCAAATTCAAGAGAACCCATTGGTAAGCATCTCCTTCTTCTTCTCCAACTCATTCTCCTTCCAATTTCAGAAATTTCCTAAACCTAATTTGGGAAATATTTCTCTTTTAAGCTTACAATCAAGCTTCTTGAGTTGGGATTGAAGAGTGGTTGATCCTCCTTTGTTTTCAAGCTTCTTCTTCATTGGTTTGGGTTCAAAGGTGAGATTTTTATCTCACATCTTTGTCTATAATTATCTTCGATTGTTAGGTATGAATTCCTAACGTTTATTCTTGTGCAATTGATTTTAGTTTGGATTGATTTGGTGTATATTCCAATTTTTGATGTTTTGAAATCAAAATCTATGAAAATCCTTTTATGGAAATTTGGACATTGATATTTGAGGCGTATCGAAGGGCCGTTAAGGCTGGGTTGTCGCTTGGCGTAAATCCTTATTCGTTGTCGCTCGATCGCTTCCGGTATCCGTTTGGCCAATTTTTTGGCCTAGGTTCAGGGAATGCCCTGAACCCCAGATTCAGACGTCTGAAACGTAATATTCAAACGTATGAATATTGTTCTGGGAAGATTTCTATTCCCAGATTCAGACGTCTGAATATATGATTTCAGACGTCTGAATTGGTTCGTTTGAAACCAGAAAGGGAATAGGCTAAAAAGTGCCTATTTCAGACGTCTGAAATCAAGGATTCAGACGTCTGAATTCTATTTTGGAAAATATTTTATTTTCCAAATTCAGACGTCTGAATCCTTGATTTCAGACGTCTGAATCTGCACTCTTTGCCTATATTGCATGTTTGCTTGAGAATTCCAACTTTAATCGATTCGTGTTGATTCCCTTTTGTTATTATTGCTTATTATCGACTTTGATGACATTTTCTTCGTGATTTTTGGGAATATCCATTTCGATGGATTCGGTATCGATTTTTTTGGATTTTATTCACGTCTTCGAATGTGAATTTTAGTGATTGATTGTTCCTACAATCTTCTTTGTGATTTGTCACTTTAAAAATATAAAGGTTTTCTATACTAGTAGTAAATATCAAAATTCTTTCATCAAAACGATTTCAACACTATTTTATTACAAAGCTCGTTTCTTAAACCATTTTCCAATCTATTAGTACATACAAGCCTTTACCTCACTCGTATGAGAAATCTAATTAAACGACTTAGTAAAACAAGTGGTATGAAACGCTTGTGTTTACTTCGTCGGTTAATTCTAGGACTTGTTCGATTGAAACTCTTGTGACAATTTTCTAGTGGAGATCTACAATTTGTTCGTAAATATTTAAGTTAAGCTAGTGGTTATGGGACATGAAGCTAAGCTCATATATTTACTAGCTTACTGTAATTGACACTTCTCTTTGATCATGACGATCACTTTATGATTTAGACTAGCAATTGTGCGATGTCTTTGTGATTTGGTTCATCGGGTGTCAAGCTGTACGACGTCGTTGTTTCCTTTTATTGTGCTTTGGTTCATCGGATGTCACGCTGTACGACGTCGTTGTTCCCTTTAATTGTGCTTTGGTTCATAGGATGTCACGCTGTACGACGTCGTTGTTCCCTTTTATTGTGCTTTGGTTCATCGCATGTCACGCTGTACGATGTCGTTGTTTCCTTTTATTGTGCTTTGGTTCATCGGATGTCACGCTGTACGACGTCGTTGTTCCCTTTTATTGTGCTTTGGTTCATCGGATGTCACGCTGTACGACGTCGTTGTTCCCTTTTATTGTGCTTTGGTTCATCGGATGTCACGTTGTACGACGTCGTTGTTCCCTTTTATTGTGCTTTGGTTCATCGGATGTCACGCTGTACGACGTCGTTGTTCCCTTTTATTGTGCTTTGGTTCATCGGATGTCACGCTGTACGACGTCGTTGTTCCCTTCTATTGTGATTTGGTTCATCGGGTGTCACGCTGTACGACGTCGTTGTTCCTTTCTATTGTGTTTCTGGATCATCGGACGTCACGCTGTACGATGTCGATGCTCCGAATTATTTGATTTCTAGATTTCTTTTGTTGATTTCTGGAATTTATGTTTCACCAACTTTTACGATTGGCATTGATATGTATGTCATTTCTGAGGCTTGGTGAATGAAATAAAGAATATGATATTCTTTTTGGTGTTATGAGATCCTTGAGATATTCGTATGATTTTCCTTTGTTGATATTTCTATGTATACTTGTCGCAGTATGACATTTTTGGTTATCATATGTTTTTACTACATCTCTTCTTATATATCATTTTATCTGATAATTATAGCTAGACTGATCCGTTTATTATTTTCTTCTTAAATAATACTCGGGTCAGACTGAGATTTTACAGGTGCTTCTGCTTGCCACCTTATCGGACCATCATATGATCTTTTGGCTAACTACTTTAGTTTGGTAGTTTTTGTTGTATACATCTAAGTTATTGACTCCTTGATGTACACATAATTTCGTTTGGCTTGCACTTGTATCTATTCTTTTGTGATGTTGTGGATCTTATTTGACCACTACTCTGATATACGCTTTTATGTGTATTATTCATATCTATTTCCGCCTTTGTGATATGAATTGTCTGTGACTGATTTATGTTATGTTTATTTCTATATTTGTTTCCGAAGATTATATATAGCCACTGTGTAGTAGCTTTGAGTTTGCGTCGGTATGTCGGATATCCTCTTGAGATGAAATGCATGTTATATTTTAGCTGGCATATCGGTGCTCGCACTAAAGCAATTACACGGATGGTCGCTCCTCAATAGCCTTATTCTCCGTGCTAGTTGACAGCATTACTCCGTAGTGTTTTTGGCTAGCGTGGGTATAGAGGTGGGGCGTTACAGCACTTATCCCTACCAAAACACAGCAAGATCCAATGCACCTCGGAGCTAGCTTTTCAGTCTTACTAAATCTTATAGCTCCTTTGATTGGAGAAAACTTATCCAAAATCAAATCCCCTACTTCGGAATCCAAATTCCTCCGTCTCTTATTCACAAAACTCTTTGACAATCCCGGGCTGCCTTCATCCTTCCTAATCAGCTCAACCTTCGTTGATGCCTATCGAAACAAACTGGACCAAAAACAACCCGATAGAATGATCCTCTCAAGATCAATTAAAATCAAGAACACAAACTCTACTCCACAAACATCAGTAGAAAACTAACTTCTCCAATCCGGAAAAAACAAAACAGGGCACTTTCCAAACTCGTCTTCAAATCCTATAGAAACCCTTTAATCCAAGAAAACTGCGAACTTCCAAGGAGTCTAGGGTTGCTTCCCCTCTAAAACAGCTGCTACCTTACTTCCGCTGCACAACTCTGATCTGGAGTAGACGAGAATTCTTATGATCACGAGCACAAACTAGTCCAACACATCCCGGAAGACCTGGTTAATCAGATCCATAAAAAAACTCAGAAGTATCACGAAATCCCGAGCTGCTTCACCATACCCTCTCTCTAGAAGCCATCCTTCTATTAAGCTGAACCACCGGTACCACTCCTGGAATCCTAGTCGATACGAAAACTCAATCTCCATATGCTAGGGCAGACCTCGATCCCAAGCAAAAGATTACCTAAGACACTCAACTATCGCAAGTCACTTTTGCGATCAACCCAGCCTAATATCCAAAGATAATGTTCTCTCTTTACCAATCAGAACAGCTTATGCTTGACTAACTAATCCATCGAAGAAATGGATCTACTCAGCAGCTTCTGAACTCCACTCTAGAACACTATTGTCGGCACACAAAACACTCCAACCTGCAACGCTGCCACACATGCCAAAACTTCCTGTCCCAGCTCTTCGAACTTCAAAGCCATATCATCCAATCTCACACAGAGCCTCGAGATGGGCAGACATCTCCTTAGGAAAATCGGGCCTCAAACCAAACACAAACAACCAGCTGAACCCAGACTCAACACCGATGTAGACACACTTCCTTAAAACTTGCTCCGAAAGAAACATCATCGTGAAAATCCATAGCCACTGCGTCTCATCACGCAGTTGCTTCTTCCCGAAGTTGCCAAGATACCATCACACGCTTCAGCTCAACCGATAGATCCAAAGTCTACTCATCCAAACTTGCACTACAAAGATGGACTCTGAACCTCAAAAAGGCTTCCTTCAAAGATTGGTGAAATCTTTACACCACTGCAAAGCTTACTCGATACGGTATTGGGTCTACAGTCTCGGCAGATACTTCCAACCCCAACATTCAGACTCCTTCCATTGGTAGTCGTGTTACACACCACTACCCTTCCTACCTCTAGAACTTATATTGGAGAACCCGAACAGGTAATCCAACAAATAGGTAGATATATATATATATATATATATATATATATATATATATATATATATATATATATATATATATATTAAAATTACAAGTAGGCTCTCTCAAGAAAGAAATCACTCTGAAGCCTAGGTATTCACTCAACCTAGCGCTTTGATACCAAATGTGATGACCAGCCTTTCTCTCCACAGAAAGACGCATCATCATTAAGAAAGAAAAGGATAGAAAGGCATCGACAGCAGCCACTCTCTGCCATGGCACACAGTGGTACCTCTAATTTGCTTTTACGGCCAGCCTCTCGACTCGCAACCAACTCGAGGCGTTATACTACCTCAAAGGGACATGTAGGGGTAAGAGTCTCCCGTTCGCCAACAAACCCAAAGCGAGAACCCCCTACCATGCTGTACTAAAGCAAATCCGATCCTGGTCTCATCGAAATCCAAAATGTCATCGTTTAAGTCCAAGTAGTTTTAAAGTTAAATTTTTTTAATTCTATTACCTATATTCACACAAATAGATAATTCACATTATCACAAATAGATAATTCATATAATCACAATTCAGCCAAAGCACCCAATATCACAGATCAGCAAATATCTCATATCAGAGATATCAAACAGATCAAGGCATTCAATACTAATCTGCCATCCATAAGCAAAGATCTATTAATCACACAATCTCCAATTAATTTAAAATAAATTAAATTAATTACTTCCATTACTATAAATCCTGCTTACTTAACTATTAACTAATTACTCTCTAATTATCCATCTTAATTAATCACCCTTGATTAATAATTCTCTAATTACGTTAAGTAATTAGGCTTTAATTAATTACACAAATTAATTATCCTTAACCATTTACAGTAATTAACCTTTAATTACTTCATTAATTAATTATAACTAATTACATTAATCCTTTATTAATTACATTAATTAATTACTTTATAATTACTTCATTGATTAATTATCATTGATTAATCAATCCTTAGTTACTTCATTAATTGTATTAATTAATGATCCCTTAATTACATCTTAATTAATTATTAATCATATTTAATAATTAATCTTTATTCATTGTTCAGCCTTGATAATCACATTCAGTAATTAACTATTCTTAATTAATTACATTACTTAATTAACTTCAAATAACATTATTAATTAATTCTTAAATTAATTACACTAAGTAATTAATTCTTAATTACTTCCACTAAGTAATTATCCTTCTCATTAATTACACAAAGTAATTAAACTCAAAACTAGTTTCAATCTTCAATTAATTACATCCTATAATTACCATCACTAATTACTTCACTAAATAATTACACTTTATAAATCACATTAAGTAATTATACTTAACAAATCATTCAGTGATTATCTTAAATCAATTAAACTAATTAATTAACTTAAACTAATCACATTAACTTAATTAATTACATTGAGTAATTAATCTCTTTAATAACTTTCATTAAGTAATTATACTTAACCAATTCCACAAATGATTATCCTTAATTATTAATATAATTTATTAAAATTATTTACATTAATTAATTAATAATCCTTAGTTAATGATCTTCATTAACTATTAACAATTCTTTAATTACTACCCTCAAGTAATTAAACTTTAATTAACCATTATTAATTACAAGGTAATTAATTCTTAATTACCAATTAATTGATCTCTAATTATCAATTAATAAATGCTTGATTACAACGTAATTAATCTTTAATTACTTGATTAATTAATTTGTAATCATTAACTATTTATCTTAACTTATCTGATTAATGATCCTAATTATAAATTAATTAACTTCTACTTAATTAACTTACAACCTTTGATTATTTATTTATTAATCCATAATTTTAAATTAATTAATTCCTCTTTAATTAACTTGTTAATAAAATTAATCCTAAATCATTAAACCTTAATTAAATCTTTAAGATAAAGTATTAGGCTTTGTAATTTCTTAATTATCATTAACAAAAGCCTTTGAAACATTTACTTTTAAATATTCCTTTAAATTCATTTCAAATTAAAGATTTAAAATAATTACAATTTAACTTTAACAAAATTTAAACTAATTTAAAAACCTTTTAAACCCAATGTTAAAGAACACTTATTTTATAAAAGAAATTTATATAAGAGTTTTTAAACCAAATTTATTTAAATTCAGATCTTGTTTTTATTTTAAAAACTTGATTTAGAACTTTATCAAATCAAATATTAAAAACTGGAAACCATTGTACTTCACAAAATCATATTCTTACTTAGTTTTGAAACCTGCATTTTGTTTTAAATATGTTTTAAATTTAAATTTAAAAATTTGAACAAAGTTTACTTTCAAAAACCTTAAAAATGGAACAAACCATCTGACCCGAGCCCAAATCCTCAATTCTTCGAGTCAAAACTCAAAAATCTTCGAGCATCTCACGCAACGACTCGAGAAAAACTCAAGTACCCTTCTTCTTCAATCCCAAACTTCATCATGTACAAAAGAAATGCACCATGCACATGCACGGTGGCTCCGACCACTTTTGGTCATCGTCGCGACCTTCCCAAAGTTGGCGACCACACCCTTTGGCGATCCAATCCACAAACTCTTTGATTCCCATTCGAACTTGAAATCAAGCAACACCACTTAAACCTAAAACATACCCACAACCTAGAAATCACCTCGCTCTCACCCCTCTAATTACCAAAATGCCTGAGTCCCTGACCATGACCTTGCCAATGCCCCCGCTACCAATTCCCGGAGTATGGTGGAACTCGATCCACCAGAGTCGCCTTGGAAAACCAAAAACTCAACCATGCCAAAATTAGGGTTACAGACCTAAAACGATCACCACCGCCACCATAGTGCCTCGATCACCATTCTAAAAAAATTTCCAAACTCTTCGTTCATCCCACTTTCTCCTGTGATGACCCCGACCTCTCAGATCACCTAGATCGCCAGAAACCACCGAATATCCAAAATCCAAACAAACCCGAACTGCTCACTCTACCACATGCTAAAAATTATGATTTCAGTTTTAAAAGTCAAGTTTTTGGATAAGTTTTCCGATTATAAGCCTGAATTAATGAATTTAAGAAGTTTTGAACTTAAAACAAAACCAATGTTTGCCTGTTCTTTTGGTTTTCAGAGCAATTCAAATTTATTTTAACTTAATCAAAATTTTAAACTTTAATTTATGATAAAACAAACAATTTTTGTTTAAAGCCCAAGTCCAAACTGCAAGTAGATCAAGAAATAATGATTTTTGAATCAAAAACTTGAGCTTGGAAATAAAGAACAGGGAACACATATACAACAGCATGCACACCTATACATTCATATATATATATATATATATATATATATAGAGAGAGAGAGAGAGAGAGAGAGACACACAACATATGCACTTATATACACACACACAATACATACTTATCACATAAATTAACATGCAACCATATTTATACTTAAATGTTTTTTAAAAAAATGTTACTCACCTGTACAAGATGAAGAACAGAGCTCTTAATTTTGAAACAGCTTTAAAACTTTTAAAACTTGAGTTGCTGGAATAAAATGTTTCTTTGATTTGAAAACTGGAATGCTGAAGATTGCTTGAATCTTGCTTTCAAACAGAATTGAAATTGCTTATTTCAGATAAATCTCACGTTTGAAGAGATGCAGGCTTTGGTTTTGAATTGAAAATGAATTGCAGTTTTGACTTGAAAATGATTAACATATTATTGGATTGATTTTGAAAATGTGCAGATTTCTAGTTTGAAGAAGATGTTTGTAGTTTGATTACTGATTTGTTTTTGAAAGAACTTGGTTTTAGCTTCTTCTTTGCTTTGAATAGAAAACAATAGAAAAGAAAATGAAAATGAGAAGCATATGTATTTATAAAGGCTAAATTGATTTTTTTTAAAATAAAAGAAAAATTAAATCAAATGTGACACTTGTTAAAAATTCAACGTTTGTCATATAGTATTATTTATTATTTAACACATGTCACATATGTCTTAATCTGTTAACACTTGTTATTTAAGTAATTTTATTTATTTTAAAATGTTAATAAAAGCTTTTATACTTAATTAATAAATTTACTAATACTTATCTATATATATAAATTACTTTAAAGAAAATAAAACCAATTATATATATATATAAATAAATAAAAGCTTATACTCATAATCTTAAATTTAAAATATTTTAAAACATCTATGTTTTGAATTTTAAAATTAAATCCAAATTCAAATTAGATTTAAAAATCCAAATTAAAGTCAATTTATAACAACACATTCAATTTGAAATAACAATTCTATTTTTATTAAAATCTATTTACATCTATATATAAAAACAATACATTATTAATATTTGAAAATAACAATCTTGCCAATTTAAAATAATTTATAGAAGAGATTATCTCATTATTATAAATTATTTATTTTACTTAAATGAATTAATGCATCATATTTATTAAGCAATATTTTAAAAAGAAAATAAAACAAACCTTTTTATTAATTTTATTTAAATTTATGCTTAAAAATATTTTAAACAATTTAAACATTTTCCTTAAATATTTTAAAATTATATGGTTAACTACTTAAATAGCTTTTGAAAAGTTTTATTTTAAATTTAATCATAATTTCCAAATTACCAAAATATATTAGAATTTGAAAACATGATTTTTATTTATTAAATTTTAAACCAAGCTTTTCTATTTACAATATATACAAATATATATATACATTATAAATAGAAAACATTTTATTAACTTAAAAAGATAAAATTTATCAATCAAATATTTATTTGCTTTTAATTAAATAAATTTTCCAATTTAAAACTAAAATATAAAATAAAATCATCAAATCAATTTAATTATTAATACAGATTATTAAATTGATATTGCCCAAAATTCTGGGTCATCACATAACAAATGTATAATAGAAAGAAGAAATAACTTTATTTCGAACAAGAATTGATTTCAGAGTTATTCGTTTACAATATACTACAAAATTTTCCCTAGAGCATACCTCTAACTCTATCGGCCTCTTTGATTTTTAGGCGACCCATCTATGAGTCCACTGATATATGCTCCCATTTCAAGTCGGTGCCTCCAATGGCAACAGCAATACTCTGGGCTTACCCTTGTTTTGCCTTTATTCTTTGGCAAGTCATACATCTAGCGACAAATTCTGCTACCTTCTTCTTCATCCGTGGCCAATAGAAAATTCTTGTCATATAGATCTTTATACATCTTATTTCCTCTGGGTGAATGATCATCCTTGAATGGTGACACTCTATAAGCACATCCTCCAAAATATCATTAACCATCAGAATACAAAGGCATCCATCTGTCTTCAAGAATCCCCTTCCATCAATCACATATCTATTGCCAGAGGAAAAGTGCTCCCCTTTCCTCAACCTGTCCAAAATTTTAAATTTTGTCTCATCTTTATTATGCTTTAGTCCAATGCAATTCATCAGCGTTGGCCTAACCTCCATTGCATCCAATTATCCTAGAGTGATTCTCTTGGCGGTTGAAAATTAAAATTCGAAAGAAACTCTAACAGCCTTCACTCATTTATTGCACCTCTAAGGCCATTGCCGTCGACAATAACATTCCCTTTTCCAAAGGTATATTATATCCCAAAGTCATATGATGTTATAAACTCCATTCACCTCTACTGCCCAAGATTCAATTTTTTGGGGAAAATAGGTATTTGAGTGATTTGTGGTCGGTGAACAACTCAAAACCCAAAAGATAATGCATCCACATTTTTAAGGCAAAAACAATGGCTGCTAACTCCAAGTCATGAGTTGGTATCTCTTCTCGTGCCCTTCAATTGTGTACTAGCATAAGTTATCATCCTTCCTTCTTGCATCAGAACAGCTCCTAATCCCATACCGCGTGCATCGGTGTAAACTATGGAAGGCTTCGTCCCGTCCGGAATAGTTAATATTGGTGCGCTCGTTAGTAACTCCTTCAACTTTTCAAATACTTCTGTGCACTTCCCATCCCATTAAAAAACTAGATTCTTCTTGATTAAGTGAGTTAGTGGGACTAATACCTTTGCAGAGTCCTTGATGAATTTCCTATAATAACCCGCCAATCCCAGAAAAATCCTAACCTCCGTGGCATTCTTCAAAATCCTCCAATCTTAAATAGCTTCCACCTTTGCAGGATCGACAGATAATCCTTTCTCGAAAATAATATGTCCAAGAAACATCACCTTCTTCTTCCAAAAGTGACATTTGGAGAATTTGGCTTTAAGTTGGTGCCTTCCCAATGTCCCTAGTACTCCCCTTAAGTTATTTTCATGCTCTTCTTCATTCTTGGAGAATACTGGGATGTCATCTACAAATACTATAAAAAAATTATTTAGCTATCCTTAAATACTCAACTCATCAAATCTACAAAGTATGCGGAGGCATTCGTTAATCGAAAAGGCATCACTTTCCATTCATATAGTCCATCCAGAGTATGAAATGGGATCTTCTTTATGCCATCCTCTACCATCCTCAATTGATGAAATCTAGTGACTATGTATAATTGGAAAAGGTTTTGGCTCCAACAAGCTGATCAGAAAGGTCGTCTATTCAAGGTAAGGGATATCTATTATTTTCAATCAGCTTATCGAGTTCTCTATAATCGACACATAGCCTTAATAAGTTATCTGCCTTAGCGCAAAGACAGTATGTATCCCCCATTTAGAAGTACTTAGACAATTGAATCATTTCTACAATTGCTCCGAAATCTTCTTATCCAACTCTCTTTTCTTTAAGGCCATGTGTCTTAATGGAAGAGCGATAGATCTAGTGTTCTTCTCCAAATCTATCCTAAACTCGATCTCCATTTGGAGAGGGAGACCTAAGACTTCTTAAAAAATATTTGGAGATTCTCAAACTACGGGTATGGATGAGAACTCGTCTTCTGATAGGCCTAATGAATATAAATAGCTTAACTCGACTAAATTTTCGATGTATAGTAAACATCTATATCTCGTCCTTTACAACTCTTTAACCATAAAATGCTCTTATCGCAATCTAAGACAGCCCCATAGTAAGATAACTAATACATCCCTAAGATAAGTCTATACCCTTCAAAATAAGGAACATGCACGTTACATGTAAAATTGACCTTACATATGTCTACAAATAGGTCTTTGTAAATTAAGAAAAGATGCGTTGACCCCCCAATAGGACTTGATACGACTATTGGGTCGGTGACAACTTGGATTTTTAAACTTAAAGAGTTAACTACATTTTTAGCTATGAATGAATGTGATGCTCCTAAGCTATATAGGGTATGAATAGTACGCCAATAGATAATAATTTTACCTTCCGTTGCGGCTTTTCCTTAATCTCTTGGAAGAGGTCTACTCGAGACATGAACGACTTTAATGGCATAGGCTTGACCACCGTGCCCTTCCTTCGCAAGCTTTGGACATTGGTTCTTGAAGTGTCTCTCTTCATGGAAGTGATAGCACATCCCCTTGAATTCTTCTTTCATCAAACACATTCTAAAATACTTAGTAATGTGTCCTTTCTTTAGGCACCTCCACATGTTATACCCTCCTTCTTGAACTTGCCCTTGGCCTTCTTATTCGCCCAAAATCCTCTCTTCTTGGCTCCTCCTTAAATTCACATCGGTCCTTCCTTCTCCTCCAAACTAGCCGTCTGAAGCAAAGCCATCTCAACTAACATCTCATAAGCAGCACCAATGGGTACTTGGGTCAAAAGAAATTCTCTAAGTTGGGAATTTAGGCCTTTTACAAACTTTGTGGCCTTCTTCATGGGGTATCGATCAAACTCATTTTAAACTCAGCTAGTTCTATGGACTTACTAATACATTACTTCTAATTGGAATCTCCCTGCCTAAGTTGTACAAACGTTTCTAATTGCAAATTCACCTCAGCCCTAGACATAAATCGTGACTCAAAGTGAATGCCAAATTCGGTCCAAGTGAAACTCAACCCAAATGATAACTCTCTCATCATTCTCCTCAGCCACGATAGTCCACCAATCTAAGGCCTCTCCTTTAAGATGCCATATCTCCATTCTCCCTTTAATATGATCCTCCCATCCAAGCTCCCGAAAGATACACAAACAGTCGTTAACCCAAGTCTTTATCTCCATGTGACCTTCAACGCTCGCAAACACCTTTCTACCGATTCTAGAAGTCCTTGCACGTCTTGGAAAATTCTATAGGGTGAGGAGTTGCTTCAACAAGCGGTGCAGCGGGTGCCGCTAGTGCAGTTTGTTGAGGAATGGGAACTTGCCTTACATGCCTCGAGTTTTGCTTGAACCATTCAGGCATCCCTCAGATAGTGGGTATCTCTCGGGTAGAGGGGTTCCCAATCTTAAAGGAATGATTTTCAACCATTATCAACTATCCGCAGGTTTAAATTTTTAGTTACAATTCATTAAGATGGTATTATCTATTGAAATAAAAGATTTTCCTAGTGTGTTTGCTTATGTTCATATATATATATATATATATATATATATATATATATATATATATATATATAGTAGGGTTTTGAAAAGTGCTACCAAAAATAACAAGTACACACTCATACGTATACCTATACCCATTGATCAAGCAATCTTGGCTCTGATACCAAATCCAAGAACTCACTCCAAAACAGGCCTAATTTTCTACCCGCAAAGGGCCTGTCGAACATTTGACCCATTCCAAAGCTGGTAGTTGGTTGGTAAAGTTTTACATAACATCGAGCTACCTATGTACACATTTAGAATCTTATAGTGAAATGATAAAATATTATATCAGAAACAATACCCATTTTATGAAAACTCAATTTTTAGAAAAATATAACATAATACAGCATGGCAACCATAAATATCCATAATGTAATATCACAAAATATAACATCATCATGTCTAGATGGGTACATCAAAAATATAAGAACAACGTAAGTAGATATGTAAATAACTGCCACATGACTCCGTCTTCGCCTTCATATCTTAAAATCTTCAGCTTCTTCTCTAACCAAGGTTGTAACGAGGAAGGAGTTAGAAAAAAAAATGTCTAGAGAATAAAAATCTCGAGTCTTTATATATTAGTACTCGGGCAATATAATTTAGATAGGAATACGTCTTATGTATCCTAACTATATTGCTTATAAATACGTTGAACTATAGGCCCGAAGGCTTTCCAAGTCCAATCCTATAACTTACACTTTTCAAACTAATCTCTATAACTTACTTCCAACTATAAGCCCAAGGCCATTCCCAGTCCCATAAATCTACCTTCAATCATGTCCTAATAATGTGAGAGGAAGTATCCATGCCACTAATACGTTTATAATGAAAATTAAGCAGACACTGACCATTTAATACCAATATCTTAGGCAGGACCCTATGATTTAATATCTAATCCAAGGCAGACCCCTCATTAGTATTATCTAGCTGGCATCACATGGAATCTCATTAGCCACTTAATACTTCTTTTTAGAAGAGGCGGACCCTACAATAGCCATTAATACCTCAAATCTAAAGCGAACCTTTCCCAAGATTTCCATCTACCGTGCCTAATGCTATCTCGGACCATTTAATACTTCCTAATTAGGGAGGAGGTGGACCCTACAACAGCCACTTATTACCATGATCTCCAAAGCAGGTCCTACATATTATGAATAGTAACCCAACCGTGACATCTCACATTAGTCCGACTATTCGTAGGCGTTGGTAGTTAGATTAATGAACAGACTTACCCTATAGACCTTACGTCCTCCATGGGTACTTATTATAAGAGAGGTCTCCTATCAGCCCTAAAGTCAAACTGTTGGTAGCCAGCTTAGTTGGACATTTCTGTGTGCTTATGACTGACCAAGTGCTTTTGGCTGACCACACATCCCTATAACTTAGTCAACTGATAGCGTGTATTTGGGATGATTTTATCAGCCGTTTAATTTGTTATTTAATTCTTACTAAATTAAATTAATGTTAACATTTATTTTAATATTTACTTAACCCTCTAAGTTTCTAATTACCATTAATTTTTAAATTTCAAACTTTGGCATTAACTATTAATTTGAATTTGAACTCCATTAAAAAATTAAATTCGAAAACTTCAAACATCAATAAATTTTTTGTTTTAGCTCCAATTTCAATGTTCATATATGGAAATTGATTAGAGAATCACCACTGATGCAATGGTGTTACTTCCATGGCTAAATTTCGACTTTTAGAAAAGTGAAAATTAGGGAGGCATCCTTATCATACTTTCATATTGTAAAGCGGGACCCTATCATAATTTCATTATAAATCTGGTCCCTATTTTCTAGAAACAAAGAAAAATTATTGCTGAAATGTCAGCAACTTTTATAAATAAGTGTTGATATTTCAGCAACTTTCCCTGTCAAAGTTTCATTGTAAATCTGGTCCCTATTTTCTAAAAACAAAGAAAAGTTATTGCTGAAATGTCAGCAACTTTTATAAATAAATGCTGATATTTCAGCAACTTTCATAAACTGTATTCACAGTGTACATAAATGTTGCTGAAATGTCAGCAACTTTTATAAATAAGTGCTGATATTTCAACAACTTTCATACACTATGTTCACAGTGTACTGAAAAGTTGCGGAAATTTCAGCAACTTTTATGAAAAGTTGCATCATGCTCTGCAATAATCGTGATAAAAAACAGGGACCTAATTTACACTGAAATTTAGTGAAGGACTTTTCATGTATTTGAACATTAATAAGGACCTGTGCTTAAAGTACCCTACAGAAAAATCTTGTTTTTAGCCTAGTTATTAGTTAATCAATTTGTAATCAATTTTTACATGGTGTTACGGTGATTCCAAATGTTTAAACTACGTTCACATTGTATTATGAAAACTAGGTTGTGATATAGATCGCAAAAGAACCTAGGACTCACAGGATGCCTAGACTCAGGCGTCGAAAATTCAATATTATAAAGGTAGTTTTATTTATCAATGGTGGAGAGATGTTGGCAGACAGAGTTGACAGTAAAACGATATATTAGATCCTTTTACTAAAGGATAAGCTCGATCGGTTCTGAACTGATTAGAGGAATATAATTATGATTCCATAATTGACCTCAATGTGTAGTAGGAGATTGAAAAAGTGAGTAGTATGTCCTAAACTAAATTATGTAATTTATTACATATATCTTACTCTATAGTCAATCTTGTTCGTAATAAAGATGTTTGATTTCTACTATATACTTATTTATATTATAATATAATTAATTAGTTAACTAATGTATATTAATAAGAAAATCCTTAAATAAAGTGTAATGTGATTGTAGTTGCAAATAGTTGCAATCATGAGCAATTAATCATAAAATTTAATGGCCTTTTTTTAAAATCCTGATCAAGATGTTTCGAGAAAGTATATCAATACATTATTGAGATCAAAGTACATTATGCTCTCTAAATATTGGGATTGTATTACTCATTATTATTGAAGGCACCAAGGGGATACATAATCATAGTTATTAGATATGCATGGAGCCACTTGTTTAAGAATTTCCTGAAGGACTTTGTATATGGACTAATCCAGTTGTATATGGATAATATTAGAGTTCTGACCAATACTAAATTCCATACATCCTAATGTGGTATAGTGTTGGCAAAGAGAACGCGTATATGGTATTTCAATATTAGTATCACTTAAGATAATATTGAATTTTATTTTATTGAAAATATATGTAAGCAATGAATTCAGCCAAACCGTCGCATTACTGGTTAGGGTGACGTGTAAATGTTAATATTTGAGTTGTTCAATATCAATCACTAATTGTATTCACACCTCTGAATAACACAATTGCATTTGTGAATTTTTCAAAAAGCCACAAAAATTTAGTTATTTTATAAACTTTTATAAGTTAATTAATTCAATTGATATTTAAGAAATATTAATTACTAAATTTACTTGATGTTTTGGTTGTTTTATGTACTTATTTGGATGTATATATAAAATTTGTATATGCATGTACCAATACATGACGCTGGTATATATTTAAATAGGCTTTAAATATAGTTAAATACTTAACAGGCTTTTGAAAAAATTTATTCATTACTTAACAGGCTTGGCTTAATTGAGAATTATTTGAAAATTAAAAAGGGCAGCATTAAAGAGAGAATGACAAATATTTCTATTATCTCATAAAATGATATTCTCCCATTCGTTTCTAATTCAAAATTTCTTTTTTCTTTCCTGGTCGCTACCCGCTCTTCATCTCAAGATCGAAAATTTTCTACCTAAAATATAATAAAATCAATGTGGTACATTCGAGTCTAGCAAGATTGAGTGCTGATTCAAGGAGTCTAAGAAGTAGTTCACAAATCAAGGTTTCTCAAAGGGCTAGATCAAGTGAGGTAACCATTCTTCTCCTAATTTTAATATGTTACCCACCATAATCTATATATTTATATTACTATATATGTATTTATGTGATTTTTAAACTACTGAAATTTGTCTGTAACTTTTGATATGTTTTGACTGTAAATTTCTACTATTATAAATTAACAAGATTTGTACATGTACACCAATGGTATTTGGATTTAGTTATAATTTTCTAAGATTAGATTCAATGTTTTTAGATCTAGTTCAAAAAATTATATTTTTGCCAAAATTACAGTTATATATATGTATATATCTATATGTATATATATTTAATTAATACGAAGATTAATATACATTTAATTAATATAATATGTTACGTTAAGATATGTTACAAATAACATTATTTCATACACACACATATGTATGTGTATATTTATGTATATTTGTGTGTATATGCATATATTTAGATCGAAACATGTTCAACTTAATTCCTTGTTATCATTAATCCTCATTTACTATTTGATACATATTTGTTAAGGTTAAAGTTGAATATGAATATTGCTATGGAAATTTCAAATGTTTGAATAATGTTAATTATTATATTGTTTAAAAGGTGATTTGATTTATAAATATTTATAAAATATTTTTAATCTAAGAATTTTAATGTTCAACCATTTTGTTTGTGGTTCCTTAAGAAATCATATTCCCCTTTTAACCTAAAGATTAGATCTTATTTTAATTAGGAGATTTAAAATGATAAATTTATCAAGTGCATTTCGATTTCTATTTAATTAATATATGTTCACAAATATTTCAAGATATCTAATTTAATATGTATAATATTTTAAACTATGTATGTAAATAAATGGATGCAATTTACGATATATACATATAAATGCATAAACTATACACACACACATACATACATACACACACACATGTGTGTACTATTGATACATGAATACCAACCACATACACAAATCATTGCATATTTAAGAAAATGTATGCTTAGGGATTTATATTCTTGATCTGCATATTAATTTATCACATGCTTATGCAAGTATAAGAATATGTACGTACAATAGATATAAATATTTTTATAGGTAGATACATATAGTTATACACATGCCACTATGTGCCTTCATGTTGTCGTGTGATTTTATAAACATATATATATATATATATAATACATTCAAATACATATTAATTTATATTAATTAATATAATTAGTTAAACTAATACAAAATAATTTTTAAATGAAATATGATTTTATTTAAACCAGACACATTGGATCTAATGCTAGTAAATAGACATCATAGCCACATTAAGAACCAAATATGGAATTATTTTAAGTTTACACTTTTCACTCACTATCAAGACGACCTGGACCCAAAAAGGGATATAGACAAACTCTGCATACACAACATCATATAAAATCACATATTACAATAACTTAGTCATCACGTCTTAAAAACCAACAGACGGCTCCAGAAAACTACCATACAAATCAAATCAAATCAAATCATACCAAACCATCACCGTAGTCTTTATCTCGTTCGATATTTACCATCATAATTTCCAAGGCAAGATGTAATGTCCCTGAATTCACCATCTTTCTCTATAGCTGCCCCTGACAGTATTAGCATCGCATGGGTCCTTTAAACAAACCTGAGATCCTAAAATTCCAAAATCCAAAAAAAAAACCCAGACGTCAAATTGGCAACATTTCAGATGTCCGACTTAAGAATTCAGATGTCTAAACTTTATTTCAGTCATCTAACTCAAATTTCAGATGTTTGAATATCGAATATTTATGTTGGAATATCGTGAGATAAATTTCTTGAATTTCAGACGTGAACGCCTGATGTTCAAGATCCAAGACCTATTACTATCTATAGCAATAAGGAAATTAATAGAATTTTTGTAAATAATTTTTAGATTAATTTATTACATAGCATGGTAATATTTTTTCACTTAATTTTAACATTCGTCACACTCTTGTTTATTCTATTCAAAATAAAATAGCGCAGCCTGTTATGTACAGTAAGATCTCTTTGTTATCTCTCCTCTTAATTGATTTATTTAATAGTTATGCTTATTAAATGCTCTACCACTTAATTTATATATTACAAAACTATAGGAAAATTCCCATAAATTACTCTTACATATATGTGGATGTATATCTAAAATGAATTGAAGATTTTTCCGCTTATTAGTTAGATGCAACAATTTATTTATTGTCATATACATGGTGACTTGAGCCACAAGTAAATGATTATTAGCCTCTATATTTATTAACTATGCATGGAAAATTATGGAAATTTTTGTGTTTCTAACCTCTTCATCCTTTATTCTTCTTCTCTAAATATTAAAAAAATCATTGCCATATAGAATAAGACTCCATTCTTTATTTGGTTATTGATTTAGTTTTGTATTTTGATTTACTTTTTTTTTTCAAATTAGTTGTAATTCTTATTAAGAATTATTAAAGAGGGTGGTTGAGTGAAATCTTATGTGTTGGTATATTAATTAATTTGCGTGTTTTCAGATTGATATCCTAGTTATTTTATGTCGGGTTATTATATTTTACCCAATTTCATCCCCTTTCTAATTTGGATGATATAAAATCTTGGGATAGGCTTTATCAACCTATTTATTATTTTATAAATTTTTTGTATCTAAACCCTAAATAATAATCCTACCATGGTGTTTGGAGTTTTATTCAAATTACTGTTTGTAGACCTTGAAATACAACTTTCAGTGTATCGAAGCAGCTTTATATTTTGTTGTAGATAATAATCTTGTTAAAAGATTTTGCTAAGTCCCTATTAAAGGAAAAATATATCCATCATTCCTCTTTTCTTAGTTTCTTTATGTATTTTTGTTTTTTAGATGACAATGCTCCAAACTCAACCTTATTTTGTTCTTGAAAACCATTATTTTCCATTTCGCAAATATGAAGGGAAACGGTATAAAGTGAAATTTTGAAACCGGGTTTAGTACCAAGAACACAAGTTTTAAAATTTAGTCTGAAGGATAAAAGAATGCATTATTCTTATAGCATCACACAATTGTGATGTTATATTCATAAAGCACTATATGCAAATAATGATAATTTAATATAACATTGCACGTATATAATGCTAAGTTTAGACAATATTCATTTTTGCAATTCATTTCACCACTGTAAGTTAGTCGTCATATTGCCATCTTCGCGACTACTAGTCACCTTCATCTCCACTCCATTGTCGCTCACCTGCACTCCATTCCTGAAGTCATCTCCGAAGTCTCCATGCACCAAATCCATCAAAGTCGCCACCTATAGTCCACCACCGTCTGCCGACGTGCACCCACATTCGGCTGCACGTGCCCATCTTCACATGCTCTATTGTCGCCTATGCTTGCCTCGTTGCATGCCTACACATCTCAAGTTCTTCCCTTGGCCTAATTTTTCAAGCCACATCCTTCGTTCAAAAATGTCGCTCAAGTTTTTCTCCTCCGTATTTTCCTATATCTTGATACATAAATAACGTCTTTATTTGTAAATTACATAAGCATGGTTTTTTCATCAAAAATTTGTATTTAATTTGTAATAAGTATCCATTTCTACTATCGATATTAGTATAGTTTGCAGGATCTCGCTTTGATACCAATATTGTTAGAGATATAAAGATAAAGAAGAATTATTTTATTATTAAATTCAATACTTTTACAACGAAAAAGAATTGGTTGCTACCACCATCATACAACTATATATTTATAGATGGCAAATATGGAAATCTAAAAAATATAATCTTTACATAAAGAAATTTATTTGTAAATAGTTACAACTCTTTGTGTCAGTTATCATGATTTTATAATGAAAAACCACACCTTTAAAATAAAAAGACATCTTTTACGAATTATTATTTCTTTTCATAAAAACACATCTACTTATGGATGAACATGCCATACGATGAATTTTGTTCTTTTGTGAAGTTATAGCAACCCGCTCTGAAATGGACCTAATTTCCAATCCAGAAAAGGCCCATCAAAACTTAGACTCTTCTTAAAACTGGCTTTTGTTTGGAAAAAAGAACAATATAGAACTAGTTATCAGCGCATTCAGTATTTCACAACGGAAGGATACAATATAAATATAATAGCAGTACCCATTTTGTTCAAACTTCAAAATGTCATTGGAAACCATAACAAAAATGTCCATAATCACTGTTACATATTCATTGTACAATATTCCAAAATACAACATCATTTTTATTTCATGGGTATATCAGAAACTATAGAAAATAACAAGTAAATAAATAGACTACTGCCACAAGTCTCATCAATGTCTCCACCTTCAGCATCGCCATTCTTAATATACATTGTAATAAGGAGGGAGTAGAACAACATATATTTGGTGAATAGAATATGAGCCTTACTATGTTAGTACTTGGCAGTATAATTTAAATAGAAATGTGTCCCATGTATTCTACCAACATCATAAGTCTTTTTAAATTTTAGCCCAAAGGCTTTTCTCAAACATAAATAAAACGATTTTCCAAATATAAGGCCATAACCAACTTGCTATCAACCCAATAACCCATACCTATCGTCCATAATATACTATCAATATAAGGTATAATACTCAAGTCACTTAATTCCTTTTAATGGGAATTAGGAAGACTCTGACTTTTTAATACCTTATTTAAGATATGTCCACATCATTTACTATCTATCCCAAGGTCGACACCTCACTAGTAATTATCTAGTTGATAATGCATGGAATCTCTTCATCCATTTAATGCTTTTTATTGAAGCAGGCCCTTTTCTGAGATGCCCTCTACCGTGCCTAACTCATAATCCTAACCATTTACTACTTCCTACATAGAGAAGAGGTGGGCCATCACATAACCACTTAACACCTTCAATCTCTAAAGAAGGTTAATCGTAGGTATTGTTAGCCAGATTAGTATGGCAGATTTACCTACAGAGCTTGGGACTAACCTCGCGTCATCATAGTTACTTATTATAGCCGATGTCTCACATCAATCCAAAGTCACACTACTCGTAGCTAGATTAGCTGGGCAAATTTTGTATGGTTTTGACCAACCTCGCATGCCTGTAACTTAGTCATAATCTATATCACAGTCTATATATATTATACACATCTCACCGTTTCCATAATTAAAGCCTAATAAGACACCTTCCTTATTACGCCTTTAACATTAATTACTTTCCTAAAGAAATTTAATGAAATTGATAACTAATGTAACTATGTTGTTATACGTTATAATTATACGTCAATTAAGTATATATATTTACACATATACACATACATGAGTGCCTAACAATTTCTAAGAATGCATTTGGATTTGACACGCCTTTAACAATCTCTTTCAAATCTCATCTTTTTGATATATGCAATAAGAGATTTGTATATATAGATTAGATTCAAAAATTGAGAGATCGAAGGAGAATAGAATTAGAAATAAAGTAATAAACATTTATAATTTGTTACCCGAAACTCTAAAGAACCTTTTTTTGAATCTAAAGAGAGAGACCGACGAAGCTTTGCTAGGTTCCCAAAATAATTTGCGAATAAAAATTTGGGGCTATGCTTTTATTTATAGATACCATCGAATTTAGGTTGGTTTAAAATAATAAAAATCCAAACATTCAAAATGCTCAAAACCTTAGCAACAAACTTCCACCGATTGACTTGTTCTAGGGAGTAGTTAACCGTTACGTTGTTTTGGGAAAATTATTTTATGCCGTTGTTTTCATTTATTTTATTTCTTAATAGTAATTTACCATTAATGTTGATTCCCAAGTCTAATTGCTATTAACTTTTGAATTTCAAATTTTAAATTTTAAAACTAATTATTTGTTTGACTTTGAATTCTATTTAAATTATTTTAAATCTAGAAACTTCAAACGACCGTAACTTTTTTATTTGAGCTCCGTTTTTAGAACATTATATATGAAAATTGATCAAAATTTCATTATGAACGCAATGACAAAACTTTTTATGGCCAAACCTAATTTTTAAAAATTTCCATTTATAACGGAATCTTATTTAAATTTATTTATCCAATTTATTTATTTGTGGTTGATTTTATGGGGTGTTACAAAAGCATTTGTACTTGTCTTTTCTAAGTGCAATCAAAAATGTCTTTGCATAAGGTCCACGAAGTGTCAATTTGTGGATAGTCTTCAAAATGAATTATTTGTATTGGTACAAATATTTTCAAAACCTGAAAGTTATGTTTTGTCGGAATAAAATTTGTAGGATATGCTTTTGGACTTGTGTTTTTATGAATGAAACAAAAGATTCATCTTTGAACATTGGAGACTAAGGAGAAAACCATTTGGTCTTTTAGATGATTATTGATTTAGAATAAAATAATGACAAAATACATTGATCATAAATGTTCAACATCGTCTCAATAAGTAATCATATCACATGTGCAAGAAAAAGTAAGAAAACGCCAAATTTTTATAGTGGTTTGGCGAATGTTTGATCTATTTCCATGTAGATTCTTATTACTGAAATTTAGTTACATAACAAAGATTAAAATGAATCCAGGTCAGATCAGTGAGGTTTGTGATGAATTTTTTTGGAAACTTGGTGCTTCGGCATAGCTTTGGTGCAATACCGATAAAATTTATGATGAAGTTTATTGGAAAATTGGCGTTTCACGTACTTTTTGTGTGATAGCAGGATCCTCTACTTTTCAATGGTTGTATGGTTTGTATTTATACCTCTAAATATTTGGTAGGCAAAAGAACTAATCCTAATCCATAAATCCAAGCATAAGACTGGAAAATGTTGACTTAGCCCGTATGAATGAGTTCCTATCGATCATTACTTATGTATTCCTATCGATTGATATCTATTTGTATAAAACGGAATAGGGAGAAAAGGAACGATCGATCTATAACTCCTTCGCCTCGAGTTAGATTTGCCTGAGACTTGAATCATTCGTCTTGTATCATTATGTAGAATATTGCAACACACTCATTGCCTCGCTTTATGGATATCTTTTAGGTCTCTTAGAGGCGACATTCCTATAAATAGGGTTAGATCGATAAGAAAAGTATAGAGAGAAAAATGACGATCCACCCGTAACTCCTTTGTTCCATGTTGGAATCTACTGTACTTTAACCACCCATCATGTAGAACATAATGACACACTTTGTTACCTCACTTACTAAATATTTCAAAGGTTTCTTTATGGTGGGCCCAGTCAAGAAAATGCGATGTCTACGTCCTTGTAATCATTTTTGAACGTGGTTTTCTGATCGAAGTTCATTATCTATCAATGCGGACATGTTACCACTAATTTGAGTTGATTTTGCATATGCAGGAAATCTACGAATAAAAATTTCTAACATTCAGATGGTAATTTTTAGTTTAAATGTTTTCGCATCAATTATGAAAAAACATTATAAGCCAGCCTTGTG
The DNA here is from genome assembly GCA_030765085.1 of Allium cepa. NCBI lineage: Eukaryota > Viridiplantae > Streptophyta > Magnoliopsida > Asparagales > Amaryllidaceae > Allium > Allium cepa. The sequence goes on along the minus strand of CM060935.1, from coordinate 692,670,435 downwards.
ACCAGGCTGTTTTTGGGCATTCTAATTAGTTGAACTTGAAAGTTATCAAGGTAGGAAGCCTAGAGTGATAACCAGCAAAATTAAATAACAAGTGCGATCAATAAGACAATCTCATAATGTAGCCAGCAACTCCAAGAGAAGATTATCATCCCATTCATCAACACACAACAATCCAAGATCCATCCAATAAATAAGCAACGAATCGATAACCCTAATCAAGGGATTGGTACCGATCCCTATGATTTTATTAAAACCACATGTCACCCCATCCTATTCCAACCTATGAAGCTTGAGAACCCTCTCCAAGCTTTATGGATCATTCGCAAGCAATTGTCACCAAACACCAATATGTAAGAACTCATGCTCTATCATTCCAACCCTGATCCAAGGAGTTCATTCAAAACCAAGCACAAATGATACAAATGAAATTATAAAGATAGAGATACTAACATGTCATGTAATCGCTAAAGTCAAGTGCAACTCCAGAATTCCAAAAACATTTTGATGCCGATCCCTAAGAAGGGTTCCGTACTGATCCCTAACAAGGTTTTGTATCGATCCCTAGTTCCTATCAACATAGCCATAATCTCTTTCGTGCTTATCTTAACGGATGTTGGGATCATGGGTATGAACGTGGTGGAGATAATTTCGACGACCTTCAACTAAAAAATACAGAGGTAGAGTGATGTTTTGAGGGATCTTTTTTAGTTATTTACGAATTTACATATTATTCTTGTAATTTCAGGGATCATTACCGATCCATAAGAACACATCTTGTAAATAGCAATTAAATTAGTAATGAAGTTAAGTAAACGTAGGCAATGATTAGCCGAACCAATATAAAGTTTGTATGTCTTGTTTTTTCTCATTTTAATTTACTTTCTTTACTTATTTTCTCTACTTTCATTTTCTGAGCGTTTGTGCCAAATTTTGGTATAAACTTTTTGGAGTTCTCATTGAGAGCATTGGTCTCAGTCTGTTAGGACCTATTCTCTACTTTTGGACTTAAATCTACGAGGATGAAGCCCAGCTATGTCCCCATAAAGAGACCGATCCAGCGTTCCAGAAATGTAGATAATGTTGAGAATGTCTCTAAACTTGTGGAAGAGGTTGCACAACCAACTACTGCTGAAGTTCGAAACCTACCGGAGGTGATTACGGGGGTTGATATGGACCATTTGATGAAGCAGATTGAGGACAAGTTGTAGGAGAGCCGCAATGAGATGAAGCAACAGATGCAGGAGAACGTCGATTTATTAAATGTTTTGGCTTGTGGATGTAGAAAAAGTAGGAAGTTTGGTGAGTCAATGAATTGATGGAGAATGATTATGTTTAAGGTATGTCTGGTCATGTTGTTGATGGCTAAAATATTCGAGATCAGGCGACTGTTGTCGACCCACTACGTAGAAACCGAAATAATAGAACTACTGGATGAATGGTTCTTCTGGAGTTAGGAGAACCTAGGTACCGCGAAGCCAATCGAGACCATTTGCCAGGCCAAACACTCGGCAGAGACCATGGTTACCGTCGTTCAGTAGAACATACGGAGCCAGAGTATGTCGCTGAGATGGTATGAAAGATGCTGAACGAAACTTAGCGTTGGAGTAACGATGAATGGGGCTCTTCTCCTAGCCGGAACTCATTCACTAAACGAAAACTACATGAAGAGTACCCTAGGAGGTTTGTAATGCCAATGATGTCACCATGTAATGAAAGGACGGATCCGAGGCAACATTTGATAAATTTGAATAGCTAGCCAGAGAGACTGATGCTGTCAGATGCTACTATTTCTCGACTTTTGTCGAAGGTGTTGCGACGATGTGGTTCACCCAACTTCTACTGAGATCCATATCATCTTTTGAACTGTTAGCACCGAGGTTCTAGTTTCATTTACAGACCACTCACCCTAAGGACATAATATCACTATCAAACCTCTTCCAAGAAGCGGGAGAGTTGTTGAAAGATTTCTTAAGAAGATTCCACATGGTTGTGATAGAAGTGAGTAATGCACAAGAAGATCTTGTTTTGATGGCATCGACAAGGGGGATTAATCCAAATACCGATTTTGGGAGATGGTTAAAAATGAAACCCTCACCAATAAAGAATGTATTTTATAGAAAGGCAAATTAGTTCTTACACTTAGAAGAGCATGTTCTACTGCCAGGAAAGTCAATGTCGGGTAGTCGACCGAGGTGATTCAGAGCAATGTTGTAGTGAAGTAGTCCGGAGAGATTTCCAACAATGGAGATGTGAATATTGAGAATAAGAAAAATGGCAAAAGAAGGAACAATCAGGGCGCCAATGACAGGAAGCCCGATTCTAGGAGGCGCCTAAGGTTCCTGAAGTATGAGAGTTACACCTAGTAGAACAATTCAGTCGAAATTTTTTACCTTTAAACTCAAGGTACAGAACAGTATAAGAAGCCAGCTCCGAGGGAGTCAATTGAGAAGGAAAAGAAATCTGAAAAGTATTGCATATTTCATGTAACCCATGGTCACAACACAAACAGGTGTAGACATTTACGTGATGTGAACGAAGATCTAATAAGGAAGAAGAAGTTACTGCAATTTGTCAAAGTCCCATAGGATTGCAAGAAAGGAAACTCTAACCCCCAAGGACCATCGTTTCAATAGGGGGATACCAGGCCTGATGAGGATGAACCTAGATGGCTTGAAAAAAGATTGGTTATTAATACAATTTCTATAGGTCCATATCCAACCAAGAAGAGCTGAAATGAAATGGAAAGATATGCAAGTACTTTGAAGCATGTTGTGAGCGAGAGCTGTTTGACCGTCAAAGACGAAGCTTCGGATAAGCATCTCAGGGCGATGATTAACGATATTGTTTCAGGAATATTTATGTTGATGGGGTTGAAGCCTCGACGTTGTATCCTTTGGAGATATCGGCTATGTTTAGACCAGCGATTTTGAGGAAGGTGTTAGTCGACAATAGTATTTTCGTCAACACTCTGTTTAAGAAGGCTTATTATCAAATGCTATTTGATGGCAAAAATCTGAAAGCATGTAAATCTCGTATCCAAGGATTTAATGCTACGGTGACAAAACCTATCAGATGTGTAGATTTTTTGGTTGTGTTAGGAGTAGGTGACTACAAGAGGGTGCGGGTTGTGACGTTCGTCGTGTTAGATATATTTTCTGTTTATAATGTTTTTTGGTATGGCCGGCCTTAGCCAATATATAAGCAGCCATTGCCTCATGGTGCTTGGTCATTAAGTTCCCAAAAGATAACGAGTAGGAATTTTCTAGGGAGACCAGGGGCTCGGATGTGAGTGCTATGCCACGGAGCTAAAAGAGGCGAAGCGATGCGAGAAGGGAAAAGGTGCGGGGGAGACTCTCAGCATAAGTCATTAGATGCGTAGAAACCACCACCTAAGCTCTAGCTCGGGCAACATAGGTGGTGTTTTAAGGATATATACCCAATGAAGGAGCTAGAGGATGTGAGGGCAGCCCCCGCAGGGTTGACAATCAACATCTTGATCAATCACGAAGATCCTAGATGGGTACTGAAGACCGATTCTCATCTTAGCATGGGAATGATGATAGAGTTGACGGGTATTGTCCTGGTGAATCTAGATGTGTTCACCTAGGCACATTCTGACATGTATAGAATATCGTCAGGAGATAGCATGCCATGCATTGAATGTGAACCCTAAATGTGTTCCTGTAAAATAAAAACATCGCAGCCTGGGTCCGGAGCGATCTGCTATACTAAAGAAGGAGGTGGAAAAGTTAAAACACAATGGCTTCATCCATGACTCTCTATATCCAAAACGGGTATCTACTCTAGTTTTGGTTAAGAAGTCCGATAGAAAGTGAAGGATATGTATTGACCATTATGCTCTGAATAAAGTATGCCCAAAGAATAATTTTTCACTCTCGAAACTCGATCAATTGGTAATTTAACTGCTGGGTATGAAATGTTATCATTCATGGATGCCTACTCGGTCTACAACTAGATTTTGATGCATGTCCCAGACCAGGAGCACACCAACTTCATAACTGACATAGGATTGTACTGTTATCTCATCATGCCCTTCGGTTCGAATAATTAAGAACAATATACCAAAAACTCGTCAATTCTACGTTTAGAGAGCAAACTGGACAATCAATGGAAGTGTAGGACAATGATATGTCATTAAAGTCGCGATGGTCAGCTAATCATGTGGAGGATTTGGCGAAGATGTTCAATGTACTTTGTAAATATGGAATAAAGCTCAATCCTTTTAAATGCTCATTTGGAGTCTTAAGGAAGTTCTTGGGTTTCATAGTGAACTCAAGAGGAATAGAAGTTATTCTGCAAAAAAAGGGCAGCGCTAAGGAATATTGAAGCTCCAAGGTCAATAAAAGAAGTTCAGAGCCTTAATGTAAAGGATGCTACTTTGAGCCGGTTTATTTCTAGAGCCATCGATAAGTGCTTCCCTTTCATCGACATCCTCAAAAAGGAAAAAGGAACTTCGCTTGGACCTAGGAGTGTAAAGATTCGTTTCAGGATTTAGTAGATAACTTAGAGAGACCTCCCATCCTGTCAAAGCCATTGAAAGATAAGGACTTGTTTGTTTACCTGGCAGTGTTGGTGCATGCTTTGAGCGCTGAACTACTACATTAGCAAATAATTGACCAAGGAATAGAGGAACTACCTAAAGATGCCTGGTGTACTGCCTATTGATCGCTTCGAGAAAACTCCGCCCACACTTCCAGGCTCATTCGATCAAAGTATTGACTAACCAGCCTTTAAGATAGGTCTTATAGTGGACTGAGACCTCCGGAACGTTGTTGAAATGGAACAATGAGCTGAACCGATATGATATCATGTATCTTCCTCAAGGATAAATCTAAGGCCAAGCATTGGCAGGTTTCATAGCTGAATACACTGCACGAGATGATACTCCATAGAGCAGTAGAGAGCGAAATGCTGGGTGGAAAATGTATACAAATGGAGCATCCAACGAGAATTATTCTAGGGCAGGTGTTGTGTTGATGACCCACAAGGAACATTTGATCGTTTACACTATGAAACTCAATTTTCCTGTGATGAACAGTGTGGCAGAGTATCAAGCTTTGATCACAGGGTTAAAATTATGAAAGAGTTGGGAGTCAGAACTTTGTGCGTCTTTTGTGACTCCTAACTGGTGGTATGCCAGGCGTGGAAAGAGTTTCAAGCGAAAGGATCGAGACATGCTCCTTATCTGAACAGAACCCTTGAGTTGCTTAACGATATCGATTATTACACGATAACGCATATTCCCAAGGAGGAAAATGCAAAGGCTGATTCGCTGGCCAAGTTGGCTACCTCGAAATATGCGTAACTCATGGCCCTAGTCCCAGTGGAAGTACTATCAGCTCTGAGCATCAACCAAATGGATGTCGATTGGAGGCTGAATGTGACAAGGAGTCGTGGATGACTTCAATCAAAAACTATTTGTACAGAGGAATCCTTCATGGCAGGAAGAACGAGCAGTGATACCTCCTTCGTAAACCCTCAATATTTTTCATGCAGGAAGGAGTGCTATGTAAGAAAGGATTCTAAGCCCCTTGCTTCGGTGTGTTGCCAAGGATGAAGCCAAGTGGGTCCTGATGGAAGTGCATGAAGGGGCATATGGTGACCATATAGGAGGGCTGACCTTGGCGAAGAAGATTCTTTATTACGGATACTCTTGACCAACCGTCAACGAAGATGCAGTTGACTACAGCAAAAGGTGTGAAAAATGCTAAAGTTTCGCTAAAATATCTAGAGTCCCACTAACAGAGATTACACATACGGTCAGTCCCTGTCCATTTTCCATTTAGGGAATCAATATCATTAGTGCGCTACCAATGTCCAAGGATGGCGCAAAGTACACCATCATTGCTGCCGACTATTTTACATAGAGGGTTGAAGTAGAGCCACTAGCCATGATCACTACTAAGAAAATGATCAACTTCGTAGTCAGAAACATCATCTGCTGCTTTGGGGGTCCCATGAATGATTATCTCCAATAGTGGAACCCACTTCGACAGTGCCTAGTTCACAGACTTCTGTCGTAGGCACAATAATGAGAAGAGATTTGTAGTGGTAGCGCACCTACCAATGAATGGACAAGTAAAAGCTGTAAACATAATAATTAAGCCTATTATTAAGAAGCGACTAGAGAAGGCCATGGGTAAATGGGTCGATGAATTACCATTAGCACTTTGGGCTTACTGGACCTACAAATCCATGGTCGACCACTCTCCGTTCACCCTGGCCTATGGATTGAAGGCTATAATTGTGATAACCTGGATTTTAGAATATCTGTAATTGATTAATTAACTGGATTTAATTAGTAAAAATACTGATTTATAAGTTAGATAAACAATTCTGGTAATATATATATATAAGTATTGGACTGATAATCTCTTAGTATAATTATTTTTGGATAAATTGGCAAATTGATATTTTCAAAACAATAATAAGAATATGTTGTTTATGTATATAGGTATAAATATATTTTTAATAGAATTATCTTTTACAAATTGAATTTGTATTTGTTTATATACATATATATTTGAGTTGATTTTAGATTTGATTTTAAATTTGAATTTGAATCCGAATTTAAAATTTGAAATTTAAAAGGTATATATCTTAGATATATTTTGGATTTCAAAATATATTATATATATGATTTATTATATAATTAGTTTTTATTTTATTTTCTTTAAACAATTTTATCTATATTTTAAAAAAAAGTATTTAGTAATTAGAAAAATAAATACAAAAGCTTTTTATTAACATTTAATAAAAAAAAATGCATAAGGACAAGTGTTAGCTTATAAAACATCTAAATAACAAATGTGAGTAGATTAATAAGTATAATGCCAAATGTTAACAAGTGTCGCTTATAATTTTATTTTATTTTACATTTGGAAGAAAATCATAATTTAAGTCTATACGTTCATCCTTCTTTTCTCTTCATTATTTTTTTCTATCCTCAAATTTTCAAAAGCAGAGAGAAACAAAATCTATAAAACAAAATACAAACTAGAAAACTCAAAGCCTGAAGCAAATCAAAGTTTCAAAATCAGATCAGATTCAAAAAACTTCCAGTTTTCAAGTTCAACTCGACTAAAGCAAAGATATGAAATCAAATCAAGCCCAGTTTCATGTTTTTAAGGAAATTCCAGTTTCACAAAACTTCCTCTGTTTTCAATTAGGTGAGTAAACAAAGCTTTTAATCTATTTTTAAATTTTGTCGCATGCAGTAAAACTCGAAGTAAACTGGAAATAATGGTGTGCATGATTGTTTATATGATTACATGTACATATATGAATATATTGGAATGCATGTCTGTATACAGACAGTTACTCTGTTCTTGTTTCACTATTTTAAAAAAAATCAATATTTTCTTTCCTGATTCCTTTTAGACTAGAGATATTAACCATACGTGTTTGTAATGACAAGATACACGATCTAAAAATAGTTCCAAATAAATATACATTGTATTTATTTCGAAAAGAAGAAATTTACAGTAAAAACAAGATAAAGCAGGAATTTCGATCATCATAGTTTTGTGTTTCACCTATATGGTTAAATTTGATTTGGAAAATTGGAATTTTTGGTATAAGTCTTGTAATTTATAGGTTAGAATTTAAGGGGATATCGTATGCTGATCGGAATTGGGTGAAAAGCCAAATTTCGGCGGACCGATGGAGTTCGTGGCGTATTATTTGGCGTGGAGGAGCTTTAAGTCATGGCGCATCAGGGAAAATTAGCTCGAGAATGTATAGGGGATATTAGAGTTGGGTTAAGGTCTATCTAGGGTTTAAGGGTTGATTGGGGTAGAGTTCGGTTTCTGGGCAACTGCGAAGCGGAGGGGAAAAGGGAGTAATGCGGTCCTAGGTAAAAAGGAGGAGTGTAGAATGGCGAGTAGATCGGTGAGTTTTGGTGAGAGATGGACCACGGTGGTGGTTCGCCGTGGAGGTTGAAGTTCACTGTTAGTTCATTGTTTCATTCAAGTGGCGAGTAAGTGTTAAATTTTCGAACGCGGCCTAGGTTTCGAGTTTCTTTAAAGGGAGAGCGAAGGGACAGTCGCGTTCGTTGAGGGACATCAATCATTGGCGAAATTCGATGGTCGAGGTTTGGATTCAGGTGCATGAATTCATGCACACTCATGCACAGGCAGATGGAAGAAGAACTGGAGAGATAGTCAAGAGGAAGGATTTCGGGCCGAAGAATTTAGGCCTGTTAAATTAAGAGAAGAAAGAAAGTGTAGAAGGGGGTGAGAATGGGTTGTATCGGGTTACGTAAGAATTAGGCTCAGGAATTTTTGTTTGGGCTGGTAGCATAATTTTGATTTAACCAAGTTTCAAATAAATTGTATGGTGTATATAATTTTAAAATAAGTTAATTATATGATTATATTTCTATGTGATTTCAAATGAAATTTTATATCGATTTAATTAAGTAGTTAATTAAGGTTATGGTTTATCTTTAATTTTAATTAGGGTCTTGATTTATTAATGGATAAGTAATCGATATGATTAATGAAAAGCTATTACTTAGGATAATTAATTAAATGATTAGTTAAGGATAATTAATTAAAAGTGTTTAATGAAGGATAATTATTTAAGACAAATAATTAAGGATCTTTAACGTAAGTAATTTAAGGTTAATTATTGAATGTGAATGATTATTTGATTAAAGAATTAATTTCAATAATTAATTAAAGGTTAATTAATGTAATTAATTAAGGGTTAATGAAAGTAATTAAAGGATAGTTAATTACTCAATTAAATAAAAAGATAATAACTTAAATGTGATTAATTATGGTATAATTAAGTAATGAGAGTAACTAAAGGTTAATTAATTGTTGTATAATTAATTAATGTTAAATTAAAAGCTGATTAGTAATTTCATTAATTTATTAAAATGATTTGTTAATGTAGATAAGCTGGATTTAAAGGTAATTAATTTAATTTATTTGGAGATTAAATTGAATTAGTTGGGAAGTGAATAACCAATTAATCTTACTTATGAATGATTAATTATATTGAATACCTTGAATTGGTTGATATATCTAATATAAAATGTTTTGAGATATCAGATGTTTGGGTTAAACAGTGATAATTTGGTTGTCTATCTATGATGAATTGCTGTGCAAAAGTGATACCCTATATTTGAGTTTGAATTGTATTCCACTTGAATAACTTGGGTTAAGGTGACTTGGGATTCGAAGAGACCGGGGTTAGGTATCTGTAAATACCCGAAACCACTTCGATTTGAAATCTACTATAACTCTTTATAGATTGATATGTGAAAACAATAGGCTGAAATGGAATAATTTAAATGACTGGGCCATTTAAAAACTAAGTAAAGGTACTTAGGGATTGATTGTGAATATGTGTTGGCTATATAGCAAGTTGTGATCTTTGAGTGATGAACGAGTTACCCCGGGTTTTAAGTATATTTTGTGCACTAGTATTTCTTGGTAGATGGATTTACTCATGCTGGTTTCCAGCCTGACCCGGGTGTTACTCTGATGTAATGCTCGGGTCAGACCGAGTATTACAGCTTTTCAGTTAAGGACGTTCTGGAGCTCCGGAGGCGAGCTGGATAGCAGGAACATATGGAGGGTATTCTGCTGTGATATATTATTGTTTATCTGGGACTAGTAATCTTAACTGTCCAGTGTTTGTGTATATGTTGTAACTCTGATATATTGATGTAAATTAACTGATACAGTTTTCCTTTGTATAATAGCTATTTTATTTGAAATCATATTTTGATCCGCTGCGAATGTGAGAATCTGCGTTTTGGTGTTTCTGTTTCTTCTTCTTCTTCTATCTCTTTTCTTCTTTTTCCTAACTATCTGGGATTTTCGAGATCGAAAATCCGGGTCATTGCATTTTGGTATCAGAGCAGAAGGTTGAGCGAGAACCTTGGCTCTGGTGGGTATACTCATTAAGGATAGGGTCAGTGATACCCTAGAATGAGTTGAGTGTATGTATGAAAGCGTACTTGTTATTTTCTCATATAAAGGTTTTTAAAATGATTTTATAAAAGCTTATATTTTATATATAAAGCAATAATTGGTTGTTAGGTATTGAAATTAAATAAGAATTTAAGTGGTAAATATATATCCAGATAGTAATTGAATAGAATGAACCATACAAATAAGAAGAATTAAAATTGGTTTCAAACCAAAATAAAATAAAATGGTTATTGTATCAAATATTAGGATGTTTGTTTCCTAATAATGATTAAGCAAGATGAATGTGTTAAGGGAGTAAACTTTTAGATAAGTGTAACTTGTAAATTGAAGTGGGTTTTAAATTGTGAAGTTTGAATCCTAAGTCCAGGAATATTTGAAATTGTTTTCAAAATGTTAAAAGAAATGATGAGTGATATTATTCAGACTATTTTTGAACATAATCTTATTTTAAAAATAGAGAGTCGTTTGAAAATTTTAAAGGAATTTGTTTTAAATTAAAACCAAAGGTGGTTTAAATTTTAAAATTTGGCTTGGTGGGCCAAGAAGTAAATATGTATATATGTGTGGATATACATAATATCTAAGATGATTTGAACTAAACTCCAAAGTGACGAGTTTTGATTTTTCCTGATGTGTGAAGTAAAAACCCAAAGTAAAATAAGTTTTTGAACTTTTAAGTGATAGAAATTTGAAATTTGAAATAGTAAATTCAAATTTTGAGTGGGGTTAATGGGATTAAATTGAATTTAACTTAGAAGAAGTAAAATAAGTTTGAATGAACAACCTAATTTGGATATTGCAAGATGAAATTGAGATTTAACTTGGGAAGTCAAATGGTTGATTTGAATTGAGAGTTTGTGTGATCTCAAAATGGGTTTGAGATCTGAAAATTTGAAATGGATGGATGTTTTAAATATATTTTGGATGATATCATCATATTGTTATTAATAATCTTTAAACTGTGAATTGGATTTGTTTAAATGAATGAGGAAATAAAGTGTTGTAATATATCCATTATTGAGATAAAAGGGAAATTAAACTTTAATTTGAAATTAAGGATATGGAATTACTTTGAACTGAAGATTTGAATGTTAAGAATTGAATTTGTAAATTAAAATTGTTTAAGAACTGGTTTCAAAACTGGAAGATAAAATTGGGTAATAAATTGAATTTTTAATATAAAATTGTTTTGAACTCTTATTTGAACTTTGAAATAAGTTAAGTAAAGATAATTTAAAATGGAATTTGGAGATTTGGACTCAGAATTAAATTGTTTAAAGTTTTTGATTGTTGATTTAAAAATAAAGGTTAATTTGATTTAAGGGGTTAAATCAACATTTGAAATTTAACTCGAATTTATATAATTCGAGATGGTTTAAAGTTGAGATTTAAATTGCATTAGTTCAAATTGAATTTAGTTTGAATTAATTAGAATTGAAGATGGATAAGTATAAAATTCAAATGGAAAATTTGAAATGAAATGGAAGTTGAATGAGTACAAATTCAAATGGGAATTGGGATTAATTCAAACAGAAATTAAAATGATTTGAAATTGAAGTGGGTTCAGTTTGAAATTAGTCCAAATTGATTTGAATAATTTGGAATTGTAATTAAAGTTGAATAGGTTTAAAATCAAATGGAATTTGATTTTGAATTTGGAAAGAAATTGAGGTTAATTCAACTTGAATTGGGGTTAAATCAAGTTCAATGGAAATTGAAGTTATTTTAATTGGAATTGAGTCAATTTAAATGGAAGTGGAAATTTAAATTGAACTGATGGAAATGGAGATAGGGAATTGAACAGTTTGGCTCTGAACTATTTTCAAAATAAATTATTTTAATATAAACCTATTTTTCCAAGCTACTTACTATACAGCCTTTCTATTTAAAGCCAAACTATCTTATACTTATTTTACAATTATTTTTGGAATTATTTAACTATTTTATAACAAATTTACAACTTTTTTATAAACTAATTACTATTTTTGAACTACTTTATAAATAATTACTATTTTACAACTATTTTGCAATTACCTAAATATTCTATAACTACTTAACTATTTTTTCAAACTATTTACAATTACTTAACTATTTTACAATTTATAACTATTTTTCAACTACCTATTTTTTTTAAATTTTCAAATTATTTTCTAAATTTAAGCTGGACGGAGTTCAAACTGTTTATGATCTATTACCAATTGAGATAAAAATTGAGGTAATAATCCAAATGGGATTGAAGCAATTGTGAATAAGTGTATAGAAATCATAAGTGAATGTGAATAGAAATGAGAATTGATTTGGTTAATAATCAATGAGGATAGATACGTAGGATGTATGTATATTATTCTATTCGCATAGTGATTTGATTCAGATGCGAGCACAGAATTTCGAGATAGTTATTGATCCGAGTTGGGTTTTTTCATTCGATTTTCGACGACGAACCTCGATATGGATTTTTGATTGGTTTTGGATATTCTCTATCATAGTTATGTCTATGCAAGGAGAATGACGGTTTTTGATCAAGGAACCAGATTTGAGTTCGCACTAGGATGTCGGGTGGACGATACTAGTTCAGAAGTGAAATTGTGTGATCGAGTGAGCGATCAAATTGTTATAGCGTACATATGATATGCGTACATCGTACGGGTTTGAATGAAATCGATATTGGGAATTTATGGATAAGAAATGTGAAATGATTTTTGAATTGAAAAGTATATTTTGTGAAATACACAATGAAGTAAAATGGAAATTGGATATTTCTATGATTAAAGGTTCACTTTATGAAGGAAAGTAATGAGTAATCAAAATTGATATTTGAATTGGAATAAACAAAGTTATATATCTTTAAGATAAACCTCCCCTTGTTGAATCTATGGCCAGAAGAAAAGGGTTTTTTGAAAAGTATTTGAAGTATAAAAGGGAATTTATACAAGTTTGAAGTGATCCAAAGATTTTTAAAGTTATATATATATATGAAGGATCTTATGAGAATGATTTCGAAGAAAGGTTTTTGGAACCTATTGATTTTGGAAAAGCTTTTGATTTTTGGAGAAAAATCAATTTTGGAGATTTGTAAAGCCCAGTTCGAGAATTATCGATTTTGGGATAATCGATTTTGTGCAAAGGAGCTTTATATGTGATTCATACTAGGTGTGTGATTTGGAAAATACTATATGTGTATAGTATAAAATGTTTTGAAAATGGCTCTGGAGAAAAAGGCGCTCCTTTGAAATGAACTTCTCAGGAGTACCATAGGTTGGTACTGCCTTGAGCCTCAAAGGGGGAAGGCTCTAAAGTGGATCCTGTGAGGAAGTCCAGACAAACTGAAGTTCCTGAGGATTATTGGGTAGCGAAAGTCGAGGGCGTTGATGCCTACAGGGGCATTTGGGTTATGCTGTGATGATAGTGTAACTCAATGTCACTACAATCTACTGTGGACCATAGTGGAAATCGTGTGGAGTTGAGTGTCAACCGTCTACGTTTGATTTTTTCGGAAAGGCAACGTAACATCGGTATACTGCGATCTATGGTCGAGTGGGGTGAAGAAGTTTCATTCTTTTGGCAGTGAAATTCGAGGGCGTTGATGCCTACAGTTACATGGACTTTTGTTGTGATGGAAACGTAACCCAAGATGTAGCTGCGATCTATAGCGGGTTCCATGGCATAATCAAGGGGCGTGGAGTGCCACAGTTATCTATGGATTTTGCCGGGATGGCAACGTAACCATGGGTTAACTGCGACCATGGATGGGGGTGATGATTTCCAGAGCATTCTCACCAGAGATGTTTCGTATATTTTCAAAAATGTTTTCTATATTTTCAATAAAATTATTTTCCAAGTATTTTCACTAGGTGTTGAAAACGGGTTTACCAAGTACTTATAGATTTTCAGTCCTACCCTGATCAACGTATGACCGAATTTCTGTGAGAACGAGGACGGACTTGTTGAAACATCGAGTTATAAAATATATTTTTATAAAATTATTTTGGAAATGTTATATAGATTTTAAAGTGTTTTAAAAATGATCAAAAAGTGATTTAACTCATATTAAGTATTTTAATAAATTCTGACTTCTCCTTTTCGACGGAGAAAAGATTCAAAGGGGGGAGGAATGTGATAACCTAGATTTTAGAATATCTGTAATTGATAAATTAACTGGATTTAATTAGTAAAAATATTGATTTATAAGTTAGATAAACAATTCCGGTAATAAAATTATATATATATATAAATAAATAAGTATTGGATTGATAATTCTCCTAGTATAATTATTTTTGGATAAATTGCGAAACTGATATTTTCAAAACAATAATAAGAATGTGTTGTTTATATATATAGATATAAATAGATTTTTAATAGAATTATCTTTTACAAATTGAATTTGTGTTTATATATATATATATATATAAGAGTTGATTTTAGATCTGATTTTCAAATTTGAATTTGAATCCAATTTTAAAATTTGAAATGTAAAAGATATATAGCTTATATATATTTTGGATTTTAAAATATATTATATATATGATTTGTTATATAATTAGTTTTTATTTTATTTTCTTTAAAGAATTTTATCTATTCATTTAAAAAAAGTATTTAGTAATTAGAAAAATAAATAACATTTAACAAAAGCTTTTTATTAACATTTAATAAATAAAATAAAATGCATAAGGACAAGTGTTAGCTTATCAAACATCTAAATAACAAATGTGAGTAGATTAATAAATATAATTCCAAATGTTAACAAGTGTCACTTATAATTTTATTTTCTTTTACATTTGGAAGAAAATCATAATTTAAGTCTATATGTTCATCCTTCTTTTCTCTTTATTACTTTTCTCTATCCTCAAATTTTCAAAAGCATAGAGAAACAAAATCTATAAAAAAAAATACAAACTAGAAAACTCAAAGCCTGAAGCAAATCAAAGTTTCAAAATCACATCAGATTCAAAAAAATCCTAGTTTTCAAGTTCAACTCGACTAAAGCAAAGATCTGAAATCAAATCAAGCCCAGTTTCGAGTTTTTAAGGGAATTCCAGTTTCATAATGGTGTGCTTTTAAGTGAAATCAACTAGGTGAGTAAACAGAGCTTTTAATCTGTTTTTAAATTTTATCGCATGTAGTAAACTCAAAGTAAACTGGTGATAATGGTGTGCGTGATTGTTCATATGATTACATGTTAATATATGAAAATATTGGCATGCATGTCTGTATATAAACAGTTACTCTGTTCTTGTTTCACTGTTTTTAAAAAAAATCAATATTTTCTTTCCTGATTTCTTTTAGACGTAGAGGTATTAACCAAACCTGTTTGTAATAACAGGATACATGATCTAAAAATAGTTCCAGATAAATATACATAATATTTATTTCAAAAAGAAGAATTTTACAGTAAAAACAAGATAAAGCAGGAATTTCGATCGTCATAGTTTTGTGTTTCACCTATATGGTTAAATTTGATTTTGAAAATTGGAATTTTTGGTATGAGTCTTGTAATTTATAGGTTAGAATTTGAGGGGATATTGTACGTTGATCAGAATTGGGTGAAAAGCCAAATTACGACAGGCCGATGGATTTCGTGGCGTACTGTTTGACGTGGAGGAGCTTTAAGTCAAGGCGCATCAGGGAAAAGTAGCTCAAGAATGTATAGGGGATCGTGGAGTCGGGTTAAGGTCAATCTAGGGTTTAAGGGTTGATTGGGGTGGAGTTCGGTTTCTGGGCAACTGCGAAGCTGAGGGGAAAAGGAAGGAATGCGGTCCTAGATAAGGAGGAGGAGGTAGAATGGCGAGTAGATCAGTGAGTTTTGGTGGGAGATGGACCACGGTGTTGGTTCGCCGTGGATGTTGAAGTTCGCTGTTTCATTCAAGTGGGGAGTAAATGTTAAATTTTCGAACGTGGCCTGGGTTTTGAATTTCTTTAGGGGGAGGGCGAAGGGACAGTCACGTGTGTTGAGGGACGTCGATCGTTGGCGAAATTCGACGGTCGGGGTTAGGATTCAGGTGCACGTATTTGTGCACACTCGTGCACAGGCAGATGGAAGAAGAACGGGAGAGATAGTCAAGAGGAAGGATTTCGGGCCAAAGAATTTGGGCCTGTTAAATTAAGAGAAGAAAGAAAATGTAGAAGGGGGTGATAATGGGTTGTATCGGGTTACGTAAGAATTAGGCTCGGGAATTTTTGTTTAGGCCGGTAGCTTAATTTTGATTTAACCAAGTTTCAAATAAATTGTATGGTTCATATAATTTTAAAATAAGTTAATTATATGATTATATTTCTATGTGATTTCAAATGAAATTTTATATCGATTTGATTAAGTAGTTAATCAAGGTTATGATTTATCTTTAATTTTAATTAGGGTCTTGATTTATTAATGGATAAGTAATCGATATGATTGATGAAAAGCTATTACTTAGGATAATTAATTGAATAGTTAGTTAAGGATAATTAATTAAAAGTGTTTAATGAAGGATAATTATCTAAGACAAATAATTAAGGATCATTAATGTAAGTAATTTAAGGTTAATTATTGAATGTGAATGATTATTTGATTAAAGAATTAATTTCAATAATTAATTAAAGGTTAATTAAGGGTTAATGAAAGTAATTAAAGGATAGTTAATTACTCAATAAATAAAAAGGTAATAACTTAAATGTGATTAATTAAAGTATAATTAAGTAATGAGAGTAATTAAAGGTTAATTAATTGTTGTATAATTAATTAATGTTAAATTAAAGGTTGATTAGTAATTTCATTAATTTATTAAAATGATTTGTTAGTGTAGATAAGCTGGATTTAAAGGTAATTTATTTAATTTATTGGGAGATTAAATTGAATTAGTTGGGAAGTGAACAACCAATTAACTTACTTATGAATGATTAATTATATTGAATACCTTGAATTGGTTGATATCTTCAATATGAAATGTTTTGAGATATCAGATGTTTGGATTGAACAGTGATAATATGGTTATCTATTTATGATGAATTGTTGTGCAAAAGTGATACCCTGTATTTAAGTTTGAATTGTATTCCACTTGGATAACTTGTGTTAAGGTGACTTGGGATTCGAAGAGACCAGGGTCGGATATCTGTAAATACCCGAAACCACTTCGATTTGAAATCTATTATAACTCTTTATAGATTGATATGTGAAAACAATAGGCTGAAATGGAATAATTTAAATGATTGGGCCATTTAAAAACTAAGTAAAGGTACTTAAGGATTGATTGTGAATATAAGTGTTGGCTATAGCAAGTTGTTATCTTTGAGTGATGAACGGGTTACCTCGGGTTTTAAGTATATTTTGTGCATTAGTATTTCTTGGTAGATGGATTTACTCATGCTGATTTCCATCCTGACTCGGGTGTTACTTTGATGTAATGCTCAGGTCAGACCGAGTATTACAGCTTTTCAGGTAAGGACGTTCTGGAGCTGTGGAGGCGAGCTGGATGGCAGGAACGTACGGTGGGTATTCCATTGTGATATATTATTGATTCTCTGGGATTAGTAATCTTAATTGTCCAGTGTTTGTGTATATGTTGTAACTCTGATATATTGATGTAAATTAACTGATATAGTTTTCCTTTATATAACTGCTATTTTATTTGATATTATATTTTGATCCGCTGCGAATGTGAGAATCTGGGTTTTGGTGTTTCTGTTTCTTCTTCTTCTTCTATCTCTTTTCTTCTTTTCCCTAACTATCTGGGATTTTCGGGATCGAAAATCCGGGTCGTTACAATAATTCCAGTTGAACTTAAAGTACCTTCTCATCGAGTGACTCATTACAACACCTGAACAAACGAGAAACTCCTGTTGTAATCACTCGACATAATCGAAGAGAAGCGTGATGAAGCTGACCTAAGAGCTAAAGCACACCGGAAAAGAGTCACCCGATATTAGAACACTGAAGTCGGGAGTCAGACCTTTGAAATTGGCGATCTCATTCTCATACAAATCTTCCCAAGCCCTCTAAATATGGGCTCGAGATATGAAGGTCTACAAGCGATTGAAGATAGCTTGGAGACAGAACAATCAAGCTAGCAACCGCTGATGGGATTTCATGCCCGTGAGCATGGAATGGCGAGCGCTTGCGATGATATTTCACTTGAAATATGACTTTGTAAATATTTAGTCAAGCATTATGTAATGAGATAGAATTTTTTATATTCTATGAATATAAAAAGAAATGACTTCTTGAATATATGACCCGGTCTCCATCTAATCAAAAATTATGAATTATGGTTAACATGAATGAATATGCATATGTATAATGCAGGTGTGCAGGTACCTAGAAATAGGTGCCAACCGAACTTCTACGGTCCATGATCGGACCCTTGAAGTAAAACTTTCTTTGATTCCTAACGATAGATGCCTATTAGCTCCTTTAACCCTTGACCTAAGGGCAGAAATTTAAACATTCGAGGGTGGAATGGGATAGTTCGCCTTAGTAGGCTCATTCCTGGAGTTTGGCATAACCCCCCACACCTTGCCCAGAGGATGGCAAGATGAACGGCCAACGACCGAAGTCAGGCAAGGCCTTGTACGACACTGACACCTTGCCCGAAGGAAGGTGAGGCTAAAGTTTGTTGCCCAGAGTTAGGCATGACCTTGATCAAACCTTGATCATTTCCCAGAGTCGGGCGTGATTGGAGACTTACAGCTTGAAGAGGGATGACTAAACCACCATCCCAGTTGGTCAACTCCAATCGATGTCTAGAGTCTTGCATGGTTAGGAACAAGTATCCTAACAAGGGATATCTAAATCGCTATTCCAAGTGACCAACTTCGATCGATGCCCAGAGTTACGCACGATGAGGGAAAAAATTCCAAAGAAGGATGTTCGGACCACCATTTTAGGAGATCAAAGTTCGATCAAATCCCAGAGTCAGACATTATCAAAGAATGAAACCCAAAGATGGGAAATCTAGCCGTTAAGCCCTCGATAATGGATACAGCGTAACACAAATCACTATTGCAATTCAGACATAACTTGATTAAAGACAAACAACATAGGCTAATAATTTGGCTTAGTGACAACAAAGAAATGGTTCGCACATACATGAACAAAAATAGTGGGTGCAATCCTCATAACCCAAACAAGTCAAAAAGAAGCTATAAAACAAAACCAAGTTTTATTAACACAACATCCAAAATAAAACGGAGCCCAAACCCGCACAAAGACGGAATAAACAAAAGCAAATCCAATGGCTATAAACAAAAGCAAACAAACAGTCTCATCTTATGCTTGTGCCACTTCTTCTTCTTATCCTTATCTTGTCTCTGGAGGAGTGTGCACTAAACTCCTCTAGTTTCTTTCTGCTCCACCCTTCGCTTCCACGACCCTTCGAAGGACTAATTAGTGATGATCCAGCGGGAACACTTTGATTGCCTCCAGTGGCGGTGTGAGTGACTAGAGAAGAGATATTCTAGGCAGGCGAAGCTATGGACAAAGGAGGAGGAATTAATTCAACCATCTCTTTCTTAATCTCTTTGACAAATAGAACTTGATTCCAAAGCATCTTCTGTTTGTGGGCCTTGAAAAAGGCTCAGAAGAACCAGTTATGAGAATGGCCTCCTCATCCCAAGTTCCCATGAGGTCACCAGTCATCTCCTCCTCCAAGGCATGGATCATTTGTGCACCAGGCCTAGGCGCCGCGCTAGTTGGAACATTTAGAACTGGCTAAGAGGCAGACATGATCACAAACTCTATCATCGAAGCTTGTTGTCCGAACTGCAGACCTCCCTTAAGAAGAGGAGCGATGAGAGGCTGACTTGAAATTTGAGAAACATAAAAGAAATGATTAGCCACATCAACTGGAGCCTTTCCAAATAGGGGCGAGGTCAGTGAGCTATCTTTTCCAGATATAGACTTGGTGTAAACTAGAGTACTAACAGAATTCCCTTATAGATAGGGGACATAATGGTTTTCTTTTGCAAGTGGGGTTCATCCGGATTGTATTGAGGATCCAATGGAGAGATGGAGGCGGTTGGGAGCCCAGAAGTAAGACTCATTGTAGCATCTGGGGAGTAGACCTGGAGCCTTTACATTGGTCTTTCAAAGCACTAGTAGCCAGCTCCAGATGAGAATGAGCTCACCGACTCTAAGTACTTCAATATCCTCTTCATCTAAAAGATCACGTTTTAATTTCTCCATGTCAACATCATCTCCACCAATGAATTCTCGCTCTTCATCCATAATTTCTTCACATGCTAAGGAAATGGCCCTAGGGTGATCACTATCGAGCCATTCAGGTTCCTTAGTCTGATCATGTTGGCACTGTAGCAAATTTTTATCGACTCGAATTCATTTTTAATCCGCTTCTTTGCGGCTTCAATTTGTTTCTCTACGTCTTTGGCCCAAGCTTCCGTTTGTCCCTCACTTGGTGACCATCCACTAACTCTTCGCAGTAGCTGTGAGCCTTTGTAAAACCATTGTCTTTTTCTTTCTTCTTCTTATTCAACTATTTTTTTAACTCATTTAATTCTTTGGTTAAATGCTCATTTTCTAACGACAAAGTGCAATCCCTATAATGGATAGTCTCAATTTTTTTTTCGTGACACTATCTCTCCTGCTCAGTCGACTCAATTAGTTATATGACTTTCCTCTCGGCTTCTTTCAATGACCTTTTCAACCCTACAACTTGGTCATCGAGATGGGCTATAGTTTCCTTGTCCTACCTTACCTCAAGCTTCAATCCTTCAACCTCAACCTTTTTTCCGTCAGCATGCTCGGAAATAACCTTAGCCGGCTTCTTTTATTTGAAGTACTTGTCATAAGCGTCATTGAGATAAGCCATGGTTTCACCTTAGACATGCGGAGAGGGGGAATATCCATTACAATAGGAACAAACTTGATTTCGTCAAAGTAGATCTTTGGTAATTGACGCTTTAGAGCATCCATATAGGGATTTGAAGCAAGTTTTTTTTATTGTGATGGTAGGAGGTTGGTTGTCTTTTATCAGCGCTTAGACGAGAAGAGTCAGGGGAAATAATCCCAGATGATTGCTAGGATTTTTGGAGTTGTGGCATTTGTTGTGCGATTAAAGAGACTGAAGTAGAGGAGCAAGAAATGTCGGCATGAGAGATGTCATTCAATCGATTAGAGAATATGTCCATACTTTTAGGCAAAGGCGACCTAGATCTAGGCTTGCACCCTGAGGATGAATTGTGATATCGATGTCCCCTATTATGGCTCTTTCGATCATGGTCCAAGGACTTATCGATATCAGAATCGTGACCAAAACTAGGGGGTATGTGTGTGAACTATGCCTCTTGTGCCTACTTGTCGGCCCTTTAAGGGAATCGTAGATAGACCTTTGCTCCATTGAAACTCGAGTGAAACGAGAGCAAGTTAGACCCAACGGGATAAAAACACGATGCGAATTAAGCAAAGAATTGTGTGTTCACTATTGTCCACCAAATGGACTATGGATCTGGATTTTGCCGATAAGGGTGATCTCTGCCATATAGGTGGTCAATACTTCTTCAGGAAAATGAGTAGGGGACCTGATATCCTTGATGCTCACATTGCCTAGACCAAAAGAACCAAACTCATCCGAAATCGGACCAAGATCCCGGTAGATGTCGTCCGAAGGAAGAACAGAAGTCTCCTTTGTTACAATAGCCAATGGAGGTTGTACCGGGGTCTGCACTAGAAGGATCTTTATCTTAGGGCGCTGCCTTATAGCAAAATCCTGGTCATCCTCACCGTCGTTATTGGAAGACTCACAACCTATATCAACATTATCATGATTTTCTCCACAACCTTCACCATCCTCAGCATGCTCATGCACTTCTCCGGTTCTAGCTACAGGATTTAGGACTAGAGGAACTCCTCACCATCACACCTTGACGAAGAGTCATCCTCATCACTATCGCTAATTATCAGTATGTAACCAATGCTATAGCCTTCTTCCAATAAGTTGTAACCCAGTAAATTTTCGTAGATGAGAAGTGATCTCGCCTCTCTTTCTCTGGTCTAAACTTGAAGGAGAGTCCTGAGAGTGTCTACTAGAGGCATACTACAAGGTCTTCTCGGTGCATCTGAGAGAACAAAAGGAAAAAATTGAGCCAAAAAATTATGAGATGTGCTCGAATAAAAAGGATTGAAAATGAGACTTACGTCCGGACAACTACCTATGCGTGAATCCAAGCAAGCAACGAACAAAGAAGAACTCATCCTTGAAATAGTTTAGTTTGTTCCAAGTGCATGTCACTATCTTACAACCTCTGGAAGGTTCTAAGTTTGTGAGAGAGGGACTTCCATTTTGATGCTTGATGTTGTACAAGTATCAGATCTCTTCATATCTTTGGATGTGATTTAATGGTCGGGAAAAGATGATGTATGCGCTATGCAGGAAGGCGTAGCTATGAGGGTGTAATTGGGCCGGAGACAAATTCACGAATTGAAAAACTCAGCAAATGAATTGGTTAAATGGTGGGGCACACCCCGCCAAGCACATGTATCGATTGCATGCGGTATACCCTACTAGAGGATAGTGTGCACGCTGATGGCGCGTGGAAACCAACACATCCTCGAATGGAATGTTATGTTTTTCACATATTCTTCTGAGGGACACTTCGTCGATTTTTGAAGTAGTAGAATCCAAATGATTATCCAATATAACTACATCATCAAGACTATCTGGAGCAGCCTCTACTTTTGGACCCTCTACCGGCTCAAAAGGAATCTCTAGGAGAGTTTTTTCGTCTTGATGACTACTAAGCTGAGATCTAGATGGTGTTGGAGTATGTCTTGCAATTGGAACAATGTTGAGCTAGATTTAGTGTCGGATTCGGCATACTCAGAGGTTGAAAGACCCACAACCACTACGAAGAGACGCTTAGAACGTCTACAATCCATTGCCAAAACTCAACATACAAGTGATATCATAAGTATTAAAGGCAATGTTCCTCATGCCAAAGTGAAAATGCGGTAATTTGTGATGCAATTTACAGTGTCGTTCAGTATGTGCATTCATAAATATGTAGTTCTAGCATCAGATATCATGCAACAGTTCATTCGAAGGTCATCTTATTATCCGGAGTGACAGTGATTGCTGACCGTCGCAATGGACTTTGCATCGTTGACAACACATTGGCAATCCTACAATAGCACTTGGAAGATTTTACTCAAAGTGCCCTAATTGTTTATTCAAATTAAATAAAGCAACTCAAATTGTTCAAATGCACAAGTGAAATTACACAAGTGTAGGATCGGTGCAGATCTTTAAGGCGTGGATATGATCGCCTATCTTCTTCCTCATCATCGTTCTCTTATGGTCATGATGCAAGTTGCTGACAACATCGATTATCAACGTCATCGCGTACCTAGAATGGTGGAATTCGGGAATCATGGAAGGATTTGAGTAGAAAATCGAGTTGGTCATGATAGGTTGAATAGTGTTGGGAGACTGGAGGTGAAGGCGATTGATGACAGCATTTAAGGGGAGGCGTTGGTGTCAGATGCTTCGATTTGAGGAAGAAATGGTTAATGGCGACATCGAAATCTAAAGTCCAAGCATAAGCAAAGTGAAAATAATGAAGGGTCGGATCGGTTTGTGTGACCACAATCCCATAAGAGTAGACTACAAAGTAGCCTTTTTTTTGAAGTCTCGGATTAGTATCGATCCCTGAACAGGAATCGATACCGAACCATAAAAAAAGAGAAATATGAGATATATATCTGTCTATGTGTATGTATGTGCGCGTGCATATATATGAATGTATACATATATATATGCATATGTGCTTAAGTGAAGCATGGTAAACAACCTACATATTGTGCAAATGCACGCACGATACTAGACAACTGGAATCACAAGGCAACGAGTTCAAACCTGCGAAATCCAAAAAAGGAATTTTGTTGAAAGCTTTTGAATTTGAAGTGACGAACTACAAGAGCATACTCCAGTTTTTATAATGTTGCATGTCAACCAGCATGAGCCAAGTAAAGCATTGCAACGAATGACTAAAGATACAACCCTTCGCTGAAATAATCTAAAGGAAAGATAACAATTACTTGAAGTGCGGATTAAAATCAGATGTAGGAATTCCGCTTTTCCTCGATTCAAAGCACATCATGTTAGAAATAAGATGTGCTTTAGGGGACAAGTGCTATCTAGCCTTGTGACTGGGTTGTTTTTGGATATTCTGATTAGTTGAACTTGAAGGTTATCGATGCAAGGAGTCTAGAATGATAGCCAACAAACTCAAATACCAAGTACGATCAATGAGACAAGCCCAAAACGTAGCGATCAACACCAACATCCCGTTCATCAACACACAAAAATCCAAGATCCATGTAATAAAGAATCTATGGATCGGTACCGATCACTAATCAAAGGATCGGTGTTGATCCCTGTGATTTCACCAAAACCACATGTCACCTCATCCAATTCTGAGCTATAATGCTCAAGACCCCTCTCCAAGCTTGGTGGATCGTTCGCAAGCTATTGTCATCAAACACCACATATGCACGAACTCAAGCACTGTAATTCCAACCCCGATCCAAGGAGTTCATTCAAAACCGGACCCCCAATGATACAAAAGAAACTGTGAAGATGGAGATACTAACATGCCGTGCAATCTCCAAAGTCAAGTGCAACTCCAGAAGCCCAAAACACGGATCGATACCGATCCCTAAGCAGGGTTCGGTATAGATCCATGGTTCCTAGCAACTGCTCATGATCTCTTCAACACTTCTCTTGTTAGATGTGGAGAAAGTGGATGTGAATATGGTGGAGATGATTTTGGCAACTTTCAGCTATAAATAAATGGGTAGGATGATGTTTTGAGGGATCTTTTTCAGTGGTTTAAGAATTTATATATTGTTCTTGTAATTTCAAGGGTCATTATCGAATCATAAGAATAGTTCTTGTAAGCAGCAATTAAATCAGCAACAAAGTTTAATAGAAGAGGGCAACGATTAGCCGAACTACTATAAATTTTGTGTGTCTTGCTTTTCGTCTTTTTAATTTACTTTATTCACTTATTTTCTCTACTTTCATTTTCTAGATAGTTGTGCCATACTTTGGCATAAACATCGATTTGATATTTAATTTTGTACATGCTTGATTTTCCATAATCATCAATATAAGTTGTTGGATAAATCCATCTGTTGGATTAGAATTTGTTCATTCTTTGTAAAAGTCAAAAACTGGATTTACTTCCATACCAATGAAAAATACAATAACTACGTTTTTCCTTTCTTTATTTTCAAGTTCAACATCATATATAGGGGTGAGCAATCTTTGGTTAAACCAAATAAACTGACCAAAGTAGTTTATTTGGATAGTTTGATTTGGTATTGAAACTAAATTGGTTTCTAATCGACCTATTAAAAAGATTAATTCGGTTATCGGTTTAACCAAATTAACTATACTTTTATTATATTGTCAAAGTTATTAATGTCATAATGATTTTATTAAATTATTTTTTTGGTCTAAATTAATTTTATTTATCATATACGTGTCAAAATACTATTAAAAAACATAAAAATGCTAAATACGAATACTTTAATCATATATTTATGTTTTATTTTAAAGTATAGCGAATGTTACAAACATAAAATGTGAATCATTTTTAGTTTGGTTAAATCGGGTAACCAACCAAACCAACCAATCTTAATTCGATTGATTTGGTTTGATTTTTATTTTTATATGTTTTATTTCCGTTTAACAATTTTCAACATCGGACCAACGAACCAACCAAACGCTCACCGTACATGATGCCCAGAGCATGTACATTAACATTTGGGCTTTGATTTTGGGCCCAGATAATATGGTTCTATACAGTTTATAATATATCCTTCTTATCCATCAGGAAACAAAATAAACTTAATTTGGGTAAATGCACATTAAATCTGTAATGTTTCCTGATCAAGCCAGCTGAAAATGGAAATTTGCAAACTGTGATAATTCCATGTTGGTGTATCGAAATTTTAGCAATCAAAGTGTAAGATAGAATATTGTAATTTTGAATAGAAGATTGTACTAAGAATTTTGAAAAGAAATGATAATATGATATTGCATTAATATAACGACCCGTAATTTCGCTACTTCGAAAATGAGAGATTTCGTTTGTTTTAAATTTAAAAAGGTTTAAAAGTAAAATAAACATGTTATATATAATACATAATGATAGAGAAATTATTTATTCTTATAGTTGATAATGTAAATTTGGATTTTACAACAAACCAACAAACGTTAAGTTTTGCTAAAAAGAAATAAATGCTTAAATAAATAGGTTTAAATGTTTATTTAAAAAGATAAATATCATTGAAAACATCTAACAAAGATAATAAAAGAATATTAAAAGATTTAAAAGTATGTTAATAATCGTTTTATAAAAATAACCAAATTTTGTCGCAATTTGTCAGTTTTATATACACCGTAAAATTGGAGATTTTGATGTTATTTAAATATGATTTTAAAATATAAAGAGACATGTTTTAATTTATTTAAAGAAGTAAAAAGTTCATTTTTAAATTTGGTTTACATAAATAAATAGTTTAAATAAAACGTCAAAACATGACCGTAAAACAATTTGTCGAAAAACGACGTTTTGTCGATCAAAAGTTGTCGCAACGCCGCCGCACCTTTATTTTCTTATATAGGAACATATATTCAAATAGTATAAGTATTAATTAATTCACTAATCAAGTTTATTTTTACTAAATAAGGTTAGAAACTTCTAAAAAACAATTAAGAAAAAGTAAGCACAAAAAGACAAAACAAGTACAAAAGTCAAAAAGTAAAACATCAAATCAAAGAAACATAATTATTACTTATTTTACTTAATATCTAAGTGAAAATAAAATAAAATAAAGATTTGAAATATGATGTTAGGTGTTGAAAAAAAATAAGATTACTTTATAAGTAAGTAAGGTTATTTTGGTCATTTGGTAAAGGGATATTTTGGTAATTTACCACTTCATTTTTTTCTATAAGTAAGACCACCATTCTTCCACTTTCTTTTACACCATTTTCTACCTTCTTCTTCTTCCTTGAAGTTCTCTTTAATGGCTTCTTCTTCTCTTCTAAAATGCTTACTAACTTTTTCAAAACCATATCAAATCAACTCCAAACACCACCAAACTTTGCCAAAGAGCTAGAATACCATTAGAACATGGTTTAGCATCTAAGAAGTGAAGAAATGATGGAGGAAGGCAAGGAATAAGGCATGGCCGAACCTGTGAGGAAGAGGAGCAAGTTGTGAATCTTCGGAGCGGGAAAAAGAGAAGGAAGTGCTGCCGAAATCAAAAGGAAAGTCTACGGAAAAGATTTGGTGAAGATAAGAGGCTTTAAGAGAAGTGTTGTTGCATATGAATGTTGGTAGGAAGAATTGGTTAAGATAAAAGGTGAGTACTCTTATTTACTAATAAATCCATAAATTATTTCAAGTATAATGATTTGAAAGTTTAAATATGTTGAATGAATGTTTGATAACTTGGTTGCAAATTGGTTTATTATTGGTTGACAACTTGTTTGATAAATGATAAGAGAAATGATTAGTAAATTAACCGTAGTTAATTAAATGAGAATTAAATCCATACGAATATGTGTGTGGAAGTTATTTAGTCTCTTAATGATTTTAAATGAGTTTAAAATGATTTAGAAATGTTTGATAAACATTTAAAAGTGTTTTCAAAAAGTTTGAAAAGAAATTGAAAAACAAGTCAAAACTATGCGCGTCGCGTAACGGTAGTTCGCGATTTCGCGCCGTAAAGTTAAATAGTGTACAAAGTGAAATATAGCTCGGAATTATTCGAGATAAGAATTTTCCGATCTAGCATATCCATAGTTTTCCAACGAAGAAAGGAAATCAAGATTTCGTTAAGTAGATTTTGAAATATGTCCAAAACAATTTTCTAAAACATCGCGGTTTTGCAGTTCAGAATCCAAAATGGGATTTCTTTATAAATGATATTTTTAAATGATTAAAAATATGAAATAAATTTGATAAATCTATTAAAATGGTTTGAAAGAAATTTGGAATGAAAATATGAATTTTCAAATATTAAAAAGTTGTTTAAATCAAATAAGCTTATATAGCACTTTCCATAGCTCTTTTATGCTGCGAATTTTATAACCTTTTGAAATGTAGTTTTAAACTTAACAATTCTTTCCTATATATTTTGTGAATAATTTTAAAGGAATAATTAAGTAATGTAAAGATGATTTGGAAGTTTAATAAATCGTTTCCAAAATAAAGATTAATAACTGAGTATGCGGAAATGACTAGTACATTTGTCCCACCTATGAGATCTGGGAAGGTAAACAAGGTGTTTAACTAAGGTTAGGGATGGAGTAACCAGTGTCCTGATCTTACCTGGCCTATGTTTTCTTTTTTTAGGCGAGGGGTGGAAAAGATCGAAAGGAAAGCCCGGATGCTCTAAAAGATCATATTTAAGTTTTTCCAAGATAAAAGAAAAGAAAACCGCTTCAAAATAATTTTTGAAATAAAATATATTAAAGACAAAGATCATTAAAGACAAAGATTTCATAATGTAGGATTACTTTCCATTAGTCCCTAGAGGTGAAACTTGCCATTAGTCATTGGAAGTGAAACTTGCCATTAGTCCCTGGAGGTGAAATTTACCATATCTAAGAAGGCAGTAGTGCTTTGTTATGAAAATCTTTGATTTGCAAGAATATGATTTGAAGTTAAGAAGAGAATCTTTGATTAAGATTTAATGAATGATTTGGGAATATTTTCCCTAAGTTAAAAGTTATAACTTTAATATAAGAAAATCTTTGATTAAGTTTAATGAATGATTTGGAAAGGTTTTCCTAAGTAAAAGAGAAAATGATTTAGAATTATTCCAAGATTTAAGAAAGGTTTAAATAAACCAAATGATTGATAAATGAGGCTTAATGATTCCATATATATATATATATATATTTGAAAAGGAAATGGAATAAATTGAAAAGATTATATCTAAGAAAGATATTTGAATAAAAGATGAAGTAATTAATTGATGATTGATATCTATATATGAACTTAACATCTTTTAAATCGATGATTGGCTTCGAAGGAACTGGAGTTGGATTTGGATGATTTCTATCCGAAAACCACTTCGAACCAATGTATACGTTCAAAAGTGAAGACACGTTGAAGATGATGATTATTGAAGACCGTGGATCTTCATAGCATGAAGACTGCTTGTTGAACATGCTCCGGCTTGCCACCATTATAGAGTTATTTATAGCAGTGGTCTCCTCGTGATGGAGATTTTTTCGAATTGCAAGGGCTTATCGCCTAGTAATGGCCGAGGAAAGTGCCTTCGGTTTCATTCAGTCCAAGAATGAACTTGTATGGACGAATGTCCGACATTGCATTTCTGAGACACAACGTTTGTCTTTTACAAATGTACATCAGTGGTGGCGGAGAAGGCAACTTCTCTTAGCTTAACACCCTCCTTGAGATGTACGGGCTCAAGAGTTGTATTTTTGTACGAGTCAAATAGTGATCAAAGGAATGGTAGTGTGGCATTCAAAGTGGAACCTGTTATGATCAAAGCGTGGTTTTGTATGAAAAGCGTGGCTTTGAAGAAATTGATCGTAGCTTCGCGAGCCTCACACCCCGGTTATGATGGGATTCTATGTGGTCAGATGTATGCTCGCATTTTGGATAGTAGTGATTTGGGTTATCAGACGTTCTGAGCCCTAGGTACCAGATACGTCTGGGCCTCAAGGCATTTATTGCCCATGTGGATAAAGTGGTTAGCTTGAGAAAAGCAGGGAACTACCGGTTATCATTTGTAGTGTAGCAAGTATAGTTTCCAAGTGACTAGTTTGAGAAAAGCGATTAAGGCACCGTGGGAACTATGTTTGTTATGCGTGGATCGGAGAAAAGGTCACTAGTTTCCTATCATGTTGGAAATCCAATCCCTACGAGATTTACGATTTTGATTGTATTCCCAAAATAGCTGTAATGACTTGAAAATATTTCAGCTACCCTTTCTGGTATCATATATTCCGTTGGTATATTCCGTTGACCCAGTCCGGATATATTGCCTTAGACTTAGTCCAGATATTGATATCTTATTTGAATAAGTTTATTTGAAAAGTGTTTTCAAAAGAATGTCATTAAAATAATATCAAGTGTATTTTGGTATGAAGTGTTTTGGCTATCATAAGGTAAAAACCCATCTGTGTTTATGTGTGGGTGTGGTCTTATGAGATACCCTTCTTTTCAAAGGTTTTGATAACATAGTCATTTTAAATTTTGAGTATCTCACGCTGGTTTATCAAGCCTGATCTGGGTATTTTTAATACTCGGGTCAGATCCGAGTAGTTTCAGGTTTAGTTGAAGACGGCTGGAGTTTCCAGAGGAGAGCTGGAGATCCTCATCATCGTATGGACGTATTCTATTATCCGCTGTGGTTTGTTAGTTTTGTTTGTTGTTTGTCAGCATATGTAAGGGCAGGTGTTATAACTGTCCAGGCTGAATTTAGGTTAGACTCTGATATTGTATTTAAAATTTTCCACTGTAAAGATTATTATTGAAATAATATATGTTATTCTGTTCATGTGAGATTATGTTCTGTCTTTATTTTCATTTTCTACCCTTAATGATCCGCTTATTCGTGCAATTTGAGTTGGACATGTGTGGTTTATTGTCTTTTCATAGGGTACGGAAAAACGGTTCGTTACATTTGGTATCAGAGCTGAAGGTTAAGCGAGAACCTTGGCTTTGGTTGGGTAAAGACTCATCAGAGATAGGGTTAGTAATACCCTAGGATGAGTAACTCATTAGAGATAGGGTTAGTAACACCCTAGAATGAGTTTTAGTGTATTATCTATGAACGAGTATTTGTTAGTGACTAATAAAAATGTTTTGTGTTGATTTATTTGTTGAGTGATTTATGGATTTTGATCAATGCGCCTGATCACCGTTATCGATGAGGGTACCTAAACACTTGAACAAGGCGAACTGACACACTGATTTTGAAAAAAAATGGTAAATGAAATAATTTTACCTAGGATTATATTTTGAATATAAAGTATATATTTTGAAAAGTTGTATAGGTAGAAATTGGGATTAGTGAAATTTAAATATAAACATCTTGTGATTAGAATTTCACAGTTTGACTGTAGGATGTTTCATAAAGATTATCGATAAGTTAGAAATCTGATAAGGAAATTAAAATCTTTAATACTTATTCGAAATAATAAATTAAGAAATGATAATGTTAAGTTACTATCATAAATTGATCAATTGTTTGATTTAAAAGTTAAATACAAATACCTTGTGAATTAAGTTTCACGATTTGACTATAAGGTATTCGATAATAAGATTTGTTTAAGGAATGAACATATAAGCTGAAAATGTATTTAAATAATAGGAATTGATTTTGTAAAAGTTATATATAAAGAATTAGAATTTAAATTCGAGTAATTTAAAGAATTATGGTAATTTAAATGAAGTTAATTAATATAAGATAAAATGAATTTATAAGATAGGTTTTACAAAGTAATCTCTAAAGGATTTTGAAAATGTTATTATTTCAAATAAAAAGAGGTATTTTATGATAACTAATTCGATTGACCCGAAAATAAACTAAAAATGGGCAAGAGATGTGTTCGGATGGTAAGCACTTCTTTTAAGTATTACTCTTCTTGTTAAGAGGATATATGATACTATTGGTAGTACCCACTTCCTTGGATTGTTTTGGAGTTACTCGATCTATATAATTTTCTTAAGTTAGAAGAAACAATGTGAATCATTGATTAGTAATCTTTATAAAAGTGTTTGAACCAAAGATAAATTGGGATCGCTAATTGATAAGATAAAACATGATTTTCGACGATTTTGGACAGTCGAAAATTTCCGAAGCATACCTAACTCGGAGCTAAGCAATTTATGAAAACTAAAAGATTGTGAAAAATTCTGAGTAAATAAAATTATATAAGTATAATTTATAAATGTGACTATAAACAAAAAAAGAGGAAATTATAATCTAGAATATGTTTTATTAATGAATTCTAGCATTAATTAAGAATTGGACTTAAGTCTTTAAAATGTGATTGATTTACATAAGTTATAAGATGTAATCAACTTAAGCGGTAGTTTTACGAAATGATTCGTAAATAATATTAGTATTAAAGGAAATATACCGAGTTAAAAGATTGTAGGAAATTTTTTTAAAGATAAATAATCTTTTGAGTGAAAAAATAGTTTCTTTAGAATATTTTCCTTTATTAAAAAAATTTGAAAATAAATAATAAAAGGGGATTATATAAAGAAGCACATTTATAAAATGTTTGACTTAAGATAAAGTTTTTATGAAAGTTTTTGAAAATCAATAAATACATATGGTATATGTAAATCATTTCATCACATAAATTTTGATCTAAATTCGAGTTCAGAACTTTGATGTGTTTACACCGATTCGAAAAAGGATTTATCACTCAATTCTTGATGACGAACATTGATTAGGGTTTATGGTTGGGTACTTGAGTTTTCTATCATAGTTGAGAGCTATGCAAGGAAAGCAAAGGTTTTTAAGCAAAAAGCCTGATTAAAGTCCGCACTAGAGGATCGGAGGATCGATACTAGTTCGAAAATTAAGTCGTGTATTCGAATATGAGATCGAATAAGATATTTCATATGGATAATTTGTGTATATTATATGGAATTAAATTTAAAGATTAATGTTTTAGGTAAACTTTTGCTTGGGTAATTTCGAGGACGAAATCCTTTTTAAGTATGGGAAAATGTAACGACCCGTAATTTCGCTACTTCGAAAATGAGAGATTTCATTTGTTTTAAATTTAAAAAGGTTTAAAAGTTAAATAAACAAGTTATATATAATATATAATAATAGAGAAATTATTTATTCTTGTAGTTGATAATGTAAATTTGGATTTTACAACAAACCAACAAACGTTAAGTTTTGCTAAAAAGAAATAAATGCTTAAATAAATAGGTTTAAATGTTTATTTAAAAAGATAAATATCATTGAAAACATCTAATAAAGATAATAAAAGAATATTAAAAGATTTAAAAGTATGTTAATAATCGTTTTACAAAAATAACCAAATTTTGTCGCATTTTGTCAGTTTTACATACACCGTAAAATTGGAGATTTTGATGTTATTTAAATATGATTTTAAAATATAAAGAGACATGTTTTAATTTATTTAAAGAAGTAAAAAGTTCATTTTTAAATTTGGTTTACATAAATAAATAATTTAACTAAAACGTCAAAACATGACCGTAAAACAATTTGTCGAAAAACGACGTTTTGTCGATTAAAAGTTGTCGCAACGTCGCCGCACCTTTATTTTCTTATATAGGAACATATATTCAAATAGTGTAAGTATTAATTAATTCACTAATCAAGTTTACTTTTACTAAACAACGTTAGAAACTTTCAGAAAACAATTAAGAAAAAGTAAGCACAAAAAGACAAAACAAGTACAAAAGTCAAAACGTAAAACATCAAATCAAAGAAACATAATTATTACTTACTTTACTTAATATCTAAGTGAAAATGACATAAAGTAATATTTTGAAATGTGATGTTAAGTGTTGAAAAAAAATAAGATTACTTTATAAGTAAGTAAGGTTATTTTGGTAATTTGGTAAAGGGATATTTTGGTAATTTACCACTTCATTTTTTTCTATAAATAAGACCACCATTCTTCCACTTTCTTTTACACCATTTCCTACCTTCTTCTTCTTCTTCCTTGAAGCTCTCTTTAATGGCTTCTTCTTCTCTTCCAAAATGTTTACTAACTTTTCCAAAATCATATCAAATCAACTCCAAACACCACCAAACTTTGCCAAAGAGCTTAGAATACCATTAGAACATGGTTTAGCATCTAAGAAGTGAAGAAATGATGGAGGAAGGCAAGGAATAAGGCATGGCCGAACCTATGAGGAAGAGAAGCAAGTTGTGAAGCTTCGGAGCCGGAAAAAGAGAAGGAACTGATGCCGGAATCAAAAGGAAATTCTACGGAAAAGATTTGGTGAAGATAAGAAGATTTAAGAGAAGTGTTGTTGCATATGAATGTTGGTAGAAAGAATTGGTTAAGTTAAAAGGTGAATACTCTTATTTACTAATAAATCTATAAATTATTTCAAGTATAATGATTTGAAAGTTTAGATACGTTGAATGAATGTTTGATAACTTGGTTGCAAATTGATTGATTATTGGTTGATAACTTGTTTGATAAATGATAAGAGAAATGATTAGTAAATTAACCGTAGTTAATTAAATGAGAATTAAATCCATACAAATATGTGTGTGGAAGTTATTTAGTCTCTTAATGATTTTAAATGAGTTTAAAATGATTTAGAAATGTTTAATAAACATTTAAAAGTGTTTTCAAGAAGTTTGAAAAGAAATTGAAAAACAAGTCAAAACTACGCACGTCGCGTAACGGTAGTTCGCGATTTCGCGCCATAAAAGTTAAATAAGTGTACAAAGTGAAATATAGCTCGGAATTATTCGAGATAAGAATTTTACGATGTATTATATCCATAGTTTTCCAACGAAGAAAGAAAATCAAGATTTCGTTAAGTAGATTTTGAAATATGTCCAAAACAATTTTCTAAAAACATCGCGGTTTTGTAGTTCAGAATCCGAACGGGATTTTTTTATAAATGATATTTTTAAATGATTAAAAATATGAAATAAATTTGATAAATCTATTAAAATGGTTTGAAAGAGATTTGGAATGAAAATATGAATTTTCAAATATTAAAAAGTTGTTTAAATCAAATAAGCTTATATAGCACTTTCCGTAGCACTTTTATGCTGCGAATTTTATAACCTTTTGAAATGTAGTTTTAAACTTAACAATTCTTTCCTATATATTTTGTGAATTATTTTAAAGGAATAATTAAGTAATGTAAAGATGATTTGGAAGTTTAATAAATCGTTTCCAAAATAAAGATTAATAACTGAGTATACAGAAATGACTAGTACATTTGTCCCGCCTGTTAGATCTGGAAAGGTAAACAAGGTGTTTAACTAAGGTTAGGGATGGAGCAATCAGTGCCCTGAACTTACCTGGCCTATGTTTTCTCTTTTTAGGCGAGGGGTGGAACAGATCGAAAGGAAAGCCTGGATGCTCTAAAAGATCATATTTAAGTTTTTCCAAGATAAAAGAAAAGAAAACCCCTTCAAAATAATTTTTGAAATAAAATATATTGAAGACAAAGATCGTTAAAGACAAAGATATTCATAATGTAGGATTACTTGTCATTAGTCCCTGGAGGTGAAACTTGCCATTAGTCCCTGGAGGTGAAATTTAGCATATCTAAGATGGCAGTAGTGCTTTGTTATGAAAATCTTTGATTTGCAAGAATATGATTTGAAGTTAAGAAGAAAATCTTTGATTAAGATTTAATGAATGATTTGAGAATATTTTCCCTAAGTTAAAAGTTATAACTTTAATATAAGAAAATTTTTGATTAAGATTTAATGAATGATTTGGAAAGGTTTTCCTAAGTAAAAGAGAAAATGATTTGGAATTATTCCAAGATTTAAGAAAGGTTTAAATAAACCAAATGATTGATAAATGAAGCTTAATGATTCCATATATATATATATATATATTTGGAAAGGGAATGGAATAAATTGAAAAGATTATATCTAAGAAAGATATTTAAATAAAAGATGAAGTAATTAATTGATGATTGATATCCATATATGAACTTAACATCTTTTAAATCGACGATTGGCTTCGAAGGAACCGGAGTTGGATTTGGATGATTGCTATTCGAGAACCACTTCGAACCAATGTATACGTTCGAAAGTGAAGACATGTTGAAGATGATGATTATTGAAGACCGTGGATCTTCATAGCGTGAAGACTGCTTGTTGAACATGCTCTGGTTGGCCACAATTATAGAGTTATTTATAGCAGTGGTCTCCTCGTGATGGAGATTTTTTCGAATTGCAAGGGCTTCTCGCCTAGTAATGGCCGAGGAAAGTGCCTTCGGTTTCGTTCAGTCCTAGAACGAACTTGTATGGACGAATGTCCGACATTGCATTTCTGAGATACAACGTTTGTCTTTTACAAATGTACATCAGTGGCGGCGGCGAAGGAAACTTCTCTTAGGTTAACATCCTCCTTGAGATGTACAAGCTCAAGAGTTGTATTTTTGAAGGAGTCAAATAGTGATCAAAGGAATGGTAGTGTGGCATTCAAAGTGGAACCTGTTATTATCAAAGCGTGGTTTTGTATGAAAAGCGTGGCTTTGAAGAAATTGATCGTAGCTTCGCGAGCCTCACACCCCGGTTATGATGGGATTCTATGTGGTCAGATGTATGCTCTCATTTCGGATAGTAGTGACTTGGGTTATCAGACGTTCTGAGCCCTAGGTACCAGATACGTCTGGGCCTCAAGGCATTTATTGCCCATGTGGATAAAGTGGTTTGCTTGAGAAAAGCAAGGAACTACCGGTTATCATTTGTAGTGTAGCAAGTATAGTTTCCAAGTGACTAGTTTGAGAAAAGCGATTAAGGCACCGTGGGAACTATGTTTGTTATGCGTGGATCGGAGAAAAGGTCATTAGTTTCCTATCATGTTGGAAATCCAATCCGTACGAGATTTACGATTTTGATTGTATTCCCAAAATAGCTGTAATGACTTGCAAACATTTCAGCTACCTTTTCTGGTATCATATATTCCGTTGGTATATTCCGTTGACCCAGTCCGGATATATTGCCTTAGACTTAGTCTAGATATTGATATTTTATTTGAATAAGTTTATTTGAAAAGTGTTTTCAAAAGAATGTCATTAAAATAATATCAAGTGTATTTGGTTATCATAAGGTAAAAACCCGTCCGTGTTTATATGTGGGTGTGGTCTTATGAGATACCCTTCTTTTCAAAGGTTTTGATAACATAGTCATTTTAAATTTTGAGTATCTCACGCTGGTTTATCAAGCCTGATCCGGGTATTTTTAATACTCGGGTCAGATCCGAGTAGTTTCAGGTTTTGTTGAAGACGGTTGGAGTTTCCAGAGGAGAGCTGGAGATCCTCATGGACGTATTTTATTATCCACTGTGGTTTGTTAGTTTTGTTTGTTGTTTGTCGGCATATGTAAGGGAAGGTGTTATAACTGTCCAGGATGAATTTAGGTTAGACTCTGATATTGTATTTAAAATTTTCCGCTGTAAATATTTTTATTGAAATAATATATGTTATTCCATTCGTGTGAGATTCTGTTCTGTCTTTATTTTCATTTTCTACCCTCAATGATCCGCTTATTCATGCAATTTGAGTTGGACATGTGTGGTTTATTGTCGATTCAAAGGCTACGGAAAAACGGTTCGTTGCAATTAACTCGTTACAATTGATGTTACAATA
This sequence comes from Allium cepa, assembly GCA_030765085.1. Lineage (NCBI taxonomy): Eukaryota > Viridiplantae > Streptophyta > Magnoliopsida > Asparagales > Amaryllidaceae > Allium > Allium cepa. The sequence continues at coordinate 692,633,134 of CM060935.1, read as the reverse complement.
TATATACAGTTTTCTCTGTGATGGGCCTTTGGGCCAGAATACAGTTTTTCTCTAATACAACTGAGCATTTACATGAGCCATCAGATACATAATCTACGGCTGGATAAACTTTGCTCACACACTATTATACTTCAACACTTTTCACTTCTGAAGACACAATCTAATACTCCCCCTCAAACCCTAGAGCGACTAGGGTTTGCGGCGATTCAAAATAAAATAGCACTTGAGAGAAGATTCATGAGCGATTGAGTTAGATCTGAGATCCGATTGAAGTACTGGTCAATTGTCATCTGAGAGTGGCAGCTGATTAGAAGTTCAGCGATAGTTTTTCTCATATTCAACAGTTATGGCTTCAGTTGAAGGAGAATGAGTAAAGCTGAAGTTTTGGTAGCTCGACCTTTTTCAGATTCAACAATGATGGTTTACGATTGCATGAGGAAGAGCAAAGTTGAATCTTTCTCGGATAAATAAATGATTACACAGATGTTGCAGTGGCTTCTACTAGTGGATTGAGATGTGCTTGACAGATAAACCTGGTGGTTCGTATGCTTTTGATATGTGAATTGTCATCAGTGTTTCTGACCTTTAGTCTTTCTCTGAATCGATTGAAATTGTTTCTTGAGAAAGGCTTTGTTAATATATCGGATGTCTGGTAAGTGGAAGGTATGTGATTTACATACAACTTTCCTTTTGCTACTTGTTCACGAACAAAATAAATGTCCAACTCTACATGCTTTGTTCTTGAATGCAGTATCGGGTTGGCTGTAAGATGCACTGCATTCTGATTATCACACCAAATGGTTGTCTTATTTTCAGTTTTAACATGTAACTCCCCAAGTAGAGATTCAACCCACATGATCTCTGCTGTAGCGTTTGCTACGCTTCTAACTCGGCTTCAGTACTTGATCTTGATACAGTGGATTGTTTCTTTGAGCACCACGATATTGGACTGTTGCCTAAGTATATACAATACCCAGTGGTGGATATTCTGTCATCTGGGTCATTAGTCCAGTCAGCATCTGCATATCCATTGATACTGATTGACTTGCTTGCATATAGAATTAACCCATAATTGAGTGCTCCTTTGAGGTATCTTAATATCCTCTTAACTGCTTTCCAGTGAATGTCTGTTGGATTCTGCATAAACTGACTTGCTTTATTCACACTATATGCCAATCTGGTCTAGTAATTGTAGCATATTGAAGTGCTCCAACTATACTTCTATATTGTCTGTCATTAAGTAATGCTTCTCCTTTGAACTTTGACAGCTGTAAATTACTGACCATAGGTGTTGAATGGAGTTAGCTTCATGCATTCTTGCTTTGTGTAGAATCTCTGTTATGTATTTCTTTTGACTTAAGTGGATTCTTGCATCAGTGGGCCTTTTACTTCTATCCCCAGAAAGTAAGTTGAATTGCCAAGATCTTTAATGCTAAACTCTAGATTGAGATGCTTTACTAAATTGTTGATTTCCTGTTCACTGTTACATGTAATAATAAAATCATCAACATGGATTAGTACAAATATTGTTATGTCCTTACTGAATTTTGTAAATAGGGAGTTATCAGACTTGGTAGAATTATAACCAAGTTTGACCATTGTTTCTTTTAATTTATCAAACCACACTCTTGGTGCTTACTTCAAGCCATAAATTGCTTTGTGTAATTTACACACATAATTTTCTTTTCCACTCTGTTTAAAGCCTTGGGGCTGCTCCATGTACACCTGTTCCTGCAAGATACCATTCAAAAAGGCATTATTTACATCCAATTGCCTAATGGTCCAATTTCTATGTAAGGCTATAGTAATAACGATTCTTATAATAGCAGGTTTCACAACAGATGAAAATGTTTCAGTGAAATCAAAACCACTCTGTTGTGAATAACCCTTAGCTATCAGCCTTGCTTTGTACTTAGAAATTGTACCATCAACATTTCCTTTTAACCTTTAAGTCCATTTACACCCAACTATATTTTTATTATTTGGCTTAAGAACAAGATCCCGTGTCCTGTTCTTCATTAATGCCCGATATTCTTCATCCATAGCATTTTTCCAATTTTTACTTTGTATGGCTTGATCATATGTAGTTGGCTCTTCAGTATCTAAGACAGTATGATAAATTTTTGGTTTGAAAATACCACTCTTAGATCTGGTAATCATATGATGACTTTGTCTGCCAGTATTTTGATGATGACCTTGTCTACCAGTATTTTGCTGTTGAGTAACTCTTTCACTTTCAGATTGAATGTTTGATTCTGTCATTTGCATACTGTTTTGAGTGTGATGTGGACTTGGTTCCCCAGCAGCTCTTTGTTGAGAATCTTCATCGGATACATTAGTTGAACTTCTTTGATCATTTGCTAAATCTGGCACAATGTTGGGGTCTATTCTTTGAAAATCTGAGCATACATCTTCATGATTGATAGTGCTTTGAGTTGACTTTAATTCACCCTGAATTATCTCAACAGATGGAATAGATACAGAAGATATAGATTCTTTTGCATTATACACTTTACTATTTGCTTTGATGTTTACTTCTTTAAATGGAAATGTTGTTTCATTGAATACTACATGTCTAGAGATGAATATTCTTCCATTACTGCTTAGACATTTGTAACCCTTTTTATTACTGGCATACCCTATAAAAGTACAGGGAGATGATCTAAAATCTAACTTGTGACTATTATAGGGCCTAGTGTATGGAAAGCATAAGCAACCAAATACTTTAAGGCTATGATAATCAGGGCTAGTGTTTGTTAATATTTCCAAACGACTTTTTAACTTTAAAATCGGGTAGTCTATTAATCAAATAAACTGCTATGGAAAAGGCATCTGGCCAAAATTTCTTTGGCATGGATGCTTGTGCAAGAAGAGTAAGACCAGTTTCTACAATCTATCTATGTCTTCTTTCAGCTAGCCCATTTTTCTCTGAAGTGTATGGACATGTTGTTCTATGATTGATCCCCCTTTCTTTAAAATATTCCTTTAATGGTAGATATTCAGTTCCACCATCAGTTTGCATGATTTTTACTCTGCAGTTTGTTTGATTCTCTGCTTGTGCTATAAAATGCATTACTGCATTGTGAGTTTCATTTGATTTCAGAAAATATATCCATACATATCTAGAGAATGCATCCACAAAAGATATATAGTATTTGTATCCATAATCAGTATGAATTGGGGCAGGTCCCCATAAGTCAGTAGCAACTAGTTCAAGGGGTTTACTATAACAAGTTTCAGAACCTGAAAAGGGTAATTTATGACGCTTACCCATTTGACAGTAAATACATATGTAAGGTGATGATATGCCATTAAAAGAAATACTATTTTTATTCATTACATGCTTGACAATGTTGGCATTTGGATGCCCAAGTTTACAATGCCATTTGTCAAATATCTCATTCATTTCTTACAGTTTGAATTCAGAGTTATTACACCACTTTCTTTTAGTGACTGAGTTTCTTGAATTGTCCACTTTGAACTTGTACAGTCCTTTACACTGTTTACCCTACAAAAGTACTTCCTTAGTTAGAATGTCCCTAACTAAGCAGTTATGTGGATAAAACTCAAAATACACACTGTTATCTCTTGCAAATTGAGATACACTTAGTAAGTTTTTCTTAATATGCGGGACTCTTAAGAGATTATTCAAGTATAACTGCTTTCTTCCCATGATATATGACTTACCAGTGTGTGTAATTGCAATAGATTTGCCATTACCCATATGGATAGAATTCATACATTTGTATTCCTTGCTTCCAAGATTTAAATTGCTCAAGTTATTTGTGATATGATTATTAGCACCTGAGTCAGGATACCAATCTTCATCTTGAATGTGATCTGACCTTGTGGTTTCAGTTTGAGAATTCTTTATCTCTGATTGGTTGATTGATTCAGGTTGTAGGTGAGCCATATTTGCACTGTGATTTGCATTTCTTTGTGTATTTTGTACTTATCTTGGAACATAATTGAGATTTAACCTGAAGTAACACTTTGCTGCTGTATGACCAATCTTCTCACATATTTGACATTTTGGTCTGTTATTATTATTCCATCTGCCTCTACCCCTTGACCTATTAGAATAGCCACCTCTTTGAGTGAATTGATCACCTCTATTATTGTTTTATGTTTTCCTTTGTGATTGGCTGCAAAATTAATAGATAAATCTGATTCTTGAGGCTTCTTGATATCAATTCTTGCTTCAATGTGATAGTAAAATGGAGTGAACATCTTCAATAGATGGCAGATTTCTCTGTGATGTTAGAATTGCTACTACTGCTTCATATTCTTCACCGAGCCCATTGAGTATTGTCATAATCTGTTCAAAATCTGATACCTTTTGGTTTGCTGCTTCTAATGCATCACAGATTGATTTGATTTTGAACAGATAAGAAAGTCATGTTATGACTTTCTTTTTTAATATTGTGAAGTTGTCTTTTGTAGTATAACACCTTTGTTGCTGATTGAGAGTTGAACACTCTTTCTATTGTAGAACATATCTCATAAGCTGTTTTGCAACCTATTACACGAGTAAGAAGATTTGTATTAATAGATGACAATAACCATGAACATATTAGCCTGTCTTGTCTGTGATGATTGACATATTCTTCATTACTGATCATTTTGTTTTGTTGATCAGCAATGAACATTGGTGGTATTGAAATGGTTTCTTGAATATATTCATCAAGACCATATCCATGTAGAGCATTTTCAATCTGTAGTTTCCATAGGAGATAATTATCATCACTGAGATAAACTGTTACAAGTTGGCTTTGAGGGCTGACAGTGGTTTTGACCAGTTTTTCAACATTCGATACAGTGTGCTGCAAATTACTGCCATTAGTGGGTGCTGCAGAATTTGCTTCATCTGCCATGATGATCTTGAGATTTCAGACACAAGAATTGTGTGAGAAAGCAAAATAAGAGACAGTAAATCTTTAAACAGAGATAAAGAATCAAGATCTAATCAAGATTCACTCAGGTAAGTTGCAACCAGAAAAGAAAATCAAGTGATGATGATAATCTGATGATTTCTTTCACTTTGGATGGCACTTTCCTTGATTTCGATTGATTGATGGCTTTTAACTTCTTGATTCTTTTCTGAGTTTTGGATTTCTGTTTCTTCAAAACTCAATGGTGATTCCTTTGCAGCCAGAACTTTGATGGACTGGCACGGCAAATGTAATTGCCTTGAGTTTTCTTCTCAAATGATGATATATTATCCGATGAGAAGAAAATGTGGAACTCAGGTGATGATTCTGATCGGCTTTCTGATGAGTTTTCACTTATTTTTGTTGTTTTATGGGATCTTTCAGTGTTGTTAGGCACAATGCTCTGATACCATATCGAAATTTTAGCAATCAAAGTGTAAGATAGAATATTGTAATTTTGAATGGAAGATTGTACTCAGAATTTTGAAAAGAAATGATAATATGATATTGCATTAACTCGTTACAGCTGATGTTACAATATACATACAGTTTTCTTTGTGATGGGCCTTTGGGCCAGAATACAGTTTTGCTCTAATACAACTGAGCATTTACATGAGCCATCAGATACATAATCTACGGCTGGATAAAATTTGCTCACACGCTATTATACTTCAACACTTTTCACTTCTGAAGACACGATCTAATATGGTGATTCTATAGCAGTCCTTTTCTTTATGCAGTGTCCCATACATCATGATGTGTATGGGCCTCGATAAATGTTCAACGTATTACTTGGCAAAAAATGTGCAAAAAGCTACCGATTTGTTCATTATAACCAAAAATGGAATTGCTTCTTTGTGTAAAATGTGAGGGGAGATGCAGTATCTTATACCGGGTTTGTTATAAATTGCTGTTAGGAGAAAGCTAGTTTTAAATCCTAGGTTTTTAAAAGTGATGTTGTTTTGTCATGGTATGTTTGACACATGTCTGTGTCTTATTACAACATACTCAACCTGCTCTCTGTAGGGTTCAATGTATTAACTTGTCTAATACGGGCATTAACATTATGTGTAGAGGCTTTTCATTGATGTGGCATCACATACATTGTACATGTTAATTGGAAAATCCGATGAGAACTTGATTGTAGTTGTAGCAAGGCATGCTTTGTATTTGTATTCATCCTACTGGTATACTATGTAATATGATTCCCTACCGATGATACTACTTATACATTTGATAACACATAGCTCCACTTTTATGGTACATGTTTGACTTATTTAGCATATAGCATCTGTCTGCAGGTCTGCCCATTGGAGGAAAAATAGAGTAGTATTCTCTGATTCGATGAATATGTCTGTAAATTAGAAGAAATGCTACTTTATGTGGACCGAACTAATATTGTTGTTTATATGAAACTACCATATCGTTCTATTCCGAATCTGCAACAGACCTACAAGTAAAAACAGTGCAAGCTTTTACCTCTCTTTACCTGGTTAAACAAAAAGAATATAGAAAACAGTAATATCTTGCTCAATCCCCATTTTAACAGGTAGCAACTACAGCAGGCTCGCTGCTAGTCGTGGACCTTTTGAAAAGTGGAGAACCAAAAACAAAAAAACCAAGAGCATGACCGAAAACGGCAACGATAAGCACACCAACATTAAAGGACATAACAGCAAGCATAACCAAATAAGAGAGCCCAGTTCGAACAGTAGCGAAACCTGTCAAGAGCAGGCCATTCAAGAGCCTTTTATGATCGTTTTCCACTTCTAGGAAGCGAGGCAGGTATGCGAACAGTTCAACCAAAAAAGAAGCAAAGAAGACCACAAACAACGCGAATATGTAAGTGCCTAAGCCTTGATTCCCTGGCCATCCTGAAAAGAGTATGTCGACCCGACGACCCCAGAAAAAAGTCATGTGCATCATCATGGAGTCGTCCATTTTCTCCATTGAAGGCGGAGGCATCATCATGTCTGAGGTGGGACTGTTCATTTTTTAACTTGTGATTGTACATGTTTTGTCATTGTTTTTGAAGATATATATACGTATGAAGGGAGATAAATGTGCTTGTGAATGATGAGGGAAAGGGAAAGGGCATCGGAATGTACGTATGCTGCACGACAGTTTTTATGTACAAACTGGCAAATTTTGTCACGGCTGCCTAGAATAATCGCTTTGATTTTTAGTAGTACGACTGTATGAGGTGGGACAGTAATGCGTTTGTATACCAATACAACCACAAACACATTAGCGTATATTGTCTGTGAGCTACTTATTCCAACGTTCATACTTGATATGTATAAATCACCTATTAGTTCATCAATTTAAAATCTACAGTGGCGTCTATGGTTTTGCTCTACATAAAAATTGCAACCTGCCTTGCATTCATCCACATATATCAATTAAAAATACCATATATAAAAAATATAAACATTTTATGGGCATTTAAAAGTATTGCATTTTCAGTAACAAATTCAAACAAAATATTGTTTTCCCGTTATATTCTCAAAAAATACGTTACAAATGTAAGAAATGCACACCTTCTGAATAATGCACATTATATATTGTTAAGAACGTCAGATTGCACAGTGCATTGTGGTCTTACGTTTAGCAGTCAAATATAATATTTTTCGGCACTTTCAGAAACTGTATATTGTATAATATGCATAATAAGTTGCACATTCTGCTACAATTCTTGAAATAAAATTCAAATAAAATAGGAAAAAAAAAATACAAATTCACTTTACTATAATGCAAATTTTGTATTCATGAAAAGTGCACACTGCATTACATATATAAGAGTAGATTCAGCATAAACATATATACACACACCAAAATAGACATTGTATTGCGCTCCTCAGAAAATGCACACTGTATTTTAATTTGCAAAAACATACTCATAAAAGATTTCATCATTGCACTGCCTCCACTCTGCATATCTGTGAACTAATGTTCCAAAGGACCTAATCCATTTTCACATTTCATCTAAACTTTATTAGAGCCTTGACAAACCTTTTCCGCGGATGACATAGTCAACCGACAACAGATTACACTCACCAAATTTCTTCTATGCGCTAGATTGACCATGTTTCTAGCAACCCAAACGTCTCCAGTTTTTGCATGCATTTTCAAGAGCAGTTCCTACAAACAAGTCACACTAATATCTTTACATCTTGCTGGTACCATTATAAAAATAAAATAAAAACGAATGTCGTCTTTTTTTTTTTCTCCACAAACTGCAAAACATTTTCCCTCAAACTCCGCAACCAGGCTTCTACAGAACATATCTTAAGCTCCAATTTCAGAATATCTGCACACAACTTAGAAGAGGAGGAAGAAGACCTTCAACCATCTCCTTGCTCATAAGTTGTAAATATATCTACCAACCTAGTAATATACATATCTAAACTTTTTAACACAAATCGTCATCGACCGGCTTCCAATGAAACAGAAATGCTATTGGTACTAAATATATCATGATTACTTGAGGATGAATTCGGAAAAGTTAGATCTCTTCTTGCAGGAAATCCTGGTTCTTGTGGCTGACAAACTGATACATCTTGATGATCACTCAACATGACAACTACTGATGACATTGTTGGTCTTGCCTCCGGTTTCTCTTGCACACATAACACTCCTACTTTTATACATCTTGCTATTTCATCCACATCGAAACTGCAACCCATAGAAGGATCTATTAGTTCCTTTCCTCTGCCTTCAATCAGTAAATGCCATGCCTGAAATTATTCTTGGAACTCTATCACCGATATACAACATTATATTCTAACATATACATCACATTTACATTCGATTGGTTATGAATATTTTCTGAAAGACTAAAACTTACTTTCACTAAGAGATTAGAATGTGTTTCAGTGCGGAATACACCTTTACTTCTTTGTCCGCTTACAATTTCAAGTACTATAACACCAAAGCTAAACACATCAGATTTTACTGAGAAAATACCATCCATCGCGTATTCAGGAGACATGTAACCACTGCATGTTGTAGATGTAATAAAATAAAAACTTGTTGTAAAAGCATTATAATGCTATTATTATTAACAAAGATTTCTTCTTACTATGTGCCAACAACCCGTCTTGTCCTCGTAGTTGCCTCATCCTCACCTAATATTCTGGCTAGGCCAAAATCTGATATTCTTGGATTCATATCTTTGTCAAGAAGAACGTTGCTAGTTTTTAAATCTCTGTGGATTATCTTAAACCTAGAGTCTTGATGAAGGTACAGAAGCCCGCGTGCAATTCCTGTAATTATACGGTAGCGTGTTCGCCAATCCAAGTTCACTCCCTCAGCTTTATCTATCAATGCTATGGTAATTAGTCAAGAATCACTGGTAAATAGAATGAGGATCTAAATGTTTTGTGTACAAATTTCCCATGTATCAATTACCATTTTTCTTTTCTTTACAAAAGTCATGCTATGATAATCGTTTTGTCCAAACCAAACAAATATAATTTAATTACCAAATAGGAAAGTATCCAAGCTTTTGTTGGGCATGTATTCATATATAAGCATTCTCTCCTCCCCTTGTGTGCAGCAACCCAAAAGTCGAACAAGATTTCTATGTTGAAGCTTTGCGATCAACAAAACCTCATTTTTAAATTCATCAATACCTTGGTTAGAATTTTTAGATAATCTCTTTACTGCAATTTCTTTGCCTCCTTTTAAGATGCCCTGAGATGCATTACAAATATTACATTGCACATGAGGATAACTAAGGTTTCATTTCAAAATGTTAATTATTGCTCATGCTAATGGAATGTAAAAGATATTTGAATTAATCTTTAACGATTTCTATGAAGGTTACACATGCAAACTGAAGAACTATAGAAAAGTGAGAAATATTAGTTGTGCTCTTTTGGATAAAATATGGAAAATCTTTTGAGTGAGTGTTTTTTTATACTTCTGACTCGTCTATAAGAAGCAGGTAGGATTTAATGTTGGAGGAGAAGAAAAAAAGAGCACTAAACTCCACTTCATCCAACAATATTATATGTAGTGATTTACTTTTACAATTTTCCCTTTTCATCGTTATTTTTACCTTTATTAATAAATAAAGAAAAAAAAATTGTAACATGGATTTCTAAACCCATTTAAAGTTAAAAACAAGATTCAGAAACCATTAAGCATGAAAATTATATTTTTGACTTTAAATGGGTTTTAGCACATCAATCAGACACTAAATTGAGTTTCAAAAAATGTTTTCACTTTCTACATTCCAAAAAATCTAAGCACCCACAACATTAATTGCTTCAACACGCTCCAATTCCAATTGCTGAAGTGGAAAAGAAGAATAGGTTGGAATTGCACCAACTTTTACATGCCCTGCAGATGGTCTTATACGTTTGAAATTCTTAGAAATATTTGATGCATCCAGTAGATTTATTTCCATAGTGTTTACGAATGATGATGAGATTATAAAGTGAAATGGTGACTGTAAATCAGTTGTATGCGTTAATAACAACAACAACAACAACAACAACAACAACAATAATAATAATACCACCAAATCAAGCCCGATACCATGTTGAAATATTTGAACAAATCAAAATACACTAGAGAAGAGGATGAGAGAGAAAGAGAAGAAACGATAAACACGCAAAGACTACATCTTCGTTGAATTACTAGATTTGTAAACCAATTATAAAGCATCTTACTTATATGCATGTTTACTTGTAGGTTAAGTATACATGTAAAAGAAAGAAAAAAAGTAATATACAACAAAGGCAGATACAAATTAGCAATCATAATAAAGGGAAATACAAAGGAGGCAATCTCAATGATAAAAAATATAGGAAACTTCTTAGTTTCATTATTGTATTTATTATTATTATTAACAATATGTTTATGATTGCAATGAAAGAATACGAGTACAAATTTTTCACGATATGTATGTTGGATCTTATGTTTTGATTAATGACAATAAATTCAACCGACACGCGGATTCATGAATCTACGACAAAGAACTACGAAAACCGGATTCAACAATATAAAGTATGGTTTATATATATATATATATATATATATATATATATATAAGTGTGTGTGTTGTTTAGAATCAAAGTCCAGTTTTAGATGTGTTAAAATCCTTCCTTAAGTAGTTCACTCCCTCATATATACTAAAGTTCTTTCACATCCTTCTGAAAATTAACTTCTCAACATGACTTCAAACTGAATTTCGGAAAATATTAAGTTCAGTTGACTGAACTCATACACTCAGTCGAACGAACCTATGCATATAATTTTTGTATAAAATGCACAGACCAGTCGACTGAGTGCATGAGTCAGTCAACTAAATCTGTGCACATTTGAATGCACATATATACGATTTCAAATGCAGTCGACTGATGCTCTTAAGCAGTCGACTGAACTGGTTCTAACTGTCATTTTTTGAATAGACACTTTCTTTCCCGAATGGTTTCCTTTTTCGCAGAGAGTTGCAGCTATAGTTGTTCAATAAAACATTTTCATTAGAAGTTGTAACTCTCCGTCTACTATATATATGTTTGAATTTTAAGATCAAATAACTTAACTTTCTTGCTTTTACTTGAATCATATTTTCTAAATCTACTGCTCTTTTGAATTCAAATATCTATTGCTTACAAACATAATTCTATATTTCATAAGCAGTCTGAAACTTCCTTATCTTCATGTTCATACACTTACACATCTATATACTTGAGGAAAAAGATTATAGGAATGGTGTACTACAATTGACAAATCCGTGTTGTTTAAAAAACACAAAAGGTCAAGACAGTCAATCTCCTTTGTATTCAAGTCTCGAGCGGTGTAAACTTATTCCTCTGGGTTAAGTGAGGGCTACTAGTTTAAATTCCAGAAAAAGTCTGGAACTGTACGTGGAACGAGAAGTTCGAACCAGTATAACTCTGATGTCATTATTTACTTTACTGCTATCTTATTTTATAGTTACTTTCCGCACTAGTTAGTAAGTTTAGCTTCACAATCACTTTCAATGTGTGTGTGTGTGTATAGTTTATATATATAGAGAGAGAGAGAGGAACACTTACATAGTATAACGGGCAAGGATTCCAATTCTATTGAACTATACATACAAGCTTATTGTCAATTCCGTTTCCATATATCTTTATGAATAGTTGTAATGCCTTTGATGTCATATTTTTTTAATATCAGCATGAACTACCAAAAATGTCTCTCTACGTATATTTCTAAATCTTAACATCACTTTAAAAATAGGATCTATCATTTAAACTTCCCTTACAATTTCAAAATGCACATTTACAAATATTACCAAATCTTAATATCACTTAAAAATAGAATCTAACAAATAAAGTTTCTTTACAAATTCGTTATTTATTAGTTAATAATATAAATTTTAATTAACAAAAAAATTTGAAGTTGCAACCTAGAATAAAAATACAAACTAAATACACATGATTTCAACTTAAAAATATAGCTAAATATTCGTGCAAATCATTTTATCTTGAATATGTTAAAAATATATAATTTGTTAAAAAACAATTACGTCACCTTCCATCATCACGCACGAAGCACGTGCAATAACACTTGTAAATTAAAATGATAGTTCACTTTTCTTAACACTGTGACTTGTAAAATTTATCGATAGTTGTCATAGAATTGAATTTTTTAATCTTACCGCAAAGTTTCAAAATACTCTATATATTTCTTTATTAATATTTGAAATATCTTCAAAAAAAATGTCCTTCCGTAAACTTTTCAAAGTACATTTATATACAAATGATGTCATGACTTCGAATCCCGTTCATTTCAAAAGTAAACATTTTTCTTTCAGTTGAAAATCGTGATATATAAGTGAGACTACAAATTTGAATCTCGGTACCAGCAAAAAATTCATATCTTAAACGTTATATTTTCAATTCATGTTTAAACAGGACTGTGTATAAAATTGAAATTTCGTGATATAAAATTATTTATTTATTTTCATGAATTTTGCATGCACATGCATTGCATGTTCCCAAGTGCTCAAACTAGCAATGCTAAATGAACATCTAACTCTACCTTGTATACTGGACCATATCCACCTTCTCCAAGTTTATTAGAAATTGTAAAATTATCCGTAGCAGCAATTACAGTTTCTAGATCATACAATGGTAGCTCTAGATCTTCGTCTTCTACGTTACTTTTCTCGTTCCTGTCCACTGTATTACATAAAGGTAGATATCATGTGTTAATGTTCTGATCTACATCATACACAAGGACTTCCCTCATTTGATCTCAAGAAATTGCAGATATTCACATGCATATATACATATCATATTAACATATAATGCTAATAATTCTATGAACGTACCGTTTCTAAGCCTCTTCTTCTTTCTGCATATGCAGTACATGATGCAGGCAAACAATAATGTCCCGCTGACAAGGCTTACAGTGATTGCAATGATTCTATGCTCTTTCTTGTTCGAATTGCTTTGTGATGGCACCAGAGCTGTTAATTGGTCAGTTTATGCAAACCAATTGTATTATGCAGTTGAAGAAATCTCAAAATTGAATAAAATTATTTCTGGAGGCACACTTGTACAAAATGAACAATTTGAAGGAGTATGTTCATATTATTAGTTGTTTCAGTATTTGAACAAGTCCTCGTTAATTCCTAGTCCTTAGCCAATACCTTAGTGCATCCTCTTCTTGTGTCGTGCATTTATCAGGTTGTGTTTTTAGGAACATGAACTATTGTTTCTCTGTTTTACTTTGTAAAGGTAATAAATGGCTTGTGCTTGTTTTTCAGTAAAACCTGAAATCATTCATCCAGAACAGTTGAGCTTATTTACAGCGTTGTATCTACAGTTTTCAATCTGCTGTTCAAAGCTTCTCAACATATGGCATCAGAGCTGAAAACAACAGTTTTCATTTGGAGTGATTTTCGAGACAGGGAAAGAGAGAGATGTCGGACGAGAAGTTTTCACAACCTGCCATTCCACGATTTGATGGACACTATGGTCACTGATCGACACTAATGGAGAACATCCTAAGGTCGAAAGAGTATAGGCAGCTAGTAGAGACTGGCTATTCTAGGCTAGCAGTGAGAGCTACGACGAATGGGAGGCAAGTCACCTATGATGCGGCAAAGTTTAAAGACATAAAGATAAAAAATTACCTATTTCAAGCCATTGATCGCAAAATTTTGGAGACAATTCTTGTGAAGTACACCACCAAACAGATATGGTATTCGATGAAGAAGTTTGAAGGAAGTGCTAGAGTAAAGAGATCTCACCTGCAGGCTCTCCGCAGAGAGTTCGAGACATTAGAGATGAAGGATGAAGGAGTCAACAAGTACTTTGCAAGAGGATTGTCAGTTGCAAGCAAGATGAGAACTTATGGCTAACAGATGAAGGACGCCAGTGTTGTGGAGAAGATCCTACGATCTTTGACTGAAATATATAACTATATAGCCTGTTCAATCAAAGAATCGAAGGATATTGATTCGTGTTCCATTGGTGAATTACAAAGCTTTCTTATTGTGCACGAGCAGAAGTTTCAAAGAACGATCAGAAAGGAATAGGCTTTGAAAGTCACATTTGAGGAAAGTCAAGGTCGTGGAAGAGGAAATTTTAGGGGCAGGAGAAGAGGCAGAATCGGGTTTAACAAAGCAGCTGTGGAATGCTACATATGTCACAAACTTGGACATTTTCAATATGAATGTCCAGCTTGGAACAAAGAGTCAAATTCTGCAAAACCTGGAGAAGAAGACTTGCTTCTCATGGCACATGTTGAACTGAATGGATGACGATGGAAACATGCGTGGTTCCTAGATTTAGGGTGTAACAACCACATGTGTGGTGGCAAAACCATGTTTTGCGAGCTCAAGGAGGATTTTCGACAACATATCAAGCTTGGGAATGAAATAAGGATGTCAGTGATGGGAATAAGAAATGTGAGGCTGAAGGCTCACAGAGTAATATATGTTATTACTGGAGTGTGTTATGTGCCTGAATTGAAGAACAATTTGCTCAGCATGCAGCAGAAGGGGATTAGCATTCTAATTCAAAATGGTGTGTATTTATCATCCTCAAAGGGGCCTCAACATTCAAATGGATATGACCGCTAATCGGATGTTCGTATTGTTGATAAACTCCACAACATCTTCTTGCTTCAAGACAACCACAGAAGACCTCTCTCTTTTGTGGCATCGACGTTATGGGCAATTGAGTCTGAAAGGTCTTTGAACTCTTCCATAGAAGCATATGCTTCATGGTCTGCCAAGTTTTCGAGCTGCAACAACTGTGTGCAAAGGAGTGTGTGATGGGCAAGCAACACCGAGAGCCATACCCCAAGCAAAGCACTCGAAGAGCTTCACAAAAATTCCAACTCATTCACTCTGACATCTGTGGGCCAATCAGTCCTATCTCCAACAGTAACAAAAGGTACGCCATAAGTTTCATCGATGATTATAATAGAAAAACTTGATTTATTTTCTTGTTGAAAAGTCAGAAGATTTGAACATTTTCAAAGTCTTTAAGAGCGGTGTAGAAAATGAGACGGGAGAATATATTAAGTGCTTACATACTGCTATTGCGGGCGAGTCCACCTCAAATGAGTTCAACAATTTCTACAAGGAGCATGGCATTAAGAGACAGTTGACGATAGCATACGCTCCATAACAAAACGGAGTGACGGAGAGGAAAAATAGAACCCTCATGAACATGGTACGTAGCATGCCGATAGAGAAGGATGTTCCGCAAACTTTTTGGCCTGAAGCATTTAATTGGGCGATGCACATTCTAAATCAAAGTCCTACACTTGCTGTACAAAACAAGATGCCAAAGGAAGCATGAAGTGGAGATAAACCTTCAATTGACTACTTTAGAATATTTGGATGTATTGCTTATATACATGTAACTGATGTGAAGAGGACTAAATTAGATGATAAGAGTGCACCTTGTGTTTTACTTGGGGTTAGTGAGGAATTAAAGGGTTGTCGTCTATATGATCCGATGGCTAAGAAGGTTTCTAGTTAGTCGAGATGTGATTTTGAGGAAGAAAAACAGTGAAATTGGGACGTGAGCTATAAGGAACAGACTTTAGTATATTTAGAACAGGGAGCATTGATGTGGTAGAAGTAATGATGATAACATTGAAGGAGAAGGCAATACGGATGGAGTTGAAAATGATAGGGAGGGAGAGGTAGCTCCAAACGATGGGGACAATGAGGATAGTGAAGATAATCAAGTTGGTAGGAGAGTGAGAGAGCCTACGATATGGATGATAGATTATGTTAGGGAGGGATTTGATTTATCTGAAGATGAAGGGAATTTGGCATTAATTGTTGATGAACTTACGGTAATATAAGACTAATCACTCCAAGTTGTCTTTCAAGAATGTTTTCATCTTCTTTGTCACAGCGGGTTGTATGAAAACCTTTTTCAGAATACAATGGAGATTTATCTGTCCAAGTTGTGATTACTTACTCAGATCAGAAGAAACACTCAGAAATTAATAATGCTATCAATTTTAGATTTAGAGGAAAGAGAAGTAAAATCTGCATTGATGGAATATACTGTTATATAGGGAGTGAGATGTATATTCGTCTACAGGTGCCTATTCGAACGGTCGTGACCGTTTTCTAACGGTTGCTGCCGTTGGCTGTTGAATTTGAATTAAACAATCAATAAAACGTACCGTTTTGGACGGGGCGCTGCCCCACACCCCGCCGGGGGTGCTGTCCCCTGAACTCCTGCGACCTGACCGGGCAGGTCGAACCCCGTAGCGGGGGCGTTGCCCCCGCACCCCCACCTTCGATTGAGATGGAGAAGACTGTATCAGATGTTTTTTTTTTTGAAAAAACATTCAACATTAATGGTGTCAAGTGATTCACTGTATTATGAAGATGCATTAAAGAAGGCAAACTGTAGAGCAGCTACGGATTCTGAAATAGAAGCTATAGAGAGAAACTGACTGATCTACCAGCTAGGGCAAAGACAATTGGTGTTAAATGGGTCTGTAAGACCAAGCTGAAGGAAAATGGAGATCTGGACAAGTATAAGGCTCGGTCAGTAGCAAAGGGTTACGCACAACAGCAAGGAATTGATTACAGCGAGGCGTTTGCACTTGTTGCAAGAATGGAGACGGTGAGGATAATACTAGTGCTTGCTATTCAAAAGGGATGGAATGTATTTCATCTTGATGTAAAATCTGCTTTTTTACATGGTGAGTTAAGTGAAGAAGTGTATGTTGATCAACCAAGAGGCTACGAGGAAGATGATAATTTGCTGAAAGTATACAAGTTGAAGAAGGCCTTGAATGGTCTAAAACAAGCTCCTCGAGCTTGGTTCAGTCGCATTGAATCACATTCTCTAAAAGAAGGCTTTGAGAGATGCAACAGTGAGCAAACACTCCTCGTCAAGACTCAGGGACGGTTCTAGGCTTTGGGTTGCCCTAGGCGCGGGGCCGGTTTTAGGGGTAGGCGGGCTAGGCAATTGAATGCCATGCTTTTAAATATTTTTGAAATTATAAAAGGGGCAACAGGAGTAGTAATGATTAAACAGTATTTGAAATTATAAAGCTTTCAAATATTTTGAAATTGTAGTACTGTGTAGTATAGTGGTTAAGAATGTTTGCTAGTAAATTTCTGGTAGATCAGGTGTTCAATTCCCATTTTGCTCTGTTGTTTTTGGGGAAAAAAAGATTTTTTGCCTAGGGCAATACATAGCATCGATCCGGCCCTACCTAGACGAGTGGGGAATTAGTTGCTTTTAATGGAAAATAATACTGATAATTATGACCATTTTTCCATAAAATCTGCAAAACAAAAGTATTTCAAAATATTTTTAGCAAAACAGAATTCAACTTTTATCATCATATATTCCTATGTAATAATTAAAAAATTAGAATAACAAATTATGGACATTTAAAGTTCACCTATCTAACCATAATAATTTGAATTGGAAATTTAAAGCAAAAACAAATTGAAACTTCACATGTCGCAATTGAATTCGCACAACCTTTAAAATTAACTGTTCTTTAATAACTTTGAGAGCACAATCAATTTAAGAATTTAATAACTTTAAGATAGCAGTATTTATTCATTGAGTAATTGACCTGCAAAAGAAATTCAAACCATTTAGAAGAATATTCACAACAGTTTAGAAACTATGAACCACCTAAACAAATTATTTGTGTCAATAATGCTAATTTGGGCAAATGTTCAAAATAACTGTAACTAAAAACCATCGTAATTTAGAAATTACATTGTCCCAAATCCTAATAACTTTGATTCTAGTGATGATTATGAAAACAATAACGCCTTTTAGGGATAACGATCACATAACAATGAAGGAAGAGAGTCCAATCTCTTATTTTATTTTAAAAAGTAAAGATTCATTATTAAATTAACTCATACTACAGCATGCAATTACGGTATGCTGAAGAATATTAAGAAAAAAAATCATTTTATTGTAAAAACTAAAAGTAAAAATTAAAAAATATTAAGGAAAAAATCATTTAGAATAAAATCAAAGAAAAATATTGAAGGATCGTCAGACTGTCCATATTGTTTACATGCCATTAAACTGATATTTAAGAAATGGTTTATTCAATAATGATTTCTTCAAAGTCACAATACCTGAGTAAAGGTATAGGGGAGTTGGACATTAGCAATCGAGGAAGATGGTTTAAGGAGAGCTGGAGCATGTAGAAGAAGGGGAAGATGTATGCGTTGCAGGAGGACTGGAGGCGCAAAGATGAATTTTGTGATCTTAATTTTCTCGCATCGTAGGCGTGGAGATGAATATAGGGTTTTGGGTTTTCTTTAATCACGATGTTGCCCTAAGGAGGTGGGTCGTCATATTCGGCCTAGCCCAAGACCCGGCCCTGCCAAGACTAATAAGGAAGGTAAATCCTTAATTGGAAGTTAATATGTCGACGATTTGATATTTACTGGAAATGATGATGCTATGTTCAATGAGTTTAAAAAGTCAATGATGAGGGAATTTGACATGAGTGACTTGGGAAAGATGAGATATTTTTTCTTGGAGTTGAAGTGCTGTAAAGAGATAATGGCATTTTTCATTTGCCAAAAGAAAAATGTATTTCATGTGCTCGGGAAGTTTGGAATGGAAGATTGCAATGATGTTCAAAATCCCATTGTTCCAGGTTTCAAGGTATTCAAGGATGAAAATTGAGTAAGAGTTGATACAACTCGCAACAAGCAAATTATAGGAATCTTGATGTACCTAACAACTACACGTGCAGACTTAATGTACGTAGTGAGCTTGCTTTGCTGATTTATGGCTTAACCTATTAAGCTTCACTTCCTTCCTCTAAAGAGAGTTTTAAGGTATCTAAGAGGTACTACAAGCTTCAGGTTGTTCTATAAGAAGGGACGGGTTGATGATTTGGTTGCATACACTGACAGTGACAATGTAGGCGATTTGGAGGATAGAAAGAGCACTTCAAGATATGTGTTTATGATGGGTAACGAGGTTGTATCTTGATCTTAAAAAACAACCAATTATCACCGTCATCTCAGGCTATTTGGATGCAGAGAATTTTGAAGAAACTTAGTTGTTCACAAGATGATTACACAACTGTGTTTTGTGACAATAGCTCAATACTCAAGCCATCAAACATCGATGCAGTAAAACATATAGATGTGCACTTTCATTTCTTGAGGGACTTAACAAAGGAAGGAGTTGTGGAATTGAAATATTGTAGAACAAAGGATCAGCTTGCAGATATCATGACTAACCCACTCAAGTTTGATATGTTTCAGAAGCTGCAAGGAATGTTGGGTGCTTGTGAAGAACCTATTGTAAACTAACTGCTATCACGGCATTAGTTTAATGGAGGGAGTGAAGGAGTGCATTTCATATTATTAGTTGTTTGGTTCACTATTTAAATAAGTCCTTATTATGTCCTAGTCTTTAGGCAATAGCTTAATGCTTTTCTGTTTTTGTGTCATGCATTTATCATGTTGTGTTTTTTAAGAACACAAACCATTATTTCTCTGTTTTACTTTGTAAAGGCTATATATAGCTTGTTTATCTTAATAAAACTTGAAGTCATTCATCCAGAATAGTTGAGCTTATTTACTGGGTTGCATCTACAGTTTTAATCTACTGTCCAAAGCTTCTCAACATAGTTCAAGTAACCAAAATGAAATAATTAGTAGTTCTAAAAAATAGCTACTTTGTCTTAGGCAACTAGTAGTGGCCATTGTTATAAACCCCCCTCCTTTTTGTGCAAAATAGTTCCTAATTGAAATGAATATTTGTTGATATGTTGTATTCATTAGTAAGATTTTCGGTGCAAAATACTAAATTGTTTCAAAACTTATAACTAATTTAAAGTTTCAAGTAAATACGAACCATTAAAATTATTTATTTACATAGAAAACACACTGGAAATGTAATTTTGAAAAGGATAGTAGCTTTGGAACTATCCCTAATTTTGCATAAAAGATCTTGCTAATGAATATAACATTTGTCATAGGAGCTAATGTCATAGTGATCCCAACTCGGAGCCAATGAAGGAATAGAGAGAGCAAGTCTACAAATGAGCCTAATAACTGAATGTTGCTTAGGACATCAAAAAACACACTAGATAGTACCCAGTATGAAAAATATCACCACATTTTGAATCTGCACTTATTAACACCCAAAATACACCACAGCCGATAACCCTATTATATAACACAAAATCAAATACCTCTAAAAACCTTCATGTTCAAAAGTGAGAAATCAACGTCGAAGGTTATGAAATGCAAGTAATTTCGAATTCATTTCATTTTTTAACCGCAGTTGCAAGGCCGGGCCGAACTATTTTTGACCTAAAAGTTGTAGATTAGGATTTCGAATTTAGATGCATTTTATAGGGTTTTAAATTTCGATTTTGATTAGTGTTTCACATTGTTCGGTTTTATTAATTGTTTTACTTGTACAACCAGTTATTGAATTCCGATAGCTATATGATACTTTTGGATGTTGAAATATGTTTCTGTATATTAAATTAAATTATAATGTTTCGATTTTACACGGTACTTTTTTTAGTTTAGTATGCAGTTGTACAAAATCAATATACTAATATACAAATACACGATAGCAAGGTTATCAAAATGGGATTCAAATCGTAAATCGTAAAATTCAAATTGTAAATCGAAACGGGATTTATACCGTAAAAGTCAAATTGTAAATCGAAACGGGATTTAAATCGTAAATCATAGATTAAGAATATCCATATTTTGAGGTTTGTACACTTTAAAATTGATTGTGATGTTTGAACTTTTACATCTAAACTTAAAAACTAGTTTTTTTTTTTCTTCTCTTGTTTCATTTTTATTTGTTTAAGAAAACACTAGAATTGAAATTGTTGATTCAAATGAGCATTCTGAATATATAAGTATGTATTGAATAATTTTTCTCAACTGCATTTTAAATGAGTTTGAATCGGAATGTAAATCGAATCGAAACATGAGAGATCCGATCCAAAACGAGATTTAAATCGTAGGATTTTAAGATTTTTTATAACAAAATATTTGAATGACAAATTAACAACGTAATAAAATTTGTGTAAGGGACAATACAAAATGTTTGAAAATTTACAAATACTTAACGCTGTGAATTTTCAAATAATGAAGGAATTTTTGAAGAAAAAAACAATTTTTTTGATTACGTGAATATATTAGATGCAAGATACCCAAGAATTGTTAGAGAGATCAAAATTCATTGTTAAGGATATTCCATTTCGATGATATAGCATTTTCAAATTGAAGTATATTTTGAAGATATTTTGAATCAACATAAAATTGTGACTCAAATTTATTGCCTCTTTTAATGCATTAAAGAAGGTAACGAATTATCTGCTTAAGAAGAATTTAGTTTTGGAAGATGGAAGTAGTCAATCAATTTCCTGATCAACCGATTAAAAAGGATATTTTATCAAACACATGCATATTGGGGGAAACTGAAAAAATCAAATAGATAAATGTTTCCAATATGAATCGAAGAATTGATGAGGCATTGATTTATTACCATGAATCAATTACTTCAAGCCGAAGTAATAATCTCTATATGAAGAAAGACATTCTTTAGAGACCGTATAATCCTCTCAAATTGTTTTTTTTTTCCTTCCTACATTATCAACCTTGTAATTTTCTTTTGTTAGAAATTAATAAAATGCTCTCAACGAAGTGGATGTACACACGAGTTAGTGTAACCACTATATATCTTACGTATGATTTTATTTTCTATTTGTGCATCTATGATATGTTATTGCTTATTTGGGACGTTAATTTTCTGTTTTTTACCTCACTATCAACACAATCATATTGTTTTTGTTGCGTTTTGGGTGTTAGTCTGAATTTTCCATAACAATATGGTATTGGAACTATTAGGTTGGTTGAAAAAAGGTGTTAGACAGTAACGACAGGAGATGAAGGTACCCCAGTTGAAATAAGACCTTATATTAGAGAATCATATATTGTATCAGGATCTCAATTGGCATAGAAGTGGAATGAGGATAATAACTTGGAAAAGTGACAATGTATGATGAAGACTGCTCTAAGGAATATGGTTCACCAGGTAGTGGTTAACACTACGAAGTTGTCAGCTGAAGTTTCAACCGCGGAGAAGGAGATGTAAGAATGAGTTTTTACCACTCTACAATTGGTTGTGCAAGAGAATGTTATATCAATGAAACCACTACTAGAGGAATTTGGATAAAGCGGAGAATCTCTACTTGATGAAACCACTCACTAACTGTCTAGTTTTGCTACACACATTTTTCACCATGAAGATGAGAGATGATACTTCGGTGAAGAAGCATATTAATTTTTTAATGATCTTTTGATGAAGATGAAGATGGTAGATTTGAAGGTGGATGAAGAAGAAAATGATGGTTCTTTTGTGTTTCCTTCTGAAATGTTACATGGGTTTCGCTAACAGTATGATATATGGAAGAGACACTTTGACAGTAGAAGATGAAAAGTCTGGACTTCTATATGAAATTTAAGGGATCAGATGAAGCAGAAGAACGAAGGTAGAAGAGGAAGTAGTAGTCGGAGTCTATTTGTTAAGTGGGGAAAAGAGGAGAAGAATAGTTAAAATCCAAGAGGACGTTCCAAATCTAGAAAGCCTATAAATGGTTGGAGAGGAAAGCCCAAAGATAGAGAGTGTCATCGTTGTAAGAAACCAGACCATTGGAAAAGAGATTATCTGAACTTGAAGAGAAAGACCAAGGATGAATCTTCATCGATTGAGATGGAGAAGACTGTATCTAACGATGTGTTGACTACAGCAGTATCAGATGTATCAGGTCATTGTGTGCTTAATTTTGGAGCATCATTCACATGACGTCTGATAGGATTACTTTAGATCTTTTGTTGGAAAGGAAGAAAGTGCAATTCTTATGAAAAAAGGATGCTTGTTGTAGAGCCATGAGAGAGGTATCGTACAGGTTCACATGTTTGATAGAATGATTCGCATTTTGACAAGTGTCCGCTATGTTCCAGATCTTCGAACGTCTTGGATCTCTTTGAGGTAATAGGTATCCATGAGATGCAACGTGACTATAAAGAAAGATAATTTCAAGGTTTCTAGAGGTGCGATAGTTTTTACGAAGGATGGTGTGTTCCAAATCTGTATCTGTTGAAAGAAACCACCGTGCATAAGGTCTTGTGTTGGGGTAGATGTTTCTCGTACTTTCGATGCGACCAAATCTTGGCATCTTAGATTGGGTCATATTTAAAAGAAAGACTTGAAGTTGATTCGCAGACAAAAAATGATTAAAAAAAGCTTCAACGAGTTAGATTTTTGTTAACAATGTGTGGCGGCAAAGCAGACAAAAGTATCTTTTGGAGTTAGATTTCTAGTTCCGAATTGAATCTCTTTTAGAAACAAGATCTTTTGCCCCATGGTAGCCTGCTCAAGTCCCCTTATGAGCCTTTCGTTATTGGGTTAGCCATACACTACGCAAGTTTCTAGCGATTCACGTGGCATCATCAAATGATACAAGTCTTGTATAAGAATCTATAACGCACTAGAACGTCAGAGAGAGTACTTGATTATGTACATACAAATGTCTGTGGACCAATAGCTAACTTCCATTGTAGGACCAAAGTATTTTATTTCCTTCATCAATGACTTTTCTTGAAAGGTTTGGTTGTGTATGATAAAGGTCAAATCAGAAGGTTTTGAGAAATTCAAAGCTTGGAAGGCACTAGTTGAGATCAAGTCTAATACAAGTTGAAAATGCTTAGATCTAACAACGGCGGCGAATTTGTCTCTATGGAGTTTCTATAAGCAACATGATATTCCGAGATATTCCACTACACTCGGTGATCTACAATTCAATGGAGTTGCTGAGAGAATGAATATGACTTTACTTGAGAAGGTCCGTTGCTTGAAATTGAGAATGGGCATATATAGAAGCTTTTGGATTGAAGCTTTATCGACTGCATCGCACATTATAATCGAACTCTGTGCTCATCCATAAATGAGAAGATTCCATAAGAAAAGTGGAGAGGTAAAGCAGTGCATCTTGGTTATTTTCTTATTTTTGCTTATCATGTGTATATGCACCATACGAATGATGATAAGTTAAAGGCTAGAGCATACAAAGACATATTTATGAGATACACGAATGAAGTCAAAGGGTATCTTGAAACCCGATTGACAGGAAGATTGTACGTTCCAGACATGTTACATTTGATAAGTCTGCAATGTTCAAGCCTAAAAAAAATTTACCTACCCAATCAGATTCTGATTCTGATAAGCCTAAGGAGATGGGAGAGGTTCTCGCATTTCAGCCTAGTATGAGAACATTTAGGTATGAAAATTCAAAGGGATAGACGTTAGAAAAATGATTTAAATATTTTGATGATAACAACATTACAAAAATGCTATTGATGATTTTATCAAGTATCCAATTGATTAAAGGAACAAGTACATATGCACAATTCAACACGATAACATACATATACACAAGTACAAAATATGAAGGATACTAATCAGTTATGGAGTGTTCGATCATTCAAAGATCGATTTTGTTGTTTGAAAATCTACTTGGACTCAGATGTGAGAACAAACAGACTTACGAGTTTCAAAAGAATGTATGTCATGTGTTGATTGTATATCGAGTCATTATAGTTTAGAACTATAAAACTCCACAAATAAACTCCAAACCACTTTAAATTTCTATACAACCACTAATATATCCTAAAATATGTTTAAGATTTGTTTTTCAGATTTTTTTTTTTTTGAAATTTTGTAATGCAAGAAAAGTGATAAAAAGGTCAAAAAATATAAATATAAAAAGAAGTTGGGATAGTTCGGCTCACATCCCTGCTAAGTTTCAAAATAGAAAAAACATCATCCCCAAGCTAAATTTACATTTCCAGACTCTGTTTTCAAATCCACGTGCGCAAAAAGGCCCAAATACCCTTTACGTGTTTAATATTTCAAACGTGTATAACTTTCTGTAAAAACATTGGATCAACATACCGTTTTCACCAAAAAATCAAAAAAAAATGATCTTTAAAATGAGATCCATTGTTGATACCAAAAAACCATATTTGCAGTAAGAATGCAATTATTCCATATGTTTGCGGAGAATTCTACAATTTTTGAATATCATCGATTTTTCTTCAAATGTCGGCAATTATTCCATATAATTGCACTTTTATGCAATTATATGGAACAATTGCAGACTTTTATGCAATTATTTCATATAAGTGCATACTTTTATGCAATTATGTCGAATAACTGCAGAAAACTCTACAGTTATTCCAAATAATCACAGAATTGTCTGCAATCATACCGTATAATTGCAGACATTTCTGCAATCATACCATATAATTGCAGACATTTCTGTAGGTATTGCATATAATTGTAAACATTTCTGCAATTATTGCATATAATTGTTGGATGTCTGCAACTATACCATATAATTGCAGACATTTCAGCAATTATTGCGTATAATTACAGACATTTCTGCAATTATTGTATATCATTAACATTTCCGCAATTATTGCGTATAATTGCAGACTTTTCTGCTATTATTGCGTATAATTGCAGAATTGTCTGCTATTATTGCGTATAATTGCAGAATTGTCTGCAATTATTGCGTATAATTGCAGAATTGTATGCAATCATATCATATGTTGTTTTTACATGTGCACAACGCCATTCATTAGACAGATAATAAAATTTGCGATTTAATGGTAAAAACGGTTTGTTAATCCGTCGATTCTACAAAAAGTTATTACGTTTTAAAGATTGATAATTAAATGAGGTGCAAAATTTAATTATGCACGTGAGAATAACATGCACGTATGAAGAATGCAATAGAATAAAAGGGTATTTTACGAAAGAAATTTGGAGTATTTGAAAATAAGGATGTAATTTATATCTTTTTTTTGGAAGATGTTTTGTGTATTAAGTTTGATTCTAGAGATGTGTCCCTTATTTTTCACTACATTTTAACCGAAAATGCTATCAAAAGCTTAAACGGCTACACTCTAGGTAGATTTTTGTAGCGTTTCCTGCAGCAAAATGTTGTTGTACGGTGCTATCATAGATGTAGTGTTTAAAATTCCTCCAACGGGTAAATTTTTGAAAATGTGTTTCGTGGCTATTCAATATTTTCCTTCGCCAAATAATTTTCGGAAGGGTTGCACCTATTTAATGGCTTCCTTTTACTCTTATAAGAGTCTGCCATCACCCCTAAAGCAATCACTCAATCATATGCACTCAGACTCTTTTTCTCTCGATTGAAATTGATTTTTATTCTCAAATCAAAAACCCCAATTTATGCTTAATGTGCATTCATAATCACTCAAAACAACAAATTAAGACACTATAAGCCTCACATTATCACACATTTACCCAACAAAGGTCATATCACTTCATATACTCCTTGTTTATTCATCTCCATGTTGTTTGTGGTAGTTATAGGAGTTTATATATTAAAAGAGACAAATTTGTATATTAAGATACAGTGTTAGAAAGTAACTATTGTTACAAAATTGAAGTCATTTTCGGTTGCTCAAACAAAGATGCTGAAGTCCTTTTCAGTTGCTTGGACAAGTGAATTGAATTCATGTTCGAACGTCTATTCCTCCGGACGTAGTGAGGGTGTTAGTTACTGAAAAGCTAGAATAACTGGGACTGGATGTAAAATTGGAGAGCCGAACAGTATAAAATTGACTGTGTGATTTTATTTCCACTGCTATTATATTTATATTGTTGATGTTGTGATTATTGCGCTTTAATTCTATAGTTATATATTTGGCTATTATCGATCATGTACAAAGCAACTTACAAGCATGTTAATCAATGGCACGCGACCTACAAGTGGTATCGAAACCTGAAATCTATCGATCATCACAATGTCGTAGAATAATGGTCAAAAAATATCCGGTCGAAATATTGCAAGCAATATCCCAGTACTATGAAAGCCATCACTAATGGGGACTACAAAGATATACTTTCTAATTTACAAATTTCAGTAGAAGATAATGAATTAGTTAATATATGCAATAAAATCTTAAAGCTTAATTTTGTTATTTTAGAAACGATGAAACATATTGAAATTGAAAATGAGATATTGAAAAATGAAAAATTAGATTTAGAATATCAACATGTATTGATTCTAAATGTATTGATGCATGCGGAAATGATGCTACAAATTGAGAAAAATTAGTGAAATTTGAAAAAAGCATCATACATGGCAAAATTAAGGGGGAACTATGATATATATCAAGAGTTTTATCTCTTTTTGATGATGCCAAAGGGGGGAGATGTCTAAAATATATGAGTATATCAATAGAGGAAGTATATTGACATATATTGAGCATATATTAACGGGAGCATTATTATCTAAATTTTACTTTGCATAAGTTGTATGGTTGTCATCATCAAAATGTGAGAATGTTAGAAAAATGATTTCAATATTTTGATGATAACATTACAAAATGTTATTAATGATTTTATCAAGCATCCAGGTGATTATAGAAGCAAATACATGTACATGATTCAACATGGTAACATACATATGCACAAGTACAAGATATGAAGGATACTAATCAATTATGAAGTATTAGAGCAATCAAAGGTCAATTGTGGTGTTTAAAACTCTATTTGGACTCAGATGCGAGAAGAAACGGACTCGATAGCTTCAAAAGAATATATGTCATAAGTTGAGTGTATATCAAGTCATTATAGCCCAGAATTGTTAAAAATCCACAAACTCCAAATCAATTTAAATTTCTATACAACATCTAATATATCCTAAAATATGTTTATGAATTTTTTTTTATTTCTCTTTTTAGAATTTTGTAATGCAAGAAAAGTGATAAAAGGTCAAAATAATGCAAATATAAACAGCAGTTTTTTTTTCATAGCAGCAAAGCATACAGTTTAGCCACAAATGCTATTAAAGGCTCCATCAGTTACACTCTAGTTGGACTTTTGAACCGTTTTATGATGAAAAATGTTACTGTACAATGCTATCTTAAATCTTG
This sequence comes from Allium cepa, assembly GCA_030765085.1. Lineage (NCBI taxonomy): Eukaryota > Viridiplantae > Streptophyta > Magnoliopsida > Asparagales > Amaryllidaceae > Allium > Allium cepa. The sequence goes on along the minus strand of CM060935.1, from coordinate 692,604,706 downwards.
TATTTAAAGTTCCTCCAACAGCTATATTTTTGAAAAGATATTTTGTGTCTAATCAATATTTCTCTTCGCCACACAATTTTCTAAAGGGTTACAGTTACACTATTTAAGGGCTTCCTTTACTCTTATAAAAGCTTCCTATCACTTCAAAACAATTGCTCAATCATATGCACTCAAGCTCTCTTTCTCTCGATTGAAATTGAGTTTTATTCTCAAATCTTGTGCATTCAATTCTAGATCACACAAAACAGCAAATTAAGACACCATGCGCCTCACATTGCCAATCCACTTTACCCAACAAAGGCCATATCACTTCTTATACACGTTTACTCATTTCTATATTGTTTGTAGTGGTTATAGGAGTTTGTGCACAAAAAGAGTTAAATTTGTATATTAAGATACACCGTGTCACAAAATAATTTTTGTTACAAAGTTGAAGTCATGTTCTACTGCTCAAGCAAACGTGTTGAAGTCATGTTCGATTACTCGAGCAAGTGTATTGAAATCCTGTTCTGCTGGTCATGTGCATATTCATTCGGACGAAGTGGGAGTGTTAGTTGGTGAAAAGCCAAAATAGAGATTCTGAGACTGGATGTAAGATTGAAGATCCAAACAAGTATAAAATTGTCTATGTGATTTTATTTCCATTGCTATTATATTTATACTGTTGTTGTTGTGATTACAGCGCCTCAATTCTATAGTTACATATTTGATCATCATCAATCATGTACGTAGCGACTTATAAGTAATATTGATCAGTGCTACACGACTAGCAAGAATATAAAGCTTGAACTTTTAAAGCTCACTCAAAAGGAATATAATTGAAAGGTGCTTGCTCCATTTGGCATAGAGGGAACAAAGACAATTAGTAAACTCATGTCTTTACACCTACATCTTTCTAATCATGCTCTCCAATCTTAGATAATGACAAGGCCTATATGGAGAAGGTGACATATGCGAGCGCAGTTGGTAGCTTGATCTATGTTATGATTTGTACTAGGTCTGACATTGAACAGAATGTTGGATTTGATGGTGAAGTATAATTTCAGATATCTTAGAGAAAGACCAGATCATGGACTTGTTTTTGACGCATGGATAGAGATTTAGCTCGTTGGAATTTGTAGTTCTGGCTGTGTTAGGATATAGATCGAAGGAAGTCAACCTCAGGTTATGTATATACTCTTAAAAAGACATTAGTTGAAGACCAAGATTGTAGACGATAGCTGCTTTGTCTACTACAGAGATATAGCTGACGGCTATTGTTGAAGCAGCTAAGAAGGCACTATATTTGAAGCAATTGATGTGCGATTTGAGCTTCCTATATGATGAAATTGTGGTGAGTTGTGCTCAAAGTGCAATTTACTTAGCTGAAAATCTGACTCTCATCTCAAGGACGAAACATATAGAGGTGAATAGTCATTTCTTGTCTCGATGAACGAAGAGAAGCTAGTTCGTTTTCAAAGGTTCACACGGAGAATAATGCAGCAGATATGTTCATCAAACCCATACTTTTATTGAGATGTTATGTGCCATATGGTTACACGGGGGAAAAGTGAGTTGGCCAATGGAGAAGTTTGTTTTTATGGTGATATTAAAGATTAATATATCATACTTATACGGAGAGAATATTTTCAACACTTTGTTGGTAGGCAGCGACCTTATCGGAGTTTGTTGATAAAGTGCAATGGATGATGGTCATGCCGAAACTCATTGAAAAGTATAAATGCTATCTTATCCTAGAGTTGCTTGGAGTATGAAGATGTAAGTAGAATTGGTAGGTTTGTATCAAAATATAAATTAAAGTGAAGATTGTTAAATTTCGATCATATAATATTTTCAAGTTAAAGTAGATTTTAAAGGTATTTTGAGTCAATATGGAATTATGATCCAAATTTATTGTTTCTTTCAATGCATTAAAGAATGCAAATAATTATCTACATCAGAAGAAAAAAATTGGAAGATGTGAAAGTACTCAATCAATTTCCTAATCAGCCGGTTAAAAAATACATTAATCAATCATATGCATATTGGAAGAAACTAGAAAAATCAAACTGATAAACGTTTCTCATATGAATCAGAGAATTGATGAGGCGTTGATTTATTACCATAACTCAATTACTTCAACTCCAAACAATAATCTATATATAAAGAGGGACATTCTTTAGAGATTGTATAATCTTCTCAAATTGTTTTTCTTCATATTCCTTTTTTTAGCCCTCGTTATTGATCTTATATTTTTTTTCTCAGAAAGTTATAAAATTCTCTCTTTCTAAAGTAGATGTACACTATCCCGCGATAAAAGAACCACTGTAAATTTTGTGTGTGATTTTCTTTTCTATCTGTCCATCTATGATCTGTGAGTTCATGTTTTGGGATATTAATTTTTTATTTGTTCTACTTCACCGTCAACACGATCTTATTATTTCCACTGTATTTGGGTGTTAATCTGAAATTTCCCCAACAAAGGAATTTTTGATTGCTTGAATTTTGATTTACTGCGTTAATTTTGATTGTAAAGAGAAAGATGTAACAAGTTTTGACAACGGGTAGCGACGGTATTTTTAAGTGGAAAAAAAACGGATTTTTTCTTTCAGGTAACATTCATTAAATTATTTGGTGTATTTAACAACACTCTAGTAATTCCATCATAGGCATTAAACTTGCATAGAAGATTGAACTATTCCTATATACATATCTTATTATCGTGAAATCAATGTCATAGGTCACTTGAAACTTTGTTCCAGTGATCTCAGCCCATAACCAATGAAGCAATTGACAGACCGAGTCTACAGATGTTTAAAGTCATTGTTTTACATAAAACATAAACAACATCCATATGTGGTTCATTGATCTTTCATTAATCTGTTAAATATAGAAACCGATTGCTTGAGTTGTACAACTACAACCTAATATTTTGAAATATTCAAAAGTCAGACAACAGACGACTAAGAAATATATCATAGTACTAATCCAGTTTAGCCTCGGTATATTAAATGGTTATACAATTAAAAATCAACATCTTAATTGTATAACCATATCCTTATGCTGATGGCTATTTACAGAAAAGTTAACTGACATTGCCGTTTGGTGGAAATTGTCTGAACCATTTGTATCAAGGTATAAGTCATATCACAACCTTTTTATCTTCTCTAAGTAAATCACCATTAGGTGAAATAAACATGATATGCCTTCTAAGTTCTAAACCTGAAAAGAATTAATTGAAAGGATCTACAAAGGAGGAAGATGCTTATATGCATTAAAGTATGACATTATATATATATATATATATATATATATATATATATATATGTATGTATGTATATTCTTCCTTTTTTTGAATACCGGGATAAATTTAATAATGTCTATAAACTCACGGGGGAGCATGTCATAAAAGTTTTTCGCTCTAGACTATCAACAAGGAGGTTTTCTATTGTTATTGGGGTTCGATTCTTGTACCACCACTGTCATATTGGTGTTTTAACTAGAGAAAATTCAGTCTACTCCATCGTTTCATATCGATATATGTAATATGATAGCAACAATACATCAAATATTTGTTGGTACACATACCTATGTCAGCTGCAGCTAACCTGAGATAGAAATCTTGGCCATCATTCCCAAGATCACCGACATCGTTAAGATCAGAAACGTACATCACACAACCACTTCCACCAGAACGCACATCAGAATTTGCAAACCCAGTACAAGAACAGTTCCTCAAACAACTATCTCGGCACTCATCATGGCTCATACCTCCATCAATTTTCGCACTTACTGTATCTGGCAATACCACATTACTCATTTTCATGAACTGATCAGTGCCATTAGTGCAATCCATCCTTGTCCTACGACTGCACCCATTAGAACTATCTCTCAAAGCCCACTCAGCAGAAGATTTAGGCTCAAACCCATGAAAACATTCACACACAGGAAACGAAATCGAATTACACTTAGCATTAGCTCCACAAACATTATATTCATCACATCTACCACTCGGTGTTGACCATATTATATTCCATTCACCTGAACTGTTGACCCATAGGTACCTCTCTGTAATTCCACTGTGTGTGACTACGATTCTAGCAAGGGTTGAAGGATTTGCCATATGATAATTAAAATATATTTCTTCGCTGTTATTTACAAATGTGCAAATGAAATCACCATAAGCATTGAAATCAGGTATGCCACTAAATTCTATTCCATTCCACATCCCAGATCGCCATACTGTTCTGTTCCCATCAAATTGTGATACTTCATGTCCTCCACGAAGGTCAATAGCAATAGAATAAGAACCTGGAGAAGGGTCAAGTTCAGATTTCCATGAAGTGAGATTGTGGGACTCGCTCATTCTTAGATTCCAGCCTAGTTTCATGCTTGGTAGAAGAGTATCAGTTGGATAGTCAAAACTTTGCCACGCATAGCTATCTTCATTGTTGATTTCAGAATCTCGAACAATGAAATTTCCAGTGTCCAATAACTGTGCAATAGGATTGCTTATAGGTGTTGAAGCCAAAAACAAGATAATTGAAGAGCTACCAGAAACAGTTATAGCAAGAGTGCCATCAGCACTGACTGTTAGACTAGCAGTCATGTTGCTAATGATTGGGTTATGGCGATTTGCCACCCATACTATAGTTTGTGGTTTAATGTTGTTGTACCAGATACCAATATATTTGTTGCTTGTGATCTTGGGGGTGAAAAATCCGAGTGTAAACTTTCCACCAGATGAAACCAGTTCTTCCCCAAAAGATATGCTTTCATTTGGAGATATATGGTCTATCGCAAAAGAACGACATAAAACACAAGTGGCAAACAGAAAAATTGCAAGTCTGTGGGGTGGGAGACTCATACTCATTGTTGAGGATTTCTAAAGCTTTGAAAGCAAGAGAAATTTGAGATAATTAGCGTGCGAAAGCGATTATCTTAACTTGGTCAGAAATGTTAGGAAATAATAAGTATATGTGAAATAGCCGAGGCAAAACATTGACATTGGAATTGGTACATTTATATCTTATAATTATTTATAGTTTAACAGCTGTCTGCAATCCTATGGTAACTATTGTTCAAAGAATATGGTGATGGCTTTTTCAAGGAAAACAATAAAATAGGAAACAAAAAGCTCGATCGCTTGTTCTTATTATACATGTATTTCTGTTGACTAAGGTTACTTATCACATACATCATGAACGACATTGAATTCTAAACAGTTTATTTATTTAGCATGCTTCTGTTAAACATGTAATAAATCAGACAGTTTAAGATATGCAAGGTCAACTCTATGTATGTAATAGTAAGCCAAGTATGAACCACATGAAGAAACACCTTAAGCCAAGCACTGAACTTAAACTAACAGACATACAATAGATAATGTACAAAAAGTGATTAAAAATTTTGAAAATATTCTCACCTGCATCAGAAAATTTCCTTGTTTTAACCATGTCCATAGTTGAACTGCATCCCGCTGTCATTGCATCCTATCCATAGTCACACCACTCCACTTATTGCTGCCGTAGACATTCAAATTAGATATCATTTCTCAATGGCAGTTTGAAATAGCTTTATCAACATAATATAGCCGCATTTTAAGGTGTTAAACACCTTACTCCTAAGAGCACTACCAATGGGAAGTTTGTGCGTTACAGCACAGACCCACAATGCTAGATCAATGCACCATTTCACCTAGCTTTTTAAAAATCAGGTAAACAATTTTGTGACCACAAATTGTTACAGCAAGCCACAATACTAAAAGAAGAGCGTCTGCATCAAAATGTCCTTTAATTTTACCCAAATTTCAAATGTCAACGTGATGCCGATGTTCTTCATTGCAATCAACATCTTGTCGCCGTCTATAATGAAGAAATCTCCTTAAATTACTTGATATCTTCATTATAAATGGCAAGAAGAGGCCAATTGCAATGAAGAACAATCTGTTATCTTGCTACAGCTTAAAATCTGGATTAAAGTATGAGGATATTTTGGTGCAGACATTAACACTTTAAAAGAAGTGGATTGTGCGACCATGGTAGGATACCTAACTTAATATTTGTAACATGGACCCGTGCTAGATATCCTCAATAGGTCTGTCACTCTAAATTATTAAAACAGAATAGAATGGTGGGGGTTAGCCCAGACACGCTGGTAATACTCACAAATTCACATTAACGGATTGAGATTGTAACTTTAACATCATCAACTTTTTTTTGCTCCAAACAACTCTTCTGTATGCAAAGGTAGTGTCTTTCTATCGACTGATTATCACCTTACAAAAACCTTATACATGGTATTCCAAGCAACGACCTGTAACACAGGCCACGTCCTCTTAAGAGGCCGTTATCTTTTGGAAAAATTCATCAAATGCATTGTATGCATGAAAAATAATATTATTTCCATACCAAGGAATGAAGAGAAATGAAACTGGACGATTAGAACAAACATATAATGTTATTTTACTGCTAACAAAAATCATCTACTGTCAAGTAAATAACTTGAAAAAGTGTTTTATACACATTCAAAGCATTTCTATCGAAATATGCATAAATTTTAGGCTGCATTTTATTCAGGCTAAAAATAATATGGCTTCCACGTCTAAAAAATATTCCAATTATGCCAAACGTGAGATCAGGAGCAAAACAAAGAGGGATGAAGGATGTAACTCGTGTCCTTAACCGATTCCAACCATTCATTTTTTTCATGCACTTTTCCATTACTTTTTAATTATGTTAAATTTACATCTTTACGTTTTGAGGATTTTTAATTGAATTAAAGGGCTTAAACACGCAAACCTATCGGTTTACAAGTCCACACCCGAACAGATTAGATTTTAAGGACGTAAACAGGGAAATTGAAGTGTTATCCAACGCTGGTTTACTTTCTATTCTTGCTGTGGCATCATTCTACAATTAGAGTTTTGTTATAATCAGAAAATCAAATGAACTTCAACCAATGCGGAACCAAAAAGCTTTCATCGTCTCAAACGAATTCGAGTACCAAGCGCAAGAGATCTACACTTTCCCAAAGCTGAAAATTGAGGCAATCTGAGGTTTCCTATATCAAATTGAAGCAGTTTTAACGGATAAACAGTATATAACAAATTCTATTCTCATCCCTTTTTCTGCTTTTCCCACGTCGTTATTAAAGAAAAAACATGAACGCATTCTCGCCTTTTACCGTTTCCACCCCTTTACATTCCAAAAATACCCTTCTTCACGTTTTCTAGTGCCGCCTTCCTTTCTTCTCTTTCTTCAGTGAAACAGATCCAACAGATCCAATCTTTCTTCCTCTCTCTCAATAAGGCACAGATCCAAACATTATTTGTAACGGAGGAACGCAGATTTGATAATTTCTAGTTAATTTTATTTTATATTGTTTAAGTTTTTCATCTCTCGCATTGTATTTGATAGCACAAAAAATATCTTATACCTGAGAATCAATAGCATTTTCTTCTTCAAAATCGTTATTTTCTTTCGGTAATTATTCTCTAAGAAAAAATTAATGTTATCCTCATCCATTTTTTAAAGTGGAAGTACAAGAGGAAAAGTGAAAAAATACGAACACAATACAATTCAGCCAATTACAACGTAGATAAAAATGCTGGTTGATTTTTTAAAAATTTGATGGGGTGAAAAAAACGGTGGGAATAGAATTGACCATAGTATAATTCATAGTTTTACAAGTTTAATTATGAAGATTTTATGATTAAACTTCCATACTATTATTTATGTACACACCCTTTTACGATTTATATAATCAGTGATTATGAGACCCGCTTCACAATTCAACTATGAAATAGAGACCAGAAATTAATATTATATAGTTGTTATTAGGATAATGTCATACTTTTTTGGATGCTCAACCAAAACTACCAAAAATACAAAACAACTACACATGAATTCAAACTAAAAAAAAAAAATGGAAGTTACAACTTAGAAATAAAAATTCAAAACAGCTACATATAATTTCAATGTATAATATGACTATATAATGTGTAAATCATTTTTTTTTAATATGTTAAACATATACATACAATTTGAAGAAAAACAAACCACATGGAAAACGCATGTCGTCATCACGTGTGAAGTGCGTGTCTTGACGCTCATAATAAAAAAGCAGTCGTTGTTTAATTAAAGTGATTTAGTATAATACATAGTGTAGCTTCATCTGCTTATATTTTGCATAGTGTAATTCAATTATGTCATGTATGCGTGCTTAATAAAAATTTCTAACTTATAATAACAATAGTTAATTCATTTTTGGACCGTTGAATGATAGGCATGGTATAAATAAAAAAATTCACAAAAGAATATTAATATCTTCAAAATCGTAGTTGTGTTATGACTATAGTTTTCGAAGCTAAGTGTGTCGACTTGTTTAAATACATTACCAATTTATTTTTTAGATAATAATTTTGTTTGGAAATTTCTTTTTCTTTTTTAAGAAAATGAGTGATCTTGTGTTAAAGGAGGGGAACATTCATGTAATTTATTCTACACTAAAAAAATGAAGCTGTCAACAGTTTGGTAGGTAGCATTATCCCTCGTACAATGTAAAATAAAGATAAAAAAACTTCCCTCGCTCCTAAAACTAAGGTCTATAATGAGAATGAAAATAGAAATATTAATAAAACAATAGAGCCTAAGTGACCAAATCCATGAAACAACTATATCCATCCAAACCATGATAATATCTAAAGATGTAAAAAGAAATAAACAACAAATGCAAGACTAATTCATATATGTTACAATATATATAAATCATAAAATGAATATGCTTTTATGTTCTTTTGTTTAGTCCCACATCGTGGAATAGGTTAAATCCTTTGCTCTGAAGCCTTTATATAAAGGTGACTATGTAATGTAAATACATGTTTAATTCTCAATAATGAATAATATAACTTTTGCCTCTCTCTAACGGCTTTCACTTTCTTCATTTTATAACACGTTATCAGCACGATCTTTTTCTTTATTGGGTATTCTAATCCAGAAGATTAGATCCACTTTTTTTCATGTAGGTACATCTCTTTCTCTTATTCAGTTACTGAAATCAGATCTATCTCTTCCTCTTATTCAACCATTTAAATCAGGTTTGAAATTTTCTAGATATGCTTTTCTAGATTTATTTTGCGATTAATTTAGATCTAGATTTAAGTATTCTTGTGTAACAACCCGCATATTTATTGATTTTTATATTTAAATATTTTATTTAAATATTTTATCGTTAATCGGATTTTGGTCCGAAACTACTTTTTGCAAACGGTCAAATTAGGACTCGAGACCACTTTCATTGAGTTCGAAACGTCGTTTGCAATCTTCTAAGTATAAACATTGATATGTTTGGGGTTAGTGGAATTTCACCACTTTTTCACTCGAGCCTTTGGTTTGGACTTTTAGCCCATTAGGCCCAAGTTCCACCCCCCTTCTTCTTCATTGCTTCATTTCATTTCCTAACACTAAAGCTTCAACAAAAATGGTGAATGGAATGAGAAATTAAAACTCCAAAGTCTTTGTTTTATTACAACTCCAACATTCAACTCCAAATTCAAGAAGAAGACATCGGATTCAAGCTTGTGGTTGCTTCTCCATTTTCCTTCAAGCTTTGTTCTTCATTTTCATTGGGTTTTGGAGCAAAGGTGAGATTTTTATCTCACAAATCTAGTTTATATCTATCTTGGATTGTTGGGAACGATTCCCTATCACTTTAGCATTCATATTTGCTTTTGGTTTGGATTGGATTGGCGAAAAACTCCGATTTTTGGTGCTTTGGTGAAATTTCTGCATTTAGGTCGTTTTGGCCATTTTCGTGTTTTCGGAGTTAGGTCGCTCGGGACCTTAGGTCGTAGGTCGTATGGTCGTTAGATTGCTCTGCTTTGACTCTGGCCATTTTTGCACACTCGCAGTTAGGTCGCTCACGACCTAGGACTTAGGTCGCTCGCGAGTTAGTGGCTTAGGTCGTTGGGTCATATAACCCATTAAGTCGCGCTTTTTTAGGTCGCGCCTCTTTTAAGTCGCCCTTCTTTGGACCTTGTTAGGTCGCTCAACATTGACCTCGTTAGGTCGCTCAACACACTGTGTCGCTAGGTCGCTCGACTCTGGACTTCATTAGCTCGCTCAACCGTCTACCTTTATAAGTCGTAGGTCGTCTCCGACCTTAAACCACTCGGCCGCATTAGGTCGCGTACCTTTTAGGTCGCGTGTTGCACTAGGTCGTATGACCTTAGGTCGTTAGGTCGTATGCTTTAGATCGCTAGGTCGTATGACCTTAGGTCGTTTGGCTTTTAGGCCGCTTCCACGCTAGGTCGTTCGACTCTTAGGCCGTAACACTTAGGTCGCTCGCCTCTTAAGTCGCTAGGTCGCGTGCTTTTAGGTCGCGTTTCTTTATTAGGTCGCGTGTCTTTGTTAGGTCGCTGACCTTCTTAACTCGCATGACCTAACCCCTAGGTCGTTGGGCCTCGTTTCTACTTAGGTCGCTGCTTCTTATAGGTCGCTCGGCTCCTTAATTTCTTTAGGTCGTTTGAGTGTTAGGTCGCGAACCCATTTTAGGTCGCATGACCTTTACCCTTTAGGTCGCTGGACCACTAGGTCGTGCCCCTTAGACCCCTAGGTCGCAACCATTAGGTCGCTCGACCCTATCCCTCTTAGGTCGTTAGACCCCATTTTGTCTTCACTAAGTCGTACCGTTTTGGACGGGGCGCTGCCCCCTGGACCCCCGCGACCTGACCGGGCGGGTCGAACCCCGTAAGCGGTGGCGTTGCCCCCGCACCCCCACCTTGGGGGGTTGCCACCCCCCTGGACTCCCCCTCCGTAGGGGATCTTATCTGAAAAACATTGAGCTGATTTCCTTGGATTTTATTCACATCTCCGTATGCGATTTTTGTGACTGATTGTTTCTACAATTGCTTCTGTGTTTTGTCACTTTATAATATAAAGGTTTCAATACTAGTAGTAAATATCAAAACTCTTTTAACAAACAATTTCAACTCTATTTTTAATAACAAAGCTCTTTTCTTAAACCGTTTTTCCAATCTATTAGTATATACAAGCCTTTACCTCACTCGGATGAGAAATCTAATTAAACGACTTAGTAAAACAAGTGGTATGAAACGCTTGCGTTCACTTCGTCGGTTAATTCTTGGACTTGTTCGATTGAACCTCTTGTGACAATTTTATTAGTGAAGATTTACAGTTTGTTCGTAAATATTTAAGTTAAGCAAGTGGTTATGGGACATGAAGCTAAACTTCTATATTTACTAGCTTAGTGTAATTGACACTTCTCGTTGATCTTGATGATCGCTTTATGAATTAGACTAGCAATTGCGCGATGTCTCTTTCATTGCAAGGTTAGACTAGACACCACTTGTGTGATTCCATTCACACATACCTTTCTGCTTTTTGGTTAGTCTTGACCTCAATCTGTGTGATTCCATTCACACATGTGGGGTAGCTCCCCAGGGTCTTCGGACCGTCATGTGATAGGCCTCTTTCCCTTTTTATGATTTCTGGATTTCTTGTGTTGATTTCTGGAATTTATCTCTTTGACTTGTCATGAGTACAAGTTTAGGGTATGATGCCCTCTTTGGATCTTTGAGAAGATTCTTGTGATTGATTTATCTCTTATCGGTTGATCTCCTGTTGATCATTATTTGCATACTTATAGTAGTATGTCAGTATGGATATTTTATGTTTATGCCATATCTTTTATTTTATATCATGTCATCTGATATTTATAGCTAGACTGATCCGTTTATTATTTTCTTATAAATAATACTCGGGTCAGACCGAGATGTTACAGGTGCTACTGCTTGACTCCTCCCCCAGTGATTCACTACTCAGACTTTTGGCTACTTGTTTAGATTAGCAGCTTTTGTTGTTTACACTTCAGATATAGACTCATAGTTGTATTCTTTTGTATAGCACGCGTTGCTATTCTTTTGTATTATCGTGGATCTTTTTAGACCACTACTATGATGTACACTTTTATGTGATATATATTCATATCTCTTTCCGCCTTTGTGATATGGATATCTGTGATTGATTCGCATGTTTTGCTTACTTCTATATTTGTTTCCGAAGATTATTTTATAGCCACCGTGTGATAATAAATTACATGGATGGTCGCTCCTCAACAGCCTTATTCTACGCACTAGTTGACAGCACTACACCGTAGTGTTCTTGGCTAGCGTGGGTATAGAGGTGGGGCGTAACATCTTGTTTCACAATTCTATACTATTTTCTAATTTTTCAGATTTGGATTTAAGTTTTGATATATCTTATCTTTCAAGATCTTATTTTGTCATAGATCTAAAATTGTAGATCTTATTCCGCTGTACATGTATTTTTGTCATTATATTTTAGATCTCATCCTACAACAGATCTGATTTTTTTTTGTTCTTATTTTTCTGATCTCATTATATTGTATATCTCAAAATCACACCCAAGTAATATACCTTTGAGATTTGCACATTGTTTAAAAATAAAACGTTTTGTTTTTTTGAATTTGGATTTGAATTGATTTCAAACTTGCTTATTATTGCATGTTTTTTTTGAGTTCATTATTTTGGAATGCAAGTTTTGAATTTGACAATTTCTATTGTTGATTCAAATAAATTTATTGATCTTGATTACGTTTTGGTTTGTGATATAGATCTAATATATACATGTTTGATAAATGAAGTTTTCATTTTGTAAACTCTTTGATTTGGATTTGGATTTTGGAAATTATTTTGATATATATTTGTTTATATTTCTAGAAGAAATATTTTATTATTTCTTAGAGAAACATATACAAGAATAATGCATCTCTAGAAGATCATATTAGTTTAGATCCAATATTAATATTGATTTAGTACACCAGAAGTGAATGGAAACGTTAATGAAAACATATACGGTAAACTTAATTTCTAGCATTTGAAATAAAAGTTGAGAACCTGCGGTTCCTATAATGCTAAAAGCTTGAGTTTCCATAAATTATTAAATTTCAGGTTTTCTTATAATAAAGAACCAGAAGTTTCAATAAAATAGCAGAAACTTGAATTATACAAAAAAAGGATATATACACATATATATGTATGTATATACATATATATATATAAGAGTTATTTTAGTTATTTTAGAAATTTTGACTATTAAGAAATAAAGTTTCTCTTATGGTATTCATTTAATTTTTGAGTATATTAAACTTAGTTTTGAGATTAAATTTTGCTAACTAAAGTTAGTTAGATTGATTTACTTGTTTGTAAAGAAATCAATTCGTTGTGATAATATTATATATTTTATGCCACAATAATGGTAAATTGCATTCATTTCTTTAATCATAAATGCATTCAATGTTGTAGTCATGGTAATAAATTAAATTACCATATCGTCATAAATGCATTGGCTACAATAAATTAAATGATGTTGTATTTTATGTTTGGAATAAGAATAGACATATGGTTTATTATATGGTGTATTCATTTTGACAAACAATGCTCGATATAATGAAAAAATAAGTTTGAACAACAACCTGAAGTTGTGCAAAGATTTTTTTTTCCAACTAGAAGTTGTATAACTCAAAGTCCAAGACATGAAGTCTTGAACTATGAAAAGATTTCTGATAAACTTTACAAGCTCGAATTCTAATAGACTTTTATTTTGTAACAATATGGTACAAAAAAGGGGAGAAGTTTACACAAAATTTAAGGACCTGAAGTTCATAACAAATTAATGAACTTAATGTTCATGAATTAGAAGCCTGAAGCTCTATTGAAATTATGTAAAACGATAAAGTTGTACTTCCTGAAGAAGTTAAAGAAAATTAATAAATAATCATATGAGAAAATGATGCTGCATTCAAGAGATTACAAAAATCTCCAAATAAGTTATACCTTACCTTATATCTTAACATTTACACTATATTAACCAAATATCCTGAAGATATTATGTTATATGATATTTCAAACATCATTGGATGTGTATGTGTATATTAATCTCTTGAAAAGATGTTTTAGAGATTTTTATATTTATATTGCAAAATCTAACATCCCAGAAGAGATGTTATAGGAATTTTATTTTTGTTACATTGCAATTCCTTAAAAAAAAATACTATATTTCCTGAAGGAATAATGATATAAATTTTTTTTGAGCAATAACAATAATTTATCCAAAAACAAATGATATTGTATACCAATGTTACACTCCAGACGTAGAGGTTTTATCTCCTCGCATCTTACTTTCATTTTGTGCATCTAATTTTGTTACTGTATTTAAAGTTTGATATGTCATTTCAAAGATAGTTACAACAAAAATCTCCAATAGAGATGTTTTATGTTATTGTAAAGGTAGTAATTATGTAATTTCTACAAAAGAAACATTGTACATTGATATGACATTCCAATAGTACATATATATCTCTCTAGGAGAGATAAATTCACTCCAGAAATAGTGATAATAAAATATCCCTAAAAGAGACAATAGATTAGGAAATGATAACATATCTCTAGAAGAGATTTGCTTATATATTTGGTAATTTTATTAAACCAAATAAATGTATAGAAATTTGATTATAAAGGATCCTAGTTTAGTTTAGATTAGATCCTAAAAGTTTGAGAGCTATGCAACATATATCATATATTTCACTATAATTATATCAAAAGTGAGAAATATTACACGTATAATCAATTCCTGAAGATAATCTTTAAATATTCTCCTGAAGAGATAGTCTATATTTCATATCATAATTTTCATGCAAGCTATACGTACGGTCCTGAGGAAATCTGTATCCGTAACATTCCAAGTATCCAGAAGATACTATTATTATTTTTGCTGTAATTTGTTTGTTATAGAACTCTCAATAGAGATGTGTAGAAATGTCTATATGCAATTAAAAATTATTCCTTGATAAGTAATCATAATTAGGTTCAAAACTGATATTTGAGATATAATTGAGGAATAAAACTTAACAACTTGAAGTTGTGTGTATATTTTATTCGAACCAGAAGTTTGATATGGTTTCAAACCAAATGTTTTGAAAATTATCATGCGGTTTTGACAGGTTTGCATTGACATTGATTTATAAATAGAAATTAATAGTTTGGATCCTTGTAATAGTTTGTTCTAAAAATCACTAATTCAAATAATATGAAAATTTTATAATATATATGTGATACGTGGACGCATGTATACATCTATATATGTAAATATTTAGCTAACAACATGAAGTTTGTTATAAGCTCATCTTATAGATTATGTATAGACATTATTTAGTGATTTAAAATTCAATCAACATAAATGTTGAATGACCTGAAGTCATGTATGTATTCAAATGATCTACACAATAAGTAAATTCCTCCAATTGCTTAGATCAATGAATGAGAACAAACTCTAATAATCAATATCAATTGAATGCATCTTATAAAAGAATTATCCTTCTATTATTAATATGTATGATGTATTTGCTAGTAGCAATATCATAATGGATCAAAATGAGAGTTCAAAAATGATTATTATTTAATGTGATAATGTTTGTCAACATTGAGGGGGAGGATAAAGGGATACAAGCTCATTTTGATCATCAGTTTTAAATTTTTAAATATACAATGATGCAAAATATTATCAATATTATCCCTAGTAGACTTTCTCCAGTATAGATTTGAATCCCTGAAGGATCAAAATTTGTAAACCACATTTGAAATATGGTTCAAAAGTCAGTTCAAATTATTTTTGGAGTAAGTAATAAAGATGCCAAATAATGGAGGTGAGTGTTCTTGAAGAAACACTTAAGGGCGCTCTTGAAGAGACCAATGACATGATTGTCAAATTACCCAGAAGTGGTTTAGGTACCTAAAACATGATAATTAAAGAGATCTCAATAAATCATGTCTAGAACTGACAAGAAATAATCATCGATGATAAATTTGTAAATAATAAAGCGCTTATATTTATAAATAGATTAAGAATCTTGAATTAGGGAAAAACATGACTGGCCATCATGAATCCTTTAATAGTAGAGAAATATGGACATGTAGTCTGCAAAGTACTGAAAGTACTTGAAATGCTTAATATACCCTGAAGGTATAAATGTGGTTTAAAATCATATTAAATAATGAAAGTATACAAATTCCTGAAGAATATAAATAACTTTCATTGTTATAAAGAATGCAAAGAACAATGAGAGTAGATTTCAACCTACTTTTAAGTATTGTTGTAATGAATCTTGATATAATTCATGATGAGTAGATTACTTCCTATTTTTAAGTATCGTTGTAATGAAACTCTTAATATCCATTGAAGTGATAGTTGCGATATGCAAATACTTATTAAAGTATACAAATTTCTGAAGAATATATATAAATTTTGTAGTTATAAAGAATGAAAAAGACATGAAGTGTAGATTACAAATCTCTTCTAAGTATTGTTGTAATGAAAATCTTGATACATCAAGATGAGTAGATTACTTCCTGCTTTCTAGTAATTTTGTAATGAAATTTTTAATATTCATGAAAGATGTATAGTTGCAATGCGCATAACTAATCTGAAGCACAAAAATGAAAGCACATGAAGTGTTTTTCATAAAAGTAGCATGTAAATGCATAAAATGCAAACCATATTTGAAGAAAAAATCTTAGAAAATTTGATTGTATCGAAGGAAACTATTAATAAATTGTATTATTAATGAGATACATATTTATGGATCCAGAAGTATCTATAACCAATTTAAGTTATCGAAAGACGAATACGAATTCAGAGGAAACTTTAAATCAGAGGGAGCACCCATAATTATTTTATAATGCACTCTTTTTCCTTAACTAAGATTTTTCCCACTGGGTTTTTATTAGTAAGGTTTTAATGAGGCATTATCTTGATCCAGAAGTATCAACTCCCTAGTAACATTTGAAATAAACTATAATGTACTCTTTTTCCTTATTTAAGATTTTTTCCACTGGGTTTTTCTTATTAAGGTTTTAATAAGGCATTATCTTGATCTAGAAGAATCAAACGTCTTTTCAAGAAATAACATCTCAAATATGTTATTTAAGTTAAATTATATTTTTATCCTTGACTAAGGTTTTTCCCATCGGGTTTTCCTTTGTAAGGTTTTTATTGACGTATTAAATTGATCCAGAAGTATCAAACTCTATCTGATGCAATAAATTATTGAAATATGACGTACTATATTGTACTCTTTTTCCTTCACTAAGATTTTCCCCATAGAGTTTTACTTAGTAAGGTTTTTAATGAGGCATTAGTTTGATCCAGAAGTATCAAGCTTTATTTAAAAAAAAATAAGAAAATAAAATATGTCATTGTACTCTTTTTCCTTCAATATGATTTTTCCCATTGGGTTTTTCTTAGTAAGGTTTTAATAAGGCATTATTTTGATCCCGAAGTATCAAACTAGAAGGAATATCATTTTTAGTATGATATTTATGATTTCACAAGTTGCACTCTTTTCCTATTTCAAGGTTTTTCCCATTGGGTTTTCCTTATAGAGGTTTTTAATGAGGCAACAAACAATATCTATATTCAAGTTATCTATAGAGGTTTTTAATGAGGCAACAAACAAGTTTCGAAATGGAAAATTTCAAGTTATCGGAGCATTCAAGATTTTGAAGACGCATATTCAAGGGGGAGTGTTACAATATATATAAATCATAAAATAAATATGCTTTTATGTTCTTTTGTTTAGTCCCACATCGTGGAATAGGTTAAATCCTTTGCCCTGAAGCCTTTATATAAAGGTGGACATGTAATGTAAATGCATGTCTAATTCTCAAGAATGAATAATATAACTTTTGCCTCTCTCTAACGGCTTCCACTTTCTTCATTTTATAACAATATATATATATATATATATGTATATCAATATATATACACGTATGTACATACCTATATATATACACATACATATATTTTATATGCACACGCGCGCGCACACACATGTGTGTGTCTATGTCTGTGTATGCAAGAGTAATAATGTATAATAATGAAACAAATAGTAATATGGTTAAACTAGGTGGAAAACATTACATAGTAAGTAATACAAAAGGAAATGGAATGAAATGAAGAATGAATCAATACTACAACACAAATAAATCTAAATAAAATCATGTCAGTTAAGCAAAGTGCTAAAAGGCATATCAAGGACGAAAACACTTTAATTCAAAGCTGGTTTCATATTAGAAGTATAATATCAAACGTGTCATTAGAAAAAACATCTAGAAAAACTATACTTAGAGCATTATTATCTTACCTATTTTTAAGACTGATTTTTTCCATTAAAAAACCAATACAATTTTTTTTTTTAAAAAAAACTCTTTAAAACCAACATTTTTATTTAATTTATAACTAGGATTCGGAATCCTACTAAAACTAAATGAAGCAATTGTATGTATCAAAATTTTCCAAAGAAATATTAATATAATTAGAATCTCATCGGTTTCCTTTAAACTGAATATACCAACATGTGATAGTGAGAATAATATATAATAAAACTTATTATTACCAACCAAAATAAGACCTAAACTATTCCAATAAAAATTACAATTAAAATATTATTAGGTACATTAAAATAAAAAATATTAAGGATATTTAAAAAAATGACATTGGTATATGACAGTCGTGACAAATGCACACTGGTTCCAATAACATATTACAAAAAAATACATTTTCTACCAATAATCACATTCCTCTTTTTTTGGTAATTCAACGGTATTTAGTTTTAACCACATATAAAGCTTAGACTTATGCGACACATTTTCCAAATTCTTCTTGTTAAGCATTTTCTTAAGAAAATAAATTCAAAAAATTTGTTTAATGAACAGTTATTGGTTCACATAAATATTATAAAAATTGATCTTTTATAGAGATAAATTAATTTGTTATTTTTCTACTAAAAAAAGCTGATATTCAACATTCTTAGATAAAGTAAATTATCAATATTTATAAAAGGATAAGTCTTTTTACTTTAAACATAAAGATATAATAACCCGTCAAATAATTTATTTTCTATGTTTTGCATTTTACCGTTTTAAATTTGGAGACAAGTAATTATCAAGTTATTTATCTTTTATATTTCAGGTAAATAGGCACAGGGAAGAAGTTGCAAAAAAAATTAGTCTCAGGGACAACAAGTTTGTTTTTTGGTCTGAAGGACACTTTTTAGTGTAAACTGACAATGATAGTTACAATTATCATTCTGTGATTTACACTAAAAAGTGTCCTTCAGCTTAAAAAACAAACTTCTTGTCCCTGTGACTAAATTTTTCTCTAACTTTTTCCTTGAGCCTAAAAACCCCTTTATATTTTATGTTTTACCTTTTATCACTTTAAATACTAAAATATAACAATATCACATATTTTATATTTTATCGTTCACCTTTTGAAATATAAGATAAGTGATTGTTAACTTATTTAAAATTTATTCTTTATGTTGTATCTTTTATCACTTTAAGTATTATAATATAATAATATCATAATTTATTGTGTAACTTATATTTTATCATTAGTTTTTTGACGACCGCACTGCACCTCCAGTACTCAAATAGTTTGTATAATGTCTTATGATAGTACCCAACCAATGTAAGTCAAGGTGGTAAAGTAGCTAAACAATTATAGAACTCGTCATATATCTCATAGCATAAGGTGAAAATATAATAATCAACACAGCTATAAAATAGACGAGACAATATATAGCTGAAATAAATCACAGTATAGTGCAAAGTAGGTTCATTTTAGTTATACATCTCAAGACAAACTTTATATTATTAGAACTGGACTAGCCCGCAGTGGAAGAAATGAGTGAATTTCATTTTTTTTCATTTTGGATCTTTATTTGGCTTATGAAGTCTAATTCATTTAGAACATTTCTAAATTTATTTTAAATAAATCATTATTTATTTAATTTTATAAATAAAGCTTTACTTTACATTACTATGTATTATGCTTGAATATGTGTATCATATACACATATGTGTGTACATGCACGTGGAACATAATAAGTGTGCCTGGCTTGACATGTGTTGAATCATGAGTTTTGATTCATGAAAAGCTTCAACGATGAACGATGAGATTAGACGATCAAAGCGACGAAAAAAGAGAAAGCTATACACACGTGGTGAACTACAAAGGAAACTAGACTTCAAACCCGAGTACGCTATAAAATCTTTATTGTTTGAGTCGTAGTTATAGTTTATAATTGTTAAAATCACTCCTCAAGTAGTTTACACACACTATACAAAAGTTTTAAATATATATATATATACACATGCAAAATAGTGTGCACAAGTGCTCGCTGTGCAAAAAAGCACAGTTCAGTCGACTGGACTGAATTCACCAGTTGACTGAATCTGTGTTCTTTGCACAGACATGCACAGCACTTTGAATATTCAGTCAGCTGGATATTTTGACTAGTCGACTGACCGTACACAACTGCCATATTTCCTGAAGGGTTGCTTCTCTTTGCAAAGTATAACGATCCAATTCGAAGAGTTGCGGATGCAACTCTTGATTGAAACTCTTCATGAACAGTAGCAACCTTATATACTATATATATAAATCTAAATGCATGATTTTAATAATCTAATCTACTTCAATCTATTCTATTCTCTGGTCTATACTTTTTGACTATATTTCTGCATTCTAAAAGCTTCCTAATCAAAGATATATTGCTTGAATCTCAGAGTTGATTATTATATACTTCGATTCAAGCAATATCTTCCTTTCTAATCTTCACACACACAATATATACTCGAGGATTTGATTATAGGAAGGGTATACTATTAAAGACAAATCAGTATTATCAAGAATACAAAGCGTCAACAACTTTATCGAAATTGTAGTAGTGCTGTTAGTCTGTATCAGGCGGAAAAGTCCTCTTCGGCTGCTGAGGAGGAAAAATCATGTTCGGCTGCTCAGGTGTTGTATACCTGTTCCTATGGGTAAAGTGACGGGTTATTGAGAGAAATTCCAGAGGGAAGTCTGTGACTGGACGTAGAATGGGAAGTTCGAACCAGTATAAAAACCCCCGGTGTGCGTATTCTTATTTACTTTACGATTATTATCTGTTTCCGCATTTAGATTATAATACATTTCATATTACACGATCCTAAGTATTAGCTATACGACAAACGTACTTTCAATTTGTATCACAGCATGGTCATCTAATAACCGTTACACTGATATATTCTAGTAATATGTAAAATAAGACTAACAACAGTTTTATAGAAGGCCAATCCACTGCACGATCATCACTATTCAATGGCATGAATTACACTTATTGGGTTACACATATGAGAATTTATATGCAAGCAAATGGTTTTGATTCATGGAATAGCACACAATCTGAATATCATATACCCACAACTAAATATTCTACATGGTTAAATACACAAAAATTAGATGCTACTGCAAATGATAAAGCTAGGAATATGTTGTTTTGCGCCTTGGACAAGGAGGAGTTTAATCATGTTAGCGTGTGGAAAATTGCATATGAATTATGGCGAACACTGAAAATAACTCATGAAGGTACTAACTAGGTTAAAGAAAGCAGGATATCTATGCTTAAGAATCAATTTCAAAATTTTAGAATGAAAGAAAATGAGTCCATTAATGATATGTGTTCCAGATTCCAAGATATTTATCATTTATTATTAGGACTAGGAGAAAATTTTTCTGATTTTGATATAGTATCAAAAATCCTAAACTCTTTAATGGATGAATGGGAAAGAAAGGTCTTAGCTTTGAAGAAGCAAACGATCTTTCCACTATGAAACCAGAAGAGTTAATAGGAAATCTAATGTCATATGAAGTGAATTTGCAGGTAAAGAAAGTTCAAGCATAGAATAAGAAGAATCTAGCATTTCAAGCAGAGAAAGATGATTCAGATTCAGGTGAAGATTATAGGGCACTTATTGCAAAAAAATTCAAAAAGTTTTTGAAATTCAAAAGGAATAACAAGTTCGGGTGTAACAAAAGTAACTCCAACAACAATACTTATAGCAATAAACCATCAGCTTCAGTCATGGAATGCTATGAATGTCATAAGAAGGGCCATATGAAGAGAGATTGTCCAGAACGTAAAAAGAACAAATTCAAGAAGGACAAATTCAGAAAGAAAGCTTTTTCAATCACTTGGGACGAATCAAACTCATTAAATAGTGATAGTGACAGCAACAATGACAATGAACAAGCTAATGTATGCTTCATGGCCACAAAATACGATGCAAGTGATTTAAGTTTTGATGATTTAGTAGAAATTAATTCAAAATTAATAGATTTAATAAAACAGATTAAAAAAAGAATAAAGAATTAATAGAAAAACTGAATAGATTAGAATTAGAAGTGAGTATGCTAAAAGATGAGAAGAAAATTCTAGAAGAGGAACTTGAGAATACTCAAGAATCTAACTCCAATTTAACTTCCCAAATATCTATGATTACTTAAGAATTAGAAATTCAAAAAAACAAGAATGATGATCTATCGGTAGAAATTAAAGATTTAAAATCTGGCTATAAAGTTTTAGAATTAGAAAATTCTAGTCTCAAAACAAAATTAGAAAATATTTCTAAAAATATTTCTAATTTTAATAAAGGAAGAGAGAATCTTTCTAAAATTATAGAAAATTCTCAATGTACCTCAAATAAATCAGGACTAGGATATAAAAAATTATTTAAACCAGAATTTGGAAAAGGTTTGAATAACATTAAAAATAGGTTTAAAAAGGATATTAAATCAATAGTTTCTAAGGAAATTAAAACTACAAAAAATATGGATTCCTAAAACAAATAATAATTTAATTAGGAATAAATATACTAAATCATTCATGGAAATTGTTCATTATAATGATAATTATATTATTAAGGGGAACTCTGAACCCTATTGGGTTTGGCTTCCTAAGATTTAACCCTTAAGACCCTAACGGAGGAAGTGGGTACCAATATTATTCTTTATTTTTTGTAGGTACCACTTAAAAAGAGAGGAAAATGGATATTGGACAGCGGCTGCTCTAAACACATGACTGACAATAAATATATGCTAACCAATATTATCTACTCGAATGGAGGATCAGTCATATTTGGAGATAACTCCAAAGGCTATGTCATCGGCAAAGGCGATGTCAGTAGCAACGGTACCTCTAATTTACCTCTCATTACTGAATTTTTATTAATTAAAAATTTAAAACATAATTGACTAAGTATAAGTCAATTATGCGATAAAGGTTTTAATATATCGTTATCAGAAAATAAATGCAATATTACTAATAAAAATCAAGAGTTAATCTTTGAAGGTATACGAGATAGAAATATTTATATTTTAAATATGAATATAAATAATAACTCTAATAACTCTAATATGTGTCTGGTAGCAGAAGAAAATGATTCTTGGCTATGGCACAAACGATTTTATCATATAAATATTAAAACTATGAATAAATTAGCCAAAAATAAACTAATAAATGGTTTACTAATATAAAATTCAAAATTGACAACATTTGTGATGCATGTCAATTAGAAAAATTAAAAAAAAAATCATCCTTTAAATCTAAGAAAGTAATATCTACAGAACAACCACTTGAACTATTAAATATGGATCTTTTTGGACCTACTTAGATTCAATCGATCAATCATAATAGATATGTGTTTGTTATTGTAGATGATTTTTCTAGATATACATGGACTATATTCATGAAAAATAAAAGTGATACTTTCGAAAAATTTAAAATATTTGTCAAAAGAATTGAAAATGTTAAATATTTAAAAAATAAAAATATTAGAAGTGATCATGGAGGAGAATTCGAAAATGAAGCTTTTGAACATTTATCTAATAAGAAAGGAAATTAATCACAAATTTTCTTTTCCTAGAACACCACAACAAAATGGAGTTGTATAAAGGAAAAATAGAACATTACAAGAATGTGCAAGAACTTTATTAAATGGAACCACTTCAGACGCTGTAGCAACTACTTGTTATATTTTGAATCGTGTTTCTATACGACCATTAACTAAAAAACTCCATATGAACTAATAAATGGAAGAAAACCAAATATTTCATATTTTAAGGTTTTTGGTTCAAAATGTTTTATTTCAAACACTAAAGATCAACTTGGTAAATTTGATCCAAAATCCGATGAAGGAATATTTATAGGTAATCTAAAACGAAGTAAAGTTTATTGAATTTTGAATAAACGAACTAAAATTATTGTAGAAACTCTTCATGTTTTTTTGATGAAAACTTTATAAGCAAAAATAAAGTTACTAATGAAAATATAAATAATATCAAAAATCACTTGGATGATGATGATATTATTCAAAAAGTTAATGATAATAATAATAATAATAATATTAGAGAAGATAAAAAAATTATTCATAATGAAGAAAATATAAAATCTCCACCTAAAATTTTACGGGATCACCTTGTTCAAATATAATTGGAGAAGTAAATTTAAACATTAGAACTAGACACCAACTAAATCAAATGGGTCATATAGCATTTCTGTCTACTATAGAACCTAAAAATATAAAAGAAGGATGACTATTGAATTCTTGATATGGAAAAGAACTAAATCAATTCGAAAGAAATGAAGTTTGGGAACTTGTTCCTAGACCAAGTGATCAATCAGTCATTGGTAATAAATGGGTGTTTAAAAATAAAGCCAATGAATTAGGTAATATAACTAGAAATAAAGCTAGATTAGTAGCGCAAGGATATAATCAAGAAGAAGGTATTGATTATGAAGAAACCTTTGCTTCAATTGCTAGATTAGAAGTCATACGCATTTTATTAACCTTCGCGTATTTTTACAACTTTAAATTATTTCAAATGGACGTAAAAAAAGTGCTTTTCTAAATGGATATATTAAAGAAAATGTTTATGTTGAACAACTACCTCTTTTCATTCACGAAATTTTTTCAAATCATGTCTATAAACTTAAGAAAGCTTTATATGGTTTAAAACAAGCACCATGTGCTTGGTGCGATCGTCTTACGAAATATTTAATAGACTCTGGTTTTGAAATTGGAAAGGTTGGTCAAACTTTATTTATCAAAAAGACTAAAGTGATGTTTTAATTATTCAAATATATGTAGATGTTATTATTTTTGGGTCAACTAATGAAAAATTATGTCAGGAATTTTCAACTATAATGACTAATGAATTTGAAATGTCACATATGCGAGAATTATCATATTTTCTTGGGTTACAAATAAAACAATTAGAAAATGAAATTTTTATTAATCAAGAAAAATATTGTAATAATCTAAATAAACAATTTGGTATGGAAAACACTGTAGCCAAACCAACTCCGATGAGTACAACAATACATCTCGATAAAGATGAAGAAGGCAAAAGTGTCGACCAAAAACTATATCATAGTATGATTGGATCATTACTATACTTAACTGCTAGTAGACCTGATATAATGCTGAGTTTTTATTTATGTGCTCAATTTCAAGCAGATCCTAAAGAATCACATATGCGATCAGTAAAATGCATTATTCGTTAATTAAGCAAAACCAAAGATTTTAGACTATTTTATCTGAATGTCCTTTCGAATTAGTATCATATAGTGATTTTGATTTTGTAGGAAGTCGGATGGATAGAAAGAGTACGAGTGGGACGTTTCATATTGTTGGACGTTCCTTAGTCTCTTAGTTTAGCAAGAAACAAAACTGTGTTTCCTTATCGACGTGTGAAGCAGAATATATATCTACTGCTTTAGCTTGTGCTCAAGTCGTCTATATGCAATAAACACTAAAAATATTTCCATTTAATATACTATGATAATATTAGTGCAATAAATCTTTCTAAAAGTCCAATAAATCACTCATGAACCAAATATATTGATATACGACATCATTTTCTTCGTGATTGTATTGAAAAGGATTTAGTAAATTTAGAATTTGTAAATTCAGAAAATCAACTAGCTAATATTTTCACTAAACCATTAAATGAAAATATATTTATAAAACTAAGAAGAGAACTTGGAATAATGTCAATAAAAAAGTTATAATAATATTTATTAATAAAAAGGAAAAAACGTGAAATATAAAATATACGATTTCTAAGCATGACGGGATTCGAACTCCATTCATTCCTAAATTTCTAATGTCTATTGCCACTTGGGCTATGGATATTTATTGTCACAACATTTCATCCATTTTTTGTTAATAACAAAATTTTCGAAATTCAAAAATATTGAAGCTGACAAGGATTGAACTATGGTCTCTCTGCTGTAAGTTTCATGTGTCTACCAGTTTGGTAGTTATTGTTTCTTATTCAGTAGTAAAAACCAGCTCATCCTATATTAAATTAGCTCGAAATTCTGTTGACCATACATTTTAAAATCATTTTCCTACCTTAAATCATTAACTTATTTATATATGGTCTAAAATTAATTTCATATTATGACCATAGAAAATACAGGTTTCTACTCCTATATATACATGAATTTTTAAAATGTTGCATACACTTTTCAAATATAATTTAAATACAAGCTTCATATATTTTGTTATCACATCTTAATGATGTCGCATTCTCAAATAACTCACACCTCTCCACGCAATACCTTCCTTAGATAGCTCCGACCATCGATCACCTATTCCAACATCGGAATATAAACCGGTACGTAAATGGAAAAGCTATTATACCAGTTATACACCGAATAATAAGAAGGGAAAACAAGCTATGTTCATCTCGCCATCGACTAAAGAGGAGATCGATAATATTCATCACTACCAACAACAACAAATGGACCTACAACGTGAATTATATTTCGAATAAAAAAGTGACAACAGGACGCTTAAATTTTTTGAAACAAATTGCAGTCAAATTTTGCAACTCTAAACCGATAGACGCATATGAACCATTACCAAAGCCGTGTTCATCGCTCGACCCATCAGCTGGATATCGAAATCCGTAGGATCCTTCTCCAAGATACTCTCTTCGAACCCTAAACTCATGAGATCGCAAATTCAGTCAATCACCAGTGAACACGTCATCAAAGAAGGATGATAAGGAGAAATCTAAGACTCCAAAGAAATCACCTTCAAAATAAATCATATTCGTTGATGATCACTTTGTTTTTGAAATTCTATTATTAATGCATATCTTCGTATAATCATCAATAAATATATAAATATAATTTTCAATTGGTATTTTTTTTAAATCATTGTTATATTATGTTATGAAGTCATCGTATAAAATAAACTTAGTTGCATTGCAATATAAAGCAAGCAAAAGTCACTGATAGAAGTCAGTCGACTGGACCAAAATATCCAGTCGACTGAACTCATTTCCAGAGCAAAAAGCTTCAGGAAAAGGGTTCAATCTGTTGAATATGCGCTTATATGATTTTTGTTTGATGATAATAAACATATATTCATTTATTTAAATGTATTTGATAATATACTATTTTTTTTCACAGATTAAATAAATATTTGCTGAATAAAATAAATAACACAGAATTTGAATTCAAACGAATATTTTATTCAAACAAATATTTATTACAATTTTGAATAGTATACAAATTCAAGCTCTCACTAACACTATACAACTTTGATACAAATTCAATTACATCACTATTTTACATCAGCACCTCACTACATATCACTCACACTCGTATTTACCTTCAACTACATTCAAATTTGAATCCAGCATCTGAGCTATCTGCAAAAATATAAACTAACGCAGTAAAATTGAAAATAAAATATTTTTGCAATATAAAATAAAACGTGAATTTTGAAAATGATATTTGCCTCAGTTATTTGGGTTGTTCGTCATCATTTAAATTTGAATTCATCATACACGAACAACTTGTGACATACACAGTATATTACTGTATATGCCACAAGGCCGTGCACGCCGATATATACACTTGATTGATTTACAGGGACAGGCAAGCACAGGTCAAACCCAAATGAAAAATCGGGTTCAACTCACGTGCAATAACATTGAAAATCACGACACAAGCACAAGGTCAAATCCGAGTTTTGAAACTGGATTCAACACAAGGCGACATGACATGATTGCAACGAAGACCAACATTAAAATGGACTGCAACATGGATATCACAATCAAACTGCAACAAGGCAACTAGGAATGAACAGAACATAACAGCACCAATGCAAGCAAGTCAGTGGCAAAACACAAACTGCAGTGGACAGACCAGAGTGCATCAGTGCCAAGAAACTCAAGTGCACGACTAAACTGACGATGAATACAACTTGAAGCATACAAGCTCAATGAAGATTGCAGCAACAACAGTGAGCACACTCATATGAACAAGTGCACAACAACTTCAACAAAGACTCAAGCTACAGTGCATAATGGTCAAGAGAAGTTCAAAGCAGTAGGGTACATGAAGCAAATGCAACAAAGATGCAAGCTGCAGCATACCAGTGACATGAATGCAGTGTACAACAATGGAACATGACTATCATGGTACAATTCAAAGCTCAAGTAACAAAAGTCAAGTGCAGCAATGAAACAAAATAGTATGACATGAAGCAAATGAATATAGTGAATGAAATGCACAAAGACATAACATCTGTCTCAGGTTAATAAAACAGAAATGCACAGTGGAATGAAGTCAAGTAATGCACATATACTTGAAAGCTACAGCACCAAGTAAACCAAGTTTATATGCAATGCAAAGACCACGGCTACAACAAATGTACATATATGGACAGTGAAAACAGAAGTGCACAACAACAGTAAGGAAATGGACAAATGCAACTGAACCAACTACACAAATATGCTATGCAGTACAGTCAATCAGAGGCATCAACAAAGACAATGCTTGACACCGAGCATGAACAAAATGATGCATGATGAATCAGACCATACAATATGAATCAGAGGCAACAAGACTATATGCAAGCAAAGTCTCTACATGGATGCAGTGATACAAGTCAGAGCAACAATATCAAAGCAATGGTGATGGGCCGAGAGGACCAGTGATATAAGTAAAGATGAGTGCAGATTCGAAGTCGAAAGCAACACCATGTACAACAATGCACTGGAACACATGATGCATATGTCGAGTTCAATGCAACATAGCACCAGGCATCACTATGATACAATTTACAAACCCAAATGACAACTCAATAAATTTTGCAGTGATACAAAACAAGTTCAACAGGCAACAAGCAAAAGTTCACAGAGAAGTCGAAATCATGAAATGTGGCACGGCAATTTTTGAGAAGAACCAACAATATTCAAACAACAGCAGTATGCAAATGCATACATAATAGAGGCAGCAAAGAACAAAGTACATGATCAAGTGGAGCATCTTGTAAACTGAACAACTATGGACAGAGCTCGAGCACAGTTGAAGCTCAAAACATGCAGTAAATCAAGTCAGTAAGGAAAATGCACCAATGGAAGTCACTCAAGCAACATGACCAAGTGTACGACTAAACTAAACATGAATACAACTGTGAAGCTACTGAAGGCACTAGTGATAAACCAAAATGCCATCGGTCAGAGAAGATGACCAGAAGCGAAAGTCACAGTGATAAACGAAAATCAACATCATGTTCAAATGCAGTATCAACCAAAATCAATTCGAAGCCGTGACTCAAAACAAGAAATTCACGGAGCAGTAAATACAAAGCCGTGAATGCCAAGAAATCAAATATATTCGAATTGAACAAGTCAGAAATCATCATGAACATACAAGCGAAAATCAATGGCCAAAATAATCAGTTGACAAATTCAAACATATTTTATACGAACGAGAATATAGGAATTCGATTCCTATTTAAACAATTCATCATCGGCAAATTTTAGCATCGAATTCCAGAAAGCATAAAATCAGAAAAGCACAAGCAAATAATTACATACCGAATCGAAGAAGGAATTCGATCAAAGAAGTAGCCGAAGTGAGCATCAATCAATCAAGGATACACGCAAGAGATCATAGAATCAATCTACATACTATCGGCACTTCAAAAGCCCTAAATCTGGAAAAGGAATGAAGCCCTAAATTTGCAAGAGGAACGGCCACCATTATACACGCAAACGAACGGAGTAAAGCAAAAGGAGACGGGTCAAAATAATAAAAGGGGCCGGCCTATATATTTTAAGGGATTTTAATTATATTAGGGTTATTTATTTTAATTTGTTTTTAACTTCGTATTTACTTTTAAACCGTTTTAATTTTCTAGTCGTGTGACTAGGGTGCAAACTACGGTGTGTAGTTTGGGAATTTGCAACTCGGTAGTTGAGTTGTGGTCAAGGTTTTGAGCATAGAGTTAGATTAGTCAATAGCGGGTATAGCAAGTTTATGTGTGTAAGCGAGGGACTATCTAATTTCTAGTAGAAACCTTGGGGGCAGCACGTAGGCAGGGTTTTGCCGAAGCTGGGTAAATTCTGTGTTGTTCTGTTCTGCATTTTATTATTCTGCTATTTATTTCTGTGCTGGTAGTATTCTGTGATCTGTATTAGTTTATAAGCTTCCGCAATTAATTTTTATAATTAACACTATCACCCTATTCACCCCCCCTCTAGGGTGAAATCGATCCTACACAATCAACTAAACTTTTTAATTCGGTCGAATGAACGACGTACCAGAGAACAAAAAACCCTAGTTTATAAACCATTCACGTTCATTTTCTTTCATAAACTCCTTTAAACTCAAAACATTCAAAACCTTAAAACATCCAAAGCATTCCTATATAAAAAATTCTCCAAATCATTCAACATTATGGCTCCTAGACCTCAGAAAAGACAACGAAGAGCAACCTCAACCTCTCTAGAACCAATTAATACGCAAATTGGTCAATGGCTTTACAATCATGCAGCGGTTGAATGGTGGAACAACCTGAAGGAATCAAGATTTCTAGAAGGATCGTTTGTGGTTTACCCTGACTTCAACGCATATAGAATTCAAGATTTGGCAAGAAGAAGTCATTTGGAATCACTATTAGACCATAATCAGAACAAGATAAAAATTAATCACACTATGGTGAAATTATTTCTTGCTAATCTCAATCTAGATCACAAAACTCCACGGAATAGAGATAATTGTGTTTGGAGTCTAGTTTGTGGACGACGAGTATTTTTCTCTTTAGCAAGAATAGGACATATACTTCACATTCCGGTAGATGGAATACCATTGGAAGACTTGAATTGCGATATCAATATTCGAGACGAGATAAGCCATCGTTTCCTTGAAGATAATATGAGAGAACTGAAATCTACTTTACTACGACCGACAGCAAGAATTTTGCATCGTGCCTTAATGAAAACAATACTTCCAAGAACCGGATCATATGAATTGGTATACCCGGAGAACTATACAGCATTGTACACTATATATGGAAACGTTCAAATAAATTGGCCGAAACTTATTCTTGATGAACTTCTAGTCTTCAATCAAGGGAAACAAAATATAATATATTACGGAGAATACATTGTGAGATTGCTTATGGACCTTCAAGTGCCAATACCCGACTCGGACACTTCAATTGTGAAATATCTTAATAGTCGAACGATAAGCCTCATGAAATTACCCCCAAGACCCCTCCGTATCATGACATTCCAAGATAGGCAAAACCGTTCCCAAGAACATCAAGAAGAAGCAACACCACAAAGACAAAATGATGAAATTCGAACCACTACACCTTCCCGAGGAACACGCGAAGTAATCGATCTTATAGCTCGCAATCAAGTGATATTAGATTCACGTGTCAAACTCCTCAACAAGAAAATTGATAAGAAGTTCAATAAGATAAAGAGCTTCTTTGGCATATTATGGGAAGCTATCTCTTGCACTGCTAGTTCATCTACCTCATCCGAAAAACAACCGACACCAGAATTTACGTGGACAACATCGGATGAGGAAACAGACAGTGATATGGACAAAGATAATGGGAAAAGGCCAATGATTCCCGGAGATGAAAAAGAAGAAGAATCCAATGAATGATAGGGAAAATGGAAGTGAAAATTTGATTTTTTGGGTAAGTTTTCTTTTGGGAAAAACTATGATATGTTTTATGATGTTATGTCTGTGACGTTGTGACCAAACGTTTGTGCTTTTGTGATGTTTGTATTCGTAAAACAATGTCTGTGATGTGATATGTTCGTGAATGTTTGTATGATAATGTTTATGTTCATATTTATAATGATTCACAATGTCCGATTCTATAAATATTCGTCAGTACTCTGTGATTATTGAATGAAGTATTCCTTTTTGTCGATGACAAAGAGGGAGAAATTTGTGTACTAACTTTTTATGCAGGAATAGAAAAGTCACCACACATTCAGAGGGAGGAATAAGTTATATATTTCCATATATCCAGAATTGTCAAAATCAGTTGTTATCGATCTAAAAAGGGGAGAATGTTAAATCATGAGTATTGATTCATGACAAGCTTCAACGATCAACAATGAGATTAGACGATCAAAGCGACAAAAAAAGAAAAAGCCATACACACGTGGTGAACTATAAAGGAAACTAGACTTCAAACCTAAGTATGCTATAAAAATCTTTATTATTTGAGTCGTAGTTATTGTTTATAATTGTTAAAATCACTCCTTAAGTAGTTTACACACACTAAATTTTTAAATACACACACACACACACACAAAATAGTGTGCACAAGTGCTCATTGTGCAAAAAAGCACAGTTCAGTTGACTGGACTGAATTCACCAGTCGACTGAATCTGTGTTCTTTGCATAGACATGCACACGTGCACACCACTTTGAATATTCAGTCAACTAAATATTTTTGACCAGTCGACTGACCATACGCAACTGCCATATTTCCTGAAGGGTTGCTTCTCTTTACGAAGTGTAACGATCCAATTCATAGAATTACGGATGCAACTCTTGATTGAAACTCTTCGTGAACAGTAGCAACCTTATATATTATAGCATATATAGATCTAAATGCATGGTTTTAATAATCCAATCTATTTCAATCTATTCTATTCTCTGATCTATATTTCTTGACTATATTTCTGCATTCTAAAATCTTTCCAATCAAAGATATACTGCTTGAATCTCAGAGTTAATTATTATATACTTCGATTCAAAGCAATATCTTCCTTTCTAATCTTCACATACACAGTATATACTTGAGGATTTGATCATAGGAAAGGTGTACTATCAAAGACAAATCAATGTTATCAAGAATACAAAGCGTCAACAACTTTATCAAAATTGTAGAAGTCCTGTTAGTTTGTATCAAGCGGAAAAGTTCTCTTCGGTTGCTGAGGCTGAAAAATCTTGTTCGACTTCTCAGGTGTTGTATACTGAAAGTGTGTAGGATCGTGCAATATGGATATAATAATGCAGAGTATAGTATTGTAGTAAATAGTGCTAAATATAAAAGCGGTAATATAATAAAAATAACACTAGAGATTTTATACTGGTTCGGAGCACCGTCCTACGTCCAGTCCCAGACTCTTTCTGGAATTTCACTAAAACAACAATCCCCACTTAAGCCGGAGGAACATGTATACACAGTCTGAGCAGCAGAACAGACACCTGAGCAGCAGAACAGGATTTTCGCCTCAGCAGCAGAAGATGACTTCACTAATACAAAAGTATATCTGACACTGTGTGTTCTTGATAATACTAATTTATCTCTGATAGTACAAACCTCCTATAATCAAATCCTCAAGTATATGAAGTGTATGTGAAGATATAAAGAGAAGGTAATGCTAAGAATCGAAGATTATGAAGGTTTATTTGTTGATTCAAAGTAGTAAAAATGTTTGTTCGCCGTTTGAATGCAAATATTAAAGCACAAGAAGAATATTAGAGAGTTAGAATGAAAATCGATGAATATGAAGTGTTTGGGAACATGTATTTATAGTAGATAGAGAGTTACTGCCATTGGTGAAGGGTTCTCACCAGAAAGAGCATCCATTTCCGCTCATAGAAAGAACACAACCTTTCGCAGAATGAAGATGTCTTTTCAAAATATGACAGTTGGGTTCAGGTCAATCGAATGGTCGAAAATGGTCGGTTGACTGAATAGTGAAGACATGTAAAAAAAAATTATGCACAAATATGTTAAAATGCACAGATTCAGTCGAACGACTGACTGTATTCAGTCGACCGACTGACTGTATTCAGTTGACTGAATTCTGTTGTTAAGTAAAAATTGCAGTAGCTCGTTTCGTAAGAGTACTTGCCTTCCAAACTAGTGATTCGGGTTCGAGCCCAACTCCATGCATTTTTTGAAAACTTGATTTTGATTAAAATATGCATGCAAGTTATGATGATTCTTGAGGAAAGATTTTAACAAAGCACTTAACTAGACTCTATATACATATTTGATGACTCTTGTAAAAATATATAACTATATGAACTGTACTTTGAGTCGTTGAGTCCAGATGTTGTCATAGTCGTAGATTCGTGAATTATTGTGTCTTGTCAGCAATCAAAACCTATGATTCAACATATACCTATTCCTTCGGGTTAAGTGAGGGGTTATTGAGAAATTCCAGAGGGAAGTCTGGGAATGGACGTAGAACAGGAAGTTCAAACCAATATAAAAAATCTTGGTGTGCTTATTCTTATTTACTTCACTATTATTATCTATTTCCGCATTTAGATTATAATACATTCCATATTACACGATCCTAAGTATTAGCTATACAACATACGTACTTTCAACATGTACGTGTATAGGCATTAGAATTTACACTGCAATGAATATGTTAGCCCATCTAGTACTCTATTGTTGTCTAAATGAATATATATGTGTACATCAAATGTTATATACATATATATACATATACATATACATATATATGTGTGTGTGTGTGTGTGTGAAATATAATCACATACACACAAATATGTGGACATAACAATTGTAATAATTTATTTAAAGTATTTAGAATGTATTTGTACAAATGCTCTTTTACATTAAATAACAAAATCATTTAGTAATTAATATAAAATAAGTAAATAAAATTGTTAGACCTGCCGTTGCAAACTTAAGAATAATTTTTTTAATTTAATTATAAACATTTATAAATGTACAAACATGTGCATATATATATATATATGTGTATGTATGTATGTATTTTTTTAGTTAATAAATGCGGACTTTAAGCTCAAGGCACAAACAAGTTTTTTTTTTTTGGATTTATAAACTGATTTTAACTAAACAATTATAAAGTAACTTAGAAATCGACTTAAATTAATTATTAATATTATTCAAAAATCAGAGTTTACAAAACGCTACAAAAACTACACAAATGGCGATAAGCAGATATCCAAAGTGGAAGCAGCATAGCAAAGTCTTATGGCAAGTGTCTAACCTGAAACAACTCGGTCTTACCCAAGTATATAAAAATACGCGGGTCAGTCTAGCTTAAACAACTAATTAGCATAAGATAAAAGTAATAAAGCGATAAAAGGGTAATGATTCTTCTAGAATGAGAAGAAGTAACACTAATGATATGTCAATAGTTCAAGTGAAGTAATTTCACCAAAATATATCCTCGAAAGAGGTAAACTCAACTAAGCACAACAATTGCCTCATATCGTCGGCATAGCACAAGAGCCAATATAATGGTTTTCATAAACCATAACTCCTAAATAGGAGATAACAAAACTCAATATTCGCCAAAAACGGCAATCACAAATATTACCAAAATAGAGAAATCCCAAATCTCAAAATACGCCAAAATAATGGCAACCACACAAATATCTCCTAAAAAGGAGATTATAAATCTCAAAATAACGCCAAAAGATTGGCAATCACAAATCTCAGTATATATAACTCGATATGAGCTTAAACTCCAAAAATGTAATCGCCGCATAGTAATGTCCCAAATGGCCAAACAATCTCGAAATGGCGATGCATTTGGAACATCACAAATAAATCGATGAAATCATCACAAAAGATAGCATGTGATCATATAATGGTTGAAGCCCACCAAGTACCATCTTTCAAAATAAGGCGCCACGTCTCAAATGGACAAACATCCCGGAGGACAACATCTCGAAGGACAAAACATCCTGAAGGACAAATACGTCTCAGTGGACAAAACATCCCGAAGGACAACGTCCCGAAGGACAAATGGCTTGAAGGTCCAGCACTTGCAATAACTCGTGAATGTGTCACAAACTCGCAGATAGGAACCCAAAAAGTAATAACAATGTGTTCCATACCACACATTCTCACTTATCGGTTCACTAACTTCTAGCCAATGCCACATTAGAAAACAAAATCATTAAAATTGCTCGAATGGAAAAGCCCGGAATTAACAGAAAAAGTAAATGCATGTGTCCCATACCACATATTTTACTAAATCATTTAATTCACTTTCTCGTGCGCTCAAAGAGTGAAAAAACATGTATATTATATAGAAAATAATTTGTTTGATAAAACTTGTTTTTAAAACAATTTTCTGAAATCATTTGGAAAACCAACTTTTGAAATCTCTCTTTATTATAGCGAATATATAATTTCATTAGCTTTAAAATAACTTATAAATATTATAAAATATTTATTTCAAAGCCTATTTATTTTAAAATCATTTCAAAATTGTTTAGAAAATCCATGCTCAAAAATAGGGAAAATCATTGAAATTTTCAAAGAAAACGACATTTGAAATCATCTTAAAAACGATTCAATTTGAATTAAAAATTCGCTAAAATTTTGACTTGCCTATTGATAAGCTTCATGGCCATGATAACATCTCAAAAATTATCACGAAATCAAGTCGAGAATGCCACTGGAATGTTGCAAATTGATCAAAACAAAACAAAGGAAGCAAAAGAAGTGACCTGGGCAACTTTCAAATGCCTAAGTCGACCCATAGGTCGACCCTAGGGTCGACTTGTAGCACGCAAAAGCTACTGGCAGTTTCTGTCTTGTTTCAACTAGTTTTTGCATAAGAATTTCAAACAGTTCCCGATCAAATTAGACTAATAAAATTGACCTACAGAAACTACAACATAAAGGCTACAATCCGGAAAAATTCCGGCAGCATTTCGAGGTAAGAATAAGAAGATATGATCACACAAAGAAGCAACCCAAATCAAGTATATACTATAAATTATAAATCAACGAAAACATTTGTAGTAAGCTAATTTTTGCACAGATATTGGCTAGATAAACCTTGTTTCAACTAGAGTTCATGAGTTTGCAACTCATCTTAGCAATTTGCAGATTAAACTTGAGCAAACTCGAAGAAATTTAAAAGATTTTGGCTTGAAATAGCTTCAGCAACCTGAGAAACAATAGTACAGACGCATGTAGAAAGAAAAATTCACATTACAAACAATCAAAAATCTCAAACTCGAGAATTGA
Organism: Allium cepa; assembly: GCA_030765085.1. NCBI lineage: Eukaryota > Viridiplantae > Streptophyta > Magnoliopsida > Asparagales > Amaryllidaceae > Allium > Allium cepa. Next base: position 692,567,463 of record CM060935.1, on the reverse strand, counting down.
TGAATTAATCTTTTTTTTGGAATTGATTACCTGAATTTGGTGCCTCAATTTGATAAAAATTCAGCAAAGCAATGGATTAATTGGACATTTAGAGTTTAGGTTTTTGAAAGAGGAAAGTTTCTGGTTTTCTTCTCTTTTGTTTTACAATAAACAAAATGTACGTACAGGTTAAGGAAGAGAAGCTTTTCTCTTTTCTAGTTAGAGTAGTAACGAGCTTAGACCCAATTAAGAAAGAAATTAGTTTATAATCCAATTAACACTTAAAAACACTAAAAACTCTAATATTAACACAATTACAACTTATTTTTGAATGATTTCAACACTATAAAAATCAAACAAACATGTTTTAATGTTCAAAAATATATTTACAACAAATAAGAAGTAATTTTAGCCTTAAAAATTATTTTCATTATTAAAAACTCTTATTTTTAATTAAATACACAACTTACACTAAAACTTACATAAAAACTCTATTTTTAACACCAAAAATTACATAAAAATAATTTTCTTATATAACTAAATAAAACAAACTATACCAACATCATTTTTTACATCCAAACATTGTTTTAAAACAAAATTTCACCTTTTTATTTTCAATACTTATCATTTAAAATTTTAGCACTTCATTATAATTTGCAAAACTCAACATTTGGCAACAATCTGCAAAATTATTGCATTTTACCAAATTAAAACCATGAAACGTTCATTTTTATGACAAAAACCAAAATGAAGTTTTTAAAACCTTATTTCAACATTTTATACAAAAAATCCATTGTTTATTAAAATAAACAATTTCAACAGATTATATCTTCAATTTATTTTATTTCTCTATCATTAAATTATAGCCACCGTTATAATTTAATTTTATATGTAATCACCAAAACCAGGGTTGTTACAAACTCTCCCTTATAAAAATTGCATCCTCGCAATTTCTAGAGAAGAGCAGTATTCAACACGATTTATTTCATCGAGCAAAAGAAATTGATAGCTAGAGTTTAAAATTCTCACCTTCAAAACGAGAAGATAGAAAGCTAGGATAAGATTGCTCGATAAATTCTCTGGTTTCCCAAGTGCAATCATTGGGATTAGCGGACCATTGAATCTTCACGAGCGATACATCCTTATTTCGAAGGCATTTCACCTTCGAAGCAAGTACACGAAGGGGATGTTGGTCAATAGATAGATCAGGTGAGATCTGAAGCTCTTGAAGACAAGGTGAATCAATGATGGAATCTGAATCACGAAGACAATTGCGAAGCTGAGAGATGTGAAACACGGCATGAAAACTAGATACATACAATAGAACTAGGAATACCGTGAAGTCTCACAATCTCCTTAGTATATAGCTTGGCTAGATGAGAAGATGTCCTATTAGATTTTATAGGAATGAAATGAGCGGACTTAGTTAGGCGATCCATAATAACCCAAACACTGCTATGGCCCGATCTCAAACGAGGTAGGCCATCAATGGAATCCATAGAGATTTGACCCCATTTCCATAACGGGACCTCAAGAGGCTGAAGGAGACCACTAGACGTTGATGATTGGCTTTATTGAGTTGACAAGTCATGCAATTACTCACATAACTTGCAATATCACGCTTCATGCCTTCCCAATAATATAAGCCTCTCATGTCGGCATACATCTTGCTCCTGCCGGGATGAATAGAATACTTAGAATGGTGACAATCATCAAAAATGTCCCGCCTAAGATCAGAATCACCAGGCATGACCAAACGGTTCTTTTTACGAAGACAACCATGAGTATCAAAGCTGAAATCCCTTAACTCCTCATCCCGGGATTTAGAATTATATTGCTGAATAAGATGCACAAGGTTTGGAGTTGAGCATCGGCAATACGATCCAATAAGCTGGGACGAGTTTCCAAGATAAATAATTAGATATGAGAATCAGAAGTTGGAGCATGATCACGAATATCACAAAGAGATGGAGTCTCCTAAATATCCCACTCGGCTAACATCATGGAAATAACTGTCGAGTGTTTGTGACTCAGCGCATCAGCAACTCGGTTCCCTTTTCCAGGAGTGTACTGGATATCGAAATCATAAGTGGCAAGGAACTCGAGCCAACGCTGTTACTGCAATTAAGTTCTTTTTGGGTGAACATATATTTCAATGATTTGTTATTGGTATAAAGAATGAAGCGCTAACCTAAAAGATAATAACGCCAAATTTTCAAGGCAAAGACTATGTCGGCTAGCTCTAAGTCGTGGGTGGCATAGCAAACTTCATTTGGATGTAATTTCCTAGAAGCATAGGTAACTACCCGTTCTCTCTGCATAAGCACAACACCAAGGCCATAGCGACTAGCGTCGGTGTTGACAACAAGTTCTTAATTCCCTTTAGGAACCACAAGAATAGGAGCATTAGTGAGAAGCTCCTTCATTTTCTAAAAAGAAGCTTCACACTTATCTGACCAAATAAATCGAACGCCTTTTTTGGTAAGGCTAGTAAGAGAAAGCACGATGCGAGAAAAGTCCTTGATGAACCGACGGTGATAACCTACCAATCCAAGAAAACTACGAATCTCAGGAACATTCTCCGACCTTTTCCAATTCTGAATGGCTTATATCTTCGATGGATTGACAGAAATGCCATTAGAAGATATAACATGACCAAGGAAGTTCACATTATTCTCCCAAAAGTGGCACTTGGAGAATTTGGCTTTAAGTTGATGCTGACGAAGAGTATTCAAAACAATCTTCACATGATGAGCATGATCGACTTTAGATTTAGAGTAGATAATAATATCATCAATGAATACAAGGATGGACTTATCGAGATTTTCCCTGAATACTCGATTCATGAGATCGACGAAATAAGCTGGAGCGTTCGTTAAACCGAACGGCATAACAAGCCACTTATAGGAATCATAACGAGTGTGAAATACGGTAGGAGGAACGCTATTCTCCGCTACTCGTAACTGATGAAAACTGGTGGCAAGGTCAGCTAAGAAAAGACCTTAGCACCACTCAACCGATCAAACTTGTCATCGGTCCTGGGCAATGGATACTTATTGTTAATGGTTAACTCGTTAAGCTTGCGGTAATTGATGCAAAGCCTTAGAGTACCATCAGATTTCTTGACAAGGACGACCACAACACCCCATGGTGAAGAACTGAACTGAATGAATTGCTTGGCTTCAAGCTCCAACAATTGCTTTTTGATTTCCTCATTTTCCTTAGTGGACATCCCCGTGGGAGGACGACTAGTAGGCTAAGCACCAGGCATGAGGTCAATACGGAACTCAATTGCCCGCTTGGGTGGCAAACCCAAAACAGGCTCAGATACATCAGCAAAATCACAAACGATTAGAATTCGAGATACATCATCATCATCTCGAGACTCAAGAGAAAATAATGATGCTTCAAAATCACCATCAACATTCCGAAGAACAATAGATAACTGATCAGTCGAATCAGGATGCCTAAGATATAGGATCCTTTCAAAACATAGGATTCGGGATTGATAACAAGCAAGTGGATCCATCCTCAAAATCATACCAAATCCAAAATAGTGAATAACGTGCAGATTCACATGGAAAGAAAAGCCATATAAAATAATCTCAACATCCTCACATAACATGCTAAGGTTTGCGGATCCCCCGATAGGATTTGCAATCCTCAAAGAAGTAACAAGGTAAGAAACATCCAATGGTATAGTATCAACAAGCTCCTTCGATACGAATGAATGCAAAGCACCTGTATCAAAGATAACTCAAATAAAACGGCCATGAAATAATATAGAACCTATAAAAAATAGAAGGAAAAGTACCTCTGGGTTGAGAAGAACCACCTGAAGCATCCTCCACATTAAGCTTGCCTGACTTAGCATTACTAGGAGCAATGTGACAAAATGAAACCCGATGTCCCTCTTTCTTGCAATAATGACATACAAGAGGCTTGGGACAATCTCGAATCAAATGATTAGAGGAGCTATAATTGAAACACCCCTTGTGACGAGGAGATGCTCCACTGGGCTGAGAGCTAGAACCAACAGACTTCTTCTTCTTGTTATGAGGAAAAGACTTAGACTTCTGAAAAGGAAACTTCTTCTTATTGGGGTTCTTACGAAAGTTAGTCTCATTATTACTATCTCTCTCCTTCTCCACTGCTTCAAGATGAAGTGCCGAGTCAACCAACTCCTCAAATCAAAGCTTAAGCTGAAGCATCAAAGACTTCTTCAAATATTTCTTGAGGCCAGAAACAAACTTGAGATTCTTCTTATAAGATGTGCTAATATGCTCGAAATATTATCTGGACAAGGCCTTGAATGAAGAAACATGCCCAGAAAAAGAAGATTCCCCTTGCTTCAACTCAAGGAAGCGACAGGCTAAGATGGCTTTCGGACTTGGGAACGAACTTAAGTTCGAACCGCTCCCTAAACTGGATCCAGGTAATAGTGGACTCATCAAATTCAGCAATAAGAAGCTCATACCAATCAAGTGCACGCTCTTGCAACTACTCGATGCTATAAGAACTCGGTGATGGTCGGAAAGATCCATGCGAGTAAAGATACGCTCGCATGTACGAAGCCATGCCTGGACCTCAAGAACAGACTCTGAGCCCTTGAAAGGCTTGCCTCCAAGTTAAGAGAAATCACTACACATACGCACAAATGCAGGCTTGCGCAGAGGAGACGAAGGAGTAGGAGCTGGAGGCTGAGTGCTCCTGAATAACTCCATAAACTGATCGGTGGACATATAAACACCATTCGAATGCAAGACACCGAACCGCCTATTATCCAAGCGGCGACCTCTGCCTCTTACAGCCATAAGCTGAAAGTTAAGATAAGATAAGGATTATTCATAGAGTAGTAATCATTAATTCAATTATGGAATATTACGGAACTAAAATGCATTCCTAGACGTATTCCAAACTTATATCTATCCCCAAGGACACGAAAAGATTAAGGACATGATGATTAAGGAATATGCAACACTAATACTGCACTTGGATGTACCGTAATATATGTTATGTTCTGTGTTTATCATATTTTGTTCTAAACTCAGCTCCGATACCAAGCTGTGATGCCCCACCCCGAGACCCACATTAATAAAGAGTATTAATGGGTAATATCATCCGCTAATGCGGAGAATAGGACTGGTTAGGAGCGACCATCCATAGATTTATCTTAAACATCTATTAAATACGTCGATTTGATGCTCTAAATTTTTTCTTTCTCAAGTGGATCGCCATATCAATAAATGCTTAATAGAAACTACAATGGTTAACAGATCTATCAGAATAAAATATAACAAAAATATGTACAACACATCACAAAACAGTAGTCAAACATATATATAGACACACACACACACATATACACAGATGCATTCCAGTACAATACAAAATGATACAACAGAAGTGGTACCAGGACCACACTATCTACATTGAGTCAAAATAATATATACATATCAGAGTTTACAAAATGCTACAAAAACTACACAAATAGCGATAAGCAGATATACAAAGTGGAAGCAGCATAGCAAAGTCCTACGGCAGGTGTCTAACTTGAAACAACTCGGTCTGACCCAAGTATATAAAAATACACGGGTCAGTCTAGCTTAAACAACTCACTAGCATAAGATAAAAGTAATAAAGCGATAAAAGGGTAATGATTCTTCTCGAATGAGAGGAAGTAACATTAATGATATGTCAATAGTTCAAGTGAAGTAATTTCACCAAAATATATCCTCGAAAGAGGTAAACTCAACGATAAAATCAACTAAGCACAACAATTGCCTCATATCATCGGCATAACAAAAGAGCCAATATAATGGTTTTCATAAACCATAACTCCTAAATATGAGATCACAAAACTCAATATTTTCCAAAAATGGCAATCACAAATATTCCCAAAATAGAGAAATCCTAAATCTCAAAATAAGCCAAAATAATGGCAATCACACGTATATCTCCTAAAAAGGAGATTATAAATCTCAAAATAATGCCAAAAGAACGACAATCACAAATCTCAATATATATAACTCGATGTAAGTTCAAACTCCAAAAATGTAATCACCACATAATAATGTCTCTAACGGCTCAAAAGGCCAAATAATCTCGAAATGGCGATACACTTGGAACATCACAAATTTATCAATGAAATCATCAAAAAAGATAGCATGTGCTTATAAAATGGCCGAAGCCCGCCAAGCACTGTCTCTCAAAATAAGGCTCTACGTCTCAAATGGACAAACATCCATGAGGACAACATCTCAAAAGACAAAATATCCCGGAGGACAAATATATCTCAATGGAAAAAACATCCCGAAGGACAAATGGTCCGAAGGTCCAGTACTGGCAATAACTCGTGAATGTGTCACAAACTCTCAGATAGGAACCCGAAAAGTGTTAATAGTGCGTTGCATGCCACATGTTCTCACTTATTGGTTTACTAACTGCTAGCCAATGCCACATTAGAAAACAAAATCATTAAAATCACAAATATTTGCCTCGAACGAACAAGTCCGGAAGTAATCGAAAAAATGCATTTGTCCCATACCACATGTTTTACTAAATTATTTATTCACTTTCTCATAAGCTCGAAGAGTGAAAAACATGTGTTTTATATAGAAAATAATTTGTTTGAGAAAACTTGTTTTTAAAACAATTTTTTGAAATTGTTTGGAAAACCAACTTTTGAAATTTCTCTTTATTATAAAGAATGTATAATTTTAATAACTTTAAAATAATTTATAAATACTAAATATTTATTTTCAAATCCATTTCAAATTAAAAATCATTTTGAAATTGTTTTAGAAAATCCATGCTCGAAAACAAGGAAAATCATCAAAATTTCCCAAGAAACCGACATTCGAAATCATTCAAAAAACGATTCAATTTGAATTACAAATTCCCTAAAATTTTGGCTTGCCTATTGATAGGCTTCATGACCATCGTAACATCTCAAAAATATCACAAAATCAAGTCAAGAAAGCCACTGGAAAGTTGTAAGTTGATCAAAACAAAACACAGGAAGCAAAAGAAGTGACTAGGCAAATTCCAAAGGCCCGGGTCGACCAATGGATGCTTAGGTCGACCCTAGGGTCGATCTGAGCACTTTGACGGTCGACCTGTAGCACGCAAAAGCTACAGGCAGTTTCTGCCTTGTCTCGACTAGTTTTGCACAAGAATTTCAAGCAGTTCCTGATCAAATTAGACTATGAAAATTGACATGCAGAAACTACAACATACAGGCTACAATCCAGGAAAATTCTGACAGCATTTTGAGGTAAGAATAAGAAGATATGATCAGACAAAGAAGCAACCCAAATCAAATATATACTATAAGCTTTAAACAATAGAAACGTTTACAGTAAGCTAATTTTTGCACTGTTTATAGTTAGCAAAGCCTTGTTTCAGCTAGAATCCGTGAGTTTGCAACTCACCTTAGCAATCTGTAGATTAAACTTAAGCAAACCAGAGAAAGTTAAAGGCTTTAGGCTTAGAAGCTTTAGCAACCCGAGAAACAATAGTACAGAGGCATGTAGAAAGAAAAATTCACATTACAAACAATCAAAAATATCAAATTTAGGAACTGATGAATTAATCTTTGTTTTGGAATTGATTACCTGAATTTAGTGCCCCAATTTGATAAAAATTCAGCAAAGAAATGGACTAATTAAAGATTTTGAGTTTAGTTTTTTGATAGAGGAAAGTTTCTGGTCTTCTTCTCTTTTGTTTTACAACAAACAAAATGTACGTACAGGTTGAGGAAGAGAAGCTTTTCTCTTTTCTGGTTAGAGTAGTAATGGGCTTAGACCCAATTAAGAACGGAATTAGTTTATAATTCAATTAACACTCAAAAACACTAAAACTCTAATCCTAACATAACTACAACTTATTTTTGAATGATTTCAACACTATAAAAATCAAACTAACATGTTTTAATGTTCACAAAAATATGTTACAACAAATAAAAAGTTATTTTAGCCTTAAAAATTATTTTCATTATTTAAAACTCTTATTCTTAATTAAATACACAATTTACACTAAAATTTACATAAAAACTATATTTTTAACACCAAAAATTACAAAAATAATAATTTTCTTGTATAATTAAATATAAAAAACTATACCAGCATCATTTTTTACATCCAAACATTGTTTTAAAATAAAATTCCACCATTTTATTTACAGTACTTATCATATAAAATTTTAATACTTCATTAAAATTTACAAAACTCAACATTTGGCAATAATATGCAAAATTATTGCATTTTACCAAATTAAAATCATGAAACATTCATCTTTATCACAAACAACCAAAATGAAGTTTTTAAAACCTTATTTCAACATTTTATACATTGAAAAAATTCCATAGTTTGTTAAAATAAACAATTTAAACAAACTATATCTCCAATTTATTCTATTTCTCTATCATTAAGTTAACCATTGTTATAATTTAAATTTACAGGTAATCACCAAAACCTGGGTTGTTACAATCTGTTCCTTTCTTCAATGGCAGAAACCAATTTCAAATTCAAAACCCTAAATCCAATTTAAAAATCAATTTCAAATCGTTGGAAAGCTCTCGACGAGGCAATCCACTGTAGTGGTTCGTTTTACAATTGGGTTCATCATTTGGCCAGAAATTAAGGATGAACCTCAGCCGTCCATATTAGTGTTTGAGCTTGGACAGTGGATCTTCGTCCTGTGAGCGATCCGAAGGCACTTCTTCGAAGAGCGCGTCGACGGGAGTAGATCTGTACGACTACTTTAAGTTAGAGGTCATTAGAATCGCCTCGAACGACGTGCTTTAGGTGGTGGCAATGCAGCTATTTTGACGAGTTTCAGGTAGCCGCGAGTGCAAGGTGGGGTCGCCTCGGTGTGGGTGTGTCAACGGTGGTGTTGGATCGAGGAGTAGCTGGCTATGGGAGGCGGTGTTGCAAGTTATAGGGTAGCGCCTGCAAATCGAGACAATCGTGTTTTACTGTAGTTTATTGCTAAGGTTTCTTCACGTGAACGAGCGTGATGACGACGACATAGCCGTGTCAGATGGTAAATTCTTCTTTTAAATTTTTTATTTAAGTTTTAATCTTTCAAATGTTCTAACAATCGTATCTTTTCCATACAAACTCGGATTCACGCGCATTTTGTTCCACTGGGATCGTATCGAAATTCCGTACATTATGAAACTAGTATGGACGAATTCTAAGACTATTAAATTTTGGACTATTTTTTTTATTTTAAAAATCAACTTAAAATCAAAGGTGAGTGTTTTAACCCACTCATGAATACTAAATTATATTATGTTAGTTAAATTTAATTTATGATGTGATTAGAAATTGATTGATTGCTATTTGGTTTATATTAAATTGTCATTCCAGTTAAATCTGACTTTTATTGAAATTAATTACTATTTAGTCTAATATTGAAATTCAAACTGCCTGTTAAATACCTATTAATGATAACCAGTAAATTGTTTTTAGTTATTAGTTGATTTGAATGAAGATTGGGATGTATATTCAATTGTTGATATTTGGATGATTGGGTGGATGTAATTGGTTGACATTTTGGATGATTGGATGTCTACTTATGTCTATATCCCTATGGTTGAAATGATACATACCCGAATGATCTTTTAGATTAAGGAAAATCATTATGGGTTGAAATGATAAACCCGAGCGGTTTTCATTGAATTAGAATTTTGATTTTGGATGCTGGTTGAAATGACATATACTCATATAATTTCTTGAACTTGGATTATTTATTGGTATTGAATTATTTGAAAGGTTTAAGTTAATTAAACTTCGGATTTATTTTAATTAAAATGATAAGATTGGTATTTCGAATCATTTGAAATCTTTTAAGTAATTTTATCTACGTTGTACACTTGATAGGAGGTGAAAAATCTTGTAACATCTTTGAAACCATTGCATTAGTATTCCTATTTTACTTATTTTGATTTGACTTACATAAGATCTTTTAGTTCTAACTCGAGTGTTTTGTATTTTCATTACGCTCGGGTCAGTCTTAGCTTTTTAGTATATGGAAGACTATTTTCTAGAGGACGAAGACGAAGATTCAGTATATTGTTATTATTTATTATGATTGTTCCACTCCATCTTGTGTTTCGTTGCATTATTTTTTTAATCCTGCTGCATAATTCCGATTTGAATTGTAAATATCTAATCAAATGTTATTTTGTAAAAAAGCTTCATGAACTGTTTATTTGATTATTATATTTTGTCATTCCGCTGCGAGATTCTTTATTTTTTATTTTTCCTTCCTTTTATTTTATTTTCTTATTTACCCCATTGACAATCCTCCCTTTTGAATGGTTTGATTTAGACATATGTGGTTTATTGCTGATTTAAACCATATAAAAAGGTGCGTCGTTACAGTTGGTATCGGAGCCAGGTTTAGTAATACCTTAGCCTGTTGGGGTTCTCATTAAAGATATGGTTGTAATATCGTAGAATGAGTTTGTCTGAGTGTATATGTATATGAGAGTGCATATTTGTTAGTGTTATAAAATATTTTATATAAGTTTTGAAATGAAATAAATTTTCTTAATATTATATGTTATATATAAAGGACTAAATTTTTTATAACTATTATAGTTATTTGTAATGTGTTCGTTTTATGAAACGATAATATATAAAAAAAATTATCATTTATGGTTGATTTGTAGTATTTGGTCAGTTTATAAACATTGGCTATTATGGTTGATTGAATTTATGAATTAAACATTAGTTTAATAATGGTGTATTATAGGAAATAAGTGAAAAATTATAAGAATACGATTTCTAAGTTTAGTCTTAATAAAGAGAAATTAAACACAAATTTGAGAACTAAACCTCGATGTCTTAGAAATTGGTTTCGTAATGTTTTATAAATAATAGTAGTATTATTCAAAAATGAATAATTAGGATATTTGTTACGAAATTGAGATGTTTTGTTGTGAATTTTGTTGTTTGTTTATTAGTAGTTACAACTATTGAAATAAAGTGGAATATCTAGATATTTTGGATAGTCAAAACTTCTAAATTAATATAAGAGTTAAACTAGTAATTATGTTGAATTATGCAGTTAAATTTGATAACCTTAATTTGAAAGCAAGTGAAACAAGGTATAATTTGTTATATCTATGTTTAGTAAATGAACAGAATTGTTGTATACATGCTTGGGATGTATGTAATAATATACAAATGTGAACTTTAAGCCTTGGAATATTTAAAATTAAAATTGTGATTAGAGAAATGCTGTAATTGTAAACTTAGTTACCAATGTATGAATGTGTAATAAATAAATTTGAAAGTAAATTTGGAATACTAATTGGATAAACAAATATGAATTAAAATGAACTGATTATAAATAATGTCGTGATCTGTAAATTGCTTATGAAATACATGGATGTTGTAAGAAATAGTTATAACCAAAATTGTCAAACTTTAAACTCGAGTAATGCTTTATAAAAGAAGTTAAGCTTTTATAAATTCATTATAAACTTAAGGAAATATATTATGAAACGAATCACAAAGAAGTGTAGTATTAAATGAGAAATATTACATGTGAAATTGAATGTAATTTAAATTGAAGATAAATATAAGCAATGTTATGAGAATGAGTATATTAATGTTTTATATTAAATGGAGAAATTCTATGAAATAAATATTAAAGTATGAAGTTATATTTGTGTTAATAAATAAGATTAATAGTGAATTTAAATTAAAATGTAACTGTAATGAAACAAATTGGAATAAATACATAAGTTGTACGTATATTATTTTATTCGCATAATTAATTTGATCCGGATTTGAGTATGCAAGTTCGAGGTGAATTACACCTTTTCGTGTTAATGTTTTTCACTCGATTCTTGATGGCGAATATTTGATATGGATTTTTGCTTTGATTCTAAAATTCTCTATCATAGTATATGACTATGTATGGAGAATTGGTTTCTAGTCAAGAAACCTTATCGAAGTCCGCATTAGAAAAGTCGAATGAATAATACTAGTTCGAAAGCAAACTTGTGAGATCGAGCAAGCGATCAGATGCGATATTGCGTGATGATGACATATGTACATCTTATGTTCTTGTAATTGATATGCTTAGACGCTAAAATTGAAAGTTGTTGGGTTGGATATACTTTGTAATTTAAGTTGGAATATTTTTAATGCAAAACTACTATTAAATTAAAACCATTTTACAACACTATTTTTATTTTATTTTATTTTATATACAAAACTATTTTTATTTTATTTTATATACAAAACTATTTTTATTTTATTTTATATACAAACTATTTATATACAAAACTATTTTACAAACTATTTTTATTTATTTTATTTTATATACAAAACTATTTTACAAACTATTTTATATACAAAATTATTCTAATTTCAAAACCTTTTAAAAAGCAAGGATGTTCAATCCCATATGGCTCTTCATGCAACGTAATTGATTTGGAAGAGTTTTTGATTCTTATATAAGATGGACTTTATATAAGTATAAGGTGATTTTGAAGACAATTGATTTGGAAAGTATTCGATCTGAAAATGAAATCTTGTATATAATGGAATTTATATAAGTGTGATAGTTAAAGTTATGATTTTGAAAGGGTACTATATATGATATGTTATATTTTGAAGTAAAAGATATGGGGAAGTGCCCTCCGTGAAAAAGTATAGTATGATATGCTTTGACCCAGATAGACTTAGGGAATCTAGAAATGGATTCGACCGATAAGCCCTATTATACTTGGGTGAATTCAGAAATGGATTCGAACCGATATGTTCGGGATTAAAATCATGAGTTCCTCAATTTTTTTTCCAGGGTAGACGATTCTTTAGTTTACCCAATGGAGGCACTTTTGATCCTGGAAACTTTGTTTATGGATCTTTCAAGAAGGAAGTGCATCCATTGTGTAAATCAATGAATCGGCAGTTACCACCACAATAGGGGTCGATGGTCCCTTGTTTACGAAATGGCTACGATATTTTTCTGGAATTCAAAACGTCAAAGGATCTTCCAGAAAGTTTTGTGTCCATTACGTGAACACTGGATTAGCAGCGAGCGACTGCTATCGTAACATCATCATTTGACATCAAATTTTGAGCGGTACTTCTCATACACGTTTTTAAGTATTTTTCACTGGGTGTTGAAACAAGTCTACTAAGTACTTGGACATTTCTAGTCTTACACCTGATCAAAGTACGACAAGAGGCTACAAGAATGAGGATATACTTGTTAAAACATTAAGTTATAAAAGTATTTTGATAAAGTATTATATAAAAGATATTTTGGTCATTTTTTCATTTCTAAATACTTTAAAATGTTTAAAATATTGTTTATTTATGTACAACATGGTTTAATAGTTAACTATTAGTGTTGTAAATTTTATGAGAAATTATTAATTAAATGAAACATATTTGAAGTTAATGATTATTGATTAATTAAAGATGTTTGAAAAGTATTTTAAAATTCAAACGGATAAAATGTATAAATAATGAATTTAAGGTTTTCAATAACTCCTTTTGAATATAAGTAATGACGCAGATAATTATTTTCATATAGTTACATTTATTTATAAAGATGTTATTTTAGATTTTTAAAAATGGTATTTATAAATAAAGAAAGAAATTTTACGGATGAATTTTTTGTAAAATATTAAAGTCTTAAAGATGATCTATTTGAAAATGAAGTTTTCAAATGAATATTTCAAGAAAAATTTATGTAAGTTTCTTTGAATGTATAATTGTATAGATATTAAATGATTTGGGAAATCTATTATAGTAATATGCTTGAAAAATAAATTAGAATTGGTATTTTGAAGTATGGTTTGAAATATTTACTTGATTTCGAAGTACTATTAGTTGTATGAAATATATTTGTTTGATAGGAAGTGAAATTTTATAAATATTGATTGCAAAATAGGATTTATAAATAAAAGGAATTTAATTGGAACTTGGGAACTTAAATTTCGGGGTTGAAATTTTCTCAAATGTGATTATTTGGAATATAATACTAGTATTATTTGGAAGTATTTTGGATAAATTTTCTCAAATGTGATTTGAAAGAAATGTTCTAAAAGAAATATTAAAAGGAAATAAGTTATGCACTCCCCTCTCTGTCATTGTAAAATAATTTTGGTGATGAGTGCACGCATCATCAATGTTCATTTTCGAGTTTCAAAATGGAAAGGCCATTGTAGTAGTTTTACTGCACATTAGTTTTGATAAACAAATGCTAATTTTGTATGCCTAAATATGATTTGATATGTATAAAAGGTATGAGTGTGTGTGTGTGTGTATTATTTCATATGATTTGAAATGAACCCGGCATTTAGTTCTTTAAGTTTCTATAAGTTAAAGATTTCAATTATTGTAATGAATGAAATCTTGACTATATTAATAATTGGAAATTTCTAAAATGAGAAATAAGAAATTTGATACTAAGTGATTAATGAAATATATAAGGAAATGGAAATTTGAAACTTGTAAATCAAAGGATATGAAATTTAGAAGATGTAATCATTGAACATTTTTGTTAACTAGAATGAATAAGATAAACTTGTGTAACATTCAATTATATTCGAAAAGAAATATATAACTTACCAAATGTTTAAAAAGTTGTAATATTAAATAGGAACATATAATGGAATACTATACAAGTAAAACTTAAGTAATGAAAATGTTCAATGGAAATATTTCTATAAATAAGAATTTTGTTGTTACGAGAAATATTATAAACATAAGTTAATATTGTGAAATTCTTGTAATTAAATTTAATAGTAAAAAGTAAATACTGTTTAGGTAAATGATTGTAAACTCAAGAAAATGACTAAAAGGATTTGTTGATGAATATTAATATTAAATGGATATAAAAAATTATAAGTAATTAATACATGTGAAATAAACTGCAATAAAATGTATGTAATACTTAAATAATGAATTCATTGATTATTTTAGATATTGAATGTGAAATAAATTAAGTACATGAAAAGGACATTGTACGAATGAATAGAAATAGATAAAAAGTAAATAATGATATGAAAGGAAACTAATAAGAGTAAACTTGAATATACTTGAAATTTTGGATGCTTTGGCTTATGGATGTTTGGGAAAGGGTACACCTAACTATATAAGGATGTATAAATAATGTACTAAGTTATCTTCAAAGGCTGTTGAGCGTAGGGGATGCTTAGTAGTTCATTTATCACCATTGTACGATTAAAGGTCTCTGAACCTGAACAAACCATTGGTTTTGGTTGTTATGGATATATGATGGATTCATTGGTTGCATATAATGGTTGTATTGTTAGTTTGTATATGTTTTATACTGATTTGCTTTTGTTTCCATTTAAAGCAACTAAATATCTCTTTTGCACATAATTCTCACTATTTTGGATTCTATAAGTGAAATACAGGTTTATGGAAGCAATAGATACTGTTTTTGGTTTCATAAATAAAGCGTTGTTTGCCCGACAAATATGTACATTTTTGGATTACGGTTTTATAGCATATTGTATTATTTTCCCATGGTTTGGGATATTTTATTTTGAAATATGATATATGTGTATATATATATTGATATTACTGTTTTCTGAACCTCTACGTACAAAGGAAACTCTACCGAAAATTTTCGTGAACTTAAGACTTAGAAAATTTTGTGAAAAGTGGAAATATTCTTCCAACTTTAGTAAAAACTTAAATATGAAGATTTGAGTGTTATTAATTAGTATATTTATTTATAATACTTAATTATGTAAAGTGATTGTTTATAAATTGAATATTTGAATAGAATATATTAATTCCTTAATTCCTCATTTTTCCTTTTCGAGGATGAAAAGTTTGAGTGGAGAAGAATGTAATGACCCATATTTTTCGATAATTAAAAATATTAATTAATAAGATTTGAAATATTTATATTGTAAGAACTTAAAATTTATGATTTAATAATAAGAGAAATAGCTACAATGTAACGCTGGTAATGTTAATTTAAGGCAATTGACAACTATTTAATGAAATTTCAATAAGTTGAATTAACATGGAAAGTTTATTTAAAAAGATTATAAATTTATATGTATTAAACAATGATGAAAATTGTTAAAAATTTACTTTGAATTTGAATAGTGAATAAACCAATCTAAAAATAATTATTTGATTAATGTGGAAATAGCTGTTTTGACCATTGTCTTGGATTTCGACGAAACCAGTTTTATCGGATCCGTAACGGTGAATTATTATAGGATTTCAAGTTTCATAACGATCAGACTTGATCGTGCGGGTTTGAAACACGTAGAAATCAATTTATTGAAATCAATTTGAAATAAGCTGATTTTAAAAGCCAACTTCGTCATACAATGGGATTAGGACTTGAAACCCATTCCATTGAGTTTAAAAAATCGAAAACATCTATTTTGATATATGGGATGACCTGCTTTCGTTTCGGAAGCAGAACGGGCTTTTCGGGCCTTTGTTTTTGTTACGAACCAATTCGATATGTTCATTCTTTCTTATCGGGCCTCGTTCATATAAATAGCTTTGTTTCTCAAACCCGAATCAGTCTATTCTATACGTACATCAACTTCTGTCTGTGACGTCCCACCCCGAGATCCATTTTAACAAAGAGTATTACTGGGTAATACTGTCTGCTAATGCGGAGAATATGGCTGGTTAGGAGCAACCATTCATAACTTATCTTAAACATCTATTAAATACGTCAATTTGGTGCTCTAAATTTTTTCTTTCTTAAATGGATCAACATATTCGATAAATGCTTAATACAAGTACAATGGTTAATGGATCTATCAGAACAAAATATAACAATAATATGTACAACACATCACAGATAATCAGTCAAACATATATATACATACACACAAATACATTCCAGTACAATACAAAATGATACAATTCGAAATGTTCATTCTTTCTTATCGGGGCTCGCCCATATAACTAGCTTTGTTTCTCAAACCCCAGCAGTATTTTAGTCTATTCTGTACGTACATCAATTTTTGTCTGTTTCTTTCTTCTATGGCAGAAACCAATTTCAAATTCAAAACCCAAAATCAAATTTCAAATTTCAAACTCTCCAATATAGCAAATTATATATTGTTGGAAAGCTCTCAACGAGCGAAATCCACTACAAATGTTCGTTTTTCAATTCGGTTCATCGTTTGGCTAGAAATTGAGGATGAACATCGACTGTCCATATTTGGTGTAACCCCCCACCTCTATGCTCGCAATAACAAAGAGTATTAAAAGAAATACCGTCTGTTATCACGAAGAATAAGGCTGGATAGGAGCGGCCATCCGTAGTTAGGCCTTACACTAGTATTAGTTACCTCGATAGGAGTGGTATATATTTTTATTTTTCATCTCATATTTATTTACTCCCATCGACATACCCAATTCTAGTATAAAACGAACTACGATGGTTCATAATCGTTTAGGACAATATATATAATAATAACACAGATAATGTAAACGCGGAACACAGATATAACAGAAAGTCTCATATATATATAACTGATGTCAGTTACAATACATATGATACAACTACCACTGTCGACACAGGAAATTACATATACAAGTACATTATCGTATATAATATACATGAGTACATATCTTCCTATACAAATACACTAACTACTATAAATGACAACGACTACTCCAAAAGATATGAAGTGACTTCATAACTCAAGCAGCAACCCAAAGCTAAAAATCTACAACCTGTAAATACTCGGTCTGACCCGAGTATTACATTCAAAAGAAAATAATACACGGGTCAGTCTAATTCAAACTCAGTCATTAATGCACAGAAGCAATAATAATAAAATAACGAATAGACGACAGTACAAGTAAATCTCGTCTATCCGACCCTTTTTAAATAAAGAAATCGGATAACAGTAAATATAACACTTAACAATGTTAAACAACAAATCAGTAGATTCAAATCATCAACAAAGATAAATGAAAAGATCGTCAATGAAGATAATTTAGAAAACTTCAGAATTTCCTAAACGGCAATTAACAACAAAATCCAATTATTGAATAAATAATTAGAAACTCATAGTCTAATTATCAATTAGATAATTAAACAACAACAAAATGATCGAATCAAATCAAATCAAAGATAATTTCAAAATATTGTATCGATAACATGAAACAAATCCAGTAATTGAAATATCAATTTAAAATGTCAACTCGGGTAGGGCTGCAGTACACACACGCATGTACTGCCTCACCACTACAGCCTCTGGAATACACAAAAGATTAATAAATCAAAAGCAAATAGAATATTAATAAAAACAATACCGTGTGGCTGTAGTTCACGCTTGCGTGCACTGCCTTGCCACTATAGTGGTGATGTACCCAAAAGCTCAATAGAAATTCACAAACGAGCACAAGGTCAAACCCAAGGGAAAATCAGGTTCAACTCAAATGCACTAATTTGAAGAACAATGGACAACAGACTGTACATGATGGCAGCAAAACATCAAGACAGTAACCCAAAGAAAACGACAAGGTCAGGTCTGGACAGCATGAATAGATAAGCACATGTATGCAACAGTGTAAAGCAAGACTACTACAGGGTGCAACAGACACAAATGTAGACTGTACATGATCAGAGCAGTGAAACCAAGGCATGGATGTAGACAAAACTACACATGAAGTTTATAGATGGCCAAACCCAATGAAACAGCAACAATGCAATGGACAAAATATATGGAACTGCTCCAAAGGGACGACAACATGTGTACTACAGATTTTGACACTCAAAGATAATCACAATTTTCAACTAAAACTCCAAAGTACAACTGAAATATCCAAGCAGATAGCAAAATGCCATAACAAGTTATACATGTGAAACAGGCTGTAAGCATTACTAGAGCACATATATGACTTGAATGAACAATCTTTATTACCCAAAGTGACAATGCATGCTACAGGGGACCAAGTACAGAGAAACCAGAATACAAGTAGTATCACTGCAACTTGAACCAGACTAGGCAGCTAGCATATATACAACTCAACTTCTCAATTAATACATGGAACACAATGCCAACTGCCTCGCATGGTACAAACAATAACAACCGATATTGATGCAACAGATAAATGATGTAATGCATAACATATATATATATATATATATATATGATTCCAATTACAACCTTAAGTATGTATATATATGAATCAAAGATCAAGCTACATCATAGCATGACCAGGTGAAGCCGCTACATGAAGTAAATGTAAATACCACATAACAGTATGGACAGTGGTCATACCAAGTGCAGTCTCTACGTGAAGCTAATGCAAACACAACCTAGCAGTATGGGCAGTGAGACTACAACCCAGGTCATGGTGAAATGACCGAACCCGATGCAATGAAACAGCCACTACACAATGCAACACACAATAGTGTAGCAGTTCAAAATGATAATTAACAGAGAAGCACCAAAGACCAACAGTAAGTGTCGACCAAGACTTACTCAAATGCAGTGACAAGCACAGCAAGTGTACATGAAGGCCAGAGTGTGTATTAAGCGTGTCTACAAGAACCAATACTAAATGAAGATACATAAGTATGGTGAAGCAACAAAACCATAACAACAAGTGATACTAAGTACCCATATCAAGGTCCAGGCGTATATACTTGAAGCCGAAAACAATGCAAGTGCAGTCTCAAGTGATGCAAGAAGCTAATATACATGAGCACAAATCTACAACAGTTCAATATGCATCAATTCCAAGTCAACGTAGCAGTGTGAACATCACCATGGAAAGGCAATATCACAGACAAATGAGAGTCTCGACATACATGTGAGAAACAACATCAACCAAAAAGAAATCAAATTACAAACTGGATATGAAACAACAACTAAAATGTTTGGTCAGTTAAGGCAATATTGAACAAAGAATTTAAAGTAGCAATTTCAAATCAAACTCAAAACCGTGGTCCTGCCGAGGCCAACCACTATCACGATATCATGCCAAAGTCTCAAAAGCGAAAGTCAATAGCAAGCAACATCGAAATTGGAACAAGACAGTAACCATCTCGAACACCCATAAGAAGATTGAATGGCCGAGCATAGTATTGTCACCAAGCAAAAGTCAACAACATCAGATGACCGAAGTCAACAAAATCTAAATCGAAACAGTGATGCCCAAGAAATACGAATAGTTCAAATCAGCATAGAAACAAAATTGAATATGGTCAAAAGTCGTAAGTCGAACAACATCACATGAATCGTAAGTCGAACAACATCAACATCGTAATATCAAACAGCAAAAGTCGCGAGTTTGAACAAGTCAGAAAACACCAAAGCTCAAAATAGATGTGAGTGATAATAATCACTCTCCTTATCTGAAGCGAATTGATGGAGCCCTGAGTAAAGGAAGTAGACGCCGATCGACAGAGCAAGCACGAAATCATCTTCCACCAAAAGTCGGCATCTTCGATTTGACCAAAACCCTACTTTGAAGATGAGCGAACGAGGAAAATTTGAGGCCGCCATTTAATTCCCTCGTATGTTACTAATTAGGCTTTCGAACGAATTCCAAAAATGAGAAAGAAACGGGTCGAATAAATTTTTATAAGAAGGGAACGGTAATGGATATTATCACAGTGCCATACACATGAACGTGGGCCAATAATATTTTTTAAAGCCCAAACACACTTAACAAATTTTTAAATGAATTTACTACTATTTAAAAATTCTGATAGCAATCTGTTAGCAATTTTTTTTTAATCGTCTAATGACGATAACTAACTGGGGTAAAACCCCAGGTTGTTACATTTGGGTTTGAGATTGGACGGTGGATCTTCATCCTAGGAGCGGTCGGAAGGCACTGCATCAGAGAGGGCGTCGAGGGGAGTAGATCTGTACGGCAACATTAGGTTAGAGGTCATCGAAATCGCCTCGAATGGCGTGCTTTAGGTGGCGGTAGCGCAGCTATTTTGACATGTTTCAAGTAGCCCGACTGCAAGGTGGGGTCCTCTCGGTGTGGGAGTGTCAACGACGGTGTTGGATTGACGATTAGCTGGTTGTAGGTAGCAGCGTCGCGAGTTATTGGGTAGCGGGTGCAAATCGAGACGATCACATTTCACTGTAGTGTGTTGCTAGGGCTTCTTCATGTGAACGAACGTGGTGATGATGACATGGCCGTGTAAGATGGTAAATTCTTCTTTTAATTTTTTTAATTTAAATTTTAATCTTTCAAATGTTCTAACTATCACATTTTTTCATAAAAGCTCGGATTCACGCATGGTTTGTTCCACTGGGATCGTATCGAAACTTCGGACATTAAGAAACTGGTTTGGACAAATTCTGAGATTGTTAAATTTTGGGCTATTTTTTGGATTTTAAAATCAACAAAAAATCAAAGATGAGTGTTATAACCCACCCACGAACACTAAATTATCTTATATTAGTTAAATTTAATTTATGATGTGATTAGAAATTGATTGGTTGTTGTTTGGTATATTTTAAATTATCGTTCCAGTTAAATTTAACTTTTATTGAATTTAATTGCAATTTAATATTATATTGAAATTTAAACTGCCAGTTAAATACCTGTTAATAATAACCAGTAAATTGTACTTTGGATTTATTTTAATTAAAATGATTAATATTGGTATTTCGAATCATTTGAAATCTTTTAAATAATTATATCCACGTTATACACTTGATAGGAGGTGGAAAATCATGTAACATCTCTGAAACCATTGCACTAGTATTCCTATTTTACTTATTTTTATTTGACTTACATAAGATCTTTTAGTTCCGACTCGAGTTTTTTTTCCAGTATGCTCTGGTGAGTCTGAGCTTTTCAGTGTATGGAAGACTATTTTCTGGAGGATGAAGACGAAGACTTAGTATATTATTATTATTATTTATTATGATTATTCCACAACATCTTGTGTTCCGCTGCATTATTTGTTTATTCCTGCCGTATAACTCTGATTTGAATTGTAAATGTGTAATCAAATGTTATTTTATAAAAAAACTTCATGAACTCTTTATTTGTTTATTATATTTGTCATTCCACTGCGAGATTTTATTTTTCCTTCATTTTTTGTTATTTTCTTATTTACCCCATTAACAATCCTCCTTTTGAATGGTTTGAATTAGACATGTGTGGTTTATTGTCGATTTAAACTGTCCAGAAAGGTAGGTCGTTACGTATATTCTCAACATTGATAAGGACCTCATGGTTTCTTTTCGATGTGCAAGAATATTTATGATACATTTGAATGCATCATGTTCATTTATGTTTGGTTAATTTTATTTCATCCCACATAATTAGTTCATCTTTGGATTGTATCCAAATCTATTTTACTACCAATAATTTCTAAAAGAACTTCCTTCGCTATAAAGGTGGTATTTCTTAAAAAAATAATTGTTTCTCAAAGCAATGGAATAGTATTCATAAACATTTTATGAATTGCCTTATATATAAAACTCATTTTTAGTTTACAATACTTATGTTTAAAACCTAAATTGGTCACCCGAGGACTATTGTTTCCAAATTTCATTTAGGGCGATTCACAGAAGACACCTCACATATAATTATTACTTATAGTCTTTCGACTTACACAAACTGCCAACTCCTTGGCCTATGATATATTGGGATTTTTTATAAACTCTTATCTTATATGATTTTTTAAACTATTCTTTTGATGAAATTAATTTTAACTTCATGTACTACTCTTGTATACATATGACCTTATAGAAAGAAGTTAACTCAACTTCACTCACCATTAATCATACTTTGTTCTACAAAGTTTGGTTACTTCTTATCTCTATATCATTATGTATTATATGGAGGAGTAGCTTTTGAGATTGAATCTTTATTCATTTTAGGTACGTTCAGAACCCTTTCCAATGTATTCACCTATTCGACCAAATCGAATCAAATTGATTTTCGATTGCATGCTAATTTATTTACTTCCATTTTATGCTTTATGATCTTATTATATATATACTACATGTGTATCACATGTCCATGTAGGTGAAAACTCATCGATGAATATAACAAAGTATGTGTAACCTTTTGGTTATAATAGACTTGTGATTGCATACATCTGTATGTATCAATCCAAAGAGTTCATTAACTCTTATCGTGCTCCCATTAAATGCATGCTTTGCCCTTAATTGTTTGATATATAGTTCACTAGTACCATATGATTCATAATCATGTAATCAAAGAATTATTTCTCCAAACTTTGGTTTAGTCCATAATTTCAAAATAATTGCAAATAAATTTAGAACCTTCTATGTTTTCTGATGCATCTCAAATACCAATGTTATAGTTTTATTTTATAAAGAATATTCATAATATTCATATTGAAATAAAGCTATGTCTATTTTTCAATCAATACTGAAAAATAATTATTATTTCGTAAATAATGCTTTGTACGTTTTATGAAAATAATTTTTGTAACTTGATGCGATCAATAAGTGTCATATGGCACGCTCCGACTATTTTTTCCATTACTACAATCGCGCATGAAATAAAAAGCTCCATTCAACCACTTAATATATGCTATTTATTTCATTTACTGTAACTGGTTTATAGTCGAGAGTTTTCAGATCAAATGTCTTAAACTCAAAAAAATAAATCTCATAGAAAACAATTATTTATATGGAAATAAATTTTGGAATAGAAATCATATTTCTCATTCCAATGTTAAGTATCTATTAATATTTTACTATTCTTATTTATAATGTTTCTTTATGAAGCAAAAGTGACTTTATTCTCTTCATCCTAACGATGCCTTAGGATATATCCACATTTGATTTCATTTCTAAACGGTTGAGCCATTCAAAGGATGTAATGACCCGTATTTTTAAACGTTTAAAAATGTTTGTGCCAAAATTGGTCACAAACATCCTATTACCGATGAAAGCACCATTTCACAATCACAGATCATAGATAACAAATATGTAGAGAATTAAAAATGAAGAACGCTCAGAAAATTTAGATGAAAGCAGTAAAGAACACAGAGTTTATAGTGGTTCGGCAATCCGGCTTATGTCCACTTTGAAGTTGATGACTTTATTACTATTTGCACGCTGATTACAACTAATTACAGTGGATTACAGTGATAAAATTTGAGTATAACAGCAGCCCCGAAGTATGAAAATGGTTCCGGCAGAGTCTGGACATTGAAGAGCCAAAAAGATCCATTTTTTGTAGGTTCTGGGGCGCTATTTATAGGTGTAGGAGGCAAATATCTCGCTCAAATCCCGTGAGAATCCTTTTGGTACTTGAGTAGGCCCACGCGATCGATCCCACATAATTTCGAATCGATCTGTGATCGATACGAATGAATTTCGTATCAATCAAGATTTTATCCAATCGAGTCGAAATTTGGCAGGAACGTTCTTTTGGTTGTACGTAAGATCCAGTGAAATTTTCGTAGCATTTGGACTTGTAGATTGTGAGATATGATCGATGCAATTTAAGGTTTTTGGTAGGCTGTGCCATTCGTATCGATCCTCTTCGCATCGCTCTGTTCGTATTGATCAGAGCACGTGTCCGAGAGTTGACGTAACACTTGTTTTTAGGATCGATCCACTCTCGATGCCGAATTGATCGAGTCCTTCCCATTATTCGCACCTTGTTCCTATTGACCTGATACGTTCTATGCTTTGCATTGATCCATGGATGCTTGCTTTGTATCGATGGCCTTTAGCTTTTCCGTATTGATCAAAAAAGGTGACTCGTATTATAGTATGTTCTTCGTACCGATCAATGGCCGATCGTTACAAATTACGTGGATAGACTGACTGATACGAAGTGCATGGAAAAGGATCGATATGAAGTGACAACCACCCATGAATGCGAACTAGTCGACGACGATGGATTCGAACAAAGGCTAACTGATGGATGCGAATAACCGGAGCTTGATAGATACGAACATGATGGATACAAAGTGAGGTTATCCGGACCGACATGAACATAGTGGATACGAAGAAGGCCATCATTGATCGATACAAACATGATGGATACGAAGAAGGCCACCATTGATCGGTATGAACATGATAGATACGAAATGAGGTAGATTCCTTTGATTTGCATCGATCATATCTCGAGCATACGAACTCCGATTGACTTGGAATTTGAAACGTAGATTATTCTAGCCCGGATCGTCATTCTCAACTTATTCTATCTTGATTGGAGCTCGGTCAAATGTGGACGATATCGATTATAGCCTTGTTTCCAATCGATCTCCAAACCTGATATCCATCATTTCTGGTCAATTTGTTGATACTGCAGCCTTGACCAAAAGGTGGGATAACATTTTCCCTCCAAAATATGCCTTGTGGTAAGAAGGCGTGTTTTGAATAACTCGGAATCCGATGCCCAAAATCCATATTCCATTCATTGCCAAGCCATCCTATCCATAGTCCAACCTGTTATCAAACTGCCCTATCCAAGAACCATAGGTCCATGATTGCTCCGAGTCAAGGGTATCTATAATTTTTGACCTCGGCTCTACCGCTAAGGACTTTTATATTCTCCGCCCTCGGCTCTCTGGCCAAGGACTTTTGTATTCACCGGCCTCGGCTCTCCGGCCAAGGACTTTTATATTCACCGGCCTCGGCTCTCCGGCCAAGGACTTTTATATTCTCCGGCCTCGTCTCTCCAGCCCAGAACTTTTATATTCTTCGGCTTAGGCTCTCCGGCCAAGGACTTTTATATTGCATTTGAGTCCATTCCATCGCTCTCAAGCGAAGGGACTCGTAATTTACGGTTACTACCCCGTCTCTCTGGTCGGGACTGTAATCGCGAGACCTGCATTTTCATTACATTGATCCAAATACAATTATCCAAAATAAGAGTTTTTACAGCTAGGGAAAATCAAATAAATGTCTGTACATCCAAAGAAGAAACCAAAGTTTTCAGAAAAAAGAAAAACAGGATTGCATAGGCTCGAGCAACACGGTTTATCATCGCCTCAAAGCATGCCTAGGGACCGTCCTCGATTCCGTACATATGTAAGTAACTTACCGTATTACTTCGAGCTCTATTACTTATTCAAACCAAAAATTTATTTAGTTGATAACAAGTCGTTGCTGCCTAGATCCAGTGCCATCTTCGTTCGAGGTGTGCGGCGGCCGCTCCTGTCCCACTGCCATAGCTCGGCTCCTTATAGATTGTTGTAGACGACCATTCCTCACATGCTCCTCAATAATATCCTTTAATTGCTTGCAATCGTTCATGTTATGCCCATTCAGCTCATGGAATAAGCAATGCCTCCCCGATGTCTGCTTGTAATCTGAAGGTTCCCTTCTTGTCGGTTTTCGACACTGGAGGCGCCTATGAGTATCCAAGTAAATCCTTTCCAGAGTTTTAATTAGATCCGTGTAAGAAGAAAACTTTGACTCCCTCCGTGGTCTTTTTGAAGTGCTA
The DNA here is from genome assembly GCA_030765085.1 of Allium cepa. NCBI lineage: Eukaryota > Viridiplantae > Streptophyta > Magnoliopsida > Asparagales > Amaryllidaceae > Allium > Allium cepa. The sequence goes on along the minus strand of CM060935.1, from coordinate 692,541,067 downwards.
CCGTTTTCATTCATTTTTCCTTTTGCCTTTATCGTCTTTGTTCGGATCCTCCCTGGGTGGACCTTTACCCCTTACTTCATAAGCTTCAGCCTCTCTCCCTTCTCTCTCAGCCTACGCATCTTCTTGACTCAGAATTCTTTCTGCCTCATGATAGAATTCCTCGAGATCTCTCGATGGGTCTCATTCCAATGATATCTTGAAGTCTGAATTATCTGCAATTCCCGAGACTGCTGCCATTAAAACCATCGATGGATCAGGTCGATCTACCAAAGCCACTGTTGTGTTGAATCTGGTCAAGAAATCTCTGAGTGACTTCCCTTTCCATTATTCCATAGATGTCAAAGTCTTCACGTTCTTGGGTTTGACTATATGGACCCAAACTGTCTCATAAACCTTTCAACCAGATCCATCCATGTACCGATGGAGCCACTCTCCAGTTGTCTGAACCATAACGCTGCTATATCTGTCAGATACAAAGGGAAGCATCACGCCATGACCTCCTCTGATACCCCCAGTACTTCCATATGTCGCATGTACCTCGTCAAATGAATAACAGGATATGTCCTTCCATCGTATATCTCTAATGTTGATAGCTTGAATTCTGGGTGATTCCTAGCTTTCCTGATTGTAGGAGTGAAGGGACTCCTATTAACATCTTCCAGATCTCTATTCACTAGTCTGCCTCTCATGGCTCGTATGACCATTTCCGTTAATCTATCGCTGTCGTTAAGCTGTAGCCCTTTTCTATTGCCTCCGATTTTCCCCTCTACCAATGCCATGTTAATCAGCTCCGCCTGGTATTCTGCCTAAGGTTGGATCAACATCTTTCTGGTGAGTGCCCCCAAGCTCTGGCGTTTTCCCTGATGGTCCTGCTCTATTCCAAACTCTGGTTGTTCCATGCTCCTGATCTCTATCTCCAGCATCTCCTGCAGTAGCGTTAACTTGATTATGCACCCCAACTTGTCTAGCCTGTTGGAGTAGGTTCTGCATTATCTCTTCTTGTCTTTTCAGCATTCCCTCTTGCATAGCTTCCATCATCATCTCCATCTCATCCCGGGTGATGAAGACCGAGGCTTGGTTCGCTCCTGAGGAAGCCTCCTGACTCCCTTCATGCTGGCTCCTTTCTGCTCTTTGTCTTCTACTTGATTGCCTTGTCATAGCTTTTCAGATCTAAATACTTAATCCTTCAAATTCAACTTCTAAGCGATAGAATCCCTGAATTGACTTTCTTAGTGAAAGCACCAAAATGTTTGCATCAAAATTGGTCACAAACACCCTATTACCGATGAAAGCACCAGTTCACAATCACATATCACAGATACAAAATATGTAGAGAATTAAAAATGAAGAACACTTAGAAAATTTAGACGAAAGTAGTAAAGAACATGGAGTTTATAGTGGTTCGACAATCCGGCCTACGTCCACTTTGAAGTTGATGACTTTATTACTATTCGCACACTGATTACAACTAATTACAGCAAATTATAGTGATTAAAATTCGAGTACAATAGCAGCCTTGAAGTATGAAAATGGTTCGGTAGAGTCTGGACGTTGAAGAGCCAAAAAGTTCCCTTTTTATAGGTTCTGGGGCGCTATTTATAGGCGTAGGTGGCAAATATCTTGCTCAAATTCCGAAGGACTCCTTTTGGTACATGAGTGGGCCCACACGATCGATCCCACATAATTTTGACTCGATCCATGATCGATACGAATTAATTTCATACCAATCAAGATTTTATCCAATCGAGTCGAAATTTGATAGGAACGTTCTTTGGGTTGTATGTAAGCTCCAGTGAAAATTTCATAACATTTGGACAAGTAGGCTATGAGATATGATCGATGCAATTTAAGCTTTTCGGTAGGTTGTGCCCTTCGTATCGATCCCCTTCGCATCGCTCTGTTCGTATCGATCAGGGCACGTGTCTGTGAGTTGATGTGGCACTTGTTCTTAGGATCGATCCACTCTCGATGCCGAATCGACTGAGTCCTTCCATTACTCGCGCCTTGTTCGTATCGACCTGATATGTTCTAAGCTTCGCACCGATCCGTGGACGCTTGTTTCATATCGATGGCCTCTAGCTTTTTCGTATCGATCAGAAAAGGTGACTCATATTATAGTGTGTTCTTCGTACCAATCAATGGCCGATCGATACGAAGTATATGGATAGATTGACCGATATGAAGTGCATGAAAAAGGATCGATACAAATTGACAACCACCCATGGATGCGAGCTATGCGGCGACGATGGATTTGGAAAAAGGCTAACTGATGGATGCGAATAACCGAAGCTTGATAGATACGAACATGATGGATATGAAGTGAGGTTATCCAGACCGACATGAACATGATGGATATGAAGAAGGCCATCATTGATCGATACGAACATGATGGATACGAAGAAGGCCACCATTGATAGATACGAACATGATAGATACGAAATGAGGTAGATTCCTTTGATTTGCATCGATCATATCTCGAGCATACGAACTCCGATTGACTTGAAATTTGAAACATTGCCTCTTCTAGCCTTAAACGTCATTCCCAATTGATTTCGTCTTGATTAGAGCTCGGTCAAATGTTGATGATATCGATTATAGCCTTGTTTCCAATCGATCTCCAAACCTGATATCCATCCTTTCTAGCCAATTTGTTGATGTTCCAACCTTGACCAAAAGGTGGGATAACAAAAAATATTAAATTAACTAAGATTTTTGAATAAAATTGTTTGGAATAAAAAAATTAAGATTTTACTGATTCAAATTAAATTATAATAAAAGTTATGAGCTTAAGTAAAATTTCTATTTATGAAACACGTTTGCAATAATGTAAGGACGATAACAAATGCTAGTGTGTATTTTAATAACATTGGTTTAAGTGAAATTAACAATTGTCTGAATATAAATTTCCAATTGATTGGAATAATAAATGTTAATAAAGAATAATAAATGTTAATAAAGAATAATAAATGTTGCTTTACTAAAGAAGAAATCATATGTTTATTTATTTGAAATTTTTGATTGTTGAAAGATTGATTGCAGAGATGAGAAACTATTATTTGGAAAGAAATGTATAATTCTTATTTGTATCTAATAGTGTATAAATATGTTTAAGTTACTATTAGGTAGGAAATAATTGTTTTATTTCTCATTACATTTATTTTGTCCTTTTTGAAATTCACCTTTGTAAACAATTAAAATTAATGTAATTGAATAATTTCAATTAATGGTAGAGAGGAGACCACATTGTAAATTAATAGGTGTAATTAAACGTAGCTTATGTTTTGTGAAAATATAAGGAAAGTTGATTTAATGGAAAGAACATTTATATCAAATAAATTGAATGTTTAATTTGTGAATGTAGGTTTAATTTCATTAAAATAAAGAATAGAATGACTGTTTTAAAGAAAGAAATATATGTATATGTGAACTGTGTTTCAACATACAGATGGATTACAAGAGTAGGAAAAAAATTTATTTAACTAAGTTATTTATTACTATGGTGTATAAACAACAAATTTATAAAGGTGTATAAATGGATAAAGGAAACAATTGTTCTATTTTTTTTATCCATTTTAGTTGTTTGTTCTGGAATTTAACTTTGTTGGTAATTGTAATTAATGTCATTGAAATATTTCAATTAAAAGGGAAGAAAACGTTGATTGCAGTTAATAGATTTAATAAAAGAAACACACTTTTTATGTTAAACAGAAAGGATATTTTAATGGAAATAAAAGATCATTTTGGAAAACCAAATAAATGTTTTCATTTTAAGATAAGTAATTTTATTTATTATGCACATAAAAAAAACTAAATGCGTACAAATTCGAATATTATTTGAGTTAATGAAGTTAATTTGGTTACGGTTCACAAATTGAATTTCAAAAAGGTTGTGTGATGTACATGGACCCTTCATTTCTTTTGTTATTAATTGTTGCATGTACGTTTTAAAATAGTTATCTCATTATTAATACTTGATCTGTTCATTTCTCCTTCTATCTAGTACTTGAGCCTAGACATTTAGGTTGTATTTATTCTTGCCACGTCATTTTTTGTGTAAAAAAATTTCACTCTCCTTTGGTTTGCAAACTTTTCCATTCCTACCTACATTTCTTTATGAATTATAATGCTTGAAGCTTTCAAAATAAAATGTGACATTCATTTTTGTTTCACCACCTTCATCTCCTAATTGTTAAATAACTTGCAGCTTATTTCTTTCATTTGCATTGTATATTTGTGTTCCTTATTTTTTGGCTAAGTCTTATTGGCTTTGTGTTAGACTAATGGGCTCCTTAGCAAACCAAAAGACCCTAGAAACCCTAAGAGACTTTGGACTGTTCCGTTTCCCATACATTAACCTTCTGTTTCCTATCTGACTAAGACAAGTACATACAGAAATTCCTCATTTGAGAAACTTTCCGCGTACTCTTCTTCTTTTTCTTGCTCAAATCTACAGAAAACTCCAAACCCCAAAACTCCTAAATCTCTAAATCAAATTCCATCCTCCTTCAAAAACCTAGCCTACCTCTCTCCTCTTTCCACCATCCATCACCATCATCACCCACAACCCACGGTAGTAACCCATGGCCGAAGCTCCACCATCCCTCTCCTCTTCTTTCTCCTTTTCCCTTCTTTTTCCCTCCCTTTTTCCCTCCCCTTTTCCCTCTTTCTTTCCCTTATTTCCATGGCTTCTATATTCCACTAAACTATGACAAATTAAATAATTCTTATTTTTGAAACCGTTTATAATTTCAATGGCATTGTCGTTGAGCCTTTTTCCTATTCCAAACATTTCTATATCAAAAACACCATTTTCAAGTCCTTTCTCGGGTCCAGTGTTGGACAAAAATACCCCATATTGTATCAATCATATCTCCTTCAAGAAAGAACCAAATTGTATGATTTATTTTTTTAACTCATTTACTTTTCTAGTGGCTTCAACTTTCTTTTAAATCAGATCTTCAAATTCCCTAATTTTCTATGCCAAAAACTCAAATCTTTTAGAAGAGTTTTTGAACTCAGATTTTCAGTTCAGAAAATACCCCTATTTTTTTTGACCATATCTTCCTCCAGACAGAAGATTTTTGAGTGATTATTTTTGTGATAGTGGAGAGAAATGAATACTTAACAACTTTCTAGTTTGTCATTTCATAGATTTAGTAGTATTCTGGTCCGAATATTTTCTTAAAGATGACATAGTTCTAGATTTGTCCGTAGTTTGGATCTTGGGTTGTTTGGAAGTTGGAAGCAGTTGAAACTTGTTTATTGATTCGTGTTCATGTCTAAGCTTTATTGGATTTGCTTTGCATTGGATCTTTGTTAGGAATCTCCATGTTGCTCCATTTTTATCATCGCCATCGCCTTCGTAGCCACAAAAGGTGAGCAAACACTCACAACTGTTAAATTTTCTTATGTTAGTTAAATTGAATTTATGATATGATTAGAAATTGATTGGTTGTTGTTTAGTATATTTTAAATTTCTGTTCAAGTTAAATTTGACTTTTATTGAACTTAATTTCCATTTAAATTAATATTGAAATTTGAATTGCCTGTTAAATACCTGTTAATGATAACCAGTAAATTGTTGGTTGTTATTGGTTTATTTCAATGATGATTGTGATGTATGTTCAATTGTTGATATTGGGTGATTGGATGGATGTTATTGGTTTACATTTCGGATGATTGGATGTTATTTATGTTTATATCTTTGTTATCCCTACGGGTTGAAACGATACATACCCGAACGATCTTATAGATTAAGGAAAAATCGTTATGGGTTGAAATGATAAACCCGATCAGTTTTTATTGATTTGAAAATGTTGATTTTTGATACTGGTTGTAATGACCTATACGCATACAATCTCTTGAATTTGAACTTTTATTTGGAATTGAATTATTTGAAGGGTTTAAGTTAATTCAAACTTCAGATTTATTTTAACTAGATGATTAAGGTTGATATTTTGAATTATTTGAAACCCTTTACGTAATTATATTCACGTTGTACACTTGATAGGAGATGAAATCCATTAATATCTATGAAACCATTGCACTAATATTTCTATTTTACTTGTTTTGATTTGACTTACATTTTGACTTACATAAGAACTTTTAGTTCTGACTTGAGTGTTTTGTCTTTTCATTATGCTCGGTTCAATGTGAGCTTTTCAGTATATTAAAGATTATTTTCTGAAGGACGAAGACGAAGATTCAGTATATTATTGCTATTTATCATTCCATCGCATTCTGTGTTCCACTGCATTATTTGTTTATTTCTGATGTACGTATAACTCTAATTTGAATTGTAAAAGTGTAATCAAATCTTACTTGTAAAATAGCTTCATGAACTATTTATTTGATTATTATATTTTGTCGTTACGCTGCGAATTCTGTGTTTTATTTTTTTTCTTGTTTACTCCATTAACAACCCTCCCTTTTGAATGGTTTGAGTCTGACATGTGTGATTTATTGTCGATTTGAACCATTCAAAATGATGGGTCATTATAAAGGAAATCCTCACTACAATATCATAATGAAATCTTTGCAAAAGTGCATTTGGTCATCCTCAACTCTTAAAGATATCAAATAAACTGTACTTTACGTAAATCGGTCAAACTAACATTTCACCGATCATTCTTAGATCTATCTTATAGCCTTTGGCCAATGGTGCATTTAACACAACAAGATCATTATTGTAATCAATTATGTTGAATATACGATCTCAAACTACAGTTTGCTTGCTTATTTCAATGAACTAATTTTATCAAGGTTTCATACATTGTGAAATCTGACTGTTCACCATATAATATTTATATGTGATTGTATATGGACCAAATATCTATATTATTATATTTATTTTAAAGTTCGAAAGTCATTAAAGACAATAAACAAACTCAGGCATGTAAACTTGTAAGTGATCGAGTTTCGAACGTATTTAATGGTTGTATAATTAGGCACTTGCATAGGTCAACATGCAAAAATTTATTGGTAAGTATATTTTATATTTCTATTTGTCAATATTAATTCAATTCATTTGTAAATTTTAATTAATAAATATTTTATCAGTTATATTAATTGCACAAATTTATCAATGTCGATTATTATAACTTTATATATAAAATATTCTTACAATATTAGAAATGTTAAATATTACTGTTTCCTAGATCCCACTAGTCTTTTATGTTTCACCACACCCTAGGCCAAAACATAAAAATCTTTTGACTTCACTAGTAGGTGTTAGAACTCGCCTATCTTGAAATTCCAACATTGAGTTTGCTTAAAAAATCGTACTTCCACGTACAATAGATAACTCTTTATCGGTTATATTCACTTGCATTTACCATGTTGCGGTGACCTAAGTACATTATATGTTTATAGTATATGTACCTTGAATTTGTTTAACAAATACATATAGTTATCTTACATTATCTATTCAGTATATTAATAATACTACACATAACATCCCTAGCTTGAGTTTGCTCAACAACTAAGGAGTATGCAAGTAGTTTCTTAATATATATGATAGAGGACAACATTATATTAAGTGATACCAACTTATGAAATAATTTATTTTTTATGAAATACCATCCTGATTCAAGTGTCGGACACATTGACAATCATGGTATGCGTACATTTACGCATATATTTATTTCTTAAGTTTACTTAGGGTTTCTTAATGTTTCACCTTTAGTTTATACATTCATATTATATAAGCTTTATTATTATATAACATTTATTTTAATTAGCTTATATAATAACCTTATGTATAACATTATATTAATTAAGTCTTATTTAATTAATTAACTATTTAATTAACTATTTATTATTCAATATTGACATATTATACTAAATATTATTTACTTATATATATATATATATATATATATATATATATATATATACACTGTAACCTTTATAGTGATACCCATATAATATATGTATGTATGTATATGTATTTAATATATTAATTAAGTTTTAATTAATTTATTTGATTAAACTATTTTAATTAAATCTTATTAATTTCGAAGATTATTTTATATATACATAATAATATCTTATATTGTATTTGACATTTCAAGACAACATAATATATATCACTATATATTATACATGCATATTAGTATATTATTTAGTTAAATTATTTATTTAATTTTATCCTTTTATTAATATGTTAATAAATTTAATTTTGAAATTAATTTATATTTATTTTCAAACATTTTGAGAATTTTATTATATTATAACTTTCATAATATTCACATATATCTTAATTTAAATTTTGCTTTTAAATATAAAATCTATTTTTTTTAATTTTTAATTAAATATGAATAGCCCAAGACCCAATTCAATTTGGGCCTTTTCTATTAGGGTTAACCTTTGGGTTCACATATATGTTCAGGCCAAGTTGGTAACTACGTAGGGCAGAGTGTTTGATTACCCAAACTCAATCCTTCAACACTACCTTTCTATACACCATACTATTTAGGTTGTGAGCTTAATTAGTTAACCCCAACATAATTAATTTAGTCGCATAAGCTATTGGACTCTGATACCATTGTTGGAACCGACTCAGCTCGTAATGGAATAAATAGGTGAATTTCAAAAAAAATCCATTTTGTATCTTTATTGGATCTATGAAGTCTAAATCATTTAGAACTTCTTCAAATTTCTTTTAAATAAAATCATTATTTAATTTAATTTCATAAATAAAGTTTTACATTATATTATTATGTATTATGTTTGAATATGTGTATCATACACATATGTATCTACGTGTATGCGCAATACAATAAGTGTGCAAGGTTTGACATGCCCATGTATAGCTGTTGAAATTTACACTACAACGGACATGTTAGCCGCTCTAGCATTCTATGTGCTGTCTAAATGAATATACACATGTGCATAAAATGTTATATATATAATTATACATATGTAAAATATAATCATAAATACAAATATATGGAAATAATAATTATAATAATTTATATGAAATATTTAAATGTATTTGCACAAATGTTCTTTTATTAAATAACAAATCATTTAATAACTAATATAAATTAAATTATTTTTTTATTAGAATTACCACTTCAAACTTGATTAATACACACTCACTATAAGCTTAAGGCACTAAAAAGTTAATTTTTTTATGGATTTATAAAATGATTTTTAACTAAAAAGTTATAAAATAATCTAAAAATCAATTTAAATTGATTATTAAGATTATTCGAAAGTCATTTTTGAAATTAAAAAGTTACGTAACATTATTATGTGAATTTTATACTTAATGTAAAATTATATTAAATACACACATACACAATCAATTTATAATTAAGTAAATAATTATATTAACAATTAAATATAAAATAAATAAAAATATATGTTAAAACCGAGTATTCTTCGCAGCCGAATTATTATTATGCAAAAACAAAATTTTATAATGTTTATTATATGATTTTTAATCCTCAAGATATAACTTACTAATTATTTTTTTTATTTATTTTAGGTCGTTAGTTTAATACTAGTTTGAATTTTTTAAAAGTAACATATATATAAATGCACTAAAATATTCAACCATCTATATGTGATGAAACATCGATACACTAGATTCATACTATAATCTAACAACCTACAATATAATGTAATAATAGATAAATCAGTAAATAAGTTATGCACCTTTCACCAAAGCCTAGGTTTCGCACGTTGAGGTGTTGAAAATAACTATTTGGATCTTATCACGATCCAAAAGATGCTAGCTTCGAATTATTGACGAATGACTATCATATAACTTTGATTTTATTGGATTTAAGATTGAAAATTTTAAAGGAGGAGACATATAATTTTCGACCAGCAAGAGGATTAATGAAGGTTCCAATAACCGATTTTAGAATGAGAGTTATGATCTTTATATAAAGGAGAAACTAGAGAGACAAAGTAGGATCAAGATCCTTATTTTTCTCTTACTTGTTCTCTGTCTTTTAGCACATCAAAACCACAATCTAATGTCATCATATGGCCAATCAAACCATGATTCAATCATGGCCGAAAATGTCATGCCCCATATGGGTTTCAAACCCAATTCAATCCCGAAAAATATTTACTGAATTTAAATCCAATTTAAATGCGTATCGATATCGTGTATTGAATAATACTTTTATAACTATTATAAACATATTTATTAATATCGTTCAACGCATCAAATAAAAACTTTATATTCAATATCTCATAAATACTAATTTATTTAATTAATTTATAACAATTATAAATTAATTAATTCATATGGTCAAAGGAGTATTCAACGTTTCAGTTGTGTGACTATTAGGTGTAAATTTGACTAGCGATTAATATTGAACAATTCAAATATTAATGGTCATACATCACTTAATGAGCGGTGTAACATTATGGCCAAACTTATCGCTCACTTGGCATTAGTAAAAATCCAATTTTACCTAATTAAGCGTTAGCTGGTAGTGACAATTATTTACACAAATTCTCTTTTTCAAAACTATATCACTTTGAACTTATGGAATTTGGTAATGGTCGAAATTCTCTATAGTCCAAACACAAAGTCATTGGTTCAATAATAACAATTATTAGTAACCAAACTGCTCTGACCAAAGACTTTGACTTTGAATTGACTTTAGTTGACCCTACTATCCCCATTAACTAAGAAGGCGAATTTTCTCTTGAATAGTGTTTCACTTCCAATACTTCTAATCGATCCAACTATAATAATTTGATGGATGACATGCCATGATTTAACTATAATCAAAGCAGAGCTTTCATATTGAAGATCGATGATATTCTCAAGTTAGAATAACTATGCAAATTAGTCACTTCGATATTTTCTGTTTGACCTTAGTTATATTAACCAATTAGAAAATTATCGAGTGAGTCAATCTATAGTTATCCAAAACTATCATAATGTAACCCTTTGTTGCCTCAACAATCATGAGTAATACGCTATCCAACATTTGGAGAGTGTAGCATACTCTAGTCTCAACGGATATGTCAATATCAAGTCTTGATACATCTTGACTAGGAATACTTAAAATTGTATGTTTAATTTCATTGTGATAAATTACTCATGGTTACAGTATTTTGTAACTACTATCACAAAACATACCATTTATGAATTTTCCATTAAATATATTTTTAATAAAATTAATTAATATAACACATTATATCAAGTATACAATAGAAAGAAAACACATTTTATTTCGAACAAGATTGGTTATCAAGTTAGATACATGTATCAAATTACATAATTGCCCCTAGGGCATACCCCTAACTCTATCATATACATCAATAATAAAATTAAAGGACATGTCTCTAGATAAAAGTATAACACTAGGAAGATCTTCGTAGTACTGCAAATAAACTCAGATGATAGAATACATAATAGCGCCAGCCTCTTGCCCTTCCCCTGAACAACACCATGCACTGATATTTGACTTGCTATACAGTCTACTCATTTAAAAGTACCAGAGATCATAAGAAGCAAGCATAAAATCTTAGGTCAGAAAGCAGTCTAGTATGAGCTATAAATAATCCTAAGTACTATAAAAGCCAATATAGTATAAGGAACAATAGGTACGGAAAGCCATATCAGCCATGTCCCTTCATCCAACAGATTAACGCATAAATAAAATATATGTTAAACTAGTATCACATATGAGTATACTACACAAAGTACAATATAGGGTGTCGAAGTATCCATTCCATAAATACCTATGTCACAAGACATCCATCTCAATCATAGTTGCCAATGCAAATACAACAACCATAACACGCATAGAAATCTAGGCGATCTAAGTGACCGGCCCATGGTCTCACACTACAACCCCCGAGTAGACGGCATCTCATGCCACAATTGGATTCGATACTCGATCACATACCTATCCTAAGGTACTACCCACACCTGGACAGGCCAGACCATCTATGGTACAAGGTACACAGATGAATAATGTTGTCCTATGAAACACATCATCTGAAGTCAATCAAAAATCTCCTAAGCACACGACTTATTGTAGAACACTCCCAACATTCCACTTTATCACTTCATCTTGTCGAATATGATTCTTCCAGACCATCAGTAAGTCCATATCCGAGCCTTGAAAAATCTTCTAATTCTCTTTGGCCTTCCCCAAAGTAAACTCCAAGAGTTCTCACGTTCATCTCAAAATGTACCATCGATCATCCAAAAGCCCCACACTCAACTTCCATTAGCCCATACCATGTGCAACCGATATTGTAGGCCCTGGATGTATCATGACTCTCTATTATCGTTTGCCTAGTCATTGGTTACCCTTGGCCTAACTTTGCTAACGTTCGGTTATAATCCTTCTTCCACTAGAATGTTTCGAATTCTTACTCAAATCGGCTCGAAGTCACTTGGTCCCAAACTCAAAGCAGCTTCCTCTTCTCCCTAAGACTTCATTACCACATCACATTCACTAAATTTAGTAATGAGAATGGGTCAATATCAACCCTTGTTGAGTTGATACCGAACTATACTTGGTTTGAAATAAATTAACCATTTCAACTAAGTTCCATCCCCCTTCTATTGTATCACGTTTTCATCAAGGAAGACCGAAGATTTCCACAAAATGGTCTGGAGTTCCCATCTAAAATTTCCGTAGCAAGTATAGATCGATCATGCCTTCTCCTTAATAGCCGACCCATGCCATGTCTCAACCATATCGTCTCCAATCCTTGTATAATCAATAATATGGCTTCTCTACACTATCGTCTACCCCTAAATCGATCATAAGTCAATTGGATCATCTTTGCACCAATTGTTCTAATGGATCGGTAGTGGTGAATTGGATCAGTTGTCCAAAACTTAACCTTGTTTTAGCATTCTCTGAGTTGGTTTCCCTTCTACTCTAAATGCTTTAATCGTCCATTCAATTTGCTCGCGTCAATCTGGCATTAAACACTCTAGATTTAATCGTGTCCCTAAGCTTTTTATCGCTACGCTACAACTTATCCTAGGCAATAAAACATAAAAAACCTCCAAGTAGCCATTATAGCAACAATATAACACACGACACTTACTATCAAACAATGCATTTTAATATTTGGCCAAGATCAAGTAAAAACGTAAAATGGGGCATGCATAAGAACACAAATAGGTAGTGTTATAACCCATTATTTTTATCATTTATAAACGCCGCTAAAATATGCTTATAACTAATTTCAAATGTTAAAAAATTAGACCGTCGGTAAATAAAATAAAAAAAATCTAAACAATGAACATAAAAAGGAAAACCTCACAGTAGATTTTAAATATCAATGTACATATACATACTTCACCAATTAAATATTACTCAAATAGAATACATCATATAATTTTCATATTTCATTACATCAATTATTAAACAACATCTTTATAAATATGATGCAGGAGATACACTGAACCATATTGTAGATTTGATTGACTCTAGACCCTTTGCTACCTCCTTTGCTTCCATGCAAACCTAAAAATACATACACACGTATATATATAATAAAGGGAAAATGTGTCAATATATATATATATATATATATATATATATATATATATAAAGGGAAACAGTGTCAAATATGTTTAGACTGTCCCAATTTCCATACACCCCGACCACAAGGTAACCAATGGCTATTGCATAGAAAGAGACTGCCTATGTACCCCTTTTAAGGGATCAAGCCCACATATTTCTGTTTCTTGCTCTCCTCCTGAATCCAAATACTTGATAGTACGTAACAACTAAAGCATCCATGCGACCAATGCAAATAGTAAAATAGGTAAAAGTCGAAAACATCATTCCTACTCATCCCTCGTAACAAATCATCATATGGGCAATAATAATAGTAGCACACTTACCCACTAAACATCACATACATTTTACAACATCAATGTCAACCTTAACCATTAAATAAGAAAATAAGAACAATACAAATATACATACAAACATACTAATCATCCATTATAGTAGCACATCACCAATGTAAGTATAAATCATTAAATGTGTACTAATCTCCTCATAATAATAACATGACATCAATCATCAATTAACTATAATCAACTACCCTTCGTATGGTAGTAAAAATAGAAAATTATCAAATCCACATCCTAATGTGATTCCATTGTCATAAATACACATATGTAGTAATTCAAATGAATAATTAACTACATAATACATCCATCCAAAATGTTATATTTACGATCATTTTTTCTATCTTGAGTGTAAAATCATCATCGTCATCATTTATTATAAAAACCTTCTTTGTATATATACATACATACATACATACACACACACACACACATACATACATACATACATACATACATACATATATATATATATATAAACATACATACATACATATATATATATCAAATAATAACAATCTTTCCAAAAATGATAATATACTTCAAAAACACTTTATATAGTCTCATTGCTTTAATTCTCTTAAAATGTCATGTTTTCCTCCAAAAATAGTAATTTACATTAAATCACTTCTTAAAGCAATATTCATTATTTGGCATCCAAGTAGTGATATACATATAAAAGTATCTCTAATATTTTCCAAATCCAATTTATTATCATATATCTTCTCAATAATAATAATACTTTATTCTAAATCAACAAAATTCCTTTTTATTCCTACTCATCTCAAAGTGATAATAATTTTTATCCAAAAACACTTTTGAAAGGGCTCAATCATTGAATAGAATTCAGAAGTTGAAGGGATCAATCAAGCTGAAATTTGATGGATTTATTTTTCTATTTCTTTTGCCCTGTAGTGAAGATAGAGCAAAAATTCTTGAGGGTGATGACATTTTAATGAAGAATATATTATTTATCTTTCAGCAATGGAACCTAAAAATATGTAACGTATGTGGAAGCATAAGCTCAGCTTCTATTTGGGTTCAATTATCTAACATACCAATATATGCATGGTCCCATTTGGTGATTAATTGGTTGGCAAGTAGAATTGGAAAATTATGTGTATGAATGAATTCATGGAGAAGCTTGAAAGAATAACATATGCCAAATGTATGATAGAAGTGAATCCTAATCAAGAATTAGTTAATAAGTTTCCTGTTAGATTGATGGATAGGAAGGAGCTAATGATTCAAGTAAGTTATTCGTGGAAACCAGATATTTGTATAAGTTGTAAGACTTTTGGGCACAAGACAGAAGATTGCATGATTGTGAATGCAAATAGTATAAATAAAAGGTTTAAAGGCAAAAGGGAGGCTAAGAAGCAAAAGGATGAAGGAAAAATGATGAGATCAAAAGTAAAAATAACGCAATCAGTAAGCACAGATGGCGAAAGGTTGTTAGAAGAAAAAAGTTAAACAAGGCAGGTCAAGTAAATCAAGACAAGGAAGCTGAAGGACTGAACAATGATCAGACCCCAAGCAATATAAATATGATTGGTACTGCAACATTGTGCATGTAGTGGAGGGTGCTGAAGTGTTTCAAGCCACTGATTCAAGCACAGTTAGGGAGAGTGAATTGTTAGCAAGCAACAAATTTTAATGCATTACGAGTGTGATGAAGAAGAAATGGATATTAGTATCAATGCAGATGAAAATTTGATCTATGAAGCAAATAAAGGGTGTGCGCAAAATGATAGTACAGTATAACCATTGTACATGCATGTGCAGTAAGAATAAATGCCAATCCCTTGTTTATTTCAAAATTGCAGTCCCTTTACACTATGCTTTTGATGTAAATAAAGCATGAAAAATAATTTTAAAGTGCAGCAATCAAACCTCTGTTGACCCACTCACCCTACCAGTTCATGTCCAGTTCTCACATCCTCTCTTGCATGCGACGTTATTCCTCCTATCTCAACAACCGTGCATGAAAATACATTATACAAATCACTAATGAAAGCAACCTTACTTCAACTGTTTTGGCCAACATTAACTCTCCTATCTCTCTCAGTCCCCCATCCAAATCTCTCTTTTCACCATCACATGATGACATTGTTCTAAATGTCTTAAAAACTCCCCCCTCAGGTCCTTACAACTACATTTCTGCTCCTCCTGGTTGGGATGATATAAATTTAGCCAGCAAGTCCGCTTCTACTTCCAATAATAATCAAGCTCCCACTAATATAAATCCCTAAAGCAAGAACATTTCATCTTCCAAACCAAATTCAAGCAGTCAACCCAGTCATCCGTAAAACAAGAAATATAAGTAACCATCATCTGTTGATTTTAATAAAGCGAATAATGTCCCTTAATATAGCATTGTCCCTGAATGCAGCAGTCCTATGTCTCCTTCAACAAAGAGAAAGCAAAATCAGTCCCACCAAACTAAATCAAAGTTTTAATGTTGCATAACATAAAAGGTTGTTATATTAGAGGTTCTCAAAAAGAAATCAAGCTCAAGCAAATCAAAAACTTAATCTTCTCCAACAATCTCCATTTCTTAGCTATGCTTGAAACAAAGTTAAATAAACCCCTTACCCTTAAGGCTTCCAATTATATTAACCCTCTCTGGACCTTTATCTATAACCTTGGGGAAACTCCATTTAGTAGAATCATGATATTATTTAACCCCTCCACCTTTGGTCTTAACCCTACTTTATCCAAAAAACAATTCACTCATAGTAACTTGCTTCACATACCCTCCTCCACCTCTATGTATGTAACAATTATTTATGCTGATAATCTCTCATCCACAAGGCAGATCCTCCATAACTACTTACCCCATTTTCCTAAGAAACTCACCCTTGGATAGTGTTAGGAGACTTCAATTGCCTCCTCAATCTTGATGTCAGAGTGCATGGGAGGGAACCCTGCTTCCTTAAATGTGATCTTTCCCCTTAATGCTTCTATCTCCTCTTCTCTAATCCAAATTCCTTTCGTCGATTCTAGATTTCTTGGAACTACAAGAGTCGCAGACAATAGAATCTTTAGTAAGATTGACATTGCCTTTTGTAACTTTGCTTCCTTCACTAAATGGCCAACTATCTCAACCAACCTTCCACTTCCTCTCATATCCGACCATTCCCTCTAGATTATTTCCTTTGGAAATGCTGCCATTAAACTGAAACCCTCTTTTAAATTTTTTAATGCATGGACACGAGACACTAACTTCATTAATATTGGTAACATGACATGGTTTAATCCTTTTTTTTTGTAACCCTATGTATGTTTTTCAACAAAAAATAAAGCAAGTCAAGCATGGGCTAAAGAGAAGTATGGTACTGGTAATCTCCTTACTAAGTCCATGAAAGCCAAACTGGTGCAAGCCCAACATGACATCTTATTGAATCCAAGCAACTTGAATGCTGTTGTTCCAGAGTTTGACCTAACCGATCAGTACATCAATGCCCTCTTTGTTGAGGAAGACATGAAGAAGCAGAAATTATGAAAAAGTGGGATGCCTTTGGTGATAGAAATGGTGAGAGTTAATGATATTTATGTGTTTTATGGAGAGACAGTCTTAGAAGAGTTGGTAGTTTCTACTGATTCTAGTATTCGAGATTCTACTCAATTATGGCATCTTCGTTTAGGTTATATTAATGAGGAGAGTTATGAAGTACTAAAGAAGCATGAGTCGATTGATGGTGTTTGTCAGTCGAAGCCTAGCTTTTGTGAAGATTGTTCTTTTGGAAAGAAAAAGCATGTCACATTTAATGTTGGAAGACCTAGAGCTACAGAGTTTCTAGAGTATGTTCATTCTTATGTGTGAGACCCACCCCAGTTGCATCGCTTGGTGGAGCCAGTTACTTCATCATATTTGTGGATGATTTCTCACGTAAGGTCTGAATCTATTTCTTAAAGGCCAAAGACAAAATATTTGCCCAGTTTTGTAAGTGGAAGACCTTGACAGAGAAGTAGTCGAGGAAGAGTTTGAAGGTTCTCAGTGTTGAAAATAGTAGTGAATTTATGTCATAAAAATTCACTAACTATTGTGCACCCAAGCATGTAATCAGAGATTTTACTATTTTGTTGAGTCACATTGTTATGAAGTGGCGGGAGCATGTGTCAGATATTATGGGAGAGAGCTACGAGCTTGAGAAAACTGCTGGTCTAGAAGAGGGATTTTGGATAGAAGTGATATCTATGGTATTATTTCTCATCAATCATACACCTTCAATTGCCATAGATATGA
The DNA here is from genome assembly GCA_030765085.1 of Allium cepa. Taxonomy (NCBI): domain Eukaryota; kingdom Viridiplantae; phylum Streptophyta; class Magnoliopsida; order Asparagales; family Amaryllidaceae; genus Allium; species Allium cepa. The sequence continues at coordinate 692,522,954 of CM060935.1, read as the reverse complement.
AGATCCCGGAAGAGATATGGAAAAGAGAGCCTGTTGATTTTTCATTTCTTAAAGTGTTTGGTTGTTCAATTTATTTAGAAGATGAGAGACATGATAAGTTGAAGCCTAGAGAAAGTAAGCACATTTTGTTAGGCTATAGAGAAGGAATGAAGAGGTATAGGTTGTGGTGTAAGACAACTACGAGAATTGTGACTAGCAGGTATGCGATATTTAATGAGACGTCTTTGTTGAAGGTGGAGCCTCTGTTAGATGACATAGGAAGGATAGAAAATTGCTAAAACATTTGGAGTCATCAGATTGTTTTCATATTCGGAGAGATATTGGTATTTCCGATGATACCGTAGTTGATAAGAAGATAACAGAGGTTCAGACTCTAGGTGAAGCTCACTTGCTGGAATGGCCTTTTGGTTCAGTTGGCCCTATTTGTAAGTAAATTTATAGCGATGTTTCTTCATCTTATGCTTTGAATATTGTAGAACTTGTTGGTGAGTCCGCTGATGTTGACTTAGGAAAGTCTAGAAAAATTCTTGTGGATGAGATTGAAGTAGATAACGTTGGATATGTCCTCACTCAATTTGGAATGGAGAAGTTAAAGCATGATGTTATGTCTCCATTGGTCTCTCAAAGATTCGTATCTACGGTTTCATCTCTTACATCGGATATGTTGAAGAATTTTGGTATTTTCTCATATGCTTTCTGTTTGTTGATGTGCATACTATCTTTCTTATGTTTGTAAAAAATTTGGAAGCTCAGTTTGGGCAATATTGTCCAAGCTAGTTCACATTGAGCTTGTTGACGTAGAACTAACAATTTGTCGAGATGTGGTGATGCAGAGTGATTGTTATATTTGAATCAAGGTGGAGTGTTGAATTTATGCGATTCAAATATTTTCCAAAGAAGACAAGGAAATAATTAATTGATTCATTCAATCAAATAATTAGGCTATATATGGAAAGATAAAGAGGAAGGATATGTGTGATATCTTTTAGAGAAAGGAAACTAAGTAATTGCTAATCAATTAATTAGTCAGGTCTGTTATATGAAGATAGACAAGTTTATATATAGAGATTGATTAACTAATGAAAATTTATGGAAACATAGATTTCTTTTCATTTATGTGCATTGAAATCAAATCAAATAACATGGAAAGGTTGTCGCTTAATCCAGAAATTAATTTCATCTCCAAGCATCTTCATTTTCATGCCTATTTAAATGAAGGAAGTTTATCTTGATGAATGTGTGAGAACATCCATCATTATCCTCTTCTTCAGTAAATCCTAATTTCTGCAGTCAATCAATCATGGGTTTTGAGCATAAACAAGTCTTTGAATAAATTGATTATTCAATTTGTAACTATAAGTTAGTCTCTCCACTTTACTACCTATAATTTTTTTAATCTCTCTCTCTTTTTTACTCACTTTCTTCAGTAAAATAAAGAATAGTTGTTTGTTCCGTGGACGTAGGCAACCTAGCTGAACCACGTTAAATCTCTGTATTCTCTACTCTTATGTATTTCTTCGTTTGGTGATTATTTTTCATTGAATTTGTAGCTGGTAATTAATCAACAAGCCAGATCCTTCTTTTGATTGTTTCTGCACCTTAGCATTCTGCTGCAGTTTTGGAGTTAGTGCAAATCAATTGCAATTCTGCACAACAAAGTTATCAAAAAAGATTCATGTGAGTCAGTCATCAATTTCTTCAAACACTATAACATGTTATCTGGTGTAAATGCAACAAATTTAGCCGTCATTCCCAAAAATGACCATCCATCTAATGTTATTGAGTTTAGACCTAATAGCTTGTTGCAACATAATCTATAAATGCATTTTAAAAATTATAGCTACTGAGCTTAGGCTTGTGCTGTGTTCCTTGATATCCCACAACCAAGCATCTTTTTTGCTAGATAGAGCATTTTAGATAATGTTCTAACCTCTCACGAGCTTTTAAAGAGTTATAACAAAGTTAACACCTCTCTTAGGGCCAATGTAAAGTTGGATATAACGAAAACTTATGATATTGTGCAATGGACTTCCATAGTTAGAGTAATGGCCCGAATGAAATATCCCCAACATTTTATATCCTGGGTATGTACTTGTTTATCAATAACAAATTTCTCATATGTTATAATGGCCCTTCAGCAGGTTATTTCAAAAGTAAATAAGGCATAAGGCAAGGGGATCCGATATCCTCCTACCTATTTATACTTGTCATGGAAGTCCTAACAAATATGATCTCTCAATGTGTTGCTAATAAACTCATCATGCTTCACCCTAAATGCAAAGTCCCTATGATCACTGCATTGATGTTTGCATATGATATACTCATCTTTACTAGGCCAACTGTTGACTCAATTCAATATATCCTGGATGTGCTTAAGGAATTTTTACCCTTCTCTGGCTTATGTATAAACTATCTAAATCTAGTATACTTATGGCTGGAGTGCTGAAGACCTTGCCAAAAGAATTAGGTCTATGTCTTATCTTCAAGATGGTACCGATTCCTACTCATACCTTGGTATTCCAGTTGAAACCTCTAAAATCACAACATCTCATTGCCTTGGCCTTTACGATAAGATCACAAGGTCTATGAACTCCCGGTCTAATAGATATCCATCTCAAGTCGGACGTCTTGTCCTAATCTACTCTATCATATTGCATACTCTTCTTACTGGTGTAGAACCTTCTTATTCCCTAAGAATTGAGGGTTAGAAAGCTATGTGCAATTTCTTTTTACTAGCAACGTGCTTTCCATTAAGCTGAAGCCTTTATCTTTCCACAAAGTAGAAATGAAAAGGAAATATGGGGGTTTAGGCATCATCATCCAGCTCAATTGGAACAAAGCAGCTTTTTAGAAAACATTTTGGTAACTTTGCTAAATAGAAGAAGAAACATATGGTTTCTTTGGAATATCAGATACAATATAAAGAAAAAAGATTTCTGGTTGATGGATAACCCTCTAAACTGTAGTTGGGTTTGGAGAGCAATCCTTAATCTCAGATCATCTATGTTGCCTTACTTAAGAATCACCACTGCTGTTAATGGGCATGCAAAATTCTGGAGTGGTACATGGGCTAAGCAAGGTCTTATATCGAAGAATGTAATGACATATAATAAGGTAACTGTGACGACCCGCATTTCATTCCATAGAAAGACGCATCATCATTAAGAAAGAAGTAGGTAGAAAAGAGAATGGATAGAAAAGAAAGAACCAAACAATATCAGAATCTCACAGCGGAATGAATAAAATATATTACATCACATAAGTTGTTACATAATATACATCATCTATCAGAGTCATACAGCTTTATACAACATATGTTAGATAGTCGTGAAGACCTGCCTATCATACAACTCAAAAAATCAAACAAAACACTAGCACAGCGGAACCACAATATCTATATATGCTGAAGTCTCTTGCTTCGAGTCTCCTCTATAATTCGTCAAAGATATCTTAAATCCCTTGGCTACTCATAAAAAATTTGAGCATCCAAGAGTTTAAGAAATCAAAAAATAAAATCTGGGTCAGATATGGGTCTGGTGTGAGTAAACGGGTTAAAGTTGTTTAACTTTGAAAATCATTTGAAATAAAAGGTATCTCGTAAGACTCTCCGCAAATAAACACGGACAAATTTTCCCCCTACGATAACCAAAACATTTGATAGAAAATCTGGTTATATTATAATAATGTCTAGGGTTTTCAAGTAATATAGGAAATAGCTGGAATGCTTACATCTCACGTTTCAACATAGTTGGGCACAATCAAAACATACGACACTTATTGGAGATTGGATTCCATACAATGGCAGGGCTACTGGGGTACCGTCCATCACAGTACCTGGTCTAGATCAGAGTATCGAGGATCCACCCCGATCCCCTGCAACACAAGACCGAAACTACCCCTTACTGGATAATACCGAATAAGACAACCCCGTAGTTGGCGCGACCAACCATCCACTAAGCCGAAAAAGGGACCACTAGACAGGGGAAATCTTATCCTACTTGGGTGCTACCCACTTAGTCTTGCTGCACCTCCCCTGTTTTAGCCATTCCCGGTTGATGAAGCTTGAGGCTACGATTATCTTTTTAGAACACATATCTTGGAATGCTCACGGTCCTCCAATGACGATGGTCTGATAGCATTCATCCATACAAGTCCGTTCCGGGTTCGAACGAAATCAAAGGCACTATCTCCATTACACTCATTTTGGAATCACCCTTAGAGTTAACGACAATTAGCCCTTACACTCTGAATCTTCATCTCGACCGAAGGCACTATCTCCATTATACTCGTTTTGGAATCACCCTCAGAGTTAACGACAAATATGCCTTGCACTATGAATCTTCATCTAGATCTTCTCTTGAGATTTCACGACGTATCGTTTTAAATTTGGATCGATGTGGTTTTCGGATAACAAATTTGATATCTGATCCCAGTGTCATCGAAATTCAAAACGCTGTCTTAAAGTCCAAGTTGTTTAAGTTTAAACAATTCAATTTTATTTAGAGTAACATATTCACATAGCAATTCATCATAGATAGATAATCTATATTATCACAGTTCAACCACAACATTTATATCACAGAGCATCACAAATCACATATTAGAGATATCAATTAGTCTAAGTCATTCAATATAATTCAATCATCCATAAGCAAGATTAATAAGTTGTACAATTCCTAATTAATTTAATTTAATTTAGTCTCCAAATAAATTAAATTAATCACTTTAATTACTTTTAAATCCTGCTTACTTAACATTAATTAATTACAAACCATTAACTAATCATCCTTTAATTATTTACATAAATTAACCTTTAATTACTCACATTAATTAATTATACCATAATTAATTACATTAATTAATGATCCTTAATTAATTACATTAATTAATTATCCTATAATTACATTCATTAATTATCCTTAAATTACTTACATTAATTATCTACTCTTTAATTAATTAGATTAATTAATCCTTTAATTAATTACATTAAGTAATTATCCTTTTAATTAATTACATTGAGCAATTATCCTTTTAATTACTTACATTAAGCAATTATCCTTTAATTACTTACCTTAATTAATTATTCTTAAACTAATTACATTAAATAACTATCTTAATTAATTACACTAATTAATTAATCTTTAATTACAGTAAGTAATTTACTACATTAAGTAATTAGCCTTTAATTAATCACTTTAATTAATTATCCTTTCATTAATCAAGACCTTAATTAATTAAAGATAAACCCTTATCTTAATTAATTACTTAATTACATCATTTAAATCTTATTTAATTAAATGCTTGAAATTAAAATATAAAAATCATTTTAGATCTTCTTGATTAATTTAAGTTTAATACCACATACCTTCTTCTCAATTTCATCATTTTATTATATTTGAAACCATTAAGAATTTAATTACATAATTAACCCAATATATATTTACTTTAAAACAAAACAATTTCAAAAACATTTAACTTTAAAAATTAAATCTTTGAACTTACTTGAAAAACTTGATAAATACTTCTTGCTTTAAAACTTTGTTAATAATGTACTTAGTTAATAATTTACTTTGGAAACCTGGTTATTTTCTTTTGAAAATTCATTTATTTAAATACACATTAAAATTTGGTTAACATTTGCTTGAAACTTATACATCTTCTTCTTGCTTATTTTTTTTAAAACTTTAAAACTTGGTAACATTTCTTTTCAAAATTAAATCATTTTAATATCTTTAAAAACTTGACAACCCTACAAAAGGAAAAACTTGAGCTAAACAAACACTAAACCCGTGCCAAACCTCAGAATTCCCGAGTCTCTCGCGCTCCTTACTTCCTTCGAGACAACACACGAAATACTTCGAGCCAAACCCGAAAAAATGCTTCTTCCCTAAAGCCTCAAATCACACCAGACTTCACCGTGCACACGTGCACGTGCACACTGTGCTCACGCCCCTCCGACCAACTCTCCGCTCCTCGACATGTCACCGACACCTACCCCAGTCTTCCCGACCATCCAGTCTCGTCAGGAATCAAAAGTCGAGCTATCAACAGCTACATGAATCAAAATTCGATCAAAAAAATCACCACCCCCGATGCCACCAATCGTCGGTGAGCTCGCCATCACACCCGAAGTTGCGCCACGTCCCACGCGTCTAATCCCCCCTGTCCGATCGACCACGTTGCTTCTACGTTGCCGCAATCGCCTGACAACACCATCGACCATAATTGGAAATCGAACTCTAGTTTGCTATCATCCATCCACCACGGCGTTCGAGAAACCCATCCACCATTTTTCTCGAGTTCTCCCGACTTCCAGCTTCCTCCAGAAACGAGCAGACGCTCCTCCACCTTCAAATCGCCAGAAACCGATGGAAAACTCAATTCTGTTCAACACGGAATATCTCAACACTCACAATACTAAAAATCATGATATTACTTTTAAAAATCACCATTTCTAAGTTCGAATCAGTTTCTACAATCAAAACATGAAATTAGTATGATTGATTTATCTGATTTTAAAAGATTTCACTATAAAAACCTATTTTCAAAATATTTACTGAATAATTCCAGTTGAAACAATTTTTAAAAATGAAATTACATTCTTACAAACATTTTCCTTTTAATGATCATAACCTGAAAGGTATTGGAGCGGGAGAATTTGATTTTTATTGAATTGGTTGGTCTGTTAACATTAAACAGAGACAAGCACATTCATCTACTTCAACATGCACAGATACACACACACACATATTTATATATATGCAACACATTTTCATCCATGCAAACATATTTATAACAATACTTCACAAACTTTTCTCATGTATCAAAGCATACAACCATATTTTAAGTTTTTTTAAAAATTGTTCACTTAACAGAAATGAAAAACAGAGTAACAGACTTCTCTTCTTTGATCAAGAATTGTTTTATATTTTGATCTGAAGCTGATCTTGATGTTGATTTGCTTGTTTAAGTTGAATTTGAAATCTTTGCTTGATCTTTGAATTTACTATGCTTGCTTAGGATAAAAAGAAGTTGTTGTTGTTATTGTTTTGATTTTTCTTTTGATTTTGGTTTTCATTTTTTTTAGAAAGAAAGATGAAGAGAAAAAAGATTTGAGAAAGTTTGAACTGAAATAAAAATAGACAAGTTTCTCTCAAAATACCTACTTATAAATATTTCAACATAAAAGAAAAACATCGCCACTTGTATAATTGCATGTTACTAAGTTTACACATGCTTAATGCATGAATTCATTATTTTACAAATGTTTAAATCTCTTTATTTATTAGTTACTTATGTTTTTATATATTCATGTAAATTATCTATTATGTTCTTATATTAATATATGTTTTATGTTTTAAATTTTTATATATACAAACCAATTTAGTTCATGAATAATTTAAAAATAAAGTATATAAACCTTTTTATTAAATCTCATTTTAAATTTTAAAAGAAAATGTACTAAATCTTTATAACAAATCCTATTAAGTTAAAATTCTTTTAATATATATATATATACATACTATCTTAAGTGTTTGAAAAATATAAAATTTAACTTTAAATAACTTTTGAAAATCTTTATATTAAATTCAAACTAAAACTTCCTATTCACAATGTATATACATATATATACATTATAATTAGAAAATATTTTTATTAGCTTTGAAAAGATAAATTTTGCCAAAATAAATATTTTGATTATTAAACCAATATTGCCAAATTTAAATTATTATTTTAGGAGATTATCAAATTATTATTGCGAATTCAAATTATTATAAATGAAGATTATCAAATTGCTATTGCTAAAATTCCGGGTCATCACATTCCTTCCCCCTTAAAAGAATTTCGTCCCCGAAATTTAAAAGCAAAGACAATTTAATAATCCAACAAAAACTTTTATATCCAAACAGCAAAGCATACATATCAGCCATATACTAACAACCATAGCATCCATTTCACAATTTAGGATAGGACTTCCTAATACTATCTAGAGTTTCCTAGGTACAACCTCTGGGATCCTCGCTCCACTGAATCTTAACTAGCTTCACCACTATGCTCCTGAGCTCCTTCTCGTATCGATCTACAATATGAACAGGATGTCTGTCCACAGTCAAGTCCAGCTTAACTTTCAAATCCTCCTGAACTGCTGGTTCTACAACCAGTGACGGATCATGCACGTACTCCCTCAAATGAGATACGTGAAATACATTGTGAATCCTAGTCATCCGATCTGGCAATTCAATACTATAGGCCAAACTACTTGAGAACACGAAAAGTCCAATATATCTCGGAGCTAGCTTTCTAGTCTTACCAAATCTGATTGCTCCTTTGATCGGAGAAACCTTAACAAATACCAAATCTCCAACTTCAAATTTCAAATTCCTCCATCTCTTATCCGCATAACTTTTCTGACAATCCTGGGCTGCCTTCATCCTTTTCTCAAACAGCTCAACCTTCACAGATGCCTCTCGAATCAAATTTGGACCAAGAATAAGACAATCTCCGGATTCCACCCAACAAAATGGTCCTCCCAAGATTTGTCGAAATCCAAAACACAAGCCTTACTCCACAAGCATCAGCAGACTTCGAACTTACTTCTCCCATCTGGAATAGCCAGAACAGGTGCACTTGTCAACCTCACCTTCAAATCCTGAAAAGTTTCTTCACACTTAGGGGTCCACTTGAACTTCGTTTCCTTCCTAGTCAGATTGTTCAAATGAGAATAAATCTTAGAATAATCCCGTATTAACTTCCTGTAATAACCCGCTAATCCAAGAAAACTACGAACTTATGTAGGAGTCTGCCGTTGCTTCCACTCTTGAACAGTTGCTACCCTAACCGGATCTATAGAAAAACCTTGTCCAGATACGATATGTCCTAAAAATCTTACTTCCGACTTCCAGAAATGACACTTCGAGAACTTAGCTTTCAGGACATGCCTCCCCAAAGTTTCCAATATTATCTCCAAAATGACGCTTCCACTGCGCAACTCTGATTTGGAGCAGATGAGAATGTCATCGATGAACACGAGCACAAACTTGATCAACACATTCCGGAAAACACGGTTCATCAGATCCACAAAATAAGCCGGAGCGTTGGTTAACCCAAAAGACATAACCAACCACTCAAAGAAACAGTTGAGTCCTCTAAATGCAGTCAAGGGTATACTATCTTCAGCTACCCTTAGCTGGTGAAAACCCAAAACTAGATCTAGCTGAGAAAACACAGAAGCACCATGAAGTTGATCGAAAAGATCATCAATACGAGGCAAGGGATACTTATTCCTAATGGCCACCTTATTCAACTCCCACTGCGGGGCAAACCTTTGACTCCCTCGAAGACATCCGGAAAATCTCTGACAACTTCGATAGTTCCTACCTCTTCTTGTGATGCCTCAATCCCATGCAAAAGATTACTCAGGTGAACTCTAGAATTATCGCAAGTCACTCTCGCAATCCTACCTAGTTCAGTTTCCAAAGACACTGTTCTCTCTTTACAAATGAGAACAGCTTTATGCTAGTCTAACCAATCCATTTCCAAAATAAGGTCAAATCCTTCAATAGCAAACATCTTGTTCCACTGAGCTTCCTGAAGAAGCGGGCAAGCTTTCACCATATGTTCGAGCTGCTGACGGTTGAAACACAAAGACTTCCGAACCATCGAAGAAATGGATCCACTCTGTTGCTTCTGAGCTCCACCTCCAGGACACGACTTAGCTAGACAACCTTCCTACTGGCACACATAACACTTCCAAACTGCATTGCTGCCTCCTGGTTTCCCTTTACCATGCTTCTTCCAATTTGGGTTGAATTCCCTTTTTGTTCTGGTTGGAAGAATTTCCACTCGGTGCTAACACAGATGCCAAATACTACTTTTCCATAAGCTCCTCGTTCCTCAAATCCATATCTACTAATTCCACAAATGAGCCATTGAGATGGGCAGTTATCTTCTCAAGAAACTCGGGTCTCAAACCAAGCACAAACATCTCGTTCTTCTTAAGGGGTGTGTCAATAAGACCTGGTCCATAACGGGACAACTCATTGAACTTAATCTCATATTCCGATACAGACATACTTCCTTGCTTGAGATCCAGAAAATTCCTATACAACCAAGTCTTCCCTGCGGTAGGTATAAACTGCTCCTTAAATACTTCCTTAAACTTGCTCCAAGAGAAATCATCTTCGGGGACATCCATGGTTACTGCGTCCCACCGCGCAGTTGCTCCTTCCTGAAGTTGCCAAGATTCCATCACTCGCTTCTGCTCATTCGACAGATCCAAATTCTTGAAAATCCGCTCACACGAGCGCAACCAAACTTGCACTTCAATGATGAACTCTGTACCTTACTAGGCTATCCTCCAAGATTGGAGAAATCCTTGCAAAATGTTGCAAAGCTTACTCGAGGCGGTATTGGGTTTACAGCCTCGGTAGATACTCTTCCACCCTCACCATTCGAGCCTCTTCCATTTGTGGTAGTCGTGCAACACACCCCTCTGCCCCTTCTACCTCTAGAATTCATGTTGGCCACCCGAACAGGTAACCCAACAAAGAAGGTAGGTATACACACACACACACATAAAAGTGCTCTCTCTCAAGATAGATATCACTCCAAAGCCTAGGTATTATCTCAACCTTGCTCTAATGCCAACTATGATGACGCGCCTTTCATTCCATAGAAAGACGGATTATCATTATGAAAGAAGTAGGTAGAAAAGAGAATAGATAGAAAAGAAAGAACTAAACAATATCAGAATCTCACAGTGGAACGAATAAAATATATTACATCGCATAAGCTATTACATAATTTACATCATCTATCAAAGTCATACAGCTTTATACAACATACATTAGACAGTCGTGAAGACCTGTCTATCATACAACTCAAAACATCAAACAGAACACTAGCATAGCAGAACCACAATATATATATACGTTGAAGCCTCCTGCTCCAAGTCTCCTCCATAATTCGTCAAAGCTAACCAGAATCCCTTGGCTACTCATAAAAAATTTGAGTACCCAAGAGTTTAAGAAAATAGAAAATAAACACTGGGTCAAACATGGGTCTGGTGGGAGTAAACGGGTTAAAGTTGTTTAACTTTGAAAATCCTTTGAAATAAAAGGTATCTCGTAAGACTCTCCGCAAATAAACACGGACAAGTTTTTCCCATACGATAACCAAAACATTTGATAGGAAATCTAGTTATATTATAATAGTGTCTAGGGTTTTCAAATAAAATAGGAAATAGCTGGAATGCTTACATCTCACGTTCCAACATAGTTGGGTATAATCAAAACGTACGGTACATGTTGGAGATTGGATTCCATACAACGGCAGGGCTACTGGGGTACCGCTCATCATAATACCTGGTCTATATCAGAGTACCGAGGATCCACCCTGATCCCCTACAACACAAGATCAGAACTACCCCTTGCTGGATAATCCCGAATGAGACAACCCCATAGTTGGCACGACCAACCGCTTATTAAGCCGAAAAAGAGACCACTAGACAGGGGAAATCTTATCCTACTTAGGTGATACCCACTTAGCCTTGCTGCACCTCCCCTGTTTTAGCCATTTCCGGTTGATGAGGCTTAAGGCTACGATTACCTTTTAGAACACATATCTTGGAATGCTCACCGTCCTCCAATGACGATGGTCTGATAGCATTCATCCATACAAGTCCGTTCCGGGTTCGAATGAAACCGAAGGAACTATCTTCATTACACTCATTTGGAATCACCCTCAGAGTTAACGACAAATAGCCCTTGCACTTTGAATCTTCATCTAGACTGAAGGCACTATCTCCATTATACTCATTTTGGGATCACCCTTGGAGTTAACGACAAATAGACCTTGGACTTAGAATCTTCATCTAGATCTTCTCTTGAGATTTCACGACCTATCGTTTTAAATTTGGATCGATGTGGTTTTCGGATAAAAAATTTGATATCCGATCTCGGTCTCATCGAAATCCAAAATTCCGTCTTAAAGTCCAAGTTGTTTAAGTTTAACAATTCAATTTATATTTAGAGTAACATATTCACACAGCAATTCATCATAGATAGATAATCTATATTATCATAGTTCAACCACAACATTTATATCACAGAGCATTGCAAATCACATATCAGACATATCAATTAGTCTAATTCATTCAATATAATTCAATCATCCATAAGCAAGATTAATAAGCTGTACAATTCCTAATTAATTTAATTTAATCTTCAAATAAATTAAATTAATTACTTTAATTACTTTTAAATCCTACTTACTTAACATTAATCAATCACAAACCATTAATTGATCATCCTTTAATTATTTACATAAATTAACCTTTAATTACTCACATTGATTAATTATACCATAATTAATTACATTAATTAATGATCCTTAATTAATAACATTAATTAGCTATCCTATAATCACATTCATTAATTATCCTTAAATTACTTTCATTAATTAACTACTCTTTAATTAATTATATTAATTAATTAATCCTTTAATTAATTACATTAAGTAATTATCCTTTTAATTAATTACATTGAGTAATTATCCTTTTAATTACTTACATTCAGTAAGTATCCTTTAATTACTTACCTTAATTAATTAAATTACGTTAAGTAATTATCTTAGTTAATTACACTAAGTAATTAATCTTTAATTACATTAAGTAATTATACTTTAATTAATTACATTAAGTAATTAGCCTTTAATTAATAATTAATTATCCTTTCATTAATCAAGACCTTAATTAATTAAAGATAAACCCTTATCTTAATTAATTACTTAATTACATCATTTAAATCTTATTTAATTAAATGCTTGAAATTAAAATATGAAAATCATTTGAGATCTTCTTGATTAATTTAAGTTTAATACAATATACTTTCTTCTTAATTTTCATCATTTTATTATATTTTGAAACCACTTAAGAATTTAATTACATAATTAACCGAATATATATTTACTTTAAAACAAAACAATTTTAAAAACATTTAACTTTAAATTTTAAATCTTTGAACTTACTTAAAAAACTTGATAAATACTTCTTGCTTTAAAACTTTGTTAATAATGTACTTAGTTAACAATTTACTTTGGAAACCTAGTTATCTTCTTTTGAAAATTCGTTTATTTAAATACATGTTATAATTTGGTTAACATTTTCTTGAAACTTATACATCTTCTTCTTGCTTATATTTTTAAAACTTTAAAACTTAGTAACGATTCTTTTGAAAACTAAATCATTTTAATATCTTTGAAAACTTGACAACCCTACAAAAAGAAAAACCCGAGCTAAACAAACCAAAAACCCGTGCCAAACCATAGAATTCCCTTTTCTCGTGCTCCTTGCTTCCTTCGAGACAACACACGAAAAACTTCGAGCCAAACCTGAAAAAATGCTTCTTCCCCAAAGCATCAAATCACACCAGACTTCACCTGCACACATGCACGTGCACGCCGTGCCCACGGCCCTCCGACCAACTCTCCGCTCTTCGACAAGTCACCGACACCTACCATAGTCTTCCCGACCACCCAGTTCCGTCGATCTTGTTAGGAATCAAAAGTCGAGCTATCAACACCTGTAAGAACCAAAATTCCACCAAAAAAATCACCATGACCCGACGCCACCGACCACCGGTGAGCTCGTCGTCACACTCGAAGCTGTGCCACAGTCCCACGCGTCTACTCCCCCCTGTCCGATCGACGACAATGCTCCTACGTTGCCGCAATCGCCTGATAACACCATCGACCATAACTGGAAATCGTACCCTAGTTTGTCGTCGTCCAGTCACCACGGCGTTTAAGAAACCCATCCACCATTTTTCCCTGAGTTCTCCCGACTTCCAGCTTTATCAAAAACGAGCACGACACTCTTCCACCTCTAGATCACCAGAAATCGATGGAAAACTCAATTCTGTTCAACATGGAATATCTCAACACTCACAATACTAAAAATCATGATATTACTTTTAAAAATCACCATTTCTAAGTTTGAATCAGTTTTTACAATCAAAACATGAAATTAGAGTGATCGATTTATCCGATTTTAAAAGATTTCACTGTAAAAACCTATTTTCGAAATATTTACTGAATAATTCCACTTGAAATAATTTTTAAAAATGAAATTACATTCTTACAAACATTTTCCTTTTAATAATCATAACTTAAAAGGGATTGGAGCAAGAGAAATTGATTTTTATTGAATTGGTTGGTCTTTTATCATCAAACAGAGACAGGCACATTCATCGACTTCAACATACACAGATATATATACATATTTATATATATGCAACACATTTTCATCCATGCAAACATATTTATAACGTTACTTCACAAACTTTTCTCATGTATCAAAGCATACAACCAGATTTTAAGTTTTTTTAAAAATTGTTCACTCACCAGAAATGAAAAACAGAGAAACATACTTCTCTCCTTTGATCTGGAATTGTTTTTGATTTTGATCTGAAGCTGATCTTAATGTTGATTTGCTTGTTTAAGTTGAACTTGAAATCTTTGCTTGATCTTTGAATTTACTATGCTTGCTTAGGATAAAAAGAAGATGTTGTTGTTATTGTTTTGATTTTTCTTTTGATTTTGGTTTTCAGTTTTTTTAGAAAGAAAGATGAAGAGAAAACAGATTTGAGAAAGTTTGAACTAAAATAAAAATAGCCAAGTTTCTCTCAAAATACCTATTTATAAATATTTCAACATAAAAGAAAAACATTGCCATTGTTTAATTGCATGTTACTATGTTTACACATGCTTAATGCATGAATTCATTATTTTACAAATGTTTAAATCTCCTTATTTATTAATTACTTATGTTTTTATATATTTATGTAAATTATCTATTATGTTCTTATACTAATATATGTTTTATGTTTTAAATTTATATATATATATATATATACAAACCAATTTAGTTCATGAATAATTTAAAAGAAAGTATATAAACCTTTTTCTTAAATATCATTTTAAATTTTAAAAGAAAATGTACTAAATCTTTATAACAAATCCTATTAAGTTAAAATACTTTTAATAAATAAATATATGTAGATACTATCTTAAGTGTTTGAAAGATATAAAATTTAACTTTAAATAACTTTTGAAAATCTTTATATTAAATTCAAACTAAAACTTCCTATTCACAATGTATATACATATACATATATATATACACGTTATAATTAGGAAACACTTTTATTAGCTTTGAAAAATAAATTTTGCCAAATTAAATATTAAGATTATTAAACCAATATTGCCAAATTTAAATTATGATTACCAATTCAAATTATTATAAATGAAGATTATCAAATTGCTATTGCCAAAATTCCGGGTCATAACAAATGAAGATTAACAAATTGCTATTGCCAAAATTTCGGGTCATCACAGTAACTCAAACAAGCATTCCCCTCAACGTTAAAGCAATTGATTTTATTCATGAAGGCACTGTGTCCCTGCCATGTTCAAGTAATCAGGAAATTAGGGGCTTATGGACTGGCTTCAATAGTACCCCTACCCTATCAGCCTAGTTGAAAAGGTTGTTTGGACCCAATAAAGTATCGATCACTCAATAGCTTCAATCTACAAATGTATCACTAGTCACAGCCAACTTCAGATTTTTGCTTGGAATAAAAGAATTTGGAATGTGTATTGTATGGAAAGTGAGAACTTCTTAGTATGGAAGGTTATAAGGATGCACTTAACACCAAATTTAGACTTGTGCAGATAGCAATGCTTGCTGATGGAGCTTGTGCTTTCTGTTCTTTTAAAGTGGAGAGCAACCTCCATTTATTGTTCAATCGTCCAGTCATTTTCCCTATGTGGCATGATAATAGTAGGAAGAAGAGACATTCACATGGACAGTGCTATTGAGTGGAGCTTAATCTATAAGGCAATTGAGATGGAAGAAGGGACAATGCTTGATGATTCTCCTATTTCTTAAAGAATTCATCCAGGCTGTATGGATGGATTGTATGGATAGAGTGGGTGGATTGAATTTCAATGGTAAGAACAAAATAAAAGTGCAGATAATTAGCACTCAAGAAAGGAATAACAAACCGTAATTATAGTTATGATATAAATACTATAAGCAGTTGGAGTTGATCCTTTAGTTTTCTTTTTCCTTTTTTTCTTGTTTCTTTTTTTCCTTTCTCCTTTCTTTTCGTTTTCTGTTCTATTTGATGGATCACATGTTATAATTCATTTCTTTCTTATTGTATTTGCAATAAACTTATAGGAGCTCGGTCAACCCTGCTTAGCCTTGGTAAAAAACACTTTTGAATAACATTTCTTTACTATTACTATTGCTATTATTATTAATTCAAATATATCTTTTATTTTACTACTCAAATAATAATAATAATACTTTCCATTACATCTCGTAAAATCCATTACAATGTCACTTACTTAAAATATACGTAAAACAATTTTATTATTCATCAAATATCATTTTATTTTATAATAATAATAGTAAGTTTACCAAATTAAACTTAAAATAAATTATTTATGAATTTAAAAACATATAGCATATGAACTTTATTATAAAATAACTAAACTGCAATTAACAGACGTGAAAATAACCTAAAAAATTATATTACCCACTTTGTCTTTATTCTTACTAGATCTAAATCTTCTCAGGTTTCCTTAGCTTTTACTATGTTTCTTTTTTCTCTCTTCTTTTGATGGCGGCTGGTTATCTTTTTTATTTCTTTTTTTACTTTGTAGAGAATATAAATGGAAAATATAAGGAGGAAGATATGTTTGATGGTATTTATATACTAAGGGTTTTGGTTTGCTTCCTTATTTTATTAATTTATTCCCACCATTGAAAAATCCTCTCTATTAAAATACTAATTTGATTACCCTTTACGTGTTACATTTAATTATTTATCATTCATGTATTTAAAACAATTCTCGTTTTATACACCCAATTTATTTATATGTAATTACACTTAACATAAGATCTCCTACATTCAATCCTTCATCGCCTAATTTATTTTCCTTAATAAAATATCTTTTATTCAAATGTTTATATTTCCCTTTTATACATATATGACCGAAATTAATTACCTTGAATACAAAACCACCTTCGATCAAATATTAAATCTTCTTCTTACCTATTTTCAACTGAATTTAATTATGTAACACTCTGTAAAATCAATATAAATAAATAGTTTGGATAAATTAATTTAAATAAGGTAGGGATAAGAATAGAAAATTTGCAACATTTAGAGTTTGACCACAAAATTAGGCCATTGCATTGTGGTGATATTCCAATCAATTTCCATATATAATATGCTAAAAAGGAGCTAAAATGAAGAAGCTATAAGTATTTGAAGTTTTATGGTTTAAAATAATTTAAGTAGAATTTAAATTCAAATAAATAATTAATTTCAAAATTTCAAATTCAAAAGTTAACAATAATTATACTTGGAGGTTAAGTAAATGTAAAAACTAATATTAACGTTAAAATGCAATTAAGGAAGATAATAAATTAAACAACGATATTTTGGGAACATTAGTGATGCTCTATTAGTTCATCTCTTCATAAATTTAGAAAACTTCATTAGGGTTTTAGGTAAGAAATGCTACATATCTATCTTTGTTTATTGTTTATTTTCTTAACCTCTTCTCTAAATCTCTAATTTTTTAAATCTAACATATATACAAATCCCTTGCTGTATATATCCAAAAAAAGATCTGAAAGGGTTCATTGAAGGCATGTCAAATTCAAGAGAAGGCAAAGCTAAGGACCTATGCGAGTGGAAATTTTAGTTTTTCTGTTTTGGAAATTGAATAGTGTAATTTGGATTTTATATATGCCTTGGAGAGTTTTGAATTATGAAAACATCATAATAAAAATCCCCAAAATTCTTCTAAAGAAAATGTTAATTACTAGATTGGAACCTTAATTATTTAGAATTAAAGTAATGGAATTTTGTAGATTTTTCAATATATGAGTTTTATCTTCTATTCTACTTTTTATTCTTTTTCATTGGATTTGATCAAGGGATTTGATTAAAAAATGGTATGTAAGGCATGAATTCTTGTTCATAGTTTACACTACCTATTTCTAGAAATTCCTTTGTCTAATTTCACATAAAATGGTAAATAGAGTGCAAAATTAATTAAATTATAAATTTTCATTATTATTATTTAACTCCATTGTTTTAATATAAAACAAGTTGGAGTTGGATTCTAAGTACAAGTCTATTGATATGATTTCAGAATATTGAATAAATTGTAAAAATGCTATTGTGTAAATGAGCCTTATATAACATTGGAAGATTTGACATTTGAACATTAGGTTAGGGTGTAATCTCCACACGCCTAAAATTAATAATTGTTATTGTGTAAATGTAACGCATTAATTGCATAGTTAATTGGGTTAATAAATGTCATTTAAATCCCCTTAGGAAAGTAATTAATTAAGCAAAATAAGAAGTATTACTCATAAGATATAATTAATGAAAATTTTAGAGAGTGTTATGAAATATGACTAAGTTATAAGAATGTGAGGTCAGTCAAAAGCACAAGAAGTCTACCCAGCTAATCTAGCTACCAACAGTAGGACTTTGAGGCTAATGTGATATATCACTTATAATAAGTAACTACGGATGAGGCGAGGCTAGTTCTAATTCTGTATGGTAAATCTGCTCAGCTAATTTGGCTACCAGTTCCTAAGAATAATCAGACTAATGCGAGATGTCTCCGTGGGGTTTGAATCATAAAACAAAAGACTTGCTTCAGGGAATTGAAGCTATTAAGTGGTTGTTTGAGGGCCTGCCTCTTTCCCTTATATAAATTATTAAATGGTTTGGATTGAGTTTAGGCATGATTAAGGATATCTCAGAAAGGTCCACTTCAATTGAAGTATTAAATGTCCAAAGAGATTTTCATGCAATGTCAGCTAGATAGAGATAGTTGGGGAGTCCGTCTTGGTAATAGGTATTAAATGATGGAGGCCTGCCTCAATTGAGGTCTTAAATGGTTAGGGTCTACCCATTTTTCATTAAAAGGTATTAAGTGTGTTGGGATCTATCTCTTGCATTGGTAGATATTGATAGCGATAATTATGGGCTATTGATTATGGGAAACCCGCTTCGAGGATTGAAGGTATTAAGTGGTTGTTTGAGGGCCTACCTCTTTCCCTTATATGAAGTATTAAATGGTTTTCAATTTATTTTAAAATGTGAAAGATGTATCCTTATTTAAATTATATTGCCCAAGTACTGATATAAAAAGGCTCGAGCTTTTCTATTCATCATACATTGTTGTTCTAACTTCCTCCCCATTACAACATAGGCTAGGGAAAGAGTTGATGATCAAGATGGAGATGACGATGAGAGGAGCTTATAGTGGTAGTTTATTTATCTACTTATGCTATTTTCTAATGTACAATTTTTTTTATTTTTGAACAAGATGATGTAATGGTTATTGTTGACATTATGTTATGGTTTGTTTGTGACATTTGGAATTTGAAATAAAATGGATACTGTTTATGATATTATATTTTGTCATTTCGTTGTGAGCTCTGAGTGAATAGATAAAAGCATTGTATTATTATTTTTAACAACCAACATTCTGCTTTAGAACGAGTCTAAATTTCAATATGACCCTTTCTAGGTCAGGATTAAGTCCTGTTTCACGGCGGGCTGTTACATTTAGTATCAGAGCCTAAGTTGCCCGACTAACGGGGAAAAGTATACATATAAGTGGAATATTTATTATTTTTGAAAACATTTTCCAAAAACCCTTATTATATATATATATACACTGTTGTTGAACATATGCACTCATGCTAGGCAAATCATTCTTTCAGCATATAATACTATCTTAGGAAGTTATAAAAAAGCTCAACCTACAGATAGTTGATATGGATGATAATCATTCTTCTTCTAAGGTTGGGAACCCTGCTCAAGGAAGATCCGACATTCAAGGGATGCTCAAATAGTTTGAACAATATCTCAGGTAAGTAGGTGAAGTCCTTGTTCTTCAAGCTGCACCGACGACACCCGTTGCCCTACCCGCCAACGTAGCACCTCATCCCATCAAATTTCCAAAGATGTGTAAGGACTTTCTCAATATGGGAGGAAGAGTATATTCTAGAAAAAAGGGTTTTGTGGAGTCAATGACTTGGATAAATGACTGTGATAAGATATTTCGAGAGATCGATTGAGAGGATCAGTTGAAGAGAAGAATGGTAGCTTAGAACCTCAAGGAAGAAGCCTGAGATTAGTGGAGCATTGTGGATGAGGAGAAAGTTGGTTGGATTTTCACTTGGGACGAATTATAGGATAGCTTCAAGTCAAGGTTTATGTCAAGGACAGAAGTAAGTTTACAGTTGGAGAAATTTATACGGCTTAGGTATGGTGACTTCATTTTAAAGGAGTACATTAGTAAGTTTGTAGAGTTAGCTCAGTTTTGGACGATATTGATCGATACACCTTTCAAAATGGACATGGAGTTTGTGAAGGGCATGAACTCCCCACTTAGAGAATTGCTGTTAACCCAAGTGTCTACTGACGCGACATATGAGAGGGTAGTTAAGATGGCTTTGCTATAGATGGCTGGTAACGAAGAAAAAAAGTAGAAAAGGATAAGGCATGACTTACTCAAAATCAAACTTAGAAGCGGAACTCTTAGGCGAATAAGAAGTTGAAAGGAAAATTCATGAAAGAGAGTAAAGTGTGTAAGAGATGCCAAAAGAAGGATCATGTAGCCGAGATCATAGGGTAAGTCTGATGAAGGAAGCTTTCAAGGGAAATTTTTATCACTGCCATGAAGAAAGGCATCTCAAGAACCAATGTCCAAAGTTGGAGAGAAAGGGCCGAGTGGGCAAGTCTACACCATTGAAGCTGCTCCTATTTTGAGTAGACTGCCCTTTAGAGACCAAGCGAAGTCAGCATTGGAAGGTATAACTCTTATTTTTTGGTTACAATTCTTACCCCATCTAATTACAGAGCATCGCATTCCTTTATAGCTAGGAATGTAGTTGAGTCCTTAAATCTTCAAATCCAATATGTCACCAACCCAATGGTAGTCTCTAATCCTATTAAGGGGGTCAAGACGTCTCTCTTTAATTTGCAAAGACCTAGTTGTGGACATATGTGATGTTGATTTCATATGCTATGCATACGTTTTAAATTTTGAAGGGTATGGACTTATCTTGGGCATGGATTGGTTATCATACTATGGAGCAATATAGATTGTGATATGAGGGTTGTACGATTAAAGAGTAGTAGAGGAAAGGACTTAGAGGTCCACTATACACCATAAGACTCAGTCGAGTCAAGTTATTTGTACTCGTTAAGCCTATCTCATATTGAGCTTTCATCCGTATCGCAGTCTGAGAATTTTCTGATGTCTTTGAGGAAGTCTCAGGTCTCCCGCCCTAAAGAAAGATTGAGTTTAGAATTGATTTAAAGAAGAACGCTAGACCAGTCGCTCTGTCACTAAGACACATGGCCCGCAAAGAAAGACGTGAATTGGATAGGCAAATCTCGAAACTGTTGTAGAAAGGATTCATTTGATGGAGTACTTCGGAATGAGGAGCCCATGTTGTTTTTTCCACTAAGGCAAATGGCTCACTGAGACTATGCATCGACTATAAGGAACTTAAAAAATTAGCAAGGAAGAATGGTCATCCCTTACCTAGGATAAACGACTTATTTGATAAACTTATAGGTGCCAAAGTTTTCTCCCAATTGGACATGGGAACTAGATTTCATAATTTGAGGATCGCGTAGGACAAAAAGTTGAAGACCGCATTCTACGCACCAAATTGACTCAATGAGTGGAAGGTAATTGCTTTCAGATCGACGAATGCCCCAATATATTTTGTAAATTTGATGAGTAAAGTATTTTGGGGACAACTTGATAAGTTCATCGTAGTATTTGTTAATCATATCTTAGTATTATCCAAGAATGAAGGAGAGCATGAGAATACTTAAGGGAGATACTAAAGGCCTTGAGAAGGCGCCAACTCAGGGCTAAATTTGCAAAATGCCAATAGTGGTCTAAAACATACGTTAGATGACAACAAGCGATTGGCTGAGATGATTTGAAGGATAGTTAGAGGTGGACCCTCAGATAAGAATTTGGGGGATGTAAATAAGAATCCATTTACCGCTAACATCCGAAATGTGAAGAAGCCTCCCAGTTTAAATCTTTCAACGTTGGAAATGTACGATGGAAAAATGGATCTGGCAGTTCATTTAATGAGGTACATCTGACTCAAGGAGGTATTGGGTGTTTTTTGAGCAGGTAATGGTGTAATGCTTTCCATTATACTTAACATATTCAGCAATGGTGTGGTTCAGATAGCTGAAGAACGAGTCCATAAGCATGCGGACCGACTTAGTGAATAAGTTCATAAGGCAGTTCAAAGATCATATCTCATGACCAAATAATATGGTGATGCTATTAAGCATGAAGCAAAGGGACGGAGAGACCTTAAGGAGCTACTTGACTAAGCTTAACAGGGCAGTTGCTGCAGTCGATAGACCGGATTCATCCGTAATTCTATTGGCGGTAGTTTTAGGAGTTGCAAGCAAAAATGAATTTAAGATTTCTTTGGAAATGGATCCCTCAATGGGCCTTATGAAGTTCTATCATGAAGCTGAGTGACATTTGCGCTAAGAAGACGCTGAAGCCGAGGATCCTGAAATTAATGCTGTGGATGACGGAGGACTCTCTTGAGCAGGATATGGCAAGGACAAAGGGAAGCGAAGAGCTGATGATTATGTTGGAGAACAGAAATGGCCGAGGAGGGAATCAAAGTTCTCTTCCAACATTGATCTAATAGAGACCCTAGAGAGGATGTACCTACATACTAGGGGTGGATCCCCTGCCAAAAGCTGGCTAGAAGAGGGCCCACTGATCGGGAGAGAAGATCCGGAAAGTTTTGCATCTTTCATGAGTTATATGGACATAAAACAAATGAGTGCCACCACCTTCGTAATATAATAGAGGAATTAGTTCAGAGAAACCATCTGCAATAGTGTATGTAGAACAAAATTGTGATGGTGCAGCCGAAGCAGCCACTATCTACAACGAATGCATCAAGTACCTAGGTCAAGGTTTGAAATCCCGTGATGGGGATGAACGGGAGGCAGCTTCGCTTTCCATGCTTTTCTTTTTTCTTTTAATAATTAAGATAATAATAACTTCAGACAACTTACATGTGTATGAGGCCTAAATTGGTCTTTGGGCATGCTTTGAGTTAGTTGTCTGGGATGACTAGTTAGGATAATAATAATCTCGAACGACTTACACATATACGAGGCCTAGATTGGTCTCTAGGCACACACTGTGTTGGATGTCTAGGATGAACTGTTAGGATTTCTGCTTGTTTGCCTTGATTTGAATATTTGATTTTTGAAAAATCCACTTGAATGTAATGATTGATATTGATCACTTTAAGCTCCGGCTAAATTGCTGAGACGGAGTGCAGGGTGCAAATTCCCTTATCGGAAAGCGAATGGATGGACCTGTATGATATTGGTTGCGTTAAGTCCTGCCCGAAGATTCAGGACTGGAGTGCCCCCAGATAGGGTGCAAGTGGACGGACTTGTACAAAAAGTAAGGCCCCTCACCAGAGAGTGAGCGGGTATGCTTGCTTACTCATTGGTTCCCCTTGCCAGAGAGTGAGTGGATTGGGCCCAGCAAGGATCCTAAGAGATCAAAACCCTAGATTGGGCAATAAATGATCTAGAGAGACCGAAACCCTAGATTTGGAGATAAACAATCCTGAGAGAACGAAACCCTAAATTGGATGATAAACTATATTGAGATATCAAACCCTAAACTAGAAGATGAATGGTCCGATGAGACCAAGCCATAGCGGATGCAAATTTGATAAAAGAATTTGAATGCCTTGCAATCAGAGAAATAAAGATAGATCTTGGGAAAACATGAGATGGCTTGGATGTGAAATGATACCCCCAGATGAAGACATCTTGATCATGATTCATGGTGGACACTTAAGCAAAGGATGAATACTTAGCTAAAATGGGTCTGGAATGACATCTGATTTTTAGAAAAATATATTAAGGAATTAGACAATTAACCAAGATCGAGATTGATGGAAGGCTAAAGAGCTTAAGTACCGAAGAATGATTGCTGGTGGAACTTGTTCTTGAGCAAAGCACAATTTACATTCAAAAGGCGTATTTTGAAAGGCAAGTGTTAACCCGCTTTTTAGCCAAGAAGATTTCAACTGGACTTAAAAATCAAAATAATGACAAAATGATTCACAGACTTGGAAACACACTAAGAAAGAATAGAAAGTTGAACCCAAGAAGTCAGAGTGGAAATTTAGCTAAGGACACAACTTGGCGTCGAATTGTTTAGGTTGCACCGACATATTTCCTCTTCACCTTTTGCCTTTTGAACACCTTATACCTCTTGTACTACTCCATCAACTTGTGGTCAAATGATTTTCCTAGAGTTTGGACGAGCGAATCTAAGAATTAATGAAAAGAAAGCAAGATAAGTTAAGTGTTATCGAAGATCACTAGAATTAACTACAGGTCGACGGAAAAGAGGCTGAAACGAATCAAATAAAAATAGAAGAAGTGAACAAGTGAAGAAAATTACTTTGCTTAAAACAAGTCGATGCCGACCCATTTAACTCAGCACCGAGTTGTTTTCTCAGGTCTTGTACCCCTAAGCTCTCTTGTACAACATCAGGCTATCTCCGGGACGTCAGTGCAAGTAGTCTTCTGATATAGTACTTCTTTTTCCTTATAAATATTAGCTTAGCTGCAACCAAAAAGAGATCTCTAGATTCTGCTTCACATTTCTATCTTGTTCTTCCTCAAATACTCTGGAAATTTCATTGTAAATCTTAGATCCACTAAATTGTGGTCAGATCTGATATAACTAGTTGTAATCAAGAGAGAGAACAACTAGTAACAAACATTGAAGTGGACGTAGATTAGAGATTACGCTGAACCATTATAAAAATTCTTGTCTCTTTTACTTTTTAGCATTTTCCTTTATTTTACCAGAACCGACGCTTTCATATGATATTTGGTTGTTGGTGCCATTTTTACATCAACATTTGTCATATGTACAAATCTTGGACTTATAAAGTCGATATCTTCTAAACCATAACTCCAAATCCATCAAAATTATATACCAAATTGATCAGCTCCAGAAGACCTAGGTGTTGTAAAAATTATACCAATTCACTCTTTTATTATTTTTAATTACTTTAATCTTAAAAGTGTCAAATTTATGGGTCGTTTCATTATTCTCCCATTAGAAGAATCACGCCCTCGCAATTCCCCAAATACAACCCCTAACCAAACCAAAATAGCATAATCACGGGTTTATGATAAAATATAGGGAAATATGTCAAT
Organism: Allium cepa; assembly: GCA_030765085.1. Classification (NCBI taxonomy): domain Eukaryota; kingdom Viridiplantae; phylum Streptophyta; class Magnoliopsida; order Asparagales; family Amaryllidaceae; genus Allium; species Allium cepa. The sequence continues at coordinate 692,497,584 of CM060935.1, read as the reverse complement.
CGTAGATTAACTACTTATAAAAGCTGTGCATAACAACCACATACACCATCAATCAAGATATAATACAATTCGTTCACAATGATGAATTCAATTTTCTACATATACATGCTATAGTAACACGTATACTTCCTCAATCATATAATCTAAATTATAGTTTGTAAAAATAAGAATCCATCAAAAAAGGGTGAAAAATATCAACCATAGATTAACCCATATCATGCATCTTAACAGTTCAACCACAAATAACCATAATAAAAGTTTACAACAAAATATAGGTTGATCAAAACATGCATGTGCAAATAAATGAATACACATAAATTAATAATCAACATAGCTCATCAAAATAAACACACATATTCAAAATAAAGTGGTATCATCACCATACTAACCTATTAACCAATAATATTCTAAGGCTTACCACACATCCATCATAATATGTGTTTCCTCAAACCGTTAATGAACTTCCTCACAGTCTCATCCCCAATGTAACTGATGTACGATCTCATAACAATACCATCCAAAATATCATCTGTACCTACATATGGTCATATTTCCAAAATAGTATGTATTTAGTCATGGTTACATTCTTTAAATGATTTAGTCATCCACTTGTGCTGCAATTGCATCAATCCTTGCATCACCTGCATCTCCGATGTTGGATATATGATAACTCATATGGTCATTCCTCTACCAGGGTTTATGGAGCAATCCTAGTTTCTTGGCACTAAACATTAGCCACATAAATGCTGGACACTCGATCCCTTCCTCAATCCAAGGTACATGGATCCCTTTCTCGATCCAAGGTACACGTCCTAAATACCCAGTGAGTTTCCTCACATATGTCTCCTTACGAATACACTTCAAAACACTCCGAGTATCAACGATCCCTTTGAAAATGTCTCTGAGACTTTCCTCACTCCATTCATTTTAATCTTCCAAAATAGAACCCTTCTTCATTCTATTTTCCATAGTATAACCTATCACCATTCCACTTTTTATGGTAGAACCCTTCCTCGTTCTACCCACGACCTCAAACTCATCCTCATTCCATTTTCGATTGTAGAATCCTTTCTTGTTCTACTCACGAGCTCCTATCCTCGAACCCTTCTTCATTACATTTTCCATAATGATTCCTAAACAGGGATAACTCACTCAAAATACCAAAGAGCGACATGCTAACAAGAAGTTTTCCAATATACCTTAGAAGCAAAACATTTACCAAAACATTTTTGAATCTTCCATCTCCCTTTAAAACAAAGGATCCTTTTCTTCTTAAAAGTACACCATCAATATATAAAGTAATTTCTCAAAATATTTTCCATCGTTTTGACTTAACTCAAAAGAACTTTGGAGCAGGCATCTTTCATATAAATCTTCTTTGAAGTAAAAACACTTTGTTTTAAAATATTTATGGAAGCCAAAAATAGGTTTGGAAATATGTAGTTTTAAAATTTTGTATACAGGACCTCTCGCCTATCCTTGATTCCTTAGTGCTATCCATAAGGCCTTTAGTCACTAAATCTTCCAACCATTATTACTCATCTTCATGGAACATCTTTACATTTCTTAGTCAAACACGGTATAAGCAATTACAATATGTTAAACAACAATCAACCAAGCGAATAAGTAAAACAAATAAGTTCAAACCAACGAACAATCAACAACAACCCATACTAGTAGAAAAGACTAATCCAAACGAGTATGACATGAATTAAAAGGTAAACATTAGACAAACAAGTAATTAAAATCAGTCATAGTAAAACAACCAATCAACAACATGGTACAAGTATAAGAATTTAATTGAAACGAGCATAACGTTAATTTTTAAATAGACATGGGTAAATAAATAGCAAAATTTTCATAATTGCAATTAATTTAACATACAACAATGCAATACAAACAATTCATCCAAGAAGGTAATTATCTCAAACATCGAAATGGACAGTCCCTTCTTTATATCCCAAATCTCTCCATGGAAGGGAATAAATAGACGTCCATATAGTTCATTTGGGAAAATTGCACACATTATCATAAAAGTAACATCGTCATAATGGATGTCAGGCAAACTCAAAAATTATCCTACCCTATCATCTTGCATCCCAAGTTGCATAGTCTAGTTTTATAATTCTTAGTTAATATTCTTAAATAAACATCTTTTTAATAAAAATACCCTTTTCACAAACACCTCCAAAGTTGTTATTCAATTAAACATTTTACCTTTTCAACCATTTACTTTTTAAATGAGATCACTATTATCTTAGTAAAATGTTTGGTCAAGGTATTGCAAAAATAGAAATTTAATAATATCATTCCCTAATAATATATTCCCAATAAAATAATTTGCAAGCTAGGTCCTTTTCAACCAAAACTCTATATCCATATTTTTTCCTTTCAAAACATCATCTATCAAAGAGTACCTTTTTAAATGAATATCTTTTCCAAAAAAATATATTTTTCAAACAATTTTTTTTTGAAATCAAATATTGTTAGTGCCAAAATTGGTCACTAACACCCAAATGTAAATGAAAGCACCACTAACGGTCACAGGTAATAGATAGAATATATGTAGAGAATAATAATATGAAGAACAGTCGAAATTAAAATAAAAGCAGTAAAGAATACAGATTTTATAGTGGTTCGGCTAACTCCGGCCTACGTCCACTCTAGAAGTTTCCTTTTTATTGATGTTTGAATCAATTACAGTTACAAACTGATAGAGTAACCATTAGCCTTAGAAAATATAAAGTTAGAGAGCGGAGAGAAGATGATCCCTTTTTCTGAACCCTCATATGCTGTATTTATAGGCGAATCCTGAGTTGTTGGGCCTCCTGAATAGCTTGGGCCCAATAAGGCCATTGCCGAGCCATGTATATCCTTCGTCCCTGACCGAGTGGCATTTGCCGAGCCACCTAGGCAGAGCCGTATCCCATCAATGCCAAGCTACTGGATGCCGATCCATGCATACCGAACGAGGTTGGTTGAAACAGAGAATGCCGAACACGGTAGCCGTGTCGAACACACTCGTATGTAGCCGTGTCGAATGCACTCTCATGTCGAACGATCCACCATGCCGAACGATCCATCATGCCGACCCATCATGTAGAACGATCCACCATGCCGAACGACCCATTATGCCGAACGATCCATCATGCCGAACGATCCATCATGCCGAACGATCCACCATGCCGAACGACCCATTATGCCAAACGATCCATCATGCCGAATGATCCACCATGCCAACCGATCCATTATGCCGAACGATCCATCATGCCAAATGATCCACCATGCCGAACGACCCATTATGCCGAACGATACATCATGACAAACGATCAACCTTGCCGAAGGATCCATCATGTCGAAGGATCCATCATGTCGAATGATCCACCATGCCGGACGATCCATCATGCCGAACGACCCATTATGCCGAACCGTACTTTCAGAACTAAAACACATCACCAATGTCGAGCGGTATGATCTTATCATAATGCCGAACGACTTCTAACTTTCCAGACTGAACCAAATTTCCTATACCCAAATTTTAGTCAATCCATCTTTATCCAATCCAATTTCCATTTTCCAAGCGCGTTGCATCATCCACCCATCCAGTCGACTAACTCCATCGTACACCAACCTCGACTGAGCAGTCGATAATGTTAAATCCGCCTGTCCATGGCCTTGCTAAAAGGCGGGTTAACACTTGCCCCCCAAAACATGCCTTGCTGTTGGAAGGTGTGTTTTGAATAGCCTCAAATCTGATATCCAAAGTCCATATCCCTTTCGTAACTATATTATCAAATCCATGACCTTTCTGGCTTTATCCTTGAATCTATAGACCTTGCCGGGTCATGTTATCCTGTTCTAGCCTTGACCTTCCTGTCAAGGGCTTTTATGTTATCTGACCTTAGCACTCTGGTCAAGGAATTTTTCATTCACCGGCCTCGGCACTCCGGCCAAGGACTTTGATATTCACCAACCTCGGCACTCCGGCCAAGGACTTTGAAATTTACTGGCCTCGGCACTCCGGCCAAGGAATTTTTCATTCACCGGCCTCGGCACTCCGGCCAAGGACTTTCATATTCACCGGCCTCAACACTCCGGCCAAGGACTTTTAAATTCACCGGCCTCGACACTCCGGCCAAGGACTTTTGATATTCACCGGCCTCGGCACTCCGGCCAAGGACTTTGACATTCACCGGCTTCGGCACTCTGACCAAGGACTTTGATATTCACCGGCCTCAGCACTCCGGCCAAGGACTTTGACATTCAATCCGAGTCCATTCCATCGCTCTCCGGCAAAGGGACTTGTAACTCGCGACCACTGACCCGTCTCTCCAGTCAGGATAGTAATCACTAATCCTGAATTGTTTTAATACAGTGATCCAAATCCAATTAGAAAACCAGAAATCCATATCAAAAATCAAACATCCAAACCAAAATGGAAAACCAAAAAACCAACCAAACCGGGAGTTCAATCCAAACTCCAAAACCATAGCAAAGAAAAGTAAATATCCAAAGTACGAAAGAGAAAACCAAAGTTGCAGAAAAACAGAGAGAAATTAGGATTTCATAGACTCAAGTAGTACGGTTTTTCGTCATCTCAGAGCATTCCTAGGGACCGTCCTCGATCCCGTACGTGTGTAAGTGACCTAGCCGCATTACTTCGAGTCTTATTACTTATTCAAAAGCATAAACCTGTTTAGTGGATAATGAGCTAACGTCGCCCAGATCCAGTGACATCTTCGTTCGATGTAGGTGGTGGTCGCTCCTGTATCACTACCACAGTTCGTTTCCTGACATACTGCTGTAGATGACCATTCCTTACATGCTCCTTAACGATATCCCTCAAATGCCTGCAATCATTAGTGTTGCGCCCATCCAGCTCATGGAATAGGCAATGCTTCCCCGATGCCCGCTCGTATTCAGAAGGCTCTCTCTTTGCCTGCCTTCGATATTGGAGTTGCTCCTGAGTGTCCAAATAAATCCTTTCTAGAGTCTCAGTTAAATCTGTGTAAGAAGAAAACTTTGAATCCCTTCGAGGTTTCTTCGAAGTGCCACCATTGCCATTTATTTTCCTTTTTCCTTTATCATCTTTACTTGGATCCTCGAAGGGTGAACCTCCACCCCTCACTGCATAAGCTTCAGCCTCTCTCCTTACTCTCTCAGCTTGTGCATCTTTCTGTCTTAGGAACCTTTCTACCTCATGGTAGAACTCCCCAGATCCCTCGGTGGGTCCCTTTCCAATGATATCCTAAAGTCCTAATTATCCACGATTCCCGAGACTGCTGCCATCAAAACCATTGACTGATCAGGTCGATCCACTGAGGCTACTGCTGCATTAAATCTGGTTAAGAAGTTCCTGAGCGACTCCTCCTTCCATTGCTTCATCGATGTCAAGGTCATTACATTCTTGGGTCTGATTTATATGTTATAACTTTACTAAGTTCCTAGCTCCAAAATTCCTGAGTACTTGCGCTCTCAATGAAAGCACCAAAATGTTAGCGCCAAAATTGGTCACTAACACCCAAATGTAAATGAAAGCACCAACTAATGGTCACAGGTAACAGACAGAATATATGTAGAGAATAATAATATGAAGAACGGTCGAAATTAAAATGAAAGCAGTAAAGAACACAGATTTTATAGTGGTTTGGCTAACTCCGGCCTACGTCCACACCAGAAGTTTCCTATTTATTGATGTTCGAATCAATTACAATTACAAACCGATAGAGTAACCTTTAGCCTTAGAAAATAGAAAGTTAGTGAGCGGGGAGAAGAAGACCCCTTTTTCTGAACCCCCATATGCTGTATTTATAGGCGAATCCTGAGTTGTTGGGCCTCCCGAATAGCTTAGGCCCAATAAGGCCATTGCCGTGCCATGTATATCCTTCGTCCCCGACCGAGCGGCATTTGCCGAGCCACCTGGGCAGAGCCGTATCCCATCAATGCCGAGCCACTTGACGCCGATCCATGCATACCGAACGAGGTTGGTTGAAACAGAGAATGCCGAACGAGGTAGCCATGCCGAACGCACTCGTATGCTGAACGAGGTAGCCGTGCCGAACGCACTCTCATGCCGAACGATCCACCATGCCAGACGACCCATTATGCCGAACGATCCATCATGCCGAACGATCCACCATGCCGAATGATCCATCATGCCGAACGATCCATCATGCCGACCCATCATGCCGAACGATCCACCATGCCGAACGACCCATCATGCCAAACTTTCCATCATGCCGAACGATCCACCATGCCGAATGATCCATCATGCCAAACGACCCATCATGCCGAACGATTCATCATGCCAAACGACCCATCATGCCGAACGATTCATCATGCCGAACGATCCACCATGCCGAACGATCCACCATGCCGAACGATCCACCATGCCGAATGATCCACCATGCCGACCCATCATGCCGAACGATCCACCATGCCGAACGATCATGCCGAACGATCCACCATGTCGAACGACCCACCATGTCGAACGACCCACCATGTCCAACGACCCACCATGCCGAGCGACCCACCATGCCGAGCGATCCAGCATGCCGAACGATCCAGCATGCCGAACGATCCAGCATGCCGAACAATCCAGCATGCCGAACGATCCACCATGCCGAACGATCCAGCATGCCGAACGATCCAGCATGCCGAACGATCCACCATGCCGAACGATCATGCTGAACGATCCACCATGTCGAACGACCCAGCATGCCGAACGATCCAGCATGCCGAACGATCCAGCATGCCGAACGATCCAGCATGCCGAACGATCCAGCATGCCGAACGATCCAGCATGCCGAACGATCCACCATGCCGAACGATCATGCTGAACGATCCACCATGTCGAACGACCCATTATGCCGAACGATCCGTCATGCCGAACGATCCACCATGCCGAACGACCCATTATGCCGAACGATCCATCATGCCGAATGATCCACTATGCCAAATGATCCAGCATGCCGAACGATCCATCATGCCGAACGATCCATCATGCCGAATGATCCACCATGCCGAACGATCCACCATGCCGAACGATACATCATGCCGAACGATCCAACATGCTGGACGATCCACCATGCCGGACGATCCACCATGCCGGACGATCCATCATGCCGAACGATCCACCATGCCGAACGATCCACCATGCCGAACGATCCATCATGACGAACGATCCATCATGCCGAATGACCCATTATGTCGAACCGTACTTTCAGAACCAAAACACCTCACCAATGTCGAGCGACATGATCTTATCATAATGTCGAACGACTTCTAACTTTCTGGACCAAACCAAATTTCCTAGACCCAAATTATAGTCGATCCATCTTTATCCAATCCAATTTCCATTTTTCAAGTGCGTTGCGTCATCCATCCATCCAGTCGACTAACTCCATCGTACACCAGCCTCGACGACCGAACAGTCGATAATGTTAAATCCGCCTGTCCATGGCCTTGCTAAAAGGCGGGTTAACAAATATACTCTTTGATAAAACCTTTGTCTCAATAAATATTTTATCACATTCATTACTTGAAAAGATACTTCATAAAAATACCTCTATCAAACTATTTTCAAATATTCCCACCAACAATATAAGTTCTCAATTTAAAAATATTTCATACACATACATACATACATACATATATGCATATACATATACATACATATTTCTTTCGAGAAAATAATTCTTTCAAAATAAAGCACCTTTTTATGGAAATAACCTTTCTCTAAAATAACTTTACTAAATCTTCTCTAAGTCATATAATATTCACTTTAAAGAATTTTTCAACAAAATATTTGTTTTTAAAATAAGGATTTTCACTAGATATTCCCTACAAGATACTTTTAACAGGCACGCTTTAATCTTTTACTATCATTAAAATAGTTTTCTCCTTCGAAACATCTTTTTAAACGAATACTTATCCAACTTTACAACTTATATTTTAAAATATCAATTAACAAAAGATTTTCTTTACCAAAACGCCTCTTAATAGAATGTTTTTACGACGCATTCTAAATTAAAAAATGAGGTTAAAATAATTTTCAACATATACTTTTTTCTTAAAAGATGATCCCAAATTAAAACATTTTACTAAAAATGCTCTCATGAAAACATTCTTTCAAAATGAAATATTTTAATCCAAAACACACTTTTATAAAAATATTTTCAAATAAAATATTCATCAACAATATTTCTCTTAGATAAAAACTTTCCGCTTTAAACAAAGCATCCCTAAATCATATTTCTATTATAGAAATACTTCTCAAAGGATGCTTTAAAACAATAAAAGTTCCTCACATAAAAATATTTCCTTAAAAATTAAATTCAATTTCCAATATCTAGTCAAAACATCTTTCTACTAAAATACTTCAAATTAATTATTTTTAAAATAGTTACTCTTTCTCCTGAAATATTTTTGTAAACTATTTTATTTCCTTGAATTAAAAACTTTATTTCCTAACAAAAAAGCTAACAAATTAATTTTTGTTCAAAAATAAACATTTTCTCTCTTAAATTAAATATCTTTAAAACTAAAAATGTCTATTTTATAGATTTCCAAACAAATATTGTTCACTTAAAAATAAAATCGGTTCCAACTTATTAAGGGCAGGTTTTAATTACTTTAACATCGGGTGCATGTCATTCGGTTATAATCAATACTTAAGCCCTCTTATAAGTGTTCATCCTACCCCACTCCTACTTTATTTATTTTCCATACAAAGGTCAACATAAATAAACCTCATTTCAAGGTATGGAAAAAGTGGTTGAACAAACAACCCCCTACGCACAAAGCATACAGTCAATTGAAACACTCCCTCATTCTCCATTTTAAGCCAACCTAAGTGTAAATTTAATTACCCTAACCGGTTTAAACCAACCCAAGGCTCAGGGAATCACTAAAAACCTTATGATAAAACATTATTTTTAACATCTAAAAAATTATAAATCTCGTTAAAATATGCTTATAACTAATTTCAAATGTTAAAGATAGTAGACCATGGGTAAGTAAAATTAAAAATCTAAACAATGAACAAAAAAGGACACATCTGGGAAGATTTTGAACTTCAATGTACATATACATTCTTCAACAATTAAATATTATTCAAAAAGAATACATTATATAATTATACATTTCGTTGCATTATTATTAAACAACATCTTTATAACTATGATGCAGGAGATAAACCAAACTATCTCGTTGATATGACTCACTCCCGACCCTTTGCTCCTTCATTTACCTCCACTATAAACTTACAAATATACGTGTATATATATAATAAAGAGAAAATGTGTCAACTATATTTGGACCACGTCAATTTCTATACACCCCGACGACAAGGAAATCGATGGCTATTGCAATAAAAAAGATTGTATACATACCTATTTGGGCGATAAAGCCAACATAGTCCGCTTACAACTCTTCTCCTGCATCCAAATACTTGTTGGTACATAACAATCATAACATTAATGTAACTGTTGCAACCATCACAATCAACATAACCAACACAAACAATATAATTATCGCAAACCATTACAACCGTGGCAACCAATGCAAACAATACAAATAGGTAGACGAAGAAACTAATATTCCTATTCATCCATCACAAAAAGCATCTTATGGGCAATAATAATAACACACTTAGCCGTTACACATCATATACATTTTACAACCTCAATGTCAACTCCAATCATTAAATAAGAAAATAACAACAAAACAAATATACTTACATGCTAATCATCCATTATAGTAATGTTAGACTTACCCACAAGCCTATATATAGGCCAAGTGAGCAATTAACCGACCCAAGTAAAAAGTACCAAATTGGGTTTAATAAAATAAAGAAAATAATTCATATTGGTGGATAAAAAGGTAATTTCCTATTAACACCTTGATGGTAGGTGTATATAAAGAATAGAAAACCCTAATAGGATTGGCTTTCTTTGTCCCCACCTCTCAATCAAGAAAGCTTGTCAAACAAAGGGATCAAGAGGGAGAAATACAATCATAACCAATTATTCACTAGAAATGAATTGCTTTTGCTATGAATCAAGGCATGCTCTCTTAATCTATTAGGTGATCGTGAAAATCATTTTGTTCAAAGATCTAGTCTATTATGATTTAGATCTAGCCTATTTGATTTTGATCTAGTTTATTATGATTAATGAAAAAAATTAGTTTTACTTTTTACTGATCTACAGATTAACATTTTAGATATGGTATCAGATCTTAGGTTGAGAACTCGATGACTTTCCACGAATGATTTATTTTGTTTTCTTCGCTGTAATTTTTTTTAAAATTTATCAATATATGCTATATTATCATACTAGTCGACCGATGTTTGTTTTTCTTTATCATTATTCGTTTGTAATTTTTTGATATTAATTTATGACACACACACACATATATATGAATCAAGTTTTGAAACTTTTCGTAGCTTTAATTACTAACTTAATTGTAAAGTTTTGGATTATGCTATATATGTTTGCATGTATGCGTGCTTGTACCTCATATAATAAAAGAGTGTATTTTTTTATTGTTGTAACAATTTTGGCTTGTATGTAATGTTTTGGATTATGGTACAGTGTTGTAAATGATTAATATATATGTATATATATGATTATATATGTCTTATGATTACTAGTACGGGCCCATGCTTCGCACACAGGCTGTTTGTGTATGGGCTGTTTGTGTTATCGTATACGTTGATATTTTGTTTGAGCGTAAATATGTAAACGAAAAGCAAGAGTATTTTTGAAATTTCAAAAAGACACCGAGTAAATTAGTTCAACGAATTTTTATTATTAGTAGTAGAGATGTTCACAATACATGTATGCTGCCATTTGAATTAAAGTATTATTACTATGCTGTTTGAGTTAAAGTGATTATACTATATGTTGTTAATAACCAAAGTGACCAAAAATTATGGATTATGCATATGAACTGTATAATGGTATTATAATTTGATATTTATATTATGTGTAATTTTTAGCCACCAAAGTGGTCAGATTAGAAAGGTTTATATATGTTAAATTAAAGGAAATTCATTTATTCATGTTTATGTGATGCTTATAAATAAATGACATTATGGTTTATGTATAGACTTAAATATTTGTCATGAGTATGTTGAATTCATAGTTATGAAATGTTTTGGATTGCCCAAAGGTTGGCCACTTATTTTATAACCAATCAACATTACCAAAGAAAGTTGATGTGCTTGGTTAGGTAGGTTTTGTAATCCAAAGATAGCAAACACATATAGCCAGAGCATGTTTATTGCCAATTATGTGAAATTTTATTGAGCATCAATTATGTTTGTTTGCAATTGTTGTATCACCCACAAAAGAACTTCAATATACACCTTATATTTGTTAGCTGGTTCTGAATCTGTGTTATAGATTTAAGTATTTACTCAAAGAATTATTGTATGGGCGTATTTGATATATTTTTCAGCATCTGTTCATGTTTCTCTACATTCGCAAGCCACGTCTATTATTAAGTTTATGGGCTTAATTTCTATGAATAGTCTAAAGAAGTTTAACGACCCGTAGATTTCGATAATTAAATTGGTTAATTTAATAAGATTTTGGTAATTAAATTTAGAAAGAAATAAAAATCTTATAATTTATAATGAAGCGAATGTTAGAAAATAAATGTAGCAATTGTAATAAAAATTAACAATTAAAAATGAAATTGCAATTAATTGAAATAATGTAAATTGTCATACTTGGTTATAAGTTTAATATAAGAAAACAAAATGTAAGTATTGAATTAACTAAATGAAATAATACAGTGTTAATGATAAGTAATAAACTTGTAAATGTAAGTAAAAGTAAACAGGTGACAATTAATATATGTTATTTATTTATTTAGTGTATTAAATAAGATTGGTAATCAAATTGCAAGTAAAGGTAATAATGTTAATAGAACTGAATAAATATTAATTTAGTGCAATACCAGTTAATTGAAACCAATTGTAAGGTTATAATTGATTGTAATTAATAAATTGGGAAATAAGTTCAAAGTATATTAATTGATGGAATAATACGTAATAAATTGTTATTTGATAAAATCAATATTAGATAATGAATTGCAATAATTGTGGTTGATAATAAAGTATGAATAGGATAATGATTGTTTGAATAATAAGAACGGGAATCAAGATTTATTTATTTATTTATTTGAATTTAAATTATGGTAATTGGGTTTATTGCAAATAAATGAAATTTAATATCTAAATATTACGTTAATTGAAATGAAGATGGAATGTGAAAATATTAATGTAATAGATTTTGAATCCAATGTTTAAATGCATCCATTTGATAATAATAAATTAAACAATAGAATGAAAAGTAAATTTCATTTAATTATTGAAAATTTAATTTATAATCTATAAAATATTGAAATAGAAATTTAAAGCTTTGAAAGTGTGGAATATGCAACATTTAATCCATATGAAAATTTGTTATGAAGGATTGTGAATTTTGTTAAGCAATCCGAATTGATAGAAATTGAAATAATAATATTTGAAGAGAAAAGTGATAAAATTTATAAATTATAGAATTTGGATTGAAATAGCGATTTAATTAATTTAACATTAATTTATTTAATTAACGGGAAAATAGCCATTTTGGCCACCGACTCGCGTTTCGACGAAACCAGTTTCATCGGATCCGTAACGGTGAATTGTTGAAGGATTTCAAGTATCGTAGCGATCGGACTTGTCATTTGATCGTACGGACTCGAAACGCCTAGAAATCAATTAAATAGAAATCAATTGAAATCAATTTGAAATTTACTTGATTTTAGCACAACTTCTTCATACGATGGAATTTGGACCTGAAACCTGCTCCATTGATTTTAAAATATTTTAAAAACATCTATTTTGATATATGGGTTGATCCAATTTCGTTCCGGAGTCATAACGGGCTTTTTCGGGCCATTTTATCATTCATCGTGTATATCAATCTTGTCCATCTATTCTATTTTCAGCTTTGCTTATATATACCTCGTTATAAGACCTAATTGTTCTTCTTTGTCATTTGTCTGTACGTACAATTCCTCCTCACCTCCTCATCTCAATGGTAGACAATTCCAAATCCAATTGCAATTCAAAAATCAACTTCAAAAATTGAAACACCTCAATATATATCAAATTTTATATGGATTCGAAGCTCTCGATGACGCAACTCAGACCTATAATTCGTTTTTGGATTCAAATCACTGTTTGTCTAGAATTCAGGAAATCAATTTCGGTGTTCATTATCCCGTTGATCGACTTCTTCCGATCGACAAAGCGAGGGTACCAGGCTGTGGGGAGAGGCCGGCGGAGTTCATCTGTGTCGTTTATTTTCCGAAGCGACAGCTTGATTTGCCTCAAAAATTTGTTTAGGGTTCGGCTAACCCTAAGTGACGGCGGCGGTTGAAGCCTAGGTGGGGGGTCGGACCTTGGCGGCAGGTTGAGGGGAACTCGGCGAGCCTGGTGGTAGCGTCGGCATGACATAAGGAGGTCGGAGGCGTGGTTATCGGCGGTCAACGCGGTTGGGCCGTGACTTCATGGGTTCGTTTTTCGTTGTAAGTTACGTGAGTGGAGGAAGCGTCTGAAGCACGTGGCCAGGTGGAGTAACGTTTGTTCTGTTTTATTTTTTATTTTATTTTTATTTTGAATTCAAATGTTATAACTCGAATAAATTCGTCATACGATGTCCGATTCACGCGTGATTTTTTTGTTAGGATTGTATTGAAATTCCGGACAGTTTGACGCTGGTTTGGACGAATTCCGAGACTATTTGAATTTTGGGTTTAAATTGGATTTAAATTCAATTTAAATTCGAAAGGTGGGTGTTTTAACCCACTCACAACTTCTAAAATTTCTTATGTGTGTTAAAATAATTTCTGATGTGGTTAGAATTTATTTATTGTTGTTTGGTATATTTTTATCATCATTCCAGTTAAATTGAAGTAATTGAATTAAATTGTTATTCAATTTATTATTGAATATAAACTGCCAGTTAAATTATTATTTAATTCATTGTTGAATATAAACTGTTAGTAAATACCTATTATTTATTATCTGTTATATATTAATGTTATTGTTTGAATTGGATGATGATTGTGATAAATGGTTGATGATTGATATTGGATGAATGGATGTTGTATTATATATTGTTATAAACTGCAAGTTGTTATGCATTTTTATTTCATTCGGGATTACGGTTTGAAATGATATATAACCGTATTTTATTTTAAATTACGGATTGAAATGATAAATATCCATATCACTTGACCTTAGGGTAAAAAAATTTATATAGACACCGTGGCCTATATATAAAAATATTTTGAAATGATTTCTATGGTTTTGTAAAGAAATATACGGTTTTATGAGATATTGATTTGGATATTTATAAATGTTATTTTATATATAGTTAAAATTCTTGGTTTTAAGCTATGCATAAAATTAGTTTAAAGTATGAAAGAAATTTAATAATAAAGTTGAGTTTATTAAGATATAATATGGTTAAGTATTTATTTAAATTATATTTCTAGAGTTTATAATGACTTAAGTGAGAATAAGGTGGGAAGATAAATATGAAATTGAATTGTAATTTAGTAAAATTGAGATTTTAAAGGTCTGATTTTTATAACTGGATTTTGGTTTAACATAAATTAACGAATATTTCAATTATAAATAAATTAAAGGAAATATTTAGTTGTTTGTAATTTGAGTTTTATTTAAATGATAATGGATTTATTATGCAAATATTTCAAAACTAAATAATAGAACATTGAATTGTTGAATTGTAATTATCAACCATAGTTTTGAAATTAATTGATACTCAAAGTTTGAAATATATTGAAATTGAACCGGTTTATTGAAACTGAAAGTGAGTTGAAAGTTATGAATTAAGATTTAATTTAAAGGGAATAAATTTGTGAAGTCAAGGAAATTATTTTTCTTTATAAAATGATTTTAAATTCAAACAATTTTATTTATATATTGTTTGAATATCCAAACAATTTAAGTTTTGGAAGTTATGGTTTAGAAGCTTTGAAATTCGAAGTATTATGTTTTGAAAGGTTATACTTCAAGCGTTTAGTTTTGAAATATTATTATTTTGGAAGTGCTATGATTTGAGAAAAGATATATTTGAAATTAAATGATATTATATTGATTTGGGTTTTAATAAAAATGATATCACATTGATTTGGTTTTTGAAATGGAAATGATATCGTACTTATATGGTTTTGAAAAGGATATTGTATTATGGTTTTGAAATATAAACTATTTTGAAATGACCGCGGTGTTATAATAACGTTTGATTGTTGAAGAGACCATGATCCAAAGTTGTCATACTCTCTGCCAACTCCGAAAACCACTTTAACAACCGTGTATGCGGTGGAGATTCCAAAATGAAGTAGGATGGCAGCGGCGTTTTCTTTGAGGTAAATACGTGGACCCGACTCCCGTGAGTTGGCATAAGGTGGCTAAAACAGGAGCGATTGACGGGCAAATGAGGTAGCACTTTTGATTGGACACATCCCTTCGATATTATACTTTGACTTTTGGATTGATTTAGTGGCCACTTTTGATTTTTTTTATTTTAGGGTATGGCTCGAGGTGGGCGGTAGCTGCGGCTATGCATTACCACCGGCCCGGAAGCGTAATCTATCCTGGCATTACCTAGTTGTGCTGTGTCACCTACCCTAGCGCGTCTTGTAGGAGTTTGGTTTTCTCTCGTAGCCCGTGTGGTATCCTCTGGTGGCTTCTCGATCAGGAGAGACTATGATACTGGATGGACTACCAGGACAATTACGTGTTAAGGTGGAAAATGTAAAGCCTTAATGATATTTAAAAGTAAGTTTATTTTACTATAGACGTTATTATAATAGCGAAATATTACTACATAGTAAATAGTTTAACGGACCCTTAGGAGATGTGAATCCCGAGCATCTCTTAAGTTACCGCACTCACGTTAGACGCTGGATTGGAGATGTCAAATCCCGTAAACATCTCTGACGCCGTTCCACTCATATTTATTTCTGTTGATTTAACTCATATAAGATCTTTTAGTCCTGACTCGAGCTTTTTGTCTTTTCAATTCGCTCGGGTCAGCCTGAGCATTTCAAGATTTAAAGGCCTTATTTCTAGAGGACGAAAACGAAGATTTTAGTATTACTATTATTATTATATTCCACTGCATCACACTGTTCCGCTGCATTGTTATTTATTATTCTCTAGTAGGTGTAACTCTGATATGTATTGTATAAGTATAATCGAATATTTTATAAAACAGCTTCATGAACTTTTTATTTGATTATTATATTTTATCGTTCCGCTGCAAGATTCTATTTTGTTTTATTTCTTTCTCTGCTTTTCTTATCTACCCCATAACAATCCTCCCTTCTATATGTTTTAAGTCTGAGTGTATGGTTTATCGTCAATTTAAAGCGTACAAAAAGGCGGGATATTACATCTGGTATCAGAGCTTTGGTTTAGTGATAAACCTTAGCTTTATGGGGTCTGACTCTTTAATTATAGGGCAGTAATACCCGATGATGAGTCGCTGAGTGTATTTATATGAGAAAGCGTATTTGTTGGTGTTATAAAAGTTTTATATTGTGTTAATTTGTTCCTTTGTATTTATAAATTCTGGTTAGTGCATAGGACGCTATGACATCAATATGGATTTCTAAACACTTAATAGGACAAACCGACATAATATTTGTTTTGAATATAGGTGAATGAAATAATTTTGCCTATTATATTTTCTATATATAAAATAATAAATCTTTATAAATGATATATATTTGGTTGTAATATATTGGTTGTTAAGTAGTGAAATTTATAAATATTGGTTGCAAAATAAAATTTACAAGTAAAATAAGAATAAACTGAAATTTAGAACTTAAGTTCCAGGATTTTAAATGTCTTTCAAAGGATTTTGGAATATAATAATAATATTAGTTAGAAGTATTTTCTGATATAAATATTTCAGTATAATTTGAAAGAATTGTTTTAAAGTGATTTTGGAAGAAATAAGTTATGTACTTTCCTCTCTGTCGTTGGAAAATAATTTCGGTGATGAGTGCACGCATCATCGACATTCATTTCCGAGTTTCGAAGTGGGAAGGCCACTGTAGTAGTTTTACTGCAGATTTATTTAGATAAACAAATATAAATTTTAAATTGTTTTAAATATGGATATATATATATATATATAAGTTGTAAGGATATACATTTATCTATTATTTTAAAATGATTTGAAATTTAACGCGGTATTTAGTTCTTAAGCTTCCATTATTAATAGTTTCAACTATTGTAGTGAAATGGAATGTAACCTAAAAACAAAAGATATTATTATTGAACATTAAGTCAATTAAAATGAAATAAGATAAACTTGTGTAATTTTCAATTTGCATTCTTTAACGTATATATGACTTACCAACTATAAAAAGTTCAATTGTTAAAAGAAAATGCAATGGGAAATTTTACAAGTAAAATTTGAAGTAATGAAGTATTCAATGAAATTCTTTAATAAATAAGAATTTGATGTTGTAATTGTATAAACTTAATTATAATGGAAATCTTACTATAATAAAATATGATAGAAGGTAAATGTTGTAAGTAAGTAATTATAGACTTAAGTAAATGTTGAAGTTATTTATTTTGAAAATAAGCAGAAAGATGAATACTGTAAATAAATGAAATTAAGCGGTAAATAAATGAATGTAATATAATAAAAGGAAATTTTCATGATATGAATAAGTGAAAACGAGATTTAGTTAGAAATGAATAAAATTAAATGAAACTGTAAGAAATAAAATGTAAACTAAAAAGATAAATTATTATATGAATGAAATGAATAAGAATGAACTTGATCTATTGTTTGAAATTGTTGTTTGCTTGACTTATAACTATTTGGGCAAAGATACTTTAAATTTGTTCGGGTGAATGAATAATCTATTAGTTCCATCTAAAACTGTTGAGTAAATGGTGCACTTATTAGTTATTTTTCATTCTGTACAATTTAAAGTTTTTTTGAACCCGAACAACTATTTGTTTTGTTTGATATGAATGAATGATTGATTTGTATTGATTCTATGTGATGGTTGTATGCCTTATTGCAAGTGATTGTTGTTATATTGATTTGTTTGTTTATGGTTGAAACAACTTTAAACATTTTATTTTATATAATTATTAACTCTTTAGATTATATAAGTGAAATACAGGTTATGGAAGCACATGCCACTGCATTTGGTTTCATAATAATAAGCGTGTTTGCCCGACAGATAGGTACGTTTTCGGATTACGGTTTTATAGCGCTAGTATATATATATATATATATATATATATATATATATATATATATTTCCCGTTGTTGGGATATATTATTTTGAAATATTGTTGTATATTATTATATTTGATATTATATTTTCTCCCAAGTCTCTTCGTACAAAGGAGACTCTGCCGAAATTTTCCGTAAATTTTGGACTTAGAAAAATTTTGAAAAATGTTTTCCAAACTTTATTAAGTTGAGTATAAAAATAATTAATAGTATAAATTGATATATTTTATTTAAATTATTAAATTTTGTAAATCTATTTGTTTATAAAGTTAATATTTTAAATAAGATGTATTGACTACTTAATTCTTTCTTTCCCCTTCTTTTCCCTTTTCGGGGACGAAAAGTTTTGAGTGGGGGAAAGTGTAACGACCTGTAGATTTCGATAATTAAATTGGTTAATTTAATAAGATTTTTGTAATTAAATTTAGAAAGAAATAAAAATCTATAATTTATAATGAAGCGAATGTTAGAAACTAAATGTAGCAATTGTAAAAAAATTAACAATTAAAATCGAAATTGCAATTAATTGAAATATTGTAAATTGTCATACTTGGTTATAAGTTTAATATAAGAAAATAAAATGTAAGTATTGAATTAATTAATGAAATAATACAGTGTTAATGGTAAGTAATAAACTTGTAAATGTAAGTAAAAGTAAATAGGTGACAACTAATATATGTTATTTATTTATTTATTTAGTATGTTAAACAAGATTGGTAATCAAATTGCAATTAAAGGTAATAATGTTAATGCAAGTGAATAAATAATTAATTTAGTGCAATCCCAATTAATTGAAAACAATTGTAAGGTTATAATTGATTGTAATTAATAAATTGGGAAATAAGTTCAAAGTATATTAATTGATGGAATAATACGAAATAAATTGTAATTTGATAAAATCAATATTAGATAATGAATTGCAATAATTGTGGTTGATAATAAAGTATGAATAGGATAATGATTGTTTGAATAATAGAAACGGGAATCAAGATTTATTTATTTATTTGAACTTAAATTATGGTAATTGGGTTTATTGCAAATAAATGAAATTTAATATCTAAATATTACGTTAATTGAAATGAAGATGGAATGTGAGAATATTAATGTAATAGATTTTGAATCTAATGTCAAATGCATCCATTTGTTAATAATAAATTGAACAATGTAATAAAAAGCAAATTTCATTGAATTTTTGGAAATTTAATTTATAATCTATAAAAAATTGAAACAGAAATTTAAAGCTTTGAAAGTGTGGAATATGCAACATTTAATCCATATGAAAATTTGTTATGAAGGATTGTGAATTTTGTTAAGCAATCCGAAGTGATAGAAATTGAAATAATAATAATTGAAGAGAAATGTGATAAAATTTATAAATTATAGAATTTGGATTGAAATAGTGGTTTAATTTATTTAATATTAATTTATTTAATTAACGGGAAAATAGCCATTTTGGCCACTGACTCGGATTTCGACGAAACCTGTTTTATCGGATCCGTAACGGTGAATTATTGTAGGATTTTAAGTTTCGTAGTGAACGGACTTGTCATTTGATCGTACGGACTCGGAATGCCTAGAAATCAATTAAATTGAAATCAATTGAAATCAACTTGAAATTAATTTGATTTTAGCGTAACTTTTTCATACGATGGAATTTGGACCTGAAACCTGTTCCATTGATTTTAAAATATTTTACAAATATTTATTTTGACATATGGGTTGATCCAATTTCATTCCGGAGTCAGAACGGGCTTTTTCAGACCATTTTATCGTTCATCGCGAATATCAATCTGGTCCATCTATTCTATTTTCAGCTTTGCCTATATATACCTTGTTATAAACCCTAATTGTTCCTCATTTTCATTTGTCTGTACGTACAATTCCACCTCACCTCTTCATCTCAATGGCAGACAATTCCAAATCCAATTGCAATTCAAAAATCAACTTCAAAAATTAAAACTCCTCAATATATATCAAATTTTATATGGATTCAAAACCCTCGATGTATGCATCTCAGACCTACAATTCGTTTTTGGATTCGAATCATTGTTTGTTCAAAATCAGGAAATCATTTTCGGCCGTTCATCATCGCGTTGATCGACTTCTTCCGATCGACGAAGCGAGGCTACCATGCTGTGGAGAGAGGCCGACGGAGTTCATTTGTGTAGTTTATTTGCCGAAATGACGGCTAGATTGGCCTACAGAATTCGTTTAGGGTTCAGCTAACCGTAAGTGGTGGCCGCGGCGGCTGAAGCCTAGGTGGGGGGTCGGACCTTGGCGGCAGGTTGAGGGGAACTCGGCGAGCCTGGTGGTATTATCGACATGACGTAAGAAGGTCGGAGGCGTGGGTTATCGGCGGTCAATGCGAGATTTTCGGCCGCGACTTCATGGGTTCATTTTTCGCTGTAAGTTACGAGAGTGGAGGAAGCGTCTGAAGCACGTGGCTAGGTGGAGCAACGTTTGTTTTGTTTTATTTATTTTATTTTATTTTTATTTTGAATTAAAATGTTATAACTCGAATAACTTCGTCATACGATGTCCGATTCACGCGTGACTTTTTTGTTAGGATTGTATTAAAATTTCGGACAGTTTGATGCTGGTTTGGACGAATTCCAAGATTGTTTGAATTTTGGGTTTAAATTGGATTAAAATTCAATTTAAATTCGAAAGGTGAGTGTTTTAACACACTCACAACTTCTAAAATTTCTTATGTGTGTTAAATTAATTTCTTATGTGATTAGAATTTATTTATTGCTGTTTGGTATATTTTTATCATCATTCCAGTTAAATTGAAGTTATTGAATTAAATTGTTATTCAGTTTATTATTGCATATAAACTACCAGTTAATTTTTTATTTAATTCGTTATTGAATATAAACTGTCAGTAAATACCTATTGTTTATTATTTGTTATATATTAATGTTATTGTTTGAATTGGATGATGATTGTGATAAATGGTTGATGATTGATATTAGATGAATGGATGTTGTATTATATATTGTTATAAACTGCAAGTTGTTATTCATTTTTATTTCATTCGGGATTGCGGTTTGAAATGATATATAACCGTATTTTATTTTAAATTACGAATTGAAATGATAAATATCTGTATCACTTGACCATAGGGTAGAAAATTTTATACAGACACCGTGGCCTATATATAAAAATATTTTGAAATGATTTCTATGGTTTTAAAGAAATATATGGTTTTTGAGATATTGATTTGGATATTTATAAATGTTATTTTATATATAGTTAAAATTCTTGGTTTTAAGCTATGCATAAAATTGGTTTAAAGTGTGGAAGAAGTTTAATAATAAAGTTGATTTTATTAAGATATAATATGGTTAAGTATTTATTTAAATTATATTTCTGGAGTTTATAATGACTTAAATGAGAATAAGGTGGGAAGATAAATATGAAATTGATTTGTAATTTAATAAAATTGAGATTTTAAAGGTATGATTTTTATAACTCAATTTTGGTTTAAGATAAATTAAACGAATATTTCAAGTATAAATAAATTGAAGGGAATATTTAGTTATTTGTAACTTGAGTTTTATTAAATGATAATGGATTTATTATGCAAATATTTCAAAACTAAATAATAGAACATTGAAATGTTGAATTGCAATTATCAACCTTAGTTTTGAAATTAATTAATACTCAAAGTTTGAAATATATTGAAATTGAACCGGTTTATTGAAACTGAAAGTGAGTTGAAAGTTATGAATTAAGATTCAATTTAAAGGGAATAAAATTGTGAAGTCGAGGAAATTATTTTGCTTTATAAAGTGATTTTAAATTCAAACTATTTTATTTATATATTGTTTGAAATCCAAACCATTTAAGTTTTGGAAATTATGGTTTGAAAGCTATGAAATTCAAAGTATTTTGTTTTGAAAGGTTATACTTTAAGCGTTTAGTGTTGAAATATTATTATTTTGGAAGTGCTATGATTTAAGAAAAGATATATTCAAAATTAAATGATATTATATTGATTTGGGTTTTAATAAAAATGATATCACATTGATTTGGTTTTTGAAATGGAAATGATATTGTATTTATATGGTTTTGAAAAGGATATTGTAGTCTGGTTTTGAAATATAAACTATTTTGAAATGACCGTGGTGTTATAATAACGTTTGGTTGTTGAAGAGACCGAGATCGGAAGTTGTCATACTCTTTGCCAACTCCGAAAACCACTTTAACAACCATGTACGTGGTGGAGATTCCAGAATGAAGTAGGATGGTGGCGGCGTTTCCTTTGAGGTAAATACATGGACCCGACTCTCATGAGTTGGCATAAGGTGGCTAAAACAGGAGCGATTGACGGGCTAATGAGGTAGCACCTTTGATCGAACACATCCCTTCGATATTATACTTTGACTTTTGGATTGATTCAGTGGCCACTTTTGATTTTTTTATTTGGAGGTGTGGCTCGGGGTGGGCGGTAGCTGCGGCTATGCGTTACCACCGGCCCGGAAGCGTAATTTGTATATCTACCCTGGCATTGCCTAGTTGTGCCGTGTCACCTACCCTAGCGCACCTTGTACGAGTTTGGTTTTCTCCCTTAGCCCATGTGGTATCCTCTGGCGGATTCCTGATCAGGAGGGACTATGATACCGGATGGATTACTGGGACTATTACGTGTTAAGGTGGAAATGTAAAGCCTTAATGCTATTTAAAAGTAAATTTATTTTACAATAGACATTATTATAATAGCGAAATATTACTACATAGTAAATAGTTTAACGGATCCTTAGGAGATGTGAATCCCGAGCATCTCTTAAGTTACTGTACTCACGTTAGACATTGGATAGGAGATGTCAAATCCGGTTAACATCTCTGACGCCATTCCACTCATATTTATTTCTATTGATTTAACTCACATAAGATCTTTTAGTTCTGACTCGAGTATTTTGTCTTTTCAATTCGCTCAGGTCAGCCTGAGCATTTCAGGATTTGAAGGCCTTATTTCTGGAGGACAGAGACGAAAATTTTTGTATTACTATTTATTATTATATTCCACTGCATCACACTGTTCCGCTACATTGTTATTTATTATTCTCTGGTATGTGTAACTCTGATATGTATTGTATAAGTATAATCGAATATTTTGTAAAACAGCTTCATGAACTATTTATTTGATTATTATATTTCATCGTTCCGCTGCAAGATTCTGTTTTGTTTTATTTCTTTCTCTGCTTTTCTTAGCTACCCCATAACAATCCGCCCTTCTGTATGGTTTAAGTCTGACGTATGTGGTTTACCGTTGATTTAAAGCGTACAAAAAGGCGGGATGTTACAAGAAGTTTAGGATCACTTGGTATTCTAGATCTTGATTTTGCACTCTTAAGTGAGAAACCAACTGCAGTTACTATTAGCACCACTGAAAAGAGATCCAACATACCAAGCTTAATGTTTACGTGAATGACTGTAGAAAACAATATCAAGTCCACAATTAAAAAAACTGAAAGTGCTAAGGAATTTATGAAGTTTTTGAAAGAATGCTTTCAGTTTGAGTCTGCTGATAAGTCGCTCGCTAGGACACTAATGGATACCTTAACCACTATTAAGTTTGATGATTCTCGTACTATGCATGAGCACAACATCGAAATGATGAATATAGCAACAAAATTGAAGACCAAGGGAATGGAAGTGAATGATAATTTCTTAGTAACATTCGTCCTTAACCCTTTGCCTTTTGAGTATGTTCATTTCATATGAACTATAATACTTTAAAGGATAAATGGAATGTGCATAATATGCAAAGCATGCTCATTCAAGTGGAAGCAAGGTTAAGAAATCAAAAATTCATTCAGCAAATCTGATGGGTCAAAAAGGATGTAATGACTCGTAAATTTAACTATTTTTTTTATCAATTTGATGAATTTTATTTATTTTAAAGTACTCAAATATAAGCTCTATAATTATCAGAAGTCGTGCTTAGAGCTTATGAAATAAAAAAATTATTTAATTTTTGGGAAATAAAATGTGTTTATAACATCGTCAATAATGGCATCATATTCAATAAGAGATTTATGAATTTAAATTGAGATTTAATGATCTAATATTATTTTGAATAATAATAATCATTTTAATTAGTTATATAGTGATAATCAATCATTTATAATTGTTTTATAAAGATATATATACTTGATTTGAAAATATAAGAAAATTCGTATCACTTTATCGATATAACATCACTTTTGTAAACAAATATTTAATATTAATTTATATGGTTTGTAAATCAAATGTGATAATTTTAATTAATTGAAAATGATAAGAAATTGGTTTTCAAATTTTGCTTACAAATTTATGTATGTTAACTAAGAAAGTAAAAATGTGACCGGGAATCAGAATTAGAATTCGTAACGATTTAACGTACAGAAGTTGTAAACAAATCAATACAATGTTGTGATACATATACACTACATGAACACATATATAAATGTGTACACATATAAATATGTTCAAGAATTAGTCAAATTAAGCAAAGAAAATATCCTAATACATATGTATATATACACGCTCCTTATATGTAAACAAGAGATAAAAACAAAGCACCACATCACATCGCAAGCCAAACACATGGGAGGGGGTGTGGGCCAAGCATATGGAGGGTGATGGGGGGTAGAACTCATGGCCAAAAAGGCGATGACAGTGGGTGATGTGAGCAAGCACATGTAAGGTGGAAAATATCATGGTATTTTCTCTCCACTTTTAGCCTATAAATACATGCATCCACCCTATCATTTCTATACACATTCTTCTACTTCTTCCTCTTCTTCTTAAAGCTTTAAGAGCTCTTCTTTAATAGCATCCAGGCCTTGAAAAATATATTAGCAAAGCTATGGAAAAATATTCCAAAATAAAATAAGATATATACACATGTATATACCATGTCAATCCACTCCAAAACCAAGTGCAATCACCTCCTTTCCTCCTTCATAACACACGGCCACCACCTCCATCACTTTGGCCATGCACTCCACCTCCTTTCAAGCTAGGCTATGACTTTCCAAAGGTCCCGGGCTCGATTCCATATGCTTTGATTTGATCATAGCAAAGCTATAGTGAATTTTCATAAAGTTAGACACCAATGAAGGTGAGAAACTCTCTCTCTATATGTATATGAGATATGATTGCTATGGATGTTTACTATGCTTTGATCATCAAGTGTGGTTGTTCTAATATAGTTGTTTAATTATGTAAACAAGTCACATTAAATACACGTCAATATTACACAGGGAAATCACATTCAGAATCAAGTTATAAAAGTGATATGCAATTATTAGACCCCTTTGAAATGATTTAAAATGGTTTATAACTGTTTTATAAAAACAAAAATCCAATTTTGTGAAGTTTGGACAAGTTATGAAAATTTAAGTTAAAATAGACGCGTCGCGTAACGGTAATTCGCGATTTCGGGCCATAGAAAGTCAAATTCATCTATATAATGGATTCGAAGTCGAAATTCTTTGGAATAAGAATTTTGCAAACTCTTATAATCATAGTTTTCAAACAAAATAATATATTGAGTTTTTTCGGTAAAGTTGAAATATGAGCAAAATAAGTTTTCAAAATAGTTGTGCTTTGGCAGTTCGGAAACCAAAGCAATAAGTTAAAACTAATATTTTTAAATATTTAAAAATAAGAATAAATTCTACAAATATTTTTAAATGTTTTAAAAGAGATTTGAGTTATAAAAATCAATTTCTAAATAGTAGAAAAGTTGTTTTGAAAAAGCTTAAAAGCACTTTTTGCAACACTATTCGTAGAACATTTTGCAGCACTTTTAATA
Source organism: Allium cepa (assembly GCA_030765085.1). NCBI lineage: Eukaryota > Viridiplantae > Streptophyta > Magnoliopsida > Asparagales > Amaryllidaceae > Allium > Allium cepa. Next base: position 692,471,421 of record CM060935.1, on the reverse strand, counting down.
ACATGTGAAATATGGTTTTAAACATAAGTATTCTTTCCTAAATCTTTTATACTTGTTTTCAAATAAACAATTGATTATTTTAAAGATAATTTAGATATCTTATAATTTATTTTAAAATGTTTAAATTAATTAAATAAAAGAAAAGCTTTTAAAATCAAGTGATTTAATCTTGGTCCTAAAACCCGGACGAGTAGAATAGATTTTTCTATTCGTGACATCCGGGCGTGAGGTGCTTAAATTTAGGAGATTTTCAAGAGTAACTAGTACCCCAGCTCACCTGGCCTCTTTCCTGAACGAGGAATAGATAAGGTCGAAATGTTGGAAATGAGACAAGTGTAAAAGGTTTAATTTTTATAATTAATTTACTTGCAACTTGGATTGAATAGAGATAATCTTCTTATACTTGGTGTTAAATTCAGCGGAAGTAGCCTGCACTATTCTTATGTGTTTAAAAGGTGATTTCACCATTATTTGATGGATAGTAAAGGTTGAATACATAAACTGATGTTGAATAGAATTAGTATAATTTATATCCACCATTTTTACTCAAAAGGTTTTGCAATATGATTTATGAGAAATAATTTTAATTTAGTATAATTTTTATGAATTCGTTTTTACTCAAATAATAGTTAATTTGGATTTACCATCTTAGATAACTTGGTTTCAACCTATTAAAAAGATATGTATTGGAAATAAGAAATCTTTTATCAAGATTTATATAAATGATTTGGAATTAATTTAATACTTAAAATTAATTATTTCTGGGTCACAGTAAACAATGTCGTGAATAACATTATTTTGACATGTATTAAAAGTTATGATTTGGAAATCTTTGTTGGTATATGAATAAATGATTTGGAAATGTTTTTCTAAGAATGAAATGATTTGGAATTATCCCAAGATTTAAAAATATTATGAGTAATCAAAGAATTTGACAAGAGAGGTTTAATGATTCTGTATATACTGGAAAGAAATGTTTTAATGACATATATATCCCTAGAAGATATTTTTGATAAAGAGACAAGTAACCAATCAAATGATAAGCACCTATTTACTTAAACATCTTTTTGTTGATAAATGGTTCGAAGAAATCGGGGTCAATTTGGGTGATTCTTATCTGAAAACCACTTTGAACCAATTTACGAGTTCGAAAGTGAAGACATGTTAAAGATAATGAAGTAGAAGGTAGGGATCTTCATAATGGAAGGACTACTTGTTGATAATCTCGAAGTAGCTCCTTAGATAAATAAATAGTAGTGGTCCCTTTTAGGATCTTCGTATCAAAGAACCGGTCGCTACTAATTCGAGGAGTAATTCCTGATAGGATGTGGTAGGAGAGTGCCTTCGGTTTGTCCAGTTCCTGGACAACTTGTATGGATGAATGTCTAAATTGCATTTCTAAGATCACGGTGCCCTAAACATACATCTATTTGGTGGTGTATGAGGTAACTCCTCTTATACTTAATACCTTTCTCTGAGACGTGCGAGCTCAAAGGTTATACTTTTATAGAAATCAACAGTGTGCTTTGTTGGAAAAGGCAATGTGGCATGTTACATGTTCTAAGAAAGGTAAACGCTACCTCGAGGCTCACACCGGGGAATTGCAAAATAGGGGTTGCTTTAAGGCTAAGTGGTTCACTACCATTAGGGAAAGATATCACCTTTCTAGATTTATTTTGCACCCTTTATGACATCGGGTAAAAAAAGTGGTGTATGGTATGACGTCTTAGATAGGTCGAGAATGGTCGGGGTGATATCATATTCGGTTCTATCCGCCACCAGATGGGTCTGTGGGTATGCCAGTCTTAATTCGAAGAGGTTTCAAAGATGTCGATCCTTAGCGCAACCCTCTAGGGATGTTAATTCGAAGAGGTTTCAAAGATGTCGATCCTTAGCGCAACCCTCTAGGGATGTACTATATGGGAGGTAGTCCCTTACCTCACTATTCATTTAATAATCCAAACCTCCAATAAGTGCCTTCCGTTTTAGTTGTAAACCTATTATGCTGGAATTTAATAATGTAACAATTTCGGCTAAGATTTTGTATATTTACTTGAAAAGTGTTTTCAAAAGAATTCCACTAAAAATAATATTACTAGATTTTCATATTAAAGATTTTGGTTATCATAAGGTAAAAAATCATTCCGTGCTTATGTGCGGCGTGCTCTTATGAGATACCCTTTGTTTTCAAACATTTGTATTTTGAGTTTCTCATACAAGTCCCATGACCAACTCGGAGTTTAGTTTCTTTCCCTTAAACTTTGAGTGTCATAGTTTTCCATGTAGCCTAGATGTCAGGTTTAGTTTAGAACATTTTGAAAGAGCTTAAAGCATGGAGTTCTTCTGAAGATTTTTATCCATTTCCACCACACTTATGTACTGTTGTATTCTGCATTTGTAAGGATAATTTTTTTAACTGTATATGTTAATGTTAATGTTAAGTTAAACTTTGATAAATGTATTTAAATTTTTCCATTATAAAGTTTATATGTTGAAATAATGTATATTATTCCATTTGTGTGATATTTTCTTTTCTACTTTTTATGTCTTTATTTTCTTTTCCCCATAGCTATCCACCTTTTCGTTCAAATTGAGTTGGACATGTGTTGTTTATTGTCAAACTAAAATGTATGGAATTATGGGTCGTTACAAAGGATCTGGAAAGAAAAAAAAAGAATGTTTTGGAAAAGGCAAGAAAGGACTATCAAAGTTAAATTAGTCATTTGGCCAAATCCATAAGAAGGAGACAAACATGGATAAGTGTCATTTCTATGGAAAGACTAGACACTATCAGAAAGATTGCCTGAAACATAAGCATGGTTCCAAAAGAAAGGTAAGCCAAGTGCTTTAGTATGTTTCGAATCAAATTTTGCTGAATTCCCTTATAATACTTAGTGGATTGATTTTGATTGTACCACTCGTGTTTTAAATATGATGTAGGGATATCTTACAACCAAACCATAAGCTCAAAAATGAAATTTTTATATTTATGGAAACCAGTGTCAAAGTTCCAGTTGAAGTCACTGGAACTTATCCTATAATTTTAGACACTACGCATCATTTAGATTTTTTATTTTCCTTCTATTTCTCGCAATTTGATTTCCATGTCTAAACTTGATACTGCTGGATACTCTTTTAAATTTGAGAATGGATGGTGTAGTTTGTTTAAATAAAATCTTTTTGTTAGTTCGGGTATTCTATAAAATGGTTTGTACAAATTAAAGCTTGATACTCTCTGTGTTGAAGCTCCCTTAACCTTGCATCATAATGTGGTGCGAAATGTGGTTTAATTGACGAATCACCAGCTAACTTGTGGCACAAACGTTTGGGTCAGATGTCCAAAGAAAGAATCAAAAGAATAGTAAAGAAAGAAATCCTACCTGATTTGGATTTTTCTAATCTTGGAATTAATATGGAATGTGTTAGGGGAAACTCGTAAGATAGATGGTAAAGAAAGCAGCCACAAGAAGAACACGGCTTCCTGAAATAATACACACTGGTATATGTAAGCCTTTCGATGTTTCGTCTTTTGGTTGATTATTTTACTACCTTTATTGATAATTTTTCATGTTATGGATATGTTGTCTAATTGTTGCAGAAAAATTCATAATCGATACACCCTAGAAGTGTTTGTGAATGAAGTCGAATGACAATTAGATAGAAAGGTGAAAATTGTCAGATCTAATAGAGGTGGTGAATACTATGTACAGTATGATGAAAGTGGACAGTACCCTGATCCATTTGTTAAATTCCTAGAAAGTCATGGCATATGTGCTCAATACATAATGCCAGGAACAGATGTTGCGAAAAGGTGTAATCATAGTTTAATGGATATATGTTAAGAAATTCATATTTACCTAAATCATTGTGGATGCATGCTTTAAAGACCGCTGTATATCTATTGAATAGGGTTCCTTGTAAAGCAGTTCCAAAGACACCTTTTGAACCACATACAAGAAGGAAACCCAATTTAAGGCACCTACATGTTTGGGTTACCTAGCAGAAGTAAGAATTTATAACTCACAAGAAAATAAATTGGATTTAAGAACAATCAGTGCTTTCTTCATTGGTTATCCATAAAAATCTAAATGGTGTTGATTTTATTGTCCTAACCAAAGTATAAGAACTGTTGAAACTAAAAATGTTAGATTCATTGATAATGGTAAAGTTAGGGGGAGTTTATAACCACGTATTGTGGAAAATTAAGAAGTTAGAGTGCAAATTCCTTTGCCTGTAGCTTCTTCTCAAGCTTTTGTTTTTCTACATGTAGATCAAGTTAATAATTTTCAAGAACAAAAACTTACCGATCAAACGCCATAAAATGAAGTGGTCATGAATGGAACTATGATAGATGAACCATAATAAATCACATTAAGAAGATCCGATAGGCAAAGAAAATCTGCTATTTCCAATGATTATGTTGTTTATTTGCAAGTATCAAAATTTGACCTAGGAATCAATGATAATCTTGTTTCATTTTCATAAACTATAGAAAGTGATAAATCTATGAAATGGTTAAATGCAATGAAAGACGAGCTAAATTCGATGGATCACAATGAAGTTTGGTACCTTATTTAATTTCTAGAAGTCTGTAAAAGAGTTGGGAGTAAATGGGTCTTCAAGTCCAAGCACGAATTAAGTGGAAATATCGAACGTTACAAGGCCAGACCCTTTGCCTAAGGTTTTACTCAAAAAGTGGTGTTAACTATAAAAAGACGTATATACCTTTCTCTAAAAAGGACTCCTTAAGAATTATTATGGCAATGGTAGCTCATTACGATTTAGAGTTCCAACAAATGGACGTTTAAACAACCTTTCCAAAAGGGAATTTAGATGAAGAAGTTTTTGTGATACCTCGAAAATATATATAACTTAACAAGAATTTAACAGATATTTATATGGAAATTTAATAAGAAAATTAAATTTGATTAAAATAATAATTAAAAAGAAATTTTTTACAGGCGTCTAGATTTGGTAAATTCGGCTAGAAACTTGCACATTACATTCGCATTTCTGGATGATTTTCATACATAACACTTCGAAATCACAGTTAGTATGAAGAAGTTATGGGCGATGGAAGATTTGAAAAACAAGATAAATTTAAGATTTAAATATATATAAAAGTTTGCACTATATTGTCGACCTAGGTTGTTGAGGGTCGAACGGTAGGGTCTACTATAGGCTAAGGAGGGCCGTTTGTGTCTTGGTAAAAATGGAGCCTAGTGATTTTCCAGTGATATATTCGAACGGTGTTGATGATTACTTGGCAATAAAGACAACCGATGAACGAACATGATGACTAAATAGATGCTCCAACCTAAATCTAACTGCCCAAATTAGTTTGAAAAACCTATAAATACCAACCTAATCTAACCCTAAAACTCAGTTAACAGAACACAATAACATAACTCTGCCAAATTTTCTTCCTCTCCAAACTCTGAAATTCTTCAAAAATCAAAATAAAATCAACCTATAAGATCACAAACAGTTAGATCTAGACGGAGCAAGGGAAGCTACCATTCAGAGGGGCAATTCTCATGCAAGGAAAATAGGAAGAGCTTAGGCTTGTAGTGAATTAGAAAATTTTAGTAAGATAATTATTATGATTAGATTCAAACCATTTTAACTGATTTAGGGTACTAGAAACCTAATTTGAAACATGCGAAACCCTAAATTGAAACCTATAGTTTAAAATGGAATTTAACAGTAAACTATTAAATGGAATGAATTAAAGTTAAGTTTATACACTGCTTCTATAATTGAATTTGTAAACCCTAAATCAGTAAACAACAAATCAAATTGCAAATTTACATATAGACCAGTCACCTAGTAATTAGGGTTCACTAATGACTGCTAATAATTGCAAACGAGATGAGTTAAATGACATTAACAATCATAGTAATCAAACTATAGACAACCCTAATTTTACCCGGAACTATAGCGTTCTGTCGATAATAGTCGACCAGAAAGGAACAACGGCCGACCTTTCGCAATGTAAATTGCAAGAATGAACCTCGGCTTAAGGTCCAAGTTAAAGATTATAAATTATATAATTTCCTAAAAAGTTATATAAATGGAGAATTGATTGTTTGAGCTTATTTTGGGTTAAATACACATGATAAAGATTGTAGGGTATTCCGTTCCTATCAAAATACAATAGGTCATCGCGGTTTGGGTAATGGTTAAATAGAAAATATGGGCTAAGTGTTAACTAGGGCGATGTATTTCACAAACACTCAAGGGGGGTTCAGTAGTGGAAACGCAGCACTGATGGAGACGCCAGGTGAGTGAACACGATGCTAACGAGGGATTTTAAAGGGTAGTTCTTGTATGCATTGTTCTAGCGTGACGTGGTACACGTGGACATCAGAGCAGCAAGATAAAAGACATTTTTCCACTATGATCGAAAGGTGAATAGTGGTGCTTATAGGTGGTGATTGTTACATGTGATTGTTATAGGTATTCATAGGAGAGCAGTTCCCATAGTAGTATTAATGGAAAATAGGGTTCCATGGTAGCCTACAAGTGGTGATTTCTTATTGGGTAGCTTTAGAAGCGTTATCCGATTGTTAATGTGAGATTTGATTCATAGGTTGATCCTTGTAATAATATACACAAGTAGTAGTGTAGACATGTATTAAACAAGAACCCTTAGGTAATGGATCTTAGGAACTAACAGACACTAGTAGTACACCCTATATCATTTAGAATAGTTTTGAAGTTAACTACACATGATCATCACATATTGAACTTGTACTCATCCACAAGAGATTTGTCTGACCTACTCCCTCCTTTCCATTTTTCCCTACCACATGACGAAAGGTTAGCAGTTGATTGAACATAGTACATGGAGAAAGGAGCTTCATGTTGGAGTTCTCATATTATTCATTATTCTCTTATAATCACTTATCATTATAAACCATAAAGCATATATTATACTTTGAAAATAGTGTATATACAAAACAAGTATTTTAGAGACTACTTTTCTGAGATGTCTATATTTGTCATACTTACAGTTTTTCTTTCCACTGTAAGATCGGAAAGTGTAGAATGACTTAGAACTTACACTTTTAATTATGCTCTCTAAGATTTCAAAATCCCTACAACATGTACTTTTCGGCATGGCACTTACCGAAAGACACATTGGGCTTTGTATCGGTGTATCTAGAGGTGCGTGTTATACATTGGGTATCAGAGCTTAGGTTTTTGATCCTATAGGGTTTAGACATGTATTGAACGAGGGTATATGAAAAGTTTTTGAAAAAAAAGGTTTTTTAAAATGTTTTTATAATAGTTTTCAAAAATGAATTCTGAATATATATATATAAGTTTTCAAGAAGATTTGCAAAGATTTTATCTATATATCAACATTCCTTTGATTTCTGCCTATACTATCCGTGGGAAAATTGAAAATAATTCCTATACATAGATAGTGGGAATGAGTACAAGTTTTAGGTGATAAGATAAGCCAAATATGACTAGAAGAGCTAATTATGATTTTGGATATGTGTATTAGTACCCAACACACTATACATGTAGGCAAATAAGGTAGTTGTTGGCATATCCCTTATATAAGCAAACAATTGTGGGCTCAGGTGAATGTTAAAGTTATAATTGTGAAGGTGGAAGATAAACTTTTCCCGTTTATTGTGGTTTATCCCAAAAAGAAGGACTAGTAAATTATGGAATTAAGGGTGAAAGAAAAAGATTAGTACCAAGAGACTTATATAGTAAGAATAAGATGTCGACAAAGCGTAATGGGAACATGGAAAAGGACTTTACAAACTTAAGGTAAACTCCCCCAGTTAAGGTAGAAACCATACTTTCATATTGGTAGAAGTTGCAAGGACTCATATTTACTTAAGGTATGGCTAGAGCATTTCCATATTGAGTTAGACATTGTATTGGAAAATAAACTTGAGTTAGACATTGTATTGGAAAATAAAATTGAGTAACCATCTTTGGAAATGAAGACAGAACTTTGTGGACTTAAAGAATTTTTAGGTATAAGTAGGCTTAGAAAATTAGTTGCTATTGTCTACTCCAATGTAAGTGATGAACCAATAAAAATGTTTTCAGAAAAGTTTGAAATTGTAGATATCTGATATTTTTTTAAATAGTTGGTTTATAATTTTATATAAAATAATCAGATAAACTTTGTGAGATTTGTTTAAAACGAAAAATTAAGAGAATCTATGAAAATTTATTTTAATAACCATTTTAAAACTTTTGTTTATTTTTGGGCATATTGTTATACTTATCTCAATGTGCACTTTGCTTTTAACAATAGAACTTTTGAAAAGAAAATTAAAACAATTGAAGAGTATGTAAAGCCTAACATTTGAACTCTTTTTGTAATGAGAAATGGTAGTGTATTCGAAAATGTTTTATAAATGTTTTTGTTATACTCTAAAAGAATAATAGTAAGTTAAAAATGCTACATTTTCTTTGAAAGAAATCTATATATAATAGGAACAATTTGTTTTCAAGCTTTTGAATTTACCATTGTGACCTTTCAATATTTTGAAAGATAACTTATTAAGTCAAGGATATTTAACTTATTATATGACAACCAAAATATTTTAAAGCTAGAAACGTTTGTTGCAATGCTCACATATTCCAATTCATTATTTTGTGAATAAAATGCCCAGGTCTGCCTTCTTATAATACCCAGCACGTGACTCCAAATAACTCTACATACATGACTATTTTGACTTTGACCTTCCCAATTTTGTACACTATTTTAGTTCCAAAAATAATCCAGCTGCCCTTGCACATATATGTGTGCCCTTACATGCAGGATGCATACCTCTGTCTCCAACTTAGATGTCCCATGTACCCATCCTAAAAGAGATCTTGTAAGTAGATGATTTTTAATATCTTTTGTAACCTACATGCAGTCTTTAACCCACCTGATTCGTATATAGAAACATAGCTTAGCATAATTCTACAAAGTTTAAGATAGCAAGCTAAATTCAAGAATGGAATCCATTGATGTTATATATTATATTTCTCATTCGTCAACACATGCTCTCTTTTTCATTTAATTTTCTTTTCCGATATATGTACATGCATCAATTTACATGCATTTTCACTCAAATACTAACTAATCGTATAATTTTCCACCATACATGCATCAATTCACACACTAAATTAACTAATTAATTATACCAATCTTAGCTAGCATGTAATGTCTATTAACATGTTGCATGCCTTGAAATGAAATTATTTATTATTGAATATTATGTGCTTGCATTCATTTATTAATTTTACATGCATGGTATTCTTAATGAAGTTTGTTTATCACATGGTTCATTATTCCCTCTTACACCTATGATATGTATTATTTTGTTATGATGGTGATGTTGAATATTCAAATATATTTAGGTACTCTTACAATAAATTAAAGGATGAGTTTGAGAACTAATACCATAATAGTTTTCTTTAATTCTACAATTATCTATAAAATTTGAAATAAGTCAAAAACTTTTGTTCATACTTTTATCTCAAAACTTATGAGTGTAATCTATACAATATATTATTCTTATTCAATATAGTTACACAAACCCGAAATTAATGATAAAATATAGCAATGAGTTTTCTATGTATTTGTTCATGTTATTTCACAATGACAAAAGGTTAGCTACACACACATACACAATTATACACACATGCACAGATAAGTGTGAGTTTGAAGTATTATTTGTGCATATGACTATTCATCTAAAAATACATAAATTTACTTTCGGTTTTCTTTGCATGCGTTACTATGACTAAATGATGCTTAAATTTTTAATTTATGTTTACTTCAAGTATAAATAATTTTAATTTTCAATTGTCATAATATATAAAAGTAACCCTTTATAAAAAGGTTTTTAATTCCGCCATCTATAATATTTTACTTGCCCGGTCTCAAGCCCAAATAAAGGAGGAGAGAAAATAGTATATGAACAAATGATATATTCTTCTTCACTCGCTCAAAGAAAATTCTTACATAAGCGAAGCATGTCCTATAGAATAGCATAACATACAAATTGCTTCATATGACAATTTTGAATTTTACTTCAACGCCTTTTATAAACTATGAAGTGCATAGTGTGTTAGAACATAAGGTGGCATAGTTGTGATACCACTATTGCTTCATGAAAGCTTGTCAATGAATCCGATTTTATTTTATTCATAATGTTGATATTGAATACTATAATATACTTAAGATCTATCAAAGTAGAATGAGTTTAAAAACTCATATCATAAATTTTTTATGTAACTTTACATCCAATACTCATACCGAAACCAAACTGATGACCGAAAATATAACCAAAAATTTTGTGTGCATTTGTTCATACTATTTCACAATAAAAGAAGTTAACTCTATCCACGCCAAGTAGCATTTATGTATATGACCATTTTTTAGAATACATAAGCTTGCTCCCGATTTATTTGCACACGTCCAAAGGACATGCCAAATGTACTAGTATATATAATATAAAATACGTTATTGTTAATATTTTAGAATATCTTAGAACAATGTGTTTTTATGTATGTTTTTACTAAGTTAAGTTAATCGCTTGATAATTTAATTAAAGAAAACGTTATGACCCTAGTAAAAGGAAATGGTTGTTAAAAATGAATGAAGGGTTTTAAAGTTTTAAAAATTTACTAGTTTTGTAGTAATGGTAAAAATCAAAGGTTTTGATTTAAAAAGGTAAAATGAAAATATGATGACCATCCCTTAAAACATAAAACGATAGGAAATAGGTTGGAGTTAGATAAATAGGATTAAACAACCCATTAGGAAAAAGTTGACTATGGAGTTTGGAAGCATTAGAAAGTTGGGATAGACTATTAGGTCGAAATCCCGTAGTAGTGGAAGGAAGCACCATCTTGAGTTTCTCCATCCGAGTATGGTTTAAACCATAGAATCTTTTATGTAAGAAAGATTGGAGTATGATTTGATTAAACCTATATAAAAATAAGGAAAGAATAAGTCAAGGTGTTTTAGTTGTATCAAAGAATACTAGGGATACAAGAAGTTTCTCGGCTGAACATGTTAAAGGGACAAGTAGGGTCTACTTCAATCCATATTTTTTTTTTTGAAACTGGGTACTTATATTTACAAAGTAGGCAGCACACAAGTCTGCAAGAATCATCATGGCGCACAGTTTAATATGCCAGAGTCAGGGATCGAACTGCCGACCTTGTCGTCAACAGCCTGGCGTTTTACCACTGCACCAAGGCCTCGGACACTTCAATCCATATTAGTAGTGTTAAGTAACAAATATGCAATTCTATAATTGCGTTAGGAAATCCTAAATGGAATTATAAATATAGGCTTGACGCTATAGAAACAAGATATTAGTTGGTACCATGTAGATGAGAATAGGATACTTGTATGCTACGACCAGTCTAGCTATTATGTTGTCCTTTAAAGGCTACAGTAGACTAGGTGGAAAAGACAGAGAAAGTATCTATTTTATACATGTCATTGGATTTATGTCATAGTAGTTGTGTTCCATGGATGCCTAGATGTGAATCTTGAAATTATAGGGTTGAATGTTGCATATACTTGAGTACGGAAAATAATGGGTAGCAATAGTCTCTAAATTAATAAAAATCTTCATAAAGGAAATAAGATGATAAGTTCCAGATTTGTAGACTTACATGACTTGAGTAAGTAAAAAATGTAAAATTAGCCATCGCAGTAAATTTTTGAGTAATTAAGATGGAGTAGTAAAACATCAAACTTGAAATTGTTATAAAATGGAGTGGGGATAAACAAGATTTTATTCATTAGAATGAAGTATGTTACAACATAAATTTCTATAAGCTATCCAGTTTTAGTACAAAAGCATATTTTTTGAAATAACAATGAATATACACAAAAGAAAGATATGTACAAAATAGAGACAGACACCATATTTTATGTGGTCTATTTTAATAATAAACAAGAGAATAATTCCTTGTAATTCCAAACATAACAAAAATCCTTTTTTTAATAATTTATGGAAAGTTACAGTATTTACATTTCTTTTGGAAAAAGTGTAGCTCCAATATATTAAAATGCAGAAATCCTGAAAATAAACCAAATAACGGTCATCGTGTCTATTAGATTAAAATGGCAAGCTGCCATTCCACGTTAAGTTTTCTCAACCATACGATAAGTAAAATGTTGGAATGAAGTGATAAAAGGTTGTGTTTAATAAAAAGGTCTCATTCATGGAATGACATTAAGGAATATGATAACAAAACTTTTAAAGTCCAAAATGTATCCTAGATAATGCAGTAGTCGAGATTTTGCAATGGATGGTTAATTCAAGGATATGGATTTCCATCAAGAGAAAGATATGTTTATTTGCCCGCACTAAAAATGCAAAGACTTTTTTGTAGAAATTAAGATCATAAATTTTTGGTAAGAATCAGAGAAAGAGATAAAAAGATTTTTCTCAATCATCTCTCGGATTGGAGAAAGACCATTTTCTTAATTTTTTTTATGGAAAACTAACTTGGAATACGTAGTCGTGTGTATAACAATTGCATGTGAACAAAGTACTAGATGATTATTATCAAAGCTAGAATAATTTTAGATTATAACTCTAATTAATTTTATTAAGGTTAAATGGGAAGATAGTCCAAACTTTAACTTGTTGAACTTGAGATAGATCCATGTAAACCATAAATGTGATACCTAAATACCATGATTTTGTAAAGATTTAGAAACAGTTCAGAAGTAAAGAAAGTTGACTTATGTTGAGCCTAATTGGGAAAAGAGTAACATTTGGGAAATCACCAATTTGGATAGCCATGAGGAAAATGGAGATATAGCAAAGAGCTAAGTAGGAAGTACCATAGGAAGAGATACCATCTACATTTGAGTTGTCCCACTTGATATCTATGGGTTGAGGTGATTAAACGTATTACTGGAAGACTTAAGGCAGTAGGTGGTGCATTGAGGATTTTTTTAGAGCCATATTTAGTGGGAGCATATATGCTTAAGCTATTTAGTATGGTTCAAGACGACTTTATTTGTGTTAGTTGCAAGGACTGTGAGAGATTATCGATCCACATATAATTGAATTGAGAATTTATGCAAATAGTAAAAGTCAGTAAGGTCAGTCAAGATTCGATTCATAGAAGGATAAGGACTACATGAGATAGGCAAGAAGTAAGTGTTGATAAAAGACATTAGGGTAGTTCGAGGAGCCGAGTCCTTTATAGTCCATGGAGCTGAGTCAACAATTACAAAACATGCAAGTAGAAAATCCCCAAAGCAAGATAGAGCATGGCTAAATTATGGAGAGGCCATCATTATGTACTTGCAGAAGTGTCTATGCAATGTAGTTATTAAGGTCAAGCTGTTAAGGATAGGTGAGTCCCATGTTCGCTATGCACCAACCTGTATTTTTTGGCATGGGATAAATCGACTCCATAATGAAATAATTAAACTGGTTAGAGTCCAGTAGGAAAACGATCTAGTTAAGAGTACATGGGAGCTTAAGGAAAAAGTCCGAGCTACCTATCTCGAACTCCTTTCTGGCATGTGTCCATTTTAATTAGAAGAAAATATTTTATGTATAAGTTCTAGCTTAGGTAGAAACCGTTGCATGGTAGGAATGGTTGTAAGCATGTCATTAGGACGTGTTATAGATGATAGATGCTAGTGGATGTATTGTTTGGATTGCTTATTATACACATTTAGGGGCAGTATATCCTCTAGGTAGTGCAAAAACATTTGCATTATCCCTTATTATTATCTAGCTTGTTTTATATGTTATATATGGATACTTGATTGATGTTAACCATACATACATGATATTGCATATGGATGGAATGGCTTTGCATACATGTTGAATTGCAAGTATACTTATTTAGGAAGTTGCACACATTTTGGATGCATGGCATGAGTACTTGCATGATGGGAGGTCAATTGAATCAGTAGACTGCCTACTTTTCACATTAGCATAGGTTAATGTGCATTTCACGTTGCATATATATGTACATGTCGCATTTGAAAATTTCTAAGGACAATGATTACTCATGGACAATGGATTAGTAGATGGTCGTAGTTACTGGTTGCTATGGATATGAGTTACAATTTTCCGTCCACTAAGATTTCGAGGATGAAATCATTTCAGGGGATAGCATGTAACACCTTGGAAATTTACATAAAATTTGACAAGAATTTAATAAATTTTTTAAAAGAAAAGTAAATTTAATTAAAAAGACTAAAAAGAAATTTTTCATAGACATCCAAGTTTGGCTATGAAATTTACGCTATTGTGTTCATAGCAATATTTTGAATGATTTTCGTAGATAACACATCGAAATTGGAGTTAGTATGGAGAAGTTACGGCCGATGGATGTTTTGAAAAACAAGATAAATTTAAAAATTAACTATATACAAAATTTTGCACTATAAGGTCGACCATGGCCTGTTGAGGGTCGACCAGTAATGGTCGTCTATGGGATGATGAGGGTTGACTGTGTCTGACTAAAAATCGAGCATTTTAAGTTTCCAATGATGTATTCGAACGGTGTTGATGATTTCTTGGCAACGAAGACAACTGATGAACGAACATGATGACTGAAAAGATGCTCCTACTTAAATCTAAAAGTGAAATTAGTTTGAAAATCTTATAAATACTAATTTTATCTAACCCTAAATCTCAGTTAACAGAAAATAGTAATAGAACTCTGCTAAAAAATTTCCCCTTCTGTAAACTCTAAAATTCTTCAAAAATAAAAATAAAATCAACGTAGAAGAACACAAACAATTGGATCTAGATGGAAACGGAAGTCGGCATTTGGAGGAGAGATTCTCAGGCAAAGCAAATAGAAAGTGCTTAAGCTTGAGTGAGTGAGAACAATTTTAGTAAGATAATTATTATAGTTAGATTCAAACCATTTTAATTGATTTAGGTTGCTAGAAACCTAATTTGAAGCATGCAAAAACCGAAATTGAAATCTATTGATTAAAATAGAAATTACCGGTAAATTATTATACAACATGAATTATAGTTAAGCATATACACCTCTTTTACAATTTAATTTGCAAAACCTAATTTAGTACATATAGACTGGTCGCCTAGTAATTAGGGTTTACTAATGACTGCTAATAACTACAAACGATATGAATTAAATGATAATGAATGATCACAGTAATCAAATTGCAGAAAACCCTAATTTTAATACGCGATCGATCGACTATGGAACCCTAGCGGTCGACTGGTAGCGGTCGACCGGAGGGGACACCGGTTGACCGTTCTCAACATAAATGGCAAGAATGAAGCTCGCCCTAAGTCCAAAGTTAAAGGTTATAATTTCATAAAAAATTATATAAATGAAGAATTGATTGTTTGAGCTTATTTTGGACTATTTACACATGCTAGAGACCGCATAGAAGTCAGTTCCTTATTAAAGAACAATAGGTCATCGCGTTTAGGTAACAGTTAAATATCCGAACAAGAGCTAAGCGTTGACTAGGGTGATACATTTCGCAGACACTCAGGAGGTGTTCCGTAGTGGACGTGCAACACTAATGGAGACCCCAAGGGAGTGAGCCTGGTGCTAACGGGAATTCTAAAGGACAATCGGACCTGGTGCAGCATAATAATAGGCGATAGAGTAGAAAGGAGCTCGATACTAATGGGAGATCTTGTATGCATGGTTCTAGCATGACATGGTATAGTAGAGGCTGGAGCAGTATGATAAAGACATTTTGCCACTATAATCGAGAGGTGAATAGTGGATGCATACGATGAGTCACACATCGACTTTGCATTTTCGAGATTCTCCCTCTCCAGGTGTTGTGATGGTTATAGATATTATTGGGAAAGCAATTCCCACGATAGTATTAGTGGAAAAAGGTGTTTCCATAATAGCTTATGGGAGATGATTTCTTATTAGGTAGCTCTCGGAGCATTATTTGATCGTTAGTTTGAAGTTCGATCCATAGTTCTATCCTTGTAGTAGTCTACACATGTAGTAGTATAGATATGTATTAAATAAGAATACTTAGGGTATAGACTTTAGAAATTCATAGACATTGGTAGCATATCCTGTCATTTAGAATAGTTTTGAAGTTAACTGCACATAGTCATCACATATTAAACCTGTACTCATTCACCAAACTTTTGTCTGATCCACTTACTCCTTTCCATTTTTCCTCACCATAGGATTATAGGTTAGTAGTTGATTGGTATGTGAAGAAAGGTGCTTCACATTGGAGTTCTCATATTATTAATTGTTCCTCTTGTAGTCACTTATCTATTAAATGTCTACAAAGCTTATGTTGTACATTGAAAACCATGTACATGTTAAACAGGTATTTTGGAGATTGTTTTTCTGATATGCCTATTTTTTGTTTACTTATATTTTAATTCCTTCCATTGTTAGATTTGAAAGTGTAGAATGTCTTAGAACTTAACCTTTTAATTATGCTCTCTAAAGTTTTAAAATCCCAACAGCTCGTATTTCTTGTCATGATGCATGTCTGAAAGTCACATTAAGCTTTAGATCGGTACGTAAGGAAGTATGGGTTGTTGCAGTTTTTATGGATCAACATGAAGGTTTTGTGTCCAAAGAAAAATAACATATGGTGTGTGAACTTAAGAAATCAATATATGGACTTACACAAGCCTCCTAACAAAGGTATCTTAAGTTCAATGGTATCATCACGTCTTTTTAAATTTAAGGAAAACATCGTTGATCGATGTATATATTTGAAGATCACTGGGAGTAAGTTTATAATTCTTGTTCTTTATGTTGATGACATTTTGCTTGCTACTAATGATCTTGGTTTATTACAACAAACCAAAGAATTTATCTCTAAGAACTTTGAAATGAAATATATAGGCGAGGCATCATATGTGATTGGAATAAAAATATTTCATGATAGATCAAAAGGATTGTTGGAAATATCTCAGAAAGTATACATTAATACAGTTTTAGAGAGATTCAAGATGGAAAAATGCTCTGAAAGTGTCATTCCAATTAAAAAAGGAGAAACATTTGGTCTCAAGCAATGTCCAAAGAATGAATTTGGACGTAGTCAAATAAAATACATTTCTTATGCATCTACTGTTGGAAGCTTGATGTATGCTCAAACTTATACTAGACAGATAGTAGTTTTGCTAACGGGATGCTAGGCATGTATTAAAGTAATTCAGGAGTAGATCATTGGAAACTTTCAAAGAAAGTATTGAGGTATCTACAAGGAACAAAAGATTGCATGCTCACTTATAAGAGATCTAATTATTTCAAGGTGATTGGATATCCAAATTCAGATTTTGCTGGATATGTGGATACCAGAAAATCCACATTCAATATTTGTTCCTATTAGTTGGAGGAGTAATTTCATAAAAGAGTGCAAAGTAGTTTATCATTGTTGCATCCACTATGGAGGCTAAGTTTATGCCATACTTTGAGGCCATAGTTCATGGTTTATGGCCCTGGAACTCATGCCAGGACTTGGAATTGTTGACACTATTACCAAGCCATTAAAAATTTATTATGACCACTCAACAATAATCTTCTTTTCTAAAACGACAAGTAGTCAAAAGGTGGTAAGCATACGAAATTAAAATACTTCGCCATTAAAGAGTAAGTTCATTAGCAAAGGGTGTTAATCGAACACATTAGCAAAAACCTTATGATTGCGGATCCATTGACGAAAGGATTCCCCCCCAAAGATGTTTAAAGAACATGTCAAAAGAACGGACATTATCAAATACCATCATTGATGTTATATTATGTTTATTATGAATTTGGCACTTTATGCTCATTTATTTATTTATTGTCTCCGATATGAATTGATGAATTCTGTTTCATATGATTGTATATACATGAGTGCATTATGTAAGTTAAATATGATTTGTCTCTGATAAAGACATTACTGTTAAGACATTATTAAATACCTTATTATGTGTCATGTTGTGGAAGACTAATATTGTGATACATGGAAGGGACCATGTCAATAAATTGATGTATGACCGCTATGATCCTCATTAGTTTATCTGCTTAATAATGACTTTATGATGTGACCAATACGAGGATCGGTTTATTTCTTTCACTATTCGTATTATGTTTTACTATTATACCATTAAATTACATAGTGTCACATGGGCCAAGTGGGTAAATGTTGGACTTACCCACAAGCTCATATGTAGACCAAGTGGGTAATTAACTGGCCCAAGTGAAAAGTATCAAATTGGGTTTAATAAAATAAAGAGAATAATTTCTATTGGTGGATGAAAATGTGATTTCCTATTAACACCTTGATGGTAGTCGTATATAAAGAATAGAAAATCCTAATAGGATTGGCTCTCTTTACCCACTCATCTACTTTTCCTCTCTATCAAAAAAGCTTGTCAAACGAAAGGGATCAAGAGGGAGAGATACAATCCTAGGTAATTATTCACTAGAAATTGATTGCTTTTACCATGAATCAAGGTCTGTCTCTCAATCTATTATATGATTGTGAAACTCATTTTGTTCAGAGATCTAGCCTCTTATGATTTATGAAAAAATATAGTTTTACTTATTAATTAAAAATTATGATTTAACAAGTAATACATAACAGATATAAGTATAAAGCATTAAATATGTACTAATCACCTCATAATAGTAACATGACATCAATCATCGATTAACCATAATCAACTACCCATTGTCTGGTAGTATTAATGGTAAAATATCACGTCCACGTTCTAATGCGATTCTATCGTCATAAACACACGTACGCGATAATTCAAATGAATAATTAACTACATACTACATCCATCAAAAATATTATACTTATGATCATTTTATTGCTCTTGAGTATAAAATCATTTTGTTATTGTTTATTATAAAAACCTCCTTTATTTATATATTTCAAAATAATAACAATCTTTCCATAAATGATAATAACATCAAAAACTCTTTATATATTCCCGTCGCTTTAAATATCTTAAAATGTCATATTTTCCTTCGAAAATAGTAATTTTCATTAAGTCGCTTTTCAAAGCAATAATTCATTATTTTACATCCAACTAATGATATACCTATAAAAATATCTTTAATACTTTCCAAAACAAGTTTATTACTATTTATCTCAAAAATAATAATACTTCATTCTAAATCACCAAAACTCCTTTTTATTCGTTCTCATCTCAAAATAGCAATTATTCTATCCAAAAATACTTTTGGAAAACATTTCTTTACTTTATTATTATTACAAAAATATTTTTACTTTACTTCTCAAATGATAATAACGATACTTTCCAATACACATCGTAAAATTCATTACACTATCACTTACTCAATACAACATAATTTTCGTAAAGTAATATGATTATTTATGAAATATCACTTACTTTAGAGCAATGATAAGCTTCCTAAATTCAGTTTAAAATAGACTATTTATAAATTTAGAAACACATATCATATGAACTTCATTATAAAATTAAACCGTAATTAGCATAAGTTAAGATAACCTAAAAGAAATGATATTACTCATCTTTATCTTTGTTCTTACTAGATCTTTAATCTTCTTAGGTTTCCTATAACCTAAAAGAAATGATATTACTCATCTTTATCTTTATTCTTACTAGATCTTTAATCTTCTTAGGTTTCCTTAGTTTATCTCCCTTTCTTTATATTTTCTTTTAATGGCGGATGGCAATCTTGTTTTTTCTTTTGTTTTACTTTGTAGAAAATGAAAATAAAAAATATGAAGAGGAAGATATGTTTGATATTATTTGTATAGTAAGGGCTATAGTTTGCTTCCTTATTTTATTAATTTATTTTGTCTTTTGCAAGATCCTCTCTATTCATATACTAATTTGATTACCTCGTATGAATAACATTTAGTTATTTCTCATTCATGTTTAAAATTGATTCCTATTTTATATACCTAATTTAATTATATGTAATTATCCTTAATATAAGATCTCATATGTTTAATCCTTCCTTGCCTAATTTATTTCTCTTAATAAAAATATCCATCATTCAAATGTTTATATTTCCCTTTGATACATATGGTCGAATTTAATTACATTTAATACAAGATTATTCTTAGATCAAATATTGAATATTATTCTTACATATTTATAACCGAATCTAATTATACAAGTTGATGAGATTAGAATAAGTGATAAGTACCAGAGTTCACTCAGAGTTCATTGGAGAATCGTAGTAAACTCCTAGATGCCTGTTGTAAGGGAGAAGAAGAGTAAAGAATAATCTTTGCAAAGATCCAACGGGCAGTCCTGAAGATCCTCCTTATGTTGCAGGTATGATTGTATTTATAGGGGTAGGAGAGGGTTGGGCCAAGGTCGTTAAACTATTTTTGAGTCTACCCTTTTGGGTTGCCTTCCTTTCATTTATTTGAATGCCTTATCCAAATATTAAGTTGTTCGGAGTTAGTTTGATCATCCTCTTTATGGATCATCTGATCTATAAGAATATCTATAACTCGCTCAAAACTTGAGGAAATTAGAAGAAACTTTGCAGGTACACTCTAAAGGGCATATGGGAACTACCCAAACAATTACAAGTAGTTCGGCCCAATCTACATGGATCGCTAGCGAGCCATCTAGTTAGGTCGCTAGTGATCCATCTAGCCTTATCCAATCAAGCCTATTTTTGGCAAGTGCTTTCTTTTATGTCTTCTAAGTGTTCTTCTAAAATTTCAAGTCAATCTGACTCTGTATGAGTTCTCTAGGTCCATTTTAAGTCATTTACTTCGGTCAAAATGAGGGTAAAATTTTGCTCCCTCCCAAAGTACGCCTTTTTGAATGAAAGGTGTGCTTTGCTTTAGAAAAAGTTCCTATCTTCGGTCTTTAGTAATTTCACTTTCCAACTACTTCAGCTTGGTGTATCGTCCAGTTCCATCGGATTCTCTTGCCATCATAAGTCATTCCAAACTTGTTATAGCCTAAGACTTTACACTCTGCCTAAGTGTAATCTATACATCATAATCATTCCGATTTTGTTCGAAGTTATTACATCACACATCTCTAACTATCCCATGTCCATCCTTTAAATTATTATCACTCCAACTCTCATTAAGAGTATAACATCATATGTCAAAATCATATTATATATCAAAATAGCATCACATCATATATCAAAATCATCCCTTGTTCATCCAGGATTTATCAGTTTTATTTTATTTATAAGGCATTCAAATCCTTTAATTAATTCAAATCGGTCCGATCTCTCCAGATTGTTTAATATTTAGTTTGTTGTTTAAGTTAAGGGGGATGATCTCTTCGGATCATCTGTTTGTTAAGTTAAAAGGGATTAAATAGGCTCATCCTCTCACTCTCCAGTGAGGGGACTTACTTCTTGAACTCCAGTCCTGTCTCTTTGGTCGGGACTCAAAGATGATCAATATCATACAAGTCCATCCAAGGGGACTTGCACCTTGCACTCCGGTCCCCTCTCAGGACTTCAGGCGATAAATATCGTACAAGTCCATCCACTTGCTTTTCTGGCAAAGGGACTTGCACCTTCCTCTCTAGTCACATGTCAGGAATCTATGGCGATCAACATTCGTCATCACAGTCAAAGTGAATTTTTCAAATACTAAAATAAAAAAAGCAGAAATCAAGCAAGTAGGAATCAAAACAAGCAGAAATCCTAAATGTTCACCTCAGAGATCTTACTTAGAGGGTGCCTAGAGACCAATATGTGTCTCGTACACGTGTAAGCGGTCCAAGGTTATTATTGTCCTAAATAGTCATCTCAGTCATCCGACTCAGAGCGTGCCTAAGGACCGTTCGAGATCCCTTACATTTGTAAGTGGCCTGAGGTTATTATTATCTAAATACCAAATGAAAAGTGCAGAAAAAGAAATGAGAAAGCAAAGCATGGGAGTCAGATCCGACTCCCTTCTACCCTGATCATGGGATAATTTGTCTTGGCTCAAATCCCTGGGTGTTTCTTGATGCATTTGCCATAAATAGTGGCTGTTCTTACAATTCTACCATAGTTTTGTTCCTCACGTACCGTGGTTACTGGTTGTTCCGAATCAGTTCTTCTATCAGATCACGAAGGTCTCGGCGCTCATTTGTTTCAAGCCCATTCAGCTTATGGAAGACACAAAATTTCTAGAACTTTTCTCTCAATCAGCGGGCTCCCTCCACAGTGGCCACTGTAGAGGTTCTGCCCCTCTGGGGTTTCAGTTAGGTCAATGTATAAAGAGAATCTCGGCTCCATCCTTTGTTTTTTTGGCTCCTCGAAGTCATCATCGGTTTTTCGTTCCTCTATGTCTTTTCGAATTCTAGCACCAAATAGTCCCGTGTCCTCCACAACATTTATTTTAGCATCCATGTCTTCATCCTTGGCTTCAGTATCTTCCTGGCGCAAATATTTCTCAACTTCGTAGTAAAATTCTGTAAGATCCATTGGTGGATCCGTTTTCAACGCAGCTTTGAAATCAGTCTTACTCACGACTTCAAATAATGCTGCCATCAGGATAAATGGTGGATTCGGCTTGTCGACCGCAGCCGTCGTTGCATTGAATCTTATTAAATAACTTTTTAAGGACTCCCTAAGCCTTTATTTTACGTTTGAGAGCGTAAGTACATTGCTTGGTTGTGAGACGTGAACTCGTAATTGTCTCTAGAACTTACACACTATGCTGGTCCATGTGCTTATGGACCTATTCTCCAAATGTCTAAACCGCATTGCAGCTAAATTCATTAAGTATAATGGGAAGCACTGCCCTATTACCTCCTCAGAAGCACCAAACACCTCCAAATCTTGGATGCATATCATCATATGAATCATCGGATCTATCTTTCCATTATACATTTCCAGTGTCGGAAACTTGAAATCTGGAGGATTTCTCACATTTCGGATATTAGCAGTAAATGAATTCTTGTTCATGTCTTTCAGACCCTGATCTTGGGGTCCTCCTCTAATGAACCTTCATATCAATTTAGCAATTCGGTTCTCACTGCCCAATGAAGGTTTCCCTTCTAAAGCAACATTTTACGCCTATTCTAATGGGGGTATCCTGGGATGTACTCTTCCGGCTGCACGCATGTGTTCTGATTCATAACTCTTACTTCATTCAGACATGCATTCTGTCAAGTAAGTTTTGGTACATATTCCTCTATGGTTACATCCTAGTATTTGGATTAGCTCCCGTATCACTAGTTACCAATGTTTCAATAGTTAGCCCGACATTAGGATTGAGTCACATGTTTATTCCAACGTTGCCCCTAAGTATCGGTTGCTCTGGACATGAGGGCAAGACTCCATCTTATTTAAATCCAACTATGGCAGCTCTTGCATTGTACCCTAGAGTTTGATTCCTATTCCCTGCAGATCTAGCCATCCCCTGTTGCTCCATCTTTTGGAAGAAGCCGTCCATCATCTCATGTTGCCTAGCTAAGATTCCATCCTGCATCTCTTTCATCATTCTTTACATCTCCTCTCTAATCACATAGTTAGGTCAATGAGAGTTTAAGGACACATCCTGGCTAACCCCAGGCTCTGGTTGATTTGCTCTAGCTCTAGATCTAGTATTAGGCCCGCTCATCTTCTCCAAGTATTTGATTCAAATTTCAAGTCTTCAAATCAAGCCCTGAGTTTAGTTTTCCCCGTGAAAACACCAAAATGTTAACCCAAAAATGGATCAACACCCTATATTGAGTGTGAAAGCTTAGCCATGTTCTTATAGAGCAATAATATAAAAATAAACGTATAAAGAGCAGAAATAGTAAAGAAACAAGAAGATTTTTACAGTAGTTCGTCTATTCACAAAGCCTACATCCTCTTTATAAGATTTATTATTAACTGATTACTATTACAAGTTTAATTCGGTAACATTTTGATGAGATTAGAATAAGTCACAAGTGTAAGAGTTCATAGGAGAATCACAGTGAACTCCTAGATTATTGTTGTGTGGGAGAAGAAGAGTGAAGAGTAATCTCTGCAAATTTCCAATAACCAGTCCTGAAGATCCCATTTGTGTTGTAGGTAATAATATATTTATAAGGGTAGGAGAGCAGGCTAGCCAAGGCTGAATTTTCAGAACCCTCTACTCAGTGCTAGGAAGAAGTCCAGAAAACTCAAGACAACCTGAGCTGACATGATGGATCGCTAGTCCAGAAAAACTCAAGACAAGCTGAGCTAACATGATGGATCGCCAGCGATCCATGAATGATGGATTGCTAGCAATCTATGCTCTTAAACTTTTTGAGTCTAACCTTTTGGGTTGCCTTACTTTCATCTATTTGAATGCCTTATCCAAATATCAAGCCGTTTGGAATTAGTTTGATTATTCGTCTTCATGAGTCATATGGTCTAGAAAAATCATGCATAACTCGCTCCAAATTTAATGAAATTATATGAAATTTTATAGTTACACTCTAGAGGGTGTCTAAAACCTATCCTAGAAATGTCAGGTGGTGGGGTCTAATCTACATGGATCGCTAGCGATCCATCAAGTTAGGTCATTATAGATCCATCTACCTTTATCCAATCAAGCCCATTTTTAGTAAATACATTCATTTTTGTCTTCTAAGTGTTCTCCCAAAGTTTCAAGTCAATTCAAGTCCGTATGAGTACTCTAGGTACGTTTTAAGTTAGCCGTTTTAGTCAAAAGAGGGGTAAACGCCATGGAATCGTACTATCCATTTCACATAAAACTCGGCCAACTTGGATGTTCAATTTTACGTTATATGTATAAATATAGCCTCTTCATTAGTCTATCGACTATGACCTAGATGCTATCATACCCCTTCTTTGGTCCTTGAAAATCATTAATACTGTTAGGAAATCAATTCTATGGTTTCGATGACAACAACTATACAATGGAAATCGAATGTACATATATATTGATATTTACAGGTAGTTGATAAAGTAACATCATCAAAGAGACAAGAACAAGACTCAAAATAAGTATCAAACGACTACAAGTCAATAGAATTGGAAGAGGGATGACACAGGCACAGAAAAAGAAACATGCACACATCCAGACGTCTGGGTACACTAAGCAGACGTCTGATTGATTCCTCTGGTCCGAAACTCAGAAAGAGCCAGATGTATGATTAATAAACACAGACGTCTGAAATGCAACCAGATACAAAAAAATATGAAGAGCAGACATCTGAAATATTTTTCAGACGTCTGATTTTGAACTCGGCTGTGAAAATTCAAAGAACAACTGTCACATTCGAAAAGACACGTTCGCTTCTCTTCACTGCAACTCTTCATCACCATGAGAAGCGACCTTAGAGCACTTACTAACAGTTGCAACTACACAAAGGATCTCTCCACCACTATAAATAGAATCGGGAATTTAATAAAAGATCTTACCTTACTCACTTACGCTCTTAACTCTTATACTCTGATTTATACCTGATCTTTAAGCAATCAAATACCTGTAGTTAACTCTTCCATATATTCAGAACTCCTCATTCAATATTCTCTAGATAGATATATAGGAAGAAATAGTACTTAATAGTCAACATCCGTGTTATTGAACACATTTTTGACAAAGAAACACTGCTATTGTAAACCTGTTCCTCCGGGTCAAGTAAGGGCTAGTCGAAAGGAAATTCCGAAGAGGAGCATCGGGACTGGACGTAGGACGGGAGGTCCGAACAAGTATAAAATCCTGGTGTGATTATTTTAATTTACTTTGCTACTATCATATATTAAGTTATATTATATAATTAGTTGATTATACTTGCATATATATATATATATATATATATATATATATCCTATACGATCCACTCATATAGACTTTCAATTGGTATCAGAGCAAGGTTTTGATCAAATAACAGTAGCACGTTTTTTGAATCACTTAAGTATGAAAAGTATTTTCAAGAAGGATAATCCACAGCACGACCCACACTCTTTAATGGATCTAACTATGCATATTGGTCAACACGTATGAGAATTTTTATGGAAGCTAATGGTCTTGAAATTTGGTCAGCCACACAAGATAAATATGAAACACCTACCGTTGCTATGAACACTTGGACTGATGCACAAAAACCTTAGCATCAAACAATGCTAAAGCTATAAATGTTTTATTTTGCCCTTTAGACAAAAATGGATTTTCACGTGTCATGTTATGCATCACTGCATTTGATATTTGGCGTACCTTACAAATTACACACAAAGGTACAACAAAGGTCAAGCAAACTAAGATTTCAATTTTACAAAACCCAATTTTCTTCATTCAAAATGAAGCGAAATGAAACTATTGTTGACATGTATTCTAGATTTCAAACTATCCAACACGATCTTATGGCATTAGGAGTTAAATTTACTGATTTTGATTTAGTTTCTCGAATACTAACTCTTTAACATCAGATTGGGAAAGGAAGGTTTTAGCTATTGAAGAAGCTAATGATCTTTCTACTCTCAAAGTTGAAGAGTTGATAGGAAATTTAATATCCTATGAAGCTAATTTGCAGGCATGAAAAGAACTAAATTCAGAGAAAAAGAATATAGCATTTCCAGCAACAAAAAACGATGACTCTGATTTAGATGATGAAGAAATAGTCTTCATTGCCAAGAATTATAATAGATTCAAGAAATTTAGAAAGATGACCAAATTTTAAAAAGAAGGGAAGTCCAACACAAACCTATCTTAAATCAAGTGCTATGAATGTGATCAATATGGATATATGAAGAAGGATTTCCCTAAACTCGATAATGACAAAAAGAATAACAAAGTTCAAAAATTCAAAAAGAAGAAGGCTTTCAAAGTAACTTGGGATGACTCGGATTCTTCATCTTCTGAAAGTGATAGTGACAGTGACGGAGAACAGGCTAATGTGTGTTTTATGCCATAAACTGAAGAGGTACCCAAAATAAAAAAATAAGGAGAAATGGATACTAGATAGCGGTTGCTCCAAGCATATGACCGGAAATTCAAAAATGTTATCAAATATAACATACATCGATGGTGGAACGGTGACTTTTGGAGATAATTCAAAAGGATATGTCATAGGCATTGGAGAAGTCATCAACTCTGGTATATCTAACTCTCCTATTATTACAAATGTTTTATTAGTAGAAAATCTAAAACACAACTTACTAAGCATTAGTCAATTATGCGTTAAAGGTTTTCAAATAAATTTTGAAAAAGGTAGATGTAATATTTTAGATAATAACAAACAACTCATTTTTAAAGGATTTAGAAACAAAAATATTTATGTATTAAACATGAATATAAATAAAAATTCAAACTTATGTTTAACCGCCAAACATGATGATCCATGGTTATGGCATAAACGATTTTGTCATATCAATTTTAAGAGTATTAATAAGTTAGCAAAATATGAATTGGTAAGAGGATTACCTAAAATGAATTACAAAGTAGAAAACTTATGTGATGATTGTCAAATTGGAAAATTAAAGAAAAGCTCTTTTAAGTCTAAACATAATATTTCTACAAAACAACCATTAGAATTGTTACATTTAGATTTATTTGGACCAACACAAATACGATCTACAAATCACAACAAATATGTTTTCGTCATAGTTGATGATTTCTCAAGATATACATGGACTTTATTTTTAAAACATAGAAGTGGAACTTTTGGTATGTTTAAGATATTTGCTAAAAGGATTAAAACACAAATGAACTTAAAAATTAAAAATATAAGAAGTGATCACGAAGGAGAATTTGAAAATGATCTTTTTACTAATTTTTGTAATAAAAAAGGAATAACTCATAATTTTTACTTTTTTTCGCACACCTCAACAGAATGGTGTTGTGGAAAGGAAAAATCGTACATTACAAGAATGTGCACGAACATTACTAAATAGCAGTGGTCTACCAAAACACTTTTGGGCTGAAGCTATTGGCACATCCTGTTATGTATTAAATCGAGTAACCATACGTCCTATGACAAAACAAACTTGTTTTGAATATTTTTTGGTAAAAAACCTAAAGTATCATACTTTAAAACTTTCTGTTCAAAATGTTTTATACTAAATACAAAAGAAAATTTAGGAAAATTCGACCCAAAGGCCGATGAAGGTGTTTTTGTTGGATATTCGGATCGTAGAAAAGCTTATAGAATTTTTAATAAACGAAATAATACTATTGAAGAAAGTTTACGTGTTTCCTTCGATGAAAATATCTTTAATCGTAATATCAATGATGAAGAAGAAATTTCCCACTAATAAATTCAACGAATTCCATTAGCAATGAAACAAATATTCAAAATAACACGTTAATATCATCTCCTAGGATTCTTAAGAATCATCCAAAAGTTAATATCATTGGAGATCTTAATTCTAGAGTAACTGGAAATCAACTTAATCAAATAAGCCATATAGCTTTTGTGTCAAGTTTTGAACCAAAAAATTATAAAGAAGCTTCAAGTGACAATTTTTGGATAATAGCTATGCAAGAAAAAATAAATCAATTTGAACGTAATAATGTTTGGAAATTAGTACCAAGACCTGAAGACCAATCAGTTATAGGAACAAAATGGGTATTTAAAACCAAAGCAGACGAGAATGGAAATATTGTTAGAAATAAAGCTTGTTTAGTTGCTCAAGGCTATAATCAAGAAGAAGGTATCGATTACGATGAAACATTTGCTCCAATAGAAAGATTAGAGGCCATTCGTACATTACTTGCCTTTGCAACCCATCACAATTTCAAACTATTTCAAATGGATGTCAAAAGTGCTTTTTTAAATGGTTTTATTAAGGAAAATGTATACATCGAACAACCACCATTAATTGTTCACGAAAAATATCCTGATCATGTTTTTAAATTACATAAAGCACTATATGGATTAAAACAAGCCCCTCGTGCATGGTACGAACATCTTAAAATCACTTAATAACATCTGGTTTTCATATAGGAAAAATAGATACAACTTTATTTGTTAAAAGAGAAAATAACGATATTTCAGTTGTACAAATTTATGTTGATGATATCATCTTTGGTTCAACCAACGAAAATCTATGTAATCAATTTTCAAATATTATGAAAAATGAATTTGAAATGTCACACATGGAAGAATCAAATTTCTTCTTAGGTCTACAAATAAAACAACTCGAAAATGAAATTTTTATTCACTAAGAAAATTATTGTAATGATTTATTACGGCGATTTGAAATGGATAAAACATCAAGCAAACCAACACCAATGAGTACCACTGTTCACTTAGAAAAAGATGAAAATGGAAAACATTTTAATGAAAAGTTATATCGAAGCATGATTGGTTCTTTACTTTATAACGGCCAGTCGACCTGATATTATGATGAGTGTATGTCTTTGTGCTCGATTTCAAGCAAAACCAAAAGAATCTCATTTACGAGCTGTTAAGCGTATTTTACGTTATCTATCTAGTACTAGAGATTATGGTTTGTTTTACCCTAAAGGATCATCATTTGAACTTGTTTCATATAGCGATGCGGATTTCGGTGGATGTAGAACAGATCGTAAGAGTACCAGTGGAATTTGTCACTTTATCAGACAATCTCTAGTTTCATGGTTTAGCAAAAAGCAAAATTGTGTTTCTTTATCTACTTGCGAAGCCGAATACATCTCCGCAGCTCTACATATGCACAAGTGATATACATGCAACAAATACTAACGGATTTAGGTAAAATTATCAATAAATCTCCAATATATTGTGATAACACAAGTGCTATAAATTTATCAAAAAACC
The DNA here is from genome assembly GCA_030765085.1 of Allium cepa. Lineage (NCBI taxonomy): Eukaryota > Viridiplantae > Streptophyta > Magnoliopsida > Asparagales > Amaryllidaceae > Allium > Allium cepa. The sequence goes on along the minus strand of CM060935.1, from coordinate 692,441,773 downwards.
CTGTTAATCACTCATGAACCAAGCATATAGATATACGACATCATTTTCTACGAGACAATGTTGAAAAAGGAACTATTTCATTGGAATACGTAAATACCGAAAATCAAGTAGCCGACATTTTTACAAAACCATTAAACGAACAAACTTTCATTAAATTAAACTCCGACGAAGTTTAGGTATTTTCTCACTTCATGACCTTTCACCTTATAAAATTAATAACATCATTCAAGGCTAAGTTTAGTTATCTACTTTACTACCACAAATTATACTTATTTTTGAATCTTTAAACTTTTAGTTTGTTTGTTTGTCTATAGATAATGTTTTTAGCTTATATATATACATAGTTACATAAAAACTATATACAAACAATTTATAAATAACATAACATAGCAATGTCTTCTGGGGACTCCTATATATCCATCTCCATCTCAACACCATCAACGGAAAGCTCGGTTGACACACCACAACGGCTTCGAACGCCTACACCAAAGCAGGAGCCAACAAATAGGTGGTCCTCGTATCGCACGGGTTTTACTCCCGATAATAAGAAAACCAAAAGTTCTCTGTTTGTTTCTCCTAACACAAAGGAGAAAATTGATGAAATTCATCATTATCAAAAACAACAGATAGATCTTCAAGAGCTATATTTTGAATAAAAAGTTACGGCGCGACGACTATGCTTTTTAGAGCAAGTGGCGATGAAGTTCTGTTCGTCACGAAAGAAAGATGTTCATGAACCACTGCCAAAACCTTGCAGTTCCTTGGATCCATCTTCTTCGTATCGTACTTCTTCAGACCCTTCACCAAGACAACATTCTGGCTCCCCAAGGACCCACGAACGTGGAAATATATGGTCTCCACTTAGACCATGGAGGGATAACGAGTCAGGAGATCGTCAAACTCCGTCGCCTTCTAACTAAATAAATCATATTAATTATTATATGTATCTATACTTATGTGTTATTTTATTTTAACAATAAAATTATTTGTTATCAAAATTCGATAAATAAGTTAAACCATCAAACCTTAGGCTATTTTTAGCCAAACTGCAAATTCCAGACGTCTGACACAATGATATACTAATTAAAAATTAAGCATTGTGCATATGTCAGACGTCTGATATACCCCCCAGACGTCTGAACTTAAGCTTTGCCTCCTAAAAATATAAACCAGAGAATTTCAGACGTCTAAAACATTGAACCAGACGTCTGACTAAGTTCTCTGTCACAAATACTTACAAAATTTACCTAAACCAGACGTCTGACACATAAAACCAGACGTCTGATTAAACTTTCTGCATATTCATTCCTATACATTCGACCAAACCAGACGTCTACTCCAAAGACCAGACGTCTGTTTATATGATCTATACAGTTTTTTAGGACAAACCAGACGTCTGATTTCCAATCTAGACGTCTGGAATCCAATTGACCATTTATATACACCCAGATAACATCATTTTTTTTCCTTTATCTCAAAATTATTCCAATCTACGAATTAGTTCGTGACGATTTTCCTTCAAAATCAACGTTTTCAACACAATTAAATCCAAATGCCTCCTCGCACTAAGAATATCAAAGTTTCAAAATGCAAACAAGACCAGCCCACTTCATCTTCAAACCCTTAGGTATGCTTCGACGATCAAATCGAGAGGTGGATAAATAAAGCACCACATTCCATCGAAAGGTATCAAGATATTCAAAAGAAGAAACTCCATATAGGACCATTCTATAATTTACTTAAATTCCCTATGTAGATCTAGATGAACTTTGTGAAAATGCTGGATTGGAAACCCTAATCTCTTTCACTCCTAATGATGTTCAAATAGATCAACTAGCTATATTTTTATTCTACGCTAATCTAGATAGTACTTCAGTGTGGAACATTGAAGATGAGGACAAATGGCTCTGGTCCAGTGTTTATGGGAATCGATTAGATTAACTCCGGGCTTAATAGGTAGAATCTTGGGATGCTCTAATACCAGAGAAGATTTACACAACATTCCGGATATGCGCTTCAAGCCATGAAATAGTATTACTCATCAAATTTGGGAGGTCGAAATGCCGAAATTTGCTTTGAAATATTTACGTCCAAAAGCTCGAATCTTGACAAGAATGATAATCAATACAGTTGTTCCACGTATGGGGAGTCACAAGCAAATAACAAAAATAGAGCACAAAGCTCTATATGCTCTCTTTAGTGGAACTCGGGTAAATTGGGCCAAATTCATCTTCGACGAGCTCAAACACTTTTGGACTCGATCACGGCCATCATTATTTACCCAACTTATATTATGAGACTTATTCGTGCACATAGTATTCCTTCCTACCTATCGACATTTGAAGAAATCTCGTCTAAATATGCTTCCACCAAATTCTTCTCTCTAATGCACCTACCTGAAATCCCTCCAGAATTCATGACATTCAAAGATTGGACTCACGATCGTCAATCTAGAAGAGTTGAGCCTCCTCCTCAACCACATATTTATCTATCCTAATAAAAAGTACAAAATCGAGAAGTCACTCCTCCTCCTCCTCCCGCGCTATTTGATTATCCGGGACAAGATGGAATTGTAGAGACTCGACTGGATACAAACCCAACTGAAAGTATTCAAGATCTCACACTTCGAAACAAACATACCCTATCCCAAAATAAAAAAATATTTGGCTAAGCGAATTGACAATTTTGAAACTTTATTTGCTGCACGTCTAGCCACAGTTGAAGAATCTCTTTTGACTGTTTTATCGATTCTTAAAGAAGTACTACAACGGGTTTGTGGTCCAACACCATCCTCTGAGGATTGGCCAACCCCTGTACCTTATCCTCCCGTAAAACATTCCAAACTATCTGAGGATGAATCTCCAAAGGAAGCTTTGACATCTCCTTCAAAGGCTAGTACTTCTGAAAAAGAAGAACCAAAGGAAGATGATCAAAATAAACCTTCCCCAAAGGAAATCTAGAATTTGGGAATCGTAATTTTTATGTTTTTGTATATAAAGTTTGTACAAATCTATGCTTGTAACCCTTCATGTTATTAATGAAAATTTTCTTTTTGTTTGACGAATGGATTCAACGTTATACTTCTTTTTGATAATGCCAAAGGGGGAGAAAATATAGGTAGAATCATATAACATTAAAAATAAGCACATATTCAGGGGGAGATTTATAATCTATAAGTACATCGAATAGTTGTCATCATCAAAAGGGGGAGATTGTTAGGAAATCAATTCTACGGTTTCGATGACAACAACTATACAATGGAAATCGAATGTACATGTATATTTATATTTACAGGTAGTTGATAAAGTAACATCATCAAAGAGACAAGAACAAGACTCAAAAGAAGTATCAAACGACTACAAGTCAATAGAATTGGAAGAGGGATGACACAGGCACAGAAAAAGCAACATGCACACATCCAGACGTCTGGGTACACTAACCAGACGTCTGATTGATTCCTTTGGTTCGAAACTCAGAAAGAGCCAGACGTATGATTAATAAACACAGACGTCTGAAATGCAAGCAGATACAAAAATATATATGAAGAGCACACGTCTGAAATATTTTTCAGACGTCTGATTTTGAACTCGGCTGTGAAAATTCAAAGAACAACTGTCACATCCGAAAAGACACGTTTGCTTCTCTTCACTGCAACTCTTCATCACCATGAGAAGCGACCTTAGAGCACTTACTAACAGTTGCAACTACACAAAGGATCTCTTCACCACTATAAATAGAATCGGGAATTCAAAAGATCTTACCTTACTCACTTACGCTCTTAACTCTTATACTCTGATTTATACCTAATCTTTAAGCAATCAAATACCTGTAGTTAACTCTTTCATATATTCAGAACTCCTCATTCAATATTCTCTCTCTCTCTCTCTCTCTATATATATATATATATATATATATATATGTATGTATATGTATATGTATTAGAAGAAATAGTACTTAATAATCAACATCCGTGTTATTGAACACATTCTTGACAAAGAAACACTGCTATTGTAAACATGTTCCTCCGGGTCAAGTGAGGGTTAGTCGAAAGGAAATTCCGAAGAGGAGCTTCAGGACTGGACGTAGGACGGGAGGTCTGAACTAGTATAAAATCCTGGTGTGATTATTTTAATTTACTTTCCTACTATCATATATCAAGTTATATTATATAGTTAGTTATTTATACTTGCATATATATATATATATATATATATATATATATATATATATATCCTATACGATCCACTCATATAGACTTTCAAATACCTTCCCCCACATCTGGTCGAAAATCTTGAGTGGTTGCAACAAACAACTCGGGTTCTTCTGCTCAGCTTTATCTAGCTGATAGTTTTGAAAGTTTACAAGGATCTATAATACTATTGCTTACTTATATATATATATATATGCAATATTTAGCTTTATAATCAAGTGGATAGCAAAGTAATTAAAAGTAAGAATGATCACACCAAAGTTTTTATACTAGTACCTTCCATCCAATTTTCAGTCCCGAAGCTCCCCTTTAGAATTTCCACTAACAAAAATAACCTCACTTAGCTGGAGGAATAGGCAATACACTAGCTACTAACTTTGACAATCGTGTGTTCGATCAACATAAATTTTGAATTATAGTACAACACTTCCTATAATTGTAAGAAATGTGGAATACGGATTTTAAGGCTAGGATTAACAATAGAGGGGGGGTGAATAGTGTTTAAAGGAATTACAAAACCTTTTTTTGTTAATTTGAACACAAATGTATGCAATATTCAGACGTAGATATGATCACAGAATCAAACACAGATGCAGAAATAAAGTAAAAGCAACAAAGGAAAGAACACATCGGATTTTATACTGGTTTGGAGTTACCCTACATCCAGTCCCTCATACAAGTACGGATTTCCTTTCAAAAGCAATTGTACAATTACACCCTTGATTTCAAGGCTACGAGGTACACCACTCCAGATTCACAATCCTCTGGGTAGAGATGCTTGATTTCATGGGCAACAAGTTCACCCAATTGATTTCCAAAGCTACAATCACACCTTTTCTCACTTGATTGATTTCAAAGTCTATAATCACACCTTTTCTCGCTCAGTTTATTACAAAGAAGCCTATAACTCTGAATAGCACTGAGATCTTGTTGAGATAGTGATAGAGAATCAAACCAGAAATGATCTAGTTAGATTCAATGTTGATTTCGGTAGAGTAATGGTAAAAATGTGTATAAAGAAATGTGAAAGAAGAATAGGAGTGAAATCAGAGAAAATATGAATGAAAATTCATTTAAAACTGCCCCTATTTATAGTAGAACAACAGATGTCCATTCGTGAAAGGATATGATGAATAGACACTTCCTTTGAAATTCAAAATTTTAAAATAAACTACTACCATATCAACATGGGGTACTTGAGGATGTCGACATGCCTAAGAAAATTTTGGTAATTTGTTTTTCTTTGAAAATAACTTTCATCTTGTATTAAAACTATTTTAAACATTATAAATATACTTAATTATAGTTAAAATACATAAGTAAATATAGAGAATAATATTTTGGTATATATATATATAATTTTACTATAATTTTATATTTAAATCTAAGTAAATATTAAAAGTTGATTATTATTAAAAAAAATGGTTTAAAACTAAGGATATTTTGATTTTGAAAATAAAGATTATTTTGAGGCTAAAAGTATTTAAAACCAGGATAGATGTTTTTGATTCTTTTAATAGGAAGCTTTTGAAATCATTTTGAAAACAAGATGTAATTTTGTAAATACATTTGAATAAAAGGTTAGCGGATAAAAAACAATGTTCCACTGGATTTTTCATAGGTTCCATCCTACTTAGGGTTCCATCCCTTTAACAGGCTCGAAGTGGATTCCATTCCACGAATAAATTGGATTTTAAGATGCTAGTGCTTTTCCAGAAGTTTTAACAAAATTCCTAATTAAATTACTTATTATTGAAATCATGAACTCTTGATATTAATGATACTCATGAGTTTTCAATCTTGATATCTTGAATCTATATACTGTACAATCTTCATTCTTGGTACCTGGATGGTTAGATCCTGCATATACATATATATCTAAACTATAATGTTAGTATGTATATTTTATAGTCTTATTCTAAGGTTGTTGTTATCAAAACCATCATCTCAAGGACTAACAATCTCCCATTTTTGATGATGACAACCTTTGTTTATAAAATATTACTTAGATCCTAATAACTCCCCCTAAAACTAATAAATCCCCCTTAATTTATGCCTAACTATCCTATTTTATACTTCACCCCCTTTGTCATCAACAAAAACTAACTCCAAACTATAGAACTCCCCATTATTCTTGTACTAAAATACCTGCATTAATATTGTATTCAATAGAATATATAATAGATAGATTAAAAGATAATTATACTGATAGACATGATAACTAATCAAAGATCATATAAATATCAATGTGTTTTTATAAATGTTTTGCACACCAAACATCAATCCACACCAAACCAAATCAAAGCAAATCAAGTCAAATCATTCTAAGCAATCAATCAAACAAAGCAATCAAATAAAATCAAGCATTACGAGGAACTTCCACCCATCCTTCTTCTCCAAATATAGGTTCTGCTTTAATGGCATCCCAATTTTCATTAGTGAGAGAGATAGAAGGATGTGCTTCATTATCATCTTTGTGCAGTTGGGAAATCATCCATTGTATCGCATCGAAATGCTTTTCTTGCTCCTTGATCGTCTACATTTGACTCAACTCTAAGTGTCGCTGGTTACGAAGAATGAAAGAGAGAATATTCTTGAAATAATTAAGGGTTTCTTCAAGATTCTCGGCTAAATTATGAATTGGATTGGCCATTTTTGAGTTTGTGAGAAGAAATGTAGATAAAGTAGATAAGAAATGATTTTGAGTGATGAATTATGGAAGAAATAGGTATTTGTAGGTGTAGAAATTCATTTGAAATGAATAAACATAAGGTAGTTATTCAAATTTCAAATGAAAAGTCATTTCTGACCAGTACATATCGACATGGTCAAGGGGGATGTCGATATGGTTCAGTGAATTTTGATGACTTATTTTGATTTCGTGAATAATTTTGTATATATATATACTTACATAATATACTAACATTTATTTTGGAGAAAAGATAAGCTAGATAACAGAAAAGTAATTCAGTTTCATTTCATAATAGAACGATACAATGATTAAACATTAAAAACTACACGAACATTAAAATCAAAATAAACTAAAATAAATACAACAAGATATAAAAAGGTAGAACTAGTTAGAGGATGACGAAGATGAAGATAATCCAAGCTTCTTGTTGACTTTGGAGAAAAACTTGTTCATATTCGATGACATTTTATCCAATTTCTTACTAAAACGGACCGTTTAAGAATCCGTTGATTCTCGTCAATAGTCTTTTGATTTTTGAGCAAGGTTTTGTTGGTTGGATTAGGAGGATAGTCAGTGCTTTCCAAAGATGTTTCACCTTCTTCTTCTTCTTCTATTTCCATTTCAACCCCTTTTTCTTCTTCCTCTTCCTCCTCTTCTATCTCCTCATGAGCCAAACGCTCTTCCTTTTCGGCAAGAGTCTCAAAAGGTTGAAAAACAAATGGAATTTTCATAAGAGAAATGTTTGAGTGATTAAAAACCTATCTTGAAAAAAATCTTCTCCTTTGAAATCTACTCCAAAATAGTTAAAAATCCGAGTAAGATAGATTCCATGATACAAAGTGTTTTCACCCATTTCATGATTTTTGGGACGAAACTAATCCAAAATAACTTGCGCCAAATTAATATCATAATTTCCAAAAATAGCTAAAAGTGCTTTGCAAACTTTTGAAGTTGGATTGTTAAAATTCCCCGATCTTGGGGTCAAAGTATGTTGTAAAAGAAGATTAACAATTCAAGCTTTTAGTCGAAAGTTTCAATTTTTGAATTCAAAATTATCATTTCCTTCGCAAATGTGATGAAATGTCCCATGATCATTTTCATCGATATTCAAACTAGAAAGATCAATTCCCGTGCTTTTCAATTGAGAATGGTACCCAAAAGATCACAATTTAAAACGATTCTAGTGCCTTTGACACTACTCCAAATTTCATCATCATTTCCATTATAAAATCTGCGGTTAAGATTTGCATAGAAATTTTTAACAAGACATGGATAACAAACAAAATCATTTTGAGAAGCATCAACAAGACTAAGAACTTGATTGTTTGCAAAAAGAGAATCGATTTCATAAGTAGAGAAATCTTGAAATAGAGCAAACTTCCCAGAATGGACTTTTCCATAGTTAGCATAGTTGATATATGCTTTTATGGCCTCCGGATCATTATAGAGTTGCTCTTTTATCTTTCTGGAAATTCTCATTGTGGAGGGGTTGCTTGAAGAAGCTATTAGAGTACAGAGTAGAGAGCTTGAAGTTTTGAGATGAGAGTTTGAATTTGAAAATGAGTGTGAAAAATTGTGATAAAAGATAGTGAATAAATAGATTCTCAAATGACATATTCTCTGGTCAAAAGGTAGCTTTTCAGAGAATTGAATGAAGTGAAAAGATGGAGGAAAATTTAATATTTGAATTCAAATTCTGAATTTCAAATTTCTGTACCCATGTCGACATCATGGTAGGGACCATGTCGACATTTGTCTTTGAATTTCCATGATTGTTTTTCTTAAGTATTCTAATATATATATATATATATATATTATTTTTAATGTCTATATATATATATATATACATTTGGAATATTACTAATATTATAGTATATTCCATAAAATATTATAATACTATTAAAAATAAAAATAATAATAAAAATAAAAATAATAGTAATAAAATAATAGTAAAATAAAAAATATTAAAATTCAAACAACACACTAATTCAAAATCAACCAATCAAGCATCCAATTCTAAGCATGCAATTTCAACCAATTGTATTGTAAATGTGTACCTTTTTCTCAGTCCGTTTCACTGAATTCGTTGGAGTTGTGAACTGCCGTGAAACACATATTTGAATTATCTATCTTCTGATCATCATCGCTTGAGGACGAGTCTAAGTCATCTAGAGTAGCAGTAAATGCACGTTTTCATTTCTTTACAGAATCATTGTTTATAGGAAGATTTTGCCATCTGGATACGAACAGTCTCTTTTGATATGGCCTGGTTAGTCGGAGTTGAAACTTTTGATATTGTTTGGCACTACATTCTAGTTTCCAGAATTCTTATAGTTGTTTCTCTTGAGATTGTTCATCTTTCCGTATTTCAAGAATTTCCGAAAATTCTTGGTCATAAGGGCTATCTCTTCATCATTATCGCTGTTTGAGTCTGATCCATCGGTCAATGCATTGAACGCCATTGATTTCTTTTCAGATGCTTTGCTTTCTCTTCTCTCAATCATTTGGACTTCAAACGACAATAGATGTCCAACTAATTCTTCTATCTTTAAGGTACTGATGTCATTTGCCTCTTCGATCGCAAGTGTCTTTTGATCCCATTCTTAAGATTTTTCTGACTTGATCTTCTTCCGAAAATTCCTTGCCCAATGATATTAGAGAACACACAATGTTTTGAAATCTACTGTACATATCTGATATAGACTCATTATAAATAATTAAACTGGTTTGTGAGCATGGAAATTTTGGTCTGTTTAACTTTGTTTGTTCCTTCGTGAGTAACTTGCAAAGTTTTCCAGATTTCATATGCAGACTTACAAACTGAAACTCTATTAAATTCATTTCTATCAAGTGAACAAAACAGAATATTCATAGCTTTAGAGTTATTTTGTGTAACAGTCTTTTGCTCAGCAGTCCACTGTGCAAAATCAGTTGTGGGTTCAGAATATTTAGTCTGTGTGACACTCTAAGTGTCTAGTTCTATAGATTGTAAATATATTTTCATCCTACATGCCCAATATGCATAGTTACTGCCATTAAAAAGTGGTGGTCTGACAGTAAACTGACCTTCTACAAATGAACTAGTGACACGGATAATAGAACAAGTGTTGGTAGTGTTAACAGTACCAGTGTTGGTAGCCATTTTGAAAATTTTTCAAAATTCAAATTATGAAAACTTTGAAAACCTTGCTCTGATACCAAATGTAAGAAATGCGGAATACGGATCTTAAGGCAAGGATTAACACTAGAGGGGGGTGAATAGTATTTAAAGGAATTACTAAATCGTTTTGAGTTTTTGTTAAAACACAAATGTATGCAATATTCAGACACAGATATGATCACATAATCAAACACGGATGCAGAAATAAAGTAAAAACAATAACGGAAAGAACACACCGGATTTTATACTGGTTCAGAGTTACCCTACATCCAGTCTCGCACACAAGTACAGATTTCCTTTCAGAAGCAATTGTACAATTACACCCTAGATTTCAAGGCCACGAGGTACACCACTCCAGATTCACAATCCTCTGGGTAGAGATACTTGATTTCACGGGCAACAAGTTCACCCAATTGATTTCCAAGGCTACAATAACACCTTTTCTCACTTGATTAATTTCACAGGCTACAATCACACCTTTTCTTGCTTAGTTTATTACAAAGAAGCCTATAACTCTGAATAGCACTGAGATCTTGTTGAGATAGTGATAGAGAATCAAATCAGAAATGATCTAGTTGGATCCAATTTTGATTTCGGCCGAGTAATGGTAAAAATGTGTATAAAGAAATGTGGAAGAAGAGGAGTGAAATCATAGAAAATATGAATGAAAATTCGTTCAAAACTACCCCTATTTATAGTAGAACAACATATGTCCATTCGTGAAAGGATATGACGAATAGACACTTCCTTTGAAATTCAAAATTTTGAAATAAACTGCTACCATGTCGACATGGGGTACTTGAGGATGTCGACACGCCTAAGGAAATTTTGGTAATTTGTTTTTCTTTGAAAATAACTTTCATCTTGTATTAAAATTATTTTAAACTTTATAAATATACTTAATTATAGTTAAAATACATAAGTAAATATAGAGAATAATATTTTGGTATATATATAATATTTTACTATAATTTTATATTTAGATCTAAGTAAATATTAAAAGTTAATTATTATTAAAAAATATTTTAAAACTAAGGATATTTTGATTTTGAAAATAAAGAATATTTTGAGGCATAAAGTATTTAAAACCAGGATAGATGTTTTTGATTCTTTTAAAAGAAAGTTTTTGAAATCATTTTGAAAACAAGATATTATTTTGTATAAACATTTGAATAAAAGGTTAGCGGATACAAAACAATGTTCCACTAGATTTTTCATAGGTTCCATCCTACTTATGCTTCCATCCCTTTAACAGGCTCAAAGTGGATTCCATTCCACGAATAAATTGGATTTTAAGATGCCAGTGCTTTTTTAGGAGTTTTAACAAAATTCCTAATTAAATTACTTATTATTAAAATCTTGAACTCTTGATATTCTTGACACTCATGAGTCTTCAGTCCTGATATCTTGAATCTCTATACTGTACAGTCTTCATTCTTGGTATCTGCATGGTTAGATCCTGCATATACATATATATCTAAACTATAATGTTAGTATTTATATTTTATAATCTTATTCTAAGGTTATTGTCATCAAAACCATCATCTCGAGGACTAACAACAATCTCCTTTGATAATGGTGATTTGAAAGTGAAGAACTTAGGAAGTAGAAGATCATTTTTGAAAGCTTTTGAGTTCTCAAAGAACATAAAGTATAATATGCAAAAGAAATATAAGTTAAAGTTAACTGTTCAAAAGCAATCTTATATATAGTGTTTGAAGAGTTATTATGAAGCGTAATCACCATTACAGCAGATGCAACCAATGATGAGCGATGGTATCTCTTTAAGCACAAAAACGACTATTTTATAAAAAGTGAATCTTACAGGGGTTCATACGTCTAATTTAATTTTAGACATCTGGATTTTCTCAGTTTGCAAACAGATAATTTATTGTTCAAAATCCACTTTATTTGGACGTCTAAATTTTAGATTAGACATCTAAATTTGAGTTTAGAAATCTAAATTATAATTTAGTCATCTAAGTAATATATTTTGTAAGACAGAAAAATATTCAAATGTCTAACTTCATTTTTAGACGTTTGATTGCCTGAAAATTGATTTTTCTAATTTTAGGAACTTTTCTATCTATATAAATATTTTGGAGTGTGTCTTTATCAAAGGAGAATGTACATATATATCTATGACACTGATGCAAGATGCATGATTCTTACATTAGTTTGAGCTCTCTGTAGATATCTTAGTTTTCACTTATCGATTCTTTAAACCATTTGTTGTCTTTATATTTTTTTATTCTTTGTCCTCTTTTTGATACTCATGTGCCTGCAAGTTAGCTTAGAGGTTATTTGGTATAATTGTATAGATTTTGTCGTTAAAATCCAATAATAGAGGTTCTGACAAGTTCTTGCGCTTCTAGATGAAAGCCCCGACATCCCTCTTCATTCCCTCCCAATTAATTGTCTGTGTTATAACACAGACATTTTACTGCCATCGGAATATATCGTTAATCTCGAATGATGGCACTCTCGTAGCACATTATCCCTCAACCCATCAACATAAGGTACAAACAATCTCCTATCCTTATGGAGCGAACCATCATGGTCAAGTCGTACTACCTCATCTCTTTAGACTACACTCCTTTAATTTTGGAGAAAAAAAATCTCCGTTAGCCTACATCACGTCTCCAACTAGCCCCGACCCTTTCAATCAAAGTAGATATGATAGTCAAACTCACCAACATCTCAGGTTCAAGCTCGCATCACGGTATGAATTCATAACCAGCAATAAACTCAAGCCGCTTCCACTTTGAGAATTTGCTCCTAAATTGGCATGTCTTCTACTCAGAGCATCAACGACCACATTCCCCTTACTAGGCGTATAGGAAATGTCAAAGTTATGGGAGGCTATGAACTCTAATCATCATTATCGATGAAAGTTAAGGTCCTTCTAGAAGAAGAGGCACTTCAATAACCTATGGTAGATGAATAACTCGAACCACTCCTCTAATTGACAGTGCCTTCATATCTTCAACGCAAACATAATCACCGCTGACTCCAAATTGTGGGTCATCTATTTCTTCTCATGCAGTTTCAATTGTCATCTAGCATAATTAATAACTTTACCCTACTACATCAATACCATATCTGGTACTACATGCATTTGTGTATAATGTCATCCCTTTATTCACACTCAGAATGACTAAAATGGGTTCACTCGTCAACCACTCCTTCAGACTTACAAATGCATGTTTGCATCTTGCATCCCAAATAAAAGTCTAATTCTTTTTTGCCAAGTTTCTTAATAGTGCTGCTCTCTTTGAGAAGTACTAGATAAATCATCGATAATACCCTACCAATCCTAGGAAACTCCTCAAATCTGTAGCACTCCTGAATTTTTCCCAATCTTGGAATACCACCACTTTTGGATGATCCATGGCTATGCCTTACTCGGAGACAACATGACCCAAGAATCGCACTTTCCTTCTCCAAAAGTGACATTTAAATAATTTTGCTTGAAGTTGGTGCCTCCTCAATACCTTTAGCATAATCCTTAAATGTGTCTTATGCTCTTTTTCTATCCTTGAATAAACAAGATGTCATCCATGAGTACAAAATCAAACTTATTCAAGTGGTTTGTGAAAACATGATTCATGAGATCCACAAAGTTTGTTGGTGCATTGGTTAGCCCAATTGGCATAACCAACCACTTATAGATTCCAGATGGCATATGTAATGCAGTAATCAACACACTATCTCTGGCTACTCTTAGCTGGTGGAACCCTATCGCCAAGTCCAACTAAGAAAACACTTTGGCCCTATGAAGCTGGCCGAACAAGTTATCAATCTAAAGGGGTGGGTACTTGCTCTTCTTCATCATTTTGTTCAGCTCATGGTAGGTACACAGTCTTAGGGAGCCATCCTCCTTCATGGTGAATATTATCAGCACTCCCCACTTAGATACAGTCCATCGTATGAACCCTCAGCTCAATAGGTCATTCATTTTCACACTAATCTCACGTTGCTCTTTTGGTTCCATTCGCCTTAAAGGTATAACCACTGTTTTAGCAGCCTCCACTAAGTCAATATGGAACTCGATCTCCCTTTATGGTGATAATCTGGTTACCTCCTAAAGACTTCCAGATATATCTCCGCTATAGGAACTAATGACAACTCATTGTTTGGGATCCCTAGTGAATATACAAACCTTACCTTAAATGTGTTGCTTGGCTTGCAGCCCAACTTTAGTCTACGGTCTCCATCTATCCATATTGTCACTGATAACTTTTTGTAATCCACTATACCTTTGTACTTCTTTAACCAGCCATCTTAAGTATGATACCAAACCCAACGAAAGCAATTACAAAGCAGTCACACAAAAATACACAACCATGACTTGACAACACTATGCCTCAATAAACCATACACAAACCGATCAAACCATCCATAGGGTTCGTAAATACCATTGGTCTATCCACCAAGTCGAGTTTTAATCCTAGTCTATCTACTTGGTCACCAGATATAAAATAATGTTATGCACTGGTAATGAAAAGAACACAAACATGTATACCATAAATAGAAAACACACCTAAAATAAAGACATTATTTTCTCCTCCATCGATGGAGCAGTTGACAAAGTCGAAATGGCATTTAAAGCATAAGCAGAAACCATCTGCTTGTTCTTGAGTGGTTTCGAGCAGTTCTTCTTACTGTGCCTAGGCTTGTAACAATTGAAACACTTTCTTTCTATAATCTTTGGATTTTTGTAGCTCCTACCAATTTGCTCATTTTCATTGCAATTAAGGTAAACAGGATCCCATTCACCTTTCTTTACTTAGAACTGCTTCTTTATATTATTACTGTCCCCTTTTCTTTTGCTATATTGCTCAATTGTGGCTTAGGTCCTTCATTGGAAGCCATAATAGTGATAGCCTTAGCCTTTGAGCACATGCACTCACGTCGAATAGATTTCTCTACCAGCTTCTAAAAAGATTTAACAATGTGACCAATAAGCTTCTCCCCAAGATATCATCTAGGCCAATGATGAATTTTCATTCTTTTTCAACAAAGTATCAATGAAAGATATATTGTACTTCGATAACATGTCAAACTCGACCATGTAATCTTAGACATTCACATCTCCTTGCAGAATTGTGAATTTACAGAATAACCCCGAGTTCTGAGCAGTCGGTATAAACTTTTCCTCAAATCTTACCTTGAACTATTCCTAGGTGACCTGATCATTGGGTGTAGCAATCTTGATGGCATTCCACCATCCCATCGCTAATCCATGGAGTTTTCTAGAGGCTAGCTACTTTTTTATAACATCTTTTAGTTCCAAGTACTCGAAGATTCAATCACGATCGATTCACTCTTGGACCTCTGTGGCAGATTCTTTCCTAAAGAATGATTTGCCTTTCATGCTTGAATAACCCTTGCTCGGTTTGGTAAAGTCATCCCTGGATGCCTACACTAGAGCACCACCACCAACAATAATAAAAGGAGAAACCTCTTGGTCATTCTGAAACATGTTCCTTATCATCTCTGTGAATATAGCTTGTAAGTCTAAGTTAGCAGCCCCCAAGTCTGCTCCTTTCTTAACCCCGGACATTGAAGTCCTAGCAGCGTTACTTGTGTGTCGACTCATCTCTTAACATGTAATAAGGATGAGAAGATTCTCTAAAAGGAAAGCCATATAACGATGCTTATGCATGCAGTACGACTTATACTTTATATAATACTATAGTCCTGAAAATTAAAATATATAACAAGTCCTTTCTTTAGCATATGCTCTATCCATCCTAGAGTGATAACTCATACTCTATCTTTGATGGATCTTAACATTCCTTTGGTTAACTATGTAACCAAAGTTATAATACCAAACGTGACGACAATATTGCATCTTTAGTACTCATATTGTGATGACCCTGACTCGACCTTCGAAAATCGACACCAAATACATCACCCGTATTCTAATGCCACAGATTCAAACATCGAATCTGGTTCGCCGGAGCTTATAACACATTAAGTGTAACAACACAGCGGAAGAAGAAATGAACAATTTTATTGATACACGAAAGATACAACATCTGATATAAATGAATTATCAACATTATCAGAGATACAAGATACATCGGAAAGAATAACAGCGGAAAAATAATAAAGGAAGAGATAACTCCAACATGTTCTTCAGAGGAGAATGAATCCACATACTGCATCTCCAATTGCCAAAGCTCCAAACCACTAGCTCGAACCACCATCATGTTGTATTGCAGCAAACTCGGTAACATGAATGCGATTGCCAAAATCCAAAGACTCCAAAGAATTCCAAACAAAAAGCTGAAGGCTACTGAATTTATATCTACTAGCTGATTATATGAAAATATGACTCTAGACTGCCCGTGTGGAAAATTGTGAGCATCCAGAGTTTAAAAAGGGAATAATAAACTCTAGGTCAGTCATGGGACTGGTGTGAGAAAACAAAAACAGTTTATTTGAAAAACAAAAACAGAAAAAGCATTTAAAATTGAAATTCTCTATGCTTTTTGGAAAATGAAACTACCACAAGGCCTCCCGACACACACATAATGCAATCGCACACTTGGGGGAGATTTCTCCTTATGATACTCAAACATACTTGATAAGAAAAAACCATTTGATATTATTATTAGTGCACAGTGCAGAAAACATTTGCAAGTATAATATTAATCTTAGCCAGCATATGTACCATTATAGTATGCCTACTATAGCTACCATATTAGATGGCAGGTTCTATAACTAAAACCGTACAAGGTGCATATTGGATGATTGGATTTCCAACAATGGTCAGGCTAAGGAACTTCCTATGCCACATGGGTACGCCTTTGGAGGGACGCCTCGAGAACTTAATCATCTCTCTGCCAACACAAGGCCGGGTTACCTCTGTAACTAGGTAACTACTACACGAGTATGCCATCCTCCAGTCGTCACCGAACTTTATCCGAGCGTTCAACACCAACAACCATAAAGCAATAGATTTTAACATAAGTTAAGTATCTGGACTCCATACCATGATACCACTTTTTATCCAGAAGGAAATGGATATACCCTAAGGGGCGCTACTGCCAATAACCTTGCCGCATCCTTTCTGTTTTAACCATTTCCTGTTTGTGAGGTTCTGATGAAGTCTCGTCCCACAAAGCTACGCTTTTCAAAAAAGCCATGCTTCGATCAACAAATGATCAGTAGCACTCAGCATGCCACATTACCAAATTGGGAATGTATCTCGAGTAACCATCAACTACATAACCTCTGAGCTCGTATGTCTCGGTGAAGGGCGTTAAGCTAAGAGAATAAATTCTCAGCCACCAAACATAAATGTATTTGATAGAAACAATCTTTACATCTCAAAGTGTAATGTCAGACATACATCCATACAAGTCCATCCCGGGTTTGAACAGAACCGAAGGCACTTCACAAAGAAGTCCTTGCAATCCAGGTATTCACAATTCCGACCGGACTTCCCATCACATGTGGAGATCTCTATACCGTAGCTACTCAGTGCAGAGTCATTCGATAGGTAATCCTTTCATTCTCGAAAATACCCGGTCTTCACCATCGGTCTTCAAATGCTATCCATTTACGTCGTATCATTATTCAGAATGGGTTTTAGGACATAAAGTCCTCTCCCGACTAAACCGAATAATGAGCGTAGATTTTAAAACCATATGGATATAATGGGATCTTAGTTAAGTCACAACCTTTAGCCCAAAACCCATCGTTCAAATGGTTTAAACAAATTTCCACTTTAATCTTTTAAAACAAAATATTCACCCTTTTAAAATCCACTTCAATTTGAAACCAAGGTTTACCAATCCTTCAAAAGATTCATTCATAACTTTCAAAATTATTTCAATTTCAAATCTTTTATACAAAAGATACACCTTTAAGATCCTCTTCAATTTGAAAACAAAGTTCATCAATCTTTAACAAAGATTAATTCATAGTTTTCAAAACTATTTTCATTTCAAACTTGAAATCTTTCAATAAAAAATGGAAGTTTTCTCGTCATATGAAAGCCACTATCATTTAAAAACAAACACATTTCATTTTGGAAAAATCCGATCAAATATACACAAGTTATAGCCTTTAAAAATGTAAACCAAAAAAATCAACGAATTGTTGTATCACCGGCAAGTTCTATTTGAATTAAATTCACATTCCAAAATAATTTATATAATACACTTCAAAATGGTTTAAAATCTATACATATACATTGTATAACTTGTATAACCCTTTCAAACCATATCTTCCAAAATAATTTCAAAGCTTAAACATGATATATTGTATTCAAACTAAATTTCAAATTTCAAAACATCCTTTTCAAAAGCTTTTCATATTCAATCCAATTCCATTTCAAAACCATTTGGATTCAAAATTCAACTTTTAAATAAAATAATACTTAAATTCAAAATATCTGTGACTTAACCGATTTTCCGTGAAATCCATATTTGTGTGTGTATGGTGTAGTCCAGGGGTTTTACACACAACAATACAATATCATCAATCATCACAATCCAAGCACAGCAATATCGATAAGCGGTATAATCCTATAATGCTTATCTTCCATTCACAGAGTTACAGATAAATAACATAAATTCATCATACATAAATAAATCACATTTATCACAGCTCAAATCAAAGCAATTCATATCACAGAGCAGCATACACCAGGGATATCAAACAATTCAAAGCATTCAATACAATCCAAACATCCACAAGTAAGATCAATTCATTATCTAGTTATAATTAACTTAAACCAGATTAATTACTTATGAATAAATTACTAATCTTGGTTAATTAACATTAATTAATTACGATCCTTAAATTAGTTTTCCTTTAATCATTTATTAATTAACCTTTAATAATAAATTAATCAACCTTTAATTATTAATTAATCAACCTTAATTAGTAAATAAATCAACCTTTAAATCATTAAATAATTAACCTTTAATTATTTAATTATTCTTTAATTAATTATCCTTAATTAATTACAATAATTAATTGAACCTTAATAAATAAATTATCCCTTAATTACTTTTATTAATTAATTAACCTTTAAATTAATTAATTATCCCTTAATTACTCTCATTAATTAATTAACTTTTAAATTAATTAATTTCCCTCAAATTAAATACCTTAATTAATTAACCACATTAATTAATTATTCTTTAATCATTAATTAATTAATCACATTAATAAATTAGCCTTAAGTTAATTACGAAATTAATTAACCCTTAATTAATCTTTAACGACCTTCATTAAGAAATTAAGTAATTATCCTTAATCACTTTCATTAAATAATAAATCGTTAATAACTTAAGATTTTAATTAATTAAATAATAAACAATTTATCTTGATTAATTACTTTAATTATCATTTAAATCTTGTTAATGACTATTGGAAATAAATCATCGTTAATACATTAATTAACTCAAGGCCTTTAAGTTAAATTATTGATTTGAAAACATTTCATTCTTCTTAATTTCATATTTAATTACAAAAATTAAGTTTATTTAAAATAAGTTTTTAAATAAGGTTATATGTATATATTAAACATTTTAAACATAGAATAATTTGTTTTAAAATCTTAATTAATCCAAACTTAAATCAACATTGATTATTAAAAAAGAAATGGGATAAAAATTGTTTAAACTATTCCAGGTTCTAAAATTTGAAATCTTGCTTTTACCTAAAATTCCCAGACCCGAGTAAAAAACACAAAAACCCCGAGACACTTGCGAGCAATCACGCGAACCCACTTTGCTTCGAGTCACACACACGACTTCCTCGAGCCTGACCCATGTTCCTCCTTTTTCCCCGATGATCAAACAAACCCAGGCACATAAATGATACGCATGCATGTGCACGATCGGGCGACGATGCTCTGACCATCGATACCACCACCATCACGTCGGCAACAACTATCCTGACCCAAACGGTCACCCAGCTCTGACTCATCGCGCTGGAAATCGAACGAGCCACTCAACTCAAAACCGGAATCCAAACCCGATCCATAAAACCGCTACGTATCGTTGATCCCGATCATCAGAGCCATCGCCACCCCGGCCATAGCTTCGTCATCGACCCACGCGACGTATCCCCTACCCACGATCGCTTCCAGCTCGCCTATGACCATGCAAAAGCCCTGATTTCGCCGTCGATCAAAACAAGCCAATTTACCCTAAATCATCTTCGATCAACCACCTCATCGTTTGAGAAAATTCCAGACCATTTTTCCAATGATCTGCATCCTCCATGCTACCTTCAACATAAAGCTCGACCCACGAATCATCGTTGATCACCAGAAATTGACGATAACTCATTTTCTGTTCAACTCAAAATATCACTTGATTCTCAAGCGTAAAAATCGTGATTTTATTTTTAAAATTCATAAATTTCAAAAACAAATCAGATTATATACCTGAAACAACAAATTATTTAGGTTGAAATTTTGATATGTGTATGAATTTCACTGTAATTCTTCTTCCAGTTAAAAATCACCCTATATTTTACTTAAAAATATTTTTAAGACCTAAATCTTGTTTATTCAAATAGATTTTGTTTATAAACCATAACCTAAAGAAGACCAGGGAGAAGAACTTGGTTTTTTTTATATTTTGTTTTCAGCCTGTAAACTAAACAGAGGTCTGTGTATATATACACACACATGCACACACAAACCATCTCATATTTGTATACATGCAATCATTCATTACATCTTTACTTCAAGTGCTATCACAAACACCAAGACCACAGATCAAATTTAGGTAAGTTTACTTACCAGATAAATTGAACGAAGAAAAAGATTTGAGCCTAGAACTTGATTTCTTCTGAGAACTTGATATTTGATTTTTAAAAATTGGAAACTTCTTTGATCTGGAATTGACTTGAATCTACTACTTTGTTGAGTTGATTTGCCATATGATTTTGAAACTTGAAATTAATCTTGCTTTGGCTTTGATCTATTTTGTTTCAGGCTTGAAATCTTTACTTTCGTTCTCTGGTTTTGTTTCTGGATTTTGGTTTTACTTTTTGCATGGCTTCAGGTTTTTATTTTGTTTTGATTTCCTTTCTGATTTGTTTCTCAGGTTTTACTTTGCTTTTGAATATATTTTTTCAAGTTTATGTGTTGATTTTGTGAAACAAAATGACAAAGAAAATTAGAGAGATACATATAGGAATGTAATTCTTTTATTTAATAATTTTCTTTAAATTAAAATATAGGTGACACTTGTTTAATTATGATAAAACTAAGTAAATACTTGTAAATTCCTTGTTATATGTTTTACACCTGTTTAAATGCTTGTCAAAATGTTTACAAATGTAAATTTTATTGTTAAAATGCTTACACATGTCTTTTTAATGTTTAAATACATTTTTATCATATTTTCAATTTAGTTTTAGACATTTATATATGTCTTATATTTTTATTAATACAATTTCTATTATTTAATTAATGCATTTATATATATATATTTAACTTTTAAAGAAATTGACTTTAAAACTTAATTATACTTTAATAAAATAAACACACATATTCTTTATATATACAAGTACGAAGGCACGTCCGATGGACGTGACTAAGGCAAGTTGTTGTAAAATTGGTAGGGTGTGAAGAGAGATAGGGGAAATGTTTAATGGGGAGGAAAATATTACAGTGCGAATTTTTTTTGTTCTGCAGTATGCATATTTTGTCAGTTTTCGTGTAGAAAATATGTTGGGGGAATGATGAAAGGAAAGTACCGTAGTTCAATTAGCCGGTATCTTTGTCAGGCGTGATAATGGATGTTATTTTACTTGAATACAGTTGTGAAAAAGAGAGTTGAATGAATAAAGGTTTGGCGATGTCTGTTTCAAATATGTAACATACCTTGTTAAATTATAAAGTGGGTAATAATGTTGTGACGGAAGTTAATGGACGTTTTAAAAATAATCCGTCGGGACGTACAACCGGTTTGTGGGTAAATGTTGGTTGTGGTGTGTAGTACAAAGATGCACCGTTGAATATGGAGCTAGAGTAGTGGTGTTGGTGCTTATGTTGGAGAAGGCAAGTGGATTTGGACGTCTGCGTTAAATTGAGTTTGTGAAAAGGGGAAAGTAAATTACATGTATATGTTCACATAGACAGCCAACGTTGTGTTGTGTATGGAGGACGTGTGTATGTGTGAGGAAGTATGAATGGCGAAGTTGATGATATGTGCAGACAGCAAAGTAGTGATGAGGGCAAACATATTAAATTTAAAATCTAATTACCTGAAGAAATTGGAACAGACAAAAGGAAATCAAATGATAATTATGAGAGTGGAATGAAAAAATTACGTTGCTTAAGTAGAAAAAAACATAATGTTGCAGCAGCGAACAAAGGTAAAAAGGCAAATACAAAATGGTGGCCAAAAATGTTAAAAAGATGGTTGTCGTAAGAGCTCTAGCACGAACGATCAGCTAGAAAACGATCAACAATCTTATCACACTGCTCAATCTGCAAGAGGAATGTAAATTATGATTATGTATTAGACAATTAAGATTAGTGGGATAGAGGAGTGGACGTGAATAGTTAAAAACAGATAGGAATATATTAGTAAACAAACATGTTTATATGCGTTTGTATGTGTGAACATATGTTGGTAGTAATGAAGGAAGAAGTAGATGTATTGCAGCATACCACTTCAGGAGTGAAAAAAGTATCCCAGTCATAGTTGTCAGAACAATGCGGAAGAAGTTGCGGTTCAGCAGTTACTCGTACGTGTACATCATCGTCAGAAATGTGAGAGTAATTGTCGTTTAATTCCACATATTTTCCTGTAAGCGGTTGTAGCGGAAGGGGAACGTTGTTGTTCCAGTCGGTATCATTTTTCGATGGAGTAGGAGGAGCAGTGTGGTTTTTGACGGTGTTTGAAACTCTAACCTTAGCAGCAGTAAATGAGTACGTCTGTTTTGTGTGACGTGCGCTTTTACGTTCTTGTTTTTTTGTGCCGATGGCTGTTGCAGCGTTTTTTGTTGAAGGACGGATTTTCGCTGCGAGGTAAAAAGTGTATGTTAGTGGCGAGATAAAGTTAAAGTGTGGGGTATACAAAATGTGCGCAGTGGGGTTTTAAGTGCAAGTTGAAAATGGAGGGTAGTGTGATGTGTGCTGGCTATGGTGTAAGAAGGTAAAAAAATAAGTTGTGGAAGACAGAAGAACCTTTGTCATAATGCTTGGGACAAATAGTGCCGGTAGATTATGAAGGAGCAGAATAGGAAGTGGAGGTTATGTACTAATAAGAATAGGAGAACGGAAACTGTTGTGGGGTGATAAATGGACCATGTGGTGGGGAGTAAGTAGCGGACGTGGAAGAGGACTGATTGAATTGGTTATATGCTTAGATTTGAACAACATTTGGTAAAAAGTGGATGCAAAATATGCGGTTGTGAAGTACACCGTGTCAGCTATGCAAATGGTACAGCCGATGGATGTGGAACAGGTGGAAGGCTGACATTGGGCGATGGGAAGAAAGAAGTAAACGTGTTTAAAGGGGGTGTTGTTAATGCCTGGAGTGTGTTATATTATGTGCTGTCAGTTCAGCATTGGGTAAAGTGGTATGCAAAGTTAGCAGTAAAAGAAAGTCAGATGTTTAGTACATTAAATTAGAAAACTAAATTTTGTAAGCAGTAGCAGTCGTACATTCATTCTCCAATAACCCTTAAAGCTGCAAACGTACATATAATGTAGGTTAGTCTATTGCTAACAATCATCAATTACTTTTGACTGTATATTGTGAGCAGCAAAATAACTTCAATTACATTGTCATAAGTTTACAATGCAGTAATTTTTTCAAGGCGGCTCCATTTTACCATCAGGCTTTGATCTTTTTTCTATCATTTTGGCCTTATCCTGTTCAAACGTCTGCATGCTTAAGTGGAATATTGTTGGGTCGTACTCTGATAACATTGGGATGAAATGTTGAGCGATGTTTTGAATTCGTTTGTTCCACTGACCTCTTCCTTTTTTTTGCACTGCAGGGAATATAATAGGCATCATGATCTTTATGTTTTGCTGTATAACATTGTAGATATGATTGCTGGTCCATAATAAAAGTGCCCTGTGAGCTATCTAAAAAATGCCAATAACAAAATTGATTTAGCTTGCTTGTGTTAACAATCATGTAAAAAAAGGAAAAAAAGAAACATAGCAGTCATACATCATGTTATGTATTAATTTTGCAGTATGAACGGAAATATAAATCCAATATCTAATATTGGGGATAGGTAAGAGTATATATATATGTATATATATATGTATACATATATATATATATATATATTTGTGTATGTGTATATATATATAATGTTGATATGTGTTAGATGTGTACATCGTTTAAGGAAGTAGTAAGTGAGTGCAGTATTGCAAAGTTACATTGATATATGGAACAGCAGGTGATAGTGGAGTGGAGTAAAAATGTGTAAGTAGAGTGGTGTAAAAATGTGTAAGTGGTGAAGACAGAGAAAATGTGTGTAATGGAATGCAAAAAGTGGAAACCATACTGTATTAGTAAAGCAATGATGTGACAAATCATAAAAGCAAGCTATAGCCATTTCCTGAAGGAAAACCCGATGTATGGTCAACCAACCAATATATGTGTAGTGGATAAAAGAAAAAAATGCAATATGTTTTGTTTTATGTCTTTACAACAATGACTAATGGGACAGTGAGAGTAGGAAATGAAGTAATAAATGCAGAGCAGATTTGAACGTAGCTGGAGATCAAACTATGAAATGCAATTTGACAGATGGTAGACAGATGGGTGGAAAGAGGAAAATGAACTGCCCGCGTACGTATAATGGAACGAACTTTGAGCAGGGAGACGTGTGCAACATCGTAAGGCCAGTCCTCGTTTATTAGTAATGTTGGAAAAAGAAGAAAAACAGCAGCTTTATTAGTAGATAGAAAGTAAATTAATGCATTTATTTTATGATCAATGAGCCATATTTTCTGTACATGAGACTAAAACATCTTTGTAAACTACATTTCTAGTATAAGTTCCTTTTTTCCTCTTAATGTTTCCATTTTGTACTAATACCGTTGTTGATCGACGTCCGGTACCACGGGACAAAGCTACGTACAGCTGAGTGAAAACATGTTGTGAAAGGTAAATGCCAACGTTTGGAATTGTTTGGCCTTGGGACTTGTTAATTGTAATTGCAAAAGCTAATTTTACTGGAAATTGTTTTCGAATTAAGGTGAAAGGCATGTGTACATTTTCTGATGGTTTAAGTGGTATGCGGGGGATAAATACTCTCGTACCATGGAAGTGACCAACTATAATTTCAGCATCTATAAGATTTCTGTGAAAAACATGACAGATTAATCGAACACCATGACACAATCCAATCTTGGGGTCAATATTCCGAAGAAGCATTATTGGGGATCCTACTTTAAAAATTAATTGATGAGGTGGTAATCCACCCGGAGCGAAAGAATGCAGAATTCTAGTTGGTACAAATTATTTGTATCGTCTTCAACTGAATCGAAGGAGTAATAAATTTTCTCAATGCCTGGGAACATGTGTATTACTTTAATATTGAGTTCGTTAACTGTCTCATTTGTTGGTGCTAATATAGCTCTATTCATTATGTAATCCATATCGAACAATTCGGTAGCAAGGTTAGGGAAAACAGAGTTAATCAAAGAGTGAATGGAGTTTGTGCTATTCCAGTTTATGACAATATCATCTGGAAGTTTGACCATGTCATCTTGTACGTATGGTTCGTCCCCATCTCCAACACGTAATACAAAGTCGGCGTATGGAGTATCATTTCTAGCACGCATATTTTCTGTTAAGTGTATGACGTGTATGGACGACCATAAGATTGATCTTACTATGCATGCGTCAACTGTTTAAGCCCTAGTACCTTTACTAACGATGGGTAGAACTTGACGGAAATCACCTCCTAAAATGATAACTTTACCACCAAATGGTTTGTCGGTATTGGTTAGATCTCTTAACGTTATGTCCACTGCCTCAAATGCGTGGCGATGAGCCATTGTTGCTACATCCCATAGTATAACAGTGGACACACGTAGTAGTTTAGCTGTATCAGATTGTTTGGGAATATAATAGGTGGAGGAGAAATCAAGGTTTATTGGTATTTTAAAGCGAGAATGTGCAGTTCGACCACTGGGTAAGGCTATAGAAGCAATACCTGAAGTGGCAACTGGAATTGCAATAAGTCCCTGACCCTATGAGTGAGCTAAAATTGCTCGATATAAGTAAGTTTTTCCGGTTCCTCCTGGACCGTCGACGAAGTAAATTGAGCTTGTTTTAGAGTTTATCGAATTCATTATCATATCAAAAGCCTCCTCTTGCTGTAAATTGAAATTGTTTACGGATTCTATGTATGCCTGTGGTATTTTGATCGAATGGTCGTGTAAAGTTGTAGTTGTAGTGCTATAATCAGTAGAGTAATTAAGAGTATCGTGCGGTAAGTCGTAATCAAAAACTGATTTATTGTATTGGTTTAGTAGGTCATTAAGATCATAGAGACAGTGAAGGAGTAAATGGGCATTGGTTGATGTGGAAGTGGAAGTATGCTCATAATCTTCAATTAAATGTGGAGAGAAGTCTTCCCACAGCTGTCGCACATGACTTGGTTCACAGTATACCAAAATCATTACGAATAACCTTCGTAGTGCAGAAGGCATATGTGTGTTTGAAGCATCGGTTAAACAGTCTTTAATACTATCATCATTTTCTAATAAACCTCTACGCTCAGCCGCTTGTTTGAAGGTATGATATTGTACTCCACCAGTGGTAAGTATATGGTTAAAGGATAATGGTCCCTTAACATGCGTTAATAACAATCGTAAAAAATAACGATCGCCTACTAGGGGGGACACCGTGTACATTCTGCCTATTACCCTACGATTGTTTCGTCTACGAATCCAAACCTTTTGTTTGTAGTCCCATCAATATTTCTCGGGGAACTCATGATAAAAGTATTGTCGTGCATCCGCACAGGTAACATTTGTGTCGAAGAATTCAGTAAGCATTGTTTTTGACCTGGCCTGATCGTTGACAACATGTTGTTACTGTTCAGTTGACGAAAACTGGACGGGTTGCCTGTTTGGTAGATGTATTTGTAAACCAATAACGGAGGGTGAAATATTATTGAGAGAGAATTTAAATATTCTCCATAAGGCCTCTGGAGCACAGACCCAACATGCATTACTGAATTTCGAAATTTCATCGTCGTTATCAGTTGGTGTAGTAGAAACAGTAACTGACACACGATTTGGTCCCTTGTACACGTACTTGTAAATATATTTTATGGATTTGATACTGGAACAAATTTCAACATTTATATGACAGTCATATTTCAAAAGTAAGTAGGGATTATAAGGAACTACCCAACAGTTGTCAGCTGTATGTTCAACTGTTTGACAATGAGTTTGATTATCGAGACGTCTGTAAATTGGGTATGAGCCATTTCCTTGTAAAGTGCTGGGAGCAAAAGGCTTATGAAGTCTGAGGCAGTGGAGTGCAGTATGTACGGCAATCCATATACTTTAGAAATGTCTGCACTTGGGGAACCTAGTATATATAAAACTTTATATTCTTACGTAAAATTCCAAAGAAGGTTTTCGGTAATCGAAGCTCAAGTATATATGTATATTTGAAACCGTATATATTTATAATACCTTATACTCATTTGAAAACCGATGTATATTTCAAGCCTCAAAACTGCACAGATATGTATGTAAAGAAATATTATATATTTTAGAACATGACACATTATAAATATTTGTGAATTCAGAATCTAATATCTACATTCTTAACCTTATAATTGTATTGGCACGACGGTGTATGTTCAAAAGTAGGTATATCCCAAAGCTTTGATATGCATAAAACTGGGTAAAGTTGATACTTGTAAAGTCTTAAACCTAAATTTACGGAACTGTAGTTGTAATTTGCAGTTTGAGAAGTTGGTGTGGAAAAAATAATTGTGTACGGTGTGTAGTAAATTTTAGAATTCACGAATATACACGGAAATTTGCAATTAGTACTATTAGTGAAATAAAAGAAGGGCCAAAACAGTATTGTCGGAAACTTCAAATCATGTATAGGTTTATGGGAAAAAGTTATGAATAGCAGGTGGGTAGTTTGCCATGTTTCTGTCATGTGTTTGATAACATTTTATTGAAACCTCAAATGTTCAAACCAAAACGTGTTATGCTTTGAAAACCAAATTTATATATACCTTTTCAAAACCCAATTTTATATATACCTTTTCAACAACCTGAAGGTATACATGTTCGAAGTCCATTTGTGAACTGTAAAGATGTATAAACATTGATATACAGCCCGTAGGTTATGCATTTTAAATTATATGCTGAAACGACAATTCACATGAAATTCAATACGCTTAAAACTTGAAAATGTAGGAAAAGGCCTTACTTTTAAAACTCAGACATGTGCTAAAAATTAAGTTATTTGAAACCTGGTGATGTGCACATAAATTGATGAGTGTATAAAAAAAATTTAGGCTTTTAAACCTGCAATCCCTATTCTTTTGCAATTTCGAAATATGTCTAAGGCTTCGAACTTTCATTAGTTATACATACGAATATTTACATTTGAAACCAAATACGCTTGAACCTTACATATTTCGAACTGTACAGTATGAAGTCTAAGGCAGTGGAATGCAATATGTATGGCAGTCCATATAATTTACAAACGTGTGCACGTAGGGAACCTAGTATACATAAAACTTTATGTTCTTACGTAAAATTCCAAAGAAGGTTTTTTGTGACGCCCCGTAAATTTTCGACTTTTGAAAATTCAACATCGATACTCACTTTATCGACTGCCGAGAAATCGAAGGCCGGAAACACGGAATGTTATGGGTTTTAAGAAAAAAATTAAGAAAAAGGAAGAAGAAAGAGAAGATAAGAAGGTAGAACATAGAACAGAAAGAAAATAGAAGAAAATAGAATGGAACAGAAAACAACAGAACAACAGAATCTCACAATTCGCAGCGGAACAACATATAATAATAAATGAATAATCTTTAAACAAAGAACTATATCAGTTATTACATTATATTTCATTTCATTACATCATATCATCAGAGTGTACAACAACATACAACATCAAACAATAACAACAGCGGAAAAAGAAATACTATATAAGTAAAACGCCATGCCATCCAGCTTGCCTCCAGCAACTCCTGAATATCCAGAATATCCCGATATACCTAACTCTTAACTGCCCGTGTGGAAATTGGTGGGCACCCAGAGTTTAGGAAGGAAAACAATAAACTCCAAGTCAGTCATGTGACTGGTGTGAGACTCAAAACAGTTTATTTATCTTTAAAATCAAATAGAGAGATATTTTTAAATTCAATTCGCAATGCTTTTAAAAATGAGACTACCATAAGACCTCCTGCCACACACACAATGCAAACGCAGACTTGGAGAAGATTTCTCCTTATGATAGTCAAAGATGCTTGATACGCATTTAAAAAGAACATTTCATATTATTATTAGTGCATAGTGTAGGAAACAATTTCGAAAGTAGAATATAAATCTTAGCCAGCATAGGTACCATTATATTATGCCTACTAATAGCTACCATATTAGATGGCAGGTTCTACAACTAAAACCGTACAAGTTTCGTATTGTTTCTTTGGATTTCCAACAAATGATCAGGCCAAGGAACTTCCCATTGCCACATGAGAATGCCTCTGGATGGACATCCCCGAGAACCAAACCGGATCTCTACCAACACAAGGCCGGGTTACCCCTAACTGAGTAACAACTGACCGAATATGCCATCCCCCGGTCCTTTGGGACCTTTTAACCGAGCGCTCGTAATCAATTCACACAATCATAACAAAGTGTTTTCAACATGAGTAAGTATCTGGGCTCCATACCATGATACCACCCTTTTCCAGAAGGAAATGCACACATCCTAAAGGGCGCTACCCCTCATAACCTTGCCGCATCTTTCCTGTTTTGACCATTCACGGAGTGTGAGGCTCGACGAAGTCACGTCCACAAAAACATACTTTATACAAAAGCCATGCTTTGGGTCAACAAATGATCAACACAATGATCACAAGGATAGACGATCAAATAAATGATCCTATCACAAATAATCAACACAATGATCATTTCAGCAACACTCAGCATGTCACATTACCAAATTGGGAATATATCGCTGATAACATTCAACTACATAACCTCTGAGCTCGTACGTCTCAGAGAAGGGTGTTAAGCTAAAAGAATAAATTCTCCGCCACCAACAGAAATATATTTGAAAGAAATCGGCTTTATATCTCAATTTGTAATGTCAGACACACTATCCATACAAGTCTGTTCCGGGCTCGAACAGAACCGAAGGCACTTACAAAGAAGTCCTTGCAATCCGAATAATCTCTAATCACGTTCGGATTTCCCATCACATATGGAGATCTCAATACCGGAGATCAGCCAGTGCAGAGACAATCAACAAGAAACCCTTTCGCTTTCGAAAATATCCGGTCTTCAACACCGATCTTCGAATGCAATTCATAACGACGTATCACATATTCGGAATGGGTTATACGACCCCAAGGTCCTTTCCCGGTTAACCCGAATAGTGAGCGCTTATTTTAAAAAAATAAGTGTGGCATTCAATTTCAAGCGATTCACAACAAATACCATTCAAAAGTAAATATTGATAGTCGGTTATTGAACTATCAATGAATACGCACAACATCATCAAAATCCAAATAATTTTCCAAATTATTTAATTTCCAAAGATATCTTTAGAAGATATAAACTTTCCATACTTCAAAAATAAATCAATATTTATTTTTAAAGCCATTTTCCAAATTCCATTTATAAATTCTATATTGAATTTATATTTCCAAAATATTTATGAATATATGATTTCAAATATTCATTTTCAATTTATCTTCTAAAAGATAAATTCTCAACATATTCACTTTATATTGGAAAACATTTCCATACTTATTAAATAAGTAATTCACAATCTTTTATTTTCAACACTTGGAAAATATTCAATATACTCTAATCGAAATTAAGTATATATTTCATTCTTTTAAGGAAATCATTCACTTAACATATTTATTTGGGCCAAAACGAATGTTGCGTAAAACATCGTTACGACAACCAAAAATCACTAGTACAGGGATTCGAAATTAAAATAGATATGTAAATCCCAATACTATACAAAACATTTCCTTTCGGAAATCATCTATTATAACAACAGTGTTATAATCTACTATTTCCTTTTATTTCTCGAAAACATCTATTTCAACAATGAATGTTGAAGTCTATGGCTTCGACTCTTAATACATTTTAAAACATCTTTAGATCGTTTTAATTCTATTTAAAACATCACATCTAAAATAATTTCTTTAACATATTATTCACTATTCAAAAACGTGAATATACTTGTTAACCAATTTCATCACTTCTATTCATTTTATTTTAAAGAATTATTCACTGTCTAAAACATGAATATAACTCCATAAATAAATTACAACAATTCACTTATCAAAATAAGTCGTTGCGGATTTATAAAACAATGTTTATAAATTCTATTTCTATTTATTTTACAACAACTTCCTTTTATAAATTTCCTTTATAAATCTATTCAGTTTCATATCTCAATAATATACTAAAATTTCATATTATAAGTCAAATACTTATAATTTATTTGTTTATAAAATCGTTCCTTTAAACTTCATAAATCTTATAAATCTTATAACTTATAAGATTCATTTATTTATCCAAATCCATTCCTTTAATAACTTTATGAATTTTATTTTATTTTCCTTTACAAATTTTATAAACCTACTGTTTATAAAATTCTATTTATAACTTCATCGTTATAATCCCATAAATTTCATTCATTTGTGAAATTCATTCACAATTCATTCTAACACTTAGAAAAGCTCGTTTTATAACTCCAATATTTATAAATATCAATTTATAAATCTTTTATAAAAATCAATTTATATTATTACTTTAAAACGTCTTAAAAGTCCTTTATAATTTCATCATTTGGATTTATAAAATAATCAAATTTTATAAATCCTATTTTTTTAAACTTTTTATAATAAATTCAAAAATCCCAGTTTAAACTATTTTATAAAATCATAAATCCCATATTTTCAAAAATCAACTTTTAACTATATTTCTCAAAAATATAATTTTTATAACATTAAAATTATAACGTTTATTTATTTAGAATGAATCGATTCCAAAAATATTTTATAAACGCATATTTCCAAAAATCACTTTAGAAATTCCTTAAAAATCAAAATCATTATTTTTAAACTTCCAAAAATTGGATCCGACGATGCGACACATCAATAGTCAATCACGACTTTCAAACATCATATATCATCCATGATAAACAATCAAATATCACAATACATGAAATCAAATAAATATTTGTGAGGAATCCAGTTGGATCCCTCCAACCTGTTTCCCTGCATCCACAGACATTAGCACAATACCATTCCGTTTCAAGACGGAATATCGCGGTATATGGGATTTTTATAAAATATATCCGCTTACTAACGGCGCAATAGGGTCTCATCCGCTAAAAGAAAATGCGGGAAATCAATCAACTGCAATATATACATATGCCAATATATATATATTGCTATATATATAATATAATACCAATTCCACTTCAAGGTGGAATATCGCGGTATATGTGTGTAATAAATAACCTCCGCTTACTAACGGCGTATAGGGTCTATTCACATCCAATATATATATAACAATCATCATTCAAGCATTCAATCATTCAATCAACAAATTTTAAATCTAACTATTTAAAATTTAAATAAATCCTTTAGAGTGAGAAGTTCTCACCTTTATTCCCGTTTGCAATCCACTTTCATCTTGACTCGATTTTTCTTGATTTATACCTTGTATAAATATTTATACAATTCATTAATACTCAAACAGATTGAATAATAAATTTTCATTTTTGATTGTTTTAATTATTCAATGGTTTTGTTTAAATCAGTTTCTTCTTTAATAATTTTATTTTAACAAATTTTCCTTTTATAAATTAAATCAACTAATTATTTTACTTTAAATTAATATCTTTAAATCAATTTGTTTTAATAAATTTGTTTAACTAAAAATTTAAATTTCTTTTAATAAACTTTATTAACTAACTCCTTTTAATTTCAAACATGTTACTCTTAACAATTTGTCTAATTCAAATTTAATTTCAACTAAACTTACTTAAATAAATTAAGTTAACAAATTTTCCTTTTTAAAATAATTCTAACTAGAAATTTCAAATTTAAATTAAATTTCCTTTTCATAAATTAAATCAACCAATAGATTTTGGTTTTAACTATTAATTTTGTTATAAATAAATTTTTTCTTTTAAATAGAATATTCGAACTAAGTGGAAAAAAATCACTTACCCTTTAATAGCTTAATTTATTTATTTCTTTATTTAACTTAAAAATCAAATTTCCTTAAATAAATTATTTTATCAATTGATTTGAATTCTTAACAAATTTTTCTTTTACAAAAATATTTTTCATTTGAAACTAAACTTATATTTAACTGATAATTTTGTTTTAACAAATAAATTTAATTTTAAACATATCTTCTATTTGATATTTAAATTAACCAACTATTTTATTAATATTCGAAAAATTCAAATCACCAATTATCGTTTAATAGATTCAATTAACTTACCCTTAAATTGAATTTATTCAATTAATTATTTCAATCTCAAGTTAATGATTTTTATTTTAAACTAAAAATTAAAAATCCAAACTGATTTTCTTCAATTAAATTCGTTTAACAAAATATTGAATTAAAACTAAACTTCCTTTTTATTTTTCTTTCAGATTTAAATCAAATTAAAATTTTAAAAAGCTAAATACCTGACTGTTAATAAAAATTCTTTAACTCGTATATTTATTGTTTTCATTCCAATAAACATTTTTTTTCTTTAAATAAATCTTCTGTAAATATTAAAACCTGCACATATTCTTAACTGTATATATATTTTTTTTTCTTTCTTTGTTTTTTTCATACTATTCAACATATTAATATTCGTATACATACCTTTTACTGTATGCAATTTCTTAATAAATATCATTAGGTTCAAATTCGAAAATAAACAAGTCGAGAATACCTTACTGTGAAGATCATCAGCTCGAGCTCCACTTCGACTTGCTCGAAACCCAGCACCCCCAAAATCGCTCGCGTCTCCATCCACGAAATCACGCGACTCTCCTCCATCTCATATGCGACCGCACGCCACTCCATCACCCACGACCCTGCCTCGGCCTCGCAAATCACCCCTTCATTCACTGCCGCAGCCCAAATCCACATCGCGACACGCGATGCGCCGCCGACTTTTGCTAGCTCACGCCTCAACCACCATGAGTCGAAGCCACTTGCTTCACGCGCCTCGATTGTCGTACGCGACCGCCGCCTTGAATCGCCACCAAACATCTTCCCTAATCGTGCCGCGCCTCCACCGATTGCGCGCGAGCACGAAAGCGAGTTTCCCCCATTTTTTTTCGAATGCCTCGACCGTGATTTTTTTTTTCCCTGATGTTAATTGAGAGACAAAGGGAAGAGGGGAACGGAGGAAATAGGAGATGAAGTCGCGATTGAAATTCAAGAATTTTGCTCCACCATTTTTATTTCTTCTGTGTTTTAATTTTTTAAAACTGAAGAGGGATATTTAAAACACGAAGGAAGAAGGCTTGCACGATTTTCTTCAATGATCGTAGGCATGATTTTAGGCGTGATAAATGGAAGAACGTGCTGTGTTTGACTAAAATTTAAATTTAAATTTAAATTCGTTTAAAATCTTCAACGCGTTTATGTGTCGTGTGCTCACATATTAACTCCAAAAAATACGAAATTTGAAATCCTAGAATAATTCAATATTCCGGACCCAATGGAACTGGTTTCGTCGAATTTCGAGACTGTGCCTCGGACGGCTATTTTTAAATATCGATTCAAACGATATAAATTTCAAAACTGAACAAAGCAGTTTCAAATTCAATTCTGAAGCTTCTATAATCTTCAATATTATCAATACAAATTTTACAAGCCTTTGAAATATTTTTTAATTGGCTTAAAATTGAAGATTCAAATTTTTATTCAACTCTCAATAGATTAAATTCTATAATTAAATCGTCAAATTCAAAGTTATATTGAAAATTCAATCCAAACCATCATTCAAATATTTAAAATAAATTAAATATTCTCAATTTAAATTATTAAAAATTCAGGGTCGTTACATTTTTGGTAATCGAAGACCAAGTATATATGTATATTTGAAACCGTATATATTTATAAGACCTTATACTCATTTGAAAACCGATGTATATTTCAAGCGTCAAAACTGCATAGATATGTATGTAAAGAAATGTTATATATTTTAAAACATGACACAGTAGAAATGTTTGTGCATTCAAATCTAATATCTACATTCTTAACCTTATAACTGTATTGACACGATGGTATATGTTCAGAAATAGGCACATTCCAAAGCGTTGATATGCATAAAACTGCGTAAAGTTGATACTTGACGGAACTGCAGTTGTAAGTTGCAGTTTGAGAAGTTAGTGGGGAAAAAATAATTGGGTAGGGTGTGCAGTAAATTTTATAATTCATGGATATACACGAAAATTTGCAATTGGTACGCACATTGTCGACCTATGCATGGACTGTATGGGATGATGGTGGAGTAAAACTGCACGAAATGCAGACCCAGTAACGGCGTGGGAAAAGAGTTGTAAGTAAAGCAAAATGGAGAAGATCAAAAGACAAACCTGATGTAGATGGTAGCTGCAATTCTGATGTCAGCAGCTGTTGTGCACGTCGTTGTCGTCTATGGTTAGCCAGCTGAACTTGTCTTGCATCGTTGGACAGTCGTTGTCGTCGGGCTTGCTGTGCCAACCGACGGTATTCACGTTGCTCAGAATCCATCAGCTTGGCAGTCAGAGCTGGAAAATAATGAGTGACTAAGTAAGTGATGAATATACAGGGTAATTAGGCAAGGTAAAGTTGGTGTAATTGAAAAAAGTGGTGTTGTGGAATAGTGGGTGAAAAGCGATGGAGGACTGTCAGTGTAAAAGGAGAGACATTAACTGTGGATCAGTGATGTAAGCAGGGAAGAAGGGGGAATACGTAGGTGGTGCAAGTTTGGAAACGTGTAAACAGACGAACGGGGATGCAAAGGTTAAATAAACTTGATATTTATGTACGTAGTCAGTGTAGGAGGACAAAGAAGGAGATTTTTTGGAGTTTGAACGGGAAAAAAATAGAAATGTTCAAAGTGGAAAAAGTCAGCAGGGATTAACTGCTATTTTTTGCAATATGTGGGCTGAAAGTAGACTGTGCATTGGGATATTTGAGAAGTAGGAAAAATAGTTGATTTTGAAAGTAAGTAAATGGGAAAACCGGTAAACAGTAAAGAGCAAAACAGAAGGAAAAAAGAATCAGATATTTTAGATTTTGAATCAGTAAGATAGATATAACGTGAAAGTGGACTAAGTCAAAGTATAGTAACTGAAATAGTGAAATATTTTTCAGAGATCAGTTGGAGGCTGCTGAACAGCCAAAAAATCAGTAAATTGACATTCCTGCATACTGCAGTTTTCTAATTAGTAGGCAAATGGTTGAACATCAAAATAAACTAATGCTGCGCTGAAATGTTATGTACTGTTGGAGTACAAACAAAATTTAACCAAAATACAAACATATATATATATATATATATATGAATAATATATATATATATGATTTTATGTCCAAAGTAACAGTGTATATTTATGTTTCGCAAAATACGTATCAGCATTTGAACGAAATTTGATGTATTGCCTCGTGAAGGATTAGTCGATGTTAAAAAAATAAATCGTAGTGAATGCAGCAGATGAACAGTTTGGGTTGTGTGTAATAAATTGTATGTTCTAAATTCATAAAGTAAATAGTTGTAAGAAGTTAAATATTGGTTGTCAAAAATAAATACCGAAGACAAAGCATACATATTTTAGTTAACGGACAAACAAAGTGGGCAGTCGTGTTGTACCTGCTAGCGTCGACGTCCGCGTCATCCACCACACTGTCTCCAGCAGAAGCATGGGTCGGCATCGCCCACGTGAGTCGTCTCTTCAATGAGTGAGCCAGTAGGTAGAGCTACTATAGCATGGCTCGATGTTGAAATGCTGTTTTACATGAGTAAACGGCAAGTGTCAATCTAATGGAATAATTTGTGTTTAATCACTGAAGATAAACTTCCAACTGAATAAAATGATTGTAAAACGTGAGTGAAGAAAATAAAGTCAAGCGTATAAAATTTCAAACTATACCAACTGAATTACTGTGTAATAAAATTTAGTGTAAGGAAAGTCATATATAGGTTGTCAGAAATAAATATTGTAAACAAAGCGTACGTACAGCGGGCGTGGAGATTGGAAACAGTGGATTGTTGGAGTACAAACAAAATTTAACCAAAATACAAACACACACATATATATATGTATGAAATATATATCTGTGTGTGTGTGTGATTTTATGTCCAAAGTAAAAGTGTATATTTCTGTTTCGCAAAATACGTATCAGCATTTGAACGAAATGTGATGTATTGCCTCATGAAGGATTAGTCGATGTTAAGAAAATAAATCATAGTGAATGCAGCAGATGAACAGTTTGGGTTGTGTGTAATAAATTGTATGTTCTAAATTTACAAAGTAAATAGCCGTGATAAGTTAAATATCGGTTGTCGAAAATAAATATCGAAGACAAAGCATACATATTTTAGTCAACGGACAAACAAAGTGGGCAGTCATGTTGTACATGCCTGCGTCGACGTCCGCGTCATCCACCACACTGTCTCCATCAGCAGCATTGGTCGGCATCGCACACGTGAGCCAACTCTTCAATGAATGAGCCAGCAGGTAGAGCTAGCACAGCATGGATTGATGTTGAAATGCTGTTTTACATGAGTAAAAGGCAAGTGTCAATCTAATGGAATAATTTGTGTTTAATCAGTGAAGATAAACTTCCAGCTGAATAAAATGTCTGTAAAAGGTGAGTGAAGAAAATAAAGTCAACCGTATAAAATTTCAAACTATACCAACTGAATTACTATGTAACAATATTTAGTGTAAGGAAAGTCATATATTGGTTGTCAGAAATAAATATTGCAAACAAAGCGTACATACAACAGGCGTGGAGATTGGAAACAGTGGATGCATGCAGAACAGGCACAGTAATGCAAACGTAAGTTGATAAAATTTGGGCAGGGAAAATGGTGGAAGGAAACAGACGTCAGTTCAGTACTACTTACTGTAGTAAAATCTATGTCATGTAAAAATATTGCACCTGCTGAATACAGAAAGTCTGACTCATAGGGTTTATTTCAATAAACTGTTACCATTTAATAAATGGGCGTCACTATTTGTACGCAACTAAACAGTTGGTTAATCTTGTTTGAAAGGTGAAAAGAAGTAAAGAAGTGGTGCAAAGACTGGGATGTAAGCAAGGGTGAATGAATAAAAGGCAGTAATGATGATAAACCGTAAGTGTAAATGTAGAAGTTCATATGTGTTAATTTACAAAGGGTATGACAAAACATATATCAAATGGGTGAATCAGCAGATAAATTGATAAACAATAAATTTGTTGAAAAATCAGTTTCGAAAAATCAGCCATATAAAATTCTGAAGTAGACAAACTGAATTATTGTGCAACAAAATATAGTTGTAGAAAAAGTTATATATTGATTGTCGAAAATAAATATAGTGGACAAAGATTACATATTGTAGTTAATGGACAAAGGAAGGGGTGGAAAGAAAACAATTTAGCATTTCAGTATATATTAATTTCTCACGGTAATGAGAGAAGAAAGGTTACCAAATGGGTGAATCAATTAGTAAATTAACGGAAACTGATTTTGATGAAAAATCGGTTTTGGAATAACTTGTGTGCAATCAGCGAAGATAAACTTCCAGCTGAATAAAATGTCTATAAAACGTGAGTGAAGAAAATAAAGTCAACCGTATAAAATTTCAAAGTATACCAACTCAATTACTGTGTAACAAAATTTAATCTAAGGGAAGTCATATATTGGTTGTGGAAAATAAATATTGTAAACAACGCGTACATATAGCTGGCCCGGAGAATGGAAACAGTGGGTGCATGCAGAACAGGCACAGTAATGCAAACGTAAATTGATAAAATTTGGGCATGGCAAATGGTAGAAGGAAACATGTGTCTTTTCAGTAGTACTTAATGCAGTAAAATCTATGTCATGTAAAAATAGTGCACCTGCTGAATACGTAAAGTCTGACTCATAAGGTTTATTTCAATAAACTGTTACCATTTAATAAATAGGCGTCACTATTTGTTCCCAACTAAACAGTTGGTTAATCTTGTTTGAAAAGGGAGAAGAAGTAAAGAAGTGGTGCAAAGACCGGGATGGAAGCAAGGGTGATGGAATAAAAGGCAGTACTGATGATAAACCGTAAGTGTAAATGTAGCAGTTCATTATGTATTAATTTACAAAGGGTATGACAAAACATATATCAAATGGGTGGATCAGTAGATAAATTGATAAACAATAAATTTGATGAAAAATCAGTTTCGGAAAAATTTGTTTTCGGTTAGGGAAGATAAATTTGCATGTAAATAAAATCTGTTTAAAACATCAACGAAAAAAATGAAGTAAGCCATATAAAATTTCGAAGTAGACCAACTGAATTACTGTGCAGCAAAATATAGTGGTAGAAAAAGTGATAGATTGATCGTTGAAAAAATATAGTAGGCAACGAATACATATTGTAGTTAATGGACAAAGGAAGGGGTGGAAAGAAAACAATTTAGCATTTCAGTATATATTAATTTCTGACGGTTATGAGGAAAGAAAGATTACCAAATGGGTGAATCAATTGGTAAATTAACGGAAACTAATTTTGATGAAAAATTAGTTGTGGAATAGTTTGTGTTTAATAAGTGAAGATAAATTTCCTACGGAATAAAATGTCTATAAAACGTGACTGAAGAAAATAAAGTGAACCATATAAAATTCCAAAGTAGAGTAAGTGAATTAGTGTGTAACAAAATGTAGTGTTAGAAAAAGTCATATATAAATAATAAAGTTGACGGAAAATCAGTGTTGGAATAATTTGTTTTCAAAAAATGAAGATATATTTCCATCAGAATAAAATTTGTGTAAAACTTCAATTAAAAAAATCAAGTCAACCATGGAAAATTCGAAAGTACACGAAGTGAATTAGTGTGTAACAAAATATAGTGTCAGAAAAATTCATATATTGGTAGACAAAGCATACATATTATTTTAACGGACAGAGGAAGTGGGCATTCTTATTGTACCTGCCATGGTCAAAGTCCGCGTCATCCACCACACTATCTCGTTCAGCAGCATGGGTCGGCATCGGCCAGCTGAGCTGAGCTTTTTTTGAATGAGCCACCAGATAGAGGTACCATAGCATGGGTCGATGTTGACATGCTGTTTTTTATGAGTAAACGGCAAGTATCAATCAAATGAAGTAAAATAAAATAGTTATCCAATACATATATTTGCAATTATATTTCACAACCAAAATGAATGTTGGTATAAAAAGGTAGAAAGTAAGATAATTTGATCCGTAACATAGCGATCAGTAAGTGTTTTAATATAGAAATTGATTAGATGTAGTGGATAACTCATTTTGCCTGATAGTAAAATGCATAGCTGTGTTCATTGTTCAGAGTTGAATAATTGATACATGCTTATTAGTTCATTTCGTGGTATAACGAACGATGGTGCATGTCGGTGAAGTATGAATTGTATGCAATGAAAACAATTTAGCATTTGAATAATATTAATTTATGAAGGATATGAGAAAAGAAAGGTTAACAAATGGGTGAACCAATTGGTAAATTAATGGACAATAATTTTGATGGAAAAATAATTAGTGGAATAAGTTGAATTTGATAGTCGAACATAACTTTTCAGAAGAATAAAATTTGTATAAAACATGAATGAAAAAATAAAGTCAACCATATGAAATTCAAAGGTAGACGAACTGAAGTACTGTGTATCAAAATGTACTGTTGGAAAAAGTCATATGCAAACAAAAAATTAGATGAAAAATCAGTTTTGGAATAATTTGTTTTCAATAAGTGAAGACAAATTTTCGGCAGAATAAAATTTATGTAAAAGGTCAGTGAAAAAAATCAAGTCAGCCGTGTAAAATTCCAAAGCACACCAACCGAATTAGTCTGCAACAAAATACAGTGTATCGCACACAAAGCATACATATTTTATTTAGTGGAGAAAGGAAGTGGACATTCGTATTGTACCTGCCAGCGTTGAAGTCCTTGTCATCCACCACAGTGGGTCTATCAGCAGCATGGGTAGGCATCGCCCAGATGAGCCGACCTTTTGTATGAATGAGCCAGCAGATAGAGCTAGCACAACATGGTATGAATACTGTGTTGAAAAGAGGGAAAAAATTGTAAAATAATACACATTGTCTAAATAAAATTACAGAATAAGGGAGGAAATATATTGGAATACGTAAAGTTGATGTTATGTAGATGGTACGTGTACGCCCACAAACATAGTAACAGTAATGAAGTAACGTTGCTTAAAATATGAGCAAGCGGACAGTCATTTGCAGGCAGTTTGAATTCAATGGTTTATAAGTTGTGTGGGAAGAGAAAAATCGTAAACGGGTGAGATTTTAATGTCAGTAGTGGAGAATCAGTTCATGCTGGCATAGTAAACTTGATAGATGGAGCAAAACAGGTTTACTTCAATAATGTTTTACCATTTAGTAACTAAATCAGTGATGCCAAGACTGGGATGGAAGGAGAGTATGAAATGATTAGGTATGAAGTTTACAGAATGAAGGCAGTTAAGCATGGTGGAATTTGAGTAACAACAATATTTCCGTAGAATGACCGTAAGTTGATAAACTTAAGCACATAATCAATACATTCATTTTGTAAGTTGATAAACTTAAGCACATAATCAATACATTCATTTTGTTTACGGCAGGAATAAAGGTACAGGTAACGCAAGCATAATGAAAAGTAGGCATGAAAGAGTCGGAAGTAGTTTACCTAACTCTAATTTCATCGCGAAATGACCGTTGTTCAACCATAGCCTGCAACCTGTCTCGCTAGGCATGAGATCCGGATGCTAGCATGGGAGAGGGGAAACCGAAGAGAAGTTGGTAGATTTAGGTGGCGACGGGACATTGGGCTCGATTTTGGTTGAGGATAGTGAAGGGTTGGGGGAAGTTGGACAGTATTGGTATAAATTTCTGCCTAAGGTTGACCGTTGTTCTCCGACCATCCTCGGCAGGTATAAGATCTGGATTTTAGCATGGTGGAACGGAAAAGGAATGGTACGGGGGATAACGTTGACCGTTGTTGTCCGACCTACCTCGGCAGGCATAAGATGTGGATTTTAGCATGGTGGAACGGAAAAGGAATTGTACGGGGGAGGAAGAAGAGGCAATGAGAAAGTGTGGGGTGGGAGAATTTTGGGGGAAAAGGCGGTTGAAAAGTTGTGGAAGACGTGGAGGAGAAAGCGAGGAGAGGAATAAACGGGGATGTTGTGGAATTGAACATGCGCGCGAGCAGAAGACGGATTTGCCCTGCTCTGTCAACTTGGAGGTAGATTTGGGGAAGGGGTTCTTGGGAAGTTTACAAAAGCTTCACCAAATGAAAGTATTTGCATTATTAGTAGAGATATAAGAATTTAACTTAAAATAGCCTTTGAAAATTACTGTATTAAATTCAAATATAACTTTCAAATTACAATCTATTTATATAAATAAACAAGCACATACCTTTTTAAATTTTAAAAATTCAAATTAATTCACAATTTAATCCAAAATTTATTATTAATCACTAATTTAAATTTGGCTAAAAAACGAGATCGTTACACGTATAGTCTGTATAGTGCATTGTGATAGTTCCCGGCCAATGTAGAGAGATAATCAAGGTGGTAAAGTAACTAAATAACCACGGAACCAATCGTATATCTTGCAATGCAAGGGTAAAATATAATAATCTATATAGATATAAAAAAGAGAGACATCGTATAACAAAAATAAACCACGGTATAGAGAAAAGTATGTCTGTCATAGTTATACATCATAGTATAGGGTTTATACATCAATAACGAACTTAAAAGAACTATCTCTAGATAAAAGTATTGTTAACCTTCTTTTTAGCCAAACGGCTCTTAACTGAACTTAAAAGATTAAAGCAAGGGTGAATAGATTCAAAGACTTGGAAGAAGGGTCAGAAAAAGAAGGAAAACAACTTAGAGAAGTTTTAAACAAAATGGAGCTAAGCACATAGCTCGGTGCTGAGCAATCATAGGTTGGTACCGACCTATAAATCCTCTCCATTTCACTTTCTAAACACCATACACCTCTTGTGCTACTATAATAACTCATGGTCAAGTGATTTTCAAATGATTTGGATAAGCAGTTCCAAGGATTGACGAGAAGAAAGTAGGATAATTTAAATGTGCAAAAATCAACTCAAAGCGAAGGAAAAGGACGTAGAACAACTTAAGGAGATGAAAGAAATGCAAAGCAAGTGTAACAATTCAACTTCACCAAGATACATAACTCGGTACCAAGCTATAGATAGGTCGGTACCAAGCTATTGTTTGGCTCAGTGCCCTGCGATTTTCCTTGTGTGACTTCGAGCTATCTCTTGGACTTTAGTGAAAGTGGGCTTCTGACCCAATACCTTTGTTTCTCTATAAATACCAACCTATATGTAACCAAAATGGGATCTTATTTCTCTACCTTTCGATACTTCTTTTCTTCACTCTTATACTCTAACACTCAAACACTCTAGGAATTTCATGGTAAATATGAGATCCATTAGATTGTGTTCAGATCTGATAAAACTTATTGTAACCTGGAGAGAAGACAACAAAAAACAAACTATAAAGTGGATATAGGCTAGAGATTGCTTAAACACTATAAAAATTCTTGTGTGTCCTTTTGCTTTTATGATATCTTTAC
This sequence comes from Allium cepa, assembly GCA_030765085.1. Taxonomy (NCBI): domain Eukaryota; kingdom Viridiplantae; phylum Streptophyta; class Magnoliopsida; order Asparagales; family Amaryllidaceae; genus Allium; species Allium cepa. The sequence goes on along the minus strand of CM060935.1, from coordinate 692,397,661 downwards.
TTGTTTGAGCTGGTATTTCTATTGCTTTTACATCTATTTTAAAAAAAACTGGTGCTTTCATCCGATATTTGGGTGTTGATCCATTATATGGATTAACATTTTGGTGCTTTCACCAAAAAATTAAGCTAGATATCCATAAAAGTTTGGATCTAAAATTTGGAGAAGATGAAGATACCTAACACTAGATCTAAGGCCGGAGGAAGCTAACCTAAGCATGTGGGCAGCCAGAAGGTGTCATTAAATTCTCATCAATCCATCTTTGTTACTATAGAAGAGATGGAGAAAATGATGAAGAAGATGCATGATGGATTAATGACTCAACAATAGGAGATGCTTGAAGGATTTCTCCAAAGGATAGGATAAAAAGGAATAGCTAGAGCCGATGAAATTCGGAACAAAGGACAAGGAGATGATGCAAAAAATATAAAGTTGGAACGGAGCAAACTGGAATGATGGCCCCACAAACAGTTCAACTCATACCAACCCAAATCAACTCGGTAGTGAGAGAATTATGCTCGGAGGCAATGCTGGTGCAAACTTAGGATGTGTTGGGAGGCCCAGAGCAAACGATGCTGGATCTAGAAATGCAAATCAAAATGCAGAAGTGCAATAACTAATGGAATATGTGCCAGAGCATCTCCGTAGGAACAAAGGACAAAATGAAGGATGTATGGATCAAAATGTGAATGTGCACGAAGAAGAGTATATGTTGGAATATGTGTTAGAGTTCCCTAATAGGAGTGGAGGTAGAATATTGCTTTTGGTCGAAGACCATTTTGGATAGAAAAAACTGAATTACTGAGTTGGTAAGGAGGATAATTTGTGGTGGACCCCTTGATCAATGCTTAGAGAACGTAAGCAGGAATCCATTCACTTCTAATATTTGAAATGTGAGGAACCCTCCCCATTTAAGCTTCCAACGTTAGAAATATGCAACGAAAAGTCGGATTCGATGGTTCATCTGATGAGATACATGCGATATATGGAAGTGTTTGGTGCTTCTGATAAGATAATGGAGTAGTGCTTTCCATTAGACATAATGGAATTGGTGGGGATGTGGTTCAGACAACTAAAGAATGGGTACATAAACATGAGGATCTAAGAAACCATCACATAGTCTCACACTTGTAGGATCGATTTCACCCTAGAGGGGGGTGAATATGGTGATACTATTAATTATAAAAATTTATTGTGGAAGTATATAAAATAATCTCATCAAAAATATCAGTTGAATAATAGCAGCATAGATAATAGAATAATAGTAAAAAAAACAGAAACAGAACACACAGATATACCCAGCTTCGGAAAAATGCTGCCTACATGCTGCTCCAAGGTGTCTACTAGAAATTAAGTAGTTAGACGCTTACACACGTAAACTCGCGACACCCTCTATCGACTAACCTAACTCTATACTCAAAACCTTGCCACAACTCAACCACTGAGTTACGAATTCTCGAACTACACCACCGTATTTTGTCCCCTAGTCACACGACTAGAAATTACAAAAGTTTAAAAACAAAATACAAATTAAAACAATTTTAAAAACAAAAACCCTGATTTTAAAATATTAAAGCAAGCCCAAAGCTATTTAATCCGGCCCAAAGTACAAATAAGCCGTGTAAAAATATTTCCCTGTTTTGTTTATTTCTTCGGCCTTGTTCTTTGAGAGAAAAATGGCTGCTTTCTGCTCATTCCTCTTTCACAAAATTAGGGTTCATAATATAAAGAAGCGCCGACTTTAAATTGATCGACTCAATAGATATTTGCACGTAGCTTTGTTGATCGATCGTTTCTTCATTGTTTAGCTTCGGCTGCTTCGATCGAGTTCGATTTTAATGGTATGTTATTTCCCTTTGCTTTTCTGGTTGATATGCTTGAACTCGATGATTTTGAAAGCCGAAGATGATTGGATTTAAATATGATTCTAACTCCTATAATTTCGTTCGTATTTTATCGTCCGATAATTTTACTCGGCCACTTGATTGTGCCTGAATGCTTGAGATGATTACTGACTTGTTCAAATTCGTATATTTTGTTTACTTGATTAACACGGTTTTGATCGATTTCTTGGCCACCACGGCACGTTTGATTTGGTTCCGTTCTTTTTCCTTTGACTTCGGCCACTTTGATTTTTATCACCTGGCTTTGACATGGATTTGTTCGAACTTGCCTTTGTTATTTTATCTTTGTGCTTGTTGACTTCGGCCAGTTGATACTGTGATAATTTTTACTTCAGCACTTGACATTTAAACTTGATATGTTTAATTTGAATTCCCTGCATCATTACCAGGTTTGGAATAGCTGACTTGAGACAGAACTGTTTTTGTTTCTCTTGAACCTATGAGCTTGATTTAGTTGAGCTAGTTCGCATTTGGATTGAAGTATTGCATTGCTTGCATTGCATATATATGTATACATGTGTGTATACATATGTGTGTATATATATGGATTGTAGTCATGCAGTCTGGCCATGATATCTTCATTTATGGGTTGTTGTCATATGTATTGTTCATTGACTTGGTTGCAATCCTCTGGTCTTCATTGTATCCTTGTATACTGTTTTGATTTTTATCGTTTCACTGTTCTGTTCTCACCGTGCACTGCATATATTGTTTGGGTCTTGTTTGCATTTGATGGCATTTGGTCTAGACATTGTTATTTCACTATTTTGTACCGGTGCACTTGCTATCTTCACTTGTGCATGTCACTTTTGCATTGCTTTGAGTCAGGTTCCATTGGTGGCTTCACTTTGGTATTGTTGCATTGTCTTGTAGTATTTGTGAAATTTGGGTCCATTCTTTGTTTCACCGGTACATGTGCTTATGCCTTTATTTCCAATTTACTTTGAACTTATATTTGGATTGCACCTGCGTTGAATCCAGCTTATAGCTCGGGTTTGACCTTGTGCTCATGTCATGACATCAATTGAGTTGAACCCGACTTTTGGTTTGTGTTTGACCTTGTGGTCACCCATCCCTGCAATTTTATCAAGTGTATATCGATGTGCACGGCCTTATGGCATGTACAGTGATACACTGTGCATGTCACAAGTTGTTCGTGTATGATGAATTTAAATTTAAATGATGATAAACAACCCAAATAACTGAGGCAAATAACATTTTCAAAATATACACTTTATTTTATACTGTAAAAACATTTCTTTTTCAATTTTACAGCGTTAGTGCTTATTTTTGTAGATTGCTCAGATGCTGGATTCAATCTGGAATAGAGTTGAAGATAAATACGAATGAGCGTGTGATATATGCTGAGGTGCTAATGTAAATGATAAAGTGTGATGTGATTGAAAATGTAATGTAATTGAAATTTGTATATATACAGTGAAAGCTCAAATTTGTACTATTCAAAATTGTAATAAATATTTGATTGAATAAAATATCTGTTTGAATTTAAATTCCGTATTATTTATTTTATTCAGCTAATATTTATTTAATTTTGTGAAAATAAAATAGTACATTAACAAATACATTTAAATGAATATATATGTTTATTATCATCAAACAAAAATCATATACTTGCATATTCAACACCACTACTACCTCGAAGGTAGACGACATCCTATGCCGCAATTGGATTCAATACTCGATCACATTCATATCCTATAGGTACTATCCTCACTTGGACAAGCTAGACCATCCCATGGTCTTGGGTACAATGCCCTTGCCTTATGAAACACCTTATCTAAGTTCAATCAAATATCTCCTAAGCACATGACTCTAAAGTAGAACACTCTTAGTAATCCACTTTACTACTTTACCTTTTTGAATATGGTCCTTCTTGACCATCACTAAGTCCATATGCCTATCCTATAGAAATCATTCAATTCTCTATGGCCTTTCCCGAAGCAAACTCCAAGAGTTCTCACTTCATCTCAAAATGCACCAACGATCATCCAAAGCCCCAAAACTTGAATTTAACTCACCCATATCACATGCGACCAATATTGTAGGCTTTAAGTGGTGTCATGACTCCCTGTTATCAATTGGCTAACCATTGGTCAACCCTTGGCCTAACTTTGGTGATTGTTCATCTAGTATCCTTTTTCCACTAGATCGCCTCAAGTTCCCACTCAAATCAGCCCGAAGTCACTTGGTCTCGAACCAGAGTAGCTTTCTCTTCTCCTTACAGCTCGATTACCATGCCATATCCCCCAAATTCCATAACAAGAAAAGATCGGTAATGAACCATCTTTGATTTGAATAACTTAGCTATTTTGGCTCCTATTTCTCTTATGCTGCGTTTCCCCCGGAAGCCTGAAGATTTCCATAAAATGGTCTGGAGTTCCTATCCAACATTTTCGAAGCAAGTGCAGATCGGTCATGCCTTCTCTTCCATAGCCAACCCATGCAATATCTCGACTGTATTGTGTCCAATCCTTATGCGATCAATAACCTAGCTTCTCTACACCATCATCTGCCCTTAAAACTGATCATAAGTTATTTGGATCATTTTTGGACCGATTGTTCTTATGGATCAATAGTTATGGATGGATCTATTGTCCAAAACTTAACTTTTTTTCTAGTATTCTCTAAGTCGCTTTACCCTTTACTCCAAATGCTTTAACCGTTCTTTCAATTTGCTCACGTCAATCTGCCTTTGAACAATATAGATCTACTATGTCCATATGGTTCTTATCGAAATGATATAACTTGTCCTGAGCAATAAAACACAACAAAGACCTCTAAACTATCACCATAGCAATAATACAAAACAAGGCAATCATTATAAAACAATGCAATTTTCTATATGGCCTAGATCAAGTAAAAATATGAATAGGGTATCCATAAGAACACAAATAGACATATCAAGAATTATATTCAATTTAAAGACGTTTTCAAAACATAGGTGAGTTTACATTAGGCCAAAAATCATATTTTGACCATAAATGTAATCTTTAAAACACAAATTAGTACTGTATTTTCCCTTATAGTAAAGTAAGTGAAAATTATCACTCACCTATATTTTCAAATGGATAAAATCCAATGTGAATCCAAGATGAAAAGTTATCAAATCAAATCTCAATGAACTCCGGTCGGAACCGGGCCAATCGAAAGCGGGTGGAATAGGTAGATTTCAAAAAAATTCCTATTTTGGATTTATTAGAGTTTGCATAAAAAATAGGCATACACCTCCAATCGATTCGTTGTAGAGCCATGAATACGGGTGTATGACATAGTTGTTATATTGGTATTATGATTGATTTTCGAAGTGTACCACATATAGGCTATGCAGAAAGTAATCTACAATGAAGTAAAGAACACAAAAATTTATAGTGGTTCAACAAGGATGTGTCTACATCCACTGTCCATTTCCATTATTCTTCACATAGATCTTTGATATAATGTCTGAGATACAATGTACAATGATCTAAAGCTCAATAGAAAGTAAGATATAGCTCAAGGAAGTCTTTTCAGCTATTCTTGTTTGGCTATTCTTGGCTGCCTATTCCTATTTGGTTGTCTCTGTTAGGTAGTTCTGGTTAGACGGTTCCTATTAAGAGTTCCAACTAGGATGTTCCGACTAGCTATTCCTGCTAGGTTGTTCCTGCTAGCCGATTGTAACATCCCGTATCTAGAGGCTCGAAGCTAAATGCTACAGATGATGCAGTCATCTATAGTATTAACTTTCGATAATTAAATACGGCTATGTTAATAGTAGCCATAATATCAGAAGTATTTGAATATAAAACAAAATCACAGGTTCGAAAAAAAAAACATCTTTTCAATTACATTTCCAAAAAACATGTTTCACATTCAAATTACATAATCCCATAGTGATTTCCAAAGTTCAGATAAAATATATTTATTACATAAATATGCCAAGAGCGACATATGATGATGCCCTCTTGGTTGACTAGAGTACTATATAGACATAACTGTCTTAAATACAACACAATGGAAATAAAACAATACAAGCAACTCCTAAATAACTATCTATCAGCCACCTTCTCATCTCCGGAAGCTTTATTCGTCAACCTACTAAAACCTATAAAACCACAACCCTCAGCCTACTCAAATCAATTTTGAGCACCCAATAGTTTAAGGGGAAAAACATAAACTTCTAGTCAGACATAAAGCCTGGTGTGAATAATATTGTACATCTCGAATATACGATATTAAGTGAGACCATGCTGCTTAGCGGAACGAGTTTCCCATTCACTAATATCCTTTTAAAATATATCTTTTGCAAATCATAATCCTGCAACCAAAACTGGTTAAAACTATAAAGCATTATTATGTGAGCATACATATCAGGTAACACATAGGCTATCTGTCCGAAAATTATAGTTTTGCTTGGCTAACTACTATCCTTTGGGTGACTTGGGCCTACCAGACAATATAAAAAAACAATCTAACATCTGTTAGACACCTCTTCTGGATGGTCTATCCTTAGCTATTTGTTAAATACTCTCTTTTGGACGGTCTATCCCAAACTTAACATCTCCTAGGGACACCTAATCCTAATGGTTTTGCGGGCTCACTAATAACCTACCTGTATACAAACATATATTCCTTCTGTGTGTAATCAAAATTTTAGTCTTACATATGACGAAGCCTTACACACTGGAATTTTGGACTAAATTAGCTGGGACTAATAGCTAATGTATAGGGCACGACCCTAAACCTATCACATCTGGTATTCTAATATCTAAGTCTTCCTTGAAAACATTTTCATCTGAAATTGATTTAAAACCTTTTAAACCTAACTTAAACAAGGAAAACATAAAGTCTTTATGCTTTACTTAAAATTCCCTTGCCATGTTGTATATATATACGCACTTTACTCAAATCTTTGTTGATGAAAACATTTAACTTTTGAAAGTACCCCTTTCAAATCCATTGAAATCGTCTCTTTTGAAAAAAAGTAAAACCCTTCTTTTAACCTAGGTCGAAAGGCCAAATCCTTCCTTTCGAAACCATTCTTAGGAACCATTATAAACCATTGAAAAACCATCCTTTGGAAAGCTTTAAAACCTTAGACATCTTTCTTTTAAAACACTTTAAAACTGCCTTTCGAAACCTTTAGAAAACCTTCCTTTCAAACTTTCGAAATCATTGGGTAACCCCCTTTAGAAACCCTTCTTTAAACCTTTTGAAAGCATTGTGGACCCTTCAAAACCATAATTTAAAATTCTTTCGAAAGCATCGACCCTTTCTAAATTGCAAACCTTTTGAAAGCTTTTAGGTTCAATTTAAAACATGTGTAAACCTTTCACAACCATTCAAAATTTACCCCTTCGAAACATTTGAAAACTGTTTCGATCGAAACCATCTGGATTATGACTTCAAGTAGAGTAAAACAATCTGAAACCTATTAATGTCGAAAGCATTCCTTTCGAAAGCTATTCCTAAGTAAAGAAGTGATGGTGTCGAAACCACCCTTTTAAAAGCTTTAGAGAAGTGGCCAAGTTTAAAAACAAAGTATACGTTCCAAAAGCTTTCACTTCGAAAGGTAAGAAAAACGGCAGCTAAAGGGCTTCGACCTAGCCGAAATCCTACATTTAAAAACAAAGGTGCAAACTCCTTAACACCATGTCTTTGAAACATTTGACCCAGTTGAAAACCAACCATGTCAAAAGCAGGTAAGTCGAAAGCAAAATAGGCGCATTTTCAATTTAAAACAAAGGCATGCTTCAACCCTATCAGAACCATATGTTTCGACCCTATACCTTTCGCCTTCATACAATCCGCCAATGTACCAAGTATATTGATACCACACACATTAGTTTCGAAAGCAATGATGGAGAAACGTCTTGGTCAATACCCCCAGTACCGAAAGTGGCGAAACAGGCTAAAAAAAGTAAATTTTGTCTTTAACCTAAAAGAGAACTTTTTGAGTAACCTGTTATGTTTTTTAAAATCCTATTGGTTGCTAAGTTTTCTTCTCTAAAAGCACTTCCATGATATCAGAAATAAACAATAATTTTATTTTATAGAATACACTTTCTCCTTTTATAAATATATAAAACATTTAAGTCTCATACCTTGAATAATTTTATATATTAATTAAACACTTAAGAAAATTCTACAAAAATTCCAAAAAATCATTTTCAATATGTTTCCTAACATATATAAATTTCAAACCCAAATAAATAATTATTTAACCATAAATAATTTATAACCTAAATAATCATTTTCTACCCTAGAAAATTTATATAAAGAAAATTATGAAAATTGAAACTAATTGCTAAAATATCATTTTTGATCTAAATCTAAAATCATAAGGCATTTGGATGTGATTTAATAGGGTTTTCTTATCAAAACATATCATAAAACATACATGGACAAGCATAAATCATCAAAAAAATAATATACACATTTAATCATTCAAAAACACGGCATAAACTTGCAAAACACTTTGGATTTAACTAAAAACCGAAAACCATAACAAAAATGAGATGTAGTAATTATTAACCTTGGCTTGAGATTAAGCATTTGAGATTTGAATAGCTTTTGATTTGATTAATCTTCTTCCTTAGCTTTTTCTTCCTTTAGTTCTCTAAAATGTTGGCCGGCCTTTATGTTTTTTGTTTGCAAATGAGAGTGAATAAGGGAATATACAGTTAGGGGTTTAAGGTTTAGGGTATATGGATTTCCCTTGTTCCCATTTTGCCCCTACCTACTTCCTAACCCTTTATCAATTCTATTTCATGTTATCTCATTATGATTTACGCATTAACATGGCACGGCTATCCTTATTAATCACAAATCTCAATCCATTGATCACCTTACATTATTTTATTTTAGTTAGGTAATTAAATATCCTAAATAATGTTACTAAAAATATGGCGTGTTACAATCTACCCTCCTTAAAGAATTTCATCCTCAAAATTACGATGAGGTACACAACAGTACAATCAAAGGTGAAACATACTATCAAACAAATCAGGATAAGTATCTCTAATCCTGGTCTCAGTGTCCCAAGTACAGTCCCTATCATTGTCACTCCACTGGATCTTCACTAATCTGACTGTCTCGTTCCTTAACTTCTTCTCATCTCTCGTGACTATCCAGATAGGCTTCCTGACTATAGTCATGTCTAATTCCGCTACTAAATCTTCTAACATAGTCAGTGCTATAGTAGTGTCTGGATCCCTAATACACTTCCTCAGATGAGATACATGGAAAACATCATGGACTCCTACCAAACTACTCGGTAACTCTACTCTATACACGAGTTTCTCGATACTTTCTAAAATAGGAAACGATCCTTCAAATCTCAGTGCTAAATTCCTTGTTTTCCCAAACCTGATAATATATTTCATCGGTGATACTTTGACGAAAACATGATCTCCAACAGAGAACTCTAAATCTTTATATATTCTACCTGCATAGCTCTTCTGCCCAGACCGAGCTTCCGTCGTTCTCACCCTTATCAGGTCAATCTTTTCTACTGCTTTTCTTCCCAAATCAAGACCAAGAAACTAACTATCTCCGATCTCTAACCAACATGCAGAGGATTTGCATGGTCTTCCATATAAAGCTTCAAATGGTGCCATCCCTACACTAATTTGATAACTGTTGTTAAACGAAAACTCGATCAGGTGTAGATGGTCTTCCAATGATCCCCCGAAGTCTAATACACAAGCTCTTAGCAAGTCTTCCAAGATCTTGTAAATCTTTCAATTTGCCTATCCGTCTACGGATGGTAAGCGGTACTCATCTTAAGCTTGGTTCCTAAACTCTCATGTAGGCTCTTTCAGAAATTGCTAGTGAATAAAGAATCTCTATCACGAACAATACTATTAGGAATTCCGTGAAGTCTAACTACATTCTTCATAAATAACTTAGCCAATATAGGTGCTATCCTATTTGACTTAATGAGAATGAAATGAGCACTCTTGGTAAATCTATCTACTATGACCCATATACTTTCATTTCCTTTATTTGATTTAGGAAACCCATCTATGAAATCCATAAAAATAGAATCCCACTTTTATACTGGAATATCCAATGGCTGAAGCAACCCACTTAGCTTCTGATGCTCGATTTTCACCTACTAACAGTTCAACCATTGTTTCACCCATAAGCCAACATCCCTCTTCATTCCATCTCAGAAGTAACTTCCCTTCATATCTTGATACATCTTTGTACCGCCTGCATGAATAGTGAACTTTGAACGATGGCATTCCTCTAAAACTTCCTTCTTTATGTCTCCTACATCTGGAACACATAATGTGCTTTTCTTTCTCAACCACCCACTTTGGTCAAGACTGAAACCCTTCAAGTCATTGCTCTTTGTTCCATCCTTTAATTTCCTGATCCTTTCAGCTAATACTAGATCCTCTGCCTGTTTAGAAGCAATCTTCTCGATAAATACCGGCCGGACTTCTAAACAAGATAACATAGCAGATTTTCCACTAGACCCAGCCCGAATCTCCACTGCACTCTAGAAGATGACAAAACTTCCAAGTCTTTCCATTCTGCTATAATAGCTAACACTGCATTCTGATGCTTCCTACTAAGCGCATTAGCAACCTTGTTGCCTTTCCCTACTGTGTAATCAATTCCAAAATCATAAGCGATTAAAAACTCTAACCATCTTTGCTGTCTCATGTTCAGCTTCTTTTGAGAGAACAAGCACGTCAACGACTTATGATCCATATAAAGCTCGAACCTCTCTCCCAAAAGGTAATGCCTTCACAGCTTCAATGTAAGTATCATTGCAGCTAACTCTAAGTCATGGGTCGGGTATCTAACCTCATGTGGTCTAAGCTGTCTAGAAGCATAGTCAATCACTTTAGCTCTCTACATCAACACAGCTTCCAATCCACGTTAGCTTGGTCATCAGCGCTGCTATTTGTGAAAAATCCTTAATAAACCTCCAATAATATCCAGCCAATCCAAAGAAATTTCTTATCTCAGTTACCATTTTTGGTCTCTTCTAACTATTAACTGCTTCGATCTTAGTTGGATCTACTGCCGATCCAACTTCTGAAACTACTGGACCAAGAAATTTTACTTCTCTCTTCCAGAAATTACACTTTTAAAATTTTGCCTTCAGTTGGTGTTCTCTCAAAGTCTCAAGAACCACCCTAAGATGAACTTCATGCTCCACCTCATGCTTAGAGTCTATCAGAATATCATCTATGAAAACCAACACGAACATATCCAAGTGCTCTCGGAAAATCTGATTCATCAAATCCACAAAGAATGCCAGTGCATTAGTGAGTTTGAACGGCATAAATAACCATTCACATGACCCATACCTTGTTCTAAATGCCATCAAAGGTATATTATCTTCTGCCACTCTAAGCTAATGGAAACCTGTGGCTAAGTCTAACTGAGAAAACAACTTGACTCCACTCAACTGATCGAACAAATAGTCAATCCTAGGCAACGGGTATCGATTCTTTATTATTCTCTCATTCAACTAACGATAATCGATACATAGTCTTAATGATTCATCCAAATTCTTAGCTAATACTATGGTTGCTCCCAAGGCGAACTACTCGGTCTGATAAAACTCATGCCTTCCAAGTCTATCAACTAAACCTTCAACTCCCTCATTTTTGTCGACATTATCCTAGTCGACTCACTGGTTCTGCTCTAGACACCAAGTCTATCCGAAATTCAATGGCTCGTTTCGATGGTAATCCTACTACCGGCCCCAAAACATTTATGAATTCTCTAACCACGAAAATGCAATTCAACTCATCTTCCAACTCCATAATACCCAACAAAGCATTCACCTCATAGCTAGGGTTTTCTACGGTATATACTATCCGATCAGTGTAGTCCGTGTGTTTAAATGATATTTTCCTATTCTGGCAAAATATCCTAGCATCATACTCACTTAACCAATCCATGCCCAATGTAATTCCGAAACCTATAAAGTCAAATACATGCAAACTACAAACAAAGGTGTAACCGGGCAAGTCAAACTCTATGTGGCCACATTTCATCCCAAGTGTCGCATAACCTCTTATTGGATTTGCAACTCTTAAGGAAGTAAATAATACGTGGGTTCTAGGTTAAGCTTATTTTTTTAACGGAAAATTTCTATTGATTAGAAAAATGCCGATAAATTTTGAAATAAAATAACCGCAAGCGCACGGCGTACAATTTTAGTACGTGGCAAGTACGGGTTGATTCGCAAGGAATTTTTAAGATTTTTTTTTTAATTCAATCAAATTAGACCAAAGCGAGAGGAAATTGTTTACTAAAAAAAAGAAGCTAAAGCTAGAATTGAAATGTGATTTAAAAACTATTAGACTAGAGAACAATTTAGAGGCAAATTCACTCTCATATTTTTTATAGATTAACACACATATAATTTATGATCTCTAGCTTTGATATTAAGTGAAATAATTGTTGTATATATCATAAGTATGGTTTGTTTATGTTATTAATTAACATAACTCAAACCATCAAGCTATAATACAACAAATAAGCCGCTTATCAATTATCATGAAAATGAAGCCAAAGCAAAAGCTATTTTAAGTATGATCTATTTACTATTGTAACTAGTAATATAGATCATCAAATTTTATTTTTTACTTTCATTTCAAAATCAAACATTAATTAGAAAATGATGATGTAAATTGTGTTTATGTTGAGTAAGAATAGCTCATTTGCATAAGCAATATAACCTATCAAACCCATTTGTATAAACTTACATCAAAATTCACTTTCATGAAGCACAAGTTAAAGAGATCATAAATCATAGAAATGTTGAAATTACATAATATTTGCGAGCTTCATTACCCCTAAATTGAAGGGGTTTAGCTACTCATTTGTGTTATCAAATCAACACATGTAAGTTTCAACATTGGAAAGCAAAGAGAAGTAGAAATTAAACAAAAGAAGAAAGAGAGATTAACTACTAACTATTTGCATAAAAATTAAAGTTATACTACTTGCATGAATGTAAATCTAAGCTATGAACTTTAAAAGAAAGAGAGCATAAAAATAAACATTAACATAAAAGCAAAGAAAAGCATGTAGAAAAGAAAAGAGGAAGAGGCTTGGAAGCCATTTTTATTTCATGAAACATTGACATTACAACTTGCTTTCTTAATTTCCTTACTAATGTGAAAAAGTAGTAAATATTTACATGTACACAAGAGGGCCATTTATACATGCATAAAACCCTAATTCAATTTTTAGGGTGCTTCCTAAAATGCCCTTTAGGAAGTGTGGCCACCGAGTAACCATTAGCCACTAATTAATTCATCATTTAATGTACATGAAGTTTAACCTCCACTTAGTTGTCCATTAGCTTCTAATTGTAGATTTACGTAAGTGGGTGGGGTCCTTCATGATCTTGAACTTGAATTATTTCCTCTTAATTCCTTTGTATTTCCTTGTGCATGCATATATCATCATGAATCCCGCTTCCATACGCATCAAAATATCCTATAAAAATCATTAAAATTGTTCAAGTAAAAATTCTCAAATTGACACATACACAAACCCCTAAATGAAGATGAAAATATGGTGATTTTAAAATAATTGAATTTTCGTTTAAACATGTTAAAATACCCAAATATGATGTTTATGTAAATAAAAAGCGATAAAATATGGATGTAAATATATGCTCATTTACGTGCACATCAAATACCCCCACACTTATCTTTTTATTCGTCCTCGAACAAAAGGAAAACTAAGATAAATCCGTTTTCGTATGAAGCATGATTGCATTGAGCGTATGCAACAAGCTGTTAAACCTCTAGGTGTCCCTAGTAGGACGAGTGTTGTCTCGTGAGGGTTTTCAGTGGAAACTACCCATAAAATCCAAATGCAGGATGAAATATTTACAAAGTGCAAGATTTATTTTAAATGGGATGAATGCAAGTTTTTGAAAATATTTACAAATGAAGGATTCACTTTCAAATTGACACTCATAAGTTAAGTATAGGTTTTGGTCATAATCTTGAAAATTTAAGTCATTTACTCATCAAAATTTTCAAAAAAAATTAAATTGTCATAATAAATAGACAATAGTTTAACTCGTTGTTTCGGTCGATAATATAGTGTAACTATGAAATAGATCCTTAGTTGATTATCAAAGTTTATCAAAGTGGTATTTTCATTTCTTTCCAATAACAAGTCAAATCAAACAAGTTAAAAATGATGCTTGGATTTCAATTGCTTACTCTCTCTTATTTGAAAATTTTATTGATATTAACATTATTTACATATGTCTAACTTAGGCAAACTGAGGCCAAATACATTACCCATGCACTGCCTTGCGGACTGATGTGAGGAGAATACGAGGTAGCGAGTAAACACACAAGTGTGAACAATTTTCGACCGTAGGCGTTATTAAAAAGAATTTTTATATACATACACCTAATTCAGATAAACTGAAGCTAGATATGCCGATAATGCACTGCCTTTCGGGCTTACGTGAGAAGGGTACAAAGCATGGCGAGTGAACACAATAGTGTGAACACATGACTCTAGGTGTTAAAAATATATACAAAAGTTTTTTTTCTATTTTTTTTAGAAAGAGAGAGTTTTGAAAAATCATCTTAGCACCATTTAATTTAGAAGATAAAATTGTTATACCCTTTACTTTAAATTTACCGCTTTTTTAAACAAAGATTTTCAATTAGAACATACTTCATAATTAACACATATGAACCTTCCTATATACTAGTTAAATCACTGTTATTTGTAATCGAACTTCATTTTTATTTTTGTTAAGACAAATTGTTTTTTTTAAATTTCAATTTATTAACCAAAACTTATATTTATCCCATAGTGTTTCTTAAAAAATAAATCAAAATGCTAAAACGAAAATGTTTTTGAGATTTAGAAATTTTGAGATTTTTTTCTAAGTTAAAAGAAGATGAAAATCCAAAAATGCCATGAAAAAAATGAAATTGAAAATGAGACTCCCCCCACACTTAATTTTGACTATGTCCCCATAGTCAATGCATAATATAATGAGTGTAACAGAGAAAAATATGTACATATTTACAAAAGAGGGTTAACATTCTTACTAGAGGTAGCTTGGCTTATGAAGAATCATGAGCTCCTCCTCTTGGTTACTAGGCAATTCCAACAAAGGTTTTAAACAATGATCGTTGACTTTGAAAATCGATCCATCCCTAGGGTTTTCTATTTCTACGGCACCATGTGGAAAAACAATCCATACCACAAATGGTCAGGTCCATCTTGACTTAAGTTTCCTAGAGAATAAATGAAGTCTTGAGTCATATAAAAAAGAACTTTCTACTTAGGCGAAAACGTTTTTCTTAGGATTGACTTGTCATGAAAAACTTTTATTTTTTCTTTGTAAATTTTCTTGTTTTCATACGTGTCGTTCCTAAGTTCTTCTTGTCCGTTGAGTTGTAATTTTCGGTTTCGCCGGCTTTCTCAAGATCAAAATTAAGTTATTTATTACCTACAACGCTTTGTGTTCAATTTTAACAGGTAAATGGAAAGATTTACCGTAAACTAAACGAAATGGGGACATCCTAAGGTTAGCTCTAAAAGCGGTACGGTAAGCCTAAACCGCGTCGATCAATTTCTGAGACCAATCTTTTCGATTTTTTTTGACAGTTTTCTCCTAGGTTTGTATAATTTGACGATTTGAAACTTCAGCTTGCCTACAAGTTTGAGGATGAAATGGAGTGGGTAACATGTGGGTTTTCGAGTATTTCTCCATTAAAGTTTCAAAAGAACGGTTACAAAATGGGTTCCGTTATCACTGATTATTGTGCAAGGTGTGCCGAACCTCGAAATGTTTTCTTTGAGAAATTTCACAACAATTCTATGGTTGTTGGTTTTGCATGGAATAGCTTCGACCCATTTTGAGACGTAATCGATAGCAAGAACGATATACAAGTTTCCAAAAGAATTGAAAAAAAGGTCTCATAAAGTCGATACCCAAAACATCAAAGATTTCGATCGTAAGAATGGGGTTGAGAGGCTTATATTTCTTGAGAAATTTGTCCAAGCATTTGACATCGATCGCAAGTTTTACAAAAATCAAACGAGTCTTTGAAAGAGAAGGCCAATAGAAACCACACTGAAGCATCTTTTCTGCAGTTTTTCGAGGATCGAAATGTCCACCGCACGCTTGATCATGATAAAACGAAAGAACACTACTGATCTCATTATTCGAAATGTAGCGTCATATGATTTGGTCGGGACAATATTTGAAAAGTATGGATCATCCCAATAGAAATACTTCACTTTGGACATGAATTTGTATTTGTCCTGTTTAGACCCAGATGAGGGAGTTTCTTTAGTGACTAAATAGCTCACTATATCAGCGTGCCATGGACCGATGGAAATTGAAAGAAGTTGTTCATCGGGGAAGTTTTCATTGATTGGCAAAGAATATGGTGCATTCGAAAGACGAGACAAGTGATCGGTTATGACATTATCAGATCCTTTTTTGTCTTCAATTGTAAGGTCAAATTCTTGAAGTAAAAGGATCCAACGAATCAAATGGGATTTAGCATCCTTTTTAGCGAAAAGATACCCAAGCGCAGAGTGGTCCATGTACACAGTAATGTGTGAACCTATCAAGTAAGGTCGTTACTTTTCATGCGCAAAAACGATAGATAGAATCTCTCTTTTTTGGTTATTGTGTAGTTGAGTTGAGCGTCGTTCAAAGTCATACTCGTGTAGTAATGACATGATGGATCTTGTTGATGCATTGTCCTAAGTCAGCACCAACGACAAAGTTCGAAGTATCACATATTATTTCGAATGGAAGATCCCAATTGGGTGTGAAATGGTTGGAGCAGAAATGAGTTCATTCTTAAGATGTTCAAAAGAAGAGATACAATCAAATTTTAATCGAAAGGAACGTCTTTTCCAAGAAGAGTCATCAAAGGACGAGCAATTTTGCTTAAGTCTTTCACAAAGCGTTGGTAAAAGCCAGTATGTCCAAGAAATGACCCAATGTTCTTAACAGATTTGGGAATGGGTAGATTTGCAATGACATTGATTTTTGCTTTATCTACCTCAATGCCATTATTTGAGATGATATGTCCAAGGACTATGCCTTGTTTGACCATAAAGTGGCATTTTTCCCAATTCAAAGTCAATTTTTTTTCTTTACATCGATTTAAAACCAACTCATGATGATGCAAACAATCGAAAAAAGAATCGCCAAAGATAGAGAAATCGTCTATAAAAACTTCTAGAAAGCGTCCAATCATGTCGAAAAAAATGCCGACCATGCATCTTGAAAAGTAGTAGGAGCGTTACAAAGTCCGAATGGTATTCGTCGATAAGCAAAGGTACCAAATGGACATGTGAGAGTTGTTTTCTCTTAATATTTGGGAGCAATTGGAATTTGGTTATAGCCGGAATAACCATCAAGGAAGCAGTAGAATTCATGGCCGGCTAAACGTTCGAGCATTTGGTCAATGAAAGGAAGAGGGAAGTGACCTTTACGTGTTGCGGCATTTAGTTTTCGATAGTCAATGCAAACACGCCAACCTGTTTTAGTACGAGTTGGAATAAGTTTGTTTGAACCTTTCTTGACAACGCCTAGCCCAGACTTTTTCGGTATAATGTGAATTGGGCTAACCCATGAACTATCAAAGATTGGGTAAATGATTCCATTGTCGAGAAGTTTAAGAATTTCATTACGCACTGCATCTTCATTTTTGGATTAAGCTTTCGTTGCGCGTCACGAATAGGCTTGGAATCGTCGATTAAATGGTTGCGATGTTGAATAATAGCATCCCTTTATATCGAAAATCGACCATCCAATTGCTTCTCTATTTTTTGAAAGAATAGAAAGTAAATAAGTTTCTTAATCGAGAGAGAGAGTGGCAGGGAAGTGGTTTGAGGTCTAACTTCGGAAGTTTCTCGATAGAAGAATTAGGTCGAGATTCGGACTCAACTGGAAACGATTCAAAGGGAAGATTGTAATCAATTTCGTTGGGAATTTCGTAAAACAATTTTTTGTATTCGGCTTAACGTTTGTCGTTAAGGTTAAGTTCTAGTTTTTGAAGTTTTCGTGAATGGCACTAACTTCCAACGTTTGGTCACAAGGTTTGTTCGATTGGCTTTCAAGATTGAAAATATTAAGATCCATAGTCATGTTTCCAAAAGAGATTTTCATCGAACCGTTACAATATTTGATTAAGGCATTTGACGTGGCTAAGAACGGTCAGCCTAATATCAATGGAACTTGACTCATAGGATTTGTCACGGGTTGCTTTTTCGAGAATGATAAAGTCAACGGGGAATATGAATTGCCCTACTTGAATGAGCACGTCCTCGATTTCTCCCACGGGATTCTTAATGGAACGATCGGTGAATTGAAGCATAACTTTTGTGGGTTTGAGCCCACCTTAGCCTAATTGTTCATAAACGAAGTATGGAATCAAGTTGACACTCGTGCCTAAGTTAATCAAACATTTGTTACTCCAATTGTACATAATACCGTAGGGCGACCAGGATCTTTATATTTGACCGGCATGGATTAGGACAAGACTTCATGACTTTTTGGGCCACTTGAGTGTGTCACTTTTGGGTGCACAAGTCCTTAAGAAATTTCGCGTAAGTGGGGACTTGCTGAACGATATCAAGAAGCGGGACGTTCACTTCCACTTGTTTAAAAATTTCAAACATCTTTTCCATTTGGTCCGAGTGTTTCTTGGGTTGGAGACCATGTGGAAATGGAACACAATATTAACTTGGCGGGTCTACTCGAGTAGAAGAAGAAGAGTTTTGATTGGCATTTGATTCAACGTTTGGCTCCACGTTCTGTTCCGAGTCGTTCATCATTTTAGAGTGTCGAGAGAGGTTTCCGGTAAATCGTTTAGGTTAACGACTTGATTACCGATTTCTTTACCGGAACGTAAAGTTGTGATAGCATTCAATTGGGTGATGTTGCTATCTTGAACAACATGGGCTTGATTTGAATTTGCATTTTGTTTTTTCGAATTTGGAAGGGTTGGCTTGGGAATGTTCCTCGTTCACGTTCGCTTACAGACGTGGCTAATTGACTCATTTGCATTTCGAGTTTTGTAGTTGATTGGTTTGTGTTTGCATATATGAAGTCAATAAAATTTGCAAATTGCTGTTTGATTGAAGGCTTTAAGTAGTTGCTTTAGCTAACGTTTCAAGAGTTTTCTCAAGCGAAGTTAAACGTTTATCGCCTTGGGAAGGATGAGCAGAATTTGGTTGAAAATTTGATTGTTGCGGTTGATTATTAGACGAACTCGCAAAGTTTGGTTGAAAATTATTGAGCTGAAAGGGAGGATTCAAAGCATTATTCGGAAATGCTTGAAAATTGGGACAAACCGTATTCATGTTGGGATTTTTTTTTGGTTCCAAGCAAAATTTGGATGATTTCTCCAACCAGGGTTGTATGTTAGAGAAAATGGGTCATTCTTGGCTTTATTGAAAGCATTGATTTATTCGACAGAATTGGGACACTGATCGGCTATATGATTAGGATCATTGCATTTATAACACATTGGTTGGGAAGCTTGGTTCATTTGATTCAATGAGAAAACATTATCGAATTTTTTAATCGTTGCGTCAACCTTAGCTTCCAAAGCAAAAGAAGATCATATCGAGTGTGCGGTCGATCATGAGTAAATTGATTTTTCGTTTGAACGTTCCCATGGGACGTTTTTTCAGCGAGGTTTTCAAAAAATTGCCAAGCATCGTCGTGATGTTGTGCAAGAAAGTTGCCTTGGCACATTGATTCGAGCATAGTTCGTGAGTTATTTTCGAGTCCATCGTATAAGATTTAGCAAATCGTCCATTTTTCAAAGTTATGGTGTGGATATTTTATCAAATGCTCTTTGAATCTTTCGAAATATTTTTCGAATGGTTCTCCTTTGAATTGATGAAAACTTACAATTTCGTTTCGGATTCTACTCGTTTTTTCCAAGAGGTAAAACTTTTTTAAGAAAGCTTTTACGAATTCTTCCCAAGTTTTAATCCAGTTTGATGGTAAGCTGTACAACCATTTTCCAACGTAATCCAAATAGTGAATGAGATTAATCAAAGTTTGATTCCGTCATCGGAAAGTTGTAGGAGTTTAATGGTTGCACAAACTTTTTCGAATTTAGTCATGAAAATGTAGGGGTCATCGTGTTCAAAATTGCCAAATTTCGGAAGTGTGGCAATATGGTTCGAATGAATTTCGAAATGGTTACCTGGAGGGGCGGGTAACGTGATGCAAGATGGAATAGAAACTCTGTTGCGAAAGATTCTATCCGCAAGAGTTTGAGAGGCGTTCTCGTTCGCCATTTCAGGAGGATCGTCTTTTCGAGTTAAACGATTAGTTGTTAAGTCGTCAGTCCAACGGTTTGTTGTTGTCTCACAAGTCCAAGCACTCATGCACAAGTGAAAGTCGAGAAAGAGAAGTTAGAATCGAGTTTAGTGAATGAACGAAGATTTGAAAAACAAAGCGAAAAATTTGTTTGTTTGTTTTTTTACAAGGAAGAAAACTATTTACCAAGTGAGATTTATTTTCAAAAGAGAAGTTTGTTTTTTCAAAAAAAAATTATATTTTTTTTTTATATTTTTTTTGAATTTCAAATATTTACCAAAAGGATTTTTTTTTTGTTTTTAGAAAACGAAAATTTGATTTTTGTTTTTGAATTTTCAATTTTTTTTTTTTGAAAAGATTTTATATTTTTTTTTGGTTTTTTTTGATTGAAAATTATCAAAGGAAAAAAAAAGATTCTTTTTGACTAAAAAACTAAGTTAAGTGAAATTTCCAATTTTTTGGATTTTGGGTTTTTTTTCTTTTTTTAAATATGCACGAACTAATGTAACTAAATAAATGCAAAAGACTTAATTATAATTTTTTGTCCTTAGTAGCTCCTAATCCAAAATTGTATAATCGCACTTTGTCTTAAATCAACAAAAATATTTCTCATCCAGGTAACGAACGGGGGTTATCGGTGCACCATGAATCACTGTAGCAATGCAGCTGAAGGTTTAAGTACCTTCAGAGGAACAACCACTATAATATTTACGAATTACCGTAATATTTATAAATGGTTATTACTCTGCCATAGCCTAAACACCAAGAAATAAAATTGTTCAAAGAAAATAATTGTGAAGACACAATTAAGCCCTAGATGAGCTCGCAACACCCTTAAGTTGAATGTCTAACATTTATTATTAGTCAAATTCTACGATGAAATGTGTTTGTGGGCTAAGCAAAGGGTGATGAAATCACTCATCTTATATGAACTGGGGTATTACCTTAAAAAATAAAATAAGATGAGATGAATGAAAAACAAAAATTAAACTGAATTTACAATGCAACTAAAATGAAGTTTTTTTTTTTTTTTTTGGATTTTGAAATTATTTTATATATAAATGCAAATGCAAGCAACCAGCAATGCAATTCAAACGAAAACAAGGGAAAATCGCACGATACCAGAACATGTAGAATGGTTAGAATTTTTTTAGCGGTGTTTTTTTTTTATGCAAGCAAAGCAGTTATTTTTAAGTAGGCAAAGCGAAGCAATCAACTCTTCAAATCCGCTTAACCAACTTGAAATAAAAAAAAGGATATATACAAGTTTTTTTTTTCTTTTTAAATAAAGAGAAGGAAGACTAAAAGAAATGGAAAATCAAAACAATTAAAATTAAATGAAACAAATGAAGGAATTTTTTTTAAATGAACAAAATTATTCGAAAACTCAAAACAGTTCAAAAGCAAAGCATTTTTTTTACTATTTAAAAACTCAAAACAATTTTTTCCTTGAAGGGAATTAAACAAGTCAAAGCAAAACACAAAAAAATAAAGACGTTTAAACTTTTTTTTCCTTATGGTTTGAAAGAAGCTAAAAACTCAAACAAGTTAAATAAATAATAAAGAAAAAGGAAAATAGAAAGAAGAGCACGAGCACATCCAACTACCCCCAAAGCCCACTTTCCCTTTTACTTGTGTGATAAACTCGTACCCCTTCCCCGAAAAGAAAAAATAAATCAAATCAATTTCACAAATTTGTACTCGATAAAAATAATTAGAAAGGGAAATCAATCGGCGAGTTAAAGTCAATGATTGTCGTGGGTGTAGAATTTGAGGTGATGGGCTATTGAGATGATGATGTGGATGCCGGAATTCGAGCAGGCGAAGTTCTTGATAGTTGTAGGAGCTAGTGGTTAGATTGATTTGGATGCAGGTTTGTGGAGTGTCTGCGGTGAAATTGGAGGTTCGGTGGTCGTTAAAGGCGATGTTGTGGATTTTTATGTGTTGACTGATGGAAATGATTTGGTAGAGGTGATTGGCGAAGGTTGCGGTGGAAACTGGTGGTCGATATTGTGGTTTGAAAGTCACGATGGTGATTTGTGTGAAGTGCGGGTTGGATTGGAGGCGTTTATATTGGTTGAAGTCAATTTTCTTGTGATGGTGACGTCGCGATGCAGCGAGGTGCACTATTTGGTTTCGGGTAGTGGATGAGTTGTTGTCAAGGAGGAGAAGTAAGGAAGGGGGTTGCGGTTATTGTTGATGGAGTTCGGTTGTTCTAGGTGATTGGCTGTGGGTTTGCAGCATCAGAAATGCAGGCCGTGGTCGGAGATGATCGGTGAGTTTGGCAGTTCAAGTATGAACAAGCAATGCAAGGAAGTCAGAGATGGTGTACGGCAGCTTTGGTTGAGGAAGTAATGTGCAGTGGTAAGTGGTATTGCTGCAGTGATCAAGGTGAGGGCTGTATGTACTAGTGGTACGACAGGTTTGGGTTTGCTGCAAGTAACAAAATGTAGCCAAAATGTAGGAGTAGTAGTATATGGCAGAGGAGATTTGTTGTAGTGAATTGATGGGGTAGCAGTGATGTAGTGGAGAGGTATGAGCAGCAGTAAATGAGTTTTTGGGAAAATGGTTGTAGGATGTATCAGTTTTAGGCAAGGCAGTGGTATCAATGAATGGTAAGGAAAATGTGATGTGAAACAGCTTTGAGAATGGGTTGGTATGTAAGGTTGATGACTATTAGTTGTTTGGTGAATGCAGTGTGTTGAGCAGCTTGCAGTGGTTTGAAGAAGTGCAGCTGACAGGGGATGTGAATGGTTTTGATCAGAGAAGTGTTTGGTTTTGAACTGACAGTTTGTGAGATTGTGGATGGTCTATGGTTAGTATGATGATGTTTGCAATGAAGTAGGAAATAGGAAGAGAGATGGTAGAGTGAAGTAGGATGTTAGATGATGGAGTGTTGTGCTGGTTGTGGTCAAACAATGGTGTATGAAGAAGTGTTATTGCAGAGAAGTATTGTAGGGATTGTGATGTTAGAAGCAGAGGCAGGATTGTGTTATGCACAGTGTGAGTTTGGTCTGTGCACAGTTTGGAGGAGAATGGTTATCTGAAGTGAAGAAGAGCAGTAGTGTTTTGTGATCAAGCAGAGGAGTAGGCAGTGTGTTTTGATGGAAGCTGCTTGGTAGCAGTGCAGTTGAATTTATGGGTGATGGGTGATGATGTTACTGTGCAAGTGTATGGCGGTGAAGAATGTGGTTGCTGCGGCATAGAAGATTGGTTTAGACAGATACACTGATATGCACAGGGGATTGGTGACTGTGGTATGGAGTTGGGGTAAAATGGGACAGAAGTGACTGGTGAAATGTTTTTTGTATGTGGTGGCTCTGGTGGGGGTGTTTGTAGAAGGTCAGGGGATGTTTATGGCAGTTGGTAGCTATGTGAAGAGAGAAGTATGTTACAGGTGGAGTGAGGTATGATGTTGATAGCAGTGAATGGCTACTGCTTTGTGAATGGTCGATGAAGGAAGTCGTAGGCTATGGTGGAGCTGATTTTGTTGGTTGACTGTGTAATGTTGTGAAGTAACAGAAGTGAATTGTCCCAGCAGATGGACAAAGCAACTGAAAGAAGTGAAAATGCAAAACAGAGAAGATTGGTTGCGCAGGGCAGTGTACAGTGAATAGTGCATAAATATACAGTATTTTTTTAAATTGCAAATGCAATGTAAGTTGTAAAATAAAATGTAATTTGTACAATGGAAAATGAAATAAAATGTTTATGTTTTTTTTTAATTGTGTATCTCCTTTTTTTAAAAATAGAAATGCAAACAAAAAACAACTTGAAAACAACAAACATACAAACAAATACAAGCACAAATCAAACAACGAACACACAAAACATTTTTTTTTTCAAATGCAACTTAACACACAAATGAAAACACACAATCAAACGAAAATAATTCGAAGGATAAAAAATCAAAATCAAAGCAAATTCCCTAGCAACGGTGGCAAAAAAAACCTTTTTAACGGCAAATTTCTATTGATTAGAAAAATGCCGATAAATTTTGAAATAAAATAACCGCAAGCGTACAACGTAGAATTTTAGTACGTGACGAGTACAGGTCGATCCGCAGAGAATTTTTAAGATTTTAAAATTTTCAATTCAATCAAATTACACCAAAGAAAGAGGAAATTGTTAACTACAAAAAAGAAGCTAAAGTTAGAAATGAAATGTGATTTAAAAACTATTAGATTAGAGAACAATTTAGAGGCAAATCCACTCTCATATTTTTGTAAATCAACATACAAATAATTTATGATCTCTAGCTTTGATATTAAGCGAAATAATTGTTGTATGTATCATAAGTATGGTTTGTTTATGTTATTAATTAACATAACTCAAACTATCAAACTATAATACAACAAATAAGTCACTTATCAATTCTCATGAAAATGAAATCAAGCAAAAGCTATTTTAAGTATGATATATTTACTATTGTAACTAGTAATATAGATCATCAAATTTTATTTTTTACTTTCATTTCAAAATCAAAAATTAATTAGCAAATAATGATGTAAATTGTGTTTATGTTGAATAAGAATAGCTCATTTGCTTAAGCAATATAACGTATCAAACCTATTTGTATAAACTTACATCAAAATTCACTTTCATGAAGCACAAGCTAAAGAGATCATAAATCATAGAAATGTTTAAATTACCTAATATTTGAGAGCTTCATTACCCCTAAATTGAAAGAGTTTAGCAACTCATTTGTATTATCAAATCAACACATGTAAGTTTCAATATTGGAAAGCAAAGAGAAGTAGAAATTAAACAAAGGAAGAAAGAGAGATTTACAACTAACTATTTGGATAAACATTAAAACTACACTACTTGCACGAATGTAAATCTAAGCTATGAACATTAAAAGAAAGAGAGCAAAAAATAAACATTAACATAAAAGCAAAGAAAACATGTAGAAAAGAAAAGAGGAAGAGGCTTGGAAGCCATTTTTATTTCATGAAACATTGACATTACAACTTGCTTTTTTAATTTCCTAACTAATATGAAAAAGCAGTAGATATTTGCATGTACATTAGATGGTCATTTATATATGCATAAAATCCTAATTCAATTTTTAGGGTGCCCTAAAATGCCATTTAGGAAGTGTGGCTACCAAGTAACCATTAGCCACTATTTAATCCATCATTTAATGTGCATGAAGGTTTAGCCTCCACTTAGTTGTCCATTAGCTTCTAATTGTACATTTAGGTAAGTGGGTGGAGTCCTTCATGATCTTGAACTTGAATTATTTTCTCTTCATTCCTTTGTATTTCCTTATGCGTGCATATATCATCATGAATCCCTCTTCCATATGCATCAAAATATCCTATAAAAATCATAAAAATTGTCCAAGTAAAAATTCTCAAATTGACACATGCACAAAAATGACAATTTTGCCCCTGAATGAAAATGAAAATATGATGATTTGAAAATAATTGAATTTCGGTTTTAAAAATGTTAAAATGCCCAAATACGATGTTTATGTAAATAAAAAGAGATAAAATATGGATGTAAATATATGCACATTTACGTGCACATCACTACCAAACATCGAGATATAAAAGAATGTGATGCACTAGTATCAAACAAAACGCTAATAGACATACCATGGATCTGAAGCGTACCTCCCAATACTGATTTCCCATTCTCCTGGGTCGTTGGCTTCGAAGTAGTAGGCTCCGATGCAAATACTTGCCTCTATCTCCTTTAGTTGGCTCTTTTGCACTGGTTCTTGTAGTGCAGAGCTTGATCACAGTTGAAACATCTAAATCCTTTCTTCTAAGTTGCCTTCTTTCTTTTGCCTGACTGGGACCATGAGCATAATGGCATTTCTGACCACATTTGTAACAGACCACTTCAGACTTCCACTTCTTTGCTGCTCCACCTTTTTGAGCACCCTTCTTATGAAAGAACTTCCTCTTCAGACCTTGTCCAACCTGAACCTCCTTCTCCTTCTTCTTCAAACAGGCAAACATCTCTTTGTGTCTTAACGCCATCTCCACTACCACATCACAGGGATATCTGATATGCGGTAAGGTAGCCCTAGCCAACTCAGACTTTAATCCCGATGAACTTCTCATTCCTCTTCATTACTGTATCAACAGTGGCATATCCATATCGAGCCAACTCTTTAAACCTACTAGCATACTCCAAAATAGACATTTCTCCTTGTTCTAACTCAACAAACTTTCTAATCAAATAGATTGCGCCATTACCGACATGAACCTCTCCTTGAACTTTCTCCTAAACTCTGCCATGTCATTGTCTCCTCATTCATATCTGCAGTTACACTATTCCACCAAAATAAAGCCGCTCCTTAAAACTGTCTATAAGGAAGCCTCCTATTCTGCTCATCATTGAGCCCTAAGTCAGCAAATATCCTTTTACAGCGTAGAAACCAATTCTCTATTTCTATAGCATCGCCAGTTCCGATATACGGCTTCCCTCCAAGCCTAGCATAGTCTCTACTCAAGTTAGCATAATGGTTGACAACCATAGCTTCATGAACTCCTCCCGCAGCATTTCCTCCAACAACCCTAGCGGCAATCCCAGCTTGCATCATGTTTACGAAAAACTGATACATAGATCCTATACCTACTTGTGGGACTCCAGCACCAACATTCTCAGCTTGAGCATGACTTTGAGTCCTTCTTGTATTGGGTCGGGCATTTCCATTGGTGATGGTGTTATTCCCTCCTAGGTTAACTCCGCCTCTTCTAGCGTCCATATTTGTATTCAAGCCTCGTGAGGTATATAAGAATAGCCTAATAGAGATATGAAAATGGAGATACAACTTATACTTGTATATGGGAAATACAAGTACGTTACTATACAGTTATCCCATACCCTGATCTTACACTAATTCCTAAGGATTATGTCTCCAAAAATCAAATTTAGTTAAAGTATATCATAAAACTATGCTCTGATACCAAATTGTAACCTCCCCTATCTTGAGGCCCAAAGCTAAACGCTACAGACGATGTAGTCATCAAGTATTAACTTCCGATGACTAAATACAGCTATGTTAATGGTATCCATACTATCAAAAGCATTTGAATATGAACAAAATCACAGGTTCTAAAAAAACCAACTTTTCAATTTCATTTCCAAAACACATGTTTCACATTAAAATTACATAATCCCATAATCATTTCTCGGGTTCAGATAAAATATATTTATTACATAAATATGCCAAGAGCGACATATGATGATGCCCCCTTGGTTGATCAAAGTACTATATAGACATAACTATCTTAGATACAACATAGTGGAATAAAAAAAACAAACAACAACTCCTAAATAGCTATATGTCAGTCACCTTCTCGTCTTCGAAAGTTTTATTCGTCAACCTACTAAAACTTGTAAAACCTCAATCCTCAGCCTACACAAATCAATTTTGAGCACCCAAGAGTTTAAGAGGAAAAACATAAACTTCGAGTCAAACATAAAGCCTACTGTGAATAATATTGCACATCTCCGATATACGATATTAACTGAGACCACACCACTTAGCGAAACGGGTTTCCCCTCCCTAGTATCCTTTTAAAATATATCTTTTGCAAATCATAATCCTGCAACCAAAACTGGTTAAAAAATGTAAAACATATCATGTAAACATACATATCAGGTAATAAATGGGCCATCGATCCGAAAATTATAGTTTTGTTCGGCTAACTACTAACCATTGCTGACTCGGGCCTACTAGAAAATATAAGAAAACAATCTAATGTCTGCTAGACACCTCTTCTGGACGGTCTATACTTAACTATATGTTAAATACTTCTTTTCTAGACGATTGGTCCCTAATTAACCTCTTCCAGGGTCATCTGATCCTAATGGGTTTTCGGCTCACCAATGAACAATCTGTATACAAATATATATTCCTTTTCTTCTGTAATCATAATTTTAGTCTTACCTATGACAAAGTCCTACATACTGGAATTTTGGACTAAATTATCTAGGGGTTATGGCTAATTTATAGGGCGTGACCCTATACCAGTCCCATCCGGTATTCAAATATTTGAGTCATTTTACCTAGGGATACCTTCCCAAAATTTTCCTTGAAATTTTTTTCATATTAAATTGAATTGGAACCTTTTAAAGGAAACTTAAACAGGGAAAGCATATAGTCTCTATGCTTTACTCAAAATTCCCTTGCCTTGTCACACACACACACACACTTAAGCCTTTGTTGATGAAAGCATTCAACTTTTGAAAGTAATCTTTTTGAATCCATTGAAAGCACCTCTTTTGAAAACAAGTAAAACCCTTCTTTTAACCTAGGTCGAAAGGCCAACACCTTCCTTTCGAAACCATTCTTAGAAACATTTTGAAACCACTAAAAACTCTTCCTTTCAAAAGCTTTAAAACCTTAGACATCTTTCTTTTAAAACATTTTAAAACTTCCTTTCGAAACCTTTGGAAAATCTTTCCTTTCAACCTTTTGAAACCATTGGGAACCACCCCGTAGAACCTTTCTTTAAACCTTTCGAAAGCATTGGGGAAGCAACCCTTCGAAACCATCATTTAAAACATTTCAAAAGCATAAACCCATTGTAAACAACAAACCTTTCGAAAGCATTGGGTTCAATTTAAAACATGTGGAAACCTTTTGAAACCATTCAAAATTTACCCCTTCGAAACCTTTGAAAACCACTTCGGTCAATACCATTTGGATTATGCTTTCAAAAGCAAAAGGATCTGAAACCTATTAGAGTCGAAAGAATTCCTTTTTAAAGCTATTCTTAAGTAAAGAAGTGATGGTGTTGAAACCACCCTTTCGAAAGCTTTAGAGAAGTGGCAAGTTTAAAAACAAAGTATACCTTTCGAAAGCTTTCACCTCGAAAGGTGAGAAAAGCGGCAGCTAAAGGGCTTTGATCTAGTCGAAAGTCTATATTTAAAAACAAAGTTGCAACCTCCTTAAAACCATTTCTTTAAACAATTTGACCCAGTTGAAAGCCAACCAATTCGAAAGCAACATTAGAAAAAAAGCAGGCGCATTTTCAATTTAAAACAAAGGCATGCTTCAACCCTATCGAAACCATATGTTTCGACCCTATACCTTATGCCTTCATCCAACTCACTACGTACCATATATACCATGCGCATTAGTTTTGAAAGCAATGATGATGAAAAGTCTTGGTCAGAACCCCTGGTACTGAAAGTGGCGAAACAGGCTAAAAACAAGTAAACTTTGTCTTTAACTTAAAAGAGAAATACTTTTTGACCAGCCTACCATGTTAGTTAAAATCTTATTGGTTGCTAAATTTTCTTTTCTACAAATGCTCTTATAATATTAGTAATAACAATAATTTTATTTTATAGAATGCCCCTTCTCCTTTTGTAAATATATAAAACGATTAAGTCTCATACCTCAAATAATTTTACATATTCATTAAACACTTAAGAAAATTATACAATAATTCCAGAAAATCATTTTCAATATATTCATTAAACGCTTAAGAAAATTCTAAAAAAAATTCAGAAAATCATTCTCAGTATGTTTTCTAACATACATAAATTTTAGACCCAAATAAATAATTATTTAACCGTAAATAATTTGTAACCGAAAAAATCATTTTCTAGCCTAGAAAATTTATATAAAATCCACAATAATTCAGAAAATTATGAAAATTGAAATCCTTCTCTAAAATATCATCCCTGATTTAAATCTAAAATCACAAGGCATTTGGATGTCATTTAATAGGGTTTTCTTATCAAAACATATCATAAAATCTATATGAGCAAGCATAAATCATCAACAAACATATATACACATTTAATCATTCAAAAACATGGCATAAACTTGCAAAACACTTTGATTTAACTTAAAAACGAAAACCATAAGAAAATGAGATGTAGTAATTATTCACCTTAGCTTGAGATTAAGGATTTGAGAATTGAATAGCTTTTGATTTGATTAGTTCTCTAAAATGGTGGCCGACCTTTATGTTTTTAATTTGCAAATGAGAGTGAATAAGGGAATATATAGCTAGGGGCTTAAGGTTTAGGGTATAAGGATTTTTCTTGTTCCCATTTTGCCACTGCTTACTTCCTAACCCTTTATCTATTCTATTTCATGTTATCTCATTAATTTTACTCATTAACATGGCACGACTACCCCTATTAATCACAAATATCAATCCATTAATCAACTTACATTATTTTATTTTATTTTATTTAGCTAATTAAATATCCTAAATAATGTTACTAAAATATGGAGTGTTATGCTGATTCTACTAGGTCATTCCTCTTAGCTGATCTCGTTAGGCTGTTCCTGCTAGATGATCCTGCTAGGCAGATCTTGTTTGGAAGATCATGTTAGCGTTTAACTTGTCTGCCATTGCTGCTGTAAGCTTGAATCTCTTGAATTGTCCTCTATTGTTGTTAGACGCTTTGGTGTTTATCGGGGTGAAGAGGAGGTGTGACTAATTAGGATGTTTTCTTGTATATCTTGCCCAAAGGGAATATTCTGGAGAATCTGGAACATGCTTGATAATTTCCAAATACATGCAGATTTCCTTTAATATATACACTATTTGGTTCAACGAGAGCTAGCCTCGGGTAGATCGGTTTGGTGCATGTGCACATGGATGCTTTGATGGTTAGGTTCACACCTTCTCTCTCTTCATTCAGTTAGCACCCTTACCACTGGCTCGATTGGGGTCTGTACCTTAGTTCAGTAAGCTCCTATCCACTTAGTTCAGTAGGTTCCTCTATGCATGGTTTGGTGGGCCCCTATCCGGTACCTTGGGTAATGGATAGGAAATCCTATTCAATACCTTAGGGACAGATAGGATTTGTTGTTTGGTACCCCAAGGCACCGAACAGGAATTCCTATTTGGTACTTGAGCTACCAAACATAGGGGCTCCTTCCCTCTTATTTTCCCTTGCTAGGCTCCTTCCCTCTTCTCTTTCCTTGCCTTCTTTCTTTTCCTTCCTTCCATTGGAAATGGTTAAGCACCCAATAGTTAGATTTCCTACCAGATGATTCTTCTTATTCCATGAAAATAATATGCTTACTAGGACTCGAATTTGGGTCAGTTAGTTGAAGAGCATAAATCTTTACTATTGTACTACATATTTTTTTGTGCCATAACTCCTTCATTTCATTTCAGAATTAAATGAAACCTAGACCGGTAGCTTCATATCATTGAGTAGAGTATTCCAATGCCTATAAATTTTCCATTTGCCCAAATTAAGCGGTAGCACTTCAAAGTGGGGACGAGCTGGTTAGGTAGTGGATAAATTTTATGATGATCATATCTTCCAATTCATACCTTGGATTGAGATGCGGTTTTGACCTATATGCATGTCTTGACCTTGGGAGCATTTTTCAAGAGCTTTGACTATGTTTTTGACTATGCCAAATTTTCCCCTAGCGCTTTGCCCTGCCCTTGTGATTTCATGATGGCATTTTTATTATGCACCTTTCATCTATTTCTATGTTTCTTAACATTTTTTGTACTGACCATGCTGTGGGTGAAAATGCCCACAACGCTTGCCCCCTGTTAACGAGCAAAACTTGTCAACACCTCAAAGCTATGTGAATAGAAAATAGGATTACTTTTGCCACTGAACAAGATTATTGAAAGAGGATCGAAAAAATATTGCTCCCTTAAAAACCCCCCTTCTGATCAGGTTGACTGGTCAAACTACTTTCGGAGGATGACTAAAATAATGCTAGCAGATCATTGAACAAGTTAACCTCGTCAAAAAGAAGGTAAAGGAGGAAGCATCTTATTCAAAGTCTCTCTTTCGAATGAGTCAGAAATAGCTATTTATATTAAACATCCATCTCTTTCGACCATGTCGAAAGATCTACTCATACCCTTTCGACCATGTCAGAAGGTCAAATTTACCTTTGAAAAGAAGTAGCTGCTTTCGACACCATTAGATTTATTTCTTATGGAAGAACTCCTTCATAAGGGTTGAAAATGTGTTGTGTGTATGTTACTTTCGAAGGAATCCATCTTTACATGATTGCTTGTCATTCATGAACAAGATATCTTTCATGACACCCTTTCGACCAGACTGAAAGCGATTTCATCCTTTCAGAACGGATCTAATTCACGACTGTGCAAGCTCCATTTGTTGTATTCGATAGAAAATCATCTTGGATATTTGTAAGTTCCTTGAAATTATCAATGTAGGTACCATCATCATCTTTATTTTTCATTATATTTTGTTTATCACGATGATAATGTGTATCACATATATTCTATCTAAGTTGATCCCACAGCCTTGCAAAAGATAGAAGAAAGTTAAGAAGATAAGATAGCATCATATGCAATTGATCATTAGTCTAGCTAATGATCGTAATTATCTTTCTCATAATCAAAATCCTTAATGAATCTACGCATTTCTCCTTTTTTTTATTCATCCAAAAAAATTTACAAGTTTGTGAGCTTTTTCCTCGAATCAATCTAGGGTTACAAGGATTTCATTATTGCAAGGAAGTAGAAGTAAGTAAAAAAGAATGACCTTTGGATTCCAAAATCCTGTCCCCAAAATCGGACCCCTTGGGTCTTATTTATAGATGTAGGTCATACTCCCTTTTGTGCCCATGCTTTCTATAGAGTCAAAAGTTCCTTCCATCTTCCACATTGATCCTTTCGACACGGTCGAAAGGCCTTGCCTGCTTTCAATTTCGTCGATAGGTTTCCCATTTGAATTCTCTAACTCATCCTTACGCTCCCCATCTTTTACTCCAGACCTTTCGACCATGTCGAAAGGGTCCCTTGTTCACCTTTCGCTGTTGTTAAGGTTTAAGAGTTCCTTTTCTCCGCTTTTTCCTGGATTTCTTTCTACCTCATCAAAGGGGTCGCAGATGCGCTTTTTCTCTTTGTGTTGCTTTGTATGTTATAAGAAGTAAAGACATGAACTTCCAACTCTGTCAGTAGGTAGTTTATTACGTTTTCAAAGGTGTTGAAGAGTTGATAGTTTCGAACCGGTTGATAGTTTTGAATGCCTTCTTGCGAATTGATGTGCAAACTTCTCTTGATGTTGTAGGCTATGTCCGGTTCGAAAGGCTTGATTATGCTTTCGAACGGGTTGTTTCAATTAAGGTAGCTTCCCAAGTAGTCTAAATGAAGGAGAAACCTTTTGTTTCAAAAGGTTTGGCACACATACGAAGAGTTGTTATTCATTGCCTTTGAAAGGGGTTCCGAACCCGTTCTTGCTTTTTCTATATACTCAAATCCATCTACATCGAATGGTTTGAATGAGGCAGAAGGGAAGAACTAATTTCTTTTCATCATTTCGAAAGCTTTTTCACTTTTTTATCTTCTATGATGACGCATAATGCATGCGACTCTTTTGAAAGCCTTCTTAATGCCTTCGAAAGATCATTACATAAACCTTTGTCCCCAAGCGATTTTTATTGTTAACATTTTGCCCCCTATGTAAAAGAAGCTTTTGTTTTTAAGACAAAAATTTCACAACTTCTTTGCTCTTAATAACTTTTTTTTCCTACAAAATTCAAAGCGAGTGACATTTCCCATTGCTAACTCATTATCTTATATATACGCTTCATGATAAGTCAGTATAGTAGCACTTCTAAATTTGTATGGTTTTTTAATCATAATCCTAATTTAATAAAGGATATAAGGACCATAGTTAATTGAAGTTTAAGAATTTTCTGTCGGAGACAGCCAACATCTGGAAATAGGAGGTCATATGCTATTATCTGGAAATAAGTCTCTGTAATCCATAAATCTTTATTTGGAGGGATAAGTAATATGTATTTAAAGGCTACTCTTGGAGATAAGGATGATCTTGGAGTATAGATTTAGATGTTGGGGAATATTGTTTTGAGTTGCAAACTAATAACCCTGATGTGGGTATTAAGAAGACCAGCTTGAAGTTTCTGGTTGAACACTTAGATGTTTATTATAGTTTCAATACTACTGCTTTAAAAACCAGATTCAAGATTCGATGGAATAACCCAAAATGGACGATGAAAGGACCGAAATTCAAATTCAAGCACTAGAAAGTTAAAAAGTTTAAACCTAGATTAAGGCATCAACAATCGAAGTTTAGAAGTTAATAGTAACATGTCTAGGACCCAGATTCGGGTTTTAATAAGAGAGAATCCGAAACAGTTTTCATAATAATACTCTTGTACCCAGATTTGGGTATTAGTGGTGTATAATCTGAAATCCATAATAATTATCTTCATGATAAAAAAATCCCGAGCCTAGATTAGGGCATATGTTGGATAATCAAAAATCCATAATAATGATTTCATAATAAAATTCTCAAGCCCGGATTAAAGAACTAATAAATGAATTCTGGTAACTATTTCAAAACCCAGATTCGGGTATGATGAGTTGAAAAATCCATAACCCAGATTCGGGTATTAATGTTTGAAGTTTCATGTTTCAATAATGAATGACCCGAAACCCATATTCGGGCATTAACAGATGAAGTTTAGAAATAAGAAACCCCAAACCCAGATTCAGGTATTAATATGCGGAGTTCCATTCTACTCCTTAAATTCCGTCTTCTTCAAGATGTGTAAACCTCTTAGGCCTTGTATGATGTTGTGGTTTGATTGGCCACTTCTTGAGCTTGGACATCTTAGTCCATAATTTGATATGCTGCTTTTTGAACTTGGACATCTTAGTCTAATATTTGACGTGCCACTTCTCGGCCTTGAACATCTTAGTCCAATGCTGATATGCCTCTTCTTGGGCTTGGACATCTTAGTCCAATTGTAACGACCCGGAAATTTCGATTCCGAAAATTCCAGATAGTTAGTGAAAAGAAGAAAGAGAAAGAAGAAGAAACAGAAAACTCAAACTCAGAATCTCACATTCACAGCGGATAAAACATAATATCACACAAATAATAGTTTTACAAAGAAGAACTGTATCTTTACACTTATATTTTTATACATCAGAGTTACAACCATTACACAACACTGGACAGTTTTAAACAACATGTCCTAATTATACAATAATATATCTTCAGCGGTAAACACTCCATACGTTCCAGCCATCCAGCTCGCCTTCTGAGCTCCAGAACGTCCTTACCTGAAAATCTGTAATACTCGGTCTGACCTAAGCATTAGACCAAAGTAACACCCAGGTCAGGCTGGAAACCAGCGTGAGTAAACCCATCTAACATGAAATATAAAAGTATACAACTCATTTAAGCCCGGGTAACTTGTATCAACTTTCACTTCACAAGTTGTTATAGACATCACTTATTTCACACATCAATTTCTAAGTTCCAGAACTTAGATTATATGGTCCAATTTCACTTAAATCACTCCATTACTACCTATTGATTCCATGTATCAAGTTTATATAGAATCGAAGTGGTTTCGGTATTAACTAATTCCCGACTCCGGTCTCTTCGAATCCAGTTCATCAAAACACATGTTATTCAAGTGAAATGCAATTTAACTTTAAATAAAAGATGTCACCCTTTTCACTCAGCAATTCATCATTGATAGGTAGCCATATTATCATTGCCCACCCAATTACACCATAACACGAACCATTTTACATCAGGGGTATCAATCAATTCAGAGCATTTAAACAATCACTTAATCATACATATGCAAGATAAACCAATCACACCATCTCGAATAAATCTAATTAACCATAATTGAATTAAATCATTTACCTTTAAGTCCTGCTTATTAATTAATTTCAACCCAATTGATTATCCATCCCATAATCATTCATCTTAATTAATCCTCCGTGATTAATTATTCTTTAATTAGATTAAGATTATCATCATTATCTAATTACTTTCATTCAGTAATTATACTTAACCAACTCCATGAATGTTTATCCTAAATTAATCAATTAAACTTAATTAATTACATCCATTAATCAACCCCAATTACTCATAAACAGTAATTACCCCTCTGTAATTACTTATCCAAGTAATTACCCTTTAATACTTCCCATTAAGAAATTCCTTTTAATTTATCACATCCTATAATTATGAATTACTTCACTAAATTACATCAAGTATTTATATTTAATTAATCTGCAATAGATTACATTTATAATTAACAAAATTATTTCAATTGGTTAATCCATCCCTTAAATACCCTTAAACCCAATTAATTTATAAGACTTAATTACCCCTTTATTAACTGCTAATTATTAATTAATAAAATTTAATTACTTATTTAATTATCACAAATTATTTTAATTAATCATCAATTAACTAATCATTTATTTCTTAATTAATCACTTAAGTTAACTACCATTTATTATTATTTAACTTTAAGTAATTAATTAAGATTTCTTAAGTTTAAAAATTGATTTAAACACAAGATCAATTTCTAATTACAAATTTAATTAAAGTTATTAATTTAATTACAAGTATAAATTAATTTACATTTTTAATTACCTTATACTTTACATTAATCGTCTTCTTTTACTACCCTTCTTTAAATAAATTTTTAATCAAGTATTAACTTGACACTAACTAACATTACTTATTTAATTAATATTAATTTTGTTAATCGATATACTTAAAGGTATTAAGGCAATATAAACAGACCCGAGGAAAGCATCTCCTTCTCTGGAGTAAACCTCGAGTTCTTCCCTTTACTTTTCCTGCGTCTCACTCTTCTCCTCTTCTTCTACTCCTACCTGGTATGTTCTTTCTTCTTTTTTTTATTTAGTTTAAGTTTAGCTAAAATGCAACTGCAGTATGATAAGAACACGCACGCGCCAGGGTCGAGCTCGAAGCGAATTCTCCATTTTCTCGAGCAATACTCGCGCGCGACCCAACGTGAAACACTGTCACTGATCACCACCGTGCACGTGCACGGTGGTTCGCCGCACCTCCGATGGCTCATGCTACCTCCAGCAAACCACGATTCAACCTCTAACTCATAATCGAAACCCAGAATTTCGAATAAAGGTCGGAATCGAAAAATCACCTGAAGCTTGAACTAACCATACGAACGCACAGGGTAAAATGGCTTCGACCTATCAACGTTGACCATCTGAGATGATGAAACTCCGGCCATAACTCAGCCATACACTCCTCTACCTTCACCAAAATTTACGTGATACTCGATCAATTCATGGAGCGGAAACACGAATTTGACAGTGCACAGCAAACCGCGATTTCAAACCCTATATTTGCTTCATCCAAAAATTTCTTGCATTGGAAAAATTATTTAGCATTTTTCCTATATTAATACATCTTTAATCTTGCATCATGAGAAATTTCAACAATGAAAATTAATCGAATCAACAGATATTGACAAAAATGTAACTTTTATTCATATTCAAACTGCACCTTCAATATTGATCTAAAAATCATCGTTTCTATTTGAAAAATCCTAACTTTGTATGCTAAATCAAGATATGGGTTCAAATTTTCAAATTAAAACATTCGAATTTTTAGCCTTTTGATTTCATTTTACTGTAACTTGATTAAACAGTATATATATCATACTCTTAAACTTCAAACAAGTTTCCAGACCTTTGATTTAAGATAAACAACTTAAATTAGCTTCAATTCCTAAGTTCAAATTGGTTTAAATGAAGAATATTAGTTTTCTTTCACTTCTTTGCACATAGCTTTATGAATACTGGAGATCATCACATATTTAAATTTCCAGGAAGCATTCCAGAACCAAATACTACAATATATAGCAACACAAGATATACAGGAACTAATTATCAACTTAAACTTTAAAAATTTAATATGTTTACTCACATGCATTTTGCTTCTCTGTTTTAAAACTGATCTGAAACTTAAATTTTCCATCAGCTTCTAGACTTAAATTTTGTTTATACAAACAGGTTTCATTCATGCCAAAATCCCTGAAATAAATTATTCGAAGGGAAATTTGAAGTTTGATCAGTTTTTTTAAATTCCAGAAACCTGGAACAAAGAGGCATGTCTGTGCAACAGTCATGCACAACATAACTAAATCCATTCTTATATGTATATATAAACATATTTTACTTTTACTTAAAATAAATCATAGAAAACACACACATTCAAACATATTTAAGCAAGTCCGTGTGTTTGCTCTCATGATTGAAGAAACAGAGTAATATATGTGTATGCAGTCATGCATCTTGACACCTTCGTAATTTTAAACTTGTAAACATAATTTCATTCATGCAAACTACTATCTCATCATTCTTTCCAAACATTATTAGCATGCATCGGACCTAAACAGTTAGGCTTGATTTACTCACCTGAGAAATTTAAAACAGAGACAGACCCTTCTTATTTTGATTTAGCTTTGAACTGAGATGTTGAAGAATGCATGTTACTGAATCTTGCTTACAAAACAGAATGGTAATTGCTGAGAATATTTTAGCTGAAAACAGAGATGATGATGCTTGAGATCCAAAGTTTGTTACTGAAAATCTTTTATTGTTGAAAATATTAAGGCATGATTAAGTTGGAAGCTTGATTCAGGCTACAGGTTGTTTGAAATAAGATGTTAGCTTTTGACCTTGAGTTTGTAAATGTTGATGCTTATATTTATTTTATTTCTGGTTTTGCTGCCTTTTTAGATTTGAAAAAGAATTAAAATTGAGAGAAAGAAGAATATGAAACTGATTTCTATTATATTATTTTTTTAATTAAAATATGATGTTTAATTTTTATTAATCTTAAATTAAATCAATTGACACTTGTCTAATAATGTAACATTTGTCACAAGCATGAGTTAATTGATTACATTTGTTAAATTATATATAAACTTAATATACAAGTGTATCTACCTAGAGTTAATAATTTTTTTTAAATGATTTATAAAGCTTATATGTATTTATTTTTATTAAGTAAAAACATTATTTTAAAATAAATTTTTTTTTAAGTAAACAATGTAAAACCACTTATATAAAAGAAATAAAAATAATATATACTATATTTTTAAATCAAAATATAATTAAGATAAATATCTATTCTTTGAAATTCCATATCAAACCCAAATTTAAATTAAATTTCAAACCAGTATATTTAAACAAATATACTAATTCTTTTTTAAAATTTATGTATATATATATATAACACAATTAAAATATAAATATTTATTTGATCAAATTCATTTGTTCAATCTATAATTCAGTATTTCTAATAATTAACCTAGTTAATTATTAATTAATAGATACTCAAAAATTCAGCTTATCACATTCCTCCCCTCTTTGAATCTTTTCGTCCTCGAAAAGAAACGAAGCCAAAATTCATTAAAATACTTAATATTTATTAAATCACTTTTGATCATTTTTAAAACACTTTAAAACCTATATAGTATTACCAAAAATTAGTTTTTATAAAAATATTTTTATAACTCGATGTTTCAACAAGTCCATCCTCGTTCTCAAAGAAATTCGGTCATACGTTGATCAGGCGTAGGTCTGAAAATCTACAAGTACTTGGTAAACCTATTTTCAACACCCAGTGAAAATATCTTGGAAAATAATTTTATTGAAAATATAGAAAACAGTTTTTGAAAATAGAGAAAATATCTTTGGTGAGAATGCTCTGGAAATCATCACCCCCATCCATGGTCGTAGTTACATCCTAGGTTACGTTGCCATCGCAGCAAAAGTCCATGTAACTGCAGGCTCTCCGCGGCCTCTCGATTATGCCATGGAACCCACGACAGATCGCAGTTACATTCCAGGGTTACGTTGCCAACACAGCAATAGTCCATGTAACTGCAGGCTCTCTGTGGCCTTTGATTTTCGTTGTCGAAATGAAACGTCTCCACTCCTACATAGGTCGCAGTCTACCGATATAAAATCAAACGCAGACTGTTGGCTCTCAGCGGCACACACGACTTTAGCTATGTTACCATAGGTCGCAGTCTACCGGTATAAAATCAAACGTAGACTGTTGGCTCTCAGCGGCACACACGACTTTCGCTGTGGTATACTCTACTCATAATCCTTAGGAACTAGTTTTGTCCGGACTTCTCATAGGATCAACTTTAGAACCCCCCTTGAGGCTCAAGGCAACTTCACCCGGTGGTACTCCCGAGAAGTTCATTTCAAGGGAGCGCCTTTTTCCCCAGAGTCATCATCAAAACATTTTATACTATACACATATAGTACCTTCCAAATCATACACATAGTATGAATCTCATAAAAAGCCCCTTTACACAAAATCAATTAACCCAAAATCGATAATTCTCAAACTAGGCTTTCCAAATTCCAATATTGATTTTACCCAAAAAATCAAAACCCTTTCCAAATCCAAAGGTTCCCAAAACCTTTTCAAAAGTCCTCATAAGATCCTTTATATATATATATATATATATATATATATATATATATATATATACAGATATATATAATTTTTAAAACTTTGGATCATTTCAAATTTGTATAAAACTCCTTTTATACTTCAAACATTTTCAAAAATCCTTTTCTTCCAGCAATAGATTCAACAAGGGCAGATTTATATAAAAAAGATATATGACTTTGTTTATTCAAAATCAAATATTCAAATTTGATTACTCTTTCCAATATCATTCAAATCCGTACGTTGTACACATATCATCTGTACGTTATACCAATCTGATCGCTCACTTGACAACACAATTTCACTTCTGAACTAGTATCTTCCACCCGACTTCCTAGTGCGGACACAGATCTGGTTTCTTGATCAGAAACTGTCATTCTCCTTGCATGGCTATAACTATGATAGAGAACATCCAGAACCAATCAACAATCCATATCTAGGCTTGCCGTCGAAAATCGAGTGAAAAATCCCGACTCGGATCGATATAACCATCTCGAAATTTTGTGCTCGAATCTGGATCAAATTACTATACGAATCGAATAACATACGTACACCCTACGTATTTATCCTTATTGGTTATTAGCCAAATCAATCCTTCCTATTTACATTCACTTTGATTTTCATTCACTTATTCACAATTGCTTCAATCTATTTGGATTATCACCTCTATTCTTATCTCAATTGGGTATTCAATTATAAACAATTCGAACTCTGTCCAGTTTAAATTTAGAAAATAGCTTGAAAAGTTAAAAATAGATAAATAGTAGAAAAATAATTTATTAGTTTGTAAAATAACTGTAAAATAATTAAGTAATTGTAAAATAGTTAGAAAATAGTCAAATAGTTATAGAAATTTTAAATATTTGCAAAATAATTGTAAAATAGTAATTAGCTATAAAGTAGTTGAGAAATAGAAATTAATCTATAGAACAGTAGAAAATTGTTATCCAAAGTTAATTGTAAAATAAGTATAAGATAATTTGGATTTTAAAAAGAAAAGTTGTATAGTGAATAGTTTGAAAAAAATAGATTTGTACTAAAACAATTTATTTGAAAATAGTCCAGAGTCAAACTGTTCAATTCCCAACCTCCATTTCCAATCAATTCAATTTAAATTTCCAGTTCCATTTAAATTGACTTAATTCCAATTTAAATAACTTCAATTTCCATTGAAATTGATTTAACCCCAATTCAAGTTGAATTAACCTCAATTTCTTTCCAAATTTAATTCAAATTCCATTTGAATTTAAAACTATTCAACTTTTAATTACAATTTCTAAATATTCGAATCAAATTTCAATTTGAACCAACTTCAAATTCCAGTTCACTATGAACCATCTCGAATTACATAAATTCGACTTAATACTTCAAATGTTGATTTAATTCCTTTAAATCAATTTACCTTTAAAGTTTTTAAACAATTCAATTCACAGTTCAGACCAAACATATTATACCACAAATCAAATTAACCTTTATTTTTACATTAATAACCCAAACCTTTAAATAATTTAATTTTGAGTCAAATTCTCAAAATTCCATTTTAAATTATCTTTACTTAACTTTTCAAAGTTCAAATAAGAGTTCAATACAATTTTATCTTAAAAATTTAATTTATTACTCAATTTTATCTTCCAGTTTAAAACTAGTTCCTTAAACAATTTTAATTTACAAGTGTAGTTATTCAAATTTTCAGTTCAAAGTAATCCCTTACCCTTAATTTCAAATTAAAGTGTGATTTTCCTTTTATCCCAATATTACCAAACTTCATTTCTCATAAATAATCTTCTCACTTATTAAGTTCAAAAACTTATCACTTTGGCTATCATATCTCATTCCAGATTTAAAACTCAATATTTAGAGTTTATTTCAAACCATCTTTGGTATTATGTATATCCATACATATATATATTTAACCAACCAGGCTATACTTTAAAATTTAAACCACCCTTGATTTTTAATCCAAAATAAATTCCTTTAAATCTTTAAATCACTCTTGTTTGCATCAAGCTCTCTCATTCAAATAATATTATTTATTATTCCTTTTAATAATTTGAAAACAAATTTCAAATGTTTTTAAATCTTAAGATTCAAACTTCACAATTTAGATCAACTTAAATTTTAATTTATAAGTCATACTTTACATAAATGTTTATTTCTTTAGAATATTTTATTTAGCTTACTCATTTATACACATCTTATTATTAAACACACAACTATAATTTAGGATAATAACCAAGATTATCATCTCTGAAAACCAATTCATTATTATCTTATTCTGAAACTCTTTCCCTAATTCACGATTAAAATTTCAGTTTGAATTTATTTCAAACTTATCTTTATTTAATTTTAATTTGATTGTATTTCTGTTATCACTTAATTTAATTCCAATAATTTAACAACCAATTACCTTAATATTTACTAGAAAGAAATATTGCTATATATATAAAAATATATTCTTATAAAATCATTTAAAATCTTTATATAAGAAAATAACAAGTACGCTCTCATATATATATATATTCTCAACTCATCCTAGGGTACCACTTACCCTATCTTTAATGAGTAATCCCACCAGAGCCAAGGTTCTCGCTTAACCTTCTGCTCTGATACCAAATGTAACGGTTCATCCCAAAAATTCCAGATAGTTAGTGAAAAGAAGAAAGAGAAAGAAGAACAAACAGAAAACTCAAACTCAGAATCTCACATTCGCAGCGGATAAAATATAATATCACACAAATAATAGTTTTACAAAGAAGAACTGTATCTTTACACTTATATTTTAATACATCAGAGTTACAACCATTACACAACACTGGACAGTTTTAAACAACATGTCTTAATTATACTATAATATATCTTTAGCGGTAAACACTCCATACGTTCCAGCCATCTAGCTCGCCTCCTGAGCTCTAGAACGTCCTTACCCGAAAATCTGTAATACTCGGTATGACCCGAGCATTAAGCCAACGTAACACCCGAGTCAGGCTGGAAACCTGCGTGAGTAAACCCATCTAACATGGAATACAAAAGTATATAACTCATGTAAGCCCGGGTAACTTGTATCAACTTTCACTCCATAAGTTGTTATAGACATCACTTATTTCACACATCAATTTCTAAGTTCCAGAACTTAGATTTTATGGTCCAATTTCACTTAAATCATTCCATTACTACCTATTGATTCCACGTATCAAGTTTATATAGAATCGAAGTGGTTTCGGTATTAACTAATTCCCGACTCCGGTCTCTTTGAATTCAATTCATCAAAACACATGTTATTCAAGTGAAATGCAATTTAACTTTAAATAAAAGATGTCACCCTTTTCACTCAGCAATTCATCATTGATAGGTAGCCACATTATCATTGCCCACCCAATTAACCATAACACGAACCATTTCACATCGGGGGTATCAATCAATTCAGGGCATTTAAACAATCACTTAATCATACATAAGCAAGATAAACCAATCACACCATCTCGAATAAATCTAATTAACCATAATTGAATTAAGTCAATTACCTTTAAGTCCTGCTTATTAATTAATTTCAACCCAATTGATTATCCATCCCATAGTCATTCATCTTAATTAATCCTCCGTGATTAATTATTCTTTAATTACATTAAGATTATCATCATTATCTAATTACTTTCATTCAGTAATTATACTTAACCACCTCCATGAATGTTTATCCTAAATTAATCAATTAAACTTAATTAATTACACCCATTAATCAGCCCCAATTACTCATAAACAGTAATTACTCCTCTGTAATTACTTACCCAAGTAATTACCCTTTAATACTTCCCATTAAGAAATTCCTTTTAATTTATTACATCCTGTAATTGTGAATTACTTCACTAAATTACATCAAGTATTTATATTTAATTAATCTGCAAGAGATTACATTTAATTAATTAACAAAAGTATTTCAATTGGTTAATCCATCCCTTAAATACCCTTAAACCTAATTAATTTATAAGACTTAATTACCTCTTTATTAACTGCTAATTATTAATTAATAAAATTTAATTACTTATTTAATTATCATAAATTATTTTAAATAATCATTTATTATCAATTAATTAATCATTTGTTTCTTAATTAATCACTTAAGTTAACTACCATTTATTATTAA
Source organism: Allium cepa (assembly GCA_030765085.1). NCBI lineage: Eukaryota > Viridiplantae > Streptophyta > Magnoliopsida > Asparagales > Amaryllidaceae > Allium > Allium cepa. The sequence continues at coordinate 692,353,050 of CM060935.1, read as the reverse complement.
TTAACTTTAAGTAATTAATTAAGATTTCTTAAGTTTAAAATTTGATTTAAACACAAGATCAATTTCTAATTACAAATTTAATTAAAGTTATTAATTTAATTACAAGTATAAATTAATTTACATTTTTAATTACCTTATACTTTACATTGATCATCTTCTTTTACAACCCTTCTTTAAATAAATTTTTAATCAAGTATTAACTTGACACTAACTAACATTACTTATTTAATTAATATTAATTTTGTTAATCAATATACATAAAGGTATTAAGGCAATATCAACAGACCCGAGGAAAGCACCTCCTTCTCTCGAGTAAACCTCGAGTTCCCCCATTTACTTTTCCCGCGTCTCACTCTTCTCCTCTTCTTCTACTCCTACCTGGTATGTTCTTTCTTCTTTTATTTATTTATTTATTTAGTTTAAGTTTAGCTAAAATGCAACTGCAGTATGATAAGAACACACATGCGCCAGGGTCGAGCTCGAAGCGAATTCTCCATTTTCTCACACAATACTTGCGCGCGACCCAACGTGAAACACTGTCACCGATCGCCACCGTGCACGTGCACGGTGGTTCGCCACACCTCCGATGGCTCACGCTACCTCCAGCAAACCACGATTCAACCTCCTACTCATAATCGAAACCCAGAATTTCGAATAAAGGTCGAAATCAAAAAATCACCTGAAGCTTGAACTAACCATACGAACGCACCGGGTAAAATGGCTTCGACCTATCAACGTTCACCACCTGAGATAATGAAACTCTGGCCATAACTCAGTCATACACTCCTCTACCTTCACCCAAATTTACGTGATACTCGATCAATTCATGGAGCCGAAACATGAATTTGACAGTGCACAGCAAACCGCGATTTCAAACCCTATATTTACTTCATCCAAAAATTTCTTGCATTGGAAAAATTATTTAGCATTTTTCCTATATTAATACATCTTTAAGCTTGCTTCATAAGAAACTTCAACAATTAAAATTAATCGAATCAACAGATATTGACAAAAATGTAACTTTTATTCATATTCAAACCGCACCTTCAATATTGATCTAAAAATTATCGATTCTATTTTAAAAATCCTAACTTTGTATGCTAAATCAAGATATGGGTTCAAATTTTCAAATTAAAACACTCGAATTTTTAGCCTTTGATTTCATTTTACTGTAACTTGATTAAACAGTATATATATAATACTGTTAAACTTCAAACAAGTTTCCAGACCTTTGATTTAAGATAAACAACTTAAATTAGCTACAATTCCTAAGTTCAAATTGGTTTAAATGAAGAATATTAGTTTTCTTTCACTTCTTTGCTCATAGCTATATGAATAGTGGAGATCATCACATATTTAAATTTCCAGGAAGCATTCCAGAACCAAATACTACAATATATAGCAACACAAGATATACAGGAACTAATTATCAACTTAAACTCTAAAAATTTAATATGTTTACTCACATGCATTTTGTTTCTCTGTTTTGAAACTGATCTGAAACTTAAATTTTCCATCAGCTTCTAGACTTAAATTTTGTTTATAAAAACAGGTTTCATTCATGCCAAAATCCCTGAAATAAACTATTCGAAGGGAAATTTGAAGTTTGATCAGTTTTTTTAAATTCCAAAAACCTAGAACAAAGAGGCATGTCTGTGCAACAGTCGTGCACAGCACAACATAACTACATCCATTCTTATATGTATATATAATAATATTTTACTTTTACTTAAAATAAATCACAGAAAACACACACATCCAAACATATTCAAGCAAGTTTGTGTGTTTACTCTCATGATTGAAGAAACAGAGTTATATATGTGTATGCAGTCATGCATCCTGACACCTTCATAATTTTAAACTTGTAAACAAAATTTCATTCATGCAAACTACTATCTCATCATTCTTTCCAAACATTATTAGCATGCATCAGATGTAAACAGTTACGCTTGATTTACTCTCCTGAGAAATTTAAAACAGAGACAGACCCTTCTTATTTTGATTTAGCTTTGAACTGAGATGTTGAAGAATGCATGTTACTGAATCTTGCTTACAAAACAGAATGGTAATTGCTGAGAGTATTTTAGCTGAAAACAGAGATGATGATGCTTGAGATCCAAAGTTTGTTACTGAAAATCTTTTATTATTGAAAATATTAAGGCTTGATTAAGTTGGAAGCTTGATTCAGGCTACAGGTTGTTTGAAATAAGATGTTGGCTTTTGATCTTGAGTTTGTAAATGCTGATGCTTATATTTATTTTATTTTTGGTTTTGCTGCCTTTTTAGATTTGAAAAAGAATTAAAATTGAGAGAAAGAAGACTATGAAACTGATTTCTATTATATTATTATTTTTTTAATTAAAATATGTTGATTAATTTTTATTTATCTTAAATTAAATCAATTGACACTTGTCTAATAATGTAACATTTGTCACAAGCATGAATTAATTGACTACATTTGTTAAATTAATATACTTAATTTACAAGTGTATCTACTTAGAGTTAATAAATTTTTTTAAAATGATTTATAAAACTTATATGTATATATTTTTATTAATTAAAAACATTGTTTTAAAATAAATATTTTTAAGTAAACAATGTAAAACCAATTATATAAAAGAAATAAAAATCATATATACTATATTTTTAAATCAAAATATAATTAAGATATATATCTATTCTTTGAAATTCCATATCAAACCCAAATTCAAATTAAATTTCAAATCGATTTTATATATACATATATTTAAACAAATACAATTTCAACTTGTATATACTAACTCTCTTTTTTAAATTTATGTATATATATATATATAACATAATTAAAAATATAAATATTTATTTGATCAAATTCATTGGTTCAATCTATAATTCAGTATTTCTAATAATTAACCTAGTTAATTATTAATTAATAGATACTCAAAAATTCAGCTTATCACACCAATATTTGATGTTCCGCTTCTCGGGCTTGGACATCTTAGTCCATTGTTGATATGCCTCTTCTTGGGCTTGGGCATCTTAGTCCACTATTTGATGAGCCGCTCTTTGGGCTTGGACGTCTTAATCCATTGTTTAATGAGCCTCTTGTTGGGCTTGGACGTATTAGTCCATTATTTTCAGGTGCTCTTGGTTAGCTTATTCTCAAACTGGAACCAAGGACTTACCCAACCTCCCTCCAAGAAACGCCTTGACCTGACCGGAGGCATGGCCAAAGGCTTGTAAATCCTTTAACCTAGCCATAGCGTGGCACGAATAAAGGCGTACACCCCTCCCTCGAGGAGGTGCCCTGCCCTAGACATAGTGTGGCATGGACAGGGGCTTGTCGATGCTTTATCCTGACCATAGCATAGCACATAAAGGCTCACACTCCTCCCTCCAAGAGGTGCCCTGCCCTGGCCATAGCATGGCGTGGACATGGGCTTGTCAATGCTTTATCCTGGCCATAGCGTGGCGAGGATAAAGGCTTATACTCCTTCCCCTAGGAGATGCTCTGCTGTGGCCAACGTGGCATGGATAGAGACTTTTGGCCGTTTAAGGTAATGTCCAAATAAAAGGAGAATTTCACCCCAAGCATGTAGATTTTTCTTTTGATGATAGAGATGCTTTATTCACTAATTGTAGGAAAATATGGCCTTAAATGTTCTGCGTTCCATGTTCTAGGAACTATATTCCCGTCTTGTCGGCATAACTTGTAAGCTCCTAGGGAATTACTTTGCGTATGATTAGGGGTCCTTCCCACTTTGGTCCTAGCAATCCATCCACAGGATTCCTTGTGTTTTCCATTACTCTTCGAAACACTAGATCTGCTTCTTAAAATGTTCCTTTTCTTACTTTTGAGTTGTAATATTTCGAAATCCTTCTTTGATATTCTATTGTTCGAATTACCGCTTCATCTCTCAACTCATATATCAAATCCAATGATTCTTTCTTTAGCTCTTGATTTAAATCGAATGCATATGCGATCCTTCGACGTGAGGGTATTTCAACCTTAATCGACAACGTCGCCACATACTATATGTTAATGAATAGAGAGTATGTCTCATTGCTGTTCTGGTAGATGTTCGATAAGCTCATAATACAAGTGGCAACTCTTCTACCCAATTTCCTTTAGCTTTGTTTAGTCGTTTTTTAAAAATAGGCTTTATGGTCTTATTTGTAGCCTCAACGACCCCATTTTCCTTTGGGTGCATGATGGAGGAATAACTCTTAATGATTCCATTTTTATGAAAAAACCGAGAGAAATCTTCACCTTAAAATTGCGTTCCATTATTGGAAATAATCTAGTTGGGAATTCCCAGTCTGGTTATATTTCGATGAAAAATCTAAGTACTTTTCCAAAAGTGATTTTGGAGAGCGGTTCTGCTTCAACACATTTAGTAAAGTAGTCTATGGCAACTACAACATATTTTGCTCCCCCTTTAGAAATGGGCAATGGGCCGATTAAATCAATTCCCCATACGTCAAAGGGCCATGGACTTGAAATTGGGGTTAACTGACTTGGAGGTGATCAGGGGATCTTTGAGTACTTTTGGTATTTCTCGCATCCCCTTGCATATTCTATGGCTTGACTCACCATATGAGGCCAATAAAAACCCACCTTATTATCTTTTTCTCCAGTTTTGTTCCATTAGTGTGGTCTCCACATAATCCTTCATGTGCTTCTACTAGCAATTTCATCCCATCCTCCAAGCTTACACATCTTAAATAAGGCATCACATACCCTTTCTTGTAAAGGTTTCCATCCATTACCGTGAAATTTGGAGCTTGTTTCTTGATTTTCCTAGCTTCCCCCTTGTTATTTGGAAATTTCTCCATTGAAAGATAACCGATAATAGGTGACATCCAAGTGTTATCATAATAGTTATCTGCCATTGGCTGGTTAAACCTCTCATTCGGGACTTCCCCATTGACTTCCTTTTCTTTTCATTCTCGTGACATGGTTTGGGATCTTTAGGACCAGCAGTTCCTTTCCTTGTTCGGATGTCCCCTCTTCTCTACTTGGATTTGCTTGATATTCCACTAGCACAATTCGAGTTTTCAAGGTTCCCCTTGAACTAGCCAATCTTGCTAAAGAATCCACTTGTGCATTTTCCCCTCTCGAAACTTGATGTATGGAAAAATCTTTGAATAAAGCAAGCATTTTCAATATCTTCTTTACATATAGAGATAGCTTGGAGTCTTTTGCCTAATATACCTGCTTTATTTGATTTACCATTAGTTGGGAGTTACTAAAGATCTAAACCCATTGGATTTTGAGCTCTAATGCCAAAGTTAACCCGGCCATCATTAACTCATATTCGGCCACATTGTTCGTTGCAGGAAATCCTAACTTAATGGCATAATGCAATTGGTGTCCATCTGGCATTATTATTACATATCCCACACCTAACCCTTTTTCATTCGATGCACCATCAACAAATAATTGTCATATAGGTCTTCAATCCCTTTCTTTTTCTGATTGCTCCTTAATAACGTTAGTACACTCGTTAATAAATCTGCCAATGCTTGCCCTTTGATAGCGGCTCGAGGTTGAAACTCAATACCACACTGGCTATGCTCAATTACCATTTTACCAGTCTACCCGAAGTTTTTGGCTTACTGAAAACTTGTTTGAGGGAAAAGTTGGTCAATACCTTGATTGGATGTGCTTGAAAGTATGCTCTCGGTTTTCACGCTATGAGTATCAAGCAATAAGCTAGTCTATAACTAGATATCGCATTTCAACCTCCTTTAATCACTTGCTTACATAATATATAGGAACTTGAGCCCCACTTCCTTCTCTAATCAACACCGAACTGACCACATGTTCTGAAATTGCCATGTATATGCACAAAATTTCTCCATTCTCGAGCCTAGATAGTATTGGTGGCTTTTCCAAATGGCTTTTTAACACCTAAAAAGCTTTCCTACATTCTTCCCCCATTCAGAGCTTTCCTTTTTCTTAATTACATCATCAAAGGGGAACACTTATCAGTCGCTTTGGAAATGAATCTGCTTAGAGCAGCTATCCTCCCATTCAAACTCATTACCTCTTTACTAGTTTTGGGTTCGGCCATATCCTTGATAGCTTGAATTTGTTCTAGGCCAACTTCAATCCCTTGAGCACTTACATGGTGGCCTAAAAATTTCCTTGAATGGACTCAGAAAGAGCATTTCTGTGGGTTCAGGTTCATCTAGTATTTCCGCAGTACTTTAAAAATCTCTTCTAGATCTTTAAGATTAATATTAGCCTCGTTAGATTTCACTATCATGTAATCTTCATAAACCTCCATATTTCGGCGAATCTGCTCCTTAAACATCCTATTGACCAGCCTTTGATATATATCCCCTGCATTCTTTAATCCAAAAGGCATTGGTTTGTAGCTGTAGATTCCTTAACTAGTAATGAAACTAATATGATCCTCATCCGGCTTGAACATGGGTATCTGATTATATCTAGAGTATGCGTTCATGAGAGATAACAATTTTTGCCCACTAGTTGCATCAACCAACTGATCAATTCGCGGTGCTAGGAAGCAGTCTTTCGGACAAGCCTTGTTCAGGTTAGTATAATCAATGTAAATCCTCCACTTTCCATTCTACTTCACTAACACAAGGTTTGCTTGCCATTTTAGGTAATAAATCTCCTAAATAAATCCATTCTCGAAGATTTTTTTAACTTCTTCTTCCAAGGCATTAAATCGTACTCTATCTAGTTGTCTGTTTTTTTGTCTAATGGGGGTTGCTTCTAGATTAATGTTTAGCACATGACACATGATTGATGGATCAATCCCTACCATATCTGAATGAGACCAAGCAAATACGTCTTTTTTGGTCTTGAGAAAATGGATGAAATCTTTCTTCAAGTTGCTATCCAATTCCTTTTCCACTTTGACTATCTTGGTGGAATCATCTGAATCTATGCATGTCTCCTCAAGGTCTTCTATGGGTTTTATTCTTTCTTTTTCTCTTCGACAATCAAATTCAGTGATGATTGAGCTTTCTTTAGCAGAATTAGCATCAATTCTCTTCCTCTTGCCTCCAAGAGGTATGTACCTTTCATATATGCATTTGTTAGTCTTATTAGATTTAATTTTTGCTTTGAATGTTGGATGTAAAAATCCATCACCTGAAGGTTGAAAAATAGTGGAAGAATCAAAGTAAACAGAAGACTCCTTTTATACTGATCAATTGTAGCGAAACATATTTATCGTGAGCTGAATTGCTCTCCATGGACTATGCCCTAGCCTATATTCGTCCAGAATTTCACCATCGGATACTTTGGCAAGACTAAAACATTTATCTCATCAAGCTTATCTCGTCAAGCATAGGTCTGCCAAAGAAGGTGTTGTAGTAGGACGGCTGGTTGATGATCGCAAAGAGAGTCTCGAATGTTTGGCCAAATGGTGGCACTCCCATTTGCACTAGAAATTTTATTTGACCCACTGGAGTTGACCCTTTGTTGTTGAATGGGAAGATTGGTTCCATGCTGGGATTTAGCCTATTCTTGGGGATGTTCATCTGATTGAAGGCATGCTTAAAGATGACATTGACTACACTGCCTATATCCACAAGACTTTTAGACACGATTGACAGTCCAATTTGAGCTGTGACCATTAAGGGATTGTTATATGGATGATGAACTCCCTTCTTTAACTCTTGGGGGAGGGGGTGATGACAAGATTTGGCATCGGAATATTGAGTCATGGATTTTTCGGCAGGGTCTCTTCTTGAACAGAGAATACACTCCCTCTAGCCTCATTCACATATCTGTTCCTTACCCCTTTGCTTATCCCTGCTGGATATGGCCCACCATGAATTACATCGATCCTGTTCAGTGGTGAGCTTAATCTCAACGGATCATCCTTCTCCAGAATATTAATAACATTATTTGAGAACTTTTGCGGACCATCTCCTGTTAGCGAAACATTCTGCTTGTCTTGAATGAACTCTTTTAAATGATATTCGTAAATCAACTTTTGGATGAATCCTTCCAAGATTCTGCATTTGTTAGTCTTGTGACCATTTGCTTTGTGGTACACACAGTAGTTATCCCCTTTTCTTTGTGCTAGGTGGTTGTTGGATTTCAAGGAAGTTGGGAAATTAACTCTCTCTTTTGCCATAGCATAGACGTAAGACAATGGCTCGTTCAAAGCGATTGAATTAGTAATAGGTTCTTCCCATCTTGCTGTCTTATGCCCTCAGTGCAGTCCAAATCTTCCTCCTTCCTTTTTAGGGATCGCTTTCCTTTTAGCATGATACAGCTCATCTGTTCGAATGAACTTATCAGCTTGAAAGTAGAAGTCTTGTAGATCTTTGCACCTATTAACAAAGAGTTGTTTCTAGAATGAGGCATTTTCTATTAGTCCTGAATGCGATCTTATCACGATCATTCATGTCCTTAGGCTTTATAGCTTTATTGTTGAACCTTTTACAATAGTCCCCCAAAGACTCTCCATGCCCTTGTTTTATGTTAGCCAAGACCGTGTAATCAATGGTTATGTCTTTGCATACGTAGAAATGAGCAGAGAATTTGTAAGAAAATTGCTTCAACGAATAGACAGTCTTTTTTTCATATTGCCATACCTTTTAGCTGTAGCACCTTGGAGAGTCACTAGAAATAACCTGCACTGAACAAAGCCTGATGCATTATATAGATCCATCTAGCTATCTAAAGCCATCAAGTGGTTGTCTGGGTCTATGGTCCCATGATATTTCATAGTCAGGATTTTCATATAAGATGGAATAACTATTGCCAAGATTCATCTGTAAAAGGTGGCATACGCTCGTTATCATTCATATTCTCTCGTCGAGGGTCCTCTTCCCTTTAGCATTCAATACATCTTTAATTGCTTTTTCCGCTGCATCTTTCAGATAGGCTTCTGCGTCTAGGTTATTTTTATGGTCTGGATAGTACTTTCAATGTGGAGCTACTAGACCGTTCAAGAGATTTATCTAACATTCTTCCTTGATGATCAGCTTTGGTTGGAAGTCGGCTTACCTTTTTTGAAGATGTTAAATCAATTTTGCTATATTCTTCGTTTGCATAAGCCTTTGAATTCATCCTCGGAGAGATCACTTTGTCTCTATTTGTTGGTCTTGTTGTTTAAGAGGATTTTTGGGACAATTCCATCTTGAGTAATTCCTACATCTCGAGCAATTGTATTTCTAAGTGCTTTATTTTGGAGGTATTATCATCTTGTTGAACTGAAGCCGATGGTTGCCCTGGGACAACCCCCTCCAAGTTGAAAGTTGGAGTGATATTTTCTTCTAAGATGGTGGTGTGAACAACCTCCTCATCTATTCTTCTAAGACTCATAGTTATCATTTCCCAATGCCATGTAAAACAAAAAAAAATTAGTCTATAAGGTTACAGCATGGTCGGAGGTTCAAGCCATCCCTCTAGTGCCAAAATGTTAATAAGAAAACTTGTCAACACCTCAAAGCTATGTGAATAGCGAATAAGATTACTTTTGCAACTATATAAAATTATTGAAAGATGATTGAAAAAAGATTGCCCCCTTTGAAACCCTCCTTTCGATCAGGTTGACTTGATCAAACTACTTTCGAAGGATGACTGATATAACGCTAGCCGATCATTGAACAAATTGACCTCATCAAAAAGAAGGTAATGGAGGAAGCATCTTATTTGAAGCCTCTCTTTTCAATGAGTCGGAAATAACTATTTATATTAAACATCCATCCCTTTCGACCATGTCGAAAGATCTACTCATACCCTTTTGACTGTGCCGGAATGTCTGCTCTACCTTTGAAAAGTAATAGCTACTTTTGACATCATTAGATTTATTTCTTATAAAAGAACTCCTTCAAAAGGGTTGAAAATGTGTTATGTGTATGTTCCTTTCAAAGGAATCCATCTTTAGATGATTGCTTACCATTCATAAACAAGATATCTTTCTTGATATCCCTTTCGACCAAGTTGAAAGGGACGTCATTCTTTTGGAATAGATCTAATTCATGACTGTGCAAGCTCCTTTTTTGTATTCGATAGAAAATCATCTTGGATATTTGTAAGTTCTATGAACTTACCAATGCCAAAACATCATCATCTTTATTTGTCATTACATTTTGTTTATCACGATGATAATGTGTTTTGAATATATTCTATCCAAGTTGATCCCATAGCCTTGCGAAAGATAGAAAGAAGTTAAGAAGATAAGATAGCATCATGTGCAATTGATCATTAGTCTAGCTAATGATCGTAGTAATCTTTCTCATAATCGAAATCATTAATGAATCCGTGCATTTCTCCCTTTTTTATTCATCCAAAAAAAGTTACAAGTTGTGCTCTTTTTCCCCAAATCATTTTAGGGTTACAAGGATTTTATTGTTGCAAAAGAAATAGAAGTAAGTAAAAAGAATGAGTTTTTGATTCCAAAATCCAGTCCGCAAAATCGGACCTCTTGGGTCTTATATATAGATGTAGGTCAACTCCCCCTTTACGCCCATGCTTTCGGCACAGTGGAAAGGTCCCTTTATCTTCCGCAGGCCTTGCCTGCTTTCAATGCTGTCGATAGGCTTCCCTTTCGAATTCTCTAACTCATCCTTGCGCTTCCCATTTTTACTCAAGACCATTCGACCATGTCGAAAGGGTCTGTTGTTCATCTTTCGATGTTGTTAAGGTAAGTGTTCCTTTTCTTTGCTTTTTCTTGTATTCTTTCAACCTCGTCGAAAGGGCCACAGATGTACTTTCTCTCTTTTGTTGCTTTGTATGTTATAAGAAGTAAAGATACGAACTTCCGACTCTATCGGTAGGTAGTTTATTATGGTTTCGAAGTTGTTGAAGTGTTGAAAGTTTCGAAGCATTTGATAGCTTCTGAATGCCTTCTTGCGAATTGATGCAAAAACTTTTCTTAATGTTGCAGGCTTCGGCCAGTTCGAAAAGCTTGATTATACTTTTGAAAGGGCTGTTTCGATTAAGGTATCTTCCTAAGTAGTCTAAACGAAGGCGAAACCTTTGGTTTCAAAAGGTTTGGCGCACATATGAAGGGTTGTTATTTATTGCCTTCGAATGGGGTTCCAAACTCGTTCTTCATTTTTCTATATACACGAATCCATTTACATCGAATGGTTCAAATGAGGCATAAGGGTAGCCCTACATTCTTTTCATCTTTTCGAAAGATTTTGCGCTTTTTATCTTCTGTGATGGCGCCTGATGCTTGGGACTCCTTTGAAAGGCTTCCTAATGACTTCGAAAAATCCTACCATAAACCTTTGTCCCTTAGTGATTTTTTTATCAACACCCCCTCCCCCAAAGCATACTTTCGTAGAATACAAAGTGTGTTTTGTTTTATCCAAATTCGTCTTTCTTTCTCATGTGACGTCCATCTCGAACCTCAACCATCTATATCCTCATTTCCATCCTTTCCGTAAGTTTTCCGCTGCTAATATGTTTTAGACCCTTGTTCACTTGGAGAAAGCTTGTTACTCGTTCCAAGACATCCTTTATCAGTATGATGTTTGAAGTTCATTCTTTCTTGGTAGTATAATACTCTAGCATGATTTCCCATGGATTCTCATCTATATCCAGCAGGCTTTTAGTCCCTCTAGTTCGACCTCCTTGCCTTCTAGTCCTGAGTTTTGAGTTGATTGTAATTTGGCCAAATAGGACTGGTGATAGCGATATATTTTTCCTACATGATTGCCAAGCTATTCCATTAGTGATTCATTCATCATCACCATGCATATTTGTATAAGTCAATCGCCAAAATATATGGCTAGTTAAGTCGTTTTTGCTGAAGTTTTGAACGTGGGTTGATCATGCATTTATGCTATAAACCTAAACTTCTTTTGATGTTTATTCACTGTTGCATCTGATATTTATTTATTACCATGTTCTCCTTTTCCCGGCTAATAATCATGGTACATTTGTTCCACATGAATGCCTGGTTGCTTGTTCCATTAGCAACCTTTCTTGTCGATATCGGCATACTTGTATGTGATCAATCATCAACAAGTTCAGTAAGGTAAACAATTTCTGTGACTAATGCTTCCTTTGGCCCATAATTTATATTTCATGTATGAACACTTACATAAACGCATACACATCTTATATAATTATAAATGAAATTATCATACCTCGTCAGGATTAGTTATTGCATTATGTTTATACAATATCATTGGTTAGCTATTAGCTTGTTAGTAATCTTTTATTGCTTCCTCACGTACTTGCATATTGTCCGTCATTGGAAAGTCTGACACAGTAAGCATACTGACGAAGTAGTTACGTATTATTTTGTTATCTCTTCAAGCAAATCTTCCTCTACCTTCTGACATATTTACATAGGATCAATCACTGATAATTTTGACAAGACAAACATATCCCTGTAGAGTGTCTTTGTAATCCAGTCCTATATGTCCCTGTTTGTTTTCATGCACTTTCAGCATTCTAGTTTGCTTATTATCACATTATTCCGTACGTACTCCAAACAAGTTTTCCGTAGTGTCGATTTGTTGATAATCTTCATTGGCTATTCCAGTATTACTGCTTGCTATGAGCCGCACAACCGATGGTCACGTTTTACTATGAGTGAACTCAATTATTTATTGCTAATAGAAATCAAGAGCCGAATGTCGAGCATGAACCAACTAGGCGGCTGTGATGTCCTGACCGTCGGTAAGTCGGGTTCTCCATAGCCATCCTAAAAGCTTGTAGCTGATTGTTTGTGATAGACACCTGGTTAGATTCACTCTACTTTGCCATTATGTCTAGAAGTTTGAGTCGTCAACTGTAAACACCTGAATAGGGATCTCTCTAGTCTACTACTGTCGCTTGAGTAGTTTGTGCCGATCGTCAATGGAGGGCACCCATTTGGCGGTTATGTCTTGACCATTAGCTTAATGGGCTCGCCATTGTTGGCAAATAAGTTCAGGCCGATCATCAACAATGAACACCCATTTGGCATTCATGTCCTAACCGACCATGGGTTAATCAGGCTCGCCATTTCCAGCAAAGAAGTTTGGGTCAATCATCAACGGTGAGCACCAACTTAGCAATCATGTACTGACCATGGGCTGATTAGGCTCGTCATTGTCGGCAAAGAAGTTTGGGCCGATCGTCGGCGAGCACCTAATTAATGTTTATAACCTAACCATGGGTCGATCGGGCACGAAACTGCCGATAAAGAATTTTGGATCGATAGTCAATGACGAGCACCTAGTTAGAATCATTTCCCTACCATCAATTGATCAAACTTGTCATTGCCAGCAAAGAAGTTTTGGCCGATCATCAACAACGAGCACCCACTTGGCAGTCATGTCCTAACCATGGGTTGATCAGGCTCCCAGTTACCGGTAAAGAAGTTTGGGGAAATCATCAATGGCGAGTATTTACTTGCGGTCATGTCCTGACTATGGGCTGAACAGGCTTGTCGTCGCCGGCAATGAAGTTTGGGTCAATCATCAAGGGTGAGCACCTCTTGGCGGTCATGTCCTGACCACGGGCCGATCTGTTTTGCTATTGCAGGCTAAAGTTTTGTCCAGGCTTTCCATACTGCACCACAGTTGGGTGCCCCTAGTATGCAGTGGCCTTGCCTATATAGTGTTAGAAATTAGTAACTTTATTTGGCATGAGATGGTTGTTCTTTTAGTTGTTTGATAGCATAGATCATCTGTCATGATTTAGCACAACCTATCCATGCATTTCGGTAAGACCGTGACGATTGACAATACACATATCCATATTTCATGTAGTTGCAACACCAGTGCACCAAAAACGAAATGGAGGCTTTGAGCACTCTATGTTTTCCCAAATACTGCTATGTCCATGGTGATGAGAATGCAGGCTCCATTCCCTGGATCGATATTCATAAAATATAATCCTTCCCAAATTAGGTCAATTGCACCTACCAATAGGAGATTCGCTCCAGGACTAGGTTTCCTTCCTTGAGCAGGCACCGCTCTATCCTAGAATTATATTGTTTTATCGCTTTCAGCTAGAGCTCCACGGTTTTCAAAGAGCCTCATCCCTCTTCTCCTCGATCAGATTTAGGGACATGTTTAGTAATTCCTCATTCTTCTATAAATTATAGTGGATTCTCCTTTGAGATAAGACTATAGTTTAGACGGGAGTCATAACCAATAAATTGTAGGCTAAAGCAAAATGAGTATATCCAATTGTAGTTTGGTATGGAGTCCAATAGCAGCTCATCCATCCGAGCCCCCTTATCATTTTACAAACGCTCCTTTATATTAGTTTTGAGAACCTTATTGGCCTCTTCAACCTATCCATTAGCCTACAGGTGAGGCACTATAGGAAAGCTTATCCTGATTCCGTGTTGCCGATAGAAGTTGGTGAATTATTGACTATCAAACTGTCATCCATTATACAAGATCATCTGGGGTTGAGCTTTATGCTCGATAAAGTAATCCATAACCACTATTGCATACTCAGCTCCAACCATAGCTATTAGAAGTTCTCCATTCCTGATCAATGCCTATGAGATTTCCTTTCCTAGGATTTCCCTCCCAGTGTGATCTCTTATACTGCCTGGATGTGCATTATCCAGTTTTTCCTTATCACCTGTCATAACCATTCACCTTAGCCATGGGTTAGTTAGCAACCTTCCATATAAGATGTCATCCTATATGGTGTACCTCGTCGTCTTGCATATCACCTTCCTTGCCTCATTCTGTTTTAAGGGTGAAGTTTTAACTAGAACCCACCCAAAAGTGTTCCATTTCCTAAGTTGGCCAATTTTTCAAAATCATTCGCATCTCAATTTTCTTCCTATGGGATGTGCTTAACCATAGCATTCTTTCACATTATATGCCCTTTTTCTTTTTAATTAGGATGCCCACTGTTCTTTGCTAACTTTGAACTCTTAAAATGCTTGATTTAAAACTATTTACAGGTCATTATGGATACATTCTACCTAGATCCCTGATTCTTTTTCTATTTCCAAAATTCTATTATTGTACCATGCCTGTCGTTCGGTCTAACCTACAAGATAAGAGGTCTATCCGATCCATAGGGGTCAAGGACATTCATTCTTGCCAAACCATTAGTATTTTTCTCACTTCTGCGAGTGTCGCATAGTCATGTGGCATAGTGTTAGTTATGCCTTAGGAATTTTTATTAAATGTCATTGGAAATTTATTTGTTAAAGTAAGTCATACATTTGCATTGTTGTCCCCGTACTCTATAGGGATCTTCAGTCTCTAGAGTGTCATACTCCATACTCATATGAAGTTGATTTTGTCTCTAGGGCTTTCTGAAAAGATTATGCTTCACCATCTTTAAAGATATCAAGTCCTACCTATGGAATGGATCAAAATTACACTCCACCATCTCTGGAGGAGCTGGACCTAGTCTTCCATTATCTTTGATGGAGTTGAACACTTCCTCTAGGACTAGGGAGTTTATGCTCCACTGTCCGACTACTTCGTCCTTCACAATTTTTCATGCACATCTATCTTCGGATATCTAGTAGGGGGACATATTCTATTGTCCAAGGGGGGATCCAATATCGTGCCCCAAAGCGTGCTTTTCACACTTTCTCTATAACGACCTACAATTTTACCAATTTGAAAATATGATATTAATTGATTTTATATATTCAAATACAAAATTTTCAAACTTAATAACAATATTTTATGCTATGAATAAGAATGATAAACTTATTTTCAGAATTTGATTATAAAATCAAGAAATTTGGATTTTCATCGAAAAGCGACAAAGTTGGTTTTCGATAAAATTTAATATACATTCGAATAATTATTGTAAATGGTAAATAATTCTATTTATTGATTATATAATGATATGATAATAATATAAATTTTATTTATAATGATTTTATAAACATATAAACTTGTTTTATACAAATTGACGCACGTTGACAAATCGACGCCGTGTTTTTACAATTAGATTTAATATTATTTAATATGGTTTTTTAAACTTGTTCTAATTATTTAAAAATGATAAAAAAACTTATTTTCAAATTTTGATTACACGAATAGATAGTTTAAAGAAAAACCACAAATAAGACCGATAATCAAAATTTGGATTGACGACTGTTTACCGAACAAATGTTGTTAAAAGGTTACCGCAACTTTGTTTCTTTTTAAACCTATATAACTACATATTAACACATTTACACACTTGTAAACATGAAAACATTTATCATATAAGATAAAAGCTTATTTTTGGGAAGTTATAAAGTAAAATATAAAAGATTTTGATTAGATATGTTTATATTAATAAATCCTTTACTAAAGCAAATCATTACCAAAAGTACTTAAGCATCCTTTCTATATAAATGCATGAGTACTTAGTAGTCAAATCCTTACATGGAAAAGGAGCATTCCATTTTTGATAATTTATTAATTAAAATGGAAAATAAGAAATCATTACACTTAAGAACCATTCCAAATCAAGTATCCTATCTCATTGATGACCATCTCTTCATGCCTTAAATATGAATAAAATAATGGTTGAAAAGTCAAAAAGTAGCAAAGGTTAGTTTGGTAGTTTGATAGTTTAGCTTCTCTTATAAATAGCAAATCCATCCTCTTCATTTTCATAACATTTCCTTCTCTATTTTCTTCACTTTCTCATCCTCTTCCATAGCTCTTACACCCCACCACCTTCACACACCTTCAAACCCAAATCCCACGGCCAATAACTTCCTATACCTGATCCCTACCCATGCGCCCCATAGCCAATCACCACCCGAGCCTAGACTCGAGCATACCCCTTACACCAAAGAACGTACTTTCCCCACACAAACCTACTCGATCTCCTACACCTCATACCTATTATTTAAACACTCGTACCCAAGTCATACCCCTCCATGGCACACGCATCCCCACCTAAACCTACATACCCACCTTCACCCGCCTCCCAAACCCACGCACCTGTCCCTACTCACCTTGAAAACCCACGCACACCCCCGCCTACCCAAACCCAGCCCACACCCCATACACACACCTCCATACACTCCATTTGCAAAGCCATACCTCCTTATACTAGCCATACACACCATCTATCAAACATTAATCCATCCGTTGCACCATTTTAAATAGTTCGAGATAAGTCATGTTGATTTTACAAAGGAAAAGAAGCCTGCAAGTTGTAGAAAAGATTTGCAAAGGAAAATGAAAGTAAGTAAACTCTTATTTATTTTAAAACTCATATTTATTGTTATGCCACGATGATCATGTTTATGCCCTTACGATGTTATGATAATTAACACCCTTTAGTTGTTAATATGATCATTTGGATGTTATATGGATACGTTTGGTTGAATGGATCGATTGTTGATGACATCTTAGCTAAATTGGTTATGTTTACTTATTTGAAATGATTAACCATTCCCTTTGTTAAATAAGACCATTTATATAGTATATTTGAAATAGAAAGCCTCTTTTCAAAATTAATTATGGAAAAGAAATTCAACTTGGAAAAAGTTAAAAATGAATTCGAAATCAAAAGTTTCAAGAAAAATAAAATAAATAAATAAAACATAAATAGTTGAAATTATTTTGGAAATAGAAGCTTATATTTGAGAGTTTAAAGATAATGAATTTTTAAGGTTTAAAGTTTCAAAAATAAATAGTGCATGGTCTAAAAAAATTAAAAGACGACAATTTTAATATTATAATAATATAATATGAGATATTTTGAAATAAGTGAACAGTAGATATTAGATAATCAAAATAATAAATTACTGACTTTAAATAATTTGTAAATGGTTTATAAGAAAATAATGATGATTTGAAAGTATTATGACAAATATTAAAAAACAAGTCAAAATTAGGCGCATCGCGTAACGATAGTTTGCGATTTCGTGTTGAATGATTCAAATGAGTATACAAAGTGGAATATAACTCGAAAATTCTTCAAGATAATTTTTTCCAACCATTATATATATATTTGTAGATGAAGAAAGAAAATCAAGATTTCATCTTGTAAACTTTAAATTATGATCAAATCAAGTTTCTAAAGAAATCGCGATTTTATAATAAAGTGACAAAAGTATAAAATTCTTGAAAATGAATATTTTAAATGTTTATAAATTTGAAATAAATTTGATAAATATATTAAATGTTTTAGAAGTGATTTGAATTGATAAATATAGATTTTAAAATATTAGAAAAGTTGTTCTAAATCGAATCAGCTTTTAAGCACTTTCCGCAGCACTTTTCTGCTGCCATTTCAGTAACTATAGAAATGAAGTTTTATATTTAGAAATTCTTTCATAAATCATTTATAGATGCTTTTAAATAAATAATTAAGTGTTAAATGATGATATGGAAATTTTTATAAGTATTTAAATAAACGGATAAGAGGAATTATTTATAATACTTAAACAATGTAACTCAAATCATTTTGTAGTAACAAAATAAGTATGCAGAAACGACTAGTACATTTTTCCTGCCTGGAAAATCGGAAAAGATAAAATAAGGTGTGTAACTAAGGTTAGGAATGGAGCAACCAGTGTCCTGACCTTACCCGGCCTCTATTTTTTCTTTTTATACGAGGGGTGGAACAAATTAGAAGGGAAAGCCCAGATGCTCTAAATGAAAAGATCATATATAAGTTTTTTCAAAATAAAAATGATTGAACAAGGTTTTTCAGTAATATATAGAATGTCCTAGTCAAACTATGTATTTAAGTTATGAGAAGAGAAATTTGTACTATTATCCCAACTTTTGGCAAAGTTGAGATACCCAAAATTTACTAAAAATCAATGATTATTATTCTTGAATATCAGTTATGCATTGCAGGATAACCATGGATATCGATGAATTTTGTCCGAGTTCAGATCAGGCCACAATTGATAAGACGTGACAAGCAAAACTATAGAAGCCAGCGTTTCAAGTTTCAAGTCAATCCAAGTTCGTATGCTCAAGATATGATGGTTTCAATTTGAGAAAGATAGCCCCTTGTTCGGTTCGAACCAATAGGGTACCCATGGTTCGAATCGATGGTCAGAGGTTATGTTCGAACCCATTGCTTCGAAACCATCTACTCCGAACCCATCCGGTATCCTTGCTTCGAACCCATGAAGTTCGAAGCCATCATCCTAGAAGTAGTTCAAACCCACGAGACATAGCCGTGCCTCGAATCCATCAGCCACCATGTGCTTTGAAGATTGCGTTCGAACACATCACGGAGCTTCAGTTCGTATCCATCACAATGTATCGACCCGAAGTGAAAATCGATGCGAAAGAAGCCCCTTCTCCTCGATTCGAACTAGGTAGATGCAGGCCAACACGAGACTTAAGTAGTTGATTGATTCAAACTATGCAACGGCCATAGATACAAACGAGGCGAAGAACATGGGTGCGAAGCGTTCAACCCGGAGAGAAGACCGGATCGACTCGAAGGACGTGCGCCACGTCACCACTGAACCACGTGCGTCCATGGGTTCAAACTCATGGGTTCGAAACGATCGATTCGAACAACACAGCCAACCGAAAAACTCAAATCTGAATCGATTGTATCTCCTAAACCACTTATCCAAATGCAATGAAATTTTCATAGTAGCTTCCATACAAGATAAAGATTGTTCCTGCCAAGTTTCAGCTCGATTAGACCATTTCTTGATGGGTTCGAAATCACTTCGAATCGATGTCAGATCGAGACGAAACTTGGTGGGGTCGGTCGCGTGGGCCCACTCACGTGCCAGAAGAAGTCTCCCGAAGTTTGAGCGAGATCTGGGCCTCCAACGCCTATAAATAGAGCCCCAGAGACAACAGAAAGGGGGATCTTTCCGGATCTTCTGCCATTGAACGTCCAGAATCTGCCAGATTCGATTCTACTCGTAACCATCATTGTTGAAAACGGGTTATTTCACTATAGTCGCTGTAATTGATTGTAATCAGCAAGGATAATCAATAAAAAGGAAAACCGTTGAAGTGGACGTAGGCCGGAGATAGCCGAACCACTATAAATCATGTGTTCTTGATCATAATCTCTATATTGTTGCATGCTGCTTTCTTAGATCTGTGATTTGTGTTTGAATATTGCTGATTTGTATTCCAACACTGGTGCTTTCACAATACTTGGGGTTTGTGACCAATTTTGGCGCAAACACTTTGGTGCTTTCACTAAGAAGGAACTAGCACCCGCTACATCAGATTCGGAATTCAGATTTAAGAGTTTGAAGACTTCCAGTTCAGAGACAATGACTCGGCAAACAAGACAAAGGATGGATAGGAGCCAACAAGGAGAAAGCCAAGAAGCATCCTCAGGATCAGGAGAAGGACGAGCTTCCGTCTACATCACCAGAGACGAGATGGAAGCTATGGCCAATTCATTACGCGAAAGCATGATGAAGGCTCAACAGGAGATGCTGCAGAATTTCCTCGAACAAATGAGGGCGGCGAACGTGCAAAACCTTAGACCAACTACAACGACTGCAAGTGCGGGACAAGGAATCAGGATTGCAGAAGCTAATGAAGGTCAGGTTCAAGACCAGAATGCAGGAGTTGAAGGTGACCAACAAGGGCTTGGGGGCAGACCCTCAGGGTCCGATACTGGAAGGCCAATAGACGGAGCTCAACAAGCCAGAGCCAATGCATATGCTAACGAGCCACCAGAAGAATACGTACCAGAATTCCCTTCAAGGCTTGGAGGGCAGGATAGGAACTTGACAAGGGGCCAACCCCTAGACGGAGATGAGAGAATGATTGGCCTGATGCGACGAATCATGAGAGGAGGATTGCCTAGTGGAGGGCTGTAAGAAGTCAGTCGGAGTCCATTCACTCCAAACATCCGAAACGTAAGGAACCCTCCAAAGTTTAAGCTACCGACGCTAGATCCTTATGATGGGAGGTCAGACCCGACCGTGCATATTACCAGATATATTGGGCACATGGAAGTGCTGGGGGCATCCGAGGAAGTGATGGCACGATGCTTCCCTCTATATTTGTCAGATTTGGCAGCGCTTTGGTTCAGACAACTAGAGACTGGATCAATTAGGACATGGAGCGAGCTTGTAGACTGCTTCATGAGACAGTTTAGGGTCCATGTGACGCGACCCAAGAGCGTGATGACTTTAGCTTCGATCAAGCAAAGGGCCGGAGAGTCCATAAAAGATTATCTACTAAGATTCAATGTGACAGTGACTTCTGTAGATCGCCCGGATCCATCGATGATTTTAATGGCGGCGGTAGCGGGAGTCACGGAAGGTACCAAATTTAAGGATTCTCTGACTAAAGATCCACCACAAGATCTTGGAGAGTTCTTTCATAAAGCTGAAAAGTTCATACGATTAGAAGAATCATGAGCCGAGAGGCTGGAAACAAATGTTGCGCAGAGCGAAGGAATCTCCAGAGAACAGTCCAGAACGGACAAGGGAAGGAGGAAACAGGATGACAGATATGATGTCCTGATAAACGGAAGAAATTTCGAGAACCAAGATTCAGGCAGTACACCGATCTGACTGCAGGCCTAGAAAGAATCTACACTGAAACTCAGGGGCAACTCCCCTATCGAAAGCCACCTATAAGGGATCCCACTGAGCTGGAGCGTAGGACTGGAAAATATTGCCTATTCCATGAGCTGGATGGGCACACCACGGATGAATGCCGCCACCTAAAGGATGAGGTGGAAGAACATGCCAGGAGTGGTAGATTGCCACAATTTGTCAGAGAACGAACAACGGCAGCAATACCTGATCAACTACCGCCTCCAAATAACAGGAACGATCCTGGATCGGGATCACGACTCGTCATCCACTGATTGAAGATGGCAAGGGCCAAGTCCGGGATTGGGACTTTGATCGAATAATTTTATTTAGATTTGTTTTCAGAATAAACGGTTACTCCACTTACACATGTACGGGAACCGGAGAGATCCCTAGGCATGCTCTGAGATGGAGATAAACCGATATGCCCGGAGAGGCAATGCTTAGCTTTTTCTGATGTTTGAGATTGAACATCTAGAACTTGAATTTTAATAAATAAATTAGAATCTCTTACAAAAATCTTTTGACCGGAGAGTCAAAGAATGAACATTAAATACCAATATAAACATGATCGCTTTATGACCCTACCCGGAGAGACGGGGTCCGGAGTGCAAGAAGTGAGTTGCTTCGCCAGAGAGCGACAGGATCAACTCACTTAAGCGCTGTTTCCCCTTCACCGGAGAGTGACAGGATGGGATCCAGCAAGAGCCCGGAGAGGCTATAATCGGTCTCGAATGACCAAGACATCGCTTAACGTTCAGATACACTGAACTGGAGTGCAAGAAGTGAGTTGCTTCACCGGAGAGCGACAGGATCAACTCACTTAAGCGATGTTTCCCCTTCACCGAAGAGTGATAGGATGGGATCCAGCAAGAGCCCAGAGAGGCTATGATCGGTCTAGAACGACCATGACATCGCTATACGTCCTAACCGGGACCAGAATGCAAGGTATAGAAGGCAACGCCAGAGTGCAATAGGATCTTTCTATTCAATCACTAAGTCTAGGATGGACTTAATAAGGGTTCAGAGTAGCCTTTAATAGTCCGGAGAGACTAAGGAACTTCATTCTCAACTTCTACGAAAAGAATGAATGCCGATTCGGCTCCGAACAGCCATAGACTTGATTGATAATACTGCGGCTATCAACGAAACATGAATTTACTACACTCGATTTGAGACCGTTCAAAACATACCTTTTACAAAAAGTCATGTTTTGGGGGCCAAAGTGTTATCCCAACTTTTGGCAAAGTTGAGATACCCAAAATTTACTAAAAATCAATGATTATTATTCTTGAATATCAGCTATGCATTGCAGGATAACCATGGATATCGATGAATTTTGTCCGAGTTCAGAACAGGCCACAACTGATAAGACGTGACAAGCAAAACTATAGAAGCCAGCGTTTCAAGTTTCAAGTCAATCCAAGTTCGTATGCTCAAGATATGATGGTTTCAATTTGAGAAAGATAGCCCCTTGTTCGGTTCGAACCCATAGGGTACCCATGGTTCGAATCGATGGTCAGAGGTTATGTTCGAACCCATTGCTTCGAAACCATCTACTCCGAACCCATCCGGTATCCTTGCTTCGAACCCATGAATTTCGAAGCCATCATCCTAGCAGTAGTTCAAATCCACGAGATATAGCTGTGCCTCGAATCCATCAGCCACCATGTGCTTTGAAGATTGCGTTCGAACCCATCACAGAGCTTCAGTTCGTATCCATCACAATGTATCGATACGAACTGAAAATCAATGCGAAAGTAGCCCCCTCTCCTCGATTCGAACTAGGTAGATGCAGGCCAACACGAGACTTAAGTAGTTGATTGATTCAAACTATGCAACGGCCATAGATACAAACGAGGCGAAGAACATGGGTGCGAAGCGTTCAACCCGGAGAGAAGACCGGATCGACTCGAAGGACGTGCGCCACGTCACCACTGAACCACGTGCGTCCATGGGTTCAAACTCATGGGTTCGAAATGATCGATTCGAACAACACAGCCAACCGAAAAACTCAAATCCGAATCGATTGTATCTCCTAAACCACTTATCCAAATGCAATGAAATTTTCACAGTAGCTTCCATACAAGATAAAGATTGTTCCTGCAAAGTTTCAGCTCGATTGGACCATTTCTTGATGGGTTCGAAATCACTTCGAATCGATGTCAGATCGAGACGAAACTTGGTAGGGTCGGTCGCTAGGGCCCACGCACGTGCCAGAAGAAGTCTCCCGAAGTTTGAGCGAGATCTGGGCCTCCAACGCCTATAAATAGAGCCCCAGAGACAACAGAAAGGGGGATCTTTCCGGATCTTCCACCATTGAACGTCCAGACTCTGCCAGATTCGATTCTACTCGTAACCATCATTGTTGAAAACGAGTTACTTCACTATAGTCGCTGTAATTGATTGTAATCAGCAAGGATAATCAATAAAAAGGAAAACCTTTGAAGTGGACGTAGGCCAGAGATAGCCGAACCACTATAAATCGTGTGTTCTTGATCATAATCTCTGTATTGTTGCGTGTTGCTTGCTTAGATCTGTGATTTGTGTTTGAATATTGCTGATTTGTATTCCAACACTAGTGTTTTCACAACACTTGGGGTTTGTGACCAATTTTGGCGCAAACATGTACTATCTACGTAAATTTAAGATTTTCCACCGTTATTCTATAAGTAGTACAAGCTGAATACAGAAATTAATCTTGTTAAATTTTGTTGAATCTTTTACTCAATATAACTGGTTTTGGGTTGATAGCAAACGATGTCTTAAATAACATTGATTTTTTACCCACTTAAGACATGTTTTCGAAAGATGGAATTTTATTCGATTAGAAAGTAAATAACGTGAAGGTTTTTAACATTAAAAGAATTTTGATTTATCAATAAAAGTTAAAATTAAAAGAGGCTTAACTAATCCTATATACACATATTTATATATTTTTTATGGATGATTGGATTTCGAAGAGACCGAGGTTGGATTTGGGTATATTCCTATCCAAAAACCACTTCAGACCAATTTATGTTTCGAAGTAAAACATGTTGAAGATAAGTTCATTGAAGACGAGAATATTCATGATGTAGGGCTACATGCCACTAGACCCTCGGGGAAATTTACCATATCATATATATTGGCAAGTGTGCCCCGTTAGAAAAATCTTCAAATTGCAAGGATTAATCACTACTGATCCTAGAGGTGATTCCCAAAACAGGATGCGGTAGGAGGAGTGCCATCGATTTCGTTCAGTCTCAAAACAAACGTGTAAAATGTCTGACATTGCATTTTAAAATCACACTGATTATCTCTATAAATGTATCATCTATGTGGTGGCGAGAAGGCAACTTCTCTTAGCTTAACACCCTTTCTTGAGAAGTATGAGCTTAGTGGTTATACGTTTATAGAAATCAATTATGTGGTTATGGAATAACAATATGGCATTCAAAGTGAAGATTTGATATGCTATGTGAAAGGTAATAGTTACCTTAAGCCTCACACCCGAAAATGATCGAAACAGGGTAGATGCGGCAAGGCTATGTGGTTCGCAACCATTAGGATATAATCATCTCCTTATAGATATATTTCTACTCACTATGACGTTCGGGTTTAAATTAATGTGGTGGATGCTAGAGCGCGCTTGGATAGCTCGGTAACGACTGGGGTGATGACATATTTGGTACTATCTAAGTGTAGATGTAGGCCGGTCTTGTGTTGGTAGAGGGAAGACGTTATGTAGCCTTAATACATTCCTCTATAGATGTACTACCAGAAGGTAGTCCCTTACGTAGTCATTCGTATGGAAATCCATTCTCTAATAAGTGGTTTCCATTTTATCTATAGAACCTACTTTGTGGCTAGTATGCTAGAATTTAATGAATGCAACAATTTCGGCTAAGGTTAATAAGTTTACTAGAAAATGTTTTCAAAGAGTGCCATTAAAAATAATAAAAATGTTTTAGTTATCATAAGGTAAAAACCCATCCATATTTATAGGCGGTGTGGTCTTTTGAGAAACTCTTTCTTTTCAAAATGTTTTTGTCACAAATCTTTGATCTATGACTCTGCCATGTATGAATTGAGTTTCTTATGCTGGTTTGCAAGACTGATCCGGGTATTTTTATACTTGGGATATATCTGAGTAGTTTTAGGATTAGCTGAAGACGTTTGGTGTTTCCAGAGGAGAGCTGGAGATCTTCATATACATATCAACATATTCTTTTTCCGCTGCATTGGTTTGAAGTTTTTAAACAGATTGTAAGGACGGATATTATAACTATGCAGGCTGAATTTAGATTAGACTTTGATATATGTATTTTTAAATTTTCTGCTATAAATTTTTTTGTTCAATAATATATGTTATTCCAATTGAGTGAGATTCTATTATATCTTTATTTTCTTTCTTACCTTTAATGATCCATCTTTTCATTCAATTTGGGTTGTACAAGTATGGTTTATTGTTAACTCAAATGGTATGAAAATTTGGGCCCCTGCATTTGGTATCAGAGTTTAGGTTGAGCGAAAACTTTAGCCTAATAGGGGTAAAGGCACATCGCAGATAGGTTTAGTATACCATAGGATGAGTAACTCATTTGAAATAGGGTAAGTGACACTCTAGAATGAGTTGAGAGTATTATATGTGAGCGTGTATCTGTGTAGTTAATGCCCTGCTATTACCCTGCTATAACCCCGTAATATCTTATAGCGGATTTCTACCACGACGCTTTTTCCATATAGCCCCAAAATATAGCCTTTCCGCTTTAATCTCCGCTATTTCCGCTATATCCCGTTATTCCCGCTATATTTTGCAATTTTCGCTATATCTTCTTTAATAAAATGAATTAAAAAATTGCATTTATACATTATAAAAATTATGAAACTAGTTTATTCGATCTAATTTTTAATATATTTTTAGAAATGAAAATACTCTAATATTCTACTAAATTCAATTATGTTATATAACAGTTTTACGTTTATTTAAAGTATATTCACACATGTTTTTTGTTTAAAACCATTTATGTATTAATTATAATTCAACTGAATGATAATTTTTCATTTAATTACGATTTATATATTTGTAAAAACATTAAGTATGAGTTTTATATTCTATTTTAGAGCCATCCGCTATATCCCGCTATATCCTCGATGTATCCCCACTATGACTTTTTACACCTCCACCGCTTTGAATCCACCGAGCACTTTAATTGCACAGGCGTGTATTTGTTGATGTTATATAAAATTATTTTTGGTTTGAGAAAAATTGGTAAATGAAATAATTTTACCTAGGATTATATTTTGGATATAGAAGATATTTTCAAAATGATATAGTTATTTATTAAATATTTGGTTGTTAAGAAATGATAATATTTAGTTATTATCACTAATTGATAGGTTTTTCGATATAAAGGCTTAAATATGAACACCTTGTAAATTAATTTTCAAAATTGGACTATAAGGTGTTTGATAACGATATTGGGTTAAGATTAAGAAATTTATCTAAGATAAACAAAATATGAGCATGTTTTTATAAATAAAACGATTACGTAAAAGATAAATATTGAAATATTTTATATAACTTTGAAAGGAATTTTGGAAGTATTAATTACTAATGAATCTAGGATAAAATGATTTCCATTAAATTCTTTTAAAATCTAACCTTTTTAAGGAAAAATATGTTTCATTTGGAAATTTAACATGGATAAGACATAAAGGTTTAGGAAAAGCTAAGTTGAAAAAAATTCAGTTAGATAAATAAAATTCCTAAATCAAAGTAGGTGACATGGATTCGAAATCATTAGGCAAAGATGCACCTTTAATAAGAATGTTTTTTATCAATATATATGGATAAGCTTAAATTACGTAAGTAATTAAGACTTTAGGTAAATAAGAAAAAGGAAAGAGGGTGTTAAGTAAAATAAGACTTTATAAATTTGTTAAGTATAAAAAAAACCATTAATTGATCCTAAGTTTTCTAACATTGTAGAGATTAACTAAAGCCTAGTGTTTAAAGTTGAGGGAAAGACATATGAGAGCATTAGTAAAGTATGAGGATTTAGAGGTATTAGATACCCCTATTACTAGTGACGACGAGGACCATGTTCATATAGGAGAGCCATCTAGAGTTGTGATAGGATCGGTTGATGAACCGATAGTTATTTCAGATGATGAGGTTATGATTATGGTTCTTGTAGTAGAGGAGGCTGAGGCAAAGACCTATATAGGAGTAGAGGTAGACGACTCACATCTTTGGGCTGTAGATCCTTTGAGCGAGGAGGATCAGGAGGAGGAGCCGATAGAGGATGGGCCCGCCATAGAGGAGCCAGCAGGAGATGAGCTCAGTGAGGAGGAACCTTCAGGAGAGGATTTAGGGATGTACGATGCTTGGTTGTGCGATAGCCCACTAGATAGTGAAGAGGGTATTATATAGGAGATGGGCACTCCTATTGTGGAAGTGGAGTCGCCAATCCTAGAGCCGATTGAGAAGCTTGGTTTGGAGGAGACAGACGAGCATGTTCCAGCAAGTATGGGTCATATTCTATGGGTTTCGATAGGACAGCCCTGGCAGCCACCAGGTTAGGACATGGTACCGGAGGATGAGGAGGAGGAGCCTGAAGAAGAGGAAGAAGAGAAGGTTATACCAGATGTGTTGGATTTGGCAGGACCACCAGACGAGAAGTCCGATGAGTAGGTATGTTTAGTATGGGTGATATTTTGGGAAGTTCTATGGAATGGTTAGGATGATTCATTTTTGGGAGTATTGTTTATATATCTGATGTATATTCTAACTATGTATATTATCTTCAGTGCATAGCACGCGCTAAGGCTAGGGATGTAGACCTATGTGGCTAGGTGTATTTAACGACACCATTATATAGAATCAGTATTTAGAAAATGTCTCTCTTTTTATTATCTTATTTTGAAAATAGATTAAAGGAGGATTTTTTAGATTCAGTTACAGGAGAGGTTTCCTTATAAGTCTAAAATTTTAATTTGTGGGACGAAATTCTTTTTAAGGAGGGGAGAATGTAGCCGAACCACAATTTTACCACTTTGAAAATAGGATATTTGATTTATTTTAAGTATTCAAATATATAGTTTTCAAACTTAATAACAATGTTTTATGTAATTAATAAGAATGATAAACTTATTTTTGAATTTGATTACAAAATCAAGAAGTTTGGATTTTCATCGAAAAGTGACAAAAGCCGGTTTTCGATAAAATTTAATATACATTCGAATAATTATTGTAAATGGAAAATAACTCTTTTTAATGGTTGTATAATGATATGATAATAATATAAATTTGATTTATAATGATTATATAAATATATAAACTTTTCTTATAAAAATTGATAAATTTTGTCGCACGTTAACAAATCAGCGTCGTATTTTTACAATTAGATTTTAACATTATTTAATATGGTATTTAAACTTGTTTTGATTATTTAAAAATGATACAAAATTTGTTTTCAATTTTTTATTACATGAAAAGATAGTTTAAATAAAAACTATAATATGACCAATAATCTAATTTGGGATTGATGAATGTTTACCGAACAAAATTTGTTTAAAGGTTACCACAACTTGGTTTCTTTTAAAACCTATATGACTACAAATTAACACATTTACACACTTGTAAACATGTAAACATTTAGAATATAAGACAAAATATTATTTTTGTAAAGTTATAAAATAAAATATAAAAGATTTTGATTTGATGTGTTTACATTAATAAATCCTTTACTAAACGAAATCATCACCAAAAGTACTTAAGGATCCTTTCCACATAAATGCATGAGTACTTAGTAGTCAGATCCTTACACGGAAAAGGAGCATTCCACTTTTGATAACTTATTAATTAAAATGGAAAATAAGACACTTAAGTACCATTTCAAATCTAAGTATCCTATCTCATTAATGGCCATCTCTTCATGCCTTAAAGAAGAACAAACTAATAATTGAAAAGTCAAACAGTAGCAAAGGTGAGTTTAGTAATTTGATAGTTTAGCTTCTCTTATAGGTTTCACATTCATCCTCTTCATTTTCACAATGTTCCAGTCTCCATTTTCTCATCCTCTTCCATAGCTCTCACACCCTACCACCTTCACACGCCCCCAAACCCACCACTTCCGGCTAAAAACTTCCTATATTCGAGCCCTACCCATGCACACACCTACGCGCCTCATGGCCAAGCACTACCCGAGCCCACACTCGAGCCTACCCCCTACACCAAAGCACGTACCCACCCCACACACACTTATCCGAGCTCTTACACCTTATACCCACTCTTTAAACACCCACACTCGAACCCTACCCCCACAATAACACACACACCCACTGACCTCCCAAACCCACATATCCACCTTCAACCGCCTCCCATACCCACACACTCGCCGCTACCCGCCTCCAAAACCCACGCCGCCACCACGTACCCATGGTCGAGCCCATACCCCCACACACCCCTATACACTCCATTTGCAAAGCTATACCCTCCTTATACAAGCCATACCCATAATCTATCAAACATTAGTCCATTCGTTTCACCATTTTAAATAGTTCGAGATAAGGCATATTGATTTTACAAAGGAAAAGAAGCACGCTAGTTGCAGAAAACTATTTGCAAAGGAAAATGAAAGTGAGTAAACTCTTAACTCTTTTAAAAATCATATTTATTTCTATGCCATAATGATCATGTTTACACCCTTATGAGGTTATGATAATTAGCACCCTTTTGTTGTTAATATGAATGTTTGGATGTTATATGGATGAGTTTGGTTGAATGGATGAATTGTTCATAATAATTTAGTGGCATCTTAGCTAAATAGGTTATGTTTACTTATTTGAAATGATTAACTATTTCTTTTGTTAAATAAGACCATTTATATGGTATATTTGAAATAGTAAGCCTCTTTTCAAAATCAATTATGAAAAAGATAGAATTGATTTTGAAATCCACAAGTTACAAAATAAATAAATAAAATAATTACATAAACAATTGAAATTATTTTGGAAATGGAAGTTAATATTTGATATTTTAAAGATAATGAATTTTAAAGGTTTAAAGTTTCAACAATAAATAATATATGGTTTAAAAAGTTTAAAAGATGGCGTTTTAATATTACAATAATGTAATATGAGATATTTTAAAATAAGTGAAAAATGGATATTAGATAATCAAATCAATAAATTATTGATTTTAATTATTCGGAAGTGGTTTATAAGAAAATAAAGATGATTTGAAAGTATTATGACAAAAATTGAAAAAGAAGCCAAAATAAGGCGCGTCGCGTAACGGTAGTTCGTGATTTCGCACCGAAGGACTTAAATGAGTATACTAAGTGGAATATAGCTCAAAATTCATCAAGATAAGAACTTTCTGGACCATTATATCCATAGTTTGTAAATGAAGAAAGAAAATAAATATTTCATCTTGTAAATTTTAAGTTATGACCAAATCGAGTTTCAAGAGAAATTGCATTTTTGTAGTAAAGCGACAAAAGAATAAAATTCTTTGAAATGAATATTTTAAACATTTAAAAATATGAAATAAATTTAATAAACATTTTAAAATATTTTAAAAGAGATTTGAATTGAAAAATATATATTTTCAAATATTAGAAAAGTTATTTTAAATCGAATCAGCTTTTAAGCACTTTTCTACTTCTGTTTCAATAACTTTAGAAATGAAGTTTTAAATTTAGCGGTTCTTTTCTAAATAATTTATAGATAATTATAAATAAATAATTAAGTGTTATATGATGATTTGGAATTTTTTTTATATGTGTTTAAATAAATGATTAAGAGGAATTGTTTATAACACCTAAACAATGTAAATCATTTTGTAATAAGAAAATGTGCACGCGGAAATGACTAGTACATTTGTCTTTCCTATAAGATTTGGAAAGATAAAACAAAGTGTGTAACTAAGATTAGGAATGGAGCAACCAGTGCACTAAACTTACCTGGCCTCTATTTTCCCTTTTAGGCGAGGGTGGAATAGATCAAAGGGAAAGCCCGGATGCTCCAAATGAAAAGATCATATTTAAGTTTTTCCAAAATAAAAATGATTGAACAAAGGTTTTCAGTAATATAAAGAATGTTCTAATCAAACTCTGTATTTAAGTTATGAGAAAAGAGATTTGTACTATCCACGTAAATTTAAGATTTTCCACTATTATTCCACAAGTATCACAAATTGATACGGAAATTAATCTTGGTAAAATTTATTGAATCTTTTACTCAATGTAACTGATTTTGGGATTACAGTAAATGATATCTCAAATAACATTGTTTTTTTACCCAGTTAAGACATGATTTCGAAATATGGAATTTTATTCAATTAGAAAGTAAATGACGTGAAGGTTTCCAAAGTTAAAATAATATGATTTTTTTAGTAAAAAGTCAAAATGAAAAAAGGCTTAACAAATTATATATACCTACATATTCACATTTTTTTTATCGATGATTGATTTTGAAGAGAGCGAGGTCAGATCTAGGTAAATTCCTATCCGAAAACCACTTCGAAGCGATTTATGTTTTGAAGTAAAACATGTTGAAGATAAGATCACTGAAGATGAGGATATTCATGATATTGGGCTACTTGCCACGAGAATCTTGGAGTGATTCCCAAAACAAGATGCGGTAGGAGGAGTACCTTCACTTTCATTCAGTCCTAGAATGAACTTTTGTGGGGAAATGTCTGACATTGCATTTTAAAATCACATTGACTGATCTTTATAAACGTATCATCTACTTGGTGGTGGAGAATCCAACTTCTCTTAGCTTAACACCATTTCCTAAGACATATAGGCTCGGGAGTTATATGTTTGTAGAAATTAGTGGTGTGATTATGGAATGGCAACAGGGCATTCAAAGTGAAGAGTTGATGTGCTATGTGAAAGGTAACCGTTACCTCAAGCCTCACACTCGAAAATGACCAAAACAGAGCAGATGCGGAAAGGCTGTGTGGTTCACAACCATTAAGGTATCATTATCCCCATTTTAATATATTTTTACTTACTATGATGTTTGAGTTTAAATTAATGTGGTATATGCTAGAGCGCGCTTGGATAGGTCAGTAACGACTGAGGTGATGACATAATCAGTACTATCTAAGTGTAGTGGTAGGCTGGTCTTGTGTTGGTAGAAGGTAGATGTTCTGTAGCTTCGATACATTCCTCTAGAGATGTATTGCTGGAAGGTAGTCCCTTTACCTAGTCACTTGTATGAAAATCCATTCTCGAATAAGTTCTTTCCATTTTGTTTGTAGAACCCACTTTGTGGCTAGTATGCTGGAATTTAATCAATGTAACAATTTCGTCTAAGATTAGTAATTTTACTTGCAAATGTTTTCAAATAATTTCATTAAAAATAATATCAAATGTTTCGATAAAAATGTTTTAGTTATCATAACGTAAAAATCATCCGTGTTTATGTGCGGTGTGGTCTCTTTCTTTTCAAAATGTTTTTGTCACAAATCTCTAATCTATGACACTATCATGTTTGAATTAAGTTTCTCACGCTGGTTCGCCAGATTGATCCGGGTATTTTTATACTCGGGCCAGATGCGAGTAGTTTCAGGATTAGCTGAAGACATTTGGTGTTTCTAGAGGAGAGTTAAAGATCATCAACATATGAACGTATTCTATTTCCGCTGCATTAGTTTGGTGTTTTTCAGCAAATTACAAGGACAGGTATTACAACTGTCCAGGCTGAATTTAGGTTAGACTCTGATATATGTATTTTTAAATTTTTCAGTGTAAAGATTTTTGTTCAATAATATATGTTATTCCAATTGAGTGAGATTATATTCTGTCTTTATTTTCTTTTTAACATTTAATGATCCATCTTTTCGTTCAGTTTGGGTTGTACATGTGTGTTTTGTTGTAAACTCAAAGGGTATGCAAATTTGGGCCATTACATTCTCTATAGGAACTCATTTCCATGAGGTACCATGGCTTAGACTTTTCATTATTAGTGGAGTTGCCCTAGTGTTTCAACCTAGGGCATACCTGTACGATCTATATCCATTGGTCTCATGATCACAAATCTTATGGAATGTGTGATAGTTGTTGATTCCAATTTTTACGGATGTTGGCTCTCTAATCCTTGATTTATAACAATCCGTGACTTCTTTAATAATATGATAGATTCTTTATAAAGTTTCCATATGCAGTGAAAATAAAATCTTGCCCTATCTTTGGAAGTGTATCCTTTCCAAGGCATTTCTCTTCAAACCAGTTGACAGTTATGCATCCTTTTGCTTGATATCCAAGTATTAATGGATTGATGCTCCAAACGACTAAACCAAATAGTCTTTACGTATGACATGAATAGAGGAAAGCAACGACATCTTCTCCCTTTGTAGCTCTAACTGTGTCCATATGCTAAATGTGGCACCTCAAATGTGTTTAAGTGTTGGTATTTCCAATGTATTATTCCACGACTAGTGTTTTAAAATCCAGGGGTTGATTGCAAATCTGATGTTCGGAGTAAACTGGCTGTAGTTCATTTTTTCAAGCTCTGGTCTCCGCTTCGCTCGCCTTACACTAGACATGTTAGTCCGACGGCTCGCTTCTCCTCTATTAGGATGCTTCCTTAGGTTACTTTTTAGCACGCATTGTGCTCCCCATGCAATGGATCAACCACATGTGCACTAGTCGATATGAACTTAGGCGGTCCCTTTTCAACATCCGGTAACATCCTTCCTTAGTTCGGCATGGGCTGTATCGTTGTATGATACCGATCAGTTTTACATCGGTCCAATTTGGTTTGAGCCCTAGCTGGTTCGGTTTGAGGAAGTCCATATTTCCATGGTTCCTTCCTACTTTATTTGTTCCCTAGTGTCCATTCTTGATGGATTACATATAGAATTCCAGAATTAGTCTCTCTACACCTGTTGCTTGCTCAACGAGTTTAAGGAATGCTCCATTATTTCCTAATAGTTAGCCAGGAAAGAAGCTACCATTTATTCTATTGTTATTTTCAGTCACTACTAGACTCTTCTCTAGTAGTTACACTGGGATGCCTTCCTGATGCAGCGCATTCCAACCTCATGCACTTTTCTGGCTCACAGGTCCTGAAAACTATGGTCCTTAGTAGTCCTATCTCTAGGAAGAAGGTAATGCTAGGCTACGCTCTAGTTCCTCATTCCAGTTGTTCACATTTAAACAAATTGTTTAATGATTCAGGTCAACATATCCTTGGATTTGAGTGACTGTAAGTGACAACCTGACCTTTCTATTCGAGGATGATGATTTCTTCCATATTCCTTATGATGACTTGATCTTTAGTTATGGGCTTGATTATGTGTGACAACCCAGAATTTTTGAGCATTTAAAATAGAAATATTTAATCGATTGTAAATAATTCAAAGGAGTAATTTTAACTTGTATTACGAATATCACAACTCATTTGATAATTAAATTTTTGAATTAAATAATTTGAAGTAGGGAAAATGTTGAATCTGGAATTTTAAGATGTTAAAAATAATTTGAAGGCTCATGAAATTTATATTGATAATACTAAAGATAATAGAAGTTGTAATATTGAAATTTATAGTGGTTTGTTCAGTTTTAAAATTTTATAGTTTAAATTGAATTTAAAAAAAATAGCCTTCCGAGGCGCAGTCTCAGAATTCCACGAAACTGGTTCCATTGGATCCGTAATATTTTATTATTGTCGGATTTCAAATTTCGTATTGATCGGAGCTAGTGTGTGAGTGTACGACTTATAAACGCGCTGAAACTTTATATTGAAAAATTTCAAATCGATTCGTTCTTTCTTAACGAAAATAAAAAAATAAAAAAATAAAATAAAAAAATAAAATAAAATAGTATATATCACTCGAGTCTTCTTGTGAAAGCCAAGCATAACTTTTTCCTATAAACCACGTGATCCTTTCCTATCTCTTGAATTCTTATGGAGAGCTCAGAAAAATAATAAATGGCCGAAGCCGTGATTCTTCAAATCGATACATAATAAAAAAAAGAGGGAAAATGGCCGAAGCCTCTTCGTCTATTAAAAAATAATATTCACAGCGAAATCCAATTCGATTTCGATCGAATCCTCTTCTGAGCCAGATCGAGTTTGTTTGAGTTGCGCTCGAGATCTGATTAGGGTTTCGTGACTGTAGGGAGGCTCGAATTCGCGTACAACGTTGCGATCAGTGGGACGCCGGAGATCGAAACTTGAGGCGACGAGCTCGTGATGCCTCGAGTCGAGGTTGTTCTGCTAAGGTTTTGGCCGCGTTGATGGTTTTGTGTGCGAACAGAAGTGGCGAGGGTTAGCGAGCGAATCTAGGGTGTTGGCGTTCGCTGTCATCATATTTTGGGTACGAGTTTCTTTTATTCAACTACTCAAATTCATAGAAATATAACGGTGGGGTAGGAAATTTACTGTCTTGCAATTTATCGTAAAAATATGTATATATGATTTTGAAAAAAATACAGGGACCTGAAATTAACAGTAAGATAAAAAGATTTTGTTAAGATGCTATGGTTACTAAAATAAACTTGTGAAGGAGATTTAGTTTAAAATCAAATTTTGTAGTTAAATAAATTTATTGAAAGAAATTTGTTTAAACCAAATTCATTAGTTTAAAATTAAAAATTAAAAATTTAAAATATTAATTAAATTTAAAATTATAATGGAAATTGAGTATTCGATTAGTTTGAATATTAATAAAATCACATAATATTTATTCAAGGTTTGAAATCTGAATGGAAACAAGCTGTTCAGGGATGGACTGCAAAACAATTCAAGGTGAGTTAATCTCACTCAGTTAAATTTAAATTTAAATTTAAATTCAAACGATTAAATTTAAATAATTGTTTGAATGCTTCAATTGATTGATGTGATATAGCATGGTATGATTTGAAAGTGACATTTTTGTTGTGCTAACGTCTGTGGATGCAGGGAAAACAGGTTGGAGGGATCCAACTGGACCCCTCAACTTTATTAAATTATTTAATATTCTATGTTCTGAATATTTGATATTCTGAAATGATTTATGTGGAATTATTGAATGTTATGGCTTGATTGTTATAATCGGGCAAAAATGAATTACAAATATATATAATTTGAGTTTGGGAATGGAAATAAAAGAAGTGAAATTGTAAGTAAAATAATTATAGAAAAGTTGAATAAATTTATGAATGGACTGGAAATGGCATAAAGTGACTTTAAATTTTAATAAATAAATTTTGAGTATGGGAAGGAAAATTTGAATAAACAGAAAGAATGAATTTTTAAACTTCAGGGTTATTATTTAAAAGAATAAAACATTTATTTTAAATTTAAGTTTTAAAATTTATTTACGAAGCATAAAGAAGAAATCGGGAATAACCTGAAATTTGTATATTTTAGCTAAAGGATCTAAAAATCAAACTGAAAATAATAATAAGTCCATAATTAATGAATTTTGAAATGAACTGATAAGTAAAGAAATTTATTTCAAATGAAATAAATTGGAATCAACTTGGAAATTTTATTTAAGTGATGGAGATTTGAAATTCTCCCTGGATAACCAAGTACGTTTCTAAGTAAATTTTTAAATATAAGTTAAAAGATTTTGAAGTTGTTTTAAAAAGTATGTTTTGTAAAATTTATCATTTCTAATATTTAAAGTTTAAAGTAAGTATTTCCTTTTAATCTATTATAACAGTAATTATTTAAAGAATGACTTAGTACTATGTTTTTAAAAGTGAAAACCTAATTTTATATTTTATAAAGTAACCCTATTTTTAAATATTCATATAGTATATATTTTAGCCAATTATTGAAGTAGTTTTAACTTAAATGTTTTAAAGTAAATTCCAAAACAAGCAATTTGTTTAATCTATTTTCGTTTTAATTATTTAAAGAATGATTTGGTATTTTGATTAAAGAAGAAATCTAATGTTTAATTATAAGGTAACATTATTTTAATTATTTCTAGAGTATTATTTTAAATTAAGTATTAAAGTAATTTTTCTAAATTAAATGATAAATGTATTTTTCAATAAGGCTTTATTTTAAATTATTTTAAAAAAAATCTAGTTTTGTGCTTGGTGATTTCAGTAGAGAGAGGAAATATTTGGGAAAGTTTATCCTAAAAGAAATGATGGTTTTGAAACTGTTTTCAAAGGATTGAAAATAGTAATATATCTTGTGAAGATAAATTGAGGTTAATAAATAATTTGGGAAATAATTTATTGATTGATGGTTGTTTGTGAATATTAATTGATAGTTAAATCACCGACTATCAATATTGGCCAAATGCGTTGATCGTTTCGAAGAGACCGGGATCGAGATTTATTTCTCGAAAACCACTTCGATCTGGTTTGTATGTTTCGTGAAAATGATTTTGGATTCAAAGATGGAGTAGTGAAGTGCAAGGGCTGGTCGCTACTAATCCTGAGGATATTTCCAAAATGTATGTAGTATGAATAGTGCCTTCGGTTCCGTTCGAACCCGGGATGGACTTGTATGGATGACTGCTTGCGAAACATCGTCAGGTGGACGATGGGCATTCTAAGGGATATGTTCTATAAAAGGTAACGCTTAGCCTCAAGCCTCATCAAATGGGAATGGCTGAAAATCAAGGGTTATGCAGCAAGGCTGGGTGGGTAGCACCCAAGCAGGGTGAGGTCATTCCAGTCTAGATGTCCCTTTTTATTCCGGCTTAGTGGGCGGTTGCTGATCCCAACCGCGGGGTGGTCTCACTCGGGATTATCCAGTAAGGGGTAGTCCCGGCCTTGTGTTGTAGGGGAGCGGGCGTACTCCTCAGTATGGTGATCTAGGCCCCGTACTGTGACAGGTGGTACCCCAGTGCCTAGTCATTAGTTGGAAATCCATTCTCCCTACGAGCCTTGTACGAGTTTTGTTTGTATTACCCACTTCTGTGGCTAGTAGCTGGAATTTAATAGATGTAACAATTTCGGCTATTTTATAAGTATTTGTATATAGACCCTATTATAATATCAGAGGATTTCTATAAAAATTGTTTTAGCTATCGTAAGGGAAAAACCCAACATGTTTATTTGTGGCGTGGTCTTACGAGATGCTTTTGTTTTTCAAAGGATTTCTGAAACTTTAATAATCAATTGGGTGTGATTTTCTCACGCTGGTATTCCAGACTGACTCGGGTGTCATTTAACTGTAATGCTCGGGTCAGACCGAGTATTATAGGATACAGGAAATACTGTGGTGCCCAGGAGATGAGCTGGATGATGATACGTATTCGCGTACTTGTTATATACATATATTCCGCTGTGTTGAGTTGTTGTGTATCCATTTGTATGACATTGATGTTGAGCTGTGATTGATGTACTCTGATGATGTAATATATAAACAAAGATATTTGATGTTGTGTAAAGAGTATTTATTATCTATTATATTTTATTCCGCTGCGATGGTTAGATTCTGTTATTGTTTTCTATTCTCTTCTTCTACCTCTTCTTCTTTAACCCAAATGGTTCGTATTTCTGTACAACTTGAGTTGATTTAGGTAGAATAGTGTGGACTCAAGGGGTACGGATTTGCGGGCTGTTACATTATGGCTCTTAGATTGGTCCCACTGATCATTGTATCAATAAGGGAATGAGAAGCGTTTGCTGTAGCTGCCCTTGGTTCGGTATCATCCCTGTCTAGTTCGACACCAAACCGCTTCTCAGTCTAGCTTCAGGCTGAACTTTTTCTCATTTCATCCCTCCATCATTCCTTCTTCCAGCTCATAGACCTTATTGATCGAATTCTTTGTCAGATTGCGACCTCCTTCACCTTTTAGACCCTTGGATTGGGATCACCATTGTATTCAAGTACTATGACCAATAGTTTGCGGCTATCCCAAGCGTGTCATAAATCGGTACATCATTGCTTGATGTTGGGCAACGAAACCTTTACCAAGCTTGGCCACAACTCTATCTTGGTTATCTCTGGTGATTATGTATACTACCACTGGAGTGTTTACTAAATGATCATAATGATTGGCAGTTGTTTGGTTGGGTGTGCGGGCATTCCCTACATTCTCGTTGGTAGCTCCAACCTTATTCTTTGATATCAAAGGTGTGTTGAGAATCAGTTCTCAATGAAAGCACCATAAATGTTTGTACCAAAATAGGCAAACACCTTCAATTTATTAGTTGTAGAGCCGTGAATATGAGGTGAATAACATAGTTGTTATATTAGTATTATGATTGATTTTTGAAGAGCGTATCACATATAGGTTGTGTAGAAAGTAAATTGTAATAAAGTAAAGAACACAAATATTTATAGTGGTTTGGCCAGAATATGTCTACATCCACTATCCATTTTTATTATTCTTTATATAAATATTTGATATAATGTCTGAGATACAAGATACAATGATTTAAAACACAACAGAAAGTTGGACATAGCTCATGGAAGTCAGTTCGGCTATTCCTGGATGCCAATTCTTATTTGGTTGTCTTTGTTAGGAGGTTTCGGCTAGGTGGTTCCCGCTAGGATGTTTTTGCTAGGCTATTCCGGCTAGATATTTCGGATAAGCTATTCCTGCTAGGTTGTTCTAGCTAGTTGTCACAGCTAGGCTGC
The DNA here is from genome assembly GCA_030765085.1 of Allium cepa. Lineage (NCBI taxonomy): Eukaryota > Viridiplantae > Streptophyta > Magnoliopsida > Asparagales > Amaryllidaceae > Allium > Allium cepa. The sequence goes on along the minus strand of CM060935.1, from coordinate 692,313,094 downwards.
TCTTGCAAGCTGATCCTGCTAGGAGATCTTGTTTGGTAGATCCTGCTAGATGTTCCTATTAGCCACAGTCTTGTATACCAGTTCTGCTGTAAGCTTGGCTCTTTAGAATTGTCCTCCATTACTGTTGGATGCTTTGATATTTATAAAGGTAAAGATGAGGTATGACTAATTAGAGTACTTCCTTGATATCTTGCCCAGAGGGAATATTCCTAGGATTCTGGAATATGCTTGATAAATTCCAAATATATGCAGATTTCCTTCCATATATACACTATTTGGTTCGGCTGAGAGCTTGGCTTAGGTAGGTTGGTTCAATGCATGTGCACATGGATGCTATGATGGCAAGGTCCATGCCTTCTCTCTCTACATTCGATTAGCAGCCCTACCCTTGGCTCAGTGGGTATCTCTACCCTTGTTTCGGTAGGCTCTTGTCCACTCAATTCGATGGGTTCCTCTCTGCATGGTACGGTGGGCCCCTATCCGATACCTTGGATACTAGATAGGAAATCATGTTTGGTACCTTGGGAATCAGATAGGATTTAATGTTCGACACCCTGAGATACCAAATAAGGATTCTTGTTCGGTACTTGAGCTACCGAACATGGGGGCTCCTCTCCTCTTCTTTTCCCTTGCTAGGCTCCTCCTCTATTCTCTTTCCTTGCCTCGCCTAGCCTCTTTTCCTTCTTTACGTTGGATATGGTTAGGCATGCAGTAGATAGATTCCCTACCAGACAATTCCTCATGTTCTATAAAAAATAATATGCTTGCTAGGACTTGAACCCGAGTGGGTTGGCTGAAGAGGACAAGTATTTACCACTATACTACATATGTTTTTATACCATAACTTCTTAATTGCAAACAGAATTCAATGAAACTTGGACCAACAGCTTTGTATCATTAAGTAGAGTATTCATATGCCTCTGAATGTTCCATTTTCCTAAATGAGGCGATAGCTCTCCAAGGTGGGGTCCAAGTTGGTAAGGAAGTAGACAAATTTTAAGATGATCATATCTTCCAATCATTTGCTCGGATTGAGATGCAGCTTCGACCTATAAGCTTTTCCTAACCTTAGAAGCATTTTTAGGAGCTTTGGCTATATTTTCTAACTATACCAAATTTTCCTCTAGTGCTTTGCCTTGTCCTTCCGGTTACATGATGGCGCCTTTATTATGCACCTTCCAGTCGTTATTATGCTTCTTAATGTCTTTTTTTATTTACCATACTGAGGGGAAAAATACCTGTATAAAATCTAGAGGTATATTAGATCCAATCTAATAATGTTTTGAATAAAATATTATTTAATTTAATTTGGTTAAAATGAAGTTTAAATCTACTTAAATTTAAGTGTATAATAATGAATGTATCAAATACATTCATTCGTGTAAAGTGCAAGTGCAACATATAAGTAGTTTATATAGTTAATGTGTTTGTATATAAGTGCTGGGATTTATACCGCAACAGATACATTCACCCTTTGCCTTTGTTGTCCGTACTATTATTTTAAAAAATTGTAAATAATAGTAACATAAGTTTATATAAAGTCTATTTAAACTTATCATATGTTATAAAGTATTTTATCAATAGACAAAAGTTAATTTACATTTATGAGAAGGCAGTTAATGAATTAAAGTAGACATTTTAAACAAGGAAAGGTGGAGGACTTTCCTCCATCCTTCACTCGTTCATTCAATGCCATTTCAAATCAGCAATTAAACTTTATTACATATATGCATATAAAATTAATTTTGACTATTCGCTTATTTTGAAATATGCAATTAACAAATATGAATCAAGTTTCAACTTAGGAAGAATTCGAAAGTAAAAATTGTGATTTTAGATAAAAGTATAGTTTATAAACTTTGAGTTAAAATAACATATACTCATACATACATACATATACATACATACATACATATACATATACATATACATATACATATACATACATATATATATATATATAATTGCAAACTGCGTTTTCAAATTAAAATAACAAATGCATATGCAAAGTTTATAATTTAACATATGTGTTAGGATTTACAGTTAACAAATCAAAAGGCTAATATTTCAATAGGAAGGATTAAAAGTTTGATATTTACACAAAGTCTATTTGAGAATTTTTTGATTTAAACAAATTTCAAAAAAAAAAATTTATACAATGGTCAAAAGAATTATATTTAAACAACAATCATATAAAACTTATATTCAATTTGCAAATGATTTCAAATCGACAGTATTATGTAATTTATTCAAGATGGAAGAAAATAAAATCATATCAATAAACTTTAAATTAGATTTCAATAAAAATAGTTATTTTTTGTTAAACAATAATTTTTAATACAAGAAAAAAGGGACAACATAGGTATATATATTCATTTTAAATTTCAGATCTAAACTATATGAACAACATGAATAACTAATTGAACAAGATTTCATATGTCATAGATCTAATATTAAGAAGATGAGCATGTAATCAAAAAGGAGGATAGAATAAAATCGATCGAATCAAATTTACATTACAAACATATACTATTAAAGGAGATGTGTGAAAAAAGGAATTAGTTCAAGTTAAATAAATAAACATATATTTAGATGTGGTATGCAAAAGATCCAAATCATATGAACTAAATGTGTATAAGAATAAATAAAACAATAATTTTACCTTAATGTGTAGCACAAGAACACACCTTGAATGGTGAATAATAAACTACTAAATTCCTGAATCAACCTCTAGATTTAGCAAAGATCAAGAGATAGGAACCACTTTTTATTTTAGCTTTTTTGATTTGATTTTGTAATTTTTCTTAAGCCTTAGAGGTCATTATTTTTAGCTGGAATAGAAGGGGAAAAGAGGGGGAAAATGAATTTCCTATAGAAGTATTAATGAATGAAGTGAAAAGGATTTTTTTTAAGGGAAACATTGAGACCTTTCCAATTCCTCCTTTGAATTTTTCCACTTTTATTGTTTATTAAATCTCAACCAAATCAAATCAATACATGTATGGACAATTAAAGAAAGTGCCTAGATAATCCTTCAAATTTCCAAATCCACTTAGTAATTAATTAATTTAAATCAAATTTAAATATTTATTGATATCGTATAATGATATGTACATATATAACTTTTGCAAATGCTCTTTATTAAATACTAATAACACTCACACAAATTACATAAAATTTAATAACTAATATTTCATAATATTAATTAATTTAATTAATTTGTGATGATTATAAGTTTGTGGTTTTTTGAAGTACTCATTATTGCGGTTGTGCGACTCAAAGGTATAAATTCAATCAGCGATTAATATCGAATTATTTAAGCATTATTGTTCATATATCACCTTAGCTAATAGTGTGACACTTTGGCTGAATTTATTACTTACACATCTTTTTAGCAAAATACAAATTTTCTTGTTATAAGCGGCACTTGGTAGTAACAATTTTTTTCACCAATTCTCTTCATCAAAACTATATCACATTTGGACTTATGGAATTTGGTTTTTGTCAAAACTCCAATATCATCCACATTTAACTTTGTAATTCTAAACAAAAAAATCCTTGGTTCAACAATAACAATTATTACTAGTCGTACTACTATGGCCAGAGATTTTGATTTTGAGTTGCTACAGTAAACTATGGTACAAACCCCATATAACTGAGGAGATGAGTTCTTTATTGAGTAGTATTACAGTTCCAAAGCTTTAACTTAGACCCAACTATTTCTAGTTGACGGAAGCCATGCCCATTTAAATATATTCAAAGTGGAGTTCCATATTGAAGTTCCATAGTATTATCAAGTCGAGGGAACTGTTTAACATTGTTAGTTCGAAATTATTTGTTTAGCCCTAGTTATATTAACCAATAGACGACTCTCGAGTGGGTCATTTCATAGTTATTCAATAACTATCAGTATGTAACATCTTGGTACCCCAAGCAGCCATGAGAAATACACCGCCCAATATTTAGAGAGCATTATATACTTCGATCTCAATGGATGAATCGATATCCTTTCTCTAAATATCTCGACTAGGAATATTTAAAATAATATGTTATTTTAAATTTTATAAAATTCCTATGAATACAACACTTTGTAATTATTATATAACATATCATTTAAGTATTTCTATTTATATACTTTAAATTAAGTACTTAATTATATAAATCACTAGATAACAAGTATATAATAGAAAGGAGAAGACCTTTTATTTTGAACAGATTGGCCACAAAGTTGGATATATGAAATAAATTACATAATTGCTCTTAGGGAATATTCCTAACTCTATCATTCTTCCACTTGTACTTAGTTTTCAATTATGGAATCTAATTCTAACTTCTTCGATTGGTTTTCTCAAAGCTAATCGGGTTCAGTCACGTAGTGAATGGTTATGCTATTTTTTTCATTATTTACTCTATCGATCAATTCTCTCTGATTCTGATAAACTGCCTTTATCATGTGGATCTATTCGGATTATTTCTCTGGACTCTAGTGAGCTCCAAGTTCTTTTACGAACTATACTATGATATTGTTATCATATAACAATGTCATTGGATTCTCAACATTTGGAATCACCCCAAGCTTAGTTATAAATTTGCATAATTATTTATACTTCTTACATTGCAATAGCCTTTGGTGGAATTGGCCATTACTTATTGTTTAGAACAATTCCAGCTTAAAACCCTTGACTTAAGTTTGAACATGAATTTAGGATTAACACACTATACTTAATATCACTAACAAAGTTCGAGTTTGCGCACTCCTTCATAAGGAATTTGTCGTTTATATAAATAATTCTCTAGTGTTTTATAAATACTTAAGAACACTCTAAACTATCATTAAGTCATCTTAATTTGGATTTTTCACTTGCTCTATGTATCAAATACATGAGCATTTTCGACAGTATGGCATGTACGAAACATTCAATTGCTAATGCACAAGGAATCCATGTTGCATGCTTGATATTAAACAATTTAATATAGCGCATATATATACCATTTGGGGACATTCCCAACATCCTTTTATATTGATTGTAAAAGACGTCATTTCATATCTAATGTTGAGTGTTAAACAACCAAACTTAAATGATTTTAGCATGAATACATTGTTAATAATCATAAGTTTGTTATTTACTTATAATTTTACAAAAATATTTTAATTCCTATTGATATTCTTTCTTATAGACAAACACTTCTCTATATTTTGACTGAAATTCAGATTATTTGACTTCTGTGTTGAAATACATACTTAACTCAGATGCTTACTGAAAAACACATTCAAATCATTTCTTGGATCATATTTAACACTCACAAACTCCGTTATTTCTCCCATTGACTTTGAGACATTTTGGTTGTTACTAACAGTATATTCCAGAAATAATTTAGAATTTTTTTGTTTCAACATGCATGTACCAAAAGTCAAAGTCATACCAAGCGATCAATTTTGAGAGTAAAATCTAAGTTGAAAGATGAATCTGTTACTTTAGTTTCAATAATTAAAATTTATGATGTTATTCTTATCAACGGCGTATATTCCAACTGCATTAATCTACTTCCTGAAGACACTTTTTCAACAATGGATCATATCCTTTATGGTACCAATATCAAAATCATATTTTGATAACATACTTGAAATCCATTCTAGATTTGCGCATCACACCACATGGTAAAGTGAATACTCTTAATAACTTACTTAAGACTAAGATATCTCTTTTTCTACATTAATAATATTCATGATTTCTCTTTAGTGTACAAGATTTATTGTCAGACATTCCAAAGTATCATATTTATTTAGGTTTGGTTAATTTCATGTCATCCCTCATAATTAGTTTCATCTTTGGTTCGAATCCAAATCCATTTTACCACCAATAATTTTTGAAAGAAATTACTTTGCTAAGAAGTTGATATTTCTTGAAACAATAATTGCTTCTTAATGTAATCGAATAGGTATTCATAAAAAAATTATGGATTACAAATTATAGCACATAAAAGTGACTTGAATTCAGTTTAGGATAATTATATTCAAAATTTAAATTAGTCATCCAATGATGATCGTTTCCAAACTCTTTTGGGGAAATTTAGACAAGAATCCCCATACAAAATATTACGTATAGTCTTTGGACTTGGATAACCTGTTAACTCCTTGACTTATGATATGTTGGTGTTTCACATAAACCCTTATCTTGTATGATTTTATAAACAATCCTTTAGAGGAAATTAATTTTGTCCTTGTGCATTGCTCATTATTAATTGTATTTGTCCAAAGAAGTTTGGTTACTCTTTATCAAAACTTCATTATGTATCATAGGGAGAAGTGACTTCTGAGATTGAATCTTTATTCAATTTTTAGGTACATTCGAAACTCTTTCCACAATCATTTCTACTACATGTAATTTCATTTAAATCTGTTTTATATTATATGAACTATTATAGATATACAACATGTATATCATAACACTTGTTCATGTTTGTGACAATTCATCGGTGAATACAACAAAGTATGTGGGACCTTTTTGGTATTGATAGACTTTCTATTGCATACAGCGATATCTATCAAACTTGAAGAGTTCATCAACTCTTATAGTGCTCCCATTAAGTAGGTGCTTCAATTTCAATTGTTTGAGACATAATTCACTAGCACTATATGATTCATCAAAGAATTATTTCTCAAAACTATGGCTTAGTTTATAACTCCAAAATAATTGCAAATAATTTAAGATACTTTTGTATTTTCCAATGCATCACTTTTGTTATGAAAATAAATACCACTATTATAGTTTTATTTTTTAACGAATATTCATAATATTCATATTGAAACAAGCTATGTCTATTTTTCGATCAAGAATGAGAAAATAACTATTATGTCATAAATAATATTTGGTATGATTTTCGAAAATAATTTTCGTAACCTGATGCAACCAATCAGTGATATATGGCATTCTCCCATTATTTTTTACATTACTATAATAGCATACAATATACAGAGGTCCATTCAACCACTTAATATAGGCTTCTTATTCCATTCACTATAACCATTTTATAGTTGAGTGTTTTCAGATCAAATTTCTTCAACTTAAAGGAATAAATTTCACAGAAAACAATTTTCTACATAAAAATACATTTTGAAATAGGAATATTTCTCATTCCAACATTAAGTATTAAATATTATTTTATAATTCTCAATTCTGTTGTTTCTTTATGAAGCAGAAGCAATCGTTCACTCTCTTCATCCCAACCGTCCTTAAGTTACGTCTACTCTCGTACATTCGTTTTTCTTTCTAAATAGTTAAATCATTCAAGAGGAAACACTTTATACAATATCGTAATGAACCTTTTACAAAACTGCATTCTATTATCCTAACATTTAAGGATATTAAATTTTATAATGTGATAAAAATGACATTCCAATGATCGAGTCCTTATACCAATCTTGTAGTTTTGGTGCAATGACCTGGATTTTCGAACGTTTTATATTATTTAAATATTTAAATTATGGATTTAATGTGGATAAAAATGATTTTAAAGCTTATTTAAATTCAGTTCAAAAGAAATGATAATAGTAAATTTTAATTTAGAATTAAAAGCAATTGAACTGGTTTTAATAATAATTCTTTTAATTAACGTGTGAAATTGTCATCCGGGGTACTATCTTAGATTTTGATGAAACAAGTGCCATTGGATTTAATATAATTAGTTGTTGTATGTCGACGAATTTCATGATGATCAGACGCACTATGTAGTCATGCGTGCTCGAAACGTGTAGCGTTTAAATTAAGGGAATAAAATATATTATTATTTTTCTTATAAACAAGCCTTAACTTAAAACCTATTTTCCACTTTCCTCTTTCTTTGATTTCAACTTTGCTTTATGTAGCCACCAATTTTTAAGCTTCAACCAATTAAATCAAGTGCAATAGGCAGTGGAATTGAGTGATTTTGGATTTATTGCTTCATAGAGGCAAGAGATTCACTTTGGTATGTTCGATAATGGGTGCATTGATAGTTTCCAGTGCTCGATCTGTATTGGCCATACCTAGGCTCCTCCTTGTCAGAACTAGAAGCGAGATTAGGAAATAGGGTGAGTGTTGTTGGACTAGTTGAGCGAAGGCGAGTTATCAATGGGATTTTTGGGTAGTGCAATGCTATAAGGTGAATCGTGACATTCCAAAGTTGCGCGGGAGGTTCCAAATCCCTGCATGGTAGAAGACACCGGAGATGAAATCGAGTTCGTTGCGCTCGTGGTGGCGAGGGAAGATCAATGTTGGTGGTGGGAGGATGGACGGTGATTCGAATAGAAATGCAACCTAGACGTGAGGGATAAAGGCATGACGTTGGATTTTGGGATCGTTGATTGGGTGTTAGGTTGTAGGGTCGTGCAAGTCGTGTTTAAGAAGAAGAGATCAACCGAATCAACGACATTGGATTTAGCGGAGCGTAGCTCCAAGTCGAGGTGGAAACGTGCATGCTTGATGGGTTGAATGAGTATCAATGTAGATAGTGGAAGGAGGGGAGAAGAAAGATGATTAGAGAGGTATCGTGTTACTTAATTTGATTAGCTTAATTAATTATATTTTGTAAATAAAATACTTATATAATTCATAACTATTGCGTACGAGGTCCAATCGAGGCGCCGTCTTCGCCATTGCGTTCATATCAGGATTCTCTACATTTAGGATTGATTTGGGGCTTAGGTAAGTTTACTCACTAGTTATAGGTGTATTGTTGTGATATAATTATTTTTGTATTAAAATATAAATAGTATAATGAACAACACGAGTTATTACTTTTGAACCCTGCCTCATTTTGTAAAACAAGCGACAATATAATTATACAGTATAATCTCCTTTTTTATTTTGTAAAACATGAATTGTGACCTAGACTTATTATTTACATGTTTGATATTTCTAGGTGAAAAGTGATAATGTGGCATAAATGTTTGAAGCGATATAGTGTTATAAACGTGCTTTGAAATCTCTGATGCTTGACATACGTTAAATTGGATAAATCAAGGTATATTATGGAAACATAAAATATAAATATGTATATATATTTGGCTACACATGTTTTGGTATGTTGACATAAAGTAATTGGTTTGGGCATTTATGGAAATTGGAAATGGAAGTTGTAAACGTTAAGAGCAAAAATCACGATGGATGCATTTTGAAATCACTACGTTCGATGATTTTAAAGCTAACCGTGAAAGACATTCTAGGGCTTCTTTATATTTTTTTAAGCACTATAAGTGTAGTTATTATCGAGAAAATATCCAGGTTTAAATATATTTACTGATAATCATTTATAGATTTTTAAAGTAATGGTTTTAAAGTATAATTTTTTTATGGTTTTTATGTGTTTTTAAAATATAGTATAAGTATTTTCAAAGTATGTTTTTAGTATATATGGTTTTAGAAAATTTGTTAAAGATTTTTTTAATAAATAAAAGACTTTTATGTTATAATATCTTCAAATGGTTTGTAGTATTTAATTAGATATCTTAGTATATTTTGAAGTTTTAAAAGGAAGTTTGGTATTTGTAAAAGAATATAATGGAGTTTTAGATTATAACACTCATGTCATAATGGATGGTTTTGTAAAACTGATTAAAAGGGTATATAACTTGTTTAACAAGTGAAGATGTACTTAGAGCTTTAAATGGATGCTTCAAAGTTATCGGGAAGTATAAAAGTGACTTTTAGTTTTATAGTAACGGGTATAGGCAACATTTTTTTTAACCTATTTAACTATACTTTGGAAAGGTGATTAGATCTTTATAATGGTGTTTTAAAGATAATGATTAAGTAAAGTGGTTTTGTGTTTATCGTAAATAATGCTTTAGTAACATTTGTTTTTAAACCCTTGAATAATATTTTAAAGTGGTAAAATATTGTTAAATGATTTTGGGAATATACTTAGATCTTTAATAATGGAATTTTGAAGAGAATAAAAAGTATGAATTGGATTTAGGTTATTGTGACAATATGTTAATAGCATTTGTCTTTAACCCATTTTGATTATACTTAAGAATGTAAATAGATCTTTGTAAAGATAATCGTAAGTGAAATGGTTTGGGGTTTGTAGTGATAATATTTGAGTAACATTTGTCTTAAGCCCTTTGAAATTGATTGGTGAATATACTTATACCATTGAGCTAAGTATATCTATACTTTTGAGAAGTATTGAAACGTGTAGAAAAGAATATGGAAGTTTTAATTAAATAGTGAGGTTTAGCTAATAAAGTGGAGTTTCATTCATAAAGAGTTATTGAGTAAAAATGAGATTTAGCAATTAAAGAGGTTTTTAATTAATAAAGGAAGATTAATTGAAAGGGAATTAGAAGTCATTTATATGAATTGATCATGCTTGTCTGTTTTGATCATGCTTTGTGTGTTACTGCTTATGGACAGTATACGGGACTTAGTGATGTCATTATTCTCACTATTATTTAATTAACCAAAATATAACTTTGAAAGTATCTACAAGAAACATGGAGTTATATGGTACAGTTATCTCCTGCGATGCTATAATGTATGTATAAACTCGTTTTACATTCCTAGGTGGTAATCTCCGTCTTACATATTGTTTGTTTATTTGCATCATAACCGGAGTTGAGTTTATCGAAAATCCATTGATTGGTTTTGAAGCGTCCAGTAAGCGAGGGAGTGTACTTATGTGAGATGACTTAAAATCGTAACCACTCCAAAACCATATACATTTCCTATGCTTTGGAAGAGGTTCGTAATTGGTTTGTGATGCTAGAATCTATATGGAGATTCGAGATCCGTTTAAGATGCTCGAACACATGTAGTTGTTTGTGATCTATTCTGAATGTTTGGAATTCATGTTTGATTCCGAGATCTATTGAAATATGGAAATCCATGTGTAATTCGGGATCTATTGAGGGACCAATGTGTGATTCCAAGATCTGTTGAGATATAGGAACCATGTGTGGTTCAGAGATCTATTCAAATTGGGGACTCGTGTGTTGAGATCTATTCGAGTGGTGACTCATGTGCTGAAATGCTGGACGTAGTCTCACCAGCGGTGATGACTAGAACCAGCGATATGAGACATAGCAAGTAGGGTTGGCAAACCTGTAGGGTGCACGCAAATCCATTCTAAATATACTTATTTGGATATGTATGTAGGAGCGATGCATCAAGTCTTAACCAAACCAGCTATGTTATATCTATGGTACATTCACTGGAGACACATGACTCTTCAAAAGGATATCTATGATCCTTATGTAGGGGGACTGTTCTCGAGGTACCGAGGGTACAATTATAACACCCCTAATTTTGATTAATGCTACTTAAGGTGTTTAATTATATAAAATAAATGAAATAATGTGAATGAAGATTGAGATTTGAAATTTCATATGGGTCAAGCCTTAATTAATGAACTAATAAGGTTGATTAGAACAATAAATAAGAAGGTGGAATTATGAGAAAGGAAAAATAGGAATAAGCTTCATTTCCTAAACATAAACCATTGTCATCTCATTACCTTCATTTCATTTCCACTTCACATAAACTAAAGAAAGCTTATGCTGACCATTGCTAGAAGAAACCAAGAGAAGAAAGCTAAGGAAACTGAATCTACAAATCAATATTCAAATCTCAAGTTCCTTTATAAAACCAAGATGAATAGTGATATAAATCTCAAAATATGTTCGTTTATTTTTCATTTTAGTATTAAATCCGAAATTATACGGTTCAGGTTATGCCATGTTTGAATGTTTGGATGATTATATGTTTATTGATGAATTTATAGAGTTTATTTATGAAATTAACTAATAAGTAAGAGTTGGAAAACGTATCATATGACAGACAAATGAATTGAAATTTGGATATGATGTTAAAAACATTACTTTAGAAGCGGTTTTTTAATTACATAATTTTCGAAGTAGTGATGAATATGTTATGCATTTCTTAAGTGGAGAAATTGATTTATCTCGGATTTTAATTATTAAAAATAACTAAATAATGTATTTAACTTTGAAATTTTTTTATGTTAAACAATATATAAAATCGAATTTATTATGATTTTTTGGGATTTTTCCCATGCTTTATGATTTATTATGAATTTATTAGGTTATAAAAGCTTAATAATTATATTAAAATATTAATTATAAAGTAAGAAGTTTGCAAATGTTTTGGGAATAATATTTCAGGTTTATGATAGATTTTTGAAAAGTATTTGATAAAGAAAATTATTATTGAATGAGATTTTGACAAACAACACGAGTTGGTGAAAAGAATTTACTTTTAATAGTAAATTAGCAGTTTTTAAGGTAACTATAAGTATGCCACACTGAGGTCAATGATGCCACCTTCTATCATGCCACATTTACGGTCCTCGATGTCGAACATGGGCGATGCATAGGATATCAACACCAGTTAGTATGAAATGGATTGGCCTTGGTTGAAGTACGAAGAATAGCATTAAAGTTGACATCGTGAACTTCAACGTAAGTATTACTGCCTCTCTATAATAATCTTGCCGACTCTATAAGGTAGCCATGCCGCTAGTTACCCATTCCAAATCTTATTTTAGAGATGCCATTGTTATCCATATCGGCATTGATATCTATAGCAATAGCGACGCGGCCTATCTTTTTTATTATTATAAGGTAGTAATGTCGCATTTATACTATTGTTATACGGGTTTTTAACCTAGCATGATCCAATAAAAGATGGAATAAGATGATGAAATTAGAATGGCTCGGAACACATATCACTAAAGCATCGATTTAATTTGATTAAACTAAGGGACCATAGTCCATTCAATCCAATCAGCATCTAAGTACAACCAACTAGTAGATCGTCATCGAAATGGGGAAACGTGTAATGAGGCTACAAAAACAATGTTGATTCAATGCCATAAAAGCATTCCAAACTTCAAGCCCTAAAAAAATACAAGTGCTTGGATTGCTAGTGATCCAAATGTAATGGTCTATGGAAGGAAATAAAGGCTAAGGAGCATAAAAACAGAATACAAAAGTGATGTAGAGAAAGCAGCTAAGTCATTAGCTCGCAAACGAGAAAAATCCATGGATCGATAGCGACCCATGGTTTTGGCTTGGATCGTCAGCTAAACTCCTCTAGGTCGTCCTATGTCCATCTTTGAGCAATTGACGAAGTGGTCTGGCGCAGAAGCTCTCCGATCTCTATAAATACTACCCTACCTGTAACACAAACGGAATCTTCTTCGTACTAGTTGCTAAAGCTCAGCTGGAAACTTTCTTCACTCTCTACCTTCCTCACAACAATCTTCAAAGGGATTCGCTGTGATTCTCTAGTGGATTCCAACTTTGGGATTCAATCTAGCCAAAGATAATCAAAAGCTTTCTAATCAAACACTACTTGTAACAGCAACCATTCATAATAAAACTATAAAGTGGACATAGGCTTCATTAACAGCCAAACCACTATAAAAAACTCCTTGTCTTCTTTCTTTTACTGTTTTATTATACCTATTATCAGTGTTATTGCTCGTCAGAACAGGGCTAGTGCTTTCAAACTCAAACTAGGATGTTGATCCATTTTTTGGGTTAACATTTTGGTGCTTTCACTGAGAAACCCAACATAGGATCTAGACCAAGCTATCCACTTTGGATCGCTTAAGTCCAGAAGTTAGATCCCTAAGCTTTGCCTGAAGAATATACTACTTGGAATCAATGACTCCTAGAAGAAGAAGAACCGCCTCTGGAAGATCCATATGGGCAGTAATAACTAGAGAAGAAGTTAATCCCCAACGAACTGAAGTGAATGGTGCTAACTTGGGAAATTAGATGCCAGCATCCTCCAGCCAACACGAAGTTGTCACCAAGGATGAGTTGAATAAGATGGTTAACAAGATCAACCAAAAATTGGAATATAATCAAAAAGCTATAGTGGATAAGCTTAATGCTTTATTAACCTTACAGTCAAACCTTATTTCAAGAACTATGCCTGAACCCGCGACTGACAAGAGAATTCATCTGTTTCTAGTCTACATAGATGAAACGGAAAACAGCCACAAAAAGGTAACACCACGACATAATGTGGAAGAGAATGCGAATACTCCGCTCGCCGCAAGGCAACCAATTCTAAACTTGAATAGGGGGGGCTAAGACCCCGTAAGAATATATAGCTATCGATCTCTCTTATTTAGAAGATGGAGAGCAAGACAATCAATTGAAAGAAAATGCCAACATGTTCGATGATGCTAGGAATGCCCAAACTGCCCCAATTGGGCCAACTGCGAGCCAACGCGGTCTGGGAGTGGCTTTCTCGAAGACAGGAGTGCCAAGGCTTCCACCCACACGTTAAGACTATTTGCAAAGCCAAACACTTGGTGTAGTGATTGATTGCCATCTTCGGGGTTACCAAACATCAGAGGCATACATAGCAGACATGGTCAAACGGTTAATGGATGAGAGTAAAAACCGAAGAGATGATGAATGTGGATCTGCTCTAAGTCGGACTCCCTTTACCGAAGAAATCTTGAATGACGGTTATCCAGACAAATTCATGATGCCGGCTATCCCATCCTACGATGGGATGAAGGACCGAAAACCCCATCTATACAAGTATAGCTGGTATATGGACGAAGCCAATGCTACAGAGGCTGTTCGCTGTTGATGTTTCCTTATCTTTCTAGAAGAAGTTGCATACCAGACTTTCCCTGAGATCTATTTCTACCTTTGATTAATTTGCAACAAAATTCCATGACCAGTTTAGGCTCTATACCGCACAACTAAAAGATGTCATGTCCCTATCCGGATTGTTCTAGGTACGCAACGAGTCGCCGAAATCTTTCATGGACCAGTGAAGTAAGCAACCCCAGTGAAGACATGGTTTTTATGGCGTTAGTCGGTGCCACTCATCCAGAGACTGAATTCAGAAAATGGATTAAAATGAAGCAGCCTACTATAAGGAATGAATTCAATCGTAAAGGAAGCCAGTACTGAAGATTGGAGGAAGCACAATAGCATGAAAGAAAGTCTGCTGGTGTGTAACTGATGAAACATTGGACAAAGCGATGTGGCGACGAATCAAAACATGCGCGATTCTTGAACTACTCAAGGAGTCGTGGGAAAAGTTGGGAGTCAAAAGAGGAGAAATCAAAACTCCAATAAAAGAAATAACAATGGCGATAACAAAAGATTTAAAAAGTTTAGACAGGAAGATTTTACTCCTCTAAATGATATTCTGGAGAATATTTATCTCACAGCACAGGAAACAAAAGAATACAAGAGCCTCCCCAGAAAAGAGGCAACTAGGCGGCAAAAGCGCTCAGGGAATATCTTTTGCTTTCATGAGACACATGGCCACAGTACAAACGAATGCCACCACTTAAAGAATCTCATCGAAGAGTTGATCAAGACAATAAGCTCCAGCAGTACATGAAAAAGTCACAAAACCCAAATCAACCGACGATCCCTCAGCCTTCTAGAGAAAAAACAAATCAAGCTAGAACAGATGATGAAGGGTTGAAATGAACCGACCAAAGGCTTATTATTAGAATGATAACTGGGGGACCACATCCCGCACAAAGGAGTCGGGAAAAAATGGAACGGTATGCGAGTTCATTGAAAAACGCTTCGAAAGACTCAAGTCTCACTATAGATGATGAAACTCCAATCAAGCTGCAGAAGGTTTTGAGTGACAATATAGTGTTATGCAATCGGGACACCGAAGGAATCGAAGCTCCAACTCTCGATTCGATGGTGGTGACAATAACAATTAGACCCACCGTAGTACGACGAGTGTTGGTCGATAGTGGCAGTTCTGTTAATATACTTTTCAAACGTACTTTTGACCAGATGAAAATCGACATAAAAGCATGTCTGCATGCCAAACAAAGATACAATTCTTCACTGGTGAGCCCAAGCAACCTGTGGGAACAGCTGACCTGCCAGTGGAGCTCAAAGAGGGCGATCAAAGAGACACCCTCATTCAAATCGTGGATGAAATGCCAGCATATAACGCCTTTTTGGGGCGGCCCACTCTGGCAGATTTCAAAATAGCTCTGGCCAAATGGTGTCTAATCATGAAATTCCATATTGGAAATGGAATCGGAGAGGTGAAAGGAGATCAATGCGCTGCCATAGAATGTTACATTGTAGAATTATGTGAATCTAGAAGAAAGGAATGACATGGTGAGAACTCTCCACACCCATGAACTCTTTAAACAGCAACTACAGAACCACCCCTGGCTTGGGGACCATAACTGATTCGACGAGGTTTTGAATCCTAGAAAGAAGAGCACAAAGGAGGAGTGGGCGACACCGACGGAATTGATGGTGTCCGTCCCTGTCGACATGGATGACCCAATTAAAGTTTTGAAAATTAGATCGCGTCTTGGAAACAAGATGCTTATGGAGCTTGCCATATATCTCCACGCCATTTTGGATATGGTCACTTGAACGCACTCCAATATGTGTGGGATGTCTCCAGAAATTGCATGTCACATGCTCAATGTAAACCCCAAGTTCATACCAATAAAGCAAAAAAGGCGCAGTTTAGATCCCGAAAGATCCAAGGCTCTAAGAGAAGAAGTGGAAAAGGTAATGGCCAACGGTTTTATCCGTAATGAAAACAATTCAGAGTGAGTATCTAATTCAGTCTTAGTCAAAAAGTCCAACAGAAGGGGTAAACATATATCGACTACTCAGAATTAAACAAGGCTTGCCCAGAAGATAGTTTCCCTCTCCCTAGAATAGACCAACATGTGGACGAAAGGCAGGATACGAGCTACTATCATTCATGGATGCATACTCCGGGACAACCAAATCCTGATGCATGAACCCAATCAAGAAAATACCAGCTTCATCACCAACTTGGGACTATACTGCTACAGAGTAATTCCATTTGGTTTGAAGAATACTGGAGCAACATATCCAAGGTTGGTAAATACCATGTTCAAGCGACAGATCGAGAAAACGATGGAGGTTTATGTAGATGACATGTTAGTTGAATTGCAATGAGCTGTTAACCACCTAGATAACTTCACTGAAACGTTCGAAATACTCTAAAAGTATGGGATGAAACTCAATCCACTCAAGTGTCACTTCGGATTGGCCTCTAGGAAATTCTTAGGATTCATCGTAAGTGCCAGAGGCATCGAAGCAAATCCTGAGAAAATCACGGCACCATGAGAAGTCCAAGCTCTGAAGAATAAGAAGAAACTGCAAAATTTAAATGGAAAAGTTGCAACGACGAGTCGATTTATCTCGAAAGATACCAAAAAGTATATACCATTCTTTGACGCACTGAAGAAAGGAAAGAACTTCGAATGGAGTGAAGCTTGTCAAACAACATTCGAGGAACTATTACGACACATGGAGGCTCCGCCAATCCTATCAAAACCCAGAGATGTAGAAGACTTGTTCATTTACTTAGCGATATCACCCCATGAATTGAGTGCCAATCTAGTGCATGAAGAAGCAAAAATCCAGTGACCCATGTATTACATTAGCAAGCGGTTTACTGGAGCATAAAAAAACTATCTAAAACTAGAAAAGCTAGAGTATCTCCTTTTGATTCCATCTAGCAAGTTACGACCATAATTTAAGGCTCATCCAATTAAAGTTTTGCTCCCTTGAAGTAAGTGTTATATGAGCCGAAAACTTCCAAAAAACTACTCAAGCGGAATATAGAAATGAGTCAATATGATATCATGTACCATCCATGGAAAGCCATCAATGGGCAAGTGTTAGCCGACTTCATCGTCAAATTTACTATACGAGATGACGAGGAAGAAGTTTAGCTGGAATTAGACACACAATGGAAGCTCTTCGTCGACGGTGCATCAAACAACCTTTGTTCGAGAGCAAGAGTAGTGCTAGAAACCCTCGAAGGTTGGGCCATTAGCAATGCTTTGTGCTTGGAATTCCCTGCTACAAATAACGAAGCGGAATACGAAGCACTGATTGTTGGACTAAAAGTTGTGAAAGAATTCAAGATAAAATCTATTCACATATATGGCGACTTCCACTTGGTCATCTGTCAAGTAAAAGGGGAGTATCAGGCACGTGAGGAGAATCATGCCCCGTACTTGTCCAAAGTACAAGAACTGCTAAGCAACATCGAACACTACACTATAACTCACATTCCACCGGAACAAAACACCAAAGCATATTATTTGGCTAAATTGGCAAGTTTCGGAGAAGCTCAGTCACTAGGGCTAGTCCCAGTTAAAACTCTAACCAACCCAAGCGTGGACCAATTGGACATCGACTGGATCCTCGAAATCACCATCGAAGCAGATACATAGATGACACCGATAAAGGAGTATTTACCTACAGGGACTCTTCCAACTGACCAAAATCAATGGAAAAAGCTTCTCCGAAAGGCACCATGGTTCATGGTACAAGATGGAGTACTCCATCGAAGAGGATTCTTGAACCCCATCCTAAGGTGCGTGTTGATGAATCTTAAAACAAGCGCACGAAGGCGAGTGTGGAGACCACGCTGGGGGGCAAACCCAGGTGAAGAAAGTCCTCCGATACGGATACTTTTGACCAACAGTAAACTGCGGTGCTGCAGATTACACCAGGGGATGTGATCGCTACCAAAGATTCAACAAAATTAAAAGTGCTCCTTCAACAAAGCTAATGTAGATGGTCACCCCATGGTCGTTCGTAATATAAGGAATAGACTTGATTGGCATCTTATCAATAGTAAAAGGAGGAGCCAAATATGTTATAGTTTTTGTAGATTATTTCACAAAATAGGCTGAAGCGGAACCAACGGCCACCATAACTACAACAAAGTCATTAACTTTATCAATAAAAACATTATTTACAGGTTTGGTGTGCAATATATAATTATCACCGACAATGGAACCCAATTCAAAAACGCCGAGTTCAAAGGCTTTTGAAAATGATTTTGGATTGAGAAAAGCTTCTCGGCATTGTCTCATTGGCAAGAAAATAGGCAAGTGGAAGAAATAAACAAGTGTTAGTCCGTGAGATGATGGGTTTGAAGGAAAAAACGTTAGAATAGATTATAAAATATAAGCACTAACAATATAAGTTTAAATATGTATGTATATGCAGGATTTAACCATGCAGGTAACAAGAATGAAGACTATACAGTATAGAGATTTAAGATATCAAGATTGAAGACTATGAGTATCAAGATTATCAAGAGTTCAAGAATTCAAGTAATTTATTATTTTTTA
This sequence comes from Allium cepa, assembly GCA_030765085.1. Taxonomy (NCBI): domain Eukaryota; kingdom Viridiplantae; phylum Streptophyta; class Magnoliopsida; order Asparagales; family Amaryllidaceae; genus Allium; species Allium cepa. The sequence goes on along the minus strand of CM060935.1, from coordinate 692,293,933 downwards.
ATTAGAAATTTTTTTAAAACTCATAGTAAAGCACTGGCATCTTAAAATCTAATTTATTCGTGGAATGGAATCCACTTCGAGCCTGTTAAAGGGATGAAACCCTAAGTAGGATGGAACCTACGAAAAATCTAGTGGAACATTGTTTTGTATCTGCTAACTTTTTATTCAAAATGATTTTTCAAAATTATATCTTGTTTTCAAATTGATTTCAAAACCTTCCTTTTAAAAGCATCAAAAAACATCTATCCTGATTTCAAATATTTTTAGCCTCAAAATAATCTTTAATTTCAAAATCAAATTATTCTTGTTTTTAAACTATCTTTTAAGTATAATATTTTTAACTTTTAATATTTATACTTAGATTTTAAATATAAAATTATAGTAAAATTTTGTATATATTATTCTTTATATTTACTTATGTATTTTAATTATAGTCAATTATATTTATAAAGTTTAAAATAGTTTTAATATAAAATAAAGGTTATTTTCTAAGAAAATCAAAACACCAAAAATCCCTTTGGGATGTCGACATACTCAAGTACCCCATGTCGGCATGGTGTCAATTTAGTTCAAAATTTAAATTTCAAAAGAAGTGTCTATTCGTCATAACTCTTCACGAATGGACATGGCCGTTGTTATTCTATAAATAGGGGTTAGTTTCAACAAATTTTAATTCAATTTTTCTGGTTTTTCACTCATCTTCTTCTTCCACATTTCTATATACAAATTCTTATCATTACTCTGCCGAAATCAACATTGAATCTAACTAGATTATCTCTGGTTTGATTCTCTATCACTAGCTCAACAAGATCTTCAGGGCTATTCAGTGTTATAGGCTTTTTGTAATCAATATAGTGCGAAAAGGTGTGATTGTAGCCTTGAAAATCAATCAAGCGAGATAATGTGATTGTAGCCTTAGGAAATCAATTGGGTGAACATGTTGCTCAAGAAATAACGTATCCCTGCCCAGAGGATTGTGATTCTGGAGATTGTACCTCATAGCCTTGAAATCGAGGGTGTAATTGTAAAGATTGCTTTTGAAAGGAAATCCGTATTTGTGTGCGGGATTGGATGTAAGGTAACTCCGAACTAGTATAAAATCCTGTGTGTTCTTTCCTTTACTGCTTTTACTTTATATTTGCATTTGTGTTTGATTCTATGATCATATCTGTGTATGAATATTGCATACATTTGTGTTTAAATTAACAAAAACTCAAAAAGATTTAACAGTTCTCTAAAACACTATTCACCCGCCTCTAGTGTTTATCCTTAGCCTTAAGATCCTTAATCCGCATTTCTCATATTTGGTATCAGACCAAGGTTTTTAAAGTTTCATAATCTAATTTTTGAAAAAAATTTAAAATGGCTATGTTTGGTAATACTAGTTTAGAAATATTTAGATCATCATTGTCTTTTGAGTCTACATATAATCAATGTTCAAATTCAAGTTGTCTACCAAAATTGTTTGATGTACAGGAATCATGCTTTATGGCTATTGAGGAATCAATATACAACGAACAAATTGTGCAGATCAGAAAGGACAAATGGATACTCGATAGTGGATGTTCTAGACACATGACTGGCAATCCAGATATGTTAAATGATATAATATACAAAGACGGAGGATTGGTTAACTTTGTAGGCAATTCAAAAGGATATGTGATTGGCATCGGCAAAGTCTGTAACTCTGAAACTCCTATTATTACTAATGTTTTGCTAGTTAAAAAATCTAAAACATAATCTGTTAAGTATAAGTCAACTTTGCGATAAAGGATATAAAATTAAATTTGAAAAAGATAAATGTCACATTGAAGATAATAATTCAACTATAATATTTGAGGGAACTAGGAAAAATAATATTTATATTCTTAGTTTGAAAGTTTCAAATGATAACTTGTGTTTTTTGGCAAATACAAGTGACCCTTGGATTTGGCATAAGAGATTTAGGCATTTGAATTTCAAACTCTTATCTAGACTATCAAAACATGATCTAGTAAGAGGCCTCCCTAAAATGAATTTTAAAGTAGATAGTCTATGTGATGCATGTCAATTAGGAAAACCTAGAAAAAGTTCCTTTAAATTAAAAGATATGATTTCAACTTCAAAACCTCTTGAATTACTTCACCTTGATTTATTTGGTCCATCTCAAATTCTGTCAATAAATCATAATAAATATGTTTTTGTAATTGTAGATGATTATTCTAGATTTACATGGACAATGTATTTGAAACATAAAAGTGATACTTTTGAATGTTTTAAGAACTTTTCAAAAAGGATCCAAAATCAACTTTCTCTAAAAATTATAACCATTCGTAGTGATCGTGGTGGTGAATTTGAAAATGAAAAGTTTGAGGAATTCTACAATAAAAAGGGAATAACTCACAGTTTCTCATTTTCAAGAACTCCACAACAAAATAGAGTAGTAGAACATAAAAATAGGACAATTCAAGAGTATGCGAGAACTATGCTTTCAGACAGTAAATTACCAAAAAAAAATTCAGGCAGAAGCAGTTGCTACCGCCTGTTATATTTTAAATAGAATTTTGATTAGACCTTTAACTAATAAGATTTCTTATGAACTTCTTCACTCAAAGAAACCTAAAGTATCTTATTTTAGAATTTTTAGAAGTAAATGTTTTATTTTAAATACTAAAGATAACTTAGATAAATTTGATACTAAATCCGACGAAGGTATCTTTATCGGATATTCTAATAGAAGTAAAGCATACAGAGTATTTAATTTAAAAACTAACACCATCGAAGAAACAATGCATGTGTCATTCGATGAAAATTTCAAATATTTTGAAGATACAAATGATGAAGATGATTTAATTACTCAAAATCAAGAGTCAACTGAAACTAATAATGAAATTAATCATCCTAATAAAAGGACTAAACTTTCAAAAGATCATCCTATTGAAAATATACTAGGAGATATGTAATCTATAGTCAAAACTAGAAATCAACTAAGTCAAATTAGTAATGTATCTTTTATATCAACTATTGAACCAAAAAATCCAAAAGATGCATCAACTGATGATTCATGGATTTTGGCTATGCAAGAAGAACTAAATCAATTCACTAGAAATGAAGTTTGGGAACTTGTTCCCAGACCTGAAAATAAAACTATAATTGGAACTAAATGGGTTTATAGAAATAAAATGAATGAACAAGGAGAGGTAGTTAGAAATAAAGCATGTTTAGTCACTCAAGGATTTTGTCAAGAAGAAGGAATAGATTTTGATGAAACCTTTGCTCCCGTAGCAAGATTAGAAGCCATTAGGATTCCACTTGCCTTCGCAAATCATAATAATTTCAAATGGATGTTAAAATTGCCTTTTTAAATGGATTTGTAAAAGAAGAAGTGTATGTTGAACAACCACCACTTTTTGAAAATGATAAATTACCAAATCATGTTTACAAACTTAAGAAAGCTTTATGTGGTCTAAAACAAGCTCCTAGAGCCTGGTATAATAGACTAAGATCTTATCTATTAGAATCAAATTTTGAAATTGGTAAAGTAGATAATACTCTTTTTATTAGAAGAAATAAAAATTATATTCAACTAGTACAAGTCTACGTGATGATATCATTTTTGGATCAACTAATTTTGAAATGAATAAAGAATTTTCTGAAATAATGACAAAAGAGTTTGAGATGAGTCATATGGGTGAATTAAATTTCTTTTTAGGATTACAAATAAAACAATTAGATAATGGTATCTTTATTTATCGACCTAATTAATAAATTTGGTTTGACTACTACAAGTGGAAAACCCACTCCCATGGCAACCAATGAGTACCTTAGTAAAGAAGATCTCTCGAAAGATGTAGATCAAAAGTTATATAGAGGAATGATTGGATCACTACTCTATATTACTGCTAGTAGACCTGATATCATGTATAGTATTTGTCTCTGTGCAAGATATCAATCGCAACCTAAAGAGACCCACGTAAAAACCGTAAAACGTATCATAAGATATGTTAAACACACCTCTGATTATGGCTTATTTTACCCTAAAAATGATTCCTTTGACTTAATATCTTACTGTGATGCTGATTATGCTAGTTGTAAATCAGACCGAAAGAGTACAAGTGGAACTTGTCACTTTTTAGGGCATTATCTGATTTTCTGGTTTAGTAAAAAGAAAAACACGGTTTCTTTATCAACAACTAAAGCAGAATATATTTCTGCTGCTTTAGTTTGTTCTCAAATAATATATATGCAACAAACTTTAAAAGATTATGGTTTAAAATTTTCAAAATCACCAATTATTGTGATAATACGAGTGTGATAAATTTATCCAAAAATACTACTCAACATGCTCGAACTAAACATACTGATATCAAACATCATTTTCTCGGAGATAATATAAGTAAGGAAGTAATCACTCTAGATTATATCAATTCTGAGAATCAAATTGCTGATATCTTAACAAAACCATTAAATGAATCTATATTTACTAAATTAAGAAGAGAATTAGGTATTTGTTCAATAAACATAAAATATGAATAAAAAGTATAATTAAAAATTAATACAAAATAAATTAAATAGGCAAAAATTCAAGAACCGTGTCGACATACTCCTCTACCCTATGTCTACATACAGCGTTTTTAAATTTTTGAAATTTTTCCTACCAAAATTCAAGTAATTGGTTATATATTATTCACATTTTTGAAATTTTATTCATCCTTTCTGTAATCTATCTGTTCTTTTCTCTGAAATCAAATAATCAATGGCCTCTTCTTCCAAACCAAACATAAAATCAATCTTTTCGTTCCCCTCTCCTACATATGGTCCATTTCAATGTACTACTCTCGCTCATGTGATTAAAATGGAGGATTCTCTAAAGGATGCACTTCAATTAATGACTGAAATTCAAGTAATGCAACTTCGAATGGCCAAGGAACAAGAGAGGCAAGGCAAAATCCTTAGGAATTTGCAAAAATTTCTAATGGATAATCATGCTAACTCAATCTTGATTGACGAAGATTCTTCAGCAGATCAAGAACATGAGGCCAGCGAAGAAGTAGAAGAAGGACCCACGGAAGAAGTGCATGCGGAAGATGACGACAAAGTCGTATGCGTTGGAGAAGTGTGTTTTGAAAAAGATGGGAATCTTGTCGAACAACATGGAAATTTCTGTTTCCACTATCCAAACTGTTCGATCCATAGATCTCCTATGTTCAAAAACACACATTAGTTTTTTCTCTTTCTTTATCATTGTTGTTTATTCCTTCTTACGTTTACAACGAAAATGTAAATATAACTATATGATTAATAAATAAATTGTGTTCTTATATGTGTTCTTCCCTATTAATAAATATAACTATATGGTTATCATATACTTAGAATAGTTAGTAGTTTAGGATTATGTTTATTATTAGATCTAAGTGTTGATAATATATGATAACGCTATCATTATAATCACATATCATAGAGTACTAGATTTAGGGGGAGTTCTATAGTTTAGTGTTATATAGTTTAGAGTTAGTTTTTGTTGATGACAAAGGGGAAGAAGTATAAAATAGGGTAGTTAGGCATAGATAAAAGGGGAGTTATTAGTTTTAGGGAGAGTTATTAGGATAGAAGTAATATTTTATGAACAAAGATTGTCAAATCATCAAAAAAGGGAGATTGTTAGTCTGTGAGATGATGGTTTTGATGACAACAACCTTAGAATAGATTATAAAATATAAATATTAACAATATAAGTTTAGATATATATGTATATGCAGGATTTAACCATGCAGGTAACAAGAATGAAGATTGTGCAGTATAGAGATTCAAGATATCAAGATTAAAGACTCATGAGTATGAATATTATCAAGAGTTCAAGAATTCAAGTAATTTATTATTTTTTAATTAGAAATTTTGTTAAAACTCATAGAAAAGCACTGACATCTTAAAATCCAATTTATTCGTGGAATGGAATCCACTTCGAGCCTGTTAAAGGGATGGAACCCTAAGTAGGATGGAACCTACAAAAAATCTAGTGGAACATTGTTTTGTATCTGCTAAATTTTTATTCAAAATGATTCTTCAAAATTATATCTTGTTTTCAAATTGATTTCAAAACCTTCCTTTTAAAAGCATCAAAAAACATCTATCCTGATTTCAAATATTTTTAGCCTCAAAATAATCTTTAATTTCAAAATCAAATTATTCTTGTTTTTAAACTATCTTTTAAGTATAATATTTTTACCTTTTAATATTTATACTTAGATTTTAAATATAAAATTATAGTAAAATTTTGTATATATTATTCTTTATATTTACTTATGTATTTTAATTATAGTCAATTATATTTATAAAGTTTAAAATAGTTTTAATATAAAATAAAGGTTATTTTCTAAGAAAATCAAAACACCAAAAATCCCTTTGGGATGTCGACATACTCAAGTACCCCACGTCGACATGGTGTCAATTTAGTTCAAAATTTAAATTTCAAAAGAAGTGTCTATTCGTCATAACTCTTCATGAATGGACATGGCCGTTGTTCTTCCATAAATAGGGGTTAATTTCAACGAATTTTAATTCTGTTTTTTCTGGTTTTTCACTCATCTTCTTCTTCCACATTTCTATATACAAATTTTTAGCATTACTCTACCGAAATCAACATTGAATCTAACTATATTATCTCTGGTTTGATTCTCTATCACTATCTCAACAAGATCCTCAGTGCTATTCGGAGTTATAGGCTTTTTATAATCAATATAATGAGAAAATGTGTGATTGTAGCCTTGAAAATAAATCAAGCGAGATAAGGTTTGATTGTTGCCTTGGGAAATCAATTGGGTGAACTTGTTGCTTGGAAAATCAAGTATCTCTACCCAGAGGATTGTGATTCTAGAGGGTGTACCTCATAGCCTTGAAATCGAGGGTGTAATTGTAAAGATTGTTTTTGGAAGGAAATCCGTACTTGTTTGCAGGACTGGATGTAGGGTAACTCCGAACCAGTATAAAATCCATGTGTTCTTTCCTTTACTTCTTTTACTTTATATTTGCATTTATGTTTGATTCTGTGATCATATCTGTGTATGAATATTGCGTACATTTGTGTTTAAATTAACAAAAACTCAAAAAGATTTAACAATTCTCTAAAACAATATTCACCCCCCTCTAGTGTTTATCCTTAGCCTTAAGATCCTTAATCTGCATTCCCCACAACAAGATCATCAAATCTACCATCAAAAGGCGACAAATTAAAGCCAAGGGAAAGTGGGTTGATGAACTTCCACTCGCACTATGGGATTACCGAACCACCCATAAAGTAGCAATTGGTCACACTCCATTCGCTCCGGCGTACGACTCAAAAGCAATGATCCCTATTGAATTGGAAGTCCCCTCACACCGAAGGAAAATTTCAATCAGAAGCATAATGCGTAGCTACTAATCTAATCGCTAGATATGATCGATGAAAAGAGGGAAGAAGTCGAGGTGAGGACCGCCACCCACCAAAAAAGGATCACATGGTACTTCAACTCCAATGTCCACAAACAAACCTTAAAAGTGGGAGATCTTGTGCTCAGGTGAGTCTACTCCGTTCTAGGGGCCTTCAGACCAAACTAGGAAGGACCATAGGTCATCAATCAAAAGCTAAGAGACAAAACTTTCAAGCTAACAACCGTCGGTGGAATTCAAATTCCCAAGGCTTGGAATAGAAACTCACTCCGCCGATACTTCATTTGAAAACTACTTTATGTACTCTCTATTTTTTAACAAATAAGCCATCGAGGAATGCCAGAGGGATTGTAAATAGGAAAAAGTATACCCTCCTTTCCTTAATAAAATTTGATTTGCTTTTTTGAACCAACTAAACTGTGGTCATAATAAACACCCGCCGGGTCGACGGAAGCAAATTGACTCATATTGCTAGATCGACAGAACCTGATCCTTGCCTTCTTAAAACCGGTATTGCTCCGCAACATCGAGAAGGCCCCAAAATACGCTTCTCACGTTGCTCGAAGATAAGCAACGCCGAAGAGCACCAAAAGCCGTGCATTCCATGTGTTGTGCCAAAACATACGCTACTCGCGTTGCCCGAAGTTTGGCAATGTCGAGGAGCACCAAAAGCCACGCATTCCATAAGCCGCACCAAATATATTCTCCTTATGTTGACCGAATATAGGCAACGCTATGGAGCACCAAAAGTCGCGCATTCCATAAGCTGCACCAAAACATGCGCTCCTCGCATTGCCCGAAGATAAGCAATGCCGAGGAGCACCAAAGGCTGCGCATTCCATAAGCCATGCCAAAACATACACTCCTCGCATTTCCCAAAGATAGGCAATACCGTGGAGCACTGAAATTGAAGCCGCCCAAAACATACGCTCCTCACATTTCTCGAAGATAGACAATGCCGAGGAGCACCAAAAGCTACGCATTTCGTAAGTCGCACACTAACACCTAAAAAAACTCAAGTTCCCCACATTGCTCGAAGATAGGAAACATCGAGGAACATCGCCCAGAAATCACGCTTCTGAAGCGTAAGCTCCTTATGCTGCCCGAATACAGGCAACATTGAGGAGCACCAGAACCAAATCGATAGGCCATGTCAATCCCGAACACCACTTCATGACCAACTCTAACTACTTCTATGACTGGGTATGATGGGCACAACTCCAACCAAAGTAGAGTACCACAAACCAACAGAAAAGCTTCAACTGACGGCACTTAATGATGTATACTGCCGTTAGCTAACCTATGCAATGTGCTCCTCTCGAACATGCATATATTACATACTTACTAGAATATTACAATAAACTTGGATTACATGCTAAAGTTGCAAAACTTCCAAAATAAGGACAATCAAGTTGTGACTTAGCCAAATTTCATGTTTAATATGAAAATTATCTAAACTATAAGTTACTGGTCATTTGAAGTAAATAGCGCTACAAACTGGAGGGCATGCACCGGTACTTAAATAAAAAAAAATTGAAAACAATAAGTTCACAAGTTCTGTTACTTCAAACATAGAATTGTTGCTCCAAATAAAAGATTTGGTGGAAAATACAAAATTTGATAACTGTAAACAAAACAAGCACAAGCGCATGGAACACATATGAACAAATAGATAAGAATACGGTAAAATATCAATGTACTGCATATAATTTTCTTTACATAAGGTTAAAACATGGGGGTCGTATCCACACAGCATCGGCCAACAAAAAGAAAATATAGACTCGTCAAAAAGTAGGGGCCGTGCCCACACAACACTGGCCAATAAGAAGAAAAGATCGACTCCACAATAGAAACATTAAGTGCGGACTTTACATTTGAACAAAATGACTCAAAAATAACCAAAATCAAATCAGTCTTCACACAAGCTCCTCAACGCTTCCCTCCAATGCTCCCCTTTCCACCCTTTGTAGGCAGCTTCTGCTTCTTCTCAGGAGTGGTGTCGCTACCGGTAATATCAGCAAACTCCTCAATGGTAATGTCCTCCTCATGCTCCGTAGCCTTTTCAGAATATTCTCCCTTTGCTTTGCGCTTCTTTGATTTTTGGGAGCTCTTCGAGGCTTTGATCGCTTCGACCTTCTCCTTCTTGATAGCAAACATTTCATGTTGAGTCTTATGAGGCTGCTCCGTTTGAACTTCATGCTCCTTAATTTCTATCGATGTATGTCGCCTTCCAAAGACCTAAAAGGGGCATCCAGGAAATGAAGCATGACTATCTTTTTGGACTTCGTACTCGATGAGCCAGACGCGGACATGGAAATTGGAATTGGAATAAAGATGAGCATGGAAGCTGTGGAAATAGCAACGGGTCCGGACGCTAAGGAAACTGGCACATCGATAGGAAAGGTAGATGGAGTTATAAGATCAAAAACGAAAGCATTAAATTCTTCCTGCTCTTGCAGCGTAAGATGGAATCCCCCAAACTTGGAGGAAGCAAGATCATTACCTGCACTAGAGAAATGGTCGAGAATGTCGACTTCATACCCACCGTCTTCGCCTTCTTTCGACGGTTCAACTACCAGGGGAAAATTCTCAAGCCCTGAACTTGCAGGCAAGTCATGGGGCTGCTTCGATGGTCTGCCAACACCGAAAATGAAAGGCTCGGTAATGCTCCGGTGGTAGCTGTCACAGCAGCATCAGTGGCCTCTTTCTCTCTCGGCTCGTAAAATTTCTCCGTTCTGGACCAACACTTTCTTTGATTCTTCATTAAGTTAAGCATCCTCCAACTCCTGCTCGGTGTAGACATCACCGCTATCAGAAAAGCGAGAGAAGACTTCTTTCCATACCAAAGCAAGAGTGCATGGGAACTTCAGGCCCAAGTTGCTGAAACTCCCCTAATGCAACGACGTTAACGTGGAAATTCAGGATGGTCGCATCCATTGTTTTCATCTTCCTCTCGAAAGTGTTCTGAAGCTCCAGATAATCCGCCGTAATGGATGCCTTTTCAACCTCAACACGGGATTTGTCAGTTCTAAGCTGCACAACTTGGTCCTATAGTCGGGATTTAGTCATAGCCTAATCAAAGATAGTCTTATTATGTCCCTTGACGATAAGGTCATGGTCTGAGGTAGTTTTCTTCTGGGCTTCAATCGTTGCATTGTAAGCAGCTACTTCTTCTTTTAATTTTTCCTCCCTGCATGAACCTTTTTTATCTCGTCTCTATAGACGATCTCAATTCTGGAGTGAGCCTCTTTCACTTATTTTAGCAAGTCGGTGCTCCTTTTGTAGTGCCGCTGCTTTCTCCTCCTCCGACAGTTTAATTTTGGCATCGCGTTCTGACAATGCTTTATCGAAATCTTCCTTGTTTGACTCATAAAAGAGAATTTCTTGGTAGTTATTGCGATTGGTGTCCACCAGCTGATTACAAAACTTTTCCCACCATTTAGCTTGGTCTAAATCATGTTAAATAGCTTGAAGGTGTGGCATGTACGAATCTTTGTGAACCGGGTGCAAATCGCGGTCAAACTTAACTCCTCTCAAGAACAATCCAGGGAGCGCTGCCTTGAGCTTAGGAGGGCCCGAAGGAAGAATGTAGGCAGACCTTCGGTGGGGAAGCGAAGCACCAAAGGCAAGCACAACTAAAGATGGAAGGATGCAAGTTAAAGGCAAAGTAGGAGCAGAAGTGACGGGATCGGGAATTTCTTGACCCATTAAGAAGCATGTCAGAGCAAAAACCCGTTGTTCCTAAGAATGAGAATGGTGGTCGAATTTTCATCTCTTCGGTAGCTCCTCCCGTTTGTCAAATGATCTCCTTTTCTCATACCCACCTTTGTATGACAGGCTCCGATCTCTTTCGTCTTGGCAACGGGCTTCGGCCCCTAGTTCCTTCCTCCTTCTGTACTCCTTCATTTCTCGGGGCTAATAACGACCGAAAGGACGCTTACACTAGCACTAGGAAACAGTGAATTCTTCGAAGTCATCATAGAAGCCATGCCCTCTTGTCATACCTAGCACAAAGCATAAATAAAAGATTTTAGGAATAGAAAATAGGCATGGAAAGAGTGTAGGAAAGTGAGTGTAATCCTAATGAGATGTGTAATGGGGAAAGGCCTAAAGCGTCGTCACGAACCAGATCAAGCGGCCGTCAGGGAAAAACCGGATTAATTTCTAGCGTAGTACTGCTCGAACGTGGAGGGGGCATATCTTCAAATTTAAAATATTTCCCCATAAGCGGATCAAAATCAACGTAGACGTCGCTCAAATCTCCGAACTCTGCATCAACATATTTACCCATAGAATCCTAACGGTCTATACTCTCTAGGGCATTGTCTTTATCGCTCCCATATGGAGAAGGAGTGCTCAGAAGGACGGGACTCATGCCCGTAGTCTCATAGCATGATTATAATTCCCCATCACCAGATTCTGCATAGAAGTCGTCATTGGAAGTGGACTCGTCACTACTACTCTCGAGTTCCTCCTCCTCTTTATCTAAGCCTATTGCGACATTCCCTTCCCTTTGTTGGAACTCTTTTTATTATTCTTATGAGATCAAAGGCATTCTAACTGAGCATCTAACTCCATTCGTAGTAACATCTCTTCCTTCAAGGGCCTCTTCGGCCGATTCTCCAGACAAGCCCTCGCTCTTGAGAAGCACCTTTTTCAAAACCGCGAGAAGAAGAAGCGGATCATGTGCAAACCCTAGACCGAGCAGGGGAGGGAACTTCAACTTGAACAACGGATCTCCTCGGATACAATAATCCATATCGAAGCAAGTTCTCATCTGTCAACAAAACTTTGACGGACCTTTCTTCAACATCAATGGCCTTTAGGATCCAGAAAATTTCATCAATAGATGCATCCCTATTTGGCATTGGGATAACTGTAAGAAGAATATAGCTTGTTAGAAACTCCATAGCCATACGTCAGAAATTGATTAATGTGAAAAGAAACTTACCACTGTCGTCCAATGATGGTTAAACCCCTTAGAGCATCTAACGAAGAAATACTACGTCTAGAACTAGGACAAGTTGCTCCATAGATGCAAAAAGATTTTTCGGTGCCTCTGAGATTCAATTACGATCAAGGATGGATATTCATCCCTCCTTTTAAATGATAGAAAGCACCGCACCTCGTCAAAGTTTAGAGTGTGATTGAACGTCCGCATGAAGAGAACAAGCAAGCAATTCAAGATAGCATAGCCGGTAGGATTAATCTTGAATGGGGCAATGCCTAAGTTGGAAAGAGACTCGTGCAAAAAGTTGTTAAAAGGAGGCATGGCTCCATTCATGCATATATACAGATAGCAAGCGGTATATCCGGGGCAGGCATGTGAGCAAACTCGTCTTTCTCTGATAGACATATGTCCTCCTCTGGTATACCATGCTGTATGTAGATATTATGCAGAACTTTAGTGGAAACCACCAAAGAAGCTCTCTCTGGTAGGTTGAGTAGAAATCTAAAGTTGGGAGGTGTTTGATCCAAGACCGGACCAACCGGGACCAACTGACCGTATTCTTTCTGTGAAGTAGTAGAAGAAAGGGCGACGGATGAGGACTCAGCTCCTGAAAGTGCCAGACTTATTCCACTCGATTTACGGTTCGAAGATGGGTGCTTTATTCTAAAACAACGGAACTCGCATTCAAAACAGTCAGTTTATTTTATTCTAATTTAATAATATCCCCTTACAATACTTAAATTTTGGAGAGATATCGATCCGCACCCAGGGAACGGACTTTAAGTATGCACTGCGGCAAGTGCAGCATGTTGTGTATAGGGGTGAGCTCGGTGTTCGAAACACTACAGACGATCTATCCCGTGTATAAAATTCGCTCGTAGTGGAAAAGGAAAAAGTTTCTCGCATCATTCCCACTTGTTTTTACTTCCTTACCCGTCATCGATCAATAATCGATAACGAATCTGTTGTCCGAACCGATGTAGAAAACTCTTCTCACTACAGGGATACCGAGTGTGCGACAAGCAAGCAAGATAAGTCCAAATCCTCCGAAAGAATCGAGATCGATTAGCAATATGTTGTGCTGTATCAGCTACGGAACTTAGCCTAATCAATTCTAGCCTAATGGATGAAGATTGCAAAATGCATCAAGCACCTTGCCAAGGCCCAAATGTCATTCTGGAAGAAACTCAGGACTCGATTTACTATCTTCCTCTATTTGACCGCAATCAAATTAAACTTCTCACGACTAACATCGCAAATACAACTCGCCGTCAAGTCATCCAACAAACACTACGAGAAAACCCACCTCGGATTGAACTCTAAAACACGGGAATGGTCGAAGACTTATAATCAGCAAGTTCTAGATGGATCGGTGGCGAGCTAAGGGATGAATCTGCGGCGTCATAAGGTAATGACATGCTAGGGTTTCGGTGAGGAATGATCCAAGAATCACTGGGAAAACTCACGGCAAACCGCTGGAAGGAATCGCGGCAGGTGACGAGGATAGATCGATGAAAAGGGATGGATCGAGGCACTAAGAAGGATCAGATCACCTAGGGTTGGATCGCACGAATAGAAAGTACTCGGGTCACATGAAGAAAATGAACTAGCTCGGCTCGAATAAGTAAATAGGTCGACTCGAGTAGGCATATATAGGCCAAATGAAAATTAAAAAAGGAGGAAAGTTCCTAGGTACCTGGTTCGCTAGCGATCCATCAGTTATGGATCGCTAGGTATCCATCAGGTATGGATCACTTGCGATCCATCGACTATGGGTCACTAGCGATCCATGGAATTGCCCACTATCAACTCCATATTTGCACCGTGACATCCTCCTACCGCCTCGAGGAATCCTGAGGGACTATGAAGAGAGATTTGATCCGTTACTACAAGCAGTAGCATAAGAGACCAAAACTAATCGATCAGTAGTGTGACCTACGATGTACCTATAAAACTCTAATACGATTACTTGGAATTCGACGAGCAGATATTAAAAGAGATAACTTCCAAAGCACGCCTTGTCTCCAACGAGGACATACTCTTGGTGGAAATGTTATCCGGGTTTTTAACCTAGCAGAATCCAATAGAAGACGGAATAAGATGATGAAATCAGAATGGCTTAGAACTCATACTACTAAAGCATCGATTGAATTTGATTAAACCAAAGGACCAAGGACCTTTCAATCCAATCAGCAGATAAGCACAAATAGCTAGTAGATCATCATGAAATAGAGCAACATGTAATGAAGCTACAAAAACAACGTTGATTCAAGGCCATAAAAGCATTCCAAACTTCAAGCTCCAAAAATAATCCAAGTGCTTGGATCACCTATGATCCATGCAATGCAATGGTCCATGGAGGGAAACAAGGGCTAAGGAGCATAGAAAACATAGTACAAAGTACACTAAGTGTATGGATCGCCAGCGACCCGTATGGAGCCACGCTACTTGCTACCTAGCATGGCGAGGTGATGTAGAGAAAGTAGCTAAGTCATTATCTCACAAGCGAGCTAAATCTATGGATCGCTGGCGACCCATGGTTTATGGATCGCTTGCGATCCACAGATTTAGCTCGTTTGTGAGCTAATGACTTGGCTCGGATCACAAACTAAACTCCTCTAGGTCATCCTGTGTTCATCTTTGAGTAATTGACGAAGTGGCCTAGCCCAGAAGCTCTTTGATCTCTATAAATACCGCCCTACCTGCAACACAAATGGCATCTTCTCCAGACTGGTTGCTGAAGCTCTGCTAGAAACTTTCTTCACTCTCTACCTCTCTCATAAAAATCTCCAAAGGGATTCACTATGATTCTCCAGTGGATTCCAACTCTGGGGAATCGATCTAGCTAAGGATAATCAAAAGCTTTGTAATCAAACACTACTTGTAACAATAATCAGTCATAATAAAACTATAAAGTGGACTTAGGCTTCATTAACAGTTGAACCGCTATAAAACCTCTTTGTCTTCTTTCTTTTACTATCTTTTTCTATACCTATTATCTGTGTTATTGCTCTATCAGAACAGGGCTGGTGCTTTCAAACTAAAACCAGGATGTTGATCCATGTTTTAGATTTATAACTATTATTTTCGATGTTGATATTAAATGGTAATGATGCTGACTATTAAATGGTAATGATGCTGACTATTCAAATTGTAGCCAATCCCCCATTTAATGTTACCTACTTTGTACTATGCAAAATTATGAAACTTGATACATACTATGCGACACAATTATTATCGACTATATAATGTTTTATAAATCGAAATTTTAATATAGTTTGATAATGAAGAGAGGAAATGATCCATGTCGGCTATATCCATGCTATGTTTTATCAATATATATAGTTTTATTAGTTTGGCCTTATGCCCTTATATTTCTAAATCAAAGGATCTAACGTGAAGGATGCGATAACTCTTAACAGCGACATTGACACCGAGTTTCATTAATATAATTGTTTTATTAAATTTGGCTTTGTAGCCTATAGTTCTGAGGTATGATAACTCTAAGTGATATCGACTTTCATCAATAGCATTTTATAAAAGCATGAATCTTGGTATAAATGTTTTGAGTAAAGTAAGGGCTATAATTTTCCTTATTTAAGTATGATTTCAAAGGTTAAATTGTTTACAAAGGTTTATGTTTTCAAGAAAATAAAAAGAGTATTTAGCCTGTAATTTACTGGAATTATTGTTCTTATCACCTTTAGATAAATCCTGATAGGATGAGTTGACTGAATGGTTAGAAACCAGATGGGACTAGTGTAGGGTCATGCGCTGTACATAAACTATTAGCCCCTAGCGGATATAAGTCTGAAATTCCTATGCATAGAGCTATATCACGGGTAAGACTAAAAGTAGGTTTACATATAGAAAGGAAAACATAGAGATGTAATACGTTACCTGGTTGGCCCACAAAACCATTAGGATCAGTTGACCCTAGAAATAGTAAATTCTGGACAAACCAACTAGTTTCTCTCTAATAGTAAGTTAGAACATTTAATATATCTGGTACGCTTTAGTCAGCCATGTAGGTTGACAGTCACCTTGTGAAAACTAAATGTTGGGCCAGATAGTCCATTGATTGGATAGAATTATCATGATTATCCCAGTAGCATGTGTGCATGTGATTATTGTGTTATCATCCAACTATTATGATTGTAGGAGCTTAATTATATTAACATAAATTCAGAGGATACTACTGAGAAGAAAACCTATTCCCTCAGCAACGTGGCATTACTAGATATTCATTAACCGATGTTATTATTCACACTAGATTTTTGTTTGACCTAAAGTTTTTGTTTTTCCCCTTTAACTCTCGGGTGCTTATTTGAGAGTAAGGTTTTCATGTTAAGTAGGTTTTGGCAAATAAAGCTTCCAAAGACATGCAATAGGTAAAGCTAGCTATGTAAGGATATGTATACTATTTATGTATACCATGTGATGTTGTTTATTGTATGTACGTAATGGCAGAAATGTATTTGTCTACTAGTGAACTCCGATCAACCAAGAAGGCATCTTTATATGTCGCTCTTAGAGTATTTTGTAATAATTATATTTTGTCTAAACATGTGAAACGTTTGGGATTATGTAATGAACATGAAATATTATCTTCGAAATGAAATGTGAAAGTTGTTTTTAAAGTATGTTAAGAAAATTTCATATTCTTATACTTTTGATGTTACTGATACAATTAACATTACCATATTTTATCATCGAGAATTAATACTATAGATGACTACAACATCTGTAGCGGTTAGTTTTGGGCCTTAAAATGGAGGAGGTTACAACTTGGTACCAGAGCATAGGTTTATGTAAAGCTAAAAGAATTTTTAACTTTAAAGGAGTTTTGAAAACATAATCCAAATAAATCAGAGAATAAGATTAGTGGTATAGGATAACACAATAATAACATAACTATATTTGTTGTACATAAGTATATATCCTACCCTATTGTTCCCATCTCTCTTAGACCGTTCTTCCGTATCTTACTAAGATTCGAATGTAGATTTAAGGAAAGTAAGTTATGAAGGTAGGAAAAGGAAGAGTGAATCTTGGTGGAGGATGCACCACAACCAATGGAAATATTAGGCCCAATACTAGGATGAATCTAGGTCGATAAACAACTACTAACATGGGTGCTGGAACACTACAGGTGGATATGAGAGCTATGTATCTGTTCTTCGTCAACATAATGCAAGAAGGAGTTGCAACTAGATGAGCTGATAAAAATGCTGAAGGAGCAAATTCGAAAGTTCTAGTTGTCAATAATTATGCTGTTTTGAGTAGGGATTATGCAAAACTTTGAGGAAAGCCATTTATTGGAACTTAGGATACTATCGAGGTGGAGAATTGGCTACTACATTGCGAAAGGATTATTTTCGAATTAGGTTTGAATGATGAGCAGAAAAGAAGGTTGGGATGCAACAGTTGCAAGGAGCTACATTATACTGGTGGAACAATATAACCGTTGGGATAACAAAAGAGAACTTGACTTGGGTAGAGTTTAAGATGATGTTTGAGGAAATTTTTATATCTGAAATTTCCAAGTCAACCTTGCCAGGGAAGTTTACTGAGTTAGTGCAAGGAGACATGATCATGTGGAGTATGCAACAAGATTGGAGGATTTATCCAGATATGGGTATGCCATGATGGATTTTATGATTAAGAGAAATGAAAATTTTATTCGTGGATTAAGATCATAGTTTGCTAGGGCAACCTTGTTGCATCTCAGGGATCTATGTGACATGGTAGTGGAGATGGCTTTTAGGAATGAAGAGACGCTTGCTTTATTTAGCAGTAACAAAGAGTAGAGACTCAAAGTGGGCAGAGTCAGAAAAGAAAGTTCTTTCAGAAAGAGGGAGCTCAAAATGGAAGAGTTGCCAAGAAATGAAAAGCTAACGTTATTTGCTAAAAGTACAATAAGAAAGGGCATTTTGCAAATGAATGTAATTCAGGGGATGGAAAGACAATCATTGGAAGGAAGAACATTAAGTGCTTCAACTGTGATTAGATTGGACACTACAAGAATCAGTGCAAGGAACCATCCAAGGGTAAGAAAGGAAAAGTGTTTGCTTTGGAACCATCTGCCTCGAGATCCACAACAGAGGAGCAAGGGAAGGTTGTGATGCGAGGTACACTTTTGTCACTATATACTTGCTAGTGTATTTTTCGGTGCTGGTGCATGCATTCTTTTATTTCATATTGCGTGGTAGATAAGAAAATTTAGAAACATCGTGCCCAGTTACTTCCTTAAGGGTGTGAATCCAGTTGAAAGTATGCAACTCTACAGATGAGATGTCACCAGTTAGAGTTTGAATTGTTAGGTTATATATTTACCTGTAGTTTGCATTTGTTTGATTTTGTAGGCTTTAGGATTATTTTTGGTATGGATTGGTTAAGTAAATACGATACTGGGATATTTTACCAAGATAGGAAAATATCGCTAAGATGCCCTAATAATAGTGCCTAAATTATATACTCAGTAGAGAATTCGAATTTCCATGTTTGTTCTTTGTTGGGTGCGATAGAGGAAGAAAATGAGTTGAATCGAGTCTTTGTCGTAGAGAGTTTACAGATATCTTTGATCCTATTAAAGAACTACCACAGAAACGAGCTATTGAGTTTTGTATAGATCACATACCTAGAGCTAAACCCGCGAATAGATCATCTAGTAGAATGATACCTATAGAGAAGGAGTTAAAGGTGCAGCTAATGGACTTAGAAGGTAAAAGTTTTATTAGAATAAGTAGTTTGCCTTGGGGAGCCACCACGGTGTTCATAAAGAAACCAAAAGGGTCGTTACAATTGAGTATTGCAAATAGATGAATTATTTGATCAGTTGAGCAGAGCCAAAGTATTTTTTGAGTCAGATTCGGTGACCAAGTTCCACGAATTGAGAGTGGCGGCGGATAGTATTCCACTGACATCATTCGAACAAGATATGGTTTGTACGTGTGATTGGTAATGCATCCGGGTAAACTAATGCTTCTGCTTTCTTCGTAGATTCGATGAACTAGTTCTTCGAGAGCATTTGGATAGATTCGTGTTAGTATTTATAGATGAAATTTTGACATGTTCTAAGGATGAAAGAGATCATGAGATTCATCTTCGAATAGTCCTTGAAACATTGAGATAACATCAATTAAAAGTGAAGTTTTCAAAGTGTCATTTTGGAAGAAAGAAGTGAAGTTACTTGGGCATGTAGTCTCAAAAGAAATGTTGTTAGTAGATTCTTCAAAGATAGACTTTGTTAATAATTGAAAGAGAGCCGGGACAGTGACTGAGATAAAGAGTTTTATTTGACTAGCAGGCTATTCCGGAGGTTCACTAAGGATTTCTCACGTATAGCAGCACTGATGACTAAACGAACAAGGACATGAAGTATGTTTGGGTTGATAATTATGAGGAGACATTCCAAAAGCTGAAACATTTGTTGACCAATGCGCCTATGTTAGTTGTGTCAGATGGAATCAAGTTTTGGTGGTGTATACCAATGCGTGTGGAACAAGATTAGGAGCTGTATTGATGTAGAGGGCTAAAGTGATTGGATATGCTTCTCGACAGCTCGGATCGCATGAAATTAGATATCCAACTCATGACTTAGAGTTGGCTACTATAATTTTTTTCTCTGAAAGTGTGGAGACATTATCTTTTGGAATAATGATTTGAGTTGTATACAGATCATAAGTCTTTAAGATATTTTCCCTATCATAAGGAATTAAACATGAGACAATGTAGATGGTTGGAAACTTGTAGCTGCTTTTGATTTTGGAAATGAGTACACACTAGAAAAAGGAAACAAATTTGCGGACGTGCTTAGTAGGAAACACCAGAATGCAATATTAGCAATGATAGCTGAATGGAAAGATTTAGTGGCATTGACCACTTGTACCGTGCAATTAAGATCAACGGCTAGTTCTATTCAGAGTACCGCAATGTTATCTTGCTTGGAAGTTCGACCAATATTATTTGAAAGGATTGCTTCCAAGCAAAGTATGATCCATTGCCAGTTGAAAGAATTAGAAGATTGGAAGGTCGAACTGAGACCAGTGGTTTGAAAGACTTTTATCTTGACCAATATGGATGGTTAAGAAAGAAAATACGACTGTGCATTCCAGATGTGGGAGAACTAAGGAAAGAAGTTCTTAGGAAATATCATCGATCGAAGTTCACTATTCATAATGGAGGGACTACGATGTATCAGGATATGAAAAGGAGTTTCTACTATGAAGGTATGAAAAGGGATGTAGGCTTACGGGTAAAACAATGCTTGAATTATTAGCAAGTGAAAAGTCAAACATCAGAAGCCAAGTTGATTCCTTTAACCTTTGGATATACCTATATGGAAATGGAATTATATATCTATGGATTTCATAGATGGTCTGCCAAGGTCAAATAGAGAAAAAGAAAGCAACTGGGTTGTAATGGACAGATTGACTAAGAGCGCACACTTTATACCCGTTAAGTCGACAGGGACGTCACCTGTTTTAGCAAAGCTATTTATGAAGAATATAGTATGACCGCATGAGACTCCTAATATAGTCAAAGACAAAGGTTCATTATTCACTAGAAATTCTGGAAGAGTCTGCAAGAGATTTTAGGTACCAAGCTCAAGGTGAGTACTGCTTACCTTTCATGGACCGATGAGAAAACAAAAAGAGTTAACAAAGTCTTGGCGGATTTGTTAAGAGCTTATGTACTTGACTTTGGAGGATCATGGAAAAACCATCTACACTTAGTCCAATTTTCCTATAACAATAGTTATCAGACTAGTATAGAGATGACACCTTTTGAAGCTTTATATGGAAGGCTGTCCAAATCACCCTTAAGTTGGTTAGAGACCAAATATGTATTGATTCATGGTTTAGATTTAGTAAGAGATGCCATAGAAAAGATTGAGTTGAATCGAGCTAAAATGAAGGAAGCTCGGTTTGAGCATAAGAGCACAAAAGAGACAAAAGGACTTAGAATTCTTAGTTGGAGATCATGTTTCATCAAAGTATTGCCAATGAAGGGTGCAGTAAGATTCAAGAAGTCAGGGAAATTGACACTAGATTTGTTGGACCATTTCCTCTTATAGAAGGGATTGGAAAACTTGCTTATACGATAAAATTACCAAACAATTTAGCAGGAGTCCATAGTGTATTTCATGCTTCTCATCTAAGAAAGTGGGTTCGAGATCTAGAGACTATTATCACTACAACTAAATTGGAAGACTTAGCGGTGGCACCGAACATAACCATAGTAAGATATTCAGTTCATATTGTGGCCAAAGATGAAAAGAAGTTAAGGAACAAGATAGTTAGATTAGTAAGAGTACAGTGGAGTGATGATGAGATAGACTGCACTTGGAGACAAAGGACAGGATTAGAAATACTTATCTTGATTTTCTTTGATGGTGTGTTTTATGCCTATGTTATGCATTCATTATGTATCTTATCATAAATTCAAGGATGAAATTCTTTAAAGGGGATAGTATGTAACGCCCTTAATTTTGATTGACGTTATTTAGGATATTTAATTAGATAAATTAAATGAAATAATGTAAAAAGACAAGGAGATTAAGATTTAAAAATTTGTTAAAGATAAGGAGGTTAAGATTTGAAAATTTATATGGGTTGAGCCCTAATTAATGAACTAATAAGATTGATTAGAACATTAAATAAGAAGGAGGAATTATGAGAAGGGCAAATTTGAATAAGCTTCATTTCCTAAACATAATGTAACGACCCACATTTTTGAACAGTTTAAAACCGATGATCCAATACACATGCCGATTTCAAACCATTCAAAAGGGCAGATGGTTATTGGGGTAAATAAGAAAAGAAAAGAAAGGGAAATAAAGGAAAAGAAATAACACAAAATCTTGCAGCGGAACGATAAAATATAATAGTCAAATAAATAGTTCATGAAGCTGTTTACAATACTTTGATCATTATTTATACAACATTTATCAGAGTTATACATATATAACAGAACAAATAAAATAATGCAGCAGACAACATGATGCAAAGATAATAAGAGTAATAGTATACCAAATCTTCGTCTTCGTCCTCCAGAATAGATCTTCAATAAGCTGAAAACTCAGGTCTGACCCGAGCGTAATGAAAATACAAAACACTCGAGTCAGGACTAAAATATCCTCATGTAAGTTAAATCAATCGTAAATAAATATGAGTGTAACGGCATCAGAGATGTTTACGGGGTTTGACATCTCATATCCAGTGTCAACGTGCGTGCAATAACTCAAGAGATGTTACGGGATTTTCCATCTCTTAAGGATCCGTTAAACTATCTACTATGTAGTAATGTACGCTAAGTAGATAATGCCTATCAGTAATATAAAGTATCAAAATAGCGTTAAGGCGTTACCATAATCCCCCTTAATACATTTTTATAATGTCATAGTCTATACAGCACGGTAAGCCCCACCGTAAACTAGTGGTTATCAGAGGGTACCCCATAGGTATAACACAAAACATAACGTAGTGGTCGCGAATAGGATAATCAGTATGACAAGGTACATGAAGCGATACCAACTAGGATACTAGTAGTTGCGTGATCCGGACTGATGTTGAGCATAGCCAGCAGCTACCCCAACACCACGAAACAACACTCCCAAATCAAGGGATGCACCCAAATCGAATCACAAATGTAATAGATATGGTATCGAAGAAGTGTGTCCGCTAGAGATGGCGAACCTCAATGGCCCGGCGCGGCTCCTGTTTTAGTCATGTCAGAGGTCATCCAATATCGTTCTCTTTCTTCAGTCAACGCGTTCACCAAACAATCCACTTCATTCTGGATCAACACTCCATGTATAATAGTTATTAAAGTGGTTTTCGGTATCGACAGAGAGTATGTCCATATCCGATCCCGGTCTCTTTAATAACTACGTATTATTGCACCGGTGGCTCTTTTATATTTCAAATCGATTCATAATTGATATCAAAATATCATATTCGCTTCAAAAATCAAGTCCATTTCAAATATCATCGTATCTATTCAAATGTAAGATTCCATTTCCAAAATCATTTTTCGCCTCAATATCTCATTTTGATTTCAAAATCCTTTCGAATTTCAATTTAGGTTGCAACTTCATTTAAACTAATTCGTATTTACATTCAAGATTTAAACATAAATATTTCACCTTATTTACCTATTTGAAATTTTAGAAAATAGTTTTAAGTAGTTTAAAAATAGTTTAAATAATTAAAATAGTTAAAAATACTTAAACTCTTTAAAATGGATTTAAAATAGATAAATTAGTTTAAAATAATTTAAATTGGGTTAAGTAGATTAAAAATAGATTAAAATAGTTTAAGTATTCAAAAATGGTTTATATAACTGAGTAATTTGGAAAACAAAATAAAACAGCTTCAAAACCAAACCATTTCAATCATAACTTCCCAATTCAAAACAATTTCAATTTCCTTTCTACCGATTCAATTTCGATTTCGATTCAATCAACGTCAACTTTGACTTCAAATTTATTCAATTTATATTCACTTTCAATTAATTCAATTTCAATTTATATCGATTTGGAGCTTGATTTTTCAATAGTATCCATTTATAACACTTAACAAAATTATCCATCAATATTCAAGTTTAAATCCAAATTTCAAATATGATTCAATTCCAAGCTCGATTTCAAAATATCAATTTTATATCACTTTTACTTAGTAGTATTCAAAGTTCGAAATAATGCTCACTCTTTAAAACAAATAGATTTTCGAAATTCAATCATATCCCAATTTTTATTCTCAAAGTCTCAACTTAAATTATTTAACAATTTTCTTTAACCAAAATTTATTTCAACATTCCAAACTCAATTTTTCGATAAATTCAATTTCTATAAATTGATTTCTATTTATAACTTTTAAAATCAAAACATTTAAATAAATTTCAAATCGATGATTTTAAAAATTATTAATTTAGCCAATTCGGTGTTCGTATATAATTTTCTATCCTATGGCCAAGTAATTATTTATTTCAATTAAATGTCAGGGATGAATATATAACACTTAAATCAAATCACAGTTTCATGTATGCATAGCAGGATATATATATATATATATATAAGCAAATAAACATCCAAACATTTAAATATCAACCGATAGCATCCATCGAAATACATCACCCAATAGACAATACAATTCGTGGTAATTTCATAGTTATCAATGTCAGGTAATTTAATCGCAATTCAATTTCAATTTCAATTTAACTGTCAATTAAATTTTCAACGGTTAATTCAAATGACAATCTATATGACAATTAAATTTTATCAAACAACGACAAATAAAATTCATAACACTTCATAATGTCAAATTTAACTAGCATAAAGATATTTAGTACGTTGTGAGCGTTATAAAACACTCACCTTGATTTCAATGTAGTTCCAGCGTTTTATTTCGAATAAAATTAAACGAGCGTTTAATTTTACCCGAAATTTTCACTAGCTCTAAACGACTCCAATCCAGCTCCATTGCGTAGTGCTCGACAAAACGAATCCGTCGCAATTCGTTTTGTCACAATCCGACCTCGTATCAACAAGATATCGTATTTTAAACATTTCATAATTTATAATATAATAAATTTTCAACAATTATTTTTATTATTATACTCAAGACATCTCGGCCGCACGTTCTGCTTAATGGCGATCTGGCCACTTGCTTCTTCTTCTCACGTGCGTGCTCCCTCTCCAGGTCGCGTTCTTGCTCCAGTAAAACACGAAGCCGAACCGATCTAGGGTTTTACATATCCACCTCCACAACGCACGAGAGAATGATCAAGCACCTTCATTTGGAAGCTCTACCCCCACTCTACCTACGCCTGAACCCATGGCCAGCTTGATGGTCCCCACTCGTGCAAAAACGTGTGCGTTTAAGCTCGAATTTCAGACAATCTACGACATGAAATCAAATCACAACCGTTGGATTTAAGGATCTCGGTGTGTTCTACATTTTCCATGTTGGGAGTTTCGCGAATCGTTTTGTGGATGAGGAGATCGGAGGGGAAGAACGAGACTAAATTCTGGCCATGTACAGTATAATGGTGGCTAGGGTTTTCTAGGAGAAGGGTTAGCAAATGAATGGTAGAGGTGTCCTTTTATAGAATTTAAACAAAAAACACTATTCACTTCAAATTTTCGAACTCCAAATCTCGCACGGTGACCGACGTTTTTAGGGTTTACCCCGCGTTTCGGACACAATGGAATAGGTTTCGGAGGCTGATTCGATGATCTGTGCGAGTTACGGCAATAAACGATCAAATTTAAATTAAACCGATTCAACTAATTTCTATGCGTTTTGGCTTGCCCCGGACAAACGGTAAATCCGATTGACACGAAATTTGAAACCTTACAATAATATGACATTACGGATCCGACGAAACTAGTTTCGTCGAAATCAAAGACTGTTTGAAAAATGGCTATTTTAACTCGTCAATTTAATATTAAAATATTCAATTTTCACAAATTTACTTTTAATTCGATTTTATAAGTTCTACAACATCATTCTAACTTTAATATGATAAAATAAAATTTTACAAATAATTTTTAATCATAGTAAACCCGTTATTCAATTATTCAATAAATTCCAAATATTAAATTTAAACAATTTTCATTATCCAATAATTCATTATCCTTTGGAATATTTGAAATTGAAAACTATTTCCAATTTATAGTTATTCAATTATTCAATAAGTTTTAAATATTTACTTCAAACAATTTACCTGTTCAATATTCAATTATTTGATTTTAAATAGATTTTACTTATCAATCAATTACTCTATTATACCCAATGAATTCAACATTTATTATCCTATCCGACTATTGATTTCAAAGGCATTCACTAAGTAGCATTTATTTTTCAATACTTATTACTATTCAAATCTTTGAAACCAATCTATTAGAATTTCTATTTATACCTAAATAATTCACAATTTTTTTATTCACTTATTTACATTTGTTTTTCCATATATTCCCTTATAAGCAAGTTATAACATTTGAGTCAATTCAATTAGATTGGAACTCCATTCAATCTATAAATAATTATTTGGATAATTATTGTTGCAATTCATTCCAGTTATTATTATTCCAAACGAATTACAAATTTTTTTCTAACATTAAATCACGAAATCTTATCAAATTAGCTATTTTAATTATCGAAAATTTACGGGTCGTTACACTCTCCCCCACTTAAAACTTTTCGTCCCCGAAAAGGAAAAGAAAGGAAAAGGAACTAAGTATAGAATTCAACATTAGATATATTTTATTCAAAGTTACCAACTTATAAAACAATGAAATTCCATTTATAAAGACATAACTACGCTTCCACTAAGTTACTCCGAACGGCTTTTTAACTTTAAAAGTTAGTTATCAAAACAAGTTATATAAAAAAAATTAAAAACTTGAAAATTTTTCTAACACCCGGATTTACGGAAAATTTCGGCAGAGTCTCCTTTGCGCGGCTCGATTGGAAAAAAAATGACAGTATATATATCACAAATATACATCTCATCAAGTGATGAGGCATCCCACAAGGAAAAAGTGTAAAAGTACGGTATGTAATCTGAGATATGTACCTTATATATTATTAGCGAGCATATACGGCTAATATAGCGCGAAAGCGAGCTCCAAATGCGAAGCAAGCGCAATCCACACCTACTAAACAATCAACAAACCATGAGAAACATGCATATATGAAAATAATATCCATATACACCATATAGCAACATAACAACTACATGTGCCAACATAAAAAATGCAACAAAACAACAAATGCATCCACCAAATCGGTTATCATCCAACAAATCCATAATCAATCAATATAAATTTACTTCTCATTAATATTTATTTACTTGGTTTTCAATTTTAATCACATTTGATTCATTAACGTTGGATTTTACTAACATTCATTCTCAATTTAATTAGTTAACATTCACTAATTTATATTTACATTAGTTCACTTCCAATTTGAATCAAATTAAATTCTATTTAAATTCATTTAACTTCCAATTTGATTTCAATAATTTATAGCTTTCAATTTCATTAACACTTAATGAATTATATACAATCAACTAACAATCATATAACAACCAAAATCATACCCAACATAACCAAATTATAAATTTTACATTCAATTTGATTTATCTCTTTTATATATATATCCTGTTATATAATTTTAAAAGAATCATTTTACATTTGGCATCTTAAATTTCCAATATTAACTTTAATTAAGTACGTAAGCCGTACATATATCATCCGTGAGCAATATCAATCTAATCGCTTATTCGATCACACAATTTCACTTCCACACTAGTATCGTTCACACGACTCTCTAGTGCGGACTCAGATTTGGTTCCTTGATTGGAAACTGTTACTCTCCTTGCATAGCCATATACTATGATAGAGAATTCCAGAATCAAATTAAAAATCCATATCTAGGTGTTCGCCGTCGAAAATCGAGTGAAAAATCCTAACTTGGATCGATATAAATCATCTCGAAATTTTGTGCTCGAATTTGGATCAAATTGTTATGCGAATAAAATAATATACGTACAATCTCACGTATTACCTTCCAATGGATCCAATCTATCTATACTAAATTATTTTATTGACTTTTATATATATATTTTTCACTTAATTACTCACAATCCGTTATTCAGTTAGTATATTCATTTTTTTACATAGCATATTCTTTAACATTATCTTTTCTTAAACATCATATCAAGAATTTGTTTACTCAAGTTCATTTTAAACATTCTATATAATTTAATTTAAACTCAATTTCTTTTCCTAATTGATTCTTAGCTATAAGAAATTCCTTTGTTTACATTTATTGCATTTTCATAATTTCAGTTAAGAACGAATTCATTTGTGGAACATTTTATTAACCGGCACTTTAGTTTATTAATCGTCCTATAAAAGTCTAACCTCTCATAAATGACTTTTCTTAGTTTACAGTTATCTTAAAGGTTACAAATTCAAAAAAAATTCAATCCCTTTGCAATTTTATATTTATTTTCTATAACCAATTTACAAAGATATAATACGATTCATTTATCTTCTTTCTTAAGTTCACTTACTTGTTCCATTTTTCCATTCATCATTTCATGCTATATTTAAGTATATAACATTTTTAACACAACCAAATTTTCCATTTATATATATTTTAATTCCTTTTGAGTTTTCCTTACTTGTATATTTCAATTACTTTCAGGTTCTGTTTATCTATACAATATCTCATTACATATCCAAAACATCATTTTAACTTTTTACATTTGGTAAGTCTTGTTATATGTTATCAGAATGTAATTTTGGTATTATACAAATTAATAGAATTTCATTTTCTTAATTAGAATGTTCACAAATTTAATTTGTTTAAATCCTCTTTACCTTTCAACTTTAAAAGTTTCCCAAACAATAGCTTAGATATCTTAATCCTCTTATTTTATAAATTCTGGTTATTCACATTTCATTCAAACAATTTGAAAATTATTAATTAACAGAACCTAGAAATTTAAATGCCCGGTTCTTTTCAAATCATTTGAAATAAACATATACACTTATATCTTTAATATATCAAATCATACCTTTGGAGTTAAACCAAAACCCATTTACCCAAAATAATTTCGAAGAAAAGCCAAGCTTCTTAGAAGTCTCCCCCACTTTGAGATTCGAAAATGAACGTCGATGATGCTGCGCAGTCATCACCGAAATTATTTTCCAGCGACATAAGAGAGGAGTACTGAATTCATTCCTTCTTTTAAAAATCTTTTCAAAATATTTCCATAAACAATTTCCAACTAATAGTACTATATATTTCTTCAAAGCTTTTAAAAATCATTGTCAAAACCTCCGGGTCTTAAATTCAATATTTTCCAATTTAAATCTATTTTAATTTATAAGTCACCTTTATAAATATTCTTATAGGATTTTCTTTCTTAAAACATTCCACAAGTTGTTTTATTATTGTTTATTTTTCAATAAACCTTATTTATTAGAACACAATATCCAATTAATAATAACAATCAATATTATCGTTTCCAACAACCAAATGAGCTAGATAGATCACAATAATTTTTGAAAATAAATTCTTTATATACAAAATATAATTAGGGCAAAATTATTTCATTTACCCAAATTTCAAAACAATACTATGTCGAATTGTTCTGCTCGAGTGTTTAGAGATCCCTATCAATGACGTTAATTACTCGTATTGACCAGAATCCATAAGCCACTCAACAAATTAACCGAAACAATATAAAATATTTTATATCACTAACAAATACGCTCTCTCATATATATATATATATACACTCAGCGACTCATCATAGGGTATTACTACCCAATTTATAAAGAGTCAGACCCCACAAAGCTAAGGTTATCGCCAAACCAAAGCTCTGATACCAACTGTAACGACCCACCTTTTTGGACAGTTTAAAACCGACGATCCAATACACATGCCGATTCCAAACCATTCAAAAGGGCGGATGGTTATTGGGGTAAATAACAAAAGAAAAGAAAGGGAAATAAAGGAAAAGAAACAACACAGAATCTTGCAGCGGAACGATAAAATATAATAGTCAAATAAACAGTTCAAGAAGCTGTTTACAATACTTTGATCATTATTTATACAACATTTATCAGAGTTATACATATACAACAGAAAAAATAAAATAATGCAGCAGACAACATGATGCAAAGATAATAAGAGTAATAGTATACCAAATCTTCGTCTTCGTCCTCCAGAATAGATCTTCAATAAGCTGAAAACTCAGGTCTGACCCGAGCGTAATGAAAAGACAAAACACTCGAGTCAGGACTAAAATATCCTCATGTAAGTTAAATTAATCGTAAATAAATATAAGTGTAATGGCGCCAGAGATGTTTACGGGGTTTGACATCTCATATCCAGTGTCAACGTGTGTGCAATAACTCAAGAGATGTTACGGGATTTTCCATCTCTTAAGGATCCGTTAAACTATCTACTATGTAGTAATGTACGCTAAGTAGATAATGCCTATCAGTAATATAAAGTATCAAAATAGCGTTAAGGCGTTACCATAATCCCCCTTAACACATTTTTATAATGCCATAGTCTATACAGCACCGTAAGCCCCACCGTAAACTGGTGGTTATCAGAGGGTACCCCATAGGTATAACACAAAACATAACGTAGTGGTCGCGAATAGGATAATCAGTATGACAAGGTACATGAGGCGATACCAACTAGGATACTAGTAGTTGCGTGATCCGGACTGATGTTGAGCACAGCCAGCAACTACCCCAACCCCGCGAAACAACACTCCCAAATCAAGGGGTGCACCCAATTCGAATCACAAATGTAATAGATATGGTATCGAAGAAGTGTGTCCGCTAGAGATGACGAACCTCAATGTCCCAGCGCGGCTTCTGTTTTAGTCATGTCAGGGGTCATCCAATATCGTTCTCTTTCTTCAGTCAACGCGTTCACCAAACCATCCACTTCATTCTGGATCAACACTCCACGTATAATAGTTATTAAAGTGGTTTTCGGTTTCGACAGAGAGTGTGTCCATATCCGATCCCGGTCTCTTTAATAACTACGTATTATTACGCCGGTGGCTCTTTTATATTTCAAATCGATTCATAATTGATATCAAAATATCATATTCGCTTCAAAAATCAAGTCCATTTCAAATATCATCGTATCTATTCAAATGTAAGATTCCATTTCAAAAATCATTTTTCGCCTCAATATCTCATTTCGATTTTAAAATCCTTTCGAATTTCAATTTAGGTTGCAACTTCATTTAAACCAATTCGTATTTACATTCAAGATTTAAACATAAACATTTCACCTTATTTACCTATTTGAAATTTTAGAAAATAGTTTTAAGTAGTTTAAAATAGTTTAAATAATTAAAATAGTTAAAAATACTTAAAATCTTTAAAATGGATTTAAAATAGATAAATTAGTTTAAAATAATTTAAATTAGGTTAAGTAGATTAAAAATAGATTAAAATAGTTTAAGTATTCAAAAATGGTTTATATAACTGAGTAATTTGGAAAACAAAATAAAACAGCTTTAAAACCAAACCATTTCAATTATAACTTCCCAATTCAAAACAATTTCAATTTCCCTTCTACCGATTCGATTTCGATTCAATCAACGTCAACTTTGACTTCAAATTTATTCAATTTATATTCACTTTCAATTAATTCAATTTCAATTTATATCGATTTGGAGCTTGATTTTTCAATAGTATCCATTTATAACACTTAACAAAATTATCCATCAATATTCAAGTTTAAATCCAAATTTCAAATATGATTCAATTCCAAGCTCGATTTCAAAATATCATTTTTATATCACTTTTACTTAGTAGTATTCAAAGTTCGAAATAATGTTCACTCTTTAAAACAAATAGATTTTCGAAATTCAGTCATATCCCAATTTTTATTCTCAAAGTCTCAACTTAAATTATTTAACAATTTTCTTTAACCAAAATTTATTTCAACATTCCAAACTCAATTTTTCGATAAATTCAATTTCTAATGATTGATTTCTATTTATAACTTTTAAATCAAAACATTTAAATAAATTTCAAATCGACGATTTTAAAAATTATTAATTTAGCCAATTCGGTGTCCGTATATAATTTTCTATCCTATGGCCAAGTAATTATTTATTTCAATTAAATGTCAGGGATGAATATATATCACTTAAATCAAATCACAATTTCATATGTATGCATAAAAGGATATATATATAAGCAAATAAACATCCAAACATTTAAATATCAACTGACAGCATCCATTGAAATACATCACCCAATAGACAATACAATTCACGGTAATTTCATAGTTATCAATGTCAGGTAATTTAATCGCAATTCAATTTCAATTTAACTGTCAATTAAATTTTCAATGGTTAATTCAAATGACAATCTGTATGACAGTTAAATTTTATCAAACAACGACAAATAAAATTCGTAACACTTCATAATGTCAAATTTAACTAGCATAAAGATATTTAGTATGTTGTGAGCGTTATAAAACACTCACCTTGATTTCAATGTAGTTCCAGCGTTTTATTTCGAATAAAATTAAACGAGCGTTTAATTTTACTTGAAATTTTCACTAGCTCCAAACGATTCCAATCCAGCTCCATTACATAGTGTTCGACAAAACGAACCTGTCGCAATTCGTTTCGTCACAATCCGACCTCGTATCAACAAGATATCGTATTTTAAACATTTCATAATTTATAATATAATAAATTTTCAACAATTATTTTTATTATTATACCCAAGAAATCTCGGCCGCACGTTCTGCTTGATGGAGATCTGGCCACTTGCTTCTTCTTCTCACGCGTGTGCTCCCTCTCCAGGTCGCGTTCTTCCTCCAGTAAAACAACGAAGCCGAACCCATCTAGGGTTTTACACATCCACCTCCATAACGCACGAGAGAATGATCAAGCACCTTCATTTGGAAGCTCTACCCCCACTCTACCTACGCCTGAACCCACGGCCAGCTCGGTGGTCCCCACTCGTGCAAAAACATGCTCGACCCGTGTGCGTTTAAGCTCGAATTTCAGACAATCTACCACATGAAATCAAATCACAACCGTTGGATTTAAGGATCTCAGTGTGTTCTACATTTTCCATGTTGGGAGTTTCGCGAATCGTTTTGTGGATGAGGAGATCGGAGGGGAAGAACGAGACTAAATTTTTTCCGTGTATAGTATACTGGCGGCTAGGGTTTTCTAGGAGAAGGGTTAGCAAATGAATGGTAGAGGGGTCCTTTTATAGAATTTAAATGAAAAACACTATTCACTTCAAATTTTCGAACTCCAAATCTCGCACGGTGACCAACGTTTCTAGGGTTTACCCCACGTTCCGGAACAATGGAATAAGTTTCGGAGGCTGATTCGATCATCTATGCGAGTTACGGCAATAAACGATCAAATTTAAATTAAACCGATTCAACTAATTTCTATGCGTTTTGGCTTACCCCGGACAAATGGTAAATCCGATTGACAAAAAATTTGAAACCTTACAATAATATGACATTACGGATCCGATGAAACTGGTTTCGTCGAAATCCGAGACTGTTTGAAAAATGGCTATTTTAACTCGTCAATTTAATATTAAAATATTCAATTTGCACAAATTTACTTTTAATTCGATTTTAAAAGTTCTACAACATCATTCTAACTTTAATATGATAAAATAAAATTTTACAAATAATAACTTTAATATGATAAAATAAAATTTTACAAATAACTTTTAATCATATTAAACCCGTTATTCAATTATTCAATAAATTTCAAATATTAAATTTAAACAATTTTCATTATCCAATAATTCATTATCCTTTGGAATATTTGAAATTGAACTTATAAGATTCAACTTTTAAAACCAATTCACATCTTAGAAAACTATTTCCAATTTCAATAAGTTTTAAATATTTACTTTAAACAATTTACTTGTTCAATATTCAATTATTTGATTTTAAATAGATTTTACTTATCAATCAATTACTCTATTATACCCAATGAATTCAACATTCATTATCCTATCCGACTATTGATTTCAAAGGCATTCACTAAGTAGCATTTATTTTTCAATACTTATTACTATTCAAATCTTCGAAACCAATCTATTAAAATTTGTATTTCTACCTAAATAATTCACAATTTTTTATTTACTTATTTACATTTGTTTTTCCATATATTCCCTTATAACCAAGTTATAACATTTGAGTCAATTCAAATAGATTGGAACTCCATTCAATCTATAAATAATTATTTGGATAATTATTGTTGCAATTCATTCCAGTTATTATTATTCCAAACGAATTACAAACTTTTTTTTAACATTAAATCACGAAATCTTATCAAATTAGCTATTTTAATTAACGAAAATTTACGGGTCGCTACATATAACCCTTATCCTCTCATTACCTTTATTTCATTTTCGCTTCACATAAACTAAAAAAGCTTAAGTCAGCCATTGCTAGGAAAAACCAAGAGAAGAAAGCTGAGGAAACTAAATCTAAAGCTTATGGGAATCAAATCAACACTCAAATTTCAAGTTCTTCTATCAATTAAAGTGAAAAATGATATGCATCTCATAATATGTTTGTTCACTCTTGGGTTTAGTATTAAATCCAAAATTATATGATTAAGGTTATACCATGTTTGAATGTTCGTTGATTATATGCTTATTGATGAATTTATGGAGTTTATTTATGAAATTAATTGATAAGTTACAGTTGGAAAACCAATCATATGATGCTCAAAAAACTTCAAATTTGGATATGATGTTATAACATTATTTTAGAAGTGGGTTTTTAATTTCATAATTTTCCAAGTAGCTATGAATGTTTTGTGAATTTCTTAAGTGGAGAAATTGATTTATCTTAGGTTTTAAATATTAAAATAATTAAATAATGTTTTTGTCTCGAATTTTTATATGTTAAAGAATATATAAAATTTGATTTATTATGATTTTTGGGGATTTTTTCCATGCTTTTATGATTTACTATAAATTTATTAGATTAGAAAAGCTTAATAATTATATTAAAATATTAATTATAGAATAATAGGTTTGAAAATATTTTAGGAGTGATATTTCTAGTTTATGATAGATTATTGAAAAGTATTTAATAAAGAAAGTTATTATCCAATGAGAATTTGAAAAATAATAGGAGTTGGTGAAAAGAGTTTACTTTAAATAGCAAAATAGAAAATTTTAAGGTAATTACAAATATGCCATGTCGAAGTCAATGATGCATCCTTCCATCATGTCGCGTCTATTATCTTCGACGTCAATCATGAGCGATGCATAGGTTAATAACACTAGTTGGTATGAAATGGATTGGCCTTGGTTGAAGTATGAAGCATAACATCAAAGTCGACATTATGAACTTCGATATAAGCATTGCTGGCTGTTTTCAATAATGTCGCCGACTCCATAAGGCAACTATGCCATTTGTTACCTATTATAGCTCTTAATTTAGAGATGTCATTCCATTCCATATCGACATTGACATCTATTGTGGTAACTGAAAGTCTAGTGGATCGTATACTGTCTAACCTGTGTATAATATGCAAGTGTGTATATATATTAACGCAACAGTAGATAATAAATAGTAGAATATAAAAGCGTGCAAAGCAGAGTTTTCATACTGGTTCTGACTTCCTGTCCTACGTCCAGTCCCGAAGCTTATCTTCGTTATTTGCATTAAACAAACTACCATCACTTCTCCAAGAGGAATGGCTTAAGACAAAAGTGTCTTTGACAATTTTGTGTTCCAATAACATAGTTTTTAACTTACAGTACAAATCTTCCTATGATCTCCTTTGAGTATATGAATATGATTGCTTTGAGTTTTTGGAAGTGAATTTAACCAAAAGGTTATAATGGATTGAGAGTACGTAAACAATGTATATGCAAGAGAATTCTTTGAAATCAAGAGAGTATATAATAGATCAAAGCAAGTTAAGTTAGTTCTCAATCAAGATGTTAATTATAAAGTTACAAATGTGTAGATGAAGAGTTGTTTCTCTTTGAAGAAATCTTTTCATTTTAATGGTTGCAACTCTTCATGAAAGAGATTTTCTTTGGTTTAAAAAGAAGTTCCTTTTCAAATATGATAGTTTTTGCCTTGACATACGTCTGTGGTATAATGACAAATGTCTGACTATTTTATTTTTTGAACCCAAAACTTGTCACGGACGTCTATGAGTATATCTTAAATGCCTTTGAGGTGAAATGTAGTTTTCTACTTAACTTTTTATGTATATAAAATTATGTGTGCATATATATACTCAAGGAGACCTTAACAATATTTGATCCAGGACTCTTTTACAATAGAAAAACCTTAGTATGGTCAATGAATCTTCGTCTCTCTTTGAGTTTTAATATCTTTGATCACAATGTCTGCTTGTAGTATATGCCTACAATTTTGATGATGTCTATATATGTATATGATTGTATAGTTGTTACCATTGAAACCTAAGCTGGAGGTTCTAACAGTAACGACGCCGCCTATCTTCTTTATTATTATAAGGCAGTGATGCCACATTTATACTATAATTTTGGACGTTGATATTAAATGGTAATGATGTCGACTATTCTAAATGTAGCCAATCCCCTATTTAAAGTTACCAACTTTATATTATGCAAACTTGCGAAACTCGATATTATGCTATGCGACACAGTTATTATCGACTATATGGTGTTTTATAAATCGAGGACTTTAACATTGTTTGATAACGAAGACAAGCAATGATTTATGCTGGCTATATCTATACAGCATTTTATCAATATACATGGTTTTACTGTTTTGACCCTGTGGCCTTATATATTTAAATTAGAGGATTTACGTGAGGGATGCTATAGCCCATAATGGCGACATTGATGTCGAGTTTCATTAATATAATGGTTTATTAAATTTGGCTTTGTAACCTATAGTTTTGAGGTATGATAACCACTAAGTGATATCAACTTTAATCAATATCATTTTATAAAATCAAAAATCTTGGTTTAAATGATTTGAGTAAAGTAAGGGCTTTAATTTTCCTTATTTTAAGTATCATTTTAAAGGTTAAAGCATTTACAAAGATTTATGTTTTCA
The DNA here is from genome assembly GCA_030765085.1 of Allium cepa. Classification (NCBI taxonomy): domain Eukaryota; kingdom Viridiplantae; phylum Streptophyta; class Magnoliopsida; order Asparagales; family Amaryllidaceae; genus Allium; species Allium cepa. The sequence goes on along the minus strand of CM060935.1, from coordinate 692,256,949 downwards.
AGGAAATAAAAATTGTAGTAAGTCCATAATTTTACTAGAATTATTTTTATTATCACCTTTGGATAAATCATGATATGATGAATTGACTCAGAGATTATATAACCAGATGGGACTATGTAGGGTCACGCTCTATACTTCAGTTGTTAACCTCTGGCTGATATATATCCAAAATTCTAATGCATAGGCCATTGTCACAGGTAAGACTAAAAGTAGGTTTACGTATAGAAAGGAATACATAGAAATGAGATAGGTTATCGATTGGTCCACAAAACCACTAGGATCAGTTAACCCTAGAAATATTAAGTTCTGGACAGTCGTTCATTTTTCCTCTAACAATAAGTTAGAACTTTTGATGTATCTGGTAGGTGCGAGTCAACCATATAGGTTGATAGTCACCCTGTGAAAACTAATTGTTGGGATAAATATTCCACTGATTAGACAGAATTGTCATGATTACGCCAGTAGCATGCATGCATATGATAATGTGTTATTGTTTAATTATTGTGATTTCAGGAGCATGATAATGATTAACATAAATTCACAGGATACCAGTAGGGGGAAAACCCATTCCGTTTAACAGTGTAGTCTCTCTAAATATCCATTAATCGAGATGGAATATTATTATTCACACCAGACTTTTTGTCTAACTCGAATTTTTTTTACCTTTTAACTCTTAGATGCTTATTTGACTAGTTCAAGAGAAAGGTTTTCAGGTTAAGTAGGTTTTGATGAATAAAGCTTTCGGAGATCAGCAGCAGGCACGGTTAGCTATGTAGGAATTTTTCTACTATTTATGTCTACCGTGTGATGTTATTTTGTTGTACGTATGTAATGGCAGAAACTGTATATGTCTAGTAGTGAACTCTGATCAACCAAGGGGGCATCTTCATATGTCGCTCCTGGAGTGTTTTGTAATAATTGTATTTATCTAAACCAAGAAACATTTGGGATTATGTACTAAATACGAAATATTATCTTTAAAATGAAATGTGAAAGATTTGAAATTGTGTTAAGAAAATTTCATATTCTTGTGTTTCTGATGTTATTGATACAATTAACATCAATGCATTTTATCACCAGGAATTAATATTATAGATGACTGCAGCGTCTATAGCGGTTAGTTTTGGGCCTTAAAATGTGGAATGTTACAACCTCCGTGGAAATCCTACACAACCAATGAACGGCCTTAGCGGTTGTAATTGTATACCTATTATTGTTGTGATGTACATTCACATGCATCACACCTACATGATTATTTATATTTCACACATTAGACATTATTATATTATCAATGGATTTTATAATAGAAACGATTTGGTTATCATATAGTAAAAACCCATCCATGTTTATCTACAATGTGTTCTTATGAGGTACCTTTATTTTAAAGGGTTTTGCAAATATAATAATCCATATGATTCGAGTCTCTCAAGCTTGTATACCATATTGATCTAGGTGTGATTTTTTTATAATACTCGGGCCAAAACGAGTAAGTTTATAGATTTAGCTATAGTTCATTGGACCTCTTGAAGAGGAGCTGGATGATTTCCTACCATATTTTATTTCATTACTTGATTTATATCTATCTATATTTATGACGATAGGCTATTATAACTGTCCAGGCTGATGATAGGTTAGTGTACTCTGACTGATGTATGTATATCAAAGTTATTTTTTGATAAAGACCTTTTGAGGTATTATATATTATCATTTCACATGTGAGATTCTGATATTGTGTTCTTCTTTCTTATTCTTTTCTTTTACCCTTATATTCTATCTTTTCAGCACTTGGGTGCTCAACACATGACTACTGTGGATGTATTAGTGTCGACATTCAAGGGTTGAAAATCTCGATCCTTACATGTGGTATCAAAGATGAAGGTTAAGCGAGAACCTTGGCATTGGTGGGCATAACACATTAAGAGATAGGTAATGGAATGCTTTATTATGAGTTGTATGTAGTATACATATGAGAGTGCGTATTCGTTATTGTCATGAATGTTTTGTTTTGTTGCTGATTGGTCTTTAGAATGTTTTATAGACTCTGGTCAATACGAGTTGCTATCGTAATTGACAGGGATCTCTAAACACTTAGACAAGGAAAATCGACACAGTATTGATTTTGAAATTAGTAAATGAAATAATTTTACCTAGGATTATATTTTATATATAAAAGGATATTTTTCATAAATCGATATAGTTGTGATGTGTTTATTTATTGGGAAATGATAATATTCAATTATTATCATTTGTGGTTTGATTAGTTGTGCTCGACTAGTTTGTTAGCAATTTTACTTTCACTGCACGGGTTGGGTAGATAGTAACTTGTGGGAACATTGAAATGAACATATTGTGAAATAAGTTTCACAATTAACGATAAGGCGTTCGGTGATAATGTTTGGTTAAAATTCGATTTTAATGAAAGTTGTTTATTATAATTTTTGAGAAATAAAATATTTTAAAATAAACACTTGTGTAATAGTTTTGTATAAGAAAATGACTTATATAAATATGGTTTATAAGTATAGTTTATAAGGATGAAAAGGATTTAAACAGAGAATTTTAGGACTTAAATACGATGTTTTAGAAACTGGTTTCCTAAAATTTTGGAAAATAATAGTAAATATTTGGAAAATTGGTTTATAAAACTAATAGCATGGTACTTAGTAATATTTATGAAGCATTTGATACCATTTTGGAAATGATTTTCGTTAAGTTAGAAAGGCATGGTTGGATGTACTGAACTCACTTTTGTCACTAGAAAATAATTTTGTTGATCACTACAACATCACCGGCTTTTATTTTCATGTTTTAAAGCGACGATGATATAGTAGCAATTTGCTACAGAGTTTTTATGGTAAAAATTTTTTTTGATTTAATTCCTAGAAGTATGATTTAATACAAAAAATGTGTACATTATTATTTCGAATGATTGAAATGGAAACTCGGTGTTCGGTTCTTAATTTTTGTGTTAAGACATTTTATGGACTCATGTATCATATGCATTAGGGTAAGTTTGGTTGTGCATCTTGTTTGATCTATTGATCAATAGTTTTCATTTATTGAAATGAAATTTTCAACGATTTTGGACAGTTGAAACTTCGGAATTTTATCAGAACTTGAAGCTAAGTGTTGAAAAAATATAAAGTTGTGTTTTTGCGACTCTTAAATGGAAAGATAGTAGAATTTAAACAAGTTTTGAATTGACTGAATATCAATATTAAGTAAAATTAATTGGATGATTTTGTATACACTCTTAGGATATAAGGAGTATTATATGATCACGAACTTAAGTTATATAATATTTAATAATTTGAAATAAAGTTTCATGAAATGATTAATAAGTAATTTTAGTATCTAATGAGGAATACTAAGTGAAATTGAATGTGGATAAAAAAATGAAAAGTAATTGGTATTGTTAAGAAACCAAATTGAAAGAGTACGTAAGTTAGACATCGACCATTTTACTCGCATACCGACTTTTGATCTAGGATTCGAGTATATGATTTTGAGGTAATTTACCCCAGTCTAAGTTAGAATTTTTCACTCAATTCTTGATGGCAAACACTTGATACGTATTTTTGATATGATCCTGAAATTTTTTATCATCGTATATGCATATGTAAGGAAAATGGAGGTTTCTAATCAAGAAACCTAATTGGAGTTTGCATTAGAGAGGTCAAGTGATCTGCAAGAATACGAAAGTGAAATCTATATGACCAGCTAAGGATCGGATTTGATATTGTGTATGGATGATATGTATAACGTGTGAGCTTTAATAATATTTGTATGCTATGTTTGTTGACTTGTGGAGAGTTTGGAGAATGACTCTTCGGATTGTTTTGGGTAGTATGAGTGATCAACCAAGTAATACTTGGGCTTGTTCAGCATAACGCAACGCTTAGTGGATTGATTATCATCCTTTAACGATAAGATGATTTTGAACCTAGGCAAACCGTGAGCTTGTTTGTTTGTGATTGCAGTACCTTATAATATTAATATGTTTCTTTGGTTGCTAAAGATTGCAATACCGTTAATTATTGATGAGTGATTGTTGCTTTTGTTGCTTCTGTTAGTATTTCATGGACGAAATTCTTTTAAGAGGGGGAGAATGCAACAACCCGGATTTTGAACATTTTATATTAAATATCGAAATCATTTATATATTTAAATTGTGGATTTAATGTGGATAAAAATGATTTTGGAAGCTTATTTAAATTCATTCTAAAAAATAATGATAATAGTAAACTTTTAATTTAGAACTAAAAGTGATTAAACTGTTTTTAATAATAATTCCTTTTAATCAACGTGTGAAAATACCATCCAGGTCCAATTGTCTTGGATTGACAAAAAAGTGCTAATGGATCCGGATTAATGAGTTGTTATATGCCGACGAGTTTCATGATGGTCAGACATGCTATGTTTTCATGCGTGCCTGAAACACATAACTTTTAAATAAAGAGAATAAAATATATTATTAATTTTATTATAAATAAATCTTTAATTAAAACTGTAACGACCCGAAATTTTCTGACCCGAAAATTCCAGATAGTTATGAAAAAGAAGAAAGAGATAGAAGAAGAAGAACAGAAACACCAAACATCTCACAATCGCAGCGGATAAATTATAATAATACATAATAGATGTTTACAAAAGAATATTATATCTGTCGATTACAATTGAATACATCAGAGTTTCATCTTATATACAGTCACTGAATGTTTATAATTATTATATCTCAGACAATGATAATATGAATACAGCGGAAATACCCTATACGGTCCTGCCCTCCAACTCGCCTCCTGAGCTCCAGAACGTCCTAACCTAGAAATCTGTAATACTCGGTCTGACCCGAGCATTACACCAAAGTAACACCCGGGTCAGGCTGGAAACCAGCGTGAGTAATCTCAACTAACATGGAATACTAAAGCAATCAACTTATACAAAAACCCGGGGGAAACTCAAACCTATTTATCCTATTTTACAATCTGCTATAGACAACACTTATTTCACATATCAATTTCTAAGTACCAAACTTAGACAAAATAATCCAATTCACTTAAATCATTTTATTTCATCATATTGATTTCACAAATCAATTTATATAACTTTGAAGTGGTTTCGTGTATTTCCTAATACCCGTCTCCGGCCTCTTCGAAACTCATGTTATCCCATCCCAAATTATTCAAATGAAATACACAACAGTTCATATCAGAGATATCAACACATTCAAAACATCCAATACCATTCATTTATCCATAACAAAGCTTGATCACATACAGATCAATATTGATTTTAATTGAATTTCCAACCTCAATCACTTAGATTCTTTCATCAATTAATTCCAAATAAATTAATCAATCAATCATTCCATATCCATTCATCTTAATTAATCACCCTGGATTAATAAATTTTCAATTACGTTCAAGTAATTACCTTTAATTAATTTCACGACATTAATTATTTTGACCAAACCAATGTGAAATCTTTAATTACTTCACAAATTAATTAACTATAATCAATTACACTAATTCTTAAATACTTACATTAATCAATTTCTCATGGGTCTTATAATTAATTCATCTTAATTAACCAATTTTTAATTACACCGGTTATTATATAAATTAATGATTTTCAATTATGTTTTGATTTGTTCTAATCTAAATTAATTACTTTAATTCAACCCCAATATTAATCATTCTCGATCAATCTCAATCTGTAGTTAATTATTCTCTTATTTACTTCATTAATAAATTAATTACTTCTTAATTAATTATCTTAATTAATCTCTTGATAAATTTCACAAAGTAATTATATTTTATTAATTACATTAAGTGACTGCCCTTCAAACCATCCATTGATTATTCCGAATTAATCAATCTTAAGTAATTAATTTAGTCCATACATAATCAAATCAAATCCTTAATTACTAAATTAATTAACCCAAATCTTAAATTAATTTAATTAATTAATTATCTATTTTATTTACCCTTCTAAATCGTTGAATCACAAATCATTAAACCTTTATTAATAATGAAAACATTTTCTTATTTATAACTTAAGTTTAAAACAATTTAAAAACCCCGATACTTCGAGTTAATCAACAATTTACTCGGGAACCAACCAAACCAAAGTCAACAGATCATTAATTCACAATGCACATCAATTCAATTTCAATCATTCAACCAATTATTAAATTTAACTATTTAAATTTAAATAATACCAGACGAGTGAGATTTACTCACCTTTGTTTTGTTGTTTGCAAATCCGATCCAATCTTGGCTTGGCTTCATGGTTTCGACCTTGTATACACATTTTATAATTTATTAATAATTTGAACTTATTGAACAATTTCTTCTCTTTGATAATTTACTTAGCCAATTATTTATTTAAATTACCTTTCTTTTTATAAAATATCCTTTGGTAACTAAACCAATAAATGAGTTTTATCAACAAAATTAAATCACCATTAAATAAATAACTCAACTAATAATTTAGTTAAACTAATTTTCTTTTACAATTCTTTAGTAACTAATAAATAAGAAATTAAATAGGTTAACCGTCTTAGTATTTATTTTTAAATTGAAACGGTAAGTGTAATTGTATATATATTTATCGGATTTAAAAAAAGACTGAACTAAGTTATACTTTCTGCTAATGTGGTATTTAATAAAAAAAATTGAAACTAATACCTGCAGCTCAACAAACATCCCATACCTCGCGAAATGCTCCACACAAATACACCAAAATCGCCGACAGTCACACCATCTCCTCGACACATGCGAAGCCACCCTCCCCATGAATACGTCGCGGCCCAAGTCGCGTGCCCCAAATCGTGAGTGAAACCTAGCCGCCTTGACCCCCTCCTCCTCGCGTTCGATCGCGACCAAGCTTGCGAGCTCGTGCTTGCTCGGTTCCTCAATTGATCGCCCTTGACCCCACTGATGCTCAAACTCAAACCCTAAGTCGCCGCCGCCTTCTAACCTTTGCCGTGCTCGAGTTCGTGAAGAACGAAGAGGCTGTCTCGAAATTCGTTCGATTCGAATTGGGGAGAGGGTGCGGCCATTTTTTTTTGTACGAGGGCTTCAGCCATTTTTTTTCCTTTCGAGAGTTCATGCTTTCGGGTTCAAAATTAGAGAGAGAGAGGATCGGCTGAAGAAAAAAAAATTGAGTAGCTTCTAGTGTACGCTAATATAATATAAATAAATATTAAAAATATCTCGAGTTGCAAAACGCAAAATCCCGATCCCCAAATCAGACATGCCGACAGACATTTATAAGGTTTTACCCGTGTTCCGAACACAATGGAACGGGTTTCAAAGGCTAACTTGATCATATGCGCGAGTTACGGAAATAAACGATCGATTTTAATTTAAATCGATTAAAATAGTTCTAAGCGTTTTAAGTTGCCAGGGTCAAACGACAACTCTGATTGCTACGAAAATTGAAATCCGATAATAACTAACTATTACGGATCCAATGGAACCAGTTTCGTCGAATTCCGCAACTATGCCTCGGAATGCTATTTTTAAATTCAATTTGAACGATCTATTATTAAGGTTGAACAAATTACCTTTAAATTAAATTCCAACCATTCTATTATCTTCATTATCATCATTATAAATTTTATAAGCCTTCAAAATATTTTTAAACAGGCTTAGAATCCCAGATTCAACAATATTTAAACTATACCATTCAATGATTTAATTATCAAGTAAATATTGATATCTTGAATTCAAGTAAAAATTAACTTTTGAATACTTTAAAATCAATTAACTATTCAATTTTAAATTGTTAGAAATTCCGGGTCGTCACATTCCTCCTCCCTTAAAAGAATTTCGCCCCCGAAATCACTAATTAGGAAAAATGGTTCAAAACTCGTTTACCTTTCCCAAAACCCACAAGCATCCTTCCAACTATCTTCTATTAAAGACCCACAATCACCTTAACGAACTTCCCAAACCTTACATAGTTTCCAACGACATTAATTTACTTCGTCTATTCAAGTTTAAGCTAAAAATCAAATTTTGAATTATCAAAATTTGTCAAATTTTTTTCTAACTCACTAAATTCCCGAAATTTTTTGTCAGCGTCTCCTTTGCGCGGCTAGCTCGGTACTACCACAAAAGGCCTCTACGGGCTCCCAAATTCCAAAAAGAAAACAGAAAGCCAAGTGGCTAGATCAAAAACCCAATCCAATTCATACAGAAATTTAAATACATACCCTTTTGTTGGGCAATTCATATTTATCTTTTGGAATCAATTCCAATTTTCTTTTCCCCTTTATATACCTGCATATCTTACTTGATAATAATATCCAATTGTAACATTACAATTCATTTTATACATTCTCTCATATAGGTTCTCATATTTACTTCTATTCAATTTCGTCTTTTCCGTTTTCATATAAATTCAACTTATTTCAATTTTGAATATTAAATTTTTATTTTCCATATATAATTGAGTCTTATTAGTTCCATCTACTATATTTCAGTTTCATATTTAAAATCGTTTAATTGCTTAACACAAATTTTCGCAAAAAATTTCAAAAATTTTCTAACTCCCAAAATTTTCGAAATTTTTTGGCAGAGTCTCCCTTGTACGGAGGAGCTTTTGAAATTTGACAAGAGATATAAATATGTATACATCGACCCACACGGTCGGAAAAAGCAAAAGCAGTTCATATTTCCTATTTTTTTATGCGTAGGCGTACCTTATTTAGCATTTTAAGCAAGCAGCTTATTAACTTTAGCAATTAGTGCAATCCAAATCCAGCCAAACGGCCTTCGGGTACCTGTACTTACTCAATTTAAATATGTAAGTGCCATATATAGAGTATTTATCAGCATTTCATTTACTTTAATAGCAAATCACAAGCGTTTCACTTATATTTAATAGCTAAACACATATATCATAAGCAACGAGCACCAAAACGCTTTTCATAAGCGATTTATATAACTTTTAAGCTAATTCAATTGCTTTCAATCAATTTATAAGCCATTTCATTCAGTTTCAATGGTTTGCAACTCAATTTCTTACATTCCATTGATTATTAATCCAAACAAGCTCATATTCACTTCAAATGATCCAGAATTAATTTTTATTTAATCTCTATCAACTCATAGAATTTTAATTACTTTTATCTACGCCGAATGTCGACCATTTTATGCAATTTCGACGATATTCGTTTAATAGAGTATTCGTGTAGTTTATAGTTACTTAAATTACATTCAACTCATTCTGTATTCAATTCCATTTCATTTCTAATTTATTAATCAACCATTCATTGCATTTCATTTTATTTCAGAATTAGATTCATGCAAAACAATTTATTAAGCTTGGCACATTCCATTCTTATAAATTAATAACTATTTCCTAAACTTAATTTAATCTAAGTTTTTATTTTAATGGGCTTTCACTCTTATTCGAAGCCAAGCTTTCATAAATTTTAAACTTAAGTTAATTTACTTTAATTTATTCCAACATCAAACTTAAGTTTACTTCTATTTGATTCTCATTTAATCAAATTCCATCAAATTTGGTTAGCCCATCCATTTAAATTTTAATTTTACTTCACCTTCTCCATTTATCAAATTAATATCCAAGCACATATGCCACCGAACTTAAGTTCAGACTGATAATCCAATTCCAATTACAGCTTTGATTTAGTTTTCATTTAATCAGACTTCATCTATTTATTTTATTTTTAATTCGATTAACTCATTTTAAATTTTAAATTTACTTACTTAATTTTTTTTTTTTTTTGGCAAGGCCGACGGGGTTGAATGGACCCCGACCATTTTATTGCAGCACCAAAGAGTTACAACAGATTAAACAATGAGCAAGGCTCGAAGAACACAAAGGAGAACTAAGCGCTACAAAAAACTGGAAACTAAAAGAAGAAAAAACAAAGAATAAAAAACAAGGGAAAGACTCATAACGTTTGGTTAATGCCCAGAGCGAAGGCAAAAGGAAGCAATTCCAGAGAGTCACTTGTCACGTGTACAACCCAATTCTTCATGAAAAACTCAGCTTTCCTATTGTCTTTAACATAAACCCGAGATTTACTTTCTCTCCAAGCCTCAGCAAACAATCTTTTCATAACTGCATGAAAATAACTCCTAAATTGTTCCCTACAACCCCTTTTCGCACGTATTATGTTCCATTTTTTCTGCTTATCATATGAAATATTAACACTACCAAGTGTGGCCATAACCGAATACCATAGCTGAATAACATCCTTGGATTCGAATAATAAATACACAGCAGATACAACTATGTCATGGCAGAAAGAACACATAACATCGTCATTCGTACCATATCTCTCCAGTTTAGCTTTATTTAGGTTGGCACGTTGTTGTATTTTCCAGAGAAAATTGTTTCCTCTCATACTATTTTCCTCATTCCATGCTCTCAATCTCCATTTCCTTCTGGGCTTGTCAGTGTGCTTCAGCAAATACATAGGCACAGTGATAAGAAGTTTACATTGCTCAAAATAGCTGGCATGGTAACCCCCACGTACAGTCCATATTCCAAAGTGTATCATCACTGATGAACACTGGCATTGATAATTTCAATTTTCATTCTCCTAGTCACTGCTTGAGAAGAGTTCAAGTAGTTAGGTATCACAACTGAAAGTGGTGTGGTTTCACAATTGGATGTACCTTCTTTAGTTGGGGGGTTGACTTGATTGGGGTTTATTGGTGATGAAGGTGAAGATGTAAGAGAGGTTGGTGACATGATAGGCATTGGAGGGGGTTTATAAGCATTTGGAGGTTTTATTTTAGAGTATACATTGAGTAGTGGTGGAACATTTCGTTCTCCATTAGCTTGTTTAGGAATGATCAGGGAACCCAGTTTGCACGAGTGATCATGCATGTGCAAGTCCTGACACATTTCATTTTCCTTCCTGTGAAAAGCATTCATTTGTTTTTTCTTCTTATTTTTCTTATCACTTGAATTATTCCCCTGTATACCTCTTCCTTCACATCTCGTCCCATTGTCTTTACTTTCAGTATCACTACTTGTGTTGACTTCTAGAGTGTTTACTTCATCAAATATTTGCACCAAATGTTCCTCCTTGCCTTTTGGATTTTTGATACTAGTTTTCTTTTGGGCATCTCTTTGAACATTCTCATTTCTGCCTTCGTCCTCATTGTGTTCGTTTAAACTTTTACTTTTCTCATTCACACTTTGTTGTGATTCACACATTTTAACTGTGATGTCCTCAGCTTCTAGTTCATTTAGAACTTCAAATCTGTTGTGTTGCTGAATACTATCTATAAAATCATCGCCTTCCTTATTCATCTCTGGCGTTTTTAGTTTCTCCACATTTATTATGTTTGCATTCTCCTGATAGTTGACTGCTATAGTTTCACTCCTTTGTATACCACCCCGATCATCAGTAGAACATTGCACATTTTCCTTCTCCACTTGTACATTCTCCCAATCCTTCTCTTTAGTATTAATAACAACACTAGTTTCTTCTTTGTTACCTTCACATTCCTTCTCTTCTATTTGATCCAAATTAGCTTCCTTCGTAACTACTTTTCTCTTTCCCTGAACACGTTGCCATTTACTATTAGTTTGCTTGTTGTTTGAAACCACAATATTATGGACTCTGTACCTTCCAGCATATCCAACTTTGTCTTCCACTACACCATTTGTTTTCTGCTCTTTCACATCCTTAGCATCACAGTTATCTTTAATATCGCATTTCTCAGTTTTGTGTCCAAAATTCTTGCACAAAACACAAACATCTGGTTTCCATAGGTATTCAACATAAATTTTTTGATATCCTCCCTCAACCAGTTTAACTAAAAACTCCTCAACCAGCTCCTTCTCCGGCCTTACTTCAATCAGGCACTTTGCATAGCTCAGCCTTTCTTGCTTCTCTGTCATCTCGTCCATACATAACAATTTACCCAAGTGACTACTTAGCCAATTAATTCCTAGGGGTGACCATGCAAATAAAGGAAGATTATACAAGTGAACCCATACTGGTACTGATGTTACAGAGCCTGTGACATTACTCACCGCCGCGTCATATGGTTTTATTATGAAAAGTTTGTTATTCATAATGATAGGGTCACTCTGCAGTATTGATCTCCTATCTTCACAACAAGAGAAGTTGAATAAGAAGATGATACCATCCGATTTTACAGAAACATCACCTTTAAGCTTCCAAATGTACTTTAACTTCTGGACAACAGCTGTATACGATAGTGGTTTGTCGAGGAAAAAGCCGACTAGAGTTTCTTTCCAGATGGCTGCTCCAGCTGCAATAACTTCAACAGGGGGCACTAATGCTTCATCTTCATAAATAGGTGAAAGATCGACAGGGATGAACTTCCCAGCATTCCTCGGTTTGCGTTTAAATAAGGAAGACCATTTCCGCTCTCCAAAAACAGAGGGAAGGGGGGAATCGGCTAGAGCAATTGGGGGCTTGAAAGCTGAAGGTTGTGGATCAGGGGGGTCGAGGTGAGGGGAGATTGATGGAGTACTGACAGGAGCATGGTCCACCTTGGACGGTGGAAGAGGAAGTACAACTGGTGATTGTACGTTGAGAACAAGGGAAAGAGGTGATACGGCTGAGTTGACCGTAGGTATGGTAGGAATATTTGAGGAGACGTGAGGGGAAAGGTGAGGGTCAGGAGGAGCAGACATTTTTTTTGACTTGTTATATTGTTTTTGTTTTGTTACTTAATTTGTTATCGAATTCATTTTATTAATACGAGGCCGTCCATTCACTTGGGTTTTATTTTGCAACTAAAACAATTTCTACTATAATCACTTCTCTTATATCTAATTTACTTGCAAATTTCATTAAATATTATTCAAATCACCTTTGGATTTTATTTGTAATTAAAACAATCACATTTTCAATCCAACTCTATTTTATTTGCATTTTATAGCATCTTCACTTATTCAATTCATTATCAAATCCAAGTTAAATTCTATTTACAATTCTAATTCACTACCAAATTCCATTATTAATTTATAACCATTTGTTTACCCAAGTTAAATTTTATTAACATACTCAATCAAACAACTATTTAACCAATTAGCTTATTTCCAATTTCTAAATTAATTACAAAAATCACTTCATTAATTTAATTTTTTTTTCTGAGTTCAAATTTTGTCTTCCATATTTCTAGTTTGGATTTATTTCATCTTTCACAATTCCAACACCTTTATTTAAAAAATTTAAAAAAAATGCCTTTAAATTTAGATAATACTATTTAAAATAGCTTTTACATAAAAATATTTTTATAACTCGATGCCTCAATCAGTTCATCCTTGTTCTCACAGAAATTCAGTCATACGTTGATCAGGCGTAGGACTGAAAATCTCTAAGTACTTGGTAAACCCGTTTTCAACACCCAGTAAAAACATTTGAAAAATAATTTTATTGAAAATATAGAAATTGGGTTTTGAAAATAGAGGAAATATCTTTGCTGAGGATGCTCTGGGAATCATCACCCCCATCCATGGTTGCAGTTAACCTGATGGTTACGTTGCCGTCCCGACAAAATCCATAGATAACTGTAGGCCTACGCGCCCCACGATTACACCATGGAACCCACGACAGATCGCAGCTACAACTGGGGTTACGTAGCTACCACAGCAAAAACCCATATAACTGTAGGCATCAGCGCCATTGAATTTCGCTGCCAAAAATAAAACTTCTCCACTCCACTTGACCATAGATCAAGGTCTACCGATGTTGCGTTGCCTTCCCGGCAAAATCAAGTGTAGACCGTTGACACTCATCCTCCACACGATTTTCGCTATGGTCCCCACAGTAGATCGCAGCGACATCGAGTTACACTGTCGTCACAGCATAACCCAAATGCCTCTGTAGGCATCAACGCCATCGACTTACGCTGCCCAATAATCCTCGGGAACTAGTTTTGTCCGGACTCCTCACAGGATCAACTTTAGAATCCCCCCTTGGGGTTCAAGGCAGCACCACCTTGTGGCACTCCTGAGAAGTACATTTCAAGGGAGAGCCTTTTTCCCCAGAGCCATCATCAAAACATTTTATACTATACACATATAGCTTCTTTAAATCATACACCCAGTATGATATCATACAAAGCTCCTTTACACAAAATCGATTATCCCAAAATCGATAATTCTCAAACTAGGCTTTCCAAATTCAATATTGGTTTTACCCAAAAATCAAAAGCCTTTCCAATCCAAAGGTTCTCAAAACCTTTTCCAAAATCCTCATAAGATCCTTTATATATATATACAGATATATAAAAATTTTAAAACTTTGGATCTTTTCAAACTTGTATAAAATTCCTTTTATACTTCAAACACCTTCATCAATCCTTTTCTTCCGGCAATAGATTTAACAAGGAAAGATTTTTCTTATATAACAAAGATATATAACTTTGTTTATTCAAAATCAAATATTCAAATTTGATTACTCTTTCCAATATCAATTTCATTTCCATTCACATTCACTTAAATTTTCATTCACTTATCCACATTTACCCTAGTTCCCATTTGGATTATCACTTCAATTCTCATCTTAGTTGGGTATTTTACCAATAACAGTTTGAACTCCGACCAGTTTATATTTAGGAAATAGCTTGAAAATTTTAAAAATAGATAAGTAGTTGAAAAATAATTATTAGTTTACAAAATAACTATAAAATAGTTAACTAATTGTATAATAGTTGAATAGTTTCATAAATTTTAAATAATTACAAAATAGTTGTAAAATAGTAATTAGTTTAAGAAACAGTTGAAAAATGATTAAATAGCTCCAAATAATTGTAAAACAAATATAAAACAATTTGGCTTTAAGAAAGAAAGGTTGTGTATATTTAATAGCTTAGAAAATAAGTTTATATGAAAACAATTTATATTGAAAATAATCAAGAGTCAACTGTTCACTTCCCCAACAATTCAACTTAAATAACTCCAAATTTCATTGGACTTGATTAATCCCCAATTCAAGTTGAATCAATCTTGATTCCTTTCCCAATTTAAATCAAATTCAAGTTGATTTTAATCCTGTTCAATTTTAATTATAATTTCCTATTATCTAAATCAATTTGAATTATTATCAATTTAATTTCAGAATCCAACTCACTTCAATTTACTCCAATCCAATTTCCCATTTAAATTTTTAAACTTATACATCTTCAATCACCAATCCAATTACTTCAAACCAAATTAAATTTTGAACTAATTCAATTCAATCTTGAATTTAACTATCTCGGATTATAGAAATTCGAGTTAAATTCTCAAAGGTTGGTTTAACTCTTTAAACCAAATTAACTTTTGTTTTAAGGTTTTCAATCTATTTAATTTCTGAGTCCAATTCAAAATTCCAATTTAAATTATTTTTATTTATGTATTTCAAGGTTCAATACAATTTTATTTGTTTTCAAAAATTTAATTTTTTATTCAGTTTTATCTTCCAGTTTGAAGCCAGTTCTTAAACAAGTATATTTTTCAAATTCAATTATTCAAATTTTTTAATTCAAAATGATTCCATACCCTTAATTTCAAATGAAAGTTTAACATCCCTTTTTCTCAATAATGGATATATCACCACACTTCATTTCTATTTCATTTAAACCCAACCAATTCACAATTTAAAGATTTTTTTTATTAACAATAGGATGATATCATCCAATTTATTTTAAAACGTCCATCCATTTTCAATTTTTAAATCTCGAACCCATTTTGAGATCACACAAATTCCCAATTCAAATCAACCATTTAACTTTCCAAGTTAAATTCCAATTTCATCTTAAAATCTTCCATCCAAGTTGTTCATTCAAACTTATTTAACTTCTCCCAAGTTAAATTCAATTTACTTAATCCAGTCACCCTCATTCTCAAATTGAATTCCCACTTCAAACTTCAAATTCTTTCCCTTTTATAAGTTCAAAACTTATATCACTTTGGGTTTTTATTTCACATTTCAGGGAAAAATCAAAACTCAACCTCATAGAGTTTATTTCTAATTATCTTTGATATCATGTATATCCATACATATATACATATTTATCTCTTGGCCCTCCCAGCCATGTTTTACAATTTTAAACCACCCTGGGTTTTAAATTCAAATCAAATTTCAACAACCCATTGTTTCCAACAAGTCCCAGTTATCCAAGTAATACTTATTTATTTTATTTTTCTCATTATTTTGAAACCAAATTTTCAAATTATGGGATTAGATTTAGAATTTCATTTTCAATCACTTAAATTCTAATTTAGTTGTATTTTTGTTCCTACTTAATTTAATTCCAATTCTAAACTTCAGTTTCATTTTGAATCCATTTCAAACTTATCTTTATTAAATTTCAGTTTGGTTGTATTTTATTATTCCTTAAATTGAATTCCAATAATTAACAACCAATCAACTAAATATTTATTAGAAGGAAATATTAATTTATATATCAAAATATATATTTATATAAAATCATTTAAAACCTTTATATAAGAAAATAACAAGTACGCGCTCATATGTATATACTCGACTCATTTTAGAGCACTACAGACTCTATTAAATGAGTAATCCCCACCAGAGCCAAGATTCTCGCTTAACCTCCCAGCTCTGATACCAAATGTAACGACCCGAAATTTTCTGACCCGAAAATTCCAGATAGTTATGAAAAAGAAGAAAGAGATAGAAGAAGAAGAACAGAAACACCAAACATCTCACAATCGCATCGGATAAATTATAATAAAACATAATAGATGTTTACAAAAGAATACTATATCTGTCGATTACAATTGAATACATCATAGTTTCATCTTATATACAGTCACTGAATGTTTACAATTATTATATCTCAGACAACGATAATATGAATACAGCGGAAATACCCTATACGATCCTGCCCTCCAACTCGCCTCCTGAGCAACATAACGTCCTAACCTGGAAATCTGTAATACTCGGTCTGACCCGAGCATTACACCAAAGTAACACCCGGGTCAGGCTGGAAACCAGCGTGAGTAATCTCAACTAACATGGACTACCAAAGCAATCAACTTATACAAAAACCCGGGGGAAACTCAAACCGATTTATCCCATTTTACAATCTGCTACAGACAACACTTATTTCACATATCAATTTCTAAGTACCAAACTTAGACAAAATAATCCAATTCACTTAAATCATTTTATTTCATCATATTGATTTCACAAATCAATTTATATAACTTCGAAGTGGTTTCAGGTATTTCCTAATACCCGTCTCCGACCTCTTCGAAACTCGTGTTATCCTATCCCAAATTATTCAAATGAAATACACAACAGTTCACATCAGAGATATTTACACATTCAAAACATCCAATACCATTCATTTATCCATAACAAAGCTTAATCACATACAGATCAATTCTATTGATTCTAATTGAATTTCCAACCTCAATCACTTAGATTCTTTCATCAATTAATTCCAAATCAATTAATCAATCATTCCATATCCATTCATCTTAATTAATCACCCTGGATTAATAAATTTTCAATTACGTTCAAGTAATTACCTTTAATTAATTTCACGACATTAATTATTTTGACCAAACCAATGAGAAATCTTTAATTACTTCACAAATTAATTAACTATAATCAATTACACTAATTCTTAAATACTTACATTAATCAATTTCTCATGGGTCTTATAATTGATTCATCTTAATTAATCAATTTTTAATTACACCGTTGATTATATATATTAATGATTTTCAATTAGGTTTTGATTTATTCTAATCTAAATTAATTACTTTAATTCAACCCCAATATTAATCATTCTCGAGCAATCTCAATCTGCAGTTAATTATTCTCTTATTTACTTCATTAATAAATTAATTACTTCTTAATTAATTATCTTAATTAATCTCTTGATTAATTTCACAAAGTAATTATATTTTATTAATTACATTAAGTGACTGCCCTTCAAACCATCCATTGATTATTCCAAATTAATCAATCTTAAGTAATTAATTTAGTCCATACATAATGAAATCAAACCCTTAATTACTAAACTAATTAACCCAAATCTTAAATTAATTTAATTAATTAATTATCCATTTTATTTACCCTTCTAAATCGTTGAATCACAAATCATTAAACCCTTATTAATAATGAAAACATTTTCTTATTTATAACTTAAGTTTAAAACAATTTAGAAACCCCGATACTTCGAGTTAATCAACAATTTACTCGGGAACCAACCAAACCAAAGTCAATGGATCATTAATTCACAATGCACATCAATTCAATTTCAATCATTCAACCAATTATTAAATTTAACTATTTAAATTTAAATAATACCAAACGAGTGAGATTTACTCACCTTTGTTTTGCTGTTTGCAAATCCGATCCAATCTTGGCTTGGCTTCATGGTTTCGACCTTGTATACACATTTTATAATTTATTAATAATTTGAACTTATTGAACAGTTCCTTCTCTTTGATAATTTACTTAGCCAATTATTTATTTAAATTACCTTTCTTTTGATAAAATATCCTTTGGTAACTAAACAAATAAATGAGTTTTATCAACAAAATTAAATCACCATTAAATAAATAACTCAACTAATAATTTAGTTAAACTAATTATCTTTTACAATTCTTTAGTAACTAATAAATAAGAAATTAAATAGGTTAACCATCTTAGTATTTATTTTTAAATTGAAATAGTAAGTGTAATTGTATATATATTTATCGGATTAAAAAAACGACAGAACTAAGTTATACTTTCTGTGAATGTGGTATTTAATAAAAAAAAATTGAAACTAATACCTGCAGCTCAACAAACATCCCATACCCCGCGAGATGCTCCACACGAATACACCAAAATCGCCGACAGTCACACCATCTCCTCGACACATGCGAAGCCACCCTCCCCATGAATACATCGCGGCCCAAGTCGCATTCCCCAAATCGCGAGTGAAACCTAGCCGCCTTGACCCCCTCCTCCTCGCGTTCGATCGCGACCAAGCTTGCGAGCTCGTGCTTGCTCGGCTCCTCAATTGATCGCCCTCGACCCCACTGATGCTCAAACTCAAACCCTAAGTCGCCGCCGCCTTTTGACCTTTGCCGTGCTCGAGTTTGTGAAGAACGAAGAGGCTGTCCCGAAATTCGTTCGATTCGAATTAGGGATAGGGTGCGGCCATTTTTTTTTTGTACGAGGGCTTCGGCCATTTTTTTTCTTTCAAGAGTTCATGCTTTCGGGTTCAAAATTAGAGAGAGAGAGGATCGGCTGAAAAAAAAAGAATTTGAGTAGTTTCTAGTGTACGCTAATATAATATAAATAAATATTAAAAATATCTCGAGTTGCAAAACGCAAAATCCCGATCCCCAAATCAGACAAGCCGACAGACATTTATAAGGTTTTACCCGTGTTTCGAACACAATGGAACGGATTTCAAAGGCTAACTTGATCATATGCGCGAGTTACGGAAATAAACGATCGATTTTAAATTAAATCGATTAAAATAGTTCTAAGCGTTTTGAGTTGGCAGGGTCAAACGACGACTCTGATTGCTACGAAAATTGAAATCCGATAATAACTAACTATTACGGATCCAATGGAACTGGTTTCGTCGAATTCTGAGACTGTGCCTCGGAAGGCTATTTTTAAATTCAATTTGAACGATCTATTATTAAGGTTGAACAAATTACCTTTAAATTAAATTCCAACCATTCTATTATCTTCATTATCATCATTATAAATTTTATAAGCCTTCAAAATATTTTTAAACAAGCTTAGAATCCCAGATTCAACAATTTACCCAATTTCAATTATGAAATTCAATATTTAAACTATATCATTCAATGATTTAATTATCAAGTAAATATTGATATCTTGAATTCAAGTAAAAATTAACTTTTGAATACTTTAAAATCAATTAACTATTCAATTTTAAATTGTTAGAAATTCCGGGTCGTCACAAAAACCTAATTTTCATTTTCCTCTTTCTTCAGTTTAAAATTTGTGCAGTGAAAATTTTCCAGTGAGATAAAGAGAGTCGCGACCCATTGTTAAATTTCAACTACATAAATCAAGTGCAATAGGCAACGTAATTGAGTTATTTAGGATCCATTGGCTTCGTAGAGGCAAGAGCTTCATTTTTGTATGTTCAATAATGGATGTGTTGATAGTTGCTAGTGTTCAATTTGTATTAGCCATGCGTAGGGATCCACCTGCTGGAGCTAGAGGTGAATCTAGGAAATGAGGTGAGTGTCGTTGGACTAGTTGAGCGAAGGTGGGTTGTAGGTGGGATTTTTTGGATAGTGCAATGTTATAAGGTGGATAGCGACATTCCAAAGTTGTGTGGGATCTTCCTGATCGTGGTAAGGCAGAAGGCGCCAGAGTTAAAATTGAGTTCATTTTGTGCTCAGGTGGCGAGGGAAGATCGTTGGCGTTGGTTAGAGGATAAATAGTGGTGCGAATAGAAATGCAGCCTGGATGTGATGGATTAGGGCACGACGTTGGATTTTAGGATCGTTGATCGGGTGTTAGGTGGTAGGGACAAGCAATTTGTGTTCGAGAAGAGGAGATCAACAGAACCAACGATGTTGGGTTTAGTATAGCATAGCTCCATGTCGAGGTAAAAACTTGTATGCTTGATGGGTTGGGTAAATATTAGTGTGAAGGGATGAGGATAAGAGAGGTATTAGTTTAATTAATCTGATTAGCTTAATTAATTATATTTTATAATTGGAAACCATATATAATTCGCAACTTTTGCATATAAGGTCCAATCCATGCGTCATATTCACTATTGCGTGCGTATCGGGATTCTCTACATCTGGGATTGAATTGGGGCTTAAGTGAGTTTTCTCACCAGTTATGTGTATATTGTTGTGATATAACTGTTGTTGTATTAAAATATAAATAGTATAACAAACAACGCAAGTTTCTACTTTCGGATTCCGCCTGATTTTGTAAAACAAGTGACAACATTATTATGTAGTATAATCTTCCTTTTTATTCTGTAAACATGTATCGTGGCCCAATTGCATATTTGATATTGCTGTGTGAAAAGTGATAGTGCGTTATAAATGTTTGATGCGATATAGTCATTATAAACATGCTTTAAAATCCCTAATATTTGACATATGTTAAATTGAATAAATTATGGTATATTGTGGAAATATAAATATATTTGTATTAATATTTGGCTACACATGTTTAGGTGTGTTGACATAAAGGAATTGGTTTGGACATTCGTGAAAATTGGAAATGGAAGTTATAAATGTTAGAATTGAAATGGTCATGATAGATGCACTTTGAAATCATTATGTTCGACGATCTTAAAAGTGAACTTTTGAGGACATCGTAGGACTTTGTTGTATTTTTAGTAAGTACAGTAAGCATACTTATTATCGAAAAATTATGAAGGTTTAAATATATTACTGATAAACCTTTATGGACTTTTGAATCAATGGTTTTAAATTATAAAATAGGTATTTATGGTTTTTAAATAAGTGGTATAAGTATTTTAAAGGCTAGCATATATAGTTTTAGAATATTTTTTTAGAGATTTTATTTAATAAATAAAAGGATTTTATATTATAATATCTTCAAATGGTTTATGGTATTTTATCAGATATCTTATTTTGTAAATAAATGAGTGTATGTATATGTTTGTATGTATATATCTCTTTCTAATGGTATTTTAATGTATTTAGAAAATTTAAAAGGTAGTTTGGTATTTGTAAAAGAATATAAAGGAGTTTTTAGATTATATTGCAAAATTGATTAAAAGGGTATATAACCTTGTTTAATAAGTGAAGATGTATTTAGAGCATTAAATGGATGTTCCAAAGTTAATGGAAAGTATAAAAGTGATTTTGGATTTATATAATGGTGTGTGGGCAACATTTGTTTTAACTCATTTAGTTATACTTTGGAAAAGTGATTAGATCTTTATAATCGAGTTTCAGTGATAATGGTTAATTAAAGTGGTTTTGGTTTGTCGTAAACATTATTTTAGCAGCATTCATTTTCAAACCCTTGAATGATATTTTAAAGTGGTAAAATACTGTTAAATAATTTAGGAAAATACTAAGATCTTTAATAATGAAATTTTAAAGAGAAAAACAAGCATGGATTGGTTTTGGGTTTATTGTGACAATGTGTTAATAACATTCATCTTTAACGTGTTTTGACTATGCTTATGAATGTAAATAGATCTTTGAAAAGAATGTTTTAAAGATAATCATAAGTGAAATGGTTTAGGGTTTGTAGTAACAACGTTTGAGTAAAATTTGTCTTAAGCCCTTTGAAATTGAATGGTGAATATACTTATATAGTTGAGGTAATTATATAAATACTTTTGAGAAGTATTAAAATGTTCAAAAAAGAATATGAAAGTTCCAATTAAATAGTGGAGTTCAATCAATAAAGTGGAGTTTCAGCAATGAGCTGCCTTTTCGACCCTCAAAAGTCGATACTAATGCATTCACGGTATTCACGTGTTGAGCATTCATGTGCCGAAAAGATAGATTGTTGGGGGAAAAATAAAAAAAGGCAAAATAGAATCTCACATCTTGACGAGTAATATATAATATACAATAGATCTTTACAAAGAAAACTATATTATACATACAAAAAATCTGAGTTAACCAACGAATCATCACCCCGGATAGTTATAACAACCCATCCTCACAGTTACTAATAAATACAACTAACAAATGCAATGGAAAATAAAAATATACGTGACTACGTCTTGAAGGCATCCAGCTCGTCTTCTGAAAGCTCCCAAGTAAGCAAACTGAATATGAAAATATGCTTAGTCAAACCCGTGCATTATAAGAAAATAAGGCACGGATCGGTCTAGTAAACCGGCGTGAGAAACACACCTAATGTGGATTTTAATGTTGTAAAACCTTTTAAAATAAAGGTATCTCGTAATACCACGCCGCACATAAATACAAATGGATTTTTACATCACGATAACTACACCATTTCTTAGGAAATCTAGTGATATTATAATAATGTATAACATTCAAAATAAATATTGAATCATATCTGAAATTATTACAATAGTTAAATCCAGCATAATAGGTATGCAATAAATCCAAAATGCACTATTGGAGAATTGATTCCATCAATGACAAGGCTACTAGGGTACCGCTTGTCGCAGTACATCCCTAGATAAAATGTACCGAGGGCGTCGCATGGACCCTCCTGCTTGGCAAGATTAACTTACCCTTTACTGGATAGTACAAAAAAATTCTTTACCTTGGTTCCTTTGCGACCTTTCCCGAGAGCTCTCATGCACAACCAAATTCACAAATAATAATCTAGAAGGGTGATGACAATATCCTAATGGATGCGACAACCAACATAGCCTTGCGGCATATTCCTTATTTTATTCATTCCCAATTGTTGAGGCTAAAGGGTATGTTTTACCTTTCTAGCAATCTCACTTGGAATGCTAACACTGCCCTCCAGGCAGCAATGCAGTGCCAGCATTCGTTCATACAAATTGTTCAAGATATGAACAAACAATATGGCACTACTTCTACTACATCCATTTTGGAATTACCCTCAGGATTAGTAACAAGCAGCCCTTGCACTTATAAGAGCTCCGGCTTCGATCATCTTCAAGATATCTTTCATTTTGAATGCTTATGCCGGTTGGAAGTGGTTTTCAGATAACATATCTGATCCCGAACCCTCTAAACCGATAAAGATAATTTTAAAACTGGCTAAGATTTTTATAGTCAGTTATTTAACTACTAAATAACAAATAATTCAACAAGATATTTAACCAAGCACGGTTAGGCACAAAGCAACCACTAAGCTTCTTTAATTAATCATATCGTTAATTAAAACTACCTTGTAAATATTTGTATCAAAATACTTTTACAAAGATAAATCCACACATACTTCTATATACAATATTTTGAAAGATATCGATATACTTACCTCAACTATATAAGAGTACTTGCCAAATCATTTCATCTTCAACTTAGAAAACTTTACATATACTTGTATCATCATTATAAGTATACGCATAAAACACTACATTTTTAATACTTAGAAAATGTACCCATATACTTATCTCACTGGTATAAATATGTCCACAAATCTTAAGAAAGATTTCCCGTCCAAAACCATACTTCATTAGGTTTAAACAAACGTTAATTAAAACACTGATAATAATAAACCCAAAACACTTTTGATATAAGTAAATAGATTATATAGAAATTAGACCAAGTATACTTACAACCACATTTTGATTTCAAACACTATCTCTCGATTAACAATGAAATTAAACAAGTTAGAAAACCGACCTTTCTTCAATACACTCTCACATTTCTCAACACAGGGTCAAGTTTCCATACCTTGGAATTTGGTGTTAAGTATTAAAAAGAATATTTTCCATACCACCATGTTTAAAAAATCACTTGTGGAACTTAGGTCTTAATCTTTTTATAAAATCCTTTTTATTAAAACTCCTTTTACTAACGATCCTTTTATTAAAAATCCATTTTCATATTTACAAAACTCTTTTCTATAAATATGTTTCATATTTATTAAACTCTTTATATAAATGAACTCTTTTATATAAATCAACTCCTTTATAAATTAGCTCTTTTATATAAATAAACTCATTATATAAAGCTCAAAATTCATTTAAATAAAACTCCTTTTGCAAATTTATATATGCAATTACAAAAATATATTTATAACCAAAATTCCAATATAAATCCAAACTCCAATTATAATTACAAAACTCATATACTTTTCTTAACAGAATCGTTCCATGTATATAATAAATTCACAACTATGATTTATTACTCCAGTTTGACTAATTGATAATATTTTCCCTCTATAAATTACCATTTATAAATCTATTCCTTTATTTTTTTAAATGCTATTTATATTTCTCTCTTTAATTTATAAACGCTATTTATAAATCCTTTTCATTGTTTCAACACACTATAAGAAAAACTACTTTCAGTGGCATATATTAGTAGCGTTTGTGAGCTAAGTGCAACTAATGGTATTTGGATTTTTTTATTTTCACTATTTTATTTGGTTAAAACGCTACTAGTACCCCTCTCACCTGTACTTAGTGGAGAAAAATTCCAATTGTTTTTAATCTATTTTCGTTTCCCTCTAGGTCATATTTCTCCATTTACTTCTCCTCCCGCAAAACCCAAAAATAATTTTCATTTCCCTGCATATCATGTTTCTCCACTTACTTCTCCTCCCGCAAAACCCTAAATTCATTTTCGTTTCCTTCCATATCGTGCCTCTCTATTTACTTCTCCTCCTGCAAAACCCTAAATCCATTTCTGTTTCCCCCCATATCCTTATAAAACTTGCACATGTAAATTCACGCGTTATTGTCCAAAATGGTATGATGTATCAAGCCAGGCCATAATCGTTTTAGACTATTGCAAGAAGCGCTTGGGTGAAATCGTGTATCATAATCCCAATACCGAGATTGAATTCTGGCGATCGAGTTTTGAGCAAGTTTTACTTCAATTTGAGTTTCAATTATAGAATTTTGCTCTCAAAATTTCATTACGGATCTACACACAGTAGTCGATCTTTAAATCCATATGGTATTATGCAACCATATCATATGTTGACTCAATCCATATCGATTTAAATTTGGGAGATAGGGCCAGAAATCGCATCTCAAATTCCAGTTATCTTCTACCGATCTTTATCGACTTCGATTTATGGATCTAGCAAGTAGGATCTGGAACTATCGCATGTGTTTGTGGCGATCATTGCTGATTATCTAACACACTATTTGGGTAAGAGTTTTATAATCGATCTTTGGATTTGGCAATTATTTAGATTGACAGCCCGCTGAGATTCAAAGTGCCATTTTTTGAGGTATGTATGTTACTGAAAGGCATGACAACGTTCAATATTTAGTGCCTATATCGATTTTCAATTTCTAGGTTTGGTGATTACTTAGTTTTGCAGCCAGTAGATCAAAGTGATATTTTTTTTGGGCATGTTCGATACTGTGAAACCGCAAGTTAATTTCAGAATGTTTTTGTAAGCTTATTTAAAATATTGATTCTTAATGACCATTTCGATGATAGGATGGTAATTGAAAAGTAAGCTTAATTCTTAAATTATGTCATTTACAATTGTGCTAAGTTTCTATTTAATCAAATGGGGCTTTACACTTTTGTAAATGGTATGATTGATCAATATATGTGTTATGATCAGGTTTTGGAATTAGTCACATTAATAACTTCTTTACATCTAGAAATGTATGAGCTTTGCTTTGGAAATTATGGGTGTTGGATTGGGTATTGAAGAGGTTGAATCCAAATAGAATCACTGAATTGGTTGAGCCAATGAAGTTAAATGAATATGTTATCAATGAACTCATAATTTGGCATTCATAAGGAAGATTATTTCAATGGTTCTGCAGTATTTTTTTAGCAGAACAGTGCATTAGTTTCAAAACATGTCAACACACAATTACACAACAAAAACCATTTTTTAGTATTTTAGTACTGACTATCTTCATCTACAAGCAATATTAGCAAGTGTAAGTACCCTGAGATAATTCCCCATGAATACTGATCATGGTGGACTAATGAGATGTAACCTAGCTAAAATTCTAAGGCAGAGCATTCTCATTCACTCCTTCACATGTAAAATTTACTATTCAATTTGCATAAAATGGAAAAAGCAAGAAGTTTGGCATAGCATGATTTGCTGTTGCTCCAATGTTACTCTTCTGACATTGTCTTGCTCTATGTTTCCATAACTTGACTTTTAGTATAACCATTTTTATTTAAAGTGAACAATAACCATTTTATATTTTACTTAATTGTTATGTCAACAAAGAGCATATTTATAAGATACACTATTTGAATATGAAATTGGTTGTAATATTAGGGAGAGCATATGCCTGTGGATGGGCAAGCTTCGGTAATTTAAAATCAGAACTATATTTACATTGCTGTTGTAACATTTCTTATGCTCTCTGGTTTAATTTATTAACTTGTATATCTGACTGGAACATTATAATAGGAGAAATATACATATAGTTTATATATGTATGTGAATACCAGTGTGTGCGTGTATAAAATTGTTACTGCGCTTGCTCTCATGGTTTGCTCTGAGAATCCTCTTCCTGAAATGATTTATAGTCTTCCTCTTGGTATATTTCTTTAGCATGTTGTACATCTTCATCTTTCTTCTCATTGCACATGTACATGTTTTTGGTATATTTGTGCATTATTTTTTATTTTAGTTTTGAAAATTTAATTTTCTTTACTATTCCAAATCTTGCAAATGTCTCACATCTTATAGGGATGCATTTATGTGTGTGTATAGTGTGTGTTGTGTGCATATGTGCATATATATATATATATATATATATATATATATATATATAAGTGTTTGCGTGATTGTGTGTAAGTGTATTATATTACATGCATGACTAGGTTATTTGTGTGTTTAGGTGAAGTTGCGTATGGAGTCATGTGTGTGCGCGAGCACGAAGACTTCTTAGTGGTTATACATGTTGTGTCTTCTTTGCATCGTTATTATTGGTTAATGTGGCGGAGCTGATTGCTAGTGGAGCTACAGGTGCTTTTTCCAAGACTGCGGCTGCACCCTTGGAAAGGGTCAATTTCAAAATATTGTTGCAGGTATTTTTCCTTTTGTGGTGTAGTCATGTAGGATAACAGTGAGATTAATATTGATAATGAATCTGTATTTAGATAAGGATGGTTGATTAAGTATACATATCGTGTTTGTATTGGTTTAAATTTAAACTATTCACTGTCTGTTACTTATATCAAATTAGCTAATACCAGTCTTGTCTTATAAGACAAACATTGTTTAAATTTTGTATAGTTTATGCATTTTACAGGAGGGGTGGAAGAATAAGTACTGATTTTCTTTTTTCTAGTATATATGATGTAATAAAGAACTATACAAATAGCAGTGGTGCATTATTACAGTGTTAGATGCCTATGTGTCGATCATTATAATAAGGCTTAGGTGACTTAACTTAGTCGTAGATTTTGAGATTATCTACTCTCTCTACTATAATTAAGAGAACGCGTTTTATGTGATTCAACTATGCTTTTTGAAGCAACAATATTATCTTTTCAAACTTTCATTATTCCTTTTTTTTACCTTCCAATGAGTTATTTGCACTCATTGTTATTTAATTTTACTATGATGCTTTATTTAGCCGCATCCTTTTTATAGTCATTTTATAGAGATCTGAGGTTTTAACACATACAGAGTGTTCAACTTTTGAAGGCAAATTTGTTTAATTGGTGATGATTTAGTATTAAGTATTGGTTTACTTATTTTGTTATTAGAATAATTTATTTTTATATTAGTTTTCTAATCATTCTTTTTTTTGGTCGTATAAAGATCATATGAATGATTCAACTTTGATATTGAAATAGTTGATGATTTTAATATGATGACATCCATTTGGTTTGATCTATTGATATTTATTCCGTGTAACAAGAAATCTAAATAAATAGATTAGTGATACTGTCTGGTAGTTTGACAAGTACACAAGAGCTATACAAGACTCCACGTTGACGGAAATTAAATTACCCGTGATTATCGGATCTTGGCAGCTAGGATTGTGTCATGGTTCACACATTAAAGATGAAGTGAAGTACCCTATGTCTTGTTGATTCCTTTAGGTTCAGACTTTTGACCCCATTAATTTTTAAAGAAAAAACCCTAAGACCACATATAACTGATATGGTTTTCTTTATATTCTTTTTTGTTAATGCACTTTTACTGTGCTTGTTGTATTTAGATATTTTCTAACATTATTCTTCTACTTGATCCCTTTTTCCTTCTTTCTGGTGGAATCTATCAAATGTACACAAAGAAATGGTGTGTTTACACTTTAGTTTCTAAATATTACAAAACTTATGTTTTATTACCATTGAATCCACTCTTTCATGAGACATAACAAATGTTATGGACGAACAATGTATTTGACTACAAAACATGAAGATACAGCAGTTTAAGTTTTTGTGAACTTTTTAAACATTTTATACTCCTTAACGGTTCAATACATACTCAGTGACTGTTTATTAGCATTGTTAATTTTTTTTGTTCAGCTTTTTGAGTTCGCTGATAAGTACAGAGGGAAGTATGACAGCAGCATAATCGTAGCTCGAAAATACTACCAATCAGTCAGTGGTAACTCAGTAAGTCGATTTTCTATGTGCAATACAACAAACTAAACAGTTACTATATATCTATGTATTAATCAACATATGTTTATAAAAATGAAGGATGAATTATCATGGGCGGCAGCATGGT
Organism: Allium cepa; assembly: GCA_030765085.1. NCBI lineage: Eukaryota > Viridiplantae > Streptophyta > Magnoliopsida > Asparagales > Amaryllidaceae > Allium > Allium cepa. The sequence continues at coordinate 692,227,665 of CM060935.1, read as the reverse complement.
TATATCAAGCAACCGAAGATCATTACTACCTCGACTATCTTGGCAAAAATGGAGACATTCTTGGAGGAAGAGGCTGGTCAATGACTGAGTTTGGTTGGGATGTCAAGTATGCAGGTGTTCAAGTTCTTGTATCCAAGGTATATCTTACACAACGTATGGATTTTATGTTAACTTTTGTCTTGAAACTACTGTATTTATGTACTGGTTGTGTGACTATGTACGGTTATGTACTACTTCTGTATCAATGTATGGTAATGTACTATTTGTGTTTAAGGTAGTTCATTTGTTCATGTATTTTTTGTTTATTATTGAACTATTTATTATTACTGTTTATTATAAATTATGAATAAAGCGAATTGGAGAGTGAACGAGCTAGCAGAATGTGAGAAATAGACAAAGAAAAGCAAAAATATTAAGTGGTATTTATCAAACGCAACGGAAAAATATAATGGCAGAAAAAAATCGATGCCAAAAAATATGGTGGCAGAAAAAACGCAACGAAAAAAATAATGTTGCGGTGAAATATATATAGTGGCATATAATAAACGCAGCTATAAGGTTTGGGTTTAAGTTGTAACCCAAACATCACTTTTGGTGGCGTATCAACATGCTACAAAAAAAAATTAACGGTGGCGTTTTTTGCCGCCGTAATAAGGCATATTATAACGGCTTTACAAAAACGCAACCAAAAATATTAGTTTTTTAGTTGCATGTCGTATGGCGACGTTCTCTAAAACGCCACCATAAGTTATGGTTGTTTTTTTTTTTGCGCCACCAAAAGTACTTTTTGGTGTAGTGGAAATTTATACGAACCATTTCCCAAACATTTATCCAAAACACATATATCTTCTTTTTAAAACAAAAATCACGTAAAAATAAAGATAAACACTTTAAATTTCCTTAAAATAAACATTTTTATTCAAATCACTTCTCTATAAAAATAGATGCTTCCTAAAATAATTTTTAATTGTCTACATATATACATAGATTAGAAAAAATTAAAAATGTGGAAATAAGATAGAGATGTTAAAAAAACCTATTTTAAATAAAAAAATCACAAAAATTCCAAAGGAGTCAAATTTAAAAAAAATCATTTTTTGAATCAAAAATCATTTCCAAACCAAAATAGAAATTAGTAGTCTTTCGAAATACTATATTGAGGCCAATATTTACTATATCACTTAACCAAAGCTATTATTACCTTTTCCACTAAAAAGGTTTATTTATTCACATATTTTGTTATCACATCACATATGGTCCAACTATCACATTTTTGATATTTAACAATCTCCAGTTAGATATATGATTGAAATGAAATCGACAGATATATATAAATGGAATTAAAATCAAATGCCGAAAATCCGAATTTCTCTACTAAATTCCTGTATTTTCCCAATCACTTTTCAAAAGCTAATATTTAGCTAAATCAACCAAAAATTCATCCAAACACAAACAGAAATTTTATCTACTATATATCATACTGATTATCCATAGAAGTAAGTTTAATTCATCGAAATTCCAACAGACACTAGGCATTCTAGTTTGAACTAAAATCGAATGACGTTCGATTTTAGCCCAAATTTCCACTTGCTTCAAATTTGACAAAACCAATTCCAACACGTAACTATCGCTATTACGAACGTAACTAAAAAAGCCTCGCCTCTATTGGACCTCGTATGGACAAGATATTCAACTTAAAAGATTGGGAATTAATTAAATAATTAATTATAATTTAATCTTTAGTTGCCCGCCACGTCGCTATCTTCTTTTCGAATTCAAAACTCCCTCCATTTCAAACGCCTGTAGCCGAAACCCACCATCTACCAACCCTCTTTTCTCCCTCTCTCTCGAGATTCACCGTGAAACTAAGATTTGATTGCTCTGACGTACCGTCCTATGCTTGCCCTCCGCCTTGGACCTAGAATCATGGAGCTCAACATCACCCTTCTATTCACGACCTACTCCTATGCACACCAAAACCATAAGGTCACCTTCTCCAAAATGCATTAGACCTCTCTACAGTTCTCCCATCTCATCCTCTTCATTCCCAAAGTCCATTTCCACACTCAAATTCAACAAATATGGTCTCAAACCTCACAAAATCCCAAACCATAACCACCTATACAACGGTCGAGCACTGCAATTCTCCACCGAGCCCATCCAACAACCATAAACCAAAATGAACATCTTGCCACGATGAATCCAAAGAATCTTGGTCTAAAAATTTTCATTGAGTAAAATGTGTAATTTTAATTTTTACAATTTAAAAAGCTAACTTTTTTTCTTTGGATTTGAAAGTTACAGGAAACTTGTAAAAGTGAAGGAGGAAGTAAAGTGAGCGAATGTGACTGAAGAGTTTCTGTCATTATTCTGCAATTTTCGGCATGCCGCTAGATAGAGTTTTGTTCATGTATGAACTTTGAACGACAAAATAAAAATACTATTGCGCTCAAAAATGCGACATGATCTCAAAACAATAATATTATACACATGTTATCTGATTTTATTAAATCACAAAAGCACCGTCGTTTACAAAAAATAGCCAAACGATAATTTAAAAAGTTTCCAAGTTATAAAAGTTCAAATAAATAAATTTGAAATAGTTAACAAAAATAGAGTCGTTACGTTAATAAATATTTTATTTTTATTTATCTAACCATTAATTATTGCAAATAAATTTACAAAATGAAATCACCGTTATTATTTATTTATTAAAAGGAGTTAAATAGGACCATTAAATCTATTTAATATATTCAATTCACAATTCAGATATTTAAATCACTATTCAGATATTAGGCTTACGATTCAAATATTTTAAATAATATCTATTTTTGAACTCAAGTTCTAAACTTTAGAAAACAATTATTACAATATTTAAAATTAATTAAATTTTCAAAATCAAAGACCAAATTTTGGGTTATTGCAGTTTCATTTACAAAGAGTTGTTGAGTAAAAATGATCTTTACTAATAAAAGAGCTTTTTATTTAATAAAGGAAGATTAAATATAAGGGGGTTAGAAGTCGTTTATATGACTTGATTGTGCTTTATGTGTTACTTGCTTATGGACAGTATACGATACTTAGTTTCTCACATGCGAATATTCTCATTTTTATTAAATTGATCAAAATATAACTCTGGAAGTATCTTAGAAAAACAAGAAATTTATATGGTATCATTATCTTTGGTGATGCTATAACATAAGTATAAACACATTTTTCTCTTGTAAGACAAATGATAAGGAAATCCATCTCCTTAAATGGTTAAGCGGAGATCTCCGATCTTATGTATTTTCTGTCTATTTCCCATAGAACAGGAGTTGAGTTTACAAGAAATCCGTCGATTGGTTTTGGAGTGCCCGATAAGTAGGAGAGTGCATTTATATGAGATGACTTGAAACCGTAACCACTCCAAAACAATATACATATTCTATGCTTTGGAAGAGGATTGTGATTGATTCGAGATGCTTGAACCCATGTGGTGATTCGATATCTGTTCGATATGTTTGAACACATGTAGTTGTTCATGATCTATTCAGCATGTAGGAATCCATGTGTGATTCTAAGATCTGTTGAGATATGAGAAATCATGTGTGATTTGGAGATCTGCTGAGGGATCTATGTGCAATTCTAAGATCTGTTGAGATATGAGAATCCATGTGTGGTTCCGAGATTTGTTTGAGTTGAGGATTTGTGTGTCAAGAACTGTTTGAGTGGTAACTTGTGTGATGGAATGTAGGACATAGTCTCACTAGCAGTGATGACTAGAACCAAAGATAGGAGACATAGTCATTAGGGTTGTAAACCCATTGGGTCATGCGACTCCATTCTAGAGATACTTATTTGGATATGCACACGGGAGCGATGCATCAGATCTTAGCAAGACCTGTTATGCCTTTCCTATGGTACATTCACTAATGATGTACAACAGTTTGGAAGGATATGTCTGATCCTTTTGTAAGGGAACCGTTCTCGAGTACCGAGGGGACCTCTATGGAAATCCTACATAATTAGCGAATGCGCCTTAGCGGTTGTGATTGTATACCTATTATTATTATGATGCATGCTCACATGCATCATAGTTTGTTTGATTATATTTCACACATAAGACATCATTATATTATCACTGAATTTTACAATAGAAATGGTTTGGTTATCATAAGGTAAAAACTCGTTTATGTTTATTTATGGCATGTTCTTACGAGATACTCTTATTTTGAAGGGTTTTATAAATATAATAATCAATGTGATCCGAGTTTCTCATGCTGGTTTAATAAAATGATCTCAGGCGAGCTTGATTATGTTTCAAGATTTAGCTGTTGTTTGTTGGAGCCCTTAAAGAGGAGCTAGGAAATTTCCTGCTGTATTTTATTTCTGCCGCATTACCTAGTTATATCTACCAGTATTTGTGAGAACATGCTATTATAACTGTCTAGGCTGATAATAGTTTAGTTTAGTCCGATTGGGGTGTGTGTATGTATATCAAAGTTTTCTTTTTGGCAAAGACCTTTTGAGATATTATATATTATCTTTCCGCATGTGAGATTCTATTCTGTTTCTTTTTATTTTTATTTTAGCCTAACATTTTGTCTTTCTGGCACTTGAGTGCTCGACACATGAATACCGTGGATGTATTAATGTTAAAAATCAAGGGTCGAAAATCCCAATTGTTAAATTCAGTCTAGTGGTACATTTCATACGACAAGATCATTATTGTAATCAATTATATTGAATATACGTTCTCATACTATGGTTTACTTGCTTATTTCAAACAAACCAATTTTGTCGGGGTTTCATACATTATAAATTGCGACCGTTCACCATATAACATTAATATATGATCGTACATGGATTAAATATCCATATTCAAGATTGCTTTTAAAGTTCGAAACTCATAAAGGACAACACATGGTCTAAGGCATATAAATACATAAGTGACCGATTACAAATATTTAGTAGTTATAAAATTAGGCGCTTCCATGGGTATTGAAACAATAACATGTAGAAAATATTTATTAGTATGTACATTTTATATTTCATTTTGCAATATTTAATTCAGTTCATTTATATATCATAGTTGATAAACATTTTATCAGTTATATTAATTGCATAAATTTATCAATGTTGATTATCATAACTTTATATAGAAAATGTTTTTACAATATTAGAAAGGTTAAATGTTACGATTTTACTTTTCTAATAAGGCTCCGGCCAGATTTTTTTTGTTAAAACCCTAAGAAAAACAAAAAGATCATTTGATTTCTCCAGTCGATGTTAGGACTTGCTTGCATTGGATTCTAACCTTGAGGAATATCAATAAATCATAGGCCTATAAGCGATGGATAGCACATTACCAATTGTATTAAATACAACCCCTAGCCTATGGTCTTTGTCCAAATCTCACCTCTACCTGGAGAAAATTAACAAATAGAAAAAGATTGTTCACCCATACCCACCACTTCGCGATAGCCTAGGTATAACGCATGTACCTTGAGGAATATTAACAAATAAGTGCATGTATCTTACCTCGTCTAGTCAATATACTAAAAGTGCTACACATAACATCTCTAGCTTGAGGAATGTCAACAACAAGATAGTATGCACAGAATCTATTAATATATAAATGCTGGAGGATAAATTTATATTAAAAATTCATAATCTTTAATATATTATATTGATGGATATCGACTTATAAAATAATGTGTTTCTAATTAAATGCCTTCTTGATTCAAGTATCAGACATAATAGAAAACATGGTATACGTATTATGCGTATGTATTTACCCCTCAATGTTTTTTCCCCATTTCACTTGATTTTATACATTCATATTATGTAAGTTAAATTATTATATAACTTTTATAATTTAATTAACTCATAAATAGCCTTATGTAAAATACATTAATTAAATCTTATTTGATTAATTTAATTAATTAACATTGTAATCAATTTTGTGTTATTTACTTAAACATTTTAATTGAGTATGTATACCATAACATTTATGGTTATACACATACAACTATGTGTGTGTGTGTGTGTATGTATATGTATATGTATATGTATATGTATATGTATATGTATATGTATATGTATATTTTATTATTTGTTAATTAACTTATCTAATTAGACTATTTAATTAAATATTAGTTTCAAAATTTTATTACGTATATACATATATACTTACATCATCTTAAACAATTCAAGTTAATATAACATATATCTATATATTGTGCATATATACACTTTAATTGATTTATTTAATTCATTAATCTAATTAACAAATATTAAATTTTCGAAATAAATTTATTATATTTTCAAATCATTTTTGAAAACTATATTATAACATTTATAGTGTACCTTGTTTTCAATGCCAACTTTGAAAATCATATTATAACATTTATAATCTAATTCTTATTATAAATTTAACTATTAAATTTATTTTATTTTCCAAAACAACTTCGAAATCACAATATAACATTTATAATGTATTCCTTCTTTGAATTTAAATTTTAAATTTTAAATTTCATTTTTAAATTTTAATTTTTTTTTTGAAAATAACCCAAGTCCTAATTTAAATTAGGTCTTTTCTATTACGAACAACCGTTGAGCTCGCTTCACTTTTCGAACCAGGCTAATAGCTAAGAAGGGTAGGGTACTTGATTACCTAAACCAAAGCCTGGACACTACTCTCTTGGACACCCTACTTAACCTACTTAAACGATAAGATTAATTAGTTAGCCCTAACATGACTAATTTGAAACACATAGACTATATGGCTCTATTGACGTTGTTGTAATCAGGCCAGTCGAAAGTCGATGAAATAAGTAGATTTAAAAACTATTCCCTATTTTGGATCCATTGGGCATATGAAGTGTAAAGTTATATTAGATCCAATCTACTAACTTTTTGAATAAAATCTTATTTTATTTAATTTTGTTAATAAGAAGTTTAAATTTATTTAAATTCAAATGGATAGTAATTAATGTATCAAATAAAGTCAAATGTGTAAAGTATAAGTGCAACATATAAGAAGTGACATAGTTAAGTGTACGTAAATAGTTGTTGGGATTTACACCGCAACAGACACGTTCACCCTTTATATATGCCTTTGTTGTCTATACTATTATTTTAAAAACATGTAAATAATAGTAACATATGTATATATAAGTCTACATACCCTTATGCATAATATGCTAAAAAGTATTTTACCAATAGACAAAAGTTAACTTATATTTATAACATGACAGTTAATGAATCAAAGAGGCATTAATGAAGAATGAAAGGTGGTGGACTTTCCTTATTCCTTTTCTCATTCATTCATTGTCATTTCAAATTAGCAACTAAACTTATAAGCATATAAAATTAATTTTTACCATTCTCAAACATGAATCAAGCTACAACATAGGAATTACTTTAAAATCAAAATTATGATTTTGCACAAACGTATATTTACTTTGAATTAAAACAACATACACCCATATATATACATATATATATATATATAATTAATTGCAAACTATGTTCTAAAATTCAAGTAACAAGTGTATATTAAAGTTTGCAATTTCGCATATGTGTTAGGATTTAAAGTTAACAATTAAAAGGCTAACATTTAACTTGGAAGGATTTAAAAGTTTGATATTTACCAAAAGTCCATTTGTGTGCTTTTTTAAACAAATCTCAATCAAAATTATATGATAATTTTTAAAGAATTAAATTCAAACAATTATATAAAACTTATATTCAATTTCCAAATGATTTCAAATTGATAGCTTATGTAATTTATTCAAGTTGAAATAAAATTAAAACATATCAATAAATTTAAAATTAGGTTTTAATCAAAATAGTTATTTTTGTTGTTAAACAATAATATCTAAAACAAGAACAAAAGGGACAACTTAGGCACATATAAATTCTTGGTAATATTTCAGAACTAAACTGTATGAACAATATGAATAACTAATTAGATAAGATGTGATATGTCATAGCTCTAGTGTTAAGAAGATGAACATGTAATCAAAATGGGGGATATAACAAAATTGGTCTAAATCAAATTAACATTATGAATATATATATATATATATATATATATATATATTATTAAAGGAGATGTGACAAAAGGGATTTTGTTCAAGCTAAATAAATAAATTTATTCAGATATAGTATCCAAAGGATCCAAATCATATGAAGTAATGACCTAGAATTTAATCGCTATTTAAATAAATATTTAATTATATGTTTAAATAATTGATATGAATTTTTACTAACAAATAAAACTATTTTAAATAATAACTAATGATGATAAAATCATTTTTAATTTTTTTTTACAAATATATATAGTTCATAGAGAAATAGAAAATGTGACCAGAAATTATTTTTCTAAATAGTGGTAAAAGTTATTTAAAATGTCACAACACAGTTGTAAACACATATGCACACATTACAAACTATCTGAACATGGTGTGCAGATGGATATATATGCGTATACATGTTTCTCACTTAAGTATATAAACATATAAGATTGTATTTATTAAAAGTATTTATATACTAACACATAAAACATATCCTTTTTCAACACATAGTACAAGAGCATGGCATGAATAGTTGCATGAGGGGGGGTACACAAAGTGGAAGGAAATTGGGGGGGGGGGTTTGAGATGCATGTATACACATTATATTCAAAGCATTTTATATTTTGAAAATGTTTTCCTAAGCCTATATATACCACTTAACTCTCATGTTTCTCATTTTACAATCTCCTTCTCTACTTTGAATTTTCTAAAAGCTTGAGTAACATATCCATGACTTCTCTTCATATACTCTAATTTGAGAAAAACCACTTCATTTCTACTTAAAAACACTTCTACCAGCCATTCTACACCTCCTCTTCCAAAATACAAGCACCATCCTCCACTAGTCTACATGGCCAAATCTAAACCCTATTAGGCCAAGCCTAAAGACCACATGGTCGTACCCATTTAAAGTGTTCAAGCATCCAAAGTTTTAAATTTTGCAAGATACTAGGTTGTTTCAAAGTTTTAGCAAAAGTTTGCTTTGAGTTAGTAAAGTGTCAGTGAGTAAACTCTTACTTTGTGAAAAGAAAATAACTTGATTTTGATGAATTATATATTGTGAAAATATAGTGGTTGTTGTGTTGAAATATCACGTTGTTTTGATGATATATGATTATAAGTTTGCATTTGAGCTTGGATTTATGATTTGGATGTTAAATGATATGTTTGGATATAGATATGTGAATGGTTGGTTATGATATGATGGTAGTGTGTCTACGAAACAAATCCAAGTGTAAGTGATGAAAATGGTGTGACCTTGGCACCTTGAAAAGTCGCAAAGGACTTGATATCCAATTTGAAAACAAAAGTTTGGTTTCTAGTTTTTTTGAATTTAGTAAATGTATTAAAAGCTTTCACATTTTGTTTAAGTTTCAAAACTCTTTAATTTGTGTTTTTAACTATGTATCTTGAATTAAAGTGAGGTTTTCACCTAGAAATTAGTTCTAGCGAATTACGCTTATAGCGATAGTCGTTGTGGATGCAGTTCGGAAAATTTCACGATTTTAAGTTTTAAAGTGCATACTTTTGAATTTTTTTTGAAAATTCATTTCAAATTAATTAAGTCAAAATTTGGGTTTTAATTATTTAATTTTTTAATTAGGATAATTAATATTTAATTAATTAAGCAATTAGGTTAAGTAATTAGGGTTTAAGAAATTATTAACCAAGCAATTATTTTTAGTTAAGGAAGTTTAAAATAATGATTAGTTAAGATGAAAGGAAATTAATTTTTATTTAATCAAGTTTATTTACTTTAATTAATTATTGAATTAAAGTTAATTATATAATCAATTATTATTTAATTAAAGGTTAATTATCCACTTAATTTGGGTTTAATTCTTAAATGGATGTTATTTAATTAAAGTTTAATTATAAATAATTTTTTAGTTAATTAAGGAAAGTATGATTTTTGATTTAATTAAGATTAATTACAGTTTAGTTAAGTTTTGAACTTATGATTTAATTAAAGCTTATTTATTTTAAGGTTTCTTTCAAATTCTATCGCTTATTTATTTTTTTAACCTAATTTCCTATTTAAGTAAATTGTTTTAAAAACTAAAGGACCTATTGTCTATGCTATTAAGTAGCCAAATAAATTAAAGTAGCTGAAATAAAACGTTGACATGTTTTATTGAAAGTAAGTCGACTTGCACTTATCACAAATTGTGCACTTTGGAAAAGTGATGAATACAAGGGGGTTAATTTCGATAAGAATGTCATGGTAATCTAAGCATATGGAACATATGTTCATATGTAAAATCTTACACCCTGCTAGTGGAATGGTCCGCTATAAACAACTTGAGCCTTTAAAATTATCGAACATTGGTTTGGAGAGACTGTGATCGAATATTAGTCATTATCCAAAAACCAACGTAAACTTTTAAATTAGAAATAGTAAAGGCAAGGTCCAAGATGAAGACTTTGAAGTGCAGGGGCTATTTGGTACTAACCCTGAGGGTGATTCCAAAATGGGTGTATTTGAGTACTGCCTTTGGTTCCTTCATCTCCGAAATGGCTTGTATGGATGAATGCTGACATTGTGTCAAGATCTGGAAGGCAATGTTATAGTAAAGGTAGAGAAGTAGCCTCAGGCCTCATCAACTAGAATATCTAAAACCGGGAAGATGCACTCTCCCATTAGGGTAAGTTCATCCTTATCTAGAGTCCCTAATATCAACTCATGCATGCTTCGGTATGGTTGTTGGTCCCAACCGAGGGTTGATCTTACACGGTACTATCTGGCAAGGGGAAGGTTGGTCTTGTGTTGGTAGGGGATCCCAGCGAGGTCCTCGATGTTACTTATCTAGAGATGCACCGTGATGGGTGGTACCCTAGTAGCCCATTCGTTATGTGGAATCCATTCACCAATAAGTGGCGTACAGATTTAGTTATACCGACATATGTTGAAATGTGAGATGCAAGCATTTCAGGTATGTTCTATTTTACTTGAAAACCCTAGGCATCATCATATTATCACTAGATTTCTATATGAAGTGTTTTGGTTATTGTAAGGTAAAAACCCATCAATGTTTATGTGTGGTAGGTCTTATGAGATACCTTTAATTTTCAAAGTGTTTTATGAAAGTAAAATTTAAGTTGTCTTGATATTACTCACACCAGACCCATGTTTGACCCAGAGTTTTATTTTCCTTTCCTCAAACTCTTAGTTACTCAAATTTGTATGAGTAGCCAGGTGATCTAGGTTTCTTATGGAAGCATTTTGAAGGAATCGGAGCAGGTGGCTCCACTATTAGCTAGTTATTAGCTTACTCTATTGTGTTTATGTATGATCTATGTATTTTTGTACGAGCATGTAGTTATAACTATCTAGTTGGAGGTTGTAGTGTATTGACTCTGATGTGTTATTATTATGGAAATGACAATGTAATATCCTATGTTATCTATTATATGTTATTCTGATTTATGCTGAGATTCTGCAATTGTGTAGTTTCTTCTTATCTTTCCATTTTTCTACCCTTAATAGCTCATCTTTTGGTGCAAGAAAGGCATTCGTTGCATTTAGGTATCAGAGATTAGGTTAAGCGAACACCTAGGTTTTGGGTTGAGGTCAACTTCAAGAGTGCATATTTTCCATTTTCATTCGTATACATACGTGTGTGTGTGTGTGTGTGTGTGTGTGTGTGTGTGTGTGTGTGTGTGTATCTGATAGATAGATCAACTTGATAGGTTTGATTAGTATCATTTTTTCAAGATTCATCTCATTCAAGTACTTTAAGAATTATCTTACTATTTGCAAGTAGTAAGACATGAGTAACAGAGGCAGACGAGGTAAGGAAGCGGGTAGCACTACGACTACAAATGGTCGAACCTTGAATCTTGGAGAACAGATTGCCAAAGAGGCAGAACTGGAGCAACCAAGAGTGAATTTCACAACCTTATGCAAGGATTACACTAACCTAGGAGAGAAACCATTTAAAGGAACTTGGTCCATCATGGAAGTGCAAGCTTGGTTGCGATGTTGCAATTAGATTTTCAAAGGTCTATGTCATCACCTCACTTTCTTTGCAACATTTTCCTTAAGAGTTCTAATATAACGAACCGCCTTTTCGATCATCGAATGTTGACACTCAATACATCCATGGTATTTAAATGTCGAGCATCCAATCACTGGAAAGGTAGATTTTCAAGGTTAAATAAAAAGAAGAACATGGGAAATATAATCTCACAGTGGAAACGGCAACAAATAATATAACAAAGATAGTATAAACTTTAACTCCAAGGTACAAGGTACATCAAAGTTAAAAACAAACCTCATCGACTAGACCATTATAATGTCCTTGCCTTATAGTAGCTGATAGGTATACAATATAATGTAAAGGAAAATAAATATTATGGTAGGTGAATATCCATCTCTACTCCATGAGCTTCATGTCCCATAAACGTCAAATAGGAAAAATACTCGGTCTTACCCCAGCATTGTGATAAAATAACACTCAGGCTGGTTTGAAAAAAAAAAGCATGAGAAGACTCAAGTAATACGGTGAACATATAATAATTCTATGAGACCGCGCCTGTAACAACCCGCATATTTTATGATTATATATTTAAATGTTGAATTTAAATATAGCATCGTTAGTTGAATTTGAAGTCCGAAATGTGACTTTTTGTAAACAGTCGAATTCGGACTCGAGACCACTTCCATTGAGTCCAAAATGGTGTTTGTGACCTTTTTGAGTATAAACATCGATATGTTTGGAGTTGATTAGAATTTTGATATTTTCATTTGGGGCGTTGGGTTTGGGTTTTAGTCCACTAGCCTAACTCCTCTACCTAATAATTTCCACTCTGCTCCTCTTCATTCATTCATAGCATTTCCTAACACTCAAACTAAAGGAAAGAATGGGGGAAAAGATAGGAAATTAAAACTCCTAAGGCCTAGTTTTCTTAGGAAATTCAAGTTCTAAAATCAAAGAGAAGCTTAGGTAAGCATCCTCTTCATCTTCTCCATCTCAATCTCTCTTCAATTTTCAGAAATTCCAATAACCTAACTTAGGAAAAACTTCACCTTTGATAATAGATTGAAGATTCTAGAGGTGTATTGAAGAGGAATTGGTATTGCTTTGTTTTAAAGCTTCTCATTCATTGTTTTTGAGTTTTAAAGGTGAGTTTTCAAACTCACATCTACGTCTATAGCTTTCATTGTTGTTATGTATGAATTCCTATTTCATGTTCATTTGCTTTGATTTGGTGAATTTTCCAATTTTGATGTTTTGAAGTCAAAATCATTAAATATACTACTTTGGATGTTTGGACATTATATTTGGGGTGTATCGAAGAGCCTATAAGGCTGGGTTGTCGCTTGGCATAAATCTCTAGTCTTCGTTGCTCGTTCGATCTCTTCCGAATCATTTTGGCCATCAATGGCCTAGGCAAACTGTTGCCCAGTCCAGGTGACCACGTCTGGTTGGTCAAGTCCAAACATCTGGTTATGGTCCTTTGAGAATAAAAAAATATACACGGTAGAAGAAAAATAGCTTTGTCCTCGACCAAACGTCTGGTTAGCCTATACTAGACGTCTGGATGCCTTCAGATAGAAAAAAAGAGCAAAGTAAAATAAAAAAATAGTCGAACTCCAGGTCAGATGTCTAGTCATGCCAGGTCAGACGTCTGATTCTGTTGCCTTTTGACCATTTCGCCGATTTTCGAGAAGATTTCCAATTGTTATCGATTTGTATTGATCCTAGTTGTTGTCATTTATTATCGACTTTGATGGCTTCTTTTCTGGATTTTTGGGAATATCCATTTGAAGGATTTGATATCAGTTTTTATAGTTTTAATTCATGTTGTCGAATGTGAATTTTTGTGTTGGATTGTTTTTACAATCATTTCTGTGATTTTTCACTTTAAAATACAAATGTTTTTGTACTAGTAGTAAATATTCAAACTCTTTCACAAAAACGATTTCAACATTATTTTTAATACAAAATTCATTTTTAAAACCATTTTCTAATCTATTAGTATATATAAACCTTTATCCCATACACATGAGAAATCTAATTAAACGACTTTGCAAAACAAGTGGTATGAAGCTTGCGTTTATTTCGTCGGTTAATTTTTGGACTTGTTCGATTGAAACCTCGTGACAATCTTCAAGTGGAAATCTTCAATATATTCGTAAATATTTAAGTAAGCCTGTAGTTATGGGATATGAAGCTAAACTCATTTATTTACTAGCTTAGTGTAATTGACACTTCTTACTGATTAATGATGATCATTTTATGATTTAGACTAGCGATATGCGATGTCACTTTGTCCACATGGGGGACTGTACCCCATTATGTTGAGCTTCGTCCCATTTTTTATAGGCTAGCGACCTATGGGTTTTATGGAGTTCGGTTCATCGGGCGTACCGTTGTACTACGTCATTATTCTGGATTATTTGAGTTTCAGGTTCATCGGGCGTACCATTGTACTACGTCATTGCACCGCCTTTATAGTTAGCGACCATGGGATAGCGATCCGTTTGTGATACACGTGTTGGTGAGTTTTCATGCTCCCATTTGTGAAAGACCTCCCCCCTTTGTGTTTTCTGAATTTATAATTATTGATTTATGGATATGTGTTTAACCAATTTTTTTTATGATTGGCATTGATATGTTTTGTCAATATTTGAGGTTTGGTGAATAAGCTAAAGAATGTGATATTCTTTTTGGATATTTGAGGAGGTTTGAGATATTGTATGAAGTTTGTTGTTATTAAATGTATGCTTGTCGAAGTATGACATTATTGTTATCATATATTTTTGTTGTATCTCTTATCCAATCTCATCTTATATGATATTTATAGCTAGACTGATCCGTTTATTATTTTTCTTCTTAAATAATACTCGGGTCAGACCGAGGTGTTACAGGTGCTTTCACTTGACTTCTTAGCAGGGACTACCTTCTGACTCTTGGCTAGCTACTTTAGCTTAGTAGTTTTTGCTTTTATATATTCGAGATAGAGACTCCTTGATGTATGCATATTCTTTGTCTTGCACTTCTACCTATTCTTTTATGATGTAGTGGGTCTTTTGTGATCATTAATTTGATGTTCACTTCTATGTGTTATATTCATATCTGTTTCCGCCTTAGTGATATGAATATCTGTGACTGATTTGTGTTATGCTTATTTTATATTTGATTTCGAAGGCCACATAGCCACTGTGTAGTAGCTTTGTGTTTGTATTGGATATGTCAGATTTCCTCTTGAAATGAAATGCATGTCATACTATCTGACATACCAGTACTCGCGCAAAGCAATTACGCAGATGGTCGCTCCTCAACAGCCTTATTTTTCATGCTATTCGACGGCATTATCCCGTAGTGTCCTTGGCTAGTGTGAGTATAGAATGGGGCGTCACAGCTTGGCATCTGAGCCAAACTTCAGAACAATATAGAATAATCTAGCAAGGATCAATGTCTTAAGTCTCTCTTAGGAATCGTACCATAGGATTTAATCTGAGTCTTATGACCCGTTCTATCCTATTTTCTTTTTTGATGCCTTGCTTTATCAATCAATTTTGTTTGATATTCATTCTGAGAATAACCTTTTTCCTTCTATTTCTTTCTTTCTTAAAAAAGAGAAATGGTTAAACCAGGTCGTCCCAGCGTCGGTCAAACCAGTGCTACTTCTCAGGATGGCTGCCCAACAACTTTTAAATCTTGTAAAGAATGCCCAAGCTGTCGGACCCATTACAGAGCCTACTTATCCTAAATCCGGGTTTGCACGCTTGTGTAGTGATTATACCAATTTGGATGGAAGGTCATTAAAGGGTTTCGAAAGCATTATAGAAGTCGAAGCTTGGTTTAGAACATGCGATCGCATCTTTTCTCGCATGAATCTTGTAGATCTACATCGAGTCCAAGTGGCTTCTAGTATGCTCTAGGAGAGAGCATTAGATTGGTATGAACTTTTGATTTCAAAAATTGTTGAAGCGGATCTTGCTTGGAAGAAATTCCGAGAAAGATTCGAGTTGAAGTTTGTCACGGAAGCTGAAAAAGTAACTTTAGCTCGATGCTTTATTGACCTTGTTCAAGGTGAATCTTCCGTGACGGATTACATTGCTTCTTTTTAATCTCTTTTTAAATATGGGGTCGAGTATATTAATACCCCATAGAAGAAAAATCATAGGTTTGTCTATGGGTTGAATAAGAACCTCAAAAAGGCTTTACTTCTGAAACTAGAAGTTTCTTTCGATCAACCTATAGATATCTCTCTTCGACTTGAAGAGGCCGATAAAGAAAGTGATGTTGAAGTTGTGGGTGCCAAACAGAACTTCAAAAACAACAAGAAGAGGCCTGTTAAGTTCAAAGGCCCTAATCCCAACAAGAAAGGGAAGCAAGCAACTTCGGTAGCAAAGACTCCTACCTCTAGTCGTGGGCAGTGCTACAATTGTGGTTCTAAGGACCATTATGCAAATAGGTGTGCGAACCCCCTTTTTTGTCATTATGGCAAAAGTTTGGTTCATATTTTATCTTCATGTCCCAAACTTCAAGGCAAGAAAGAAGGAAAGCTAAATGTTGTGCAAGCTCCTAGTAACACTTCTCTTGGTCAAGGTATTTCTCATTCTGTCCTTAATGACATTATTATATTTCGTTATCTTTCGATTCGAGTTCTTTTTGATACGGTTGCATCTTACTCTTTTGTATCAAAAGAACTTGTTGATTCTTCATCTTTTGTATCAAAAGAACTTGTTGATGCTTCGTCTCTAAATGTTAGGGGATTGATGACTTCATTAAGAATTGCGAATCCGGTTAGTGGATCCGCAACACTCAGTTTACTTTGTAAAGATGTCGAGATTATTTTATGTGATTTTGCTTTCCGAGCTGATTTGCATGTTATGCGTTACTTAGGTTTCGGAATGATTTTGGGAATGGATTGGCTTAATCGTTATCAAGCCCGCATCCTACATCTCGAGAGTACTATCCATCTTCGACATCTCCAATCTGTTAAGCAGATTTTTATTGTTCTTAAAGATTCAGATTCCAATTCGGTGACATCCTTATATTCTCTAAATCCACATGATGATGATAATGATGATGTGGAAGATGTTATTTCCCTCATTCACGTTATTCGTGAATTTCCCAACACATTTGAGCCTGTTTTAAGATTTCTACCTAAGCAAGCAATTGAGTTTAGAATTAATTTAATTCCCAGAGCTCTACCTATCACTCTTCCTCCTTATCGTATGTTCGATAAGGAAAATGAGGAAATGCATAAACAATTATCCAAATTGGGAGCAAAATAGTTTCTTCAATCTAGTTCCTCTCCTTGGGGAGCTTCAGCAATCTCTGTAAAGAAATCCGATGGTACACTTAGGCTTTGCGTTGACTACCGCAAGCTTGACGATCTCACAATCAAGAATAAATATCCCTTACCTCGGATTGATGATCTATTCGATCAACTTAGTGGTGCTAGAATCTTTTCACAATTAGACTTAGCAATTGGTTTTCATCAGCTTCGTATTGCGGAGGATAACATTCCTTTGACGTCGTTCCGTACTCATTATGGATCTTATGAATGGCTTATTATGCCATTTGGTTTAATGAATGCTCTAGCTTATTTTGTTAACCTTATGAATCGAGTTTTTAAAGACTTCCTCGATCGATTTTTCTCATCTTTATAGATGATATTCTTGTTTATTCTACAACTGAGGAAGAGCATGAAAAACATCTTCAATTGTATTGGAAACTCTTAGGAGGAATCAATTGAAAACAAAATTCTCTAAGCGCCATTTTTGGCAATCTCATGTGAAATTTTTAGGACATATTATTTCTAAATCCAGAATTTTCGTGGATCCTTCAAAGATTGAAGTGATTCAAAATTGGAAGAGACCGAAGAATGTGATGGAAATTTGTAGCTTCCTTGGATTAGCGGGCTATTATCGTCGTTTCATAAAAGACTTTTCTAAAATTTCTGTGCCTCTTACTAGTTTGACAAAGAAGGGAGTTAAGTACAATTGCTCAGACAAATATGAAGCTGCTTTTCAGAAATTAAAAGAACTCCTTTTTGATGCTCCTATTCTTGTGATTTCCGAAGGAAACCAAGACTTTATTTTTTATACCGATGCTAGTCGTGTTGTTTCGGGAGCCATTCTCATGCAAAGGGAATGTGTTATTGCTTATGCTTCTAGAAAATTAAAGCCTACTGAGACTAGATTGCCACTCATGATTTAGAGCTCGCGGCCATTGTTTTCGCCCTTAGAATTTGGCGTCATTATCTTTTGAGAGAGAAATTTGTTCTCTACACCGATCGTAAATCTTTGAAGTATTTATTTTCTCAAAGGAACTTAATTTGCACCAACAACGTTGGCTCGAATTCCTTGCATCTTATGATCTTGATATTCTCTATACTCTGGGAAAAGGAGATCGTGTTGTCGATGCCCTTAGTCATAAGCAACCAGTGGTTGTTTCCATGATTATATCCGAATGGAATGATATCAAGACTTTATCCACTTGTGAGATTCGAGATCGTGAATCTGATTCATGTTCATCTCTAGTTCTATGTAGCGTTGAGGCTCATCCATCTCTTTTAGACCACATTCTTGAAGCCCAAAAGCATGACCCCGAATGAGCTCATCTTAGCTAAAGTTGTAAGGATAGGAATATTGATAGTTTGAAAGACTTTGAAATCGATGCTCGTAGGGGCATTCGAAAATTTGGTAGAATTATTGTGCCAAATATTAGTGATCTTTGTAAAGACATTTTACAAGATTCTCATCGTTCTAAATTTACCATTCATCTCGACAGTAGTAAAATGTATGCGGACATGAAACGACTTTATTATTGGGATGGAATGAAATCTGATATTGCTATCTTTATTAAGCATTGCACGACTTGCCAACTCATAAAGGCCGAGCATCAAAGGCCCGGTGGTTTATTGCAATCTTTAGACATTTTAGTTTGGAAGTGGGATCAAATTTCCATGGACTTTATTGACGGTCTTCCCGGCTCTCGTTCGGGTCATGATAGTTTGTGGGTGATAGTAGATAGACTTACAAAATCCACCCATTTTCTTCTCGTTTAGTCCAATCGGACCGTACCTCTTTTGGCTGAACTCTATGTCAAAGAAATTGTTAAATTGCATGGAGTTCCAACTTCTATTGTTAGTGATCATGATCCATTATTTACTAGTGGATTTTGGAAAGGTCTTCAAAAAGCTTTGGGAACAAAGCTTAATTTTAGCACCGCTTATCATCCTCGGTCCGTTGGACAAACAGAGCTTGTGAATCAAACTCTTCAAGATCTTCTTCATGCATGTGTTCTTAATTTTGGTGGAAGTTGGAAAGATCATATTTATCTTGTTGAGTTTTCTTATAATAATGGCTTCCAATCTTGTATTGGTATGGCACCTTTGGAGGCACTATATGGAAGGCCATGCCGATCTCCTTCGTGTTGGCTTGAAGCCGGTGAGAAGCCGATTTTAGGTCCAGATTTTATTCGTGATGCTACAGAAAAGATTGATCTTATTTGTCATAGGATGAAAGAAGCTCAAAGTAGACAAAAATCCTATGCTGATAACCGAAGAAGGAATCTGGAATTTTCTATGGGAGATTTGGTATTCATTCGTGTTTCGCCTATGAAGGGTGTTGTACGTTCTAATCGATCGGGAAAATTAACACCTCGATATATTGGCCCATTTCCCATCATCGAATGTGTTGGCTCCATGGCTTATCGGCTTTTATTACCGGGTCAATTTTCTGCTATTCATGACGTATTCCACGTCTCTCAACTACGGAAATGCCTTAGAGATTTCGATTCTATTCCTGAGCCTGGTGTTATTGAAGAAATTGAAGTTTCACCTAATTTGACTTATGAGCAACATCCTATTCATATACTTGCTACGGAGGTTAAACTCTATCGAAATAAAGATGTTCCACTTGTCATAGTTCAATGGTCCTCAAATCCTAAGGACCGCTCTTGGGAATCAAGAGAATTCATCGAGCGAACAGATCCGGACTTACTCTATCGTGCCCCTTAAGGTGAACTTCTCATTTCAAAATTTTCTTGTGTTATTATGCCTTAGTATGGTTGTTACTCTTTATTTTCTTCTTAAGTATTATGAGGATGCAATTTCTTTAAAGAGGGGAGTCCGTAACAACCCGCATATTTTACGATTATAGATTTAAATGTTGAATTTAAATATAGCATCATTAGTTGAATTTGAAGTCCGAAATGTGACTTTTTTTAAACGGTCAAATCTGAACTCGAGCCCACTTCCATTGAGTCCAAAACGGCATTTGGGGCCTTTTTGAGTATAAACATTGATATGTTTGGAGTTGATTAGAACTTCTATATTTTCATTTGGGCTTTAGGTTTGGGTTTCAGCCCACTAACCTAACAAGGTAACCCCAACTCCTCTACCTAATAATTTCCACTCCTCTTCATTCATTCATAACATTTCCTAACACTCAAACTAAAGGAAAGAATTAGGAAATAGATGGAAAATTAAAAATTCCTAAGCCCTAGTTTTCCTAGGAAATTCAAGTTCTAGTTTTAAAATCAAAGAGAAGCTTAGGTAAGCATCTTCTTTATCTTCTCCATCTCAATCTCTCTTCAATTTTCAGAAATTCCCATAATCTAACTTAGGAAAAACTTTACCTTTGATAATAGATTGAAGATTCTAGAGGTGTATTGAAGAGGAATTGGTCTTGCTTTGTTGTAAAGCTTCTTATTCTTTGTTTTTGAGTTTTAAAGGTGAGTTTTCGAACTCATATCTACGTCTATGGCTTTCATTGTTGTTAGATATGAATTCCTAACATTTATTTCATGTTCATTTGCTTTGATTTGAATTGATTTGGTGAATTTTCCAATTTTGGTGTTTTGAAGTCAAAATCTTTAAAAATCCTATTTTGGATGTTTGGACATGATATTTGGAGTGTATCGAAGAGCTATAAGGCTGGGTAGTCACTTGGCATAAATCCCTAGTCTTCGTTGCTTGTCCGATCTCTTCCGAACGGTTTTGGCCATCAATGGCCTAGGCAAACTGTTGCCCAGTCCAGGTGACCAGACGTTTGGTTGGTCAAGTCCAGACGTTTGGTTATGGTCCCTGGAGAAAAAATAAAATATATATGGCAGAAGAAAAATGGCCATGTCCTTGACCTGACGTCTGGTTAGCCTATACCAGACGTTTGGATGCCTTCAAATAGGAAAAAAAGAGCAAAGTAAAATAAAAAATGGCCAAACCCCAGGTCAGACGTCTAGTCATGCCATGTCTGACGTTTGGTCCTGTTGCCTTTTGACCATTTCGCCTATTTTCGAGAGGTTTTTCAATTTTTGTCGATTTTTATTGATCCGATTAGTAGTTGTCATTTATTATTGACTTTGATGGCTTCTTTTCTAGATTTTTGGGAATATCCATCTGACGGATTTGATATCGATTTTTATGGTTTTAATTCACGTTGTCGAATGTGGTTTTTGTGTTAGATTATTTTTACAATCATTTCTGTGATTTTTCACTTTAAAATACAAAGGTTTTTATACTAGTAGTAAATATTCAAACTCTTTCACAAATTCGATTTCAACACTATTTTTAATACAAAACTCGTTTTTAAAATCATTTTCCAATCTATTAGTGTATATAAAACTTAAGTTCGTTCGTATGAGAAATCTAATTAAACGACTTAGCAAAACAAGGGGTATTAAACGCTTGCGTTTACTTCGTCGGTTAATTTTTGGACTTGTTTGATTGAAATCTCGTGACAATCTTCGAGTGCAAACCTGTAATATGTTCGTAAATATTTAAGTTAAGCCAGTGGTTATGGGACATGAAGCTAAACTCATTTATTTACTAGGTTAGTGTAATTGACATTTCTTATTGATCAATGATGATCATTTTATGATTTAGACTAGCGATATGCGATGTCACTTTGTCCGCGTTGGGGACTGTACCCTGTTATGTTGAGTTTTGTCTCGTTTTATATAGGCTAGTGACCTATGGGTTTTATGGAGTTCGGTTCATCGGGCATACCGTTGTACTATGTCATTGTCCAGATTATTTGAGTTTTAGGTTCATCGGTCGTACCGTTGTACTACGTTGTTGTACTACGTATTGGTGAGTTTTCATGCTCCCGTTTGTGAAAGGCCTCCTCCTTTTTGTTTTCTAAATTTCTAATTATTGTTTTCTGGAATTTGTGTTTCACCAAAAAAAATTCCGATTGGCGTTGATATGTTTTGTCAATATTTGAGGTTTGGTGAATAAGCTAAAGAATGTGATATTCTTTTTGGATATTTGAGGAGATTTGAGATATTGTATGATGTTTGTTGTTATCAAATGTATGCTTTTCGAAGTATGACATTATTGTTATCATATATTTTTGTTGTATCTTTTATCCTATATCATCTTATATGATATTTATAGCCAAACTGATCCGTTTATTATTTTTCTTCTTAAATAATACTCGGGTCAGACCGAGGTGTTACAAGTGCTTCCACTTGACTTCTTAGCACTAACTACTTTAGCTTAGTAGTTTTTGCTTTTATACATTCGAGATAGAGACTCCTTGATGTATACATGTTCTTTTGTCTAGCACTTATATCTATTCATTTGTGGTGTAGTGGATCTTGTATGATCACTACTTTGATGTTCACTTCTATGTGTTATATTCATATATGTTTCCGCCTTAGTGATATGAAAATTTGTGACTGATTTGTGTTATGTTTATTTTATATTTGTTTCCGAAGGCTTTATAGTTACTATGTAGTAGTTTATGTTTGTATTGGATATGTCAGATTTCCCCTTGAAATGAAATACATGTCATACTATCTGACATATGGGTACTCGCACAAAGCAATTACACAGATGATCGCTCCTCAACAGCCTTATTATTCGTCCTAGTCGACGGCATTACCCCATAATGTCTCTGGCTAGTGTGAGTATTGAGGTGGGGCATCACAACGCCGCTAAACATCGGGTTTTTACCTTACAAGAACCACATCGATACATAAGAGAATGGACAAACAACATAAAGAAATCCAAATATAAAGAATGGAAACAAGTAAGGACAAATCCCATACTTGAAAAATGTACAAAATCCAGACTTAAAGAATGGACAAAAGTAACTAAACATAGAGAAGAAAACAAAGCACTTTTTAATGCAATTAAGAAAGAACCAACTCCAAGGTTCGAATTAAAGCAAAGAGAATGGATTCATCCAACGTGACTAGGAGGGTGCGTCTCCCTATACCGAAAATATACCTCTAGATAAAATATACAAGAGAGTCCATGCCAAACACGCATTACTCTCAAGAACTTCCAAGCTGGAACTCGCTTCGCACAAGCATTCGAATATTTCACATCACCGCATGTAAGCTATCAACAGATCTCTAGATAATTATGAATATTCCATAATGGATGTGACCTAACTGGCTCAGCTCCCACTCGCACTTTGGTTTTAGTTATCCGCCATGTTGGATGCCAATGCTCAAAACAAGTAACAAATCCTCTTAGATTAACAAATCACAAAGAAGGATATCAAAATCGAGTAGATGAATTCAACTATCGAAAACAAACTAATATTACCCCAGAGAAAACAATAAAACTGGATAAGTTAGGCCAGTGTTGCTTGCTATCTTGGCCAACGGCATTCTTAGCTTTAGGAATAACAAGAGTTTAAATGTCCCAAACTAGTGAAAAAATCATCTCGAATCGATGAAACACAAAGGAGGATATCGAAATTGATAGTTTAGAAATCAACAATAAAAAACCGATGAATGATTATATATGAGAATTAAATCGCATATACTTTCCACCGATAAAAGAATTAAGCTTTTAAAACATTTGATTCTCACTTGTGCTTCATTTTCGCATCGTAAATATTTGTAAAACATTTTAAAAATTCCCTTTAAAAATATCACTTTAAAGAGCTAATTATATTTCTGAGTGTATTAAAAAGAAGGGTAAAGGACAAAGGTCATTAAAATATTGTTTACTAAAAAAACAATAAAAATTTATACATGGTTTGATTTTTAAACGTTCCTTTTGCAGATTTCTACATTTATAAATATAAAACAACATTTGTTATACTGAAAGATAATAAATTAATTTAAATACTTTATTAATTGTCAGACGATGTTAATCATCCTGAAAGATAATTGAAATAATTCTTATATAAATTTTAAAACCACATTAGTTGTCCCAAAAGATAATAAATCAAATCACAGCCTTTTTATATATTTAAAACAATATTACTTATTTCTAAAGATAATAAATCAAATTTATAATCTTTTTATAAATTTAAAACAACATTAATTATCCCAAAAGATAATTGATTAAATTTATAACTCTTTTTACAAATTTTAATTGATACTTAACCTTTGTTTTCAAAATTCCCAAAATATTTGAAAATATTGTTTAAACAACTTTCAAAGTGCAAAACATGACCGAACATTAATTTTGTAAAAATATAAGCACAAGTTCAACGCACGCAAGGGTTTAAGGAGATGATATTTCATAAGTGATGGTATAGTGAAAATCACTCTAATGACACTTATAAAAATCAAACGGTATGTCATAAATATTTCAACCAAACATCAATATAAGCGATATAAGAATATAAATAAATCAATACTGATGAGAAAACCCTTAGGGTCCCTCTACAAAAGTCCTCTGTAAATCTCACACACACACATACATATGTATGTACATGTATATGTATTTGTATATGTATATGTATATGTTTATATATGCACTTCGAAGTATCCTATAACGACCTATTTGCTACGAAAACACTCTGACTTCTACTTTTTGTCCCTTGTAACATAATGGTCATTTATGTCATCCACTATCAAGCGGGAATTCAAATCCAAACAAATGATCAAACAATATTAAAAAACATATTATTATCAATAATTAGCTATCAATAGCTTGCATATCATTTATTAATTAGTTCACATATTAATTGACTTCGAAAATAATTTTTTTACTATACAACACAGAACGGTAATTTATTCTGCTTGATAGATGTCCAAAATAATCTATTCAATTTAATTATAGCAGAACGGTATTTTGTTCTGCTAAATAGATATCCCAAACAAAGTATAACTAATTTAACAATAATAAACGTAACTAAATTTTATCACTAAAATTTTATCATTAATATATACTTCATTAAAACTATCAACTATCATATAAGTATTCAATAATAATCTATAGCAACATAGATATCATATAGTTTATTAGAGGTGAGTGAACTCATCAAAATTCTAGTTGATGCTTTTCACGTCTTGGGTAATCAATTTAACCCAAAATTCTACTAGACCCAAATCCAACGAAATTTGTTCCACCACGTAGATAACATCAATACGAGTCTAATGCAAAGATAGCGTCTAAATCCGACCCCATATGAGCAAGATATAAGTTTTGTAAGATTTGGATTAATTAAATTAATTAATAATCATCATTAAGTTAATTAAATCTTAGCCTAAACACATTTCTTCCCCAAACCATCTTCCATCCAAAAACATATCCCCTACACACGACACTGACATGGCCATGAACACATTTCCTATGATACGGAGTTACGGACCTCCGCTTGACGAACTGTCTTCACCATTGCTCCTCTCTTCTCGATCTCCATGCGCCTACCCCAAAAATACCTAACTCAAGACAATCATGAGCACCAACCCCAGAAGGATTTCATC
Source organism: Allium cepa (assembly GCA_030765085.1). Classification (NCBI taxonomy): domain Eukaryota; kingdom Viridiplantae; phylum Streptophyta; class Magnoliopsida; order Asparagales; family Amaryllidaceae; genus Allium; species Allium cepa. Next base: position 692,201,957 of record CM060935.1, on the reverse strand, counting down.
CTCGACCTGGAATCATCGCATCGCCCTATCTACCACTAAGCTCCACCATTTTCAACCATGACATGCTATTCTACTCGACCAATCCAACTCCACACTCGATTCGAGCATGACCAAACATGACCGCACGCAACAATATGGGCATAGACTTGCAGATCTCTTCGATACAAATTCAAAGAACCTTGTTTTGTGATTTTTAATGAAGTAGATTTAATTCATTTATAATTTTGAGGTGGGAAGGCCATTTTCTTTTTTTTTAATTGAGGTGGAAGGTGAAGGAGGGAAAACGAAAGTGATGAGGCTAGAAAATTGTCAATGTGTTGATTTTTTACCTTAATTTATAAACAAAAAATTACTTCGATCTCATGCTAAACAAAATTTTCAAGCCACCATCATATCAAAAAGCACATCAGCATTAATGCAAGTTGAAAATTTTGAATTTTTATTTGATTTTTAAAAGGTTTTAAAAAGATAAATTTATGGTATTCCATTACACAATATTTCGCTCGCATACAAACCGCAAAAAACAGAAAAAAAATACGATCGTGCACCAAAATATGGTAGATCATAAATCAATAATAAAATATACAGATTATTTCATTCTATGAAATCTCAAAAACACAGTCATTTGCTGAAAATTATATAAAATGAAAATTTATATTTTCCAAGTTAAAACTTAAGGGAAAATATTATAAATTCAATTAAAAATACAACAATAAAAAATGGTTTTATTAAAAACTAATTATTATTATTATTATTTATTTGAACCGTTTATTACTGTAAATAAATTTAAAAAATGATTCCTCCATCATTATTTATTAATTAAAAAGAGTTAAATAAGACCATTAAATCTATTTAATTGATATTTTAAGTTGAAACTCAAATATTTCAATAATCCGTGTATCTAAATATAAGTTATTAAACTTTAAAAACCAATTATTTAAATATTCAAAATCAAAACGATAAAAATTTCAGGATGTTGCATTCTCCCTTCTTAAAAGAATTTCATCCTCGAAATTTCCAAAGAAAGAAAATGTCACCAAACCCTTAAGGTTTAAAAACAATTAACTAAAATAAGTTATTAAATTTTCAAAGTCCTTTATGTTACGAATTTTTTTGGCAGCAGCACCTCCTTTGCACGACCGACTAAAAAAACTACTACTCGCCACAACTGGCCCAAGTCAACAAAGAAAACAAAAGTCAAGTGGCCTTATGTATCTGAGGAATAAAATTATCGATTAATCACAAGTTTCTATATTTACTACATACATCTCTTACGTTTGATTTTTATTTTTGCAAGCAACTAACTGTCTAGGTGCAAATGCAAGTATGCACGAAATCAAATAGTAATCTCTTACATTCATGTACCTACCTTATACTTATATAGTTCAAAAGAGAACCACGCCGACAAAAGAGAAATACACAAGTTATTTTTATCACAAACAATTGAAACATTAATACTATAACAATTATATGTAATCAAAAGTACAGAGAATACTCTGTAATAAAATACCATGCATCCAATCTTTTTAAAAGATAAATTTAGAACTACATGCCCAAACTTTTTTAATATTCAAAATAAATTTTCAAATTCCTCCAAAGAAAAATATATCAAAACCAAAATCAATCATGGCTAGGAGGGGCTCCTCCTATCAAAGCATGGTATAAATCTAAAATCAAACAACATGGAGCATCCAATGGTATTCTGGTTCCTTCAAAAACAACAACTAGAGCAAACAAACATACCTAACAAGTCTCTTAAATTGGAAAACTTCTTATCGCCCAATTTTAGTCACAACCAAAAATATTTGAAAAACTACTTTTAAGGTATCCTGAAATAGTAATACTTCCCAAAGTTTCAAAATAATATTATTATTATTTCTTTCTCAAATTCTTTAGAAATCGCTTTTTCTAAAAGCACAAGGATTTAAATCCTTAACAAATAACAGCTTTATAAACCGTAGTCTATAAAATCACATTATCAATCAAATAAAACTCCATAAAGGAATAAACTAACATCTAAAATTATTTAAAATATTAAATGACTATCAACCAAGATTTATAATTTCACTTAGGTTGACAACTTTCTCGATCATCCAAGGATATAAATAATTTTCTAAGTGTACCATTATGCTCACCAGCCTTTGGTTATTGCTTAGAAGATTATCTAAGTTACCTCAGAACAAAATTAAAAGCCACACCTAAACTTACCTAAGTCACACCACAAATAATATTAATATATTTAAGCATGTATGATATACATAAATCATCTATATGCAATATCTAATCTAACCACTTGCTCAGATATATAGACTTAAATTCCGAACTAGTATCACTCACTCGGTCTCCCTAATGCGAACTTCGATCAGGTTCCTTAATTAGAAACTTCTATTCTCCTTCCATAGCAAAATATTGTGATAGAAAACCTTAATATCATATTGAGACTTCGAATCAAGTGTTCATTAACAAGAACTAAGGGAGAAATCCTTTTACGAATAGGTATGGCTTACCCTAAAGTTATGTACTTGAATCCAAGATCTAGAATAATGCGAATAAATTGATCTACGTACAATTTGTGCACTTAATTTTTATTGGTTTCTTAACTACACCAATCATTTTCTAAATCACTTTCATTTTCATTTATATTATTTCATTCAGTAATAAAATTATTTAAGAATTATTTCACAAGTTTTCACTCAAATTCATAAACATTTTATAAAGACACAACTTTATAAAACATTAAATTGCAAACTTACTCCTTTTTATTTACTTGTATAACACTCTTCTACATTCTAGGAGAATATATAAAATATCAATTTTAAATTTATTTATTTATTCTTTATTATTATTATTTTTAAAATTTAAATGAGGGCCCAAATAAATTACGGGTCTTTAAAATAGAGTCAACCTTTTGACGTTTTACCTTAGAGTGTTCTATGGAAAGATGTTTATGGGTTGGTCCAATAACATCAAATAGTTTGCACAAGTTAGATGTTTTAAAAAGAGCTACAGTTTTAATAAAACAATATTTATTAAAATCTCCATATCTATTTTAACCCATTTTAATATTTTTAATTATCCTTTTTCTATTCAAGGGTTTTAAAACCAATTCCCTTTAAGGAAACTTAAGAACTAAATATCTAGTTTTTATTTCAAAATCCTTTTTGAAATCATACTACATACATTTCGATACATATACATATACATATATAAAAATTTCAAAATTTTACCCACTAACACTCGCTTTGGGTTCGTTCGAATTTGAACTCATTTCGATCGTGCAATGATAAAGATGATAATTTACTAAGTGTACTGAAATATTCGCCTAAGAAAACATTCAATCGTCACTTAGAAGATTATTCAGATTACCACAAAACTAATCGAGAAGTTTTCCCAGAACTATCTAAAGAATATATATCTTTCATAAGAATTCTCTTTAAAATACTTATACTTATGAATACTTCCAAGTAGTACCATTATTACTTTTCTCAAAATCTTTTTAGATTCAATTCAAGTAATACCGAGATTTGAATTCTTAAAAATTATTTCTACTTATAGAACAACATTTATAGATCATATAATCATTATATACCATACTCATATAAAATGTACCTTTAAAAGCATCTTATATTATAATAACTTTTCTTTATTATAATAAATTTTTCACAATAATTTATCCTCTAAATGTCTTATCTTCCCATTTAGATGATATTAAAATTTTTATTGAAAGTTTTACTTTTAACTCATCATTATTTAAAATGACTTTTAACTTAACATTTTCTTCGAATACCTTATAGTCAAATCGTGAAACTTAATTCACAAGGGGCTCGTTTTAGTGTAGTCACAATTATCGAAACAATAAATTCCCATAAGCTAGTTGAGCGTACAATACAACCAACAAATAAGCCAATGCTTCTAAACTACCCGAGCATGAAAAATTAAACAATAACGGTAACAGATAAATATTACCATTTTTAAACAAACAGAACATAAACAACGATACCAATTTTAAATTATGTCTTTATATATATAAAATATGTAATCCTAGGTAAAATGTTTCATTTACCCAATTTTCAAAATCCAATATCGCTTTCATTTGCCTTATTTGAGAGTTTAGAAATCCGTATCGATACCATGGTATCCCATGTCTCGACTAGAATCCATAAATCACTCAATGAACAAATTAACACAATACGTTTTTATAGAAATAAAAAATATGCACTCATATATGTACTATTATCAACTCATTCTAGTATGTCACTTACCCTATCTTTAAAGAGTTTACCCACCAAAGCCGCTGAACCTTCAGCTCTAATACCAAATGTACCACCCGCCTTTTCGACCATGGAAAGTCGGCACTTAATACATCCATGGTATTCAAATGATGAACATCCAATCGTCAGAAAGGTGGATTGTTAGGGTAAAATAAAAAGAACAATAGGGGAAATAGAACCTCACAGCGGAGATGATAATATATAATATAACAAAGATGGTATAAATTATCACTTCAAGATACAAAGTACATCAAAATTTAAAAAACCTTATTAGTTGGATAGTTATAATTCTCTGACCTTACAACTGTAAATAGGTATACAATATAATACGGCGGAAAATAAAATACTATGGTCGGTGAACATCCTTCTCTTCTCCATGAGCTTCCTATCCCATGAACGGCAACCTGGAAAAACACCCGTCTGACCCGAGAATTATAATAAAATAACACCCTGGTTAGTATCGAAAACCAACGTGACAAAACTCAAGCAATATAGTGAATATATAATAATTCTATGAGACCACGCCACTAAACACATTACGAGTTTTACCTCACAAGAACAACATCCATACGTAAAAGAATCAATAAACAACAAAAACAAATCCAAACATAAAGGATGGAAACAGGTAAGGACAAATCCTAAACTTCAAGAACGTACACAATCTGGAGTTAAAGAATGGACAAAAATAATTAAACACAGAGAAGAGCACAAGGCACTTCTTGATGCAATTAAGAACGAATCAACTCCAAGGTTCTAATTAAAATAAGGAGAATGAATTCATCCAACATGACTAGAGGGTGCGCCCCCTACACCAAAATTATACCTCTAGATAAAATATACATGAGAGCCCATGCCAAACACGCATCACTCTTGAGAACTTCCAAGATGGACCCCGCTTCACACGATCATTCGAATATTTCACATCATTGCACGCATGGTAAACAAATCTCTATATTAATGTGAATATACTCTAATAGGCACAACCCAACTGGCTTGGCTTCCACTCGCTCTCTGGTTTTAATTATCCATGGTGTTGGACGCCAATGCTCAAAATGAGCAACAGATCGTCTTAGATTGACTAAACAATAAGAAGGATATCAAAATCGATAGTCGATGAATTCAACTATAGAAAACAATCTAATACTAACCCGGGGAGTATAATGAAGCCTAACAAGTTAGGGAACTATTGTTTCCTACCTTGACTCAATAGCATTCTTAACTTTAAGAACAACAAGAATTTAAATGCCCCAAACGAGCAAACAAATCGTCTTGAATCGTCGAAACACAAAGGAGGATATCAAAATTGATAGTTAAGAAATCAACTACCGGAAACAAACGAATGATTATATATGAGAATTAAATCGCATACACTTACCACCAATAAATGAATCAAGCTTTTAAAACATTTGATTCTCACTTATGCTTGATTTCCACATCGCAAATATTTCTAAACACTTTCTTTAAAAATATCACTTTAAAGAGCTAATTATATTTCCGTGTATATTAGAAAGAAGGGTAAAAAACAAAGGCCATTAAAACATTATTTACTAAAATCCAATAACAATTTACATTTAGCTTGATTTTTAAACATTCCTTTTTAAAGATTTCAGCATTTATAAACTATCATTTATAAATTTAAAACAACATTTATTATTCCAAAAGATAATAAATAAATTTAAATACTTTTATTAATTTTTAAACAATGTTAATCATCTTGAAAGATGATTGATATAATTCTTTTATAAATTTTAAAACTACATTAACTGTCCCAAAAGACAATAAATCTAATTATGACCTTTTTATATATTAAAACAAGATTATATCGAAAGATAATAAATCAAATTTATAATCATTTTATAAATTTATTAAAACAACATATTAATTATTCCAAAAAATAATATATGAAATTAATAACTCCTTTATGAATTTTAATCAATACCTAACCTTTATTTTCAGAATTCTCAAAATATTTAAAAATATAGTATAAACAACTTTTAAAATGCAAAAAAGAAACCAAATATTTATTTTGTAAAAATACAAGAATAAGTTCACACACAAGGGTTTAAGAAGATCATATTTCATAAGTAGATGATATAGCAAAAATAGCTATAACGGCACTTACAAAAATCAAATAATATGTCATAAATATTTGAACCAAATATCAATATAAGTGACATAAGAATATAAATAAATCAATATTGGCAAGAAATCCCTTAGGGTCTCTCTACAAAAGTCCACGTAAATCTCATACACATACATACATACATACATATACATATACATACATACATATATATATATGCACTTCGAAGTGTCCCGTAGCAATCTATTCGCTACAAAAACACTCTGACTTTTTCTTTTTGTCCCCGACAATACAATGTTATTTATTTCATCCGCTATTTAGTGGGAATTCGAATCCAAACTAATGATCAAACAATAATAACAAATATATTATTATCAACAACTAGCAATCGATAGCTAGCATATTATTTATTAATTAATTCACATATTAATTAATTTCAAAAATAATCTTTTTACTTTGCAAGCATAGAACTGTAATTTATTCTACTTGGTGGATGTTCAAAATTCAATTTACTATAGCAGAATGGTGTTTTTTCTGCTACATAGATATCACAAACGAAGTAAAATAATCTAACGATGATAAACATAATTAAATTAACATAATTAAATCAATCACTATAATTTATCATTAATTATTCTTCATTAAAACTATTAACTATCATCCAAAAATTCAGTAATAATCTGTAGTAACACATATATCATGTAGTTTATTAAGAGGTGAGTGAACTCACTGAAATTTCAGTTGACGCTTTTCATGTTCCAGTTTGATCTAGAATTTAACGATGTTCGATTTTAACTCAAAATTGCACTAGCTCCTAATACAACAAAATCAGATTCATCGCGTAGATAACGTCGATACGAGTCTAACACAATAGATCGCATACAAATCCGACCTCGTATGAGCTAGATATCGATTTTATAAGATTTGAATTAATTAAATTAATTAATAATCATTATTAACTTAACTAAAAATTTAACTTGAACATACTTCTTCCTTAAACCATCTACTCTCTAAACCACATCCTCTGTACATGGTACTAACATAACCATGAATGCATTTCATATGATACAGAGCTTCGGACCTCCGTTTGACGAACCGTTGGTTGTTGCTCCTCTCTTCTCGATCTCCACGTGCTTACCCCAAAAATATCTAACTCGAGACAACCATGAGAATCACGACCTGAAGGGTTTCACCCTTAACTTAGAAATGTTACATCACCCTATCCACCATCGAGCTCCATCATTTTCGACCACGAGATGCTATTCTCATTCACGAATGCAAATCCACATTCGATCGGAGGTAACACTCCTTATAACACCCAAAAACCCAAACCTTATCCATGTCTAAAACAACCAAGCATGGCCAAACATGCTCACACGCAACAATATGGTTAGATTAGTAGGTCTCCTCAATACAAACTCAAAGAGCCTTATTTTGTGATTTTTAATGAAGTGGATTAATTGATTTAGAATTTTGAAGTGGGAAGACCATTTTTTTTATTGTAGGTTGAAGGTGAAGGAGGGAAAATGAAAGTGGTGATGCCAGAAAATTGCCAGGTGTTGATTTTTTTTCCTTAATTTATATAAAAAAAAAATTACTTCCATCAAGCCAAATAAAATTTTCAAGCCACCATCATATCAAAATGCACATCACCATTAATGCAAGTCAAAAATTTTGAATTTTGATTTAATTTTTAATGGGTTTTGAAAAGAGATTTTTGCGGTATTCCGCTACATAATATTTTATTCACGTACAAAATGCGAAGGATAGAAATAAAAATACCATCAGGCACCAAAATGTGACACGATCACAAATCAACAATAAAATACACATATTATTTTATTTTTTGAAATCTCAAAAATATCATCGTTTGCCTAAACGTACATCAAAGGAAAATTTAAGTAGTGACCAATTAAAAAGTATTAAAAAATATTATAAATCGAAATAAAATAATATAATAAAAATCAAGTCATTCTATTAAAATTTTATTTTCTCATTATTTATTCAAACCATTTATTATTGTAAATAAATTCATAAATTGAGTCCACCATTATTATTTATTAATTAAAAGGAGTTTAATAAGGTTATTAAATTCATATAATTAATATTTTAATTCAAAATTTGACTATTTAACTAACCCTTATATTTGAATATAAGTTATTAAACTTTAAAAACCAATTATTTAAATATTTAAATTTAATTAAATATTCAAAATCAAAATGATAAAATTCTAGGATGTTACATCTCATGCACATACCAAATCAATAAATAATGATCTAGAAGGATAATGACCTGATGTGCATGTAAATGATCATATTTTTACCACCATATTTATTATATTTAAATTAAATAAATGATTGTTTTGGGTATTTTAACTTGTTTAAACCAAAATTCAAATTATTTTGAAATCGTCACATAGTCATCTCCATATAAGGGAAAAATGGCATATATTAATTTGAGAAAATTTAATTGAAAATTTCTATATTGTTTTGTAGGAATTTAAATTCAAATACAAGTGGCTTCATGAAGATATATGCACGCACAAGAGTGAAGAGAACAAATGAAGATGAAAATAATTCAAAACCAAGATCATGGAAGACCCTACCTACCCACCTACCTTAATGAACAAATTAGAGCTAATGCACATGCAAAAAGACTATTAAAGCTTCATACACATATAAATGATGATTATCTTATGCTAATGGTTACTTGGCAATCACACTTTCTAAAGGGTAGTTTGGGTAGTTCCCAAGAAATAAATTAGGGTTTCCAAACATGTATAAATACCTATTATCTTCATGTAATTAGTCTCTCTTACTCTCTTCTTCTCTTTAGTTTAGTATAGGATCTCAAATAAAAGAAAGCGCTCTTTCTCTTTTCATGACTACTTAGCCATTTTTATTTTATATAATTTTCTTTCTTTTTAATGCAATTTAATACGTGCTCTTTTCTTTTACATGCTTATTTACATTTCATGTTAGTAGTTTAGATTTACTTTTTATGCAAGAGCTTAGTTTTTCTTACATTTAGCTCTCTTTTTCCTCTTCTTTTTATGCTATGTTGCATGCTACTTGTATCGATATGATAACACACATGAGAGGCTAATCCCTTCATTTTAGGGGTAATGAAGCTCTTTAATCATGTAGCTTCAGCATTTTGATCATTTATGTTCTCTTTTTGTGCTTAATGGAAACATTTGAAGTGGTTTAATGATGTTGTTTTGTTTTGAATTTAATAGTCTATATTGTTCATAACAAATAGGCTATGCTTAAACAAACAAAACACAAATTGCCTCTTCATCTACATATGATTATGATAAAAAGTGAATGTTGAAATTAAAATTTGATGGCCTATATTTCTAAACAATAATTAATAGGCCATGCTTAAAATAGATTTTGCTTTCAACATCGTTGTCATATTTCATGAGAACTAAATGTGTATTAATGGTTGTGTTATAGTTTAATGGTTCACATTGGGCTAATTAACAGCACAAATATACCATACTTATGATAAGCACATCAACAAATTTCACTAATGACCAAAAGAAAGATCATAACTTCATTTTGTTGATTTATGTGATCTAGAGAGTGGAAATTACTTTTAAATTGTCTTAACACTCTCATATTTTTATCACTTTATTTTTGTCATTTTTCTTACTTTTTTTGCTAATCACTCTCAACTTTGGTTTAATTTGATCGAATAGATTTTTAAAACCTAACATTTCCCTGCGGATCGACCTGTACTCATTACGATAGTATGTCGTGTGTTCGCGGTATAATTTTTTTTATAAATTTTTCGACGGTTACTAATTCGATAGAAATTCCGTCGTCAAACAAGTTTTTGGCATCGTTGCAGGGAATAGTTTTGATTTTGATTTTTTATTCTTCGAATTATTTTCGTTTAATTTTTATGTGTTTTTAATTTTGTGTGTTGTGTACATTCAAAAAAAAGAAGTGTTGTGTGTTTGAATGATTTTTTTTTTCCATTTTGTTTGTGTTTTCTTTTGCATTTGTATTGCATATTTTATTTTTAAAAAAATACACACATCACAATTTCAAAACAAAAACAAAAATATTTTATTTCTTTTCAAATTTGCATTTCATTTTTTTTACAATTTACATTGTCTTTTATTTCTTTTTTCTATTCACTGTACATTGCTATTCACTCACTCACCGTGCACTGTGCACATACTTCTTCGATCTATAGTGCTCTGCCTTGCTCCCAAATCTTCTTTCTCCACTCTGCCTAACCTTATCCCTGCCAAACCATATAACCACACTCATTCACGAAACTTATCTACAACCACCAATACATCCAACAATCCACCCTTAAATCATTTAACACTCCACCATTACCCCACTCCTCTTCAATTCACTTGCATATTTCAACTTACAAAACACCACAGCAAACATCTCTATACCATTCAAACTACCAACCCTTCACAGTCAACCAACATTCTCCCCATACTTGCCTGCATTTTTCTGCCTTCTCTGTTCCAGTGCAAAGCCACTCAATCACCTTGCTTCAACCACTGCAATACAACTGCAAACTCGAACAATCAACAATCACCGCCTTCATTCATCAACCATCATCCACAGTCAACCTCCTTCCCCCCACACTGCCATCCTCTTTTACATACACTGCCACACTCCTCACAAAACTGCCGGATATACAACTTCTTCTCTGTCCACTCTATATAACTCGCCAAGCACTGACAGACCACAGGTCACAACTACACTGATCATATCCACTGCTTATCTCCACCATCTCCCCACTTCACAAACACTCTATACCCGCCATAACTTCTACACAACAGCAACGTTTTAGAGCAGTGAAATAACCCCGCACAATGCACATCCCAACTCCATTTTCAATACAAACATACTGTACTTCATAATATCTAAAAAGAAAAGTAATCAGACTGCACTGGATAATCTCTGTCAACTCCTCTTCTTCATTGCAACGTGCTACCCTCTATACGAACTCCACATCATCCCAGTGTGACAACCTTGAATACCCAATATCTGCAGCTCATCACATCACTGATACTACCTGATCCTACCTGATAACTGAGGTGAACTGTGACAACCTTGAACTCGACATCACTGATACTACCTGATAACTGAAACCACCACCCCAACATCCACTACGAACTGCAACTAGAAAACAACATCATCCACGACCACTGCTTCATCAACCTCTAATTCCAATCGCCTCTACCACCGAGCTTCCACCAACTGACATCAACTCTACATACAATCTCAGCACCTCAACCTCTAATCATCTTGCCTCGAATCTGCCGCAACCATACGCAAACGTGAACCTAATTCCATCGCACCAAAACCAAACTCAGCCGACAAGTGCGACCCACTTCCTTCTCCAAGAACTACTGTAGACCATCCCCACTTCCAAACAAGCCACCGCAATTCACGACTTCGAACTCTACCCTAATCTGCAGCAAAACACCCAAATCGCAACCAAAAACCCAGCTTTAACTCCGTTCCTCCACCAATTGCACTTCCGCGATCTAATTCCGATAAAAAAAAAAAAATACTTTGAAGATTTCAATCTAACTGGGAATGATAATTTGAGAGCGTGGGTTGGGTGTTCTGTTGCATTTGATTGAAATGGTCGTGAATTGTTTGCTCTGTTTTAATTAGTGGGCCAGGCTTGGAAAAAATGGTTTCTTTTCTTTGAATTTGCTTTGGTTTGTTTGTTTTGATCGCACTTGTTTTTAGCTACATCTTTATAAAAAAAGGCAAAAAAAATACAAAACAAAACAGAAACAAAAAAAATTCTTGCGTTGAGTTTTCTTGTAGGTTGTTTTGAGATTTCTTGTATGTTGCTTTGCTTTGAGTTGTAAATAGCTTCTTTTAATTTCCTTTTCTCACTAAAATTCTCAATCGCATTGTAATCTCACTAAAAATAAGTTAATTTGGTTTCTTTGCTTTATTTCTTAATAAAAAAACTAGTATGTTTCTTTCTTTTATTTTGTTTCTTTCTTTCATTTGTTTTGATATTTTCTTGTTTTAGTTTTTTCCTTGATATAAAAAAAAACTTGTACAAGATGTAAACTTGTACTTGTTTTTATTTTCAGGTTGCCAAAGCAGAAGGAAAATTTGTTTGCTTCGCAGAAGTGCTTGCCAAAATTAAACCACTTGCTTGCTTAAAAAAATTGTTGCTTTTATCTCTAGTTTTATTTGAATTGCATTGTCGGTTGCTTGCATTTGCATTTTATTTTAATTTAAAAAAAAAATCTAAATTCAAAAGAAGAAGAAAAACAAACTTCATTTGTAGTTGCATTTTTAATACATGTTTAATTTATTCTTTGCATTTCATCTTAGATTTTGATTAATAAAAACAGTTAGACATCGATAATACTTAATTGTATATTGACAACTTGTATTCTTAGAACAATTTACTTTCTTGGTGTCTATGCTACGATAGAGCAATAACCATTTATAAATATTAGGTGATTCGTAAATAATATAGTGGTTGTTTCTCTGAAGGTACTTAAACCTTCGGCTGCATTACCATGGTGATTCGTGGTGCACCGATAAATCATGTCCGTTACCCGGCTGAGAACTATGTTGTTTATCTAAGATAAAGTGTGATTATACAATTTTGGGTTAGGATAAATAATCTGTAATTAACACTTGCATTCATATAGTTGCATTAGTTCATGCATCTATAAAAAAACTAAACAATTTCAACATCCAAAATTAAACAAAAAAAATTGTAAATATTCCTTTTCCTTTTCAATTTTTAAACCATTTTCCTTTGGATTTTTTTAATCAAAATCCAAAATCCAAAAAAATAATATAAAACCATTTTAAAAAAAACTAAAAAGCCAAAAACAAAACAAAAATCACTTTTCCTTTTTAAAAAATAAATTGTACTTGTAAATATTTTTCTTTATAAAAAAACCAAAAACATTCTTCATAATGTCTGAGTTTCCCTACTTACATGAATTTTACGATAGATGTGAAAATCAATATAATCCATATAATCTCACTCCAAATTCGTATGGATATTTTAATGACAACTATTGTATAAACAATTCGAATTTTGAACAATAAAGTTTTCAAAACGATGACCAGTCCTCGACTCTTGAAAATATCATTTGATCTTTACTTGAACTCCCTACACAACAAAATCAAAGTATAAATGATTTGTGTAATTCATATTTGTGTAATAACTCGAGTCAAGGATTTAAAAATTTGAATTCAATTTAAAATTCAAATGATTTCGATTATAACTGATGCCAATACAACTTCGAACTACAAAACCAATTTCAAAATGGAAATGTGAACCACTTTTCAAATAATTTAAGCAATAGGAATAATCTCGACTATGATGCGAGAAAAAAAAAATTCTCAACACGTCCAAACCGAAAATTCTCAAGTCAAAAATTATAAGTTGGATTTTGTTGAACAACTGAATGAAATTTATGATAATCACACTTATTTGTTGATTGAAACATACAAAAAACAACGTGATAAACAAAATCAAATCCTAATGTACGATGAGTCAAGTGATAATCCACCTTGTACCCAAATAGATGATTTTCAAATAACAACTTTCGAAACTGAAAAGGAAAATCTTAACGAAGTTGTTGAAAATTTGGTAATTGACTTGGATTTCAATTCTTTTGAGGGTGTGGAAGCAAATGTAAAATTCAAACTTCCTTTTTTCTGTTTAAAAAATTTAAATACAACAACCTTGGATTTTGAACTTGAGATACAAAATGAAGTTGTTGATAATCCTACAAAGGAAGACGAATCCAACAAACACAATTTCTTTGGACTTTTCAAAGACGACTTGTTGAAATCCGAAAAGGAAGATTTAAATCACCATTTTTATTTTGAAATCGATAATTCTGAAGAAGTTTTCAATGATAAGCTTGAATTTCAATTTGGTGAAAATAAACCTGAACTTCAAATAATTGTTTTATCTACCCCAAAAATTATCGAAGACAAAAAAACTCGTACGATTTTTAATAAAACGACATTCATTTTTTCAAATCAACATTCAATTTTGAAATCTTTTATGGTTTGGTTTTCTATGCTTAAACTGTGTCTCACATACTTGACGAGACAAATGAATCGGTCTATGTATCATTTAGCTTTTTGATGATATACTTTAGGAACTCTTATAAACAATAATATTTTCATTTTCATTTAAATAAAGGTCGTGTTTTTGTTTTTGTTTTTCTCCTTCCACTTGGGTTGACTATAGGGACACAGTCAAAATCAAGTGTGGGGGGAGTCTCATCTTCATTTTTAATTTTTCATGTTTATTTTTACATTTTCTTTCCAACATTAAAAAAAAGGTCAAAAAGACAAAAAAAAAAAGTTTTTTTTAAGCGTTTTGATTTATTTTTAAAAGAAACACTATAAGATAAATATATGGTTTTGGGTAATTAAATTGAAATTTATGAAAATTTGTTCGTCTCAACAAAAATAAAAAAAAAGTTTAATTATAAATAACGATAGTTTAACTTGTATATAGGAAGATTCATGGTGATAATTATGAAATATATCCTAATTGAAAATCTTTGTTTTAAAAAGCGGTTGGTTTAAAGTAAAGGATATGACATTTTTTGTCTTCTAAGTTAAATGGTGCTAAGATAATTATGCAAAACTATGTGTGTATATATATATATATATGTATATATTTGTATATATGTATATAATTTTTATTAACACCTAGAGTCATGTGTTCACACTCGCGTGTTCACCCGTAATGCTCTGTACCCTTCTCACGTAAGCTCGAATGGCAGTGCACAATAGGTATATCTGGCCTTAGTTTATCTGAGTTAGGTGTGTGTATATAAAAAAAAAATCTTTTATTAATAACGTCTACAGTCGATAAGTGTTCACACTTGTGTGTTCACTCGCCACGCTTTGTACATATGTCCGCAAGGCAGTGCACGGATAATATGTCTGGTCTCAGTTTACCTAAGTTAGGCATATGTATATATTGTCAATATCAATAAAAAATTCAAATAAGAGTGAGTAAGCAAATGAAATCTAAACACTAATTTAACTTATTTGATTTGATTTCTTATTGAAATGAAATGAAAATACCACTTTGATAAATTTTGACGATTGATTAAGGGTCTATTTCATAGTTATACTATGTTGTCAATCGAAAAAATGAGTTAAACTATAATCTATTTGTTATGATAACTTGATTTTTGTTGAATGTTTTAACGAGTAAATGACTTAAATTTTCATGACAATGACCAAAACTTATAATTAACTTAATTGTGTTAACTTAAAAGTAAATCCTTCATTTGTAAACATTTTCAAAAACTTGCATTCGTCTCATTGTAAATAAATCTTGCATTTTGTAAATATTTTCATGTTGCATTTGGATTTTGCAGGTAGTATTCGCTGAAAACCACCACGAGACAACAGTCATCCTATTGGGGACACCCAGAGGTTTAACGGCTTGCTGCATATGCTCAATGCAATCGTGCCCCTACTAAAACAGATTTATCTTGGTTTTAGTTTATTCGATGAAGAATAAAAAGATAAGTGTTGGGGTATTTGATGTGCATGTAATTGTGCATATTTTTACCATCATATTTAATATATTTAAATTAAATAAATGATTATATTGGGTATTTTAACTTGTTTAAACCAAAACTCAAATTATTTTCAAATCGTCATATATCCAACTCCATATAAGGGCAAAATGGTCATTTTCGTGCATATATTAATTTGAGAAAATTTAATTGTAAATTTCTATATTTTTTTATAGGAATTTAAATTCAAATACAAGTGGTTTCATGAAAATATATGCATGCACAAGAGTGAAGAGAACAAATAAAGATGGAAATAATTCAAAACAAGATTATGGACGATCCCACCTACCCACCTACCTTAACGAACAAATTAGAGCTAATGCACATGCTAAAAGGCCATTAAAGCTTCATGCAAATTTAAATGATGATTGTTGGGCGAATTCTCACCCAGGAGACCATCAGTTCCTGACTGAAAGGGAATGCTTTTGGGCTTTCGAAGTGCCGATAATATGTTGATTGATTCGATGATTATTCGCGTGTACCCAAGACCAATAGGCGTCAGTTCCATCTTGGATCGCAGTCTCCATCCTCGTTCGGCGATACCCCACCAGCCCCATTCGGCACCTCCATGTACCCAAGTCATTCGGCGTCTCCATGTGCCATGATCCATCCGGCAGTCCCATGCTCCTTCACCCATTCGGTATAGCCGGTCCAAGCCCCGCCGAATACCACCACCGGACCACGCTATTGCCGAACCACCTTCCCATCACATCTCCACCGGACCACCATAGCCGGACCAGGCACCACCGGTCCAAACTCCAACATCTCCCTACCGAACGAGGCTACCACCGGTCCAACCTCACCACCGAATGAACCTCGCCGAACCAGACAACTGCCAGTCCAGATCGCTTCAGCCCGGGCCCACCAGCAGTTATATACTTCCAAGACCCCTGCCCCCTACCTCATTCTATAAATAGAGGGGCAGGGGTACAACAATGGCAGACAAGTTTGAGAGCTCAAGCAAGGAAGGAACTTTCAAACTACTTTCATACACTTGTATACAACGCATTGTACTTGTAACCTGAAAGAAAGAAGATAATAACATATAAAATGGACGTAGGCACATTCTGGCCGAACCACTATAAATCTGTGTGTCTTTTACATTTCAGCCCCTACTTTTCTCATATTTACATACTCATCTAAAATCATTGAAAATTACATATAATCAACTAAATAACACGACTTGGAGGTGTTTGTCCATTTTTTGTGCAAACATTTTTGGTGCTTTCACTGAGAACTGAACTCAGACTTCATCTTCTCCCACTCAACCTTCTTCCTAACAACATCACTCGTTGCTTAGAAATCATGCCTTCCAAACAGAGAAGGGATGTTAACAAAGGAAAGAACATCGCAACTAGCAGCCTTCCAGATCCAGCAATCACAGATCAGCCCACTTCAACAGCAGTACCAGATGAAAATCAGGAGAATCCAACTGGTCCCGCAACGGAACAACCAATCACTAGGGCAGATCTGGACAGGGTTGTGGCTGAAGTAACTAACCGCTTCACATCCCAACAAGAAACTTTGGTGGACCAACTCATGACACGCTTAAGGGATGCTGAAGAGTCCAACCGCAACACTGAATCATGGGGTGAATCCCAATCCGGAGGATCCCGGAGGCAACAAAGGTCTTCACTCTTCGAACAAGCTATCAACAGGAAAAACGATGATAGGGGCCGCGCCCGGACTCAGCCCGAATTCCGACTCGAGGAAGCCCTTGGAACCGAACCTAGCGGGGGAGGCACCAGGCGAGGGTCGGATGTAGCTGAGCCAGTCATGCCACCTAATCATAGAAACCCCGCTGAACGGAGCCGAGCTAGAACCCAGCCCGAAGTTGACCCCATGGATGTGCTCGAAACAGAACCCCACAGGGGAAGATCAAGGCAGGGGGCAACTATAGCTGGTCCTAGCGTGCATCCAAGCAGCCAAAGACAACCACTGGATAATGCTAGAGGTGATAGACTGTACCATCCCTACAGGTCATCTGGACGAGATAGATCCCGCAGGGAAGAACCGAGCTCATTTTTGTCCGCTCCAAGTTCTGACGAGCGGATGGCACGATTATTCAGAGAATGTGTCCAACGGGAGCAAAGGGACCGGGGAATAGGCGCTAGGGTCACCAGTCCCTTTACCCGAAATATCGAAACTGCCATCACTCCCCGGGAATGGAAAATGCCAACCATGGAACCTTACAAAGGAACTTCCGACCCCATCGTACACCTGCAGAGATACACCCAGCATATGCTCATGAGTGGAGCAACAGAAGGAGTATTATGTAAATGCTTTCCGCTATTCCTATCAGATCTAGCTACCTCCTGGTTCTGCCATCTACCCCAAGGATCCATCAGCTCATGAGAGATGTTAAAAGAAAGGTTTATTAGCCAGTTCCGCATCCATGTGGAACAACCCAAGGATGCTTATTCTCTATCCAATGTCAAACAGAAATCCGGAGAGACGCTGCAACAATTGAAAAACTCACTCTGATGGCCCTCTGTAGTGGTGTACATCCAGACACCAAGTTTGCCAGAAGATTAACTAAGGAAAAACCAGCTACCTTGCCTGATTTCTTCCATGAAGCTGGAAAGTATATGAGACTTGAAGACGCTGCTACGGAGAGGCAGTCAGGGCAACAAGGCAAGATAGTTCAGGACAAGGTTCCCACTGCAGCTAAGGACGCTCGAAGAAATGAATCTAGAGACAATGCTGGGGGCAGAAAGGTTGAGAAGCGCCAATATCGACCAGGGCCAAGATTTGACTCCTACACTCCTTTGAATGAAACAATCGAAAACATCTACCTAGCCACTCAGGGCGAACTCGGATACAAGCGCCCCCCGCACAAGAAAGAATCAGATAACGCACTCAAGTCCGGAAAGTTCTGTCGCTTCCACGAATCCCATGGACATGACACCAATGAATGCCACCATCTTCGGGACTTGATCGAAGAACACATTAGAAGAAGAAGACTGGAACGTTATGTGAAAGGTCAGAACAGGACTCCAACTCCTGCCAATGAGAACTCAAAGCAACCCCTCCCAGAAGTAGGCGGAGGGAATCGCAACAATCACAACACCAGTGGCTCTAGTCAAGAGAAGATAGTAGTCCTTACCATCTCAGGAGGACCACACATCGCCGACAGAAGTTGGGCAGAGATGGAAAGGTACGGCAAGTCGCTTAGAAATGCCGAAGGATATGTTAACTCCATTACGGAGGAACGCCACCCGAAACGAAAAGAAAACAATGACATTGTATTCAGTAGGCTTGATTTGGAAGGAAGACAGTACCCACATATGGATCCCATGGTCATCTCTGCCTGGTTTGGTCCAGCTAAAGTTTTTCGGATTCTAATAGACACGGGAAGCTCCGTTAATATCCTGTTCAAACATGCTTTCGACAAAATGAAGTTATCAATGAAGGATGTATCCCCCTGTGACAAACCACTGCACGGTTTCACTGGAGATGCAAAGATGCCTCTCGGGCAACTTGACCTCTTCGTCGAAATAGGAAGTCATCCCCGCTCCGTTGTGCGAAAACAAACGTTCGTACTAATAGAAAACCACTCGGCTTACAACGCTTTCTTGGGAAGACCAGCCTTATCTGACTTTCAGATTGTATTAGCCCCCTGGTGCCTGAAAATGAAATTTCCAACAGACAACGGAGTAGGAGAAGTAGAAGGAGATCAAGATGCTGCCCGAGACTGCTACGTAACTGAACTTCGCAATAACCGCAGAAAGAGTAAAGGAAAAGATGCAGAGACTACTCTCTGCATGAAAAGCTTGGAGGCATAGCAACTAAAGAAAGCTCCTCCTCTTCGATACACAAGCGATCCCTTCAATGAACTAGACCCCAGGGATAAAGAGGAGGAGGCTACCGCCGAGCCTGCAGAGGCTATGGAATTCGTATCGGTAGATAAGCATGATTCAAGTAGACTATTAAAAATCGGATCTCAGCTGAAAACAGGATTGAAGGATCAACTCATTGACTTCCTCCGCCACAACTTAGATGTATTTGCGTGGACCCATGCCGATATGACAGGAATCTCCCCAGACATAGCATGCCACATGTTGAACATCGATCCCACCAAGGTACCAGTAAAGCAGAAAAAGAGGAGCATGGGGGCAGAGCGATCAGCAGCCCTTGATGAGGAAGTAAAAAATCTACTTGCTAATGGCTTCATACGGGAAGCCATCTACCCAGAATGGATCGCTAACCCGGTGCTAGTAAAAAAGGCCAATGGAAAGTGGCGAACATGTATTGACTTCTCCAATCTGAATGACGCTTGCCCGAAAGACTGCTTCCCACTTCCCCGAATTGACCAACTCGTAGACAGCACAGCTGGGCACGAACTCCTATCTTTTATGGATGCATACTCCGGATATAACCAGATCCCCATGCACGCTCCCGATCAGGACCACACTAGCTTCATCACCGACCGCGGATTATATTGTTACAAAGTCATGCCTTTTGGACTCAAAAATGCTGGAGCTACCTATCAACGCCTCGTCAACAAAATGTTCGCAAGACTGATAGGACGAACTATGGAAGTATATGTGGATGACATGTTGGTAAAGTCCAGGAAAGCCAACGACCATGTAAGCCATCTGGACGATATGTTTCAGGTACTTCGCCGGTATGGAATGAAGCTGAATCCTCTAAAGTGCTCCTTCGGAGTTTCATCGGGAAAATTCTTAGGATTCATCGTCCACGCCAGAGGAATCGAAGCAAACCCTGAACAAGTCCGGGCTTTAAAAGAAATAAGGATACCTTCCACTCGAAAAGAAATGCAGAGCCTAAACGGGAAGGTGGCCGCCCTAAGCAGATTCATTTCCAAGGCAACTGACAAGTGTGTCCCTTTCTTCGAAGCACTCAAGAAAGACAAAGGGAGGTTCGAGTGGACCGACGAATGCTTAAAAGCCTTCCTCAACCTAATCGAACACCTTCAGAGACCACCAGTACTTTCAACTCCAAATGAAGGTGAAGTGTTATACCTATACCTCGCTGTATCATCTCATGCTCTAAGCGCCGCCTTGGTAAGAGAAGAAGACCGCACACAACGCCCGGTTTACTTTGTAAGCAAGAGATTTACGGGGGCAGAAGCCAGATATCCTAAACTTGAGAAGTTAGCATATTGTTTATTGATCGCGTCACGGAAACTGCGACACTACTTCCAGTCTCACTCCATTAGGGTTCTAACCGATCAACCACTAAGACAAGTGCTCCATCGTCCTGACACTTCTGGGCGACTCCTCAAATGGTGCATCGAACTAAGTCAGTATGATATCACCTACCGTCCCCGCACCGCTATCAAAGGACAAGCCATGGCTGATTTCATTGCCGAATTCACTACCAACGAAGGCAAGGAACAATCCGAAGTAGCAAAAAACATCAAATGGAACCTCTTTGTAGACGGAGCATCAAACGAACAAGGCTCGGGGGCAGGTATTGTGATCATCACCCCCAGGGGAAGAAAGTTGTACTATGCATTAAGATTGGAGTTCACGGCCACTAATAACGATGCTGAATATGAAGCAGTAATAGCGGGATTGGAACTGGCCCTAGAAATTGGAATCAATTCCTTATGTATTCATAGTGATTCTCAGCTTATCGTAAACCAGGTACTAGGAGAATTCCAGACTCGAGGAGAACGGCTCACAGCATACCTAAAGAAAACCAGACTGCTGCTCGATCGATTGGACCATTATCTAATCAAACACATTCCTCGAGAAGAAAACCAAGAGGCAGATGAACTTGCAAAGCAAGCTAGTATGAAGGACAGCACCATTCCCGGAGCACTAGCAATCTCAAGGCAGCTAGCCCCGAGTTTCGAACAAGCGAATCTGATAACTGCAATCGAAGAAGGAACCTGGATGACTCCTATCCGGAAATATTTGCAAGATGGCATACTACCCGACAGGCGTGACGAAGCCAAGAAGATCTTGAGGAAAGTTCCCCACTACACAATACAAGAAAGCATCCTCTACCGGCGTGGCTTCTCTAGCCCCCTATTAAGATGCGTCGCCGGAAGGGAAGCCAAGGAGATATTAACAAACATTCATCAGGGAGGATGCGGAGATCACACTGGAGGACAGACTTTAGCAAGAAAGATACTCCGATATGGATATTACTGGCCCACACTAAACAAAGATGCCCTAGACTTCGTTAAGAAATGCGACAGATGTCAGAAGTTCGCCAAGATCCCTCGACTACCCACAAACGAAATTACTCAAATGACCAGCCTTTGGCCCTTTGCTGTATGGGGAGTTGACTTAATTGGCGAACTGCCAACGGGCCGAGGCGGAGCCAAATATGCTATAGTGGCAGTCGATTATTTCACCAAATGGGTGGAAGCGGAACCTTTAAATAAAATATCTTCAGCAAAAGTTATCAACTTCTTGATCAAAAACATTCTGTGCAGGTATGGAGTCCCCCTCAAGATCGTATCAGACAACGAACTCCAATTTGACAGCGAAGAATTTGCCGACTGGTGCCAAGAGCATGGGATTCATAAAAGCTTCTCATCAGTAGCTTACCCTCAGGCAAACGGACAAGTTGAAGCTGTCAACAAAATTCTCAAAACCCTAATCAAGAAGAAACTTGAAAAGTCAAAAGGCGCTTGGGTGGACGAACTTCCTACGGCACTATGGGCATACCGCACATCTTTCAGAACATCAACGGGACATACTCCTTTCTCTTTGGCATATGGATCGGAGGCAATGCTCCCAGTTGAGACTATTGTGCCTTCCCACCGTAGGATCCACTACAACCCAGAAGAAAACGAAGAACTCCTCCTCATGTCTTTGGATCTGATTGAGGAAAGGAGAAACGATGCAGCACTCAAAGCAGCAGCTCACAAACAAAAAGTGGCAGCACTATACAATTCCAAAGTCAAGCATCGCAGCTTACAAGAAGGAGATCTTGTCCTCAGGCGAATCTTTCCGCGCCCCGGGGCACTGGACCCCATCTGGGACGGACCATATGTAATTCACAAAGATCTCCACAACGGAGCTTACATTTTGTCAACAGTGGACGGAGAGGTGTTCCAGAGGGCATGGAACATCCGACACCTCCGTCGATACTTTTCTTAACTTGTACTGCCCATATGAAGTGAATTAACAAAGAGAATCAGTGGACGTAGGCATTTTCGTGCCGAACCACTTTAAAAAATCTTGTCTCTTTTTAACTTGTTCCTTTATGTCTTGGCTACTTGTTAAGTTTTATCCCTTTCTGTTGAACAAAATCCTATGGCATCTCCACTCAAAACGCACCGCGGCCTCATCTGGACTAGGCCTAACAGGTACGCCACGATTCTATGCACTCGCCAATGAGACTCTTTTGCTCCAGCATCCCTCTGCTGCGGGTTAACTCATTGCGCGCCTGCCCTCAAAGCCAACTGTAATGAGCCGATTATAAGTCATCATAAAGGCCGACTATAGCCGATGGCAGCTCATTACGGCGTTCGGCTCGTCGGTAACCGTGAACCTACTTTAAGCCCCAACATAAGGTGTGGCCAGCCAGGGGTAGTTCACGGCCAACGGTACCCACGCTAGCCGGCCACGGTAAATCGAATAATACCCACGATTACGGACCATAATGGTTCGGGTAGTTACCGTGCGCGATCTCGGCTCCGATGTGTCTTAAGTGCGGCTGTGGTAAAAAAGAAAACTCCCCGCGGAGGCGTAAGATGGGTGACAAATGTCTCCAAGACCCACAGCTAGGGAAAGTGACTACAAAACCCGTTTGCCACGAACTTAAGCACATCGACGGCCTTCCGTGACTGGAAGTTTTACTTTTACTATATTTCCATTTCATTTAAATATTTTTCTCCTATCCTGTATAACAAACTCTAAAGTACAGGAAACCAAATAGGAAGCATTCACTCGTGAGGCTCTAAGCCTGCGTACTGGGTAGCAGGGCGCTCAGCTATACCCGTAAACAGTTACACAAGGCACTCAAAGCTACCGCCTGCAAATAAAACATAAAGGGCGGTACTCTCTTCTCTTGTACATAAATGCGTAACTATAGCTTATTCATACACTGACATTGCAAAACGTGAAGTTATATTTCAAGCAAAAACTTAACATCAAACACAACTAGAATCACAGGCATATACATAATTATACTTCTCACACGGCACATAAAGATAGCGACAACATTTAAACATGACAAAATCAGCTTATATTATGAGATCACACGAAGTTATTCTTTGCAAATAATTTTATTACAGTTGCATGTCAAAGACTAACATAAACAGTGATAAAAAAGAAACAAAAAGATGGCAGATGCATTCACACTCCATCACCAACTCCCCCAGACTACTTAGCCGCAGGATCAGAGCCCCCAGCATGTGGATCTGAAGTCCCACCTGTCCAGATCAGAAGAGGAATTCATTAAACGAACGATCAAGTTATGAAAACACGGAAAGAAAAGAAAGGGAAAAGAATAACTCACCAGCATCCGCCGCTTGATCCTCATCATCCAACTGCACGCCCGCTTCCTCTGCAGCGAGCAGCCGCATCCCCTCTTTCACCGCCGCTTGCTCCTCCTTTGAGAACTGAGCAGTAACCGCACTCAAGTTGAAAGCCTCTCCGCCTTCCTTACCCGCGTTCACCCTGGCCTCCTCTAAAGCCTGGAGATACACCTTGGCCATGACCCGAGGGTAATCGTCCATCCAAGACAAGCCGCCCTCCTTCCAAGTGTGGAAGTACATATCCTGCAGCATCTCATCCATCATCCCCTCGTTTTCCTCAAACTCCCTCACCCGGGCCTCGGAAGCTTGCAACTTGGCGACGGCGACATCCCTCTCCGACTGGTATCTCAAGCAGTCAGCCTGGAGTGACCTCCTCATTTCCTCTTCCTTCAACCTGAGGGACCTCCTCATCTCCTCCATCTCCTCCTTCAACTCGGCCTGAGCCATCTCCGCAGCCTCGAGCCTCCCTGACAACTCCTCTACCCGCTCGAGATCCGCATTTCGAACCTCATCCACCGTTGCGATTGCTATGTTAATCCGTTCCCTGCAAGCGACCTCCATCTTCCGTAATTCCGCCCTACTGGCCTTCTCCATGGTCTCTTTCAGACGCTTGGAGGCTTCCTCATGCTGGGAAATCTGGATGGCTTGGTCGGCAAGTTGCTTGGCCTGATCGGCAACCTTTAACCTCAACCGAATGTTAGCACTCCCGATCTCTTCCCCGGCCTTGACCAACTTAGCATGATGCTCCATTAACTTCTTGGTCTCTGCGGCCACCCGGTCGATATTAGCCTTGGCCTCATCCCCCATGGTGACTACCCGTGTAGTAAGTAAATCAAGATCTAAAGATTTGGCCTCGTCCAGCACTCTTACCATGGGGTTGCGGGGAAGGAGGTGCTCACCCGTGGTCTCATCGAATGAAATGTCCCGAAAACTTGGGTCTAAATCAGGATGGCCGGCAAAAGGGTCACGAGGCACGGGGCGAGGCACATCGGGACGCCTTATATGCATGACAGTAGAACTCTTGGAAGGAGGAGGAGGGGGGCAGGGCTCCGTGCTCTCCTCCGTAGTATCGCGAGGAGGCTGAGTAGGGGGAGACAGAGTAGGAAGCTGCGAAGCAGAAGAAGACTCAAATAAGGAACGGCTCCGCTTCCTTTTCTGAATGCCCTCTTCGATGACCCCAAGAAGAGGGCGGTACTTGACTACGTCCCCAGTGCGATCAGTAGAAGGTTTCGCGGAAGCTCTCCTCGACTTAAATTGTTCAAGACGATGTCGAACATCCGACGTTTTAACTGCCTGGCCTGCCCCTGGAATAAAGAACAAGTGTTACGAACATACAATAATCCGCAATTCAAAAAATGTGCTAAGTTAAAAAGAAAGAAAAGTGAGGAGACACATCTATTATACAAACCCGGCGGAGGAGTGGGAAACTGCAATAAGTCCTGGATCTCATTCCAGGACGGAAGTGAACCGTAAAAAATTTCTAAGTCCCTATCGAAAATGGAATCGGCAGAAGACAAAAGTTCACCTTGCGTCGCCGGAGTCACCCTAGCTGAAGCCACAGCTTTGCCGGTTTCCTTTGCCTTCTCCGTTTCTTTCTCCTTTTCCTTCTCCGTTTCCGACTCTCCCTCCGACTCCCCGAAGGCCCGACGGAGAGCCTCATCCAGTTCGAGGTCTTGTTCAGAGGTTAGAGCAGCAACACCACTACCACCTTGACCATCGCCATCTCCTCTACCCTCCGACCCTTCTCCAACTTCGCCTCCTTCCTCCTCTTCCACACCTTCCTCCTCCGGGACAGTCGGGCAAGTACTTGGAGAAGGGCCATCGGACTTCTTCAGTTTCTTCCCCCCAACCGCAGGACGCGCTGCGAAAGGCTCCCTCTTACCGCTCTTTACCGTAGCCCCCTCCTTAGCTTTAGCAGCCCTCTCCTCAGCCGTATCCCTTTGCTTAACCACGGACTGGCGCGGTAAGATCAAATTATACTCCAAGAGGGTTGCGTTCCTGATCAAGAAAGAGGCCGACCGGTCCCGTGCCGGAATAGCCTTTAGTTCAGCAGCCATTCGCACTAAGGAATCGTCCTCCACGACTGCAATACCACCTGTCGCTAGCCAGAAATAGAAGCATGTCAGAAAAAACACTACAGTCAAAACACATGAAAAATATAAATGAAATCAATCTTACAGCCGGAAGTGAAAAGGCGGAAAGAAACAGCATCGTCCTTGACGAAGAACTACTCTTTCTTGAACATGGTGAACTTGGAATACAAGTCCAGAACTGGTTTGAAGGGTACGGCCGCCTCCAAACTAATATACGGAGACCCCTTCTTATAGCCTCTCAGGTTGTACAAGTATCGGATTTCCCGGTTAGAAGGAGGACGCCCGTACCTCCTCTGGAAGATAACAAAGAGGCTCACCAGGATAGCATATGAGTTAGGCTGAAGCTGGAAGGGAGCCACCTTCAAATATGTGGTGAAGCTTACTATCCAAGCGTTGATGGGGGGGATAGCGCCGCACATGCAATGGTATCTGCTAAAAGCGAAGTAGCCCTCGGGAGGATTATATGGCATCACCCCATCTCCTGGCAGCAGCATAAGAGCCCTATCTATCCCAAAGGAACGGGATATGACGTCAAGTTGCTCCTCCTTTAAGGAACTAGGAAAGCAATCAGGGGGGGAGATCAAAAGTTCCTGTGGACCATAACCATCCACTAGAGACCTTGGAATGGGTCGATGTTGCTCGGATCCTGATTGGACTGGGGGCAAGGAAGAAGAGGGCTCTCTTGTGCCTCTAGACTTCTTTCTGTCTGATCGTGTTTCCGCTTTGCGAGACATTTTCTGCAGCACAAGAAAAACACGGTGTTAGAGCAAGAAGTATAGAAAGATAAACAAGCAAGTATCTAAAGAAAGCATATAAAAGCATAAGATTCCGCTCAAGGTTCAAGTATGAAGTCTCATTCGGCGGTGCAAGACGAGTTCATTCGGCACCAAACTCCAATGCTCATTCGGCATACATGTCATTCGGCATGCATGTCATTCGGCATACCTCATTCGGCTATTCAATACACTCCGTACACATTCGGCAAACAGGGCCATCCGGTGGCAAGGGTTCATTCGGCAGAAAGTATACATACCTGGTTCGGTATAAGCTGGTTCGGCGAAGACTTTGGTTCGGCAGCACAATATGGTTCGGCTCTACTCGTTCGGTAATGAAAAACGAGGGGGGTACGGCCTCTATATATAGGCGAGCTCAGGACCGGACCAAGCCATTCGACATACCGGACCGAATGAAAACCGAATGGAACTATCCATACCGGACCAGCCTCCAACCGAATGAAACCTGTGCCATCTCGAACCCGAACGAAGCTACCTCTACCAGCAGAAACCAGAAACAGGGGGCACGCAGGCGCTTCACTCAGATAAGTACCGAACTCTAGAACTAAGATTATGATAACGGTGAATAAGTCGTAAAATCCTCACCGACATGGATTAAATCGTTTACACGTGTACGCGACCTCGAATGGTCCATAGGCACGCTCTGAATGGTTATTAACCCTACCATCGTGGGAATTTACACTTTGACACGCATTCTTAAGCCCAGCGGTCATATGGATATTTGATAATTATGAAATGGCTAAGCTACTTACACATGTACGGGGTTGCGAACGATCCCTAGGCATGCTCCGAGCTGGCAATAAACCATCTTCACAAACATAAACCGGGCATCGACGATGCCAAGCCCCTTCGGGGCTCACTCTCTCGTCCTGAACGGCACAGTTCACTTCATCTCGAATATTTCGATCATGAACGGTCGTTATTTGAAATCATACTGAAACCGTAAGTCCCTTTGCAGGACATCAACAAGATACGAACATCTAGCCCATGGCGTTACAAAACGAGCCTTCCCACCACAGAAAAACAAAGCGCGGCACATGCAAGCACGTACCCCACTTTGGGGGGCAAATGTTGGGCGAATTCTCACCCAGGAGACCATCAGTTCCTGACTGAAAGGGAATGCTTTTGGGCTTTCGAAGTGCCGATAATATGTTGATTGATTCGATGATTATTCGCGTGTACCCAAGACCAATAGGCGTCAGTTCCATCTTGGATCGCAGTCTCCATCCTCGTTCGGCGATACCCCACCAGCCCCATTCGGCACCTCCATGTACCCAAGTCATTCGGCGTCTCCATGTGCCATGATCCATCCGGCAGTCCCATGCTCCTTCACCCATTCGGTATAGCCGGTCCAAGCCCCGCCGAATACCACCACCGGACCACGCTATTGCCGAACCACCTTCCCATCACATCTCCACCGGACCACCATAGCCGGACCAGGCACCACCGGTCCAAACTCCAACATCTCCCTACCGAACGAGGCTACCACCGGTCCAACCTCACCACCGAATGAACCTCGCCGAACCAGACAACTGCCAGTCCAGATCGCTTCAGCCCGGGCCCACCAGCAGTTATATACTTCCAAGACCCCTGCCCCCTACCTCATTCTATAAATAGAGGGGCAGGGGTACAACAATGGCAGACAAGTTTGAGAGCTCAAGCAAGGAAGGAACTTTCAAACTACTTTCATACACTTGTATACAACGCATTGTACTTGTAACCTGAAAGAAAGAAGATAATAACATATAAAGTGGACGTAGGCACATTCTGGCCGAACCACTATAAATCTGTGTGTCTTTTACATTTCAGCCCCTACTTTTCTCATATTTACATACTCATCTAAAATCATTGAAAATTACATATAATCAACTAAATAACACGACTTGGAGGTGTTTGTCCATTTTTTGTGCAAACAATGATTATCTTATGCTAATGGTTACTTGGCCATCACACTTTCTAAGGGGTAGTTTTTAAAAAATGAATTAGGGTTTCCAAACATGTATAAATACCCCTTATCTTCATGTAATTAGTCTCTCTTACTCTCTTCTTCTTTTTAGTTTAGTGTAGGATCTCAAATAAAAGAAAGCTCTCTTTATCTTTTCATGGCTACTTAGCCATTTTTATTTTATGTAATTTTCTTTGTTTTTTATGCAATTTAGTACATGCTCTTTTCTTTTACATGCTTATTTACATTTCATGTTAGTAGTTGAAATTTAGTGTTTATGCAAGTAGCTTAATTTTTCTTACATTTGGCTCTCCTTTTCCTCTTCTTTTTATGCTATGTTGCATGCTACTTGTGTTGATATGATAGCACAAATGAGGGGCTAATCCCTTAAATTTAAAGCGTAATGAAGCTCTCTAATTATATAGCTTCAACATTTTTATCATTTATGTTCTCTTTTTGTGCTTAATGAAAACATTTGAAGTGGTTAAATGATGTTGTTTAGCTTTGAATTTGATAGTCTATTTTGTTCATAACAAATAGGCTATGCTTAAACAAACAAAACACAATTTATCTTTTCATTTACATATAATCATAGCAAAGAAGTGAATATTAAAATCAAAATTTGATGGCCTATATTTTTAAACATTAGCTAATAAGCCATTCTTAAAATAGATTATGCTTTCAACTTTGTTGTCGTATTTTATGAGAATTAAATGTGTATTAGTGGTTGTGCTACAGTTTGATGGTTTATATTGGGCTAACTAATAAATATACCACTTATGATAAGCACATCAACTAATTTCAAAAATGACCAAAAGAGAGATCATAACTTCATTTTGTTGATTTATTTGATCTAGAGAGTGGAAATTACTTCTAATTTGTCTTAATACCCTCATATTTTTATCACTTTCTTTTTTGTCATTTTTCTTACTTTTTATTTCTAGTCACTCTCAACTATGGTTTAATTTGATCGAATAAATTTTTGAAATCTAACATTTCCATGCGCATCGATCTGTACTCACTATGTACTATTGTACGCCGTGCGCTTGCGGTATAAATTTTATTATAACTTTTTGGATGGTTTTCTAATTCGATAGAAATTCTATCGTCAAACATGACCATACCCTAATGGATGCGACTTACATAGCCCTGAAGCATATCCCCATGTTTTAGTCATTATCGAGTGTGAAGCTCGAGGCTACGTTGTACCTATTTAGCAAATGCCACTTGGAATGTTAACACTACTCTCCAGGAAAAAAAGCAATGTCAGTTTTCATCCATACAAGTTGTTTAGGATATGAACAATCTGAAGGCACTACTTCTACTACATCATCGAGATTAGTAGCAAGTAGCCCTTGCAATTCAAAGAACTCCATCTTCGATTCCATCATCTTCAAGACGTTTTTAATTCGAATTCTTAAGCCGATTCAAGGTGATTTTCAGATAAGTAATGATTATCTGATCCCCAGTCTCTCCGAATCAACAATCGATAGCATAAAACTGGTCAAGGTTAGATAGTCGGTTATTTAACCATCAAATAAATACACAAACAAATCAGAGATTTAATTTCACATTGAAACTTGATATTATTAAGCATATAAGCAACCATTGAGCCTCCTTAATTAATCCTTTCAATAATTAAACTACTTTCTTTTTGGTGTAAATAAATGGATTGTATGGAAATTAGACCAAAATATACTTACCACCACCTTTTGATTTCAAACAGTACTATCCCTCGATTAACAATGAAATCGGACAAGTTAGAACACTATCATTGCCTCGACATACATTCTTAACTCTCAAGATAGATATGACTTTTCATACCTTGGAATTTGGTATTAAGCGTGAAAAGAATATTTTTCATACCACCATAAGTTAAAAGGATTAGTTTTGGAAATCAATTTTGAACATAGAAATAACACTTCATACACTCAACATCAATCTTCGACTTCAACCTTAAACTATCCTTAAGTTAACAATGAAGCCGTTCAAGTTGGGTACCACTACCTCTCAAATCCTGACTTGACAACACTCTTAGCTTTCAGGATAAATAGAATTCTACCTACCTCAAAGTTTAGTACCAAGTATAAGATTCATAATTTTTTTATACCTTTTATAATAAATCAATTATTATAAAACAAGAATTCCTTTCATCCTTCCCGAAATCATTCACTATAACAAAAATATTATAGTCCATAATCTATTTCTTTTTCTCGAAACTATTTACAATAACAAGAGTGTTGTTATCCATGGCTTCTTTCACTTTTTAAAATACATTTTAAATTTTCTTTAGATAAAGTTTAATCCTTCCATATAAATCTTACTTGAAATCTTTATTTAAACCAAAGTTGATTTGGAAACCAAGATTCCTTTTATAAAAATATCACTTGTTTATAATATCAAATAATCCCTTAAAATACTTAAATAAATTTCAAGTCCCCTTTGAAACACTTTAAACAAAGTTTAAACTTCCATTCGAAACATAACTTGGCAGCCATTGCTTTAAAAGAGAATTCAACTTTGGAATAATAAATAGATTTCCTTAAAATAAACAGCTTGTTTAAAATTATCACATTAAATCCCTTTGGAACTTAAATCCTTTTTAAACACTCTTTCGTACAATTTAAATTACTCAAATCGTAATTCAAAACTCATATCCAAAACACCCGTTGAAGATCATTGTTAAATCAAAGTTGATTTATAAAGATAAGATTTCCCTTTATGTAGGAGTGAGCCACTAGATGCTTCAAATATAATTCCTTAAATAATATCACTTATATAAATTCCAAACATATTTTAAACACTTTAAATAAAGTACAAACTTCCGTCCAAATCATAAATAAAAACCATCACTTTTAAAAAGAATATGACTTCTGAAAAAGAGAATGATTTTTTTTTTAAATAATCCACTTGTTTAAATACTCAAAATATATTTAAAAACTTCAACTCCTTTTAGAATACTTATATAAATTTAATAAAACATTTTTGAAAAGAATTTATGAAATATTTAAAATAGATAACCTCCTTTTGCCTTACTAAAATCTTGGATTTCCAAAGTGTATACATAATTACTACCGCTATATAGACCTTAACTTTTCAAACTTTGATTTGTAAATCAAAAAACCTTTAAACCATATTTCTTTCTATATTTTAAATTGTTATATAATAAATAAAACATTTCACTTCAAAATTTTAAAAAGTTGAAGTCGATTTAAAATCCATAACTTTTCAGTTTTGGAAAGAGACTCTGCAACCGCTATGGTACTTAAATAAGCTATAATTTATTTTTATTCTCAAAAGAATTCAACTTTCCAAGTTATATTCAACCCTTCCAAACCGTAGCATATAATCATTTCATATACACGTATATTAATGAAATGTAAAACAACGGGCGAGGAATCCTTTTGGATCCTTCTACTCATTTCTATTCTTCGAAGTGCTTTTGTAGCGACCTCTTCATTATGAAGACACTTCAACTTTCATTCATCATTTCTTCCCCTGCAAAATAATGGATTATTTATGTCATCCGCTTTCAAGTGGGAATAAAAAAAATATATCAAGTAGTATATACAATATTACATGCAACCAACTAAATCAAGCAACTAATTATTACAACATGTAACTCAATTTTTAAAACTAATTTAAAGTGAGATATCTCACTTCAGATCTCAACCAAAAGCTTGCCACTTGCTACCACTTCCTTGCAATTAGCATACAACCACCACATAATATCACAACGCCTTGCCTTTCCCTTGAAAACTCCTCCCCTAGCCTCCTAATTCTCATGCAAGGCCTTCCCTCCTCTCTCTTGTTCACAGCCCGAGGCCAAAAAAAAAGGTTTGGGTGCTAAAATTTGGTTTTTTGAGGAGGTGGTGGTGTTTATAATATTATTCTAGGCTTGTTTAATAAATTAGAGAAAAAGATGAGCAGTTTTGAAGTATTCACTATTGTGAAATCTTAGAAGAAGGAGGAAGTGAGAAGAGAAATGGAGTAAAAGAATTTGAATTTTGGAAAAAGTGAAGTGAAGAAGAGAAGTGAAAAGGAAAGGTTGTCTTATAGTAGTGCAAAGCAAAAAATTACCAAAATATCATTAATTTAAAATATACCACTGCTCTCCTTTAGAAATTATACAGCACCCACCCTCTCATCATGTTATGAACTCAGCCATCACATCCAGTTATTTTAGTGTCCTTTACACTTAAAATAAGAAGAAAGTGTCTTATCCTTGCTTTATTATCTTAATTAATTACTTTTTATACACCTTAATCACATTTACTTTTATTAACTTTTTTACTTTATCAAAACACTTATTATATGTGGAAGTGTATGTTGCAAATGTTTACACATGTGTGACAACTTTCGTTCGACAAAAAGTCGAAAAATCCGAAAAACGATTTTCGATCATATTTTTAATTTTTCATCAAACTAATTATTTTTGTAGACAAACTTCCAAAATGAGTTTACCACCATTACTTATAATTAAAAAGGTTACTAGACTATTACAAACCATTAATTGAATATTTAAAATCTATCAAATATTTACAAATCAAAACGATAAAATTCTAGGCCGTTACAAAAAGCCCCTTTATTAAGGGTAAACATAAATTTAAGATTGATTTACTATTTTCGATGTCACATATGAAGTTCGAGTTTGAATACTCCTTCATAAGGAGTTCATTGTTTCCATAAAAAATTCTCTAGTATTTCATAAATAATTGAGTATGCTCTTAACTACCATTCAATAATTTTAAATCGAATTTGATATCCACATACTTCACCAAGTGCATAAGAGAGTTTTGTTCTAGCAGATAACATATCATATATCATTTTTTCGATTTCCTATGCATAATGAATCAATCTCATATGCTCCATATTAAAAAATATAATATGGTGTCTATTTACATCGATTAGGACAATCCTATTTTCCTTCTGTATCGATTATAAAGACATCTCTTTGAAATCCTTCATCGATAATTGGACAACAAAGCTTTCAATGATGGTAACACTCATACATCATTAACGATAAGTAGCATGTTGACTTATAATATTATGCCTTAGTACCTTCTGTTTGTTCTTTACAGATGCACTCTTCATCTGCATTTTGATTAAGACCGAACTATTTGATTTTGCAATCAAAAAACATACTCTGCCTTTATATGCTTGTTTAAGATCATATCTTAAAATTTTTACAAGCTTTCTTACCGCTTTCACTGACTTTGAGACATTTGGGCTATGCTGTGCAAACAATCTCCTCTAAATTATAATTGGAAGTTTGTTACATCGTCAATATGCCAAACTACTAGTCATCTTTTGCAATAATTTATGACTAGTGTAACGACCCGTAATCCAAATAGTTAATATTAAATTTATTAAAAACGAATTTTTAATAAAAGAGTGAATTGAAAGTCGTATTTAGAACCTTTGCAAAGGTCTTTCTAAGCTGATCAGTTTGGTATATAATTTGATGGATTTGGAGTTATGGTTCAGAAGCTATTAAGTTTATAAGTCTAAATGTTTTGCGCCTATGACCTATAATTTTTAGAACAAAACATGTTTACAGTAGTTGGTTAAAAGAGTGGACTTCATTTGGTGAGGTCATGGATTCAATCTTGGCTTGCAACACATATTTGTACTTTTATGGAAAACTAACAAAAAGGTACATATCCACAAAGGAAATGTATACACATGTGTGTGTGAAAGATAGGTGGCCAAAATATATACATACATGTACGTGTGTGTGTGTGTGTGTGTGTGTGTGTATATATATAAGGAAAATATATATGCATGTGCTCCTATATACATACATACATATATGTATATATGTTTGTGTATGTAGTAAATTTGATGTATGGGAATATAACTTTAGTAACTATGTTCCAATTTAAATTATATGAAATAATGAATATATAAATATATGTATATTCAATGCGAAGAATTTATTCCATATATTATAATTGTTGAATTTATATATAGTTGATTGCATGTTGATTTCCTATATTGTATGAAATTAATTGCGCATCGATTGACATAATACACACACATACATACATACATACACACACAGATATATATATATATATATATATATAATTGGTTCATGGGTTTATATTAATTTCATACATCTGTGAGAGATTAATTGCGCATTGAGTGACATATATCCAAATTGTTGTATATATATCTTACATATAAAGCAAATACTTCAGTCAAAGAGTCAAAGTAGACTTTTATTCGATACTCAAAATACCCATATACCAACGGCCTAAAATAAACGTTTAGTCGAGGTTAATTTGGGTCATTTTTAATAAAAAAGGAATGACTACATCCATTATTACTCTAACGACCCTGACTTGACATTCGAAAATTGGTACCAAATACATCACTCGTATTTGAATGCCGCAGATTCAAACGTCGAATCTGGTTCGCCGGAGCTTATAACACATTAAGTAAACAACACAGCGGAAACAGAAATGAATAACTTTTGTTGATACACCACAGATACAACAATTGATACAAAGGAATATCAATATATCAGAGATAGATACAACAACAGAGAGATAATGGCACCAGAAGAAAAGATAACATCAGCAGCGGAAAGATAACTTCAATGCCAAAGCTTCAAAGACTCTAATCTAAGAAGCTCGAACCACCATCAATGCTGAATTTGAGAAAGTTCGGTCCTGAACGTGATTGCCAAGATCCAAAAACTTCAAAGATCTCCAAATTCCACCCAATCAAAGACTGAAGGCTACCGAATCTACATCTACAAGCTGATTATCTGAAAATCTGACTCTAGGCTGCCCGTGTGGAAAATTGTGGGCACCCAGAGTTTAGAAAGGGAACAATAAACTTCAGGTCACTCATGGGACTGGTGTGAGAAAAAAAAACAGTTTTCTTTGAACAAAAACAAACAAAAGAAATTAAAATAAATTCGCTATACTTTTTGGAAAATGAAACTACCATAAGGCCTCCCCGCACACATACAATACAAGTGCACAATTGGAGGAGATTTCTCATTATGATAGTCAAACATGCTTGAAACACAAAATCCTTTTTGATATTATTTTTAGTGCATAGTGCAGAAAACCTTTCGAAAGTATAATATTAATCTTAGCCAGCATAGGTACCATTATATTATGCCTGCTATAGCTACCACCTGAGGTGGTAGGTTGTAAAACTAAAATAGTACAGGACTCGTATTGTTTGATTGGATTTCCAACAACGGTCAGGCTATGGAACTTCCTATGCCACATGGGTATGCCTTTGTAGGGACGCCCCGAGAACCTAACCGGATCTCTACCAATACAAGGCCAGGTTACCTCTGTAACTAGGTAACTACTGACACGAGTATGCCACCCCCCGGTCGTTACCGACCTTTATCTCAGAGCCCTCAACACCAACAACCACAAAGAAATAGATTTGCAGCAAGCACATAACTTAAGTATCTGGGCTCCATACCATGATACCACTTTTTATCCAGAAGGAAATGGACATACCCTAAGGAGGCTACCCCAATAACCTTGCCGTATCCTTCCTGTTTCGGCCATTTTCGAGTTGTGAGGTTCTGGCGAAGTCTCGTCCACAAAGCTACGCTTTTCAAAAAATCCATGCTTCGATCAACAAATGATCAGCAACACTTAGTATGTCACATTACCAAATTGGCAATGTATCACTAGTAACCATCAACTACATAACCTTTGAGCTCGTACATCTCAGAGAAGGGTGTTAAGATAAGAGAATAAATTCTCCGCCACCAAACAGAAATGTATTTGATAGAAACTAGTTTTACATCTCAAAGTGTAATATCAGACATACATCCATACAAGTCCGTTCCGGGTTTGAATGTAACCGAAGGCACTTCAACAAAGCCCTTGCATTTCGGGTATTCACAATCCTGATCGGACTCCCCATCACATATGGAGATCTCTATATCGGCGCGACTCAGTGCAGAGACATTCAACGGGTAATTCTTTCGTTCTCGAAAATACCCGGTCTTCACCACCGGTCTTCAAATGCTATCCATTTCATCATATCATTATTCGAAATGGGTTTTATGACATAAAGTCCACTCCCGGTTAAGATGAATAATGAGCGCTTAATTTTAAAAAAACATATGGATATTGGGATATTAGTTAAGTCACATTTTTAGCCCAAAATATTTTCTTCAAATGGTTTAAACAAATTTCCATTTTAATCTTTTAAAACAAAAGATTCACCTTTTATTAAAATCCACTTCAATTTGAAACCAAGGTTCACCAGTCTTTCGCACAGATTCATTCATAGCTTTCAAACAATTTCAATTCAAAATTGAAATCCTTTCAACAAAAACTGGAAGTTCCTCCGTTATATGAAAGCCATTATCATTTGGAATCAAATGCTTTTCGTTACGGAAAAATCCGATCAACTATGCACAATTTATAGCTTTTAATGTATAAACTTGGTTTAAATTTAAATTCCAAAATAATACTTTTAAAATGGTTTAAAAATTCATATATATATATATATATCATTGTCTAACTTGTATACCCTTTCAAACCATAGTTTCCAAAATAATTTCAAAACTTAAATAAGATATATTCTATTCAAACTAAATTCAATTTCAATTTTCCCTTTCAAAAGCTTTTAATATTCAACCCAATTCCATTTCCAATCCATTTGGATTCAAAACACAACTCTTAAAACCATTCCATCATTTTGAATAAAATAATATTATATTCAAATTATCTATGACCTAACCAATTCCTCGTGAAAATCCATATTTGTGTGTGTGTGGTGCAGTCCAGGGTTTTACACACAACAATACAATATCATTAATCATAGCAATCCAAGCACAGCAATATCGATAAGCGGCATAATCCTATAACGCTTATCTTCATTCACAGATTAACAGATAAATAATATAAATTCATCATAGATAAATAAATTATATTCATCACAGCTCAAATCAAAATAATTCATATCACAAAGCATCACACATCAGGGATATCAAATAATTCAAAGCATTCCATACAATCCAAACATCTATAAGTAAGATCAATTAGTCATCTGATTAATTTAAATCAGATTAATTACTCATGAATAAATTACTAATCCTGGTTAATTAATCATTAATTAATTACAAACCATTTTGATTAATTATCCTTTAATCAATTAATTAACCATTAATTATTAATTAATAAACCTTAATTAATAAATTAATTAACCTTTAATCACTAAATAATTAACCTTTAATTATTTAATTATCCTTTAATTAATTTCCCTTAATTACATTAATTGATTAACCCTTAATTAATTACCATTTAATTAATTATCCTTAATTAATTATAATAAGTGATTATCCCTAATCACTTATAGTAATAAATCACAATTTAATTACATTGAGTGATTACCCTTTAATTACTTAATTAATCAGCTTTAAATCATTAATTAATTACTTTTAATTAAGTAATATCTTTAAGTAATTAATTAACCTTAATTACTTTCATTAATTTATCTTAATTAATTAATTATCCTTTATTGTAATTACACAAAGTAATTATACCTTAATCAAATTAAGTAATAATCTTTTATTAATTACATTAAGTAATTAATCTTAATTAATTTCATTAAGTAATCATTCTCTAATTACTCATCATTAATTAATTACCTCTTAACAAATTAGTTAATCCTTAATTAATACTTAATTATTCTTTAATTAAGTAATTATCATTAAATTTCAATTTAATGATCCCTTTAATCTTAAGATAACCCATTTTTCTTAATTAATTTCAAAATCATTATTTAAATATTTTTAAATAACCTTTGAGTTAAATTATCATTATCACTCAATTTAACTTAAAGCCTTTAAGTAAATTAATAACATTTAATCTTCTTAACTAAATTCTTTTATACTATTATATAAATTTAAAAAGGATTAAAACACTTCACTTGATCAATTAAAATATTATAAAACCTTTAATTTATTCAAAACCAAAAAAACATTTATTATTTTACAAGAACACATCAAGAAAAGGTTTTAAAATTTGATTAAATGAAAAACTTGTCTAATTTAAAATTTTAACATCTTAAAGTCATAAACCCAAGATGACTCGAGCGAAACCCAAGCCAGATGCCATTGAACCCGAGGCCTGCTTCGAGTTAAACTTCAAAAACCACGAGTCTTATTTTTTTTATTTTCTTTTAAACTTAGTTTAATTTAAAAACCATTATCACAGGATAAACCACCTGAACACCCCACGCACATACCCGAGCCAGGACATCAACTCTCCGAGCATGACTTCGATCCCATCCCCTTCTTCTTCCTGCAGTAACCACTGACACCAACACCTCAACGTGCATGTGCACATGAGGCCTGACCACTTTTGGCCATCATTTCGATCACCCACATCTCGACGTCGACCTTGCCGACGAACTTGAACCCACAGATCATCGATACATATATGAAATTGAAATCAAGCAAGTTGAAGGAACTGAAATCCAACATAGTTCGTCAAAAAACACCACGCCCTGCCTCGTCACGACGCCAGTAACCACGCACCTCCGACCATAGCATCTCCGACCATCTACGCACCATTACCCGTTGATCCGATCAACCATAATGCGTTGATGACAACGAAATCAATTCGAGAATGACAGCAACCTAAACAGGACTATAAACCCTAAATCTACTTCGCACCGCTACCCCGGCAACTTATACTTTTTCTGATCATTTTTCCGATGTTCCCTAGCCTACAATCTTCCTCTAGCCTTAATCTCGAGACCCCTGACCTCCGCGATCGCTAGTATTTGGCCAAAAAAAATTTCCGTTCAACTCAAGATTTCCCACAATTTAACAAACTAAAAATCTTGATTTTATCATCTAAATTCGTCATTTTCGAGTACGATTCCAATTATATAATCAAGTCGTGAGAATTTGATAATCAAATTTCCTGACTTGGTTTCATTTTTACTGTAATTCATTGTTTTTGAATTAATTGCTTAATATAAACACATGAACCAATTTTAAAAATAAAATAGCATCGATACAATCATTTTTCTTTTAGGAATCATAGCTTGAAATAGATTAGATAAGAAGATATGAATTTCTTTAAGTGAAATTTGATCATGTGTAATATAACAGATATGTATACATACATATACACAGACATGCATTAATTGTTCTATGTTTATATGTACATATATATATAGAAATATTCACACAATCATACAAGCACATATTTCAAATACAAATCCAATACCAAAAGACATAACAGGGTCAAGTTTGCCTACCTGGATCAAAAGAGCAGAGAATACATGCTTTTGGAAAAACTAGAACTTGAATTGATTTTGATCTTTGACCTGCTACTTCGATTTTGTTGAACTGTTTTACTAAGTCAAAACTTAACTTGGATCTTGCTTTAATTTGCTCAGGTTTGAAGCTGCAGGTTTGATTTGATTTTTTATTTCCTTCTCAGGTTGAAGATTGATGGCATTTGGTTCTTGAGTTTGAATTTTCTTTGCTTTGTTTTAATCTCATATTTTGATTGCTGTTTGAACTTACATGCTGTCTTTTGAGTTCTTAGTTTCCAGGTTTGTGTTTCGATTATGTTTTTTCAGATTTTATCTCTATTTTTCTGGTTTTATAAATGAAAGGTGAAGAAAGGAATGAATGACTAAGATAGAAGTGAAAATGAGCCTTGTTTTTAATTTATTTATTATTTTTAAAAATAAAGATAAATTTGACACTTGTAGTATTTCTTTTTCATGACTTACACTTGTTAATTCATAATATTATAAATGTACAAATGTCATATGTGATTAAATTATGTTTAAACCCTTACTTTAATTAATTTTAAAATTATATTTTAAACCCTTAAGTACTTATGTTTATATTTTTAACACTTGAAATTTTCATGTTAATAATATTTAAATATAACTTTATATTATATTTTCCATTTAAATAAATACATTTTCCTTTTATGTGTATTTATATAACTCTTTAAAGAAAATGATTAAAATCTAATTTTACATTAATAAATAAACACACATATGCATATTAGTTAGTACAAAATTTATCTTTAAACAACTTTTGAACTTTTACTATATTAATTTCAAAATATAACTTTCATATGTTATATCATATATTTTAATTAGAAAACAAATATCCAATAATTTTTAAAATTATAGAGTTTTCAAATTCAAATTATTTCTCAAAATATTTATTTTAGAATTTCAATTTAAAAATTCAATTTATAATAAATTTATATACATATACATAAACAAACAAGCAAATATCTGATCAAATTGGGAAAAGTTCAAATTTATTCACAGTTAAATCCAAAATTTATTTCAATCACTAAATTTGATTTGGCTCAAAACTGGGATCGTTACAGATTCCTCCTGTTAAGAAAATTTCGTCTCCAAAATTTGCTAGATAGGGAGACAACAAAGAACACATAAACATAGCTTTCTAGATCAAGCTGAAATTTT
Source organism: Allium cepa (assembly GCA_030765085.1). Taxonomy (NCBI): domain Eukaryota; kingdom Viridiplantae; phylum Streptophyta; class Magnoliopsida; order Asparagales; family Amaryllidaceae; genus Allium; species Allium cepa. Next base: position 692,160,250 of record CM060935.1, on the reverse strand, counting down.
ATTCTGCGTTTGGCTTACCAAATAAGAATATCATCAATAAATATGAGAATGATCTCATACAAATCTTCACGAAATATTCGGGTCATCCAGTCTACGAAATATTCAGGGGCATTGATTAGTCCGAATGGATAACTAACCGTTCGTAGAATGTACGGGGACCCCAAAGAATAGAAAATTGGATACACAATTTAGGTTGGAATATCCCAAATTATATACTAGCTTGTCCCTCTTCGGACTTGGATCACACAAGAAATCACAACAAAATTTCAAAGTTTGTTTTTAACCGAAGTCGTTTTATTGATACAATCCAATTTAACTTTATATTTGTTAATCAATTTATTTCAAATAGAATTTCAAATTCATTAAAGTTTAAAATGAAAAGCTGATAGAAAACTAATGACGAGAATACGAGATAAGTACTTATCTACAAGATTCGCAGGGCCATCACCACACCAAAACTTCTTCTTGTTGCTGCCAGTAAATAATCAAAGAATTTGATATTGGATGACGATCAAAATAGATTGATGAGAAAAGTTGTTTCCGTTGTTGCAGGGTATCGACCATTTGTAGTGGTACTTCTCTGTCCCCTATCTCGTCCTCTTCTTGCACTCATACTTACTATTAGTGGATAGTAAGAGAATTTACTGAGTCATACGGACAAGATATCTTAGGGATACTCATTCTGGGGTTATTGTATCCCTATCTCTAATGAGTCACCTAATGTGTTATACTCCTAAGCTAAAGTTTTTACTCAACCTTCAGCTCTGATACCTATTCTAACGATCCTGACTCGACCTTCGAAAATTGGCACCAAATACACACTTGTATTTGAATGCCGCAGATTCATACGTCGAATCTGGTTCGCCGAAGCTTATAACACATTAAGTAAACAACACAGTGGAAACAGAAATGAATAACTTTTATTGATACAGCATAGATACAACACTTGATACAAATGAATATCAACATATCAGAGATAGATACAACAGCAGAGAGATAATAGCACCAGAAGAAAAGATAACATCAGCAGCGGAAAGATAACTTCAATGCCAAAGCTTCAAAGACTCCAACCTAAGAAGCTCGAACCACCATTAATGCCGAACTTGAGCAAGTTCGGTCCTGAACGTGATTGCCAAGATCCAAAAACTTCAAAGATCTTAAAATGCTGCCCAATCAAAGATTGAAGGCTACCGAATCTACATCTACTAGCTGATTATCTGAAAATCTGACTCTAGGTCGCTCGTGTGGAAAATTGTGGGCACCTAGAGTTTACAAAGGGAACAATAAACTTCAGGTCAGTCATGTGACTGGTGTGAGCAAACAAAAATAGTTTTCTTTGAACAAAAACAAACAAAAGAAATTAAAAAAAATTCGCTACGCTTTTTGAAAAATGAAACTACCATAAGGCCTCCCCGCATGCACACAATACAAGCGCACAATTGAAGGAGATTTCTCCTTATGATAGTCAAACATGCTTGATATGCAAAATCCTTTTTGATATTATTATTAGTGCATAGTGCAGAAAGCCTTTCGAAAGTATAATATTAATCTTAGCCAGCATAGGTACCATTATATTATGCCTGCTATAGCTACCACCTGAGGTGGCAGGTTATACAACTAAAACCGTACATGGCTCGTATTGTTTGGTTGGATTTCCAACAATGGTCAGGCTAAGGAACATCCTATGCCACATGGGTACGCCCCCGGAGGGACGCCCCGAGAACTTAACCGGATCTCTTTCAACACAATACCGAGTTACCTCTGTAACTAGGTAACTATTGACACGAGTATGCCATCCCCCGGTCGTTAACGACCTTTATCCGAGGGCCCTCAACGCCAACAACCACAAAGCAATAGATTTGCAACAACCAAATAAGTTAAGTATCCGGGCTCCATACCATGATACCACTTTTTATCCAGAAGGAAATGGACATACCCTAAGGGGCGCTACCCCCAATAATCTTGCCGCATCCTTCTTGTTTCGATCATTTCCAGGTTGTGAGGTTCCGATAAAGTCTCGTCCACAAAGCTACGCTTTTCACAAAAGCCATTCTTCGATCAACAAATGATCAACAACACTTACTATGCTACCTTACCAAATTGGGAATGTATCACTAGTAATCATCAACTATATAACCTCTGAGCTCATACGTCTCAGAGAAGGGTGTTAAGCTAAGAGAATACATTCTTCGCCACCAAACAGAAATGTATTTGATAGAAATAAATTTTACATCTCAAAGTATAATGTCAGACATACATCCATACAAGTCTGTTTCGGGTTTGAACGGAACCGAAGGCACTTCAAAGAAGCCCTAGCAATCCGGGTATTCACAATCCCGATCGGACTCCCTTTCACATATGGAGATCTCTATACTGGAGAGACTCAGTTCAGAGACATTCGATGGGTAATCCTTTCGTTCTCGAAAACACCCCGTCTTCACCACCGGTCTTCAAATGTTATCCATTTAACGTATCGTTATTCGGAATGGGTTTTATGACATAAAATCCTCTCCCAGCTAAACCGAATAATGAGCGCTTAATTTTTAAAAAACATATGGATATTGGGATCTTAGTTAAGTCACATTTCTAGGCCAAAATATTTTCTTCAAATGATTTAAACAAATTTCCACTTTAATCTTTTAAAACAAAATATTCACCTATTTTAAAAATCCACTTCAATTTGAAACCAAGTTTCACCAGTCTTTCACAAAGATTCATTCATAGATTTCACACAATTTCAATTCGAACTTGAAATCCTTTCAACAAAAACTGGAAGTTCTTCCATTATATGAAAGCCCTTATCATTGAGAAAAAAATGCTTTTCGTTACGGAAAAATCCAATCAAATATGCACAAATTATAACTTTTAAAGTATAAACTTGGGTTAAATTTAAATTCCCACAATAATACTTTTAAAATGGTTTAAAAATCCATATATATTATTGTATAACTTATATACCCTTTCAAACCATAGTTTCCAAAATAATTTCAAAACTTAAAAAAATATATTCTATTCAAATTAATTAAATTTAAAATTTCCTTTTCAAAAGCTTTTCATATTCAACCCAATTCCACTTCCAAACCAATTGGATTCAAAATACAACTTTTAAAACCATTCCATCATTTTGAATAAAATAATATTACATTCAAATTATCTGTGACTTAACCAATTCCTCGTGAAAATCTATATTTATGTGTGTGTGGTGTAGTCCAGGGGTTTTACACACAACAATACAACATCATCAATCATAACAATCCAAGCACCAGCAATATCGATAAGCGGTATAATACTATAACGCTTATCTTCATTCACAGATACACAAATAAATAATATAAATTCATCGCAGATAAATAAATTACATTCATCACAGCTCAAATCAAAATAATTCATATCACAAAGCATCACACATCAGGGGTATCAAATAATTCAAAGCATTCCATACAATCCAAACATCTATAAGTAAGATCAATTAGTCATCTGATTAATTTAAATCAGATTAATTACTCATGAATAAATTACTAATCCTGGTTAATTAATCATTAATTAATTACAAACCATTTTGATTAATTATCCTTTAATCAGTTAACTAACCTTTAATTATTAATTAATCAAAGTTAATTAATAAATCAATTAACTTTTAATCATTAAATAATTAACCTTTAATTATTTAATTATCCTTTAATTAATTTCCCTTAATTACATTAATTGATTAACCCTTAATTAATTACCATTTAATTAATTATCCTTAATTAATTACAATAAGTGATTATCCCTAATCACTTACATTAATAAATCACAATTTAATTACATTGAGTGATTACCCTTTAATTACTTAATTAATCAACCTTAAATCATTAATTAATTACTTTTAATTAATTAACTATCTTTAAGTAATTAACTAACCTTAATTACTTTCATTAATTTATCTTAATTAATTAATTATCCTTTATTGTAATTGCACAAAGTAATTATACCTTAATCACATTAAGTAATAATCTTTTATTAATTACATAAGTAATTAATCTTAATTAATTTCATTACGTAATCATTCTCTAATTACTCGTCATTAACTAATTACCTCTTAACGAATTAATGAATCCTTAATTGATACTTATTTATTCTTTAATTAATTAATTATCATTAAAATTCAATTTAATGATCCCTTTAATCTTAAGATAACCCATTTGTCTTAATTAATTTCAAAATCATCATTTAAATTTTTTAAATAACCTTTGAGATAAATTATGATTATCACTCAATTTAACTTAAAGCCTTTAAGTAAATTAAAAACATTTAATCTTTTTGACTAATTCATAATTATACTATATATAAATTTAAAAAGGATTAAAACATTTAATCTTCTTAACTAATTCTTAATTATACTATTATATAAATTTAAAAAGGATTAAAACACTTCACTTGATTGATTAAAATACTTTAAAACCTTTAATTTATTCAAAACCAAAAATAAACATTTATTATCTTACAAGAATAAATCAAGAAAAGGTTTTAAAATTTGATCAAATGAAAAACTTGTCTAATTTTAAAATTTAAAATTTTAAAGTCATTAACTCGAGATGACTCGAGTGAAACCCGAGCCAGATGCCATTGAACCCGATACCCGCTTTAAGTTAAACTTCAAAACCCTCGAGTCTTCTTTTTCTATTTTCTTTTTAACTTAGTTTAATTTAAAAACCATTATCACAGGCTAAACCACCTAAACACCCCGCACACATACCCGAGCCAGGACATCAACTTTCCGAGCATGACTTCGAGCCCATCCCCTTCTTCCTACAGCAACCACTGACACCAACACCTCAACGTACACGTGCACACGAGGCCTGACTACTTTCGACCATCATTCCGATCACCCACATCTCGACGTCGACCTTGCTGACGAACTTGAACCCACAGATCATTGATACATATATGAAATTGAAATCGAGCAAGTTGAACGAATAGAAACCCAACATAGTTCGTCGAAAAACACTACACGCTGCCTCGTCAGGACGCCAGTAACCACGCGACTCTCGCCATAGCATCTCCGACCATCTACGCACCATTACCCCTTGGTCCGAGCAACCATAATGCTTCGATGACGATGAAATCAATTCGAGAATTGACAGCAACCCAAACTTGACTATAAACCCTAAATCTACTTCGCACGGCCACCCCGGCAACTTATAATTTTTTTGATGTTCCCTAGCCTACAATCTTCCTCTGGCCTTAATCTTGAGAACCCTAACCTCCGCGATCGCCAATATTTGCCCAAATACAATTTCAGTTCAACTCACGATTTCCCACAATTTAATTAACTAAAAATCTTGATTTTATCATCTAAATTCATCAATTTTGAGTACGATTCCAATTATATAATCAAGTCATGAGAATTTGATAATCGAATTTCCTAACTTGGTTTCATTTTTACCGTAATTCATTGTTTTTGAATTAGTTGCTTAATATAAAAACATGAAACCAAATTTAAAAATAAAATAGCATCTATACAATCATTTTTCTTTTAGGAATCATAGTTTGAAATAGATTAGATAAGAAGACATGAATTTCTTTAAGTGAAATTTGAGTCTGCGTAATATAACAGAGATGTATACATACATATACACAGACATGCATCAATTATTCTATGTTTATATATATATATATATATATATATGTATGTGCAGAAATATTCACACAATCATACAAGCACGTACTTCAAATACAAATCCAATACCAAAAGATATAGCCAGGTCAAGTTTGCTCACCTGGATCAAAAGAGCAGAGAATACAAGCTTTTTAAATAATTGGAACTTGAATTGATTTTGATCTTTGACCTGCTACTTTGATTTTGTTGAACTGTTTTACTGAGTTGAATCTTAATATGGATCTTGCTTTACTTTTCTCAGGTTTGAAGCTTCGGGTTCGATTTGATTTTTTATTTCTTTATCAGGTTGAAGATTGAGGCATTTGATTCTTGAGTTTGAATTTTCTTTGCTTTGTTTTAATCTCAGGTTTTGATTGTTGCTTGAACTTACATGCTTTCTTTTGAGTTCGTAGTTTCCAGGTTTGTGTTTTGATTATGTTTTTAGATTTTATCTCCATTTTTCTGGTTTTGTAAATGAAATGTGAAGAAAGGAATGAATGAATAAGATAGAAGTGAAGATGCTTTGTATAGCCTTGTTCTTAATTTATTTATTATTTTTAAAAATAAAGATAAATGTGACACTTGTAATATTTCATTTTTCATGACTTGTTAATTCATAGTATTATAAATGTACAAATGTCATATGTGATTAAATTATGTTTAAACCCTTACTTTAATTAATTTTTAAATTATATTTTAAACCCTTAAGTACTTATGTTTATACTTTTAACACTTGAAATTTTCATGTTAATAATATTTAAATATAACTTTATATTATACTTTCTATTCACATAAATACATTTTCCTTTTATGTATATTTATATAACTCTTTAAAGAAAATGATTTAAAATCCAATTTTACATTAAAAATAAACACACATATGTATATTAGATAATACAAAATTTAGCTTTAAACAACTTTTGAACTTTTACTATATTAATTTCAAAATATAACTTTCATATATTATAATCAGAAAACAAATTTCCATTAATTTTTAAAATTATAGAGTTTTCAAATTCAAATTATTTCTCAAAATATTTATTTTAGAATTGCTATTTAAATATTCAATTTATAATAAATTTATATATATATATATAAACAAATATCTGATTAAATTTGGAGAAGTTCAAATTTATTCAGAATTAAATCCAAAATTTATTTTAATCACTAAATTAAATTTGGCTCAAAACCGGGATCGTTACAATTACCCAATATAGCCACTTCTGTTCCCACCTACCATGTTTCATTTTAACTTTACCTTTTCTCATCATTTTACTCTATTGTTATTTGACATTTCATTCAGTTAATCCAAAATTTTGAAAGCTCAAAAGGTGCAATTGTAGAGTCCCAAAAGTAGGATCACTCAATATTAAGAGTTTATTTATCTTCACGCTCGAAGCATTATATGGTCTTATAGCTGATGTGCTTGATCAAACAAATGACACAATTGTTGTTGCTTTCATGAGTGAAAGTGTGAAAAGATTTACCATGTGTGCTGCCATGGGACTCGATGATGACAACCTGTATAGGAATGAGTGAGTTAAGAAAAGATAAAAGTTTGAAAGGTTGTTTAAAAGAGCCAAGGCAGTTGGTTAATCTTCTTTTGAGCAATTAAGCAGAGAATTTCTTGAATCCGGAAATTCGAGTGAAGAATTATGAAGTGTTGGAGAATAAAAGAGTTACTTCCTTCTACGACAAGATGAAGGATTCTCCATACATGCTTTTTGGAAGTCTTTCAAATAGGAATGCCAAGAAAAATGCTTAAAAGAAGTCAATTAATTTGTTGAAAAAAGGCTAACTGATTTTAATTGAAGCTTAAAATGTGTATATAGTTCACGGTGGCATTATGCTATTTTACAGGATTATCAGATAATATTCATTTGCCTTTATGATGTTGCTTTCAATTTGTGAGATGATGCCTATACATTTTGATCTTTTTTTAATTCATTTGCCATTGCTTAAATTTTTGCTGAGAACAATTATACTTGAAGGAATATGTGATTGCTGATGCATTACTAAGAATAGTTGGTACTTGCCTAAAAATAATGTTTTTTTGCCTCTTTATTTTCATTGATTATGATTATATATGGCACGTCAAAAACTACAACAGTGAGGACTTCTGTAATGCGCACTACGCATCTACTAAATCGAGTCTGAAATGAGGTCCATCTGAATTAAGGAAATTTGACTTGTTGCTTAGAATGAGAAGCACCATTGAAAATTAAAAGTGCATGGGCTTATAATTGGCATTAATTACGTTTGATAAGTTTATTTAGTGTTTTAATCTTAATAAGATATGGTTGATAGATAGACGGAGTATGTAACAACCTTGTTTTGGAGATTACATGCTAATATTACATTACAGTGGCAATTATAATTTAATATTGTGAATTAAACTAAAATTGGAAAAATTAAATTGTTTATTTGGAATAAACAATGAATTTTGGAATTTAAAATGAGAAAATAAAATTCCAAGCTTTATTTTATTTTGTTTGGAGTGATAGTAAATGAAATATGGGCTCTAAATAATGAAAATGATTTTATTTTAGAGAAAATGTAATAATTATATTAATTATTGCCCATTTTCTTCTTTTAATAATTTTTAAAGGAAGTAGTTGATTTTTAAAGGTGTTTAATTAAATAGAAATAAAGTAGAATTTGGTTTAAAGATGAGTTTTACTTATAAATTTGAGTTTAGAATGGTTACTTATATTTTTCTAAGCAAGAAAAATACTTTTGTGAATTTTAGAAGTTAAAAATGTGGATTTTTGCATTTATTTGTGTAAAGTTGTATATTTGTGTAAAATAAGAGTTTTTAAGAATAAAAATATTTTAAAAACTATAATATATTTTTATATGTTGTAAAATATTTTATTTAGCATGCAAGTATGTTTACGTGATTTTTTTGTGTTAAAAACTTGAAGAAAATGTCATTTGTTTTATTAACATAAGTGTATATATTTAGTTTTAGTGTTAAATTAATTAACATAGGCTTAATTATTTAATTTGGGTCCAAAGTCCATTAATTAGTACAAACCAGAATAAAAGAGAAACGTTTTTTCTTTTCCTAAACGTACCTTTCTTCCTCTTTCAGTAAAAAAACAAATAACGAAGAAAACTCCACCATTTTCAAACCTAAGGCTTCTATTCTCAAATTCCTTCAATATAGTTGTTGTTTTAATCAATCTAAAGAGAATTCAACAGGCAATCAACTCCAAAATACAAATTATTTCATCAAAATCTAGTTTTGAGATTGGGTTTGTATGTAATCTCTTATTTTGGGTTTGCATGCCTCTATTTTGATTTTTTACAAGTTCATGAAGCGAAATCCATCTCAAGCTCTCTACCTTCAGCACAACTCTGGGTTTTTGATCTTCATTGCAAGGTGAGTAAACTGCTGACAATTGCTAGCTGAAGCAAAGATTCAAATGCCAAAAATATATGCAAAAATAGCTTCAATATATTGATTTTTGTTGTTTTTATTTCTGTGAAAACTGTGTTTGGGTGCCACTTTGCATGTAATTTTCTCTCACTTCCAGCAACGAAATGCTATCGAATTTTCTTCTATTAATAGTTCATGTGTTGTATTATATGTATGCAAAATTTCATAGCAAAACTCTTTTGTTTGGCACTTGAAAAATTAGCTGCAAAATCAATACGAAGCCTAGAAATCACTTGTGCATATTTCTGTTTTCTGAGTTGCTGCAAACATGGCCTGGGTCCATGTTTGAGTCAACATATATCTTTCATTTTCTATCTAAATTCATCGATTCTTTTTTTATTTGAAAGCTAAAGTTTTCTACGACATGCATGTTTATTTTCAGCTCAATCCGTGGTAATTTGGTCCTCTGTTTCATGCCTCGAAGTTGAACCCAAGATGGTTTTCAGGCCTGTACATCTTGTTTTTTGAACTGTTGCAAACATGGCCTAAGTTCATGTTTGAGACAGTGTAACTTTTTCATTTCCATTCAGAATATATTGTTTCTTTTTTGTTTGAAAGATAAAGTTTTCTACTATGTGCATATCAATTTTAGCCCAATATAAGTTTGTTTGGCCCTCTGTTTCAGGCCTGTAAGTTGGACCCAAGATGGTTTTCAGGCCTGGGCATATTTTTGTTTTTGAAATGTTGCAAACATGGCCTGAGTTCATGTTTGAGACAGCATAACTTTTACATTTTTAGTCGGAATTCATTGATTACTTTTTTGTTTGAAAGCCGAAGATTTCTACTTTGTGAAAGCCAATTTTTAGTTCAATCAAAGATCGTTTTGCCACCTGTTTCATGTCTGAAAGTTGAACCGAGAGAAGATTTCAGACCTAGGTATTGTGTTGCTGATGCATTTTTATGTTTTTTTCTGTCCGACTTTTGACTTTACTTCATGTTTTTGCGATATTTCTGAAATGTTTTGAGGCCATGATATCTATCGGTACACTAGCCAAAATTTGAAGACTTTGAAATTGAAATTTTGGATTAAATTTGAATTAAATTTGAATTGAATTCGAATATCGATTCGAGTAATTTCTTGGGTTTTTATTCGTTTTTCGAGCACAGATTTTTCCAAATCCTTTTGAAATAAATTTAAAATAAATGGGCATTTTAAATTATTATTATATGATGTTTTTAAAGTATTTTCAAATATAGAATCTATTTATTCTCGATAACAAGGGAATTTTCAAATATGGCTTTCAAAATTGGTATTAAAAGCTTGTTTTCACAAGTAAATTATTTTACATATATAAAATACACGTTTTTGCACTATTCGAGCAAATGAGAAGAAGAATTAAACGGTTTGGTAAAACATGTGGTATGGGACACGAGCGTTTATCTTATCGGTTAATTCCCGACTTGTCCGTTTGATCGTTTTGTCCTACAGGTTGAGTTTACTGATGAGATGAGGTAAAAAATTTACTGCTTTAAGTATGAAATTTACAAGCGGTTAGTAACTGTTTAATGCAAACATGTGGTATGGGACACATATTAACACTATTCGGGTTCCTATCCGAAAGTTTGTGACACATTTGTCTAAGGGACGTATCTGCCAGTACTGGACCTTCGGGTCATTTTTTCTTCGAGACTTTTGTCTAAGAGAGTATTTGTCCTTCGGGATGTTATCCTTCGAGATGTTTTTCTAAGAGACGTACTTATTGTCCTTTAGGACGTTTGTCTAAGAGACGTGGCGCCATATTTTGAGAGAGCAGTACTTGGCAGGCTTCGGCCATAGGCACGTGCTATATCTTTAAGTTGGTTTCATTGATGTTTGTGATTTCCCTAGTGCATCGCCCTTTTTCGGAATTGTTCCTTTGAACTATTCGATATATATTTGTGGCGATCACCTTTCGGGAATTTGAACTCTTGAAAGTTCTATTTTTGAGATTTGAATCGCCTACACTGGCGTTATATGAGATTTGTCTTTTAGCATTTACTTGAGATATTATTCTCCTCTTTGGAGATATATTTGCCTTATGGCGTGTTTGAGATAGGATCTCTTTATGTATGTTTTAGGTTTGCTAAGATAATAGGTTTAGGTTTTCCCCTAAACCATATCTGATGTTTTATGAATGCCGATGATACGAGGCTTGCCACTTTTAGCGCTTTATGGGTATTTTATTTCCTTTGAGATTATACGTTTGTGTAGTGATACCATATTATCACTTGATGTAATCATACACTTTAGATTGTTCCTTTCCATTTGGGAATATTATCACAATATCTTTATGCTCATATTATCGTTTATCCTTGTAAACTGATTTGTTTAGCTAGACCGACCCGTGTATTTTATACTCGGGTCAGACTGAGGTGTTTCAGGTTAGGTACCCTTTGGACTTAGCTTATTCTTCTTTCGCATGGACTTTTCAACTAGCTCTTTTTGTTGTAGCTTTTGTGTAGTCATTTTTGTAGCTACTGTAATATGTATATTTTTTTGACCCATGTTTGTATTATGGTCGTCATACTACATATATGGTTTATCAATTTGTATACTCTGTGATGTATCTATATATGTGTATATATCTGATTATCTGTTGTTCTATGACGTGCTTTGCATTTGAGTTGTTGTATTTTTTTCTAATATATCCTATAGCCACCTATGGCTTTGTATTAAGTATTTATTGGATATGTCGATCCACTTGAATTAGAAAAAATATATAGAGCATTTATTGACGTATTCAGTGGATATTTAAGACAGAGCTATAGATGGTCGCTCCTAACCAGCATCTTCTCCACATTAGCGGACGGTTTTACCTAGTAATACTCTTTGTTAATATGGGTCTCTGGGTGGGGCATCATAGTTTGGTATCAAAGCGAGGTTCAGAACAAAGTATAGAGCATTTATCGATGTATTCAATAGATATTTAAGACAAGGCTATAGATAGTCGCTCCTAACCAACCCTATTATCCACATTAGTGGACGATATTACCTAGTAATACTTTGTAAATATGGGTCTCGGGGTGGGACGTCATAGAGTGGAACTGAGAGAATGTTCATTAATGGAGCAGCAGAGATGGAAGAGTTTAGAGGTGATTATTGGATTATTGGATTGGGTGAAATGAGTTTATCGTATAAAGTTTCCTGTCGGCCAGCCAACCTTCTTAAAAAACATGGACTTTGATACATCACATCCTCGCTTGAGAAAAAAACGAAATCCTTACAAGCCGATTGTCAACCACTGAAGAAGGATTCAATGTTAAAAGTTAAAGAAATTCGAAGTGAAAATAATGGTGTTCTAAGAACATCTGCTGCCTGTGATATTGCAGCTTCTACTGCCTCATACATCCAATGTCAGGTGAAAGAATGCAATAATGATATAAACCAATAAAAATCAAATATGGCCTTTCTTTTTTGCAATGACTAATTTAGTTACTGCAGTATTTGCTGTCAAAGAAGAAATGAAAAAGGCAGTTGCTGATGATCTGAATTCATCACTCCTGTCCTTCTATGTGGTTTATATGCAATGAAGAAAAGAATGGCACAAGAAATGCTACCATTTAGGTTTATTTTGTTGTTTTATTCTCCTCTCATTTGTAATTCGCAAATATAAATTTAAATGAATGCACATGTTGGGTTCCGAGTCTTTAGCTTCTAAGCAAAAAAACTTCTTTTTGAGCCTGTTCAGTTTGAGGTAATTTAGTAAGGTAGTATTTGTTTCAAATAAGAAGTGTGGATATTGAATTGCAGCTATGAGCTTTATTATTGTAATGTAATACGTATGAGTTAAAAAAATTGATGTTTATAATAGGGATTTGATATGTTTATACATAGAGCAATCTATGAAGCTGCCAAAGGCATATATGACCAAATGCTTCTTGAAATAAATGCTCACTTAGACGCTCGAGAAAACCATGCAACTCTATGTTTTACTGGACATTCCTATGGTGGAAGAATTGCTTTGCTCAATAACGTAATGTTGCTTGTACGAGAAGAGGTACCGTTATCTTCTTTATTATCCGCAATCACTTTCGATGCACCAAACATTATGTGTGGGGGTGATTAACTGCTTCAAAGGCTGGGATTGCCTTGAAGCCACGTGTTAGTTATTATATTGCACAAGGATATCATTCCTCAAACTTTGTTACGCAATTACCCTGATCATGTTGCTAAGATACTGAAAGCCGTCAACTTAGTTAATTTTATTGTATACGTATGAATTTTTTTTCCAATTTATTACTAGAATAAAATAATAGTTTACGTGAATAAATCCCTTATTTAACATTTTTAATTCCACCATCTACATATTACTGATGTCGATCTCAAGCCAAGGAAAAGAAGAAGAGAAAATGATTGTTACAACTGTATTTTAGTTCTTACTGATTACTTACAAGCTACAGCCATTGACATCAACTATGAAAAAGCATAGAGAAAATTTATTACATCAATTTAGGTCTTACAAATTTTTATTACGATATTAATGTAAAGAAAATTTTAAAATCCACATGCTAGCACCAAGTGGTTTTATGCTTTAGCAAGTACTGTGGGTTTATGAGGATGTGAGTATCATGGGAAGTCCGATCTTTATGGTTGATAAGAAAAATTCTCTATATATTAATACCGTGGTTTAGTACTTTTTAAAAGACAGATGATGCAACTTTTTAAGTTCCAAACTATTGAAAGCGCTAATTTTAATATTTGTTACATTTCTCTAGATATTCATGTAATAGTTGATTGCTTTCTTTGTCTGTTTGATAATTTCCTAAAATAACTTAGTCTTATACAGATTTTAATAAACGATTGATTTGTGCATGTACACGCATAAAAAATATTTAACGTTACGTACACGTTAAGGTCATTTTGTAAAACAAAATAAAATAAAAATCCTTACAAACAACATTTTTTAATACCAGTTCCTCCGTGCACGTGCAGAAGTACTCATAATTTTTTTTATGAATATGATAAAAAAATATTAAATTAATATTCAATAATTGTTACAAGCTTATATAAATAAGCATAACCTGTGCATTACGCAAACTTATGAATATAATAAATTAACAAAATTATGTTTGTTCATCTTAGACACGGCAAATTTTTTTTTACACCAACATTATATGTTATTGGCCAAATCTTCCTTTTAGTATGGGTAACATTCATTACCAACTATAATAATTTATAAATTACCAATGACATTGCATATTTCCCTCCCATGAGAGACCTATTCCGCTGTTCCACTTTTCTTTGTCTTCCTATGCTCGATCACATCGTCTATTATTTATCCAAATAACTAATTCGTGGGATCCACACTCATAATGAATAGTGTGGATATCCTAAGGACAGAGGAATTAGTGCATTCCCAGTAATTCCAACTTCATCATTATCACATTTCTTACCTAATTAAATTCTACTAAACTTCAACCAATTTATTTCTCTATGAAAAGTATGCTTCTGCAAAAGTTTGTAAGTACAAATACTATAAGGCATATAGCTTATTAAAAAACATTAATGCATGAGAAATAATTATTCTTAAATGTGTGTTAATAAAAGAAAATCAACTTTGGCACTTACTTGGAAAAAGGAAAAAATGTTGATATTCAAGTCCCTAAATGCATAGATTTGTTATGAAATGAAGAAAGTGGAAGTCATTAGAGAGAGAATAATTTTATTCGTTCATATATTAGTCATCCATTTTCATTACATTAACACCTTTATATAAAGGCCTAGGAGCTTAGGATAGAACTAATCCCACGATGTGGGACTAAATACAAAACAGTATATATCATATTCACTATTAATATTTACATATATTATAACACTCCCCCTTGAATATGCGTCTTCAAAATCTTGAATCCTCTGATAACTTGAAATTGTCCCTTTTATAACATGTATGATGATTGCTCTCCCTCATTATTATCTTGCTTGCATTTATCGATTCAGTCGATATAGAAATTGTCTGTTGTCGATTCAGTCGATATAGAAATTGTCTGTTGCCTCATTAAAAACCTCTATTAGGAAAAACCCAGTGGGAAAAAAACCTTGAACGAGGAAAAGAGTGCAACTTGTAAAATCATATTAAAAATGATATTTTTCTAAAGGGTTTGATACTTCAGGATCAAAACAATGCCTCATCAAAACCTTACTAAGAAAAACCCAATGGAAAAAATCTTAGTGAAGGAAAAAAGAGAACAATGACATATTTTATTTTCTTATTTCTTTAAATAAAGCTTGATACTTCTACATCAAACTAATGCCTCATCAAAACCTTACTAAGTAAAACCCTATGGGAAAAATCTTAGTGAAGGAAAAAGAGTACAATATAGTATGTCATATTTCAATAATTTACTGCATCAAATAGAGTTTGATACTTCTGGATCAATTTAATACTTCATTAAAAACCTTACAAAGGAAAACCCGATGGGAAAAACCTTAGTCAAGGATAAAAATATAATGTAACTTAAATAACATATTTAAGATGTTATTTCTTGAAAAGACGTTTTATTCTTCTAGATCAAGATAATGCCTCATTAAAAACCTTAATAAGAAAAACCCAGTGGGAAAAATCTTAAATAAGGAAAAAGACTACATTATAACTTATTTCAAATGTTACTAGGGAGTTGATACTTCTGGATCAAGGTAATGCCTCATTAAAACCTTACTAATAAAAACCAGTGGGAAAAAAATCTTAGTTAAGGAAAAGAGTGCATTATAAAATACTTATGAATGCTTCCCCTGATTTTAAATTTTCCTCTGAATTCATATTTGTCTTTCGATAACTCAAATTGGTTATAGATACTTCTGGATCCATAAATATGTATCTCATTAATGATACAATTTATTAATAGTTTCCTTCGATACAATCAAATTTTCTAAGATTGTTTCTTTCAAATATGGTTTGCATTTTATGCATTTTGTATGCTACTTCTATGAAAAACACTTCATGTGCTTTCATTTTTGTGCTTCAAATTAGTTTTGTTTGTTGAAACTATACATCTTTCATGAATATTAAAAATTTCATTACAACATTACTAGAAAGCAGGAAGTAATCTACTCATCTTGAAGTATATCAAGATTTTCATTACAACAATACTTAGAAGAAATTTGTAATCTACACTTCATGTCTTTTGCATTTTTTATAACTACAAAAGTTATATATATTCTTCAGAAATTTGTATACTTTAATAAGTATTTGGATATTGAACTATCACTTCAATGGATATTAAGAGTTTCATTACAACGATACTTAAAAATAGGAAGTAATCTACTCATCATGAATTATATCAAGATTTTCATTACAACAATACTTAAAAGTAGGTTGAAATCTACAGTCCTTGTTCTTTATCTTCTTTATAACCATCAAAGTTATTTATATTCTTCAGGAATTTGTGTACTTTCATTGTTTATAATGTTTTAAACAATATTTATACCTTTAGGGTATTTTAAGTGTTTCAAACACTTTCGCTGCTTCAATCAATTCAATTATTTATAAAAACATGATGCCTAGAGCATTTAACACGATGTAGCACTACATGTGCCTTAATTTCAGTGTCCTTTTCTATTATATTTATGTTGCGAACTATAGGTTCACATTTCTTATTTAGGAGAATTTCATGATGGCCAATCATGTTTTTCTCTAATCCAGGATCTTTAATCCATTTATAAACATAAGCACTTTATTATTTACAAATTTATCATTGATGATTAATTCTTGTCAATTCTAGACATGATTTATTGAGATCTCTTTAATTATCGTGTTTTAGGTACCTAACCCACTTCTAGGGTTATTTGAGAATCATGTCATGGATCTCTTTCAGAGCATCCTTAAGTGTTTCTTCAAGAACACTCACCTTCTTTATTTGGCATCTTTATTACTTACTCCAAAAATATTTTGAACTGACTTTTGAACCATATTTCAGATGTGGTTTACAAATTTTGATCCTTCAGGGATTCAAATCTATATTGGAGAAAGTCTACTAGGGATAATATTGATAATATTTTGCATCATTGTATATTTTGATAAATATTTAACACTGATGATCAAAATGAACTTGTATCCCTTTATCCTCCCCCTTAATGATGATAATTGTCACATTAAATAATAATCCTCTTTGGATTCTTATCTTAATCCATTATCACATTGCTGCTAGCAAATACATTATGTGTATATCAGTTATAGGAGGATAATCATTTTATTAGTTGGTAAGATGCATTCAATTGATATTGCTTAGTAGAGTTTGTTCTCATTCATTGATCTAGTCAATTGGAGGAATTTACTTATTGTATAGATCATTTGACCACATACACAACTTCAGGTCATTTAACATTTATGTTGATTGAATTTTAAATCACTAAATAATATCTATACATGATCAATAAGATGAGCTCATAACAAACTTCAGGTTGTTAGCTGAATATTTACATATATGGATGTATACGTGTATCCACGTATTACATATATATTATAAATTCTCATATATTTTTATCATTTGAATTAGTGATTTTTTTAGTTTTTTTAGAACAAACTATTACAAGGATCTAAGACATTTGGTTTGGAACCATATCGAACTTCTGGTTCGAACAACTTCAAGTTGTTAAGTCTTGTTCCTCAATTATATCTTAAGTATAAGTTTTAAACATTAATTATATTACTTATCAAAGAATAATTTATAATTGCATATAGACATTTCTACAAATCTCTTTTTAGAGTTCTGTAGAAAAAAAATTACAAAAATAATAATAAGAGTATCTTCTGGATACTTGGAATATTACAGATACATATCTCCTTAAGACCGTATGTATAGCTTGCATGAAAATTATGATATGAAATATAGACCATATCTTAAGGAGAATATTTAAAAATATATCTTCAAGAATTGATTATATGTGCAATATTTCTTATGAAATAATAACTAGGAACATGACCTTTATGAATAATTAGACATATGAACATAGAACAATATATTCTAGAGATAAACCTTTTGGATCTAATCTAAACTAAATTAGGATCCTTCATAATCATATTTATGTACACTTATTTGGTTCAATAAAATTAGCAAATATATAAATAAATCTCTTCTAGATATATGTTATCATTTTTAAATTTATAAATATCTTCTAGAGATATATTAGTATCACCACTTCTGGAGTGAACTTTCTCTTCTAGATATATATATATATATATATATATATGCACTATTTGAATGCCATATCAATATACAATATTTATTTTATATTAATTACATAATTACTACTTTTACAGTAGCATAAAATATCCATGCTGGAGATTTTTGTTGTAATTGCTTTTAAAATGGCGTATCAAACTTTAAATACAGTGACAAAATTAGATTTACCAACTGAAAGTAAGATGCAAGAGATAAAACCACTACTTTTGGAGTGTAACATTGGTATACAATATCATTTTTATTTTTTTTGGATAAATTATTGTTATTACTCAAAAAAAAATTATATCATTATTCCTTCAAGGAATATAGTATTTCCTTTTAAGGAATTGTAATGTAACAAAAATAAAATTCCTATAACATCTCTTATGGGATGTTAGATTTTGCAATATAAATATAAATAAATCTCTAAAACATCTTTTCAAGAGATTAATATACACACACATCCAATGATGTTTGAAATATCATATAACATAATATCTTTAGGATATTTGGTTAATATAATGTAAATGTTAAGATATAAGGTAAGATATAACTCATTTGGAGATTTTTGTATTCTCTTGAATGCAACATCATTTTTTCATATGATTATTTATTAATTTTCTTTAACTTCTTCAGGAAGTAAAACCTTACCATTTTACATAATTTCAATAGAGATTCGGGCTTCTAATTCATGAACTTCAAGTTCATCAATTTGTTATGAACTTCAGGTTCTTAAATTTTGTGTAAACTTCTCCCCTTTTTTGTGCCATATTGCTACAAAATAAAAGTCTATTCTTAGTTCAAGACTTGTACATTTTGACAAATTAAAGATAATACTGACAAGAATTCGAGCTTGTAAAGTTTATCAGAAAATCTTTTCATAATTCAAGACTTTAGGTCTTGGACTTTGAGTTATACAACTTCTGGTTGAAAAAAAAATCTTTGCACAACTTCAGGTTGTTGTTCAAACTTATTTCTTTCATTATATCGAGCATTGTTTGCCAAAATGAATACACCATATAATAAACCATATGTCTATTCTTATTTCAAATATAAAAATACAACATCATTCAATTTACTGTAGCCAGTGCATTTATGATGATATGGTAATTTAATTTATTACCATGACGACAACATTTAATACATTTATGATTAAAAAATGAATGCAATTTACCATTATTGTGGCATAAAATATAAAATATTATCACAACGAATTGATTTCTTTACAAATAAATAAATCAATCTAACTAATTTTAGTTAGCAAAATTTAATCTCAAAGCTAAGTTTAATGTACTCAATAATAAAACTAAATGAACACCATAAGAGAAACTTTATTTCTTAATAGTAAAAATTTCTAAAATAACTCTTATATAAATATATATGTGTGTGTATATATATATATATATCCTTTTTTTTATAATTCAAGTTTCTGCTCTTTTATTGAAACTTCTGGTTCTTTATTATAAGAAAACTTAAAATTTAATAATTTATGATAACTCAAGCTTTTAGCATTATAGAAGCTACAGGTTCTCAACTTTTATTTCAAATGCTAGAAATTAAGTTTACCGTATATGTTTTCATTAACGTTTCCATTCACTTCAGGTGTACTAAATCAATATTAATATTGGATCTAAACTAATATGATCTTCTAAATATGCATTATTCTTGTATATGTTTCTCTAAGAAATAATAAAATATTTCTTCTGGAAATATAAACAATATATATCAAAATAATTTCGAAAATCAAAATCAAAATCAAAGAGTTTTCAAAATGAAAACTTCATTTATCAAACATGTATATATTACTTAGATCCATATCACCAACCAAAACGTAATCAAGATCAATAAATTTATTTGAATCAACAAAAGAAATTGTCAAATTCAAAACTTGCTTTCCAAAATAATGAACTCAAAAAAACATGCAATAATAATCAAGTTTGAAATTAATTCAAATCCAAATTCAAAAAAATCACAACATTTTATTTTTAAACAATGTACAAATCTCAAAGGTATATTATTTGGGTGTGATTTTGAGATCTACAATATAATGAGATCAGAAAAATAAGAACAAAAAAATCGGATCTATTGTAGGATGAGATCTGAAATATAATGACAAAAATACATGTACAGTGGAATAAGATCTATAAATTTAGATCTATGACAAAATAAGATCTTGAAAAGATAAGATATATTAAAACCTAAATCCAAATCTGAAGAAATAAAAAATAGTTATAGAATTGTGAAACAAGATACTTAAATCTAGATCTGAATTAATCGCAAAATAAATCTAGAAAAGCATATCTAGAAAATTTCAAACCTGATTTCAATGGTTGAATAAGAGGAAGAGATAGATCTGATTTCAGTAACTGAATAAGAGAAAGAGATGTACTAACATGAAAAGAAAAGAAAAACGAATTTAATCTTCTGGATTAGAATATCCAATATATTCGAGAAAAAGATCGTGTTGATAACGTGTTATGAAATGAAGAAAGTGGAAGCCATTAGAGAGAGAACAATTTTATTCATTCAGAGATTAGTCATCCATTTTCATTACATTAGCACCTTCATATAAAGGCCTAGGAGCTTGGGATAGAACTAATCCCACGATGTGGGACTAAATACAAAACAGTGTATAACATATTCACTATTAATATTTACATATATTATAACAAGATTGAAATGATGGGTTTCTTTACAGGGCTGCATTTAAAAGCTACGCTTACGTCAAACAGTTTTAAACTTTTTATGGTAATTAGGGTCTACGAGGAAGAGAATATTATGGGAAGCGTGATCAATATGGAGAAAAAGAACGGCTCTTGAGATTCTTTTTAAAAAAAATGATAAATTATATGTTTGTTGCATTTCTTTAGATATTGATATGTTAGTTGATTACTTTCTTTGCGGTGTTTTATTTCCTTAAATTGACGTAGTCTTGCGCATATTCTAACGAACTATCTATTTGTGCCTTCATGTACGAAATAGCATACAACATTATGAATATTTCAAAGTCCCGTTGTAAGATCAACTTTTTTTACATACAATGTTTAGTTCCCATACTGAATAAATATAAATAATTAAAACTTATTTTTAACAAAGTTAAATAAAATAAAGATTTTATTTAAAATAAATTAGGTTGGATCTAATAGCCTTTAGATTATATAAGCCCAATAGATTCAAAATATGAAGAAAAAAAGGTCTACCTATTTCATCCGTTTTTGACTGGCCCGCTTTCTTTATGAGCTTTATGTCTAACTTTTGTTTTTTAATTGTTTTTCATACACATGGGTACTCATTTAAAGTAGGTTGAGTATATGGATTAGACAGAATGCTTTTGGTAGGTGAGTAAAGAATGCAAAGATGAAGCATGAGGCTTGTTGCTAATAAAAATTGTTTTTGTATTACGATGTTGTAAAACAAGGGTTATAACTGCTTAAGTGTTCGTATCAGCATCCTCTTATGTTGGACACAAATTGAGATTACGAAAAATGTAATCGATAATTTACGTTATGAAAAATATTTAGCTGCCTGTTTATTTAATGTCATGAAAAAAATATATCGACCTCATTTTGTTGTTTGAAAATAATTCTAGTAATGACTGCAGTATTATCGGCGTTTATTTTCAAGTCTCAAGATACCTTCATCTTCCATTATTTGTTCTATATTGTAATATATGTCCAAAAATGATTAGGCAATAATAGAAAATCTCATTTTATAACTATATATTATCCATACTAAATGAACACATGTTTGGTCCTTAGGCCAGGCAACCAATGTTATTGGGAAATCTTTTTCCTATGGTAACCGCTAAGCAAACACGGGTACAATTAGGTTTTGAAAATATAGTGTACGACATTTTCGTCGTAGCTCTCCGTCTGCCTTGGTTCATTTGTCATAGACCGTTGTCACCCACCTCATAGTCCCCATCGTGGTACAACTCTCTATAATATAACATTTTAAGACTCATCATCAATTGTTGGACTGGTCACAAGTTTATCGCTAATTTCCAAGCAATTGTTCAATGATCGTTGGATATGCTCACCTTATGACGATTGAGAAGTGAAAAGACCGTATTTCCTTTTTAATTTTGAGACTTGAATTATTGCTTTACTTAAAGAGTACATGATTGGTGGAGATATATATGAGCTTGTCTATTTTCTTAATCTTTATTGCTGGTTAGTAATTAATTGATTTTAGTGCATTTGATTGTGTGATTTAATTAATTGATTTTAGCGTATGTTTAGCTTTACCATTAATAGATTCTAGTAGTAAATGATTAGCTATTAATTTAATTAAATATATATATATATATATATATATATATATATATATATACATATACGAGTGTAATGGCACGCGCTTCGCGCGTGAATTGGTTTTCTTATATATTGTTTATGTTTAAATTAGTCAAAAAAATAATTTTTTATATTCAAGTGATATTTTGTAAAGAAGTATTTTGAATCTATAAAGAAGGTTTAATTTTATATCCTATTTTTGGAAGCGTTTTAAATTTTAAAGCATATTTAGTTATTAGATCCTACTTTTATACGCATTTGAATTTGTAAAAGAAATTTAGTATTAGATTCTATTTTTAAGTAATTAAGATTGGATAATATATAGAGGGGCATTTTTGACAGTTCACGTTGATACTAAAAAAGTGTGACATCAAAGCTATTGCAACTATTATTAAAGATGTGTGTGTGTATTTGTGTGTATGCATAAACATTCAATGACACTTCTATTCTGTAACACCCTTTGTAGAAACATTATTATTTAATTTGGAGTTTGTGGTGGAAACCACGGATGCTGCAAAATGGGGGTGTCTTTCCAACTTTGAACCTGCACCATCTCCCCCAATGCTTGTGTTGCCCCACGAAATAAGCCAAAGATAAATATGCAAATGCTTTATATATCATCTCTCATATTTTCTACGTGTACTTTTCACATCATCAGTCATGGTTACCGTGTTTAATGGGGTTGCACTGTGCAGTCGTCTAACTGGCCTAACCCTAAATTTTGGCTTATGTGTGTGCACACACTTGGACACACTTACACATGTACATATGTATACTTTTTGAAAAATAATAATATTTTATGCGTTGTAATCAAAAGGTGGTACATTTCATTTAAGCATGTCTTTGTTTTAGTTTTATTTGTGTCAAATTCATCTTATTTGAATTTTGGAAGCAACATGAATAAAAAATGCATGTTTTCTTTTTTGTAAATTTGCTTAAGAATTTCAATACATAAAAGGTAGTACGATGGAGAGATAATAAAGAAAAAAAAATTAGATTTGAAAGCAAAACTTTCAAATTTGTTAGAAAAGTTGCACTGATATCGTAACCATAGATGGTTCTCGTTGCTTTTGGTGAAAAATATTATAAAATGCTTCCCATTTTACTTTGGATTTACTATGACCCCCATAAAGGGCATTAATTTCTTTAAGTGAACTAGAGAACAAAGAGTATAGTATTATAAAATTGTTTTCAGTTTATTCTAGTGAAGGGCTAGCAAAATGGTAATTGCGTCAAGCAACCCAACTATTGGAACGGACCCTTAATAAATATAATAATTTCAGATGTTAGAATGCTCATTTTTGGACATTATTGAACTGCTGCTATTTCTTAGTAAACTGCAATTTAAGTTAAAATTCTACGAGTATGGTTGATAAACATTAAACAACGAGTCAAGTTGTCCTACAATACAAACCATAGATGATGGCTCAACTACCGATTCCCAAATCTGGATCCTAAACCATAATATAATGGCCGTTTATTGCCACTCCCATATAATCGCAAAAACAACACTATTCACTAGTCGCTCTCTAACAGTAATCGATATTCATTTTAATCCATTTTATGCACCCACTTCCTCACCCACTGCCCCACCCATTTCCTCACCCACTGTTACTTGGCCCCACACTACCTTACCATACAAATGAGAAAAATCAACCCATGGGACCCACCTGACGTGTGCCGGAGAATCAGTTGGTCTCCTCTGCTCGTCTTTTAGTTCCGCCAAAAAGAAATAAAACCTCCAAGCAACTAGGCTACAAAATTCACAGTGAAAACCATTAAAGAAAGAAACAATCATAATATATTCTTCATCTCGTGACATTATATTCTTCTTCTTCCATCACTCCGCCAGGAGGAAGAAAGGTTTTAGTCGTCAATTTGCATTGCGCACTTTTTCTAGAAGAAAAGCACTTGGGTATGTTTCTTTTTTTACTTCGCCTTTGCTGTTTCTTCTTTTCCTATTTTCGTTTTTTGGGTTTCTTTATTTTTTCAGAAACAAATTTATTGTTTCTATTACAAGTGTAAAGAAATGTTGGCGCATCAATAAATTGCATTTGGTGTGAATTTTGGTAATTTATAACGTGTTATGCTAGTGGTTTAGATTTGCGATTTACTGCGAATGGGTTAGTCTATTTTAAGTTTTGTGGGTTTCCTCAGATTTGATGAAATGACAATTTCTTCAGTAATATGTCAATGTTGAAAAAATGGGGCGCGAATTTAGAAAAATTGTATTTTCATCTGAACATATTTATACATGAAAAGAAATGCTCTATGGAATTCAACACCGTATGAGTGTAAAAATGCCAATAAATGAGGGTAACCCTATATATTAAACGCATCTGGCCTTCATTATTGCATGTTTCCCCAAATTGGATGTCTCTAAACTAAATGCCACTAGATTATCTGTATATAGAAAACAAAAATACATAGAATGTGAAGTTGAATCTGAAATTGAGCGCGTTTTAAATTACTCTATTCGTGTCCATCTTTAAGATTGTGAAATACAGATTTTATTTTGAATCAAATGTCTAAGAGGAGTGCAAAATGATTACAGATTTTCCTCCGGTTCATAAGCATTTGAGCTTTTGGCTTTTTCTATCTATAGTTGCAGAATCTAGTTTGCATGTATATTAGTAACCATGCCAACAGGACTACATTCAGAGATACCGAAATACGAGAAAACTAAAGCAATGAACTTGAAGCCTACAGAAAAGAAAAGTCCAATTCACTACCAGAATGTTCTAGATAAACAAACGATTTCTCCTTTGAAAGGCCTAGGCCACCACTATAAGCCTTGGCCTGGTAGAAAGTTGACTAAACTAGATGAGGTGTTCAAACCAATTTCAACCATCCCAGATAGTGTCGACAAAGGAGAAAAAACAGAAGATAAGACATCAGATCTTGCAGTTTCTGACTGGGGTCGTCTCGAGAAACTGACCTATATTAAGAAGCAAGTAGCAAACAGAAAAGTAGGAGATTCAAATGTTAAGGGAGAGTGTGCTAATGTTTCAGTAATGAAGCAGCCACGTAGTAATGCATCTTCTACTTCCATGGTGGATCTGAATGTTAAAAGCTTTCCAGCAATTTTATTACCTGATGATAAGAAATTTGTTTGTCAGTCTCCTCAGGTATCTTGTTCTCATCCCTTTGATCCTCATTGCATCAAGGAAGATAAAAGCAAAATGCTACATGATCACATGAAAGGAAAACAAGCTGATGTTAAAGGTAGAAGTTCTTCTCCACTAAGAAGAGACTTATCTCCTCATAGATTAATTCGAGCTGGAATTAATAGAATTAGGAGTTCTAATTCAAGAGAAAGAGAAAGTTCATCTGTTTCTTTCGAAAGCTCTAAAATGCCCTCAACACCTTGCTCCGATTATTCTTGTGATGATTCCACAACATCCACTAGAAGAGCTAGAAGGACTCCATCTCCTAAGCGTATACTAAATGCAGGCTTAAATATGTTGAGGAATTCTAGTGCAAAAGAAGCTTCCTTAGAGCGATCAACAAAAGAAAGCATTTGCTCAGATAGTTCATTTGAAGATGACGCAACCTCTAATACAAGGGGTAGGCGCAGCCCATTAAGAAGACTTTTTGATCCATTGAAACCAAAGAACCAAGTTCATGTTTCAGGCCCGATAAGTAGTTTACCAAGTCATCGTGTTGTAGAGGTGAGCAAAAACGATAAGCTTCCAATTCGAGATGAACTAAATTTAGTGCATAAACCAAACAATAATTCATCAAGACAGGCTCTATTAAAGCTCAATCTCAAAAATGGCATTCCGCTTTTTGTGTTCTCTTCTTGCGATTCTAATATCCTTGCAGCTACGGTGCGGAGACTACCAAACAAAAGTAAATGTGAATTCATTTACACGATGTTTGCAGCTCTTGAAGTAAAGAAGAAAGTAGGAGCTTGGACAAACCATGTGAACAAGAATAAAAAACATGATATTGTAAGCAATGTTGTTGCTCATATGAGAGTTGCTTCTTCAATGTCTACCAAAGAATTTGTTTTGTGTGACGGTAAACAAAATTCAATCATTAAAAATGAGCTTGGTGCTGTTATAGTAAATGATCAGAATGGTGCGACTGTAATTATACCCAAGGGTGTTCATGGAATTGCATCAGAAGGAGAGCCTTCCCCTTTAATAGAGAGATGGAAATCTGGAGGTAGATGTGATTGCGGTGGGTGGGATGAGGGCTGCATGCTAACTGTTTTAACCAACAATTGTTCTGATGAGAAGACGGGCTATTCTAGTTCAGACCAAATTGAATTTTTCACACAGGTTTGCATCCCACTTTTATGTGCTAATCATTGCCAAATTATTATATATTTTTTAGAGTGTCTATCGAGAAACAGATAAATGCACAATGGATGGCACAGTACATTCCAATCATTAGATTTCTATTATATTTCAAACACAAATAAAAATACAATGAGATCTAATGGCTAATATGTACTGTTCTAAGTAGTCTCCCTATTTTTATAGTTAGGTTTGCTATGATGAGCTGAGAGATTGAGAGAACATGTCATTCTTGCTATTACCTTAAATTAGCAAGGTTGTTAGTAGATTTTATTCAATTTCCGTGCAAATTCAATGTCAGGCTATGTGCACAACTGTATTCTAAAGTGATAATAATATTAGTTTGGTTAGCTATAGTTGATGATAAGGATTAAATATGACACATCTAATTGCAACTTGCAAGAGTAATTTACTTCCCCTGGAATAAATTTGACTATTTGAGTTTTCCACCCAGTTGTTTCATATTAGCGTTTGAAATTATTTTCGGTTCTAATAACCAATTTTATATGCCCTTTTAGGATTGATATTTTTCAGAAATTAAGGGCTTGTTTGGTTTCATTTTGAGTTTTCAACATGCATTACAAATTACAAGGAGAGCGAAGCAGAAGACCATAAAAACCTTGATGGTTACGAACGATAAAGGAGAGCCCAAGTGGAATAGTGTTTTGTGCTTTTGTTATTTTACAAAACACGGTTAACAAAATAAATTTGTTTTCTAATTTGTATGTCAACTTCGTTTGCCAAATTGAGTTTTTTTTTTCTTTTCAAAAATACACGTGTCATGCATATTTTTATTTAGATGGAAACCCAAAACTAAAAAAGTCAACCAAAAAGGGTTTAAATTCATCTCTTAAAGAGAGACTGTAAGTCATTTTTTATATGCAGAGATAATAACTGTGACATTTTTACATATCAACTTGTGAACTAATACTACCAATGTGCACTTATGATGTGAGGTGAGTATAACTTATATAAAGCTACTTTTTTTATTCCTTGATGTTTTTTTTCCAGGGGAAGAAGAAGGACATCAAATATGCATTCAGCATGACTGCATTCAGAGAGGGAATTTATACGGTTGATTTTGGAATCAACATCTCTTACGTACAAGCTTTTGCTATGTGCATTTCAGCACTCCATAGCAAGTTTAATCATTCGGTGGAAGAGCAGAATTCAAATGAACAAATCAATATGGATAACATGGGCATTGATGCCATAAGCTATGTACCAGAGCATCCTCCGTTTTCTCCTATGAAGAGAGCTTAGCAACGCCTGTAATCTGCAGACCGTGCCTATTAAGGAATCTTTGTATCATTCTTTGTATGAATGTTGTGTTAGTTTGTAACTGTACATAGTTGGTAGTAGGCGTTTCTTTCTTTAACTGCGTGTAATTACAGTATACAGTTGATGGAGATAGGTAAAAGCTGTAATTAGATCTTTGGTGTTGTTCTACCGTGGACCTTATATAGTGTTAGAACCTTACCTTGTTAATTGTGTTAATCAGATATCTGCTGGCTGCATTTTAACATTGATCATTGTTGAAGAAAAAGCAAAAGCAAATAAATTGCATTTGAAACAAAGCAGCCAATTTTTTATGATTTGGACCATGTGTTTGAACGGGAAAGTTAGTTGAAAGTTGAATTTATTTGATGATATGAAATGGTATTTGAGTGGTCTAGTTGAGCGGAGTACTTGAGATAAGATTTTTAATTTAATTGAGTTATATTTAATTAATTATTTGTTTTTTTATATGCGTTTAATAATTGCAAATAACAAGAAATAAGTTGTGCAATCTCATTAAAATAAACTAAAGCATTTTCAAATTCAAATACTTAAAAGAAATATTAAAAAAACATGCAAAAAACAAACTAAATTAGATCATTCGTGTTGTTCTACCGTGGACCTTATATAGTGTTAGAACCTTACCTTGTTAATTGTGTTAATCAAATATCTGCTGGCTGCTTTTTAACATCGATCATCCTTGAAAAAAAAGCAAATAAATTGCATTTCAAACAAAGCAACAGGAGCCGATTCTTTATGAATTGGACTATGTATTCGAACGGGAAATATAGTTGTGTTAGATTTGATACAATATTCTCATACTTAAGAAGATTTGGAAGATATTTGAGATAATTGCTCAAATATATTGTCTCATTTATATGCATTAAAAAGGGCAACGAATTAGCTACATAAGAGAAAGAAATATTTGAAAAGGAGTGAAATAATTAATTGATTCTCTAATTAGATGATTAAAGAAAGAATTTAATCAGACGCATCAAAACTGTAGGAAACTGGAAAAAGTAAAATGGTAATATTTCTCATATGAATTGGAGAATTGATTCGGAATCAATTTATGACCATAAATCAATTATTTCAACCTCAAGTAATAATCCATGTATAAAGGTAGGGATTAGGATGAATAGAAGCATCGGAACGAATTATCTTCTTTTTTGTATTTCTTTATATTCTTCTTAGTCTCCATTATCAATCTTGTAATTCTTCTCTCTGAAAGTAATAAAATCTCCTCTCGCCAAGTAGATGTACGCTATCTTGCGATAGTGGATCCACTATAAATCCATGCGTGAACTCTCTATTTACTTTCTTGCGTGATTTGCTGATTTGCCGTTTTATTTTTAAGTTCTGTTTGTTTTGTCGCACTACAACACGATCTTATTGCTTCCGCATGTATTAGGGTTGATTTGCAATCACCTGTGTAAATTCACCCCTACAGTTTGGTATCAGAGCTTTGAAGGTTGTTGTTGAAGTCTAGGGCTAGAAGGTGTTCGATAAAATGGTAGGACCTGGAAATGAGGAGGTTAGACCTACCCAAGAATATGCACCATACATTAAGGGTTCATATGCAGTATCAGGTTCGCAGTTGGCTATAGAAAAGTGGAACGGGGATAATGATTTTGAGAAGTGGCAGTGGAAGATGAAGGCAGTGATGAGAAGAAATCGTGTTCATCGAGTTGTATTTGACATAGAATCATTGCCAGTAGATATCTCAGAATTGAAAAGAAATGAGATTATAGAATAGACCTTTACTACCCTCCAATTGGCGGGTGAGAATGTCATTCTAGAGATTAGTGGTGAAACTACTGCTAGAGACTTATGGAAGAAATTAGAGGATCTCTACATGAAGAAGTCTCCCACGAATAGGATGATTCTATTGAAGACTTTTTTCACGTATAAGATGCGGGAAGGTACGTCATTGAAAGCATATCTGAACTTCGTCGATAATTTGATGATGAAGATGAAAGCTATTGATATGAATGTGGACGAGGAGCAAAAGACTATGATGATATTGTGTTCTCTTCCTAAGCGACACACGGTTTTCACTAACAATTTGATTTATGGCAGAAGCACAATGTCATATTAGAAGATGTGAAAACGGGACTTCTAAGTGAAGAAATGAGGGATCGGATAAAGAATATGAGCGAAAGTGGGGAAGCTAGTAGTAGTCAGGGGCTGTTTGTAGAGAAGAAAGAAAGGAGAAGGAGAATAACTTTAGAGGGCGTTCCAAGTCAAGGAAGCCTGGAAGTTGTTTGAGAGATAAGTTTAGAGACAACAGATGTCATCATTGTAAGAAACATAGTCATTGGAAGAAAGATTGTCCTGATTTGAGGAAGAAAAATGAAGCGGATGGTTCTTCATCTATTGCGGTGGAGAATGTTGTTTCTGATGATGTGTTGACTGCATCTGTTTCCGATGTATCCGACCATTGGGTGCTAGATTCAGGGGCATCTTTCCATATGACGCCCAGGAAGGAGGATTCTGTTCTTGTGAAGACAAGGAAGGAAGTGCCATGTTAATGGGGAACGATGCTACTTGCAAGTCATTGGGAGAAGGATCAATGCGTATTCGCAAGCACGATGGTGCAGTGTGCACTATCACTGGAGTCCGCTATGTTCCAGGTTTAAGAAAATCTCTTCTGTCCTTGGGTCAGCTAGCCTCTTTGGGGTGCAAGATTATGATAGAGTCAGATGGCTTGAAGTTGACACGTGGTGCTCTTGTATTGATGAAAGGAATGATGGCTCCGAATCTTTATCTGCTAAAAGAATCTACGGTTCTTGGAGAGACGTGTGTTGGAGTTGATAGTTCACGAGCTTTGGGTGCCACCAGACTCTAGTATCTCAGATTAGGTCATGTTTCAAAGAAGAGTTTGGAGCTGCTTCGAAGAAGGAAGATGATCAAGGGTGAAAGCTTCAACCGTTTGGAATTCTGCTAGGAGTGTGTTAGGGAAGCAGACAAAAGTTTCTTTCGGTATTGGTAGACATGAGTCCAAAGAAGTACTATAGTATTTCGATACAGATGTTTGGGGACAAGTAGCTGCGGCTTCTATTGGAGGAGCTAAGTATTTTATCTCTTTTATCGATGACTACTCTCGAAAGGTTTGGGTGTATATGATGAAAGCTAAGTCGGAGTCATTTGAAAAGCTCAAAACTTGAAAAGCACTGGTAGAGAATGAAGTACGAAGGAAGTTGAAGGTGCTAAGATCCGACAATGGCGGTGAGTTTGTTTCTAAGGAGTTCACAAATTTCTATAGACAGCATGGAATTAGGAGACATTTTACTACATCCGGTGATCCGCAATCAAACGGAGTTGCTGAAAGAATGAACAGAACTCTACCGGAGAAGGCACATTGCTTGAGATTGACGGTGGACTTGTCTAGAGGCTTTTGGGCTGAAGCTTTATCAACTGCAGCATATATTATTAATTGGATTTCGTGCTCGGCCATTGATGGGAGGATTCCTGAGGAAAGGTGGACAGATACATCTATTTGGTAGCCCCATGTATGTTCACCATATAGGAAATGACAAGTTGGAGGTTGGAGCCTGTTAAGGCATATTTTTGGGCTATGCAGAAGGTATCGAAGGGTATCGCATTTGGAACCCTATTGATAGGAAGGTAGTACACTCGAGACCTGTCGCATTTGATGAGCCCGCTAGGTTCAATCCTAAGGAGAGTCCACCTTGTTTAGTAGATTCAGAAGCTGAAAAGCCTAAGGAGATGGAAACTATTCCCACACATCAGCCTAATAATAGAGTCAGAGATGTAAAAGAAGATAGATTAATTGCAGTTGTTGATACATCACATGAAGGTCCACAAAATTCTTTTAGCAATGATAGTGATGGTCATGAAGCAAGAGGTGATTCGACTTAAGGTGGAGGTGACAGAAGTTTAGGCGAAGTTACACCCATTCGGGCTAGCTCTAGAATTAGAAGGCCACCAAATAGGTATGAAGACTGGAGTTATGCAAACCTTAGCCTTGATGATCATTTTGATTATGCATTGCATATAGTGCAAGATGAGCCTTTTGACCTTGAAGAAGCTATGAATTCGAGTGCCAGCTCGAAATGGATGCATGCTATGGAAGAGGAGATGGATTCGTTGAAGAAGAATCGGACTTCGGAATTGGTACCACCCCCTTAAGAAAGCCGAGCCATAGGATGCAAGTGGATAAATAAGGTGAAGGACGATGAAAGATACAAGACTAGACTTGTTGCAAAGTTCGAGCATTGCCCGAACCTAAATTCATTGCTAAAGTGTTAGGTGCCACTTGGCGGCACGGGGGGAGAGTGAGTTTGTATAAGGAGATGTCTGTTTGGAGACCGATGGGTCCTACATAGAGGGGGTACTTTCAACACTTTATCGGCAGACGGTGGTCTTGCCGGAGTTCATTAACAAAGTGGAATGGTGATGGCCATGCCGAAGATCATTGGGAAAGTATCCATGATGCCTTGTCCGATAGCTGCTTGGAGTAAAAGAATGTAGGTGGAGTTAGTAGGCTTGCGGGGAAATATAGTATCAAGGTGGAGATTGTTAGATTTGATACAATATTTCCATACATAAGAAGATTTGGAAGATATTTGAAATAATTGCTCAAATATATTGTCTCTTTTATATGCATTAAAGAGGGCAATGAATTAGCTACATATGAGGAAGAAATATTTGAAAAAGTGAAGTAATTAATTAAATCTTTAATTAGATGATTAAAGAATGAATCTTATCAGATGCATACAAATTGTGGAAAACTGGAAAAAAATAAAATGGTAAATATTTTCCTTATGATTTGGAGAATTGATTAAGTATTGATTTATGACCATAAATCAATTAATTAAATCTCAAGTAACAATCCCCATATAAAGGTAGGATTAGGATAAATAGAAGCATCAGAAACGAATTATCTTATCTTTTGTATTTCTTTATATTCTTCTTAGTCTCCATTTTCAATCTTGTAATTCTTCTCTCTGAAAGTAATAAAATCTCATCTCTCTAAGTAGATGTACACTATCTTGCGATAATGGAACCACTATAAATCCATGGGTGAACTCTCTATTTACTTTCTTGTGTGATTTGCTGGTTTGCCATTTTATTTTCAGTTTTTGTTTGTTTTGTCACACTACAACACGATCTTATTGCTTCCACATGTATTAGGGTTGATTTGCAAGCATTTATGTAAATTCACCTCTACAAGTTGAACGTGGAATCTGTTTGATAATATGAAATGGCACTTTAAGTGGTGTAGTTGAGCGGAGTACTTGAAATATGATTTTTAATTTAATTGACTTATGTTAATTAGTTATTTGTTTTTTTTGTAATATGCGTTTAATAATTGCAAATAACAAGAAATAAGTTGTGCAATTTCATTAAAATAAACTAAAACATTTTCACATTCTAATATTGAAGAAATATTGAAAAAACATGCAAAAAACAAACTAAGAGTAATGATGACAACTACGCAATAAATCCAACCCATACATTATAAATCCTGGTAATTCTTCATCATTCAATTTTTCTATGATATCTAAGTTTGTAATTTCGTTGTGAAAAAATAGCATAAACTCTCACCATTAAACATGTGTAATATGAGTCAGTAAACCATAATAACACTGTACATCATTGTCGAAACGATCTGTATTCACAATCGATCTTCTTACATCACGCCTACTCGAACTGCCTTACTTAGCATGCCTAATGAGTATGGCCAGTTGAGTAACTAAAGGAAGGTTGATGTCACTGATTACTGAATCAGAGTAATATTCCACATCAATGACGGTAAAAGGCCGAGCGGGTGGGTTAGGAGCTATCGGGTATCTACAAATCCCCTTACCTATGCAGCCTTTAAAAAGTCCGTCCAACTATCTGAATCTGAATATGGACCATTTTCTGAATCTCTTGTATCTTTGAGCAGTAGTATTCCACCACCCTTCTGGAATATCAATGTGACCATTCTCTAAAAGCCAAGCCCCTCCTCCAACTGTAGAAGTATGTCTCAATCAACCCATATACGCTTCAGAATATTCCATTTCTTAATTTATATCTCCGACCAGTTAAGATTTATTCTGTCGTTTAAAGCGCTGGTCACTATAACACCTGTAAAATTAATAAGAAATTAACTAATAAGAAAAGAATTAATTAACAAATTAACGTAAGGGTAAAAATGAAAATTTTGTAAATGGCAGAATTTGACCACAAAAGTTATACTGTTGCATTCATAGTGATTTTTCGATCAATTTCATATATAAAATTTTGAAAACGAAGCTCGAACAAAACGGTTATTGACGTTTGAAGTTCATGGATTTAAAATGATTTAAACGGAATTCAAATTCATAATAATTAATGCCAAAATTTGAAATTTAAAAATTAACAATAATTAGACTTGGGATTAAGTGACGTTAATGTTAATTGATAATTAAGGAATTAAATAATTTTACAATGTCAAAAAATTAAACGGTCCCAAAATAGACTAACCAGTCTGCCACTCCCTAGGACCGGTCGACCGTCAAAGATGGACCGATCGAATGATGGTAGTTGGTGATGGCTAAGGTTTTCTACACTTGAATGTTTCGAATTTTATTATTTCAACTGACTTAAATTCGATGATTCTGGTGCTTTCTAACCACTATAAATAAGAGCCCAACTTCTTCACTTTTATTCACAAATTATTTTGAAAACCAATTGAAGCACTGTCAATCTCTCTCTTCAAATATTCAGAAAATACTCTAAAGTTTCAGGTAAGAAAATTTTAGATGTTTATTATTCAGTTTCTAATCTTTTTCTCCTCCAATCCCTAAATTTCTAAATCTAATTCGTATAAAATTCTTTATTTGTATATTTTTAAAAGGACAGATCTGTAAGAGATTGGTGTAGATGTAAACAAATCCAAAATGGAAGAGCTAAGATCTTTTTGTGAGTGGAAATCTTAGTCTTTCTAATATTAGTAATTGTATAATATAACTTGGATTTGATACATGTCTTTAAGGAATTTTATTAACAAAAACATCATACTAAAACCCCAAAATTTACCTAAAGCGAAATGTCAATTCTTAAGTTAGAATCTCAATTATTTTACATTAAAATAATGGAATTGTGTAAATATTGCAATTTTAATGTTTTACCTTTTATTCCATTCTTTCTTTGGATCAAAATTAAGGGTTTTGAAAAGAGTAAATTAGAAAATGGTGTGTAAATTAGTCACAAGTGCCTCTTTAGCAAGTGCAATTAGTTTCTAGGACACACAATTGAAATAATTACTTTTAAGGACAAGATGAAAAACAATTAGTTTCTGAGGCCTAAAAATCTATGAAATTATGTCCTTGAAAGTAATTAGACTGCCGACTTTGTCCTTAAAAGTAATTATGCTGCTGACATTGGCCTTGAAATTAATTTTTGTGGATGTGTGTCCTAGAAGCTAATTGGACTGCAAAGTTTGTCCTTCTAGTGAAATGCCCCTATTTTTTATTCATAGTTGGCACTGCATATTTTCGCAATTTAAATAGAAATTCCTTTTTTCAATTTTATACAAAGAAGTTAAATGGAAAGTAAAAGTATTTGAATTGTAAGTTCCTATTAATGTTGATTCTGCTACTTTAATATAAAATAACTTTGGCATGGATTCTATTTTATACACATCTGTTGATTGAATCATGGATATTGGATATATGGTATATTTGTTGATATGGAATTGAACTGGTATAAATTGAAATTTTGGAATTTAAGCGTTAGTTTAAGGCGCAATCTTTGCATGCTTAGGAATATTTTAAACACATATTTATATATACATATTAACGTAAATAACGTATAATTATAACGTATTAATTACGTAGCTAACGGGCTATTGATTATCGTTAAATCTCTCTTAGGAAAGAAGTTAATTGTAAAGGCGAAATAAGAGTTTTCTTATAAAGTCTTGATATGGATGCGGTGGGATGTGTGATAATATGTTAAGAGAGTGTTGTAAATTATGACTAAGTTATAGGGATGCGAGGTCAGTCAAAAGCACACGAAAGTCTGCCCAGCTAATCTGGCTACTAGTAGTGTGACTTTAGGGCTGATGTGAGACGTCTCCTATAATAAGTACCCACCCAGGATGCGAGGTTAGTCCAAAATTTTATAGGATAAACTTGCCCAACTAATATGGCTACCAATACCTACGAATAGTCAAACTAATGTGAGATACCATAGTTTGGGTTACGGGCCATAATATGGAAGACCTACTTTGGAGTTCAACGTATTAAGTGGCTGATTGAGGGCCCCCCTCTTCCCTATGTAGGAAATATTAAATGGTTAGGATCAGCAGTTAAGCATAGTAGAGGATACCTCAGGGAGGGTCTGCTTTGGTTTTGAGGTGTTAAGTAGCTATTGTGGGGTTCCGCCTCTCCCATAAAACAAGTATTAAGTGGTCTGAAGAGATTCCATGCAATGTTAACTAGATAGTATCAGGGATGAGTCCACCATGGGATAGGTATTAAATGACAGGGACCAGCCTTGAATGAGATATTAAATGGTCAAAGTTTGCCTAGTTTCCATTAAAAATGTATTAAGTAGCTTGGGTGCTATCTCTTACATTGTTAGGACATTATTGACGATAGATAAAGGTTATCGGGTTAAAAGGGTAATTGTTATGGAATTGGACTGGGAAAGCCTTAGGACTTATAGTGGGAAGACTTATAATATAGTTAGGATACACAATACATATTTATTTAAGACATACTCCCACGTATTGATGAATTGTTCGATCAGGTCCATAGTGCAAGGGTGTTCTACCAATTAAATTTGGCGCTAGGATTTCACCAGTTGAGAGTAGCAAAGGAGAGTGTGCTGATCACTGTGATTCGTACGTCGTCTAGTTTCTATGAGTGGTTGGTTATGCCATTTGGGTTAACTAATGCTTCGGCATACTTTATTGATCTCATGAACTGCATCTTCAGGGATCAGCTAAACAATTTTGTACTTTTGTCCGTTGATGACATTTTGGTACATTTTAGGAACAAGGAGGAACACAAGACGCACTTGAGGATTGTGCTTGAGGTGTTGAGGAGGCACAAGTTAAAAGCAAAGCTTTCGAAATGTCACTTTTGGAGAAGGGAAATGAGGTTCTTCGGTCATGATATCTCTGAGCAGGACATCGCAATAGACCTGCCAAGGTGGCAGCGGTTCAGGATTGGAGCCATCCCAAGAATGATACAAATATGAGGAGTTTTTAGAATTTACGGGATATCATTGTCAAAAACTTCTTGAAGGTAGCAACACCGTTGACTAGTTTGATGAAGAAAAATCAAACTTCTATTCGGGACGAAGAAGTGCAAATATCAATTTATGAGTCTGAAGTACAGGTTGACGAGTACACCAGTATTGACCATTCTGAATCGGAATTTGGAGATGACAGAATACACATACCCCTTTGGTACTAGGATTGGTGCGGTATTGATGTAGAAGGGAAAAGTTGTTGCCTACGCTAGTCGATAGCTGAAGCTGCATGAGAGGAAGTATCTAACTCATGATTTAGAGGCACACTTATTAGGAGAAAATTCAAGCTATTCACGGACCACAAATCCTTAAAGTACCTTTCCTCGCAAAAGGATCTCAACATTCGCCAACAACTATGGTTAGAATTCTTAGCCTCCTACAATTTTGGCATTTCCTAAACACCTGTAAGTGTGACGACCCGGAATTTTTAAGCATTTGTAATCGGAATATTTAATTTATTTTAATTATTTAAAGGTTAATTATGAACTTAAATTACGAATATCATAATTTATTTGATAATTAAATTGTCGAATTAAATAATTTGAATTGGATAAAATATGAAATATGAGATTTTAAGCCTGTTAAAATATAATTTGATAGCATATAAAATTTATATTGATAACATTGAATATAATAGAAGTATTAAAAATTGAATCCAATACTGAATTGGTCAGTTTTGAAATTTAATCGTTTAAATTGAATTTAAAAATAGCCTTCCGAGGCACAGTCACGGAATTTGACAAAACCAGTTCCATTGGGTCCGTAGTATTGAATTATTATCGAATTTCAAATTTCGTATTGATCGGAGTTAGTGTGTGTGTACGATATATAAACGCGCTGAAAATTTAATTGATAATAATTGATTCGAATTTGAATAAAAAAATAAGTGAGCACTGTAGCAAGGCGTCTTCAACACGCTTCCTTTGCCTTCTCAAACACACTTTCTTTTAAAACAAATATCCCGAGCCATCCTCCTTTTTATCACGCAACTTTCTTCTCCTTCCATCAGAGAAAAACAAAAAAATCAAAATCAAAATAAGAAATCAATAATGGCCGACCGAACTCCTCTCTTCCTTCGAGTTCGTTCAGGACATTGAAAATCCTACACCCTTTTTTTTCCTTCTCATACGATTTCATTTATATATAAAAAAAAAACTAAATCTAGAATCAGCCGAGCCCTTTCTTCCTTGGTCAAATGAATCGCGGGGCCATCGATTTTTATGGAAGGGGCGACGAGTTAGTTTTGGGCATTTCTATGCTGTCGTGGTGGGTTTTCGATCGACATAATGAAGGGCGCGCGCGCTCGCGAGATGGGTAAGGGAGGTGATAGCGGCGAGCATGACATGGAGGTGGTCGGTAGGTTCACGTCGCGATGGTGGCAACTCTGAAGCAAGGGCAGTGCTCGTCGTTGGTCGCGTGGGTTTGTGGTGAAGTTGTGGTAGCAGTGAGGGGTGGTCTCGAGCTCGACATGTTGACTTCGGGGGATTTCCTGTAGCTGCCACGATCGAGGCAACGTAGTTGACTATGGTGAGGTATATTTGTTTCTTTTTATTTATTTAAAGGTTTAATAACTCATATATGTAAACATTTTACAGAAGAAAAAAAATCCCTGTTTTACAGATGTACATATTCTAAGAAAAGTTTTACAATAAACAAAACTACTATTTTGTTATTTGCAGAAGAAAATAATAATGTAACAACAGGTTTTATGAAACAGTGATTTATATGAACTGCTGCTGTAAAAAAAAGGGGAAGCAATATGGATTATTTTACCAAACCGTATGTAATTTCTGAATATATATATATATATATATGTATATATTCAGATTTTAGCCTACTGGCTGTGTCAAAATAATATAGTAGTAGGGATTCATTTGGTTAACAAGCTTATTTAATTATTTTGTTCCTAAAAATATTTGTTAAAAGAAAATTGGTTTTAAAACTACTAGTTAGAATTTAATTATTAGTAAATTAAATTTGTTAAATGGAAATAAACTGTTTTGGTTAATTCAAATGTTAATAAACCGTGTAATTGTTATCCAAGGTTGAAGTCATGATAAACATCAAATATTTACAAATTCATAAGTTGTTATGAGATGGTTAATTTATTTTATACGTTTTAATCTAATGATAAGTAAGGTATTGATAATTAAATTGAATTTAATCAAATTTATTTACACGGTTTTGACAGGGAATATATATATATACATATAAACTTATAATTAGTTTATAAGCTGTTAGGAAGTAGAATTATTTCTGTTCGAGTAGTTAACCATTTCAAACACCTAAATTTAATGTTATTTAACTTTATAAACTCGGTCTTAAATTTATTGATTTATTTTTCCATTTAACAGTAAAGTAATATATTTGTTTAGTTAACTTATTTAAAATCTATTTTAGTTACTAAAGGATTATTCAAAGGGAAATTAGTTCGAAATTTAATTATTCATTAAAAATTCAAATCATTGTTTAAAATTAAATGAAAGTGTAAAACGGAAATTTATTGTTCGATTAATGCAAAATATTAATAAATTGAATAATGTTTATACAAGGTAAAAATTTGAAGAAAGCAAGACGCATTGGGTCGGATTGCAAATGTTAAAGGTGAGTTAATCTCACTCGGCTGCATTTAAAAATCTAAATGAGTAAATTTAAATAATTGATTGTATGGTCGAATTGATTGACGTGATATAGTATAGTATAATTTGAATTTGGCATATTATGTGATGCTAACATCTGTGGATGCAGGGAAAACAGGTTGGAGGGATCCAACTGGACCCCTCAACTTTTATTTAAATTATTTAATATTTCTGTTCTGATTATTTGATATTCTATATGAATTATGTGGAAGTATTGAATGCTATGGCTTAGTTGATATAATTGGGTATAATGAATTACCAAAAATATAAATTTGAATTTTGAAATGAAAATAAAAGAAGTTAAATTGTAAGTAAAATAATTATAAAATAAATTTGAGAATGTCTTGGGAAAGAAATAAAGTGACTTTAAAATTTTAATAAATGAATCCTGAGAATGGAAAGGAAAATTTAAATAAACAGAAAGTTAATGGATTTTAAAATGCAACATTATCAATTAAAAAGAACAAACATTTATTTAGAATTTAAGATTTGAATTATTGAAAAAGTAAAGAAGAAATTGGAAAAGATAATAATAAAATCCATAACTACTGAATTTGGAAATGAACTGATAAATAAAAGAATTTATTTCAAATAAAATAAATTGGAAAACCAATTTGGGAAAATTGGAAATCAATTTGGGGAAACTGATTTAAGTGATTGAAGTTGGAATTTTCTCTGGATAGTCAAGTACATGTTTTTAAAGGTAAATTTTTAAATATAAATTAAGTTGTTTTTAAAGAAAGCAAGTTTTGTAAAATTTGTTATTTCTAATATTTAAAGTCTAAAGTAAATATTTTCCTTTAATCTATTTTAGCAGTAATTATTAAGAAGTAACTTTGTATTTTGTTTTAAAAAAATAGGAATCTAGTTTTATATTTTATTAAGTAACCTTATTTTCAAATATTCATATAGTATGTATTTTTCACAAATTATTAGAGAAAATTTAATAAAAATGTTTTAAAGTATATTTTTAAAAGTGAAGTGTTTTAAATTATTTTAAAAATCTAAGGTTTTGTGCTTGGTGATTCCAGTGGAAACAGAAATACTTGGAATTTATTCTGAGAAAGGCAGGTAGTTGTGAAAACTGTTTCCAAAGGAATTTGAAAAGTGAAAATATATCTTGTGAAGATATTTTTGAGATAAATAAATAATTTAGGAAATTATTTATTGTTGGATGGTTGTTTGTGAATATTAATTGATAGTTAAATAACCGACTATCAATATTGACCAACTGCGTTGATCGTTTCGAAGAGACCAGAATCGAGATTTATTTCTCGAAAACCACTTCAATCCGGTTTGTACGTTTCGTGAAACGTGTTCGAAGTCGAAGATGGAGCAGTGAAGTGCAAGGACCAGTCGCTACTAATCCTGAGGATATTTCCAAAATGGATGTAGTAGGAATAGTGCCTTCGGTTCCGTTCGAACTCGGAACGAACTTGTATGGATGAATGCTTGCGAAACATCGTCAGGTGGACGATGGGCATTCTAAGGGATATGTTCTATAAAGGTAACGCTTAGCCTCAAGCCTCATCAAATGGGAATGACTGAAAATAGGGGTTCTGCATCAAGGCTAGGTGGGTAGCACCCAAGCAGGGTGAGGTCATTCCAATCTAGATGGTCCTTTTTATTTCGGTTTAGTTGGCGGTTGCTGATCCCAACCGCGGGGTGATCTCACTCGGGATTATCCAGTAAGGGGTAGTCCCGGCCTTGTGTTGCAAGGGAGCGGGCGTACTCCTCGGTACGGTGATCTAGGCCCCGTACTGTGATAGGTGGTACCCCAGTGCCTAGTCATTAGTTGGAAATCCATTCTCCCTACGAGCCATGTACGAGTTTTGTTTGTATTACCCACTCTGTGGCTAGTAGCTGGAATTTAATGAATGTAACAATTTCGGCTATTTTATAAGTATTTGTATATAGACCCTATTATAATATCAGAGGATTTCTATAAGAATTGTTTTAGCTATCGTAAGGTAAAAACCCGACATGTTTATTTGTGGCGTGGTCTTACGAGATGCTTTTCTTTTCAAAAGGATTTTTGAAACTTTAATAATCAAATGGGTATGATTTTCTCACGCTGGTATTCCAGACTGACTCGGGTGTTATTTAACTGTAATGCTCGGGTCAGACCGAGTATTATAGGATACAGGAAATGCTGTGGAGCTCAGGAGACGAGCTGGATGACAATACGTACTCCCGTATTTGTTTATATATATATTCCGCTGTGTTGAGTTGTTGTGTATCCATTTGTATGTTATTGATGTTGAGCTGTGATTGATGTACTCTGATGATTGTAAAATATGTAAGCAGATATATTTGGTTTTGAGTAAAGAGTATTTATTATCTATTATATTTTATTCCGCTGCGATGGTTAGATTCTGTTGTTGTTTTCTATTTTTCTTCTTCTACCTCTTCTTCTTTAACCCAAATGGTTCGTATTTCTGTACGACTTGAGTTGATTTAGGTAGAATAGTGTTGACTCAAGGGGTACGGATTTGCGGGCTGTTACACTTGGTATCAGAGCTTAAGTTGGTGATAACCTTGGCTCTGGTGGGAATTACTCATAAAATAGAGTCTATAGAACTCTAGAATGAGTTTGAGCGTATTAATAGATATGAGCGCGTATTTGTTAGTGAATATAAATTGTTTTAATATTGTGTTGATTGGTTTATTGAGTGGCATATGAACCTTCGTCGGCACAGTCTGGACAACTGTATCGAAAGGGTTTCTAAACACTTGAATAGAACAATTGACACGGTATTATTTTAAATGTGGGTAAATGAAATAATTTTACCCAAAATATATTTTTGATATAAATAAAAGTTTTTGTAAACTATTTAGCTAATATATGATTGCTTGGATGTTAGAAATGATAATATTAAATT
This sequence comes from Allium cepa, assembly GCA_030765085.1. Classification (NCBI taxonomy): domain Eukaryota; kingdom Viridiplantae; phylum Streptophyta; class Magnoliopsida; order Asparagales; family Amaryllidaceae; genus Allium; species Allium cepa. The sequence goes on along the minus strand of CM060935.1, from coordinate 692,117,382 downwards.
ATTATCATTAGTGTGTAAAAATTTAACTAGAAATTTAAAATATAACCCAAGTTTAAGGGAATAAATTCATTATAAAATGAAATTTATACATATGAATTATAAATGTAAATTATAAATTGAAATATAATCAAATGGGAATTTGTATGAGAATAAGCTGTGCAAATGAATTATAGTTAAAATTGATTTAAGCAGGATTTGGAATCTAAAATTTCGGAGATTTGGAAGTATTTTGAAGATAAATAATAGCATTGTTATTTTGGGGTATTTCTGAAAGGAAATTATTTCAAATAGATTTTGGGAAAGGATATAGCATTGAATTCACTTCAGTAGCTGGAAAATAACTTCGGTGATGACTGCAGCATCATCGATGTTCATTTCCGAGTTTCTAAGTGATGAATTGCTGCCAAATTGATTTGTTCAGGAAAACATGTTTGTTTTGAAATTTCAAAGGAAATTTGTTGGGAATAAAAACCAGGATTGGTTTAAATTTTATGAGAAGTTTGATTTTGAAATGTTGGAGATTTCAAATGATTTGAAACCAAAAGCCGGGTGTTAAAAAAAAAATCCTGATGAGGTGGTTGTAAGCTTATAAATTGAGATGATTTTTAAATCAAGAAGGGAATATAAGCTTGAATATTGGAAATTTAAATATAAGTGAAAAGTTCAGTGAGTTATTGAATGGAATGTAAATTTAAAGTGAAAAGTTAAAAATGACATTAGCTTGGATTGGGAAATAAAAATTTAACTAGATTAGAATAAATTGAATAGGCTGGAAATAATATCCAGTTATATTCGAATTAAGTTGAAATCGAATTGAGTTAAATAAGTCTGAGTTAAAATAAAATTGAATTGGAATAAAAATTCAATTGAATTATGGAATGGGATTAAATTCTTACCTGGATAACTGGAAAATAAATTGGATAAGAAATAAATTGGATAAGAATTAGATGGAAATAAATAAACCAGAATAACTTACAAAAGAATTAAAATGCATGGAATAAAATATGCTTGGGTGATAAATAAGCATAAGGCTTGAGTTAAAAAAATAAAGGATGAACATATTTAAGCCTTGAATGAATGGGATTGTGTAAATAATAAGTTGTGACTTATAAATTGTGAAAGTGAATTAGAAATCCAAAATAAATATGGTTTGATGAATTGGAAAATAAAACAAAAATACAAACTTGAATTATAAAGTAAATTGAACTTAAGAAAATTTAATGAAGTGATATTTGAAATTCAAGTATTGAAGTATAAATATAAGAGAACTAATTTTATAATAAATTAGTTAATAAAATGTGTAAATGAGAACGTAATGTTGTTTAATAGAAGCTGAATTGTGAATTTATGATGAAGTCTGGAAATAAAACTCAAGTTATGAATTGAATTCGACTCGAATTGTCAGTAAAGTAAATGTAACTGAATTGTGAGTTCATGAAATTTGGTGGTAAATTGATAAAATAGTAATGGTATGAATTGCAAATAAAATCCAAATAAGTGAAGATAAATTGGAAAATAGCCAGGTAATAAATTGAATGAGATGAATCTGGAAAGTTAAATTTTATAATAACCAATTAAATGAAATGTGTCGAGCTAAATAAATGGTTATGAATGAATTAAAATAATAAAAGGAAATTTAATGGGTAATGAAGACGAACCTAAATTGTTAATGGTTTTGAATGAACTGGTTTGGTTAATAAAATGAAATACAAGTGAATGTATTCAAATCTGAAGGGCAATGAAATGAGAATATATGGATTGTGAATAAATTTAAAATGGAATAGAATTAGGTATAAATTGAGTTGAAATCAATTTAAATCGGTTATAAAACATAAGTACTTATTTATTCACATAGATCTCGTCAAATTGCATAGAATAAATTGCCATTGGATGTAAATAGGAGTAATTAAAATTCTATGAATTGATAAAAGTAAAATGAATTGATTTTGATAGCAATTGAATTAAATATGAGTTCAGTTTGTTTAAAATAAATTAAATATAAGCGATTGAGTTTTAAACCATTCAAATTGAATGAAAATGGTTTGTAAATTAATTGAAACAGTTGAATTAGTATGAAAATTGTATAAATTGCTTACAGAAAATGTTTGATGTGCATTTCTTTTAGAATTCATATGTTTTAACCATTGCAACTAAGTGAAATATAGTTAAACTGCATATATTTGGCACATACATGTTTAAATTGAGTAAGTACAGGTACCTGGAAGCCGTGTGGCTGGATTTTGGGCACACTAACTGTTAAATAATTAAGTTGTTTGCTTAAAATGCTAAATAAGGTACGCCTACGCAATAAAAATAGGAAATATGAACTGTTTTTTGTTTTTCCGACCGTGTGGGTCGATGTATATATATTTATATCTTTTGATAAATTGCAAAAGCTCCTCCAAACAAAGGAGACTCTGCCAAAAATTTTCAGAAATTTTAGGAGTTAGAATTTTTTTGAAAATTTTGAAAAATTTTGTTAACGACAAAACAATTTCAAACTGGAAAATTGAAACAAATTAGTAAATGAGACTACTTAAAATAATGATATGAATTAGTAATAAATGACAAATAAAATTTAAATATTCAAAGTTAAAGATAAATTGAATTCATATGGAAATGAAAGAATAAATTTGAATAGAAATAGATATAAACTAATGTGGTATGGTGAAAATAAATATAAGAAGCATATAAAATGCTTATACTAACTTAAATAGGGAATGGTAAATTCTTAATTGGAAATTGATATTACAAATATATTCTAGGTTAATATTCGAATAAATAAATATTGACATTTTGTACGGAAGTCGATAAAATGTTTTGAAAGTTGTGATTGGATATTAGTGCTAAGAAGGATATGCAGGTATGATAAAGAGAAAAGAGAATTGATTTTGATTTCAGAAGATAAATTTGAATTGCCTGACTAAAAAGGTATGTGTTTAAATTTCTGTGAAATTTGATTGGGATTTTGGATTGAGCCACTTGGCCTTTTGTTTTCTTTTTGGATTTGGGAGGCCGTAGAGCCCTTTTGTAGTTGTACCGAGCTAGCCGCGCAAAGGAGACGCTTGCAAAAAATTTCGGAAATTTAGGGAGTTAGAAAAATTTTGAGAAAATTTTGATAATTCAAGATTTAGTTTTGACTTATAATTTGAATAGTTAAACAAGTAAGTTATTTGAAAACTATAGAAGGTTTTGGAACGGTTTGGAAAGTTAATAAGAATAATAATGGGCCTTTTATAAAAAGATAGTTGGTAAAATGTTGAATTGTTAGAAACTGTTTGGTTTTGGAGAAAAGGGTAAACGGGAATTGAACCATTCTTCCTAACTAGTAATTTCAGGGACGAAATTCTTTTAAAGGGGGAGGAATGTGACGACCCGAAATTTTTAAGCATTTGTAATCGGAATATTTAATTGATTTTAATTATTTAAAGGTTAATTATCAACTTAAATTACAAATATCATAATTTATTCGATAATTAAATTATTGAATTAAGTAATTTGAATTGGATAAAATATGAAATCTGAGATTTTAAGCCTGTTAAAATATAATTTGAAAGCTTATAAAATTTATATTGATAACATTGAATATAATAGAAGTGTTAAAAATTGAATCCAATACTGAATTGGTCAGTTTTGAAATTTAATCGTTTATATTGAATTTAAAAATAGCTTTCCGAGGCACAGTCTCGGAATTTGACGAAACCAGTTCCATTGAGTCCGTAATATTGAATTATTATCGAATTTCAAATTTCGTATTGATCGGAGTTAGTGTGTGTGTGTGTACGATATATAAACGCGCTGAAAATTTAATTGATAATAATCGATTCGAATTTGAATAAAAAAATAAGTGAGCACTGTAGCAAGGCGTCTTCAACACGCTTCCTTTGCCTTCTCAAACACACTTTCTTTTAAAACAAATATCCCGAGCCATCCTCCTTTTTATCATGCAACTTTCTTCTCCTTCCATCAGAGAAAAACAAAAAAATCAAAATCAAAATAAGAAATCAATAATGGCCGACCGAACTCCTCTCTTCCTTCGAGTTCGTTCAGGACATCGAAAATCCTACACCCTTTTTTTTCCTTCTCATACGATTTCGTTTATATATAAAAAAAACCTAAATCTAGAATCAGCCGAGCCCTTTCTTCCTTGGTCAAATGAATCGCGGGGCCATCGATTTTTGTGGAAGGGGCGACGAGTTAGTTTTGGGCATTTCTATGCTGTCGTGGTGGGTTTTCGATCGACATAAGGAAGGACGCGTGGGCTCGCGAGATGGGTAAGGGAGGTGATAGCGGCGAGCACGACATGGAGGTGGTCGGTAGGTTCACGTCGCGATGGTGGCAACTCTGAAGCAAGGGCAGTGCTCGTCGTTGGTCGCGTGGGTTTGTGGTGAAGTCGTGATAGCAGTGAGGGGTGGTCTCGAGCTCGACATGTTGACTTCGGGGGATTTCCTGTAGCTGCCGTGATCGAGGCTACGTAGTTGACTGTGGTGAGGTATATTTGTTTCTTTTTGTTTATTTAAAGGTTTAATAACTCATATATGTAAACATTTTACAGAAGAAAAAAAAATCCCTGTTTTACAGATGTACATATTCTAAGAAAAGTTTTACAATAAACAAAACTACTATTTTGTTATTTACAGAAGAAAATAATAATGTAACAACAGGTTTTATGAAACAGTGATTTATATGAACTACTGCTGTAAAAAAAAAGGGGAAGCTATATGGATTATTTTACCAAACTGTATGTAATTTCTGAATATATATGTATATATATTCAGATTTTAGCCTACTGGTTGTGTCAAAATAATATAGTAGTAGGGATTCATTTGGTTAACAAGCTTATTTAATTATTTTGTTCCTAAAAATATTTGTTAAAAGAAAATTGGTGTTAAAACTACTAGTTAGAATTTAATTATTAGTAAATTAAATTTGTTAAATGGAAATAAACTATTTTGGTTAATTCAAATGTTAGTAAACCGTGTAATTGTTATCCAAGGTTGAAGTCATGATAAACATCAAATATTTACAAATTCATAAGTTGTTATGAGATGGTTAATTTATTTTATACGTTTTAATCTAATGATAAGTAAGGTATTGATAATTAAATTGAATTTAATCAAATTTATTTACACGGTTTTGACAGGGAATATATATACATATAAACTTATAATTAGTTTATAAGCTGTTAGGAAGTAGAATTGTTTCTGTTCTAGTATTTAACCATTTCAAACACCTAAATTTAATGTTATTTAACTTTATAAACTCGGTCTTAAATTTATTGATTTATTATTCCATTTAACAGTAAAGTAATATATTTGTTTAGTTAACTTATTTAAAATCTATTTTAGTTACTAAAGGATTATTCAAAGGGAAGTTAGTTCGAAATTTAATTATTCATTAACAATTCAAATCATTGGTTAAAATTAAATGAAAGTGTAAAACGGAAATTTATTGTTCGATTAATGCAGAATATTAATAAATTGAATAATGTTTATACAAGGTAAAAATTTGAAGAAAGCAAGACGAATTGGGTCGGATTGCAAATGTTAAAGGTGAGTTAATCTCACTCAGCTGCATTTAAAAATCTAAATGAGTAAATTTAAATAATTGATTGTATGGTTGAATTGATTGACGTGATATAGTATAGTATAATTTGAATTTGGCATATTATGTGATGCTAACGTTTGTGGATGCAGGGAAAACAGGCTGGAGGGATCCAACTGGACCCCTCAACTTTTATTTAAATTATTTAATATTCTCTGTTCTGATTATTTGATATTCTATATGAATTATGTGGAAGTGTTGAATGCTATGGCTTGGTTGATATAATTGGGTATAATGAATTACCAAAAATATAAATTTGATTTTTGAAACGAAAATAAAAGAAGTGAAATTGTAAGTAAAATAATTATAGAATAAATTTAAGAATGTCTTGGGAAAGAAATAAAGTGACTTTAAAATTTTAATAAATGAATCCTGAGAATGGAAAGGAAAATTTAAATAAATAGAAAGTTAATGAATATTAAAATGCAGCATTATCAATTAAAAAGAACAAACATTTATTTAGAATTTAAGATTTGAATTATTGAAAAAGTAAAGAAGAAATTGGAAAAGATAATAATAAAATCCATAACTACTGAATTTGGAAATGAACTGATAAATAAAAGAATTTATTTCAAATAAAATAAATTGGAAAACCAATTTGGGAAAATTGGAAATCAATTTGGGGAAATTGATTTAAGTGATTGAAGTTGGAATTTTCTCTGGATAGTCAAGTACATGTTTTTAAAGGTAAATTTTTAAATATAAATTAAGTTGTTTTTAAAGAAAGCAAGTTTTGTAAAATTTGTTATTTCTAATATTTAAAGTCTAAAGTAAATATTTTCCTTTAATCTATTTTAGCAGTAATTATTAAGAAGTAACTTAGTATTTTGTTTTAAAAAAAATAGGAATCTAGTTTTATATTTTATTAAGTAACCTTATTTTCAAATATTCATATAGTATGTATTTTTCACAAATTATTAGAGAAATTTTAATAAAAATGTTTTAAAGTATATTTTTAAAAGCGAAATGTTCTAAATTATTTTAAAAATCTAAGGTTTTGTGCTTGGTGATTCCAGTGGAAATAGAAATACTTGGAATTTATTCTCAGAAAGGCAGGTAGTTATGAAAACTGTTTCCAAAGGAATTTGAAAGTGAAAATATATCTTGTGAAGATATTTTTGAGATAAATATATAAGTTGGGAAATTATTTATTGTTGGATGGTTGTTTGTGAATATTAATTGATAGTTAAATAACCGACTATCAATATTGGCCAACTGCGATGATCGTTTCGAAGAGACCGGAATCGAGATTTATTTCTCGAAAACCACTTCGATCCGGTTTGTACGTTTCGTGAAACGTGTTCGGAGTCGAAGATGGAGCAGTGAAGTGCAAGGGCTAGTCGCTACTAGTCCTGAGGATATTTACAAAATGGATGTAGTAGGAATAGTGCCTTCGGTTCCGTTCGAAACCGGGACGGACTTGTATGGATGAATGCTTGCGAAACATCGTCAGGTGGACGATGGGCATTCTAAGGGATATGTTCTATAAAGGTAACACTTAGCCTCAAACCTCATCAAATGGGAATGACTGAAAATCAGGGGTTATGCAGCAAGGCTAGGTGGGTAGCACCCAAGCAGGGTGAGGTCATTCCAGTCTAGATGTTCCTTTTTATTTCGGCTTAGTGGGCGGTTGCTGATCCCAACCGCGGGGTGATCTCACTCGGGATTATCCAGTAAGGGGTAGTCCCGGCCTTGTGTTGTAGGGGAGCGGGCGTACTCCTCGGTACGGTGATCTAGGCCCCTTACTGTGACAGGTGGTACCCCAGTGCCTAGTCATTAGTTGGAAATCCATTCACCCTACGAGCTTTGTACGAGTTTTGTTTGTATTACCCACTCTGTGGCTAGTAGCTGGAATTTAATGAATGTAACAATTTCGGCTATTTTATAAGTATTTGTATATAGACCCTATTATAATATCAGAGGATTTCTATAAGAATTGTTTTAGCTATCGTAAGGTAAAAACCCGACATGTTTATTTGTGGCGTGGTCTTACGAGATGCTTTTATTTTCAAAAGGATTTTTGAAACTTTAATAATCAAACGGGTGTGATTTTCTCACGTTGGTATTGCAGACTGACTCGGGTGTTATTTAACTGTAATGCTCGGGTCAGACCGAGTATTATAGGATACAGGAAATGCTGTGGAGCTCAGGAGACGAGCTGGATGACAATACGTACTCCCGTATTTGTTTATATATATATTCCGCTGTGTTGAGTTGTTGTGTATCCATTTGTATGTTATTGATGTTGAGCTGTGATTGAAGTACTCTGATGATTGTGAAATATGTAAGCAGATATATTTGGTTTTGAGTAAAGAGTATTTATTATCTATTATATTTTATTCCGCTGCGATGGTTAGATTCTGTTGTTGTTTTCTATTTTTCTTCTTCTACCTCTTCTTCTTTAACCCAAATGGTTCGTATTTTTGTACGACTTGAGTTGATTTAGGTAGAATAGTGTTCACTCAAGGGGTACGGATTTGCGGGCTGTTACAGTAAGAGAAATGCGGTCACCAATGTATTGAGTAGAAGACATGCCTATTTGGGAGTGATGTTCATGGAGTGGAAAAGGTTGGGGTATATTACTATCTTTGACTTCAGACCTCACCAAGAGTTAAAATCAGAGATGTTAGCAAGTTGGACGATCAACCCTACTATGATTGAGCAGATCGGTACTAGTTAGAGATGAGATACTAGACTAGCAGAGATCATGATGAAAATAGAAGAAGAAGTAGAGTTTGGAGATATGAAGCAATACGGAATAGACCGAGGCATTGTAAGTCATTTTTTTACATGCAGGATAATAATCGTGAGATTTTTACATATCAACTTGTGAACTAATACTACCAACGTACACTTATGAGGTAAGTCGAGTATAACTTATATAAAGCTACTTTTTTTTATTCCTTAATGCCTTTTCTAAGGGAAGAAGAAGGAGATCAAATATGCATTCAGCATGTCTGCGTTCAAAGAGAGAATTTATGCAGTTGGTTTTGGAATCAACATCTCTTACCTACAAGCTTTTTCTATGTGCATTTTAGCACTCCATAGCAAGTTTAACTATTCAGTGGAGGAGCGAAATTCAAATGAACAAATCAATATGGATAACATGGGCATTGATGCCATAAGCTATGTACCATAGCAACCTTCATTTTCTCCTATAAACAGAGCTTAGCAACACCCATAATCTGCAGATCATGCTTTTAAAGAATATTTGTATCTTTCTTTTTATGAATGTTATGTTAATTTGTAACTGTACATAGTTGGTAGTAGGAATTTCTTTCTTTAACAGCGTGTAATTATAGAATACAATTGATAGGTAAAAGATGTAATTAGATCTTTGATGATGTTGTACTGTGGACCTTATATAGTGTTAGAACCTTAACTTGTTAATTGTGTCTATCAGATATTTTCTAGCTGCATTTTAACTATTATCCTGCCTTTTGGCAAGGCCATGACACCAAGAACTCAACTAGAAATTAAGGACAGTTCGTCCTGAAGATCGGTTATATACAGGTTCGCTATGTGTACTGACGAATTTTGTCCAATTTCGGATCGAGCTACAATTGAAAAGACATGACATGCCAAGCTATGAGATCCAACATTCCAATATTCTAGACAATCGGAGTTCGTACGCTCAAGATATGGGTCGATAAAAATTAAGAGAGAGAGCATCAGTTCGTATCCATCAATGACTGATCCACTTCGTATCCATCAAATGAAGGTAGTTCGTATCAGTTCCCAAATGATCGATACGAAGTAGCATCTAAAAGCATCGATACGAAGTAGAGCATGGAGCATCCATACGAAAAGAGTTACCCAGACCGATGCGGAGAGTAATTCCAGATCGATACGAGCAAAGCACGATTCAAATGGAAGAAACAGTCACTCGACATGAAAAGTGGATCGATCCTAAATTATAGCGCCACGTCATCTGATCGACATGTGATGCATGGCTACGAATCAAAAAGATACGAATCGTATTGATACGAGTTCGGCAGCACATTGAAAATTCAAACTTGCATCGTCATAACTCGAGGTTTACCAGTCCAAATGCCACCAAATTTTCACAGAAGCTTGCCTACAACATCGAGAATGTACCTGATCAATTTCATCCAAAAAGGACCAATTCTTGATCGATACGAATTCCATTCGTATCGCTCGTCGAAATCACCTGAACTTGATCCCGTGGGCGCGCCCATGTGAGAGAAAAAGTCCTTTGAGATTTGAGCAAGATATTTGCTGCCTACACCTATAAATAGTGACCTTGGACCTACAGAAAATGGACCTTTTGCCTCTCTACGTCTATACTCTGCAAAAATTGCTATTGTATATCAATTGTACTATTGTAAATCTTTTGCAACCAGCGAGTTATAATCAATAAACATCAATCATTCCATAGTGGACGTACGCTATACGTCGAACCACTCAAAATTCGTGCGTTTCAGCACTTTTTCTCATCTGTTAATTGGTGTGTTTGTTAGATTTGCCTCATTTTACATTAACTTTCTTCATTTTATCTCTTTAAACACATCCGAAAAGTGTTGTGTCCAATTTTGGTACAAACATTTTGTTACTTTCATTGAGAAAACCCTGCTTTTCTCCTGCTCTGTGGATCTACTATCATTGTTGGATTGCAAAAATCTAAGGAGAAGATCCAGATCCGTCATCCAGTGGTTCCTTCTATTCTATTCAGATTGTTCCAGATCTAAGAGGAACTACATTCAGCATGATTTTCGTATCTATACTTTTGTATCCAAAAAAAATGATGATTTTCGTATCCACAAAATATGATGATTTTCGTATCCAGAAACATCTTGATTTTTCGTATTCATACTTTCGTATTCATACTTTCGTATCCACGAAAATATGATGATTTTCGTATCCATGAAAATATCATGCTTTTCGTATCCATATTTTCGTATCCAGAAAATATGATGATTTTGTATCCATATTTTCTTATCTAGAAAATATGATGATTTTGTATCCATATTTTCTTATCTAGAAAATATGATGATTTTCGTATCCATATTTTTGTATCCATGAAAGTATCATGATTTTCGTATCCATATCTTTGTATCGATCCATCTATGTCCAATTCGTATCAATACTCAATTACACTTCGTATCGATCCAACTGCGCCCAATTCGTATCAATTCTCGAATACACTTCATATCGATGTAGCTGCGTCCAATTCGTATCGATCCTCAGATACACTTCATATCGATCCAGCTGCGTCCAGTTCGTATCGATCCAGCTGCATCCAATTTGTTTCGATACTCCGATACACTTCGTATCGATCCTGCTGCATCAAATTCGTATCGATCCTCGGATACACTTCGTATCGATCCAGTTGCATCCAATTCGTATCGATACTCGGATACAATTCGTATCGATCAAGCTGCATCCAATTCGTTTCGATACTCAGATACACTTTGTATCGATCTAGCTGCGTCCAATTCGTATCGATCATCAGATACCACTTCGTATCGATCCAGTTGTATGCATTTCGTATCGACCCTCAGATACCACTTTATATCGATCCAGCTGTGTGCCTTTTGTATCAATCCAAGTGTCCACTTTTCGGATTGTTCAATTTCACCAATATTTGTATCGTTCAAACATTGCTGAGAACGATACGAAATTTCAAAAAAAATATTTTCGAGCACAAACCAAATTTTCGGAAAAGAGGCTAAAAAAATTTCAAGGAGGGGGTAACCCCCCCGAACCCTAGCCGCACGCAGAGGGCCCGCATAGTGAATTCAAAGCTCAACTTAATGAAAGAACATTCCATCTACGCTCCTGATCGTTCCATTACTGAACGAGACATATGAGATTACAGCAACAAATGCTGAATTGCAATTAAGGAATGGGTAAAGAAATACTACTCAGCCGGTGCTCCCAGAGGCTGGAGAACCTAGCTAATATGCTAAGAACTAGAGTTGGTTAATATATCATGCTTCTAAGGTGGACTGCAACTTCCCCCAATTGACCAGCTTATAAACTCCTGAATTGACAACTATGGTACGATGGCTAATATGACAACTTCCCTACACTGTCTACTCTGCCACCTTAAAGCATAGTTGGTCACCGCTGAACCATCTTCAATTCTCACATCTTAATCATACCGTGTCCATATGACTAGAAGCATGACATGCAACCTTATGAAGACTTCCTTATTACCTTATATGGGCCTCCTACCTGGGTGAAAATTAGAAATAATCACCAATTTATGATCCATATCGATCAAGAACTTTGATTAAACTGAACCACTTGCGTTAGACTTCTAACTAAGAAGGGCTGGACCGAAGTGCAATAGCATGCATACGGCGTTGTTTCACTAATCATTGAGATTTGATCTGATCTCTTTTGAATTATTTCTATTTCAGTTTCATTTATGTTGCGAAGTATGACCGACTTGAATTAAACTACTTGCAAATGGTGTAGGTAACCGAGTACTCAAAGTTCGGTGCCAAAAAACCTCCGCGGACTATGATCAAGTCATTAAGGCGTCATTATGACGAGCATGATTTAACCACTGATTGGCTACTATATGCCCTTGACTTGTGGGTAGGGCATCAAAGCAGAAGAGACTGACAAAGTCAGGACTCCAGTACAAAGTGGATGCAACCGACCATCCACTCATCTGTCTACGCAATTTAATTTGGAGATCTGAGAAAGACTTGGAGTTATATGTCCCAGCAATGCATTCTCATCTCATACTTGAAGCACAATAAAATACTTATGATTCTTTTGATGCCAAGTAATCAGAATCACACCAAGGGTGGACGTGATGTGACCGTCCATGCATCCAATCCTATATTAGATACTTAGGGCTATTTAAGAACACATGTTTAAAGTGGATATGATTTGACCATTGACTCTCCAGTTTGCTTCTATGATTCGGCAAAAAAATCATGCCTTAAACAGACTTTATCAGGGGCCAACCCTCAATTTAAAGTCATCGACGACTGACTGCCACTCACTAACCATCATGAGCCATTATTTCAACTCTCTTCCTTAGCTCGACCGGAAGAACGCAAAGTATAAAGTGGACGTGAATCGACCTTCTACTCTCCAATTCTTACACCGTACTTAACGGAAAATACACAACTCAAAATGGATGTAGTTCGACCATCTTCTCCTCCGCTCGAGCTCAAAGCTTTCCGGAACACTAATTTTACTCCTTAGGCTTGGCAGAAGTGGAATCCAAATGAACATGGATGCGATCCAAACAACCATAAACTAAATCTCATCCTTCGTTGATGGCAGATAAGTGGAAATCAATCGAGATCCCACCGATCACTCACTAAGTGAAACCCCAAGCTCAAGGACAAGCCATCGCACTACGGCCAAAAGAGATTGATAAACGACAATCCTCTAACTAACTTCGACTCCCAGAGTGTGAGCTGGAGCATAAACTTACGGACATGGGCTCAATGAGGGTGGATCCATCCACCTAACGACTTCGCCCATGTTCAAAATAAGCCTGAGGAGGATGGATCCATCCATCTAATGACCTCGCCTTTCATACTTACAAACGTGGGCTCGAGGAGGGTGGATCCGTCCACCTACTGACTTCACCCATGTTCAACCTAAACCTAAGGAGGATGGATCCGTCCATCTAACGACCTCACCTTTCATATTTACAAGCTCTAGGAGGGTGGATCCATCCATCTAACGACTTTGCTTGCATACACAGGGTAAATGTCATACGACCGTCCACATACCTGATCAACTTCTTGTTCCCAGAGTATGAACAAAATCCTAAAGCCTAAACAGATGCGACTGACCATCTGTCGGCTACCTCCAGATTCATAGAGTGCGAATTGTAGTATAAACGTAAACATAATCGGGTGTGACTGACCACCCTCCAACTAATTCTGGTCCTAAGAACGCGGACCGGTGTATAAATGCCAATTGGGTGTAACTGACCACCCATCAACCAACTCCAGATTCCCAGAGCATGAACTGAAGTATAAACATCAACTAACTCTGGTTTCGAGAGCATGGGCCAGAGTATAAATGCCAAATGGTTGTTAATGACCACCCATCGTCCAACTCTGAATTCCTAGAGTGTGAACTGGAGTATAAACATTAAAACGGGTGTGACCGACCACCCGTAAAACAACTTAAGTCCCCGGAGTGCGGACATAATCCTAAAATGCTAAATGGGTGTGGCTGACCACCCATCAACTGACTCTGGTCCCGAGAACGCGGACTGGGTATAAACACCAACTGGGTGTGACTGACCACCCATCAACTTACTCCAGATCCCCAGAGTGCGAACTGAAGTATAAGCATCAACTAACTCTAGATTCCTAGAGTGCGAACTGGAGTATACCCATCAACTAACTTTGGTCCTCGAATAAAGGAAAACTAAGATAAATCCGTTTTCGTAGGGAGCACGATTACATTGAGCGTTTGCAACAAGCCGTTAAACCTCTGGATGTCCCAGTAGGACGAATGTTGTCTCGTGAGGGTTTTCAACGGATACTACCCACAAAATCCAAATGCAGGACGAAAATATTTACAAAATGCAAGATTTATTTACAAAGAGATGAATGCGAGTTTTTGAAAATATTTATAAATGAAGGATTTATTTTTAATTTGACACGAACAAGTTAATTATAGGTTTGGTTATTATCTTGAAATTTTTTTTAGTCATTTACTCGTCCAAATTTTCAATAAAAAAAGTTATCATAACAAATAGACTATGGTTTAACTCGTTGTTTTGGTTGATAACACAGTGTAACTATGAAATGGATCCTTAGTTGATTATCAAAGTTTGTCAAAGTAGTATTTTCATTTCTTTTCAATAACAAATCAAATCAAATAAGTAAAAATAGCGCTAGGATTTCAATTGCTTGCTCTCTCATTATTTGCAACAAAAATTACACACTAGCTTAGGTAAACTGAGGCCAGATATACCACCCATGCACTGCCTTTCGGGCTTATGTGAGGGGAGTACAGAGCATGGTGAGTGCGCACACTTTCATGCATACACTTATCGACCGTAGGTGGTTTTTATTAAGTCAATTTTTTTCTTTTTTTACATGTGTTCCATACATGCATAACCATGAGGACTTTTAAATGAGTATGAAAGCACATAATCAAAGATTCCAAGTAATTTACTCATGCATAACCGTGAGGACTTTTAAATGAGAGTGAATACTTGAATGTTATTATTTTTTATTTTTAAGAGAGGGAGAGTTTTGCAAAATCTTCTTAGCACCATTTAACTTAGAAGACAAAAAAATGTTATATCCTTTACTTTAAATCAACCACTTTTTTAAAACAAAAATTTTCAATTAGGATGTATTTCATAATTAACATGTATGAATCTTCCTACATACTAGTTAAACCATTATTATTTGTATTCAAACTTCATTTTTATTTTTGTTAAGACAAATAAATTTTCAATAATTTCAATTTAATAAACCAAAACCATATATTTATCCTATAGTGTTTCTTCAAAAATAAATCAAAAGAAAATTTGTTTGTGGGATTTTTTTTAATTTTTTTTGAGATTTTAAAGCAAAAATAAACCATGAAAAATAGAAAAAATGAAGATGAATCTCACCCCCATACTTGATTTTGACTGTGTCCACACAGTCAACCCAAGTGGAAGGAAAAAAATAAAATAAAAATCCTATATTTACATGAAATATTATTATTTACAAGAGATGAGAAAGTATACAGTCAAAAAGTAAATGAAACGGTCTTCTAAAGACCGATTCATTTGTCTCGTCAAATGTGTGAGACACAGCTTAAGCACGAAAAACCAAATCATAAAAGATTTCGAAGTTGAATGTGGATTTGGAAAAACGAAAGTCGTTTTATTGAAAATCGTACGAGTTGTTTTACTTTCGATGATTTTTGGGGTAGATAGAAAAATTGGTTGAAGTTCAATTTCTTCCAAAATATCGATTTCAAAATCAAAATGGTTATCAAAATTTTCCCCTTCAGAATTCAACAACTCGTTGTCAAAAAGTCCCTAAAACTCATGTTCGTTAAATTCAACTTCCTTTGTTGGATTATCAACAACTTCATAGTGTAAATCGTGTTTAAAATTCAAGGTTGTCGTATTCAAAATTTCAAAAAAAGGAAGATCAAAGTTTAAATCGAGGTTCGTACCCTCAAAAGAATTAAATCTAACTTAATTACCGTATTTTCAACAACTTAATTAAGATCGTCGTTATCAAATTCAAAAGTTGTTATTTGAAAATCATCGATTTGGGTAAAAGATGGATTATCATTTGACTCGTCACAAATTGAAATTTGATTTTGTTTCTCATGAAATTTTTTCAATGTTTTAATCAAAAAATTCGTGTGATCATCGTAAATTTCATTCATTTGCTCAGCAAAGTCAAATTTGTAATTATTAACTTTAATATTTTCGACTTGGACTTGTTGAGTACAAAAACTGTCAATTTCGATAAACGGTAGATTATTATTTGATTCTTTGCAAGTTGAGATTTGATTATGATTTTCACGAAAAGTTTTGTATTTTTCAAGTAATACATCCCCGTTATCCTTTTCCATTTGGTCAACAAAATCAAATTCATGATTATTAATATGAAAATTTTCATTTTGAATTTGTTGACAACGAAAATTTTCAATCATACCGTTATTAAAATTATTCTCATTACCAAAATTATTTGAAAATTGGTTTACATTTTCTTCTTGATTTTGAAATTCATTTTGAAGCTCGAAATTGAATTGGCATGGGTTATACTCGAAATCATTTGAATTTTGAAGTGAATTCAAATTTTGATTATTTTGACTTGAACTATTGCACGAATATGAGTTACACAAATCGTTTATTCTTTGATTTTGTTGTGTAGAGAGTACAAGTAAAGATGAAATGCTATTTTGGAGATTTGAGGGTTGATCATCGTTTTGAAAACTTTGTTGTTCGAAATTTGAATTGTTTATACAAAAGTCGTCGTTAAAATATCTATACGAATTTTGAGTGAAATCATATGGATTATATTGATTTTCACAACTATTGTAAAATTCAAGTGAGTGGGGAACTCGGACATTTTCAAGAATGTTTTTCGTTTTTTTTATATAAAGGAAAAATATTTACAAATAAAATTTATTTTTCAAAAGGGAAATTGATTTTTGTTTTGTTTTTTTTCAAATTTTTTCTTTGTTTATGAAAATATTTTAATTTTTTTTTTGGATTTTGGTTTTTATAAATTTTTTTTGGATTTTGAAATTTCAAGGAAAAAGAATTTAAAAATTTCCAATTTTTTTTAATTTTGGATTTTGAAATTTTTTTGGTTGTTTTTTTATATGCATGAACTAATGCAACTAAATGAATGCAAGTGTTAATTACAAATCCTAAATTAACTCAAAATTGTATACTCACACATTGTCTTAGATAAAAAATTATATTTCTCAGCCAGGTAACGGGCAGGGGTTGTCGGTGCACCACGAATCACCGTAGCAATGCAGCCGAAGGTTTGAGTACCTTCAGAGAAACAATTCAGTATAATATTTATGAATCACCGTAATATTTATAACTGGTTATTGCTCTGCTGTAGCCTAGACACCAAGAAATTAAATTGTTCAGAGAAGACAATTTGTCAATATACAGTTAAGAGTTATCGATGTCTAACCGTTGTTATTAATCAAAATTCTAGGATGAAATGCAAAGTAGAAATTAAATGTGTATTAACAATGCAACAACGAATGAAATTTTTGTTTTTGTTTTTGTTTTTGGTTTTTGAAAAATTTATTTTAATGCAAGCAACCAACAATGTAAGACAAATAAGAGTAAAGATGAAAGCAGCAATTTATTTTATAAGCAAGCCAGAATTTATTTTTGGCATTAGAGCGAAGCAAGTAATTAGTCTAATATGCTTTGGCAGCCTGAAAATAAAAACACAAATTTTATTTTTATATATGAATGGAACTTAAAATAAATTAAAACGAAAACAAAGCAAATTCAAACTCGATTTTTTTTGGAGCTAACAAATGGAAAATAAAATAAACAAAATAAATGAACAAAAATATATACAATTGTTTTTTTTTTATAATCCCTTTTTTTTGAATAAAACTAAATTAAACTAAAGAAAGCAAACCCTTTCCTTTTTTTAAATTCAGGCCCTACAAAGCCGAATGCCCAAACGAAAATCAGCGAAACACAATATCAACTTCCAAACAAAATAAAAGCTCTCAGACAAACACAAGCACACGACCGAAAATCAGAGAAACACAAAATCAAATTCCTCGAACTTTTTCAAAATTGCTTTTGAAAACTTGAAATAAAAATTCAGAGGGGTTCATGCGCTTGTATTGGAATTGGCTGGTCGTGATGGTTGACTTAGACGTTCGAAGGGGCCGTGGTGATTGGAGGATGCTGGCGATTTAGGGGAAGCGCGATTGGGGTTCCAGGCTTGTTTTAGTTTGGGTTTCGGCGAGAAGAGAAAAATGACGTTGCGCGGTTGGTGGATGTGGTCAATTTGGTTTTGGTGAATTGGGGTTTCGATGGTTTTTGGTCGCGGTGGTTGAAATCAAGTTGCAGTGGTGGGAGGAAGTGGCAATTGCAGCAGTGGTTGAGGTAATTTTTGTTCTGGTGGGTAAGTCGCGTGATGAGAAAGACAAGGGCGAAGTGCAATTTGATTGCGGTTGGCGATTGCGAGCCTGAGGTTTGGTTAAAGAAGGTGGGAAAGAATCGAGTGGTTCAAAGTTGATTTGGATTGTGAATTCGAAGGTGGATGGTCTTCACGGTGGTAGGAGGTAGGTTGTGTATTGTTGTTGGAAATTTGTTTGAAGTGAATTGTTAAAAAAAAAAAAAAAAAAAATTGGCTAAGTGGAAATTGGCTCCTATATTTGAATAGTCCCACATTGTGAGATTATATGCAAGAATCAAGTATTTATACTTGATTCTTAGAGGCTAAGTTGGGCCCTTTGGGCACCCAATGATGCTCTTTTGTGAGGAGGGAGGCCATTCTTGACCACCACACACGCGCGCGCGCGCGCCGACCGACCGACTCGACCCGGGCCGGGCTTGGGCTTGTAGTGGTGTAACACTTATATTTTTGCTACAAATTTGTTAACTGTTTTCTGACCGGGCTGGATCAGTTACTTAAGCCCGTATGAAGAACGTTGTGCAACGTTCATTATTTTTGACCCGGTAATACTCAGATCCGTTTTTCTAGACCACGTCCCCTAATCAGTAAAACGTTCTTTTCACTACTCCGTCTTCATAACTCATAAGAAGACGAAATAGACAGAACGACATTTTTCCTTATCTCTTCTTCATAAAAATCCGAGCAATATTTCGAGAGTGCAAACTGAACCGTTTCGTTCGTGCAAACGTAACGGTACCCCAATTTATTGAGAGGCTGTTTTATCCTAGAGGCGGCGGTGATTGATCCGAACTGCTTGCACCTTTGAGCAGATCGCCGAAACGTCTTCAAGAAAGTGACTTTGTCCACGACTCAGCCGAATTTCGACCATTGTTTCCAACAAATTGAAGACGAACCAAAACAATGGCTTCTGCTGCAGATCTAGATGCAACCGCTCCCGCTTCCTTCTTCCAGCTACCGACTGTCTCCGCTGCTCCCTTCAGATTCGAAGGCCTCCACTTCAAACGCTGGAGACAAAAGATGGAGTTCTTCCTGACCACCCGAAAAGTGGTTGCTGTGCTCGCGACCAACAAACCGCAGCTACCCGATAGACCAGACGCCGAAGCAGACTCAGATCAGATGCGAGCCTGGACAGAGAAATCAAAGGAGTTGCAGAGCTGGACAGAGCAAGATTACATGTGCCGAAACTACATTCTCAACGGCCTCAGCGATGACCTGTACGACTACTACAATTCTGACAAGTCAGCCAAAGAGATTTGGGAAGCGCTGCAAAAGAAGTACGATACCGAAGAGGCTGGAGCGAAGAAGTATGCAGTCAGCCGCTACCTCAAATACCAGATGACGGATGACAGGTCAGTAGAGATGCAGTCTCATGAGCTTCAGAAAATTGCTCATGAGATCATCTCCGAAGGTATGAGTTTAGATGAACAGTTTCAAATTGCTGTTATTATTGATAAACTGCCCCCAGGTTGGAAAGATTTTAAGAATGTGCTTAGGCACAAGACTAAGGAATTCTCCTTAGAGAGCTTGATTACTCGCCTCCGTATTGAGGAGGAGGCTCGGAAACAGGACCAGAAAGAGGAAGTGCTTGTTGTCACCAACAATAACACTAAGAAGTCCAAGCCAGCAGTTCTGAAACCAAATCCGAAAAGCTTTAAGAATCAGAACCGCAACCGCAACAAACAGAATTGGAACCCGCAAGGGAACCAAAAAGGACAGCAGAAACCAACCCAAAAGAATGACTCTGGACAGTTGTTTCTGTGCTACAACTGTGGAAAACCAGGTCATATGGCACGCAAGTGTAGGAACAGACCAGGCCCTGCACCGCAGGCTAACCTGACTGAGGAGCCTTTGACGGCTATGATTTCTGAGATTCACCTTGTTGGTGGATCAGAGGGTTGGTGGGTAGACACTGGTGCATCCCGCCATGTCTGCTATGATCGTGCTATGTTTAGTACATACACCGCTGCTGATGATCAGAAGGTGCTGTTGGGAGATTCTCACACCACTACAGTTGCAGGCATTGGAAATGTGGAAATAAAGTTTACCTCTGGAAAGACAGTTCTTCTGAAAGATGTGATGCATACTCCAGAGATGAGAAAGAATCTGGTTTCTGGTTTTCTCCTTAATAAGGCTGGTTTTACTCAAGTTATAGGGGCTGATTTGTATACTTTGACTTATAAGGGGATGTTTGTAGGGAAGGGTTATGCTTGTGAGGGTATGTTTAAACTGAATGTTGAATCTAATAAAGTAACCAGTTCTGCTTATATGTTGTGTGACTTTAATATTTGGCACTCTAGATTATGTCATGTAAATAAGCGTATAATTCATAACATGATCACATTAGATTTGATTCCTAAAATGTCACAAACTGATTTTGATAAATGTGAATTCTGTAGCCAAGCAAAAATCACTAAGAAACCTCATAAATCAGTTGATAGATTTTCTGAACCCTTAGACTTGATTCATTCTGACATATGTGAGCTAGATGGTACTTTGACTAGACATGGACACCGTTATTTTATCACTTTCATAGATGATACCTCTGATTTCACTTATGTATATCTTATGAAAAATAAAAGTGATGCATTTGATATGTTTAAATTATTTAAAACTGAAATTGAGAATCAATCTAATAAGAAAATTAAGAGACTTCGTAGTGATAGAGGAACAGAATATGAATCTAGTTCATTTCTTGATTTCTATAAATTGAATGGTATAATTCATGAGAGAACTGCACCTTATTCACCTGAAATGAACGGTAAAGCTGAAAGAAAGAATAGGACCTTTACCGAATTAGTTGTAGCTATTTTGTTAAATTCAGGTGCAACAAAACATTGGTGGGGGGATATTTTGTTGACTGTATGCTATGTATTGAATAGAATCCCTAAATCAAAAAGTAAGACTTCACCTTTTGAAATTTTAAAAAATTATAAACCGAATGTATCTTACTTTAGAACTTGGGGATGCTTGGCATATGTTCGTATACCCGACCCTAAGAGAATAAAATTAGCAAGTAGAACATACGAATGTGTATTTATTGGCTATGCTATTAATAGCAAAGCATATAGATTTTATGACCTAAATACACATAATATAGTAGAATCTATTGATGCTGATTTTTATGAAAATAAATTTCCTTTTAAATTGAGGAATAGTGGGGGCACGTCAAATAACACCATGCCTATTAGAACTGAACTTAATGAATCTTCTGAAACTGAACCTAGAAGAAGTAAAAGAGCAAGAGTTGATAAAGATTTTGGCTCAGATTTTTGCACTTTTACTATAGAGGAGGATCCAACAAACCTCCAAGAAGCCTTATCTTCTTTAGATGCCGATTTTTGGCAAGAGGCTATAAATGATGAGATGGATTCCTTGGAATCCAATAAGACTTGGCACTTAGTAGATTTACCACCTGGTTGTAAGTCTATAGGTTGTAAATGGGTACTTAAAAAGAAATTAAAACCTAATGGAACAGTTGAAAAATATAAAGCCCGTTTGGTAGCTAAAGGTTTTAGGCAAAGAGAAAATATAGACTTTTTTGATACTTTTTCACCTGTAACTAGAATCACATCCATTCGAGTACTAATTTCATTAGCATCTATTCATAATTTAATTATACACCAAATGGATGTTAAAACTGCCTTTTTAAATGGTGAATTAGAAGAAGAAATTTATATGGACCAACCTGAAGGCTTTGTAATTCATGGTCAAGAACATAAAGTTTGCAAATTAGATAAATCATTATATGGTTTAAAACAAGCACCTAAACAATGGCATGAAAAATTTGATAATTTAATAATCTCAAATGGTTTTAAAATTAATGAAAGTGACAAATGCATTTATTATAAATTTGAGAATGACATTTGCACTATAATATGTTTGTATGTAGATGATCTACTAATTTTTGGATCAAATATTCATGCCATAAACACTGTTAAATCTTTGTTAAGTGCCAATTTTGATATGAAAGATCTAGGTGAAGCGAGTGTAATTCTTGGTATTAAGATTACTAGGTCCGAAAAGGGACTTTCTTTGGATCAATCTCATTATATTGAGAAGATCTTAAAGAAATACAATTACTTTGACTGTAAACCTGCATGTACACCATATGATCCTAGTGTAAAACTTTTCAAGAACACTGGTGAAGGTGTAAGACAGTCTGATTATGCGAGCATCATTGGCAGCCTTCGGTATGCCACTGATTGTACTAGACCCGACATAGCCTATGTCGTGGGATTATTATGCAGGTTTACTAGTAGACCTAGTATAGAGCATTGGCACGCTATTGAGAGGGTCATGAGATACCTAAAGCGAACCATGAACCTTGGATTACATTATGGAAAGTTTCCAGCTGTTCTTGAAGGTTACACCGATGCAGACTGGAATACTTTATCTGATGACTCAAAGGCAACCAGTGGCTATATCTTTAGCATTGCTGGAGGAGCTGTTTCTTGGAAATCCAAGAAACAGACTATTTTGGCTCAGTCTACTATGGAGTCTGAGATGATAGCACTAGCTACAGCTAGTGAGGAAGCAGAGTACTTAAGAAATCTGCTAGCTGAGATTCCTTTATGGGAAAAACCGATACCAGCTGTGTTGATCCATTGCGATAGTACCGCGGCTATTGCAAAAGTACAGAACCGTTATTATAACGGTAAGAGACGACAGATACGTCGTAAGCACAGCACTGTTAGAGAGCTACTCTCTTCAGGAGCTGTTAGAGTGGATCACATACGCAGTGATGAGAATTTGGCAGATCCTTTGACGAAAGGACTGGCCAGAGAGAAAGTCCTTACGACTTCTAGAAAAATGGGACTATTGCCCTTAGATTGTTGAGTCACGCACAATGGTAACCCGACCTAATGACTGGAGATCCCAAGAACTAGGTTCAATGGGTAAGAACAAGTTGTGAAGTGATATGAGTTGAACATGCCATTTTTCATATATAAAGAAGCATGTATTCCTGAAGTGATTAGAGGATGAGTTAATAGAAACTCTTAATGAGATCTATACTCCATTTGGAGTGGAGTACCTACCTTCAGGAGTACTCTTGATAGACTCACCTGTGTGAATGTGGAAATTTGGCCGTTTCCTATGGAGTTTTGGGCAAAACTCCTAGAGCATTCACTAAACTGGGATAGACGTGCATGGCCATAAATGCACGGGCTTATTTGATTGCACTCTAGAAGGATTGTGTGTGGTCTGATGTCAGGAATAGAGTTCAAGACTACGTGTCACTCTAGTAAAAACTGAATCTTATTCACTATGCAAAGGTTCAAGTCTAACGACACCTTTGTTTATGCACAATCTTATGTTTTCAGAAATTGCTCGAAAATATTTTTTAAAAATTCAAGTGGGGGATTGTTGGAAATTTGTTTGAAGTGAATTGTTAAAAAAAAAAAAAAAAAAAATTGGCTAAGTGGAAATTGGCTCCTATATTTGAATAGTCCCACATTGTGAGATTATATGCAAGAATCAAGTATTTATACTTGATTCTTAGAGGCTAAGTTGGGCCCTTTGGGCACCCAATGATGCTCTTTTGTGAGGAGGGAGGCCATGCTTGACCACCACACACGCGCGCGCGCGCGCCGACCGACCGACTCGACTCGACCCGACCCGACCCGACCCGGGCCGGGCCGGGCTTGGGCTTGTAGTGGTGTAACACTTATATTTTTGCTACAAATTTGTTAACTGTTTTCTGACCGGGCTGGATCAGTTACTTAAGCCCGTATGAAGAACGTTGTGCAACGTTCATTATTTTTGACCCGGTAATACTCAGATCCGTTTTTCTAGACCACGTCCCCTAATCAGTAAAACGTTCTTTTCACTACTCCGTCTTCATAACTCATAAGAAGACGAAATAGACAGAACGACATTTTTCCTTATCTCTTCTTCATAAAAATCCGAGCAATATTTCGAGAGTGCAAACTGAACCGTTTCGTTCGTGCAAACGTAACGGTACCCCAATTTATTGAGAGGCTGTTTTATCCTAGAGGCGGCGGTGATTGATCCGAACTGCTTGCACCTTTGAGCAGATCGCCGAAACGTCTTCAAGAAAGTGACTTTGTCCACGACTCAGCCGAATTTCGACCATTGTTTCCAACAGTCGAGAATTGTTGCGGAATTGCTGCTTCGAGAAGAAGAGTGAAGCAAGTGGGGTGTTACGGTGAAAGGTGTTAGGGCAGTGGACTGTTGAACCGATGAGGGTGGAGATAGTTATTGGCAGTGGGAATTTGCGATGTGGGTTGCGGTGAAATGAAGTAAAGAGTTGTTGGATGGTTTAGTTCTGTGTGCAGGAGTAGCAAATTTACTGATGATGAATGGGAAGTATGAATGTTGTGTCAGCAACACAGTTTTGTAGGAATGTGTTATGAAATGGTGAATGTGGTTGGTGGATGAAGGCAGTTCAGTGAATTGATGGACAGTGGTTGTGGTGGATGCTGTTTGAATTTGAACTGTCTATTTGATTTGGTGGAAGTAGGGTGTGCAATGGGAAGATATATGTATGGAGTGGTTAGGTTGTTGAGAAGCTGGTTTGAGAAGGCAGAAACAGTTTGAAGACAGTTTGAAGATGCAACAGTTTGTAAATAGAAAATGAAAAATTTGTAACTATTGTAAACAGAGAGAGGTATGCACAGTAAGGTGCACAGTGCACTGCTATATGCACAGAAAACCTTTTTTTATTTTTTTGTAAGTGTAAATAAAAGAAAGAAAAGAAAATTGTAAATGTAATAATGTGAAAAGCAACGGCGATGCAATTTTTTTTTCAATCGATGTTATGTAATTTTTTTAATATGAAAATGGAAAAGAAAACAAGAAAAACAAATACACAACAAAATGCACACAAAAAAAATCGCACAAACAAACACACAATTGTTTTTTTACACACAAAAAATAAAATCAAATGAAAAATAATTCGAAGAATAGAAAATTAAAATCAAAATAACTTCCCGGCAACGGTGCCAAAAACTTGTTAATCGATGGAATTTCTATTGGATTAGAAACTCGCCGAAAAATTTAGAAATAAAATTTATCGCAAGCGCACGACGTACACTTGTAGTACATGGTGAATACAGATCAACCCGTACTTGCCACGTACTTCAATAGTACGCCGTGCGCTTGCGGTTATTTTTATTGATAAATTTTTCGACGGTTTTCTAAACCGATAGAATTTGGATTAACAAGCACGGGCTGGAGTATAAACACCAAATAGGTGTGACTGACCACCCATCAACCAACTCTAGTCCTCGAATAATAGATTGGAATATAAATAAAGAAGGTATATGATTCGACTGTCCATCTATCAACTCTGATTTCTCAACAAGTTCTATAGTGCAAAAAGTGAATGTGGTTCGACCGTCTGCTTTCCAACTCTTCCCCTGACATGGGGGAACGCTTATCACAAAAAATCGGATGTGATCCGACCATCTACCACTAAGCGGGCACGATACGACCGCCCATGCATCAACTCTTGTCCCCGGCACGGGACCCATAACATAATTTGCACTCTAACCCCGCAAGACAAAATTTCTTCCTTGGTTTGACAGGGAGATGCAGATTCGCAAAACGAACCTTGCTAAACTTTCTATTCTAAATGGATGTGACTACCCATCCTACCGCAAATGAACGTGACATGACCGTTTATCCGCTATCTCTCGCCTATGATCCGACGGGTTGTCTGTGCAACATGGACGGATGTGACCCAACCATTCGACAATCAATTCCTTCCTATGGTTCAGTGGGAGAAGCATCAAATTAAAGTTGTTGTAATGTGATCGACCACACTTTGAATTTTTCCCTTGAATGGGGGCAGAGGAAATGACCGAGGAAAATGCGGTCCGACCATTTTCTACAAAAAAAATTTTAGTCCCCAGAGTGTGGAAAGGGGAATAAACATCAAATAGGTGTGATGAATGGCCCTTTAGTTGACTCTGATCTCCAGAGTGCGACTACGAGCATAAACGGATAAATGAATGTGTTTTGACCATTCATTCGTCAACTTTGACCTAAACTTGACATGAGGAGTATAAACTCACTACAGATGCAATTAAACCGTCCACAAACTCACTCTGCTAACCCAAGACCGGAGGCACTGAAAGAAGAGAAAGATGACTCGCTACATCTCCAGCTTAGCGTCCTTTACAACTTAAGGCAACAACTACACAAGGAGGCCTTAATGCTAACCAATCAGAATGATGCCCGAAGTTATGGGCAACCAATTATATCATACCGCCGGATCAACAAGCAATATCAATCTGTACCTTCCATATCATACCATTGAATCGACAGGAAATGAGGTTTGAGCATTCTACATCGTGTCGTTGAATCGACGGTCAATATCGATCCCCTTCGACTACAAATCGATATAACCCGAAGGTCCATCGAATACCTTTGACCAATAGAGCATGGATAGAAGAATAAACCATGAATGAGTGTGACTTGACCATTCATCCTCCATCGCCTTCCTTCGATCCTCCAGGAAGAGCGTGAGACCAAATGAGCATGACATGACTGCATTTGAGCTGACTTTATCCCTAGATCTGATGTGAGAACGTAAATTGAAATGGACGTGGTTTATCGCCCAACTCCAAAAGAATGCAATGTGACCATTCATTCTTTGACTCTTTCCACGATCCGACTAAATGAGCAATTCACAACAAGTGTAACCTAAATGTCCGCGCATCGATTCTTACCTTGGATTCGACAAGGGAAGCATCAATCCTGCATTGGATCTAACTGGATAATTCACTCTTCATTTTTTGCCCAGAGTTTGGCGACATGAGCAGCGAAGTGAATGTGACTGACCTTCCAGAACTTAGCTCATGTTCGAATGTCGGTGAAGCAACGAAGTATTCTGTCTAGAGGAAAGAACTAGAACATATTGCAGGATATGCACGACTCAACCCTCCATCGGTTAACCCGATCTCATGGTTCAATGGGATAGAATACGAAATTGAAGCGGACATTATCCACCTTGATACTTATCGAGATATTCCCCAGACTTGGGGGCACAAGCAAGAAGATAAGATGAATGTGATTCAACCATTCATTAATCAACTTTGGTTCTTAAAGCTTGAACTATAGTATAAACACAGTTGGGACGAGACTCGACCGTCCGTGTAATGCATCCACCAACAGAGACTGGGGGCAAAAGGGTGATTATCCAAGAGTTGACTTTGACAACTTGAACCTATGACCCATGCTTGATATTCATAACAACTCTAGGTTATGGCCGAATGGATGCCTAGAGATAGAATCATCAGATCAATACTCAGACTTATAGGCAGTTGATCATCATTCTGACCCTTACAACAAGTAATGGATCGCGAGACATTGAATGGAAAGTGCATTACTCAGAAACACAAGTAGATCCAAACTAATAGCTGGAGCCAACTATGCAACAACAATCGGTACAAGGCTAAACTCTACTAAGCCTTTGATTCATCATGCCTATAAGGTTAATCATTAACCATTGTAAATAAGCACATGAAGTGCCTACAATCCATCACAAGTACTAAAGATCAGATCATAACTCAGCGCAATGATGATAAAAGAGTTAACTATTTTACTTCAGGTGAATCTTGATTTGTTCGCTTGGAATTGATCTCATATATATATATATATGTGTGTGTGTGTGTGTGTGTGTATATATATATGTATATATATATGGACTCTCACCAACCATTGAGAACCCTATGTTAAATGTCGACCTAAGGCATGTCTTGACAGATAAAAACAAAGCGACGTGGATCTAGAGAGATCTACTGCACTTAAAGAGGAGGCGAATCTACTCAAAACCAATGGGTTTACCCACGACACCCTCTACCTAAAAAGTATATCCAATCCTTTGCTTACAGGAAAAACAAACGGAGAGTGGCGGACGTACGTCGATTACTCAGAATTGCACAAGGCATGAAGAAACACAGTCTTCCACTTCCAAGGATCAACCAACCAGTGGACTCACCATCAGACATGAAGTACTCACTTCCATGGATGTAAACTCCAGATACAATCAGATACTGAAGCATGTCCCTGACCAGAAATGCAACGGTTTCGTTACTGACCTAGGCCTATAGTGCTAAGTTGCAATCCACGGATTCAAACTTAAGGACACTGGTGCTACTTACCAAAGGATAGTTAATAGATCATTTAAAAATCAGATCATCCGATCAATGAAAGTATGTATGGTTAATATGCTTGTGAGATCACGACTATCAAACGACCACATCGGTGACTTGGTAGAGGTATTCAGTGTTCTCCAAAAAATGCGGAATAAAACTCGATCTCTGAGTTTCTCTTTCAGCGTTTCATTAGAAAAATTCTTAGGTTTTATCATCAATTCTCGTGGAAATGAGGATAATTTCCAAAAAATTCCAATAATTAGAGACATCTATGCACCGAGGACAACCAAGCAGGTACCGAACTTGAGTCGAAAGAGATTACTGTCCTAAGCTGATTCCACTCTAGGACCATCTACAAGTATATTATCTTCTTCAACCTGACCAAGAGAGGGAAGAGAACTTTTGAGTGGATTAACAACTGCGTTGATGCAATTTCAGCTCTGATAGACCGCACAGAGAGACCTTCCATTTTACCCAAGCCGTTGGATCGTAAAGATCTGTACCTTAATTGGGTCGTGTCAACACACGCCATAAGCATTTCAATGCTAGGTGAAGAGATACGAATCCAAAAACCAGTATATGATGAAGGCTAGCTATTGACAAGCTCACTCGTTAACGACTATATTGACCAGCCGTTACGATAGGTCCAATAGCAACCTTAGATGTCTAAAAAGTTACTCAAATGGAGTATCAAGCTAAGCCAATTTTATATCACTTATCTCCCTCGGAGAGCTATCCATGGTCAAACATTAGCATACTTCATATATGAATTCATTACATCAGACGATTATCCGAAGAACAGTGGAGAACTGTCCAACCGATGGAGAACGTACACAGGTAGAACTTCCAATAATCGGCTTTCTAACGTCGAAGTTGCGTTAATGACTCTTAAGGAACGATCATTCTGCTACGCCGTGAAACTCAACTTCCCTGCAACAAAAAAGAAGCTAAGTATGAAGCCTTGGTCGCCACTCTCAAACTTGCAAGAAAACTAGGAGTGGAAACTTTTCATGTCTTATGTGATTATTGGTTAGCAGTATGCCAAGTTAGGGAAGATTATCTGACTACAAGGCAATGTCTTGCTCCTTATCTCAGTTGGGCATAAGAGCTACTAGTCGACTTCGAGCATTACACCATTACACACATCCTCGAAGAACAAAATTAAAAAGCCGAGTCATTGGCTAAGCTAGCCAGTTCTAGGGATGTGCAACAAACAGACTTTATCCCAGTTGAAATACTTATTATTTCAGGCATTGACATATGAAGATCGAATGGATCTTAGAGACGGAGCCAAAAAATGAGTCATGGATAAATCCTATCAAAGATTATCTACAACAAGGAATCCTTCTTGAACAAAGGAATGAGAGATGGCATATCCTCCATGAAGCTGCCCCATCAGTTAACCCTTGTAAATTTCGTATCCATCGATGCAAAGCACGCCTTATGTAAGCCCATATTGTATCGATAACCATCGATACGAAGTCTATCTTAATGCATCCCAGGTCGATCCAAGAGTGGATCGATACAAAGAAATGGATCAAAAGCAACCATCGACCGTTGTTGCAACTTGAATTTCACATTGATCCAAGAGAGGATCGATACGAAACTCGATCAAAAGAACTTGATAACGACCCGTAAACGTGCAAAGATGAACGGGAGTCAGGTTAACATATGTGCATGTATGCCAAACTAACATTCAATTTTCGAAGTTAACAAGAATTGACTGCTTACCTGATGACGATCAGAACGATGAACAACAAATCGCTAGCGCTCAACACTCAGTTACAACAATACACTGCATGATCATTGACAATTAAAAGTTCTTCATCTACGTCACTGAAGATCAATCAGAGGCTAAATGTTTTGAATAAAAGACAACAACTACTCAACGAATCGGATAGAACCTTTTAGGAATGAAGATTGCAGCTTTTCAAAGCACTTCATGTTCTCTCAAGACATACTTTGAGGGGCAAATATTATCCCGCCTTTTGGCAAGGCCGCGACACCAAGAACTCCACTAGAAACTAAGGACAGTCCATCCCGAAAATCGGTTATACATAGGTTTACTATAGATACCGGCAAATTTTATCCAAGTCCGGATCGAGCTACAATTGGCAAGATACACATGCAAAGCTATGAGAGCCAACGTTTCAAATTTCAAGTCAATGGGAGTTCGTATTCTCAAGATATGGATGGATAAAAATTAAGAGAGGGAGCATTGGTTCGTATCCATCAATGACTGATCTACTTCGTATCCATCATATTTGTTCCACTTCATATCCATAAAATGAAGGTAGTTCATATCGGTTCCCTAAACGATTGATACAAAGTAGCATCTAAAAGCATAGATGCGAAGTAGAGCACGGAGCATCGATACGAAAAGAGTTACCCAGAACGATATGGGGATTAATTCCAGGTCGATACGAACAAAGCACGATTCAAATGGAAGAAATAGTCACTCGGCATGAAAAGTGGATCGATCCTAAATTATAGCACCACGTCATATGATCGACACGTGATGCATGGTTACAAATCAGAATGATACGAATCGTATTGATACGAGTTCGATAGCACATTGAAAATTCAAACTTGCATCGATCATAACTCAAGATCTACCGGTGCAAATGCCACCAAATTTTCGCATGAGCTTGCCTACAACGTCAAGAATGTACTAGATCAATTTCAGCCAAAAAGGATCAATTTTTGATCAATATGAATTCCATTTGTATCGCTCTAATATCGAGTCGAAATCACCTGAACTTGATCCCGTGGTCCCACCCACGTGGGAGAAGTTCTCCGAGATCTGGGCGAGATATTTTCTGCCTACACCTATAAATAGTGACCTTGGACCTACAGAAAATGGACTTTTTTTCCTCTCTATGCCGATACTTTGCCAAAATTTGTATTGTATTTCGATTGTACCATTGTAAATCTTTTGCAACTAGCGAGTTATAATCAATAAACACCAATCATTCAATAGTGGACGTAGGCCATACTCCGAACCACTCTAAATTCATGTGTTTCAGTACTTTTTCTTATCTTTTAATTGGTGTGTTTGTTAGATCTGCCTCATTTTACGTTTCTTTCTTCATTTTATCTCTTCAAACACATCCGAAGAGTGTTGTGCCTAATTTAGGTACAAACACTAACATCGATCGTTGTTGAAGAAAAAGCAAAAGCAAATAAATTGCATTTGAAACAAAGCACCAAGAGAGTATTCTTTAGGAATTGGACGATGTATTTGAACGGGAAAGTTGGTTGAAAGAGAAATGTATTTAATGATACGAAATGGTATTTAAGCGGTGAATTTGAATGGAGTACTTGAAATGTGATTTTTAATTTAATTAATTTATAGTTAATTATTTTTTTATCTTTTTATGTAATAGGTGTATAATAATTGCAAATAACAAGAAATAAGGTTCGAAGTTCATCAAAATAAACAAAAGCAATTTCAAATTCAAATACATAAGGAAATATTAAAACAACATGCAAAAAACAAACTAAAATTAATGACGACGAGTACGCAACAAATTCAACGCATACATTATAAATCCGCTACTTCTTCATCACTCAATTTTTCTACGATATCCAAGTTTGTAACTACGTTGCGAAAAATTAGCATAAGTTCCCACCATTGAACGGGTGTAATACGATCCAACAAACCATAAAAATATTGTACAGTATTGTTGAAACGATCTGCATTCACAATCGACCTTCTGCATCATACCTACTCAAACTGCTCTACTCGGCATGCCTATTACGTCTAGTTGGCTGAGTAATTGGAGGAGGGTCAATGTCTTCGATTACCAAATCGGAGTAATATTCCATATTGGTGGCAGTAATGGGCGGGTTAGGAGCTATTGGATATTAGCAAGTACCCTAACCCATGCAGTCTTCAAAAAGTTCATCCATATGATTAAATTTGAATACGGATTGTTTCCTAAATCTTTTGTATCTTCAAGCAGTCATATTCTGTTGAATTTTTTGTGCGAATCAAATATATGGAAACTTTCCTCATTTTTAATTTGGAATATATGAAAACTTTCCTAATTTGCAATTTAGAATTTATACCAACTTTCCTTAATTACATCCTTATTTTATTTAGAACTTTTCATATCTCCACTTAGAGAAGGATACAAATAAAGGGGTAAACTCATGGAGTTCATTATTCCCACAACTCAAGAAAGAATCATACGGGTCAATAAAGAAAAAAATTTGTAACTCTAATTAATCAAATTAGGGATTTTTATTATTGTAATTTTTTGTAATATCTCTTGTTTATTGAAAGTAATAAAGACTTTCTTCCCCAAAGTGGACATATACTATCACAACGATAGTGGAACTACTAAGAATATCTAGTGTCCCCTTTTCTCTTTTATAGTTATTTACTATTGTTTTTGGAATAACTGTGATCTGATTTGAGAATTGGTGGATCTGTTTGTTTTACTACGCCATAACACAATCCTATAATTAGGTTTTTCCGGTACGAGAGATTGATCACCCTTTTACAACAGGTATTAGAGTTTTTAGGTTTTTTGTTGCATAGAAGGTGTTGGGTAGAATGGCAGGTGAAGATAATACATCAGGAATTAGTTCAGAACTAGTAGTTGCTTTATATATTAGAAGTTCCTACATGGCTTCAGGTTCACAGTTATAAATAGAAAAGTGGATTAGAGAAGGAGATTTTGAGAAGTGGTAGTGGATGATGAAGGCAGTACTGAGAGGAAATTGCATTCTCAATGTGGTTTATGACTTATATGATTTAGATCTAGCTATATCCGTTGTAGAGAAGAAGGCGATGGAAGAATGGGCCTTACTACACTCTAACTTGCTATGGGTTAGAATATTAAGTCCGAAATTAGTCAGGAAACTACCGTCAGAGGAATTTGGAAGAAGTTAGAAGATTTCTACATGAAGAAATCTTTAACTAACCGACTGATCTTGCTGAAGACCTTCTTCACCTATAAGATGAAGGAACATTCTCCTATTAAGCACATTTGAGTATATTAGATGACATGTTGATGAAGATGAGTTAGTTGATTTGAAGATTGACGAAGAATAGAAAACTATGGTTTTGTGTGTTCGCTTCTGGAGCGATTCACCATTTTCGTTAACAGCCTTATCACGGTAAAGAAACATTGACGTTGGACGATATGAAGAGGGGTTTTCTTAGTGAGGAGTTGAGAAATCCGATGAAGGGTTTTGGTTTATGAGATGATAGTGGAGGAAGTCATAGTAGTTTAGGCTTATTTGTTGAGAGAGGGAAAACAAAGAAGAAGAAAAGAATTTAGGAGCCATTCTAATTCAAGGAAGCACCACTGGCATAGTAAGTCTAAAGATGGAAAGTATCGTTGGAGAAAAGATTATCTAGGTTTGAAGAAGAAGACTGGGGGTTCTCCATCTATTGCGGTGGAGAATGAAAACAGCGATGTGTTGATAGTTGTAGTATCGGATGTTGCAGACCATTGGGGCCTTGACATGGGAAACTCATTCCATATGACACCCAATAAGGATTATTTTTCTTCCTTTGTCTCTATGAAGGAAGTTCCATCCTATGGGTATTGATGCTACATGTAGGTCCATGGGAGTTGGTTCAATTTGCATTCGCATGTTCGATGGGATTATTCTCACTTTTTTAGATATTCTCTATGTACTAGGTCTTCCAAATTCTTTGATATCGTTAGAGCAAGTGGCATCACTAGGATGCAAGTTTACCATTGTAGAGATTGTTTGAAGGTTTCATAGGGGCTTATAGTAATGAAGGGTATAGAGGTCCAAAATCTTTATTTGCTGAAGGTTACCATTGTTTAAGGGGAATCGTGTGCTAGAGTTGATAGTGCTAAAAGTTTGGATGATACTAAGCTTATCCACTTAAGATTATGTCATACTTCAGATAATAAATTAGAATTTCTTATAGAAAGAAGAAGATTAGAGGAGAAATCTTCAACAAATTGGATTTCCAAAAGGAGTGTTTTCTGAGTAAGCAAACCAAAGTATCATTTGGTGTTGGCGAGCATACTTCTAGGAGGGTACTTGACTATGTGCATTAAGATGTTTAGGACCAATTTCTATAGCTTCCATTGGGGGAGCTCACTACTTTTTATCATTTATTGACAACTACTCATGCAAGGTTTGGTTGTATGTAACGAAGGTTAAATAAAAAGTGTTCGAAAAGTTTAAGGAATTGTTAGATCTCGTCAAAAACCAAACTGTAAAAAAATTAAAGATTCTTCGATCCGACAATGGCGGCAAATGTTTCTCAAAGGAGTTCCTTGGATACTTTAGACAGCATGGTATTAGGAGACATTTTACTACATTCTATGATCCATAATCCAATAGGTTTGCTCAGAGCATGAATAGAACTCTAATACAGAAGGCACGTTGCTTGAGATTGAATGCAGGTTTATCTAAAGGCTTCTGGCCTAAAGCTATATCGACTGCTGCTCACATCATTTATTAGATTTCGAGTTCAGCCATTGGTTGGAAGATTCTAGTAGAGCTGTGGATAGGAAAGTCTACTATACTCATTTACTTTCGTATTTTTGCTTACTATGTTTATGTGCATAACATAGAATTTGATAAGGTAGAGCCGCGAGCTACCAAGTGTGTTTGCTAGGTTATACAGATGGAATAAAATGATATTGTAAATTTAGAGCCGAGAGCTACCAAGTATGTTTGCTAGGTTATATAGATGGAATAAAATGACATCGTATTTGGAATCCAACAACATGATAGAGATATAGGTATGTCCTTGGGGCAATTCTGTAATTTATCCCATATTAGTGTCAAAATTCGTTCATATACCCATAAATTCCTTTTCAACAACATCTCTTAAATTCTATTTATTTAAAAGGTATACTATACTTTTATAAATTCCTTTTTCCAAATATTATTAAAGCCTTTCAATTCTACAAAATCATAAAATGAACTAATTCCATATAGTTAATTGTTTTTGGAAATCTCTATTTTTAATTTCAAATAAACTTTTATCTCCAAACAATTTCCATAAATAACTTCCTGAAGCTTTCAAAAATATTTTACAAAGAGAAAATCCATAAATATCTAAAATAAAGCCATGGACCAAAATTCTTCAAAATCAACCCCAAATCATCCGTATAAATTTTCATGTGCGGCCGGGTCGAATTTCATCGAATTTCGGCCACCGATACACTATACAAAAAATGTAGTAAATTTCAAACATTAAAATGAAATCGGACAACATCTCCTTTGCATTTCAGACGTCCAACAAACACAAAACTCCACTATCAAACCAAATAACATCCAATAACACAACAACAAATCAAATATTCTGATCAAACAATTTATCCAAGAAAACAATTCAATATTCACAATCAATGAAATCTCAAACAACCAATTCAATAAGCAATTCCATAAATAATCAGGATAATAATATATATGCAAGATGCGAGTGGAAATAAATATAGTTGTGAGTGAAAAAACTCACCAAAACAAAGCTCGTACTATCCAATTAACGACCGTCATTGAATGCAAGCTTCAGCCCTAAACTACACACAACTGCCAATCTCCGCCTTACATGTTATCATCAAACTCACGCACACAATCTCCCATAGAAATTAAGTACTTCCCCAGATTGGCACTTCAACTCAGATACCAACCCCTAGCCATAACTGAGTGATTCCATCACTTCCAATTTACACCCACCTTTACCATCACCTTCACTCTCTCGGATGTCATTAACCATCACACCACCACCACCACGACGACAACACACATGCCCGACACCAGAATTATTCGTGACACTTTAATTCGTTGCTCACTTCCTAGGTTGAGTTGGCCACCCATGATGAATGCGCACACCCACATGTGCCATTCCAATCATTGAACTTCCCATTTGGTCGACCTTCGCTTCCAGTCGCGAGCGTGACCATATTTTGTTTTATTATTATTTTTTCCTAAGCGAACGATTTTAGGGTTAAGTTAGATTTAAGGATACAGGCTTTGGGTAGAAAAAGGAACACATTTTTTGAACGTAAATGTGGAGAAAGGGATAAATTTCTAGAAGTATATGAAGTGGGCTTGGGTTTGAGTTATTAATTATTGGACTTTGTTTATTTAAGGTTAGATTTTAGTTAGTTTACTATGCTCATTCATTATATTTTTATTTTCTTTACTTTAATTTTCAAATAACCTTTTTTTTTCTCCTTTTACAATTCCTTTTAATTATTTACGAATAAATTTTGAGCTAATTTAATTTGATTTACACTTCATTGTCCAAAATATATATTGAAAATTATAAAATTTCTTTCAATTTATTATTTGTTTATTTTTATTTTCAACTATTCCAAACACGTAAATTACACTTCAAGATATATTATTATTTAATTAAAACAATTTATTCAATTTATAAATCATCACAAATTGAATTCATACACTTATATTATAAATAAATTTGTTTAGTTATACGGCGTAGAAAGCAAGGTAGTTACAGTGTCTAACCAAATATACATCTGGCGAGTCACATAATCAAATGATGAATTTTTTTTAGACCAAACGATTTGATTAGTTTATAACTGTTATAAATTAATTAATATGTGAAAAATATTAGTTATATAATTTTGAATATGATTTGTGGAATAAATATTATTGAATCTATTTATAATAGTTATAATTATATCGATCGATATGCGATATCGATAAGCGATTAAAGCAGATTTAATTAATAATATTTCTTTGGGCTTAAATGGGATATTGGTCCACGATGATAGGTTTAATTTTGGATGCAATAAAGGCTATAGAGGCAGCTAAAATAGGTTAGGAATGTTAGAATTGGATGACTTAGATTTAGTAAGAATTGGTATGAGATATGATCCATTATTTCCTCTCTCTCGTCCACCATTTAAACACCTCAAAACCAAATTAAAAACATTTACCAGCCACTATTCCCATCCATTTCTGTTCAATTTCAACCCTTAGGGATCAAAAAATCCAAATCAAATCAATTCAAAGGGCAATTGCTATGTGATAGTTAAAGGTCTACAGTTTAAGGATTAATAGTCTGCCGAATAGAAAAGCTTTCAAAGGAGCGAGAGTTTATCATTGCAAAGTGTGCTTCAAGATATTGGTTTTAGTTATGTTTTTACTATATTATATATTTTACAATTTCTGCATAATTTTTTATTATTCATATATATTATTATAATATTGTTAGTTATGTGACGGTTCTTATATTTATTGATGTTGTCACATACTAGATCGGTAATATAAATATATTCACTTAATAAATAAATAATTAATACAACTTTTTCACATATATGTTAGATATGCGGAGCCTAATAATTTTATTTATAATAATAATTATTTTATTAATTTATATATTTATATATATATCAATTAATTATAATTTTGTGGTTTGTAATTAATTAGAACTTTATTTCATGCTAATAATCAAACATATATTATACACACGTATATATATAGTAATTATAACTTTTGGTAGCTATAAAATATTTTTTAATAATTATTTACTACAATTGAATATTATTTAAATCAATATACTATGTGAATTATATAAACTAAAATATGTTTTGTAACGACCCACAAATTTATCACTTTGATAAATAATATTTATTTTTAAAATTATTCAAATAAAAGGTTGATAATACAAATAATATTGTTTTGAGTGATAATAAATAATGATATTATTATATGAACAAATATTTAATAAAATATTTTCCTTAGAATTTAAACCGACAAAATGGTCGAAAACTGTTTTATCGATAAACAGCTTCATAATCATAAAACATCGTGCACGGAGCTGGATACATACACTTATTGTATAATTGAACAAGAATATGAAATAAAATCAATTATTTTTTTTGAAAATAAAATGTGTTTATGACATCGTTAATAATGTCTTTATATTTAATAATTGATTTATTAAATTTAATTGAGATTTAATGTTTTAATAATTATTATAATTAATCAAATCATTATTTAAAAATAGTGATTATTCATTTTAAATGGTTACAAAGCGTTAATAAATCATTTATAGTAGTTTTATGAAGACAAATAATTGATTTGGAAATATAAGAAAAAAATCGATATCGCTTTATTGGTATAATAACAATTACTGTAAATAATTTTTACTACATGGTTTTATAATTCAAACGTGATCATTTTAATTAATTATTAAGGATAAAAAATTTATTTTCAAATTTTGTTTACAAGTATTTGTATATAAATCAATAAGTAAAAATTTGATCGATAATCAGTTTCTCGATTTTCAACGGATTAACGAACGAAAGTTGCTCGATGTCATCGAAATGCCGTTACCCTATTGTACACATACATGTACATATATATGCATGTCACATGCACACCATAACACACACATATATATATGTACATATACACTAAAACACACACACACACACACAGATATATATATATATATGTATGTGTATATATATTGCAAAATATTAGAATATTTTCCTAAAAGCTTAATATTTAAGCAACCAAAAAGCAAACATCAACTCACCTCACACTACCATCATCACCACCATCACCTCAACATCACCATCACATAGGTGGCTGCCGTGCATATAGGGGAGGGGCTAGGTGGGGATGGCAAGGGTAATTTCATCCATTTATATTATGATATTTTGGTTTTTCAAAAATCCTATTAATACACCACTCTTTCTTCATATTTTCACACAATTTTCTACTTCTTCTTCCTACTTTTACAAGTTACTCTAATGTCTTCTCATGATAATGAAGTTATGGAGAAAATTTATTCTTAAGGAAATTAAATTTTTATAATATCCATACATTGTCAAATCCACTTCAAAAAGAAAGCAAGTCTCTTCCTTTCTACCCCTCAAATCCACGACCACCTCCTTCATCCACCAAAGCCATGAGCTCGACCCTCTACAAGGTTAGGCCAAGCCCTCCCAAAGGTCTTGAGCTCGATTCCATTAGCTTTGATTTGATTGTAGCGAAGCTATAACCAATTTTAGACTAGCCCGTGGGAAAAATGAAGGTGGGAAACTCCTAAACTATAGTATCATATGTTATTGGATGATATATACATATATGTGGATATGATTATTTATGATGGTTATTTAATATGAATGTTGAATATATATGCAAGTCACGGTAATACACATCAATAAACACAAAGGAAATCATTTTCCTTTATCGAATGAATTGGTGTATATGGAATATTATACCTTTTAAATGGTTTAAAAATGAGTTTGAAATGTTTTATAAACATATGAAAGTGTATTGGTTAATTTTGAAAGGTAATTGAAAATTTAGTTAAAAATAGGCATGTTGCGTAACGGTAATTCGTGATATCGCGCCATAGAAGTCAAACAAGTATAAAGTATGGAATATAGCTCAAAATTCTTCTAGATAAGAATTTTCCAGACTATGAAATCCATAGTTTTCAAACGAAGAAAGAAAATTGAGATTTCAATAAGTAGATTTTGAAATATGAGTAAAACAATTTTTTGATAAAATCGCGGTTTTGCAGTTCATAATCCATAAAGAGATTTCTTTAGAAATTGTATTTTATAATTATTCAAAAATATGAATAAATACTAAAAATATTTTAAATTTTTTTAAAAGTAATTTGAGTTATAAAATGAATTTTCAAATGATAAAAAGTCATTTTGACCAATATTGCTTAAAAAGCACTTTCCGCAACATTATTTTTATATAACCTTTGAAATATAGTTTTAAACGCAACCATTCTTTTCCAAATCTTTTATAAATATTTTTAAATGATTAATAAATTATTTTGAAGATAATGTGAATGATTTATGTAATAGTTAAATAAATGTTAAAAGATTTAGATTCGATCAAATTACTTGACCGCCTTATGGGTGATAGAGAGATGGTGTCTAGGCTTGAGTTTGGAAAACCAGTTTCGTGCTCTCCTTGGCTATCCAGACTGGCCCGACAGTGGGGATGGTTTATTTGATTAACTCGGATCAAAATTTTCCAAAGTAGAATGGATATGTTTTTCTAAATATAAATAACTTGGATTTTATAGGGATAATCTTCTTGTACTCCTTCTTAAAGCCCAAAGAGGGAACTCGTACTATTCATGGGTGGTTTCGCCTTTATTCTGCCTATAGTACTTGTTGAATACATGAATTTATGTTGAGTAGAATTAGACAATTTCCATAGATTCTGCACACTTTGTATTTTATTGATTTTGGATTAACATCCTAGATAACATGGTTTTAACTCAATCAAAATTTTAGGTTTTGATTTAAGAAATCTATGTTAAGATTTAAAAGAAATTATTTGGAAATATTTTCTTAAGTGAAAAATGAAATGATTTCAAATTATTCCCAGTTTAGAAAAGGTGATAAGAGAGGTTTAACGATTCCTTATATACCAGAAATAATGTTTTAGAAATATATATCTCCAGAAGATATTTTGATAAAAAGGAAGTAATAAATCAAAAGAATAATTCCTTATTCACTTAACATATTTTTATCGATGGTTGGTTCGAAAGAGCCAGGGCCGGAATTGGGTAATTCCTACCCGAAGACTACTTCGAACCAATTTACGTATTCAAAGTGAAGACATGGAGATGATTTGGAAGATGGAATAAAGGGCTACTTGTCATTGGCCCTCAAGGGTAATTTCTCATATTATATTATGTAGTAGTAATTCTTTATTTGTGATCTTCGATGCAAGGACATCTTGCTACTAATCCTATGGGTAACTCCTGACAGGATTTGTCAGGAGAGCGCTTTCAGTTTGTCTTAATCCTGGACAGCTTGTATGAATGAATGTTTGATGTTACATTTCTAGTTACATAAATTGATCTCTATGAACGTATCATCTGTTTGGTTGCAGAGAAGGCAACTTCTCTTAGCTTAACACCCTTTCCTGAGACATACGAGCTCAGAAATTATACGTTTGTAGAAATCAATTGTGTGACTATGGAATGGCAACGTGGTATTTAAAGAGGAATGTGATATGTGAAAGATAATCGCTACCTCCGGCCTAATCACCCGGTAATGGCTTAAACAGGGTACGCCACAAGGCTATGTGTTCGCACCATTAGGGTATGGTCATCACCTTTCTAGATAACCATCTATATTTCGGGTATGTGGTGCATGCTATAAGATGTCTCAGATAGGTCGGTAATGACCGGGGTGATGTCATATTTGATTTCTATCCAGGTCATGTATGAGTGCCAAATAGGGATAAGCGGGTCTTGCCAGATGCAATGGATTGTTTGTGTATCCTCGGTACATTCCTCTAGAGATGTACTGTATAGGAGGTAGTCCCTTACCGGCCATTGCATGGAAATACATTCTCCGAGCAAGCCTTGTAAGAGTTTTGTTTGTAGAGCCTAACATATTCTAAATTTAGTAATGGTAATAATTTCGGCTAAGATTAATAAGTTTACTTGCAAATGTTTTCAAAACAATGTCATTAAAATTAATATCAAATGAGTTTGCATATCAAATGTTTTGGGTAAAAACCCATCTGTATTTATGTGCGGGGATGATCTTATGAGATACCTTTTGTTTTCGAAATCCGTATTTTGAGTTTTTCACACCAGTCCCATAACTGATCCAGAGTTTATTTTCTTTTTCCTTAAACTCTGGGTGCCTTAATTTTCCTAGGGAGCCTAGTAGTCATGTTTAGTTAGAAGAAATATTGATGGAGCTCAAAGCATGGAGTTCGAATATTCTTCTAAAGATTGTTATCCATTTCCACCGCATTCTTGTGTTATAGTATTCCGCATTTGTAAGGACACACACACACACATATGACTATCCATTTTTAACTTCGATAAATGTATTTAAATTTCGCTATAAAAATTTATATGTTGAAATAATATATGTGAGATTCTGTTTTTTCTTTATGTTTTTTCTCACCCTCGAGAAATCGCTTCTCCAACACTTGGATTTGCGGCACGTGAATATCAAGGATGTATTAATGTTGATTTCCAAGAGTTGAACAAACAGGTCGTCACATTTGGTATCAGAGCTTAGGTTGAGCGAACAACTTGGCTTTGGTAAGGTAAAATCTCATCAGAGATAGGGTTAGTAATGTCTAGGACGAGTAACTCATTAAAGATAGGGTTAGTAACACCCTAGAATGAGTTTGAGTGTATATGAGCACACAATTGTTAATA
Organism: Allium cepa; assembly: GCA_030765085.1. Classification (NCBI taxonomy): domain Eukaryota; kingdom Viridiplantae; phylum Streptophyta; class Magnoliopsida; order Asparagales; family Amaryllidaceae; genus Allium; species Allium cepa. The sequence goes on along the minus strand of CM060935.1, from coordinate 692,074,906 downwards.
GTATATACAAATAATTTTGGTTTTAAAAATTTATACATAAAAACATTTTACCTAAATTATATTTTTGAGAAACGATTAAAAAAATTTATAAGCGATAAAGATAAATATTTGGTAAAATTTTCAAAGGATTTTTGAAAGAATAAAAATATTTCTTCATACAAAGAATTTTAAATAGTAAAAGTTATCTTTAGAAACGGGTCTCAAGTCATTTTTTAAGTATTGACCAAACCTTGGTTTGAGAAAAGTGATACCAAGCAACCAGCAAACCTCTCTACCTAAGAATACCTTAGATTAAGAAAATTACCTATTGCTTATGTCTAAGGAAATATTGTTTACCTTATAGAAACCATATGGAGGAAGTAACTCCAAAGGAGAGACTTCCAGAGCAAAGTGGGGGGAGAAGGACAGTCTTATATTCTTTCCGACGACGAAGAGGAGCAACCGAAATATCCACCTAGCAATGGTGGGTTCTCGATTGAGGAAAAGCACGCCCCATACACCTGAAGGGGTGGAGACGGATATCCAATGGCTAGAATGCTTATACCACTCACGACTTCATAAATAATTACAATTTCTAGTGATGATGAACTGGGAGGGCCTTAGAAAGGAATTGGATAACATATCCTTCTAGCTCCGCATTGGAACCTATAGAAGAAGTGGAACCCATGGAAGAAGAGTCGAAACCCATGGAAGAAATGGTAGAGCCCGTAGAAGAAGAATCAGAACCAGTGGAAGATCCAGATGCCATTATATCCAATGAATGTAGTAAGGTGATATGGGATTTGGAAGGAGAACATATTCTATGGCAAGAAGGATCATCTTGTTCCTACATAAACTAGGATGAAGTGGAGAGCAACGATGAAAAAATAGCGGAAGAAGAAGATGAAGTTGAAGAGTTCAAAAATCCTTGGGAGGAGGGTGTGAAAGGCCTCGAAGAAGTGGAGGAGGGTGGAATAGTCCTAGGAATAATGGTTGGCATGGGACATGTCCCATGGAACTAAATGGCTACCTCAGGTTGAGGGAGAAATGCAATTAGATGAAGACAACAGTGAGGTCGACGATGAGCGAGAAAGTAATGAGGAATGAGTGGGAGAAGTTATGATAAACCTTGGGAACTGGAGTCCGCCATCGGCTTTAGATTCACAGGAGTAAAAGAGACATAGGGTCGGGTAGTTAAGGATAGTTCTATTATATATATATATAAGTTCGGCTGGGATGCTGTTTTGATCAACTATTTTGTACCGTATCAGTGTTTGGAAGGGGGTTTTCTTTCTGACCGAAGTTTAAATTAAAATGATGAATATAAAAGTATGAAAATCTATAATATGATGTTTGTTCCAACTTCACATTTATATGAATCTTTTAAATGAGAATTCTCAGGGAAGAAGTAAGAAAAATTTAAATAAAGGATTTTTCTTTTATGAAGAAGAAATGGTATTATGAAAAGTTTAAAAGCAGAATCTTTAGGTAAATAATCTAAAGAAGACCAAAGATAAGAGAAATTACAGTATATGTATTAAAGAAACACTAAGTTCTGACTAATAAAGGAAGTTTATGGCAATTTAATGAATTAGTTTGAAAATGAATTTTTCAGAAACCATTAATATATGTTTAGAGATGTGTTATAATAAAAAAATTATTTATCCTTTGGAAAAAATGTTTTTTTAAAGTAGAAATATTTGAAAATAAAAATGTAAAATGGTTATGTATAAAGAAATACCTTTATAAAAGTTTAAATAAAAGATGAATGTTTTATGAAGTATTTTCATAAGAATTTTGGAAAAGTTAATAAATACATATGAAGTATGTGGATTATTTCATCGAACGATTTAATCAAAGATTCGAGTGCAGAACTTTGAGGTGTTGCGCCTGTTCAGAAAAGGAATTTATCACTTTATTCTTAACGATGAACATTGTTAAGGGTTTATGGGTAGATACTTATGTTTTCTATCATAATTGTGAGCTTTGCAAGAAAACTAAAATTCCGATCGAAGAGCCTGGTCAGAGTCCGCAATAATGGATCGCGAGATCAATACTAGTTTATTAGTAAAGTTGTGAATTCGAATAGAAGATCAAAATAGATATTGACTACGGATGATCTATATACATCATAGGAATGTAAATTTAAAAATAAATATTTTGGATAAAACCTTTGGGTTTTTGTTTTGGTAATTTCGGGGAAGAAATTCATCTAAGGGGGGAAGTCAGTAACGACCCGTAAATTTATCACTTTGATAAATTATATATATTTTTAAATTTATCCAAATAAATGGTTGTAATACAAATAATATTTTTTTGAGTGATAATAAACAATAATAATCTTATTTTGAACAAATATTTACAAGAATATTTTCCTCGAAAATTAAATCGATAAAATGACCGAAAACCGTTTTATCGATAAACAGCTCTATGATTGTAAATCGTCGCGTACAGAGCTGGATACATACACTTATTTTTATAATTGAACAAGAGTATGAAATAAAATCAATTATTTTTTTAAAATAAAATGTGTTTATGACTTCGTTAGCAATGCCCTTATATTTAATAATTGATTTATTAACTTTAATTGAGATTTAATGATTTAATAATTGTTATAATTATTTAAATTTTTATTTTAAAATAGTGATAATTCATTTTAAATGGTTATAAAGTGTTAATAAATCATTTATAATAGTTTTATAAAGATATATAATTGATTTGGAAATATAAGAAAAAAACCGACATCGTTTTATCGGTATAATGGCAATTACTGTAAATAATTGTTAATATTAATTTAAATGGTTATATAATGATCATTTTAATTTATTAATAAGGATAAGGAATTTATTTTCAAATTTTGTTTACACATATATGTATATAAATTAATAAGCAAAAATGTGATCGACAATCGGTTTCTCGATTTTCAACGATTTAACGAACGAAAGTTGTTCGAAGTTATTGAAATGTTGTTATCCTCTTAAGCATATACATGTGCATATATATATATACATGTTACCTAAACACCATAATATATATATATATATATATATATATATTTAAATATACACGTAAACATGTATATTACAAAACATTAAAATATTTTCCTAAAAACTTAATACTTAAGCAACCAAAAAGCAAACATCAACTCACCTTATACCACCATCATCACCTCAACATCACCATCACTGTAGTGAAATTTGTTTTAATTTTAGTGGAAGCGAATTATTTGATCAGGATCTAGTATTGTCTATTTAGATATTAATGGAACTTTAAAAATAAAATCAATTATGCAGTCTCACAGAAACAATAGTAGAAATAAGAGACATGGAAGATTTAACGTGGTTCGGATATGAATATCCTGCGTCCACAGAGACCCAACTTCTTTTATTCCATTGAAGAAAAGAGTACAAAAGAGAGAGAAGAATAATGGTGGATTCGCTCACACACTCACTTGCATAAGAAGATGAAATTCCTTTATTTAAATAGACTTGATAATGAAGAGTTGCTTGGAGATTAAGAAAATCAATTTCCTGATTACCCAAATATCTTTCCAAATTGCATGATTTTATTTTAGTACAAATAGATGGCGTAATCTTGGTTTCCATATCTTTCCTTTGACTGGTTGATTCTCCATGCCTAATCATTTATTTCTTCATATAAAAATGCATTAAATAATTAATTGATTGACTAATTAATTAGTTTCCTTCCAAAATATCCTTCCATATACAAGCCAAATTAATTGATTGATTGAACAAACTAATCAATTTCTTTCCTCCTCAACAAAATTTTGAATCATCCAAATTTAACAATCACATGGGGAGGGGGGGTTCCGTGGATGTATGGAAGGGGCTAGGAGGGGAGGGCAAGGGCAATTTCATCCATTCATATTATGATATTTTGGGTTTTCAAAAATCCTATAAATACCCCACCCTTTCTTCACATTTTTCACACAATTTTCTATTTCTTCTTCCTTCTTTTTCAAGCTACTCTAACGGCTTCTCATGATAATGAAGTTTTGGAGAAAATTTATTCGAAAGAAAATTAAATTTATATAATATCCGTACATTGTCAAATCCACTTCAAAACTAAGGCAAGTCTCTTCCTTTCCACCCCTCAAATCCATGGACACCTCCTCCATCCATCAAAGCCGTGAACTCCACCCTCTACAAGGCTAGGTTGAGCCCTCCCAAAGGTCTAGAGCTCGATTCCACTAGCTTTGATTCGATTGTAGAGAAGCTATAACCAATTTTAGACTAGCCTGTGGAAAAAATGAAGGTGAATAACTCCTAAACTATAGTATTATACACTATTGGATGATATCTATGTGTGGATATGATTGTTTATGATGGTTGTTTAATATGAACGTTGAATATATATGCAAGTCACGGTAATACACGTCGATAAGCACAAAGGGAATCACATTCCTTTATTGAATGAATTTGTGTATATGGAATGTTAAACCTTTTTAAAATGGTTTAAAAATGATTTTGAAATGTTTTATAAACATACGAAAGTGTTTGGGCGAAGTTCAAAAGGTAATTGAAAATTTAGTTAAAAATAGGCGCATCCGTAATGGCAGTTCGCGATTTCACGTCATAAATGTCAAATAAGTATAAAAAATGGAATATAACTCATAATTCTTCAGGATAAGAATTTTCCAAACTAATATATCGATAATTTTCAAACCGAGAAAGAAAATTTAGATTTCGATAATTAGATTTTGAAATATGTAAAACTAGTTTTTGGAAAAATTGCGATTTTGTAGTTCGGAAACCATAAAGGGATTTCGTTAAAAATGGTACTTCAAAATTGTTTAAAAACATGAAATAAATTCTAAAAATCTTTTGAAATGTTTTATAAGTTATTTCAGCTATAAAAATGAATTTTCAAATTATAAAAAGCCGTTTTGATCAATATAGCTTAAAAAGCACTTTCCGCGGCATTTTTTATATAACCATTGAAACATAGTTTTAAACGCAACCGTTCTTTTAAAATATTTTGTAAATATTTTCAAATGATTAATAAAGTATTTTAAAGGCAATTTGAAGGGGTTTATGGAATGGTTAAATAAATGTATAAGGATTTAGAGTCAATCAAATTACTTGACCATTTTATGGGTGACAAAGAGATAGTGTCTAGGACTGAGTTTGGAAAACCAGTTTCTTACCCTCCCTGGCTATCCAGATTGGACGGATGGAGAGGAAAGTAAATTTTATTTACTTGGATCAAAATTTTCCGAAGTAGAAAAGGTATGATTTTCCAAATATGAACTTGGATTTTATGGGGATAATCTTCTTGTACTCGGTGTTAAAGCCCGAAGAGAGAACTCGTACTATTCGTGGAATTTAAAAGGTGATTTCATCGTTATCCCCCCCATAGTACTTTTTGAATACAAGAATTGATATCGAGTAGAATTAGATGATTTCAATAGAATCTGCTTACTTAATATTTACTAGTTTTGGATTAACATCCTAGATAACATGGTTTTAAAACAATCAAAATTTTAGGTTTTGAATTATGAAATTTATGTTAAGATTTAAATGAAATGATTTTGAAATATTTTCCTAAGTGAAAAATGAAATGATTTCGAATTATTCCCATTTAAAAAAGGTTTAAATAATCAAAGGATTTGATAAGAGAGGTTTAATGATTCCATATAGACCAGAAATGTTTTAGAAATATATATCTACATAAGATATTTGATAAAAAGGAAGTAATAAATCAAAAGAATAATTCCCTATTCACTTAACATCTTTTTATCAATAATTGGTTCGAAGGTGCCGGGGTCGGATTTGTGTAATTCTTATCCAAAGGCCGCTTTAAACCAATTTACATATTCAAAGTGAAGAAATGGAGATGATTTGAAAGATGGAATGTAGGGCTGCTTATCAGTGACCCTTGGGGGAAATTTCTCATATCATGTTATGTGGCAGTAGTTCTTCATTTGTGACCTTCGATGCAAGGATTTCTTGCTACTAATCCTAAGGGTAACTTCTGATAGGATGTGGTAGAAGAGTGCCTTCGGTTTGTCTTGATCCTGGACAACTTGTATGGACGAATGTCTGACGTCGCATTTCTAGTTACATAAATTAATCTCTATGAATGGATCATCTGTTTGGTGGCGGAGAAGGAAACTTCTCTTAGCTTAACACCCTTTCCTGAGAAGTACGAGCTCAGAAGTTATACGTTTGTAGAAATCAGTTGTGTGACTATGGGATGTTAGTGTGACATTCAAAGTGGAATGTGCTATGTGAATGGTAATCGCTCCCTCGGGCCTCATCAGCCAGCAATGTCTTAAACAGGGTACGCAACAAGTCTATGTGGTTCGCAACCATTAGGGCATGGTCATCACCTTTCTAGATTACCCTTTATAATTTGGGTATGTCGTGTATGCGACGAGACATCTCAGATAGGTCGGTAACGACCGGGGTGATGCCATATTTGATTTCTATCCAGGTCAGGTATGAGCGCCAAATAAGGATAGACCGGTCTTTCCAGATGCGGAGGATTGTTTGTGTATCCTCAGTACGTTCCTCTAGAGATGTATTGTACGGAAGGTAATCCCTTACCTGTCATTCTATGAAAATCCATTCTTCGAGTGAGCCGTGTAAGAGTTTTGTTTGTAGAGCCTAACATATCTAGAATTTAATAATGGTAACAATTTAGGCTAAGATTAATAAGTTTACTTGCAAATGTTTTCAAAAGAATGTCATTAAAAATAATATCAAATGATTTTGTGTGTCAAATGTTTTGTTTATCATAAGATAAAACCGGCCCATATTTATGTGTGGGCGTGGTCGTATGCGATACCTTTGTTTTCAAAATGCGTATTTTAACTTTCTCACACCAGTCCCATGATTGACCCGGAGTTTATTTTCTTTTCCCTTAAACTCTGCATGCCTTAATTTTCCTAGGCAGCCTAGTAGTCAGGTTTAGTTAGAAGACATCTGGATGGAGCTCAAAGAATGGAGTTAGAAGATTCTTTTGAAGATTGTTATCCATTTCCATCAAACTCTTATGTTATAGTATTCCACATTTGTAAGGACAAATATATATAACTATCGATTTTTAACTATAAATTTCCGCTGTAAAATTTAAATGTTGAAATAATATATGTGAGATTCCGTTCTGTCTTTATTTTCTTTCTTACCATTTAGAATCCGCTTCTCTAACACCTGGATTTGCGGCATGTGAATACCGAGGATGTATTAGCATCGATTCCCGTGAGTCGAAGAAACGGGTCATGACATGTTTCGAAAATAAACCTTAAAATTTTATAATATTATATTATCATGAAATAAGATCTCGACTAGGAAATGAAAAATGAAAAATTATTTTCCTATTTTAAAAATTATTATAATATACACCAAAATTAATTAATTAATAAAAAATAATTTTTACTGAGAAAAGTTATAGAAATTTCTTTCGAACTTCAAAATATCATTCTAGATTTTTTGAAAATTTAAAATTTGAATATTATGTTTTGAAAATATTTTTTTATTAATGTTTTATCCTTTTTTGACTAATTAATCAATTTATAAACATTTTACTACAATAAAATTAGTAATAAAATTTTATAGTGCTATGCATATGATCTTGAACCGTTATGCGTTTGTATATGTATATATTATTTTAATATTTATTACAGTAATACATACACACACATACACTTTTTTAAATCTCGGCCATCTCGGCCGAGATCTCGGTTGAAGGCTTGAGCGAAACGAAAAATAAGATATCAGTTGATATCTCGTTTCGATTATATCGGTCGATATTTGGAGCGAAACAATATTCCAATATATCCCCGGTATATTGTTTTTTTCAAAAAAAAAAAAATTCATATCAGTCTATCATGAAAAAATAAACAAAGTCCTTTTTTTTCTGATTCAACTTTTCAAAAGATCACGTTACTCGTCAAAATATCGAACTCCCTCTTTTTTAGAGAAGAAATCGAACTCCCTCTTTAAAAAAAAAAATCAAACTCCCTCTTCCAACATCCAACAACCTGCGGTTCCTCCCAATTTTCGACTACTCGATCTCGCTTTTGACAATCTGCAGCTTCGTCTTCGACCAATCTCTCTACACTCTACATGTATGTAAATTAGGGTTGTTTCTATTTTAATGAAATTCAATCTTTCAAAAATTTAATATGCAGTATAATTTAGAGTAGATGTGCAAGCAGATTTTGTTTGTTATTCTTACTGCATAACCTTCTACAAGTAGATTTGCAGTGCCTGAAGCCATTCGATTCATGATATCTCTTATATGCATTTGCTTTTATTTGCATCAGTTCCTGATACTGTTATTATATTATTCTTACCGCATATATGTAATTGTATAGAACCCGCTTTTTTCAGTTAATTTGTCGCCTTTCATCTACTTATATGTAATTGCTAAAACTGATGATGTTTTGTAACTTTTGTTGAACAATTCAATATAATTAAAGTATAATTGCATTATTTTTTCAGTTAGAATAGTGGAGATTAGTTGCAGTAATTCAGAAAATGTTAAATAAACCAATACCATGCATTTTTTCTATAAATTATGTGATGTGTTATACTCCGATATGGTCCCAAGATGAATTTTAGGTCTGAGATATAAATCCGATATTGTCGTCCGAGATGCACTCGTCTCGTCTGAGATCTCCTCTGATACGATACTGAGTCACTAAAATCACCGAGACAAAACTTGCCCGATATCCGAGATTTAAAACATTGCACACACATATATATTAATATTTTACATATATACATAATTTATACACACACAGAAATATATATATATATACATATATACATATATATTATTAAATATTCTCATTCTCATAAAATTATTTTAGTAAAATTAACATATACATTATATACATATTAATTATATAAATAACAAGTTTAAATACATACATATATTTTGACAACATACAGCATATATTAGATGAGCTAACATATCTGCTGTGTTAGAACCCTGAGTTTACTATTTCGACGATAACAACTATACAATGGAAATCATATATATATCATACACAGATACAACACAAGACAAACCACTACCTTGACAAGACGATAACTAAAGCATTAAAGAAATTCATCTACAAAGTTGCACAAATATCGAAGGAACAAACACGCAAGAATGAATCTAGAAAAAACTCACTTGACAGGTTCAGATGTCTGAATGTAGAACTTCAGACGTCTGAACGTAGATACTGGACTATAATGAATAATAGGTTCCAGACGTCCGAAAACAACGTTCAGACGTCTGAAACTGGGCTCAGGGCAAAAAATTCAAATAACAACTGTCATCACCGAAAAGACACAACTCCATCTCTCCTCCGCAACTCTTCACCAGTGAACAGTGACGACTCTAGACTGAAAGGGAAGAGATGTGACTACTAGAAGCAACTCTCTACAACTATGTAAACAAGAATCAAGATGAATCGAAGAACTAACTTACTCACTTTACTTTCTATCTTGATCATCTCTTGTTCTAATCATCTACTTGCTATCCAATCTGTAAATCTGAGATCATACACTTCTATATTCTCTCAAACAATATTGTATTCAATCATTCAAGAGGTATAGGAAGTTCAATTGTACTATATAGTCAAAATCCGTGTAATAGAGGAACACATAGTTGACAAAGAAACACTGCTATTGTAAACATGTTCCTCCAGGTGAAGCGTGGGTTATTTGGTAAAAGGAAATTCCGAAGAGGAGCTTCGGGACTGGATGTAGGATGGGAGGTCCGAACCGGTATGAAAACCCTGGTGTGTTTATTCTTATTTACATTCTTTACTAATTATTACACTATAGTTTAATTTAGTTATATACTTGTCATTTGTATAATCGATCCACCATAAGTTAGTCTTTCATGCTGCGATGTAAATCCCCACATCTACATACGGCCATGTTACACCTTCCACAGGTTTGCACGTTACACATGCACACACACACACATATATGATACATATGTGTACATTTATATGTATAAAATATAAATCAAATAAAACTCTATGTAATTTATAAATTTAAATAAAATAAGAGATTTTACTTAAATAAAATTTAGAAAATTTCTAAACGAATTAGACTTCATAGGCCCAATAAAGATCGAATATGATAAAACAAATTGAAATTCACCCATAACTTCCATCATGGACCGATCCAGTTCCAACAATGGTATCAGAGCATAATAGCCTATCCGGTCTAAATTAGTCATGTTAGGGTTAACTATTATGCTCCCTGTAACTTCTTAGGATTTTCAACCCTCAAAAATCAACCCTACGTTCACTGTATTTCGTCGAGCAATCGAATGTCGGAAAACCCGATTGTTAGGGGCAAAGAAGTAGGAAGGAATATAGAAGAAACTAAACAATAAAGAATCTCACAGCATAACGAATAATCTATAAGATACAATAAATCTTTACACAAACAAAGTGTAATATATGTACATACAAATATCAATCAGAGTACTAACCTATTTCAGCCCGGACAGTTACAACAACTCGTCCTCATAATTTCTTATGAATACAACAATAAATACAGCGGAAAAATAACCAAAAACGAAAATACGTCATAAAGGCCTCCAACTTGCCTCTTAAGCTCCAATGGATCCACGACAATCTGAAAAAATGTTCGGTCTGATCCAAGCATTATAAATAAGTAACACCCGAGTCTGGAAAACTAGTGTGAGAAAACACACCCAACTAGATTTTAATGTTATAAAAACCTTTGAAATCAAAAGTATCTCATAAGACCACGCCGTACATAAACATGGACATATTTTTACCTTACGATAACCTAACTATTTTATATGAAATTCTCTGATGTTATAATAGTGTCTAAGATACAAATACTTATTAATCTTAGTCGAAATTGTAACATTAATTAAATTCCAGCACACTGGGTTCTACAATTAAAACTGTAAATGCACGTATTGGAGATTGGATTCTATACCACCACAAAGTAAGGAACAAACTTTCGATCATCTCTAGATAAAATGCACCAGGATCTGGCAAGAACATCAAATCCCTGCTACATAGGACTTACCTACCACTTGACTAGTAGTACCGAACATGATTACTCCTATCATTACTGGGCCCCGAAACATACATGGGCAAATAGTAACCAATCTAGATTTGGAATGACCATACCCTGATGGAAGCGACCCACTTGGCCTTGCTGCATGTTTGATTTTTGTCATTTCTCGATTGATGGGTCTCTTGGCTACGTTTTACCTTTAATATAGAACTTTCCACTTGGAATGCTAACACTGTCCTCCAGGCAACGATACAATGTCAGCATTCTTCCATACAAGTTCATTCTGTGACTGAACGAAACACTTGAGAGAGCTCCGTCTTCAATTTCCATCATCTTCAAGATGACTTTACTACGAAACATTTAATTCGAATTGAAGTGGTTTTTGGACAACAAATCTGATCCCAGTCTCTTCAAACAGCATTCGATAATTTCCGGTAAACTCAACCTCTATTCTTTAGGAAATAAACAGTCAAAGGTAAAAGCAGAGATTACCTCCTAATCGTTAGTGGGTGGATTTCCTTATCACTGTCCTAAGAGGATGAAACAAGATTTATACGTACAGTAAAACATCATCGGAGACGATGTGCTATATAACACACGTGTTTCTCTGAGGTATTTCCAAAGTTGCATTTTGTATCCAAATTCAATAGTTGGTTATTTAACTATCGAATAAACAAAAATCAAAATATGGGATTTATTTCAAGGGGAAACCAACATTGGTTAAGCATATAAGAAACCACCAGCCCTCTAATTAATCTTTTCATTAATAAAATCGCTGTGTAATACTTGTATATAAATACCTATATAAAGAAAAACCAACAAATTCCTATATTTCAATACTTCAAAAACATCTATATACTTATCGTAATGCTATAAGCATATTGAGAAAGATTTCTTTCTATGCACTTCAAAAGTCATTTATATATCCCTTATAAATCCAAAAAACCATTTATAAAACATTTTTATAAATCTCTGAAACCGTTTATAAACTCTACATAGAAACCCCTTATAAAACCCAACCTCCGTTTCCAATTATAACTCTTTATAAACATCTAAAATAATTTATAAAATCTTTCATCTTATAAATAATATCCCTTTAAGTTTTCTAAACAATGTTATAAGATTCCCCTTATAAAACCCAAATATGTTTATACAACTTTTTTATATAAATCTCGAAAACATTTATAAATAAATTCTAATCATTTACTTTAATAGACTATTATAATAATAATAATAGTTAATAGTAAACATTATAAATAAATAATTATTACTAACTTTTGGTTATAATAATTAATAATTCAAAAATAATTAATCTTTATCATTACTATAAATAATAATAATTAACTTCCATGATATTATTAATAATCATTATTATTAATTTCATACCATGTTAATTATTTGGATAATTAACCTTTCAAAATAGTAAAATGTTAACAAATATCTTTAAAACAACAGTAAATATAAATAAATAACTTTAAGCAACATCAATTATGTGACGCTCTACCTCTATACTCACAATAACAAAAGTTATTATAAGGAATAACATCTGCTATTGCGAAGAATAAGACTTGTTAGAAGCGATAATCCATAAGTTATGCCTTAGACAAGTATTATGCACATCGATATGAGTTATATAAATTACTCCCAAAGATATATATATTCAATCCAAATCTAAAACGAAACTACAGTGGCTTAAGAAAAATTCAGAACAACTCATAATAACAACAACACTGATAGTATAATCACATCAGAACAGAAATATCAGATATATATATATATATATATATATATATATATATATATATATATATATATAGAGGAAGACAAGTCTGGATACATGCTACAACAGCCGGTAGTTTACATAAACCAAATGTACATATACATATACATCAACATACATGAGATGGGAGTCAAATAACCAAAAGAACTCTTCGAAGGCTGGACAAAAGATGATGGAAAATCCCAAAAGCTGAAGCTGCTACAGAATCAAAGATAGCGATTACCCTGAAATAACTCGGTCTGACCCGAGTATTGTTTAAAAGAAAATAATAAACGGATCAGTCTAATTTATTCTTAGAAGTGAATGCATCATAAACAACATCAATCAAAATAATAATAATCTCTAATGAGACTATACAACATAAGAAATCAACATAGTTAAATGAAGAATCGTATCAAACTCCATCAAAATCAACTTTCAAATTCACAATTGAATTCAAAACAGCAATTCACAAAATCTAGAAATCAAAAATAGATAACTAGAAAAATCAACATAAAAGTGGATCGATCCCATCATATGGCGAGTCTAAGCTACGCCGCACATGCATCAACATATGGCCGAAGCCTACCAAGTACTGTCATCATAATTTTTGACGCCCAACATACGACCCGAAGGTCCAACATACGACCCGAAGGTCTAGTGCTGGTATTTGACCCGAATGTCCATCATATGGCTCGAAGGTCCAACATAGTGGCTCTAAAGCTCACAAAATCATCAAAATCATCAAATAACAGCAAACATTTCAATTAACGAGTCCGGAATTAACCGAAATAGTAAAAGTGTGGTTCCATACTCCGCACTTTTGCTAAATCGTTCAAATCTCTTCATCGTTTCCTTGAAAGTGCAAATTTTGTGTATTTTAAAAAAAATAACATTTTACGTTCTCAAACGGACAAGTCTGAAATTAACCGAATCGGTAAAAGTAAGGGTTCATAGTCCTCAATTTTGCTGAATCGCTTAAATCGCTTCCTCGTTCTTTTGAAAGCGCAAACTGTAAAATTTTTGAAAACAATTTTATCTTAAAACGATTTTTAAAACACGTGATTAAAACAGCAACATCTATAGCAATTTCGACAAAGAAATTGCGTTTCACAAAACACCGTAAAAATGGATACCAAATCAGCGTTGCGGGATAACCGCCTAAAAATTCACTTTAAATTAACAGTTACTGACGTTAAAATAACAGTAATTTTTATTCACCAAAAATGTCACCAAAACGACATTCTTCCAAAATACAGTACCGACTTTCAAATTCCATTATAAAAATAACGACGCAAAAATACGTTTTAAACCGTAACATCGGTTCAAAGCAAATTTAATAACGGACTGCATTAAAAAAATTTAACCATGAAATATGATGTCGGGAAATATTATGCTCCCCATTTACACGTAACACATGAAAATGCTCGGCTAAACTAAAAATGCACGTAACACATTAAAATGCACATATACATTAAAATGCACGTAACATATTGACCTGCTCTTAAAAATAACGATGTACAAAAATTTTGAAACCAAAATCAATGTTTGAACCCAAGTAACGCACGCATGCAACCAATTGTTTTTAACAAAAACCCAAAATAAATCTTTGAATGAAATCATTTGCGTCAAAACTTTATATAGCAAAACAAATTGAACTCAACTGTACAGGAAACCCCACTCACGTGTATAATAATACACGCATGCACTAATTCTTTTGAAGAATGAAACAACTTCAACTTGCCTGAACAAATGAAACATTAAATTTTGGCCAAACTCACACATTTAATACTACAATGCACGTAAGGATAAAGATGACCTGGGCATAGTAAAGCAAAATATTGTTATTGAAGTATTGCTCATGCTAAGGCACGCGCATGCAGAGACACAGAAACTTGCAACATACTCACTTTCAATGATACGCACGCAAGTTATATTTTTTTTTTGTACCAAAAATATGTACACAAGGTACGTACGCATGAAACACCAAGCCTGCACTATTTTTACACTCACAACTTGCACGCGTACAACTTATATAATGAAAACAAAAGTTATATTCAAACTACAAATTTTGTACGCATGCATGCATAGAAATATGGTTCTGAGAATTTTCACACTTCATAATGTACACATGCATGTATAGAAACAAAATAGGTTCTGAACATTAGTTTCGCATAATACTACTTATTCACATGTAAAACAAAGCAAGAAAAAAAAATCAATGCTAATACTACTTTTAGCAACTGATATGTTCACACTTGTTTAATATGAACACACGTGATACCCTTCAAGAATTAAAATGGCCTGGGCATACACTTTATATATAATTGTGAAGGTGATGTAAGAAATAAAGCACCTGAACTTGACACTTTCGCACGCAAGAATGGAAATTGCATCAGTGTTTTGTTCAAACCAAAGTAACAATAAAAAGCATCAAAATATAAATAGCCTGCCCAGTCAAAAAACTAGAGATGTGAGTGTAGCACTCACTGGAATTTGTTTCAAAGTTTGCTAGCAACCAGAACCACTAGAAGCAAGATTTTTGATCCGCCATTAAATCATTCTTGCTGAGCTTCCAAAGAAGAATAGTTCAAAATAATGCAGCTGTTTTTGAAAAATGAATCAAATGGTGTTGTAGTGTTTGATGTAGAGAACAAGTCAAATAGAGGAGTGTTAAAAGGAATGTTTGGTACAATTTCATTAAATGCAAACGTGCATTTGCACTTATGGTACACGACCACTTGATGGCTGTAAGTTTAAATGTTTGCTTTTTATAAAATAATGTGTGATAGTAAGTTCTCATATTTTCTTTTGGAAAAAGAGATGTGGTGTCAGCAATGTGAATTTGCTTTCACACCTAAACTGACAGCAATGCAAATGTTGAAGGAAAAAAATAGTACACTACTATCGTGAGTCACTAATGTGCATATGAGTTTACACATTGTTTTACTTTTTGGTCATAAATTTTCTTACACTTCCTGAATTAAAAGACAGCAAGTCAAACACTTATTTTTAATAGAATGAAGCTGCCCTTGTCCAAATGCAGCATGCATTTTCATCCAGCATGCGTGGAAAGCATGCACGTATCATGTGTACATATATTTTCTTTTCAACTTTTACTTTAAAAATTTCTATTAAAAATATTTTCTCCAACGGTAATTTTAAAAATCACGGTCCTTACAGACTCCCCCCTTATAAAAATTGCGTCCCCGCAATTTTCATACTAGAAGCAGTTAATAACTCAGTAATTTATCACAACAAAGATTAAAAAGAAAAGATAGATACGAATGCTCACCTCCCCCCCGAAGAGGAGAGAAAATCCGAATAAGAACGCTCGATGAATTCTCTGATTTTCCAAGTGCAATCTTTGGGGTTTGCGGACCATTAAATTTTCACAAGCGAAACTTCTTTATTACAAAGGCGTTTAACCTCTGTAGCTAGCACACGACTAGGATTTTGCACAATAGATAAGTCGGGTGAGATCTCAAGATCTTGCAACATATGTGGATCAATGATAGAATCCGAACCTCGAAGACATCGACGAAGCTGAGATATATGAAATACGTCATGAATTCCCGAAAACTGAACAGGTAAAGATACGCGATAAGCAACAGGGCCATTGCGTTCCGTAATAGGAAACGGTCCAATATAACGAGGTGCCAATTTCCCGGAGCTACTAAAACACACCACACCCTTCATCGGGGAAACACGGATGAATATAAGATCGCCTACAGAAAATTCCAAAGGCTTCCTACGATGATCGACATAAGATTTCTGCCTATTCTGAGCCTCTTTCATTCTTTGTCTGATAATATCAATCCTCTCAGAAGAATCACGAATATAATCGGGGTTGAGAACTAACTTTTTCCCCGATTCCAACCAATAAGATGGT
The DNA here is from genome assembly GCA_030765085.1 of Allium cepa. NCBI lineage: Eukaryota > Viridiplantae > Streptophyta > Magnoliopsida > Asparagales > Amaryllidaceae > Allium > Allium cepa. Next base: position 692,058,246 of record CM060935.1, on the reverse strand, counting down.
GATCGACACGGCCTTCCGTAAAGAGCTTCGAAAGGAGCCATACCGATATTGGATTGAAAACTGTTGTTATAAGAGAATTCAACAAGAGATAAGTGGTCTTCCCAACTACCACCAAAATCCAGAATGCAAGCTCGAAGGAGATCCTCTAAAACCCGATTCACCCTTTCAGTCTGACCATCAGACCGTGGATGATAAGCTGTACTGAGATTGAGCTTAGTGCTCAAAGCTTTCTGAAGGCTCTGCCAGAAACCACTAGTGAAAAACGGATCTTTGTCACTAACAATAGAACTAGGTACACCATGAAGTTGAAGGACTTCTTTAATAAACAACTTAGCCAACAAAGGAGCAGTCCGATTGGACATAATAGGAATAAAATGGGCTGATTTATTCAATCTGTCAACAATCACCCAAATACTAGTATGGCCCGACCTCGAACGAGGTAGACCATCAATGAAGTCCATGGAAATCTGATCCCATTTCCATAATGGAATCTCAAGAGGCTGAAAAAGACCACTGGGATGTTGGTGTTCTGCTTTAACAAGTTGACAAGTCATGCAATGACTTATATAACTTGTAATATCACGCTTCATACCTTCCCAATAGTATAAGCGTTTCATAGCAACATACATCTTACTACTACCCGGATGGATAGTATACTTAGAATGATGATAGTCCTCAAGAATGTCATTTCTAAGATTAGAAACATTAGGCACGATCAGTCTACCCTTCTTCCAAACACAACCATGAATATCAATATCGAAATCCTTCAGATCATCACTTCGGGATTCCGATTCACAACTCTGAATAAGAAAAGCAATATGTGGATCTTATTTCTGGGCATCGGCAACACGATCCAACAAACTAGGACGAGCTTCCATGCTAAATAAAAGCACGGGAGAATCAGAAACTGAAGGAAGATCTCTAACATCACAAAGAGATAAAGCTTTCAAAATATTTCACTCTACAAGCATCATGGAAACAACAACCTGTTGCTTGCGACTAAGTGCATCAGCAACTTGATTACCCTTACCAGGGGTATACTGGATATCGAAATCATATGAAGTAAGAAATTCGAGCCAACGCTGTTGCCTCATATTAAGCTCTTTCTGAATAAATAAATACTTCAGAGATTTGTGATCAGTAAATAGAATAAAACGCTCGCCCAATAAATAATGTCGCATAGTCTTTAGAGCAAAGACTATGGCGACTAACTCCAAATCATGGGTAGCATAACAAATCTCATTAGGCTTTAGTTGTCTAGAAGCATAGGCAACTACCTATCCTTTTGCATAAGAACAGCACCGAGCCCAAAACCACTGGCATCGGTATAAACAACAAGATCATGATTCCCTTCAGGAACCACTAAGATAGGAGCATGAATAAGGAGATCCTTTAGCTTCAGGAAAGAATTCTCACACTTGTCCGACCAAATAAAAGGAACAGCTTTTCTCGTGAGTGTGGTAAGCGGTAAAGAAATATGAGAAAAGTCCTTAATAAACCGGTGATAATAACCCGCCAATCCAAGGAAACTACGGATCTCAGTCACGGTCTCGAGCCTCTTCCAATTCTGAATAGATTCGATCTTGGAAGGATCGACAGAAATACCATCAGAAGAAATAATGTGACCGAGAAACTTCACCTTATTCTCCCAGAAGTGACACTTGGAGAATTTGGCATAAAGCTGATGCTGACGAAGAGTTCTCAAAACAATCTCCAAATGCTGAATATGATCGGCTTTAGATTTGGAATAAATAAGAATGTCATCAATGAAAACCAAGACGAACTTACCGAGATATTCTCGGAATATCTGATTCATAAGATCTACAAAATACGCCGGAGCATTCGTCAAACCGAACGGCATAACAAGCCATTCGTAAGAACCATAACGAGTACGGAATGGTGTAAGAGGAATACTATCTTCCGCCACTCGTAACTGATGAAAACCGGTAGCAAGATCGAGTTGGGAGAACAGTTTAGTGCCACTTAATTGATCGAACATGTCATCGATCCTAGGTAATGGATACCTATTTTTGATGGTGAGCTCATTAAACTTGCGATAATCAATGCAAAGCCTAAGAGTACCATCTGGCTTCTTAACAAAGACAATGGCGGCGTCCCAAGGAGACGAGCTAGAACGAATAAAATGCTTGGCTTCCAAATCAGATAATTGTTGCTTGAGTTCCTCATTTTCCTTGGCAGACATCCTCATGGGAGAACGACTGACAGGATGTGCACCAGATATAACATCAATACGGAACTCAATTGCCCTCTTCGGTGGCAATCTCAAAATAGGCTCAAAAACATCAGAAAAACCACAAACAACCAGAATATTATCCATGACATCCTCCAATTCGAAGGAAGAAATAAGAGCATTCGAAGTAGGATCTATGCTTCGAAATATAATAGATAACTGCTCGCTAGCATCGGAATGCTTAAGATACAAAGTTCTTTCGAGATGTAGAATTTGAACTTCATAACGGACGAGCCAATCCATACCCAATATCATATCAAAACCAAGATGATCCATAACATGCAGATTCGTATGAAAGGAGAAACCACAAAGAATAATCTCAACATTAACACACAACAAACCAAGAGTAGCAGATCCACCAATAGGATTTACGATCCTCAAAGGGTCACAAAGAGTAATAACATCCAAATGAATAATATCAACAAGCTCTTTCGACACGAATGAATGCGATGCACCCGTATCGAAAAGAACTCTAATAGAACGACCATGAAATAAAATGAAACCCTCCAAAACAGAAGGATAATACCTTTGGACTTAGAAGAATCACCAGAAGCTTTAGCAACATTAAGCTTCCCAGATTTGAAACCCTTAGAAGCAATAGGACAATCAGAAACCCAATGACCTTCTTTCTTGCAAACGACAAATGCGAGGCTTAGTGAAATTGCGAAGAAGATGATCCAAAGAACCACAATTATAGCACGCCCTTTGAACAGAAGGTGCACTACTTGGCTGAGAACCAGAGGTAGCTTGCTTCTTCTTCTTCTGATTAGAAGAATTAGGCTTACGAAATGGAAACCTCTTCTTGTTGGGGTTCTTAGAAACCTTAACATCATCACCAATATCCTGTTCTTTTTCAACAGCTTCAAGACAAAGAGTCGAATCAATAAGCTCCTCAAAAGAGAGCTTAAGCTGAAGCAAAAGAACTTTCTTCAAATACTTCTTCAAACCATCAACAAAACGAAGATTCTTCTTACGCGAAGTGTTAATAAACTCAACTCCATATTTGGATAAGGCCTTAAAAGATGCAACATAATCAGAAACAGAGGACTTTCCTTGCTTCAACTCAAGGAAACTACGAGCAAGATTAGCCTTTTCTGATTCAGGAACGAACTTAAGTTCGAATCGTTCCTTAAACCGAATCCATGAGAGAGTGGACTCATCAACTTCCGAAATATAAAGCTCATACCAATCAAGCGCATGCTCTTGCAACATACTAGATGCCACAAGAACGCAATGATGATCCGAAAAATCCATCCGAGAAAATATGTGCTCACAAGTGCGCAACCAAGTCTGAACTTCCATAACACTTTCCGATCCCTTGAAAGGCTTGCCTCCAAGGTGGGAATAGTCACTACACATGCGGCCGAAGGCGGACTTCTGATTAGGAGCCGCGGGAGTAGCAACAGGAGGCTGAGTACCCCGAAATAGCTCCATAAACTGATCAGCTGACATACAGACACCGTCTGGATGAGAACCACTAGACGGGCCTGCAGAAGAACGCTTCCCTCTACCTCTTCCAGCCATAGGCTGAGAGACAATGTAAGGTAATGATTAGTTAAAAAATACATAATTGATAAGAAATTTAACAAAAATAGAATACTACGGAATATAAAATTTATTCCTAGACGTACTCCCCATGTTAAAGTGGAAAGAATAGATAAGAAAGGCACGAATACAAACCCCGAATGGTTGTAACACATGTTCCATTCTGTTTCTGTTCTGTGTATATTATAATTTGTTTTGAATTTCATCTTTGATACCAAGCTGTGACTCCCCACCTCTATACTCACAATAACAAAGGTTATTATAAGGAATAACGTCTGCTATTGTGAAGAATAAGGCTTGTTAGAAGCGACCATCCGTAAGTTATGCCTTAGACGAGTATTGAGCACATCGATAGGAGTTATATAAATTACTCCCAAAGATATATATTCAATCCAAATCTAAAACGAAACTACAGTGGCTTAAGAAAAATTCAGAACAACTCATAATAACAACAACACTGATAGTATAATCACATCAGAACAGAAATATTAGATATATACACACACACACACATATATATATATATATATAGCGGAAGACAAGTCTGGATACATGCTACAACAACCGATAGTTTACATAAACCAAATGTACATATACATATACATCAACACACATGAGACGGGAGTCAAATAACCAAGAGAACTCCTCGAAGGCTGGACAAAAGATGATGGAAAATCCCAAAAGCTGAAGCTGCTACAGAATCAAAGATAGCGATTACCCTGAAATAACTCGGACTGACCCGAGTATTATTTAAAAGAAAATAACAAACGGATCAGTCTAATTTATTCTTAGAAGTGAATGCATCATAAACAACATCAATCAAAATAATAATAATCTCTAATGAGACTATACAACATAAGAAATCAACATAGCTAAATGAAGAAATCATATCAAACTCCATCAAAATCAACTTTCAAATTCACAATTGAATTCAAAACGGCGATTCACAAAATCTAGAAATCAAAAATAGATAACTAGAAAAATAAACATAAAAGTGGATCGATCCCATTATATGGCGAGTCTAAGCTACGCCGCACGTGCATCAACATATGGCCGAAGCCTACCAAGTACTGTCATCATAAATTTTGGCGCCCAACAAATGACCCGAAGGTCCAACATATGCCCGAAGGTCTAGTACTGGTATTTGACCCGAAGGTCCATCATATGACCCGAAGGTCCAACATAGTGGCTCTAAAGCTCACAAAATCATCAAAATCATCAAATAACAGCAAATATTTCAATTTACGAGTCCGGAATTAACCGAAATAGTAAAAGTGTGGTTCCATACTCCGCACTTTTGCTAAATCATTTAAACCTCTTCATCGTTTCCTTGAAAGCGCAAAATTTGTGTATTTAAAAAAAATAACAGTTTACGTTCTCAAACGGACAAGTCCCGAATTAGCCGAATCAGTAAAAGTAAGGGTTCATAGTCCTCAATTTTGATGAATCGTTTAAATTGCTTCCTCATTCTTTTGAAAGTACAAACTGTAAAATTTTTGAAAACAATTTTATCTTAAAACGATTTTTAAAACACGTGATTAAAACAACAACATCTATAGCAATTTCGATAAAGAAATTGTGCTTCACAAAACACCGTAAAAACGGATACCAAATCAGTGTTGCGGGATAACCGCCTAAAAATTCACTTTAAATTAACAGTTACTGACATTAAAATAACAATAATTTTTATTCACCAAAAATGTCACCAAAACGACATTCTTCCAAAATACAGTACCGGCTTTCAAAGTCCGTTATAAAAATAACGGCGCAAAAATACGTTTTAAACTGTAACACCGGTTCAAAGCAAATTTAATAACGGACTGCATTAAAAATTTTAACCATGAAATATGATGTCGGGAAATATTATACTCCCCATTTACACGTAACATATTAAATGCTCGGCTAAACTAAAAATGCACGTAACATATTAAAATGCACGTAGACGTTAAAATGCACGTAACATATTGACCTGCTCTTAAAAATAATGATGTACAAAAATTTTGAACCCAAAATCAATGTTTGAACCCAAGTAACGCACGCATGCAACCAATTGTTTTTAACAAAAACCCAAAATAAATGTTTGTACAAAATCATTTGCGTCAAAACTTTATATAGCAAAATAAATTGAACTCAACTGTACAGGAAACCCCACTCATGTGTATAACAATACACGCCTGCACTAATTCTTTTGAAGAATGAAACAACTTCAACTTGCCTGAACAAATGAAACATTAAAGTTTGGCCAAACTCACACATTTAATACTACAATGCACGTAAGGATAAAGATGACCTGGGCATAGAAAACCAAAATATTGTTATTGAAGTATGGCTCATGCTAAGGCACACATATGCAGAGAGACAGAAACTTGCAACATACTCACTTTCAATGATACGCACGCAAGTTTTATATATATATATATATATATATATATATATATAGAACCAAAAAAATGTACACAAGGTACATACGCATGAAATACCAAGCCTGCACTATTTTTACACTCACAACTAGCACGCGTACAATTTATATAATGAAAACAAAAGTTATATTCAAGCTCCAAATTTTGTACGCATGCATGCATAGAAATGTAGTTCTGAGCATTTTCACACTTCATAATGTACACATGCATGTATAGAAACTAAGCGAGTATATATAAAGGGTCATTTGCTCCAGGGTCGGGAATAAATCCAAACCAACTGATAAAATAGTAAATCATCCAATCATTCAATCAAGAATTTAATTCAACTATATAATATAACTGATTAACCTAAAAGGTAAGTTTAACTCACCGAAATTTTCTATTTCCGCCAAAGAGTTTCAGTTTGGAACTAAGATTGAGCGACGCCCGATTTTATCCCAAATTTCAACTATCTTGAAATTCATCAAAACTAGTTCCATTCAAAGCTTTCATCGTTACAAGTGCAATGCAAAAATCCACACCATGACTGGACCTCGTATGCAAAAGTTATTTAACTTTCAAGTTTACGATTTTCAATTTCAAATAAAAAACCTAATTACATCATTAGATTTACTAATCACCATTCAAAACTCTAATCCTCCTTCTTCCCAAACTCCTTCTCCCTATACATCATCACCGTGCAAGCATGGTGCTCCACCCTCTACGGTCACCTACACGACCTACAGATACCATCATAGACTTCACCATCAAAATCTCAGCCATTTCCCTACCATCCCCTCAAGCTCGGCCTCCGGGTAAGACACATACTTGCACATCGCACGTGTGGACCACCATAGCATCGGACCATCCCAAAGAGAACCGCACCCCCTCCCCTCAAATACCCGTCGCAGCTCCTCCACCGCGCCACGACCCGAATCTGGTCCCTATTTTAACAATCGGGCACTACATATCTACAAATTTGCAACCCTAGTTGAATTGCCCAAAACCTCTTAGCGTCGAATGCTCAAAAACGCAATCACACCGTCTAAAAACACTACAACTTGAAGATCTAGGCTCAACTAAATTTATTTCATGATTTTGGTTGCTTATATTCAAAGATTTAAAATTTTGAAATTGTATTTAAAATAAACTTCCTTTCATTGTTTGCTTGCTATGTTTTATAGAGGAGAGGGAGTATGGGCTCTGAACAGTTGGGCATGGGTTTGATGTAAGGGGTATGGGCCGAGTACGGGTATATAATAGGGTGTGTGTGTGTGTTTTTCAAAAATATCCGACATAAGACATCCAAAAATATCGAAGTCCAATTGAGGCGGCAATCGAGGTGTGCCCCCTGGCATTCTATATGCAATACCCTTATTATGAACATAATGGAACTACTCCCGAGGCCTAATCGATCATATACAGAAGAAAGCTTTTCAAACCCAATTACATTATATATTCCTTTAATTAATTTATATGTGTTTCAAACTCGCACGACCAAACGATACATATGTTTGCCACGAAGATCGTTGATATATAATAACTCACTATTATGGATCCAATGAAACTGGTTTCATCAAAATTCAAGACAGTGCCCTAAAAAGCTATTTTCACATGTTAATTAAAATGATTTATTATAAAAACCAAATAAATCACTTTTAAATCTAAATTACTAGTTTACTATCTTCATTCTTATTTAAATAGAATTTAAATCAACTTCCAAAATGTAACGATCGCGATTTTTCGACGCTCGAAAACCGACATCAATACGTCCACTGTATCAACTATCGAGCAATCGAATGCCGGAAAACCGAAATGTTATGGTTAAAGAAGAAGAAAAAGATAGAAGAAGAGAGAAAAAGATAGAAGAAGAGAGAAAAAGATAGAACAGAACAGAAAGAAACAACAGAACAACATCGGAAACTCACAATCGCAGCGGAACAACATATAATAAATAAATGAATAATCTTTAAACAAAGAACTATATCAGTTAGCGGAAAGTCTACTCGGAGCGGACACGAAGATTCGATAGAATCTGAGGTGCTTCCAGAACCTCTGAGGCCGAAAACTTGATAAAGTCGAAGGGCCACCATCTGAATCAAAGTAAATTACACCAGCTACTGCAATTGCTACAGCAACAATAGAGGACTCCGGCTTAAGAGGAACTTCCGAGACGTGACTAAGGCTTTCGAAACTATAACCCAAGGGTATGTTTAAAGCACAGTTTCGCCCAGAAGCCCATAGGTCAGGTCAAAAAAGCAGGGCCTTCACATTGTGAAACTGGAATCCTTGAATTGCTTGATGACATTCGATTTCATTCCGATCCTCGTATATTACATCATATTATATTACATTACATCATCAGAGTGTACAACAACAAACAGCGGAAAAGAAGTACTATATACTAGTTTGATACGCCATGCTCTCCAGCTTGCCTCCAATTCTCTACAACAACTCCCGAATTCCAAAATAACCTGATAACATGATTCTAGACTTCCCGTGGGGAAATTGGTGGGCACCTAGAGTTTAGGAAGAGAACAATAAACTCCAGGTCAGTCATGGGACTGGTGTGAGAACTTAAAACAGTTATTTATCTTTAAAACAAACAGCAGGAATATTTTAAAATAGATTCGCAATGCTTTTGATAAAATGAGACTACCATAAGGCCTCCCCCCCACACACACAATGCAAACGCGGAATCGGAGGAGATTTCTCCTTATGATAGTCAAAGATGCTTGATACGCATTAAAAGAAACATTTGATATTATTACTAGTGCATAGTTTAGAAAACATTTCGAAAGTGTGATATAAATCTTAGCCAGCATAGGCATTTCGCACTTATGCCTACTATAGCTACCATCCAAATAGTGGGGCGCCACCATAAGTGAATGATAGGTTCTACAACTAAAACCGTACAAGGATCGTATTGTTTCTTTGGATTTCCAACAAATGGCCAGGCCAAGGAACTTCTCATTGCCACATGGGTATGCCTCTGGAAAGACGACCCGAGAACCTAACCTAACATTACGGTTAGATCTCTGCCAACACAAGGCCGGGGGTATACTGGATAACTACTGACATGAATATGCGATCCCCCGGTCGTAACCGACCTTCATCCGAGGATCCTCGGTTCCAACTACCACAAAGTAATAAATTTGCAGCAACAATATAGGTTAAGTATCTGGGCTCCATACCATGATACCACCTCTATCCATAAGGAATGACATACACTAAAAGGGCGCTACCCCCTAATAACCTTGCTGCATCCTTCCTGTTTTGACAATTTCCGGGGTGTGAGGTCCGACAAAGTCTCGTCCACAAAGCCACGCTTTATACAAAAACTGTGCTTTGATCCCATATGCTCAACAGCACTTCGTATATCGCATTACCAATTTGGGAATGCATCACTAGTAACCATCAACTACATAACCTTTGAGCTCGTATGTCTTAGAGAAGGGTGTTAAGCTAAAAGAATAAATTCTCTGCCACCAACAGAAATATATTTGATAGAAACCAGCTTTACATCTCAAATTGTAACGTCAGACACACAACCATACAAGTCCATTCCGGGATCGAACGAAACCGAAGGCACTTCCAAAGAAGCCCTTGCAATCCGGATATTCACTAATCACGTCCGGACTTCCCATCACTAAGGTGATAAAACCTCTATATCGGGGATCAGCCGATGCAGAGTCATTCGACGGTAATCCTTCCGTTTTCAAAAATATCCGGTCTTCAACACTGGTCTTCAAATGCAATCCATAACGACGTATCACATATTCGAAATGGGTTATACGACCCAAAGGTCCTTTCCTGGCTAACTCGAATAGTGAGCGCTTATTTTGAAAATAAGTGTGGCATTCAAATTCAAGCAAATCACAACAAATACCCATTTAAAGGTAAATATTGATAGTCGGTTATTTAACTATCAATAGGTATGCACAACATCACCAGATTCTAAATTATTTATTTTCCAAAAATATCTTTACAAGATATATAATTATTTCCACACTTCAAAAATAAATCAACGTTTATTTTTAAACAAATTTCCCTTTCTTTTATAAATTCCATAGGGAATTTACATTTCCGAAATATCTATGAATATATGATTTTTAAATCGATTTCTAATATTCATTTTCAATTTATCTTTAAAAAGATACAATCTCAAACCATTTCACTTCATATTGGAAAAAGCATTTCCATACTTATTTAATAATATATTCAATGTCCAAAATTTTGAATATACTTTATTTACCCAATTCAATGTTTCTACACATTTATTAAAAGATTATCCACTGTCCAAAATCATGGATGTAATTCCCAACCAAACTCTTATTATTACAACATTTAACTTAAAGGATAATTTGCTGTCCAAAATCACGAATATATCTCCTTTAATAAACTTCTATGTTTAATTTATCAAATTCAATTGTTTTCGGATTTATAAACAATGTTTATAAGTTCCATTTCTATTTATAAAAACTTCGATTTAGAAAATCACATTATTAACAAATTCTATTTATATCCCATTTAAATGCCAAAATCTAATTTATAAGTTAATTACTTATAAATCTTTTATTTTACAAAAATCTATTCATTTTATAACTTCCCAATTTATAAATCTATAAATTTCATTTACTTATGAAATCCATTTATACTTCATTTTAACACTTATAAAAACATGTTTTATGATTCCAATATTTTAATTTATAAATATCAGTTTTATAAATGTTTTATTTTAACATTTTTAAACTCCAAAAATAGGCCCAATGATGCAACAGCACCAAATAATCAATCACGGCATCCAAACATCATATATCATCATATGATAATCAACAAATATCACAATATCTGTAATCAAATAAATACAGGTGAGGAATCCAGTTGGCTCCCTCCAACCTGTTTCCCTGCATCCACAGACATTAGCACACTACCAATTCCGTTCCAATACGAAATATTGCGGTATATGGGATTTATAAAATATTATCTGCTATTATACGGCACAATAGGGTCTCATCCGCTATATAATGCGGGAAAATCAACTCCAAGTACATATATAATACCAATTCCACTTCAAGGTGAAATATTCGTGGTATATGTTTTTAATAAATAACCTCCGCTTAATATACGACGTATAATGTCTATTTCAATCAGTAACAGATAATAATTTATCATCCAATCAAACAATCAACAATTTAAAATCTAACTATTTAAAATTTAAATCGAAACAATGCGATTGAGTGAGAAGTTCTCACCTTGGTTTCAAATACAGTTGCAGTGTTTTATTTCGAAGAAAATTAAACGCGCGTTTAATTTTGCCCAAAAATATCACTAACTCCAATCGACTCCAATCCTGTTCCATTGCGTAGTGCTCGTCAAAACGAAGCCAACGCAATTCGTTTCATGCGTTTCCGACCTCGTAGCAAAACGTTATAGCAATTTTAATGTTACACGAATTATTATATACATTAATTAACAAATTTCTTTTATTTTCTTAACATAATTCAATCTCCGCCGTTGATTTCAACTATGACATCAGGGCCGCACGCGTTTGTTTTCATCTTCTTCCAGCTATGAACGAAACGTTCGAACCCATAGCACATCGTTGCCCTAATTTTTCGAGCCCTCTCCGATCATCTACGCGATGATCAACAACCTCCCATACGTGCGCCTAGCTCCCCCTCAACATCAACGAAAATCCAAACAAGCTCGGTCAAGTATTGAGCTCCAAAAATGTGATTGAACACGTGACCTTTACGAGCAGATTGCCGATGATCCATGAAGTTATTTTAGATCGTGACCGTTGAGAATATAGATCTCGATACGATCTTTATTTTTGTAGTTGATAACTTTCTCTAATTGTTTACGGATTGGAAGGAAAAGAGGGAAGAACGAGAGGATTTTCTGGCCATCAAAAAGATAATGGCGGCTGAAGCTTGGAGATGAAACCCTAGGGTTTTCTTTTGCAAAATAGAAATGTTGTGGCCTTATATAGAAAATTGACGAAAACACTATTCACCCAAAATTTTCCGAACTCCAAACGAAGCGTGCCGGCTGGCGTTTCTAGGGTTTATCCCACGTTCCGAACACAATGGAACGTGTTTCGGCGGCTAATTCGACCATATGTGCGAGTTATGGAAATAAACGATCAAATTTAAATTAAACCGATTAAACTAATTTCTATGCGTTTTGGTTTGCCCCGGAGAAATGGCAAATCCGATTGACACGAAATTTGAAACCATACAATAATTTAACATTACAGATCCGATGAAACTAGTTTCATCGAAATCCGAGACTGTTTGAAAAACGGCTATTTTAACTCGTCAATTAATATTAAAATATTCAATTTTCACAAATTAACTTTAAATTCAATTTTAAAAGTTCTTTAACATCATTCTAACTCCAATATGATTTATTAAAATTTTACAAATCAATTTTAATCATATTAAACCCAATTTCCAATTATTTCTGTATTTTCAAATATTAAATTATCGATTTAATTATGTAATTAAATCTAGATATTCGAATAAAAATTTATTCGACTTACAAATTTTACTTGTTAATATTTAAAATCAATTAAATATACAAAATTTTAATTGACAGAAATTCTGGGTCGTTACAAACTTCTCCCCCTTAAAAGAATTTCGTCCTCGAAATTACCAAGTAAGAAAAAGTCTAGAAATCCATTAACTTTTCAAAAATCCATAGTTAAACTTCTTATAATAATTTTACTAAGTTTTCAAATCATACTTAGTTATCCTTTCAAAACCAACTATATCGTTTAACTTTTAACTTCAAATCAAAACTTTAGTTATCACAATTTTTCTCAAAAATATTCTAACGCCTAAAATTTTCAGAAAATTTCGCCATAGTCTCCTTTGCGCGGCTCGATCCGAAAAAAAATGACAGTATATATATCGCAAATATACATCTCATCAAGTGATGAGGCATCCCGCAGGGGAAAAAGTGTAAAAGTACGATATGTAATCCGAGATATGTACCTTATATATTATTAGCGAGCATATATGGCTAATATAGCGCGAAAGTGAGCTCCAAATGCGAAGCAAGCGCAATCCGCACCTACTAAACACTCAACAAACCAGTGAGAAATATGTATACATGAAAGTAATATCAATATACAATATATATCACTACAACAACTACATATGCCAATATAGCAAATTGCAGCAAAAGCAATAAATGCAACCACCAAACAACCATCATCCAACAAATCCATATCAAATCAATATACATTCACTTCTCATTATTATTCAATGAATTGGTTTTTCATTTAATCACATTTGATTCATTAACATTGGACGTTTTTACTAACATTCACTTATTCATATTCAGTTAGCAATCATTCACTGATTCATATTCAAGTTAGTTTACTTTCAATTAAAATTCAATTACATAGCTTTCCATTTATCAATTCAATTTTATTAATACTTAATGAATTATATATAATCAACCAATAATCATATAACAACCAAATCATAACCATCGTAACCAAATTGTTAAATTACATTCTATTTGGTTTAACACCTTTTTAACTCCAATTGGTTGATATTAAATTGACTTCCAATCAATTATTCAATTTCTCAACTTCATTAGCTTCTAATGAATTTACACTTACATTCATTATCCCATATCAATTCTTTTACATTCGATTGATTAATATTCCATCCATTTATCAATTCAATTGCTAATTCCTTTAACAATATAAGGTTGAATTTCATTTATATAACTCAAGTTCATATTCATCACTTCTCTTGATTAATTTACTTCGATACCAAAATCAACTTTATTCAACTTCACTTAAGTTATATTCCATTTCAAACATCATTTGTTTAACTTAACTTAAAATTCCACTTATAAATCCAATTCATATTTCAATTCTAAAGTAAATTCTATTTAACTTTTACCAAAGCTAAATTTATTAACTCATATTATAAGTTCAAAACTTATTTCACTTATATTCATCAATTTCAATAGCTTATCTAATCCAAATCAATTTATTTAACTTTCCTTTAGTTAAATTTCAAATCACATGTCTTTGATGACAACTCAAATTTATTTTAACTTGGATTTTAATTCCAAATTTGTTTATCACAACAAAACTTCAATTTCAATTTACTATGGTAGCAAATCCATCACATAGAGACTCGAAAATGATACTGATAATTTCAATATACAAGTTTATTTCACAATTGTAAATCATATTGATTATAATTCCACACTTATAATTCATTTGCTTAAATAATTTCATTCTTTTACAATTGTTTTCTTATTTAAATTATTCAAACATCCTTTATTAACTTGTATATATTCTTACATTTTCAACAACCAAACAATCATGTATATACACTTTAAAAATTTCTGAAAAATTATTCCTTTATATATAAAATATAATCAAGGTAAAATAATTTCATTTACCCTATTTTAAAACGATATCGTGTCAAATTGTTCTGTACAAGTGTTTAAAGATCCCTATCAACAACGTTAATTACTCGTATTGACCAGAATCCATAAACCACTCAACAAACCAATCATCACAATATAAAACAATTTATATTCACTAACAAATACGCGCTCATAGCTATTATTACACTTAAACTCATTCTAGAGAACTACTGACTCTACCTCTAATGAGTAACACCCAACAGAGCCATGGTTGTCGCTTTACCATATGCTTTGATACCAGATTGTAACGATCGCGATTTTTCGACGCTCGAAAACCGACATCAATACGTCCACTGTATCAACTGCCGAGCAATCGAATGCCGGAAAACCAAAAGGTTATGGTTAAAGAAGAAGAAAAAGATAGAAGAAGAGAGAAAAAGATAGAACAGAACAGAAAGAAACAACAGAACAAAATCAGAATCTCACAACCGCAGCAGAACAATATATAATAAATAAATGAATAATCTTTAAACAAAGAACTATATCAGTTATTACATTACATCATATTATATTACATTACATCATCAGAGTGTACAACAACAAACAGCGGAAAAGAAGTACTATATACTAGTTTGATACGCCATGCTCTCCGGCTTGCCTCCAATTCTCTACAGCAACTCCCGAATTCCAGAATGACCTGATAACCTGACACTAGATTGCCCGTGTGGAAATTGGTAGCACCCAGAGTTTAGGAAGAGAACAATAAACTCCAGGTCAGTCATGGGACTGGTGTGAGGACTTAAAACAATTATTTATCTTTAAAACAAACAGCAGGAATATTTTAAAATAGATTCGCAATGCTTTTTGGAAAATGAGACTACCATAAGGCCTCCCGCACACACACACAATGCAAACGCAAAATCAGAGGAGATTTCTCCTTATGATAGTCAAAGATGCTTGATACGCATTAAAAAGAAACATTTGATATTATTACTAGTGCATAGTGTAGAAAACATTTCGAAAGTATGATATAAATCGTAGCCAGCATAGGCATTTCGCACTTATGCCTGCTATAGCTACCATCCAAATAGTGGGGCGCCACCATAAGTGAATGATAGGTTCTATAACTAAAACCGTATAAGGATCGTATTATTTCCTTGGATTTCCAACAAATGGTCAGGCCAAGGAACTTCCCATTGCCACATGGGTACGCCTCTGGAAAGACGACCCGAGAACCTAACCTAACATTACGGTTAGATCTCTGCCAACACAAGGTCAGGTTACCCCTAATTGGGTAACTACTGACACGAATATGCCATCCCCCGGTCGTAACCGACCTTTATCCGAGGATCCTCGATTCCAACAACCACAAAGCAATAAATTTGCATCAACAACATAGGTTAAGTATCTGGGCTCCGTACCATGATACCACCTCTATCCAGAAAGAATGACATACACTAAAGGGGCGCTACCCCCTAATAACCTTGCTACATCCTTCCTGTTTTGACCATTTCCGGGGTATGAGGTCCGACGAAGTCTCGTCCACAAAGCCACGCTTTATACAAAAGCTGTGCTTTGATCCCATATGCTCAACAGCACTTCGTATGTCGCATTACCAATTTGGGAATGTATCACTAGCAAACATCAACTACATAACCTCTAAGCTCGTACGTCTCAGAGAAGGGTGTTAAGCTAAGAGAATAAATTCTCCGCCGCCAACTGAAATATATTTGATAGAAACCAGCTTTACATCTCAAATTGTAACGTCAGACACACAACCATACAAGTCCGTTCCGGGATCGAACGGAACCGAAGGCACTTCCAAAGAAGCCCTTGCAATCCGGATATTCACTAATCACATCTGGACTTCCCGTCACTAAGGGTGATAAAACCTCTATATGGGAGATCAGCCGATGCGGAGTCATTCGACGGTAATCCTTCCGTTTTCAAAAATATCCGGTCTTCAACACCGGTCTTCGAATGCAATCCATAACGACGTATCACATATTCAGAATGGGTTATACGACCCAAAGGTCCTTTCCCGGCTATCCCGAATAGTGAGCGCTTATTTTGAAAATAAGTGTGGCATTCAAATTCAAGCAAATCACAACAAATACCCATTTAAAGGTAAATATTGATAGTCGGTTATTTAACTATCAATAGGTATGCAGAACATCACCAGATTCCAAATAATTTTCCAAATTATTTATTTTCCAAAAATATCTTTACAAGATATATAATTATTTCCACACTTCAAAAATAAATCAACGTTTATTTTTAAACAAATTTCCCTTTCTTTTACAAATTGCATAGCGAATTTATATTTCTGAAATATCTATAAATATATGACTTTTAAATCGATTTCTAATATTCATTTTCAATTTATCTTTAAAAAGATATAATCTCAAAACATTTCACTTCATATTGGAAAAAGCATTTCCATACTTATTTAATAATATATTCAATGTCCAAAATTTTGAATATACTTTATTTACCCAATTCAATGTTTCTACACATTTATTAAAAGATTATCCACTGTCCAAAATCATGAATATAATTCCCAACCAAACTCTTATTATTACAACATTTAACTTAAAGGATAATTCACTGTCCAAAATCACGAATATATCTCCTTTAATAAACTTCTATGTTTAACTTATCAAATTCAATTGTTTTCAGATTTATAAACAATGTTTACAAATTATATTTCTATTTATAAAAACTTCGATTCAGAAAATCACTTTATTAACAAATTCTATTTATATCCCATTTAAATGCCAAAATCCAATTTATAAGTTAATTATTTATAAATCTTTTATTTTACAAAAATCTATTCATTTTATAACTTCCCAATTTATAATCTATAAATTTCATTTACTTATGAAATCCATTTATACTTCATTTTAACACTTATAAAAACTTGTTTTATGATTCCAATATTTTAATTTATAAATATCAGTTTTATAAATCTTTTATTTTAACATTTTTAAACTCCAAAAATAGGCCCAATGATGCAATGGCACCAATAATCAATCACGGCATCCAAACATCATATATCATCATATGATAATCAACAAATATCACAATATCTGTAATCAAATAAATACTGGTGAGGAATCCAGTTGGAATTCTCCAACCTGTTTCCCTGCATCCACAGACATTAGCACAATACCAATTCCGTTCGAATACGGAATATTGCGGTATATGGGATTTACAAAATATTATCCGCTATTATACGGCGCAATAGGGTCTCATCCGCTATATAATGCGGGAAAATCAACTCCAAGTACATATATCATACCAATTCCACTTCAAGGTGAAATATTCGCAGTATATGTTTTTAATAAATAACCTCCGCTTAATATACGGCGTATAATGTCTATTTCAATCAATAACAGATAATAATTTATCATCCAATCAAACAATCAACAACTTTAAATCTAACTATTTAAAATTTAAATCTAACTATTTAAAATTTAAATCGAAACAATGCGTTGAGTGAGAAGTTCTCACATTGGTTTCAAATACAGTTGCAGTGTTTTATTTCGAATAAAATTAAACGCGCGTTTAATTTTACCCAAAATTTTTACTAACTCCAATCGACTCCAATCCAGTTCCATTGTGTAGTGCTCGTCAAAACGAAGCCAACGCAATTCATTTCATGCGTTTCCGACCTCGTAGCAAAAGGCTATAGCAATTTTAATGTTACACGAATTATTATATACATTAATTAACAAATTTCTTTTATTTTCTTAACCTAATTCAATCTCTGCCGTTGATTTCAACTCCCACATCAGGGCCGCACGCGATTGTTTTCATCTTCTTCCAGGTATGAACGAAACGTTCGAACCCATAGCACGTCGTTGCCCTAATTTTTCGAGACCTCTCCGATCATCTACGCGATGATCAACAACCTCCCATACGTGCGCCTAGCTCCCGCTCAACATCAATGAAAATCCGGCCAAGCTCGGTCGAGTATTGAGCTCCAAAAACCTGATTGAACACGTGACCTTTACGAGCAGATTGTCGATGATCCATGAAGTTATTTTAGATCGTGACCGTTGAGAATATAGATCTCGATACGATCTTCATTTTTGTAGTTGATAACTTTCTCTAATTGTTTACGGATTAGAAGGAAAAGAGGGAAGAACTAGAGGAGTTTCTGGCCATCAAAAAGATAACGGCGGATGAAGCTTGGAGATGAAACCTAGGGTTTTCTTTTGCAAATTAGAAATGTTGTGGCCTTATATAGAAAATTGACGAAAACACTACCGGCTGGCGTTTCTAGGGTTTACCCCGCGTTCCGAACACAATGGAATGTGTTTCGGAGGCTAATTCGATCATATGTGCGAGTTACAAAAATAAATGATCAAATTTAAATTAAACCGATTAAACTAATTTCTATGCGTTTTGGCTTGTCCTGTACAAACGGTAAATCCGATTGACATGAAATTTGAAACCAAACAATAATTTAACATTACGGATCCGATGAAACTAGTTTCGCCGAAATCCGAGACTGTTTGAAAAATGGCTATTTTAACCCGTCAATTAAATATTAAAATATTCAATTTTCACAAATTAACTTTAAGTTCAATTTTAAAAGTTCTATAACATCATCCTAACTCCAATATGATTTATTAAAATTTTACAAATCAATTTTAATCATATTAAACCCAATTTCCAATTATTTCTGCATTTTCAAATATTAAATTATCGATTTAATTATGCAATTAAATCTAGATATTCGAATAAAAATTTATTCGACTTACAAATTTTAGTTGTTAATATTTAAAATCTATTAAATATACAAATTTTAATTGACATAAATTCTGGGTCGTCACACAAAATCATTTTTATTCATATTAAATTCGAGATTTAATTATTTAAACAATTCCAAATATTAAAGTTCAACAAATTAATAATCAAATAAATTGTAAATTTGAATTCGAGTTATTCAACTTATAAAATTAACTTTTATGTATTTAAAATCAATTTAAATATTCCAAATTCGACTGACTACAATTCTAGATCGTTGTATTCTTCCTCCCTTAAAAGAATTTCGTCCTCGAAATTTCCAAGGTAATTATATTGCCCCTAACCCAACTAATCTTTCACAACTAATTTGTTAAAATAGATTCCCAATGTATGTTAAGCCTTCAACTTTCCAAAATCAATTTGTTAAAACTTTGTTATCACTTTTTCTATATCTTTAATTCCATTTAGATTTAATTGATGCAATTCCAAGTCATAACATAAAAATCAAATTTTAGTCATCTAAAATTTCTTTAAAAATTTTCTAACTCCTAAATTTGCGAAAAATTTCGCCAGCGTCTCCTTTGCGTGGCTCAAGCAGAAAAACTACAAACTGCCATTACGGCCCAAACCAATAAAAGAAAAGAAAAGCCAAGCGGCTCAATCATATAACCACCAAATTCAAACAACAATAAAAATAGTTCGAGAAACCAAATTCTACTCATGAAACCAAAGGCATTAAACTAGCTTTTGCTTCTATATATCTGCATCTTATATACCAATGATATCCAATCATATAATTCATAATCATATTATTTTGCATTTACAATTTTCAATATTTGATTTACTAAAGCCCATACGATGTACATATACCATCCGTACGCAAAACCATACCTGATCACTCGCTCGATCGCACAATTTCACTTCTGAACTAATATCGTTCTCAAGTGCAGACTCAGATCCGGTTCTTTGATTTGAAACGCATTCTCCTTACACAGCCATATACTATGATAGAAAATCCTAGAATTAATCAAAAATCTATATCGAATATTCATCGTCGAGAATCGAGTCGAAAATTCTAACTTGGATTGATGTAAATCATCTCGAAATTATGTACTCAAAACTAGGTCAAACAGTTATTAGATTAAAATAATATACGTGCAACTTATGCATTTATTTCAATTGGTTTCTCATTATCAAGGTCCTTTTATTTACATTCATTTATTCACAATTATTATTCACATTGCATTATTCACATTCATGTATTTCTTAGTATATTTCTTTCAATACTAATATCACCTAAGAACCATTTCATTAAAATTTACTTAAGCTTATTATAAACATTTTATACAACCCAACTCATGTTTATTTTCATTTTACAACTTAAGTTCATATCCATTTCTAATCATATCAATTTAATTTAACTCACTTCATTATTAAATTTCGTTATTCAGTTCTATCAAACAACATTCTAAACCATATTGCATTCAATGATTTATTTAATTTGTTTGTTTCATTAATTCATCATAATCAATTTCATTTCAAAAATCATTTCATTTAATTTAACCTAACTTAATTTTCATTTCATAGCTCAATTTCAAATTTCTTTTCTCTTTTATTTTCCAAATCATTTTGAAATCATATATATACATAATTCCTTTGTTTATCAAATCATACTTTTGAATTTTTAAATCAAAACTAGTTTTACCAAAAGAAAACTACAATGGTAGCAATTCCTCTTTTTGAAACCCGTAAAAGAACGTCGATGATACTGCAGTCATCATCGAAATTATTTTTCGACGACTAAAGTGAGCTCAGTGCTTTCTTAGCACTTTTAAATTCCGTTTAAAAATATTTCCGTTCAAAATAATACTATTATTATTCTTCCATAACTTTTGAAAAACCATTTCCAAAATCAATGGGATCATAAATTCTTGGCTTTTAAATCCTTTTATTTACAAATCATATTTATAAATTTTTCTTACATATATATATATAACTTTACTTTGGTCATATAAAACAATTTCTTAATTATTTATCTTGTTTACATTATAATAATAACAACTTTTATTAGGACACAAATAACAAACAATCAAATGTTAACATTCACCAATAACTAAACATACCATATATACTGTAATAATTTCTAGATAAATTTCCTTTACATATAAAATATAGTCAAGGTAAAATTATTTCATTTGCTCAATTTCAAAACAGTATTATGTCGAATTGCTTTGTTCAAGTGTTTAAAGATCCCTATCAATAACGTTAATTACTCATATTGAACAGAATCCATAAGCTACTCAATAGATCAACCAACACAATATAAAACATTTTTATATCACTAAAAAATACGTGCTCATACACACACACATAGTCAAAGTCATTCTAGGGTGCTACTGGCCCTATCTACAATGAGTAATCCCCAACAAAGCCAAGGTTCTCATTTAACTTTACACTCTGATACCAAGTGTAACGTCGTGGAATTTTCGACCCTCGTAAATCGACAATAATAGGTCCACTGTTTTGCATGCCGAGCAATCGAATGTCGGAAAACCCGGTTGTTAGGGGAAAAGAAGAAGGAAGGAAGATAGAAGAAACTAAACAATATAGAATCTCATAACGAAACAAATAACCTATAATATATAATAAATTTTTACACAAATAAACTGTAATATATGTATATACAAACATTAATCAGAGTATACCAACTTATTTCAACCCGAACAGTTATAACAATCCATCCTCACAATTGCTGATGAATACAACAATGAAAACAGCAAAAAAATAACCAAATACAGGAATATGTCATGAAGACCTCTAGTTCATCTCCTTAGCTCCAATGGATCCACAACTATCTGAAAGAAAATATCTCAGTCTGACCCAACTGGATTTTAAATTTATAAAAACCTTTAAAACCAAAGGTATCTCGTATGACTACGCAACACATAAACACGGATTGGTTTTTACCTTACAAGAACCAAACCATTTCATATGAAATTCTCTAATATTATATTAGTGTCTAAGATACAAATACTTATTAATCTTAGCCGAAATTGTTACATTAGTTAATTCTAGCATACTAGGTTCTACAATCAAAACCGTAAAGGCATGTATTGAACATTGGATTCCATACTACGATAAGGTAAGGAACTACCTTCCAATGGTACATCTCTAGATAAAATGCACAAGGGTTTGACAAGAACATCTTGTGCCCTGCCACACAAGACTGGCCTACCGCTTGACTAGTAGTACCGAATATGATCACCCCTTTCATTAAGAGGCCCCAAAGCATACATGAGTAAATAGTAATCGTTCTAGATTTGGAATGACCATGCCCTGATGGGAGCGAACCACATGGACCTGCTGCATGCCCGATTTTTGTCATTTCCTGATTAAGAGGCTCGAGGCTACATTTTACCTTTTATACAGCACTCCACTTATAATGCTAACGTTGCCCTCTAAGCAATAAAACAATGCCAACATTCATCCATAAAAGTTCAATCTGGGATAGAATGGAACACTTGAGAGCTCCGTCTTTAATTTCCATCATCTTAAAGATGCCTTTACTTCAAAACGCTTAAGTCAGATTAAAGTGTCTTTCGGATAACCTTTTTGATCTCGGTCTGTTCGAAACAACATTCGATAATTTTCAGCAAACTTAACTCCGATTCTTTAGGAAATAAACAATCAAATATAAGAGTGGAGATCACCTCCTAACCGATAGTGGGTGAATTTTCTTATCATTGTCCTAGGAGGACGAAGCGAGATATATACACACATACAACATTGTCAAAGATGACTGTGCCATATAACTCACATGTTTCTCCTGTATATTTTTAAAGTTAAGTTTTGGGTCCAAATTTGATAGACAGTTAGTTAACCATCGAAAAATATCCAAATCAAGAATTTATTTCAAGGAAAACCCAACATTAGTAAAGCATATAAGAAACCACCAGCCCTTTAATTAATCTTTTCATTAATAAAATAGCTTTGTAATACTTGTATATAAATACCTTCACAAAGATATACCCACAAATTCCTATATTTCAATACCTAGAAAATATCGATATACTTATCTTGACACTATAAGTATACTGAGAAATATTTCCTTTCTGTAGACTTCAAAAATCATTTATAAATCCCTTATAAATCTCAAAATCCATTTATAAAACATTTTTATAAGTCTCTAAAACCGTTTATAAACTTTATATAGAAACCCCTTAAAAAAGCCAACCTCCATTTCCGATTATAACAGTTTATAAATATATAAAATCATTTATAAACTCTTTTCATCTTGTAAATAATATCCCTTTAAATTTTCCAAATCATGCTATAAGATTCCTTACCATGTTATAAGATTCCTTTTATAAAACCCAAATTTGTGCATACAACTCTTTTTTTATAAATCTCGAGAACACTTATAAATAAATTCTAATCATTTACTTCAAAACACTATTATAATAACAACAGTTAATAGTAAACATTATAAATAAATACTAATTATTAACTTTGGGTTATAATAATTAATTATTCAGAACAATATTATTGAAATAATAGTAATTAATCTTTATCATTGCTATAAATAATAATAATAATTAACTTCTAAAATATTAATAATAATTAACTTCATACATACTAATTATTTGAATAATTAACCTTTTCGAATAGTAAAATGTTAATAAATATCTTTATATCAACATTAAATTTAAATAAATAACTTCTAATAATATTAACTATAAATATATAACTTTAAAGCAATATTAACAATAAATAAATAACTTTAAAACAATATTAAATATAAATAAATAATTTTTAAAAAGATAGATCAATAAGTTGGGATAAAAGAGAAATTAAATCCTTTAAAACAAAATATTTCTAAAACCAAATTTCAGATTTAAAATCATTTCCTATGTCAAAAACCCATTTCCAACTTAAATGGAAATCTATAGTATTTTTAGAATACTAATTTGAGGCCAATAACTAACAACCGCTTAACCAATATTAATGTTGATTTCCTACCACTATAGGATTTTTGGTTGTTCCTATAACAATGTCATAACCAAGAGGTTAACAATCTGGTTTGATATTCCATAATCATTCAACAAAAATGTTGTTTCAATAAATTGCATGGAATCTCGTTGGATTCTTTCACCTTGTTTCCACCAGCATTACACTCGTATATATATCAACACATATATATATATATATATGTAAAAAATTATCAAAGGTGGTAAGGAATCCTATTGGATCCATCCAATCTGTCCCCCTACATCACAAACAGTGTGTAATTATATAATATGGGTCATCCACCGCTAGGCGGGTATATATAAAGGATCATTTACTCCATGGGCGGGAATAAATCCAAACCAACTATTAAAACAGTAAACCATCCAAACATTAAATCAATAATTTAATTCAAATATATAATTAAAATGGTTAAACTAAAAGGTTAGTTTAATTCACCGAAGTTTTATGCTGCCGCCGAGGCGTTCCAATTTGGAACTAAAATCAAATGATATCTGATTATAGACTAAATTTCAACTGTCTCCAAATTTGTCCAAACCTACTCCATTACGAAGTTTTCGTCGTTACGAGCGCAATACCAAAATCAGTGTCTCAATTGGACCTCGTATGCAAAAGTTACTTAAATTTCAAGTTTAAAATTTTCAATTTAAAATAAAAAATCCTAATTACATCATTAAATTAACTAATCACTGTTCAAAACTCTAATTCTCTTTCTTCCCAAATTCCTTCTCCCTGTACATCATCATCGTGCATGCACGGTGCTCCTCCCTCTCCAGTCACTTACAAGACCACGACACCACCATCGACTTCACCATCAAAATCTCCACTATTCCCCTACCATCCCCTTATGCTCGACTTTTGCCCAAGACCCCGACTGCACATCACATGTGTAGACCACCGCGACATTGGACTACCATATAGAGCATCGCACCCCCAAATACCCGCCACAGCTACTTCAATGCCCCATTACCCAGAATTCAGTCTCCATTCAAAAATCGAGCACTGCGTCTCTACAAATTTGCAACCCTAGTTGAATTGCCCAAAACCCATTACCGTCGAATGCTCAAAAACCCAATCATATCCTGTAAAAACACCATGACATGAAGATTTAGGCACAAGTAAACTTATTTCATGATTTTTGGTTGCTTATATTCCAAGATTTAAAATTTTAAAATTGTATTTAAAAAAAACTTCCTTTCATTATTTGTTGGAAATGTTTTATAGAGGAGAGGGAGTATGGGCTCTGAACAGTTGGGCATGGGTCAAATGTAAGCGGTCTAGGCCAAGTATGGGCATATAATAGGGTATACGTACATGCGCATATATATATATATATCAAAAGTATCCGACATAATACATCCAAAAATGTCAAATTCCAATCAAGGCATGCCGCTTAGCGTTCTATATGCAATACCCCTATTCCGAACACAATGGAACTAGTCTCAAGGCGTAATTCGATCATGTACAAAAGATAGCTTTTCAAACCCAATTATATTATATAATTTCCTTTAATTTATTTATTTGCATTTCAAACTCGCACGACCAAACAATACGTCTGATTGCCATGAAAATCGTCTTCATACAATAACTCACTATTACGGATCCAATGAAACTGGTTTCGTCAAAATCCAAGATAGCACCCCAAAAGGCTACTTTTTAAGCAAAACTAAGCGGGGTTAATAGGGGCCCTACCATTTTATTGCAGAAATAATAAATAAGAAAAACGCAACGTAACAAGCTATGATACAAGAGTGAAAAGCAGGTAAAAAACAATGAGGAAGAAAAACAAATAAACAGGACCAACAGATTAGACCCAGCTCATAACAAAACTACTGTCAAAACAGTAGGAGTTAAAAATAATACCATGCCTTATAGCCTGCCTCACTTCATTCCATACTTTTACTTTACTTCTAATCTTGCCATTGAAAATTCTATCATTCGTTTGTTTCCAAATTACTCTTATAAAAGTTTTAAGAATCAACAACATCAATAAACCGGAATCTTCCTTCCATCTGGTTACTTTGTATATATTGCACTGTTCAATATTGCTTGTTCTAGAGATATTGTCCCTTCCAAACATTGCATGAGTCTATACCACATGGAATAAATGACATTATAGTTAAAAAGTATATGCATATTTGTCCGAGGACTTTCAGGCAAGAAGGCACAAGTAGTATCAACTTGCATGCCCAAGGCACTTACTCTATCTTTGTATTCAGAGCATTTCTTAATACTTTCCAAAGGAGTATATTATCATTCTCCTTACAATATGGGTTCCAGACCCCTTTATTCCATGCAAATTGATTAGATCCTTGCCAAGTGTTCAGATTGTTATATACAAGAGAAACTGTCATTTATATGCTAATTAAAATGATTTATTATAAAAACCAAATAAATCACTTTTAAATCTAAATTACAAGTTTACTATCTTCATTCTCATTTAAATAGAATTTAAATAAACTTTTGAAATATTTTTTGTTCATATTAAATTCGAGATTTAATCATTTAAACTATTCCAAATATTAAATTCAACAAATTAATTATCTAATAAATCGCTACATTTGAAATTTGAGTTATTCAACTTATAAAATTAACTCTTCTATATTTAAAATCAATTTAAGTATTCCAAATTCGACTGACTAAAATTCTGGGTCGTTATACTCCCGGCCCAAAAGATACCCTTAATAGAAAAGGATCAAATTTGAATTGGGCCTTGGGCTAATTTCCTTAATTCTTTGAAAATTAAAATATAATAATTTAAATTTAAAATAAGATATACAAATATTGTAAAAGTTATAATATATTAAAAAAATCCAACATGTTTTAAAATATATATTAATTTTAAAATTTATTAATAAGATTAATAAAATAATTTTTTTAAATAAGTTAATTAATACTATACATATATTATATGTTATGTTGTTTTAAAATGTTCTAAATAACATAAGTATTTATATATATATATATATGAATTGAATTTTGAAATTAATATAATTTAACTAAAATTATTTAATTAGATTAATTAATTAAAACTTAATTAGTAAATAAATAAATAAATTAATTAATTAAATAGATTAAATGTTTATTAATTAAATATACGCATATATAAGATATGTGTAATACAATTAAGATTATAGTATGTAATAAATATTTGATATAATGTTATATTAAAATAATATAAAATTAATCAAAATATCAATTAATTAAATAAGTTTAATTAATATAATATTATAAATAAGAATATTATATAAGTAATATGAAATATGTATGTTATTTGATAATAAAATTAATATAATATGAATGTATAAACTAAAGGTGGAACATTAAAGAAACCATAAATATACTTAAGGAATAAATACATACGTAATTGTACATATACCATGATTTCTGATGTGTCCGATACTTGAATCATGAGAGTATTTCATAAAAAATACATTATTCCATAAATCGATTTCACTCAATATTATATACTGAAGACTATGAATCTCCAATATAATGTTGTCCCCTACTATACATACATACATATATACATATACATATACATATACATATACATATACATATACATACATACATACATACATATATATATATATATGTATTAATAGACTACTTGCATATTCCTTAGTTGTTAAGCAAACTCAGGTTAGGGATGTTATGTGTAGTATTATTGATATATTGAATAGATGAGGTAAGATAACTATATGTATTTGTCGAGAAAATTCTAGTAATATACAATATTTAGGTCGTCGCGATATGGTAGGTAAGAGTGAATAATTTCATTTCGATTTGTTGAGTAAACTCAAGGTCGAAATGAGATTAGGACAAGGACCATGAGTTAGGAGTTGTATGTGATACAATTGATAAAGAGTTATCTATCATTTGTGAGGTTATGATTTATTGAGCAAACTCAAGGTCAGAATCTCAAGACAAATGAGTCCTAACACCCACTAATGAAGTCGAAAGACCTCTATGTTTCATCTTAGGATTTGGAGAAACATAAAAGTCTAGTTAGAGTCATATAATAAGAATGAAATGATAACATTTAACCTTTCTAATATTGCAAAACATATGTTATAATAATCTATGTTCATAAATTTGTGCATTTAAAATATTAGAAAAATGTTTATCAATTAAGATATACAAAAGAACTGAATTGAAAATTGACAAATAGGAATATAACATATACTTACTAATAAATGCTTCTTGCATGTTAATGTTTCTATACCCATGCAAGCATATGATTTTACAACCACTGCATACATTCATAATTTGGTCGCTTATGTATTTATTTAGTCAAGACCATGTATTGCATTTTATGAGTTCCAAACTCTAAAAGAAATGTAAGACTATCGATATTTGACCTATATACTATCGCACATAAGTGTTATGTGAGGGACAATCACATTTTGTAATGCACGGTACATTGATGAAGTTAGTTCATTTGTAATAAGCCAATAAATAGTATTATGAGATCGAGTATTCAATTTGATTTATTAAAAAAGGATCGTATTGTATTAAATGTAATGCTAGAACAAAACTATAAGAAAGATCTAAGAATTCAATCATTTATATATCAGTTTGATCGGTTTATGTAAGATCCATCATATTTGATGTCCTTAAATGTTAAGGATGATTAAGTGCATCTTTGTAAAGAGTTCGTTATGATGTTGTGGCAAGGGTTTTCTTTTGAATGATTTGACCATTCAGAAAGAAAAACGAATATACACAAGTAGATATGATTTAAGGTATAATTTGATAGAAGAGAGTGAATAGTCACTTCTGCTTCATAAAGAAACATCGAAAATGAGAATTGTAATAACAATAATTGAATTGAGAAATACGATTTCTGTTCGAGTAGTTCCATATAGAAAATTGGTTTCCATGGGATTTATTTCTTTGGGTTCAAGATATTTGATCAAAGAACTCTCCCCTGTAAACTAGTTATAGTATGTGAAATTAATAATCAACATTAAGTGAATGATGGACCATCGAATTAAGTATACTATTACGGTAATGGAGGAAATAGTGGGAGCTTGTCATATAACATTTATTGATTGCATCAAATTACAAAAATTATTTTCATAAAACATACCGAACATTATTTATGAAATGATGACTATTTTTCGGTGTCGACTGAAAAATAAACATGATTGTATTTCAATGTGCAATATTATATATACTCATTATGAAATAAAATTATAATGTGGTATTTGTTCTCACAACAAAGTGATGCATTGAAAATACCGAAGTATCTAAAATTATTTACAATCATTTTGGAATTATAAAGTAAGCCATAGTTTTAGGAAATAATTTTTATTATATGATTGCGAAGCATAAGGTACTATTTAATTATATCTCAAACATTCAAGGGCAATGCACCTATTTAGTGGTGGCGTTATATGATTTGATGAAATCTTTGGATTGATACATATAGATGTATGCAATCATAAGTCTATTAATACCAAAATGTTTCCACATACTTCGCCATATTAACCGATGAGTCATCATAGACATGGGCATGTGTATTTGATACACATATATAAGTGTAAGATAAGCTCATAGAATGTAAAACATAAGTAAATGATGTAATGTGCAATAGAAATGATTTGATTTGATTGAATGGATGAGTATATTGGAAGGAGCTCCATATGTACCTAACATGAATAAAGATTCTGTCTCACATGGTCACTCCTCTCTATGGTACATAAAATTGCATCGATAAGGAGTAACCGAACTTTGTTGGATAAAGTACGATTAATTATGAGTTAAGTTGAGTTAACTTCTTGCTATAAGACCATGTAACTAAGAGTAGTACACAAGGTTAATATTATTTCACCAATTATAAAATCATACAAGATAAGTGTTTATAAGAAATCCCAACATATCCTAGGCTAAGGAGTTGGTAGGTTGTGCAAGTTGAAAGTCTGTACGTAATAATTGTTCGTGAGGGGTATTTGTATGAACCGCCTAAAAGAAGTTTGGGTGTAATATCATTGAATGACTAATTTATGCTGTGAACATAAATATATTGTAAACTAATGTAAAATTATTTTTATATAAGGCCACGTAAAATGTTTATGATTGCACGTTCTGTTGTACCAAGAAATAGTTTTTGTTTCAAAAAATACAACTACATAGCGAATGCATTTCTTTGAGAAATAGTTGGCCGTAAAATGGACATGGATATGATCCGTGGATAAAACCGATTATAAGGAATAAAATGAAATTGTTCGAACTTAAATGAATACAAATACATTAGAACGTTCAATGAGTATTCTTGTACATTAAGAGAAACTATGGGTTTCTTACCAATGTCAAAAATAAATATCCCACGATTGTTTAATTATACGATTAAGAGTATTGACTCTATCGTATGGTACGATGGGCAAATCCGAATTAGACTCCAAGTACATTATCAAAATATGACTATGATAGTTGTATTCGAAATGATATGATCCTTTTGACAACAAATATGTCATTAAGGGAAAGACAATTGCATTTGGAATATAGTGACTCACAGTGATAAGAATAATACCGTAAATTTTATTTTGTTGAAATCAACATAATAGATTCACCATTTAATGTGCTCAAGTATGTTCATATTTGACTCACAAAATTATTGCTTAGTATGACCTTATGTTTTGGTACGTATGTGTTGAAACAGAAAAGTCTAAATAATGATTTAGAGTAAACTGTTTATATATAATAACCAAGTGTGTCGAAGTCAGTGAAGCGATATTGGTTTTGTGAGTTTTTTGATACGATCCAAGAACATATACAAAAGTGTCGCTCAATGAGAATCAAAAATGATGAATTTTTTTGATAAGAATATCAAATAGTTTATTGTTAATTAAAATGCAGATGTAGCATGTGCTCATAAGAAAGAAAGTTAAAAAGGTACGCAGACATTTCTAAACCATAAGTAAACAACACATTAATGATTGTTAATGATGTACTTGTATAAAAATCAGTATTAGTTGTTTTAATATTCAACATTCGATTTATAAATGATGTCTTTATACTAAGTATAAAAGATACTGAGAGTGTCCTAAAACGATATGCTAGGACGCCTTATTAAAATGTTTAATACGGAACATGTAAGATGAATTCCTTATGCATTGTTAATAGGAATTATCATATATGTTATGTTGTCTACGATATCATAATTTGTTTATCTATTTGATACATGAAGCAAAATCAAATCCAGATTGGCATCACTAAATAGTTGTTTGAGGTGTTCTCGTGTATTTGTGAAATACTAGAGAATGGTTTACACAAACGACAAACTCCTTATGAAGGTGTGTCATAAGTGATATTGAGTATAATATTTCAATAGTAAATTTGAGTTAAGAATCATTAAGTTTTATATGTTCTAAATGAAAAACTATGGTAGATTGAATGAAAAAGGAAAAGTACATCGCCTTGAATAGCGCCAAAATAAAAGTAATATATAAATATAAATGCACATATTTATAACGAGCTAAGAGTGGTTTCAAATGTTGAGAATCCCATAACATTTTTATATGATAGCAATGTCATGATATAGTTTATAACAGAACTTAGAGCTCATTGGAAGTTGAGACACATACTCCGAATTGTTCTACATGATAAAGGTAGTTTATCAACGTCGAAGAGAGTTGATTGACATAATAGATAATTGAAGCATAATAGCATACCCGTTCAATGAGGGCCTAACCTAATTAGTTTTAAGAAAACCGATTAGAGAAGTTGGAATAAGATTCCATAATTGACCCAAGTGAAATGTAACGTCACGGGGATTTTCGTTCTCCGAAAAACCGACATCGACACTCACTTTATCGACTGCCGAGAAATCAAAGGCCGAAAACCGAGATGTTATGGGTTTTAAAAAGAGAATTTTAAGAAAAGAAGAAGAGGGAAAAAGAAGAAGGAAAAAAAGAAAAAGAAAGAAGAGAGAAGAGATAGGAAATAGAGAGAAAAGAAGATAGATAATTTTTAGAAAACAGAGAATTTTAAAAATAGAAGATAGAAGAATTTTAAAATAGAACGGACAAAAGAAAACAACAGAACAACAACAGAATCTCACAATTCGCAGCGGAACAACATATAATAATAAATGAATAATCTTTAAACAAAGAACTATATCAGTTATTACATTACATTTCATTTCATTACATCATATCATCAGAGTGTACAACAACAACATCAAACAATGCAGCGGAAAAAGAAATACTATATACTAGTAATACGCCATGCTATCCAGCTTGCCTCCAGCAACTCCTGAATATCCAGAATATCCTGATAAACCTAACTCTTGACTGCCCGTGTGGAAATTGGTGGGCACCCAGAGTTTAGGAAGGAAAACAATAAACTCCAAGTCAGTCATGTGACTGGTGTGAGAACTCAAAACAGTTTATTTAACTTTAAAATCAAAATAGAGGAATATTTTTAATCAATTCGCAATGCTTTTAAAAATGAGACTACCATAAGGCCTCCCGCACACACACACAATGCAAACGCAGAATCGGAGGAGATTTCTCCTTATGATAGTCAAAGATGCTTGATACGCATTTAAAATAATATTTGATATTATTATTAGTGCATAGTGTAGGAAAAATTCATTTCGAAAGTAGAATATAAATCTTAGCCAACATACGACCATTATCGTATGCCTACTATAGCTACTATCCAAACAGTGGTGACCACCATAAGTGAATAGCAGGTTCTACAACTAATACCGTACAAGTTTCGTATTGGGAATTGGATTTCCAACAAATGGTCAGGCTAAGGAACTTCCTACTGTCACATGGGATCGCCTCTGGCTGGACGTCCCGAGAACTTAACCAGCTCTCTGCCAACACAAGGCCGGGTTACCTTTATCACTAGGTAACTACTACACGAATATGGCATCCCCCGGTCCCATCGGACCTTTAACCGAGCGCTCGTCACCAACAACACCACACAGAAAAAGATATAGTGTATCAACATGAGTAAGTATCTGGGCTCCATACCATGATACCACCCTTTCCAGAAGGAAATGCACATACCCTAAAGGGAGCTACCCCTCATAACCTTGCCGCATCATTCCTGTTTTGACCATTACCGGGATGTGAGGCTCGACGAATTCACGTCCACAAAAACATACTTTATACAAAAGCCATGCTTTGGGTCAACAAATGATCAACACAATGATCACTAAGATAGACGATCAAATAAATGATCCTATCACAATAATCAACACAATGATCATTTCAGCATCACTCAGCATGTCACATTACCAAATTGGGAATATATCGCTGATAACTTCAACTATATAACCTTTGAGCACATACGTCTCAAAGAAGGGTGTTAAGCAAAGAATAAATTCTCCGCCACCAACAGAAATATATTTGAAAGAAATCGGCTTTATATCTCAACTTGTAATGTCAGGCATACAATCCATACAAGTCTGTTCCGGGATCGAACAAAACCGAAGGCACTTACAAAGAAGTCCTTGCAATCCGGATATTCACAATCCTGATCGGATTCACCATCACATATGGAGAACTCAATACCGTAGCTACTCGGTGCAGAGTCAATCGATAGTTCATCCTATCGCTTTTGCAAATACCGGTCTTCAACACCGATCTTCAAATGCAATTCACAACGACGTATCACATATTCGGAATGGGTTATACGACCCCATGGTCCTTTCCCGGTTAACCCGAATAGTGAGCGCTTATTCAAAAATAAGTGTGCATTCAAATTCAATCAATTCATATCAAATACCCATTCAAAGGGAAATACTGATAGTCGGTTATTGAACTATCACTGGATATGCACACATCACCAGATTCCAAATAATTTTCCAAATTATTTATTTTCCAAAATATCTTTACAAGATATATAATTTCAACACTTCAAAAATAAATCAACATTTATTTTCATACCAATTTTACTTTTCACATATAAATTCCATAATGAATTTATATTTCAAAATATTCGTGCATATGCGATTTCAATAATTCATTTCAATTTATCTTCAGAAAAAGATAAATTCTAATTATTCACTTCATATTGGAAAACATTTCCATACTTATTATTCATAAGTAATTTACAAAACTTTTTATTTTCAACACTTAGAAAATATTCAATATACTTAAATCGAATTAAGTATATAATTCATTCTTTAAGGAAATCATTCTCTTAAACATATTTATTTGGGCCAAAACGAATGTTACGTAAAACATCGTTACGACAACCCAAAATCACTAGTATAGGGATTCGAAATAAAATAGATATATAAATCCCAATACTATACAAAACATTTCCTTTCGGAAATCATTTACTATAACAACAGTGTTATAGTCTACCATTTCCTTTTATTTCTCGAAATCGTCTATTTCAACAATAAATGTTGAAATCTATGGTTTCGAATCTCAACACCTTTAAAACATCGTTAGATCGTTTTAATTTTGTTTAAAATATCACATTCTAAAACATTTTCTTTAACATGTTATTCACTATTCAAAAACGTGAATAAACTCCGTTAACAAATTTCATCCTTTTATTCATTTTAATTCAAAGGATTATTCACTATTCAAAAATGTGAATATAACTCCATTTCTAAGTTATAACAATTAACTTATCAAAATAAGTCGTTTGCGGATTTATAAAACAACGTTTATAAATTCTATTTCGATTTATTTATAAAAACTTCTTTTTTATAAATTCCTTTATTAACATATTTCAGGTTATAACTCAATTATAAACTAAATGTTTATATTATAAGTTAAATACTTATAAAACGATTATTTTATAAAATCGTTCTTTTAAAGACTTTCCAATTTATAACCCTTATAACTTATAAGGTTTATTTATTTAATCAATCTATTCTTCAAATAACTTCACAAATTTTATAAACCTACTGTTTATAAAATTTCATTTATAACTTCACAGTTTATAATTCTATAGATTTCATTCATTTATGAAATTCACTTTCACTACATTCAAACACTTATAAAACTCGTTTTATAATGTCTATATTTCAATTTATAAATATCCATTTATAAATCTCTAAATATAAATCAGTTTATATTATTATTCTAAAACGTCTTTAAATTCCTTTATAATTTCATCATTTCGATTTATAAAATAATCAAATTTTATAAATCCTATATTTAAACTTTTATCATATATTCAAAAATCCAATTTAAATTATTTTATAAAATCATTAGTTCCTTTCATTTCTCGAAAATCGACTTTTAATCGTATTTCTAAAAATCAACTTTTTAACTATATTTCACAAAAACCATAATTTTTATAACTTTCAAAATTATAACGTTTATTTATTTATAATGGATCAATTTCAAAAATATAGTATATTTTCAAAATCACTTTTAAAATCATTTTAAAATCCCAAAATCTGGGTCCAATGATGCTACACACCAAATAGTCAATCACGACTAACAACGATATCATATATCGATATAATAATCATCAAATATCAAAATATCTGAAATTAAATAAATACTGTTGAGGAATCCAGTTGGATCCCTCCAACCTGTTTTCCTGCATCCAAAAAACATTAGCACAATACCAATTTCGCTCCAGTACGAAATTATCGCGGTATATGTTCTTAATAAATATTATCCGCTTAATAACGGCGTAATAGGGTCTCATCCGCTAAACAAAAAATGCGGGAAATCAACAACTGCAATATATACATATGCCAATATATATATATTGATATTATATATAATACCAATTTCACTGTTTATGAAATATTCGCGGTATATGTTTTTATTAAATAACATCCGCTTACTAACGGCGTATAATGTCTATTTTAACAATCAATAATTTACAGTCATCATTCAAACATGCATTCAAATATTTTAAATCTAACTATTTAAAATAAAATCGAAATCTATTCGATTGAGTGAGAAATTCTCACCTTGGTTTTAAATTCCGTTTAAGCTTTTATTTCGAATAAAATTAAACGCGCGTTTAATTTTACCCGAAATTCTCACTAACTCCAAACGACTCCAAACCAACTCCATCGCGTAGTGCTCGTCCATACGATTCCAACGCAACTGAGTTTGCATTTTTTCGACCTCGTATGAAAAAGATATGAATTTATGAAGTTTACACGATTTTTAACTATATAATTTACAACTTTTTTTATAAAATTTTAAACCCTAACTCACTCCAGCCCTTAGATCCTTCCCCAGTGCATCATAGCCGCACGAGATGTTCTTCCCCAACATCACGTTCACGTCTCCAGGTTGCCAAATTGAGGCCGAACCCACCTATGCCCAATTAGGGTTTAATAATACTCCTCCTATACTCGACTATACCTCATCACACCACCGCCATGTCGAAGAGCACGACCCCCTCCATACTCGGCCCAAACTGCAGCAAGCTCGGCCCCACCTAGATGCTCGCGCACGCAAGAGGAACGGCCTCCTTTGAACCCAATTTGCCGCCAATCCGCTTCGAGTTAAACGATCATAACCGTTGGATTCCGAGATCTCAGAGTGCTCTACGATTTCTTAGTTTAGAGTTTGTGATAAAAGTGAATGGATTAGGAGATTTGGAGGGATGAATTTGATGAACTGCTGGCCGTTCAGGGGAGGGGGTGGCGGCTGCAAATATTGGCTAGGGTTTTTCTTTTTTTTTAGATTTAAGGTGATATTTATAGGAAAAGCAAGCGTAAACACTATTCATCCCGGGAATTCCGAACTCCGATTTAGACGCCGTAACCAGCGTACCTAGGGTTTATCCCGCGTTCCGGACACAATGGAACAGGTTTCGGAAGCTAATTCGGAAGTATGTGCGAGTTATGGCTGAAAACGCTCAATTTGAATTAAACCGATTTAAATCGATTTCTAGGCGTTTTAATTTGTACCGGACAAACGGTAAATCCAATTGACTTGAAATTTGAAACCTTACAATAATATCACATTACGGATCCGATGAAACTAGTTTCGTCGAAATCCGAGACTTTTTGAAAAATGGCTATTTTGACTCGCCAAATTTAAATTAAAAACGATTCGATGCGTTTCTAGCTGCCACGATCAAACGATAACTCCGATTGACACGAAATTTGAAATCCGGTAATAACTAACTATTACGGATCCAATGAAACTGGTTTCGTTCAATTCTGAGACTGTCCAAAAATTGACTATTTTACAGTCGATTATTAAATATTAAAATATTCAATTTTCACAAATTAACTTTTAATTCGATTTTAAAAGTTCTAAAATATTTCTATAACTCCAGTATGATTAAATAAAATTTTACAAATCATTTTCTATCATATTTAACTCTATTTTCAATTATTTCCATAATTTAACATTTTAAATTATCGATTTAATTATCCAATTAAATCCAATAATTCAAATAAAAATTTATTTGACTTAAAAATTCACTTATTAACATTTAAAATTAAT
The DNA here is from genome assembly GCA_030765085.1 of Allium cepa. NCBI lineage: Eukaryota > Viridiplantae > Streptophyta > Magnoliopsida > Asparagales > Amaryllidaceae > Allium > Allium cepa. The sequence goes on along the minus strand of CM060935.1, from coordinate 692,020,456 downwards.
AAAATATTAAAATTTTAATTTCTAAAAATTCTGGGTCGTTACAATCTTTCCCCCTTAAAAGAATTTCGTCCTCGAAATTACAAGTAAGAAAATTACAGAATTTATTAACTTTCCAAAATTTATAATTAAACTTCTTACAAATCTTTACTAAGTTTTCAAATCATACTTAGTTATCTTTTCAAAAACAATTATATCATTTAACTTTCAACTCTAAAACAAAGTTAAAGTTTTCCAAAATTTTCCCAATTTTCTCAAATTTTTCTAACGCCTTAAATTTCCGGAAAAATTCGCCATGTCTCCTTTGCGCGGCTCGATCCGAAAAAAAAAATGACAGTATATATATCACAAATATACATCTCATCAAGTAATGAGGCATCCCGAAGGGAAAAAAGTGTAAAAGTGCGATATTTAATCCGAGATATGTACCTTATATTTTATTAGCAAGCATATACGGCTAATATAGCGCTAAAGCGAACTCCAAATGCGAAGCAAACGCGATCCGCACCTACTAAATGCTCAACAAACAACATGAGAACATGCACATATGTAAATAGTATCGATATACAACATATAGCAACATAACAACTACATAATATAGCAAATGCAATATATATTCAACCATCAACCAACTACATTCCATAACCAACAATATTCATTTATATTCTCATTAATATTTAATGAATTGGTTTTCACTTTAAATCACATTTGATTTATTTACATTGGATTTTATCAACATTCATTCTCAATTCAATTAGTTTTCATTCACTAATTAAATCTAATTCACATTCAATTCTATTCAAATTTATTTACTTCAAATTTGAATTCAATTTCATAGCTTCCAATTTCATTAATTCAATTTCATTAACTCTTAATGAATTATATACAATCAACTACAATCATATAACAACCAATGTATATCAATTACAACCAAATTTCTTTGCTTCACTTACATTCATTTTGGTTTAACATCTTTACTTTCCAATTGGTTTTATTAAATTGATTTTCATTCAATTTTATTCAACTTCCAATAAAATTAGATTTAATGAATTTACACTTATATTCATTATTTCATATCAATTTATTCACAATTCAATTCAATTCCTAAAGTTGAATTTCATTTCATAACTTAAGTTCACATTTATCTAATCCACTTGATTATTTACTTCGATACCAAAATCAATTCCATTCAACAACACTTAAGTTATATTCCATTTAACCTTATATTCATTTTTATTTACAACTCATATTCATATATAGTTTCACTTCTTATATATATAAGTTTATTTCACAATTGTAAACACTTTAATTATAATTCAATTCTTATAATTCTTTTACTTATACAATTCTTCTTTTATTTAGATTATTCAAACAACCTAACAATCAACTTATATATACACTTTAATAATTCTGAAAAATTATTCCTTTATATATAAAAATATAATCGAGGCAAAATTATTTCATTTACCCAATTAAAACAATACTGTGCCGAATTGTTCTATTCAAGTGTTTAGAAACCCCTTCGGCATAGTCTTGCGGACCACGCTGACGAAAGTTCATATGCCACTCAATAAACCAATCATCACAATATAAAACAATTTTATATTCACTAACATATACGCTCTCATAGCTATTATTACACTCAAACTCATTCTAGAGTACTGCTGACTCTATCTCTAACGAATAATACCCTACAGAACCATGGTTGTCGCTTAACCATCAGAGCTCTGATACCAAATGTAACGTCACGGGGATTTTCGTTCTCCGAAAAACCGACATCGACACTCACTTTATCGACTGCCGAGAAATCAAAGGCCGAAAACCGAGATGTTATGGGTTTTAAAAAGAGAATTTTAAGAAAAGAAGAAGAGGGAAAAAGAAGAAGGAAAAAAAGAAAAAGAAAGAAGAGAGAAGAGATAGGAAATAGAGAGAAAAGAAGATAGATAATTTTTAGAAAACAGAGAATTTTAAAAATAGAAGATAGAAGAATTTTAAAATAGAACGGACAAAAGAAAACAACAGAACAACAACAGAATCTCACAATTCGCAGCGGAACAACATATAATAATAAATGAATAATCTTTAAACAAAGAACTATATCAGTTATTACATTACATTTCATTTCATTACATCATATCATCAGAGTGTACAACAACAACATCAAACAATGCAGCGGAAAAAGAAATACTATATACTAGTAATACGCCATGCTATCCAGCTTGCCTCCAGCAACTCCTGAATATCCAGAATATCCTGATAAACCTAACTCTTGACTGCCCGTGTGGAAATTGGTGGGCACCCAGAGTTTAGGAAGGAAAACAATAAACTCCAAGTCAGTCATGTGACTGGTGTGAGAACTCAAAACAGTTTATTTAACTTTAAAATCAAAATAGAGGAATATTTTTAATCAATTCGCAATGCTTTTAAAAATGAGACTACCATAAGGCCTCCCGCACACACACACAATGCAAACGCAGAATCGGAGGAGATTTCTCCTTATGATAGTCAAAGATGCTTGATACGCATTTAAAATAATATTTGATATTATTATTAGTGCATAGTGTAGGAAAAATTCATTTCGAAAGTAGAATATAAATCTTAGCCAACATACGACCATTATCGTATGCCTACTATAGCTACTATCCAAACAGTGGTGACCACCATAAGTGAATAGCAGGTTCTACAACTAATACCGTACAAGTTTCGTATTGGGAATTGGATTTCCAACAAATGGTCAGGCTAAGGAACTTCCTACTGTCACATGGGATCGCCTCTGGCTGGACGTCCCGAGAACTTAACCAGCTCTCTGCCAACACAAGGCCGGGTTACCTTTATCACTAGGTAACTACTACACGAATATGGCATCCCCCGGTCCCATCGGACCTTTAACCGAGCGCTCGTCACCAACAACACCACACAGAAAAAGATATAGTGTATCAACATGAGTAAGTATCTGGGCTCCATACCATGATACCACCCTTTCCAGAAGGAAATGCACATACCCTAAAGGGAGCTACCCCTCATAACCTTGCCGCATCATTCCTGTTTTGACCATTACCGGGATGTGAGGCTCGACGAATTCACGTCCACAAAAACATACTTTATACAAAAGCCATGCTTTGGGTCAACAAATGATCAACACAATGATCACTAAGATAGACGATCAAATAAATGATCCTATCACAATAATCAACACAATGATCATTTCAGCATCACTCAGCATGTCACATTACCAAATTGGGAATATATCGCTGATAACTTCAACTATATAACCTTTGAGCACATACGTCTCAAAGAAGGGTGTTAAGCAAAGAATAAATTCTCCGCCACCAACAGAAATATATTTGAAAGAAATCGGCTTTATATCTCAACTTGTAATGTCAGGCATACAATCCATACAAGTCTGTTCCGGGATCGAACAAAACCGAAGGCACTTACAAAGAAGTCCTTGCAATCCGGATATTCACAATCCTGATCGGATTCACCATCACATATGGAGAACTCAATACCGTAGCTACTCGGTGCAGAGTCAATCGATAGTTCATCCTATCGCTTTTGCAAATACCGGTCTTCAACACCGATCTTCAAATGCAATTCACAACGACGTATCACATATTCGGAATGGGTTATACGACCCCATGGTCCTTTCCCGGTTAACCCGAATAGTGAGCGCTTATTCAAAAATAAGTGTGCATTCAAATTCAATCAATTCATATCAAATACCCATTCAAAGGGAAATACTGATAGTCGGTTATTGAACTATCACTGGATATGCACACATCACCAGATTCCAAATAATTTTCCAAATTATTTATTTTCCAAAATATCTTTACAAGATATATAATTTCAACACTTCAAAAATAAATCAACATTTATTTTCATACCAATTTTACTTTTCACATATAAATTCCATAATGAATTTATATTTCAAAATATTCGTGCATATGCGATTTCAATAATTCATTTCAATTTATCTTCAGAAAAAGATAAATTCTAATTATTCACTTCATATTGGAAAACATTTCCATACTTATTATTCATAAGTAATTTACAAAACTTTTTATTTTCAACACTTAGAAAATATTCAATATACTTAAATCGAATTAAGTATATAATTCATTCTTTAAGGAAATCATTCTCTTAAACATATTTATTTGGGCCAAAACGAATGTTACGTAAAACATCGTTACGACAACCCAAAATCACTAGTATAGGGATTCGAAATAAAATAGATATATAAATCCCAATACTATACAAAACATTTCCTTTCGGAAATCATTTACTATAACAACAGTGTTATAGTCTACCATTTCCTTTTATTTCTCGAAATCGTCTATTTCAACAATAAATGTTGAAATCTATGGTTTCGAATCTCAACACCTTTAAAACATCGTTAGATCGTTTTAATTTTGTTTAAAATATCACATTCTAAAACATTTTCTTTAACATGTTATTCACTATTCAAAAACGTGAATAAACTCCGTTAACAAATTTCATCCTTTTATTCATTTTAATTCAAAGGATTATTCACTATTCAAAAATGTGAATATAACTCCATTTCTAAGTTATAACAATTAACTTATCAAAATAAGTCGTTTGCGGATTTATAAAACAACGTTTATAAATTCTATTTCGATTTATTTATAAAAACTTCTTTTTTATAAATTCCTTTATTAACATATTTCAGGTTATAACTCAATTATAAACTAAATGTTTATATTATAAGTTAAATACTTATAAAACGATTATTTTATAAAATCGTTCTTTTAAAGACTTTCCAATTTATAACCCTTATAACTTATAAGGTTTATTTATTTAATCAATCTATTCTTCAAATAACTTCACAAATTTTATAAACCTACTGTTTATAAAATTTCATTTATAACTTCACAGTTTATAATTCTATAGATTTCATTCATTTATGAAATTCACTTTCACTACATTCAAACACTTATAAAACTCGTTTTATAATGTCTATATTTCAATTTATAAATATCCATTTATAAATCTCTAAATATAAATCAGTTTATATTATTATTCTAAAACGTCTTTAAATTCCTTTATAATTTCATCATTTCGATTTATAAAATAATCAAATTTTATAAATCCTATATTTAAACTTTTATCATATATTCAAAAATCCAATTTAAATTATTTTATAAAATCATTAGTTCCTTTCATTTCTCGAAAATCGACTTTTAATCGTATTTCTAAAAATCAACTTTTTAACTATATTTCACAAAAACCATAATTTTTATAACTTTCAAAATTATAACGTTTATTTATTTATAATGGATCAATTTCAAAAATATAGTATATTTTCAAAATCACTTTTAAAATCATTTTAAAATCCCAAAATCTGGGTCCAATGATGCTACACACCAAATAGTCAATCACGACTAACAACGATATCATATATCGATATGATAATCATCAAATATCAAAATATCTGAAATTAAATAAATACTGTTGAGGAATCCAGTTGGATCCCTCCAACCTGTTTTCCTGCATCCAAAAAACATTAGCACAATACCAATTTCGCTCCAGTACGAAATTATCGCGGTATATGTTCTTAATAAATATTATCCGCTTAATAACGGCGTAATAGGGTCTCATCCGCTAAACAAAAAATGCGGGAAATCAACAACTGCAATATATACATATGCCAATATATATATATTGATATTATATATAATACCAATTTCACTGTTTATGAAATATTCGCGGTATATGTTTTTATTAAATAACATCCGCTTACTAACGGCGTATAATGTCTATTTTAACAATCAATAATTTACAGTCATCATTCAAACATGCATTCAAATATTTTAAATCTAACTATTTAAAATAAAATCGAAATCTATTCGATTGAGTGAGAAATTCTCACCTTGGTTTTAAATTCCGTTTAAGCTTTTATTTCGAATAAAATTAAACGCGCGTTTAATTTTACCCGAAATTCTCACTAACTCCAAACGACTCCAAACCAACTCCATCGCGTAGTGCTCGTCCATACGATTCCAACGCAACTGAGTTTGCATTTTTTCGACCTCGTATGAAAAAGATATGAATTTATGAAGTTTACACGATTTTTAACTATATAATTTACAACTTTTTTTATAAAATTTTAAACCCTAACTCACTCCAGCCCTTAGATCCTTCCCCAGTGCATCATAGCCGCACGAGATGTTCTTCCCCAACATCACGTTCACGTCTCCAGGTTGCCAAATTGAGGCCGAACCCACCTATGCCCAATTAGGGTTTAATAATACTCCTCCTATACTCGACTATACCTCATCACACCACCGCCATGTCGAAGAGCACGACCCCCTCCATACTCGGCCCAAACTGCAGCAAGCTCGGCCCCACCTAGATGCTCGCGCACGCAAGAGGAACGGCCTCCTTTGAACCCAATTTGCCGCCAATCCGCTTCGAGTTAAACGATCATAACCGTTGGATTCCGAGATCTCAGAGTGCTCTACGATTTCTTAGTTTAGAGTTTGTGATAAAAGTGAATGGATTAGGAGATTTGGAGGGATGAATTTGATGAACTGCTGGCCGTTCAGGGGAGGGGGTGGCGGCTGCAAATATTGGCTAGGGTTTTTCTTTTTTTTTAGATTTAAGGTGATATTTATAGGAAAAGCAAGCGTAAACACTATTCATCCCGGGAATTCCGAACTCCGATTTAGACGCCGTAACCAGCGTACCTAGGGTTTATCCCGCGTTCCGGACACAATGGAACAGGTTTCGGAAGCTAATTCGGAAGTATGTGCGAGTTATGGCTGAAAACGCTCAATTTGAATTAAACCGATTTAAATCGATTTCTAGGCGTTTTAATTTGTACCGGACAAACGGTAAATCCAATTGACTTGAAATTTGAAACCTTACAATAATATCACATTACGGATCCGATGAAACTAGTTTCGTCGAAATCCGAGACTTTTTGAAAAATGGCTATTTTGACTCGCCAAATTTAAATTAAAAACGATTCGATGCGTTTCTAGCTGCCACGATCAAACGATAACTCCGATTGACACGAAATTTGAAATCCGGTAATAACTAACTATTACGGATCCAATGAAACTGGTTTCGTTCAATTCTGAGACTGTCCAAAAATTGACTATTTTACAGTCGATTATTAAATATTAAAATATTCAATTTTCACAAATTAACTTTTAATTCGATTTTAAAAGTTCTAAAATATTTCTATAACTCCAGTATGATTAAATAAAATTTTACAAATCATTTTCTATCATATTTAACTCTATTTTCAATTATTTCCATAATTTAACATTTTAAATTATCGATTTAATTATCCAATTAAATCCAATAATTCAAATAAAAATTTATTTGACTTAAAAATTCACTTATTAACATTTAAAATTAATAAAATATTAAAATTTTAATTTCTAAAAATTCTGGGTCGTTACATGAAATTGGAAGATTGATAGAGTTATGGGTATGCTCTAGGGGAAATTATGTAATCTGTTACATATATCTAACTCATTGACCAATCTTATTCTAAATAAAGGTATTTTCTTTCTGTTATATACTTGATATAATGTGTTATATAAATTAATTTAATTAAAAGTATATTTAATATAAAATCCATAAATGGTATGTATTGTGATGGTAGTTACAAAGTGTTGTAACTATGAGTAATCTATCATAATGAAAACAAACATCCCATTTTAAACATGCTTAGTCAAGATGCATCGAGACTGGATATCGATATAGCCATTGAGACTGATTAAGTAATGCTTTTCAAATGTTGGACAGTATATTACTCATGACTGCTGGGGGTATCTATAGATTACTTACTGACAGTTATTAGATAACCATGGATCAACTCACTTGATAGTTTTTTATTGGTTAATATAAATAAGGTCAAAAAGAAAATATCGATGTGATTGATTTACACGGTTCTCTCAACTTGAGAATATTGTGGATTTTCAATATGAAAGCTCCACGTTGATTATAGTCAAATCATGGCACAATGTCTATTAAGTGACTTTAGTTGGGTCGAGTGGAAGTATTGGAAGTGAAGCACTATTCAAGAGAGGATTCATTTCCTCAATCGTATGAGGTTAGTATCACGGTCAACTCAATTCAACTCAAAGTTAAAGTATCAGACCAGAGAAGTTCGGTTAATAATAGTTGTTATTATTGAACCAAGGACTTTCTGTTTGGATTATAGAGTTGAATATAGACGATATTGAAATTTTGACCATTACTAAATTCCATAAGTCCAAAGTGACATAGTTTTGACAAAGAGAATTGGCACAAATAATAGTTATAACTGGGTAATGCTTAACAAAGTGAAATTGGACTTTACCGAAACCAAATAAGCGATAAATTTGGCCAAAATATCACACCACCTGCTAAGTGACATGTGAACATTAATATTCGAACAGTTCGATGTTAATCGCTAACCAAATTTACACCTAATAAGTTACACAACCGAAATGGTGAATTCTCTTTAGACCAAGCGATTTAATTAGTTTATAATAATTATAAATTAATTAATTAAATTAATATTTATGAAATATTAAGTATAAAATTTTGAATATGATTTGAGGAATAAATATTTTTGAATATATGTATAATAGTAATAAATATATCGATGGATATGCAATATTGATAAGCAATTAAATTTGATTTAGTTAATAATATTTCTTTGGCCTTAAATAGGATATTGGCCCATGATTATAGGCTAATAACTTCGAACGTAAAGAAGCTGGAGGAGGTAGCTAAAATAGAATAAGGGTGTTATATTTGGATGGCTTAGATTTAGTGAGAATTGGTATGAGATATGATGCATTATTTTCTCTCTCCCATCTACTATTTAAACAATTCAAACGCTAATTTAAAAAAGGTTTTTTTGGCTGCCATTGTTCCCATCCATTACTAGCCAATTTCATCCCCTAGAAGCTCAAGCAAATCCAAATCAAATCAATTCAAAAGGCAATTGCAATTTGATAGTCAAAGGTCTACGGTTTAAGGATTAGAAATCTTCTGAATCAAAAAGCTTTCAAAGGAGAGAGAATTCATCATTACAAAGTGTGCTTCAAGGCATTCGTTTTAGTTATGTTTTTTTACTGTATTATATAGTTTATAATTTCTGGATAATATTTTATTATTCATATTATTATTATATTGTTAGTTAGGTGACGAATCTTATATATATTGATGTTGTCACATATTAGATTGGTTAAATCTATGTATTCATTTAATAAACAAACAAACAATTTTTTTCACATATAGGTCAGATATGCACAGCTGAATAATTTTTTTTACACAAGTATTAATCTATTAGTACTTACATATATACATATATATTAATATACCATTTAATTATACTTATATGGTTTGTATTTAATTACATCATTTCATGCTAATAATTAAACTTATATTTATACATATTTATTTAAAGTAATTATATTTTTTTGCAGTTGTAAAATACTTTTTAATAATCGTTTACTATTACTTAATATTTTTTAAATCAATATACTATGTAAAAAATTATATAAAATAAATCCTGATTCAAAAATTAACTTTTAAATTTGATAAAATTATTTTATCGTGAAAAGATCTCGAAATGAGAATCAAAAAATCATATTTCCGATTTTTAAAAATCATTATAATATACGGCTGAAATTTATTAATTAGTGGAAAACAAATTTTAGTCAAAAAAATTATTGAAAATTTTATCAAACCTCCAAATATCATGCTAGATTTTATGAAAATTTAAAATTTGAATAATATGTTTTGAAAATGTTTTTTATTATCGTTTTTTGACTAATTAATCAATTTATATATATATTTTAGTATAACGTGTCGTGTAGAAGATCTGGAAGTCTTTAAAAAAAAATTATTTAATTTTATTAGTTTATATGTATATATTTATATATTATATATATGCTTATGAATATGTCAGTATGTATTTAATAAAAAATATTATTTTGTCTTTGTAATATATATGTGTGTGTGTATATATATATTAGTTCATAATTAAAAAAAACTTTTTTATATTATGTATATATATGTATATATATAAATTATTAATATTTTACATGTATATATCTATATATATTTATTATAATATGTTTAAACACTTTCATTGTCATAAAATTATTTCAATAAATTAACATATACATTTATATATACATAATATTTATATAAATAATAAGTTTAAATACATATATATATTTGGATAACCTACAATACATATTGGAAGAGCTAACATGTCGGTTGTAATGTAAATCTCAACATCTGTATACGAGCATTTTATACCATGCACGGGTTATCATGTTACATGGGAGTGAGCGTTTGGTTTGTTTACTTTATCCGATGATCAAATTTTAAAACCGAACTAAAAACAGTAAAAATGGAAACAAAATCAAACCAACCAAATTAAGTTCGGTTGGTTACCCGATTTAACCGAAGTAAATGTTTCACATTTTATGTTTAGAATATTCATTGTAATTTGAAATAAAATATAAATATGTGATTAAAGTATTCTTATTTAACACGGTTATGATTTCTAATAGTACCTTTGACAAATATATGTTAAATAAATTTTATTTAGATAACTAAACTAATCTAAAAAGTTATTATAACATTAGTAATTTCGAATATATAATAACAATTAAGTTAATTTGGTTTAATTGATAACCACACTAATAATTTTATGGGCAGATTATAAACCAATCAGTTTCAAAACCAAACTAATCCGACCAAAATGAATTGATTTAGTAGGTTTATTTGGATTAGCCAACGATTGCTTACCTCTAATGTTACACACGCGCGCACACACATATATATGTATATGATACATATGTGTACATTTATATGTATAAAATATAAATAAAATAAAAATCTATGTAATTTTTAAATTTAAATAAAATAAGTGATTGTATTTAAATAAATTTTGTAATGTTCTAAATGAATTAGACTTCAACCATCTTTCAAAATTCTAATTAATCTACTGATCAAAGGCTTCCATCGCGGACTGCTCTACATTCAGCCATGCCACAGTGACTTTCAAAGCGCTACAGACGGGACGAAATTTGACAGCCAATTGCTGGCTCTGAATAACCTGCAATAAGCTCAATTCTTCCATAACATAACGTAGGCCCAATATAGGGTAAAAAATTGAAATTCACTCGTAGCTTCCACTATGGGCTGGCTTGGTTCCAACACAACAAATAAAGTGATACACTCCAGACATATTACTTTTGATGAGTCAGTCATGCTCAGAACGTTGGAGGAGATATCAGATTGCTCACGTTTGGAAGGAGACAAGCCTTAGAAGATGGAGATTGTTCCCGTATTTCATCCAAAAGGGTAGAGTTGATATTATTAAAGACAAAGAAAATGCAGTTGAAGAACCATCATATAATAGTCCATATATTTCCTCTAACAGTGATGATGATGGTTATGAAGTTAGAAAAGATTCAGTTCAATGTGTAGTTGAAAGAATGGCAGGTGGTGATGGAGCCATCCGTGGTAGTAAACGAATTAGGAAGGCACCTAATAGATATAAAGATTGGTAGTTTGCAAACCTCAGCCTCAATAATCAGTTTGATTATAATTTTCATGTGATTCACGAGGAGCCATTTGACCCCGAAGATGCTTTAAAGTCAATAGATAGTTCGAAGTGGATTCATGCCATGGAGGAGGAAATGCAGTCGTTGCAGATGAATAAGTCATGAGACTTGGTCCCATGACCTCTGGGAAATAGAGTGATGGGTTGCAGATGGATATTCAAGTTAAAAGACGATGGAAGGCATAAGGCTAGATTGGTAGCAAAAGGATTTTCATAGAGAAAGGGAGAGAATACGATGAAATCTTTGCTTCGGTTGTACAATATACATCTATGAGGATTTTGTTGGCTGTAGTTTCTACTCACGATATGTAGTTGGAGCAGCTAGATATGAAGACAGCTTTTCTACATGGAGACTTAGAAGAGAAAATCTACACGAAATAACCAATTAGTTTGTAGTGGATGGTAAGTCAGATTAGTTTCACAACCTGAAGAAGTCATTGTGTGGTTTGAAGTAGTCACCAAGACAATGGTACAAGAGGTTCAATTCTTTTATGTTGAGCATTGGCTTTGATAAGAGCATAAAAGACGCTTGTGTTTAGTATAAACACTTGGAAATAGGTGATTGGGTGTACTTACCCCTGTGCGTGGATGATATGCTTATTGCTTTCAAGGATAAAGAAGAAATCAACTGATTGAAGATGCATTTGAAAGTGGAATTCGAAATGAAGGATCTTAGAGAAGCAAAGAAGATTTCAGGTATAGAAATATTCAGAGATAGAAAGCTTGGACTTTTGAGATGGAGGCAGAAAGAGTATATATGGAAGATGCATGTTCGCTTTAGCATAGATACTGCAAAGGTTATTTCGACACCTATGCCTTTATATGTGAAGCTTTCGAAAAAAGAATCTCCCATTTCAAATGAATACAATACTAATATGAAGTGGGTGCCCTATTCAAGTGCAGCTGGGAGATTGATGTACGCCATGGTCTGCACGAGGCCAAATATTTCTCATTTTGTCAGTATGTTTAGTCATTACATGACTAGTCCAGGGAAGACTCGTTGGGAAGCTATTAAAGCTATTTCAAGATGCTTAAAGGGAACATCAGATCATGGGCTTGTTTTTGGAACTAGAAAGAGTTGCAGCTTGGTTGGTTATTGTGATTCGAACTATGCGAGAGACAGAAATATAAAGAAGTCAACATAGGACCACGTGTTCACTCTTGGCACTACAACTATCAGTTGGACAACGAGGTTGTAGTATGTGGTTGCATTATCTACTACATAAGCAGAGTTGATAGCTGCTATTGAAGCAGTTAGGAGGCACTTTAATTGATGCATCTATTGTGTGATTTAGGCTTTGTGCACGAACGTGAATTATGACGATCGGAGTGCAATTCATTTGGCTAAAAACTTGACGTTCATTTCAAGAACAAAGTATATAGAAGTCAGTGAGTCATTCCTTGTTTCCATGAATAAAGAAAGGGTGATTCGTCTTGAGAAGATCAACATAAAGGACAATGCAACAAACATGTTTACTAAGGCATTTACGGTTGTTAAGTTCGAGCGTTGTTCGAACTTGATTCGCTTATTGGAGTATTAGTGCCACATGGTGGCACCATGGGGAGAGTGGAGCAGCTTAGTGAAACTAAAGGAAAATGTAGTATTCTTCTTACTTGAGAGATAGAAGTTGTCGTATACTTCTTGTTAGGAGATTGTTTTGATTCTATCTTTGTTTTGAGTATTTTTAATACTTTGTTGGCGGAGGTTGGCCTTGCCAGAACTTGTTGACAAAGTGTGATAAGGGTGGCCGAGTTAGAAACTATCGGGAAGACATTCATATTAAGGTGGAGCGTGCAATGTTTGAGATAATTTGAATCAAGGTGGAGTATTGAATTTTTTGTGTGATTCAAATATATAGAAACTTTCTAAAACACCACACCTCTATACTCATACCATCCAAGAGTATTACAAAGTATATACTTCAGATAAAATGGAGAATGAGGCTATATGGGGTTCATGTGTGAATATTCTCTTAGGATAACACTTGTACATATTTAAACATCAAATAAATAACTCACATATACGTACACAATATCGGCACAAAGTAATAAAAACACATGCCTCCGAGATAGAACAATACACAATAAACAACAGAGAACACAGAGCCAGAATCACATCTATAATATATAACATATAAGATTGTATAAATACAAACATCTCAAAGGTCAACTATTTCAATATAATACAGTGAAAAATCAATATACCACATAGTGAATTAAAGTATCACAAATATCATACAACAATCCTAATACAAGTCTCTTCTAAGCCCACTAAAACACATGTTGGTCATATTGTCCTGATACCTGATGGACTGACTAAAGTATTATATAAATAACACACAGGTCAAACTATGTCTAATCAAGGATCTATAAGATAGGTGACACAGTATAGACTAGAAACAATAATATAATATTGCTGTCATAGAAACTCAATTCATCTTTCAATACATTAATATGTATGTATGTATGTATGTATATAAGTGAAAATGCATGCATGGAATTTTATTGTAGTGCCATAGATAATCATCAAAGCATCACATCGCACGAATAACTCAAAACCATGCATAATAATGTCCTTACTCATGCAAAAGCACATCAAATCAAAAACCACAGAATCAATACAAAAGGGTGAATCACACATATCCAAAAATTATCTTTTAAATATAAAATACATCGATAAGGGAGATATCACCAAGTATAATCAGGCTAGCATGTAGAATTGACCAAATATATATCTCAATCTTAAAAAATAGAATATCATCATTAATATATGTAAGATAGGATAGTCTACCTATCAATAAAATAGTGATATGAGAATCCATTATACTCTGGACTACTATCGCTGGAATAATCTCATCTTCTCATATATAAACCATCTAGAAATACTGTGATGAGAAATGACTGTACGACCGACATGAAGTCCCAAGTAGAGTCATCTATATATAAACATCAATATGTGGGTCATCTAACCCATATCTATCATTAAGTGAGGTACATCTCTAGTATATGTCAATCTATCACTCAGTTAGTACCAAAAGGGAGACTGACACAACTAAGCTAGCCCCAAAGTCACGAAGTGTCTACAGTCTTAGTTACCTTCATGATATCGTGACACATATCCACCAGTGTGCTCGTTAACGTGAGGACTAAAAAGTCACGATCTGACTCTAGACCCTATAGGCAAAATACTGTTGGCCTCGATGACATAGGGGCAAACGCACAAAGCGAAAGCACAATGCTATATAAATATATGGTGTCACAAATCTAGGGTGCGATCCCATGATCATGCCGCCAGGGTATACTCTAGCCATTTAGTCCTCTCCAACATTAATAAAAGGAATACATTATGATAGTGACATATGTAATTAATACGTATAGACACAAAGTCATGTTCATTATTAGGCACGAAGCCTTACTCATTGAATATAGGCACAAAGCCATACTTGTCACTACGTGCTTCACCTCACACTCCTATCACTATTCTCGTCACGTGAGTGTCATTCACTTAGAATGTATAATCGATAAATATCACAATAGCATCCCATACCACTTCTTGATACTCAAATATTTATTCACTGCTCATAAACTACACTCTGTCTCCATAATATTTTATATAACGAGTCCAAAGAATAACCAAAGAAATATTACCAAATTCCATATCCCAAACGGTATTATAACTCTGTTTTTCAAATTTCTCGTCACATAGAATAAAAATCATCATAAAGTCATATATATAAAGATGTCATCGCCGTATCATATAAAATCACTAAACAAATCAACATCAACGGTGAATCATTCATATAATCCAATTCAATATGCAAGAATACAATGACCTAAAATGTAATATAAATATTATTTAAATTAAAATATATATAACAACAAAAAATTAATATTTAATAATGAATTATTCACAATATATAATCTTATATAACAAAATATGTACTTATAAATGGATAATTAAATTAAAATAAGATATTATATCACTTAACAATAAATAACTAATTTCTCAATCTTTTATAAAATTAAATAGTAATTTAGTACTCATCAGTAACATTAGAAAATTCATTTCTTTCCTTTGAAACCTCAAATTAGTTTGTAAAGCTAAATATTACGCTTAACAAATATTTCATAACTTTCTATAACTAAATAATACTTTCAATTAATTTTTAAACTATCCAAATCAATTTAGCATGTTCATAATCAAATAAATACATTTTCAAACCCTAAATTATATATTAAATTTTAGAAAATATACTTTGAAAAATATAAATTATTAATTAAGGATCACTTTATATTTTTCTAGAAATTTATAGCATTTATATAGATTTATTAAAAATCAAAAACTAAATATTTCATTAATAATCAACATTTAAACTAAATAAATAATTATTAACATTTAAATAAAATTTTAGTCTAATTATTATTTTTATGTAAATACAAAACATCCTTTTCTTTATAAAATAAATCATTTATAATAATATTATTATGTGTATTTAATGAAAAAATTTCATAAAAATACACATGCTTACGCATACAAATAAACCCACGATTGGCCACCGGTCGACTGTAAGCGGTCGACCGGTCGGAGGCATTTTTGTGCATACGATCACCAACTACTGACGATCTCCACCTCCTTCTTACAACGTTTCTCCTCTTACTCCATGCTTGCAACCAAAACAGTCATACAATAATTCAATTATAACAACCATGACAAAGATAATATGACCAAGGATATATATTTTGTGAGTTTTGTACTCACCTGTACACCATGTACATCTTCTTCTTCCTCTCCATTTAATGGCATGCACCCAAAACCCCGCACAACAATCAAAACTTGAATTCTTCTCTGTTGTTGATGAAAATGTGTGTTGAGACACATATATTAAAATTTGAGGATTTATTACAATTTATGTGATTTGATATTACATTTCAAAATGATGAAATTTGGTGGGACTTTGATATCTGTTGTTAACTACAATGAATTGGATGACTTGTATATATAGAATGGGGTGAAATCTTGAGGGAAAAGAAAAATCTGTAACAGGTTTGGGCTAAGAATATTTAGGCCTAAAAAATAAGTATTTATTCATTTTTTTATTTCTTTCTTTTGTTAATTATTTTCCATTTAAAAAAAGTAACAATAAAATTCCAAACAAAATTTATATTCCCAACACTCAATTATTTACTCATCACTGCAAAATTTCTAGAATCTATTTTCTCATATTTAAACTAACTAAAATTTAAATGTCTAATATTCTCATTTTAAACCCAATGTTAAAAAAATTTCAAATTAATTTACGTCATAATTCTTAAACAAGTATTCATGCTCAAAACTATCAAATTTCATCAGTAATTACATTATTAATAAATTTCGATATTCTAGAATAATTCAAATTATGCATTTTTAATTCCAAAAATTCATTTTAACTAATTAAATCCCTGTTGTTAACGTTAATTAATTATTACTTAAAACCAGATTTTTATAGACTTTCTGCTTTAATAAATTGCATCCTCACAATTTCCTATTGGGGAAAATCTACAGCCAATTAATAATTCCAAACATAACCATATCATAAACAATTTATATTTAAATACAAAACAAACAAAAATTGAAATAAATTCACAAAAAATGAAAATTACTTTTCCTAATTACCGAATATTTCACTTTAAATAGTCCATTCTCAAACCTAAAATTCTCATTTTATAATTCAACAATATTCGATGTTCAAAGTTTCATCAAACAAACTTTGAATACTTAAACAAAACCAAAATCACATCAATAAGAATTCCACTAAGGTCTTAATTTACTATTTAAGTAAAATATCATTCAATATATTTCTTAATTTCTAAACATCTTATTATAAACCAAATTCTTTTGCAATATTATTTTTCGAAACTCTCATCATATTTCTAATTCAAAACAATCCATAATAAATTATCTTTAAACTCTTTTATCATAATAATTTCTTTTCCATATCAATTGTCCCTTTCGATATTTATCAATTACGTTTTCATTCTTAATATACATGATTATACTCACAGCCTCGAATTTATAAAATCTCATTTAAACTACTCGTAATTATTTGAGATTACCATACAACTCATATATATATATTTACATCTTTACGTAAAATTTCTTTAAATATAAATAATTATATACAAATGTACCAAATAAAGCTTTAAACATGTTTGTAATTCTTACACTTCAAAATAACAGCCATACTCCTAACCGAAATTAATCATTTAACAAATACTTCAATCTTTTAAGTCTTTTCGAATCATAAAAGTCTTTACAAAACTTTTTAAACCTTTTAGAATAATAAATTATGGCAAAGTATTTAAATTTTTCAACTGTCCAAATGCTTCATTCTAGTATTTAGGAATTCCTATCGATAACTTTGACTAGTTGCATCTACCAGAATTCTTATACCACCTAATAGAGAGGTTAACATGCTTCAATTCAAAATTTTCTATAACATTATTTATACAATCCTTTTATGTAGTTTCCTTAATTAATATTTATTAGCTTAGACCATACTTAATCAAATAATAACTCCCCTTAAATACTTTTAATGTTTCATTTCAATAAACACTATACTGTATCAAATGATAACTCCTTCCAGTGAACATTATACAATATCAAACATAGGTTTCACACCTTTATTAATACCAAACAAAGATAGAAATTTAATTTTTTTTGACAATTTTAATATTACATAAGGATATTCAACCAATAATAAAACTAATTCAACACAAACAATTATCAATAGGCAAACATGTATAAACTATAATGACCAAAGAACTCAGTAGAAAATAGTTCAATAATTTTACCATTGCGCACTCTGATCAAAATCAAAATCAAAACCTGACAACTTAATATTAAGTCACCCAATGTGAATCATTTCATACTTATACTTAAAATATCAAAATCCAAACATTATATATATATATATATGTATATATAGAAAATAACAAATACGTTCCTAGATGATTATCTCAATAATCATCGTATACTCCTACCATCCCTTTTAATATTGGGTAACTACCCAACTCACCTAAAGAGGATAGGGACTCTAAGTCTCGCTAAGGTCTTGACTCATGTCATTGATATATGATGTATTAACTTTGCTCTGATACCAAATAAAACACCCCAACTCTATACCCATACTACCTAAGAGTATCGCAGAGTAATCTGTTGGATAATATGGCGAATGAGACTATATGAGGTACGCATGTGTATATTCACTTCGGCTAACACTAATAGGTATTTAAACATCGAATAAATAACTCGCTTATACTTACACAGTATCGTAACAAAGAAATAAACCATGTGCCTCCAGGATAGAACAATACATAATATATAGTAAACAACAGAGAGCATAGAACTAGAATCACAATGATAATATATAACATATAGGACTGTATAGACACAAAACATCTCAAATGTCAGCTATCTCAATATAATACAATGAATAATCAATATACAACCAAGTATCATATATACACACAGTGAGTCAAAGTCTCACAATATCATATAACAACCCTAATATAAGTCTCCTCAAAGCCCACTAAAACACATGCTGGTCATACTGTCCCTATACTTGAAATATCTAGGACTGACCCGAGTATTACATAAATGACACACGAAACAGACTATATCTAATCAAGGATCTATACTATGGGCGACATGGTATAGACTAGATATGATAATATGATATCACTGTAAGAGAAACTCAAGTCATCGGTCAATACATCAGTATATGTGTTTTTATATATATATATATATATATAGAAGTGAAAATGTATGCATGGAATATAATTATAATACCATAGATAATTATCAAAGCATCACATTGCACGAATAACTCCAAACCATGTATGAGGAAGTCTTCACTCATACAAAAACACATCAAACCAGAAACCATGGAATGAATACAAATGGATGAATCATACATATTAAGAAATTATCGTCTAAATCTAGAAAAAATCGACAAGGAAGATATCACCAAGTATAATCAGGCTAGCATGTAGCATTGTCTAAATATATCCCTTAATCTCAAAAAATAGAATATTATCCTCAATATATTAAGATAGGATAGTCTTCCTATCAATATAGATACTTATACTATGGGCATCTATCGCAGGTATATTATCAACTTCTCATTTCTAAACTATCTATAAATTATAGCGAATCGGGATTTTCGACTCTAAAAAATCGACAACAATACGTTCATTGTATTGCATTCCGAATATTCAAGTGCTGGAAATACCAATTGCTAGGGTTGAATAAGAAAAGATAGAAGAAAACGGAAACAATAACACAGAATCTCACAATCGCAAAGGAACAAAATATAATATATAATACATATTATTATACAAAAGAATCTGTAGATGTCAATATACATAAAATCATCAGAGTACAACAGTCAACAATAAATCTGGATAGTTATAATAACTTGTCCTCACATACATAACACACAGAGTGGAAATAACCAAGTATGTGTAATGCACCTAAAATCCTCCAGCTCGTCTCATGAGCTCCATAATATCCTAACGTGAATCTGTAATACTCGGTCTGACCCAAGCATTATAATAAAATAACACCCAAGTCAGTCTGGAAAACCAACGTGAGAAGACACACTCAATTTGAATTATTACTGTTATCAAAATCCTTTGGAAACAAAGGTATCTCGTAAGACCATGTCACACATAAACACGACGGGTTTTTACCTTACGACAACCAAAACATTTTATATCAAAATCATCTGATATTATAATGGTATCAATAGAAAACAAACTATAAAATAGCTGAAATGCTAGCATCTCATGTTTCAGCATAGTTGGGCACAATCAAAACCGTACAGGCTCATAGTGGATATTGGATTTCATACAATGACTGGGGTACCGCCTATCACATTTCATCTCTAGTAAAATATATCGAGGACCTCGCCTGGATCTCCTACCAACACAAGACCAGCCTACCCCGACCTGGATAGGACCGTATATGTTATCACCCTGGGTGTTCCCACCCTAATCGAGCGCTCTCTTTTCCATGCACAACCATATCCATAATTATAATATATCTGAGGGTGTCTAGGAAAGTAATAACATACCCTACTTGGATGCAACCCTCTTTGTCTGTCCTGCTGCATCTCACCTATTTTAGTCATTCCTGGTTGATGAGGCTTGAGGCAACATTTACCTTTAGAATAGCATTCATACATGGAATCCTAACACTGCCTTCCAGACCACGATGCAAATGATAGCATTCCAAACAAGTTATTCTGGGTCTGAACAAACCAAATCTTCAAAATCATCGTCTTCATTACGTTCACAAAATCATAATGCACAAATCGGATCGAAGTGGTTATTGGATAATCAAATCTGATCCCGGTCTCTTCGAAACGATTAACGAATTTGGCCAGATTCGATAGTCGGTTATTTAACTATGAAATAACATCTATAAGCAACCACTAGTCCGAAGACACTATCCCAAAGGTAATAAAAGGAATGTGTCACGAACTTTTAGCAAGGAACCCGTAAAGTAGTAACGTGAGTCCCCATACCCCAACGTTCGCACTAAATGGTTTACTAACCAATAGTAAGCTTCCACACTCAAAGCAGTAAAAAGTACACCTCATGTCTTCGGTAAACTAGGCCAAAAGGCCAAAACGATCAATCGAATAGGTCGGCGATTAATCGGAAAGATAAACGCGTTGATTCATGGTCCATATTTTACCTAACCATTTAATCTCCTTTCCACTTCGCTCGAAGTGAAGAAGAGTGTATATTTTACATAGAAAAAAATTGGAGAAAGCGGATTCTTAATCGTTTGAAAACCTCTTTAGAAATAGCCTTTGAAATTCTCCTATTATGGAGTAATTAATTTAATACTTAAAATAATACTAAATAATAGTTTCAAAAGCTAATTTGATGGAAAATAACTTTAAAATTATTTATAAAATCCGTGCAAGAAATCTAGAGACAAATCTCAAAGAAATCGAAAAATCTTAGAAAAATAGTCGAAATTATACTAAGTATAAAATCGCTGAAAACAAGTCGAAGTCACTAGTTCGACGGCAGATTTGAACCTGCAAACAGAGTCTAAATGACATGAAAATTTTGCAAGAATGTAGACCAACATCCCTGCTCCAAACTGCAAAAAGAATCGGGCAATTCCGACGTGAAACGAAGAAACTGCGTCGTCTCAAAGTCGGACAAAAATCATAAAACTTTGCTATGTCAAAACAGTCCAAAGGTCACACTTCGACGACATGGTCGAAGGGTCATATCAACCTAGATATTGATGAAAATTGGCAGGAGCATAGTACAATACTCCTACTTTGATATGCAACAAGAATCGTTCAGTTCTGACTTGAAACGAAGAAATGACAATGTCTCAAAGTTGGCCCGACGATACTGAAAATGATTACTGTTGTAAAACAGTTTCTGGGTGCTAATTCGACAATAAAAATGAAGTAACAAACGTGCCTAGATCTAAACCAAACTTTGCAAGATTGAATATCTCGATCTCATCTTTCCAACGAGACCGAAATCGATAAAATCCGACATAGAACCTGCTTGCAGCGAGGTCGCGAAGTTGGACGTTTGAATTAAAATTAATCAATGTTTTTCAAAACAGTTTCTTGGTGCTACTTTGGCAATAAAAACGAAGTATCAAACGCATTCAGATCTTAACCAAATTTTGTAGAGTTGAAGACCTTGACCCATCTTTCCAACGAGATCAAAATCAATGAAATCCGACATAGGGCGAGCCCGGGAAGGCGTCGCAAAGTCGGGGTTCTGCGCTGAAATCCGACAAAGGCCTGTAGCTATGCACTACAGGCCAGAGATGAAAAACCATAATTTTGGCATAGTAAACTTCAAATTCTAGCAAAATGAATAAAATAAAAGTTGTATCTTAGTTTCTAAGCTTTTCGGAATGACCAAGATCGTCAAATTTCGATCAGGGATGAAAATTCTATGACTAAAACAATTCTCAGATCTTAATTATATATCACTGTCGTTTTGCTCTCGGGACAGTGGAAAAAATGCACAGTTTTGACCAAGTTAACTTCAAAATTTCATGAAACTCAAAACATGAAAATTTTAGCCCTATCTCTATGCTTTCCAGGACATCGAAAATTATTTGATTTGGATAAGAAATGAGTAACTTATGGCCAAAACAATTTCAGGTTTTTATTTTTATCAACCCTGGAGTTTGTTGTCAGGTCAGCAACAAACAAACATGATTTCGACCATTCAAACCTCAAAGTTAGGCAAAGCACAAAACATAAAAGCTATATGCTACAGAATAAGCTTTCCATAACATCAAGAAAATCCTAATTCCGATTTAAGATGAATGAGATATGCCTAATTTACTAACAGCAATACACTAATTATAATTTCAGCTAGAATATATTACCTCTTTTCCAAGCAATGAAAAGAAGATCAAAGAGTTTCACAATCTAAATGCACAAAAAAAGAGGATTACAAAATAATTTCAGAGATGCTTATACATAGATTAGGAGAGGGTTTGCCTAGTATTCCTCTCAAGCAAGAGAACAAACACCTATATGGCACTAACCAAAGCTAAGAGATGATGATCAAGGAGCTAGAAAAATACCAAAACACATAAACCAAGAGTTACAACATGATTTTCAGAAATTAAAGAGAGTTAGAAACGGATTACAAGAGGGTTTTTGCATTACCTTCCCTTACTTTAACTAGCTTAAGCCAATATAAGAGAGGATGAAGCTTTCCTAAGCATGGAGGCCATTTTTAGGTTTAGGGTTTTAGGATTTTTTTTTTTTTTGATTAGGGTTGGAATGAATGAGGGTTAGGAGTTTGAGATGATTTATAGAATGGTAAGTGGGTTTGGGTTTGGCTAATGGACCCCTTAAGTGAGAGTGGCTCTAAACATGTATAAAAATTGTTTAAGTGTTAACATAGCCATGAAAACTCATACTTAACCAAATCCCCTTCTTAAATTTCCCATTAACTTTTAATTGTTCCAAAATAATACTTCGCCTCATTTTTAAAAACCCATTTATTTAAAATGTCCATATTTTGAAATAATTATCCTTATCCCAAAAATCCATTTGCTCCATTTAAATAAAATCCTAAAAAAAACTCGGTAATGCAAATCCCGGGTTGTTATAGACTCTCCCCTTAAGAAAATTGCGTCCCTGCAATTCCTTAAGATGGACGTCGTCTATAATGTCTAATCCACAAAAGAAATGATAGAAGATCAACTAGAGATTCTCACCCGTACTAGAAGATGGATGAAAGCCAAGATAAGAACGCTCGGTAAATTCTCTGGTCTCCCAAGTGAAGTCCTTAGGATTCGGTGACCATTGAATTTTCACAAGCTGAACCTCTTTGTTGCGAAGGTGTCTGACCTCCGAATCAAGAACATGAAGAGGTTGCTGCTCCAATGATAAATCAGGTGAGATCTCTAAATCAGGCACGATATGCGGCTCAAAAATAGAATCAGGATCGCGCACACACTTGCGAAGCTGAGACACATGGAACACGTCATGCATTCCAGAAAAGTGAGCAGGTAGAGCCACACGATAAGCAACGGGGCCGATGCGTTCCGTGATAGGAAATGGTCCAATATAGAGAGGAGCCAATTTCCCTGTAGTGCTGAAACGCACAACCCCCTTCATGGGAGAAATCCGAATGAAGATAAAATCACCAATGGAGAACTCAAGAGGCTTCCTACTGTTGTCCGCGTAGGATTTCTGACGGTCCTGTGCCTCTCTCATTCTCTGACGGATAAGAACAATATTCTTAGAAGATTCCCAAACTGAATCTGAACCAAGAATGAGCTTCTCGCCATATTCTAACCAACAAGCAGGAGAGCGACATGGCCTTCCGTATAGAGCCTCAAAAGGTGCCATGCCAATACTACACTGATAGCTGTTGTTGTAGGAGAACTCTACAAGAGGTAAGTGATCCTCCCAACTACCCCCGAAATCCAGAATACAACAGCGCAAAAGATCCTCCAAAACACGATTCACCCTCTCAGTCTGACCGTCAGTCTGAGGTTGATAAGCAGTAGAGAGATTCAGCTTTGTGCCCAAAGCTGACTGTAGGCACTTCCAGAAGTGACTAGTGAAAATGGTGTCCGATCACACACGATAAAGCTAGGAATGCCATGAAGTCGTACAACTTCCTTCACATAGAGCTTGGCCAACTGAGGTGCAGTCCAAGTGGACTTAATCGGAATGAAATGAGCCGATTTGGTCAAGCGATCAACAATAACCCAGATAGAAGTATGGCCTGACCTCGATCGAGGCAGACCGTCAATGAAATCCATTGATATCTGATCCCATTTCCATAATGGAATCTCTAGAGGCTGAAGAAGACCAGATGGACGCTGATGCTCGGCCTTGATTTGTTGACAAGTCATGCAACCGCTCACATAACTTGCAACATCTCTCTTCAAACCCTCCCAATAATATAGCCGGCACATATCGGCATACATCTTACTCGAACCGGGATGTATAGTGTACTTAGTGCAATGGCACTCGTCCAGAATGTCACGCCTAAGTGATAAATCAGATGGTACAACAATACGGTTCCTCCTACGAAGACACCGATGAAAATCAAGAGAATAATCCAGCAATGTCTCATCACTGGATCCCGACTCGAGAAGATGAATAAGATGCAATAAGTCTGGATCCTGCCGCTGAGCATAGGCAATGCGATCCAATAAGATAGGACGAGCTTCCAAGCTGAATAATAAGACTGGGGAATCAGAAGATGGAGCTCGATCTATAATATCACACAAAGATAGGGTCTCAAGAATATCCCACTCGGCAATCATCATAGAAACTACCACCGAGTGCTTGCGACTGAGCGCATCTGCAACTCGATTACCCTTGCCAGGGGTATACTGAATATCTAAATCATATGAGGCGAGAAACTCAAGCCATCGCTGCTGCCTCATATTGAGATCCCTCTGACTGAATAGATACTTCAGCGACTTGTGATCGGTGTAAAGAATGAAGCGTTCTCCTAATAGAAAGTGACGCCACGTCTTCAAGGCAAAGACGATAGCTGCTAACTCAAGATCATGAGTAGGATAGCGAACCTCATTCGGACGCAGTTGCCTGGAAGCATAAGAAACTACCCGATCCTTCTGCATAAGCACGGCACCGAGCCCGCTACCATAAGCATCGGTGTATACAACAAGATCATGGTTACTCTCTGGAACCACCAGAATAGGAGCATGAGTGAGAAGTTCCTTCAGTCGCTGAAAGGAAGCTTCACACTTATCAGACCAAATAAAGCGAACACCCTTACGAGTCAGCGTCGTAAGGGGAAGTGCAACTCGAGAGAAATCCTTGATAAACCGACGGTAATAACCCGCCAGACCAAGGAAGCTACGAATATCATGAACGTTCTTGGGCTGCTTCCAATTCTGAATAGCTTCGATCTTGGCAGGATCGATAGAAATGCCCTCAGATGATACAATATGGCCCAAAAACTTGACCTTGCTCTTCCAAAAATGGCACTTGGAGAGCTTGGCCTTAAGCTGATGCTGACGAAGAGTATCCAAGACGATCCGCAAATGATGAGCATGCTCTGCCTCGGATCTAGAATAAATAAGAATATCGTCGATGAAAACCAGAACGAATCTATCGATGTATTCCCGGAATACTCGATTCATAAGATCGATGAAGAAAGCCGGTGCATTCGTCAAGCCGAATGGCATGACCAACCACTCAAAAGAACCATAACGAGTGCGGAAAGCGGTAAGAGGAATGCTATCTTCCGCAGCTCGGAGCTGATGAAATCCGGTGGCAAGGTCGAGCTGGGAAAAGACCTTCGCATCGCTCAACTGATCAAACATATCGTCTATCTATGGCAATGGATAACGATTTCTGATGGTTAACTCATTAAGCTTGCGATAGTCAATGCAAAGCCTAAGAGAGCCATCGGGCTTCTTAACGAAGACCACAACAGCACCCCATGGCGAAGAACTGGACCGAATGAACTGCTTCACCTCAAGCTCTACTAACTGCTTCCTGAGTTCCTCATTCTCTTTAGTAGACATCCTCGTGGGAGGATGCCCAACTTGGTGGGAGCCTGGAATGAGATCGATGCGGAACTCAATGGCCCGCTTTGGCGGCAGGCCTGATACTGGCTCGAATATATCGGGGAAATCCCGAACAACAGGAGTACGAGATATGTCAACATCCTCATCTCGTGAATCAAGAGCAAATAAAGTAATATCAGAAATCCCAACATCCTAAAGAGCAATAGCTAATGGAGCGGACAAGTCAGGATGATGAAGAAATAATATCCGCTCCGGACAAA
Organism: Allium cepa; assembly: GCA_030765085.1. NCBI lineage: Eukaryota > Viridiplantae > Streptophyta > Magnoliopsida > Asparagales > Amaryllidaceae > Allium > Allium cepa. Next base: position 691,993,524 of record CM060935.1, on the reverse strand, counting down.
TGATTTTGGCATCGTACTGAGCGAGCCAATCCATGCCAAGAATCATGTCAAAGCCCAAATACTCCATAACGTGCAGATTCGCACGGAAAGAAAATCCACAAAGATCAATATCTATATCCTCACAAAGCAGGCTAAGGGTTGTGGATCCGCCGATGGGATTCACAATCCTTAGTGAAGAAAACAAACAAGTAACATCCAAAGATAAAGTATCAACTAGTTCCTTTGATACGAATGAGTGAGAGGCACCCGTATCAAAGAGAACTCTACAAGATCTACCATGAAATAAAATAGAACCTTCGAGAATGGAAGGATGCGTACCTCGAGGCTGAGCTGAAGATGTAGGAGCCTTGGCAGCATTAAGCTTGCCAGATCTAGGAGGTGCAGTAGAACAAGTGGCAATAAGATGACCCTTCTTCTTACAATAGCGGCAGAAAAGAGGCTTGGGACACTTTTTAAACATATGATTGGTAGATCCACAGTTGAAACACTTCCGAATGGAAGGTGTTCCACTAAGCTGAGCAATAGACTGAGGCTGAGTCTGAGAAGTAGAGCTGCCTGTCTTCTTCTTCTTATGCCAAGACTTGGACTTCTGAAATGGGCCCCGCTTCTGATTGGGATTTTTGGAACCCTCACCATCTCCATCACTGTCTCTCTCACGCACAACCGCTTCAAGGTGAAGCACTGCGTCAACTAGCTCATCAAAAGGGAGCTTAAGCTGGAGCATAAGCTGTTTCTTCAAATATTTCTTCAGGCCTTCTACAAACTTGAGATTCTTCTTATAAGGAGAGCTAATGAACTCGAGGTCATACTTGGACAGGGCCTCGAAAGATGATGAATAGCCAGCAATAGAGGTCTTCCCTTGCTTAAGGTCAATAAAGCGGCGTGCAAGGGCTATCTTCTCGGACTCGGGGACAAACTTGAGCAAGAAGCGCTCTCGGAACCGGTCCCAAGTGAGTGAGGCCTCATCGGCCTCGGAGACAAGCAGCTCGTACCAATCCAAGGCACGACCCTCAAGATGGCTAGAAGAAACAAGAACTCTGTCGTGGTCGGGGATAGCCATGCGAGTAAAATTACGCTCGCAAACTCTGATCTAAGCCTGGACCTCCAGAATAGTCTCGGAGCCACTGAACGGTTTCCCTCCGAGATGAATAAAGTCACTTCATAGACGCGCAAAAGCAGACTTGCGCGGTGCATCAGAAACTGGTGCAGGAGACTGAGAGTGCGACTGAGAGTTACGAACTAGCTCCATGATTTGGTCCATGGTCATGTATACGCCCTCTGAGTGAGGGTTGCTGGACTGTCCAGCATTAGCAGAACGGAGGTTCCTACCTCTCCCAACCATACTGAAAGATAAGGTAAGGTTTAGTTAAGCACGATTCAAAGATAGATAATTCATTAAGGAATATTACGGAATATAATATATTCCTACACATATTCCTAACTTATTTATCTAAAGGTGGATATGTTCAATTTGGATCGTATTATAACGTATTATACTACGTGTCTGTTCTGTGTTTGTTATGCTTAATTCTGAACCTTAGCTCTGATACCAAGATGTAACGCCCCACTCCGAGACCCATTCTAACAAAGAGTATTACGGAGTAATACCGTCTGTTGGAACGGAGAATAGAGTATAATGGAAGCGACCATATGTAATCAAGCTATAACTATCTGCTGAATACGTCGAAATGTGGTATCGCTTTTTTTTCAAGTGGTTCGACATATCCAATAGATATTTATAATGAAATTACAATGGCTAAGGAAAATAGGTTCAGAACAAACATAATACTAAATGATAACATCATCATCACAGAACAGTCACATAACCGTCACAGAACATAGGTACAATATATCGTCAATACAGATCCAAATATCAAAAAGGTGGGTACAAAGCCACCGCTCACACATGTGAGTCAAAGATATGTACATAAGAGACTGAATAATCAGAGTATCAAAATAGTGGACAAATATAGAGATCTATCTATCAGCATAGCAGATAATGTCCAAGCGGAAGCATAGAAAGCTAAGTCCAGAGGCCTAACCTGAAACAACTCGGTCTGACCTGAGCGAAAAACACTCGGGTCAGGCTAGCTAAACAATCAGTTAATAAACTGAGATAAATATGATAGATAATGAGGCGATATATAACATAGTACTATAGACCACAAACTCTCACATGGAGAAGAAATAAACATCTAAGTAGAGATGTATAGCAACTCTTGTATCATTGGCATAACATAGTCACAAATGTCAAAACAAAACATCTAAGTAGAAATGTATAATAAGCCTCATATCATCGACATAACGTAAGCACAAATGCCAAAATATAAACATCTAAGTAGAGATGTCAAAAACGATACATCTAAGTAGAGATGTATAACAGGCCATCTAAGTAGAGATGACAAAACAATACATCTATGTAGAGATGTATAACGGCCATTTAAGTAGAGATGCCAAAAACGATACATCTATGTAGAGATGTATAACGGCCATCTAAGTAGAGATGCCAAAACGATACCTCTAAGGGAGACAGTCCGAACACACTACCCCAAAGGTAATAAAAGGAATGTGTCACGAACTTTTAGCAAGGAACCCGTAAAGTAGTAACGTGAGTCCCATACCCCAACGTTCGCACTAAACGGTTTACTAACCAATAGTAAGCTTTCACACTCAAAGCAGTAAAAAGTTCACCTCATGTCATCGGTAAACTAGGCCAAAAGGCAAAAACGATCAATCGAATAGGTCGGGGATTAATCGGAAAGATAAACGCGCGGATTCATGGTCCGTATTTTACCTAACCATTTAATCTCCTTTCCACTTCGCTCGAAGTGCAGAAGAGTGTATATTTACGTAGAAAGTAGTTGGAGAAAGCGGATTCTTAATTGTTTGAAAACCTCTTTAGAAATAGCCTTTGAAATTCTCCTATTATGGAGTAATTAATTTAATACTTAAAATAATACTAAATAATAGTTTCAAAAGCTAATTTGATGGAAAATTACTTTAAAATTATTTATAAAATCCGCCCACGAAATCTAGAGACAAATCTCAAAGAAATCGAAAAATCTCAGAAAAATAGTCGAAATTATACTAAGTATAAAATCGCTGAAAACAAGTCGAAGTCACTAGTTCGACGGCAGATTTGAACCTGCAAACAGATTCCAAATGAAATGAAAATTTTGTAGGAATGTAGACCAACATCCCTGCTCCAAACTGCAAAAAGAATCGGGCAATTCCGACGTGAAACGAAGAAACTGCGTCGTCTCAAAGTCGGACAAAAATCATAAAACTTTGCTGTGTCAAAACAGTCCAAAGGTCACACTTCGACGACATGGTCGAAGGGTCATATCAACCCAGATCTTGATGAAAATTGGCAATTAGCATAGTACAATACTCCTACTTTGATATGCAATAAGAATCGTTCAGTTCTGACTTGAAACGAAGAAATGACAATGTCTCAAAGTTGGCCCGACGATACTGAAAATGATTACTGTTGTAAAACAGTTTCTGGGTGCTACTTCGACAATAAAAATGAAGTACCAAACGTGCCCAGATCTAAACCAAACTTTGCAAGCTTGAATATCTCGATCTCTTCTTTCCAACGAGACCGAAATCGATAAAATCCGACATAGGACCTGCTCGCAGCGAGGTCGCGAAGTTGGACGTTTGAATTAAAATTAATCAATGTTTTTCAAAACAGTTTCTAGGTGCTACTTTGCCAATAAAAACGAAGTATCAAACGCATTCAGATCTTAACCAAATATTGCAGAGTTGAAGATCTTGACCTCATATTTCCAACGAGATCAAAATCGATGAAATCCGACATAGGGCGAGACCGGGATGGCGTCGCAAAGTCGGGGTTCTGCGCTGAAATCCGACAAAGCCCTGTAGCTATGCACTACAGGCCAGAGATGAAAAACCATAATTTTGGCATAGTAAACTTCAAATTCTAGCAAAATGAATAAAATAAAAGTTGTAGCTTAGTTTCTAAGCTTTTCGGAATGACCAAGATCGTCAAATTCCGATCAGTGATGAAAATTCTATGACTAAAACAATTCTCAGATCTTAATTATATATCACTGTCGTTTTGCTCTCGGGACAGTGGCAAGAATGCACAGTTTTGACCAAGTTAACTTCAAAATTTCATGAAACTCAAAACATGAAAATTTTAGCCCTATCTCTGTGCTTTTCAGAACATCCTAAATTATTTGATTTGGATAAGAAATGTGTAACTTATGGCTAAAACAATTTCAGGTTTTTATTTTTATCAACCCTGTAGTTTGTTGTCAGGTCAGCAACAAACAAACATGATTTCGACCATTCAAACCTTAAAATTAGGCAAAGCACAAAACATAAAAGTTATAGGCTACAGAATAAGCTTTCCAAAACATCAAGAAAATCTTAATTCCGATTTAAGATGAATGAGATATGCCTAATTTACTTACAGAAATACACTAATTATAATTTCAGCTAGCATATATTACCTCTTTTCCAAGCAATGAAAAGAAGATCAAAGAGTTTCACAATCTAAATGCACAAAAAAAAAGAGGATTACAAAATAATTTCAGAAATTAAGAGATGCTTATACATAGATTAGGAGAGGGTTTACCTAGTATTCCTCTCAAGCAAAAGAACAAACACCTATATGGCACTAACCAAAGCTAAGAGATGATGATCAAGGAGCTAGAAAAATACCAAAACACATAAAACCAAGAGTTACAACATGATTTTTAGAAATTAAAGAGGAGTTAGAAACGGATTACAAGAGGGTTTTTGCATTACCTTCCCTTACTTTAACTAGCTTAAGCCAATATAAGAGAGGATGGAGCTTTCCTAAGCATGGAGGTCATTTTTAGGTTCAGGGTTTTAGGAATTTTTTTTTGATTAGGGTTGGAATGAATGAGGGTTAGGAGTTTGAGATGATTTATAGAATGGTAAGTGGGTTTGGGTTTGGCTGATGGACCCCTTAAGAGAGAGTGGCTCTAAACTTGTATAAAAATTGTTTAAGTGTTAACATAGCCATGAAAACCCATACTTAACCAAATCCCCTTCTTAAATTTTCCATTAACTTTTGATTGTTCCAAAATAATACTTCGCCTCATTTTAAAAAACCCATTTATTTAAAATGTCCATATTTTTAAATAAATTATCCTTATCCCAAAAATTCATTTGCTCCATTTAAATAAAATCCTAAAAAAAAATTCGGTAATGCAAATCCCGGGTTGTTACAGCATTTGAATTCCATTTTTAAAATCAAAAATATTATTTATGGTATTTATAATACCTAAATTAGGGCCAGTGGTACTATAGCATCCAAATAGTCAAACCACACAGCAATCCATAATAGATTATTCGATTTCATCATATATCAATATATATGAAAAATAATCAATATATTTGAGGAATCTAGTTGGATCCCTCCAACCTGTTTCCCTGCAACCACAGATGTTATATAACATAAAATACTAATCCCGCTTCGAAGTGGGATATCGCGGTAATATAGGGTCATCCGCTATTATGTGGGGAGCATAGTGTCTCATCCACTTCAACGGCGGGAATATACCCAACTACTAATATATATACTACCATATATAACATAACATCCAACCGATAATAATTTATAAATTCATCCAATTAACCAATAAAAATTTCAACTGTTTTAAATTTAATCTAGCAATCCAAATAAATGAGATTTACTCACCTTGATTTTAACTTGCCGAACCTTCGAATTTTAAATTAAATCAAACAATGTCTGATTTAATCTCAAATTCCAGCTGACTCCGAAAAATTCCGAACCAATTCCTAAGCATAGTATTCGATGCCACGAGTGCAATGCAACTTTTTCTGTCCGATTTCGACCTCGTATGAAAACGTTACGAATTTTATAAGATAACGGTTTATACAATATAACTCATTAACTTAATTACAAAATTAAATTACAATTTACCCTTAATTATCGTCTTCCTCAAATTCTCGTTCGTGCTAGACACCTCAGTCCACCTTCAAACCCTTGTAACCCCCACGTCCAACCCCGACAGCCCAGCAGCTCCACCCGAAACCTCACAACCCCACAATACCAGCTCCACCACTCACCAGCCCGCTGTCCCCAGCATCGCGATCGAGTGCAACTTCACCCCTTCCCTCGTGCATACGAGAAACCCAACTCTAGAGAAAAACCCCAAACATCGAATGAGAACTCACCTCTTTTATTACATGTGCCGTCCCACCCTAGAGACCACGCGCTGCCTCGACTATAGGCGCTCGCGCATTGCCACATCTATTTTTTTATATACTCGATTTTGATTTCGTGAAGCAGGAAGAAAAAGGGATACACGATTTTTAAATGGAAAAAGGCAGCTATACGTACAAGGTAGGCCGACTTCTTAGTGAATAGGGTGGCTCGAGGATTTGGTTTTGATTTTTTTTCTTTTATTTTATTTTCAAAATATCTCAAATTATAAACTGTGAAATTTCAAATTGCTATTAAGGCATGCCGCCTGGCGTTTCTAATGTTATATCTCTATTTCGATTTTATAATGTTATATCCCTATTCCGAACGAATAGGAACAAGTTTCGAGACCTAATTTGATCATATGTGGAAGATAACTTTTTGAACCCAATTATTATATTAAATCTTCGATATTAATTTCAACGCGTTTCTATCCCGTACGACCAAATTGTGAATCCAAACGCTGTAGAAATTAAAATCCAATAATAATAGACTATAACAGATCCAAGGGAACTGGTTTCATCGAATTCGAGACTGTGTCCCAGAAGGCTATTTTAACACGTCGATTAAATCGACGATTTCAAAAATCGATGAAATTACTTGAAATTCCAGTTTTAAAAACTTATTAACTCAACTCTAATTCAAATAGAATTTATATTCATTTTGAATTCATTTCGATTTATATTCAACTCAAATTCCAATTATTTACACTACTTGTATTACGATAATCGATATATTTGAAATTTAAATCTTATTCCACTTATTTGATCGATAAACTTCATATTAAAAATCCAATTACCTTTCAAATTCAATATTTATAATAAATTAAATGTTCAAAATCAAACGACTAAAAATTCGGATCGTTATAGAAATATTATGATGGAAAATGACTTTACAACAGACACAAAGTCCCAAGTAAAGTCATCTATATATAAACATCAATATGTAGGTCATATAATCCACATCTATACATAAGCGATGTGTATTAATATTCTATGCTAATTTATCATTCCATTAGTACCAGATCGAGATTGATAACTTGGAGCTAGCTCCAGAGTCACGAAGTCTCTACACTTTTAGTTACCTTCATGATATCGTGACAAGAATCCACCAGTGTGCTCGTTAATGAGAGGACTCAAAAGTCATGATCCGACTCTAGCTCTTATAGGTAACATACTATTAGCCTAGATGACACAGGACCACACGCACAAACCGAAAGCACAAAATTATATAAATATAAGGTGTCACAAAAATAGGATGTGACCCTATGAACAGGCTGCTAGGGTGGATTCTAGCCATCTGGTCCACTCCAACATTAATAAATGGAGTACATCATGATAGTGGCATATAGGACTAATACATATATGCACAAAGTCATGCTCATCATTACACTTAAAGCCTTCCTCGTTGAATATAGGCACGAAGACATAATTGTCACTACTTGTATCGCCTCACACTCATAACACTATTCCCATCACGCGAGTGTCATTCAATTACAATGAATAATCGATAAATATCATAATAGCATCTTATACCTACATGATACTCAAATGTTTATTCACTTCTTATAAATTACACTTCATCTCCACGATATTCCATATTACAAGTCTAAAGAATAACTGTAGAAATATTATCGAATGCCCCATCCTAAACGGTATCATAACTCCATTTATTCAGATTCTCCATCACATAGAACAATAAATCATCATTAAGTCATGTATAAGGATGTCATTACTGTATTAAATAAAATTACTAAACAAATCAAAATCAATAGTGAATCATTCATATAATCCAATTTAATATCTAAGAAAAGAATGATCTCAAAAGTAATATAAATAGATATTTAAATTAAAATATATATAACAACAAATAAATCAATATTTAATAATGAATTAATAACAGCATATAATCTTAATAACAAAATAAGTACCTAGAAATGGATAATTAATTTAAAACTAAATATAATATCACTTTACAATAAATAACTAATTTCTCAATCTTTTATAAAATTAAATAGTAATTTAATACTCACAAGTAACATTAGAAAACTCATTTCTTCCTTCGAAACCCCAATTACATATAATCTCAGTTTACCTAAGCGGTCGACCGACGGAGGCATTTCTGTGTATACGATCGTCAATTACAAGCGATCTCCTTCTCCTTCTTCCATCGTTTCTCCTCCGACTCCATGCTTGCGACCAATTCACTTATAGAACAATTCAATTACAAAAACTATGATAAAGATTATATGATCAAGGACATAGATTTTATGAATTATATATTCGTTTGTACACTGTGTTCATCTTCTTCTTCCTCTCCATCCAATCTCATGCACCTAGAACCCCACACAATAATATAAACTCGAATTCCTCTCCGACGTTGATGCATATGTGTCTTGAGACACGTATATTCATATTTGAAAATTATTTTAATTTATATGATTTGATATTGAATTTCAAAATGATGAAACTTGGTGGGATTTCGATTTTAAGTTAACTAAAATGAACAGGATGATTTGTATATATAGAATGGTGTGAAATCTTAAGAGAAAAGGAAATTCTAGAAACGGGTTTGGGCTTGGAATATTTAGGCCTAAAAAATAAGTGTTTGTTTTTTTTATATTTCTTTTGTCAATTATTTTACATTTAAAAAATAACAATAAAATTCTAAACATGTTAATTCATTTTAATCAATTAAATCCCTATTATTAACATTTATTAATTGTTACTTAAAACCGGGTTGTTACACTTTCCTCATTTGCAATTAAGAATATCTAGAAACTTTTCTAATTTGCAATTTGAATATAAACTTTCCTAATTTGAAATTTGAAATTTATGGAAATTTTCTTTAATTACAACCTTATCTTTTTCAAAACTTTCAACATCTCTACGTGGAAAGACTATAAATAAAAGGGTAGACTCACGTGGTTCATTATCCCAACTCAAAAAAGAACAACATGGGTCATTAAAGAAAAATAATTTATAACCTAATTAATCAAATTAGGGATTTCTATTATTCTTCTGTAATCTCCTGTAATCTCTCTTGTTTATTGGAAGTAATAAAGCTCCTCTTTCCTAAAGTGGATGTACACTATCATGGCGATAGTGGAACTACTATAAATCTCTTATGTTCCCTTTTTCTCTTTTATAGTTATTTACCATTGTTTTTGGCATAGCTGTGATCTGATTGGAGAACTGATCAATCTGTTTGTTTTACTACATCATAGCATGATTTTATAATTAGGTTTTTCCGTTGTGTGAGATTGATCACCCCTTTGCAAATTCCACCACTCTTTTGGAATATCAATGTGATTGTACTCCAAAATCCAAACCTCTGCTCCTACTGTAATAGTATGTCCCAATCAACCCATGTACGCATCAGATTGTTCCATTTGTTCTTGATTTATGCCTCCAACTAGTTGAGATTTATTCTCGTTTAAAGCGCTTGTCATTGACACAAAAAATGAGCTGACAAAACTCTTTCTTTTAAGTAAAAATTCCAAGCACAAGTCTATGAAAGTTGAAGGTCTTTCAGGCATCCACAAGGCTATAGGCCGAGAGGAAGCAGAAGCAAATGAAGCATGTGTTATATTGAAAATCGAAAATTACAAAAACAAACAAAAAATTCCCAAAATAATTATATGTTATAGATACATATAAAATATACATGGTAAAATTATACTGAAAATATAATCGGATTGACAGCTAAAAATTCTTGAATTTTCAGATTGAAAGCGTGGAGTTGGAGGTGAGGAAGTAGGAAATATATAAGAAAAGAGTGGAAGAAAATGAGTAGCCTTCGGAGGTCAAAGGGCAGGCCTTGTCCGATGAAAATACATAGTTTTCCCCCTTTCGGTCCAATGGTTCATTTAGGGAAAATAAAGCATTTCGACGACCTATGTCAACTGCTACCTATATGTCTTCGAAAACGCAGCTTCTATATATGAAGCAAGGTCTTACTTTTGTTCAAAACTTTGAACTTTCAACAGTTCTTTGCTGGTTTCACCACTGTTCTCTTTGAAATATTGAAGTTTCGTTGTTTATAGAGCACCTATATTCATCAAAGTCGATATTGCCCTAAAATTTGAATAATTAGTTGCCCGATCTATTTTCTTTTATCTAATTGCTAGAAGATTTATGATTCCTATTTTAGGCACACCTTGAAGTGAAGATCGTATGGCAGAAAAAAGACATTTAGCATTCAGCCTCAACCATGTATAATGAACTAAGCGAATGTAAGAGAAAAGGAAAGGGAAAAATTAACATTTTAATGGCATATATGACGACTTCCAAATTTGCATGCATTTAAGCATATCTGCATTCCCGTTTACATTTTATAAACTATTTGCTCAAACAATGAGCAGATTGTCGTGGATATTGAATGTCTATCACAGTTGTTTTACAAACATAATTTATAGATTCCTTAGCAGGCAATTCAATCAAAAATAGTAGGAAACTAAAATATTGTACAACAGAAGACATACATATTTATAGTAGATCGATCGAAGAGTGCATATATCTACCGTGCATCATCATTACTTTTCTTATAGATTTAAAGTACAATGTAGAAAATATAGAATACAAGAATCTATTGCGTAAAGAAATGTAAATAAATGCTCATTGTTTGGTTCGATAGAATTTGGTTCAATCTGGTAACGACTGGTCTAGTAGTACTTGCTATCAAAGTTGTCCTCAGGAGGCTTATAGGTATGAAGGTATATAGTGGTTGGCTCAGTGATCTCTCAAAAGTAGGCATTTTCCATATATGACTGGTTCACTTGGACTGTGATTTGGTTCGTTTAGAAATGAGGTCGGTTAGGTAATGAAGTACCGAACCGCAGTGGCGGAGGTAGCTTCCAAGCTTAGATATGGCCAAATTAAACTGCTTCTGATACTCTGGAACAAATTGTATTGATTTTCCTTCAGCTAGGGCGGGAGCTTGGATTCAGCTAGGGCGGGTGGCCAGATTTGGGGATTTTTTGCCAAGTTTGGGAATTTTGAGCTAGGGCAGTGGCCCTAGCTGGGAGAAGAGTGGCTCCGCCCCTGCCGAACCGATTCTTTGTTTAGTACCCAATCACTACCGAAATGTTTCATATTTGATGTTGTCAGACCGTTTGCCTCTAATCAATACCAGACCATTGACTTTTTCAAAACTTGTATTTTTCTTTTGATTTTTTTCGAGCTATCTTTCATCCTTTTCCCTTTTTTTTGTATGTGCGATCGAGTAATTATGCTCATTAACATCTTTTCATAACCGTTGAGTGAAAATTCCCACAAAACCTTTTTGCCAAACATACTTTCGAAATTGCCCCTTTTATCTGTAGTTCAATTTATTCTAGTGAGCCCTAAGCTGATGGTTTGTTGAGGAGTGCTTATCTTTAGGAAAATCTTTTTAATCGTTCCCAAAACATTTTGAGCACTAAAGAACCAATGGCTTGTGTCTGAAGGTAGAGATTTCTTTCAAGTTGCAAAACGTATAGCACTATTCTACCAGGATAATTATCTAGTACCATTTTACAAACTTCTCGTGCAGATCTACCTTAGCCGTGTACGGGTTCGGCATTAATGATGAATTCTGGGTTTTTTGTTTTGTTTAACATAAAAATCGATAAAAATTAGCTTAGTGGCAAAGCCAATTCAATTTTTTGCCGGATAGCCTCTAATTTTAAGGATAACATGCTAGTTTTGAATTCGAGCTTGACAAAGGCAGGATGGTAAAGTTTGACATAACTATTCTTGGGTTTAAGCTAAGTTGGTTTAGAGGATGATGTGCTCAAGTAGTAAATACATACCACAACTTGTTTTAGAGGCATAGATAATATCTGGGTTTGGTTACGGAGAAGGTAAAATGCTGGTTCGGTTGGAATATGGCATCACCGGCCAAATACTTGGTGATGAATATAATGTTCACTGCAAAAAAATCGTGGTTCGATAAACAGCCTACCGACGCCTCACCTAAGGGTGTCGGTAAACAAGGCATTGGAAAATATTTATCGACACCTTATCGACGTTTTTTGTGGGACACTTACCATGGTTGTATAGATGCCTTATATCAACGTCTTATATCCAATGACATTCTGACGCCTTATCTACGACCAACCGATGCTAGTAAAATAATTACCGACGTCATACCGATACCTTACTGACGTCTTGCCATTGCCTTGCGATGCCATATTAGAATGTTAAAATTAGACTTGTTCGCTTTATATCGATGTCTTGTCGACGCCTAATTAAAATGCTAAATTACTGAATAAGTGAATATATCATATATATATATATATATATTATTTCAGCTAAATTATTTTTGACAAAATTAATTTTTTTATAATTAAAACTGTACGGTTTTAAATTTTATTCTCTTATTTAAAAATAATTTAAAATTATTAGAATTTTCTTTTTGAAAAATATTTTTAAAATGTATATAAATTTTATATATGTTAAAATTTATATGTGCGTGTGTATTTATAATATATTTTAAAGTGGAAATTTTCCATAAGGACCTCTTTAGCAAGCCCAATTAGTTTCTAGGACACACAACTGAAATAATTATTGTTAAGGAAAAAATGCAAAATAATTAGTTTCTAAGGCCTAAAAACCTGTGAAATTATGTCCTTGAAAATAATTGGACTGCTGACTTTGTCCTTAAAAGTAATTATTCTGCCGACTTTGGCCTTGAAATTAATTTTTGTGAATGTGTGTCCTAGAAACTAATTGGACTGCAAAGTTTGTCCTTCTGGTAAAATGCCCCTATTTTAAAATTATTTTAATGTATCATATTTGTGAAATTATATATATATATATATGTTTGTATATTCGGATTATACAAATAATATATATGCATTTATTTTTATAAAATATTAATATGTGTATGATTTAAGAAGAGATTTACATATATTATACACACATGTTTTATATATATATATATATATATATATATTTATATATATATATCAACTTTTGTTTTAAAATCTATTATGAACCATTTTTAAATGCAAAAAAATAATATCGTTTTTAAATTTTTGGCCGAAAGCTTATATTGATGTGTGTGTGTATAAAAAAATTTATTTTATTTTATAATAACAGTATGTTTATATATTCATATTCTATGTTGATAGCACATACATATCTATGCTGATAAAGTCCCATAGGATCTTTGCTATAACATATAGCGCTCTTCGACGGCTATGCTATTTTAATTTAGCGCTACTAAAAATAAAATTCGTTTTAAGCCTGAATATTTTCCACTGCACCCTCTATGTTAAGATTTCTTAGCATCCGCTTTAGCAACACTAATATACAAATGTTGATTTGACTAGTCCTCTTTCAAACTAAATCAACAAAATTAGGGTAAAGACCTAATTTTAAGGCATAAGTCTAAATAAAATTAGAAATCTATTGTAGTCATCAAATCTAGTATGCATAAATCATGATATTCTTCGATTTTGTTATATAAGATTAAATAATATTTCATTTTCCTACACAAATAATATAAGAATGAGAACAAATTAAATTTAATTATTTGGTTTTGTATTCAATGTAGTTTTTTGCTCCTCTGCTATTTTCTGATATATCCTTGCTTTAATCCTACTATACCTTTTTGCACCTCCACTGCTATAAAATTGCCAAGCGCTTTAATTGCACAGATACACACACACACACATATATATATAAAGATTCATGTATATATATGTACCCCAACCATATTAGATGAAGTGTTACCTCAATGATAGCCTTATAATAACAGCTTGATTAGCCCCTAATTTTAAGGATAACATGCTAGTTTTGAATTCGAGCTTGACAAGAGCTGGATAGTAAAGTTTGACAGAACTATTCTTAGGTTTAAGCTAAGTTGGTTTAGAGGATGATGTGCTTAAGTAGTAAATACATACCACAACTTGTTTTAGAGGCATAGATATTATCTGGGTTTGGTTACGGAGTAGGTAAAATGCTGGTTCGGTTGGAATATGGCATCACCGCCCAAATATTTGGCGATGAACATAATGTTCACTATAAAAAAACCGTGGTTCGATAAACAGCCTACTGACGCCTCACCTTAGGGTGTCGGTAAACAAGGCATCGGAAAATATGTATCGACACCTTATCGATGTTCTTCGCGGGACACTTACCATGGTTGTACAGATGCCTTATATCAACGTCTTATATCCAATGACATTCCGACGTCTTATTTACGACCAGCCGATGCCAGTAATATAAGTACCGACGTCATACCGATACCTTACTTACGTCTTGCCATTGCCTTGCGATGCCATATTAAAATGTTAAAAGTGGACTTGTTCGCTCTATATCAATGTCTTGCCGACACTTAATTAAAATGCTAAAATTGGATTATTCCAACGTCATACCAACACCTTACATGTTAGATCTATTCATCGTGTAGCGGGTAAAATGAGTGATTTTTTTTTTCATTTTTGATCTTATTGAGCCTATGAATTCTAAATTAATTTAGATCCAATCTATATTAATTTTAAATAAAATCATTATTTCATTTAGTTTGTTAATAAAAGTTTGATTTTAAAATTATATTTATATTATATAACGTATATAAGCGTATGATATGCATATGTACATGTTGTGCACATGTGACATATGCAATGTGCATGGTTTTACATGCCCGTATTTAAGTGTTGAGATTTACACTGCAATGGACATGATAGCATCTCCATATACATATGTGATGTCACACACACACATATATAAACACATATGTCCGTTTGATGCACAAAATCATATTCATATTTAATAAAGTAATATTTAGATCTTAATATGAAAGAATATTTTATACATACGTACATATAAACATATATAAAGTTATGTTATAAACAAATATAAACAGCAAAAAATCAAATTCAAAATTAAAACATCATATGTCAAATTTCAAAACTAGATCTAGATTTGAAAATATCTTTTAATTTAACATTTAAATCAATTTTGTAATAATTTATATTTTAATATAATAAACATGTACATACAAAATTACTTTTTTAGATGAAAATATATTTATATATTAAAAATTAATATTTAGAAATCAAATATAAAAATGATATATGCATGTATGTATGCATGTATGTAGGTATATTCGGATTATACAAATAAATATATATATATATATGCATTTATTGTTATAAAATATTAACATGTGTATGATTTAATAAGAAATTTACATATATTATACACACATGTTTATATATATATATATATCAACTTTTGTTTTAAAAGTCATTATGAACCATTTTTAAATGCAATAATATCGTTTTTAAATTTTTGGCCGAAAGCTTATATTAATGTGTGTGTATAAAAAAAATTCATTTTATTTTGTAATAATAGTATGTTTATATATTCATATTCTATATTGATAGCACATACATATCTGTGCAGATAAAGTCCCATAGAATCTTTGTTATAGCATATAGCGCTCTTCGGCGGCTACGCTATTTTAATTTAGCGCTACTAAAAATAAAATTCGTTTTAAGCCCGATTATTTTCCACTACACCCTCTATGTCAAGACTTTTTAGCATCCGCTTTAGCAACACTGATATACGAATGTTGATTTGGCTAGTCCTCTTTCAAACCAAATCAACAAAATTAGGGTAAAGATCTAATTTTAAGGCATAAGTGCTCAATAAAATTAGAAATCTATTGTAGTCATCAAATCTAGTATGCATAAATCATAATATTCTTCGGTTTTGTTATATAAGACTGAATAATATTTCATTTTTCCACACAAATAATATAAGAATGAGAACAAATTAAATTTAATTATTTGGTTTTGTATTCAATGTAGCTTTTTTCTCCTCTGCTATTTTCTGTTATATCCTTGCTTTAATCCTACCATACATTTTTGCACATCCACTGCTATAAAATTGCCAAGCGCTTTAATTGCACAAACAAACACACACACACACACACACACACACATAAAGATTCATGTATATATATGTACCCTAACCATATAAACTGAAATGTTACCTCAACGATAGCCTTATAATAACAGCTTGATTGTTGAATCTATATAAATCCTTAGACCTGAATCCAATTTCTTCCAAAAAGCGCTACGCAATTGAGAGATCTATGCACCTTTTGCACTGTTTGACTTGAATTTGTGTTTTAAACTTAAAATGATGGAGGTGAGGGTGTATGAACTTTCGGCCAAAGCTATAGGTAAGAGAGGAGCAAAATGTAAATTGGAAATGTGAGGGGTAGAAGAGTTTAAGTAATAGAGAAAGGAAAGAGTAAAATATGGATCTGGATCCACATTTTTCCCTATTGATTCAAACTCCACATATATCAATACAAACCTCCTTTACCCCTCAACTCTAGCCGGCCATACCATGTCCTTATATGGGCCTCCATTCCAATTCAAACCTGATTAGATAATTCACATTTAAATTAAATTTAAAGTTACATCGATATCCTATATCGATACGTATGTATACAACTTTTATATAAGCACTATATTTAGTATTGATCAGCAAAAATCCGATAAAAAATTTAAATCTAATATTTCACAAATATTAATTAATTTAATTTAATTTATAAAACTATAATTTAATTGAATCAAGTGGTAATCAAAGTATTCAACATTGCAGTTATGTGACCCTCGGATGTAAATTCGGTCAGCGGTTGTTATCGAACAATTCGAATAGTAAGGTTCACACATCGTCTTAGCTAGCGGTGTTATGGACAAATTGATAGCTTACATGGTTTTGGCAAAATCCAATTTTAATTATTTTAAGCGATTCCCGATAGTGATAATTCTTTCCATCATTTCTCTTCGTCAAAACAATATCACATTAGGTATTACTGTAATGCTTAAAATTCCAATATTGTCCACAATCAACTTGTGTAGTCCAAACACAAAGTTCTTGGCTTAATATTAATTATTATTAATCGAATTGCTGTGACCAAAGACTTTGACTTTGAGTTAACTTCGGTCGACCGCGATGCTAACCTTATATAGTTGAGGAGATGAATTCTCTATTAAATAATGTTTCACTTCCAATGCTTCGACTTAACCCATCTATAGTTGTTCGATAATGCCATGATTTAACAATAATCAAAGTGGAATTTCTAGATTGAAGTTCGACAGCATGCCCAAGTCAAGAGAACTGTGTAATATTGTCGCATCGATATTTTCTGTTTGACCTTAGTTATATTAACCAACATAAAACTATCGAATGAGTCATTTCATAGTTATCCAATACCTATCAGTACATAACCCCTTGGTGCCCCCAATAACTTCAAATAATACTATCCAACGTTTTGAGAGCGTCACGTACTCTAGCCTCAACGGATATATCGATATCAGGTCGCGATCCATCTTGAACGGTTATATTTAAAACAATATGTTTATTGTATTGTGAAATTGCTCATGATTACAACACATTGTATTTACTATTACAAAACATACCATTTATGGATTTTCGATTAAATATATTTAAATTAATTAATTAATATAATACATTATAATAAGTATATAATAGAAAGAAAAACACCTTTTATCTCGAAGAGATTTTATAGCAGAGTTAATCATTTACAATAAATTGCAGAATTTCCCATAGGCATACTCATAACTCTATCAATCTCCCACTTGCATTTGGGGCTAATTTTATAAAACATTTATATTTAAATCTTAGGCCTCATTAGAAAATAAAATGTTAGTGAGTATTCTAGGCTAATAATTTTCTATGTCAACTCAAATAGCTTTGAAACAAGCAATGGTTGAGTAGAAGTCTTCATTCAAAAAGAACATGAGGCTCGTTTGGTTTCATTTTGAATTTTGTGTTCTGTGTTTTCAATATGCATTACAAAAAATGAGGAGAGCAGAGAAGATTTAAAAATTTAAGTCATTGCGACGATGGAGATATGTGAGGGTGATGGATTATTTTCTGTGCTTTTGTTATTTCTAGAAACATGGAAAATAAAAATAAAATTATTTTGTATATTAACTTCATTTTTCAAATTGGTCGTATTTTAAAAATACATGTGTTATGAACATTTCATTTTGGACTAAACCCAAAATTAAAAAGGGTAAAACCAGTAGGTCGACCATTAAAAATATTTGATAAAACATTTAGATTTAATATCCATATATATATACATGTGTGTGTATATATATATATATATATTAATGTATGTATATAATTTGAAATGCACACACACACATATAGTTAAAAATAATTTTATTTGATGTAAGAGAGCTATATGAACTTTTATATATTTACATACACAACCATTTTTAATTTTTGGCTATATATACATTCAAAAATAAATCAAAAATTCAAATGAGATAGCTTTGGCTTGTTCAAAAATACTTTTTTAAATACTGCAATTGCTAGCATATAAATAAATAGATATAGATTTTTTTGGATTCAAATATTTTTTTGTCAAATTTATATTCTTTGAATAATCCAAAATAAGTTCAATTTTAAATCATTTGACTAAGGAAAAAAATTAAAAATTAAGTTACTTTATTGTAAACAGAATTGAAAAATATAATTTTTTATTATGATATATCCTTACAAATATATTTTGATATATATACATACATATATATATATGTATGGATGGATGTATGTATTTTTTTTTTTGAAAATAGTAGTATAAGATAATAATCTAATTTAGCAAAAATAGATTTTGTTTAAATATAAAATAAATAGAATTCAATTTTAAATACACACACATATATAATTTTATTTTTATTTTTTTTGAAAACTTATTTTGATATGTGTATGTGTGTGTGTATTAATGTATACATGTATATTTACATACATTTTAAAATATTTATAAAATTTATTTTGTATATATCAAATTTTATATATATATATACATACATACATACATACATACATACATATATATATATATATATATATATATATATTCAAAAATTAACTTTCTAAAAAGAATGGTCAAATATAACATAAGATTAAGTGAAACATATAAGCATATATAAATGATATAGATTTAGATTAGAAATATATCTCTCTTCGAAATGACCTAGTCGAGAATCGATACATTGTTTTAGCGGTCTTTTCTTTTGGAACTCTGTAGTCTTCTACTTCTATTTGACTTGCAACTTCAAAAAGATGTACTTTCAAAAAGATAGAGAAAAGAGAGAAAAATTATCCAAAACAATGTGAAGGCAAGGCTATTTATAGCCATCGGCCAACACCTTTCTCTCCAATATTTTCTCCAGATCTAAAGACTTGTTATAACCCTCAAAGTGCCTAAAAGTGGTCGGCCTTGGTTGTGACCAAGCATGGTCAAATCCCAATTGATTCTAATTTTAATCATGCTACAATCATTTATTTTCTAGCTCCTAAACCGATTGAACCGTCATATAAATTTTATACATCATTTTATCCAATTGTAAGCTTGAAATAAATAAGTAATTATGTATTAGTATAATATTTGTATTAAATAATTAATAATTTATAACATTTATAAATTAATTTTTACCTTGGTTCAAATTGAAATAATTGATAATGCAATTGTATTGACTCTTAACCGCAAACTAGATCCAAAGTCAATATTTAAACAATTTAAATATCAATGCATATATGAACTTTGCTAAGGTATAGTATAGGACCAAGTTTAATGCTTACAGATTATTTAGGACAAATTGTATTTCTAATCCAGTATAAGCCCACCTAGTAACGATAGTTTGTAAACATATTCTTTTCGTCATCACTATATCACTTAGATATTATCTAGAGTTTAATATAAGGTTAAAATCTCTATCATACCCACATTAATTACATAGATCAATTTAAAAGTTCTTGGTTCAACTTGATAGCATTTATCGATTAACTGATTTGCTCTGATCAGAAACTTGACTTTAATTTAACTAACCAATTACGGTGAAACTGATCTTCTATAATGGAGAAGGTAAATTCTCCATTGGGTAGTGTTCCACTTCAAGTGTTTCAAGCCAACTATTCCCGTAACACGGTCAATATGCAATGTGATTTTTCATAATCAAAGTACAGTCTACATACTCAAGTTTGATAACACTCTCAAGTTAGAAGACTATTTTATGTCGCTACCTTGATATCTTCTATTTTGACTAAGTTATATAACATATAGAACACTCCCATTGAGTCGTTCTGTAATTGTTCCAAACAACTACGCGTACGTTACCACTTGGTGCTCTCAACGGTCATAAGTAGATCACCCTCTATCGTATGGAGATTGTTAGGTACACTAGTCTTAACGAACATATTGATATTCTTTTCTTAATACTTCTTGCTAGGAACATTTGATGAGTTGTGTTTTGTTTATACCAATTCAATACTCATGATTATCTTTATTTCATAAATGCAATTGATAAAATAGTATCCCAAGGATTTTCTATTTATATATGTTCCATGTTTATTTACTCGTTACTTATCACAATATAACAAGCACATATAATAAAAATCAAAACCAAAAACATATTTTATTTCGTACAACACCATTTACAAAATTAAGATTACATAACAATTACATAATTACCCATAGCGTACACCCTTAATTCTATCACACACCCCTTCATATAAACCAGAAAGAAGATATTTTAAAAAACAAATCCCAATATTTGTTACAGTTATACTCTGAATGTCCATTAACTATTGTTTAAGTGCACTGTTACCGTGATGGATAATTTTTAATTCTACTTTGACGAACGGTGATTCCGATGCTAGGATTAAATGCTTCTTCAGAAATTGGATTTTATGTCATTCCAAGAGTAATTTTGAGAAAAGAACAATGTTTTAACCAAGGTTTAAAATTCCGCTTTCCGTTTTCGTTCCGTTCATTAATAATTTTTTAAATTTCGGTTCCGTTTCGAAAATTCCGAAGATTCCGTATCAATTCCGGTTTGCTTATTCCGGTGCTTTTTTTTTTTTTACGAAAACAATAAACGCCTAATACCAACATAAACACCCAGCTCTGCCATGTTTACCATAGATGTAGTAGTTAACTTTTTTATATTAAAAAATTAATTTTATTTACAGTAAATTATAATTGAATATTAACGTGTTTTTCTCAAATTTTATAACAATAATAATGTACTGATGTTATATCATGCATCGATATTGTGCATAAAATTTCTATGCATGGGCTGAAAAGTACAGAAGTACATTACTAGCATTGTATAGCAAACATATAACAAGTCTAGCATTAAATGCCCCACTAACCTTTTGCTTTGAAAATGATTATTTTATTTATAAATTGTGTCCGGTATTGTACGATGAAGATGCTCAAATAGAAGTTTGGAGATGTGTTTGTGTCTTTATCCGTGCTATGTCAAAATCAGCTTTCGCTACTCTCGAGGCAAAAAATAAGCTCTCAAACCATCTCTTCTTCTCAAACTATTTCATCTTCCTAAGAAATATCTGAAATGAGAATTTATTTTCTTTCATAATTTTCTTTCCTCTCACTTTTTTTTTTTCCACTGACTGTGGCCGAAACGGTATCTCGGTTGGTTTTCGTTCCGGTTCTGACCGGAACCGAAACGGAATGGACGGAATGCCGCGGTCCCGTCCGGAATCTCAAACCATGGTTTTAACATCAAATAAGCAATAAGTTATACGAAAAGCATGAAACTGAAATTTTAATATCAAATGAGCAATAAAGGGAATTAGTCATTAAAATGAACAATAAACTATATATTAGTAGAGAATTTGACCACTAACTTGCCATTAAATTCAATTATGTTTCATTAAACCGAAAACTTGTTGCATTAGCCATTAACTTTACTGTTATTAAACAAAGTATTAATCTCAAATGAGCGGTATATAAAATTTGCTTTATTAGAGATGAAAGTTAATTAGTACTAATATGAAATTTAAACTTCAATTTTGACTAAACTAAGAATTAATATCAAATTAACAATAAACAAAATTTATTGCACTTGCTGCACTAATTATTATACCAGAGAACAGCAAAGTTAATTACAAGGCAATTAATAATTTTATTTTAATTTGATTGAATGGTTGCAACTTACTGTAGTTGAAATTAGCCTCACTTAAGTTTAGGAGTTCAAATATTGACAAACGTTAGTGAATAACTATCACTTCAAGCATTAACAACTATTTAACCAAAGAAATTAAAAATTAAAACAAATACTCGTAGTTTTGTAGGTTTACTATGGCGGCACTTGCGATTGGCCAATGTGACAGCG
This sequence comes from Allium cepa, assembly GCA_030765085.1. Lineage (NCBI taxonomy): Eukaryota > Viridiplantae > Streptophyta > Magnoliopsida > Asparagales > Amaryllidaceae > Allium > Allium cepa. The sequence continues at coordinate 691,971,115 of CM060935.1, read as the reverse complement.
ACAACAATGGTCGGTTGAACAATGAACATGGAAACAATTTAGGGTTGCAGTTTTGAAGTTTGAGAGAAAATGGGGCGAGATTTGAAAGTAAAATAATATTGTATTTTGAAGAGGAGAAAATGGAAAGGTAAGAAAATTGCTGATGATGTCACAATTTTGAGGAATGCCAGATTTATAGGCTAGAAAGAGAACATTCTCTCTAAAGTGACAAAAAAGCTGGCGTGAAATCTATGGAGCTCGAGCCTTGAAATTCCTGCAAGTCTTTTATCCATCCATTTATTGGTAGTATTCATATGCATGTTGTTCTAAATTCTATATCTTTAGCACAGTTATATCAAACGGCCAAAAGTGTAGGTTTAACTTTTAATAACGGGGAAAATGATTTGGAATTGTTAAAATCAATTGAAACGCTGAGGTCTAAAAATCAATTGAAACACTGAGGTCTAACCCTACCACATGGAGATTGTTTCTTGGTACGTTACAGGATTTTGCATCCCCATTAAATGTTCTAATGTTCAAAATATTAATGTCATTATATGTTAATATTATCATGCTTCAGGAAACAAAAATTGCTAATCTCGATTTTTTTCATTTCAATTCTTTGGGTGGAAATGTATTCGCTGGGTGAAGCTATGTGGCCTCTCTAGGAGTTTTGGTGGTTTATTTGTAAGGCGGAAAGCGATAAGTTTGTACAATTGCAAGAAGTGAAGCATTGGTATATTTTGCATGTGGTTATAAGAAATATAGCTGATGGTTCTTTTATCTCCAAATATATATGGGCTACAACTAGAGCAGAGAGAAAAGGAGTTTAGGAACGTTGAACTGATTTAGCTATTAGGTTTATTGGACCATGGGCTGTATTAGCTGGTTTTAATGTTACAAAATTTTGTGGAGAAAGAAGAGATAGAGAAGGAGAGATTGGGACATGAATGCCTTTAGCGACTTTTGCCCGTTGTTGTTGACTAATTGATTATCCTCTCAACAATAGAAAATTCATCCGGAGCAATAACAGGGAACATTCTGTGATGGCCAAACTTGATAGGCTAATTTTCCTTTAACATTACAAGCTTCATCTAATATCATCTTCCTAGATCATTTTCATGTTGTTTTGGGCACAAACGATGGTGTAGGGAATACCTAAACTCTTCATATTTGAGAAAAATGTGGCTTGAACAGGAGAATTTTGATGACTTAATTTTGCGTAAATGAAACTCATTTGTCTGTAAAGGAGGAGCTGCTAAAAGAATGAACTTAAATTTAAGCAATCTTAGAAAATTCCTTAAGAGACGTGAAAGGGGTCTTCTGGTAGCTTAAGGAAGAGAAAAGTAACACTGAATGAAGAAATCAGAAAGCTTGCTTGTTTGGTGGAGAAGAGGAATATATCAGTAAAGAAAAGAAATATTTACACATTAAAGAGATTGAGCTAAAGAAACTTGTATTTCCGGAAAATATTTTGCGGATGTAGAGATCCAGAGCACAACGGTAAAAGAAGTTGATTCCAACACAGCCTATTTACATAAAGTTTCCAATGGAAGGAAAACAGCCAACTAAAATTTTAAAATCGAGGTTGATGGAGTTGAAATGAATGATAGAGAAGATCTATATGTAAATAATTCGATTCTTTCTATCAAAAGCTCTTTGGAACCAAATTAAACAAATATGTCTCTGATGATTGGATTTTACTTTTTAAATATGATGCTCCTATTTTTCTAGATGATCTAGACCAATCTTTTACTATAGATGAAGTTTAGAAAGCCAACAAAGATATGCCTGGTGACAAAACACCTGGGCCTGATGGTTTTTGATCCAGCTTTTTCCAAAAATATTGGTCTATAGTGAAAGACGATGTCATGTGATTATTCGATGAATTGTATGCAGTAAACTTATAGCAATGTTTAACGAACAATAGTTGTCACCATTATATGTAATCGCTATTGATTGAATACATTGGTAACGAACAATAGTTGTCACCATTATACAATTTATAACATTCGTAAATTTAGTCTTTACAAACAATTTATTACAACAACTCTCATTAAAATACATTTATTCCATTTTCATCCATTACACATTAATTTATTACCTTTTACATCCCACTATAAATCAGTGCACCCATTAATACCACACATATTATAATTCCTTACACAATACATCCACATAACTCATCCTTTGTCCTGAGCATGTACTATACCAGAGATCTATATAAATATACACATATCAAAACATAAGTCCAACCACTATATCTTAGTGCTTACTATTTAAGATAAATGTCTAACTATTATTTAGACAGATCCAAAACGTCATACTATATGTGACATTTGATTTAATCTTTTATTCAAATTCATAATTTTACTTCCGAACTAGTATCGATCCCCCGATTTTCTAGTGCAGACTTTGATCAGACTTCTTGATCACAAACCCTTTCTTTCCTTGCATAGCTCTCAACTATGATAGAAAACTTGTGTACATAATCATAAACTCTCATCAATGCTTGCCGTCGAGAATCGAGTGATAAATTCTTTCTCGGATTGGTGTAAACACCTCAAAGTTCTGTACTCTAATCTTAGATCAAAATTTATGTGCCAAAATGATCTACGTTTAACTTATGTACTTATTCAGATTCATCTTTGCCTAATACATTTCTTCAAAATTTCTATTAATCCAAGTTTATTTCACAACCATTTACTTTCTTACTAAATCCATTATTACTTAAGCATATGAATATGTCTTAAACTTGTATAATATACCTTTGCTTTCTAAGAGTATATATACATATCCCTAATCTTCAAACCATCATTACTTCAACTATGGTGTTTAACAAATGTGGAACTCTACTTTTATCTCAAATTAATAAGTTAAAACTCAATCCTTAGTTTTCTTTACCTAAGGTTTCAATTTAGCTAATATTATTTATCTTATTCATATATTAATAAGACAACTTTAATAAGTGTACATCCTTTTTCTTAACTTATTTACCTATCCATTTTCTGAATCAAAATTCTTAATCTTAAATCCATTAAATACCTTATAGTTAAATTGTGAAACTTAATTCACATGGTATTTAGTATTAAACTTTTTTCATCCAACAATCAAACTACTAACCATATTATTCAAAAATACCCACTTCTATACTTACTTCATTTTGAATTACTAATGTTAAATGTATAACTAATTCCTATTTTATATTTGGATGATATTTCTTATATCTCTTATCCCTAAATTTCACTTTGATTTTAACCTAGTCAAAGTGTCTAAATTTCAAATTACCTTATCTCCTTATAAGTTATACAACTTATCCTTTTATAATATATTTATAAAAAGTCTCAAATTAGGTTTATCTTTACCTCTCTTATTGATAAGAATTTTTTCTAAGTATTCATTTTCGTTTGACCTTCTCTAATTACGACCTCTAGCTTCAGTATTATCATCAAATATCTTATATTCAAATTGTGAATTTTACTTCACAAGATATTTGAATTTAGCTTCTAAATCCATTTATTATGATAATCACTTAATCATTATTATTTCTTAATACTAAATACCCGAGGGTATAGGATTAGAGTTTTAAATTCTAGCTTTCAACCAATTTATTCTATATGGAATATCTTATTGTCAAATTGTACAACTCTAATCACAAGATATTCCTTTTTTAGTTTTACTAAGCTAAATTACAAACAATCCTTAATTTCTAACCAAAAATAATAATATTCCCTTTTGTAAATTTGAAATATAAACCCAAGGTAAAATTATTTCATATACCAACTTAAAAAAAATCATTTTTATAAAATTAACAAATACGCGCTCATATATATAACACTCTTATAACTCATTTAAGGGTGTTACTAACCCTATCTCTAATGAGTTACTCATCCTAGGATATTACTAATCCTATCTCTGATGAGACTTTACCCATAACGAAGCCAAGGTTCTCGCTTAACCTTCAGCTCTGATACCAAATGTAAAGTCCCATTTTCCCGTACCTTTTGAATCGACAATAAACCACACATGTCCAACTCAAATTGCACGAAAAGACGGATCTTTAAGGGTGATAAAGAAAAGTATATAGAACAGAATCTCACTCGAATGGAATAACATATAATATTGAACAAATATTTTTACAGCGGAAAATTTAAAATACAATATCAGAGTCTATCCTAGATTCAGCTTGGACAGTTGTAAAACCTGCCCTTACAAATGCTGACAAAACATCAAACAAAATACACTAAGTATAGAGGATAATAGAATATGCTCATACGTCGATGAATATCTCCTGCTCTCCTCTGGAAACTCTAACCATCTTTGACTAAACCTGAAACTACTCGGATTTGACCCGAACATTGAAAATATCCAGATCAGGCTTGATAAACCAGTGTGAGAAAAACTCAAAATAGATGACAATGTCATATATCAGCCTTTGGATAAAATCCTTTGAAATAAAGAGTATCTCATAAAACCACGCCCACACATAAACACGGACGGGTTTTTACCTTATGATAACTAAAACACTTTTATATCAAACCCTTTGATATTATTTCTAATGACATCTCTTTGAAAACATTTGCAAATAAACTTATTAATCTTATCCAAAATGTTTACCCATATAGCATTTCGAGGCTATTCATTACGTCCATACAAACAAAACCATAGGTTTTTATTGGAGAATGGATTTCCATACAAATGACCAGGTGAAGGATCTACCTTCCAAAATGGGTACACCTCTAGATGGATGTCCCGAGGCACAGAACATCTGCCCTCTACCAACACAAGACCGGCCTACCTCTATAACTAGATAGTACCGAATATGTCATCCCCCGGTCGTTACCGACCTTTATCCGAGAGCTCTCTTTCCATACACCACATTAATTAACATCCCAAACGTCATAGCGGGAAGAAATATATCTAGAAGGGGATGATCATACCCTAATTGGGAATGATCCACTTAGCCTTGCTGCATCTAATCCTGTTTCGGTCATTTCCGATTTGATGAGGCTTGAGGCTACGATTACCTTTTCATAAAACACATATCACACCTTTGAATGCCACATTTCCATTTCTATTAACTACTAATTGTCTTCCACAAAAATACAACCCTTGAGCTCGTATGTCTCAAGGAGAGTGTTAAGCTAAGAGAAGTTGCCTTCTCCGCCACCACTGATGTACGTTTGAAAAAACCAACGTACGTAATCTTTAGAAATGCTATGTCAGGCAAACGCCCATAAAAGTTGTCCAAGAACAGGGCAAACCGAAGGCATTCTCCTACTACCACTAGTACACGTAGTCCTTGCAATCCGAAAAATCTCCATCATGAGTAGACCACTGCTATAAATAATTATATAACTAGGAGCTACCCAGAGCATGTTCAACAAGCCGTCTTCACGCTATGAAGATCCATGGTCTTCAGTAATCATCATCTTCAACATGTCTTCACGTTCGAACGTATACATTGGTTTGAAGTGGTTTTCGGATTGGAATTATCCAAATCCGACTCCGGTTCCTTCGAAATCCAATAACGATAAAAAGTGAATATGAGCATACAGGATTTATTAAGTCTCTTTTCACTTTAATTATTTTCAGATGATTTCGAATTTTCTTCCTTTTTACTTAGAGTTCTTTCTAAAAGGTTCATTCTTTTACTTTGGAAAATTTCTCAAATTTCCTTACTTAATTCTTAATCAAATTTTTTAACTCTTAGGCGGGTCAAAAACAATGTTATTTAAGACATCGTTTACAATAAACTCTAAATCAATCTTAACAACATTTTTGGGTAAACAGGATCATAGAAATCATTCATTTCGGAGATTGCTTAACTTTTGGATAATACCAATCTTCTTTTATTTTGGAAAACTCAACAGAATCTTTTTATTTAAGACCAACCGGGCTTTCCTTTCAATCTGTTCCACCCCTCGCCTAAGAAAAGAAAACATAGGCCAGGTAAGTTCAGGACGCTGGTTGCTCCATCTCTAACCTTAGTTAAACACCTTGTTTTATCTTCCCAGATCTCACAGGCGGGACAAATGTACTAGTCGTTTCCGCATACTCAGATTTTCAACTTTATTTTGGAATTTCTTATAAATTTTCCAAATTATCTTTCAAAACGCTTAATTATCCTTTTTAAAATATTCACAATTTGATTTTGGGAAACGTCGTTACATTTAAACTCATATTTCAAAAGTTATAGAATTCGCAGCATAAAAGTGCCGGAAAGTGCCATATAAGCTTATTTGATTTAAATCAACTTTTAAACATTTAAAATTTCTATTTTCCAATCCAAATCTCTTTCAAATCATTTATATAGATTTATCAAATTTATTTCATATTTTTCCATAATTAAAAACATTCATTTAAAGAGATTTCCTGTTATGGTCACTTAACTGCACTAGCGTGATTTTTCTGGAAAATTGATTTGGACTTAATTCAGAACCTACTCAACGCAACTTTGAATAGTCTAGAATTTTCTTATCTCGAAGAATTCTGAGCTATATTCCACTCTATACACTCATTTGAACTTTTCGACGCGAAATACAGTTGCGCGACGCACCTAGTTTTAACTTATTTTTCAAATTTGAAATAATTTATTCAAATTGGATTTCAACACTTATAAAATCATTAGAAATCATTTTAAATCAATATTTTCACTTTTTAAAGTATTTAAAATGAATTTTCACTATGACCATATATTCCCATTATTTTAATATTAAATTTTAAATTTCAATTTTAATTCAATTTCAATTCTAATATCAAATTAAACACATTTGAAACTTAGATTCAAATCTAATTTCAATTTAAACTTCAATTCGATCTCAAAATAAACTTTGTTTTCTCAAAATCGATTTCTATTTCAATTTTACTATTCCTCTCAATTTCAACTTCTAATTAACTATCCTTTTCAAATCCATTTCACTTCAAATTTCAAATTTTGTTTCATTTTAACTTTAATTTCATTTTTAATGAAAAAAGACTTATTTTTTCACAATATCTCATACTAGTAAAATAAGGTCTTATTAAACAAATGGATTACTTAATTTATAGAAATTTGATGTCCAAATTGTCATCACAGCCATACAACAATTAATAACACTAACATATTCAATACGATAAATGTCATAGTATTACTACGGATTATCCAAGATATTCAAACAATCAATCAAACATCCATATCATCAAATAGTGATTATCTAACATAACAATTAAGCATGATAATCAATATAATTTAAAAAGCGACGAGAATTTCTCACCTTCATATCCACTCCGTCAAACTTTAACGTAAGATTTCCGTCTCTCGCTAACGTGCTATTTTCAACGTTTCGTCTTTTGCCGTTTTCTTTCCGAATGCTTTTGTTTTTCTTTTCTTTTTCTTTTTCCTTTTTTTTTTTATTTTGGCCGAAAGCTTTTGGAGGGGAATGGGTGTACGGCCTTGGGTATGTGAGTGTAGAGGAGGGTTTGGGTGTGTAGAATTGGGTTTTGGTGAGATGGTGCTCATCCTAGGGGTGTAGGAGCTCGGCCTGGGCTTAGGGGGGTACGACCTTGAGGTTTGGAAGGGGTCATGGGTGTAGGAGGTGTGTAGGTGGAAGCTAGGCTCGGTTTTGATAGTGTAAGGTGATGGTGTAGTGATGCGGAGGTGGTAGCTTGAAGGTAGAAGAGAAATATAGAGGTGGAAAGCCATGGAAATGGAGGTGAAGAAGAAGGTAGAGAATGAAGTGTAAAAAATGAAAGGTATGGATGCATATTTATATTTGAGCTTTGGATGGAAAATGACTAAAATGCCCTTCTCTACTTTTTTGACTTTTCATTTACTTTATACGCTTGATTTGACCTTTGCTTCATGGAGAAGAAATGGTTTGATTTGAATTTGTACTTATGAAATGATGTTTGCTTTATTTTCTTAAATTTTAAAAAGAAAACTTTTGCTTGATTTGACTTGCATTAAATGAATTTGTAAGTATGCATTAATGGTGAGCATATGTGTCATTAATTCCTTTAGTTAGTTATCTTTTCACTTTCCATTTGCTTGAATTCTAGGTGTATAAGTTATATCATATGTAAGGAAAAAAAGGTTATGTAATGATGTTGTTTTATTTGTTTACTTTTCCACTCTTTTGCCAATCATGTATTAACTTTATTTTTATCATTTATGTAAATATTTTCAAAAGTAAACTCCTTTTGTTTTTAGTGCTAAATGTAGAATGTTTATATAGTTTGTAAACTTGTATTTATAAGTTCGAAAATGTATCAAGTTGCAACAACTTGCCGACAACTTGTTTTTGTTAAAAACGGTGTTTTTGACGACAAATTATACAGTCAAAATTTGACGTTTTTATTAAGCTATATATTGAAGTAAACAAAAATTTAAAACGAACTTTTTACTTCTTTAAATAAATTAAAACATGATTCTTTATATTTTAAAATCATATTTAATTAATATCAAAATCTCTAATTTTACAGCGTATGTAAACTGACAAAATGCGACAAGTTTTGGTTATTTTTGTAAAACGATTACCAATACTCTTTTAAATCTTTTAATATACTTTTATTATTTTTATTAGAAGTTTTAAATAAGATTTACCTTTTTAAATAAATATTTAAATCCATTTATTTAAGCCTTTATTTATTTTTATCAAAACTTAACTTTTGTCGATTTGTTCTAAAATTCAAATTTTATACTTTTTTATTTATTAACTAAAAGAATAGATAATTATTTATTATATATAACATATTTATTTTAAGATTTAAATTCCTTTTTAAATTTAGAACGAACGAAATCTCTCATTTCCGAAGTAGCAAAATTACGGGTCATTACAATTTATATTGGTTTGGTTATGGATTTATTAGATAGATATGGTTTATTGGATGTTAGTTGGATGATAGTTGTTTGATGATTGGATTTGTTGTTTTTGTTGTATTTGCTATATTGGCATATATAATTATTGTATTAGTATATGTTGTATATTGATATTACTTTCATATATACATGTTTCTCATTTGTTGTTGAGTATTTAGTAGGTGTGAATGACGCTTGCTTCACATTTGGAGCTCTCTTTCGTGCTATATTAGCCATATATGCTCACTAGTAATATATAAGGTACATATCTCGGATTACATATCGTACTTTTACACTTTTTTCCCTACAGGATGCCTCATCCTCGAAGATGAGATGTATATTTGTGATATATATGTGTGTTGTGATCCTACTACGATTGAACCGCGCAAAAGAGACGTTGGCGAAATTTTTGAAAATTTAAGGAGTTAGAAAATTTTGAGAAATTGCAAAAAGAATTTTGATTTTTTGAGCTATAAAGTTAAACGATATTAGTTGATTTTAAAAGATAACTAAGTATGATTTGAAAACTTAGAAAAGTTTTTATAAAAAGTTTAACTAATGGATTTTGGAAAAGTAAAAATGTTTAAATGAATTTGTAATCTAATTTGAACGATCGTTTTTGAAAAGTAAATGGATTTTGGGACTTTTTCTTACTTGATAATTTCGACGACGAAATTCTTTCAATTAGGGGAGAATGTAACGATCCAGAATTTTAGTCATTTGAAATTTGGATATTTAATTAATTTTAAATATTCAGAATATAATTTTATAAGCTGAATAAATTATATTTCGAATATAGTGATTTAATTGATAATTAAATTGTTAGTTTAATATTTGAAGTTGTCGAAATAATTGTAATTTGATTTAACATGAATAAAAAAATGATTTATAAAGCTCAATTAAATTCTATTTGAATTGGAATGATATTAGAGAACTTTTGAAATTGAATTTAAAGTTAAAATGTTAAAATTGAATATTATAATATTTAAATGACGTATAAAAATAGTCATTTTTCAAACAGTCTTGGATTTCGATGAAACCAGTTTCATTGGATCCGTAATGTTATATTATTTAAGATTTCAAATTTCATGTCAATAATTTCCACCAGCTCCTATTTATAAAGAAAGGGCACACTGATTTATGGTTTGTCCGGGGAAAGCTAAAACGCGTAGAAATTCGTTTAAGTGGAATTTATATTAAATAGTCGATTCGAAAACCTATCTTCCAAATGTGATCGAATTGGCTCTCGATATATATTCCATTATATTCGGAATAGGGGCATAACATTATAAACGTCAGGCGGCATTCTTCATTTGGAGTTCGAAAAAAATTCGAGTGAATTGTACCACGAAATTTTCTATAAAAGGCCAGCTTTTATTTTTTTTCACAAACCATAAATCATCTAGGGTTAGAGCCTCCATCTTTTAACTAATGGCCGATATCGTTCAAAAATTCATCCACTCTGATCTCCTCATCCATCCACTTCCATCGAAAACTTTCAACAACAAAAATGTCGAGCTCGATGAGTACTATCTATCTAACGGTGGATTTTTCCTATAGTGCCTTTGATTCACCAAAATTTGGCGATAAAGAGAGGACGTTCGAGCGCATCTGTTGAGAGCAAGGTGGGGTCGAGAGTCTCGTGGTTGAAGCTGTAGGAGGAGTCAACGTTGGGCTGCAGCGTGGTGGTGTTCGATCGTCTCCTCGATAATTGTAGGAGGCGCAATAATTGATTGTAGACGGCGGCTAAGGTGGGTCTCTCGGCTACGTATAGACATAGGGGAGAAGAAGAAATCGAATAACCAGATTCTCATCAAAAAGAAACGAACGACCTGATTATTTTAAGGTTTAAAAATAAAACAAAAAAGTGTAAATTATATTATTTAAATTCATACAAACTTTAAAATACCACATCTTCATCATACGAGGTCCATTTTTGACGAAACAAGTTGCGTTGGGTCCGTATGGACGAGCACTGTATTATAGATCTGGTTTGGAGTTGATTGGAGCTAGTGTAAATTTTGAATAAAATTAAACGCTTGTTTAATTTTATTCGGCATAAAACACTGCAACTGCTATTCGAACAATTGTGAGTACAACTCACTCTTTCTTACTCACTGATATTTTTATACAAGTGAGAGTAAATATTATTTACGATATTTGGATGAGATATGATATATTATCCATATATTTATTGGTTTTTGGATATATTCCTGCCTATTGGAGCAGATGAGACCCTATATGTTCCCATGTATGAGCGGATAACTCTTTGTACACGCGTCTTCCTCGAAGCAGACATTGTACATATATTCTAATATGTATATTTGTTGCAGGTGACAGGTTGTAGGGATCCAACTGGATTCCTCATCAGCATTGATTTATTTACAGATATTATGATATATGTTGTTATCGTATGATATATGATGTTTTAGATGTTGTGATTGATGTATTTGGTGTTGTAGCAACATTGGGCCTATTTTTGATGATTTAAAAATGTTAAAATAATGATTTCCAAATTAAAAAGGATTTCTAAAGGTGATTTAAATTTGTATGTTTTGTTAATTTTGAATGGTTAAGGGAATGAATGGAATTGTAAACAAAAAATATATAATTTTTATGTTATAAAAATTATGATTTTTAGGAAATATAATCAGAATGTGATTTTTGAAATATTGAGTTAATGATTCGGTAATAGTTTAAATTGAGATTTTTGACTTATTATAAATGGTTTATATATAAGATTTATAAAATTGATATTTTATAAATCAAAATATTGGGATTGGAAAGGAGTTTCGTATACGATAAAATGGAGTCATAAATGAATCTTATAAGTGGATAAGATTTACAATTTAAGAAGTTATAAAAAGAATGATTTTTTAAATAGATGATTTATAAGTAAATTAACTTATAATTTGGATTTGGCATATAAATGAGATGTAAATGGAATTTGTTAATAAAGGGAATTTATAAATGGAAGTTTTATAAAATATAAATGCGATTTATAAACATTGTTTTACAAATCTAAAATCAATTGAATTTGATAAGTTAATTATAGAAGTTTATTAAAGGGATTTCATCCATGATTTTGGACAGTGGATTATCTTTATTAAGGTGTAGAGATATTGGATTTGGTAAATGAAGTATATTCATGATTTGGGACAGTGAATAATATTTTAAACAAAATGGATATTTTTGGAAAGTGCTATTTTTAAATGAAGACAATTGGATTGAAGATGTTTTAAATTGTATTAAGTATCGAATACATAGATTTCAACATTTATTGTCGAAATAGACGTTTCGAGAAACATGGAAATGATGGACTATAACAATGTTGTTATAGTAAATGATTTTTGAAACGAAATATTTTGTATAGTATATGGGATTCATATATCTGTCTAATTTTTGAATCCCTATATTAGTGATTTTGGGTTGTCGTAACGATGTTTTATGCATCATTCGTTTTGATTCAAATAAAAGATGTTTATGAGAATGTTTTCCTTAAAGAATAAAACATATACTTAATCATGATTTAACATATAATATTTTCCAAGTGTCGGAAATAAAGAGATTGTGAATTACTTATTATTAAATAAGTATATGGAAATGTTTTCCAATATTGAAATCTTGAAATGGTTTGAGATTATATCTTTTTAAAGATAATTTTAAGTGAATATTTGGCAAGTGATTTAATTAAAGAAGATTAATTAAAAGGGCCCAGTGGTTGTTATAAGGCCAAATATTTGTTTGTTTTCTTTGATAGTTAAATAACCGACTAATTTTAGTTCCTTGAGTTGATGTGGAAACTATTTAGTCGTACATTTAGTACGTAGCCTTCTGCGTAGGCTTGATTATCGTTTATGTTGAGGATGTTAATTCGTATAGTGCAGAGTATTACTCCAATATATCGAGTTTCCTTCTTGGACCGAAGGATAGCAAACTGAAAGTTGGAGATGTGATAAGTCTATGACACATAGTTTCTATGTGAGCTTAAGAAACGCTTTTGCGTTGTCGGTGCAAAGAGACAGGGATCAGTTTATCTGAAAACCACTTCGGACCAACGTATATACGACGATTGTGCAGGTTGCTTGTGATGATATTGATATTCAGGATTTTCATAGTGGGGGACTGGTTGTGTATCGTTTGGGGTTAGCATCCTAATACACATATAGTAGTAGTGGTCTCTTCATTATGAAATATCCAATGCAAGGACTATTCGCTACTAATCCTAGGGATTTCCCGACAGGATGTGGTAGGAAAGTACCTTTGGTTTGTCCTGCTCCTGGACAACTTGTATGGATGTTTGTTAGACATTTCATTTCTACGGATTACGTACATTGGTTTGTACAAATGTACATCAGTGGTGGCGAAGAAGGAAACCTCTCTTAACTTAACACCCTCTTTGAGACGTATGAGCTTAAGGGTTGTATTTTTGTGGAAGGCAATTAGTAGTCAACGTAAATGGTCGTGTGGCATTCAAAGTGATGTGATATGTAATTTTTCAAAGGTAATCGTTACCTCAAGCCTCATCAACTGGAAATGACCAAAACTGGGTTAGACGCGGCAGGCTAAGTGGGTCGCTCCCAAGTATGGTATGATCATCCTCTTCTAGATATATCTTTAATGCTATGACGTCGTGTATGTGATTATTGTGGTTTGTATGCTATGAGGGTCTTCGAAAAAGGTCGGTAACAACCGAAGGATGATAAATTCGATACCATCTATTATAGAGCTGGGTCGGTCTTGTGTTGGTAGAGGATCCTTTATGATGATCCTCGATACATTCTTCTAGAGATGTACTGCCGGAAGGCAGTCCCTTCACTTGGTCATTTGTATGAAAATCCAAACTCCACTACGTGCCTGCCATTTTGATTGTATTACCTATTTTGCGCTATATGCTGGAATTCAATCAATGTAAAAATTTCGGCTATGATTAATATTATTTATATACTAGACGCTAGTATAATATCAGATGAGTTGATATGAGACAATTTAGTTATCATAAGGTAAAAACATGCCCGTGTTTATGTATGGACTTGTCCTACGAGATACTTTTGTTTTGACAAAGGAAAAGTTTGATAATTTGATAAATTCAGTTGATGTGTTTCTCACGCTGGTTTACCAGACTGATCCGGGCGTTCTTCCCTTTCAATGCTCGGGTCAGACCGAGTATATTTACAGGTTCACATTTGGTCTTTTGGAGCTTCAGCAGGAGAGCTGGAGATCTTCATTTTCGTATACACGTAACTGTTTTGATTATTGATTATCCGTTGTGCTTAGTTATGTTTATATTATCGGCAATTGTAAGACCATGTTATTATAATCATCCAAGCTGATAACTATTGTTTGATTGTTGAACTTTGATTATTGTATATATATAGTTTCTATTTTGTAAAAATCATTGATACGATATTATATGTTTTCCACTGCGATGTGAGATTTTGTATTGTTCTGTTTGGTTCAATCTTCTGTATTTCTTCTCTTCTCTTCTTCTTTCTTCTTTTCTTTCTCTTGACTTTCCGTCAGTCGGTGCTTTTTGGGTTGGACATGTGTGGTTTAGTGTCGATTCAAAGGGTATGGATTTTCCGGCCGTCACATATACAGTGGCCTTGCCTGTATAGTCCTAGAAATCAAGGAATTTTTTTTGACATAAGATGGTTACTCTTATGGTAGTTTGGTAGCATTGATTATTGTTTCGTGCACCCTATCCATGGGGTTTGGTAAGATCGTGATGATTGACAATACACCTACACATAATCCATGTAGTTGCAATAATCGATGCGTAAAAAGCAAGACGGAAGTTTGGAGCATTCCATGTTTTCCTAGATACGGCTCCATCCATGATGATGAGAATGTAGGCTCCATTCCCTAGATCCTTGCTGATAAAATACATTCCTTCTTGGATAGAGACAGGTGCCCCTGGCCAAAGGGAATATCTGGTTTAGTACTAAGTCTGTTTCCTTGAGCAAACGATGTTTGACCTTAGAGTTATATTGCTTGGCTATCCTTTGCTTATGCACCTCAGCTTTTAAAAGCTTCATCATTCCTTTCATCAACCAAATCCAATGACATATTTAGAAATTCCTTTTTCTCATTCGAGTCATAATGAATCCTCATGTATGATTGTTATGTTTTCTCCACTGGTAACATCCCTTTTGATCCATAAGCTAAGGAGAAGAGAGTATGCCCTGTTTTCGTCTTGAAAGAAGTGTGGTAGGCCTGTAATGTTAAAGGAAGCTCGTCCACCCATGTTCCTTTTGCCTTTTATAACTGCTTCTTTATATGGGTCTTCAGAACATTATCAACCGCATTCACATGTTTGTTAGCCTATGGGTATGCTACTGCATTAAAACCCTTCTTTATTCCATGCTGCATATCACATTCTTAGCTCCACCCCTAAAGAGCTTGATTCACAACTATTTGCAAGTTGCCATATATACATAGTGTCCTGGTTACTAGTTCTTTTACTATTTCCAACACCGTTATTAGTGTACTATACACTGTTGTTCGGTCTAGCATGCAAGGTAAGAGATCTATTCGAACTATAGGGGTCAAGAACATTCGTCCTTGCCTAGCCATTAGTATTTTTCTCACTTCTGTGAGTGTCACATAGTCATGTAGCATGGTTTTATTTACGTTTTAAGTATTTTCTATTAAATATCATTTGAAATTTATTCATTAAAGTAAGTCATACATTTGCATCGTTGTCCCAGCACTTATTAGGGGTATTCAGTTTCTATAGTATCATACTTCATATTCATATAAAGTTGGCTCTGCCTCTAGGGCTTTTTGAAAAGATTATGCTCTATCATCTCTAGAGATGTCTGGTTCCACCTAGGGAATGGGTTGAATTACATTCCACTATCTCGGAAGGAGCTGAACCTAGACTCTCATTATCTCTGATGGAGTTGAACCATGCTTCTAGGACTAGGAATTTTATGCTCCGCTGTCTAGTTACTCCGTTCTTCACAATTTTGATGCATATCTGTATTCGGATATCTAGTAGGACTAGTTCTATTGTCCATGGGGGGATCCAACATTGTGCCCATAAGCGTGCTCTACACTCTTTCTTCCCAGGGACTCATTCCCGTTGAGGGACGATGGTCTAGAGTTTGTGGCATTCTCGGTAGAGTTACCTTAGTGTTTCAACACAGAGCATACATGCGAGATCTATCTATGTTCATTGGTCTCATAACCAGAAATCTCATGGAACACGAAGTATTAATTGGTTTATGTCTTTATTTCATTTGATTCTCTATCCTCAATTTTTCGTAATTAGCTACTTCTATAATAGTAAGATAGATTCTTTCTGGAGTCTCTATAAGCTATGAACGCAAAAGCTCACCCTGTCTTTTAAAGTGTTTCATATCTTGAAGCTCTTTATCTCTAACTTGATTGACATCTATCCATCATTCCGTGATATCAAAACCTACAAGCGTACAAACTTATTGGCTTGATAGTATAAGTCTTCCAAATTGTGAAACTCCATTTTCCTGTCAACTCTTGGTGCAACGATGTAACAACCCATAATTTTACCTCTTTAATTGGGGAATATTTAATTAATTTTAAATAATAAAATAATTGATTTTATAATTAAAATAAAACTCTTTTAAAATAGTAAACGATGGTGGTGAAATAGTTTTCCAATTTTTTTATAAAACATATAGTTCAAAGAAAAAACGAAAATGTGACTGGAATTCATTTTCCGAATTTTCGACTTTTCTTCGACCAAAAGTTATCGAAAACATTATGAATTCTATTATATAATATAACATATACATTTATAATAAGTAGAATAGTTATGCGTTAGTGTGTGTGTATACACTTAAGTTAGTATGTATGCATGATGTGAAATACAACCATATTTGTTTTTTTTAAAACTTAAAATATAAGAGCTCCTTAAGTAACATATGTAAGAACAAAGTAAATTTGGCATTAAAAACATGTTGGCTAAATAAAGGAAAGGGGGACAAGCTTGTGGGAAAAGGTACATAAAGGAGAGGTGGCATGGTGACGTGGCAAGAGGAGTTGGAGGGTAAAGTACCAAGGGCATTAAGGTGATTTACTTTGTTTCTTGCTTATAAATACCCCTTTCATTTCTTCAATTTTGCATTCTCTTCCTTCTACCATATCTTCTCATATCTTATCCCAATGGAGGCTTCTTTTTCTAAAACCGTATAAAATTCCAATGGTTATAACTTTCATATGTATCACTTCTTCAAATTTTAAGCTTTGTCATGTCCGAATTTCATTTCTTTCAAACTCATTTTCGAATCTTGATTTTCAAGTCCAAAAATATCCTTCTTCTTTTGACCATATATTCCTAAAAAAGATCCAAATTGGGTGATTCTTTTCTTGAAATAGTGAAGGAAAGAATTTCTAAGAGCTTTACTTGTGACAAGATTCCCAAATTCCATGAGTATCTTGTCCAAAACTCAGTTGGAAGATAACCCATTTTCGGGTTTCATTTTTGTGAATAATTGATAATCCGAAGTCCACCCACCTTTCAAGGCCGAGAACTTTTTCTCCATGGCCAAACCCCTCCTTGGCCTTAAGGCCTTCAAAATTCCATTTTGGTTTAAGAAAATCGAAGAGCTAAGGTCGTTTCAAGTTTAGTGATGTTCCAGTGAACTTGGCAAGAGTTCGATTTGATTAGGAAAGCTTTTAGGTAAGTTAAAGCTCAATACTTTTAATAAAAATTTTAGAACTTTATTATAGTATTATCTTGGTTGTTATATGTTGGATGTTGGTTGAAATCAATAATGTTGTGTATGGCTTATGTCTATGCATATGTAATGTTGATTCTTAGCTTGGAAAATGAAAACAGAAGTTAGTGGCATTTAAAAGTTAGGACCTTTCTTGTTATATGTTGCGATGGCATGTATAAAATTTGATGTTAATGCATATGTTGTCATATGTTAAATGAAAGTTAGTGATTATGTAACAACCCGCATATTTAACGATTTTATATTTAAATGTTTGATTTAAATATAGCATCGTTATTCGGATTTTGGGGTCCGAAATGTTACTTTCTGCAAATGGCCGAATTGGAACTCGAAACCACCTCCATTGATTCCAAAATGGCGTTTGCGATCTTTTTGAGTATAATCTTTGATATGTTTGGAGTTTGTGAAATTTTGGCTACTTTTCCTATTGGGTTTGGGATTGGGTTCAGCCCACTAGCCCACTTAACCCCCTAGCTCAACCCTTCTCTTCATTTCATCTTCATTTCATTTTATTTTTCAAGATAAGAACTGAAATGGGGGAAAGGAAAGAGAAATAGAAATTAGCAAGCCCTAGTTTCTCCTTTGTAGCTTGATTCTTGCTCCAAAAATCAAAGAGAATCCATTGGTAAGTTCATCTCCATCTTCTCCATCTCTTCTCCTCTTCAATTTCTGTAATTTTCCCAACCCTAACTTAGGAAATACTTTCTTTGATTCTAGATTGAAGCTTGTAGTGTTGAAGTGGAGTGTAGTTGGTTGATTCCTTGCAATTGTGCTTCTTCATCTTCTTTGTTTTGTGTAAAAAGGTGAGTTTTGAACTCACATCTACTTCTCTTGATTTCATTGATGTTAGGTATGAATTCCTAACACCTCGTTCATATGCACTTGCATTTGGTTTGGGTTGAATTGAGGAATAATCCAATTTTTAGTGTTTTGGGTTAAAATCTTTGAAATCCTAACTTTGATGTTTTAATCATGTTTTGGCGATGCATCGAGGAACATATAGGGCCGGGTTGTCGATTGGCATAAGCTCTTAGAGCCAATGTTCGTTCGATTGCATTTTGGGAGAGTTTGCTCTTCATTTGAATAAGGTTGGAAAACAGCCCAGGCAAGATTCAGTCGACTGAAAACTCTGCACAGTCGACTGAACCTGAAACCCGAGAGTTTTCAGGCATGATTCAGTCGACTGAAAAACTCTGCACAGTCGACTGAACCTGGAAACAGAAAGTTTCCTGAACCTAGAAAATTTCCAGGTACAGGGCAGTCGACTGAAAAACTCTGTTCAGTCGACTGAATCTGCTGTTTCAGCCCACTTTGCCTTTTGGGATTGAATTTTCAATTCGAATTGATTCATGATGATCCTATGTATGATTATCAATTGTTTTGACTTTGATGGTTCCTTTTAATTTTAATCCACGGGTTTTTATGAAATAATCTCTCGAATCGCATTTAAAAGTTCGTTTCTCTAATTTATAAATTCTATTTAAAACACACACACACTTTCGCACTTCGAACGAAGTGGGAGGGTGATTAAATGGTTGGGCAAAACACGGACCATGAATCTGTGCGTTTATCCTTCCGATTAATCCTTGACCTATTCGATTGATTGTTTTGACCTTCGGGTTTGGTTTATCGATGATATGAGGTAAACTTTGTACTGCTTTGAGTGTGAAAGGGACTGACGGATAGTAAACCGTTTAGTGCGAACGAGTGGTTACGGGACATATGTTAACACTTTTCGGATTCCTTTTCGAGAGTTGTGACACATTCCGCCAGTTAGTGGTGTCCAGTACTGGGTCTTCGACCTTCACCACTACGGTTTGTTGCCTCTGGGATAGTGTCTTCGGAATGTCTCCCTAGGTTTGTTGCCTTCGGGTATGTTGCCTTCGGGTGTGTGCCTTCGGGTTTGTTGCCCTATATAGTTTCGCTCTGATGTTGGCCTTATGTGCCGCATGGGTGATACTTGGGTTTGGAGTCTTCGGGCTCATGGATCCTTGTTTGTACAGTACTGAGCTCGAGCAAAATTTTATGATGTTTCATTGATATGTATATTCCCTTGGTATCGCCCTTCGGTGTTGGTCTTTGTGAGCCGCATGGAGTATAGCGATTACCTTGTGGAACTTGTATACCTTATGGGTATTTGTTATTTGCCTTTTGGCTTGTTTTGGGATATTTGTATCCTTTGTTTCTATATGTTGCCGATGATATGAGGCTTGCTCTATATGATTCATTTCTTGTTGATGATTGTGTTATCTCCTCTAGAGATATTTGTTATACTGTATGACCTTGCAGGTTTATAAGTGTTCAGTTTATCTAACTGATTTGTTATCTAGACTGACCCGTGTATTTTATACTCGGGTCAGACCGAGATGTTTCAGGTTAGGTGCTTTTGGGGACTTAGCCTATTTTGCTTCCGCATGGACTAGTCGCTAGCTTCGTTTTGTTATAGCGTCTTTTGTAGTCCTTATCTATCGTAACTCTGATTTATACTCTTTCATCTCGTCTGTATATTGTGGTCTCCTGTACCACCTGACATGTATTATTTTGTATACTCTGTTGTGTATCGGTGTATGTGTATATTATGATTGACTGTTCTGTGATGTATATTACATTTGATTTGTTATATTTTCTTCTGATAGATCCTATAGCCATTGTAGTTTTGCTTTAAATATTTATTGAATAGGTCGAATTTTAATGTGTTTCTACTTTTCGACATATTTAGTGAATAGTTAAGGTAAGATTGCACATGGTCACTTCCATTATACTCTATTGTCCGCGTTAGCCGACAGTATTATCTATGTAATACTCTTTGTTAACGAGGCTCTCGGAGTGGGGCGTCACAGATTAGTTGCGACTTCGAAATCCTTTGGGCGAAAACTAGTTTTCTAACTTTACTTTCTTAAAATGTTTTAATGAAGCTTCAAAACCTTACCTTTATTTTCATAACTTTATTCTAAGTCATAAAAGTAAGTTAACATAAAAATATGAAGTTCTGGAAGTGATTTATAACATAAATCAAGTTTTCAAATCACTGGCAATATAGCGATAGCCGCTATAAATGCAGTTCGTAAGACGAACTCTTTTTGCAAATTAAAAGTGTTTTTCACTTAAGTATATTTTTGAAAAGTGTTTTCAAACATATTACAATTAATAAAAATTAATTATTATTTATTTAATTAACTATGTACTTGATGATTAATTAATTAATTTAATAAGGTAATTAGTACTTAATCATAAGTTAATAAGGAAATTAGTACTTAAGTATTAATTAAGTTAATTTTAATTAGTTAATTAATAAAAGGTTAACTTTATTTTTAATTAATTATTTAAGGATTAATTATTATTTAATTATTTATTAAAGATTAATTTTTAATTAATTAATTATTATAAAAGGGTTTAATTATTTAATTAATTAATAGTTAAGCAAAGATTTAATTAAAGACATAATTAAAATTAAAATTGTTATTTAACGACGTTTTAAATTATTATTTAATAATTAATTAGAGATTAGTAATGGTTTAAATATTTATTTAAACATTTAACATTATTTAATAATTTATGTGAAGGATAATTATTATTTAATTATTTATTTAATTGTTGATTATGGTTTAATTATTAACTAAAGGTTTAATCATTTTAAATAAAGTTTAAATGTTGATTAATTATTAAATGAAGCTTTAGAAGTTTGGACCACCTTATTCTTAAAGATCGGTTTTGTTTTCAAGAAGCAACTTTCTTTTAAAGGAAGATTTTAAATTCAAGGGATTTCTTTGTCAACTATCCGTGAATAACCCAATTGAATATGAACCAAATGACATTTTTTAGCAGAATAAATCACCGTTCCTCTAATCAAATAATATTGACATCTATTTGCTAGAATAAATCATCATTCTGTTATAATTCATCAAATATATTATGTTTACATCTATTTGGTAAATAAAAACCCATTGCGCCATTATATTAACTTAGACATGTGTTTAGCAGAACAAATCTCCGTCTGCTATTTTGGTAACTTGGACATTTACTTATATGATTGATTGTTATTGGATGATTCTCTTTTATATATATCTGCTTATTATGTAAATTCCCCTATTATAACTTGAAAAGTAAACTCAGTTAAATGAGAGCCATTATGGTGACTAAGCTTCTTTCTAATTTTTAAGATCAATCATGCTTTTAATAATGGTATCAAGTTAAGTAATGATTTTAGTAAAGGTGCTTTTTATAGACGTTTTGTTTATAAAAAGGACTTTACTAAATGAGTTTTGTCTTAAATAAGAAATATTTATAATAAAGTTTTATAAATGATTTTGGATATTTATAAAAGAAGTTTTATAAATAATTTTGTAGATTTATAAAGAAAAATAAATGGTTTTAATTTTATAAAAAGAGTTTTGTAAATTTACTTGGTGATTTATAAAGATTTACGTAAATGGGTTCGGATTATAAGTAAAGGCGATTTATAAATAAAAGAGATATATTTAGAGGATTTATAGAAGGAAATTTATAAAAGAACTTGAGATTGGATTCCTTTAACCGACCTTCTTAATTCTGGTGGTATGAACATTCATTCCATGCTTAACACCAAAGGAAAATTGTTTGAGGCTAACTTTATCTTTACTTTAAATAACATTTGTTTTGATCCTTTTAATATGATTTTTAAATGATAAACCTTTCATAAATGTTTTATGAATATACTTATGTCAGTGAGAGAAGTATATAAATGTCTTTATAAATACTTTTGAAAAAATCTTTAATAAATGAAAGATTTAGTATGTGACATAGTGGTTGCTATAGGTAATTAAATCTCTAAATTTTTGCTTGTTATTTCTTTGATAGTTAAATAACCAACTATTAATTCTAGACCAAAATATAACTCCAGAAATATCTAAGAGAAACATGTGAGTTATATGGCACAGTCATCTCCGATGATGTTGTACTGTGCATGTAAATCTCGTTTTGTTCTACTAGAACAAATGATGGAAAGATCCGTCCACTTAAATGGTTAGGGGTGATCCTTGCTTCGATTTATTGTTTGATTACTTCCAAAAGAATCAGGGTTTAGTTTACCGGAACTATTAAATGTTGTTTCGAAGTGACCTGGATCAGATAAGTATAAATTATTCCGAACCATTTCGATCCAACTCAAGCATTTAAAACTAAATACATCCTAAAGATGAACAAGGGCTACTTATTACTAATCCTAAGGTTGATTCCAAAATGGAATTAGTAGAGCTAGTGCCTTCGGCTTTGTTAGACCCAGAATGAACTTGTAAGGATGAATGATGGCATTCCATTTCTACCTGAAGGGTAGAGTTAGCATTCCAAGATGGTTTGTTGTATAAAGTTAATCATAACCTCGAGCCTCACACCCTAAATGACTAAAGTCAGGGGATATGATTCAAAGCTATGTGGTTATCTACCATTAGGGTGTGATCATCACCTAATCTAGATTGATATTTTAGATCATGTATGCTTGGAGCCCATCTAGGTCGTTGATCCCAACCAGGGTGATGACATATTCCGAGTTATCAAGTAAGGATGTATGCTCAGGGCCTGTCTTGACTCGCAAGGTCATTCTTAACTCGTAGGGAGTCCACATGAGGCTCTCAATGTGTTTTATCCAGAGATGCACTGTGATTGGTGGTACACTAGTGCCTTATCATTGATGGAACCTATTTAGCAATACATGCCTTTACAAACAAAGTTGCATCTAATTACTGAAATATGAGATGCAAGCATTTTAGCTATATTAATATGTGTTTGTATCTAAGATATTATTATAATATCACTAGATTTTATATAAAAATGGTTGGTTATCATAAGGTAAAAACCCATCCATGTATAGGCGTGGTCTTATAAGATACCTTTAATTTTAAAGGATTTTTACAGGTTATAATAGATAAAATTCCTTGTGATTTGAGTTTCTTATGCTGGTTTTACCAGACTGGTACATGCATTATTTTTCTCATAATGCTCCGGTCAGCTCGAGCATATTTTCCAGATTTAGTTGGATAATTTGGAGCTTTTAGGAGACGAGCTGTATTCTCCAAGAAGTACTCACATATCATATATTCTTCCGCTATTAGTTATCCTTGATGCTTGTTTATTTTATATTTATCAGAATTGAAAGGACGGGATGTTATAACTATCCATGCTGGTAATAATTTAATTTACTCTGATGTTGTGTATAATAAAGATGATTTCTATTTGTAAAGACTCATTCATATTATATATTACTCGTCATGTTTTGTAAGATTCTGTTGTGTCTTTTCTTTTTATTCCCTAAATTACCTATCTTTCGGACACTTAAATGATCAATACATTAATAGCGAGGATGTATTAAGTGTCGTCATTAGGTGTAAGAAAGGAAGATCGCTACAACGTGGCATCAGTTAAGCGAACACCTACACGCTTTGATAGGATAAACTCATTTGAGGTAGGGTAAGTGAAACCCTAGGATGAATTTGAGTGTATATGTTGAGTACGTATTTTCTAGTGCTATATAAATGTTTTATATTGCGTTGATTTATCTGTTGAGTGGTTTATGAATTTTGGTCGAGGCGTGGTGTACCACGGTGCTGATAGGGGTTTCTAAACACTTAAATTAGGCAAATCGACATAGTATTGTTTTAAAATCTGATAAATGAAATAATTTTACCTACGAAAATATTTTATATACAAAGAAATAATTTTCAAAGTTAAAATAGAGATATATATGATGTGATTATTGTTAGGAGTTGATAATGTTTAATTATTATCATATAGGATTTGATTAGTCATGCTCGCCCAGTTCTGCGCTTGACTATTATCTGTTAATCTATCTAAAATCTTCTGTTTTGAAATCAGAGGTTGGGTAGATTTTATGGAAATATTGAAATGAACAACTGAATTAAGTTTCATATTTGACTATAAGGCGCTCACTGATAATGTTGAGTTAAAATTGCGTTCAATACTCGATGTTCATTAAAAAGAAATATTTCAGTTGATTTTATAAATCAGAATTTTAAAATATATTTTGAAAATAAGATGGATTTTCAAATAATTTAAATCTCCATACTTTTGAAAAATGGTTTTCATGGTTTAGGAAAAATAATAGCAATTTCACTTAAAAATACTTTAAAGTATAAATGCTTTGAATTTTTTTTTACAGAAAGATGTGTTCTTTGGTTTGGTCCGAGGAATGAGTCCCAATTTGTTTTATGATGATTGGAATAATCTTCGAAGTGACGATCGGATGTTTACCTAGGCAAACGTTGTAGTGCACTTAGTAAGTTATTCTCTTTATCATTTTATAGTCAGGACGAGTTTGAATCCAAATGAATCCAAAACAATTTAGTTGGAAAATAAGAATATTTTTTATAATTAACTTGTTTAAGTGACTTGAAAGTGACTTCAAATGGGTAGGAGATGTATTCGGATGGTAAACACTTCTCATAAGTATTACCCTTCTTAGTAAAAGGATTTATGATACTATTCGGTAGTATTCAGTTCGTTGACATTATTTTAGAGTTACTCAGATCATACCTATATTTTTCAATGGATTAAAAATAAAGTATTTCAAGAATATTATTGAAATAAAACCTGGGTATTTGGCTCCTAAGTTTTCAAATATTTTTATTAAAGAATGGGTAAATAAATGAAGTTTAAAATTGAATTAATTTAATAAAAAGCTTTAATAAACTTGGTTTTATTGAAATGTGTCACTTGATTTTAACATTTAGGGCCTGAAAGATTATTTTATGTTATTGAGCTGATTAATAAACATCTTTACCTTAAAGTGTCCAAGAAAAAGTAAACTCTAGGATGAAGTTTGGATACCAGCAATCTACTCTTCTTGGCTACTTACCACATCGATCGGGTGAAGAGGTTGGATTGGTCGACTCTATTTTAAGACCCAAATTATTTTGGTCCTGCATCTGAAAGTGAATAGAATTAAAATTTAGGTATTTTTTATATACTCTTACGACGTAGAAGAGTATTATATAAACTAATAAATTAAAATGATTTTATGAAAAAGTTTCATTTATAAGTTGTATCATTTAAAAATGTTTTCGCAAATATATTTTTTAAGGTCAACAGCAATTGGGTAAATAA
Organism: Allium cepa; assembly: GCA_030765085.1. NCBI lineage: Eukaryota > Viridiplantae > Streptophyta > Magnoliopsida > Asparagales > Amaryllidaceae > Allium > Allium cepa. The sequence goes on along the minus strand of CM060935.1, from coordinate 691,945,480 downwards.
ATAACCTTTAGATGAGTACGTAAGTTGTACATAGTTCATTTTCCTTTTTTGATACAATTCTCGATCTAAGATTCGAGCACATGACCTGAGGTGTTTTACACCATTCCGAAGAAGGATTTATCACTTGATTTTTTTAAGACGAACATTTAGTGAGGGTTCTGAAGTTAGAACCAAAATTTTTATCATAGTATATGGCTATGTAAGGAGGACAAAGGTTTTCGATAAAGAATCCAGATTGAAGTCTACACTAGAGAATTGAGTGAGCGATACTAGTTCGAAATTAAAGTTATGTATTCAAGTGAGCAATCAAAATGGATTCTACATAGGAATGATCTAGATACATCTTACAAATTGATGAGTAGTGTTAAGTATTTCTAGGTTAGGGTTGTGGTAAAATTTTGGAGTCGAAATTCTTTCAAGGAGGAGAGTGTAACGATCTGGAATTTCACCGCTTTAATTGGGAAGCATTAAATTAATTTTGAATAATCAAATAGTAGATTTTATGACTAAAATAAAACTCTTTTAAATTTGCAAAGAATGATGGTGAAATACTTTTCCAAATTTGTTTACAAAAATATATAGCTTGAAGAAAAATTGAAAATGTGAACGGAATTCGATTTCTGAATTTGACTTTTTGTCGGCTAAATGTTGTTGAAAACTTTGTGAACTCTATTGTATAATATAACACATACATTTATAATAAGTAGGACACTGATGTATTAGTGTGTGTGTGTGTGTGTACTTAATTTAGTATATATTCATGATGTGAAAAATAACCAAATTTTTTTTAAACTTTAAATTTAAGATTCCTTAAGTAACATATGTAAGCACATAGTACATTTGGCATTAAAAACATGTTGGCTAAGCAAAAGGAAAGGAGACAAGCTTGTGGGCTGAGGTACATGAAGGTCAGATGGCATGGTGATGTGGCAAGAGGAGGTGAAGGGTAAAGTACTAAGGGCACTATGGTAATTTATTTTGTTTCTTGCTTATAAATACTGCCTTTCATTTCATCGGTTTTTCCTTTTCTTCCTTCTATTATATCTTTCTCGTATCTTAACTAAATGGAGGTTTTTTAAATCCGTATAAAATTCCAGTGGCTATAACTTTCATATGTACAACCTGTTTAAATTTTGAGCTTAAATATGTCCAAATATTATTTTTTTAGACTCAATTTCAGACCCAGATTTTAAAAGCGGAAACTACCATTTCTTCTTTTGACCATACCTCAAAATAGATCCAAATCAGGTGATTCTTTTTTGAAATTATAGAGAAAAAAGAATTATCAAGAACATTTCCGTAGACAACTTTTCTAGATTCGATGAGCATCTTGTTCAAAAATAAGTTGGGAAATAACCCATTTTTAGGTTTGTTGTGAATTCGATGATAATCCGAAGTTACTCCACCTTTCAAGACATGAGCCCTTTCAAGACATTTTTAGATTTGGAAAGCTTTTTGGTGAGTTAAAGCTCACTGCTTTTAATAAAGTTTTTAAAACTTTACTATAGTATTATCCTGGTTGTTAATATGTTGTATGTTGGTTGAAATAAATAATGTTGTGTATGGATTATGTATGTGTATATGTAATGTTGATTCTTTGCTTTTATTAATGCTATTATGTATGATTAAAATGTTTTAATGAAGCTTCAAAACCTTACCTTTATTTTCACAACTTTATTGTAAGTTACAAAAGTAAGTTAACATTAAAAGATGAAGTTCTGGAAGTGATTTAGAGCATGAATCAAGTTTTGAAATCACTGGTAATATAGCGATAGCCGCTATAAATGCAGTTCGTAAGACGAACAATTTTTGCAAATTAAAACTATTTTTCACTTAAGTATATTTTTGAAAGGTATTTTCAAAATATATTATAAGTGAAAAAAATTATTTATTTATTTATTTATTTATTTAATGATTAATTAATTAATTTAATAAGGTAATTAGTACTTAATAATTAGTTAATAAGGTAATTAGTACTTAAGTATTAATTAAGTTAATTTTAATTAGTTAACTAATATAAGGTTAATTTTATTTTTAATTAATTATTTAAGGATTAATTATTATTTAATTATTTATTAAAGATTAATTTTCAATTATTTATTTATTATAAAAGGGTTTAATTATTTAATTAACTACTAGTTAAGTTAAGATTTAATTAAAGACATAATTAAGATTTAGATTAAGATTTAATGAAGGTTTAAATTATTATTTAATAATTAATTAGAGATTAGTTATGCTTTAAATATTTTTTTAAAGATTAAATATTATTTAATTATTTATGTAATGGATAATTATTGTTTTATTATTTATTTAATAGTTAATTATGGTTTAATATTAATTAAAGGATCAGTCATTTTAAATAAAGTTTAAATGCTGATTAATTATTAAATAAAGTTTTAGAAGTTTAGACCACCTTATTTTTAAAGATAGGTTTTGTTTTCAAGAAGCAACTTTCTTTTAAAGGAGGATTTCAAATTCAATGGATTTCTTTGTCGACTACCCTTAAGTGCCCTAAATGAATATGAAACCCAATGACATTAGTTTAGCAGAATAAATCACCGTTCTACTAATTAAATTATATTGACGTCTATTTAGTTGAATAAATCATCGTTCTGCTATAATTCACCAAATATATTATGTTGACATCTATTAGGCAGAATACAAACCCATTCAACCATTATATTAACTTAGGCATGTGTATAGCAGAACAAATCCCCATCTGCTATTTTGGTAACTTGGACATGTACTTATATGATTGATTGTTATTGGATGATACCCTTATACATATCTACTTGTGATGCAAATACCCATGTTATAACTTGAAAAGTAAACTCAATAAATGAGAACCATTGTGGTCACTAAGCTTCTTTCTAATTTTTAAGGTCAATCATACTTTTAATAACGATTTCAAATTAAGTGATGATTTAGTAAAGTTATTTTAAATAGTTGTTTTGTTTATCAAAAGGACTTTATTAAATAAGTTTATCAAAGGAGTTTCTTTTTTTAAGTAAGGAATATTTATAAGAAAGTTTTATAAATGATTTTGGATACTTATTGTTATCCCGCCTTTTGGCAAGGCCGTGATACCAAGGAACTGACTGAAAACCAAAGGATCTTTTGACTCTCAAGCGTCCAGACTCTGCCGGATCGAGATCTCCATCATTCTACACCATATACTTGCTGTCAATTTCGAATTTCCAGTTGTAACTGTAATCATTGAAAGAGAATCAATAAAACTGCAAAAAACTTCACAGTGGACGTAGGCAACACGCCGAACCACTATAAATCGCTTGTCTACGCATTTACTTTACTATTATTTGGAGATTTTGTTAGATAATCCACATTTACAATTTACCTTCTTCATTATTATCTCTTCAAAGACTCCCGAAGAGTGTTGTGACCAATTTTGGTGCAAACACTTTGGTGTTTTCACTGAGAAAACCCAGATTTTCTCCTGCTCGTTGGATCTGTCATCGATACTGAATTGAATAAATCTAAGAGAGAGATCCAGATCACAAACCCAAGTTCCTTCCCTTCTACTCAGATTTGCATAAAATCTAGGAAAGGAATTCAACCTTCAAGATGGTTAGCACGAGGACCACATCTAACACTATCAATCAAGAGGAACAGGATAGATAGATTCCTGCGCCACTACCTCCCCCTAACCAAGATGCTACCGGACACTCAGAACCATCAGGTCCGGTTACTCGACAAGAGTTTCAGCTGCTGCTCCAAGAGATGACCCAGAGTCGGCAACAACTAGCAGAACAGCTACACGCTAACGCCGAGCTCACCAATCATCTGAATCGCCAGAAGCGAAGGAGATCTAGGAGAGACCATGCTTCTCGCTCCTCCAGCGAAAGTTCCTCCTCTTCTAATTATCATAATCAACCTCCACGACCCTGGCTAGATGGGAGTCACATACAAGCTGCTGGAAATCAACCGGTAATGACTATTGGACAACTGAGAGTTGGTCCATCAGCCAGTTTCCAAACCAGGCCCTCCTCCTGAGGAGGTGCCATTCCTCACTGCACCACAGAATACCGCGCCACGAATTCCGCAGATGAACCAAGGGTCGATGCCCCAAGTTAGTCAAACCCGGATAGTCGTCAACATGGGCGTACCCTTGAACCGTACGTCCCAGAGGACTACGAGCCAAGAAGGCAAGATTTGGACCGTCGACAACATCCGGTCCAACTCCAGGATGTGGGATTCAATCACATTCCGGCATGAGCCATACTGAACATACAAATGCCGAATCTTCCGACCATGATACGTCAGATGATCCGCGAGAGCCAGGGTCTCACAAACGACGACTGGGGAATCTCTCGAAGTCACACTCCTTTCATGGACAATATTCTTACTGTTAAACCCCCATGGCGATTCAGGGTGCCAACTCTACCCATGTACGAGGGAAACTCCGACCCCAACCAACATATTCTGAAATATGAATGGTCGATGAGTGCTGCCAGATCTGACGATGCAGTGAAGTGTCATAGTTTCCCCATATCCTTGGGGGGGCATCGCTACCATGTGGTTCACTCGACTGCCACCACGATCCATTTCCTCCTTTGACCAGTTGGCCACAAAATTTGTTGAGCAATTCCGCATGCACATCGCAAGACCGAAAGATGTCAACACTCTGTCTAGCATCACCCAAGCTCCTAGAGAGATGTCAGACACTACTTAGAGAGATTTTATACTGCATGTGCGGAAATCAACAATCCGAACGAAAACTCCATCCTTATGGCATTGACTAAGGGGATTGACCCTGACTCTGAGTTTGGCAACTGGTTGGCTGGAAAACCACCTGCATCATGGACCGTTTCCACGCCAAGGCGACTTAATTCCTGAGAAGGGACGATGCGAAACAGTTTAGGAAGCAGAATGACGCAGGGCCAAGCACGGAAGGGGTCCAAAGCAATGTCGCAATCAAACAGTCCGGACAGAGCTCCGGAAAAGTTCAGTTGAACGTTAAAAACAAACATGCTCAGCGGAGAGAGAGCGTGAATCAAACTAGAAAACAAGATCAAAATCGCGGCCCACTGCGCCAGAATCCTATATTTGACAGTTACACTCCTTTGAATACATCACTGGAGAACTTGTATTTACAAACCTGTAATACAATTCAATACAAAAAACTTGCTCCAAAACCGTCGTCAGAGAGGCAAATCCAGACGGAAAAATATCGTAGGTTCCATGAAAGCCATAGGCACATTACAAACGAGTGTCGTCACTTACAAGATCTCGTTGAAAAATTGATCAAAGCAAGGAAGCTGGAACAGTTTGTGCGGGCACCGCAGCCTAGAGAAGCGGGCCCATCAAATCAAAATAATGAACCCAATCAACCGAGACAGGAGGACTATACATGTCCCCGCGGGAGATTGGTGATAAACGTCATCAGTGGCAGACCCACTTTGCCAGGAGCCTGGAACATCGAGGATCTTCGTCACTGTTGCACATGACGGGCTCTATCTACTCTATGAATGCTTTGCAATTTCCTTTGCATTTTGATGTTTGAATTTGTAATAAGGCACTGACTTTGCCATGTTTTTCCGTTCCAGCAATAAATTATTAACTCTTCAAGCTAGAGCTGTGATTCATCGAATGCGACATTCAACAATCACGACGCACGAAGAGCTAAGTTCTATCGCACGATGGAATTCATTCAAATAGCGAGTGACTGCGATACGACCGGCCACTCACTAAGTGGAACCTCAGCTCGGGGGCAAGCTATCACATCAAAGGCTGAATTGGACCGACACACGACAGTCCTACAACCAACTCCAAATTCCCAGAGTGCGAATTGGAGTATAAACATCAACTCTAGGTTCCCAGAGTGTGAAGCGGAGTATAAATCCATCGTTCCCAAAGTGTGAACGGACTCCAAGTTCCTAGAGTGTGAACTAGAGTATAAACATCAAATCCATCGTTCCCAGAGTGTGAATGGACTCCAATTTCCCAAAGTGCGAATTGGAGTATAAACATCAACTCTTGGTTCCCAAAGCGCGAATCGGAGCATAAACGCCAACTCCAAACTCCTAGAGCGCGAGTTGGAGTATAAACATATAAATGCAGTTCCGGAGAGGGTGGACCCGTCTGCCTAACGACTTCGGCTGTATCCTAACCAAGTTTGAGGAGGATGGATCCGTCCGTCTAACGACCTCGCTTGTTAAATCGGGGTGGATGTGATCCGACCATCCACGATCCCGATAAATCCATCATTCCCAGAGTGCGAACGAATTCCTAAAAAGCCCAAACAGGTGTGACTGACCATCTGTCGGCTAACTCCAAATTCCTAGAGCGTGAATTGGAGTATAAACATCAACTTCAGGTTCCCGGAGTACGAACCGAAACATCAATGCAAACTCTAAGTTCCCAGAGCGTGAATTGGAGGATAAACATCAATTCCAGGTTCCCGGAGCACGAACCCAAACATACACGCCATCTCAAAATTCCCAGAGTGTGAATTAGAGTACAAATACCAAGTCAAAGTTCGTGGAGTGTGAACTGTATTACGAACATCGATAACTCTCAAATTCCCAGAGCGCGAACCAGATTATCGATCATAGATTATCCTAAGTCCCAGAGCATGGACATGTGCTCAAGATTTGCAATAGGTGTGATCGACCACCGAAATACAGATGATGTTCCCCGAAAATGGGGGCAAAAAACTTAAGTGTTAATCACTAACCGAAGCAATATAATGTCCAAAATTCAACTCATTCATCAATCAGAACATGTGACCAAGATTTTCAGACTTGGCAAATAAAACGAACTCTACTTGATGGTAATAGCACCACAAGTACACCGGACTGAAAGCCAAATACTGCAAATACTTAAGCACAAAAGAAATGAGAATTGAAACAAAGAAACAAAACTTTATTTAAACTAACTGTATGTGAAGATTCATGTACAGGTTATTCCAAAAAATTCCTACTAGCAGGGGGACAAGCCTGCATCTATACATAGCCTACGGAAGAAAAATAAAAATGACTTCCTAAATGCCAAAAATGCACCAAAGGGGATCATCTGCTTTTTCTTCTTCGGTTTCCTCTTCAACGTGGAACCACTAGCAGTCTTCCGCTTTGACCCCGTACCCTTTGGCGAATCTTCCTCTGACAAAGGCACGATATCGATATATTCCTCCGAACTTGAACTTAAAGGAATATTCTCTTCTGGAGGAGTCGGAGGAGTCGGGTCTACCACCGGGGGGGGGGGGAATGGGCATGCCGGTTCCTACAAGTGTGTCCCCAAAAGATATCACTGCAAGAGGAGTGGGGCCAACCGCCGTCGTAACACACTCAGAATTACCACCGTGTGCTGCCGCTTCCATCTCTGCATTAATTTGAGCCAGTATCTCAGCCTCACGAGCAGCACGAGATTCACGATAGGAAGCGGTGGACTGTAACGATACAATAGAAACAGGTGGGAACACGCCAAGAACAAATGGCATGTCAACAAAAGGGTCACTGTGCTGGCTCAAGAGTTCATTCATCATCTGTTCGTCGAAAGTAATTGAACCCCCCTGTCTCATCTCGGTCGGCGCGGCTGTCGTTGTGGTGATCGCTTCAGTAATAATGGCCTCCTGTTCTGGATTTGACTCTTGGACTGCAGGAGGCGCTGTCAGTGTAACTTTGCTTACTGGACAAGAAAGAAAAGAAGTTGTCAGAACACGCTTCAATACAAATACTTCAGTTCAGACACGCAGTGGATTTGTGCAGAGTATCTTCCTCAACTTGACTCGTGGCTGACTGAACAGCTTCAGAAGAATGCTCCCTTATGGGAGATAAGCGTGGCTGCTCAGGGTCATAGCCTGGGACCAGCCGCGTTTCAGTCGCTGGCGTCGGCTCTGCTCCAGATGAAGTAATCATCTCTGAACTTGTAACTGGGTGTGTGACGCCAGACCCCTCACCAACTTCCAAGTGTTGGGTACCCAGTCTCTCTCTAGCATGAGAGATCATGAAATCGTGAAGAACCTTCTTCTCATCATCAGTCAATATACGGTTCTCCAACTCGAACTCATCAATTGCTGCTTTCTCTTCTTCAACTAATAAATTCCAGGTGTTGAATAAGTGTGTCGGATAATCGTCAAGCCACGTCAAATTTTTGTGCCTCAGCACATTAGCATTATAAGTAATGAGAAGTTCTTCTATCTCTGTCTCTAGCTTAATCTCTGCTTGACGAACTTTCCCATCGACTTCGGCTTCCGTCTCGCGGACCTCCTCCAAGGCCGCATCTCTTTCTCTCCGAAATTCCACCGCCTGATCACACGCTTCCTGTGCGGAAACGTTAGCGGTGTCCCTCTCCTTCATAATCTCTGAAACTTTGGTTTTGAGCTCGTTTAGCTCTTTCAAGGCCTCATCCCGCTCGGTAGTTACAATGGTGTTTCGGTGACCCATGTCCTCCGCCGTAGCATAATGCTCACGCTTCATCCTATCCATTGCTGCCTGAGCTTCATCAACTTTTCTAAGATGTTCAATTTCTGATTTTCGAGAGGACTCAGCCTCACTACTGAGCGCCTGAATAATATGGTCCTTTTGACCAAGTTCCTTTTCCAACTTCTCAATCATGGCCGCTCGGTCAAAGGCCACCTTTGACGCTTTCTTTGCGGTTTTTAAGCATTCCTGATACTGGAAAAATATACCTGAGAGATAATCATGCATCATAGGTGCAACTGACGCTGGTATCCATTTTAGATGCGGGGGGAAGACGAACCCGTCGAAGCAAATTTCAGGAATATCTTTCTTCAGCTGAGCAAGCCTGACTGCTCCTTCCCCCGAAGGCTCCGTCAATGTCTGCTCTGTTGTCGGGGGGGCCGCGATATCCATTCTATGATGAGTGTCAGACCTCGATGATTGAGAAGACGGCTTGTGTCGTGAAGTTTCTTGAGGCCTTGAAACATGAACCGGAGGCGGTGCAGGAGCTCTACGAGGTGGCGTGCGAGATCGAGACCGATGCCTATAATCTTTGTCTCTGTCGGAGCGCTCGTGACTCGAGCGCCTATGGTCATACTCTCTATCTCCTTCTCTCCTATATGATTCGTAATATGAAGAAGACTTGAGTTTGTTGCAAAGACCGCCAAGCATCGAGCCTCTACCAGACATGGTATCTGCGAAGCAAAAACATAAAATGAAGTTAGCAATCTCTCACAGTGAACGTATTACACTCAGAAGTCGTGTAGTTCCATGAAGTGTGAATGTAGGTGTAACCCCCCGACCAACCAGATGTGTCAACCGCACTGGCGGGGAGGGACTCGCTTAAAACTAAGGCTTCTGAAAGTTCGTCCAATCCGGCATCATGCTGCAAAGACACATCGTCCGGAATTGGAAGATCAGCAAGCCCTTCATAAAGATTCTCAGTTCTTAGGGGAGACATCTCCGAAATTCTAATTCCGGAGGCGGGTCGGGTCGTGACAACCGATTTCCATCTTCCCATTTTAGGTGGCTTAACAACGGCTGCCTTGCCTTTTCTTCGCTCTTCGGTATCCTGGGCTACATCCGCAGATTCGCCCAATGGTTCTTCATCGGTGTGAGTTCTTTCGGAGTCAGCCTCCTCAATTATGACAAGCTTAGTTTTTCTTCGTTTAACTCGTTCTTTCGAGGCAGTTCTTAAGACACCATCAAGCTTTATGCTTTGTCTTCATTCAATCAGTCCAAGAATCCTGTGATTTCTATCTGTCAAGAGCAACTCGATATTCCTCTCTTCGCCTGGGATTTCTTGGAAGACTCGAACTATCTCCTTGAAACGTTCACCTTTGGGTCGCTGGATTATGGCTGAAAAAGAAAAAGAGATGTGAGTTTGACTTCATCTACATCAGTTTTATCAACAACCCGAAAAATAGCAATACTCACGTCTAAATAGCCATCGCCGAGCTTACCCTGGGGGGCATCTAACATAAAACCATTCCGTCCTGAAGTAGCTCAATCTAGTCCAAGCCCCCGTGATCACTTGGCAATTTCTTACCGCCTCCAGGAATGTGAAAGATGGACTTTCAGCCCGACTCTTGAAGTTAAACAAGTATCTGATCTCAATCGGGAGTGGCGGTCGATAGAGATACTCCATAAATGCAATGAACAAGCTATTGAGTGACGCATATCCGTTCGTATGCAGCTGAGATGGGGCGATCCTCAAAAACGACAATACTTCTCTTATATACTGGTTAAACGGAGGGAGTGTCCCAGCTGCGCATGCGTGGCGATTGAATGCGGTATATCCCTCCGGTGGATTGTGCGGTCTATCATTTGATCCCGGCAATAATACGTCGTCCATCGACAAACCATGCCTTAAGCATATTCTTCCTAGCATGTCTTCCGAAATGTTGGACGGAACAGAGTCTGATGGGTTACTAATGAAAGATGCGTCAGGTAACTCGTACGGAGCTGGACCGATAACTTCATTCTCAATCTTCGGTATTCAAGCACGGGAGGGCCTGAACTCTGAGTTTCTTGCGGCTGCGAACTTGAAGTTTCCATAACTAGCTAACTCGCGAGAAATCATCGTTAGATGCTAAAGAGCCCGTGCATTCCCAGTGTAAAGTGCATGAATGTATCGTGCAGTGCTGTGCATTACTTGAGCAAATTCTATAGAATAAACTGAAATGTATGAACGACAAAACTCTAAAAATCAGACCGGAAATGACCGTCATCGCTGACCTAACAACCGTGCCATCCAGACGCAAGCGGCCGATCCAAGTTAAAGTTCGTTATATTTTTGTTAAGTTATGGTTCCATCGGCGAGCTTCGAAAGGTAGTCCAGTATGTAGTTCTACGGTCAAGTTCAGTCATGCAAGGCAGAAGCCCGTCGGAGTCAAGTATTCTAATGCGCAAAAGTTCTCTAAATTCGTATAATTTCAACTTGGAATCGGTCGCCGCAGTTCAAATTCGTATCGAGTCAGAGATATATCATCGACCATGTTCGAATCGATACATTCGTATCGATCGGGTTCGACTCGATACGTTTCGTATCGATCCAGTTCGAAATGATACGTTTCGTATCGATCGAGGGCACGCCATTTCGCATCGATCTGAGAACACTGGCTTCGCATCGATCGCCGCTCTCCTATTCGTATCGATACGAAATCATATAATCTGGATCGATTCGAAAACTCCTATTACAGATCGACACGAAACGAAGGCAGAGTCATTCCTCCGCAACTCCTTCTTCTCCAAAAAGGCTTCAATTCCATGGCCGCACTCCATTCCCAATCTTGCTCTCACTTGTCCAGATCTCAAATTCATCGAAACAGGTCGTAAAAGCAAGAAGGTGGTTGAAATTTCGAGTTTCATCGTTCTGAACATGATTCTATCCATTAATTACCTGATTTTAGTGTTTAAATGTGAAGGATTGAAGGACTGAATCGATTCGAAGGCTAAAACAGTTCTTTCTCTTGGACTCTCTATCGATACGAAAGCAAAAGGCAGTAGTAAAAGTAAAAAAGTGAAAAATGGCTAAGTCCCAGCTATTTATATGAAGCCTAGCAGGAACTGGGTCGTTTCGCCTCCCAGCCCACGTAACCGGTCGCAACCGGTCAAACCGTGAATCAAATCGAACTCCCTGTTCGAATCCATCGGACCTAGAATTTTTATCGATTCGAAATGGAAAGCAAACCCAGCGATACGAAGCAAGCAGCAAGGATAGCTGAAGATTGTGAACTCCATCGGCTTGAAGCCCTTGTTCGCATCAACAAGTTCGCGGCTCCATCCACTGCATATCGATACGAACAGCAATTTCGTATCCATCGAAACTCATCGATACGAACAATCACTTCGTATCCATCAGAGATCATCGATGCAAAGTGGAGTCAACCGCAGTTTGGGACCATCGGTACGAATGAACATTTCGTATCCATCAATTCGGCCCGCATCGATACGAAAAACTACTTTTTAACCTTTTACATCGATTTAGGAGAGGATCGATACAAGAGGATAGTCAAAAACAACCATCAAGCGTTGTTTCAACTAGAATTTCAAATCGGTTCAGGAGAGAATCGATATGAAATTCAATAACAAACTAAACTGACAACGACTCGTGAACACTCAACGCTAACGAGAGTCAAGTTAACATATGTGCATATATGTCAGACTAATATTCAATTTTAAACATTCACAGGGATCGAATACTCATCTGGTTACGATTACAACAACGAACAGCCAAGCACTATTATACAGCAATCAGTTATATCAATGCAAAGTTACAGCAATACAGAGTACAACTTTCAACGAAAGAGAGCAATGATTGTTCAGAGAGAAATTACAGCTTTTCAAAGCACGTCATGTTTCCACAAGACGTACTTTGGGGGGCAAATGTTATCCCGCCTTTTGGCAAGGCCGTGATACCAAGGAACTGACTGAAAACCAAATGATCTTTTGACTCTCAAGCTCCCAGACTCTGTCGGATCGAGATCTCCATCATTCTACACCATATTCTTGCTGTCAACTTCGAATTTCCAGTTGTAACTTGTTGTTGATTGCTGCAACAACTTGTAATCATTGAAAGAGAATCAATAAAACTGCAAAAAACTTCACAGTGGACGTAGGCAACACGCTGAACCACTATAAATCGCTTGTCTACGCATTTACTTTACTGTTATTTGGAGTTTTTGTTAGATAATCCTCATTTTCAATTTACCTTCTTCATTATTATCACTTCAAAGACTCCCGAAGAGTGTTGTGACCAATTTTGGTGCAAACACTTATAAAGAAAGTTGTAGAAATAATTTTTCAGATTTATAACAGGATATGGTTTTAATTTTTATAAAAAAATGTTTTGTAAATTTAACCTGGTGGTTTATAAATAGTTTCATAAATGAATTTGGAATTTAAGTGAAGGAGATTAATAAATAAAAGAGATTTATTTAGAGGATCTATAGAAGGAAATTTATTAAAAAAAAATTAAGATTGGATTTCCTTTAACTGATCTTCTTTATTCTGGTGGTATGGACTTTCGTTCCATACTTAACATTGAAGGAATATTGTTTGAGGCTATCTTTATCTCTATTTTAAATAACATTTGTTTTGATCCTCTTAATATGATTTTGAAATGAGATATCTTTCACAAATGTTTTGTGAATATACTTATGTCTGTGAGTTAAGCATATGAATATTTTTAATAAACACTTTTGAAAAGAGTTTTAATAAATAAAATTTTAGTTTGAGGCTTAGTGGTTGCTATGGGTAATTAAATCTCTAAATTGTTGCTTGCTGTTTCTTTGATAGTTAAATAACCGACTTCAATTCTGGACAAAAATATTACTCTGGAAATATCTAGAAGAAACTAGTGATTTATATGGCACGGTCATCTTCGATGATGTTGCACTATGCATATAAATCTCATTTTGTTCTACTAGGACAAATGATAGGAAGATTATTCCAATTAAACAGTTAGGGGGGTGATTTCTACTCCTATTTATTATCTGATTATTCCAAAAGAACGGGGTTGAGTTTATCGAAATTATCGGATGTTGTTTCCAAGAGACCGAGATCGAATAAGTATAAATTATCAGAAAACTACTTCGATACAACTCAAGTGTTTCGAACTGAAGACATCTTAAAGGTAATTGAAGACAGAACTTTTGAAATATAAGGGCTATTTGCTACTAATTTTGAGGGTATTCCAAAATGTATGTAGTAGAGATAGTACCTTCGGTTTCGTTCAAATCCAGAATGAACTTGTATGGATGAATGATGGCATTGCATTTCTGCCTAAAGGGTAGTTCTAGCATTCTAAGATGGTTTGCTGTAAAAAGGTAATCATAACCTCAAGCCTCACACCTGGAATGACTTAAATCAGGAGATATGCTTCAAGGCTATGTGGTTCGCTACAATTAGGGTATGGACATCACCCAATCTAGATTGATATTTTAGATCATGTATTGTAAAGGTCCATAAATCCGTACCCCTTGAGTCGACAACAATTCAGGTCAGTTCAACTCAAACTGAACAGAAAATATGAATCTTTAAGGTAAAGAAGAAGAAAGAGATTGAAGAAAAATAAAACAACACACAGAATCTCACAATCGCGAGGAACAAAAGATAATATAATAATAGATTTTTATACAAAATAATCTGTAACCGTTTATATACTTAAAATCATCATAGTACAATAATCCATACATCGACCTAGACAATTATAATAAATTGTCCCCATATAGCGGAAATATAAACTAAATATGAAGATACATCTCTGTCATCCAGCTCGTCTCTTGAGCTCCATATTTTTCTAACCTGAATATGTAATACTTATTCTGACCCGAGCATTGTAATAAAATAACATTTGAGTCGGTCTGAAAAACCAGCGTGAGAAAACACGCTCAATTTGAATTTATTAGAGTTATCAAACAATCCTTTGAAACACAAAGGTACCTCGTAAGATCGCGTCACACATAATCACGACAAGTTTTTCCCATACGATAACCAAAACATTTTATAGAAAATCCAGTGATACTATAATAGTGTCTAAATACAAATATTATTCAAATAGTTGAAATTAATACATTAATTAAATTCCAACATACAAAGCTCTACAAAAAAAAATCGTAAGCTCATACTGGAGAATGGATTCCAACGAATGACCGGGCCACTGGGGTACCGTCCATCGTAATACACATCTAAAAAATATACCGAGGACCATGCCCGGATCCCCTGCTCACAAGACCGGCCTACCCCTAACTTGGATAGACTGAATATGTTATCACCCCAGGTGTTCCCACCCTTTCTATCGAGTGATCCTTCTTTCATGCACAATCACATCCATAATAAATAAGTTTTCCAAGGACATCTAGAAAGGTGATAACATACCCTAATTGGATGCGACCCACTTAGTCTTGCTGCATCTCCCTTGTTTTAGTCATTCCCAGTTGATGAGGCTCGAGGCTAAGCGTTACCTTTCAAGAAACAATTCTACTTAGAATATTCATCGTCCTCCAATGATGATGTTCTGATAGCACTAGTCTATACAAGTTGTCCTGGGTCTGGATAAAGCGAATCATCATCTTCGTCATTTTCACGTTATTCACTCATAACATTCAAACCGGATCGAAGTGGTTTTCGGATAATTAAATCCAACCCCGGCCTCTTTGAAACGATTAACGAAATTGGCTAATATTGATAGTCTATTATTTAACTATCAAATAACATCCAAAAGCAACACTAGGCCTTAATTTATAAATCTCCAAAATATTTATTTCAAAACATCTTCAGCAAATATATATTCAACCTCTTTCAATATTTCTATATTTGAAACAATTTCAACACTTAGATCCATAACAGGACATCCCCAATTTCAATACTTAGAAATATTTCCAACTTCCATTTTTATAACACTTAGAAAATATTTCTATTCCAAATCTTTTCCCACCAAAAATATTTTCCAAAACTTCCTTTCAATACCTAGGAAAATATTTATACGTATAATTTCCGAAATCATTTTAAGGTTTAAACTTGGACATATTTCATAACTTATCTCATGAGTCTCCAAAATTTTAATAAATCCTTCCTATGATTTCCAAACCAATTTTACTTATTTATAATCCCAACCAACCATTTATAACTCCTTTAAACGAATTCAAAATCTTTTCGAAGTTATCGCATCTAAACATCGAAAATTTTCTTAAGTCTTTAAATTCCATTATAAGGGTTCTCTTATAAAAACTCATCTTTAAAACAAAACCTGTTTTCATGTCTCGAGAGGGTTTTATAAATAAATTTTCAATCTTTTCAAGCTATATATATATAATGAGCATTTTTAAAGAATAGTAATTTATTTTTATTTTTAAAAATATGTTTTTAAGTTATTACTTAAAATATTAAACACTTTAATAAACCATCGATTCATTTAAAAATAACAAATAAACTTACAAAGCTGATTATAAAATTAATTTTTTATTAAAATAAATATTAAATATTTAAAAATCCATTTTTTGAAGTATTCCAATACTAACTAGTTTAAAATTTCATAGTTTGAATAATAAAGTTTTCCCTTTGGAAAACAACTTAACTTCTTAAAAATATATTTTCAAATCTCGATAACCAATTTAGTTTATAACTTCCTCTCGATTTCACAACATATCGATTTATTTTTGCTTTCCTAACCATTCCCATTTCAAACATAGAATCTGCTATTTTTCTCAACCCTGTTTCCATATTCTAATATAAATTCACCCTATGAATTTATATTTTCAATTATCATCTGATATTGAATTCCTTTCTTTATAAACATCGTTTATCAATTTCATAACCCCTTTGGTTTTACCTGTTTATAAAACAAATTTTAACTTATAACAATCTCTTGTATAAATTCATTTCTTATAATTTCCTTTTGTACTTCCAATCTGTTTTTAATATTGAATTTTAACTCCTTTTTATATTTTCAGAATATCATTTAATAATCCTCTTATATAATTCATTTTAAAAATCTCCATTTAATAATTCACATAGTTAAGTATAACAAAAAATCAAATATATTTTTCTAATTCAATTTCTTTTAAATAGACCCAGTTCCAATATAAATATTTCTTTATATCAAAAATTCCCTTTAATTCCTTCCATTTCAAAAATATGTTTATGGTATTTAAAATATCAAAATTCAATCCAGTGCTACAATAACATCCAATAAATTTTAAACACTACGGTAGTCCATACTAGATTATTCTACACAATCCATATCACAATATATGAAATTAAATCCAACATTTTAAGGAAGCTTGTTGAATCCCTCCAACCTATTTCCCTGCATCCACAGATGTTGATACAATATTAAAAAATAACAATCCCACTTCGTGGGGGGGATATCGCAGTATATAGAGTCATCCGCTATTATGTGGGCGCGTATGGTCTCATCCGCTATAATGTGTGGGAATATCATTCCGAATACTAATATATATATATATATACACACACACACACTACCATATATATATAATATATAATTCATCAGATAATAATAATTATTAAATAAATTCAACTATTTTAAAATGACACCAATTGTCCAAATGAGTGAGATTTTCCTCACCTTGATTTACTTTAAATTTGCAAATTCATTCCACTTCACCGTTACAAGCAAACTCGACTTGTTTCATAGATTTGAACCTAGTATGAATAAATTATAAATTTTATTAGCTATATAAATCAATTTTTTTTTCAACTAACTAATTATAAGAATAATTTAAATTTTAGATTAATACCTCCACGTCTCGGCTAATGCACAAACCCCGACACCCCACCTTTGGCCAAAACCTCGACACCCTCCTCTGCTTTATCGGCCACGACCCCTACGGCCCGTGCATGATTGAAAACACCCCAAATTCGACTGCCTTTGCCGCCTCCGCCATGAACGACGACCATAGAACCCACTACTATAGCTAACGCCCACCTCGACATCGACCTTGTCATAGCTCCCTCCACTCTGCCGCATCTCCCTACCACTGACGAACGCGACTTGTATCTCCATCTCCAGTTAACTCACGAACACGTTCCATTATCGAATGACTCCATCATCTCATCCAACAACCCCGCTTCGCTCGCCAGAGCACCCATTTCATCACCATCAATTCAAGCTTGTGAATCCCATACCGCATCTCCGACCAAACAACACCTCGTACTCCACTCCAAAGACCAAACGCCATCACTTGAACGCGTCGCCTCCTCTTTATAGCTCGGCAACATCGATGTCGTTAACCTACTTGCACAACCTTTGCCGAGAAATCGCGACTCGATCGCGACCTCGATGTCGTTTCCCCCTTTGTTTCTGCGTAAATCAATTTCGTGAATAATGAATGAGAGATAGGGGGTGCGACTTTGAATCCACTTAATTATTATTTTTTTGTTTATCAGAAGATCGATTTCAATCTTCATTTATAAGCAAACTGAAAGAATTGAAAAGGGAAAGTCATGATTTTATTTTGTTCTTGCGTGAGGGAATAAGTCACGGTTTGAAAGGATGAAAAGGCGGCTAGCTTTGATTTTGACTTTATTTTTCTTTTATTTTTATTATTATTATTCAAAATATCCCGAATCACATACCATGAAACCTCGACCTCCTATTGAGGCATGCTGCCAGGCTTTTATAACGTTGTACCCCTATTTTGAATGAAATGAAAAAAGTTTCGAGTCCTAATTCGATGGTATGGAGAAGATAGCTTTCCGGACCCAATTATTATATTGAATTTTTTAATATAATTTCAGCGCGTTTCAATCACGATGATCAAAAGATAACTCTATATGCTATGAAATTTGAAATCTAATGATAATACACTATTACGAAAGCAATGGAATTGGTTTCGTCGAATTTCAAGACTAGTCCTCGGATCACTATTTTTAACGCGTTGATTTAAACAAGCTATTTTTAAAATTGAACAGATCACTTTTATTTTCAATTTTAAAACTTTATCATCTTCATTATTATTAATATAAATTTATTAGCCTTTAAATTATTTTTATCAAGCTTAAAACTCAAGAAATAATAATTAACCAATATTCAATTACTAAATTCAATAATTAGATTACCCAATAAATCGATATATTTAAATTCTGAATTTATTTTATAAATAAACCCAAATTTTCATATTCAAAATCAATATATAATTCAAATTCAATATTTAAATCCATTTAAATATTCCAAATCGAACGTCGAAAATCCGGGTCGTTACATGTACGTTCGGGGCCCATTTAGGTTGTTGATCCCAACCAGGGTGATGATATATTCGGTGCTATCCAATAAGGGTAGGGCCAGTCTTGACTCACAGGGAGTCTTTGTGAGGCTCTCTTTATGTCTTATCAAGAGATACACTATGATAGGTGGTACCCCAAAGCCTTGTCATTGATGGAGTCCATTTTCCAATATGTACCTTTACGTACTTAATTGTGCCCAACTATTTAAATGCGAGATGCAAGAATTTTAGCGTATCAACATGTATTTGTATGTTAGACATTATTATAATATTACTGAATTTTATATAAAAATGGTTTGCTTATTGTAAGGTAAAAACCTGTCCGTATTTATGTACGATGTGGTCGTACGAGATATCTTTGATTTTAAAGGATTTTACAAGTTATAATAAATAAAATTCCTTGTGACTTGAGTTTCTCATGCTGGTTTTATCAGACTGATCTGGGCATTATTTTTTTATAATACTCGGGTCAGCTCGAGCATATTTTTCAGATTTTGCTGGATCCTTTGGAGCTTTCAAGAGAAGAGCTGGATTCTCCAAGACGTACTCATGTATCTTATATTCTTTTGCTGTTAGTTGTCCTTGGTGCTTGTTTGTTGTATATTGATCAGAATTGTAAAAACATGCTATTATAACTGTCTAAACTGATAATAAGTAATGTGCTCTGATGTTGTGTATAATAAAGATGATTTTTTTGTAAAACCTCGTTCATATTATATATTAGTCGTCACATTTTGTAAGATTATGTTCTAGCTTTTCTTTTTCACCCTAAATGACTTCTCTTTTGGACAATTAAATGATCGACGCATGAATGCCGAGGTCGTATTAAGTGCCATCTTTAGGTGTGAGAAAAGCAAATCGTTACAAACAACCACAAGGACAATCCATTTATTAAGTTTTCACATAGCGGCTGCTATAGCACCATACCATGTAGGATTATTCCATGAGTTTTCTCCATCCTTTTGCTTCCTTAGGTTGCTTAGTTAGTTGTGTCATGCCCTTGTACAGATGGATCAACCACCTATGTATTGGTTGATTTGAACTCATATGATCCATTTGTACAAACAAGCATGTGGTTCCAACATCAGCATTGACTTCTAGTAGACATCTTCCCTTGGTCCGGCATAGGTTATACAGTTGTTCCAGTACCGATCAGTTTTGCATCGAGCCAATTTGGTTTAAACCTTAGCTAGTACTGTTTGTGGAAATATAAATTTCCATGGCTCCTTCTTGCCCTACCTGCTCCATTGCGTCCATTCTTGATGGTTTACGGATAGAATTCCAAGCTTGGTCTCTCCGGACCTACATTGATGTTGCTTGCTCCATGAGTATAAGGAATGCTCCATTGTCTCCAGTCACTTAGCTAGGAAAAAAGCTACCATATTTTCTATCTTCATTCGTAGACACTAACGGACTCTTCTCTAGTAGCTATACCGGACCGTCTTCCTAATGCAACACATTTCGACCTCATATACTTTGCCGGCTCATAAACGAACTCCCCTAATGTGGTTGATTTCTCCATTGTCGATCTCTTAGCAAACTTCGTTTCAGGAAGCACTCCACTATACAAGTCACTAACTAATAAACTTCTTCTTTAATATCGCATAAGAATGAATTGATCATAGGGGTCAACCACAAAACCACATAATAGCTAAGTCTAGCAATAATAGAGGAAAGCACCTTATCCACATGTGTTGGGTGTACCATTGTAAATGTACTGCAGGGTTAGTTAGTCCTTAATATGGTTCCATAGCAGGTGTCCTAAAATTTCTGGGGTTCCCGGTAGTCCTATCCTTGGAAAGATGGTACTGGTAAACCTATATCCAATTCCTCACTCCACTTGCTCACGTTGAATACATTGTTCCTATCCTTCGGTATGGGTGATTGAAAATGATAGCTTGACTATTCCATTCGGGGGAACGATTTCTTTCATCCTCCCTATGATGACTTGATCTTCAATTACGAAAATGGTTATGGCTTCTTGATCGGTCCCATTCCATTCGGGGGAACGATTTCTTTCATCCTCCCTATGATGACTTGATCTTTAATTGCGAAAATGGTTATGGCTTCTTGATCGGTCCCATTGATTGCTTTCCTTTTATTGACCACAATTTCGATGAGGGAATGAGACAAGTTTGGTGCAGCTGTCCCCGGTTCGGCATCCTCCATGTCTGATGGGTGCCGAACCACTTCACGGTCTAGCTTTAGCCTGAACTTTTTCTCATTCCCTCCAGCATTCCTTCTTCTATATCTTTGACTTTCTTGATTGGATTCCCTGTTAGAGTGTAAACCCATTTGACTTTTGGATCCCCTAGACTGGGATTGCCCTTATGTTCAAGTGTTGCAGCCAATAGTTTGCGGTTGCCCCAAGCGCGTCATAAGTTGGTCCACTATTGCTTGATGTTGGACAGCGAAACATTCGTTTATCTTCGCCATAACTCTGTTTAGGTTGCCTTTAGTAATTACGTCTACTAGCACCGGAGTGCTTGCCGAGTGATCATCCTGATTAGTAGTTGTTTGATCGGATGCATGGGCGTTCCCTGTATTCCCTTCGGTAGCATTAAAATTGTTATTTGATCTCAGAAGCAAGCTAGGAATCACACTCGGTGAAAGCACCAAAACTGTTTGCATAAAAAGGGCAAATACCTCTGGTCTATTTATTGTAGGGGTATGAATACATAGTATATAAAACAATTGTTATATTTGTATTATGATTTTCGTAGAGCGGATCACATATATGTTACATAGAAAGTAAATTGCAGTAAAGTAAAGAACACAATGATTTATAGTGGTTCGGTCAGAATGTGCCAGCATCCAATGTCCATTTTCATTATTCTTCCTATAATCCTTGATATAATGTGTGAGATGAAAATACAATGACCGGAGGCTCAATAAAAAGTAAGATATTACCCAAAGAATTAAGTATAATCTACTATTCTTGGTTGCTTGCCTAATGGATCATTCCTCATATTCCATAAAAATGAAGTGTTTGCCAAGAAAATCAAACTCTTGACCTTTCCATTGGAAGCTTGGTGCTCAACTAGTTGAGCTACATATGTTTCTATGTCACAACTCCTTTATTTCAAGTCAGAATTGAATGAAATTTGGACTAGTAGTTTTGTATCGGTTAGCAGAGTATTCCAATATATTTGAATGTTCCATTTTTCTGAAGTAGGTAATAGCTCTCCAATGTAGGATCGAGTCGGTTAGACGGTTGATAAATTTTAAGATGATCAAATCTTTCAATCCGTATCTCGGATTGAGATGCAGTTTCGATCTAGACACGTGTTCTGACCTTTAGATCATTTTTCAAGTACTTTGACTTTATTTTACGACTATGCCAAATTTTCATATTGCGCTTCGTCATGCCCTTGTGTTTACATGATGCCATCTTTATTATGACCCTTTCGGTCATGTCTATGTTTCTTAACGTCTTTTCGTATTTCTTAACGTCTTTTCGTATTCACCACCTCGTGGACGAAAAGCCCACAACAACTGCGAATGTATTCGCTCGAATCATTCAAGCTGCAGGCAATTCTAGTTCTTTCTACCATATAGGCTGCAATGTGGGAGAATATGGTATTTCTACCTTGCAGTATGCCGATGACACTAATATTTTTAGTTCCACACGCATGAACATATTGCAGCTTTGAAATTGATCTTATATGAATTTGAAAATCTTTCAGGTCTATAAATAAAATTTATTAGAAGTTCGGTAATTTTGCTTGGTGGCCCTGCTCATTATGGTAATAATGTAGCAACAAGTCTGAATTGCAAATTAGAATATTTTCCCATCAATTACCTGGGGATTACTATCAAACTTACTAAGTTGAAACATGAAAATTAGCGTCCTTTGATAGCGTCCTTTGATAGATTAAAGTTGATTCTAGGCTAGGCAAGTGGAAGGAAAATAGTCCATCTAAGCCAGGAAGGCATACATTAGTAAATTCAGTCTTATTGCTATGCCAATATATCGGATGCCAATTTATAAATTGCCTTCATGTATGATTAGAAGATATGATTAGAAGAAATTTTCTTCGGAAAGGGGAAAGTCACGGTTCATCTATTAATAATTCGGAAAGGGTAATGTTTGCAAGAGAGCAAGGAGGTTAAGGGGTAGTTGATTTGGAATACTTTCTACGTGGTTATGGAAAGTGGTGGAAGCTAATGAGGCAATTTGAAAGAAGTGGGTTAAAAATTGTTACTACAATTGCAACTTTTCTTTTGAGTTATCGTTTACTAGTCAGATCTCTAACTTTTGGAGAAACATCACTTCCTTACCGTCTTTTTTTTTTCAGCTTGGTTTAAAGCTGGAAGTTAATGATGGTAAATGAATTATATTAAGATGGTTATATTGCTGATTTGTTCTGTAAAAACGAAGGTGGTTAGAATCTTAATTTTAATAGAGCATTGGAAGGTTTAAATTTGTTCACTACTTCAGATTAATGGAGCTTTTAGAACAAGTAGTAGGGGATGAAAATGACTCATACAATTCGGCGATGTTTGGCGAGAGAAAATTCACCGTTTTTTCTTTGTATAAATTCAGTAATTTTGGTGGTACATACTGAATTTCACAAGTTGTGTCGAAAGCTGCTGTACAACCCAAGTTAAAGTTCGATATGTGGCTATATATACATGACAAAATTAACACAGTTGAGTGGCTGAATCTTAAAGCGATAAACACAAATCGTCTTTGTTATTTCCGTGGCATGCATGAGGAAAACGTAGACCACCTATTCTATAGTTGTCCAATTATGTTTTATATCGTTAATCACTGCCTTAAATTAGAACAACCTATACAATCTGCCTTGCTTTAGTATACAATTCTGGTACTGGGAAGAAGACAGAGGCAGTCGACAAACTAGAAATCTACGTGATATTGTGAATAACTAACTGAGAAAATGGAAAGGAAAAAAAATTGTTTAATATATTAACGAACTATTTGCAAATCTATTTTTTTTTTTTTTTTACTGAATAGTATCTGAAACATCAAACTGTAGTTAAAAAACACACCACAAAGATAGATGATCAAGAGGACTAAAATCGTCATGATAAAATTGGCCTATGAAGCCAGGCCAATCAAAAATCATGACACACAGCCGAATAATCATATTCCCCAAAAATAAAAAAAAATAAAAAAGGCAATCCGCTTTAAGTAGCATGAAGTATTATATAAGAGTTCGGGCAATGGAATTGTAATGGAAGAGCCAGGAGAGGACAAACGGAAATATAGTGCAAGTAAGTATGAAATTGAGGCAATCGTGTCCTGGCCAAAAGCTTCCATTTCCAGATGGATGTGTAAAAGTCGGAGTGACTGCAGGGAACGGAAACAGAGTATTTAATTGAGATATTTGAGTGGACCATTTTAAGGGGAAAGGTGTGAACGGGGATTGCGTTTGGAGCTACGAAGTATCAACGGTTGAAGACGCGTCCCCACATACCTTCCAGGCTTCCACCATCATTCCCACAACGAAGTTGGAAACAAAGCTAATCCTATTGTGACGTCGGACGCATCGAACGCGTCTTTAGCTAAAACTGGTAAAATTTTGACTGGGAACTGCGTCTAACTCTCGTTTGGCTATTAGTTACTTCAGCCTCAACTGCACTAAGTATGTTTTTTGCTGTCGAGGCACAAATTTCACACGTCCTGAACCTAAAATCCCCTAAACATAAGTATGTACTTTACATAACATAAACATATCATTAATTAGATAAGTTGAAAACAGTTAATTTGTTAACTCCACTGCTTAGTTGCATGCACATGTTAAAGTCATGAAAAATATTTGCACTAGCAGTGCATATTTTAAATTATGAAATCAGCAATCTATGTATTATGGAGGGATACATAGATAGAATTATGCTGTCATTTCCATTCATATACACCACCACGTTTCCTATGTAGGCTTATAACTTTAGCATGAAACAAATATGGTGAAAGCATCAGCACAAATCAATGGTATGATTATCTGCTATGTTTAGCAAAAACTCCAAATATAACGGTAATATTCGTTAAGGACTTCAAACTGATTTGCAACTATACAAGATTAAGAGACAATACTCAAGTATAAATGCATGCTTCCGGGCACAGTCTCGAACAATGATGTTCTATGAAGTATGAAGCATCCTCTACTTAATGATTAAAAGGTTTTACTTTTAACAACTATAGAGTCTGCGCCTATAATTTATGATGATATAAATAATAATCAAAGATGAGTTGGTGTGTCACATTCACAACGGATAGTATGCATAGCATGCCTTTTTCTTTTGTTTTATTTGAATTTCATTCATTATACACAATAAATAATAATTAAGACTGTAATAATAGATAAGCAGAATACAAAGATAAATCTTTTGAAATATTACGGTATTTTATATTTTAAGTGCATAAATATTATATACCAACCTGCTTGGCTATAGGTTTTTAATTGCTAGACTATATTAAAGATTAACTAGGTTCGAACGAAACATCAATCATCAATGGAACGGATAAAGACTAGATAAAACTGTCTCTCCTTTGTATGCTTAAGGGTGAGCTTGCTTTTAAATTAAGCTTCTATTCTCATGTTTGGCATAAAGCACGTACACGCATTGATTAGCATATTGTAAATTTTAGGTAAGAGCATTGTACATCAATACTTAAGTCTACAACTACATATTGTAGGAAAAAGGTATAGATGAGAAATACATGATTTGATGTTAAGAATTTGTCAAATTTTGTCTTCCAGTACCCAGCGCCTAGTTCATATTCTTAACTACTACGATATTATACTTTCTTTTCCATAATTTCCGTCGTCTTACATAGTTGAAGCAATGCACAACTTACTATGTTTCTATTGACAGCTCTTATTATTATTTTTATAGAATGTATATATGTAGCAGTAACCACAATTGGACCTATCAAACTGTCGGGTCTGGAATAAAAAAGAGTCAGATAAAATTTTACCGGACTCATTGATGACCCATTTAAAAGGTTCAACCAAACTCAACCTAGGGTTTACCTATCTAACTTATTTTGACGATTTAAATTAGATTTTATTAATCAAATATTAAGAAATATGTAAAAAGAAAAAAAAAGTTAAATTTCGGTTTTTTTACTTTTGGAATTCTTAAAATTAATCATAATTTCATATTCTTAATTTTCATCAAAATTCAAATTTTCGTATTTTAAGCTTTAAAACTTAAATTTTTAAATTTAAAGTGAAAATGTAAACTTTTAAAACTTAATTTTTGAATATAAACTTAAATTTTCAAAATTTAAAATTTAAATATTCAAGTTATTATGGGTAAAGTTCCATATAACAATAATATGTTAATTGTCAAATACAACCGTTAGTTACCAAGGAGAGCTAAATCATACGTTCAAGATATGAAATAATTGATTGTTCCATGTTTTTCATAATAGTGACACGGTTTCAATGGATAAAGTCTCATCGATTTCGAATTAGTATAATTAAGTTATTGCAGTTTGAAAAAAAATATACCAACTTCTGTCTATTCATTCGTATACAAATTTTTAAAATTCAAAGTGTTACGAGCATATTTCCACACGGCTTTCTAATGAATTTAGAGATGAACGGATCATTGAAGTCATGTTAAAGTCAATGTTAATTAAATATGAGGATGTAACCTGTTATTTATTAAGTACGACTGTTAGCCACCGTGAAGATTTTATAACGTATGTTTAGAATATGAAGTGCCTGAGTGTTTCGCACTATCTCTAATATAGATGGGAGCTAATTGACCGAAATTTTTCCTTTGTCCAAGCGTGTATGAAGAAGTTACTACGGTTTAAATGGAAAAAATAACGATTTCCACCTATTCATAGTTTTGATATGAGAATGTCACTTGTTATTTGCTAAGTATATTTGTTAGTCATCGCGGAAACTACAACGTACGTCCTGAATATGAAGTAGAAAATTCTATTCATACATCGTAAATTACTATACATATACCGAAAAGTTAAGTAAAATCAAATACATTATTTTTTACTTAACATACGACATACGTATTACGAAACTACCCTAGCCATAGAATAAAACAAAACACTTATCTCATTTCATTAACTTCCCCCTTTCATGCATTAATCAAACCAAGGGTCCTAATTCCCTAGATTCACTTTTGTAAATTTCAATTTTCAAAGTCAAATACCTTTAATAGAATTCAATTTATTTAATTATTTATGTATAGCAAATAAAATTAAATCTGGATAGTAAAATGTTAAACTATTCATATTTTGATGTTAACTTTAAACTAAGTTTAATTAGAGTAAAGAAAAGGGAACTTTTTGAAGTAATATTGAAAGGTAATGGCCTCCTGGCGAATCGCGACCTGGCGATTTGCGTCTACTTTCTTCCTGTGATTCCCCTTTCGCTCCGTGTTTTTTCTTCATCGCTTTCCTCCTCTTGATGTCCTCGTCTCCTCCATCGCTCCCTCTCTCTCCCTCCTCAACTCGCTCAGGTCGTCCATTTAAGCATTTGACTGCTGTTGCCCCAATTTCTAATTCGTCTATGCTTTCCGACGCTGATTTCCCGCCTCTATCAGCTAGTAATCGATTCCCCATTGGCCCAGTCGTCATGGATGCTAGCCGTGTCACTTCTAGATCTGGGGATGAATGTATCTGATTGCCATCGACTGGGATGCCCTGTCCATCTCCTGATGTGAACGTGAATACGCAGGTGAATACATATAGTGATTTGGGGAAGTTTGTATCAACTGCTGTTAACGGTGAAGAGGGTATTCGTTTTATGTCTGGTGATAGAGTGGATTTGGTCTCGGCTGATGGTTCTGGGCAATGCACTAATACTGCTTGTGTTTTTGCTACTGTGGTTAATGGCCCTCAAGTCAGTGATAAAAGTTTTGATGCTTCTAAGGTTGTTGCATCTCCTTCTCTGCCCACTGCTGTCGCACAGCCTGGACCTTCTGTTCCTTCCCCGTCTTGCCATAAACCATGGTCATCTCTCTTCAATACTCTGCCTCGTAATGCCGGTGGCTACAAACCAATCGATTTTGACATTGTTGAAGTGAACGGAGTGAAGATTCCTCCTCCTTTGGTTTTGCAAGACGGAGTTGATTTTTGGTCTGATTTTCTGGTTGGCTTCTTTCTTGAACCAAGTCACCGTCTTCGTGATCCGGTTTTGGATTTGCGTAAGGCTTGGAAGCTGCGTGGTAATTTGCATGTTAAGCTGATTGACTCCTTATATTGCCTCAAGTTTTCATCGTCTGAGGATCGTCGTCTAGTTCTTGGTGCGGAACTTTCTTTCTTTTCTGGTAGGCCCTTTATTATTACTCCTTGGTCTCCCACTGTGGCTCGAGCTCGTGAGCAGGTGCTATCCATCCCCGTTTGGGTGTACTTCTCGCAAATCCCCTCTGCGCTTCAGCCTTTGCTTGGGTTGAATTGGTTAGCTTGCAACATTGGAAAATTGAAATGTTTTGACACTAACACGGTTGCCAGAGAAAAATTGATGTATGCAAAGGCGTTAATTGAGATTTCCCCCTCTAAGCCTCTTCCTGATTATATTCCTGTTTAGCTTGCTGTTGGGCATGTTGCAGAGGTCCGTGTCCGCTATGGTTGGGTTCCTGATATATGCTCCACCAGTCACTCGTTTGGCCACCTTTCTATTGCCTGCCTGCACTCCAAGTCCTCTGGCTCCTCCGATGATTCCTCTGCCTCGACCCCCAATCCAGAAATGGATCCTTAAGGTTCCTTCCGCTGTCTCCCATGTCGCCCCCTCCTGCGACTCCCTTGTCTGATCTGGGACCGCCTTCTTCTGTTGTTAGGCCTGCCTCGCCTTCTTCTGCTGTGGTTACTTGTGTTGCCCATACTGTTCCTATTGTTGTTCCAGTTTCTTCCCTGTTTTTTAGGATGAGTCCGAGAGGTGTTGGGTTGATCATACTACTGATGTCAGATTTAACCCTGTGAATGACTCTTATTTCAGATTTGTTTCCGATGAGCAGACGGACCTTAGATGCCTTTTTTACCGTCCGTCTGGTGATTCTTTAGTTCTTGATACTGACGGTGTGTTTGCGAGTAGGAATTCCGACATGCTTGCTGATTCTTCTTGGGATCGATCTTTCATTTACTCTCCTGATGCTATGGATTACGACCCAAGACTTACCATCCTCTTCAGTCCCTTTGCAGGACTTTGTGGGAATGTCCCTTTGAATACCGCTGTTGATGGTGATGCTTCCTCTTCGGGGGAGTCCTAGTCCAGGTGTTTATATTAGTTACTGTGACTTGTCTATCACGTACCTGTGCTGTAATGACCTTCCTTCATAGTAGTTTAGGTGCTTTTACCTTTCTCCTGTACTTCAACTTTATTACTTTGGTAATAAAAGTGGACGGCCCACTATAAAACCGACTTGCTTTGAGAAAAAAAAGGTTTAATTAGAGTAAGTTTTAGAGAAAATTTAATACTCTACGGATCATAATGATTTCAGAGTTGAATTCAAAGTTTAATTTTTTTAAATTTAAGTTATAGTGAAATTTTTTAAAATCCACTATGAATAATCACAACATGAAATTGTCCAAATAGAATTTAATGCATGAAAGGAATTTAAATCTAATTCACCTAATGATGTATATAAACTTTAGTTACTTACGAAAGAATCTGTATTGATTATACTACGAGTTTGTGATTCTTTAATATTGATTTTTTATTTTTACTAAATAGGGGTATTTTTGTCTAATATTTTATTAAAAGTTTTATGTCATGGGTAAAGCAATTAATGGTGTATGAATAGAATTTGCCTATGAAGTATCAGTGTTCCATATTGTTTGCCATGTAGATGTGAATTGGTCGATGTCTCATCTTTCGAATGAATATGGAGAAATCCTGCAATTTGAATGAAAAATAGTGACGTTTGTCTAATCCTTATAGTACAAATTTTCAAAATTCGATATTTCAACAATTAAATTTAAAAATTTTAATGTCAGTGCTCTTAACACCCAAATAATGGCCTTACACACCCCACTTTAAAAAATAAACATTTTGTTACTATTTTATCTCAACCAAAGAGATTTAAATTTAAACAACTAAAATAGAAAACCCTGCATAGAAACGCAAGGAAATGAATTTATAAGATATAAATATATAAATCAAGAATATTGTAACATATTTTCATTTGGATCTCAAAGCAAATTAATCTATTAATAGCAGTTCTTATTTTGAATTAGTACAAACATGAAAATTATATATAACGCGTTTATATCAAGCCAAACGTGGAAAACAAATAGCAAATTAACAAACTTCGATTTGAATTTCCTTTTCTCAGTATCACTTCTAGTTTGATAGACATTCTTAACAAAATTATATTGATTACTCAAAAAGGAGAAAATGAGAAAAATTGAAGAAAGTATTCTTGGATTTGGAAAGGAATAGAGGAGGAAGAAAGGTATTTGTGGAACTATTTGGAGGGTGAAAATGACTACATGCCGTGTGTAGTTTTATTAATAAATCGGCGACGTGAGTAAGACATTTTATGGGGTGCTAATAGATGTTGCTAAATTCTAAACTTTTATAATTCATTTTTTTATATTTTCAACGTTTAGATCTAGAATATTTTACCAATTAGTTTCTCAACTTTCAAAATTTTGGAATTTCATATTTTTAATAAATGGATAATGATTTACCTATTTATAACCTTTTTAATAAATGATCATTAATAAATATAACTATTTTAACAAGTTATCATAAATAGTTGGACTCATGAAAAGGCTAATGAGTTGGGTAAATGTAACGACCCTGGATTTTGGCCATATTATTTTAATAAATATTTAATCTAATTAAATAAAAAGTAAACTTATCATTTTAAAATGAATAAGACTTTTGAAGATATTTCCATTTCTTTATTTAGGTCTGTATTTTGAAAGGGGAAAATTCGATTTTGTAAATTTAAAATAAATCTCTTGATAATCTTTATAGTAAAATTTACCTTATATAATTGTGTGTGTATATATATGGATGATAATATTTGAAATAGAATTAAATTCTACCAATATAAAATATGAGTATAAAGTATAAATATTAAATATAAGTAAAACTTATGAATGTAATTTAAATGTTGATAGTTAAAATAAGTCAAAATATAGAATAGAAGTAAAAATGTAAATACAAGCAAGAATTAAATAGTTGAGGTAAGTATACTACATAAGTTTAAATTTGTAAGCACAAAACATAAAAAAAGTAAACCAGACAAATATGTATATGAAGTTCAAGCTAGAAAAATATAAAACAAAATAATCTTCATCCATAAAAACCAAATGTATAAGTTAAGCCAGTCAAACATGTGTATATAATTATTCAAGCTAGAAGATAACAAAACAAATGTTTTTATACACAATATCTTCATTTACAAGCCATGTCTACCTGCAAGTGTATATTTGCATACTATATATCTATCTGCAGCCAAACATAATAATTATGTAAACATATTAAGAAGCCTAGGCATTTATTGCCATCAGCTTAGCCAACTTTTTTTGTCAATTCAAAATATTTATAAAATCTGGTCAAAATAAAACAAAGATAAGAAAGCAACTTAACCAGTTATAACCTCCCTTAAATATCATGTTCTCTTCTATATATGTGACCATCTTCTTTTTAGTTCGTTCAAAAAAAAAAACTCAGTTAACCTGTGAAAAATAAAAAGAAGAAAAAGAAGAAGCAAGCAAACTCAGATTTTATTCAAACAAAAAACAGACAAGAGCTAAAAACAGATTCAAGACAGTTCAAAACTTCAGGTTTTCAAAAGAAAACAAGAAATGTTCTTTGTTCAGCAACCATGTCAGGTGAGAAAATAAGAAATTTAAATCTTTAAGTTTAATTTAAAAACACTTCACTATTTATTGATAATATGGTTGTATATGATCTGATCTTGAAGATAATCCTGTGAGCTATATGCTTCTCTGTTTTAAATTGTTACAGGATGAATATTTTTTTCAAAACTCAAAATTATTTTCTTATACTTATTGTTAAACTTTAATTTTTTTCAACAAAACTAGATGCTTGAACTTAAATCAGGATTTTTAAATCTGTTTCAAAAACATATAGTAAATTATACTCTGGAAATCATGTTTTACAGACAACAAGAATTATGTTGATAAATTCATTTGTTATAAAATATTAATTCAAGTTAATAATTTGAATCTTCAATGCAAAATAGGATTTTTAAAGCAGAAATGGGAATTTTTAGTGTAAAATTGTATGAGCAGTTCATAGTTGATCAAAAATTACATTTTTACCAATTACAGATGATTGATCCAATAATTACTGTCGAAGTTTTGTTTGAAGCTAATATGAACTTCATGGATCTCAAGAAAATTATCAAAGAAATTTTCCATTTCATAAATTAGGGGAATGAGATCATTCTAGGGTTTTTTTCCAAGTTTTTGGTTATGTCTGTACCTAGACGCGTACGGCTCCTATAGGTAATCGAGTGTCACGAGATTCAAGGGAGTGGAAGAGGAGCGTGTTGTCGTCATGTGGGCGAAGTTTGGGCGTCTCTGGTGGCTTGAACGGTGGTGGCGTGGCATTTTACTGAAAGGATCGGTTACATTTTTTTATAGCAAAATGCTAAAATTCGATTTCGAACTTTTGAAGACGAATTGGGTTTTTCGAACCTATGGGGGATTTGTGATTTTCCTGAGGCGTTGGAGTTCGCCGAAGTTGGGTCGTGCCGCCGTGCACGCGTACGGCATGGCTTTGGTGTCAGCGACGTTGATGGCTTGTGTCTCGAGTCGTGCTCGAGAAAGCTGGGTGATTTCTTCGAGTTTTAGGCCGAGTGCGTTCGAGTGAATAAACGTGTTTTACTAATCTCTATACTTAGTTTAAACTTTAACTTATTGGAATGATAAAAAAAGAGGAAGTAGAAGATGGACACGAGAGAACGAGAGAGGGGACTCGAGGAAACTGGTGTGCAGCTCGAAGTGTTACTCGAGTATTATAGGGATAGTTCTCGAATTTCAAAGTGTAGCATTATATATAAAAAAAGAAGGTTAAACAAATTGTTTCAACAGGATTTTAAGCATTGTAAAATTTAGACAAATATTTAACAAATTTAAGTTAAACTTTATACCAGTTTTGATTTTCTTAGTAATGCTTAACAATATTTTTAAACTCTTAATTATTTTAATTAAGTAATTAAGTCAAGTATAAAATTTAATTGACAATTAAGTTGTAGTTAATAATAATTGGATTTTCAAAGTTTAAAAGAAGATTCCTTCTAAAATGTTAATTAAGTTGAATAATTAATATTAATTAATTAATTTTAGAAAGCAATTAAGAGTAATCACCTTATAATTGTAAATTAGAGGTTTATTAATTAATGATTTAAGTGATAAACAAAATGGTAATTAACTACTTAAGTTAATTAATGTATGATTAGTAGTCAATTAATTAAATAATTTAAGTAAGAATTAAGAATTGATTAATTAAGTAATTAGTGGTTAATAAATGAATAAATAAGTTTTATTAATTAATAATTAAGGTTATTAAGTAATGATTAAGGGTAATTAATTAAGTAATTAAGATTTAAGAAATGATTAATTAAATGTTTTGAAATGGAATAAGTGATAAGTTGATAATTAATGATTAATTGAACAGGGTTAAGAGATTCTCAAGTAATTGATTTTAATTGTATTAATTACAATAAAAATTTAAGATGATTGCTTATGGATAATTGTGTAAGTAGAATATCTGATTTGTGATATTTACTTGGTAATATTCTGTGATGTTTCTATGATATGCTCTTGATATACCTATGATGATTGTGTATGATTTATCTGTGATAAATGTTATATGAATTCAATTGTCAAATTAAACTTTTTAAACTAATAAACAACTTGGCATTTAAAATGGCGTTTGAATTTCGATGAGACCGGGATCGGGTGTCATTTATGATTATCCAAAACCACATCGATCCAAATTAAACGTTAGGTCATGATATCTCAAGTGAAGATCGAGATGGTGTTTCAGAATGCAAGGGTTATCGTCGTTAACTTTGAGGGTGATTCCAAAACGAGTGTAACGAGATAATGCCTACGGTTTCGTTCGAACCCGGAATGAACTTGTATGGATTGAATGCTTTCGGCACATCGTCAGGTGGACGATGAGCATTCTAAGAGATATGTTCTGTAAAGGTAATCGCAGCCTCAAGCCTCATCAACCGGGAATGGCTAAAACAGGGGATGTGCAGCAAGGTTAGGTGGTTCATGCCCAAGCAGGACGAGATATACCCCTGTCTAGATGTCCCTTTTTATTTCGGCTGTGTGGACAGTTGATTGCAACAACTGCCGGAGTTATCTTATTCGAGACTGTTCAGTAAGGAATGGTTCCGGCCTTGTGTTGCAGGGAAGTTAGGGTGGCTCCTCGGTACGGTGATCTAGGCCATGTACTGTGATGGACGGTACCCCAGTAGCCCTGCTATTGTATGGAATCCAATCTCCAATAAGTGTCGTACATTTCGATTGTGCCCAACTATGTTAGAATGTGAGATGTAAGCATTTCAGCTATTTCTGTATTTTACTTGAAAACCCTAGACATTATTATAATATCACTGGATTTCTTATAAAATGTTTTGGTTAGCGTAAGGTAAAAACTTACCCGTATTTATGTGTGGGGAGTCTTACGTGATACCTTTATTTTCAAATGTTTTACAAAGTTAAACAACTTAAACCGTTTACTCATACCAGACCCATGTCTGACCAGGAGTTTATATTTTGTTTTTCATAAACTCGTGGGTATTCAAAATTTTATGAGTAGCCAAGTGATAGGTTTTGGATCGTTGAGTTTTGAAGGAGCTTGGAGCAGGAGTTCCAGACGTATCTATATATCTGTCTAGTTCCGCTGTGTTAGTTGATGTATGCTGTATTTTGGAATGTATGTATTGACAGATGTGTATATGACTGTCATGTGTATGATATTGTATAACTCTAATATATGTAAAACTATGTAGTAGATATGTGATGTATTATATTTTGTTCCATTCCGCTGTGACATTCTGATGTTGTTATTCTTTCTTTCTCTTCTTTTCTATTTCTATCCCTTTCTTTCTTAATTGATGATACGTCTTTCTGTGGTTAGAAGGGCGGTAGTCACAGTAAATGAGTTGGATATATTTTATATGGCTTGTAGTTCACAAACTTTCTATTTTCAAGTCCTTGAAGGTTATAAAGCACAAAATAGCAAAGGTGAAGAATAAACATAAAATTTGAACTATGGGTTCAGTGGGGATCATTAATAAGATTCTAGATTCCCCATAACCAAGAGTAATGTATGAGGAAACACAGTGCATTGGATCACAAAAGCGTTAACATGAACCAAAACATTTTAAACTAAGGACCCATTTGGATCGACTTATATAAGTCACTTTTTTGCTTTTTGCAAGTCAAAACCTATTCATTTTGGCTTTCAAAACGCTAAAAAGCGACTTATTTAAGTCGATCCAAAAGAGGCGTAAAGCTTTTGTTACTTGTGGATACCTTTCGTTAACAATCATTTTCAGTTGCACATCCATTTAGTTCATGCCTACATTGTAACAGCCCACTATTTTGTACCATTCAAATTCGACAATAAATTTAAAACATGCCAGCTTGAATAGTTCAAAACAATAGATTGTAAATAAATTAGGAGCAAATGAAATCAAACCACAGAATCATAGACACATATATCAGAAAACTCGCAGCGGAATTTAAAATACTTAGTGGTTCATGAAGCCACTAAAAATAGTCTCACACAAATAAACATTACATAGTCTTAAATCTCAAATATAGTTTAAAACATAAATAGAAAATCCAAATATCCCATAGTCTTGATTACATAAATAAGATAACGGACTGAAAGTTTGCCGGCAGCTTGAAAGATCTACAGAAGTCCTAGCTCCGGGATGAAAGCTGAACTGCAACTCAGGCTGACCCGAGCGTAAAATAAAACATAAACACTCGAGTCAGGACATACATACTTATATAGTGTAAGCTAATTTAAGTGTACTGTAATATAGAGCAAGTAACTTAAAGGATGCTTGGGACCGCCCATCCACTAAGGATCCGTTAAACTATTTACTATGTAATAATATTCTCTATTATAATAATGTCTATTAGTAAAATAAACTTACTTTAAAATAGCGTTAAGGGGTTACCCATATAGCCCTTAACACACATAATGCCAATAGTCTATACAGTACCTGCATATCTCCTGATCGGGAGACTACGAGAAGATATTCCATAGGTACGACACAAATCAAACTCGTACAGGGCTCGCTATGGTAGGTGACACGACACAACTAGGCAATGCCAGGGTAGATATACCAATTACGCTTCCGGACTGGTGGAAACGCGCAGCGCACAGCTACCGCCCACCCCGAACAACACTCCCAAAACAAAGGTGCGCACCAAACAATCACAAAAGCAATAGAATGGCATACGAAGAAGTGCGTCCGATCAGAGGTGCTACCTCATTAATCCGTCAATCGCTCCTGTTTTAGCCACCTTATGCCAACTCACTGGAGTCGGGTCCACGTATTTACCTCAAAGAAAACGTCACCACTATCCTACTTCATTCTGGAATCTCCATCGCGTACACGGTTGTCAAAGTGGTTTTGGGTATCGACAGAGAGTATGCCCATATCCGATCCTGGTCTCTTTAACAACCAAACGTTATTATAACCCGTGGTTACAACTTTAAAAAATGGTATCGATACTAAAAAAATTAAAATAAATTTCAAATACCTTTCAATATCATAGTATCATTTCAAACATCATTTATTTAAACATCAGTCATTTTATAAAATACCATTTAAATCTATTTAATTTATTTAGGAATTAATTGCCTTTCAACTTACATTTAAAAGTTAAATTCTTCCATTCAAAACCATTTAAAGTCAATTCCTTATTTTTATTAATTACATATTAAATTCCAAAATTTAAGCCTTTTCCCAAAGATTATTTCTATTAAATTTTATTAAAACAATCAAAATTCAGTTTCCGTAGCACTTATAAAAATGCTACCTAAAGTCATAGGTTAAAACAGTTCATTAAGAAAAGACAGCATTTTAGTGCTGTAATAAATTATTAACTTAACAATTAAATTTTTAAATCCCCAAATATAACTTATTATCAACTATTTTACTTAACTAAAATCTCACTTTTAACAAAAATTCAGAATTTCCCAAAATAAGTTATATTCCAAAATTTTACTTAGACTTTCATTTATTTAACATTTTGACTCATTCAAAAATCATTATAAATTTTATAAAATCCTTTAAATACATTTTAAACCAGAATATTATAAACTTTCCATTTAAAAATATTTTTAAAACATTCAGAAAAATATTATATAAACCACGGGTCTGTATATAGTTTTCTAGCCTAGGTCAAGTGATAGGGATATATATCATTTCAATCCGCAAATTACAAGGAAAACCCGGTTCTATCATTTCAAACCGCAATCCCAAGTTAAATAATAAATAATCAAATAATTAAATAAATAAATGGATAAATAATTATCGTTCAGGCCTATCATTTCAGCCTATAACGATCTCAAATTTACAGGGAACTTGTAGTGTGATTAACAGTAAATAAGCATTAAATAGTATAACTGCAATAATATCACAATAAATAAACAACTGATGACGTGTCAATTAATAATGGGGTTTAACATCATACGTTTATATCACAGGCAGATAAAATTTAAATAAAATAAATTTACAATTACACTTGTGATAAATTCACAGATATATAGGTATGTTTGTCTGGTGAGAAATACTCACCTTAAAGCTGCAGAAAATTTGATTCCCAAACGGTGGTAATACTTGAAAAAAAAGAAAACGTACAGAAGCACGATCAAACTGATGCGGAGGCTGCGACCAGATTTTATTTTTGAAAAGGAAACGAATTAATTTAAACATCAAGCCAAGTAAAATTTTAATATGAAACAAAAAGGGACGAACAGACAATTTGACCTATAAGCTCGACCACTCCACCATCCGGCTCAATCCAAAACAAACTCAGTCCGCCCATTATTTTATTTTTATAAATATATATATATATATATATATATATATATATATATTTTAAAGGCACGTCACGTAACATCTAGTCTTGGTCACCTATCTGAAACATGCATGCATATTCCACTCAGTGGCTAAAACATTTCAAAGGTGGTGAACATACTATCTAACTTAAGTACAGGAGGCATAACTTATTGAAAAGGAAAGTGTTCAAGGCAGTAAGGATTTTATGAATTCACTGCTAAAACCTATCCAAATTAAATGCATGCACGTTACTTTCTTTCCCTTTTTTTTATTACTTGGAATAATTTTTGCCTTCCTATACACTTGTACTTATCAAGATTCTCTTGCTATTGCTGCTACAAGAGGGCACGACCCTGCCTATCAAAAAGCATGCACGCATGCATTTTGTATCATGAATTAATATTATATTATTAGCATCAGAAATTAAGATGTTTTGTTTTTTTTCCTTCTCTTTTTTTTCTCTACTTCTCTCCTTTGCTAGTCTATTTTCTCTCTTGTTTTCTATCACTCAGCCAAAGCAACAAAATAAATATAGATGACAACCTAATTCATGCATGCTACACTTGTTTTCAAACATGAAGTGCACGTATGCAGTGATAACCTAGTATAGGTGGGCTCGAATGGAAAAATATGGGATAGGCTTGGTAGTAGTGATGGCTAGATCGTAAAGGAGGGGAAGGTAGTGGGGTTGCAGTCCACGGTGGTGGCAGCCGAGTGAAACAAAAGAAGACAAAGGAAAGAAAAATAAAAGGAAGAAGGAAAAAGATGTAACTGTCATTACCTGAAGCTCCACAAACGCTAGCTAGGAGATGAAGTCCAAGGATAAAGTAAAGAAATATGTTTGTGACAGGTATTTATAAATGAGCTACGCGTGTTTTATTTTATGGCAAGAAATCTCATTTGCCTATAAACGGCAAATCTAGGGACGTGTATAGTTTTTATAGGAGCTATATTTTCGTTGCTTTGTACGCATGGAAATAATAAGATGCGCAATCAAAGCATGCAAGTTTTATGGTCAAGGAATTTCGTTTGTTTGTAAATCAATATGTAGAGAAAACGACAAGTTACATTTTGAAATAAATGATTTCAATGCAATAAAAAGGGTGCGTGAGTTTTTATTACTTGGATTATGGGGGAAAACGATAGAAAATAATTGAACATTCCAAACGTGTTATAAAATAGGAAGCTGCATGATTTTTTTCTTTCGAGATCTAGTAATTTCGTTCACACAGGTAAGGGATAAGTTACTTCCATTTAATGTTTATTAACAGAGCTAAAAATGTGGTGAAGTAAAAATGCAACGTTTTCAGTATTTAGGTGAAGCTTGCGAAAATTTGGAGTAACCAAAACAGACATGCAAGCATTTGATTTGTTGATTGGATTTTAAAGGCGGCAAGCAATTATTTTATCCTTGAACGGAATAGAATTTTGGACAAATTTATTGCAACGTTTTTAAATGATAGAATTGGCCTTTGATAGCTGAGGAAACGGAAAGATATTTGATTTCGAACGTTACCTTATCTTATAATAACTTGCGTGAATTTAGAGTAGCGAAGTGGCAATAAAATTCGTATGTGAGTGCGTTGGTTCGGGAAAAGAAAAAGGCAAGCACTAAATATTTTGTTAGCGTTGATTTAAGTGGAAGAAAACGTCACTAATTTATGCTTTGAACGTTTTTAAACAAATGCGTTTTATTTCCATTAGATAAAAGGTGGTAACGGAAAGGGAAAATTTATTTCTTTCCCTCTTAAAAGAATGCACGCCTACTTGTATATTTATTTATGTAGTTAAGGTAAAATTTTATTTCCTTTCGTAATATTTATCTTTTTCTTTAAAAAGTATACAACAAATATCAGTAGAACAACCGCAAAATAAGTATTGTTCATATATATATTGCGGTGTGAATTTTAAAAATGCGTAGAACCTACGCAAAATATACACCCAAAATTAACGCAAAAGTAATGCTTTTTAATTAATACGATTTTCTATTTTATACGTTATTTATTAAATATCGTACCCTTTAAATACGTAATTTAACAGTTTCCTTGTACACTATAAATCTTCTTCAAATTTATTACTTGAATAAAAGATAGAATTATGGTTACCTTCTTCTCTGATTACTATTACCATTTACAAAGCGATTTATTATTCAAATGGACAAAATATTACCAAATTTTTAAAGCAAGTAGATAATACAATCTTTTTATTAAAATTCCAATTAGAGTTATCCTTTAAACAAAATTGAAAATTTTCAGAACTTCCATTTTATACTTAAAATTTTGGGAAAAGATTTAATCAAATTAAAAATATATATTAAACCAAATTTTAAGGTTTTATAAATAAAAGAATAAGTGCTAGAAAAACTAGGGCTGTTACATACATCTAGTTATACAAATATGCGTATTTACCATCTTAGTCAAACAATCATATGCAGACAATCTGCATTCACTAAAAAGAAAAATAAAGCAAAAGTGCCTCACTGGTTTCCTTTGATTTTGAACCAAGCAATAAGCACATTGTTTATGTGCAACTCCCAAATTATCTTTGCACAAACATCCCAATTAAAGGCGGCAAGCAATTATTTTATCCTTGAACGGAATAGAATTTTGGACAAATTTATTGCAACGTTTTTAAATGAGAGAATTGGCCTTTGATAGCTGAGGAAACGGAAAGATATTTGATTTCGAACGTTACCTTATCTTATAATAACTTGCGTGAATTTAGAGTAGCGAAGTGGCAATAAAATTCGTATGTGAGTGCTTTGGTTCAGGGAAAGAAAAAGGCAAGCACTAAATATTTAGATGGCGTTGATTTAAGTGGAAGAAAACGTCACTAATTTATTGTTTGAACGTTTTTAAACAAATGCGTTTTATTTCTATTAGATAAAAGGCGGTAACAGAAAGGGAAAATTTATTTCTTTCCCTCTTAAAAGAATGCATGCCTACTTGTATATTTATTTATGTAGTTAAGGTAAAATTTTATACCCTTTCATAATATTTATCTTTTTCTTTAAAAAGTATACAACAAATATCAGTAGAACAACCGCAAAATAAGTATTGTTCATATATATATATTGCGGTGCGAATTTTAAAAATGCGTAGAACCTACGCAAAATAAACACCTAAAATTAATGAAAAAGCAACACTTTTTAATTAATACGATTTTCTATTTTATACGTTATTTATAAATACTGTACCCTTTAAATGCGTAATTTAACAGTTTTCTTGTATGCTATAAATCTTCTTCAAATTTATTACTTGAATAAAAGATAGAATTATGGTTACCTTCTTCTCTGATTACTATTACAATTTACAAAGCGATTTATTATTCAAATGGATAAAATATTACCAAATTTTTAAATCAAGTAGATAATCCAATCCTTTTATTAAAATTCCAATTAGAGTTATCCTTTAAACAAAGTTAAAAAATTTCAGAACTTCCATTTTATACTGAGAAAAGATTTAATCAAATTAAAAATATATATTAAAACAAATTTCAAGGTTTTATAAATAAAAGAACAAGTGCTAGAAAAACTAGGGCTGTTACACTCTCTCCCACTCAGAACTTTTCGTCCTCGAAAAGGAACGAAAGATGGAAAACAAAGGAAGATAAGATAGTAAAGAAAAGTACCTTAAACGAATAATTCCGGATTCGAAGCACGAATGCTCTCCTCCGTCTCCCAGGTGCAATCTCGTTCATCAGTGCTCCATTGCACCTTGACCAGTCGGACAAATTTTCTTCTTAGTTGTTTCGTACCTTGATCAACGATACGAAGCGGCTTCCTTTCAGTAGCTAAGTCAGGCTCGATGTCCAAACCATCAAGAGCAGTAGGCTGGATGATTAGAGATGGATCGTGAAGACAGCGACGAAGGTGGGATACATGGAACACATTGTGTATTACGGCAAATATCTCGGGCAAATCTAGTCGATAAGCAAGAGATCCAATCCTTTCCAAGATGCGGAAAGGACCGATGAACCTAGGAGCCAGCTTCCCTCGGCGCCCAAATCGAAACACATTTCTTAAAGGGGAAACCTTAAGAAAAAGCAAATAACCTACAGCAAACTCCAAACTTCTTCTACGACGATCCGTGTACTTCTTCTGTTTATCCTGAGCAATCTTTAACCTTCTCTTAATCTCCTCCACTTTCTCCGAAGCTTCCAAAATCATTCGGGCCCAAGAACTAAGCGATTTCCGGATTCAATCCAGCAAGAAGGAGATCTACAAGGTCGCCCGTAGAGACCAGCAAATGGGGACATCTTAAGACTAGCCTGATAAAAGATAAAATGAGATAGATAGGGAATTTAGATACGATAAGAACAGAGGATTGGAATTTATACCTGATAACTATTGTTATAGGTGAATTCTACAAGATGGAGATGATCTTCCCAAGATCCTCCATAATCCAAAATGCATGTACGAAGGAGATCCTCTAGAATCTGATTTACCCTTTTAGTTTGACCATCAGTTTGGGGGTGCTAAGCAGTGCTCAGATTCAAACGAGTACCCAAGGATTCTTGGAATGCTTTCCAGAACTGACTAGTGAAAATAGGGTCTCGATCACAAACTATGCTAAGGGGAACGCCATGGAGGCGAACGATCTCCCTCATATAAATCTCAGATAAGCCTGAAGCCTTCCGAGTAGCCTTGACTGGAATAAAATGAGCGGACTTGGTCAGTCTATCCACGATAACCCATATGCTCTCATTTCCCCTCCTAGATCTCGGTAAACCATCGATGAAATCCATAGAAATTTGCTCCCACTTCCAATTGGGAATCTCCAGAGGCTGTAACAAACCTGGTGTCTTCTGATGATCAGCCTTGACTTGCTGACAAGTCGCACACCTACTCACAAAGATAGGGACATCGCGCTTTACACCCTTCCACCAGTAAAGTTTCTTTAAATCCTGATACATCTTCACTACACCAGGATGTATGGAAAGTCTGGATTGATGATGTTCCCGAAGTAACTCCTGCCTTAAACCATCAGCATTCGGGACACAAATCCGATTATTAATCCTTAAAATCCCTTTATCATCAATCTGGGCTCCACTACCATCAATACTACTATTTCCACCATCTCTGCTACGGACACTTCCCTTCATACGCCTAAGCATCTCGTCCTCATCCTGCTTAGCCTTAATACGATCCATAAGAGGAGAAGAAACAAAAAGATGGCACAACAAAGACTTCTTCCTACTCAACGCATTCGCCACTACATTTGCTTTCCCCGGGGTATAGTTGATGTCAAGATCGTAAGAAGCTAGAATCTCGAGCCACCGAACTTGTCTCTAATTCAAATCCTTCTGGGTGAAGATATATTTCAAAGACTGATGATCGATGAAGAGGTCAAACTTAGCCCCCAAGAGATGATGTCTCCACAGCTTCATAGCAAAGACAACTGCTAGCAATTCTAAATCATGAGCAACATAATTAGCCTCATGGGTCTTCAACTGGCGACTAGCATATGCAATTACCTTCCCATCTTGCATTAATACTGCTCCCAAACCCTCTCGACAAGCATCGGTAAAAAGTAATGGTAGATAGATCCACAGGCTGCCTCAGGGATGACGAAGACGATGATCCAAGCCCTAGAGTCTTATTCCTCTTATGCCGGTAGAAGTTGGACTTCCTTTTCTTAGAATTTCCAGAAGACTGAGCCGGTGCAGACTGGGCAGCTGGAGTGGCCCTAGAAGTAGGGTTCTCATACCGGAGAGCCATGTCCATCAAAGCGGTGAACGTCCCATGCACGTGGGTAATAAGTCGATCGTAAAACTCGGGTCGTGCTCTAGCAATAAATTTCTCGTTCTTCTTCAGCGGGGTGTCTATCAAATTCACTCTGTATTGCGAGAGTTCATTAAATTTTCTCTCGTATTCCGTAAAGGACATAACGCCCTGCTTCAGATCCATAAAGTCTCGATAGAGCTGAGACTTGCCCGCCTCGGGCATCCATTTGACAAAAAGGCCTCCCTAAAGCACGATAAGAGGGATAAGAAAAATTTCAAAAAAAATGAAGGAATTGAATCCTAAGTTGGACAGCCGAAGAAGATACCTAAATTGCTCCCGAGTGATGTCAGCCTCATTAGTGTTAGCAGTAACCGATAGCCACCAATTTAAAGTGGTTCCCTTCATCTGCCAGGCTGCCAATTGTCTCTGTTGGGCATTTGTGATTTCGAGACAGGAGAAGATTCTCTCCAAGTCTCTCAACCATTGTTGAGCTTCTATTATGGATTCAGAACCCGTGTACTTAGTGCCACCAAGCTCAGTATAATCTTTGCATAGCTTAGTAAATCTAACAGGGGCAGCGGGTGGAGGAGCTGGGGAAGCAACTCGTCCCCTACTTCTGATATTTCCTCGATTCATTCTGAAAAAAAATCAAGAATGAATTTAAGGACAGAGGAAATTTTTTGATGCCAAGATATTCTAGATAAGATAAAGTTTACTAGAACAATCATTTACAAAGTTCTAATTATATGGGATGGAGAAAAGGAAAGGAGTAGTTGGAAAATCTTATTTAAAACAATGAAGTTTTATATCAAAATACTTCTTTGAAAAACCCTTTGAAATCATTTTATACTTTAAAATACGTTCTCTCACAAGGAAGGGATTCTAGGATTCGACTTCACTCATTCTAGGGTATTGCTACCCTATATCTAATGAGTTTCTGCTCCTTAGGCTATGGTTAAACCAAAGCTCTGATACCAACTGTAACAGCCCACTATTTTGTACCATTCAAATTCGACAATAAATTTAAAACACGTCAAGCTTGAATAGTTCAAAACAATAGATTGTAAATAAATTAGGAGCAAATGAAATCAAACCACAGAATCACAGACACATATATCAGAAAACTCGCAGCGGAATTTAAAATACTTAGTGGTTTATGAAGCCACTAAAAATAGTCTCACACAAATAAACATTACATAGTCTTAAATCTTAAATATAGTTTAAAACATAAATAGAAAATCCAAATATCGCATAGTCTTGATTACATAAATAAGATAACGGACTGAAAGTTTGCCGGCAGCTTGAAAGATTTACAGAAGTCCTAGCTCCGGGATGAAAGCTGAACTGCAACTCAGGCTGACCCAAGCGTAAAATAAAACATAAACACTCGAGTCAGGACATACATACTTATATAGTGTAAGCTAATTCAAGTGTGCTGTAATATATAGCAAGTA
This sequence comes from Allium cepa, assembly GCA_030765085.1. Taxonomy (NCBI): domain Eukaryota; kingdom Viridiplantae; phylum Streptophyta; class Magnoliopsida; order Asparagales; family Amaryllidaceae; genus Allium; species Allium cepa. The sequence continues at coordinate 691,900,611 of CM060935.1, read as the reverse complement.
ACTTAAAGGATGCTTGGGACCGCCCATCCTCTAAGGATCCGTTAAACTATTTACTATGTAATAACATTCGCTATTATAATAATGTCTATTAGTAAAATAAACTTACTTTAAAATAGCGTTAAGGGGTTACCCATATAGCCCTTAACACACATAATGCCAATAGTCTATACAGTACCTGCATATGTCCTGATCGGGAGACTACGAGAAGATACTTCATAGGTACGACACAAATCAAACTCGTACAGGGCTCGCTATGGTAGGTGACACGGTACAACTAGGCAATGCCAGGGTAGATATACCAATTACGCTTCCGGACCGGTGGAAACGCGCAGCGCGCAGTTACCGCCCACCTCGAACAACACTCCCAAAACAAAGGTGCGCACCAAACAATCACAAAAGCAATAGAATGGCATACGAAGAAGTGCGTTCGATCAGAGGTGCTACCTCATTAATCCGTCAATCGCTCCTGTTTTAGCCACCTTATGACGACTCACGGAAGTCGGGTCCACGTATTTACCTCAAAGAAAACGTCACCACCATCCTACTTCATTCTGGAATCTCCACCGCGTACACGGTTGTCAAAGTGGTTTTCGGTATCCACAGAGAGTATGCCCATATCCGATCCCGGTCTCTTTAACAACCAAACGTTATTATAACCTGTGGTTACAACTTTTAAAAATGGTATCGATACTAAAAAAATCAAAATAAATTTCAAATCCCTTTCAATATCATAGTATCATTTCAAACATCATTTATTTAAACATCAGTCATTTTATAAAATACCATTTAAATCTATTTAATTTATTTAGGAATTAATTGCCTTTCAACTTACATTTAAAAGTTAAATTCTTCCATTCAAAACCATTTAAAGTCAATTCCTTATTTTTATTAATTACATATTAAATTCCAAAATTTAAGCCTTTTTTCAAAGATTATTTCTATTAAATTTTATTAAAACAATCAAAATTCAGTTTCCGTAGCACTTATAAAAATGCTACCTAAAGTCATAGGTTAAAACAGTTCATTTACAAAAGACAACATTTTAGTGCTGTAATAAATTATTACCTTAACAATTAAATTTTTAAATCCCCAAATATAACTTATTATCAATTATTTTACTTAACTAAAATCTAACTTTTAATAAAAATTCAGAATTTCCCAAAATAACTTATATTCCAAAATTTTACTTAGACTTTCATTTATTTAACATTTTGACTCATTCAAAAATCATTATAAATTTTATAAAATCCTTTAAATACATTTTAAACCAGAATATTATAAACTTTCCATTTAAAAATATTTTTAAAACATTCAGAAAAATATTATATAAACCACGGGTCTGTATATAGTTTTCTAGCCTAGGTCAAGTGATACAGATATTTATCATTTCAATCCGCAATTTACAAGGAAAACCCGGTTCTATCATTTCAAACCGCAATCCCAAGTTAAATAATAAATAATCAAATAATTAAATAAATAAATGGATAAATAATTATCGTTCAGACCTATCATTTCAGCCTATAACGATCTCAAATTTACAGGGAACTTGTAGTGTGATTAACAGTAAATAAGCATTAAATAGTATAACTGCAATAATATCACAATAAATAAACAACTGATGATGTGTCAATTAATAATGGGGTTTAACATCATACGTTTATATCACAGGCAGATAAAATTTAAATAAAATAAATTTACAATTACACTTGTGATAAATTCACAAATATATAGGTATGTTTGTCTGGTGAGAAATACTCACCTGAATGCTGCAGAAAATTTGATTCCCAAACGGTGGTAATACTTGAAAAAAAAAGAAAACGTACAGAAGCACGATCAAACTGATGCGGAGGATGCGACCAGATTTTATTTTTGAAAAGGAAACGAATTAATTTAAACGTCAAGCCAAGTAAAATTTTAATATGAAACAAAAAGGGACGAACAGACAATTTGACCCATAAGCTCGACGACTCCACCACCCGGCTCAATCCAAAACAAACTCAGCCCGCCCATTATTTTATTTTTATAAATATATAAAAAAAATTAAAGGCGCGTCACGTAACATCTAGTCTTGGTCACCTATCTGAAATATGCACGCATATTCCACTCAGTGGCTAAAACATTTCAAAGGTGGTGAATATACTATCTAACTTAAGTACAGGAGGCACAACTTATTGAAAAGGAAAGTGTTCAAGGCAGTAAGGATTTTATGAAGTCACTGTTAAAACCTATCCAAATTAAATGCATGCACGTTACTTTTTTTCCCTTTTTTTTATTACTTGGAATAATTTTTGCCTTCCTATACAGTTGTACTTACCAAGATTCTCTTGCTATTGCTGCTACAAGAGGGCACGACCCTGCCTATCAAAAAGCATGCACGCATGTATTTTGTATCATGAATTAATATTATATTATTAGCATCAGAAATTAAGATGTTTTGTTTTTTTCTTTTTTTTTCTCTACTTCTCTCCTTTGCTAGTCTATTTTCTCTCTTGTTTTCTACCACTCAGCCAAAGCAACAAAATAAATATTGATGACAACCTAATTCATGCATGCTACACTTGTTTTCAAACATGAAGTGCACGTATGCAGTGATAACCTAGTATAGGTGGGCTCGAATGGAAAAATATAGGATAGACTCGGCAGTAGTGACGGCTAGATCGTAGAGGAGGGGAAGGTAGTGGGGTTGCAGTTCAAGGTGGTGGCAGCCGAGTGAAACAAAAAGAAGACCAAGGAGAGAAAAATAAAAGGAAGAAGGAAAAAGATGTAACTGTCATTACCTGAAGCTCCACAAACGCTAGCTAGGAGATGAAGTCCAAGGATGAGGTAAAGAAATATGTTTGTGACAGGTATTTATAAATGAGCTATGCGTGTTTTATTTTATGGCAAGAAATCTCATTTGCCTATAAATGGCAAATCTAGGGACGTGTATAGTTTTTATAGGAGCTATTTTTCATTGCTTTGTACGCAAGGAAATAATAAGATGCGCAATCAAAGCATGCAAGTTTTATGGTTAAGGAATTTCGTTTATTTGCAAATCAATATGTAGAGAAAACGGCAAGTCACATTTTGAAATAAATGATTTCAATGCTATAAAAAGGGTGCGTGAGTTTTTATTACTTGGATTATGGGGGAAAACGGTAGAAAATAATTGAACATTCCGAACGTGTTATAAAATAGGAAGCTGCATGATTTTTTTCTTTTGAGATCTACTAATTTCGTTCACACAGGTAAGGGATAAGTTACTTCCATTTAATGTTTATTAACAGAGCTAAAAATGAGGTGAAGTAAAAATGCAACGTTTCCAGTATTTAGGTGAAGCTTGCGAAAATTTGGAGTAACCAAAACAGGCATGCAAGCGTTTGATTTGTTGATTGGATTTTAAAGGCGACAAGCAATTATTTTATCCTTGAACGGAATAGAATTTTGGACAAATTTATTGCAACGTTTTTAAATGAGAGAATTGGCCTTTGATAGCTGAGGAAACGGAAAGATATTTGATTTCGAACGTTACCTTATCTTATAATAACTTGCGTGAATTTAGAGTAGCGAAGTGGCAATAAAATTCGTATGTGAGTGCGTTGGTTCAGGAAAAGAAAAAGGCAAGCACTAAATATTTTGTTGGCGTTGATTTAAGTGGAAGAAAACGTCACTAATTTATGGTTTGAACGTTTTTAAACAAATGTGTTTTATTTCCATTAGATAAAAGGTGGTAACGGAAAGGGAAAATTTATTTCTTTCCCTCTTAAAAGAATGCACGCCTACTTGTATATTTATTTATGTAGTTAAGGTAAAATTTTATTTCCTTTCATAATATTTATCTTTTTCTTTAAAAAGTATACAACAAATATCAGTAGAACAACCGTAAAATAAGTATTGTTCATATATATATTGCGGTGTGAATTTTAAAAATGTGTAGAACCTACGCAAAATATACACCCAAAATTAACGCAAAAGTAACGCTTTTTAATTAATACGATTTTCTATTTTATACGTTATTTATTAAATATCGTACCCTTTAAATGCGTAATTTAACAGTTTCCTTGTACACTATAAATCTTCTTCAAATTTATTACTTGAATAAAAGATAGAATTATGGTTACCTTCTTCTCTGATTACTATTACCATTTACAAAGCGATTTATTATTCAAATGGACAAAATATTACCAAAATTTTAAAGCAAGTAGATAATACAATCCTTTTATTAAAATTCCAATTAGAGCTATCCTTTAAACAAAGTTGAAAAATTTCAGAACTTCCATTTTATACTTAAAATTTTGGGAAAAGATTTAATCAAATTAAAAATATATGTTAAACCAAATTTTAAGGTTTTATAAATAAAAGAATAAGTGCTAGAAAAACTAGGGCTGTTACATACATCTAGTTATACAAATATGCGTATTTACCATCTTAGTCAAACAATCATATGCAGACAATCTGCATTCACTAAATAGAAAAGTAAAGCAAAAGTGCCTCACTGGTTTCCTTTGATTTTGAACCAAGCAATAAGCACATTGTTTATGTGCAACTCCCAAATTATCTTTGCACAAACATCCCAATACAATGGAGTTCGGACTCACCAAACTAAAGTGACAAATACTCTGAACATTTTGACATTTCTCTAAATCAACCTCATACGAAGTATCCGACATGCATGAAGAATCACTACATGGTTCCTCGACTCCATTGACTTCGTCATCGTCATAGTATTGAGAATGCCATGATGGCCCTTCAGATTCGGACAAGCTGACTTCACTCTCATTTTCCATAAAAGATCTATTGTCTATTTCTATGTCTTAACACCATTGCTCTTCTTCTCTCGTCATGTATAGTAGTTTCAGAAATGACCCGATGCCAAAATTCTTTTGCTAACACGAAAATTAGTAAGTTGGTAGTCACAGATAGCTTCAGAACTCATAAAAGTTGACGCACATATGCAAAAAATATTTTATTTCATAAATATTATAACAAAATGTGGAGTGTTGCGGAGAATAAGGCTGCGTTTGGTTTATCATTTTTAGTTTTGAGTTTTCATCCATACAAAATTGCGCAAGACGCATGTATACTATCGAAAACTATCAATTTAGAAAACAAAATTAATATACAAAATATAAAACAATATTTTTTTATTTTCCGTGTTTTGAAAAAGATAGAAGCACGAAGAACAATTCATCATCGCGTCGTCATTCCATCCCCTGCATTGTCCTTCATTTTTTCCTCCATCCTCTTCGTCATCACTTCATTATTCTCATATTTGATATAAATATTAGGAAATAGAAAACATAAAATTTCATACAATTGTCCAACGTCCGATTTGATCGGAGACTTTAAGACATCTGATCTGTCTCCGTACGATTCTCATTTAGAACACGAATTAGGACATAAAAATATACTAAAATATATCAATTTGAAAACTATTCAATATTTTTATGTTGTCCAAACGTTATATGTCCATTGTCCGGTTCGTATGAACAATTTCCAAACTTAAACATTATTCAGTCGGTGTCCACCTGAATCTCTTATAAAATAGGAAACAAACACACCTCTGTTCATCTGTTCCGACCCGCTTGCACTTCTATATGGACCTTACTTGTAGTATTGAGTCGACCCGTGTGTTGCACACGATACAAAAAATATAATTAACACAAAACACAAATATAGAACATTTCTATCCAAAGGACAGAAATAGCGTAAACGTAAGCATAAAAATAGTAAAGTTTATCATTTATGCCTTAAATTTTGTTTGTTTGTTCAATGAACTGATTTAGGGTGTGTTATTGTAGCACACATGAAAGAGGCATGAGAAGAAGGAACATTTGCAAAGGGTACAGAAGAAGAATTTTTAATGAAAGAAGCGTGTGTTCTTACGCTGTGAGAGAAGCATATGAAAGTGGTATTTGAAACGGTAATAATCATTTGACTAGTATTATTATTTGTTGCTTTATTAATTATTTGTGTTTAAAAGAAAACAAAAGCTTTAATATGTGTATTAAAAAGGACCACAATATTAATTTATTAATTAACGTTGGTGTCTGACGCATCATATGCCAACACAATCTTGTCCATTCAAGGAATAAAATAATGGACCGTGGCAATGACGCATCAGACGCGTCTTACGCGATGCCAACTTCAAGTGGCCAGGGTAACAATGCCAACGATACATTAATTTTGTTATGTGTGAGAATAATCATATTTCATATTAATACATTATTGTTGCATTGTTGTTAACATGATTGCATAAATTTTCACGTAACACTGTTTTGTGGTATCATTATTATTTTTCATTTTATTACCACCATTTTTTCCCATGCCCGTTTGGGTATGTATGCAGATACTCATAAGAAATTACTCATACTTGTGAACTATGCACGGATGTTGCAAGGCAAAGAACACTCAAGTTAGTTAAATTTGATAAACATCTCGATACTTTAGCTAATTAAGCTTCCTTCAAGTATATTGTACGTACATATTATGTTATCGTTTAAAAGTCCATAATCATATCATTATAGACACAAAAAGATAGATAAATTAAAACATTAAAGTGGTATAAGCCAAAATATTGGACTCGATTAGTTGATGGTTCAAACTATGAGATTAAAGGTCAATATTAGTAGCATTCTTCTTAAAACTACTATAATAAATTAAAATTTATCCACCCTCTATCTAATTCTGTCCAAACTCAAACTTGGTATAAATTTTTCGGACCTCTTTGTCTTTTCTTTTTGAATGACAAAAAATACACCTGTACCAAGCTCCACGAAAACCTTTTATTTTCTTTACCGTCATACAAGCGTGTACTCGTGCATTTGCATATGGTATTGTAGAAAAATAATATTATAAATATTTTTTTAAGAATATATTATGAAATATGTGGTGAGTTTGTTAGGATAAATGATTCATAAATCATACTTACTATATTTCCAAGTGCATAATTTTTATCATGCGACTTATGAATTTTTATATTTGTATGTAAATTAACTATTATTTTTAACGATAAAAATGACTTATAGATTGATTTATTAATTTTTTTATATTCAATATTTGTCATGTAAGTAAATGAAAATTAGTTTTCTTAAATAATTTTGAAATTAATATTTTTATAAAATTTTGTAGATAAATAATCTTGTGCATGGATTTTGAAATTAAAGTTCGGCTTTTGATACATTTGACAAAAAGATAAATAATGTATAAATTGAGTTTCAAATATTTCTCAAGAATTGGCAAAAATACCTACAATTTGAAGTTTAATGCTAATGAATCAATATATTTTTATGCATTTAAAGTTCTTGTGGCATATATTTCTGAAAAAGAAGTATACGTTACTAACAGAGTGGTGAATAAGATATTTATTTAACTACTAAGAGAAATATCAAGTGAAAATATGACTTCGAACGTTACAAATCACATAGTCATTTTAATTATGTAAAAAAAAAGATTTCTAATTCATTTTTTCATACCTCAATAATTTTAATTATAATAAAAGTTTCATGAAATATTTAACAATGACTTCTAAATGATAGAAAAATATAAAAGAAAAATATTTCTAATCAAAGTATGATATGATTCATGTCCTTTGATTAGCATATATCATGGATATAAATAGTTAAATGAAAACTTTTATACAAAAACATTCTAACTAAAAATGTTAATTATATTTTAACATTATTGGATACAAACATTAACTAGTTATCACTAATTGTAGCGTCATTCTTCACAAAAATAATTATATTAGTGACAAAGATTTACTTGGTGTACAAATTTTCGGAAGTAAAAATTTATGTTTGTAATGATATACCAATTTTAGAAAGAAAAAATTATGCATATATATTTGTTTGTAATGAAATACTAATCTTAGAAAGGAAAAAGTTATGTGCATATTTCTTTATATTAAAATAGTATTTTTAAAAATAAAGAAATTTAATGAACTTGAATATAGAATAATATAAAAGAATTAAAGATAACTTTTTATATAACTGCAAAAAATTTAAACCATATGGACTTAAATGAAAAAATTATTTTACCTTTTTTGTCTGTAGGAACGTGATATACACATAGAATTGTCATTTTATGTTAGGTTAATTAATAATTATTTTTTATTTGAATTTATTTAAGTGTTTAAATTTAAAAAAAACTTAGGAGAAATCCATAAATAATTATAAAACCTATTAAATGTTGGAATTTAAATGTAAAATAATAAAGGAGAACATTAGTAAAACATAGCACTAATTTTTATATAAGTGTGAAAATTTTAAATTGTATGGACTTGAATGAAAAATTAATCTAACCATTTTTTTCAATATCATGAATATTGGTACACACATTAATTTTTAGTTTTTAACAAAATTATTAAATCAAATAATGGATATTTGTAAGTTGTATTTATTTCAAAAGTTTAATCATCTACTTAGTTTTAACATATGGACTTAAATGTAAAATGAGAGAAGAAAACCTTATAGAAATATGTAAATAACTATACAAAATTATTAAATATTGGTATTTAAATGCAATACAATAAAAGAGAGAACCAATATAAACAGTGTAATAATTATAATAATGATAATAACAAAATTTGAAAATTAAATATTTAGATGAAACTAAGCGTAGAGGAGAAAATCCCAACAACTAATACGAGAGCAGGAAGTTTTTCTGCTTTATTATTATTTAATAGATTTCTTCTTATGTCTTTGTTACTTCGTTTCAACTCCACCCTTATCTCATTCTCATTTACATAACCTCTCAGTCTCTTACTGTTTCACTCTTCTCATGCTTGCACCGCCCATATTTGTAACTCGACTGACATCTTCTAAAGAACTTTATTTATCACCAATACTATGCAACTTTTATGTACAAATATTTCTGAAATAATTCATAGAATGTTTGTAATAAAAAAAATTACATGCATTTTACAGTTAAATTTTTTAGTTACAATTGTGATAGACGCTACTTATAGAGGAATATAATAAGGCAGTTCCGCTTTTAGTTCAAAATTTCTCTAATAACACTTACAGTGACATGAGATTGCTATACTATAATGATAAAGTTTAGTGAGTTCAAATATAGTCCTACATGCATGGTTGCAACTATAATCAAAACACGTAGTGCGATTACTTAAATAATGCTATTTATGACAAAGTTTGCTCACTTTTTTTGGAAAATCTAATGCAAAAAGCGAATATTATATACCCCTAGGGGAAATTATGCATTTTTTTTTACATATATCTACCTCGATAATTACCTCGATAATCAATATTGTTTAAAAATAAAAGGTGTTTTCCTTCTATTATATACTTAATTTAATATGTTATCATAATCAAATAATTTAATTAAGACAATATTTAATTGAAAAATCCATAAATGATATGTTCTATTATAATAGTTACAATGCGTTGTAACCAAGAGTGATTTATGACAATAGAATAAACATCTTGTTTTAAATATTCATAGTCAAGGTGAATTAAGACCAGATATCGATTCATCCGTTAAGACTATAATACGCAACACTCTCCAAATGTTGGGCAGTATTTTACTCATGACCATAGGGCCACCAAAGGGTTGTGTAATGATAGATATTGGATAACTATAGAATGACTCACTCGATAGTTTTATGTTGGTTAATATATCTAAGGTCATATAGAAAATATCAATGTGATAAAATTACATAATTTCTTGACTTGAGAATACTATTGATAACCAATGTGGAAGCTCCATTTTGATTATAGTTAAATCATGATACAACGTCCATCGAACGACTATAGTTGGGTAGAGTAGAAGCATTAGAAGTAAAACATTATGCAGTAGAGGATTCATCTCCTCCGTTATATGAGGTTAGATCATGGTCAATTGAAGTCAACTCAAAGTTAAAGTCTCTGTCCAGATTTTAGTTAGTAATAATTGCTATTACCGAACTAAGAATTTAATGTTTGAAATATGTAGTTGAATTTAGATGATATTGAAATGTTGACCAATATCAAATTCCATAAGTCTAAAATGATATATTTTTTATGAAGGGACACTACAAGAAAATAGGGTGTATATAGCATTATATGATAGCGTTGTAATTAAAGTGCTATATAAAACGATTTAAGTTAAAAGAATATAACTACAAAATGAGCTATGAAAACAACACTCCGCTGTATTAACCTATCATTTTTACAAAAGCGGGAAATCAAATAAGGCGGCATCTTTTGTAACTTAGTAAAAAAAAAGGCCGCGGAAAATCAAAGTTCCCTCCGTTTCACTTTCCTCTTCCTTTTCACTATCGACCAAAATTCTCAACTAAATTTTAACCTAAATTCACGATCGCTTGGATTCACATCACGACATCGCGTCATTTCGCTCCAGCAACTATTACGACATCGATTCACTCCAGCTGCCATCACTGCATCGCATCTATCCATTCCTCTGGCAACTATCGTTGATTCCGCATCGATTAACACCAATAGCCTGCAACGTCGTCAACCGCATCGGTTCACTCCACCAGCAGCTACCTCATCGACTCACTCCACCAGCAATGACTGCGTAGATTGATTCACTTCAGCTTCAACGACCTCATCGACCAAATACTGGGAGTTGTTGGTAATTTTGATTTTTTTTTTTTGAAAATATGAATATTCAGTTTTGATTGCTGAAATTGAATGGATTTAAAAAGATCCATAGCCTCGTCAACGCCCAAATTGTTACAAAGACAGTCTAAAATTGGTAATTTTGATTTGTATCACTTTCTAAATTTAATCGGTAGATTTATATTATAGTTATCTCTTAATCAAGTTTAATTTCTAAAATACATGTGTTGAGACCCGATAACAAATATTACAATGAAATCAGATGATTGATACTCGGTGTCTAAGATACATTGAAAATAAAATAGGTATTAAAGATATCATAACCAGTTCAATTGAATTTATGAGTCGAATTTTTAATCTCTGTGCGAATTACGAACTTCAATATGCATGGCTGGCCACTTGAGCTTAACTTTGCACCATTTCTAGACATAAGCACTGAATGGACATTCAAAAAACAGATGATTAAGGTCTTCATTGCTAGTGTTGCATAAAATGCAAGTAGGATCCATCACGAAATTTCTCCGTATGAGTCTCTGGTTGGTCAGAAGTCTATTGGTGATAGCTTTAAAAACACAGTTTGTCATTTTGCGTAAATGGATTTGATGCTACACAAATTTTGACCAATGAACATTGGTACATTGAGCACGAATAAAATTCCAGATAGCTTTAAAGTTGTGTTTCCCGTTTTTAAAGAATGACCAAATCCAATAACTCTTTGATCATCATTGTGAATTTTTATAGTTGATATTTCATTTGAAATTTGTTGTGGGAAGCTAAGCGTGTCGATTCTCTAAATGCCATTTTCTAAAATATCACCGACAAGCATATTTTCCCCTCTCACTCTTTCAAATGTTTCAATTCCCAATTTATTTATTAGTTTCCCTCCCTGTGACCATGGATCAAACCAGAGAGAAGTGGTTTTCCAATCAATAATTTTTCTTTCCATACATTTAAGTGCATCAATTATATTTCTTAAAAGATTCTTTCAAACTCCCGAATCATCATTTCTAGCATGGATTTCCCAAAAGACTAATTTTTAACATATTTTTCATTCATCCATTTGGGCCAAATACCCTCTTATTTTATGATTTTTCAAATAAATTTCAAGTTTAAAGCTAAGTTAGTATCCTCTAGCTGTCGCAGTCCCAACCCCACTTCTTCCTTTGTTTTACAAACCTCGTCCCAAGGAATTTTTAATAGCTTTCCTTCCCAGAGAAAATTTGGAACTATATGATTTATTTATTTGATGGCGGCAGATAGAAGAATAAAGCATTGCATGCAGTAATGAATAGTTGGATATATGGTAGATTTAATCAACTCTAATCCACCAGCTAAGCTCGGAAATTAAAATTCCCATCCTTATATTTTACATCTGGTTCCCTCTATAGGATCTTGCAGTCTTTATCTTTTAAATTAATCGAAGTGAGAGGGACACCTAAATAACGAATATAAAGTTCACCTTGCCCAACGTTTAACGGTTCAGTAATCGTAGAAGCACTTTCCGTCGACACTCACATTAACATAGGGCTATATCATTGAACCATCTTTCTAGTATGATTGTATCTAGCAAAATACAACTAACTAAATATTGTTTTAAGTTTTAGAAATTTGCTTGCTTAAGTAGTATCGCATCTCAAGATGGATAAGGATTGGTGCATCTACACAGGTAAACTACCAGTGACTGCGAGCAAAGATATGTTTTGATTTTGAAAGAATATATTTATTTTTTGTTAATTTTGCAATTGCAAAACTAGTAGTGAGTATGAACAAGGGTGTAACGGCCCATAAAATTTTATAAATTTTTAGTTGGTTTTATAACGTATTTTGATTTTTGAGAAATTTTAATAATAATATTTTGAAATAAAGTTTTAATATTTTGTTTACGTATAACTAAATATAGCAAATGGTAAAATTTTCAATTAATTATATGAAGGTTTATTTATTATATAATTCTATTAAATTCAAATCAGTTAATAATTGGTGAAAATAAATTTATTTTCAAGACCTGAATATTTTTACATAGAAAAATTCTAAATCATCTTCTGACTGAGACGTCATCTTTCTTTTTTCCAAATTCGTACTTCTACTGCTCCGTTTACCTTATTTCTGACAAATTAGCAGCATTTTTGGTACCGATCATCGACTTTTGATCGGATGATCGTACCACTGATATCTGCATACCGTTTTGATCGTCTCATCGTTCAGATCTCAACGGTATATTTAATTCGGTATTTTGGGATCCGGTGTACAACGGAAGCAATAAATTGTTCGTTGTAACGGTACCCAAACTTGTGACTTGCTGCCCAAACAAAAAAAATTTTAATGCTGCTTTAATTAGTTGGCTAAAATTTTGGGTGACCGTTGCTATTACATCAAAATTTGTTTTACTAATGCCTAAATTTCAAGGCTGACTTTCAGTGTTCCATTCATTCATTTTGATTCTGGCTCCAACGTTTTCTTGTACGTTACCTCACTCCAATTTATTAATAGCTGGTCCTTACATTTATTCATGCACGTTCATTTTTTTTTGCAGTCTCGTACCTTTTGTTTTTCGAATTTCAAAAGTTTTCAACCGTTGTTTTCCCATTCCTTTGCTTCATATAAGAGGATAATTTTATAACCATATTCATTGCCTTTTGTTCTGCAAAACATAAAATCCCACTACCTCATTCTCCTCTCCTCCTTATATTTCCTGTAGCCGAAAACAATGTCGCAATGCCTATTCACAAACCATCTTCCTCCCTCGGCCTAAGCTAACCACAACTCCGACCTTAGCCTCTCCCCACGTCAGGTCGGCCACCGTCCCCAAAGCTCCGCCCTTCACCTCCAGATCCACGCGTGCTGTCTCATGCCGCCCATCACCTTCGTGCCCCAAACCATCGGCCTCCACCCGTGCTTTACCACCAGCATAAGCGCCGAGCATGCACCACCGGAAAGCACTCGGCCTCGGGTCTCGTTCAATACTAGCAACCACTCTCCTCCGCCGCCACCTAAAGCTCTGTCTCCACCACGAGTTAAACAGTCACGCTCGGCCTCCATAAACCGGACATCCCTCCAAGACTTATTTCCTCTACAGCCTCTCTTCGTATTGCGCGTGAGTATAGTAGTGTATTTTGTGTCAGTTTTTATATTTATATGTTAGTTTACTTTTACGTATATAGTATCGCATACTCGCATATAACGTAGCATAAGAATTTGAATCATTTGCATATAAATGGGAAGCATTCGCATGAAAAACTTGTAGGGTTGGCATTCTTGTAGTAGTTATATTAGTTGTCTGTAGGTGTATAAGTTATACAGAGTAGGATTTTTATATCTAATTAGTATACACTTATACGTGAACTGTTGATAGAAGAATCGGGTTTACTTCATATACACTACGTGTTTACAATATAAAGAATATATATACTGTTTTAAACATTGTAGTTATTTCAGTTTATGAAATAAAAGTTGGCATTTACATTTAGGAAAGTTACATGTATTTTTAGGTAGGCTAATTGTTCTTTGTTTTTGGCACTCTGCGGTTATACACGTAAGAAAGGAAAAAAAATTTGTTTCGTATACTATACAAATATATACACATATTTCAGTATACGAGTGTTTTGGTCTGCATGTGCTCTTGGATCTGCTGTAGTATATTTCTTATGAGGCTTTAAAATATTATATATTTGTTCTATTTATTCATGTCCTGTTATACTAGGTTGTTGAGTTTGCATTTTTGGTTTACATATTTTATCATAAGTCTGCATATTTAAGATATAATGGTCTTATTTCTTACAATATTCATTATGCTGTAGATAAATTTTTAAGTGTTTAGTGATGTCTTGTATATTTGAGTACAATGGTTTGCGGTTGATTATGGTAGTAATCATATTAGTTTACGTATATAGGCCTGCATACGTTATGAGTATTCGGTCTGCATTCATATATGTGTAAGATATGTATACAACTTTCAAAATTTTGTACATTTATATTTGCGTATAAATTGTATATTCATATTCAACGTTTGCAGTAATATACATTTACTTGACCAGTGGGTCTGCACATATAAATTGTATATTTATATTTTAGATTATCCGTTACGTGAGTTTATATTTGTGAACGTGTATAGAGTTATTTTAAATGAATGAATGTATCTATATATAGTTTTATAAGAAGTTTTGGGACGATTTAATTAAAAGTTATATGAGTTTTTAAAATATTGATTTTTAGATAATAAGGTTTATGGTAATATTATATATGAAAAATTCTATCTCTATCAAACTGATTCCATTTGCTTCATCGATTCCTTTTATCAGCTTGTACGTCAAATCCTTATCCACCTAGTTTTGTTTCGGAATCCGTGCTTGGATGCATGACCCACTCTATCGTCGAATCTCTCTAACCTCGAAAGGTGAACAATCACTCACGATTAACGTTTTTTATTTACTATATTTGATTTCAATTGAGACGACAATTGAAATATGAGGCTGTAGTTATTTAAATTGTTATATATGCTATTATTTGTAACTATTCACTTATGGGATATGACACCATATCCTATTTTTATATATTTATTTTGATGATATATGCCTGTTGTTATTATTATTTACATATCTGTTATCACTCTGCAAGTTCCCTGTTAGTATAGAAATCACTATGGGTTGAAATGATACATACCCGAACAGACTTTAGAATAGGAGAAAATGGTTATGGGTTGAAATGATAAACCCAAGCGATTTTCATTTAATTGAATTGGGATTACGGGTTGAAATGCTATCCACCCGTATACATTTAGTGTACGGATTGAAATGATAAATATCCGTAACACTTGACCATATGATAAGAAATATATACAGACATCGTTGGTCCATATATATAAATATTTTGAAATTTAATTCATTGTTTTGGAAAGAAATATATGGTCTTATTAAATGTTAATCCTTAAAAAAATTTTATATATAAAGGGTAATGATATATAGATTTAATAATATTTAATTTAGACAAAATTTGATTTAATACATAAATTATGCTAAATATTTATGTAAATTTTATTCCAAAAGTATTCTGCAATTTACTAAGATTGGGAGATAAATGTGGGTTTATCTAAATGGTATTTAAATAAGGATTTATTCAATTAAATCAATTTGAAATTTTTGAATGGGAAATTTAAGGGTATGATTTTGTAACTGGATTTTAATTTAAGTGATTTAATGAATATTTCACGTTTAAATAAATTAAAGAAAATATTGAGTAAAATGTAATTTAAGGTTACTTAACTGATATTGTATCTAATGAGGGATTATTTTAAGACTAGATAATAATGAGGTTAAATCGAGATCTATATGGAACTATTAAATTGAACATTTAATTAAATATTAAAGCTTTGAACTATATTGGGATTTAAATGGTTTATTTTGAGATTCGGATATGTATTTGAAATCAGTATAGTTGAATTTATTATTTAGAAACTAAACTGATTAAAAAGTTAGTTTGAAACTTTGAATACTTAAAGTTTTGAAATATATTGAACATAAAGGGTATTTTGTGATTTCAAATCCGAATTTGAGATCGATAAAATTGAAGTGGTTATTTTAGAAATTGAGTTGAATTTAAATTAATAAATTGAGATTGAAATAGATTTAAATGGGGTGGTCGGGTTGATGTTAAACGATTTGTTAAGTTGAGGGAATTGAAATTTATTTACTGTACAAATTATTTGATATATAAAAATACTATTTGGGAAGTATAGAGATATTTGAAGTGAAAATGATATTTGGTTTTGAAGTATAAATTAAGTTGAAAAGACTACGGTGTTATAGTGTATATTTCTATCTTTTAGATAGTTCCATGGACCCTTAGAGGATGGTTATCCCAAACATCCTCTAAGTTAATTATATTTCAGTTGATATTTCACTTGAGTTAGATTTATAGATATAAGAATGTTAATCCTGACTCGAGTGTTTTGTGTTTTGCTTTACGCTCGGGTCAGACTGAGAGATACAACATTTGAGACTCATCTTCGAAGTTGGAGCTTTGGTTGAAGATCCAGCTATCTATCCCTTCAGTCATCCAGTTGATTGGTTCAGAGAAGCCATCTGTTGCATTGGAGGCTTCATGGCATTTGAACTATTCGGTTGTATTTTATTTCTAACTCTAAGGTATATAGTAGCTTCATGAACTACTATCTATTTATTCCGCTGCGTATTTTTTTACTACTCTGTATCTGTGATTCTGTGTTTGATTTATTTACTGTATATGTTGGGTTTTGCCAAATTTTAATTAACAATTTGATATTTTGAGCAATTCAAGTCCGACATCTGCGGATGCGAATGGTTGAAAATAGCAGGTCGTTACAGTTGGTATCAGAGCTTTGGCTCTAGGCAAAACCTAGCATATACGGTAAATTCATTTACAGAATCACTTTCGTTCGAGTTGAATCCCTTCTTTTTAACTTGATTTCCTTTGAATTTTGGAATGTCCCTCGGTTCCAAAATTCATTCTTGTCTCTCACTATTTATATTCGTTTGATTCTGGAGTATCCCATAACTCCACGGAATGAATTGTAAAGGGGGTGAAAACTCCTTTACAATTGGCATTGATTCACCGGAGATTTCTGTATCCTCGGTTTACGATGCTGCTATATCTTGGTATGCCGAATTCTGTCTCTGGCAATCGAATGTCGATTTGCTTTAGAATTCCGCATTAATTATATTCCTGAAGTCACGGTTGACCCGGTTAAGGTCGCCAGAGATTTATAGAAGTATATCCATCTTCTATTTTGTAATTTGATTTTCTCAACCTTGTTTGAGCCTATCTTCGAATCAGGATTCTATTGATTAGAGTTCCTATAAATTAAATATCTATCTTTGTTTTGAAATCCATTCTTGAATCATCCTTGAAAATCGGGTTTGTTGTATTTTAAAATTGTTTTATACGAAATTATTATTTTGATAACTATGAATTTATTCTATATATAAAAGTGAAAATGTTTTCGATAAGGATTATATACCTATATATAAAACGAATAAGAAATGTTATTCTATATATAAATTTTTTGAAAGGATTGGAAATTTTGAAAATTTATAAGAAAGTGATTTATATAAAAAGGATTTATAACTGAAGGGTTAAATTTGAAATTCGAGAATTGAATTCCAATATTTTGAAATTGGTTTTAAGATTTTGGGAAAATATATAAAAATAATACGATTTAAAAGTATTTTTCCGAATAAGAAATGTTTCAAATGGGTTCAAATGAATTCCAATAATTTTGAAGAAATTTCAAAGAAGTTTTCAAGAAAATAGAAGTCCAGAACTCACTTATGTCGCCGGAGAATAATTTCGGTGATGAGTGCACGCATCATCGACATTGATTTTCGAGTTACAGAGTGGGGGAGAGGCCACTTTAATAGCTTCGCTATGCGAGTGATTTTGTAAAACCGTTTTTGATTTCAAATTCCGAAGTATAATTTGATATTTTCGAAAGATATATGTATATATTTGAAACAATTTAAAGTGAGACCGGTGTTCAGTCCTCGAGTTTTCAATTTGACTAGTAATAACTCTATATAAAAAAAAATTGATTTCCAACTCTTAGATTTGAAATTTGATTTCATCGACTATTTTGAAGGTTCGAGCACTTCCAAATCAAGGTTTAAAATTTTTAAACTAAGAAATTTCGAAAAGTATAAAATTTTTGATAAAGCATATAAGTTTAGTTTTGAAGAGTATGACTTAAGTAAGTTTGAAACCTTTTGTTAAGTAAGTGAATATGACTATTTTTAATTATACTAATGTGGAATTTAGTTTTGAAATGTTTTGGAAAAAAAAATTATTTCAAATAATCGTTTTCAGAAAGGTAAATTGGATATTTCTAATAGAAATAGATAGTTTAAAAGTTTTAAAGTGATGATTATAAATTTGGAAACCATTTTGAGTATAATTGATTTTGAGAAAATATTTGGTTTTGAAATTAAATTGAAATTAAAAACCAGTACTTATATGGTGATTTTGTAAATGAATTTGTTTGACTTGAATTATTTTAATTTGGAAACTGGGATAATTTTCTAAACCTATTATTTTGGGAACTTTGAAATTTAGATACTTAATTTGGAAGAAAATTTGGTGAAATCCTATATGATTTTGAAACTGAATTGATATTGAAATGATTTGAAATTGAGAACCTTATATTGTTAAGCACTTGATTTGGGAGTGGTCGAACTTATATAAAATGGATTTGTATAAGTATGAAGTGATTTGAAATCTATTGATTTGAAAGGTACTCAATTTGGAAAGAGAATTTTTTTTATAAATCGAAGTCTATATAAGTATGATTTGATATACTATTGATTTGGAAAGTATTCGATTTGAAAATGGAATCTTAAATATATATATATATATATATATATATATATATGGATTTTATATAAGTATGATATTTGAAAGTATTTGAAAAGGTACTATATGATATATATTTTCGAAGTAAAGATATGGAAAGTGCCTTCTGCTTGATATCCTATTTGTGGCCACATCGTGGATTCATTCTATCGATATTATTCTCTCTGATTTTCGGTTTTCCTGATGTAATACTCGAGTGTTTCCCACCGTGGCGTAACCCATGGTTTTTTTTTCTCTCGTGACTGCATAGCGCAACAGCCTGGCTGAGTCTTGCCTAGGGGTACGGATTGTTTCCTGGGGGATCCAGGCGTGACCATTGTGTATCCTGCACTCTACTAGTCATCATGGCGTAACTCGCAGGGCTGAGAAAGCTTACGGATATGGATTGTTTCCTGGGAGACCCAGGCGTAACCATTGTGTATCTGCGAACCATGGTCGGACAAAGGTTTTGGTTTGGTTGTTTGTTTGGATTGTATTTTCCATATCTGTTTCTAAAGTTTTTCAAGTATTTTCACTGGTTGTTGAAACAGGTCTACTAAGTACTTGAAGAATTCTAGCTTTGTGCCTGATCAACGCATGGCCAGAGTCTGCAAGAACGAGGATAAACTTGTTGAAACATCGAGTTATAAAAGTATTTTCGAATCGAAAGATTATTTCAATAATAATACTTTTATATGAAAGAAAGATTATTTTAATATAAAGGTATTTAATATAAAAAAATTTATATTAATATTTGAAATTTGAAATTCTTATGGTTTGAATTGATTATTTGTGCCCGATACTATTCTTTTGAACCTATCTTATCTGATCAGCTTTATTTATTCACCTATATTCTGCTTCCTGAATCTACCTTCCTTTCCTTTTTGAATATAATCTTTAAAATATTGTTTATTTATATGCTACATGGTTTAATAGGAAATTCTAAATATTTTGAAGTTATTAGTTAAATAAAACATATTTAAAGAAAATGATAAATAATTTATTGATAATACTTGAAAAGTATCTTGAGATAAATTAAAAATTTCCATGGGTTATGGATCTAACGTTTTCAAATAGCTTCCTTAAATATAACTAATGATGTAAATAATTGTTTTCAAATAATTTTCATATACTTATAAAGGTGTTATTTAAACATAAATGGAAATAGTTTGATTTGCAAGGTTTATAAATGGCTATTTAAGGATATAATAAAATGGGTTTAACCAAATTTATTGAATATTAATTAATTTAAATTGAAATTTATATGGCTTCAAATTAATTGAGTTATTTTGCCTTCCAATCTAATTTTCTCCTGGTTGTTTCTATTCTCCTACCTCCTTCCTTTTCGGGGACGAAAAGTTATGAGTGGAGGAGAGTGTAACGGCCCATAAAATTTTATAAATTTTAGTTGGTTTTATAACGTATTTTGATTTTTGAGAAATTTTAATAATAATATTTTGAAATAAAGTTTTAATATTTTGTTTACGTATAATTAAATATAGCAAATGGTAAAATTTTCAATTAATTATATGAAGGTTTATTTATTATATAATTCTATTAAATTCAAATCAGTTAATAATTGGTGAAAATAAATTTATTTTCAAGACCTGAAAATTTTTACATAGAAAAATTCTAAATCATCTTCTGACTGAGACGTCATCTTTCTTTTTTCCAAATTCGTACTTCTACTGCTCCGTTTACCTTATTTCTGACAAATTAGCAGCATTTTTGGTATCGATCATCGACTTTTGGTCGGATGATCGTACCACTGATATCTGTGTACCGTTTTGATCGTCTCATCGTTCAGATCTCAACGGTATATTTATTTCGGTATTTTGGGATCCGGTGTACAACGGAAGCAATAAATTGTTCGTTGTAACGGTACCCAAACTTGTGACTTGCTGCCCAAACAAAAAAAAAATGCTGCTTTAATTAGTTGGCTAAAATTTTGGGTGACCGTTGCTATTATATCAAAATTTGTTTTATTAATGCCTAAATTTCAAGGCTGACTTTCAGTGTTCCATTCATTCATTTTGATTCTGGTTCCAACGTTTTCTTGTACGTTACCTCACTCCAATTTATTAATAGCTGGTCCTTACATTTATTCGTGCACGTTCATTTTTTTTGCAGTCTCGTACCTTTTGTTTTTCGAATTTCAAAAGTTTTCAACCGTTGTTTTCCCATTCCTTTGCTTCATATAAGAGGATAATTTTATAACCATATTCATTGCCTTTTGTTCTGCAAAACATAAAATCCCACTACCTCATTCTCCTCTCCTCCTTATATTTCCTGTAGCCGAAAACAATGTCGCAATGCCTATTCACAAACCATCTTCCTCCCTCGGCCTAAGCTAACCGCAACTCCGACCTTAGCCTCTCCCCACGTCAGGTCGTCCACCGTCCCTAAAGCTCCGCCCTTCACCTCCAGATCCACGCGTGCTGTCTCATGCCGCCCATCACCTTCATGCCCCAAACCATCGGCCTCCACCCGTGCTTTACCACCAGCATACGCGCCGAGCATGCACCACCGGAAAGCACTCGGCCTCGGGTCTCGTTCAATACTAGCAACCACTCTCCTCCGCCGCCACCTAAAGCTCTGTCTCCACCACGAGTTAAACAGTCACGCTCGGCCTCCATAAACCGGACATCCCTCCAAGACTTATTTCCTCTACAGCCTCTCTTCGTATTGCGCGTGAGTATAGTAGTGTATTTTGTGTCAGTTTTTATATTTATATGTTAGTTTACTTTTACGTATATAGTATCACATACTCGCATATAACGTAGCATAAGAATTTGAATCATTTGCATATAAATGGGAAGCATTCGCATGAAAAACTTGTAGGGTTGGCATTCTTGTAGTAGTTATATTAGTTGTCTGTAGGTGTATAAGTTATACAGAGTAGGATTTTTATATCTAATTAGTATACACTTATACGTGAACTGTTGATAGAAGAATCGGGTTTACTTTATATACACTACGTGTTTACAATATAAAGAATATATATACTGTTTTAAACATTGTAGTTATTTCAGTTTATGAAATAAAAGTTGGCATTTACATTTAGGAAAGTTACATGTATTTTTAGGTAGGCTAATTGTTCTTTGTTTTTGGCACTCTGCGGTTATACACGTAAGAAAGAAAAAAAAAATTGTTTCGTATACTATACAAATATATACACATATTTCAGTATACGAGTGTTTTGGTCTGCATGTGCTCTTGGATCTGCTGTAGTATATTTCTTATGAGGCTTTAAAATATTATATATTTGTTCTATTTATTCATGTCCTGTTATACTAGGTTGTTGAGTTTGCATTTTTGGTTTACATATTTTATCATAAGTCTGCATATTTAAGATATAACGGTCATATTTCTTACAATATTCATTATGTTGTAGATAAATTTTTAAGTGTTTAGTGATGTCTGGTATATTTGAGTACAATGGTTTGCAGTTGCTTATGGTAGTAATCATATTAGTTTACGTATATAGGCCTGCATACGTTATGAGTATTCGGTCTGCATTCATATATGTGTAAGATATGTATACAACTTTCAAAATTTTGTACATTTATATTTGCGTATAAATTGTATATTCATATTCAACGTTTGCAGTAATATACATTTACTTGACCAGTGGGTCTGCACATATAAATTGTATATTTATATTTTAGATTATCCGTTACGTGAGTTTATATTTGTGAACGTGTATAGAGTTATTTTAAATGAATGAATGCATCTATATATAGTTTTATAAGAAGTTTTGGGACGATTTAATTAAAAATTATATGAGTTTTTAAAATATTGATTTTTAGATAATAAGGTTTATGGTAATATTATATATGAAAAATTCTATCTCTATCAAACTGATTCCATTTGCTTCATCGATTCCTTTTATCAGCTTGTACGTCAAATCCTTATCCACCTAGTTTTATTTCGGAATCCGTGCTTGGATGCATGACCCACTCTATCGTCGAATCTCTCTAACCTCGAAAGGTGAGCAATCACTCACGATTAACGTTTTTTATTTACTAAATTTGATTTCAATTGAGACGACAATTGAAATATGAGGCTGTAGTTATTTAAATTGTTATATATGCTATTATCTGTAACTATTCACTTATGGGATATGACACCATATCCTATTGTTTATATATTTATTTTGATGATATATGCCTGTTGTTGTTATTATTTACATATCTGTTATCACTCTGCAAGTTCCCTGTTAGTATAGAAATCACTATGGGTTGAAATGATACATACCCGAACAGACTTTAGAATAGGAGAAAATCGTTATGGGTTGAAATGATAAACCCAAGCGATTTTCATTTAATTGAATTGGGATTACGGGTTGAAATGCTATCCACCCGTATACATTTAGTGTACGGATTGAAATGATAAATATCCGTAACACTTGACCATATGATAAGAAATATATACAGACATCGTTGGTCCATATATATAAATATTTTGAAATTTAATTCATTGTTTTGGAAAGAAATATATGGTCTTATTAAATGTTAATCCTTAAATTTTTTTTATATATAAAGGGTAATGATATATAGATTTAATAATATTTAATTTAGTCAAAATTTGATTTAATACATAAATTATGCTAAATATTTATGTAAATTTTATTCCAAAAGTATTCTGCAATTTACTAAGATTGGGAGATAAATGTGGGTTTATCTAAATGGTATTTAAATAAGGATTTATTCAATTAAATCAATTTGAAATTTTTGAATGGGAAATTTAAGGGTATGATTTTGTAACTGGATTTTTATTTAAGTGATTTAATGAATATTTCACGTTTAAATAAATTAAAGAAAATATTGAGTAAAATGTAATTTAAGGTTACTTAAATGATATTGTATCTAATGAGGGATTATTTTAAGACTAGATAATAATGAGGTTAAATCGAGATCTATATGGAACTATTAAATTGAACATTTAATTAAATATTAAAGCTTTGAACTATATTGGGATTTAAATGGTTTATTTTGAGATTCGGATATGTATTTGAAATCAGTATAGTTGAATTTATTATTTAGAAACTAAACTGATTAAAAAGTTAGTTTGAAACTTTGAATACTTAAAGTTTTGAAATATATTGAACATAAAGGGTATTTTTTGATTTCAAATCCGAATTTGAGATCGATAAAATTGAAGTGGTTATTTTAGAAATTGAGTTGAATTTAAATTAATAAATTGAGATTGAAATAGATTTAAATGGGGTGGTCGGGTTGATGTTAAACGATTTGTTAAGTTGAGGGAATTGAAATTTCTTTACTGTACAAATTATTTAATATATAAAAATACTATTTGGGAAGTATAGAGATATTTGAAGTGAAAATGATATTTGGTTTTGAAGTATAAATTAAGTTGAAAAGACTACGGTGTTATAGTGTATATTTCTATCTTTTAGATAGTTCCATGGACCCTTAGAGGATGGTTATCCCAAACATCCTCTAAGTTAATTATATTTCAGTTGATATTTCACTTGAGTTAGATTTATATATATAAGAATGTTAATCCTGACTCGAGTGTTTTGTGTTTTGCTTTACGCTCGGGTCAGACTGAGAGATACAATATTTGAGACTCATCTTCGAAGTTGGAGCTTTGCTTGAAGATCTAGCTATCTATCCCTTCAGTCATCCAGTTGATTGGTTCAGAGAAGCCATCTGTTGCATTGGAGACTTCATGGCATTTGAACTATTCGGTTGTATTTTATTTCTAACTCTGAGGTATATAGTAGCTTTATGAACTACTATCTATTTATTCTGCTGCGTATTTTTGTACTACTCTGTATCTGTGATTCTGTGTTTGATTTATTTACTGTATATGTTGGGTTTTGCCAAATTTTAATTAACAATCTGATATTTTGAGCAATTCAAGTCCGACATCTGTGGATGCGAATGGTTGAAAATAGCAGGTCGTTACAAAGGGGCTTGGAATTTTGTGAATTTTGCAAAGAAAAGTTTAGGAAATATGGAAAAAATGTTATGCCCTTGCTTGGATTGTCGAAACCTCACTCACCAATTTGGAGTCACCATTATCGAGCATTTGATTATAAGGGGAATGAATCCTAAATATAAAAGTGGTAGATGGTACGATCACGGCGAGCAAATAGACACAGGGAAAAAAATTAAGTTGGATGGTGCATATGACTTATTCAAAGGCATTCACTACGAAAATGAAGATTTCATCAATCATTCTTTTTTTTACTAATGATAACGATGATGATAATGTGCAGAGACGAGAAGATGATTTATTAAAAAATTTAGAAGATGCGGAAACCCCATTATATCCTGATTGTCCAGATCAAACAAAGTTATCTGCCATTATTGCCTTATATAACTTTAAATGTGAGAATGGGTTATCTGATAATGGTTTTGATAAGCTTCTAATCGTGCAACATTCGTTGTTACCAAAGGATAATGTACTTCCTAAAACTATATCTGAAGTGAAGAAATTTCTTAAAATTTTCGATATGGGTTTTGAGAAAATTCATGCTTGTGAGAATAATTGTTGTCTTTTTAGAAAAGAGTACAAAGATTTGGATAGCTGTCCAAAATGTGGATTTTCGAGATGGAAGACTAATCAACGTACAGGAGAGGTTATGCAAGGGATCCCGGTAACAGTATTGCGATATTTTCTAGTAGTTCCAAGATTTAGAAGAATGTCTGGATCGCAAATAATGGAAGAAGATTTAAGATGGCATTTTAATAACAAAAGTAACGATGGAAAAATGCGCCATCCGGTGGATTCTATAACGTGGAATGTAGTGGATGAGAAATGTGAATCATTTTCAATGGATCCACGTAATCTCAGCTTGGTCTTGCTACTGATGGTTTTAATCCATTTTCTATGTTAAATTCTAAATATAGTTGTTGGCCAATAATGCTTGTAACATATAATCTCTCGCCTTTGTTGTGTATGAAGAAGGAGATATTATGTTAACATTGCTAGTTCCTGGTCCGAAGCAACCGGGGAATGATATTGATGTTTATTTGGCGCCATTGGTAGAAGATTTGCATCATTTGTGGAATAATGGAGTTGAAGTTTTTGATGCATTTACTAAAACAGTTTTTAATCTGAAAGCAGTTTTGTTATGGACGATAAATGATTTTCCAGCTTATGGAAATCTCGCCGGATGCTGCGTAAAGGGTAAAAAAGCATGTCCATCATGCAGCGTGAATACTCACCATCGGTGGTTGAATCATAGCCGGAAGACTGTTTATATGGGTCATAGAAGATTCTTACATCCTTCTAGTCAAATGAGAAAACAAAAGTTTGGTTTGATAATACTGTAGAGAATGGAAGCAGGCCTAGAATTTTAACTGGAAGGAACATCTCTAATATTTTAAAAGACTTTCCAAATAATTTTAGAAAAGAAATTAAAGATGAAAAAAACAATAAAAAAGGGAAGAAAAGCAAGCAAAATAAAAAGAGACAAATGAAGAAAAGGAAGAGTTGCCATAATAGAGAAACCGAAGCTAATGATCCTATGAAAATGGAGCTATCAAGATGGAAAAAAAGATCAATATTCTTCGATTTTCCATATTGGGATGTTAGTGTGAAGTTTTATTATTTTACACTTGATTAACAATAAAATACTATATAGTTGAAGTATTACACTCTTGGTTTTTCAGGAGTTTCCCTTACGTCATAACTTAGACGTGATGCATGTAGAGAAAAATGTCGGTGAAAGCATTTTGGGCACGATACTGCATGATAAAAAGTCAAAAGATGGAATTAACTCGAGAAAAGATCTAGAGGATTTGGGAATTCAACATGGACTTTATGCACAACCTCGCGGAAAAAAACATATCTTCCGTCGGCTCCATATACATTGTCAAATTATGAGAAAAAAACCTTCTGCAATAGGTTGTATGGTTTCAAGGGACCTGATGGTTATTGTTCAAATTTGAAAAATTGTGGTTCATTAGAGGACTACAATGTTAGTGGTTTAAAATCTCACGATTACCACGTTCTAATGCAACAGTTGTTGCAGCTGCAATAAGAGGACTATTGCCAAGGAAACCAAGGGAAGCAATAGTTCGTTTATGTTCATTCTTTAATAAAATATGTCAGCGCGTGCTTGATAGAGAAAATCGACAGCAACTTGATGATGAGATTATTATATATTATGTGAACTTGAAAGATATTTTCCTCCCTCTTTTTCTGATATAATGATACATTTGACAATTCATCTTGGAAGAGAAGCACGGTTATGTGGGCCGGTTCATTTCCATTGGATGTATCCTTTTGAAAGATATATGAAAACACTTAAAGATTATGTAAGAAATCCCGCACGACCTGAGGGTGTATTGCTGAATCCTATCTTACTGAAGAATGTATGAGATATTTTGGTGATTTTTTGAAAAAAACAGGACACATAGAAGAGAAAGGTGTTCGAAATGAGGACTACGAAAATTTTGTAATACTTGAAGGACGTCCAATTTCTGCGTCTAAGACAGTTACATTATCTTCTAATGAGAAAAAATGCTCATTTGGCCGTGTTAATGAATATGGAAATGGTTGAATCATTTTTAGAGTAAGTGAATTTTATAGTATGTCTATATTGTTTTGATGTACTTAATTGCAAGTATAAGTCGACATAATTTTTTCTTTATCAGTTTGCATTTGAAGGAGTTGCAAGATTCAGACAAACGTATAGGAAGAAGCGCAACCTTACTTTGGAAAAAACATACAGATAACTTTGCCGATTGGATTAAAAAGAAGGTTGGTTAAATTTTATAATAAACTAACATTGGTTTTAGAACATTGTGACATATATATTAAATATTTTTTACAGATACCTATTAGCTCAGAAGATCATGATAAAATGTTAAAACGGATTACATACAGTCCAAAGAATGACGTCTTGTCCTATAAAGGATATATCATCAATGGACAACGTTTTCACACAAAAGACATTGACAGAGAAAATCAAAATAGTGGGGTTACTTATGATGCCACTACCATGTGTAGAACTAGTGCAAAAGATATATCTCAAGTGGTTGACGTATTTACTTACTATGGGATATTGACCGATATATTTTTGTTATATTATCATGTGTTTTATGTTCCCATTTTTAAATGTCATTGGGCAAATGTTGGAAACGGTGTAAAGGTTGAAGATGGATTCACTGTTGTAAATTTACATCAAAATCAAGCTTCATTTTCAAAAGATCCATATATTCTTGCATCTCAAGCAAAACAAGTTGTTTATTTAAAAGACAATGATGACTCTAATTGGTATGTGGTAATGAAGACGCCACCAAGAGGCTTTCATGAGTTAGAGACAAATGAATCGGTTGATGAAGTTAACTATGTTGGGGAAGATTATAGAAAAATCGATATGGATGTTGATGATTCTAACGACGATGTGAGCTATGTTAGAGAGGATTGTGAAGGCATATTTGAGTAGTTAAAACAAGGTTTGTTAATTCATTTATAGGATCAGTAATAATTAGCTGTTGGTTCAAAATGTAAAAGTCTCATTGCTGTTGGTTCAAGATAATGAGTATATATTCTATTATTGCGTAAGTAATGTGCATATGATTCTTTTCTTACCCAAACCGGAAAATGAGTGACACTTTGTTGTGCATTGTGATGAGTCTGAATGTCTCCAAACCCAAAAAACCAGCATACACAACAATGAGATTAGTGATGGGTTTCCCATCCTTTTTGAGTTCTTTTTCTACTGTTATACTAGTATGTGCTTGTTTTTTTGGGTTTTGTATGTCTACTATTTGATGATATGGTGTTATGCGTTCTGTATTATTGATAAATCACACACAAGTAGACAGAATAGTTCTCACTGGGTCAATAGTTCTTTTGTTATGTTCTGGATAATTTTGCTGGATTGAAATAAATCGATTGAGTTCAATCTGATAGGGATTGCCATATTTGTAATGACCCTAAGATAAAAATAGAATGAAAGTTATATTTACTTTAAGAATTTCTGGAAAAAATTGGGACTTAAAACAAATATAGTTCCATGTCTAAAGACTTATATAAATACATATATTTAATATATGGGGTGTTTTCTATCTTATTTAAAAGGAAAAATAAAAATGGAGTTTTATGAGGCTCAAATGTCTCATATATTCGTGCTAGAAATAATTAGCATGATATATGTGATTTTTATCATATAAATGTGTATGGGAAGTTGCTGTTTTAACTAAATTCAGAATAAAAAAAAATATAGGATCAAATATGAATTTTTATATCTTATAATCATTTCCAGCAAACAACATAGTGAGACAGATTTTTACATCACAAGATTATGTATGATAGTGTACATGATTGAATGGAGATGGTAGCTAGGTAGAAAACACAAGGAGTTTACAGTTTCCTTAAACTTCGAAGAAAACAAAATGAACAAAGGGTCACACGCATATGGCATGAGTAAAATAGAATCATGAAAATGGCATGCAGTGTTTAAAATGCTTGATTCCCGAAATAACTAATTAAAGTAACCAAATGTGTGCATTCCCAATTAAGGACCACACAGAAATATGATTTGTGCATGAATATCTAAGGGCATCAAAGGGATTACCCATTTTCTTAAACCCTAGAATGGTTTTATAAAACCTGCACATAACCATATCCATCATTCTCTCGGGATCAAAACAAAATAAAATAAAATAGGAGAAACATTAGCTTGAAACTCTGAAAGGATCTGCTGTTCAAAGGAGCAAGACAGTAAAAGAAAACACTAGGTGAGCATTAATCCATTTCATGCAATGGCATTAAGTCCTCTGGTAAGCAGCCTATAATGTTATAAATCATTTAAAATCTCTGAAATGATTTGTTATGGGTGAGATGGATGTTTGTTTGTGCATTCTTGTTTGGGGCTTTTAATCTGTATGTGAGTGTTCAAAGTTAAAATGGTTTGAGCCTTTTTGTTCTATTTTATTATTATGATGTATGGATCTAAATTATTTAGGAAATAGACAGCAAGACAGTGATCTAGCTCATGTTTATTTCTCAGATAATGAAGCATGAAACTAAAATATTCATATCATAGGTCAGAGGAGAAAATTCTGGGTTTTTGAGGGATTTCCATAATAAAACCTTAATCCATATATTCACAATAATGTAGTAGGATTATGATGCCTAAATTATTTTTAGAAGACCACAGGCATGTTGTATTTTCTGTAATAAGGAAAATAAATGGAAAATATGGGGTTGAACCTGAAAGTATAAAAGTAAATATGCCTTTCTGAAACATGAATGGATTGGAAGTCTTTTATGATTAAATTCATAAATAGGAGCTTAATAAAATAAGAAGAAACTGGAAGGGGATTTATTAAATTAATAAACCCTATGAATGAATGAAAGAAAAATTAAATTGGTCATCTGGGAGTTAGTCAATGATCTGCTTGCTTCAGGTGGGAGTAAGTATATGCATGGTGCAATTGCACCCTGAGGCCTTCCTGTGTTGGAATAAATTAAATAACCTAGGAGTTTCCTTCACAATGCATACATGGTGTTCATTTGACAGGGAGTTATAGACCATAAAATAAATAGGGAATGGGAATAAAAAACCTGGGTTATGAATATCCAGACAGGGAGTTAAATTAATCAAGTTTTAATATTATGCTTTGATTATTGCTGGGTGAAATTGGGAGAAAAAAAATCTGTGTTTACTTATTTAGATAAGAATTATGAATGATATATTCCTTTGATTGTTTGCTGAGTATTGGTTGAATGAATGAATGTGTTTTTGAATCATTTGGTATTAATCTACTAATATGCAAGGTATGAAACCTGCTATATTAGGAAAATATTGCCAGTTCACCCAAAATTATGAATAAGTGTATAAAATTTGATTAATGCTCATACCAGTGTAAACTGACCCTTTTGGTTGCCCTTGCAATCATTTGGGTGTCCCATTGAAATTGGGGCAGCTCAGTGAATTGCTTGCAGGAAATTGAAGTTGGCTTGATGGATGAAGAAGGCATTAGCTACCAGTATAAATAAAAGAAACTTGTTTTAAATTTGCAAATGTTTTGTAATGATTTTTATTAGTCAGATTACAAGTAGTAGTTCAAGTTAATTGTAGGGAGTTTTCTGAGTATTTGGATTAAAACATGTACTTAAGTAAAACCTATTTTGAATGATTATTGATGGAGTTTGATTGATTACTGATTTCATGACTGTCTGATTTGGAGAAACAAGGGGATGGACATATCATATAAATATGATATGTGTATGTGAAAATCTCTGATTTTTATTGCCTGAGTTTATTTTGAAATTTTATGAAAAACTAAAGAGTTAAGGTGATTGATTTTTAAAAGAAAATTAAGCTCACAAGATTTGAATAAAAAATATATTCAAGAGAAATGAATTTATGCATAGCAGGTAACTGATACTGGCTTGTGCATAAATTCTGGAGAGATTACAACATGCATTTATGTATTTGACTTCAACAAAAAAAGGGATTATGAAGCAGACAGACCTGGAAGTAGTTGTATACCTGGTTAATAACTTGAATGCTTATAAATGCATCTCCAAGGAATTTAAACAAGATAGAAACATGCTTATGTTAGGAATAGTTCTTTGTGGAAGTTAGTTAAAATGAGAAATATGGGTTTGAAAATGGTAAGAAAGGGACTATGGCCGGCCTAGATGGTCATGGGTCAAGCTTTTATAGTCTGAAAACATTTTACTTCAATTCATGAAGTGTAAGTGTTTCCAGATCAAAAATAAAATAAAAAACTCCAAGCAACTTTCAAAAGATTCCAAGTATTTTCAATACAACTCCAAGTACTCAAGTCTGTACCTGGCCAAACCTAAAAAAAATGCAACCTAACTTCAATTGTTCAACCTGAAATGGTGATTAGGAAATCAGTTCCAAATGTTCATGCCTGCAAGTGTAATCTTTGAAGTGACTTCATGCAAGAACTTGATAACTATCATAAGAACAATTAAATGCCATTTTAGTGATAATAGGCTCATTTAGGCAGGAAGTCTAGAAAACTATGAAAAGAAATAAAAAGATGCACTGTGCAATGCAATATCATTCACATAAGTATTATTTTTGCTAAAAATTTATCTCTTACAGTAGAACAAAAATTTAGGGGAGAAATAAATGGTTATGTTGACAACTTGTATTGTATCTTGACTGTTTGATTCAAATTCTCTTTGCAAAAAAAAAAATATTGTTAGCACTGAAAGGCAAGGGGAAACAATTATATATCATCAAATATATAATTGTCTTAAAATGATTTGTGAACTGATATGATTATATTGGTAAACCAGGGTCTTGGGAAATATAATTGAGAATTATCTAAAGATTCAAATATAGTAGAAATGAGGTTTAGTGATAAATTTCTTTAGCAAAAAAAAATTTATGTGTTTAAGAGTAGGGTCACCACAATATTGAAATAGCAAGTGTTTGTGTTATTCACGTCCACAGAGTTAGCAGCTGCTTCAAATTACCCACTACATCATCCGACTGAAATTGCTTATTTGTCAAAATATCATTAACTCTATTGTCAAAATATCACCAGAAAGCTTGACATATTACTCTCTGTAAATATTATGTATACATTATGTTGCTTCTGATAGTATTACATCAACTTAACTCTTTATTTATTTTTATTTGCAGAATAATGGCAAAGAGGAAGAGAGGAAACGTCAAACAAAAAGAAACTGAGGTACCAAAAGCTGCGTTAAATCAGTCTATAGTCAGGGAAGAGCTTATCGACCATAGCCATTCGAATGTGATGGAAGATGAAACAGTGGCTGAAGCACTTGAGGACAACGTGCAAGCACCTGAAGACAATGCAATGCAAATTGGCGAAAGTTATGAAGTTTCATTGGAAGATGATGGACCGGTTCATGAAAATGCAAATCCAAGAGGGAAAAGAACTACTAGAGGTCCAACAAAAATGAAAAGGCTTCCTTCACATACTATGAGTAGAGTTGAAGTAGAATTTAATTCGACGGCAGAGCCAATAGGACCAGGATCAGTTAGTTTATCTTCTTATTTAGGACCGCTAGTCCGAGGGGTTGTTCTGTTTACACTTGATGATTGGAGGCTACTCGATGATGATAGAAAAATTGTTTTGTGGGAATCCATTAAGGTATGAGACAATGATTTTTTAAATTTTATCTTACACTTAACTTTTTTTTTTGACTGATCTTTTGTACACTTGACTGTTTTGTGGGAATACCATATTTTATTTTATGGGATAAGTAGTATATTTTTGGGTCTGCACTGAAAATATATTATAGATTGTTGAAGAGGAAATAGTTGCCATTGATGTATTTGAAACTGGGAAGAAAGAGGATGTTAGGTGTGGGTATTTATAGGTAAAATTTGATGATAGAATAAGACTAGCAGATATAAGAAACATGAAACAAGTTGAGAATAGATTGAATGTGGATTCCCATGCGTTTGATTCTCATTTTGGTTTTACGTGTGGGGTTAACAAAAGGAATAACACTGCTAGTGATGGGTAAATTACTTCTTTAGATGGACTATGTTGAAAAATCAAATTAATGTTTACGATTGTTCTTCGACACATTCCAATTATTGAAGACCTGATGTATCATATACAAACTTGATTCATTTTGGTCTAATGTTGGTAACACATGCAATGTGCACAATATTGTATGTAGTAAATACGGTATGATTGTCCGCCAATTTTAAAATTTGCCGTCATTGAAATTTATATTACTAATTGTTTGGTAAATTGTATTTTATAGTACTGCCGACTGTTCTGCTAGCAACGATATTTTTGAATATTTAAGTTAATTAATCATACATACGCATTCCATTATTTGTCAAACTAGTATAAGTAGGTGTTGATATTTTACTATAATTGGCTTCAAAAATATATCAAATATTATTCAGTTATCTCAAAGCTTATTATATTGTTCAGCGATTTGACTCACTTCAAGGATAATACAGATAACTTCCAAATGCATCAAAAGTTTGGGTTGTGTTTACTGTTTGTACACAATCATATAATGAACACGATTATGATGCAGTAGTTTATAAATCATCGATTGTTATTGTGGAATAGTATAACAGTTGCATGATATATTTGTTACGTTGTTGTTTGTACACATGACATTATAAGATTCTGCTAACCACACGTACATAACTATCTTGCTTTCATTTTTCATAAATCACAGCAGTAGGCACTTTATGATCAGTTTAAGCAATTTATTATATTTACAATCTTGCTTTCATTTTTCATACTGATATTAGGCTAGATTTAAATTAGACGAAGACCGGAAAAAAGTGTCTATATTTCAACAAATGGGAACTATTTGGAGGGCCTCGAAAAGTAGATTCGCTAGGGAGTTAGGAAAAGCAAAAACCAAAGAAGAAATACTTCAGTTAAAACTAGACAACATCGACAGTATGAAGGAGTGGAGAGATTTTGTTAAGTTGAAAACAAGTCCAACCTTTAAGGTAAAAATATATATTTAATCATTAATCAGATCCTTATTATTGATTAACAATAATCACATTTTATTGTAGACACAAAGTGAGAAATACAAAGCCATAAGACGGAAGCAATTCCCACACACATGCAGCCGCGAAGGAATGACTCGATTAACTGAAGAAATGGTGAGAAATTATTTTGGATTCAAAATTATACGACTTAGACTTCTTCATTCTTTCATTTTTTATCAACGTTAAAGATATCTCACTAATAAATTAGTCTTCGTTTTAATGCAGAAAGAGCCGAGTGAAGATCCATCTTCCATCTCTAGAGCTCGAGTTTGGATTAAATCTCGCACTCGAAAAAACGGTGAACCGGTGAATACGACTGTTGCAGATGTTATTGTAAGGCCTTTTGATACTTATTGATATATTTTGGAACCTACGCGAATAGTTTGGAACCTACACGAATATTTTAAAACCTACACGAAATTTGTACACAAAATGTACTATTAAGGGGTTCGTAGGAAGACATAACAGAAAATCAACAAAGCCTACAAATAACTTCTTTCTTATTAAAACCATATAGAATTGCATATGTCAGGAATGAACTTTGTAGTTATTTCACATGTATTTCCCACCAAACTTTTTTTGGACTAAAACAGAAGTTAATTGTTTTCATGTTCGCCGAGAAAAACTAAGCAGAACAGAAAACAAATTACTAGTGATTACTATTTCTGAGAATATAGATGGTTAGATAGTTGATGCCAGGTTAGCCTTAGCCCCTTTTGAGTAGACTGATATTGACAAATCATGACACAGTTTACCAGATGTTGAAAATAGTAATTGATACACTATGACTGGTTTGTCTTGGCAACGTCAATTTTTGCTTAAGAGTACATAAACTGGTATGAAATTCCTCACATATAATTAGTATAGTAATACCAAGTAATAGTTGACTGAGAATATAGGCTATTAGCATTTTAAAAAGCATTATCGAACCTCAAAAAACTTTTTACAAAGGAAGTCATTATATATGTCAATAAGGCTATTAGTATAAATTGACACTCGTATTACAGGAGAAGATAAAAAGTTGTGAAAGCGAATCACAATCTAGCTCACCAAGTAATGATGCTCTTGCACAAGTGCTAGGACAAGACAAACCTGGGCGACTAAGAGCAATGGGAAGAGAAATAACTCTTACCAAGTTTATTTTATCAAGGGCTAATGATAAGAAACTAACTGAATGCCAGAATACAATTATGGAATTAAAGTAGATGATTCACATGCTAGTGAAGAATCAGGTATATTCTTTTTATTTGTTTTAACTTGGTGAGAGTTATCTTTTCAGTAAGTCATGTTATAAGGTGGAAATCTCATCAATAAACTTGGAAAAGAAACAACAATTTATACTAGGACTTAACACATGATGGTGGATCAAATTCTTGTTCAAGGCACTTGGAGATGCGATAAACTTAATTTTCTTTTATACATGAGGTCTGACATACAACATAACCCATATATCATGATAATGATGAAGATACTGGTACTGGTCTTGTAGTGGTAATGGTCGATATAATTTTAAGCAGGTTTGGAACTCAACTCGTACTATTTTTGAGAATAAACTTTGGGCTACTTTAGTATGGCATCGAGTGCATACACCAAAGATGGCTATTTGTCTTATTAAGGCTACTAACAACTTTTTGCCTGTAAAAAAGGCTATCACAAAGAGGTTTATTTATTGATCCTCTATATGTACTTTGTAACAGTTATAAGGAAAATATTAATCATTTGTTTTAGGAATGCGGCTACTCTGCCTATGTTTGGAAACTTTGTCGTATTAAACATAAAGTGGCCTACTAGTCGTTCTAGTATTTTATCTCTCCAGATAGAAGTTCAAAATGTGATTCATCGAGTCTCTAACCAGAATTTCACCAATGACATTGCCTCACTTTTTGTACTTGCTTATGGTTTCTTTGGAAGGAAAGCAATAAACGCATATTCAGAAATCATCATACAGATAAACAGGACCTTTGTAATCAAAATTTTCAAGCAGCGACAATCAAAGCTGATAAATCATAGTTTAGATCTAAAACTAACAGTTCAGATCATGAAATTATTGAAGAATGGGGTTCTGTCTTCTGTTTTTTCTATGTATCATCCTGGAAACATATGTTTGGTTCTTCTCAAATTCAAGGAAGAATCAATTCCTGTTTTATTACATTTTTATTTCATTACGCATCAATTTTATTACATTTTCTCTACTTTACAATAAGATTGTAGTTTTTGTAGTCTCGATTTCACATGCCTGCAATTTGCCTGATCTGGAACATCAAGATAAATCCTCTCGCTGCTTTCATGAGCTGCTTTCATATGTTTACGGATAAAATGCTAACTTATTTATTGGTTTACCAGGGTAAAGAAAATCAAATTGATGCAGGCACATCTAAAATGGTAACATTGAATTACATTGCAACATTTTGTTTTTTATATATAATTCAACAATTACTTGGTTTTTAATTAATCGTAGGGTATTTCAGAGAAAATACATGAAAAATGTGATTTATTGGATTGTTTTTGGTGTGATGAAATAGTTGCTGAAGGAAGAGTCTTATCAAGTGATTTGAATGAGCTTGTACATCAAATTCTTTTAGGACCAAATGCGATGAAAATTTTGATAGAATTTCCAAGGATAACGGATGCTTATTTGTGGAGGACTGCAACTACTATGAACGTGTTGGAGAAGCTAAGGACATGATAGTAGCATGGCCAGCTGATAGAGTAGTTGTACACACAATTGAACAAGAGAAAGAAGACAATGTGGTAACATTTTAATTTAATTTCTTCTTATTTTTCGCTAGTTTTAGTGGTAGCTGCACCTTAGTAAATGAGACTGGAAATATAGAGTAAGCTTGATATGGCATATATGAGTATGAATATGTTTTTTTGTAGAGTGGAAGTGAAGATAACAAATGCAAGCTTTTTGATTGGTTGGGAAGTGAAGAATTAGTTGCGGAAGGACGAATATGTCATAGTGATCCAAAACAACTTGTTAATGGCATTCCTCTTGGACCATCCGACAGGCTAGTGTTGATAGACAATCCCAAAAAAGTGAAGGCATTTTTATGGAAGCCAACTGCTAATATGAGATATGTCGAAGAAGCGGTTGGTAGCAAAGTAGCTTGGCCAGAATCTAAAGTAGTCATTGATAAAGCAAACACCGAAGCATCTTTCAGTCCTTTGACAAACCGTGTATCAACTCCTATGGTAATATATTATTTATTGTTCAAATAAATAGTTCAAGTTTGCTCGTGAGGCAATATGTTTCAAATACTTCATATAATTTATAGTTGAAAACAATTATTTATGTTACTTGGTAGGTTGCAAATTCTGCATCGAATAAATGTAAGTTGATTGATGTTTTTGGAACAGTAAATATTGTTGCCGAGGGACGCGTAGCTTCAACTGATCCAAACATTACGGTCCATTTTGTTCCATTGGGAGAGGGTGCAGCTAGAGTTTGGATTGATGTTGCAAAAGTTCCAACCGCACGTTTGTGGAGACCTACTACCGAGTTTGAATGCATTGAAGATGCCGTTGTCTCTACAATAGCTTGGCCTATGACGAATCTTGTAACGGAATCAACTTATAGTAAGCATATTTTATTACTGTTAAATAAAATTGTTCAAATATAAATTTTTGAATTTATGAATCAGCCGTCCTACTTATATGTAGGTAGTTGATCGGTTGAAGGCGAATCAACTGTAATAAGGTGCTTTAGTTGATGTTAAACCAGTTCAATACCATTTTTGACAAGTTCTAATAACCAATGTTTATGACCACCCAAATCTCTAGAAGCCTTCATATTGTCCTTTTCTAAATCATTCTGTTAGGAAATATATTGTTTATTTACCAAAAGATATCACACTCTGTACTGTAAGAAATGAAGACAGGAGTCTATTCACAATATATTAAACTAGTCTGATCCCGATAGTTGAATCTGAACTGATTAAGTGCCTATAATATGGAGGTTAGCTGATACGTAGGGATAGAAATAGACTGGGCCCTTAAAGTAGACAATTGAGTTTGTAAGTGTTGTGCATAGATTTTTGAATTTCGCGATGGGATTCGGCTGTTCGATGTCGCAAGTGGGATTGTAGACGTGGGGATGTAGTGATTCGCGATGGATTTCTGGTGACTGGCGATTTGGGTTCTGGTTCAGTGTGGGTATGCGATATAATAGGTTTGTCCTCTTTTTTTTTGTAAATGGCAGCAGTGTTTCAATCGACAGTGATGGCAGAGGTTAGTTGGGACTGGAGTTGATGTCGAGGTCGATGCTAGCAGTAATGATCGATGTTCGAAAATTCGGGTATTGTCGATAGTGTACTGAAGTATGAAGTATTGGCCAGAGCAAAAGTTGGTTATACAGGAAAGTGCGTAGATTTGTTGAAAGTGGAGTTTGTGGTTGAATTGATGCCTGTGGTCTAGTAGATGATGGCGATAAAGTGAGAAGTCAGGGAGTGATGGATAGTGCAGGAGGAGTCGTTGTGAATTGTTGGGTAGGGGAATGAACACTTGGTTTGGTAGTGCACTGTATGTATGTAGCAGCTTTAAACTGTATATGATCTGGCAGTTGGTTTGTTGTGGCCGGTTTGGTTTGTAGTTGAGTAGTTGTGATGGTCTCGACTGTGAAGAGTGGAGATGGTTGTATTTGACAGTGAGGAGGAATAATGGTGGTGGTGGTCAATGTAATGGATTTGTATTGGTGAAGTAATAGTAGAAGGCGGAGCTGCTGTGGGTTGGTGGTGCCTGGTTAGCAAGGATGTAAGGAAGTAAGGGTGAAATTGTAGAGTATGTGGCTGAGAAGTGAAATGTTTTTGTTGCTGGACAATTTTATGGAAATGGTACAGCAACTATGACAAAAATGGTGCAGTAATAAGCTTTATGCACTGGCACTGGAGAGAATGCTTATAACAGAATGAAGACAAGTGCAGAATGAAGGAAAGTGGATAAACTTGTATGTTTGAAGTGGTGGTGTGGAGGTGGGTGGTGATGGAGGTGCAGCGTAGACTGGAGGCAGTTGAACTGTGTAGGGGGGAAGACAGATGTCAGTCGTGAGGCAGTGGTATGATGCAGTGTTAGCAAGGCAGAATTGATGTATGGTGCAGGGGTTGTTAGTATGGTGCAGGGGTTGTTATCAAGTGGGGATGGTCAGAGAGTAAAATGTTGAAGTGTTATATGTACTGGTAAAGTATGGAAGATGTTAATGTGGAATGATGGTGACTGTAGTTGGAGATATGAAAGTGCAGAGAGGTTTCAATGGAATGATGTTATGATAGTTTGGTTTGATGAAGTGTGGGTTGTGTATATTGTTGTTTATGTTACAGCAATAGGAAGTGTGGGTAGTGGGAGATGTGAAGACAGAGATATGGATTTGCTTGAATGTTATGGCAATGTGGTAGAGTGGGGTAGCAGTTGAATCATAGAGCTGCTTACAATGTACAGTGGGTAGAACTATGGGTAGGAGCAGTGGTGGTTGAGGCGGTTTGAGTTTTTAGTTGAGTGATGTAGGAGATGATAGTGGAGTGTTGAGGCAGAGGGGAGAGTATCTAAAATGTATGCAGGCTGCAGAAAGAAAGTGTGCACAGAGAGTACATAAACTGCCGAAATACAATCAACGAATAAGTTTGGACTTTGGTATCAATGTTATTGTTTGCTAGATTTTTATTCCCTCCATATAAGTTTTTGAAGCATGATAGTAATACTAGTATATATGAACAATACTATCAAATGTTTATTTTATTTTTTCTTCATTTCATTGCAGGAAGTGGTTTGATGCAGGGAACGCTAGCTGCTTCAAATTACTAGTGATTACTCTTTGTAGGTTTGATGTGCATGAGCTGACAAGCGGAAGACTAAGGGAGCTTGTTTTTTCATGTAATGTTTTGTTTTGAAATTATGTACTCTAAACTTATGTACCTATTATCAACTATGTAAGACCATATATATTTTTTCATTTGCAATCAAATATGCTTTGGTAGTATATTATGCTTTTGCTATTACATTTTTTTGCTTTTGATTTTTGCTTTTAAAAATGTAGTTTTGTATTTTGATTATTATTGAAATGAGCAATTCAGATAAGATGAAAGATAGCGCTTGTAGGATACTATAGAAAGTACATCATAATATTAAAATTAATAGCGCAAAATAGGTGTTATGGAAACAGAAAGTAAAATGCTATAGAAACTAATTATATCAAAGGCGCTATAGGAAATAATATAATAGCGCAGGAAAAGAGCTATAATAATGGTAAACGCTATGGAAAAGAATTTTTATATCGTTGATTCCAAGAAATGACATATTTATTAACGCTATAAATTAAAAATTGAGATTTTTAGTAGTTAAATAAAATTGCATGAACAAAACGCTATGAAAGTCGATATAGATAAAATGCTATCAAAAGGATTCAATAGTGTTGAATAAGTGCTATAAAATGCTCTATTCAATAGCGTATAATATAGTGCTATCAGATGTGTCAGGGCTCTTATAACATGTCTTTATATAGCGTCGTCACTAACGCTATGAAAATCTATTATAGCGTTTTTTGTGCGCTATAAAAAGGTAAATCTGTTGTAGTGGGAATTGATGTAAATAATTATCACAATCATGTAATGCTTAACAAAGTAAACCTGGATTATACTAAAACTAAGAAACGATAAATTTGGCCCAAATGTCATACCAACTGCTAAGTGACATGTGAACGTTAATATTCAAATAGTTTGATATTAATCGTTGACTAAATTACACCTAACAAGTCACACTACCAAAACGATGAATACTCCTTTAACCAAACGATTTAATTAATTTGTAATTTTTATAAATTAAGTAAATTAATTAATATTTATGAAATATTTACTATAAAATTTTATTTTTATTTGATGAATAAATATTAGAAAAATTATTTATAATGGTTATTTGAATTAATCGATATACGATATCTAAAGCAATATCATTTGTTCGAGCTTGAAGTGGGTTTAAAGCCCATATGGGGCATGTGTATTTCATCCATGGTATGATCAAGAGAGTGCGACCATGAGATGGTTATTAACTTGGGCTTTGATATTTTAAAGAGTAGAGAATGAGTAAGAGAAGAAAGAGAATCCTAATTCTGGGTTGCGTGACTCGTTAGGTTGTATGATCAAGAGAGTGCGGCCATGAGATGGTTATTAACTTGGGCTTTGATATTTTGAAAGAGGAGAATGTGTAAGAGAAGAAAGAGGATCTTGGTCCTATTTTTACTCTCTATCCTCTCCTTTATAAATTGATCATAACCCTCACTTTTCCACTACTATTTGGAGCCTCCACCCTTCTCCTTACCAGCCAAAATTATCCCCTACCATCTCCTCCATTTTCAAGCTAAAGATTAAATAAAAGAAAAGTTATTCGATAGCCAACAATCATCAATTTAGAAGCTAGTACCTTGCTGAATTGGAATTTAGTTCAAAGTCAATTTCTTCGTTTCTATGTGTATTCAATAGGCTTTGATGAAGGTATGTTTTAGATTTATGATTACATATTCATATTCTATCATTTTTATATTATATAATGTTTAAATCGATATATCATGAATCTATTATATCGGTTTATTGTCACATTCAGAATCGTTGTATATTTATATGCTTATGTACTAAAAAAAATTAGCATAACATATACATATACATATGTGTGTGCATATATGCTTCTTAATATTCATGGCAAAAAACCATTTTTTATTATTTAAAATTAATTTAGTATATTACTTAATTCATATATGTTTCATAATTTTGACATAATTGCTATATTGCAAAATATATTTTAAAATTTTGTATAAATACTTTTATTTCTATAAAGCATTCGATTATAAAAAAATATTTTATTTTAAAATATTATTTACATTAATTAAGTTTCATAAA
Source organism: Allium cepa (assembly GCA_030765085.1). NCBI lineage: Eukaryota > Viridiplantae > Streptophyta > Magnoliopsida > Asparagales > Amaryllidaceae > Allium > Allium cepa. The sequence continues at coordinate 691,858,336 of CM060935.1, read as the reverse complement.
TTCATAACATTAATATATATATATATATCATATAAAATAATTTTTAAATTTTATAAAATTAAATTTATACATAATTTATTTCGGCATGAAAAATATTATTTTATAATATAAATTAATATTATATATATTTGCGATAATTAAATTATTAAATATAAAAGAAAATATTTTAATAATTAAATATCATTCATAATTTATAAAATAATAAATTTAACAATTGTATTGCAAAAATTAATTTTTTTAATATTAATTAATTTTTGAACTGATATTCAATTTATTAAATATTTTAAATGAAAAAAACCTATTTTTTGTGAGCACTATTAGATATATATATATATATATACATATGTAATTTTTATATCTTTTACGTATATATTTCATTATGTGTTAACATATTTGTATAAATATATATTTCTTATTAAATCATATATATATATATATATATATTATTAAAAATATCTATTGTCTTCTTGGATTTTATGAAAAAATAAATAAATAAACTATATCATATCCTAAAATGATTTTACGCACATTTATATGTTTACACACATTTATAAATTTCATTATATATATGTACTTATATATATATATGGAGCATTCAATGACACCTTAGTTTTATAGCACCCCTCTTGCTCTCTGATTCCACGTCAATCGAATTAAATAATATGGCTAGAGGGAAGATAGAGAAAGCTATATTATTTAATTCAGATTGTGTGATGGAAATCAAGGGGATATAAGGGTGCTATACTATTTGGGATGTTATTGAACGCTCCTCTATCTATATATGTATGAATTATTTAAAATAATATATAAATTTATATATTTATAAAGATGTATAATACACATTCGTAATACTATGTATATATTAAAGTATATAAGTATATATTTGGACGATATATTTGTATACTAAAAGTGTAACGACCCGTTAAATTTATGATATTTAATAAAATGAATTAATATAATTTCTAATTTGGTTAAGAATAAATGTAGAAATTTGGTAGTGGTTGCAATTTAGTGTAACTATAAAATTTTATGATAATAGATGTGGATAATGTAAATTTTCACAACTTGATTTAAAGTAATTTTGAAGAAACAAATAAATGTTGAATTTGTGAATGTTAGTACAAATATTAACTTAAATGGTGTTCATTAATACAAAGATGTAATTAGTGTAGATAGTAATAATTTATGCCTATAGTGAAAGGAAAAGAAAACTAATAGAAACATAAAATTTATTTTATGTAAACAAAAGTATAGTTTTGAACAAACTTATGAAAATTGATAGAAACAGTGTTTGTAATCAGTTTGGTTATTTTATATTTGAAAGATAGAGATGTGTAAATACGTTAATGAATTTAAAATGGGAAGGAATGGTAGAATGAAAAGAATATATATAATAATAAGCATTTGATTCAATTAAGGGAATTAAATTATAATAAATGGTCATTTAATAAATTCAACGTTTGTGAGAAATCATAATAGTTGTGTAAAATGTGTACAAACTTGGATTTGGAAGTTTATTGGATTTATAACGGTTTTGTTATTAAGTGTATGAGTTTAAAAGTTATTCCCTTTTGTAAAGTAATAGAAGAACGCATAAAGATATAAACAGGGCTTAATAGAATTGACACTTAATGAATTGAATAAATTACCCATTTATGTAGATATGTATAGTGGACTATAAATGGCCTAAGCAAATATAAAATGGAATAATAATTGAGATTTGTACTATGAAAATAAATAGTAACATTTATTTGCAAGGAATAAAAGACTATTTAGGTGACTAGAATTTGGAGTAATGACTATTGTATGTTACCTACCCTTGTTTCTTGTTAATTTAGATTTTGGCAATCAAATTCAATTTATCCGCCAATTTACCGCAGTTAAAGTGAAATGAATTGGTGATTGAGAAATGTTAAATACAAATAAGATGTAAACCAAAGAAAATCCCATTTGTAATAAATTATGTAGAATAAAGTAAAGAAACTAGGAAATGAAAATGTGAAAATGTGGATGCAGTGAGATCTTAAGTGATAATAACCTTGTTAGGCAAGTGATAACGGAATTTTGTGTATATGTAATATTTACTGGTGTGTCAAGTAATAAACACATAGATGCAAGAAAAGGAAAGTTGGTAGCAATCTATATATGTTATTTATCTTACTTAGTATATTAAATAAGGTTTGGAATTCAAATTTTAATTAAAGGAGTTGGTAGCACGTTAGTAGGAAATAATTGTAAGGGTGGGATAACAACTACTATAAACTACCTAATTTAAATGAGTCAATGAACTTATTTGAAATAACGTTCATCTAAATATGAGTAATTAAAATGGCGGGGTCAACAATAAACGTTACTTTAGAATTAATTTATATTTTAACGGAAGTGTGAAAGTAAAGCAATAGAAGCGTAAACTTATCAAGGTAGAATTTAGTAGTGTAATGAAAAAATGTTAAGAATGTTATAGTATAATGATTGATTGGAAATCAAAATTTACTTGTTTGAATGTAACTTTAGGGAAATTGGATTTAATTAAAATAAAAAGGAAGAAAAAAAAATTGGATGAAATTTAATGTTGGAATATTATGTAAATATAAACTTAGATAAAATTTAAGGATATCTACGTAATAGAGTGTAGAACCAATGTTAATTTCATCTATTTAATACTAATAGGTTAATAATAGAATGAAGAGTAAATTTAATGTTAAGTTAATATGAATTAAGGTAATATTGGGGAATAATGTGAATTTTCTTCATAATATGATAAGTTGTAGAATACAACGTAAACTTAAGTATAACCTTTGGATTGAAAACATTGTTAAGGGTTACCTGTTAAATTTGGATGGAATTGGCAATAAATGTTACACTTATGGGTAAGGAAATAAAAATGTCCAGAATTTGAGTATATTAAGAAATGGGGATTGAAATTGAAATCTTGCAACGAATCTAATAATACGTTACATAAGTGTTAAATTAAGGTAACATTTGGAAAATATGATAATGATTTTCAAATTGAACAAGTTGTGGAATTAATAAGGATGGAAGAAAAAAAAAATCAAGATTTATTTTATTTATTGGAATGAAAAATTTATAATTTGATTTATTGCGAATAATTGAAATTTAATTTGGTAATTGGCGAAATGATTAATGATTGAATTAACATAGAACTTGTTGTTAGTTATTAAATTGTTTAAGAAATCAAAGGAGAGAAATTTTATAAAATTTTAAATTTTGTAATTGGATTGGCTAAAGTGGGAAAGTGGAATTAATCAACGTTGTTACTTTTATCTCCTTCCCTATTAGATCCTTATGTGATTGCATCCACATTTATTGTTGATTATTCCTATATATTGTCACCAATTAATCGTACTTGATGTATGTTTAGCAATTTTGTCACACAGTTAAAGTATGAATATATATATATATGATGTATTCAAATTTTTCTGTATCTAGCACTTAATTAATTTAGAATCAAACTAACGAAACGTGTCATTTATTTTTGTCCCTCCATATTCATTTTCTTTCTAATTAATAAATACCTCTTTTTAATACCTGCTACTTAAAAAAAAAAAAAAAGACTGTTCATATTTGCTATATTTCAATACCAAATGTTCATATTCACTTTATTTCTAATTAATAGCAGCCTCTCCTTTCAAATCTATTTGTCCCTAAACCTAACTCTAACCTTATAAATAACCTACTTCTTATACTTCTATTACATTTTGTTTCTCTTAACTCTAACCCTAGCCTCCATGCTATTCTTCTTCTTCTTCTTCTTCTTCTTCTTCTTCTTTTTTTCTTGTTTTTCTCAAAGCTCCTTATTATCTCTCATTTTAACTTTTTTTTTCTTTCTCTTCAAATATTCTTCTTCTTCAAATTTACTTCTATTTCAAACTTTCTTCTTTTCAAATCTAGATCTTCTCTTCCGTTTTCAGTTCTTATTTTAATCATTTTTTTTCAATTCTTCTTTTTCAAATCTTCTTTTTCTTTCAAACCTTTTAAAATACATACATTCATATAATAAGGAGGAAAATTAAAGTAAATCGAAATAAAAGAAAAATTACGGAACAAAGTTAGCAATCAAGAAGAAGCATATGCGTTTTTCACGAGGGAAGGTGGATGCGGCACGGTACTTTATTTTTGTTTTGTTTATTTTTAATTCCAATTGCAAATCGTTTAATTGTGATAACTTTCTCATACGACCTCGGATTCAAACGAAATTTCTTTTGTTAGGATCGTAATTTAATTCCGGACTTGATGACGCTGGTTTGGACGAATTCCGAGACGGGCGAATTTTTGGGTTTAAATCGAATTTAAATTAGATTTAAATTCAAAAGGTGAGTGTTTTAACCCACTCACAACTACTAGAAGCTTTTATGTTTGTTAAATAAATTTTAGAAACGAATAGAAATTTATTTATGAGCTTTTGGCATGTTATTTCATTCATATCTGTAGAATTGCATTTTATTGAATTTAACTGTTAATTTAATTGATTTATTGCGTGTTAATTGGCTGTTAGAAATTATTGTTTGCATATGAACTGCTAGTTAACAGTTATGTCAAATTATCACTGAATATAAATTGTTAGATTAATAGTTGATAAATATAATTTGAAATAAAACTGCCAATTATTACCTGTTGTATATTACCAAACATATATTGTTATTGATTGATATTGCTTGATGTTTGCGATTGGATGATGGATGTGTTATTGAATGGATGTTTTATTTGATATCATTAAACTGCAAGTTAATATGCATTCTTCATTTCATTCGGGATTGCGGTTTGAAATGATATACAACCGCAGTTTTATTTTTTTAAATTGCGGATTGAAATGATAAATATCCGTATCACTTGACCATAGGATATAAAACTATATACAGGCACCGCGGTCTATATATAACTATTTTTATGTGATTTCTAAGGTTTGGATGGAATACGGTTTATGATAATCTTAAATTTTATATGGTATAAATATTATTCTTCCATATATATGCATATGAAGTTGAAAATTTTGAAATTAAAAGGTGTATAAATCTCTGTATTAAAAATGGAAGAAAATTAAGAAAATGGAGTTTGATGATTTATATGCTATGTTTAAATATTAAGTTGGAAATTTTAAAGATATGATATTGGATTTTTCCCAAAATATTTTGAAATGAATATTCTAGTAAAATTTGAATTTGGAAATATATATATATTTTACTAGAAATTGAAGTCTTATTAATTATGGATTCTATGTGAATATTCAAGGCTAATTAATAGAACATTTGATTTGAAAGAATAAAATCCAACTTTAGTTGAAATATTTATACTCAAAATGGATATACGTATATATATGAATTTATTGAAATGGCTTTGGAACTTGAAGCGATATTAAATTTTGGTTTTAACTTTAAATAAAGAAATGTATTGTAAAGCCACGAGAAATATTTCTTTTCAAAGCAACATTTAAGTTAAACCACTTATTTTATATACGGTTGAATATCCAAACCATTTAGTTTTGAAGGTAATGGTTTTAAAAACTATGGATTTCGAAGTATTCTGTTGAAAGTTAATATTCAAATATTTAGTTACAAGGGATTATAAATTTTAAAAGTGGCATAATTTTTGGAAAAGATTTATATTTGGGAAATGATATCATTGATTTGGGTTTTATAAAAATAATATCAAAATGAATCTTTTTGGGTTTTAAAGAAGAAATGATATCGTAATATTATGGTTTTGAAATGGATTATATTCTGGTTTTAAAGTATAAACTATTTTTAAATGACCGCGGTGTTATAATAACGATGGGTTGGCAAAGAGACCGGGATCGGATATGGACATACTCTCTGTCGATACCGAAAACCACTTTGACTAACCGTGTACGCGGTGGAGATTCCAGAATGAAGTAGGTGGTGGCGACGTTTCCTGTAAGGTAAATACGTGGACCCAACTCCCGTGAGTTGGCATAAGGTGGCTAAAACAGGAGCGATTCTCAGGCCAATGAGGTCATTCCTCTGATCGGACGCTCCTCTTCGATATTATACTTTGACTTGGATTGATTCAGTGGCCACTTCTATATTTTGATTTTGGGGAGTTAGTCCGAGGTGGGCGGTAACTGTGGCTACGCGTTTCCACCAGCCTGGATAGCAATTGGTATATCTACCCTGGCATTGCCTAGTTGTGCCGTGTCACCTACCATACCGAGCCTTTACTACGAGTTTCTATTTGTGTTGTACCTATGGAGTATCCTCTGGTAGCCTCCCGATCAGGAGGTATTACGGTACTGTATAGACTATTGGCATTATTTGTGTTAAGGGCTATATGGGTAACCCCTTAACGCTATTTAAAAGTAAGTTTATTTTATAAATAGACACTATTATAATAGCGCAATATACTACATAGTAAATAGTTTAACGGATCCTTAGGAGATGTAAATCCCGAACATCTCTTGAGTTACTGTACTCATATTTATTTCTGTTTATTTAACTCACATAAGATATTCTAGTCTGACTCGGGTGTTTTTGTCTTTTCAAATTCGCTCGGGTCAGTCCGAGCGTTTCAGGATTTGAAGATTTAGCTTTGGAGGACGAAGACGAAGATTTGTATTATTATTATTTATAGTATTGCACCACACTCATACTGTTCCGCTGCATTGATTGTATTGGTATGTGTAACTCTGATATTTATTGTGTAAAGAATAACAAGTGTTTGTAAACCATTTATGAACTGTATATTTATTATTATATTTTATCCTTCGCTGTGAGATTCTGTTTTGTTTTTATTTCTTCTCTGTTTTTCTTATTTACCCCATAACAATCCGCCCTTGCGTATGCTTTGAATTGACACGTGTGTCGGTTTAAAGTGTGCGAAAAGGCGGGATGTTACATCTGGTATCAGAGCTTTGGTTTAGCGATAAACCTTGGCTTTGTGGGGTTTGACTCTTTGTTAATAGGGTAGTAATATCCTATGGGAGTCGCTGAGTGTATATATATGAGAAAGCGTATTTGTTAGTATTAATAAAAAGATTTTTATATTGTTTTAATCTGTTCCGCTTTGTATTTATAAATTCTGGTTGATGCATGGGACGCTATGTCATCAATAGGGATTTCTAAACACTTAATAGGACAGACCAACATAATATTTGTTTTAATATAGGTGAATGAAAGAATTTTGCCTATTATATTTTCTATATATAAAAATATTTTTATAAAGATATATATATATTTGGTTGCTATAGATTGGGTGTTAGGAAATAAAATATTTATAATAACTGAAGCTAAGTTGAAATTATGATAAATCAAATTGGAGATTTTAGAACTTAAGTCCGGGATTTTTTCCAAATCTGCTTTCAAAGAATTTGTGAAATTTATTGATTTGGTTTATAAGAAATTTCTTATATAAATATTTCGTATAATTTGGAAGAATTGTTTTAAAGAAGATTTTGGAAAAAAAAAAAAATTAAATTCTGTACTTTTCTCTCTGTCGCTGGAAAATAAATTCGGTGATGACGGCCGCATCATCGACTTTCATTTCGAGTTTCGAAGGGGAAAGGCCACTGTAGTAAATTTTACTGCAGATTTATTTTGAACTTTTCTAAAAATTTTCTTTTATTGCTCTAACTATAATTAGAGATATTGAGTTGTAAGAACTTATTTATCTATTATTTTGAAATAAATTGAAATTTAACCCGGTATTTAATTCTAAATTTTTCCGTTCATTAATTGTTTAAAATTTGTTAGTGAAATAAAAGTTAAGTAATAAATGAATTGAAACCTCTAATTGAAATAAGAGAATAATTGCAAAGCTATAAAGAGGAATTTGCATACATATGAGACAAAGAGTAATATGGATAAACATTAAATTTAATTAAAAGAATGGAGATTAAACTTGTATAAGTTCAATTGCAATTTCCTTAACATAAATAACTTACCCAAATATAAAAGTTGAAGTGTTAAATGAGAAACTGGAATTGAATATTTTACAAGTAGGAATTTAGAAAAATGAAGTATTCAATAAATTACTGTTATAATAAGAATTTAATGGTATAAACTTAGGTTATCATTGAAATTTTACTGAAAAAGGGTTAAGAATTATTAATAGATGATATGAACCTAAGTATATAAAATGAAATTCAAAATAAGAATTGATTGTATGATTATTGACTTAAGTATGTTTTAATCTTCCCTATTCTAATATAATGGAAAGTAGGAAGAATTTAAATGACTGTAATCCATAGTTAATAGATAAATAAAAACTTCCACTTATAAGAATGAATGTTAGCAGATTAAGAATTTAAGGGAAACCTTACAAGTAAAGAGTAAAGAAAGGAAGATATTCAAAATATTTGTTGTTATTAATGAGAATTATTTTATAAACTTAAGTAATAAAAAGGAAATACAAATATAATAAATTTGGTGATAATTGGAAAATAAAACTTGTAAGAACAAAGAAATCCCTCATAAATGAAGGGAAGAAAATCAAACCACTGAAGTATGAAATAATGTATAATAAGCTATTTTGGTGTTGATTTGAATTGTTTGGTTGATGTATGGTTGTTGGGTAAGGAATTTTGAAGTTGTTGGATGGAGAAATAATCTATCTTTGTTCCATCTAAGACTGTTGAGTAAAGGATGCACTTGATAGTTATTTTACATTTCGTACAATTTCGGAATTTGAACCTAACAACTAATTGTTTGTTTGATTGAATGATTTTGTTTGCGGTGTGTGCTGTTTGTTAAAATGTATGGTTGTTGCATTTGATTGGATATGAATGATTGAATCCACTAGAATAGTTCATTTTAAAATAAATATTTAACCTTTTAGGCTTATAAGAAAATACAGGTTATGGAAGCAACTGCTACTGCTTTTGGTTCCGTAATAATAAGCGTATTGCCCGACAAATAGGTACGTTTCCGGATTACGTATAAAGCGCTATTTTATATATTTTCCCGTGTTGGGATATTTTATTTTGGATACATATGTAATATATTGTATATTTGGATATTATATTTTCTCCAGAGTCCCTCCGTACAAAGGAGACTTTGCCAAAATTTTCAGGAAATTTTGGACTTAGAATTTTGTGAAAGTATTTTTCCAACTTTAATAATTCAAGTATTAAAGGATATAATGATTATAAAACAAGTATATTTCATTAAAGGAAATTAATCCAGTAAAATATTGTTTATAAGTTAATATTTGAAATAAGATGCACTGTAAATCTTCCTCCTCCCTTCTTTTTCCTTTTCGGGGACGAAAAGTTTTGAGTGGGGGAGATTGTAACGACCCGTTAAATTTATGATATTTAATAAAATGAATTAATATAATTTCTAATTTGGTTAAGAATAAATGTAGAAATTTGGTAGTGGTTGCAATTTAGTGTAACTATAAAATTTTATGATAATAGATGTGGATAATGTAAATTTTCACAACTTGATTTAAAGTAATTTTGAAGAAACAAATAGATGTTGAATTTGTGAATGTTAGTATAAATATTAACTTAAATGGTGTTCATTAATACAAAGATGTAATTAGTGTAGATAGTAATAATTTATGCCTATAGTGAAAGGAAAAGAAAACTAATAGAAACATAAAATTTATTTTATGTAAACAAAAGTATAGTTTTGAACAAACTTATGAAAATTGATAGAAACAGTGTTTGTAATCAGTTTGGTTATTTTATATTTGAAAGATAGAGATGTGTAAATACGTTAATGAATTTAAAATGGGAAGGAATGGTAGAATGAAAAGAATATATATAATAATAAGCATTTGATTCAATTAAGGGAATTAAATTATAATAAATGGTCATTTAATAAATTCAACGTTTGTGAGAAATCATAATAGTTGTGTAAAATGTGTACAAACTTGGATTTGGAAGTTTATTGGATTTATAACGGTTTTGTTATTAAGTGTATGAGTTTAAAAGTTATTCCCTTTTGTAAAGTAATAGAAGAATGCATAAAGATATAAACAGGGCTTAATAGAATTGACACTTAATGAATTGAATAAATTACCCATTTATGTAGATATGTATAGTTGACTATAAATGGCCTAAGCAAATATAAAATGGAATAATAATTGAGATTTGTACTATGAAAATAAATAGTAACATTTATTTGCAAGGAATAAAAGACTATTTAGGTGACTAGAATTTGGAGTAATGACTATTGTATGTTACCTACCCTTGTTTCTTGTTAATTTAGATTTTGGCAATCAAATTCAATTTATCCGCCAATTTACCGCAGTTAAAGTGAAATGAATTGGTGATTGAGAAATGTTAAATACAAATAAGATGTAAACCAAAGAAAATCCCATTTGTAATAAATTATGTAGAATAAAGTAAAGAAACTAGGAAATGAAAATGTGAAAATGTGGATGCAGTGAGACTTAAGTGATAATAACCTTGTTAGGCAAGTGATAACGGAATTTTGTGTATATGTAATATTTACTGGTGTGTCAAGTAATAAACACATAGATGCAAGAAAAGGAAAGTTGGTAGCAATCTATATATGTTATTTATCTTACTTAGTATATTAAATAAGGTTTGGAATTCAAATTTTAATTAAAGGAGTTGGTAGCACGTTAGTAGGAAATAATTGTAAGGGTGGGATAACAACTACTATAAACTACCTAATTTAAATGAGTCAATGAACTTATTTGAAATAACGTTCATCTAAATATGAGTAATTAAAATGGCGGGGTCAACAATAAACGTTACTTTAGAATTAATTTATATTTTAACGGAAGTGTGAAAGTAAAGCAATAGAAGCGTAAACTTATCAAGGTAGAATTTAGTAGTGTAATGAAAAAATGTTAAGAATATTATAGTATAATGATTGATTGGAAATCAAAATTTACTTGTTTGAATGTAACTTTAGGAAAATTGGATTTAATTAAAATAAAAAGGAAGAAAAAAAAATTGGATGAAATTTAATGTTGGAATATTATGTAAATATAAACTTAGATAAAATTTAAGGATATCTACGTAATAGAGTGTAGAACCAATGTTAATTTCATCTATTTAATACTAATAGGTTAATAATAGAATGAAGGGTAAATTTAATGTTAAGTTAATATGAATTAAGGTAATATTGGGGAATAATGTGAATTTTCTTCATAATATGATAAGTTGTAGAATACAACGTAAACTTAAGTATAACCTTTGGATTGAAAACATTGTTAAGGGTTACCTGTTAAATTTGGATGGAATTGGCAATAAATGTTACACTTATGGGTAAGGAAATAAAAATGTCCAGAATTTGAGTATATTAAGAAATGGGGATTGAAATTGAAATCTTGCAACGAATCTAATAATACGTTACATAAGTGTTAAATTAAGGTAACATTTGGAAAATATGATAATGATTTTCAAATTGAACAAGTTGTGGAATTAATAAGGATGGAAGAAAAAAAAAATCAAGATTTATTTTATTTATTGGAATGAAAAATTTATAATTTGATTTATTGCGAATAATTGAAATTTAATTTGGTAATTGGCGAAATGATTAATGATTGAATTAACATAGAACTTGTTGTTAGTTATTAAAATTGTTTAAGAAATCAAAGGAGAGAAATTTTATAAAATTTTAAATTTTGTAATTGGATTGGCTAAAGTGGGAAAGTGGAATTAATCAACGTTGTTACTTTTATCTCCTTCCCTATTAGATCCTTATGTGATTGCATCCACATTTATTGTTGATTATTCCTATATATTGTCACCAATTAATCGTACTTGATGTATGTTTAGCAATTTTGTCACACAGTTAAAGTATGAATATATATATATGATGTATTCAAATTTTTCTGTATCTAGCACTTAATTAATTTAGAATCAAACTAACGAAACGTGTCATTTATTTTTGTCCCTCCATATTCATTTTCTTTCTAGTTAATAAATACCTCTTTTTAATACCTGCTACTTAAAAAAAAAAAAGGACTGTTCATATTTGCTATATTTCAATACCAAATGTTCATATTCACTTTATTTCTAATTAATAGCAGCCTCTCCTTTCAAATCTATTTGTCCCTAAACCTAACTCTAACCTTATAAATAACTTACTTCTTATTCTTCTATTACATTTTGTTTCTCTTAACTCTAACCCTAGCCTCCATGCTATTCTTCTTCTTCTTCTTCTTCTTTTTTTCTTGTTTTTCTCAAAGCTCCTTATTATCTCTCATTTTAACTTTTTTTTTTCTTTCTCTTCAAATATTCTTCTTCTTCTTCTTCAAATTTACTTCTATTTCAAACTTTCTTCTTTTCAAATCTAGATCTTCTCTTCCGTTTTCAGTTCTTATTTTAATCATTTTTTTTCAATTCTTCTTTTTCAAATCTTCTTTTTCTTTCAAACCTTTTAAAATACATACATTCATATAATAAGGAGGAAAATTAAAGTAAATCGAAATAAAAGAAAAATTACGGAACAAAGTTAGCAATCAAGAAGAAGCATATGCGTTTTTCATGAGGGAAGGTGGATGCGGCACGGTACTTTATTTTTGTTTTGTTTATTTTTAATTCCAATTGCAAATCGTTTAATTGTGATAACTTTCTCATACGACCTCGGATTCAAACGAAATTTCTTTTGTTAGGATCGTAATTTAATTCCGGACTTGATGACGCTAGTTTGGACGAATTCCGAGACGGGCGAATTTTTGGGTTTAAATCGAATTTAAATTAGATTTAAATTCAAAAGGTGAGTGTTTTAACCCACTCACAACTACTAGAAGCTTTTATGTTTGTTAAATAAATTTTAGAAACGAATAGAAATTTATTTATGAGCTTTTGGCATGTTATTTCATTCATATCTGTAGAATTGCATTTTATTGAATTTAACTGTTAATTTAATTGATTTATTGCGTGTTAATTGGCTGTTAGAAATTATTGTTTGCATATGAACTGCTAGTTAACAGTTATGTCAAATTATCACTGAATATAAATTGTTAGATTAATAGTTGATAAATATAATTTGAAATAAAACTGCCAATTATTACCTGTTGTATATTACCAAACATATATTGTTATTGATTGATATTGGTTGATGTTTGCGATTAGATGATGGATGTGTTATTGAATGGATGTTTTATTTGATATCATTAATCTGCAAGTTAATATGCATTCTTCATTTCATTCGGGATTGCGGTTTGAAATGATATACAACCGCAGTTTTATTTTTTTAAATTGCGGATTGAAATGATAAATATCCGTATCACTTGACCATAGGATATAAAACTATATACAGGCACCGCGGTCTATATATAACTATTTTTATGTGATTTCTAAGGTTTGGATGGAATACGGTTTATGATAATCTTAAATTTTATATGGTATAAATATTATTCTTCCATATATATGCATATGAAGTTGAAATTTTTGAAATTAAAAGGTGTATAAATCTCTGTATTAAAAATGGAAGAAAATTAAGAAAATGGAGTTTGATGATTTATATCCTATGTTTAAATATTAAGTTGGAAATTTTAAAGATATGATATTGGATTTTTCCCAAAATATTTTGAAATGAATATTCTAGTAAAATTTGAATTTGGAAATATATATATATTTTACTAGAAATTGAAGTCTTATTAATTATGGATTCTATGTGAATATTCAAGGCTAATTAATAGAACATTTGATTTGAAAGAATAAAATCCAACTTTAGTTGAAATATTTATACTCAAAATGGATATACGTATATATATGAATTTATTGAAATGGCTTTGGAACTTGAAGCGATATTAAATTTTGGTTTTAACTTTAAATAAAGAAATGTATTGTAAAGCCACGAGAAATATTTCTTTTCAAAGCAACATTTAAGTTAAACCACTTATTTTATATACGGTTGAATATCCAAACCATTTAGTTTTGAAAGTAATGGTTTTAAAAACTATGGATTTCGAAGTATTATGTTGAAAGTTAATATTCAAATATTTAGTTACAAGGGATTATAAATTTTAAAAGTGGCATAATTTTTGGAAAAGATTTATATTTGGGAAATGATATCATTGATTTGGGTTTTATAAAAATAATATCAAAATGAATCTTTTTGGGTTTTAAAGAAGAAATGATATCGTAATATTATGGTTTTGAAATGGATTATATTCTGGTTTTAAAGTATAAACTATTTTTAAATGACCGCGGTGTTATAATAACGATGGGTTGGCAAAGAGACCGGGATCGGATATGGACATACTCTCTATCGATACCGAAAACCACTTTGACTAACCGTGTACGCGGTGGAGATTCCAGAATGAAGTAGGTGGTGGCGACGTTTCCTGTAAGGTAAATACGTGGACCCAACTCCCGTGAGTTGGCATAAGGTGGCTAAAACAGGAGCGATTCTCAGGCCAATGAGGTCATTCCTCTGATCGGACGCTCCTCTTCGATATTATACTTTGACTTGGATTGATTCAGTGGCCACTTCTATATTTTGATTTTGGGGAGTTAGTCCGAGGTGGGCGGTAACTGCGGCTACGCGTTTCCACCAGCCTGGATAGCAATTGGTATATCTACCCTGGCATTGCCTAGTTGTGCCGTGTCACCTACCATACCGAGCCTTTACTACGAGTTTCTATTTGTGTCGTACCTATGGAGTATCCTCTGGTAGCCTCCCGATCAGGAGGTATTACGGTACTGTATAGACTATTGGCATTATTTGTGTTAAGGGCTATATGGGTAACCCCTTAACGCTATTTAAAAGTAAGTTTATTTTATAAATAGACACTATTATAATAGCGCAATATACTACATAGTAAATAGTTTAACGGATCCTTAGGAGATGTAAATCCCGAACATCTCTTGAGTTACTGTACTCATATTTATTTCTATTTATTTAACTCACATAAGATATTCTAGTCTGACTCGGGTGTTTTTGTCTTTTCAAATTCGCTCGGGTCAGTCCGAGCGTTTCAGGATTTGAAGATTTAGCTTTGGAGGACGAAGACGAAGATTTGTATTATTATTATTTATAGTATTGCACCACACTCATACTGTTCCGCTGCATTGATTGTATTGGTATGTGTAACTCTGATATTTATTGTGTAAAGAATAACAAGTGTTTGTAAACCATTTATGAACTGTATATTTATTATTATATTTTATCCTTCCGCTGTGAGATTCTGTTTTGTTTTTATTTCTTCTCTGTTTTTCTTATTTACCCCATAACAATCCGCCCTTGCGTATGCTTTGAATTGACACGTGTGTCGGTTTAAAGTGTGCGAAAAGGCGGGATGTTACAAAAAGGGCTAACAGATCTATTGCAGTGCAAATCTTAGTACTTATACGCAAGCATGTTACACATGCATACAAAGATATATGTGTATATGATACATACAGACATATATATATATATATATATGATAACAATAAGTACGCAATATAAAAACTATATTATAAATTTAAACAAAATAATGATTTTATTTAAAAACCATTTAGAAATATTCTAAATATATTAGACTATATAGGACCAATGAAGACCCAAAATGATAAAAAAAAATTGAAATTCATCTTTATCCTCCGTTGTGGGTTGGTTCAGTTCCAACAATGGTATTTGAGCCAAATCACATATGCGGTCTAAATTAGTTATATTATGCTAACTAATCAAGCTTATAACTTATTTAGTAGGGTGTCTAGGAATGGTAGCGTCTAGACTAGATTGTTGGGTAATCAAGTACCTTCACCTGCCTAGTTTTGGGCTTGACCCGAACTTTTATGTAAGCCCAGGTTTTCCTTAATAGGAAAGACCCAATCAGAATTGGGCCTTGGGTTTACTTCAAAATTGTTTGAAAATTAGAATTTAAAATTTAAAATTCAAAATTAATATTTAGAATTTAAAACTAAAATTTAAAATAATAAAAATATTATAAATGTTATAATATAGATTTTCAAATTATTTTTAAAATTAAGATAAAAGCTTTAAATTTGAAAGTTAAATTTAAAATAAAACACATTATAAAAGTTTATAATATAAAATTTCAAATTCTTTGAAAATGTAATTAATTTCGAAAAATATTATTTATTAATAAGATTAATAAAATAAATAGTTTAGTCAAATAAGTTAATCAATTAAATATACATACATGTATAATATATCTAATGATATATGTAATATTGTCTTGAAAGTTTTAAGACAATACGTATACACATGCGTGTATAAAAGAATTTTTAAGCATAATAAAATTTAACTAAATTTTTTTAATTAAATAAATTAATTAATAAATTAAAAATTAGTTAATAAATTAAAAATTAATTAATAAATTAAAATACATACATATATATATATATGTATAAGATACATGTGTAATACTACAAAGACTATATATATGTATTAAATATAATGTGTTATAGTTAAATAATTTAATAATTAGCTAAAGTGTTAATTAACTAAATTAATTAAATAAGATTTAATTAATTTAATGTTATGTATAAAATATTATACGAGTTAATAAAGTATAAAAGTTATATAATAATAAAACTTATATAATATAAATATATAAACTAAAGGTGAAACATTAAAGAAACCATAAATAAACTTAAGGAATAAATACATACATAAAAGTACATATACCATGATTTCTGATATGTCCGACACTTGAATCACGAGAGTATTTCGTAAGAATACATTATTTTATAAGTCGATATTACTTAATTTACATATATTGAAGATTATGAATCTTTAACATAAGTCTTGTCCCCTACCATTATATATTAATAAATTACCTGCATACTCTCTGCTTGTTAAGCAAACTCAAGCTAGAGATGTTATGTGTAGTATTATTAATATATTGACTAGATGAGGTAAAATAACTATATGTATTTGTTGAGCAAACATAAGGCATATATACTATACTTGGGCCGTCGCAAAAATAGTAGGCATGAGTAGATAATTTCTTTTGATTTGTTGAGAAAACTAAAGGTCAAAATCAGATTAGAAAAGGAACCATGGGTTAGGAATTGTATATGATACAACCGATAAGGAATTATCCATCGTATCTAGGGTTATGGCTTGTTGAGCAAACTCAAGTTCAGAATCCTAAAACAATCAAATACTAACACCCTCTAGTGAAGTCGAAAGACTTTTATGTTTCATCTTGAGATTTGGAGAAACATAAATACTAGTAGGAGCCTTATTAAAAAATGGTAACATTTAACCTTTCTAATATTGCAGGAACATCTTCTATATTAAGTTATAATAATCCACATTGATATATTTGTGTAACAAATATAATTGATAAAATGTTTATCAATTAAAATTTTAATGGAACCGAATTAAATATCGATAAAGAACTAATAAATATACTTATCAATTTTTGCATGTTTACCCATGCAAGTGCCAATTATACAACCATAAGTACATTGGTAATTGGTCATTTACATGTTTATTTGTCTAAGACTGCGTATTGTCTTTTATGAACTTCAAACTCTAGAAACAATACTTGAATATGGATATTTGGTCCATATGTGATCACATATAAATGTTATATGGTGAATAGTCACAATTCGTAAAGTATGAAACCTCAATGAAATAATTTAACTAAATAAGAAAATAAATTATGCTGCAAGAGCGCGCTTTCAATATGATTGATTACAATAATGATCTTGTTTTGTTGAATGTAATACTGGACCAAAGACAATAAGATAGATCTAAGAATTTGGTTGTTGAAATATAAGTTTGATCAATTTACGTGAAGTGCAATTTATTTGATGTCCTTAAAAGTTAAAGATGATCGAATGCATCTTTGTAAAGAGTTCATTATGATGTTGTAGTAAGGATTTCCTTTGAATGGTCCTAGTGCTAAAAAAGGAAATCGAATGTATAAGAGTGGATATAACTTAAGGCATGGTTAGGATGAAGAGATTGGTCATCTACTTGATAAAGAAACATCGAAAACAAAAAAATGTAAAATAATAGTTAATACTTAACATTGGAATGAGATATGATTTCTATTCCAAAGTGTTTTTCAATATAGAAAATTGTTTTCTATGAGATTTATTTCATTGAGTTTGAGATATTTGATCTGAAAGTTCTCGACTGTAAACCAATTATAGTAGATGAAATAAATAGTCTATATTAAGTGGTTGAGTGGAGCTTCATATTTCATACGCTATTATAGTAATGGTAGAAATAATGGAAGCATGCCATATAACACTTATTAGTCGCATCAAGCTATGAATATTGTTTTCATAAAACATATCAAATAATATTTATGAAAAAATAATTGTTTTTTCAACGTTGACTGAAAAATGGACACAGATTTATTTCACTATGAATATTATGAATACTCATTATAAAATAAACTATATCCATGGTATTTGTGATGCTTTGGAAAATATATAAATATATAAATTTATTTGCAATTATTTTGGAATTATGGCTAAGCCATAGTTTGGAGAAATAATTCTTTAATTATATGACTATGAATCATATGGTACCAATGGACTATATCTCAAACAATAAAGGGCAAAGCGCCTATTGAGTTGGAGAAACTTAAGAGTTGATGAACTTTTCGGATTGATACATATAAATTTACGCAAATGCAAGTTAATTAATACCAAACAGTTCAATAGACCTCGGTATATTCACCGATGAGTTACCCTCAACATGGACATGTGTATTTAATACATATGTATTATGTCCATGATAAACTCATTGAGTATACGGAAGTAAATAAAGTAAAATGCAATAGAAAATAAAATTGATTTGATTTGATTGAATATGTGAGTACATTGGAATGGGTTTCAAAAGTACCTTACATAAATAGAGATTCGATCTCAAAAATCACTTCTCTTTATGATACATAATGATGTACCGATAAGGAGTAATTGAACTTTATTTAACGAAGTACGATTAATTATGAGTGAAATTGAGTTAACTTCTTTCTATAAGGTCGTGTACTTAGAGTAGTAAACAAGGTTAAAAGTAATTTCATCTAACGAATGGTTTACAAAATCGTACAAGATAAGGGTTTATAAGAAATCCCAATATATCATAGGCCAAGGAGTTAGCGGGTTGTGCAAGTTGAAAGACTGCATGTCATAATTGTTCGTAAGGGATCTCGTATGAATCGCCTTAAAGGATTTTGGGAACGACTGTCTTTGGACGACTATAATGACCTTGAATTTTGGACACATCGCATTAAAATATCTGAATTTTTTAAATATTTGAATCTTGGATTAAATTTTATGAAAATGATTTAATAACCTTTTTAACCCCCTTTTTAAGCATAAGTATGATGTTAACTTGTTTTAAAAAAGTGTTTATAAAAATAAATACTTCAAAGAAATATGATAATGTGATTGAAAATTATTTTATCAATAAACAACTATTTGACCGTTAGAAGTTTTTTAGACTTATTTTACACATACTTGTTTACTTAAGAGAGTGTTAAAATGATTTAAAAATATTTATCCATTTATGAAAATAAACTTTTTTAGATAATGTCATGAGTGATGTCATCGAAGATATTTTGTATGTAAGGGTAAAAAGGAAATTATGCTTACGATATTTTTCATGTAAAGTGAAAAGTATGCAGAGCACATGGGGGGATCTTTTAGGCTAGTTTGGCCATGTATAGGAGAGGATATGGTGTGTTAAACACAGCATTCAAAGCATAAAATGTAGCAAAAGAATAAAATGGTGGAAGTGGATTAGTACTAATCCATTTTGTTCTTGATAATATTTCTCTAACTAGTTCAAAACTTCTTCTAACTCCACCAAACTTTAACCAACTCCTTAGAATACCTTAGGAATCATGGAGCAAAGGTCAAAGGGGAAGAAATATGATAAAACGGTGAGATCTTGTTTACGCCATGAGCAAAGGAGGAAGATGAGAGCATGTTATTTTGGTGCTAAAGGTTGAATCATTAGGCTTTTGATGATGGTAGGAAGTGGTTTTTTGTTCTTGGATGTTTTTACAAGGTTTATTCATGGGTTTGGTGAGTTCTCTCACTTCTTGTGTGTATTTGTTGTGTTATACATGTTATGTGCTTGAAATATAAAGTTAAAGTGACATTAACTAAGTAAAGTTACAAACTTTGGACTCGTCTTGCATTTGAATGAAAATGACAACTTTATACTGTATAACGTCACTTTATTACCCTCTTAAACATATGGCAAGGCCTTTACTTGATGTCTAAATGGTTTTTTGGATTGTATGTTAAATTGAAATATGTTTGAAAGTGTTTGAAGCAAGAATAGTCGTTATAAGTGCACTTCGATATCACTTAACTTTAACTTGTGTAAATAGTAAATTTATGATCTTAACTTGGGATGATTTGATTTGGTTGTTATCTGCACATACTTTGGTGTATTTGATTGTAAAGAATTGCTTTGGAAAGTTATAGAAATTGTGAAACTTAGAAGCGAAAAAGTAGTTACGAATGCACTTTGAAAATGCTTTATGTTAGGCGATTTTCAAAGTTAACTTTGAGAGACATCCTAAGGGTTTCTTTGTATTTTTAATAATTATTATATGTGTACTTGTTACTAAAAAAATTAAGGTTTAAAAGGTTTTGGAGCCAGCTGAACAAAATAATTAAAGTTGATGTGAAATGTGGTTATAAATGCACTTTGAAAATATAGCTTGTATTCAGGAATTTTTCCAAATAGATTAAAAGATATTCTCAAGGGTTTCTTTCCATTGTTTTTAGGTACACTTTGTAAAAATTTCAAGCATTAAATCATTTGTCTAAGTGATTAAAAGTGGTCACAAGGATTGTTCTTTTCAATGTTGTTCTTTAATGAGGACTTTTAACAGCATATATAAATGCTATAGTAAGTTGCTTATGGTTTAAGTATCTAAAAATGATATTTAAATTTGGTATTTTCCCTAATCTTTTGAGGGATGTTTCTAACATGTTTTAGTATTTTAAAGTTTGTTTTAATTTTCAATATATTTTTAATATTTGTATATGAATTTTGGAAGCAAAGGGTTTTAAATTATAAAACATGTTTTACTTTATTTTCATCAAACTATAAATTGTTTCAAGTAATATTTTGCATGAATATTTAAAATCTGTTTATAATTATTTTTGACATATATATATATATATATAAAGTTTAAAAAAAAAAAATTAAATATGCTTAGAACTAAAATCGATGAGGTAGATTTATCTATTTGTGAAATTTAAGAATTAAGTGTCTAGGCAAGGCTATGATGCAACCAGTGCTCTAACTTATATGGCTTCTCTTTAGAATGAGAAATAGTTAAGTTGGAATATTAGAAGCAAGTTAAGTATTTAATTTTGATTTCTATAAGCAATCGTTTTAATTGGATAGTCGAGTAATCGACTATTGAACTTAACTAAATATTATCTTAGAGCTGTCAAAGAATGTTTTTAAAGATGAGGTAGGTATGAAATGGTTTTTGGGCTTTTTGTGATAATGTCTTAATAACACTTTTCTTTAACCCTTTTTTTATTATACTTATGAATGTAAATAGATCTTTAAACGGATGTTTTAAAGATAAGCATAATGAAATAGTTTCTGGTTCTATAGTGACAATATTTAAGTAATATTAGTTTTAAACTTTTTTGAATGGATTTGTTAGTACTTAGAGCTAAAAATGTAAATTTTGATGGAAATTATAAGTATAGAATCTTTTGAAAAAGATGGAAAAAGTAAAGTTTTAAAGACCTTGTTAATGATTTGTGAATATACTTATACCAATTGAGATAAGTATGTTAATACTTTTTGAAATATTAAAAGAGTACAAGTGAATAGTAGTGATTGGTAAATGGTTTTTCATTATTAAATGAGTTTTACTAATAAAATAGGTTTTTAATTAATAAAGGAAGATTAATTAAAAAACGGAATTAGAACTCATTTATATGACTTGATGGTGGTTGTGTGTGTCGATCATGTTTTATATATTACTTGCTTATGGATAGTATACGGGACTTAGTTTCCCTTATGTTATCATTCTGATTATTATTGAAATCAACCAAAATATGACTT
Source organism: Allium cepa (assembly GCA_030765085.1). Classification (NCBI taxonomy): domain Eukaryota; kingdom Viridiplantae; phylum Streptophyta; class Magnoliopsida; order Asparagales; family Amaryllidaceae; genus Allium; species Allium cepa. The sequence goes on along the minus strand of CM060935.1, from coordinate 691,836,407 downwards.
TTGATATATCCAGAAGAAACACGAGCATTATATGGTATAGTTATCTTTGACGATGTTAAATTGTACGTATAAACTTATTTCGCTCTTCTAGGACAAATAATAAAGAAACCCATCCGCTTAAATGGTTTAGAGGTGATAAAAAACAAGTTATAGCAGTTATGATTGTATGCCTATAATTATTTTGATGTACATTCACATGCCTCGCAGCTACTTATTATTTATGTTTCATACCCTAGACATTATTGTAGTATCACTGGATTTTTAAATAGAAATGATTTTGTTATCGCAAGACAAAAGCCCATCCGTGTTTATTTGCAGCATGGTTTTACGAGATACCTTTATGTTTGAAGGGTTTTATAAACATGATAATCCATATGATTTGAGTTTTCATGCTGATTTACTAGACTAATCCTGGTGTTATTTCCTTATGATATTTGGGTCAGCTCGGGCATATTTTCAAATTTAGCCGAGGTTCATTGGAGCTCTTGCAGAGGAGATGGATGATTTCTTACCGAATTTATTTTTCGCTACATTACGTGTTTTGTATTTACCATAGGTTGTGAGGACAAACATTTATAACTATCCAGACTGACGATATGCTAGTTTACTCTGATTGATGTATGTATATCAAAGTTTTATTTTTGATAAAGACCTTTTGAGATATTATATATAATCGTTTCACATGTGAGATTCTGATATTATGTTCTTGCTTCTTGTTTGTTTTTTTTCTTTTTCTTTTACCCTAACGTTATGTCTTTCGGGTACTTGGATGCTCGACACATGGATACTGTGGATGTATTAGTGTTGACAATCGGAGGTCGAAAAGGCCGATCATTACAATGACCAATTCATATTTTAAACATAAGTATTGTAAACTAAAACCAAACCAGTATTATATATAAGGCAATTCATAAAGTGTTTATGAGTACTTATTCCGTGGCACTGAGAAACAACAGTTGTTTCTAGAAATACCGACTTCATAACAAAGGAAATTTTTTGGAAAATTATTAGCAGTAAAATAGATTTGAATGCGATCAAAAGAAAATACTTGTTATGTGGGATGAAATTTACCAAACTTAAACAAACACATTGCATTAGAGTGTCTAATAAGTATTTTCACATATTGGAGAGAAACTATGAGTTTACTATCAACGTTGAGAACAGATAATCCTCGGTTGTCAATTAAACTATTAAGAATATCAACTCTTCCATATGGTATGATGCACAAATATGAAATGGATTCCAAGTACGCTATCAAAATATGATGTTGGTAGTTATATCCGAAGGGAAATGATTCATCAGCCGTGAATGTGTCTTCAAGAGCAAGACTAATGCAACTAAAATATAATGAGCAATGTGGATAAAAATGACATCGTAAATTATTGAAATTAGCACAACAAATTCGATATTTAAAGTGCTCAAGTTAATTTAGATTTAGTCACAAAATTATTGCTTGATATGATTTTGTGTTTGGTACATATATATTCAAATGGAAAATTCTAAATAATGATTAGAATAGACTTTTTGTACATAATAACCAAAGTTTCTTGAAGTTAGTGGGAATAATATAGAAACAGTGAACTCCTTATGAAGGAGTGTATGAACTCAAACTCCATGATTGATGTTGATCATAATAGATCAATATTAACTTATGTTCAAACCTTAATTAAGAAACTATAAGTAGGAAATGTTCCAAATGAAACACTATGGCTGATTCAACAAAAGGCTAAGTACATCACCTTGAATAGCGCCATGATAAAAGCAAGGTATAAAATAAATGAACAAATTTATAACCGAGTTAGAGGTAATTCCAAAGTATTAAGAATACTAAATAATTGTTATATGATAATAATGTAATAATAAGAACTCAACGGAAGTCGAGAAACATACTTCGAATAGTTCCACATGATAAAAGTAGTTTATCAACATTAAAGAGAGTTGACTGACAGAGTAGTTAATTAAACCAACATGGTAGATCCATTCACAAAAAGGTCAAACTTGATCATTTATCATCAAATTTATTAAAGGGATGGGATAGAGATTCCGCAATTGACTTTAAGTGTAAGTGAGAGATTGATAGAAATTTGGGTATGCTCTAAGCGCAATTATATAATTTGTTACATATATCTAACTCGATAATCAATCTTATTCGAAACAAAAGTTGTTTTCTTTCTATTATATACTTGATATAATATATTATGTTAATTAATTGATTTAATTAAAAGCAAATTTTATAGAAAATTCATAAATGGTATGTTTTGTGATAGTAATTACAATGCGTTGTAACCATGAGTGATTTATCACTATAAAATAAAAATACCGTTTTAAATATTCCTAATCAAAATGTATCGCGACTGGTATGCATTTGTTAAAACTAGAGTACAAAACGCTCTCCAAATTTTAGGAAGTGTGTTACTTTTGACTATTGGGGGTACCAATGGGTTTTGTATCGATAGTTACTGGATGGCTATGGAATGACTCAATCGATAGTTTTTTATTGGTTAATATAACCAAGGTCAAACGAAAGATATTGATATGACAAAATTACATGGTTCTCTTGACTTGAAAGTAGTGTTAACCTTTAATGCGGAAGCACTGCTTTGATTATAGTTAAATTATCGCATGACATTAATCAAATGATTGTAGTTGGATCGAGCGGAAGCATTAGAGTGAAACACTATTCAAGAGCAGATTCATCGCCTCAGTTATATAAGGTTAGTAACACAATCAACTGAAATCAACTCAAAGACAAAGTCTTTGTCCCGAGCATTTCAGTTAATAATAATTGCTGTTGTTGAATCAAGGACTTTGCGTTTATACTATAGAGTTAAATGTGGATGATATTGGAATTTGACCATTGCCAAATTCCATAAGTCCAAAGTGATTTAGTTCTGATGAATATGATTGGTGTAAATAATTATCACAATTGAGTAACGCTTACCAAGGTAAAATTAGAATTTATCAAAACCAAGCAAACAATAAATTTGGCGAAAATGTCACACCACCTGCTAAATGACGTATAAACTTTAATTTTGAATAGTACGATATTAACCGCCGATTGAATTTACATATAAAGACCCACACAACCGAAATGTTGAATACTCCTTTGACCAAATGAATTAATTAATTTTTAGTTTTTAAAAATTAATTAATATTTATGAGATATTGACTATAATTTTCTTTGATTTGTTGAACAATATTATTAAATATGTTTATAATAGTGATAAATATATTGAGATATACAATACCAATATGCGTTTAAATTGGATTTAAATGCGATACATTTTTTTGGGGATTGAAGTGGTTTAGAGCCCATATGAGAGCATGCGTATTTTAACCATGGTATGATGAGGAGAGTGCGGCCATGGGATGGCTACTGACTTGGGCTTTGATATTTTAATGGGAAGAGAATGAGTAAGAGAAGAAAGAAGATCTTGATCTTATTTTATCTCTCTATCCTCTCCTTTATAAGTAGATCATAACTACCACTTTTCCACACTTTTTGGAACCTTCACCTTCTCCTTATAGGACAAAGTTATTCCTTACTATTTCATCCATTTTCAAGCTAAAAATCAAATAAAAAACTACTCAATAGTTAGTGGCCATCAAATCAGTAGTTAATGCCTTGCTAGATTGGAATCTAGTTCAAGGAGTCAATGTCTTTGTTTCTATGCGTATTCCATAGCCAGGTATGTTTCGGATCTATGATTACATATTTATATTTTATCATTTATATATTATACGATATTTAGATTGATAGGTGATGAATATAGCATACCGGTATATCATCACATTTAAAATGGTTGTATGCTTATGTAATTAAAAAATATTTAGCGTGCGCGCGCACACACATAAATGTGCTTCTTAATATTCATGGAAAATGTGATGTACATAGAGGTGTAAGAAGGGATATGAATCATGTGGAAGTGCATGAACTATTTGATATACAACTCTAGTTCAAGGCCATTCATGAAGTCTCTTCGCATAATGAATCTATTTATTCATCCCTCTTGTTTAGATCCCTTCCACCGGTGCTAAATACTCTTGGAAAAATAAAAGTAAAAGTGTAAGTAGGATTTTTAGGGAAATTGATAATGCTTTCTACAACCAAGCTTCCCTTGTTAAATGGCCATCCATCACTTTACATCTATCACCCCCTATCGTCTCAGACCACTCTCCTCAAATCTTTTCCTTTGGAGATGCTATTAATTGTGTGAAATCCTATATTTATATTCCAAAATAAATTAGAGAATGACAAAATTGCTCTTAGGGATTGGGCCAAAGAGAACTATGGTTGTGGTGTGCTCTCTTATAATATTCTATAGTCCACATTGGAGCTTAATCAAGTTGAGCTCAACCTCGATCTTGCTGACATAATTGCCTCCAAGCTAGAAAATGACCTTTCTAATCAGTACCTTAAGGCTCTTGCAGGAGAAGCTGATATGAGTAAACAGAAGCTAAGACAAAAGTGGGATGCATTAGGGGATAAGAACTCGAAGTTCTTTCTTGACTCCTTCAGAATTAAGCGGGCTAAAACTCATATTCACTTCATTTTTGAAAAGCACAGAAACTAGGCCAATAGTTCCTAACTTTTTGACGAAGCCTTCCTAAACTATTTTTTGATTTGCTAGGTTACATTGCAAACTTTATCCCTGATTTAAGTATCATATATGATGTAGACCATCCAGTTTTATCTAGTGAGCATGTCATTATGTTGACTGTTAAAGTAAGTTTTGATGAAATTAAAGATTGCATATTTAATATGAATAAACATTCCAATGGAGGACTTGATGAATTTAATGTTGTCTTTTATACCACTTGTTGGGATATCATCAAGAGGGACCTCTTTAGAGCTGCCTTTAACTTCTTCAAGCACTACAAACTAACCAATGGAATAAATGCTACAAACATTGCTCTTGTTCCAAAGTCTGACCATCTTATTGATGTTTCTGAGTTTAGACCTATTGCATGTTGCGATATAATCTACAAATACATATATAAAATAATCACTTCTAGGCTAAAGCTGGTGCTTCCCTCCTTAATCTCCGACAACCAAGCTACTTTCTTGCGTGATAGAAGCATTCATGCTAGTGTCCTAATCTCCCATAAGCTTTTAAAGGGATATAAATTAGCTATTCCTTCTCCTAGGGCAATGTTAAAACTAGGAAGGCTTATGACATGATGCAATGGACCTTTATAGTTAGAATAATGGCAAGAATGAGATTCGCAAGCATTTTTTTGATTGGATCTATGCTAGTTTATCCACTGCAGAGTTCTCCATATGCATCAACCACGATACTATAGGATACTTCAAAAGCAGATAGGGCATCAAACAAGGTGTCCTGATGTCCTCCTATCCTTTTATACTGTTCTGGAAGTGCTTACTAGAATGATATCACATGTTTCCACTAAATTGCTTCTACTCTACCCTATATGTAAGGAGCTAATAATCACTACTCTGATGTTTGCAGACAATGTTATCCTATTCACTAAGCCTACAAGTGCTTCGTTTCATGCATTCTTGATGTCCTTCAGGAATTCACAATTTCTCTAGCCTCTACATTAATCCTCAGAGGTACAGTATATTGATGGTTGGTGTGTCCGATGATCATGCTGCTTATATCAGAACTATGGCTTGCCTTAAGCCTGATTTCGTCACCTCTTCATATCTTAGCATTCCCCTTGCTACTTTCAAAATCACCACTACTCAATGCCTTGGCCTACATGATAAAATATATAAGTCTACGAACTCTTGGTCTAATAAGCTTCTTTCTCAAGCTGGTTGGTTGGTGCTAATAAATTCTATCATATTTTCTTACTCTTTTTTCTAGTATAGAACCTTCATTTTCCAAAATAAGTTAACTCTTATGATTAGGCGAGCTATGAATAATTTTCTATGGTCATGAAATATGCACTGCCTTCAAAAAAATTGAAATAGAAAAAAATTTGGTGGTCTTGGCATCATCTTTTATGGAACAAAGCTGCCTTTAGCAAGCATTTTGACAACTTGTTGAATAAAAAGAACAAAATATGGGTTATTTGGTCCTCAAGCTCAACATTGACAATAAGAATTTCTAGACTATGGATGCTCCTCAAATAGTAGCCGGGTCTGATGTGCAATTCTCAATATATGGTTTTGAATGCTTCCTTTCATTATAACCTTGGCTGTTGCTAATGGATCTGATAAATTTCAGTATGATCCTTAGGCTAAGCAGGGATTAGTTCTGAGAAATATAATGTCTTATAATCATATGTTCAGTCTGGCATATCCCTCAATGCTTATGCCAAATATTTATTCATGAAGGCACGATTTCCCTCCCTTATTCTAATAATCAAGTTATTAGAGGTTTTTGGAATAATATTTAAGAATCCTCTTATCCTATATCTAGTTCTAAAAAAAATTGTTTGGTCACCTTTATGCTCTAAACACTCTAATGCCACCATCCATAATTGCATTTCCAAACAGACCGATCTGCATAATTTTGCTTGGAATGGAAGCATATGTAACATACATTGCAGAGGAGTGATAATCTTCTTTTATGGAAGGTCATGAGGAATGCCTTGCACATTAAAGCCAAACTACTTTAGAAAGGAATGCCTGCTGATCATGCTTGTGTTTTCTGCAATACTAAAGAGGATGACATCTTACACTTATTTTTCAACTGTTCTATGATTTTTCTCTGTGGCACAATTTAATGATCAGAGTAGGTAGAAGCAATTCCAGTAAGGATAGTGCTATTGAATGGGACTTAATCTATAAGGCAACAAGATGGAGAAATAGTGAGAGTTTTGTGCTCCTGTTGATCCTAAAGAAATTCACTAAGGCTATGCTGACTGAAAAAACGCAAGAATTCTCAATGGGAAGAACAGTCCTGATTTCCAGCTTTGGGTTGGGATCTTGCAAGCTATTAAACATGGAATGTTATCTACCACTTTTGGTTATAAAGTTAATGCTCTAGCCAATTGGTGTCAGGGTTTATTATTTTATTTTTTATTTTTTTTCTTATTCCCTCCTTTATAACTTGTTATGATTCATTTTTATTATGCTTGCAATAAACGGTAGGGGACCAGTCCACCCCGCCAGCCTTACAAAAAAAAAATATTCCTGGCAAAATTAAACACTTTTATTATTTAAAATTAATCTAATATATTAGTTAGTTCATATAGGTTTCATAATTTAAATATTAAATGTTATGTCCTGCAAATAATGTTTTAAAATTGGATATAAATACTTTTATTTCTAAAATGCATTCGATTATAAAAAAATTATTTTTGTATTTTAAATATTAATTAAATTAATTAAGTTTCATAAATTCATAACATCAAAATATATATCATATAAATAAATTTTAAATCTTATAAAATTAAATTTATACTAAATATATTTCAGCAATAAAAAAATTTATAATATAAATTAATATTATATATATTTACGACATTAATGATTTAATTTAAAAATTCATTTTAAATTATTAAATATGTATGAAATTATTTAAATAATTAAATATCATTTAGAGTTTTTATAAGATAATAAAATTCAAAATTATATTGTCAAAATTAATTTTTATTTAATTTCAATTATTTTTTGACTTGAAATACAATTTCTTAAATTTTTTGAATAAATTTTTTTTTCCATGAGCATTATTAGATATATATATATAATTTTTATATTGTTTACATATATATATATATTTCATTATGTATTAACATATTTATGGAAATATATATTTAATTAAATCATTTTAAAGCATATATATATTCTATACATTTATTTAAAAAATAAATTTTGTTTTTGGATTTTATGACATAATAAATAAATAAATTATAATATATTTTAATTCATATATATATATATGTATGCGTGTGTGTACATATACCTAATTATATATTTTTATATACATATACATTTATAAATTTGATTATACACACACATATATATTATTTAAAATAATATATAAATTTATAAATACACACACATATTTGTAATATATATATATATATACACACATAGATATATGTATGTATGTATGTATGTATTAAAGTATATAAGCATAAATTTGGATGATATATTTTTATGCTCGAGTGGCTAACATATCCGTTGTAGTGTAAATCCCAACATTTATGCATAGGCATGTTAAACCTTGCACAGATTACTATGTTACACATGCATACACACATATATATGTATATGATGCGCGCGCGCACGCACGCACACACACATACACACAGACATATATATATATAATAACGTTAATTTTATAACATGAAAACTACATTATAAATTTAAATAAAATAATGGTTTTATCTAAAAATAAATTTAGAAATGTTTTAAATAAACTAGACTACATAGGCCCAATATGGATCCAAAATGGCAAAAAAAATTAAAATTCACTAATTTCTTCCGCTGTCAGCTGGCCCAGTTCCAACAAATATAAACTCCTACATTAATATAAGATTTAATGTTACGTAGTATGTATATGAGTAAAGTACTTAATACATTTATTAAAAACGTTGTAGACAAGATTAAATTTCAAAGTTCCCACCCACCATTACAAACTGATGGGACAAACTCCTTTTCCATCTTTCTCCTAGTTCCCACAAAGCCCAATAATTTATTCCAATTCAATGTAAAAATCTACCGACAAAAGTAAACTTGAAATATTACATAATAAATTAGTGGAAAATAGTTACATCAATTTCATTTTGATATACTTAGGCTAGATATATCAAGCATTATGGAACAAAACTTTGTGAACACCTCACTAACATATAGTATATTTCCATCTTATATGCTTGTAATCATTTGTTCTAGATTTAAATATGATATTTTTTTTGAAGCAAGTTTTCATTTGATATTTAAAAGCACAATATTTCTTTTATAAAATTGCATGAGTGTATGCCACACATGTTTTGCAATAATAAAAGTCATTTTTCAAAAACGGTTTAACATGATGTTTCATGTAACTACCTTTAGTTAAAAGGTATGCTAGTATTAAAATAAATAAAAGATTCATGATTTCTCAAAAATCAGTGATTCTTATCAAAGATTGCTCTTCTATGCCGATCCCATCCGTGAACGTTCCTTCTTTCTTATGAAGTATTTTTTTTCATACTTTGAGTTCTGATTTCTGAGCTAGGGTTTCTACTTAAAATAATTTCTCTTTAACTTTCACATGCTACTCGAGGAAAATTTGTTGCCTCCTAGATTTGTTGCCATGTGCCTTGGCCTAGTGAGCACTGGCCAAAACTGGCTCTAACTATAATAGCAATATAAGGCATATATGCATCATAATAATGAAGTTTAATCTATAACTACTGTAACACCCCACCTATTACCCATACTATCCAAAAGTATTATTAGGTAATACTGTCATGTGAAATGAGTTTATATGGGTACACACATGCATATTTCTTTGGACTAACACTTATATATTAAAACATCAAATAAATAAATCATCTGCAGTACAAAGCAATAGACACGTCTGCCTACAAGACAGAACAATTACAAAATATACAACCAGTAGAGAACATAGAGTTAGCCATAGTGATATATAATATGTATAATACTGTTTTCAGACATTTTAACTCGACTATATTGAACTGATTGCATAATTCAGATTTGACTGCCATCAAAGTCCATGACTCCAGAATGTGGTCATGGGGCCCAGAAGTAAAGTACAGATGGTAACATGAAAGTCAAGATTGAATGGAATTAATATATATACAATGTAGAATGTTCAAAGTATGAAATATAGTTCAATGCATAGAAGGGGTCGACATAGATTGGCTCCAACAAGAGGGGTCGTTATGTTTAAATGTACAAGAGCATTCTTGTGGAAAACAATCAATATCTCAAGATCTACAAGTCTAATCCCTATGAGATTTAAAGAGAAAGATATAAGGACCTCCACCGTAGGGATCGCACATCAAAAGAACAAGTTTGTAGGGATCAGTATACATCCTTTAGAAGGGATTAGCAGAGCGCAGCATGCAAGCCTTGTTGAATCAAAGAACAAGCAATAACTTGAGCTCCAATGATCCAAATGATATGAAAATTGGAGGCTAAACATATTTTTGTATGAGGAAGCTAATGTAGGGATCGTTTCTCAAAATTCAACCAAAGGAGGGATCGGATCGATACCTTCTATTCGGGAGTTGGGCACAGCGATCCCTCTAGTGGGTCTATATGGTTTAGGAGGTCCTTCAGCTGAGATTTCAGAGAGATATTTGGTCGTCTTAATTTATAAATACTGGCTTGATGGTTCATTCAAGGGATCTTTACGCATCTTGTTACTCTAGGATCCATTGTAATCAAGTGAAAACTTATTTCTACTATTGTAGTCAGATTCAAAAGTGATTAATAATGGATAATCTTCAAAGTGAACTTAGGCATTCAACGTCGAACCACTATAAATCTCCATGTCTTTGATTATTGCTTATTCTCTATTGCTTACTTATTCACCTACTCAGTTTAATTCTGTTTTTCTTCACTTACTTCTCTACAAAAGCTATTCTTGGGTGTTTGTGATCATTTTTAGTGCAAAAATTTTGGTGCTTTCATTGATAACCTTGATTATCAACTTATCAGGATCCCTTTATTGCTGTTGGATTGAAAAAATCTCGCAAAGAAGATCTGTAGTTATCTTCAAGTAGTTGCTCATACTACTCAGATTTGCAAAAACCTAAGTAGATCTATCAATAATGGTGAGGAATACTAGATCTACTTCTTAGAACGTGGAAGAAAATGGGAATGCTAGCATCCAGCAAGGAGACCCAAGTTAACCAATGGATGTGAATGCTGAATCAGTTGAAGTTCAGAATCCCACTGATTCTATTACAAGAGCTGAATTTCATAATCTAATGAGAGAGATAATTGAACGTCATTGATAATTAAGTCAACGGATTCTATCAACTTAATGAACTAACTTAATCAGTAGCAGTGAAGGAAAGCTAGGAGGGACCCTATTCCTTACTCGACATTTGAGAGTTCTAGCTCATCAGATGAGTATCACATGCATAGGCATCATAGAGGATGCGAATATCATGTAGAAACTTTGGGGCCTCAACGGGCAACCAATCGTGGTCTGCTAAGATCGATCGATGTCGATTCCTCTATTGGGATCGGTACCGATCTCTCCCCAGAAGAGCGAATCCACCCATGCATCATGGGAACCAATTTGGAAACGCTTCAGTTGATTTGGATGCTGGAGTTCAATTAAATGTTTACCAAATGCTTCCTCGAAATGACAATGATGTGAATTTACAAGATGTACATCAAGAAGATGGTGAACCAAGAAGGTGTGGAACGACCTGTAGACATCAACCGAACCATTCATGTGAGGTGGAGCACGACCACAGCTTGGCTCCAACTATCCAAACTCTGGACTTATCGGCAATGGTCAGATAGTTAGTGAGAGAATCGCGACCCGGTTTTTCAACCTCCGAAAGTTGGCATCAATACGTCCGTTTTACTACATGTCGGACAATCAAATGCCAGAAATACCAGATCGTAAGAAAAAAAGAAGAAGAGGTAGAAGAAGAAATAGAAAATAGCATCAGAATCTCACAAACCAGCGGAACAAAATATAATACAAAATAACAGCATTTATACAAAAAAAGCTGTAATCAATATACATACAATATATCAGAGTACAATGAATCTGGACAGTTGTAACAAAATGTCCCTAAATACTATCTACACAGTCTCTAATACACGACGGGAATCAATAAGCCTCTGCCACCCAGCTCGCCTCTTGAGCTCCAGAATGTTCAAACCTGAAAAAATGTAATATTCGGTCTGACCCGATGTGACGACCCAAAATTTTTAACAATGTAGAATGGGATAATTGAATTGATTTTAAATATTTAAAAGTTAATTTTAACGTGAATTTGAGATATAAGTATTTACTTGAAAATTTAATCATTGAATTATATAGTTTAAATATTGTATTTAATTATTGAAATTGGGTAAATTGTTGAATCTGAAATTTCTAAGCCTGTTTAAAATAATTTGAAAGCTTGTAAAATTTATAATGATGATACTGAAGATAATAGAATGGATGAAATTTAATTTAAAGGTGATTTGTTCGGTTTTGAAAATATACTATCTACACCATCTCTATTTTATTTATATATATGTATGCTTTTAAATAATACAAAAGGTATAAGTATGTATACATTTATAAGTATAGGATAAGTGACATAACATGGTGAAGACAAGTGGCATAATATGGACCATATACCTATCTTAAGATAAAATAGAATTATGACATATATATCACTTTGGTGTACACTTATAGAACATCTTAAATAATTACTAAATAAGGTATGTGTCATGAAATAAAGCTTGCATAAAAAAATGAAGGACATGTGTCACAAGATTAAATAAAATAGTGACACATAATCCCATTAGGTGTCCATGTGTAGAAACATCTTAAGACACCTAAGTAGACATGTGTCAACATTCTAAAACTTGTGCAAAGAGAAGTAAACAAGTGTCCAAAACTAAAACTACCAAACTAGCCTTGAAAATTTCTATATAAATGGTGGAAATGTTCACTTATTTTTCTTTTTTTCAAAAAACAAAAACAAAAGTAAGATAAAGTGAAAAAGCTTGTTGAAAGCTAAGGAAAAAGAGTCAAGTCAAATACACAAGTGTAAGGTGAGAAAAACTATTTAAATTTCTAGTATTCATGTTATTCTTGAAGAGATGATAGTAGTAAGTAAAAGTGGCTCGATTCTATCAAAAATGCAGCTTAGTAATTTGACCATAACTTTCTCAATTCTTAATGAAATTTCGATTTCTTGGATGTTATGGAAAGCATATTTCATGTACTACAACTTTGATGTTTTGTGTTTTTTGTAATTTGGATGTCAGCTATGTAAAAATTGAATTTTTCTACTGTAATCCCGAGAGCAAAACCAATATTAGCTCTGTGCTTAAGGCTGAAACTAAATTGGCCATAACTTCTTCGTTCCTCAACCGATTTTGATAAATTTAGATGTTCCAGAAAGCTTAGACTTTGTTCTAAAACTTTTAAGTTTTGAGTTTTCCAAAATTTCGATGTTATCTTGGCCAAAATTATAATTGTTTATCGTTATCCTGAGACAAAATGACAGAAGTTGTGGAATTCAAATCTCAGAATTGTTTTATCCATAACTTTTATAGTTCTTATCGAAATTCGGTAATTTTTAATGTTAGGGAAAGCTTAGAAACTAAGCTATAACTTTTGCTTTATTCATTTTGCCTGATTTCAGTGTTTTCTATGCTAAAATTGCAATTGTTGGTCGATGTCCTGCAAATGCATAAGTTCAGGCTAAGCTTAATGTTTTTAGTAAAATGGTCATAACTTTTGAACCGTTGATCCAAATTCGATGATCTTGGTCATTCTGGAAATCAAACGGAAAGGCCTATAACTTTCATTTGTATCACATTTTAAAATTCGGCCATATATATATATGAATTTGAGGTGCAAGCTCGGGTTAAATTTCTGTCCGAAATGAACATGTTTGTTTCTAAGAAAATGCCTTACTTGTTAGATTTTTATCTTCGATTTGATAAACAATTTGATGGGTTTCTTTTCATGGTAGTTGAGTATACTAAGTAAATTACTTTGAAGAAGTATTTTCACACAGAAGAATTAATCGAGGATGCGGTATAAGACCATAGAAAAGATGGGTATTAAATATAAGTACACCATATTGAATATAATTCAAATCTTGATAGTCTAAATATAAAATAAAAATGTAAATAAAAGCAAGAATTAAGTAATTTGGATATGCTTGTAACATATGCTAAAATTGTACATACAAATGTAAGTTAAAAAAAAGTTTGTTAATGGAAACTAAGAAGTTAATTAAGATGAGTAGTTAATGATTGTGAACAATTAATATAATAAAATCAATTAAAGGTTAATTAATTCTAGAGTAATTAATAATTTAGAATAATCAATGATTGATTAAGGTAATTAATCAATGTAGTTAATAGAATTTACTAATAAAAGCAATCGAAGAAAAATTATTTAATATCATAAATCAAAGGGAGTAATTATTGGTAATTACTTAATTGAGGATTAATTACTTGTTTAATTAGTGTAACAAAATTTATGGAGGGTTAGTAAATTTATGAGCATGATTAATTCAAGGATTTTAATCAATGTAAGTGATTACAAGTTAATGAATCTGAGAACTTAATCAAGGATAGATGTGATTATTGTGAAAAGGGAAGGTAAATTAATAGCATTGAATTCGAAGAGACCGGAGTCGGGTATTAATTAATACCCGAAATCACTTCGATTCTTTACAAATTGATACGTGAAATCAATAGGGTATATTGGAATGATTTTAAGTGAATTGGACCATAAAATCTAAGTTCTGGCACTTAGAAATTGATGTGTGGAATAAGTGATGTCTATAACAACTTATGAAGTGGAAATTGATATAAGTTACCCGGGTTTATATGGGTTGTAAACTTTTGCATTCCATGTTAGTTGGGTTTACTCACGCTGGTTTCCAGCCTGACCCAGGTGTTACTTTGGTGTAATGCTCGGGTCAGACCGAGTATTACATATTTTCAGGTAGGGACGTTCTGGAGCTCAGGAGGCAAACTGGATGGCGGTAACGAGTAGAGTATTTCCGCTATATTTATATATTCGTTAATCTGAGACATGATACTTGTATTTATTCAGTGACTGTATGTGTGTGGAACTCTGATGTATATTAAATATAATCAATAGATATAGTATTCTTTTGTAGACATTTATTATTTATTATATTTTATTCGCTGCGAATGTGAGATGATTGGCGTTTCTCTTCTTCTTCTTCTATCTCTTTCTTCTTTTTCATAACTATCTGGAATTTTCGGCTTCGAAAATTTCGGGTCATTACATTTGGTATCAGAGCTGAAGGTTAAGCGAGAACCTTGGCTCTGGTGGGGATTACTCATTGAATAGAGTCCGTAGTACTCTAGAATGAGTTGAGTATATATATATATGTATATATATATATATATATATATATGAGGGCGTACTTGTTATTTTCTTATGAAGATTTTAAATGAATTTGCATAAGAATATATTATATATATATAAAGCAATATTCCCTTTTAATGAATATTTAGGTGATTGGTTGTTAAGTTATTGGAATTAAGTTAAGAAGTAATATAAAATACGACCAAATTGAAACTTATAACCAAAGTTGAAGAATAAACTTATATGACAAAACGGAATTTGAATTATAGATTGTGAATGTAATTTATAAATTGAAATAAACTTCATAATAAATGAGATTATAATTTGAAATAGAATTCCAGAGAATATTTGGAAATAAAGTATGATGAAAATTCCAGAGTAATGTTTAAATATGAATTGGATGGATTGGGAACTTGGAATTTTTGGGAAAATTTAAAATTCCTTTGGATTTGGAAGTGGTTTCCAAAGGTTTTGGAAAAATAATTGTATTATTTCAAAAATATTTTTGTGTTGAATTTGAAATCTGAGAGATTTGAAATTAAAAATATTTGGAAATATTTTTAAAGAGATAAAAGCATTGAACTCTTTCGGTCACTGGAAAATAACGTCGGTGATGACTACAGCATCATCGATGTTCATTTTCGAGTTTCTAGAAGAGAAATTGTTACCAAATTGTTTCAAATTGGAGTTGTTTATGAACTGGGTTTGGTTTTGAAATTCAAAAGGATAATTGAATTTGCCGAAGAATTTTGGATATAGTTGAATTCTAAGGTAATATTGAAATCTTGAAAATTTGTTTAAACTCTGGAATCTTGATTTAAAATGTTCATGGAATAATATATTTAAATAAAATGTATAATTCCGAGTTAAAAGCAAAATGTGAATGTAATTGATTATAAATAGAAATTATAAGATAGAAATTGTAAGATAGAAATTGTAATTAAAGTTGTACAAGTTTAAAGATCAAACGGAATTTGATTTGAAGTTGGAAGGAAATTGAGAATCAATTCAACTTGAATTGGGATTAAATCAATTTTAATGGAAATTGAAGATTATTCAATTTGGAATTGGGTCAATTTAAATGGGAGTGGAAATTTAAATTGAAATGTTGGGGTAGTGAACAATTTTGACTCTGGATTGTTTTCAATATAAATTGTTTTGATATAAATTTATTTTTCTAAGTTATTAAATATATATAACCCTTCTTTCTTAAAGCCAAATTATTTTATACTTGTTTTACAATTATTTTTGGACCTATTTAACCATTTTTCAACTATTTTCTAAACTAGTTACTATTTTCTAAACTAGTTACTATTTTTTCAACTAAGTTACGAATTAATTATTATTTTACAACTATTTTGCAATTATCTAAGATTTCAATAACTACTTAGTTATTTTCCAACTATTTTATAGATATTTTGTAAACTAATAATTATTTTTCAACTACTTCTTTATTTTTAAAAATTTTAAGCTCTTTTCTAAATATAAACTGGTCGGAGTTCAAACTGTTATTGATTAAATACCCAACTGGGATAAGAATTGAGGTAATAATCCAAATAGGGATTAAGGCAAATGTGAATTAGTGAATGAAATTTTAGGTGAATGTGAATAGAAAGGAAATTGATATTGGAAAGAGTAATCAAATTTGAATATTTGATTTTGGGTAAACAAAGTTATATCTTTGTTATATATTCTCCCCTTGTTGAATCTATTGTTGGAAGAAAAAAGATTTTGGAAGTGTTTGAAGTATAAAAGGAATTTTATACGAGTTTAAAGTGATCCAAAATTTTAAAAATTATTTATATCTGTATATATATAAAGGATCTTATGAGGATTTTTGAAAGGGTTTTGAGAACCTTTGGATTTGGAAAGGCTTTTGATTTTTGGGTAAAATCATTATATGGAATTTGGAAAGCCTATTTTGAGAATTATCGATTTTGGGATAATCGATTTTGTGTAAAGGAGCTTTGATTAAATTCGTACTAGGTGTATGATTTGAAAGATACTATATGTGTATAGTATAAAATGTTTTGATGATGACTCTGGGGAAAAAGGCGCTCCCTTGGAATGAACTTCTCAGGAGTGCCACCGGGGGGTGCTGCCTTGAGCCCCAAGGGGGGTTCTAAAGTTGATCCTGTGAGGAGTCCGGACAAAACTAGCTCCTGCGGATTATGAGTTGAGTATACCATAGCGAAAGTCGTGTGTGCCGCTGAGAGCCAACAGTTACATGGACTTTTGCTGCGATGGCAACGTAACCCAGGATGTAACTGCGACCTATGGTATAACATAGCGAAAGTCGTGTGTGCCGCTGAGAGCCAACAGTCTGTGTTTGATTTTATATCGGCAGACTGCGACCTATGAGGAGTGGAGAGGTTTCATTTCGACAACGAAAATCAGAGGCCGCTGAGAGCCTGCAGTTACATGGACTTTTGCTGTGACGACAACGTAACCCTGGATGTAACTGTGATCTGTTGTGTGGGTTCCATGGCGTAATCG
This sequence comes from Allium cepa, assembly GCA_030765085.1. NCBI lineage: Eukaryota > Viridiplantae > Streptophyta > Magnoliopsida > Asparagales > Amaryllidaceae > Allium > Allium cepa. Next base: position 691,818,942 of record CM060935.1, on the reverse strand, counting down.
AGAGGCTGCGGAGAGCCTGCAGTTGCATGGACTTTTGCTGCGACGGCAACGTAACCCTGGAATGTAACTGTGACCATGGATGGGGGTGATGATTTTCATAGCATTGTCACCAAAGATATTTCCTCTATTTTCAAAAACCGTTTCCTATATTTTCAATAAAATTATTTTTCAAGTATTTTCACTGGACGTTGCAAACGAGTTTACCAAGTACTTATAGATTTTCAGTCCTACGCCTGATCAACGTATGACTGAATTTCTGTGAGAACAAGGATGGACTGGATGAGACATCAAGTTATAAGAAATATTTTTATAAAAGCTATTTTAATAGTATGAGGTGGGTTTAAAAGCATTTCTAAATTTTTAAAATAGAAGTGTTGAAATTTTAGGAAAATAAAAGGAAAACTCCAAACTGGAATTATAAAAATAACTTTGAACTCAGGAAAATTTAATGAAGTAATTTTCTTTGTAATAAAAGTTGGAAGTAAGCTAATAAATAATTATTTGATAAAGTATGTTAATAAAATTTAACTCGATTAAACAAATGGATTGTAAATTAATAATGGAGTTTGAAAATGAATTCGAATTTGTCAATAGAATTCGACTTGGATTTGATAATGAATTAAATAAGAAGAGATGTTGTAGAAATAAAATAGAGTTGGATTAGAGAAGTGATGGTTTGAATTACAAATAAAATTCAAACGTGATATGAATAATATTTAACGAAAGGTGCAAGTAAATTGAGAATGGCTTTGTATAAATAAAATGATTGTGAATAAATTAAAAAGGAATTGAATTAAATAAAATTGAGTTGGAATCAATTTTAATTGGTTATAAAATTTAAGTAATTATTTATTCACATGGATATTATCAAATTGCGTAGAAATGATTGTCGTTTAACGTAAACGAGATTTAATTAAATTCTATGAATTAGTGGAAGCAAATATAATTGCTTTTTGAATCAATTGATATGAATAGGAGTTTGTTTTGCTTACAAATGAATTGAATGTAAGCAATTGTATTGTAAACCATTAAAATTAAATGTAATGGCATATAAATTTGGTTGGAAGCAATTGGATTAACTTTAAATTATATAAATCGCTTATTGTGCCTTTAAAAGTAAGTGAAATGCTAATAGAATTTCTATATGTGGCACTTACATATTTAAATTGAGATAGTACAGGTACTTGAAGACTGTTTGGTTGGTTTGGATTGCGCTACTTGCTTAAAATGCTAAATAAAGGTACGCCTAAGCAATAAAAATAGGAAATATGAATTGTTTTTGCTTTTTCCGACCGTGTGGGTCGATGTATACATACTTATATCTATTGTCAAATTGCAAAAGCTCCTCCGTACATAGGAGACTCCGCCAAAATTTTCCGAAAATTTTGGGAGTTAGAAATTTTTTGGAGATTTTTGAAAATTTTTGTTAGCGACAAAACGATTACAAATTGGAAATTAAAATAAATTAGTAGATGAAACTAATATGAATCAGTTATAAATGGAAGTTAAAATCCAATATTCAAAATTGAAAATAAATTGAATTCGTATGAAAACGGGAAAAACTAATTTGCATAGAAGTAGATGTGAAAACTTCTGTAAAGAGTTGTATAAAATAATTTGAAAGGTTGCGATTGAATATTGTTGCTAAGTAAGATATGCAGGTATTAAAGGGAAAAGAAATTGGATTTGATTCCAAAAGATAAATGTGAATTGCCCGACAAAAAGGTATGTATTTAAATTTCTGTATGAAATTGGATTGGGTTTTTGATCTAGCCACTTGGCGTTTTGTTTTCTTTTGAAATTTAGAAGCCCGTAGAGGCCTTTTGTAGTTGTACCGAGCTAGCCGCGCAAAGAAGACGCTGGCAAAAATTGTCGGAAATTTAGAGAGTTAGACAAATTTTGAGAAAATTTTGATAATTCAAAATTTGATTTAAAATTGAAATTTAGATGATTGAGCAAAGGGGTGTTGTTTGAAACTATAGAAGATTTTAGGAAATTAGTTAAGGTGATAGTGGGCTTTTTATAAAAGATAGTTGGTAGAGTGTTGAATTGTGAATTTTGGAGAAAAGGTAAACGGGTATTAGTCCATTCTTCCTAACTGGTAATTTCGAGGACGAAATTCTTTTAAGGGGGGAGGAATGTGACGACCCAGAATTTTTAACAATGTAGAATGGGATAATTGAATTGATTTTAAACATTTAAAAGTTAATTTTAACGTGAATTTGAGATATAAGTATTTACTTGAAAATTTAATCATTGAATTATATAGTTTAAATATTGTATTTAATAATTGAAATTGGGTAAATTGTTGAATCTGAAATTTCTAAGCCTGTTTAAAATAATTTGAAAGCTTGTAAAATTTATAATGATGATACTGAAAATAATAGAATGGTTGAAATTTAATTTAAAGGTGATTTGTTCGGTTTAGAAAATATACTATCTACACCATCTCTATTTTATTTATATATATGTATGCTTTTAAATAATACAAAAGGTATAAGTATGTATACATTTATAAGTATAGGATAAGTGGCATGACATGGTGAAGACAAGTGGCATAATATGGACCATGCACCTATCTTAAGATGAAATAGAATTATAACACATATATCACTTTGGTGTACACTTCTAGAACACCTTAAATGATTACTAAATAAGGTATGTGTCATGAAATAAAGCTTGCATAAAAAAATGAAGGACATGTGTCACAAGATTAAATAAAATAGTGACACATAAGCCCATTAGGTGTCCATGTGTAGAAACATCTTAAGACACCTAAGTAGACATGTGTCAACATTTTAAAACTTGTGCAAAGAGAAGTAAACAAGTGTCCAAAACTAAAATTACCAAACTAGCCTTGAAAATTTCTATATAAAGGGTGGAAATGTTCACTTATTTTTCTTTTTTTCAAAAAACAAAAACAAAAGTAAGATAAAGTGAAAAAGCCTGTTGAAAGCTAAGGAAAAAGAGTCAAGTCAAATACACAAGTGTAAGGTGAGAAAAACTATTTAAATTTCTAGTATTCATGTTATTCTGAAGAGATGATAGTAGTAAGTAAAAGTGGCTCGGTTCTATCAAAAACGCAGCTTAGTAATTTGACCATAACTTTCTCAATTCTTAATGAAATTTCGATTTCTTGGATGTTCTGGAAAGCTTATTTCATGTGCTACAACTTTGATGTTCTGTAATTTGGATGTTACTATGTAAAAATTGAATTTTTCTACTGTAATCCCGAGAGCAAAACCAATATTAGCTCTGTGCTTAAGGCTGAAACTAAATTGGCCATAACTTCTTCGTTCCTCAACCGATTTCGATAAATTTAGATGTTCCAGAAAGCTTAGACTTTGTTCTAAAACTTTTAAGTTTTGTGTTTTCCAAAATTTCGATGTTATCTTGGCCAAAATTATAATTGTTTATCGCTGTCCTGAGACAAAATGACAGAAGTTGTGGAATTCAAATCTCAGAATTGTTTTATCCATAACTTTTATAATTCTTATCGAATTCGGTAACTTTTAATGTTACGGAAAGCTTAGAAACTAAGATAGAACTTTTGCTTTATTCATTTTGCCTGATTTCGGTGTTTTCTATGCTAAAATTGCAATTGTTGGTCGTTGTCCTGCAAATGCATAAGTTCAGGCTAAGCTTAATGTTTTTAGTAAAATGGTCATAACGTTTGAACCGTTGATCCAAATTCGATGATCTTGGTCATTCTGGAAAGCAAACGGAAAGACCTATAACTTTCATTTGTATCACTTTCTAAAATTCGGTCATCTATATATATGAATTTGAGGTGCAAGCTCGGGTTAAATTTCTGCCCGAAATGAACATGTTTGTTTCTAAGAAAATACCTTACTTGTTAGATTTTTATCTTCGATTTGATAAACAATTTGATGGGTTTCTTTTCATGGTAGTTGAGTATACTAAGTAAATTACTTTGAAGAAGTATTTTCACACAGAAGAATTAATCGAGGATGCGGTATAAGACCATAGAAAAGATGGGTATTAAATATAAGTACACCATATTGAATATAATTCAAATCTTGATAGTCAAAATATAAAATACAAATGTAAATAAAAGCAAGAATTAAGTAATTTGGATATGCTTGTAACATAAGCTAAAATTGTACATACAAATGTAAGTTAAAAAAAAGTTTGTTAATGGAAACTAAGAAGTTAATTAAGATGAGTAGTTAATGATTGTGAACAATTAATATAATAAAATCAATTAAAGGTTAATTAATTCTAGAGTAATTAATAATTTGGAATAATCAATGATTGATTAAGGTAATTAATCAATGTAGTTAATAGAATTTACTAATAAAAGCAATCGAAGAAAAATTATTTAATATCATAAACCAAAGGGGGTAATTATTGGTAATTACTTAATTGAGGACTAATTACTTGTTTAATTAGTGTAACAAAATTTATGGAGGGTTAGTAAATTTATGAGCATGATTAATTCAAGGATTTTAATCAATGTAAGTGATTATAAGTTAATGAATCTGAGAACTTAATCAAGGATAGATGTGATTATTGTGAAAAGGGAAGGTAAATTAATAACATTGAATTCGAAGAGACCGAAGTCGGGTATTAATTAATACCCGAAATCACTTCGATTCTTTACAAATTGATACATGGAATCAATAGGGTATATTGGAATGATTTTAAGTGAACTGGACCATAAAATCTAAGTTCTGGCACTTAGAAATTGATGTGTGGAATAAGTGATGTCTATAACAACTTATGAAGTGGAAATTGATATAAGTTACCCGGGTTTATATGGGTTGTAAACTTTTGCATTCCATGTTAGTTGGATTTACTCACGCTGGTTTCCAGCCTGACCCGGATGTTACTTTGGTGTAATGCTCGGGTCAGATCGAGTATTACAGATTTTCAGGTAGGGACGTTCTGGAGCTCAGGCGGCAAACTGGATGGCAGTAACGAGTAGAGTATTTCCGCTATATTTATATATTCGTTAATCTGAGACATGATACTTGTATTTATTCAGTGACTGTATGTGTGTGGAACTCTGATGTATATTAAATGTAATCAATAGATATAGTATTCTTTTGTAGACATTTATTATTTATTATATTTTATCCGCTGCGAATGCGAGATGTTTGGTGTTTCTCTTCTTCTTCTATCTCTTTCTTCTTTTTCATAACTATCTGGAATTTTCGCCTTCGAAAATTTCGGGTCGTTACACCCGAGCATTACAATAAAGTAACACCCGAGTCAGGCTGGAAACCAGCATGAGTAAACCTATTTAATTTGAAATACTATACTTGTAAAAATGTCCATTCAAATAAAACATCTCACATTTTATATTTAATTGTTCATTTCAAGTTATTCCAATTTAAACTATTCATAGGCTAGATTAACTAGTCACACCAATCATTTTCAAATCATGTAAAATTATCATTAAACTAATTACAAACTATTTACATTTTATTCTAATTAAATATATGGAATTAACTAATAATTAACAACTTAAGACTTCTAATAATTTAAAGGTTTAAATCAGTTTATTTTATCATTAACTATTACTAATTACAACTATTTATTCACATTAATAAACCTTTGTAATTAATAAATAATTAAAATATATATAATTACCTTAACTTAATTAATTTTAAGTTCAAATTATTTTACTTATCCCAGCCTTTACCAATTCTAAGGTTTAAGTTAACTTAAGTTTTAAATTACCTAATTTATATAACCATAAACTAACTATTTTGAAACCGTTCTCTTTTCATTTTGTTTCCTTCCAAAAACCCATTGCTTTTACTTTTGATATCTCAAAATATTCAAAATATATTCAGCCAAACCGTAGCATTCAATAGCTTCAATACTCAATATAATCATTTACAAATTATTACATAAATCACAATCACAGACTATGAAAATAAATTCTAATATTTTTGAGGAATCTAGTTGGATCCCTCCAACCTGTTTTCCTGCATCCACAGATGTTAGCACAATATAAAAAGACCAATCCCACTTCGAGGTGGGATATCGCGGTATAAAGGGTCATCCGCTATTATACGGGATGCATATGGTCTCATCCGCTATATAATAGGGAATATCAATCACTCCAATATATATATATATATGTATGTATGTATGTATGTATGTATGTATGTATGTATGTATGTATGTATGTATGTATGTATGTATGTATAATATCACATCCAGACTGATAATAAATTTCAATCCAAGCAATCAATCAAATAATTTAATTTTTACTAATTAAATTAATCAGTAATCCAGTTTGAGTGAGATTTACTCACCTTCGATTTTTGTTTTGCGATCTGATCCAAACCGACTTCCCTCTCCGCTATTTTTGACCTTGTATAAACATTGTATGGTTTTATTAATCATTTGAAATACCCTAAAATTAAATTATCATTCAATAAATTTGACTAATTGATTTTCCTTTAAATCCATACACTTGTAAAAATTTATTTATATGGATTCAAAAATTTAATTTCATATAAACTCTTCAACATATAAAAAAAATTCTTATATATTTTCAAAATCTTTTATATATATATATACATAATTAAACTAAAATAGGCATGTGTGTATATATTTTTTTCTCTTCTGTAAATAACGAAAACAAGTATTTAATTTTTTTTAAAATATCTTACAGTAAAGTAAATATACATTTTTCTTCTGATTCTGCATATATACATACATATATAAATTAAATAAGAGAAAATAGCTCTTCTAATACCTTGTCGCCAAGATATTGCCTCTTCCTCCACCTCGGCTTCGGCATTCGAGCCTCTTCGAGCACCGCATCGTCTCCCACGTGCTCACACGAGCAGCCATCAACGCAAGCCTCCCCCTTCACGTGCGCCCTGGCCCTAAATGTTCACCAACGCAGCCCCTACTATGCGCACGATAGCATATGCCAAGAGCGTGAATTTCACTCCTCCATCTCCTCGTGCGAGTGCGCGCGACAACGGCCCACATCGCGGTTCCAACTGCTGCCACGTCGCCCCTTTCCCCCTAGTTCTCGCGATTCGCCTAAATTTTTTTCGAAAACGATTTCGATTTCAATTTGAAAAAGAGGAAGAGGGGAAGGAGTCGAGTTTTGGTTCGTTACTAATTATCTTCCTGGGATCGGTCATTTTTTTATACGAATCAATTTTCGTTTTCTAGTGAAAAGGAATGGAGGGCAAGCCTGGGTTTTAATCTGAATGAATCCGATCAGCATATTATTATTTTTCAATCGCGAAGGAATTTGAAAAGAGAAAAGGAAGACAACGTTCTGCCATTTCTTCTTTCTGTCATTCTATCTACTTGCGGTTTCAAAAGGGAAGGGAGACATGATTGGATGGTTGCAAGCTTCAACCAACATGCTACAATATTCCCAAATGAAGGGGAAAAGCACATGAACTCATGTGAAAGAAATGCAGCCGAAGATTGACTAAAGTATAAAAATATATATTAATTCTAATTCAAATTCAAAATTTCGAGAGGCATGCCGCTATGCGTTTATAACGTTATTCCTCTATTCCGAACTCTTATAGAGGCATGCCGCTAGGCGTTTATAACGTTATTCCTCTATTCCGAACGCAATGGAAAAGGTTTCGAGTTCTAGTTCGATCGTATGAGAAAGATAACTTTTTGGACCCAGTTATTATATTAAATTTCCGATATAATTTCAACGCGTTCGTCTACCGTACGGCTAACCGATAATTCCAAACGCTACGAAAATTAAAATTCGATAATAATACGCTATTATGGATCCAACGAAATTGGTTTCGTCGAAACCCGAGACTATGCCTCGAAAGGCTATTTTTAAATGTCAATTTAAACGATATATTTTTAAAACTGAACAAACCACTTTTAAATTCACTTTTAACATTTTTATTATGTTTAGTATTATTAATATAAATTTTACAGCCCTTTCAATTATTTTTAACGAGCTTAAAACTCATGATTTAACATTTTACCCAATTCACAGTAATTAAATTCAATAATTTAATTATCCCATAATTAATGATAGTTCAAATCCAAGTTAAAAATTAACTTTTAAATATTTAAATCAATTAAATATTCCAATTTCAAATGTCTAAATTTTTGGGTCGTCAAATTCCTCCCCTTTAAAAGAATTTCGTCTCTGAAATTACTAATTAAGAGGAATGGTCCACAGCTCGTTAATTATTTTATAAAACCAAATAGTTTCAACAGCTTTTCAAAAAAATCTTTTTATTAAAGACACCCTGTCACCCTTTTAACTTTGCAAACTCTTTCTTAGTTTCCAAACAATATTACTTCTTCAACCATTCAAATTATAATTTAAATCAAATTTCAAATTATTAAAATTTTCTCAAAATTTTTCTAACTCCCTAAATTTTCAAAAAATTTCGCCAACATCTCCTTTACACGGCTAGTTCGAAACAACTACAAAATGCCTCTTCAGGCCCTAAATTTTCAAAAGAAAACAAAATGCCAAGTGGCTAGATCAGAAAATCATCAAATTTCATATGATAATTTAAACGTGTGCCTTTTGTTGAGCAATTCAAATTTATCTTCTAAAATCACAACCAATTTCCCTTTGGTTTTAATTACCTATACCTAACTTAGAAATAATATCCAATTACAGATTTCAAAATCATTTTATTCATTTCTTTATAAAATTTCATTATTTGTTCTACTTAAGCCCGTATGATGCACATGTATTATTCGTACGCAATATCATATCTGATCGCTCGCTCGATCACACAATTTTACTTCTTACTAGTATCGTCCATCCGACTCTCTAGTGCGGACTCAGATATGTTTTCTTGATTAAAAATTTTCATCCTCCTTGCATAGCCATTTACTGTGATAGAGAATTTCAGGATCAATCAAAAATCTGTATCCAGGGTTCACCATCGAAAATCGAGTGAAAAATCCCAACTCGGATCGATATAACTATCTCGAAATTCTATGCTCGAATCTGGATGAAATCGCTATGCGGATAAAATAATATACGTACATACTACGTATTAATTTCCAACTGATTATTATTTATAGCAATTCTTTTTTTCTTTTCATATTTATTTTAATTTCTATTCACTTATTCACAATTTTCCTTTTTACCACTTTTACTAAACCTTCATTCAATTATTAACTAGTATATTTCTCAACTCCAAATTTACTTAAAATTTTTACCATCGATATCTTAAGTCTGGTATAAATATTTTATATACTTCTTATATTTACCACTTAAGCTTTTATATCCATTTTCGTTTAACTTAAATGTCCAATCCTATTTGAATTCGATCTACCTTTTTTTTATCACCAAAACTATCTTTATAAAAATACTTTTTATAACTCGGTGTTTCAACAAGTCCATCCTTGTTCTCATAGAAATTCAGTCAAACGTTGATCAGTGCAGGACTGGAAATCTATAAGTACTTAGTAAACCCATTTTCAACACCAAGTGAGAATACTTGGAAAAAAAGACTTTTTTGAAAATGCTCTGGAAATCATCACCCCCTCCATGGATCGCAGTTAGCCCGATGATTACGTCACCATCCCAACGAAATCCATAGAAAACTATAGACATCCGCGCCCCTCGATTACACCATGGAACCGCCACAGATCGCAGCTACACCCAGGGTTACGTTGCCATCATGGAAAAAACCATGTAACTATAGGCATCAGCGCCCTCGAATTTCACTGCCAAATGAAACTTCACTACATAGATCGCAGACTACACCAGTCGAGTCCCAATGTAGCCTGTAGGCACTCATTACCACATGTCTTTCGCTATGTCCGCGTAGATCGTAATATACCGATGCTACATCGCTCTCCCAATGAAATCAGACGTAGACTTTAGGCAATGGTCGCCCTCGACTTACGCTATGGAAACACAGTAGATAGCAATTATACCGAGTTACATTGCTGTCACAACATAACCCCAATGTCTCTGTAGGCATCAGCTCCTCGACTTTCGCTACCCCAATCACAATCCACAGGAACTATAGTTTAGCCCGGACCTCCTTTGGGATCAAAATTTAGAACACCCTTTGGACTCAAAGCAGAACCACCCCTTGGATCTCCTACTATAAGTTTTAACTCTAAATGTGACGACCTGACTTTCTAACTCCAGGAAATCGCATCATCTTGAAGAAAGAAATGGAAAGAAGAAGAAAAGAAAGAGAAAGAAGAAAGACAACAACATCAGAGAACTCACAGCGGAACGAATAAAATATAATATAACACATAAAATATTACACAGTATCATAATACATCAGAGTATACAACTATACAACACATATTAGACAGTTATAAACATCTTTCTAATTCATACAACTCAAGTACAACAGAAGAAACAGATACCAAACACACAGCGGAATCAATATATATATCTACACGTCGAAGCCTCATGCTCCATATCTCCTCCAAAATTCGTCAAGCAAACCTGATTCACTTGACTACTCATACATAATATGAGTACCCAAAAGTTTAATAAAACAGAAAATAAACTCTCGGGCCAGACAGGGGTCTGGTGTGAGTAAACGGTTTAAAGATTGCTTAACTTTAGAAAATCCTTTGAAAAGAAAAGGTATCACGTAAGACTTCCTAACATAAACATGGAAAAGTTTTTACCTTACGCTAACCAAAACATTTGATAGGAAATCCAGTGATATTATAATAGTGTCTAGGGTTTTCAAGTAAATAAGAAATAGCCGAAATTGTTACATCTATTAAATTCCAGCTACTAGTGACAAAAGTGGGTAATACAATCAAAACCGTAGGGTCTCGTAGGAAGAATGAGTTTCCATCAATGGCAGGGCTACTGGGGTACCGCCCGTCACAGCACGTGGCCTAGATCAACGTACCGAGGAGCCACCCTAACTCCCCTGCAACACAAGGCCGGGACCATTCCTTACTGAACAGTCCCAAACAAGACAACCCCGGCAGTTGTCCGGATCAACCGCCCCACACAGCCGAATAAAAAGGGACCTCTGGATAGGGCTAAATCTTGCTCTCCAGTGGGAGCTACCCACGAAGCTTTGCTGCACCTCCCCTGTTTTAGCCATTCCCGGTTGATGAGGCTTGAGGCTGCGATTACCTTTATAGAACATATCTATCTTAGAATGCTCATCGTCCACCTGACGATGTGCTGAAAGCATTCAATCCATACAAGTTCGTTCCGGGTTCGAACGACACCGAAGGCACTATCTCGTTGCACTCATTTTGGAATCACCCTCAGAGTCAACGACCATAGCCCTTGCACTCTAATCTCCATCTCGAACCTATAAGTACTATTCCGTCAAACTCATTACGGAATCACCCGCAGAGTTATACTGACGTATAGCCCTTACACCTCGAGTCTTCACTTGCTCCACTTGGATTCACGACCTAACGTTTAATTGGAATCGATGTGGTTTTCGGATGGCCAAATATGGAAAACCGATCCCGGTCTCATCGAAACCAAACGTCATTTTAATGTCCAAGTTGTACTTAAGGGTTTAACAATTAACTTATATTCAGGATGATATATAAACTGATAGATGAATCACATTATCACTGTAGATAATTCATATCAACATTCATCTCACAAAGCAGCATATCACATATCTCATAGACATCCAAATCACCCAGTATCAACCAATCACCCAATATCAATCATCCAATATTTCAATATCAAATATCTATCATTCAATATTAACCATTCAATATTGATCAATCACTCATAGCAGAATTGATTAACTCTTAATCAATTTAATTAACCTCTAATTAATTTAACTACTATCCTTTAATCACTTAGATTATTGATTTATTACAAATCAAATTCATTATCTTCTCTTAATGATCTTCCTTAATTAATCCTCTTCAATTAATTATCCTTTAATTACATTCAAGTAATTATCCTTAACCATATTCAGTAATTAACCTTTAATTACTATCATTAATTGCAATAATTAATGATCCTTAATTAATTAATTAATTACATTAAGCCTTGATTAATTACAATTAATTAATCATGCTTATTAATTAATTATTATTATTAATCAACCTTGATTAATGTCATTAATTTAATTAACCCTTTAAGTTATTAACTTATAATTAATCACCTCTTTAATCAGTAATTAACAACTTATAATTACCTATCTAAATTAATTAACTTCTAAATTAATTATATTAATCCTTGATTAATTAATTCATTTAATTAGTTTTTAATTACTTCATTAAGTAATTATTATTTAATTAAATTAATTAACAAATCCTTAATTAATTAATTTAATAATTAATTACATTTTAATTAATTACACTTAGTAATTAATCTTAAGTTAAACTCATTCATTAATTACTTAATCATATTAATTAATTAACTAAACTAATTAAGTAATTAACTCTTAATTACTTACATAAGTAATTATCTCTAATTACTTCTTTTAATAAATTTTAATTACTCTCTTAACAATAATTAATGCCACCATTAAATAAATCGTAATTCATTAACTAATTAATTACTCCATAATTAATTAACTTAAAAACAATTATATTAATTAATTCTTAATTAATAACATTAAGTATCCATCCATTAATCACTTCCAATTAATTACTCACATGAGTAACTTCTCTAATTACTTCCATAAGTAATTACCATTCTAATTACATTCAAAAATTTAACCGTTGATTGCTTCATTAAGTAATCACACTTAATTAATCCACAATTAAGTGATTATTTAAAATTAATAAATAATTAACTAATTATTTAAAATTAATTAAACAATTAATTAATTAATTTCTTATATTTCAAAATCCTTAATTAATTAAGAATTCATTAATCTTAATTAACAAATCATGTTTATTAAGTACTCTCAAGATCATATCAAAATAATTTAATGTTATTTATCTTTATAAATAAGTTATTTGAAATAAATCAAATTTTAACAACTTAATCAACTTATCCTATTGTGTCTTCAAAATTATAATAATAACTTTATTTAAAAATAACACATTTTGGAAATCAAATTTGAAATTTTCAAAACACAATAATTTTCTAAGTTAAACTTATTCATTTAAAATAAAATTTGAATAGTTTATTTTTAAAACATTACTTTATACTGTACTTAAACTTTGATTTAATAATTAAATTCAAACACTCTTCTTAAATTAAAATTCAAACTTTAATTAAGTAAAACTTCTTCAAAGAAATCTTCTCACACGTTTCAAATTTGAAAGTAAATTCAATTTACATTTTAAAGTTTGATTAACTTAATTTTCAAAACAAATAAGTTTAACTTTGAAATTCTTTTTCTTTTATAAAACTCAACTTGATATATATATATATATATATATATATATATATATATATATATTAAAACAAGTTTAACTTGTAAACTTAACCTTTGCATAAAAACTAAGCTTCAGGTTGGAACAGAAGCTCTCTCGGTCAAACCCGAGTAAAACACTAAAACTACTCGAGACAACCCCGAAGTAACTCGGCCCCCATCTTCTTCGAGTCATCCTCGAGTACAACTCGAACACCTACCCGAGTAAACTCTCGTCTTCCCCAACTCCTTCTTCCCAGTGCACACAACCATCATGGTGCACATGCACCAACAACGCCGGCCGCCGTAGTTGGTCGCACCTATCGTCGACGATCACTCAACCATCCACGAACACATAAGAAAACCCAGATTCGAGAAATATAGATCGAATCGAATTATGACCCAACGCACGAAGAACTGCAGTGAAACTCGACCGTAAAACCCATTGCCGTTGACGAACTCGCCACCGTTACACCTCGCCGACACCACCATCGAAAGCCAAGACCTCAAGCTCCAACATCCCCGAACACGATCGAACTCGATTCAACATACACGAGGCAATGCTTCACTATCATGCCGAAAGCAAATTGCAGTCCTAAACCCTAATTGTCCCAAATTCAAACAAATTACACATAAGAAAAATTACTCAACAATTTTCCCTAATTCTACACTCCTATAGCTACCCTCGATCCAAATTTCGAATCAATTACATGCGTGAACAATTGGCAATTCGCCATAAGCCCAAAAATGTTCGATCCCAAAATTCACACTAAATACCCAAATAAAAATTTCAAATTTCTTATCTGAATTCATGATTTACCCTCCAGATTTCATGCATGAACTTCAAATTAAAGTTTAAGGTAGATAATTTTTTTACAAAAAATTAGTTTTACTGTTAATTCTTTTTTTATAAATATTTGTTCATTCAATATTCCAGAAACTAATCTTAAAATTTCCATCATGCCTTAACTCACAACTTCATTCAATATCGAAGTATAATATAGTTTGGATTGGGAATTTTTTTTAAAAAAATTTCTTAAGAAAACAAATTCTGTAAGAAAACAGAGAAGAGGGATTTATACAGTCACTATATTCTCAGGCATTTCACACTTCCAATCATGCATACATAAACAATATTTGTATAAACAGATATTCATTAACACAGCACAATTCGTCACATGCATCCAAATTTAGCCACAGATATATTTTTTTATTTAAAACTGTTTTTAAAATGTTTACTCACCTGATTTAAGCAGAGCAGATTTCAATTATTCCTAGGCTTGAAAAAAAAAACTTTGCAGATCATATTTTTGCTTTGCTGGAAAAACTTTTGCATGCCCCAAAATCTTTGATTTGCAGGTTGTAATTTGAATGTTGCAGATTTCCAATTCTGCAGGTTGAAGTTTCTGGGTTTGCTTATGGATTTTAATTTGCAGTTTTGATAAAAATGCATATTCAAAGATGATAAAACTGTTCTTGATCTTCCCTTAAAGTTGCATTACAGGTTAAAGTTTATAGATTGAAGTTGAGAAGAACTTTGATTTTGATTTTAAAATCTCAGGTTTGTAAATGAATTTCTGATTTTAGCCATTAATTGAAAGAGGAAACAAATTTTCTTCATATTTTAAGTTTATAAAAATTAAAGAGAGTAAGATTTTAAAATAAAGACACTTGTCACATAAGTATTTAATCTTCTTACATTTGTTTATTAAAGAAGTTTGCATGTTTACACATGTCTTTAAGTATTTTAATAAATTTTTTAATCTAAATGTTAACATAAATTGACATGTTTAATTCACTTATTTAATGAATACTTACATATATGTAAATAAGTTTACTTTTAAAAGAAAATATCTTAAACTAATTATAATATAAATATAATCTTATACATGTATTTTAAAAAAAAATCTAAAGCTTATACATAAACATTTATAACCATTTAAAATTTTAAACATTATAAAAGAAAACAAAACAAAGCTTGTTTAAATTCTTTTGAAACCATCACATTTTAAATACTTTAAAAGAAAGACAAAACAAAACTTTGTTTAAAACCTTTTTAAACTATCCTATTTAAAATAAATGACAATCTTATATTTGAAACCATTGAATTAAACTTTAAATTATCTTTTTGAAAAACATTATGTTTTAAAACAAAGCTTTAATTACAATATTCATTAATATATAGTTTATTGATAGATTAAATTAAATTTTCAAAACAAATATCAAATTATAACATATGCTTACATATATTACAATTTGAAAATTCAACTTTTAATTTAAAACAAAAGATATTCCCATTCACAATATATATCAAACATATATATTATAAATAGAATAAAATTTATTAGCTTTTGAAAAACAATTCTAACCAATTTTTAAATTGTTAAAAGATATTGATCACACTTACTAGATTAAATATTTGTTATCCATTAAAAGATTAATTTCACCAAATTAAATTAAAATTATAAAGAAAATTTATCAAACCAATTTAATTATTATTGCAGACTATTAAATCGATATTGCCCAAAATTCCGGGTCATTACAATCCTTCCCCTTTAAAAGAATTTCGTCCCCGAAATTTAAAAGCAAAGTTAATTTAATAATCCAACAAAGATTTTAATTTCAATTAGCAAAGCACACTTATCAATCAGTTACTATCAACCAAAGCAATCAATCACACAAACAAACATAACTAATTATCTTGACATAAATCAGAATAAATCTCTAATACTATTTCGAGTTTCCCAAGTAAAAATCACCGGGAGACTCGCTCTACGGAAGCTAAACTAACAAACTATACCATCAAAATCCAGAGCTCCTCTCTTCTCTAGATCCACCAAACTGAAGAGAATATCATATCACTCTCAAATCCAGCTCAACATCCAACTCCAATTGAACTACAGATTCAACAAGCAACAATGAATCCTACACGTACTCCCTCAGAGATGCGTGAAATATAATGAACTCCAGCTATCCAAACTGGCAATTCAATCTCATAGACAACAAATCTTATCTTATCAGAACACAGATAAGAAATCTCAAATGCCATAGCACTAACCAACCAATCTTACTCAATTATTTGTTTCTCTTTACCAGAGAAATCTTAACAACAATGAAGTCTCCAACTTCGAATTCCAACACCTTATCTTATATCTGTATATCTCAACAGACAATCTTGGACTGCCAATTTGTTCCTATCAGCTCAACTTATGCTGATACTTCCAGAAACAACTAGACCAAAACAAACTAATTCCTAGATCCTATTCAACAAAAAAGTCTTTATAATCCGTCGGAATCCAGAACATAAACACTACTACTCAAGCAATAGCAAAAGAACTTGCTTCCTTCCTTGCACAGCTGCTACCTCGCTTCCGCTGCACAACTCTGATTCGGAAATAGATAAGAATACTGTTGATGAACACGAATACAAACTTATCCACTAAATTCGGAAACTTTGTTCATCAAATCCATAATATCTGGGTGACTCATCTGACTAGGTCACACAACTTTACTACAGAATCCAACTCAAAAACAAGATCTAACCAAATTCAAATTCCAAAAATAAATTCCTGAGCTGCTACACCAATCTCTACTTCTCCAAGAACAATCCTACAACTGGGCTAGCTATCATAATCACTTCGGGAACCAAAACAATATGGAACTTAACTCCAGATGCAGACAACCTTCTGATTACTCCAGCAGCTCCTACTTCCTCATGAGAATCCTTGGCATCAAACAAAAGAATGCTCAAGAAAATTCCAAACCAATCGCAAGTCACTTTTGCGATCCTACCCAGTTTTGGATTTCAAAGAAACTGTCCTCTCTTTACCAATTAGAACAGCTTAAAGCTTTTCCAAACAAGGTTAATTCTTCAAGAAAACATTCACCATCCGCTCGAACTGCTAAAAGAAGAACCACAAGATTCCAGAACCATCGGAGAAACAAGCTACACTGCAGCTTCCAAACTCAACTTCGATGATACTGCCAAGCCAAAAGACCTTCTCGTCAGCACACCGAACACTTCCGAGCTGCACTGCTATCACAGCTATCCAAAGACTTCTAATCCAAATGCTTCTCCAAAACAAAAACCATCAACAACCCACACAAAAGACCTCTGAGATGGCAGATAACCCAAAAGAAACTCGGGCTCCAAACCAAGCATCAACTCTTTACTCTCCGTACAGGATGACAAATGAGACCATGCCGAAGCGAAGCAACTCATAGACCTTAGTCTCATATTCCAAAATAGCCAACTTCCTTACTGAAGATCCAAACAACTTATACATAGATGAATCATCTTTACGACATATAAAGACTGATCCTCAACTACTACTAAAACTGCTTCAAAGAAAACATCTTCTGGAATATCCATGGATTCTGCATCTCATCACGCAGTTACCAAGATATCATTACTTACTTCTACACTACCAACAGATCCAAACTCAAGAAAAATTCGCTCACCCGAGCGAAACCCAAACTTATTCTTCAATGATAAACTCCGAATCTTCAAAAGATTTCCTTCGGATATCAGAGAAATCCTTACTCCAAACAACAAATCTCACTTGAGACGGTATTAGGTCTACAGTCTCGACAAATACTTCAAACCTCAACATATGGACCTCTTCCATCAGTGGTAGTCGTGTTACTTACAAACCCACTACTACTCCATTTACCTTAAAAACTTATGTTGGAAAATCCGAACAGATAACCCAACAGATCAGGTACGTATATGTATATATATATATATATATATATATATATAAATTACAAGTACGCTCTCTCAAGAAAGACACCACTACAGAGCCTAGGTATTCACTCAACCTAATGCTCCCTAAAGAAAGACACACATCAGAGCTTAGGTATTCGTTCAGCCTAAAGCTCTGATACCAAATGTGACGAGCCGACTTCCTAACTCTAGGAAATCGCATCATCTTGAAGAAAGAAAGGGATACAAGAAGAAAAGAAAGAGAAAGAAGAAAGACAACAACATCAGAGAACTCACAGCGGAACAAATAAAATATAATATAACACATAAAATATTACACAGTATCATAATACATCAGAGTATACAACTATACAACACATATTAGACAGTTATAAACATCTGTCTAATTCATACAACTCAAGTACAACAGAAGAAACGGATACCAAACACACAGCGGAATCAATATATATCTACACGTCGAAGCCTCATGCTCCATATCTCGTTCAAAATTCGTCAAGCAAACCTGATTCACTTGACTACTCATATATAATATGAGTACCCAAGAGTTTAATAAAACAGAAAAAAAAACACTAGGGTCAGACAGGGGTCTGGTGTGAGTGAACGGTTTAAAGATTGCTTAACTTTAGAAAATCCTTTGAAAAGAAAAGGTATTACGTAAGACTTCCCACACATAAACATGGAAAAGTTTTACCTTACGCTAACCAAAATATTTGATAGGAAATCCAGTGATATTATAATAGTGTCTAGGGTTTTCAAGTAAATAAGAAATAGCCGAAATTGTTATATCTATTAAATTCCAACTACTAGCCACAAAAGTGGGTAATACAATCAAAACCGTAGGGTCTCGTAGGAAGAATGGGTTTCCATCAATGGCAGGGCTACTGGGGTACCGCTCGTCACAGTACGTGGCCTAGATCAACGTACCGAGGAGCCACCCTAACTCCCCTGCAACACAAGGCCAGGACCATTCCTTACTGAACAGTCCCAAACAAGACAACCCCGGCAGTTGTCCGGATCAACCGCCCCACACAGCCGAATAAAAAGGGACCTCTAGACAGGGGTAAATCTTGCTCTCCAATGGGAGCTACCCACGAAGCCTTGTTGCACCTCCCCTGTTTTAGCCATTCCCGGTTGATGAGGCTTGAGGCTGCGATTACCTTTATAGAACATATCTATCTTAGAATGCTCATCGTCCACCTGACGATGTGCTGAAAGCATTCAATCCATACAAGTTCGTTCCGGGTTCGAACGAAACCATAGGCACTATATCGTTGCACTCATTTTGGAATCACCTTCAGAGTCAACGACCATAGCCCTTGCACTCTAATCTCCATCTCGAACCTATAAGTACTATTCCGTCAAACTCATTACGAAATCACCCACAGAGTTATACTGACGTATAGCCCTTACACCTCGAGTCTTCACTTGCTCCACTTGGATTCACGACCTAACGTTTAATTGGAATCGATGTGGCTTTTGGATGGCCAAATATGGAAACCCGATCCCGGTCTCATCGAAACCAAACGCCATTTTAATGTCCAAGTTGTACTTAAGGGTTTAACAATCAACTTATATTCAGGATGATATATAAACAGATAGATGAATCACATTATCACTATAGATAATTCATATCAACATTCATCTCACAAAGCAGCATATCACATATCTCATAGACATCCAAATCACCCAGTATCAACCAATCACCCAATATCAATCATCCAATATCATTCAATATCAAATACCTATCATTCAATATTAACCATTCAATATTAATCAATCACTCATAGCAGAATTGATTAACTCTTAATCAATTTAATTAACCTCTAATTAATTTAACTACTATCCTTTAATCACTTGGATTATTGATTTATTACAAATCAAATTCATTATCATCTCTTAATGATCTTCCTTAATTAATCCTCTTCGATTAATTATCCTTTAATTACATTCAAGTAATTATCCTTAACCATATTCAGTAATTAACCTTTAATTACTATCATTAATTGCAATAATTAATGATCCTTCATTAATTAATTAACTATAATTAATTACATTAAGCCTTGATTAATGACAATTAATTAATCATGCTTATTAATTAATTATTATTTTTAATCAACCTTGATTAATGTCATTAATTTAATAATCCTTATTAGTTAATTAACCCTTTAAGTTATTAACTTATAATTAATCACCTCTTTAATCAGTAATTAACAACTTATAATTACCTATCTAATTTAATTAACTTCTTAATTAATTAACTTCTAAATTAATTATAATAATCCTTGATTAATTAATTCATTTAATTAGTTTTTAATTACTTCATTAAGTAATTATTATTTAATTAAATTAATTAACAAATCCTTTATTAATTACTTTAATAATTAATTACATTTTAATTAATTACACTTAGCAATTAATCTTAAGTTAAACTCATTCATCAACTAATTAATCACATTAATTAATTAACTAAACTAATTAAGTAATTAACTCTTAATTACTTACATAAGTAATTATCTCTAATTACTTCTTTTAATAAATCTTAATTACTCTCTTAACAATAATTAATTCCACCATTAAATAAATCTTAATTTATTAACTAATTAATTACTCCATAATTAATTAACTTAAAAACACTTATATTAATTAATTCTTAATTAATAACATTAAGTGTCCATCCATTAATCACTTCCAATTAATTACTCACATGAGTAACTTCTCTAATTACTTCCATATGTAATTACCATTCTAATTACATTCAAAAATTTAACCGTTGATTACTTCATTAAGTAATCACACTTAATCAATCCACAATTAAGTGATTGTTTAAAATTAATAAATAATTAACTAATTATTTAAAATTAATTAAACAATTAATTAATTAATTTCTTATATTTCAAAATCCTTAATTAATTAAGAATTCATTAATCTTAATTAACAAATCATGTTTATTAAGTACTCTCAAGATCATATCAAAATAATTTAATGTTATTTATCTTTATAAATAAGTTATTTGAAATAAATCAAATTTTAACAACTTAATCAACTTATCCTATTGGGTCTTAAAAATTATAATAATAACTTTATTTAAAAATAACACATTTTGGAAATCAAATTTGAAATTTTCAAAACACAATAATTTTCTAAGTTAAACTTATTCATTTAAAATAAAATTTGAATAGTTTGTTTTTAAAACATTACTTTATACTGTACTTAAACTTTGATTTAATAATTAAATTCAAACACTCTTCTTAAATTAAAATTCAAACTTTAATTAAGTAAAACTTCTTCAAAGAAATCTTCTCACACGTTTCAAATTTGAAAGTAAATTCAATTTACATTTTAAAGTTTGATTAACTTAATTTTCAAAACAAACAAGTTTAACTTTGAAATTTTTTTTTCTTTTATAAAGCTCAACTTGATATATATATATATATTTTAAAACAAGTTTAACTTTTAAACTTAACCTTTGCATTAAAACTAAGCTTCAGGTTGGAACAGAAGCTCTCTCAGTCAAACCCGAGTAAAACACTAAAACTACTCGAGACAACCCCGAAGCAACTCGGCCCCCATCTTCTTCGAGTCATCCCCGAGTACAACTTGAACACCTACCCGAGTAAACTCTCGTCTTCCCCAACTCCTTCTTCCCAGTGCACACAACCATCACGGTGCACATGCACCAACAACGCCGGCCGCTGTAGCTGGTCGCACCTATCGTCGACGATCACTCAACCATCCACGAACACATAAGAAAACCCAGATTCGAGAAATATAGATCGAATCGAATTATGACCCAACGCACGAAGAACTGCAGTGAAACTCGACCGTAAAACCCATTGCCGTTGACGAACTCGCCACCGTTACATCTCGCCGACACCACCATCGAAAGCCAAGACCTCAAGCTCCAACATCCCCGAACACGATCGAACTCGATTCAACATACACGAGGCAATGCTTCACTATCATGTCGAAAGCAAATTACAGTCCTAAACCCTAATTATCCCAAATTCAAACAAATTACACATAGGAAAAATTACTCAACAATTTTCCTAATTCTACAGTCCTATAGCTACCCTCGATCCAAATTTCGAATCAATTACATGCGTGTACAATCGGCAATTCGCCATAAGCCCAAAAATGTTCAATCCCAAAATTCACACTAAATACCCAAATAAAAATTTCAAATTTCTTATCTGAATTCATGATTTACCCTCCAGATTTCATGCATGAACTTCAAATTAAAGTTTAAGGTAGATAATTTTTTTACAAAAATTTAGTTTTACTGTTAATTCTTTTTTTTATAAATATTTGTTCATTCAATATTCCAGAAACTACTCTTAAAATTTCCATCATGCCTTAACTCACAACTTCATTCAATATCAAAGTATAATATAGTTTGGATTGGGAAATTTTTTTTTTAAATTTTCTTAAGAAAACAAATTCTGTAAGAAAACAGAGAAGAGGGATTTATACAGACACTATATTCTCAGACATTTCACACTTCCAATCATGCTTACATAAACAATATTTGTATAAACAGATATTCATTAACACAGCACAATTCGTCACATGCATCCAAATTTAGCCATAGATATTTTTTTATTTAAAACTGTTTTTAAAATGTTTACTCACCTGATTTAAGCAGAGCAGATTTCAATTATTCCTAGGCTTGAAAAAAAAACTTTGCAGATCATATTTTTGCTTTGCTGGAAAAACTTTTGCATGCCCCAAAATCTTTGATTTGAAGGTTGTAATTTGAATGTTGCAGATTTCCAATTCTGCAGGTTGAAGTTGTTGGGTTTGGTTATGGATTTTAATTTGCAGTTTTGATAAAAATGCAGATTCAAAGATGATAAAACTGTTCTTGATCTTCCCTTAAAGTTGCATTACAGGTTAAAGTTTATAGATTGAAGTTGAGAAGAACTTTGATTTTGATTTTAAAATCTCAGGTTTGTAAATGAATTTCTGATTTTAGCCATTAATTGAAAGAGGAAACAAATTTTCTTCATATTTTAAGTTTATAAAAATTAAAGAGAGTAAGATTTTAAAATAAAGACACTTGTCACATAAGTATTTAATCTTCTTACATTTGTTTATTAAAGAAGTTTGCATGTTTACACATGTCTTTAAGTATTTTAATAAATTTTTTAATCTAAATGTTAACATAAATTAACATGTTTAATTTACTTATTTAATGAATACTTACATATATGTAAATAAGTTTACTTTTAAAAGAAAATATCTTAAACTAATTATAACATAAATATAATCTTATACATGTATTTTAAAAAAAAAATCTGAAGCTTATACATAAACATTTATAACAATTTAGAATTTAAAACATTATAAAAGAAAACAAAACAAAGCTTGTTTAAATTCTTTTGAAACTATCACATTTTAAATACTTTAAAAGAAAGACAAAACAAAACTTTGTTTAAAACCTTTTTAAACTATCCTATTTAAAATAAATGACAATCTTATATTTGAAACCATTGAATTAAACTTTACATTATCTTTTTGAAAAACATTATGTTTTAAAACAAAGCTTTAATTACAATATTCATTAATATATAGTTTATTGATAGATTAAGTTAAATTTTCAAAACAAATATCAAATTATAACATATGCTTACATATATTGCAATTTGAAAATTCAACTTTTAATTTAAAACAAAAGATATTCCCATTCACAATATATATCAAACATATATATTATAAATAGAATAAAATTTATTAGCTTTTGAAAAATAATTCTAACCAATTTTTAAATTGTTAAAAGATATTGATCACACTTACTAGATTAAATATTTGTTATCCATTAAAAGATTAATTTCACCAAATTAAATTGAAATTATAAAGAAAATTTATCAAACCAATTTAATTATTATTGCAGACTATTAAATCGATATTGCCCAAAATTCTGGGTCGTTACACTAAATCGGAGCGCCTTTTCCCCACAGCATTCTCAAAACATTTTGTACTATACACATATAGTATCTTTCAAATCATGCTCTTTATATGTATCACATATAAACTTCAAAATTGATATCTCAAAAATCGATATTTCTCAAACTTGGCTTTTCAAATTCCCAAAATTGATTTTTTTTTCAAAAGCCAAAAGCCTTTAAAAATCAATTGATTCCACTCTGACCAGTTTGAAATTTAGAAAATAGTTTGAATAGTTTAAAATAGTTAACTATTTGTAAAAGGGTTAAATAGTTGTAAAATGGTTATATAGCTATTTGAGTTTCAAAAAGAAAGGTTGTATAGTAAATAGCTTGGAAAAATTTATTTAAGACAGTTTATATTAAAAAAAATTGTTTGAAATAGTTTCAAAGCCAAACTGGTTCAATTTTCCAATCTCCCATTTCAGTCTATTTTCAATTTAAATCTCCACTTCCATTTACATCGATTCAATTCCAATTAAATTCACTTGAATTCCCATTTCAATTCAAATCAATTCCCAAATGAATTTTAAACTTATTCAACTTCGATTACAATTCCAATTATTTCATCTCAATTTCACCTTTGAATTAATTCCAATTTCATCCTCAAATTTTAAACCATCTCGATTTATCTAGATTCGAGTTCGGTTTTCAAATGCCGATTTAATCCCTTAAATCAAATTAACCCCTAATCTTTTATTCACAACCCACATCTTCAAACAATTTAATCCTGAGTCCAAATTTCAAATATTTATTTTAAATTATCTTTGCTTAACTTATTTCAAGGTTCGAGTGAGAGTTCAAATCCATTTAAACAATTAAATTTTGAGAATTCAATTTATTTCCCAATCATACTTCAAAATTCTAAACCCAATTCCTTAACCAATTCCAATTGACAAGTTCATTTTTAATATTTAAATCTTAAGTCCAAAGTGATTACATTTTCCTAAGTTCAATATTTCATATTAGATCAAAATCTTTTAAATAGTTTCCAAAATAAAGTTTTAATTCCATTTAATTTCAATAATGGATATATATCATTACAATCCGCTTCTTAATTCATTCAAAACAATCCAGTTTACAATTATATATACACATACACACACACACACTGTCACTAACCAACAGGATAATGACATAATATATCAAAGTGAATAAACATCTAGTTTATCTTAAACACCCATCCATGGCTTTTACCACAAACTTGCAGAATTCGAAAATCATTTTGAAACTATACATGACACCCTTTTCAATTTAACACATTTAACTTTCCTAAGTTAAAACTCAATTTCATCTTGAAATTTTCCAATTTCAGATTATAGGTCCAAACATATTTAACTTCCCTAAGTTGAATTTTCGATTGATCTATTCAACCTTACTCAATTTAAAATTTTCCATTCCAAATTTAAATTTCTTATCAACATCACTTCCCACTTACAAGTTAAAAACTTATTTCTCCTTGGAGTTATACTCTCACTTTAGAAGGAATTCAAAATTCGGCACTTAGTACTTATTTCAAATCAACTTTGTTATTATGTATATCCACATATATATACATTTATTTCATTTGCACACCAAATCGTACTTTCAATTTTTGAACCCTTCTTGGTTTTTTTTTCTTTTCTTTTTATGCTTTGAAACAATTCCAAATTTTCTGCATTTAGATTTTAAAACTTCACAATTTAAATCAATTTCAATCTATAAATCATACTTAGATAAATTGTTACTTCCATTAAACATTTCATTCTGCTTTATCATTGTTTATTTTAAAAATAAACATCCCTTTATTAAGACACGACAACCAATTTATGATTATTGTCATATCAAGAAATTAGATGCACCATGCATTCCATCATAATTCACTATAAAATATAATAAAGTTAACTTATTAGGAACAATTGGATTTTTTTTTGAATTTTCCAAGATTTAATTTCAGGGTTTGAATCCGTTTTTACTTAGCTTATTTTACCCAAATTCCTATATGGTTATATGTGCTTTAC
Source organism: Allium cepa (assembly GCA_030765085.1). NCBI lineage: Eukaryota > Viridiplantae > Streptophyta > Magnoliopsida > Asparagales > Amaryllidaceae > Allium > Allium cepa. The sequence continues at coordinate 691,792,988 of CM060935.1, read as the reverse complement.
CACTTAAATCTTATGGTCTTACTTAATTTTACTAACAACAACCAATTACTTTAATTATATATAATAATTAGAATAAGTACTTCTTTATATATCAAAATTTAAGCTTGTATAAAAATCATTTTTAAAGCCGTTTTTAAAATCATTATATAAGAAAATAACAAGTACGCTCTCATATAATACACTCAACTCATTCTAGGGTACTACTGACCCTATCTCTAATGAGTAATCCCCACCAGAGCCAAGGTTCTCGCTTAATCTCGCTCTGGTACCAAAATGTCATGACCCGGTTTTTCGACCTCTGAAAGTTGACAACAATATGCCCGTTGTATTACATGCCGAACAATCGAATGCCAGAAGTACCAGACCGTAAGAATAAAAGAAGAAGAGGTAGAAGAAGAAATAGAAAACAACATCATAATCTCACAAACGCAGCTGAACAAAATATAATATAAAATAACAACATTTATACAAAAAAAGCTGTAACTATAGATATACATACAATATATCAGAGTACAATGAATATGGACAGTTGTAACAACTTGTCCGTGAATACTATCTATACAGTCTCTAATACACAGCGGGAATCATTACGCCTCTACCACCCAGCTCGCCTCTTGAGCTTCAGAACGTCCTAACCTGAAAATTTGTAATACTCGATCTGACCCGAGCATTACAATAAAGTAATACCTGAGTCAGGCTGGAAACCAGTGTGGGTAAACCTCTTTAATTTGAAATACTAGGGCTGTAAAAATGTCTATTCAAATAAAACGTCTAACATTTTATATATAACTGTTCATTTCAAGCTATTCCAATTTAAACTATTCATAGGCTAGATTAACTAGTCACACCAATCATTAATTTACTTAAACAGAATTGATTAATCATTTTCAAATCATGTTAAATTATCATTAAACTAATTACAAACTATTTACATTTTATTCTAATTAAATATATAGGATTAACTAATAATTAACAACTTAATACTTTTAATAATTTAAAGGTTTAGATCAGTTTATTTTTTCATTAACTATTAATTAATTACAACTATTTATTCACTTTAATAAACCTTTGTAATTAATAAAAAATTAACATATATATAATTACCTTAACTTAAATAATTTTAAGTTCAAATTATTTTACTTATCCCAGCCTTTACCAATTCTAAGGTTTAAGTTAACTTAAGTTTTAAATTACCAAATTTACATAACCATAAACTAACTATTTTGAAACCGTTCTCTTTTCATTTTGTTTCCTTCCAAAAACCCATTACTTTTACTTTTGATTCTCAAAATATTCAAAATATATTCAGCCAAATCGTAGCATTCAATTGCTTTAATACTCAATATAATCTATTACGAATTATTAAATAAATCACAATCACAGACTATGAAAATAAATTCCAATATTTTCAAGGAATCCAGTTGGATCCCTCCAACCTATTTTCCTATATCCACAGATGTTAGCACAATATAAAAATACCAATCTCACTTCTAGATGGGATATCGCGGTATAAAGGGTCATCAGCTATTATGCGGGGAACATAGGGTCTCATCTGCTATATAATGCGGGATTATCAGTCACACCAATATATATATATGCACACACACTACTATATATAATATCACATCCAGACTGATAATAAATTGCAATCCAAGCAATCAATCAGATAATTTAATTTTAACATTTAAATTAATCCATAATCCAGTTTGACTGAAATTTACTCACTTTTGATTATTTTTTTGCGATCCGACCCAAATCGGCTTGCCTCTCCACTATTTTTGACATTGTATAAACATTGTATGGTTTTATTAATCATTTGAAATACCCTAAAAATAAATTATCATTTAACAAATTTTATTAACTAATTTCCTCTAAAACCATATACGTATAAAAATTTATTTATATGGATTCAAAAATCAAATTTCATATAAACTCTTCAACATATAAAAAAATTCCTATATATTTTCAAAATATTATATATATATATATACATATATATGCATAATTAAACTAAAATAGGCATGTGTGTATATTTTTTCTCTTCAATAAATAATGAAAACAAGTATTTACTTCACTATTATTATTTTTTTCATATCTTATAGTAAAGTAGATATATATATATATATATATATATATATATATATATATATTTTCTTCTATTTCTGCATATATACATACATATATAAATTAAATAAGAGAAAATTATTCTGCTAATACCTTGCCGCCAAGATCTTGCCTCTTCCTCCACCTCGGCTTTGGCAATCGAGCGTCTCCGAGCATTGCACCGTCTTCCACATACTCACGCGAGAAGCAATCTATGCAAGCCTTCCCCTTCACGCGCCCTGTCCCCCATGTTCACCAATCCAGCCCCTACTATGCGCACAATAGCATAAGCCAAGAGCGTGACTTTCCCTCCTCCATCTTCTCATGCAAGCGCACGCGACATTGGCCCACATAGCGGTTCCAACCGCTGCCGCGTCACCTCTTTCCCCCTAGTTCTCATGATTCGCCTAATTTTTTTCGAAAACGATTTCAATTTGAAAAAGAGGAAGAGGGGAAGGAGTTGGGTTTTGGTTCGTTACTAATAATCTTCCTGAGATCGGCCCTTTTTTTATACAAATCGATTTTTTTTTTCGAGTGAAAAGGAATGGAGGGCAAGCCTGGGTTTTAATCTGAATGAATTCGATCAGCATATTTTTTTTTCAACTGTGAAAGAATTTGAAAGAAGAAAGGGGAGCCAACGTTATGCCATTTCTTCTTTCTGTTATTCTATTTGCTTGCGGTTTCAAAAGGGAAGGGAGACATGATTTGATGGTTGCATGCTTCAACCAACATGCTACGGTATTCTGAAATGAAGGAGAAAAGCACCAATGTGAAAGAAATGCTGCTGAAGATTGACAAAAGTATAAAAATATATATTATTTCTAATTCAAATTCAAATTGTCTCGATAGATGCAACTTAAAATTTCAAAATCCTATCGAGGCATGCCGTTAGGTGTTTATAATGTTATACCCATATTTCGAACGTAATGGAAAAGGTTTCGAGTCATAGTTCGATCGTATGAGGAAGATAGCTTTTTGGACCTAATTATTATATTAAATTTCCGATATAATTTCAATGCGTTCGTCTACTATACGGCCAACCGATAAATTCAAACGCTAAAAAAATTGAAATTCGATAATAATACACTATTATGGATCCAACGGAACTGGTTTCGTCGAAACCCGAGACTGTGCCTCAGAAGGCCATTTTTAAATGTCAATTTAAACGATATATTTTTAAAACTGAAAAAACACTTTTAAATTCACTTTTAACATTTTTATTATCTTCAGTATTATCAATATAAATTTTACAACCCTTCCAACTATTTTTAACGAGATTAAAACTCCCAATTTAACATTTTACCCAATTCCCAGTAATTAAATTCAATAATTTAATTATCCCATAATTAATGATATTTGAAATCCAAGTTAAAAAATAACTTTTAAATATTTAAATCAATTATATATTCCAATTCCAAATGTTCTAATTTCTGGGCGTCGCACACAGAGAGAGAGAGAGAGAGCCAGGGCTTGACAAACGATGACTAGGGAATATTGAGAACCCATACCCTGTTTAATGATAATGTTCTAATGCAGAGTATCCAAGAAGGTTCAACATGCAGTCGATGATTGCCTATGCGGAAAAAACCAAACTCAGGCATCACATCATGAAACATGAATATCAAATGGATTCCGGTCGAGAGAATGATGTAACCAAGTGTAGATGCTTTCCCGTAACTCTCTCTGAAATAGCAATGATGTGGTTAACAAGGATACCCCCACGATCAATTTCTACATTCGATGATTTAGCAATAAGTTTTGTGAAGCAATTCCGAATGCATGCAACTAGTTCCAAGGATGTAATGTCCTTGTCTAGTGTGATCCAGGCTCCAGGGGAATAGTTGAAAGATTATTTGGAGAGATTTCAAATTGATTTTATGAAAATCAGTAATCTGAATGACCTTGCAATATTGATGGCCATGACAAGAGGGATATATGCTGAATCTGATTTTGGCGATTGGTTAGCTGGCAAGCCACCACAACATTGGAACGTTTTTATGCAAAGGTAGCTCAGTATTTGAGAAGAAAGGAATCCAAGTCCCCCAAGATGAACAATGTTGAGGGATCGAGCGGAGAGGGTGTATAAAGTAGTACTGTAGTTAAATTGTTTGATGATAGCGTTGAAAAAATTCAAATGAATTTTCAAAACAACCTGAACCAGCAAAAGAGAGGCGGAGATATGGGCCAAGAGCGAAAGAGGGATTTTGGAAGAGGGAAGCCTAGGATTCTGATGTACGGTACTTACACACCGTTGATGCATCCTTAGAGAAATCTATTTATCTACCTGCTATAACATGTAATACAGGAAGCCGCCTCTAAAAGAATTAATTGAGAAGCAGAAAAAAACTAGAAAATATTGTCGGTTCCAAGAATGCTATTGACATGGCATGAATAAATGCATGCATCTCTAGGACATTATCGAAAAGCTAATTCGAGAAAGGAAGTTTAAACCCCATAGGATGGCAGATAGGGGACATCTGACCCCAACCGACGACAAGTACTACACAGGGCTGAGGAGCCTATAGGAACTGGTGGAAGATCGGTAATAAATACAATAGTCAGAATTCCACACTCGAAATATAAGAGTTGGCATGTGATAGAGCGTTATGCTAGCATGATTAAGCATATGGATTTTGAATATTGTTCGAATACAGAAAATGGAGCACCGACAAAACAGCATCGTACAATGACAGATGATAACATGTTTATGTAGACAAGGTGGAGGCTCTGTTGATCAACCCAATGGTCATTTTGGCCATGATTGACCCTCCTTTGGTGTGAAAATATCGATTGATTGTGGAAATTCTATAAATATAATTTTTAAATAGGCCTATGATCAGACGAAAATGGAAGCCAAGGACTTAAAGCCATTGTAAAGACCCTAATTTTGACTAACATTATTTAGGACATTTAATTAGATAAATTAAATGAAATAATGGAAATAGTTATGAGATTGAGATTTGTATAATTAAAAGGTACCGTGCCTTAGGAATGAATGAACAAATGAAAGATTAACATGAATTAAGTAGAGAAAATAAGATAAGCGAAAAATAGGAATATGATATATTCTTTACCTTAAACTCTTATCCCACTTTCATTAACAACATTCACAAACTAAATATAAATACAAAGCTTGGCCGGCCACCATTAGAAGATAACAAGGGGAAGATAATCAAGATTTCTAGTAAGAAGCTTAAGCTAATTAATCAAAGAACGAATCTCAACCTCCTTAACAAACAAGCTAAATGTGAATAATAGATTACATCTCATTTTTATAGCTTTTGGTTTCTAGATAAGAGCCGTGTTTAATTTGCAAATGATTTGCCATATTTTGATTATTTAAATGGATATATATGCTTGTTGATGATTTATGCTATTTTCATATATATTTTATGATAAGGTTTAATCCGAAAAACCTATTAAATGACAACCAAATGGATTGCGTTTTTTATATAAGGTCAGAAATAATATTTTGAGATAGGTTTCAAGTTTTTTGATTTTTCGAGTTGTTGCGGATTTATTATGAATTTTTTAGCGAAGAAAATTGTTAAATTGTGTTTAAATTAATTTCGGCTATTATATATTAGCTTTGGGCCAAAAATTTAAATATGTTAGAAAACATATTAAAAGTGATTTATGAGAATTTTTGAAGAATTTTCTTAAGTGTTTTATTAGATATATAAAATTATTTAAGGTATGGGACATAAATGTTTTATATTAGAAGAGGAAATGTTTTAAATTAATAATTACTGAATTCGGCGGCACTTTTAGAAAAGGTTTTAGAAAATAAATTGGCAACCAATTAGATGTTGATAAATTAGACAGGTTAGTTAGAAAGATATTACTTTCAAAAGTTAAAAAATAAGTTTTTGTAAAAGATTGTTGTTTCCACTACAACAAAAGGTGTCTTTTATAGCGGCATATAGCCGCTATTAATCACAACCATAGCGGTTTGATAAGCGCTGCATATTGACATGTTATAAAAAACTGTTGAATATTTATAACACAAAATATGCTGCTATGGTTGAGCTTAGTTTTATAACGCAAATTCGCCGCTATGGTAAGTTAATTCAATAGCTCATTATAGCCGCTATAATACAGCTAAATCTCAACGGAACTGGAAATCTTTATAACACCATTTTGCCGCTATAAAATATTTATTCGATAGCTCATTGTAGCCGCTATAATACAGCTAAATCTCAACGGAATTGGAAATCTTTATAACACCATTTTGCCGCTATAAAATATTTATTCAATAGCGGTCATTTCACGCTATTAAATCAACATGTTATAGTATTGATACACATCCTACTAATAAATTGCAGTATTAAATACCAATATCAAAAAACACAATAATAATCATAAAAGATAATAAATATAGAGATGTAACACATTACAGTAAGCATACCAAATATTCATACACATCAAAACGTAGTAGCAAATATTTTAAGCATACCCCAAAAAATAGTAGCATAGTTTAACAAAAAAAACAAGTACATATTTGATTGTTTGCATTAAAATTAAGATCACAACTTTAGCATCTTCTTCTTTCACACACCTGCAAATAAGATGAATAATTACATTTAGAACGATACATAATTAATGATAGATGTTTTTACATGTAACAAAAAACTAAATTATTGCATATTATTGCATGTCTCATTTTATATTCGTACATGTTACTATCCATTTGAATCTACATCAAAATTTCTAGCATAAGTTGGTAGCCAACTGACTTTTCTGGAACTTGCTCTATTTCATGCTCAGACAGAGTATTAATCGATTGCATTGTAAAAAAAAATTTCATGTACATGGTCACTATCATGAACACTTCCAAATTCATGTTCCAAATTTTGATTTATCATAAATTTAGCATCAACATCACATATATGAGTAATTGCCATTTCATTCAAATGATCACTAGTATATGCATTCATAGATTCACCAGAACTGATCGAGTTTTCTGGAAAATGCTCGGATTCATGCACAGATAGAGTACTAAGTAATTGCATTATAACTGGTTTGTTCATATATATATATAGAAATATAGTTCATGAATTCAACATTTATACGTACATGCACATTCTCAGATGCTTGCACATAAAAAACTGCTATTACATTAGTAGAAACATATTCAATAATCTGCTTTAAAATGGATGAATGCGAATTTTCCTGTACATGGTGACTGTCATTAACATTTCCAAATTCATGATCCACTTTTTCTTTTGTCACAGAACTAGCATCAACTTCATATACATGAGCAATTGCCATATCATTCTTAACAGGCGAATACATATTAACTGTAAAAATATAATTGGGATCTGCATTCATAGATTCAAGAAGAATAAAAGGTAACTGACTCGAATCATTTGAATTCACTCTACCTACACTTCTACAAAATTCCTTTTATATCTAAATAACCTAGAAGTTCATATATCAATGTATTTAATAAAGGGAAAATTCATTTATCAATATTCCCCACAAAACTTAATTAGTTTTTTTTTAAAACTTATAGTTAATTTATTTATTACAAAATTAGTTAATTTGCATAAACACTAGCAACTATTATTGTGTTATTATATAAATTTAGTTAATTTTTATAAAACTTAATTAACTTAGTTAATATTTTATAATTTATTATTATTCTTATCAGTATCATTAATATTGTAAGCTAAGTTAGTTTCTATAAAACTCATAGTCAATTTATTATTATTATTTATGATTGTTGTTGTTGTTGTTAGTATTATTATTATAAAATTAGTTAATTCTCGTAAACATTAGTAATTATTATTGTATTATTATATAAATAAATTTAGTTATTTTATAAACTTAGCTTATTATTGTTTTATTACTATTATTAGTATTATAAACTTAGTTAATTTTTATAAACATTAGTTAAATTATTATTGTTACTATCAAATTGGTTATATTTATAAGCCTATTTATATTCTATATAACTTAATACACAAAGTTAATTTTTATAATCTTGGTTAATTTTTTGTTGTTGTTGTTATTGTTATTATTATTATTATTATTATATAAATACAGTTAATTTTTTATAAAACTTAGCTAAGTATATTATTATTATTATTATTTTATAAAGCTTAGTAAACTTGATTACTGTTTTATAACTTATTACTTTATTATAATTATAATAAAATTAATTGCTTTTCATAAACTTAGTTATTTTTTATAAAACTCAGTAAATTTGATTAATATTTTATAATTTGTTATTAATCAACAAAGCCATCCAGAATAATGTAATGAGATTATAATTTGATTAATATTTTATAATTTGATTAATACTTTATAATTTGATTAATATTTTATAATTTATTATTTATATTTATAGTAGTACCACAACAAAGCCATCCATAATAACTAATAAAATGTCAAGAACTTTCTACAATTTACTACATTTTTTTTGGAACGGTACTTTATATACAATAAATCACTGTGATAACATATCACAATTCAATAAACGCTCGAATCACGCAATGTAAGTTTCGAACTTGTGACCTCTCGCACCAAAGCCAACCACTGGGACAATGGTGCTTGTCATATACTACATATTTAACATTTGCATGAAATCAGTAGAAATTACATTTCAAATAATGATCACACTGATCAAGGTTTGTAAATTTTTGCTTGATGATTATAAAGTATAAGCAATTACGAGGTAGAAACTAATCTTTGTTGAACCACAACAGTGCCAGAAGTGGGCTTCTATTGATGGCCCTGGAGGTAAATAAATTGGTGTTCTAAGAGGGAAGAAGACTGGGAACCCATACAACCAGATTTAAAATATTTTTCACTTTCAGCAGTGGTCGATACATAAAGGTTTTTTTTTTTGAAAAAAGAGCATACCAGCTAAACATGTTTGGTGTTGCTGTAGTTGGTTCCATACCAGATGAACATCCCTGTATAGAACTGAATTGAAGTAGCCTGCAAATCCTACAGAAAATAAGCATACCCAAATACTTCATTAGCATTGTTTGTACATAGATGTATGCAGTGACAATACTACTCTAGATTAATAGTAAGAATTTAAGATGAACTTCCTTCATGCAGCAATGGCAATAGCTAATAATCATCTCATGGAGTTAACCTAAAAAATCTGCCAATCTCATTTTAGCATCTGATGGATCATGTTGATCATGTAAAGATATTGCTCAAAATTTCAATCTCGAATAATGATCATTTTGCTAAAATTATTGCAGCTTATGATCACAATTTGTTTGTTCAGTTAACCGGACTTATATCAAGGAGGTGAACTAGTTTTAACGTTTCATGTCTCTTTTTATCATTAAAATACGCAAATGAATTATGTTGGACGATTTAGCAAGCATACCATGCAGCATAGCTGATCCTGTATCTGAAAGTAGTTCAAAATGCATTTTCTTGTATCTTTGATTGTTTTTGTTGTCAGAATAGTTAGGGTGTGAAAATGTGAATACCTGAACAAGATTCATGATTGAAATGTAAGAAAAACACTCCGATGATTTGACAATAAAAAGGTCAAAAGTAATATATAGTTGAAGTGAAATGTAGAAAGTTGTAGAAGAATATATGCATAAACATCAAAGCGTTTAAAACAGAGTTATACAAGAAGATTCAAAGATCGCACTTCATACAATTTAAGCTCAAAACTTATTGTTTAGCACAGTTTTGTCAAAACATACATTACAATGTTAAATTGAAGAGCAGAGTAATTAGGTTCAATGCTAAAAAAAATGTCCAAAATTTAGAATGCAGGGTATAAAACAAATTAAACTTTAACTATGGTTGTAACACCTTTGATGTTACATTTTCTCCCAAATAAAAGACCTTAGACAAGCTTCATAATAGAAAGTCCAACATAATAGCAAAAATATTCAAAATACAAAATTCAAATTGATGGAAACGCTAGAATCTTTGAAGTCGGATATTATGTATGATCATGAATTTTAGTTATTGTTTAACAATATACGATCTTGTATTACTGCACCTTGTATTATTGATGGTGCAGTGTGACTGTTAAGGGCTTTAAACTCAAAATCATTTTAGTTTTTACACGTTTGATTTCTGATATTTGGCACTGTGTTAAAACTTCTAAAGGATTAAATGGGTGATAATGATAACTAAGCTTTTCTATCAGTTTATTATTTATATTTGACAGTTAAATGATATAATGGTTTGCATCACATGATCTAAAGTATATACCTCGTGTACGTTCAGTAAACTTTGTATTCAGCTTATACATGTTTGAAGTGTACTTTATATCCATTATTATTATATTCTTTAGTGAAATTTGAAATGCTTAAATTTTTTTGGAAATATTCTCAGTAACTTATTTACCTTTACTTTCAGGTCTAAGCACCTTTTTGAGTTATTTTATTATTTATATTTCAATTACATACCATAATTGATGTCAACTCACTGTATGAGGGCATTCACTTTTTCTCTACTATAAATTGATTTGGTTTCGAAGAGATTCGCGTCGACCCACTTAGAAAGCGTATGGGGCAACTCGGGAAAAGTGCATCTTTTGCTACAAGTCTTCTTTAATGGTAAAGAATCGTGAAAGATCTTTGACTTCGAGGAAGTGGTGATTTACGGTCCAGTTGCACAAAGACAGTTGAAGCCATTGAACTCATATTTTTAACACAATTTCTTTATTATTTCAAACCATGTTTTTTACATTTGTTTTCTATCATGCCCTTGGAACATCTGCCTTTTATAATATATGAATCCAAACTAACTTTGGTACTTGTTGAACTATATCATGTTTCTAATTTCAAATCTTCTATATGTAAAATTTATATGATCTGTGTTGATGTATTTTTTAAATCTTTAGTGTTACAAGCAACTTGAATCTTGGTTTCTGACTTCATGTTTGTCAATTTAGCTGTTGATGTGTTGTATTAGTGGATATTGACATTCTATGAATACTTAGTATAAGAGTCCATTTAATGCTAATTTATTTTTTTCTTCTAATTTTTATATAACTTACAGCCTTATTCTGACCGATAGTAATGATGTTTGGAAGGATTAGTATGTCGTAATTATTCAAATTAAATTAGGGTTGAAAATTAAGTCTCAAGATGGTAGTGGTATTAGCTTGACACTTCAGATACACACAAGAGGTACATAAACAATTGGAATGAGATATAATGAAAAAAATACTTTCCATCGTTAAATACTAATATTGATATCATAATATGCTTATAGATTAGGCCAATGTGGGTAGCATGACCCACACAGTAGTTACCCAAATATTTCAATATCAATTTCATTTAACTTGGTATCGGAACATAAATTTAGTCCCTTTTATAATTTCTATCTTTAACTTCCCAAACCAACAACACCTTGACTCCTCAACCCGCTTGCAACTCTTCATCACTTGAATCATCAATCACGACCACCACACCTTGCTACTACCTCACCAACACTTTAGACCAGTCCCATCCCTTAAATCATCACACAAATTTCAATTTAACTCCCGGTCAATCACCTCCGCCTATTATATGCCGATTCCAGAAATCTTAATCTGTCAGTCCTATATTTGATTACGTTTGTCCCCTAATCGATAAATCGCAACCGATAGAGAGAGATAGAGATGATTAAAAAAAGATTCCAAGAAGGAGGAACATTGAATTAAATCTATTAGTTCAGAATTGTAGATTGCAAAGGAAAAACAAAATGATACCATGCTGATAGACAAAGTATAAACAGAAAGCGGTCACTATTTTATACTAGATGGCAATGTGGGTTCCATAAGGCCGTATATAAATTCATGGAAGGAAAAACAACCAAGTGTAACAGTGTGTAAAATAGCTTCTGAACATGTCAGAGAGAGAGAAAAATGATATTACAACAAGACATCACGGAGATTGTAGCATAACTGATTTACCTCAACTAGCGCCGCACATCCCCATGGAAGGGATGATAAGATACAAGTCACGTAAAAATTAGCACGTGCTTGCCCAGCAGCAACATCCACCGTAGTAGCAGCAGAAGATAATAATGTTTCAAAGACCCCAACAAACGAACTAGGTTGAACAACATTGCTGCACATCTTAATAGAAATGATAATAAATCAAGTTTTATAAAACAACAATTTTTTCATACAAAGCAACCTTGCTCATATGACTTAACAAAAGAACATAAATCAGAAAACAAGGTGTACAATATAAGATATTCATAGCTTGGAAAATAACATTGATATTAAGAAGAAATATTTTTAAATTGGAGGGTGATGTCGTTCACACATTCAATGCTCGGTACCAAGGTTGAAAATTTTACCTATTTCTATAAACAAACGAGTCTGAAAAAAGAGTTAACATACTTGTTCGGCAATACGTCATGAACAGATAGTGCAACTAACTCTACCCCTGTTAAGTGGTCAGCCACATACCATACAAATCAATTTACCATATTACCACTTTTTATTTGTTATAAATACTTTAATTAAACTATGCATTATAAATCATAAAAACTAAATGAAATTCTATAGTTACCTGCTAATCTCAGAATCATTTCATCAAACAGGTTGCAGCAGGCAGACTTTAGCCAAGGTCTAAATTTCAGCATCACCTTCGAACTATTGCATTTCAACTGACATTTCAAATTTGCCATCAACCATCACCACCTCATTTTTATTCATCACATCAAAATTTTAATCTTTGATAAAACTTGGTTTCAGGCATGACAATTTAAAACTCCAAAGCAGGCTCCACTTAGCTTCTACAAGCAACGGACTCCAGCCAGATCTTACACAACAAAGTTTGAGGCAGTACAAGCTCGGCATCAGGTAGCCGAAGTAATTTCAATTACATGCAAAACTCAAAATCGATGGCGTGAAAGCCATGAAATAGCTAGATCTTACATAAGCACAAACAATAAGTTATACTTCAGGAAACCAAAGCATGTTTCAGACTACCAATTCATGTTTCGGGCAATCAAAACACATGAGCATACGGTGCATCACTTACAAACATAGGCTATTATTTCACAAAATTAGTTGCAAGGCAAGTTTAAAATTGAAACAACCAAACCCATTTGAATATATATCAAATTAGCCTACATGTTACTAATTTAGGTTTCAGAATTCATAAACATTACTGCTGTTTAAAGTAAAACAAGCTACTGTTATTTACTTTCAAACAAAACACATGCTGCTATATAATTTCAAACAAAACAACATGCTATATAAATATGAATTGTGAATACCTGAAATATCATGTAAGGTACCTAAACTACTATCAAAAACTTCAAATTTTGTTAGTTCAACTGATTGTCTAAATGAATCAGATTCAGGTGATACTAGCAAGTGTTAAACTTAAAATAAATTAGTTAATTTTCAGTTACATGCAAAACTTAAAATCGATGACGTGAAAGCCATGAAATAGCTAGATCTTACACGACAATGTTGCAGGCACTAAAAGCGTGGCATCAGGTAGCGGCAGTAATTTCAGTTGTATGCAAAACTTAAAATTTGATGACACGAAAGCCATGAAACAGCTAGATCTTACATGACAATGTTGTAGGTAGTAAAAGCTCGGCATCAGGTAGCGGTAGTAATTTCATATGCATGTAAAACTTCAAATCGATGATGTGAAAGCCATGAAAAGGATTGCAAATCGGGATAGAGAAGTGGAAGAAGAGGGCAGACGCTTTGAGTGGAGGAGAGAGGTCAGAATTAAGGAGATAGGACGAGCGACGAGAAAGTCATGGCCGAATTGAAAAATATGGAAATAATTGAAAAGGAGGATTGGAGGAAAATAGCACAAGGAAGAGGGAAATAATTGAAAAAGAGGCGGCCACGAAAAATATTGGAGGAAGCCCACTTTCGAAAAGCGTTATATACAGTGAATTCTTAGTTTGAGTACACAAATTAATATAAACAATAACATTATGAACTAAAGTGTTATAAATTAGCGTTACATAAAGTAGCTTTTCTGTTATGCAAATTCACTTTAAAGTGTTTTCTGATTTGAAATGCTTCAAATTTTCCTAATGATTTCAAATTTTGAAGGTGGAAATTTGAAGCTGAATCATTTCAAATTTTCCTTTTGACCCTTTGCCACCTTTTGATTCAGCTTCAAATTTTCCTAATGTTTTCTGATTTGAAAATTTTGTTAGTTCCACTGATTGTCTCAATAACACTTCAAATTCTCCACTTCCAGCAACACCTTTTGACCCTATGCCACCTTCTTCAACCTAGTCGAAACCAATACATATATCAATGCTTTGGTACGTAGTGGATTGGAGAAAGACGGTAAGTATAGAGTCGAAACCATGCTTTCAAATGGGTCGAAGCCTTTGATTTGCTTTCAAAAAAGATGTCGCTTGCCTTGCTTTTAAAAGAATGCTTTCGAAAGGGTTTTAATATAACTTTCGAAAGAGGCTGCAGCCTTTTGTTTTAAAATAAGCTTTCAACAAGGTCGAAACCCCTACCGCCGCATTCTACCTTTCGACCTAGTTAAGGCCACTTTTGCCTTTAAACAAAGGTTTTGAAAGGGTGCTTTCATATAAATAAGAAGTCGCTTCTCCATAATTTTGAAAGGGATGGTTTCGAAACCATCTTCTTTCTTTTTATTAAGATAAGGCTTTCAAAAGAGTTGTTTTCGCCCTAGTTTCTTTAAGACCCTTTGTTCTATTGAAAGTTAAACCCAAAGGTTTCGAAATGAATGATTTAAAATGGTCTCGAAGCTATGTTCCCCAAACTATTACTTGAAGCCAATGCTTTCGAAAGGGTTGTTTTGAGTAAAGACTTTAATGCTTTCAAAAGTTTATAATGAAGGTTTCGGAGAGGAGGTTGTCCAATGTTTTTGAAAGGTACTGTGACAGCCCGCAAATCCGTACTCCCTGAATCAACACTATTCTATCTCTATTAACACAAGCGGCACAGAATTACGAACCATTAGGGTTAAAGAAGAAGAGATAGAAGAAGAAGAAACTAAACAATATCAGAATCTCACAGTCGCAGCGGAATAAAATATAATAGTAAATATAGAACTTTACACAAAATGAAATTTATTACTGTTTTATACATCATATCATCAGAGTATCTCATACATCAACAATCACAAATCAGACCTACCATACAATCACAGCAGCGGATATATATATATATATAGGTACATATAATACGTCTCGGACTCCAGCTCCTCTCCTGCTCTATAGCATCCTGACCTGAACATATAATACTCGGTCTGACCCGAGCATTATAATGAAATAACACCCGAGTCAGTCTGGAATACCAGCTGATAATAATGCATCCAAATTGATTATTAAAGTTTCAAAAATCCTTTGAAAACAAAAGCATCTCGTAAGACCACGCCACAAATAAACATGTCGGGTTTTTACCTTACGGTAGCTAAAACACTTTTTATAGAAATCCTCTTATATTATAATAGTGTCTATTTACAAATACTTATAAAATAGCCGAAATGGTTACATTCATTAAATTCCAGCTACTAGCCACAAAAGTGGGTAATACAAACAAAACTCGTACAACACTCGTAGGGAGAATGGATTTCCATCAATGACTAGGCACTGGGGTACCACCTATCACAGTACGGGGCCTAGATCACCGTACCGAGGATTACTCCCTTCATCCCCTGCAACACAAGGCCGGAACCATTCCTTACCGAATAGTCCCGAACAAGATAAACCCCGTGGTTGGCGCGACCAACCACCCACTAAGCCGAATAAAAAGGGACATCTAGACAGGGGAAATATCTTGTCCTGCTTGGGCATGACCCACCTAACCTTGCTGCATATCCCTTGATTTTCAGTCATTCCCGGTTGATGAGGCTTGAGGCTATGCGTTACCTTTAGAACGTTTTCACTTAGAATGCCCATCGTCCACCTGATAATGTTTCGCAAGCATTCGTCCATACAAGTCCGTCCCGGGTTCGAACGGAACCGAAGGCACTACTCCTACTACATCCATTTTGGAAATATCCTCTGGATTAGTAGCGACTAGCCCTTGCACTTCACTGCTCCATCTTCGACTCCGAACACGTTTTCGCACGAAACGTACAAACCGGATCGAAGTGGTTTTCGAGAAATAAATCTCGATCCCGATCTCTTCGAAACGATAAATGCATTTGTCCAATATTGATAGTCGGTGATTTAACTATCAATTTATATTTATAAACATCCATAAGCATCCATCACACAATAAATAATTCCCATATTATTTATTTTCCCAAATATCTTTAAAGGATATATTTCCAAATTTCCAAAACCCATTTGAAAACAATTCCCAAAGTTCTTTCTTACAAGGTAAATCCTTTACCCTATATTCCCATTGGAAATAACCAAGTTCAAAACAATTTAAATTTAAAACAGTTAAAATATTTTGTACTGAAATATACTTTAAAATATGCAAATTTACTTCTAGTTATTTACTCAAAATATAATTTCGAAATATTTAAAGTAAAACTATTTTAAAAGATATAACTTGATTTAAAATAAGGTTTTAGTCAAACTAAATTTAAAAATAGAGTTGTAAAAGGCTTAATACTAATTTCAAATAATTTAGGTCAAAACTAGCCTTTTTAAAACAATCCATTTATAAAATTAATTACTAATGTAATCGAAAATAACCACTATTGTTACCTTGTTAATTAGCTTTTAAAACAATAATTTTCCAAACACTCATTTATAACAAGTTTTAAACTTGAATTCACTTTTAATAAAATCTGTTTAAAACTCAAACTTGGTGTTTCCCAGGGAAACTCATTCCTACTCAAATATCCCAAAAATCCTTCTTATAAATTCTGTCAATTTATTTAGATTCAGGTTTAAGTTTAATAACATAAATTTACTTTCACATTTATCAATTGATAACGTTTCTCTTTGTTTATCATTCCAGATTTACCAAATTTCAATTTTCATTCCAAATAGATTTAAAATTTTAATTCCTTTAAATTCATTATTTAACAATATCTTTTATTTCTCTAAAATTCAATTTATCCATTTATAATTAATTATGGATTTATAATTTACCCAGCAATATTCCAATACAATTTTGTTTCAGTTTTCCATCCAAGCAGATTCTAATTTTTACATTCCTTTAAATTCCTTATTTATTAATTTCTTAATTTCTTTTGAAAACCCAATTTAATTTCTTTATAATTTAAAACTCCAAATTTCTTTATAATTAACATTCTGGGTTTGTAGTTTACACCACAATATCACAATACAATTTAATTCCAAATTTATCAATCGCAATATATAAACAGGCATCATCATCAATTATAAAAAATAATTACTACATTGTGAGGAATCCAGTTGGATCCCTCCAACCTGTTTTCCCTGCATCCACAAATATTAGCACAACAATATATATGTCAATCCAGACTGATATAAATAAACATTTCAACCAATCACACAATTATTTAAATATCAACTACTTAAATCAGCTAACATTCCAGATGTGAGTGAGATAACTCACCTTGGGATTCGGCGAGCGTTCAAAATTTAAATTAAACCGAACGGCGTTTGATTTAACTCAAATTTTCTACTTGCTCTGATGGTCTCTAAACTTGCGCTGCAGCGTAGAGTACGGCGCTGCGATTCCGGTGCTACCAAAATCGTCAAAATCTGATAACGTATGAAATATATATGAATTTTCAAAGTTTGTATATAAAATTTATAAAACAATTTTCTTTTTATTATAATTACCCAAAACAATTAATGGTCACGTGCTAACTAAAAGAAGGCCACACACCATCTCCCTCCAACGCGCAAGCTTCAGGAAGAACACGCAACAAGAACCCAACACTCGCCGACCTAGGACTTGAAAACGCCCCTCCATCGTTCGCCTCCACGTCGATCAGGACCTACCACATCAACGCCCACCACGTCCCCTATGCTCGACCCCAAACTCGGCGAACTCGGTCGTCCCTAGGCGACGCAGCAGCCTCCCAAACACGCGACAAACGCGATGACCCCACGCCTTCCACGTTGCGCTAAACTCCATCACCACCGTACACATCGCAGATCTCAAAGCCCTCTTCGATTCTCCAGTAGAAAATTTCTTGAATGGGTGTAAGGATTGAGAGAAAATTGAGGAGGAACGAGAGTCGTTTTCGGCCATGAAAGGTAATAGAGGCGGCGGCTGCTCATAATAGATTAGGGTTTGCAAATATAATTACATATATAATATTTTTATTTATTATTTAATTCATATAACTCTCAATTTAATATCCTATGCAAATGAACTCCAAACTACGCATTCCGACAGGCATTTCTAGGGTTTTTCCGCGTTCCGGACACAATGGAACATGTTTCGTAAGCTAATACGGTCGTATGCGCGAGTTACGGAATTAAATGATCAATTTTAATTTAAATCGGTTAAATCGATTTCAATGCATTTCGAGCTGCCACGGTCAAACGACAACTCCAATTGCTACGAAAATTGAAATCCGATAATAACTAGCTATTACAGATTCAATGGAACTAGTTTCGTCGAATTCCGAGACTGTGCCCCGGAAGGCTATTTTAACAGGTCTATTAAATCAAGCGATTTACTGAAATTATCAAAACGCTTAAATTTTCACTTGTAAAATTTTATTAACTTAATAATAAATCATATAAAATTTATAAACACAAATAAAATCATTCTGGTTCATTCCGGACCAAAATCTGATTAAGTTGCATTTTAATAATATTAATTCATTTTTAAATTAATATAAAATCTCAAATATTAATTTATCAACTTTAAAATTCTTCTAAAATTCCCACCACGCTATTTACACTCAAATAACTCAAAGTAATTTTTTTAAAAAAAACATTTTTATCACTGTTTACATCCAGATTTACTTTTATTTCAATTCTGAATGTTTAAATTATTATTTTCCCATTATCCAAATTCAACCCGAATTACTATAAAAAAAATTATAGCTTATTTCGTTTATTGAACCCGAATCCATTCATTGCAAAATCAATTAAGAATCCACATTAAACATTTAAAACGAATTAAATGTTCAAATTCAATGGCTTAAAAATACGGGATGTTACAGGTACTTTAAATATTTGAACGAACGATTTCCAATGCTATCGAAAGGTAAGTTTAAAGTGTTTTGAAAAGAGGATGTCTAAGATTTATAAAGCTTTCGAAGGGATAATTTCAAAGATTATTTTAAAGGTTTCAAAATGTATGTTTACGCCTTTGGGCCTAGTGTTTGAAAGTATAATAGTTAACATATTTTGAAACGGGTACTTTCAATGGATTCAAGGGTTGTTTAAAGTAGTTAAGCAAAGGTTTCGAATGGTTTACCTTTGTCTCATGACCTAAGAGCTTTTAAGATAAAAGGGTTTTAGCTTACTTTGGGGGATAGATAACCCTATTATATTTCATCAACATTGTTTTGTGTAAAGTATATATAACATAGCAAAGAGATTTGAGGAAAGCAAAGAGTATATTAAATCAATTTGAAAAAAATGTTTTTAGGAAAATTTGACGGGGTAATTGACCCTAAGTAAATGACTCAAATATTAGAATACCAGATGGTATTGGTATAGGGTCGCACCCTATACTTTAGCTAGTAGCCCCTAGCTAATATAAGTCCAAATTCCAGTGTGTAGGGCTTTGTCACAGGTAAGACCCCTGAAATGATGTTTCACAGAGAAAGGAATATACAAAATAAAGATAGGTTATTGGTGAGCCGCCAAAACCATTAGATCAGTTGACCCTGGAAGTAGAAAGTTAGGGACAGACTATCCAAAAGTGTGTCTAACAAAAATTAGATGATTTATGGTAGGCCCGAGTAAGCCAAAGGCTAGTAGTTAGCCAAACAAAACTATACTGTTCGGACAGATAGCCCATTGATTACTTGATTTGTATGCATATATGATATTGCTATTATTTCTTTAATCAGTTTGATTATAGGATTTTGATTTGCAAAAGATATGTTTTAAAAAGGATTTTAGTGAGGGGAAACTCATTCCGCTAAGTGGCGTGGTTTCACTTAATATAAGATAATCTGATATGTAATATTATTAGTCATACTAGGGTTTATGTCTGACTCGAAGTTTATGTTTTCCCATTAAACTCTCGGGTGCTCAAAATTTAATTTGAGTAGATGGAGAGTTAAGGTTTTCAGGTTTGGTAGGTTCGACTAATACAGCTTACGAAGATGTGCTGGAAGCAAAGCTAGCTATATAGAAGCTATTTAGTTTTATTTCCAATGTGATGTATTAAGACTAATATGTCTATTTAGTACTCTGATCTTCTAAAGGGGCATCTTCATATGTCCTCTTGCCGTATTTTGTAATAAGTACATTTGATCAAAACCTGGGAATTGTTTTGGGATTATGTATCTGAATATGAAATATTGATTTGAAATGTAATCAGAGAAGTTGTTTTAAATCTGTGTTGATTTTATTTCATATTCATGTGCTTACGATATTATGGATACCATTAACATAACCATATTTTATCACTGGAAGTTAATACTATGGATGACTACAACACCTGTATCGTTTATATTCCTGCCTCAAAATAGGGGATGTTACGAAGCTAAAGCCCGCATACATGGTTTTAACGGTATTGAAACTAAAGCCACTATTTATGCTAAATGCCTGTAGAGCTAGGAGAAGCTAACCGTAGTAGAGTGCGAATCGTTCTGTTTATTGTTTTGGATGTTTACTCTCCTTACGACATTTTTCTGGGCCAGTCGACCCTAGTCGAATTCCGTGTTGTACTTGCCCCATGGCGTTTGACCTTGAAGTTTTCAAAGGATAATGGTGTTGGAGTTGTTCACGGTGATCAAGCGATTGGACATGCCTATTATGTAGCTGAGCTGAGGGATACTCAATGCAAAGAGAAAGGTAAGGGTAAGGACAAGTCAGTCCGCTTCCAAGCTACCGAAGATTAGCAATTTGTGCTTGAGCCTTGGCTCGGGTGCCATAGTCAATTATATAAATATATAGATCCAAGAGATGATGAGGAGTATCCCAAAGAGACCAAGGATACACCGGCTGAGCTGACGACTAAAATCACGGTCAACCACGATGACCCATCACGGGCCCTGAAGATCGGATCACAGCTCTTCCCCCCAATGATGAAAGAAATTGCTGGATTTCTCTGAGAGAATCTTAACATGTTTGCTTGGACTCACTCTGATATATACGGGATCTCCCTACCAAATGCGTTGAATATCGACCCAAGGCTTGTCCTGGTGAAATAAAAAGTATGCAGTATGTATTCGAGGAGATCCGACGCTCTTAAAAAAGAGGTGGATAGACTCAAAGAAAATGGATTTATTCTGATGTCCTCTACCCTAAGTAGGTATCTAATCCTGTACTTGTGAAAAGGCAAATTGGAAATCGAGAACATGCATTGAGTACTCAGACTTGAATAAGCATGTCTGAAAGATAGTTTTCCCCATCCAAGGATCGACCAGCTGGTGGACTCAACCGGACTCAACATCGGGACATGAATTTCTATCTTTCATAGATGAATACTCAAGATATAACCAAATCCTGATGCATATTCCCGATTAGGAGTGCACTATTTTCATAACCAATGTTGGATTATATTGCTATGTGGTGATGCCGTTTTGATTAAAGAATGACGAAGTGACTTACCAATGCCTAGCCAATAGTTTAGATTGGAAAAATGATGGAAGCATGTGTGGATGATATGCTCATAATGTCACGATGTTCAAATGAACACATTAGAGACCTGCGGAAATGTCCGGTATCCTTCGACATTATATGTTATTTTGGCATAGCATCAGGGAAGTTCTTGAGTTTTATTGTTAGTTTCCACGGAATCAGAGCTAACCACGGGAAGATTCAAGCTATCGGCGATATCGAAGTGCCAAAGACTATCAAACAAATACAGATTCTGAAAGAAAAGGTTGCTACCTTAAGCCGATTGATTTCCAGAGCTACTGATAAAACTATTCCTTTCTTTGACTTGATTAAGAAAGGAAAAAGAAATTTTGAATGGATGAAGGATTGTAAAGGCGTGTTTCAAGCCTTGGTGAATCATTTAGAGAGGCCTCTCATCTTATCGAAGCCAGAGGATCATGAAGATCTATACATCTATTTGGCCATATCTGTACATGCTATAAGTGCCGCATTACTTCATGAAGAGAATCAAATCCGAAGACCAGTTTATTATGTTAGCAAGCGATTGATGAGAGCTGAAAGGAACTAACCAGAAATAGAGAAGCTAGCATACTACTTATTAATTGCATCACGAAAGCTCTACCCATACTTACAGGCACATATGATCAATGTTTACATCGACCAACCGTTATGGTAGATCCTGCAACAACCCGAGACATCTAAAAAGTTACTCAAGTGGATATCGAGCTTAGTCAATTCGATATCACTTATCTCCCTTAGAGGGCTATCCAGGGTCAAGCATTAGCAGATTTTATAGTAGAATTTATTGTGTAGGATGAATCCTTAGAGAGCAGCGAAATCTCTACCATGTAGTGGAAATTGTATACTAGTGGAGCATCCAATGAGCATTGTTTTAGAGTAGGAATTATGCTTGTAACTCCCAAAGATCGGTCGATCTGTTATGCTTTAAAGCTTGATTTCCCAATGACAAACAACAAAGCTGAGTATGAGGCTTTGATTGCTGGACTTGAACTCGCTAGAGAACTGGGAATAAAGACTCTTGAAGTATATTGTGATTCACAATTGGTAGTATACCGAGTCATGGGAGGTTACCAACCAAAAGACAGTGGCTTGCTCCATACCTTAACCAAGTCCAAGAGTCATTGACTGAATGCAAGTACTATGACATTTCTCATATTCCACCGGATCAAAACAGAGAGGCTGATTCATTGGAAAAGTATGCTAGCACTAAGGACACACAACAAATAGCTTGGTTATGGTCGAAGTATTAAATGCTCTAAGTATAAACCTGGTATAAATCAATTGGGTACTAGAAATGGAACCTGAAAAATAATCATGGATGACTCCAATTAAAACCTATTTGCTACATGGAGTCCCACCTAAACAAAGGAACGAAAAGCAACAAGTCCTCCATAAAGCTTTATGATTATCATGCAGGAAGGAGTTATGTACAGAAAGGGTTTACTATACTCCGATGTGTCACTCATGATGAGATAAAATGTGTCTTAAAAGAAGTTTATGAAGCGGAATGTGTCAATCACACTGGTGGCAAACTCTAGCAAAGAAAGTACCCTGTTACGTTATTGGCCAACCATCAATCAAGATGTGATGCAGCGCATCAGGTGTCGCAATCTTATGATCGCCAACGACCTAAGATAAGTCGCGAACGACCTAGTGATGCAGAGATATGTCGCGAACGACCTAGTGATGCAGCGCATCATGGTTCACAAGCTTATTGCTACCAGCGACCTAATATACGTCGCGAGCGACCTAGCGAGTCAAGCCAAACCGCTGATGCTTTAGGTCGCCAGCGACCTACGACCTAGCGTGTTAGACCGCTTGTGTAAATTACGTCGTTCCAGTTAAGTCGCATGAGATGATGGATTCCTTAAGTCGCACTATGTTTAGGTCGCGGAGGTTCCTTAGGTCGTCCAGATCTTATGCCGCTCAATGCTTATAGGTCGCTCAAGTATGCCGAAGTACTTAGGTCGCTTCCCTTCTGCTATTTCCTATGTCGCTGGAGTTAGATCGCCAACTATTGTAACTTGTATATTTTAAGTCGTAAGTCATGTGATGTATGACTTGTACATGTTAAGTCGTGTGTCGTGTGAGTTAGATCGACCATATGTTAGGTCGGCTGTGATATGTGTTGTGTCGTAAAACTCTATAAATAGAGGGGTTGTGTCATTTGTAAGGATTGATTTTGAATAAATTTTTGTTTGAGTGCTTTGTGCCTCTTTTAAAATTGGAAGTTGAGCGTTGTCTCCTTTCTCCATTTTCGGTTATTCGAGTATGCTCAAATCAACAGATTTGAAGCCGATTCACCGAATCTCGTGCGCGATATCAACGTAGAAGAATCGTAGATCTTTTAACACGGTATAGTGCGCGATCAACGTGTTGGAGATAGCTAGAATCCGGTATCACGCGAGATCAACGGATTCGGGCATTTGGGTATTTTCAATCCATCGATTCATCATTGTATTGTTTCTTCATCGTTTTATCGATTTATTTGACACGAAGCATCATCTCGTGATGTTAATCCGCTACGTCAATTTGGTATCAGAGCTAGACTTAGCCAATCATAGCTAAGCCGAGCTTATTGGGAGAAGATTTGAAGTTTTGAAGTTAGATCCAAGCTGTAAGTAGAGGCGTGCATCATTTTGTAGAACAAGGCCACGAGTTGAAGTTTTGGATCAAGGACGAGAGTTACAAGTCGAGCCGAGCTAAGTGCAGGCCTAGTGAAGTCAAGTTCAGATTTGAGTTAAAGTTGTGCTAGTTGAAGTGTGTTTGGATTCGTTGAAGATTCGACGATGCCTCCGAGACGTGCTAATCGATTTCAAAATTTTGAAGATGTGTATCAGAGACAAGAAGCTGAGCAAATGGAACAACGTATTAATGAAAAGTTCGATGAAGGGTGTTGAAAAGTTAGAGAAATTGATGAATGATATGAATCAAAGTCAAAGGAGAAGGTCACCAATCTCGAACCATGGAGGAAACAGAGTTTCGCCATCGGTTGCGGAAGCGAGGAGGGTGCACCTCAATCTTATCGAGATAGAAGAGAATCATCAGTTTCAATGAGAAGAGAATACCATGAGTACAGAAATGAAAAGAGAAGAACTCCACGTGAGTTTGGAGATGAGCCATATCGTGATGATGAAAGATATAGTAGAAGAGATATGCGTGATCGTAGAGATGTTGATGGTCGAGATCGATATCAAAGTACATTTGATTATGATGAAGATGGTGATAGAGGAAGTGTTCATTATCGAGATCAAGACCAAGTACGAAATCACTATCGGGATGTAGAAGATGATCGTCGATAGGAGTCGGGGATGAAGACTGAAATTCCAGAATTCAAAGGTGGAATGATTGCGGAAGAGTTTTTGGATTGGTTATCAAATGTTGAGGAAATTTTTGACTTCAAAGAAGTACCCGAGCATCGTAGAGTTAAGTTGGTTGCTACATGGTTGAGAGGAAGAGCTATGGCATGGTGGCAACAAACTAAACTTACACGGGAAAGAATGGGAAAGTCAAAGATTGAGTCATGGGAGAAGATGAAGAAGCTGATGAAGGCTACCTTCTTACCTTATAATTATTAGTCTCTTATGTAACAGCGCTTACAAAATTTGAGACAAGGGACAAAGTCGGTAAATGATTATGCAGATGAGTTTTATCAACTGATTGCTAGAAATGATATCATGGAGACGGAGGAACAGTTGTCAGCTACATTTGTTGGAGGATTGATAATGAAAATTCAGGATATGGTGAATATGTTTGATCCAAGATCCGTTGCTGAAGCACACCAGAAGGCTCTAGCTTGGGAGAGGCAAGGTAGAAGAGGAGGTGGTGTGTTTACGAATTCTAACAATCAAGTGAAAGGGGCTAGTAGCAATACTAATGTTTCCAAGTCTGTTAGTAAACCGGTTGTCAATGAAGTTGCTAAGACCAAGGTCAACAACAATTTCAAGCGTTATAACTATCAGGAGTTGGTCACAAGAGCAATAAATGTCCGAAGCCTAAGAAGCGAGTGATGGTTGCTGAGGTCGAGGATGAGGATGCAGAAGTAGAATGTTTCAATTCACCACAAGTTGAGGAGGAAGCAGAATTATTGTCAGGAGATGAGGGTTGTAATTTGATGATGAGGAGGTCGTGTTTGACACCGAAGCAAGAGGATGGTTCAAGTTGGCTAAGGAGTAATATCTTTCAGTCAACGTGCACTATCTTGGGAAGGGTTTGCAAGTTTGTCATCGATGCGGGAAGCTGTGATAACATCATTTCTACAGAAGCTGTAAAGAAGTTGGTGTTAAAGACAGAGAAGCATCCCAAACCCTACAAGTTAGCTTGGTTGAGGAAATGTGGGGAAGTGAAAGTTAATCGAAGAGCTTGTGTAACTTTTTCCATCGGAAAGAAGTATAAAGATGAAATTTGGTGTGATGTTGTGGATATGGATGTATGTCATTTGTTGTTGGGCAGACCGTGGCAATACGATAGAGTTGTGCAACATGATGGGAGGACTAACTGCTATAGTTTCATGTTCGAAGGCACCAAAATCACGTTAGTTCCTAAAAAGCAACAACAAGATGAAAGCAAGTTGGAGGAGATTGAAGAACTAAAGACTATGTTATCTTTGAAGGAATTTGTCAAGGAAGTGGAGGATGTGCCTGAAGTATTTCTGTTAATTGGATGTGAAAGTAGTGAAGCGGTTGAAATTTCTGAAGAAATTAAGCCAGTGTTGAAGGAGTTTGAAGATGTATTTCCTGAAGAATTGCCAACAGAGTTACCACCGTTGAGAGACATACAACACCAGATTGATCTTGTTCCGGGAGTAGTGTTACCACATAGACCACATTATAGATTGAGTCCAAAGGAGCACGAAGAGTTGAGAAGGCAAGTGGAGGAGTTACTTGAACAAGGGCGCGTACAAGAAAGTTTAAGTCCTTGTGCAGTAGAAGGATGGAACTTGGAGAATGTGTACAGATAGTCGAGCGCTGAACAAGATTATAGTGAGGTACATATTTCCGATGCTTAGATTAGATGATTTGTTAGATCAGTTGAGCGGAGCTGCTATCTTTTCAAAGATTGATCTAAAGAGTGGATATCATCAGATTCGAATTCGACCAGGTGATGAATGGAAGACAGCTTTGAAGACACGGGAAGGGTTGTATGAATGGCTGGTCATGCCATTTGGTCTTTCGAATGCACCAAGTACTTTTATGCGAGTGATGAATCAGATCTTTCGACCGTTCATTGGAAAGTTCGTGGTGGTATATTTTGATGATATATTGATATACAGTGGAAGCATAGAAGAACATCTACACCACTTGCGGGAAGTATTGATGATACTTCATCAGGAGCAATTTTATGCGGCAACAAAGAAATACGTGTTCATCACGCATAGTGTTTTGTTTTTGGGATATGTATTGTCCAAGGAAGGTATCCAGGTGGATCAAAGTAAAGTTGAAGCAAACAGAAATTGGCCACAACCCAGGACTATAACTGAAGTGAGAAGTTTTCATGGTTTAGCATCATTCTACCGAAGATTTATTCCACATTTCAGTAGCGTGATGGCTCCTGTTACTGATTGTATGAAGGGTAAGCAGTTTTCATGGTCAGAGGAAGCAGGATTTGCTTTTGAGCAGATCAAGGAACTTTTAACGACAGCGCCAATTCTAGTTTTGTCGGATTTTCAGTAGCTATTTGAATTTCATACTGATGCATCTAAAGTCGGAATTGGGGGAGTGTTAAGTCAGAGGGGCCATCCAATTGCTTATTTCAGTGAGAAGCTTTCGGGATCAAAGATGAGATACAATACTTATGATGTGGAATTCTATGCTATTGTTCAAGCTATAAAGCATTGGAGACACTATTTGTTTCATAAAGAGTTTATGTTGTATACTGATCATGAAGCCTTGAAACATTTGCAGGGGCAGGATAAGGTTGCAGCCAGGCATGCTTCATGGATCACATACTTGCAACAGTTTACATTTTTAGTAAAGCATAAGTCGGGAGTTACAAACCGGGTGGCAGATGAATTGAGTAGAAGGAATCATTTGTTGACTACGATGAGAGTTGAAGTGACGGGGTTTGATATACTTCCAGAATTGTTTGTTGAGGATCATACCAGAGGGCAGACGGAAGTGGTGAACAGATCTTTGAGAAATTTGTTGAGATGCCTTGTGAAAGATAATTTGAAGAGCTGGGATGTGAAATTGTGTCAGGCGGAATTCGCACTTAATCATGCAGTGAATCGAAGTACTGGATTCAGTCCATTTCAAGTGGTATATTCAGCAATTCCGAAGGGGCCGTTGGATTTGTCGACAGTGCCACTTCAGAAAGGGTTTGTTAAACGAGCTTGTGATTTCATGAATGAGTTGCAGGAATGTCACAGGATTGTTCATGAATGATTGCTTAAGTCAAATGAGAAGTATAAGCAACTGACAGATAAGAAGCGAAGAAGTGTGGACTTCAAAGAAGGTGATTTTGTTTACGCAGTATTGACGAAATATCGTTTACCACTTGGAGCTTACAACAAGTTGAAAGCGTGAAAGATTGGTCCAGTAGAAATCTTGAAGAAGATCAATGATAATGCTTATCGGTTGAAATTACCGGATGATGTCCATACTGCCGATGTTTTTAGCGTCAAACACTTGATTCCATATCACGGGAATAAGCATCTTGAAGAAGGGGAAAGTGTGAATTCATGGTCGAATTCTTGTCAACCGGGGGAGGATGATGCAGCGCATCAGGTGTCGCAATCTTATGATCGCCAACGACCAAAGATAAGTCGCGAACGACCTAGTGATGCAGAGATATGTCGCGAACAACCTAGTGATGCAGCGCATCATGGTTCACAAGCTTATTGCTACCAGCGACCTAATATACGTCGCGAGCGACCTAGCGAGTCAAGCCAAACCGCTGATGCTTTAGGTCGCCAGCGACCTACGACCTAGCGTGTTAGACCGCTTGTGTAAATTACGTCGTTCCAGTTAAGTCGCATGAGATGATGGATTCCTTAAGTCGCACCATGTTTAGGTCGCGGAGGTTCCTTAGGTCGTCCAGATCTTATGCCGCTCAATGCTTATAGGTCGCTCAAGTATGCCGAAGTACTTAGGTCGCTTCCCTTCTGCTATTTCTTATGTCGCTGGAGTTAGATCGCCAACTATTGTAACTTTTATATTTTAAGTCGTAAGTCGTGTGATGTATAACTTGTACATGTTAAGTCGTGTGTCGTGTGAGTTAGGTCGGCCATATGTTAGGTCGGCTGTGATATGTGTTGTGTCGTAAAACTCTATAAATAGCGGGGTTGTGTCATTTGTAAGGATTGGTTTTGAATAAACTTTTGTTTGAGTGCTTTGTGCCTCTTTTAAAATTGGAAGTTAAGCGTTGTCTCCTTTCTCCATTTTCGGTTATTCGAGTGCGCTCGAATCAACGGATTTGAAGCCGATTCACGGAACCTCGTGCGCGAGATCAACGTAGAAGAATCGTAGATCTTTTAACACGGTATCGTGCGCGATCAACGTGTTGGAGATAGCTAGAATCCGGTATCACACGAGATCAGCGGATTTGGGTATTTGGGTATTTTCAATCCATCGATTCATCATTGTATTGTTTCTTCATCGTTTTATCGATTTATTTGACACGAGAATCATCTCGTGATCAAAGTTGTTAATCCGCTGCGTCAAGATGCTGCTGACTATGTAAGGCGATGCGATAAGTGATAGATATATGCAAAAGTTCCAAGTGCTCCATCAATGGAAATCATGCAAATGGTTAGCCCATGGCCATTTGCTATGTGGATTATAGATATTATTGGTTCCTTAAAAATCTTTAAAGGTGGTGTAAAGTACACTATCATTGCAGTTGATTACTTTACCAAATAGTCCGAAATAGAACCTTTAGCCATGATCACAACCAAGAAAATAATCAATTTTATTGTCTGGAACATCATCTGTCGTTTTGGTCTTCCATGAACTATTGTAACAGATAATGGGACACAGTTCGATAGTGCTGAATTCAAAGACTTCTGTTGGAGGTATCTTATTGAAAAGAGGTTTGCAGCAGCCACTCACCCTCAAGCGAATGGGCAATGTGAAGCTATAAATAAAATTATCAAGTCCATTCTGATGAACCGTTTGGAAAAGGCTAGAGGTAAGTGGGTGGATGAACTCCTGACAACATTATAGGCTTATAGGACCACTCACAAGTCTGCGACTGGCCAAACTCCATTCGCCCTTGTTTATGGTTTTGAAGCCTTCATTCCTATTGAGCTCGAAATTCCTTCTCATCGAGTAACATACTATGATCCCAAAATGAATAAAGATCTCCTCTTGGAATCTCTAGACTTTATAGATGTGAAGTGAGAGGATGTCGATTTGAGGGTAGCTGCGCATCAACACCGAATTGCCCGGTACTATAATATTAAAGTCCAACCTAGAACCTTTGAAAATGGCGATCTTATCTTGATATGGGTTTTTCCTACTCTATCTCACATGAATCCAATCTAAGAAGGACCATATGTCATTGAGTAGTGTCTTGGAGAGGGAACTTTCAAGCAACCAACCATTGATGGCATCACACTCCCAAGGGCATGAAATAGAATTTACAATGCTATTTAACTTAGTTTATTTCTTTTTAATTTAGTTGTATTTAATTTCAGAATTTGCTCTAGCATTTGAATTTCCAAATTTGTAATGAGATAGATTATGTCATTCCTTTCAATTTAGAAAATAAAGTTTTGAACTTCCTTTATATTTATGTTTGCCGTAGCATTACGTGTTAGTTACATGACGAAACTAATTGATGTCGATATGTTCGAACAGGTTCCCAAAGCTTGGAATTAATCAATTATACTAGCTCCTAATAAGACTAAACCAGATAAGCGCGGTCCAATTGTTCAATTGATAACTCTCGTTCATAATCCAATGGACAAGATATACAATAAGGATTGGATGTGACCAACCACCTGATGATCGAATAAATCCCACCGAATGATGAATTGAAATAAAATAAGAGCTATCATGACATGACAGATCACTCGCTAAATCAAAACCAAGCCTTGGGGGCAAATTAATAAATTAAGGAAAGTATGATCTGACTGCTTTTTGAAATAATTCTATGTCCCTAGAGTGTGGACTAGAGTATAAACATAAATCAGGTATGAATCGAATACCTATGAAATAACTCTGAGCCCCAGAGTGTGGACTGAAGTATACATATAAATTGTGTGTGAATCGACTACACGTGAAATAACTCCAAGTGACCAGAGTGCGGACTAGAGTATAAACATAAACTAGGTGCGATTCGACCACACACAACCTAAATCTTATCCTCAGAGTGCAGATATAAGTATAAATAGATAGATGAGTGTGGTTTGATCATTCACTATTCCATGAACTCTGGCCTGAAACCAACAGGAGGAGTATAAACTCGCTAAGGATAGAGTTTGACCATCCAACGTCTAACCCCACAAACCAAAGACTGGGGTAGGATCATAATTACTCAAACCGCTGAATTCAACGGTGTAATACTAAGGCTTAAGCCCAATATTTAATGCAACTCATGGCCATGACAACACAGAAACCTTGGATAGAGCTAGTGGATTGTTATCGGAATTAACGAACAATGAATTACAAGTACATTAAATGGAAAGTAATAGTTCAACTACTTAAATAACAGTTCACACGAGAGCTCAATAGAAAGCAAAAAGTTTTATTCATACACTAAGTTTCAAAATTATGGTACAAGTTTATTCAAAAAACCGAGGGTCGTACTCATGCAACCACAACTAACAAAAAACAACAAATAAACAGCTATGCAAACTATGGACACACCGAGCTGAATTGACTGCTATTTCTTCGATCTTCTCCCCTTTTTGGATTTCTTTGGAGTGGCGCTATCTGAAATTTTGCCTGTTCTCTTCCCTGATCCTTTATCGCCTTTGGTGGAAAAGCGTACGAAGCTTAGAGGGAGTTCTCTGGGAATCAACCCACTGGGAGTAATGACTTGTAGTGGGACGAGGTATGGATCATCAATGTCCACCTCAGTGGGTTTAGCTTTGGCCTTTATCTTTAGCAACTCCTCCTTCTCTGTGTTCTCCTTCGAGCTGATCTAATCAATGCATTTGGAGGTGCCGTTAATCACAACATCGTCAGACTCATTCACCGATAGCGGATCTTTAGCCTTATCATCGTCGAGTGCTTCGATGACTTGAACATCGGGTGCCAAAACATCGGTGGCCGTTGGAATCTCTATTGATTTAGCTTGTTGCACCACGAAAGTCTCACTTTTAAGAGTTTGGCTAGGGCCTGGAAGACATGCGGGTTTTTCAACATAAGGATAAGCCTAAAACCATTGGACATGAAGAACGAAACCTCTTCAAGAGTGGAGAGTAAAGTGGAATACATGCATGTGAATGGCTCTTGGTTGTCATTGGAGATCCCTTTCCAAAATAAAGGTCAATACTTAAGATTGGTAACGGGGTTTATTAGGATCGTAGCTCAAGTATTGCAATGGGCCAAAAGAAACCAATTCTCTATTCGCTTTGAAAAAAGAGGGGTCCTTACGATCAGACTCTAAGGATTGAACAATATTTTTCCCTTTCTCGGAAGGCGCTGAAATGTCGAAATATCGGAGTCATAGGGAGTCAAAGTCTAGGGGTTCATTTTTATGAAAGATCTCTCGCACTAGTTTCTCTTCATCTAACTCGGCTTTAGTCAGCTCCTTCCTTTTCATCTTAACAACATACTCTCAGGCTTTAGC
This sequence comes from Allium cepa, assembly GCA_030765085.1. Classification (NCBI taxonomy): domain Eukaryota; kingdom Viridiplantae; phylum Streptophyta; class Magnoliopsida; order Asparagales; family Amaryllidaceae; genus Allium; species Allium cepa. Next base: position 691,760,531 of record CM060935.1, on the reverse strand, counting down.
AAGTGACTCAAGATAACCTTTTCCAAGAAAACTCAAGTCGCGGTGGATAAGGTCTTTAGCATTATATTCGATTATCAATGAATCAAACATGCCCTTAAATTCACACCGACCGGACTCTTCAGCTTCTTCTACTTGGCTTCAATTGATTCCATCGTCTCCTTGCATCCTTTCTCTCTTGCCTCTTCTTTGAGGGCTTTTAGTTTATAAATTGCTCATAGAGTTTGATTTTCAAACTCCCGGCTCTCAATAGCCTCTTCAAAATATTTCTGTGATTCTTCTTGAGCCTCGATCTTTTCTCCCCTTTCTTTCATACGAAGCTCTTTAAACTCCTCAATGCGCTAGGTTAAGACATCATTCTCCTTTTCCAAGGAATCCTTTTCTAGAGCGAGCGCGTTACTACGATTGAGGGCAACATCAAGTTCCTTCTGATGGGCGACTTCAAAATGACTCATTACCTTAGACGTTTACATGGCACTCTTTTCTGCCTTAGCAAGTTTTGTTGTCAACTCTGATATCGTGTGAACTTTTTGCTCGACCATTGTCTCTTCCTTACACCTGCCTGATTTTGAGCCATGCCTAGATCCGTAATGCGTTGAAGATCCCTTTAGGCGATCAAAAGCTCGAGACTGATTCATTGCTCCTGCAAAGATCAAACAAAAATGTATAATTAACCGTTATACAAAAGATAGATGAAGAGCATGTAGGGGAGTGCATGTGATTATAAGTGTCGTATTGTTCGCCTCGATAAACCAGTAACCATAGCCTTGCTAATAGGAATTTTTCTCTCCTCTGTCGGTAGGAAGAATGCCTTCACCACTCATGGCGAGAGAATTAAGCCCCTCAATATTGATGTTTGGGAAGTCATAGATCATAATGTCATTGGGGATCTAGAGATTCTAAAATCCTTTCATTGAACTTAAGATGACTCTTCGTCAATAGGAGTGATAACACATTCGAGATCATCAGCAGTTTTTCTTTTGCGAAGTTTATATGCCAGTTTCTTCCTTCTCTTATTGGAGTTTGTGGTTGGGCACCTCATGATGGCTCAACCATGGACACCTTACTTGGGAATGCATCAATGTCGCTAGGCCCATTGATCTAGGTGCCCCTGATTTTAACCTCTTCAACTTCACCCTGAACCCCTTTGATTGAGGGCACGATAGGGCCGTTGACATCCCCTTATTATTCTACAACATTTCTCGGTAATACAACACTTCCAGGGAGCCATATGTTATACCTTCTTTTTGTAGCCTGAATAGAGACAATAACTCGCCGATTATGAGAAGTCCATTGTCCTGTCTTCGATAGGGATGGCACGAATGACAGAGACCGCTCTTGAGAAACTATTACCGTCGAGACGTGGGGAGATACCTGTAGATATTCAAGATGTTAGTCAATTCAAAATTATGACTTGGATTAATGGATTTAAAAGTGAAGCGAAGACAACGCTTACGTCCTTCCAACCATCACCTTGTGAAGCCAGGCAGATACCAAACACAGAACTACTTGTGTTTGAAAAGAGAAAGTTTATTCCAAGCACCCATTAAGACTTGGCAGTTGGGTGAAGGATCATGGAAAATATAGGAGGGACTTCTTGATAGTTGTTTAAAGTTATAAATGAACCTTATGTCCTCGGGTGTTGGCGGGTGAAAAAGAATCCTTATCAATAGTGGAAAAGTTCCATAGAGGAAGGCGTAGCTGTTCGGGTGAAGTTGAGTGGGAGCTATTCCAAGTTATCTTAACATTTCTCAAATAAAAAGTTGAAAGGCGGCATGCATCCGGCCCAACACATGAATTTTTCGCATGCCATGTAACCCTCGAGGACATGTGAGCCCTGTTGTTTATCAAAGGAACTAGGAAGTCTTCGAATGGAATTCCATGTATGGAATATAGCCTTCCAAGGGAAGCCTCACAAATTCGGGTGGCTTTGAGAATCTATCGGGTTATCTAAGAGAATAATGCCTTATATTACGTCGGGCGTAGTACTTACATCCTCCACTGGGAGGATGGGAACGTCTGAAAAAGGTTGACTGACAGACCAGAAACTTCCATTTGTTTGGCATGATAACCATGAGAAAGCCTGCCAGATATAGTCATGGAGCTCGATTTTGCTTCGGGATTAATATGCTACGAGGCTGGTCATTACAGATAAACACTCTGAGCATCTAAAATCCATGTTAACTATACTCAATAGACAATCAAGAATAGAAAATTTACTTGTTCCCCCCGTGCTAAGTGTAAGCTGATGTTATAGTATAGTGTATAACAGAAATGAACAAATTTAAATAACAAAACAAAGTTAAACGATAAGACTTTGGATTCCGACTATAGTGACCATCATCGCCGACCATCTCAACCGGCGAAGAGGTTGATCGGTTGTGAAAGCTTAAGCATCGACTATTGGTATATCAAAGTGTGAAATCTATAATCAGGTCCATGTGCTAAGTTTTAGTTCATGCTGAAATTTCCAAGGATTTGATTGTTAAATCTTAAGTTCAATAGTGATTATGGAAGTCCTGTTGTTCACCGTCATGTTTAAGTTCATTGAGTGGATTAGTAGTAATTACTTAAACAAGTACATTTGGATTAGCTTTTTAAGTTCAAAGAGCACGTATACCGAGCCCTCTGTGCCGACCCCTATGTGCCGGTCCCTATATGTCGATCCCTACCCTAAAGCATTATGATCAATTCCTCTCTCCAAACATAGGACACAAATCCCTTTCCTTCTACAACTATGTCGATCCCACCATGCCAATCTATCACGCCGAACCCTTTACTTAGATGAAGTTTATCAATCCTTAATCCTACCGATCCCTTTTTTGCTTCCTTAAATAGTACTAATCCCTCTACTTCATCACCTTTCACTAAAACTTGAACACCGATTCTTCCACGTAAGTTTTAACCGTCTTCTCCTCAAGCCTCCATACCAAACCCTTTCCTAAGTCATTAAACGAAGGAGAAGTATTCCACTCTACCGATCCCTCCCCACTCTCCTTTCTTCTCCCTCCTTTCTTATTCTACCAAGCTCTATCGTACCACATAACTCACTTCCTCCAAAGTCGCTTCGATCACATCCCACCGTTCCATCAAGCACTACATCATGATCGTCGATGGCCTAAATTTCATTATCACATCATAAAATCGAAAAGTATAACTTAAAAACTAACCTATGTGAGAATTTGAGTTAGAATGTAGGCAAGCGTTTAGATATGTTCGAATTGGAAGGGGAGAAGGGGCAAGTTTGTGGGACTGGTTGGATTGCAGATGGATTTCAAGCTCAATGTTGGAGGGTTCGATTTTGTGAATTGAAAAAGAGGGTTCGGTGAAAAGGAAGATGTTAGGAAAATAAGGCAAGGGAAGTTAGAAAGGTGAAATGATGGTTTATATAAGGAAAGAGGGGTTCTGCACTCAAAACAAAGGAAGATGGTTTGACATAAAAGGCATCGAGTCTTAAAGTATAAATATAAAAGGAGGGATTGGCTAGCAAATAAGAGGGTTCCACATGGAATAAATGAAAATTGGATTATCTCGAGTTTTCTATTTGAAGGAAATTAAGAAAGGGATCGACTAAGCCTATACCAATCCCTAAAAAAACATGTAAAAAAACGAAAACGAAAGAATAGGGGTAGGGGATTGGCCATGAACATGCATGGAAACGAATATAAACATGAAAATTATAAACTAAAAAAATAAAACATGGACATGCAAAATGCAGAGAAAGTTCGCGATGACCCTTGAATGTGCAAGCACGTCTAGGAGCCAACAATAAGAACGTATATACGAACATACACGTATATGACCTAGAAATTTCAATTTTAAAATCGATGGAAATTGAAATCAAACCGCATGTCTCAAGTTTAAGGATGAACTAGATAACCAAAGCTATTTAGTTTTGTCAAACCAGAATTACATTCATCCACTGATGGAATATGGCCCTAGATTTATACTACTAGAAATCGACCAAGCGTTGTGCCGACCCACCAGAAATTTAGCATTTTGGAAAAGTAATTCGGCAGATGGACAACAACTATTTAGAAAACTGAACGAATTTCTTATCGATGACTCTAACCTGCTTAGATTCAAAGTACATCATGTTCATCACAAGACATACTTTCGTGGGCATGTGTTATCAAACATTTTAACCCGACTATATTGAACTGATTGCACAAGTCAGATTCTACTGCCATCAAGGTCCATATCTCTAGAGTGGTGATTGTGGATGCCAGAAGTCAAGTATAGATGGTAATATGAAGTCGAGATTGAATGTAATTGATAGATGTGTAATGTAATAATCCTAGTTAATACTCCTCCAAGCCTAAATAAACAACTACTGGTCAAGTCATCCCTATATCTGAAATGTCTCGGGCTGACCCCGGCATTATTAAAATAATACATAAGCCAGACTATGTATAATCAAGTAACTGTAATAAAAGTAATTCAATGTAACATGGAATGATCACATAATAACTCTTTAGTATAATCACAACATCAAACGATATGCCAAAGGATGCACATAAATAAGGAAAATGTATATAATTTCATAAATAATCATCAAGGCAGCGCATCATCCAAATATATCAAACCCAAATGAAACCAGTCCATATTAATATCGAAAGATGTCATCACTTATATAGAAACATATCAAAATAGAAATCTTAGAATCAACACAAATGGGTGATTCACATATATCCAGAAATCAACATTCAAATCCGAAAACTTCTATAAAATCAATCTAAGTAGACTACTCAAAACAAAACATAGCAATGGTGACACATGCCAAAAGAAGATGTAATCAGGGACACACGCTTATGAACATATAGTTGGCATTGATAATGTATAATCGACGGCACACGTCAAAAATAGATAATTGGCAACTTATGCCAATAAATAGTAGTTGGTGACATACATCAATGAGATATAAAAGCAACACATGAAAATAAATAATAATTGGTGATACGTGCCAAATAAAGATAATAGGTGACATGCGTAAAAGAAAGAAATAGGGATTGATCATACATAGGATGCGATCTCTGGTATAATCGTAATCTATCATCTCCTATAAGAGAATAAGTTTTTGTCTATATCATAATACACCAGAACTAGATGGGAGACTGATGGACACACCTTCTCCATTGACTACACATGTTACTAGTGAACATGACTTACGTGCCCAACCAGCATGGCTCCTACAGTCTTGGTTACCTCTAACAACAATATGAGTCTTATCCACCGCATATCAAAAACACGATGTAGGACTACACACTGCATTGATCATGACCTTGTTTTGTCCCTAATGATAACAGATGCTGATCTAAATGACATATGGGGTTGAACATCATCGACACACGACTATAATTGCCGATCCATAAATCTTAATATTGTCAATGCAAAACTAGAATGTTGCCGACACATGGCTAGAACGATGCAGACGCATAGCACTGGGGTGTCATGGATCGAACGACCATCGCAATCAGCCATTAAGGTGGATACTGGTCAATCTGGTTCACTCTCGAAACATAAAGGGAGTTGGACAGTGATAGATAAATACTATAGATATATATAATAACTAACCCACAACTATATGCACATACCGATACACAATTCTATACATATGCTGATACAAAACTAAACACAGATGCAGATACAATGGCTTAAAATAATCATCGACACACGCTTTACATGGGTCAATCGGTAGTTATAATATATTCATCATAGTGAATATTACAAACTATATCCTCATATTGAGTGTCATCTACGAGCAAAGTATAGCCGAATAAATAACACAACGACAACTCATACCACCACCTGTTACTAGTTTGTTTATTTAGTACTCACATACAACACTTGCCCTCTAGTATTCTATATAGCGGGTCCAAAGAATAATAGGAAAAGTGTTACCGAAAGTCTTATACCAGAAGGTATCACTAAACCATTTATTCATATATTTCATCACCAGAATAAATATCAATAAATCAAAAAGAAAAATGTCATCGCCATATCATATTTATGTTGTCAACTATGTCCATATCAATAGGGAGTTACTCATATCGATGGAATCAACATAAAAAGACAAGGTATCAAAAATCAGAAATTGATATAAAAATAGATTATTTAAATGAATATAATTAAATGGTTCAATGCTTAATAATAAAATATTCAAAACATATAATATATATATATATATATATATATATAATGTAATTATTAAAAGATAAATACATCTTCCAGAATTAATTAAATAATTATTTAAACTCGAATGTTGCTTAATATTTACAATAAATAATTAATTTCTTGGTCTTATATAAAATTAGATGGTTATTAAATACTTATTAATAACATTAATAAACTTATTTTAAATTCCCAAACAGATTGTAAAGCTATCTATCACATATTTTCGTTCATCTTAACATATTAAATTTATAGACAATGAAACTCTAAATTAATTTACATTCGTATATTATAAATAAATAAATACACACACACACATATATATATATAAGAGTATAGCTAGAATCAGTTTGATTTATCCAAATAATATATATATATGATACTTAGAAGTATACTTTTACACACACACATACATATATGTACGTGTGTATATAATATGTATATATTTACACGCACACACATATATGTGTATATATATATATGTATGTATGTATGTGTGTGTATATATATAATGTACATGCTCTACTCTTGCTTACCCAAAATATACAAAAGCAGGCTAAACTAAATAATCACATTATGGGAAAGTCATGGCATTATAGGTACGTATTCAAATTATAACAATAGCTGGATATAAAAATAGAGGTATTCAGGCAAATCCATTGAAGTGCACACATTCTAAATCATACATAAACTCACATACTCTCATGATCAGGTCAAATAGTTTGCAAATAAAATCAGAAATGTAACCAAGCGATGCAAACAAGAATAATACTCAAAGGATATAACCCAAATCATTTTAGCAATAAGGTAAACAAGGAAAACAAAGCAGTTGGTATTCATGTATATGAATGCACATAAATACACTGATACTCCTACAAATCATTTACACATGCCAACATTGGAACGCAAATATTCACGATCGAGCAATACACTCACGCATACTGAAGCGGCATGCAAATGACTTGACGGGTCCATCGGTCATCTATGACCGATCGACTAGTCAGAGCTCGCCTAGAACTTAACTGCTCCAGGCCATGCCTCTCCCTTTATTTATTTTTTAGATTCAAAGTTTGATGCACTAGAAGCCAACTTAAGCAAGCAATATTTCAACATATATATAAAGATTTGAGAGATTAGACATAGAATTTTTGAGCCAAAGTCTCACGTGGAAGATGTGCTTCCTCCTCTCTTCCTATACATGAACACACACAAAATAAATCCCAACCCATTAATGTGATTCAATGAACTCCACTCGAGGGATGTACAGGTGCATCGTGGTGTATATATTCGAATTCGAGAATTTAAAATAATTTCTTTGAGTTTGATTTTAATTTTTAAAATGAAAAGGTTTCGTGGTTGTTGGCTTTAGTGTTGAATGAATATGCATGAGTTGTATTTGTTGAAGAGCGAAAATAAAAATAGTGAACAAAGAAAAATCTACAACCAAAAAACTCTGGAAATAATATAGATTTGAATATTTGGACTTGGGCCCTAAAAATGAAAGGTGAACAAAAAATATATATTGTACAAAATATCATTTTCACATTTTTAGCTTGTTTTAATTCAAATACATTATTTTCTCACTTTAGGCCCAAAATAAAGTAATCACCAAATCAATTTATTAATTAGAACCCCAAAGTCAAATTCAATTAATCAAATTACTGTAATTAACTTAAATAAATTATTAGTTAAAACCGAATTATTACAGACTCCCTCCTTACCAAAATTATGTCCTCACAATTTTCCATAAGGAAGAATCTGTTACAAATCAATTATACCAGCTTAATCCTATTATTTTAATTTCATTGTAAATGCCAAAGCATTTATACAAGGAAAATTGCTTTATTAAATCTTAAAATCCTTATTTTAAATAAATTTCTTGCCAAATATCATATAGGTCGCATATATTCTTCCAAAATCCTATTTTCATTGTAATGCAAACTAAATTCTTCATCAACAATCTTTAAAATATGGAGACAAAAGCCAAAATTTTATCAAAATATTTCTATTAAATCTTCCTTTTTCTATTTAATAAAGCTCTCTTCAATATATTATTTAACTTTCTACATCTTACTATAGATAAAGTTGGTTTCAAATACTATTTTGCAATTCTTTTGTCGATTTAAACAAACATTTAACTCTCTTTTCAACAGATATATATGGAGGAATGTTCTAAATTTACTTTAAAACTTTAACAATCCAAAATTTGTTCTATATCTCATACCAAAGTATGAACCAAATGAATAATTCATTTAATTAGAAACCTATTATACTCTCCAAAATTCTTTATTGTTAGAAAATTTCTATCCATCAAAAGCAGAATAATAAACCCATAATATTTCAAATTTCAAAATCAAACACTTCTTTTCCCTTCACAATTAATTAAAATTTTAAATTATATACATAAATATATACATCTTAAAATCCCCTAACTCCATAACATTTACTCACATATATATAAAAACATTATCGAACATATATATTTATATTCATAAATTTTCAAATACTATAAAATAGAGTGATATTGCCTCGCCATCTAACATAGTGATTACTAATATCAATTGGCCGCTACATCGACCGCATAATCGATATTTTCTCGCTAGTAATCACCTCTATGCACTAATATCCAATGGCTGCAACTATCACCAAAAATATGTATTATCGTTTGAAATATCCTTTACAAACTATTTTCCAAAATAATAAATATAGACTCTGATTTTCAAATCCTTTAGAAATATAAATCTCAGATATCACTTTAACAAAATAATTTACTATACTTAATTTCCGATTTAAAACATCCTACTCTATTCCAAAAATACTTTAATCTTCCAAATATTACTTATACCTTTCTAACTCATTATGTCTAAATGTCACATTCAAGCCATTAAAAATTTCTATCAAATACATATGCACCTGCATCGACCAAAATCGTTCACACACTCAACAGACAAGTTAACATAATTTCTATTTCTATTTTGTCTATAAGTATTGCCTACACAAACTATTAAATATTCAAGGTCAATAAAATAATTTTTCAGATCCTCATTTAATACTTTAAGTATAGTATATATACTTTTCTAATAAAACTAATCAAAACATTCACTTCACTATTATAATCATACGATAATAACAGTATCCCATATTTATATATGATAAATATTTGCTTTCACCAAACACTATTTATATTCAATTATAATAAGTATAAACCAAATAACTAAATTCATTTCATAGCTTTCATAATTATACACAAACCCCAAAATCAAATTCAATTCCCACAACTTTAAATTATCAAATAAATATAAGAGGCTAAATAAAGGTACTTGGCAGAAACAAATAATTCCACTACATAATCTGATAAAAACAAATAAAAATTTAACTTATTATATCAAATCAAACATTATAATGCAATATCAAATCATCCAAAAATAAAAATACCATTAGGTTGGACTAACTCCTTTTGTCCTTGCTAATCCAACCCCTTTATATCACGTATTTTAAAGAAAAGAAATTAATTAATTATATATTAAGTGCTTATATTTTTTGTAAAACCATAAATACATCCCCATATGATTACCTTAGTAATCATATATATATATATATATATATATATATATATATATAAACACCTGAGGGGACAGGGACTCTAAGGCTCATCTAATGTCTCGACTCTTGTCTCTTAGATACGATGTATTGCTCTAAACCTGCTCTGCTACCAATTGTAACACCCCACCCTATGCTCATGTTATCCAAGAGTTTTACTAGGTAATACAGTTAGATACTATAAAGAATGAGGCTATATGCTGCATATAAGTTCATATTTCTTTGAACTAACACATGTATGTATTAAAACATCAAATAAATAAATCATCTATACGTACATAGTATCGGTACAAAGAAATAGGTACATGTGCCAGCAGGATAGAACAATACACAAAATACAACAAATAGCAGAGAACATAGTGTCAGTTGCAATGATAACATATATTATATATGTTACTACTATCACCATCATCGAAGATGTTTAAAGAAGTAGTGTCGAAGAATAGAGACATCACATAAGATTCATTAGCCATGATTAAGCTTGGAACTATGAAGCGTGAACGTCGCCTACCATAAATCACAACGACGCCGAATGGCACTATGATTGGCATCGAGACTCATGATTTTCAAGGCAACGCTGAAAGAAGTCATATCCTATCAATGTCGACGTTGCCAAAGTCAACCATTCTTAATGCTGATTGTGATCAAAGTTATTAAGTACCTATGTATTCTACATCCAATGTCGATATGCTCATTGAAACTGTCTTATAAAGGGAAACAAAAGTTATAAATGTTGTCAAAATTCAATACTATTATAATGTCGACTCTTATGAACATGCTTGGGGGGCACCATATATCTACATATGCGATGCTGATGACTATCGTTGTCATTATCCATAAGTGCGGTTAATGTCGCATTTAATAAGCTACTAAATATCGACATTGATGGTCATCAATGTTGCCACTGTTCAATGCTACCAACCATCAATCAAAGGAGGTCTTAAGATATGGAGTCCTCATCACTAATATTCATGCCAAAAACCAGCAATCACTCAAAAGTGTTGTCAAAGCTGCTTTTACTAATATCGCTTCCATCAATGTTAATATGTCGTGGTAATGAAAGTTGATCGATGAGAAACTATCAAATCCAAGTTTTGAGATGTCGAGTATTGGTCCTATTGAATCAATGCCAAAGTTTAGTTATATGAATACATGAATGCTAGCGATGATGTTTGACGACACTACTATTGTTGAAAGCCAATGGTATCAACCTTGACGAATGATGAAACTTCTAATGCCGAAGCTAATGGATATGGAAGCCCGTCACTTGCCTTATAAATATGGACCTAGGGGATTTATAGAAGCGGCTGAATTCTCTCTTCTTATTTCTTACCTTTATACTTTGTAAACCCTAAACTAAATTGGGGATCTTCCCTATGACAGCATTGAACAATTGTAAACATAAGGATTGGGAAATTAAATAAGGATATAGCCTTTTTGACTTGATTTGGACTAGGACTTGCTATTTGTTTGACTTTGTACATTAGTTGACTTGGACTTGTGACTTTTACAGCATACTGAACTTCCCCGAACTTGTGATTTGACTTTTACTATGCATCTTGACTTAAACGTCAAACTTCATATTTTGCATACTGCCTTAAGTCCATAATGACGACGATGACTAAACTTAGAGCCGATATGGATATATACTTCAACTTGATGACTTCGATTAGCCTCGATAAGGCCTCACTTTGAAATTTCTCTATTTTCCATACATTTTTAGGGTTAGTAAATTTATTTGATAATATTTTGACGTTATAAGGAGGCCTCGAACTCCCATCTTCATTGAAACCCCAAATGGGACTTCCCTAATCTACATATTTAGGGCATATAGAACTTTCCTAACCAAACATATCCCATTCAAGATAACCAACCTTAATCATTAACATCGTGCCATTTAATCATGCTAAGATGTCTAAACAAGGGTCTTTTGAACTTCGAATTATTAGGCGCCCAAGTCGATTTGCTAATAACCTTTAACTTCATGAAGAACGGATATTGGTATTAACAGCTTTGTAAATTATAAATGAGAAGAAGAAGGCATCCTTTTATGATCTGGACAGCTGGGGCATAAATCCATTTCGTATAGGCTCCACTTTAATTTTTGCATCGGGAAGAGAGAGTCCAAAGAAGAATAATTTGTTCTTAAAGATAAGGAGGGACATCAAATTTCAAGCCAACAGGACTATATTTAAGAAAGATGTAATAAGTGATTTTGACACTTTAACTCAAAAATGGCATAAGGTTATGGGCTAAACATTGAAGATTAGATACATATATTAGGCAAAAATGGTATAAGCTCATTGACCCTGAGTGAAGTTCAAAGGACGTCAAAGAGAAAACTAATCATAGAAATGGATACCTATAACAGGAAAAAAAAGGTTAAACGTTAGCTAAAAGCACTAACCTTTAAATCAAAACTTCCAAAAGATTGCATTATCAACACTTCACTTGAGAATGTCTATTTCCTGACTAAGAATGAGCTTGTCTATTAGCCTTCACGAAATAGGAGATCCGAGTTTGAAAGGAATCATAGAAAGTCATACTGCCACTATCATCTTGCAAATGGCCATGATACCAATAAATATTGGAGCTTAAAAAGAATGATCATCAATTTTCTAAGGTAAGAAAAAATCAACCAAAATGTACAAAGATTTTAAGTCAATCATCAATAAAGGTTTTCTAAACAAAATAAGTGTACCTACATAGCCATCCAAAGTTCATGACCGTAAGAGCTCCTTGGCTATCAAAGGCCCTAACCATCAAAGGTTCATGATCGCAAGAGTCCTAGGCCGTCAAATGTCCTAGCCATCAAAGGCTCATGACCAAAAGAGGTCCCTAACCATTAAAGGACCTAAGCCTTCAGTGGTGTCATCAAAGGCCTCATTGAGAACCTCATAGAGAGAGGACGAAATAACCTTTAGTACCACCATCAAATGCATCACTAAAGCACCAGGAAATCCTTCAATCCCTACCTACGTGGCCTAGTTAAAGTGGCTCCTAGAGGAAGGATAGGGTAAGCTTTCAGTGCGGTCATCAAAGGTCTCACTAAAGCTCTAAACTAAGCCTTTGGTGTCATCTTTAAAAGCCTTACTAAAGCACCTCCTAGAGGAAGGTGGATAAGTCTTTGGTTCTGCTTAACATAGCTAGCCAAATGCACAGGACAAGATAACCAAGTCATTATCCATGATGATGACATCGGTTTTGATCCAAGTAAATATGACCACCTAAGATGGCATCAAACCAAATTATCAAAATCAAAGTCAAGCCGTGCTCCAAATCTATTAAGGTCCGAGCCAAGAGTGCTTCCCGTCAATCCATCTTTCAGCGCAAGATCTAATAAGATATAAGCAAAGTACACTCCCTAGTAAATATAATGCCCGATTATTAAATAAAAGATTTTTGATCTTCTACCATTGCCAATATGTGGATCTTTGGTCTTTTCTTAGATGTTAATTTTTGATTCTCTATTATTGGTGGAGTTCTAGTCTTCTTTCAGATATATATTTCTGGTCTGCTATTATTACCAAATCTATGTTTTTAGTCTTCTTCAATTTCCAATTTAAGTTTCAGGACTATATTAAATCAGTTTTTAACTCAAATTCATTTAACGAGAATCCCCGTTACAAAAATAAGCTATCAGATATTTAAGTTAAGCTTAATCAGTGAGATTTTTGATTCTCCAAGCAAGCGAAGAGTAATTTAAACACATCAAAAAGCTTAAATATGAAAAAGTAAAATACAAATCGTCAAGAAATTTCAAATCAAAATCGGAATTCAATTCATGATTATGTACCCTGAACCTGATGTAACATTCCTTCAATTGTGAAATTTACTTATGATCTAATGCATTATGTACAAAATGGCAGGTACAAAAGTCTAATGGAAAAAGAAACTAGTTTAAAGCAAATCATCATTAAAGTTCAAGATTTTATGCAGTCCCCTCTAAATTATAGGCAATTACTAGGTCAAAAACATGGCGAATAGTGACATGTTATAATAGATTTACTACAACAGATTTACCTTTTAATAGCGCATAAAAAACGCTATAATAGATTTTCATAGCGTTAGTGACGACGCTATATAACGACATGTTATAATAGCCCTGACACATCTGATAGCACTATATTATACGCTATTGAATAGAACATTTTATAGCACTTATTCATCACTATTGAATCCTTTTGATAGCGTTTTATCTATATCGACTTTCATAGCGTTTTATTCATGCAATTTTATTTAACTACTAAAAATCTCAATTTTTAATTTATAGCGTTATAAATTTGTCATAGCTTGAAATCAACGCTATAAAAATTCTTTTCCATAGCGTTTACCATTATTATAGCTTTTTTCCTACGCTATTATATTATTTCCTATAGCGTCTTTGATATAAGTAGTTTCTATAGCGTTTTTACTTTCTGTTTCCATATCTTTCATCTTATCTGAATTGCTCATTTCAATAGTAATCAAAATACAAAACTACATTTCTAAAAGCAAAAATCAAAAGCAAAAAAATGTAATAGCAAAAGCATAATATGCTACCAAAGCATATTTGATTGCAAATGACAAAATATATATGGTCTTACATAGTTGATAATAGGTACAGAAGTTTAGAGTACATAATTTCAAAACAAAACATTACATGAAAAAACAAGATCCCTTAGTCTTCCGCTTGTCAGCTCATGCACATCAAACCTGCAAAGAGTAATCACTAGTAATTTGAAGCACCAACACAAAAAATTTGAAGCAGCTAGCATTCTCTGCATCAAACCACTGGTATTTCAAACTGACCTAAAGAACTCTCCTCTGGTATTCCAAACTGCATTCAATTTGCTAGCTTCCTCATATCAATAATTGCATATCTGTGAAGTAGTAAACAAATATCATTATAGTAAAAATAACATCATATTTACAACATAATATCACCAAAAAATTCTTCCAAACAAAACTACACCTTTCTTTTTCCGCAGCCTATAACCACCTCCTCTTCTTCTTAGGTTCCGAATCAGGAACAGGAAGAGGTTTCGATTGCCTCGAAGGTGGTGGTTACTGCCACTTCTCGATTTTTTTAAGAATTTTCTCCAATGTTGTCCTTCCAAATACTCCACTTGGATCTGATCTATTCACATCAAAATGTGCAACTAGTGTAGCTTTTGCAGCAATCAGTCTCAAAGCATGTATCCTCAAAGGAGGAGGCATGCTTTGAAAAATCTCGGTTTGCTCAAGAAATCCAACATGAATTTGAGATGTCGACATAGAAAATCCAGCAAGATGTTTCCATTTTGATCCAAGAACCTGAACATTGCAAGCAGGCATTTGGTCAATGCAGATAATCCACTAGCAGTTCCCATAAGTATCACAGCTACTTAACTTCCTACAACTGCAGAGAGATTTGGAGCGATCGTTCCCATTCTGCTTTCAACAAAATCAAGAACCTTCAAGATCTAGTACACGGTCACAAGCATTGATTGTTTTCTTTGGGTTCTCTTTGGGTAATGGCTTGCCACTTGTGGTTGAAGCTGTAACAGAAACTACCATTATAATAGCTGAGAGTAAAAGGCCTTCTAGGTTAACTAGTGTCAAATCCATCTCATTTTCGATTGTTTAACTACATGTGCATATAATGTTCACTTAGAAATAGGCAAACATAATTTGTTTGCTCTGTAGACTCAGAAATATGCAAAAAATCAGCATAAAAATAAATGAAACAACCGTTTTTTCTCTAGCTAACTATATATTAAAACTGCAATTAAGGGTTTTAAAAAACAGAATAAAAACAGAGTATAAATTTGTATCCTAATAATATTTTATTTACTGAGTAACTAAAACAACTAATATATATTTTACACACAATATATTTTTTGTAAGAAGATTTCAAACCTGCATGCTAATTGGATTTTATAAAAGGGTAACTGAAAAATACTTTGAGTGTGATTTGTAAATTGTAAAATTCAAATGAAAGAAGTAAAGGCCTTAGTTGGGTGACTCACTTGATATTATCAGTTCAAGTACAGGAGCAACAATAAAAGAGTCTCCTAAGATTGATGAAGTCCTTTATAAATCAATAAAAACACTCAATTCATCTGAGAAAATCTACTCCTGTATCCCCTCTATGAACATATTGAAAAAAAATAGACTTAAATGGAAGAAAGTAAAAAAGTTAGCTCGTCATATGACCAGTAATATAAATATTAGTGGCATATTATAATCTTTGCATATAGGTTCAAGTTATATTATAGTCGAATGCATGTTAATCCCTTTACCGTGTTCATTTGAAACGTGACTTTCGGTTATTTACTTTGTCCTCTCAAGGCATTCCATGATTCGTCTTTTCATTATCAATGCGAACTACTTTTTTTATATAATGGCACCAAGTTGGTTGAAACTTTAAGATTAAATTAACTTACTTCGTTTTTATCTGGAAAAAAAATCCAAAAACTGAGGGTGGATGAAGTACCAGTTGCAGGAAGCACAATAACCAGTTTATCTATGAATTTCGTTTCTTCCAATGCTTCAACCTAAAGCAAGGAAAATTAGTCTAAGTGTTAGGAACAAACTACAGAGTCATAATATCACGTAAAAATTTACTAATATAGATTATAACTTACCTTGTATTCTTTAACTCTCTCGATGCCAGAACCATCAATTCTAAAAGTATAACAAGCAACAAATCTTTTGAACCCCATTATACCTCGACATTTGCAACAGTTGATGAGTAATCGTTTTGATAGTAAAATGCTATGCTTAAAAAGGAACAAATTTGATCTCACCTGTATTGCCAATGACCTTTATTAGGCTTTTGCTAGAATTTAGTGTTAATTTTAACTGCAAAAATCCGAGGTTATGTAATTTCACAAGCTTGTACTATTCAGATTTGGATTCAACAGCAAATAGATCAGGTTTAACCTCTCTTGTATCCTCGATCGAGAATCCTCCAACCAAAAACGCATTTGCAGATCTTCGGTGTGTGGTGCTTCTCTCAAAGAGGCATTAACTGAAATGTACATAAACCCTTCACTTGTATCATGTTTTTTAAGCCTTTAGCTTTTGACATAGATGCAGAAGTTGTTGTGCAAAAATTGCACATATGCGGAAAGACAATAAACAGGATCTAGATTTGCCAATTTGAACATTACCCAATCTAGCAGCAATTATTCCGTTACTCCAAATAAATAACAAATAACTATAAAAAAGAAAGAAAAGAGACACACAATATTTATACTGGTTCCACTATCATCTAGATAGTGTACGTCCAGTCCAAAGGAGAGAGATTTTATTACACTTGAGAGAATTACAAGAGATTACAAGATAAGAGTTTACATACCAAAGCCCCAAATTAGGGATAACAAGAAGAGACACACTATCTGGAGATCGCTGGCTGAATACCAGGATAGGTTTACAATGAAGTCTACCCTCAATATATAGCCAACATAAATTCATGTGAATCATCAATCAAATTACCAAAATATGGTAAGGAGATAATGGAGGCAAATTACAATGGTAACAAACCGCACAAACATAGCAAGTAATTCACTCGTTCCAAAGATGGAAGAAAATAATTCCAAAGCAATGCGATTACGAAGAAAGAAATAATATGCATATCTTTTTGCATATATATTATTCCATAATATACGCATGCATATATTTTCTTTCCATCTCATTCAAATGCAATCCAATTATTTATGCATTTCCATAATGAACAAACGTGATTACTTTCCCTTTTGCATATTTGTTTCCTCCTATTTGTGATTTTGTATCACCAAAATTTAATATAAGTTGGGGCGAGTAAGGAAAAAATAGACAATATGTGTTGCCACTTCCAGGTTCACTCCATGGCCTTCGATACCTAAAGGTTCAACAGCTCAAAATAGGGTCGGTCAGGTGCAAGTCGCTACAAAATGGATATTTAAATCAATAATCATATACCCAACAAGTAGCGTTAGTAAGGTGTAAGTTATTACAAAATAAACGTTTAAATCAATAATCATATCAATGGATACAGGAATATATACAAAATCCAGACCATTTAAAATATTTATTAAATGGGCCAACCCAGCACAGCCCATTAGTAAAATAGGTCACTTAGGCCTAGTCCGTTTGATACTTTAATGCTGAAACTGTTGTACAAAAAAGAAAATGAAAAGTTAACGAATCACGAATCATAGATGTCTATGTCCACGGAAGCGACCTGAATTTTGATATCAGTCTGCCTATATTGTTTTGATGTTTGGGAAGTTGATACAGGAACATATACACTAAGCACAATAATATAAAAGATAATATATGCACAAAACTAACAAAAAACAAGCCGGCGGCTAGTTGAATCCATCATTAAAAAAGTTATAAATTTCTGGGATATTGTACAGATATGGTACAGAACTATCCAGTAAAAATAACCAATGCTACAGCCTTATAATAACCAGTGATCATCCATACAAAACAGAGCAAACGATGTAGAGCAAATGGAAAAAAAAGCAGTTCTAACTAAAAGAAGATATAGACTACGAATAATGCAAGGCCTTTGCGAACCGCAATTGCAATGTCATTGCTTCTGCCTATCAGACGTAGACACCGACCTTATCCAAGCAACTGACCAATTGCAAACGTGAGAACCAATACAAATACAAACTACAAAAATAGCCGACTAAACAGAGATAATACTAATAGAATCAAAAATAAGGAATGACCCGATACGAATTTAAAAAGAACCAAACAGATAAAGCTACAAAACGAGGCAAGCATGCAGATGAACATCTACAATACATGAATAGCATAGATAATCACATTTTGCGCCTTCCAAATAACAAATAAAGACCCATGCCACTCTCTTCTCACTGACTTACACTATTGTGTTAGCATGAATTCAGATTAGAACTTCTGACTCATAATACTACCCACGAAGCATTTAAGCATATGCTCAACCATAGAAATCTAACAATCTTGCAATTTTGAAACTCCAGGAACTTCTGAAATAGAAACGACCAGGTGAAGATTATAATAGTATAAGCAACAAATATAAAATAACAGACAGACATTAATATGTACTTTTCATTTGTCATGGTGTTATGTTAATATGAAACACTTAAATAAAAAACCAGTCATAGAAGAAACTGGCGAGTAAACTCCAAACAAGGGCATAAAACTCCGAGAATAATCTCCCACTTCCATTTTCTACATTGTCTAGCAAACTACCACATTTAACTCTATGTTGCTGAACACATGTATTATAATTTTGTATTATTCAGCATTTCAGGTTAAAAATCCTGGTTAGTAAATTTCAAAGTTAAATAAGTCAGTTTTACTTATTAAATCAAACTCAAACAATATATTGTTTTTATTTGATTCCTTGATTGGCCAAGCCATGAGCCTCAAACATTAAAATAGTGACATATTTTGTTTGTATGCTGCATTATACAATTTTATTGCAAAGGTTCCTTGAATAATAAGGCATATTATTATCAAATTATTGTAGCAACCAATAAACATCCTTTATTAGAGATTGTACATGCTTTATTATACTATAGTTAATCATCCAATAGAAGCTCCTAAACTATGTCGACATCTTGTGCTTAACTGAGGGAAGATCTATTTTAAAGGTAAGCTAACTTCTGAACACATATTATGTTTTTAAATAAAATTAGAGATATTTCTGTTATAACTGGTGCAGAAGTAATTATCTCCACTTAAACCAGAAATAGCCCAATTAAAATGGGTGACAATGTTCTAATGTTCAACAGTGCATTGAATATTGGACTGTAAAATCAACATATGGTTTCACAGTAGCCACCATATACAATTTATCGTCGCCCATTTTCTCAGTTTTATTACAAAAATCAAAGTTATCCAGTTTAACAAAAGAATGGAACAATTTTCTCAAGGGATAAACTATATGATGTCACAATGTATCATACGTTAGGACTTGTCTTAGTTGCAGCCTCACTGGTTACTGTTGCAATCGTTATGACATCATAGTTGTTGTTAGACTGGCATAAACAACGATATGCTTTCTTGACAACAGGTCCAATTATATGATCAATCACACATAGCAGTTAATTGTAATTATTCATTGCATTTGCATGGCATGTACAGTTACTGTGTACATCTTACATACAATCGTCATTCACATATACTATAAATGTTGCACCAATTATCTTTGTCCATATGACTGTATAAGTTTATCTATCTTTTTCAGCTAGCGATCTGCTAGTCATTCCTGATATTATCTTTTCTTTCAAACTAAACATTACTGAATATGTTAGCATAACATGTAACATAGATGAATAATCACACCACAAACATCTTCTGTTACCTTTTCTTTTAAACTGGGTATCCCAAACCGAGACAAAGCAACTAGAGGTGGGATTGCTCCTTATTTGAGAGCAGTTCAACCAAATTCAAAATTGATCTTCTTAAATAAAACAAAAGGACATGGTTTGAATGGAAGCATGACTTTATAAAACAACAAAGCAGACCAAAAAAATGCAACACAAAAAGGAGGAAACTTAGTTTAAATTGATAAAAATAATAGATACAGTGAGACTAGGGTTAGACATACCTTTAGTTGCTCACAGTGCGGACCTTGAATTCAAAATTACAAACCGTTCCCATCTTCTTATCATCATAGACAAATCTGTTAGTTTCCTTTGAAAAAGAATCAACCAGCAATCCATTCAGGGGCGATTATAGAGGCAAAGATGAGAGCAAAAGTGAAGATGAACATGCGCTGATGAATACGAGAGAGACAAACAAACAAAACTAGAGTTTTTCTTTTTAGGTTTTATTTCTTTAGGAGAAGGGGGTAAACGAATGAAAGAATAAAGAAAACAAGCGGCCGCCAAAATAAATTTTGAGCCCGCTTCCTAAAACATGTCTCCTGCTAGCATATAGTGTTTTAATATTTTTTATATTTCATTTTAATTGTTTTTGGTTGGAATAAATAGCATCTACCATTAAAACGCTATGTTTTTAACATTTTCAATGCTATAAATAATGATTTTTATTGTAGTAATATAAGAGTTCTTTGTGTTTATTCTCCTTTTTTCGATTCATGTTTGCATCGTCAATTGAAGTAATCTTGACATTAAGAGCGCACTAGATAGTCCTATTGTCTCCTTGTAAAGTTTTGAATATGCTTTTCAACTCTTCGATCCTTTGATTGAAAATATATCTCTCACGCTAAAGCTTTTGGACTTTGCTCTTGTGTTCACTTATACGTTGAGCAACTTTGTTATCACATTTCTTTCCAAAATGTTGTATGACCTTAAATTTGACCTTTTTGTCTATGATGAGATTGGTTCAATGCTTAATCCTGGAGGCGGGTTTAGAAAAGGGAATTCTTGGCTCGTCAAAGAACGAGATTTAGTAACTCCTCCAAGAGTAGGGGTTGGACGGCCGGCTTCACCCTCACTCGCAATAAGCTCCAATGATTGATAATGAACTTGACTCTTTATTAAATCTACTTCAAGGTCATTTATTCTATGATGTAATTTAACTATCAACGCGTCATCTTCGATTGAAGGTCTAGACTTGCAAATTGAGTTAGTTCTCTCATTTAATGCCTGATGCTCTTCTACCTTTCTTTAAGCTGCACCTTAATGTGTGCAATCATTTCCTTATAACTCCTAAATATCAATTTCAATATAAATTAGTTTCTATGCCACTCTTTCTTATTCAGGAATTGCAATGTTGAGTCATCATGAGTTGATTGTTTTTCTTCTACATAAGCGTGTAACATGTCCTTAACTTTAATAATTCACAACGCATCAAGACAACTGACGATAATCAAAGTTCTATTAATATTAAAGGAGATGGAAATTAATATATCAAAAAAAAATTCTATTAATAATAAGCAGAGTTCACAAGTAATACAAAAACTATGGATACATCACATTATTTTCAAAAACATTTAATCAACATTCAAAGTCATAAGACTATGATGTTAGCTTTTTCAAATGACTTAGCAAACAACATAAGTATAGAATTGAAGAAGGCGTTAATTCCTTCTGGGGTGTGAATGGGAGGGAACCGACGATAATCCCACTCCCTAACTGGAGGACTGTAACGACCACATAACATTTTGGTGTGATAAGATCGATTTCACCGAGAACCTGTCTTTTTCATCACCTAGAAAGTCAAAGAAGAAATGATGGTAATGTATGTAGACTTCTTCTAAATCTTTATGGAAGAATTGTTTTGCCAATTGCAATGTTTTAAAAATCGAGAATTTTTCCATAAAATCCCTCTTTAACTCGACAGATTCACTCAAGAGATTCTTAGAAACCGAACTATGCGAGAGGTTTTTACTCTGTAACAATATGTTGAAATGAAACTAAATTAACCACAAGAAACTAAATGGTAAAATTCATAAGTGAACCAAGTTGAATACTATAAACATTCTGGTTCATACAAAATCGATTTCTTATACATCTCAAAGATGAATTTCTTCTTATTATACTTGAGTTTTTCAGGAGGAAGAGAGCTAAAAGAAAGCGATTTGGACAAAGGTTCCAACACATCTTAGGGTGGGGATCGGACCTTTACTCATCCAAATATCTACGATGAAAGCGTCGAAGCAAACCACCACAATTATTACTTGAGTATGAGAAATTAACAAATCTACCCCTATAATAAGCTTTATATAGAAACTCTACCAGGGCATTTCCATCATCATTTAACATCTAGGAGAGAGTCATCGGTTCATAATTCTCCTTCATGATTACTTCCCGGTGATGATGGGCTTTCTTCACCCAAGGAGAAATTTCTCTTTCTTTGAAGAATCTTTACTTCGATGCTCTTTCAGCAGGTTTCTTATATATTTTGGACAGCTCATTATGATCTTTCATTTTCTTATCCAATTCTCTGTTTAATAGAGAAATTTATGTTTGTTTCATTTTAAATATAGTTTCATAGCAGTATTTCGATTTTCTTCTTAACTAGAATAATCGATATGTTAAATAAAAGTTATTTCATAACTTAACATATTTATATAAAATGACATATAACTCAGAAAGCCGAACCGATGACGGAGAGATTTTCTCTTTTTTCTTAGGTTCTAGGTCTGGAGAAGCTCCACCTTTCTTGGGAAAATTATATTTCGAAAGTTCCGATAAGTTGGTAGCTTTAGCATCCTGGATAGTTGAGTCTAAACTAGCATCACAGGTCCATCTGTGTTATCTGGCCCTTCAGAAATTGTTGCTCCATCGCCTCCACTACCTCCATCATCACCATTATCATCATCATGATCGTCATCAACTTTGTCTTCCTCCTTATCAAGTTTTGTCTCTATGAGAAATGCGGATTACGGATCTTAAGCTAGAATTAACACTAGAGAGCGGGTGAATAGTGTTTTAAGGAATTACTAAATCTTTTTGAGTTTATGTTAATTTGAACACAAATGTATGCAATATTCTAACATGGATATGATCACAGAATCAAACACAGATGCAGAAATAAATTAAAAGCAATAAAGGAAAGAACACACCGGATTTTATACTACTTCGGAGTTATCCTACATCCAGTCCCGCACACAAGTACGGATTTCCTTTCAAAATCAAATGTTACAATTACACCCTAGATTTCAAGGTCAACGAGGTACTCCACTCCAGATTCACAATCCTATGGGTAGAGATACTTGATTTTACGGGCAACAAGTTCACCCAATTGATTTCGCAGGCTACAATAACACCTTTTCTCGCTTGATTGATTTCACAGGATACAATCACACCTTATCTCATTTAGTTTATTACAAAGAAGCCTATAACTTTGAATAGCACTGAGGTCTTGTTGAGATAGTGATAGAGAATCAAACCAGAGATGATCTAGTTAGATTCAATGTTGATTTCGGCAGAGTAATGGTAAAAATATGTATAAAGAAATATGGAAGAAGAAGAGGAGTGAAATTGGAGAAAAAATGAATATAAATTCGTTTAAAACTACCCTATTTATAGTAGAACAACAGCCACGTCCATTCGTGAAAGGATATGACGAATAGACGCTTCTTTTGAAATTCAAATTTTTGAATCAAACCGCCACCTTGTCGACAAAGGTATATAAGGGTTGTGGACAGTCCTAAGCAATTTTTGGTGATTTTGTTTTTCTTTGAAAATAACTTTCATCTTATATTAAAACTATTTTAAACTTATAAATATACTTAACTATAGTTAAAATAAATATAGAGAATAATATTTTGATATATATAAAATTTTACTATAATTTTATATTTAAATCTAAGTATAAATATTAAAAGTTAAATATATTATTATTAAAAGATAGTTTTAAGTCAAGGATAATTTGATTTTGAAAATAAAGATTATTTTAAGGCTAAAAGTATTTAAAACCAGGATAGATGTTTTTGATTCTTTTAAAAGGAATATTTTGAAATCATTTTGAAAACATGATATAATTTGTAAAAACATTTGAATAAAAGTTAGTGGATACAAAACAATGTTCCACTAGATTTTTCGTAGGTTCCATCCTACTTAGGGTTCCATCCCTTTAACAGGCTCGAAGTGGATTCCATTCCATGAATAAATTGGATTTCAAGATGCCGGTGGTTTTCTAGGAGTTTTAACAAAATTCTTAAATAAATTACTTATTATTGAAATCTTGAACTCTTGATAATCTTGATACTCATGAGTCTTCAATCTTGATATCTTCAGTCTTGAATCTCTATACTGTACAGTCTTCATTATTGGTACCTACATGGTTAGATCCTGCATATACATATATATCTAAACTATAATATTAGTATTTATATTTTATAATCTTATTCTAAGGTTATTGTCATCAAAATCATCTTCTCAAGGACTAATAATCTCCCCCTTTTTGATAATGACAACCATTGTTTATAAAATATTACTTCTATCCTAATAACTCCTCCTAAAACTAATAACTTCCCCTTAATCTATGCCTAACTATCCTATTTTATACTTCTCCCCCTTTGTCGTTAACAAAAACTAACTCCAAACTACATAACTCCCCCTTAATCTAATTCTCTTTGACATGTGATTATAATGATAGTGTTATCATAAATAATCATCACTTGGTTCTAAAACTAAAACTTAGTCCTAAATTACTAACTATCCTAACTAAGAATCTATATATAATAATTCAAATAATATAAGAACACAAATCATTTATATTTACATGTGCGTAGAGAATGTAAGTAAAAACATACAACAATAGGAAATAGAGAAAGGAAACTAATGTATGTCCTTGAAAATGGGAGATCTATGAACCGAACAATTGGGATAGTGGAAACAGAAATTTCCACGTTGTTCGGCTAGATTTCCATCCTTGTCAAGCACACTTCTCCAATGCAAACGACTTTGTCGTCATCTTCAGCGTGCTCTTATTCCATAAGGGCTTCTTCTTCTTCTTCCTCACCATCCTCTTGCACTTGATCTCCTGAAGTCTCTTCATCAATTAAGATCGGATTAGCGTGATTGTCCATTAGAAACTTTTGCAAATTTCTAATGATTTTGCCTTGCCATTCTTGTTCTTTGACCATTCTAAGTTGCATTACTTGAATTTCAGTCATTAGTTGCAGTGCGTCCTTCAAGGAATCTTCCATTTTCATCACTCGTGCAAGCGTAGTTCGTTGAAATGGTCAAGTAGAAGGAGAAGGGAACGAAAAAGTTGAATTTTTTTTGATTTGGAAGAGGAGGCCATTGTTTTAAATGTTTTCAAAAGTTAGAACAGAGAAAGACTAGAGAGAATGACCAAAATTTAAAAATAAGAAGAATATATAACCACTTTTTGAATTTTGCTAGGAAAATTTCAAAAATAAAAAATCGTTATATGTCGACAGGGGTAGTAGGGGGTTGCCGACATGGTACTTGATATTTTTGCAATTTGATTTATTTTGATTTAATTTTTGGTTATACTTTGTTATTTATATTTTATATTTCAGTTATTGAACAAATACCTAATTCTCTTTTTAATTTAGTAAATATAGATTCATTTAAGGGTTTTGTTAAGATATAAGCAATTTGATTCCTAGAATTGATATAATCGAGAGTATTTACTTCCTTACTTATTATCTTTGAGAAAATGATGTTCGATATCAATATGTTTAGTTCGAGCATGATGATAGTATTTTTGGATAAATTTATTGCACTATTATTGTCACAATAAATCGGTGATTTTGAGATATTTAAACCAAAATCATTTAAAATTTGTTGCATATATATTACTTGAGAACAAGCCAAAGTATCAGAAATATACTCTGCTTCGGTTGTTGATAAAGAAACCGTTTTTTGCTTTCTACTAAATCAGGAAATCGGAGAATGCCCCAAAAAGTAACAAGTTTTTACTTTTTGGTCTGATTTACAACCAGCATATTCAGCATCGCAGTAAGATATTAAGTCAAAAGAATCATTTTTAGTATAAAATAAGCCATAATCAAAGGTGTATTTAACATATCTTATGATATGTTTTACGGCTTTTAAGTGGGTCTCTTTACGTTGGGATTGATATCTTGCACAGAAATAAACACTATGCATGATATCAGGTCTACTAGCAGTAATATAGAGTAGTGATCCAATCATTCCTCTATATAATTTTTGATCTACATCTTTCGAGAGATCTTCTTTACTTAGGTACTCACTGGTTACCATGGGAGTGTGTTTTCCACTTGCAGTAGTCAAATCAAATTTACTAACTAGGTCTTTAGCATGTTTTTCTTAACTAATAAAGATACCATTATCTAATTGTTTTATTTGTAATCCAAGAAAGAAGTTTAATTCACCCATATGACTCATCTCAAACTCTTTTGTAATTATTTCAGAAAATTCTTTATTCATTTCAAAGTTAGTTGATCCGAAAATGATATCATCTACATAAAGTTGTACTAGTTGAATATCTTTTTTGTGTTCTTTTAATAAATCTACTTTACCAGTTTTAAAATTTGATTGTAATAAGTAAGATCTTAGTCTATCATACCAGGCCCCAGGAACTTGTTTTGGGCCATATAGAGCTTTCTTAAGTTTGTAAACATGATTTGGTAATTTTCAATTTCAAAAGGTGGTTGGTTGTTCAACATATACTTCCTCTTTTACAAATCCATTTAAAAAGGCACTTTTAACAACCATTTGATATAATTTGAAATTATTATGATTTGCAAAAGCAAGTAAAATCCTAATGGCTTCTAATATTGCTACGGGAGCAAAGGTTTCATCAAAATATATTCCTTCTTATTGACAATGACCTTGAGCGACGAACTGAGCTTTATTTCTAACAACCTCTCCTTGTTCATTCATTTTATTTTTATAAACCCATTTAGTTCCAATTATAGTTTTATTTTCAGGCCTAGGAACAAGTTCCCAAATATCATTTCTAGTGAATTGATTTAGTCCTTCTTGCATAGCCAAAATCTATGAATCATCAGTTGATGCTTCTTTTGGATTTTTTGGTTCAATAGTTGATATAAAGGCTACATTGCTCATTTTACTTAGTTGATTTCTAGTTGTAACAACAGATTGCATATCTCCTAGTATATTTTCTATAGGATGATCTTTTAAAAGTTTAAATTATTAGGATGATTAATTTCATTATTAGTTTCAGTTGACTCTTGATTTTGAGTGATTAAATCCTCTTCATCATTTGTATCTTCAAAATTTTTGAGATTTTCATCAAATGAAACATGCATTGTTTCTTTGATGGTGTTAGTTCTTAAATTAAACACTCTGTATGCTTTACTTCTATTAGAATATCCAAAAAAGATACCTTTGTCGAATTTAGGATCAAATTTATCCAAGTTAACTTTTGTATTTAAAATAAAACATTTACTTCCAAAAATTATAAAATAAGGTACCTTAGGTTTCTTTCCGTGAAGAAGTTCATAAGATGTCTTATCAGTTAAAGGTCTAATTAAAATTCTACTTAAAATATAACAGGCGGTAGCAACTACTTCTGTTCAAAAATACTTTGATAATTTACTATCTAAAAGCATAGTTCTTGCACACTCTTGAATCGTCCTATTTTTACGTTCTACTACTCCGTTTTGTTGTGGAGTTCTTGGAAATAAAAAATTGTGAGTTATTCCCTTTTTATTGCAGAACTCCTCAAACTTTTTATTTTCAAATTCACCACCGGGATCACTATGGATGGTTATAATTTTTAGAGAAAGTTGATTTTGAATCCTTTTTGTAAAGTTCTTAAAACATTCAAAAGTATCACTTTTATGGTTCAAAAAATTGTCTATGTAAATCTAGAATAATCATCTACAATTACAAAAACATATTACTATGATTTATTGACAGAATTTGAGATGGACCAAATAAATCAAGATGAAGTAATTCAAGAGGTTTTGAGGTTGAAATCATATCTTTTAATTTAAAAGAACTTTTTTTAAGTTTTCCTAATTGACATGCATCACATAGACTATCTACTTTAAAATTCATTTTAGGGCACTACAAGAAAAACCATTTATAGTTGCAAAAATTTATTGCATTTCCGTTAAATGCAACCAATAATATTTTCACTATAACATAAACGCGGCCAAAAACATTTCGCATTCCCGCCTTTCCTAAAAATTTCCGCGTAAGCTATATAAACGTGACCAACCTAAATCCTTTTGTATACTTAGAAAAATTTATTATCCTCTTTCACTTTTACCCCTTTCGCTTTCTACTGAAGTAAAATTTCCCCCTTTTAATCGAGTTCAAATTTCATAGTGTTGAAAAGTTTGTCGTTTTCATCGTCGATCCCATTCGTTGTACTCCACTCAACGTCGTCGCGGCGGCTAGCATAAGTTTCTCCTTACAGTACAGGTATATTTAGGTACGAATTTTTTAAATCGATTTTGTTGCTCAATTTGATTTTATATTAATTTGAATGCATCGTACTCTCAAATTTTTGTCTAACTTGAGCAGTTTATTTAACCCTAATTTGAGCAGTTGATTTCCCTTCGTTATCATCGCGCTACTCCTCTCCTCTCCACAGTCAATCGATTCCTCTTTCTATGTATTGCCATTTGATTGAGATTTTACACAAATCTTAAATCGGCATGGATTTTATACTCTATTTTATGATTATATATTTGTTTGTATGCTTTAATATTGATTATATAAATCGAATTGCAAAAACCCTAATTTGGTTGAGATTCACGATTTTGCCATCCATCCCTCCCGTTGTTAAAACAGTGTCGTTCCATGGCAGTACATTGTCGTTCCGTTTTTTGTTGGAAAATTGTAGAAGGTATATGTTCTATCTATACTGCTTTTCTTCCTTCTAGAAATCACTAAAGTTATGTTTTCTAACTTATTGAACAATTATGAGTATTTGTTAATAACTGATTGATGCTCTAGTTGCGCAAATAACTTCAATATAGTGAAAATTGCTACTATTGTCTGGCATCCCTAGTAATAGAACATGAGAATATTTGTATTGCTGAGTCAGTAACTTCATGAGAATGTTATGTTATTTGTGCAGTCTGCTTTAGTCTAGCTAAATGTTAAACATCATTTTATTTTTCTATTATAAGTTACCTAACACAATTGCTTTTTGGTACACAAACATAAAAAGTGAATTTCATATTGCTAAACTACATTTTGGCTTTCATTTCATCAAGCTATCGAAACATTGTTTTACTAAAACCTGTGACACCCTTAATAAAATATATTAAATGTCCCGCATTCGATTTTGATGGTAAAACAAGCTTAAATGTTATCCCATTGTTTCATGTTTTTCTTCAATAACTAAATTTCATTCCTGAACGTGGCATTGGTATATGATTAATACAAGAGATGTTTCTTTGTGATAATTTAGGAGTTTGGTTGCCAAATTTGATTTGTTCAAAATCAGTTTATGTTAGAAAATGTAGTTTATTATCCTTACTATGGGCGTGTTACCAATGTTCTAGATAGTGCATTATTTGTAAGATGCTTGGTTGTTTTTTGGGTAATAACTTCAATGTCTAGTTATTTTTTTTATTACAACAGATAACCAATTTATACGTCAAAGATTGGAAACTTATTTGCCTTCATATGTCGAAAATGGAAAAAGACTGGGTTTTTTTAAGCAGGTGATAAAACCATGATTAATTTAATATGTATTTTGAGAATTATAGCATATAATCTAATATTAAAGCTAAATTTTTTTATTTGTTTTACTTTTTTGATAGAACTAGTATAGAGTACCGACAAGGAGCAATGAATTTTGTGAATGCTACAAAGAGGAATGCAAGAAGCGTAGAAAAAAATTTATGCCCTTGCAAGGATTGTCGAAATCTTAGTCGTCATGATGAACAAATCATCGTTGAACATTTAATTATAAAAGGAATGGATTCTAAATACATGGGTGGTGTATGGTTTAACCATGGTGAAGAGATAAATGTAGAGAAGAAAACAAATACGTTTGATGTATATGATCTATTCAAGATGATTCACTATGAAGATGAAGATTTTTTGAATCAAGATTTTTTTGATGATGATAAAGATAATGTTAATTCTCAAAGAAAAGAGGATGAGTTACTCAAGAACTTGGAAGATGCAGAAACTTCATTATATCCTGGTTGCATAAATCACACAAAATTATCTGCTATCACCGTCTTGTATAATCTTAAATGTGAGACTGGCTTGTCTGATAGTGGGTTTGATAAGCTTTTAACTGTGCAACATTTATTTCTGCCTAAGGATAACGTGCTTCCCAAAAACTTATATGAAGTAAAGAAATTTCTTAGAGCATTCGACATGGGTTTTGAAAAGATACATGCTTGTGAGAATGACTGTTGCTTTTACAGAAAATAATACAAAGATTTAGAAAGTTGTCCAAAATGTGGTTCTTCAAGATGGAAGAAAAATCAAGATACTGAAGAGGTTATACAAGGTATTCCAGTTAAAGTATTGAGATACTTTCCAATAATTCTGAGATTTAGAAGACTGTATAGATCTCAAAAGATGGTAGAAGATTTAAGATGGCATTTTAATAATACAAGAAACGATGGAAAAATGCGTCATCCCGTGGATTCTACGACATGGAAAATGGTGGATGAAAAGTATAAATCTTTTTCATCTGATCCACGCAATCTTAGGCTTGGTCTTGCTACAGATGGATTCAATCCATTTTCCATGTTGAGTTCGAAATATAGTTGCTGGCCGGTGATGCTTGTGACATACAATCTCTCGCCTATGTTGTGTATGAAGAAGGAAAATATTATGTTAACTTTACTTATTCCTGGCCCAAAGCAACCCGGGAATGATATTGATGTATATTTGGCGCCTTTGGTGGAAGACTTGCATCATTTTTGGTGTAATGGAGTTGATGCTTATGATGCATTTAGTAAAACTTTGTTTAAACTGAATGCAATTTTGCTATGGACGATTAACGATTTTCCGGCTTATGGAAATCTTGCTGGATGTCGTGTGAAGGGGGGAAAAGCTTGCCCATTACGTGGTGTCAATACCCATTCTCGTTGGTTGAATCATAGTCGAAAGAGCGTCTACATGGGTCATAGAATATTTTTACCTGCTTCAGATTCACGGAGGAAACAAAAGGCATTGTTTGATAACACGATAGAGAAAGGTAGTGCTCCTACACTACTAACTAGGAGAAACATTTATGCATTGTTGAAGGATTATCCAAATGATTTTGGAAAAGAAAAAAAAGAGAAAAGTAAGAAGAGAAAGTGTGTTTATGATACAGAAGACGAAGATGATAATACTAACGATTCTACAAAAATGGAGCTATCGAGGTGGAAAAAAAGATCAATTTTCTTTGATTTACCTTATTGGAAGGTTAGTGGTTAGTTTATTTATTTTTCATTGTTTTAATAGAAGAAAAACCCAATAATGTGTTATAGTTTTGGTTTTCGCAGGAGCTTCCATTACGTCACAATATAGATGTGATGCATGTGGAGAAAAACATTGGTGAAAGCCTATTGGGCACAATGTTGCATGGTAATAAATCAAAAGATGGAACCAACTGTAGAAAGGATTTAGAGGACTGGGGAATTCGAAGTGAGCTTCATGCACAACCTCGTGGGAATAAAACATATCTTCCACCTGCTCCATACATGTTGTCAAAATCCGAGAGAAAAATATTTTGCAAAAGATTGTACGATTTCAAAGGACCAGATGGCTACTGTTCAAATTGGAAAAACCGGATTTCGTTGCAGGATTGCAAAATTAGCGGATTGAAGTCACATGATTACCATGTATTAATGCAACATTTATTGCCAGTAGCATCGAGAGGATTAATGGCAAAGAAGGCAAGAAAAACAATAATTCGCTTATGTTCTTTTTTCAACAAATTATGTCAATGTGTTCTTGATAGAGAGAAGGTAGAACAAATCAATGTTGAGATTATTGAAGTTTTATGTGAGCTTGAAAAATATTTCCCACCAGCTTTTTTTGATATAATGGTACATTTATCCATTCATCTTGGAAAAGAAGCAATAATGTGTGGACCGGTTCATTTTCGTTGGATGTACCCATTCGAAAGATACATGAAGACACTTAAAGACTATGTCAGAAACTATGCACGACCAGAGGGATGTATTGCAGAATCCTATCTTGCAAAAGAATCCATGATGTTTTTCGATGAATTTTTGAAAAAATCAGGACATATAGAGGAGAAAGAAGCTCGAAATGAAGATTATGACAGCAGTGTAATACTCGAGGGACGTCCGATTTCAATATCCAAGACAGTTAAACTGTCAGTTAATGACAAAGAAAGTGCTCGTTTAGCCGCGTTAATGAATATGGATGTGGTGGAACCATATATAGAGTAAGTGTATGTTATATTGTTTTAATTATTTTGATGTGTTCGTAATGCTATATATAACTTATAATCAATTATTCAATACTAGTTTGCATTTGGAGGAATTAGAAAAGGCAGACCCACGCATGACAAAAAATGCGACCTTACTTTGGGAAACACATACAAATTTTTTTGTCGATTGGATTAAAAGGAAGGTTAGTTAGATTTCAAATATATTCTCTTTTGACTATTAATCTTACTATAAAATATACATGCTAAATAAAATTTGTTGTAGATACCTATTACCTCCAAGGATCATGATGACATGTTAAGATGGATTGCTTTTGGTCCGAAGGATGATGCCATGTCTTACAACGGATATATCATCAATGAGCAACGTTTTCATATACAACATGTAGGGAGAGAAACTCAGAATTGTGGGGTGACTTTTGATGCGACTACTATGTGTAGAGCAAGTGCAAAAGATATGTCCCAAGTGGTTGATGTGGTCACTTACTATGGAATATTGACAGATATAATTTTATTAGATTATCATACGTTTTATATTCCAGTTTTTTAAGTGTCTTTGGGCGTATAAAGGAAATGGAGTAAAAGTTGATGGTGATGGGTTCACTCTTGTTAATTTACAGCAAGCATCATTTTCACGAGATCCATACATACTTGCATCTCAAGCAAGACAAGTATTTTATTCAAGAGAGAATGATGTTTCTAATTGATATTTTGTAATGAAAGCACCATCAAGAAGTTTTAAAGATTTAGAGGATCACGATTGCATCGAGGAAGATATCCAAGTCGTGGAAGGCAGCGAAATAACTGAAATGAATGATGAAGATGTTAGTTATGTTAGAGAGGATTGCGAAGGCATACTTGAGTAGATTATATGTTCTACTTGAGTAGATTATAAAATTTTTTATACCATCATTTGAAAAATGAATTACAATCAAGTAGTTTCTTTTCCTTGTTTCATGATAGCTTTGACATTTACCACCTTCGCGCTGTCTACTACTCAAAAATCAAAACCTAGCATTAAACCTTACATATATGTCATTTGAAGATGTATGGTCAGCTTCTGATTGAGGATCTTCATTTCTACTCTAGCATGAATCATTTCTACGTATAACTCATTTTTTTCTATATTAATTTTGTAATATATTTCTTTTTTGTCTGACTCTATTTGGATTTGATATGTCAAATCTAATTTAATATTATGTTTATGTTGAATTTAATTCCATTCAGCTAATGTTTGTTTGATAATCTTCCCTTGACATATGTGGTACATAATTGGAAGTTAGGCATATTTTGTTGTTTTTTGATAGATTTAGTATGTAACTACAACAGTGTATTCATATTGCTTTATGAGTTATATGATATCAAATTATGATTTGGGCATGTCCTCTCCCAGACTCAGATCACAAGGTACTATAGAACTGTTTATGTAATACAATTTTTCAACTTTGGAATATTTTCATTTACATAAGGTGCATATTAATACAATAGTGACTGATAAGGTAAGTGGGTAGTTAGTCTACATATGTGTTTGTGTGTACTGTGTATTCATATTGCTTTATGAGTGTGTTGTGCTTTTTTTATTAGATGTTAGGTGCCTTCATTTGTAAATGCAAGCATAGAAAACATATTAATATACATTTACAGAAATTATATGTTTTGATTATTCCATTATTAAGTATTAATGTGATTATTTACATAGTTTACATTACAGAGTTCATATACATGTATTAATAACTATTGTATTCAAGGTTACATAATAAATACTGTTAACTGTCCTTTATATGAAGTATTCTCAAAATAAGTTACTGTTTTTTGTTTCATTTGCAGAAAAAAGATGCATTCAAGCTTTGTACGTACTCGCAACCAGAGAAAGGTTGATGAGGAATCTCAAAAGGATAAGTCAAAGCGGAAGTATAATCCAAATAAAAAGGTTAAGATTCTAGATGGTGCTTGCACCGACAGTGAAGAACCAACAGTCAACGCTAAGAAACAAGCCATTTTTTGCAATGAAGACAAAGAACAAGAGTCACATGTTACCCCCTCCGACCCAAATGAAGAAGGACTTCGCTCAGAAAATGAAATCCTTCTTGAACAAACTGATGATGCTGAGGGAGAAATTGGGAGAGCAAGTGAAGCTAAACCAGAATTTCATCTCGGAAAAGAGGTGGTAGAGGTCCAGCAAAAGCAAAAAGACTCCCGTTAAGCAGTCAAGATCGAATTGAAGTTGAGTTCAATGATATAGGTATACCGATACGGAAAGGGTCAGTACATTTATCCTCTTTTCTTGGACCGCTTGTGCGGGAGCTGGTTCCATACACACTTGATCATTGGAGGAATCTAAGTGATGAGTTAAAAGTTGTTTTGTGGCAATCGATTCAGGTATGAGATAAAAATTGTTTTTGTTGTTTATACATCTGTTTGCAAGTTGCTACATTGCTACATTGTTACATCACGTATTATAGTTATAGTTGAAAAAAATTGTTTGATGCATACATATGGCTGTTGTTTGATTTTAATATCATGTTTTCATGTATTCTTGCAAATTAGATTTAAACTGGAAGATGATTGGCAAAGAAAAGCTGTATTTCAGCAAATGGGAGTAATTTGGAGATCGTCAAAAAGTAAATTGGTTCGAAACTTAAATAAAGCGGAGAACGAAGAGGAAAGACTAAAACTGAAACCTACCAACATCAAAAGCATGAACGAATGGAGAGGGTTTGTGAAGGCGAAAACAAGTCCGGAGTTTAAGGTTACACTATTCAATATTTTATTTGCTAGAACACTTTAAAAGTTAATGATTGGGATCCAATAACAAATATGGTTATTTGCACAGCAGAGTTGATTATCATTTTCAAAGAACAATTTTATTATCCAATAACACATATCTTGTTCACTTGATTATCATTCTGCACACATTTCTTGTTTACTTGAATTTAGTTCAGTTTAGTGCTGTGTGTTTGGTTTTGTATTGTGTTCTTTTGAATAAAAAATTTGTTGGATCTGTTTTCATCTTGCATTGGAATTTTCAACTAGTTTGCTATTACATTTCATTTCCTGGCTTTTGCGTTTCGTTTTCTGTTTTACATTGCTGATGCATTTCATACTTCAACAAGCTTGCATTGCATATACCCAAAAACAAAAATAAAACAAAAAACATTGCATTGCATCTTAGATTTTAGTTTTCATTTTTACATACCTGTTTCTTGTGCTCGCTGTTTTCACTTGATATTATGTTCACTTTTTATTTCATTTGTCTTTTAGTTTCTGATACATTGAATTTTCCTCTACTACAAGCAACTGTTTTCAAGTTTTTGTTCTCTATTTACAAAACAAAATATCCATGTTTCTTCTTTACATTGCCTTTATCAAACACTTCTCAAACAACT
This sequence comes from Allium cepa, assembly GCA_030765085.1. Classification (NCBI taxonomy): domain Eukaryota; kingdom Viridiplantae; phylum Streptophyta; class Magnoliopsida; order Asparagales; family Amaryllidaceae; genus Allium; species Allium cepa. The sequence goes on along the minus strand of CM060935.1, from coordinate 691,724,649 downwards.
TCTCTCTGTCACTCTTCACTTCCTCAACCAAGCTGCCATTATCCTATAACAATATATCAACTTCTCTCTGCCACTCTTCACTTTCTCAAACAATGAAGCTGCCATTATCCTATAATATATCAACAACATATCTTTCTACTTTACAGAAAAGAAGTGAGAAATATTCGGCCCTTAGGGATAAACAACTTCCACACACAACTGGTCGTAAGGGAATGGCTAGATTGACCGAAGACATGGTTAGTTAATTAAGTATAGCTTTATTTAATATTATTTTATACCTGTCCGGTTTTTTATTTAATGTTATCCTAAATTTAGAAAAAAGAAAGTCCAAGTCCATCGTCCATAACTAGAGCTGATGTTTGGATTAAATCTCACATAAAAAAAATGGTGAACCGGTGAACGCGGAAGCTGGAAATGCTATTGTAAGTTTTATTTTATTTTATCTGTATATAAAAAATTGTCCGAAAGTACGATAATTTTACCATTGTACATTATCTATTTGTATTTATTTATGTAGGAGGAGATTAAAAAATTTGGTAGCCTATCACATTCCGGTTGGTCACAGAATGTCGGTGGAGATGCTCTTGTACATGTACTTGGACAAGATAAACTAGGACGGTTAAGGGTATTGGGAAGGGGTTGCACTTTAACCAAGCTAGCCGTGGCCCAGTCCAAAGATAAACAAATATCGCAGTGTCGAGAGGAAATAGCAGAAATGAAGAGTATGCTGCCGGTTCTGAGGAACCAGAAGGTAAACTATTAAAAGTAATTTATATATGTAAAATAAAAAATTCAAAGCGCCATATAATTTAAAATACTAAAAAGAACAAATTTATTCTCTCTCACAAACTTATTAATGTTCTCTGCCATTTTAAGTATGGTCATTTTAATTTTAGCAACTCAATTTTATTTTTTTCACTTGCTGGTTTTGGTAGCCATATTAATTTCATCCCATCATTTATAGTTGTAAAATACATTAACTGATCAAAGTCCGTTTAGTAGTTTTCGATAGTCAATTAAACGCCTACATTACATTTAATTGAGTGCTTTTAAGATTAAAATATCCTGATATTAGAGCTTTGCTGCAGGGTGTAGAAAGTTCGAAAACGAGCACATCTGAGTTGGTCAAACTAATAATTATATTACTCAAGAAATAACATTTAGATTTTACATTTTGATCCAGTGATTGCTATAATTTTTGGTTGAATAATTGCAGAGCAATGACGATGTATGTTCGATGTTTAATTGGGATGGAAACTGTGAAGTTGTTGCCAATGGGAGGGTGTTGTCCAGGGACCCAACTGCGGTTGTCAATGGCATTAATCTTGGACCAAATGCTTTGAGCGTTATTGTAGATATCGTGGACAAACCAGATACTTATTTATAGAGGCCTACACCTAAAATGACAGTATTAGTAGACGCTATGAATAAGGCAGTAGCTTGGCCATCAACTTGCATTAAGATGGCGCTGCGAGTAAATTTGAACGACGTCAGTACGGTAAATTTTACACTTCTCATACTAAACTGTTGAATTACACTTCTCATTGAAACATACTAGAGTTTTAGTTTTAGTTTTTAGATATTAGTACCCCAAATTAATCCATTTGTATATTTATTTGTTTGTTAAAATTATACTTCTCATTTTATAACCTGTGAATGATTTGATAAGTAGAAATTTATTTGTTTGTTAAAATAAACCATCTTTATATTTATTTGTTTGTTAAAATTACACTTCTCATTTTCAGAGTAACAGCACTGTCCAAGATGACAAATGCAGGATTTATGGTTGGAATGAGGGTGAAGGGGTAGTTGCCGAAGGAAGAGTCTACTCCAGAGAGCCACAGTATGTTGTTAATGGTATTCCGCTCGGTCCGTCTGTCGTTGTGATTTCGGTCGACAAAGTAATAAATAACGATGCTTATTTATGGCGACCCACATGTGATATGTCGTGCATTGGACATGCACTTGGTAGGAAAGTTGCATGGCCAAAATCAAAAGTTGAAGTTGATAAAGAAAATGTAAATGACAGTGTAAATTATGCGACTTCTCCCATGAAATCTACACCCGTGGTCATGAAGAAATCAGAGCATGTAAGTATTAATTTTCAAAATTGAAGAAATTACCTGAATATGAAAGTTTATTTATTATGTGTATGTATATATTCTGCATAATAATCTCTTTTTTCCAGCCAATTGCACAGTGGACAAAAGATAGCAAATGCCAGTTGATCGATTTGGGTGGAACAAACGTAATGGCTGAAGGAACTGTTGCATCAACTGATCCGATAACGCTGGTCCATTGTCGTCCATTGGGACTTAATGCTGTCAAAGTTTGGGTTGATATTGTGAGAGATGCAAATGCAAAGCTATGGAGACCAACGTCGGCGTTGACGTGCATGGAAGATGCATTTGGCGTTCCCATAGCTTGGCCAAAGGAAAAAGTCATTCTGAAAACAAACTGAAAGGTATATAACTTGTTCATCATAAATGTTTTCAAACTTTGATTCTAATACCTGACAATATTCCTAGATAATCGACTATAAAAATTAGTTATATTACTCAATAAATATTGTGTAGAGCTAGAAAGTGATTGAATTGGTGATTGTCGGATTTTGATATATTGTGGAGTTAGAGTTTGTATTCCAGGGTTTGGTGTTGATATGTTGGCAGTGTGTTGTTTAATGACAGCGGCGATTTTGAAAGTCCGGACTTGGTCGGTGGTCTTTCAGGTGATGGTTTTGGGTCAGCGAGGGGTAGCAGTTTGGTTTCAGGCGATTTGTGGTGGTGATTATGGTGAGGTAGATTGTGGTAGCGGGTTGGATCGATTGTCGCAGCGATTTGGGAGGAAGTGCAATGGTGTTGTAGTGATGCTCGCAGGTAGGGAAGGTAGGGGTTATTGATGGTTGTCAAGCAATCTTTGATGGTGCTGCTTTTTTGGTTAGGCAGAACAGTTGTATTGAGATGGTCGTGGTGTGTCAGTAAAGTATCAATGAAGAATTGTGGTTTCTGGGTTTACAGCTGTAGGAGACAGAGGAGCGGGGGGAGAAGTAGATAGTTGGGAAGTTTGCTTTGTGTGGAGGAGTAGTAGGTGGTGACTGCAACAGAATGTATGGGAGATAGGTGATGCTGGTAGTTCAGTGATGAGGAGGATGATGAAATATCTGCTGTGGGAAGCGATGAAGTAGAGTTTGAGATGAATGCTGATGGAAGTTTAGTGGATTAAAGTGTATATGTAAATGCCTATAGTGACTGTGATGCTTGGAGGTTATGAAGTATGTTTGGTAAATTGAAGTCTGTGGAGGAGATGCAGTGGGATATGTTGAAGTGGTGAAGTGATGATGATGGTTTTATGAACTGGTATGGTCTTGGTTAGGGCTAGGAGATGTCAGAGATTGGTAGAATGGCACTGTATGCTGTTATAAGGCAGGGGTAATATTTGAGCACTGTGATGAAGTGAATGGCTATGGGCAGCGGTTGTTGTAGTAGTTGAGATTGCTGTAGTTGGGTGAATAAGGCAGTGATGTTTGTATTTGCAATTTAAGGTTGTATATGCAGTGTCAATTTGAGTTGGTATATGTAGTGTTGATTGTAACTACAGCAATTTTTTATCTTTGATACATTCACCCCATAAATATTTAGTAACATGATTATTAATGTTTACAGGTAGATAAACGTTTGTGAAGAATTCAAGCATCAGCACTGGTTTTTGGTATGGTAGCAGCACACGTATGTAGTTTGGTTGATTAAAACTGTTATGAAACTATTATGAAACTAGTATGTATGGTAGCAGCACTACTTTAGCTGCATGTACTATTATCAAACTGTTTATGGTAGTTTGGTTGTGTAAATGTATAGTTAACCTTTTGTCTTGACACTAATGTTATGATATAGTGGTGATTATGTAATTGCTTTTGTTTGTGTTATTGTGGTTCATTGAATGTGTTATTTTTGAATGTGTATGTGTTTATATATTACGTTATTGTATAAGTTTTGAAGTACTTGAATTGGAGGCGAAATCAGATGCAGTCGTGGAACAGCAGGCAATAAAATCGAAACATGCGGTGGCGGAGAAAAAACGCCACCAAAAATATTTTTTTTGTAGCGTTTAAAAAGCGCTACAGAATCAGCAATTATAGTAAGTCAGATAACCTCCGTGGCGTTCAAAAAACGCTGCAAAAAATAATAATAAGTGCAACAAAAAAAATAAGATAGTAAACGACACCTTTTCGGTGGCGTTTCTTAAACGCTGTAAAAAGATCTTTAGTAACGTTTAAAAAACGCTGCCAAAAATTCATTTATAGTGGCGTTAAAATAAGTGCAACAAAAAATCATGGACTTTTAGTCGCATGTTTTCTGGCGGCGTTTATCAAAACGCCACCAAAACTTTTTGTAGCGTTTTTTGAGCGCTAGTAAAAATCAAATTTCTTGTAGTGGGGAGACCTCTTACTAGATCATGTTTTGACAGTTTAGATAAGAGTTTGAAATTCAAATGCCCAAATCTCTTATGCCAAATTCAAGGGTCACTTGTATTTGCGGAAAGACACATGTTATCATTTGAAACTTTCATACTAAGAATATAAATATTCTTTTTCCTAATTCCATCAAATATTATGGTTGAATTATTATCTTCAATGTGGCATCTATTTTTTTCAAATTTAATTTTATATCCTTTATCGCAAAGTTGATTAATACTTAGAAGATTATGTTTCAAATTCTTAACTAGCAAAACATTAGTGATGATAGGAGTTTCAGAGTTACCGATTTTGCCGATGCCAATCACATATCCTTTTGAGTTGTCTCCAAAGTTAACCAGTCCTCCATCTTTGTATATTATATCATTCAGCATATCTGGATTACCAGTAATGTGTCTAGAGCATCCACTATCGAGTATCCATTTATTCTTTTTGATCTGCACAATTTGTCCATTGTGGATTGATTCCTCAACACCCATAAAGCATGTTTCCTGTACATCATACAATTTTGGTAGACAACTTGAAGGATATTGATTATATGTAGACTCAAGAGACAATGACGATCTGAATATTTCTAAACTAGTATTAACAAGTTTTTTAAACATAGCCATTTTAAAAACTTTTTCAAAAATCATATTATGAAACTTTGAAAACCTTACTTTGATACCAAATGTGAGAAACGCGGATTACGCATCTTAAGGCTAGAATTAACACTAGAGGGAGGTTGTGACATCCCAGAATTTTTAACAATATCAATTTAATAATCTGTAGTTAAAATTAAATTGATATTGATATTCTGATAATAATTATTCAGATAAATTGAATAATATTCTTCAATAAATATTTAAATTGGTTATTTTATCTTTTAAATGATATAAATTAATTTCTATTTACAATATAAATATATGGTTCATATTTTAAATAAATTGGTATTGTTTTAAATTTAGAATAAATTCAATAAAATGTTTTATGACTTAATAAAATGAATATTTTGTAAAATGATTTTTATTTAATAAGGAGATATTTATAAAAATAATATTAATATTGTATTGACTTTATAAATAAATTTTGAATAAGAATTTGTAATGTTTATTTCAAATTGAATTTATATGTATGACTTAATTTGAAAAATATTTGATTTGAATTTAGTTGAATTTAAATTAAAAAGTATAAAGTCTTTAAATTGTTTTAATTTTAATATGTATAAATTAATTTGTAAAAACATTGTTATTCTTATTTCTTTACAAATTCATACACATATTCAAATTTAAATTAACAACTTAATTTAAGCTAATATAACATACATTTGTAATTAGCACCAATCATTTTAAAGGAGAAAACATGTGTTAATTTAATATGCATTCAATTTGACAAGTGTTGTTAAATTGACAAGTGTTAGAATTTTGTTTTTATTTTCTTTTATTTCCATAAAATCTGAAAATGCATTTAGTTAAGTTTACATCTTCATGCATATTTTTCCATTTTCTTAAATCAAACAAAGATCAAACCCATCTTCATATTCATTTTAAAAATCTGCATATACAATTCACCAAAATCTGCATTTATAAATCTGCATTTTCAAATCTCAAATTTGCATTTCCTCAAATCTAAAAAAAATCTGCATTTGATTCACCTACAATCTGCATATTTAAATCCCTCATTTGCATATACAAATTACCCAAACCCTGTACCAATCCCAAAATCTACACTTCATTTCAAACTCAAGTGAAGCCTGCATTTTCTGCATTTTGTTTGGAACCTGGAAATGGAAGCATGCTTGCATTTTTATGTCTTCTGCATAATGGAGAAACAGGGACCCTTCATATTCATTTCTGCAAATTTATAAAAGGAAGCAAACCTGCATTTTTGGTATTCTGCAAATTCAAAGAACAACGGTGTCTGCATTGAAATGGTGAGTAACAATTAAACCTTAAACTATATTAGGTTGCTTGATTTAAATGTTTGAGATAAAATTATGTTTGTGTTCTATGAAATGTCTGTGGTAATTATGATTGCTCATGCATGTTGATTATGTTGAGTAGTGTTCCCAGATTCACACACTGTTTAGAAGAATCTTTACAAATTGATTTATATCTGTGTTTTAGAATAATAAAAAGAAGATTGTATATCAGAGATTAGAATTCAGTTATAAAGTAATGTGTTTTAACTTCTTAAGTTAAGATTTAATTTTTTTAGGTGAGTTAATACAAAGTGTTATTTTTGTAACACAGGTAATATCATCATGTATGTTTAATTTTATTCAAACTCAATCTAATTAATACAATAATTCAATAATACAAATAAAAAACATAAGTTGTAACTTGATTTTTAAATCAAGTATTGGTATTATAAAGGGTATGTTTCATTGACAGTTTGGTCTGAAACAAAAATATGAATTTGAGCAAAATTCTTGTAATCTGTGATTTGTAGAAACTCAGAATTCTTTTGAGTTATAGAGTGAGGATCTTAGATCCTTGGAAAAATTAGAGAAGAATTTAAAGTTTGCTAGTTAAGTTGCAGTTTGGATTCAAACTTTTTAATCCTAGTTTGAAGTGGGTCTGAGCATTTAGTCAGTGTGAAGAGATGGAATGATCGAGTGTTATGAAAATTGGTGATGGTGTAGATGATGGGTAAGGGAACTCGGGGCCGAAAGGGTTGATCGTCAGATGATCGGAGTGGCAAGAGAATGGCCGTTGACAGGTTTGAATAGAAACCTGTAAAAACTTTTTCCAGGTTTTGGAAATTTGGGTTTCAGAGCTAATTTTTGAATTCCTGTATAATTTCTTGTTTCTGGGTTGGTGTAGAAGTAGTGGTGGATACTGGTTGTGGCTTGATCACCTGAGATGGTCGGCAGAGGGAGCAGTGATGGGTTCTCTGATGAACTATTTGGGTTTGGGAATGTTTCAGGAGGACGTTGGGTTGCTCGGAGCAAGTGGTAAATGACTCGAAGTAGGTTGTAGAAAAACTCGAAGTTGGCAAGCTAGAAACCCGAAGTAAAAGTTTTGTTTCTCGGGTTAACCTGTAGTTTATAGATTACACAGTAAAACTGTGTTTTGTTTTAAAAATCTGGGTTTTAAATCTTTTTAAAATCTGGGTTTGTCAAAATTTAAAATATGAAGTTATAGGTTTTAAATAAGGTTTAGGTTTAAAACTTAGTTTTAAAACTTAATTCAAGTTTGAATTACTTTGAATTTAAATTTTAGGTTTGAGTTAAAACCTGTTTTTTTCTGTTTTCTGCAAATCTGGATTTAAACCTTTTTAAATCTGCAGTTTATGGTTTGAGAAAAATTTAAGTTCAAATTTAAATGCAAGTTTAATTTCTCATTTGATTTTAAAATTTCAGTTTTTTTTTAAAACAGAAACTTAAGTTTAAAAATTTAACTTTATTAACTATATCATGTGATAGTTTAAACTTTTTAATAATAGGATTATAAAAATATGAATAGAGTGGAAGTTAATTTAAAATTTAGGAATTTAAAGGTTTAATTTGAATTTCAAGTTTAAATTTTAAAGAAGGTTTAAATTGAAGTTTTAAATGAAGTGAAAATTTAAGTTATTAAAGGTTTTGAAATAGATTTAACTTTAAAATTTCCATAGCATTTGTTTGATTGGCAATTTAAAAGGTTTATTTATTTAAAACTTTGATAAGTTTAAAATTTTTCTATTTTAAACTTGAATTTAAATTGAAATTTAAGGGTAAATTTAAAAGTACTTTGTTTTGAATAATATTGTTTTAAACATAGTTAAGTTATGTTTATTTTGAAATTTAAATTTAGATTTATGTTTTAGAATTTAATTAACAAGGTAATTAAGATTTATTAATTAATTAATTTAATTAATTAATTTTGGAATTAATAATTGATTAATGATTAATCAATTTTAAATTAAGATCATTAATCAAGTTATTAATTAATGATGAATGAATAATGATTAAGTTTTAAATTTAAGGTTAATTAATTTAATAATTAACTTTAATTAATAAATGATTAAAGATAATTTAAATTGTAATTAATTTAAGTTAATTACCTTATAAAATAATCTGAGGATGGCTAATGAAGGTCATTAACCAGGATTATTTAACAATTAATTAATGTAGTTAATTTTTATAATTAATTAGATTAATTAATTTAATAATAATCAATTGTGAAGGATTTGAGTAATTACTTGATAAAGTAATTAAGAAATTAATTACTTAATGTAATTAATTTAATTTATATGATTGTTTATTTTCAATTAATTAAGTTTAATTAATTTTAAACACTTGAGTTTTATAAATAATTACTTTATAAAGTTTTGGAAATTACTTAGTTAAGTAATTGTTTAATAATTACAGATTGTAATTAAGGAGATGTTTAAGTATGAGATAATTTGGATTAATTATTTAATAATTAATCAAATGATTAATTGAGAAATTAATTTAAGGATAATTAATTTGGTTTAATATAGTAATTAAGTTTGTTAATTACTTGGAGTAATTAATTTAAGGAATAATTAAGGATCATTAATTATTTTAATGATGTAATTAAAGTTGATTAATTATGATTAATTAATCAATAATAGGTAATTAAGGTAATTAATTAATGTAATTAATTAAGGATTAGGATAATTAATTATGATTAATTAATTAATTGAGTAATTAAAGGTTAATTACTGTTTTGTTTGAGGTTAATTAATTTGTGAGTTAATTAAGGATAATTACATGAATGTAATTAAGTATAATTGATCAAGAGTGATTAATTAAAGTAATTTATGATTGATTAATTGATTGTAATCAATTAAATGGTTGAGCAAACAAGTTATAATTTGATGTAGTAATTGATTTAATTTATTTTAAATTAATTAAAGATGGAGTAATCAATTTAATTCATTTTAAATTAATTAGTAATAGAGATAGTTAATTTAATTCATTTTAAATTAATTATATGGAGATGAATAAATCCTTGCTTATGAATGAATGGATGTTATTGATTGTCTTGGATGCTTTGTGATCTTAGTAATGAGATAAATGATATTGTGTGGTATGGATGTTTGGTTGTATTGTGATGATAGCATAGGTTATCTATTGTGATGGTATTATGTGGAATATCTATTTGATATTGATAATGTGAATTACCTGTTATTGATAATGATTGATTATTTGTTATGATTTATATGTTATCTATCTGTGTGTATATAGATACTGTAATTGAATTTTTTTAAACCTTTAAAACAACTTGGACTTTAAAAGACACGCTTTGGTTTTCGATGAGACCGGGATCGGGTTTCCATATTTGGATATCCGAAATCCACATCGATTCCAAATAACGTTAGGTCGTGTATCAAAATGGAGCAAGTGAAGACTCGAGGTGTAAGGACTATGAGTCGGTATAACTCTGTGGGTGATTCCGTAATGAGTTGACGGAATTAGTTCTTATAGATTCGAGATGATGAATCAAAGTGCAAGGGTTATTGTCGTTAACTCTGAGGGTGATTCCAAAATGAGTGTAACGAGATAATGCCTTCGGTTTCGTTCGAACCCGGAACGAACTTGTATGGATTGAATGCTTTTAGAACATCGTCAGGTGGACGATGAGCACTCTAAATGATATGTCCTATAAAGGTAATCGTAGCCTCAAGCTTCATCAACTGGGAATGGCTAAAACATGGGAGGTGCAGAAAAGCTTCGTGGGTCGCACCCACTGGAGAGCAAGATTGATCCCTGTCTAGAAGTCCCTTTATATTCGGCTGTGTGGGTGGTTGCTAGCTACAACCACGGGGTTGTCTTGTTCGGAACTATTCAGTAAGGAATGGGTCTGGCTTTGTGTTGCAGGGGGTCGGGAGTGATCCTCGGTACGTTGATCTAGGCCACGTACTGTGACGGGCGGTACCCCAGTAGCCCTGCCATTGTATGGAATCCAAAATCCAATAAGTGCCAACGGTTTTGATTGTATTACCCACTTTTGTGGCTAGTAGCTGGAATTTAATCATGTAACAATTTCAGCTATTTCTTATTTATTTGAAAACCCTAGACACTATTATAATATCATCGGATTTCCTATCAAATGTTTTGGTTAGCGTAAGGTAAAAACTTTTCCATGTTTATGTGTGGGAAGCCTTACGTGATACCTTTCTTTTCAAAAGGTTTTTAAAATTTAAGAAACTTTAACCTGTTACTCACACCAGACCCATGTCTGACCCGGAGTTTATTTTTGTTTTTCATAAACTCTTGGGTACTCAAATTTTTATGAGTAGTCAAGGGAATTCAGGTTAGGATTCAGGATTAGCTTTGACGAATTATGGAGGAGCAATGGAGCAGGAGGCTTCCGCGTGTAGATATATCTAGTATTCCTCTGTGTGTTCTCTGAGATGTTGTTTGTGATTGAATTGTATAACTAGACAGGTGTTTATAACTGTCTAGTATGTGTTGTATATCTGTGTACTATGATAATGGTTGTATACTATGTAATATTTATGATTTTAATATAATTTATTCGTTCCGCTGTGTAGATTCTGATGTTGTTTCTTTCTTCTCTTCTTTCTATTCTCTTTTCTATCCCTTTCTTTCTTAATTCATGACGCGATTTTCTAGGAGTGGAAAGTCGGGTCGTGACAGCTTGGTATCAGAGCATTAGGCTAAGTGAATACCTAGGCTCTGAAGTATGTCTTTCTTTAAGGAGCATTAGGCTAAGTGAATACCTAGGCTCTGAAGTATGTCTTTCTTTAGGGAGCATTAGGTTGAGTGAATACCTAGGCTCTGTAGAGGTGTCTTTCTTGAGAGAGCGTATTTGTAATTTTTATATATAATATACATACATACATACATACATACATATATATATATATATATATATATTTCTACCTATCTATTGGGTTACCTGTTCAGGTTTTCCAATATAAGTTATGGAGGTAGATGGGGTAGTAGTGTGTGTAACACAACTACCATTGGTTGAAGTTTGAATGTTTGAGGTTGGAGGTGTATTTGTTGAGACTGTAGACCTAATACCATCTCGAGTGAGTTCTATAGTGATGAAGAACTTCATTAATCTGTGAAGGAAACCTGTGAAGGTTCGGAGTTCATTTCTGAAGTTTGATGAGTAGTGTTTGGATCTGTTGGCTCAGTAGAAGTGAGCGATGGTATTTTGAATACCTCAGGAAGTAGTAGCTGCGTGATGAAATGCAGTGACTATGGATGTTCCCGAAGATGTTCTCTTTGGAACAAGTTAAGGGGGTGAGTCTGTTTAGGTGTTGTGGCTGTGGTCAGCTTGAGTTTCTGTTTGCTTTGAAGTCCGAGTTTCTCGGAGAGATTTGTTTTGGAATTCTTTGGCATCTGTGGCAGCAATGCAGTTTGGAGTATTCTCAGTGTTGGCTAGAGATCTTCTGGCTTAGCAGATCTTTGGAGTGGAGTTCAGAAGCAGTCAAGTGGACCTGTTTCTTCGATGGGATGGCTGGTGAATTTTAAGCTGTTCTATTTTGTTAAGGGAGAATAGTTTTACTTGGATTTGGTTTGGGTGTTCGCAAAAGTGACTTGCGATTGTTTGAGTTTCTTTTGGGTTATCTGAGTTTTTCTGGATATCTTCAGGAAGTCAGAGTTTTGTTCGCATCTGGAAGTTGAGCTTTCTTATTGGCTGGAATTACAGGAGTGGTACCGGTGGTTCAGCTTTTAGTAGGATGGTTCCTTGAGTTGAGTTGGTATAGCAGCTCGGAGTTTTGGAGGAACCTATGAATTTTCTTATGGATTTGTTGAATCATATCTCTGGGGTGAGTTGTCCTGTTTGTGCTTGTGTTCTTCTTCAGCATTCTCTTCTACTTTGGGTCACAGTTGAGCAGCGGAAGCAGTTTGGAAGTGTGTCTGCTTTTCTTTTCTGGACAGAAGGAGTTGTTATCTTATGATGTTGAGGATTAGAGTTTGAGTTCTTGGTTCTGGTTGATCTTGAGAAGATCATTTTTGTTGTGTTGATCGGTCTAGTTTGTTTCTAGAAGCATCAACAAAGGTTGAGCTGATTAGTAAAGTTGTAGACAGCCAGGATTGTCTGAAGAGATATTATGAATAAGAGACGAAGTGATTTGGACTCTGTAGTCGGAGATTTAATTTTGGATAAGTTTTCTCCGATCATAAGTGAGCTATAAGTTTGGGTAAGTCTGAGAAGTAGCTCTGAAGTGTTTTGGATCTTTTCTGTGATCTAGGAAATTAAGTGATTGATCTACAGGATTGGATTGCCAGTTTGGATTACTGGGATTCGATGAGTTTCACGTATCTCTGAGGGAGTACGTGTATGATCTGTCTCTGGTTGTGGAACCAGCAATTTTGGAGTTTTGATTGTTGAGTCAGACTCATTTGTAGTCTGATATTTTGTCTAGTGTCATAGATATAGTTGTATAGGAGCTTTGTAGCTTCATAGTATTGTTTATTTGGATACTCTAGAGCGAGTATCCCGGTGGATATATATATACACCTGGGGAAACTCGATAGAAATTTTATTCAGAATTTGTCTGGATAATTAGATTTGTTTGATTGGTTGAATTGGTTGTTTTGGTTGTTAGCATATGTTTGATATATGCTTGTGTTTAAAATTAAAATTTAATGGGATTATTAAATTTCCTTTGTTTTAAATTTCGAGGACGAAATTCTTTTAAGGGGGAAGGATTGTGACATCCTGGAATTTTTAACAATATCATTTAATAATCTGTAGTTAAAGTTAAATTGATATTGATATTCTGATAATAATTATTCAGAAAAATTTAATAATATTCTTCAATAAATATTTAAATTGGTTATTTTATCTTTTAAATGATATAAATTAATTTCTATTTACAATATAAATATATGGTTCATATTTTAAATAAATTGGTATTGTTTTAAATTTAGAATAAATTCAATAAAATGTTTTATGACTTAATAAAATGAATATTTTGTAAAGTGATTTTTATTTAATAAGGAGATATTTATAAAAATAATATTAATATTGTATTGACTTTATAAATAAATTTTGAATAAGAATTTGTAATGTTTATTTCAAATTGAATTTATATGTATGACTTAATTTGAAAAATATTTGATTTGAATTTAGTTGAATTTAAATTTAAAAGTATAAAGTCTTTAAATTGTTTTAATTTTAATATGTATAAATTAATTTGTAAAAACATTGTTGTTCTTATTTCTTTACAAATTCATACACATATTCAAATTTAAATTAACAACTTAATTTAAGCTAATATAACATACATTTGTAATTAGCACCAATCATTTTAAAGGAGAAAACATGTGTTAAATTAATATGCATTCAATTTGACAAGTGTTGTTAAATTGACAAGTGTTAGAATTTTGTTTTTATTTTCTTTTATTTCCATAAAATCTGAAAATGCATTTAGTTAAGTTTACATCTTCATGCATATTTTTCCATTTTCTTAAATCAAACAAAGATCAAACCCATCTTCATATTCATTTTAAAAATCTGCATATACAATTCACCAAAATCTGCATTCATAAATCTGCATTTTCAAATCTCAAATTTGCATTTCCTCAAATCTAAAAAAAATCTGCATTTGATTCACCTACAATCTGCATATTTAAATCCCTCATTTGCATATACAAATTACCCAAACCCTGTACCAATTCAAAAATCTACACTTCATTTCAAACTCAAGTGAAGCCTGCATTTTTATAAATTTTGTTTGGAACCTGGAAATGGAAGCAAGCTTGCATTTTTATGTCTTCTGCATAATGGAGAAACAGGGACCCTGCATATTCATTTCTGCAAATTTATAAAAGGAAGCAAACCTGCATTTTTGGTATTCTGCAAATTCAAAGAACAACGGTGTCTGCATTGAAATGGTGAGTAACAATTAAACCTTAAACTATATTAGGTTGCTTGATTTAAATGTTTGAGATAAAATTATGTTTGTGTGCTATGAAATGTCTGTGGTAATTATGATTGTTCATGCATGTTGATTATGTTGAGTAGTGTCCCTAGATTCACACACTGTTTAGAAGAATCTTTACAAATTGATTTATATATGTGTTTTAGAATAATAAAAAGAAGATTGTATATCAGAGATTAGAATTCAATTATAAAGTAATGTGTTTTAACTTCTTAAGTTAAGATTTAATTTTTTTTAGGTGAGTTAATACAGAGTGTTATTTCTGTAACACAGGTAATATCATCATGTATGTTTAATTTTATTCAAACTCAATCTAATTAATACAATAATTCAATAATACAAATCAAAAACATAAGTTGTAACTTGATTTTAAAATCAAGTATTGGTATTTTAAAGGGTATGTTTCATTGACAGTTAGGTCTGAAACAAAAATATGAATTTGAGCAAAATTATGGTAATCTGTGATTTGTAGAAACTCAGAATTCTTTTGAGTTATAGAGTGAGGATCTTAGATCCTTGGAAAAATTAGAGAAGAATTTGAAGTTTGCTAGTTAAGTTGCAGTTTGGATTCAAACTTTTTAACCCTAGTTTGAAGTGGGTCTGAGCATTTAGTCAGTGTGAAGAGATGGAATGATCGAGTGTTATGAAAATTGGTGATAGTGTAGATGATGGGTGAGGGAACTCGGGGCCGAAAGGGTTGATCGTCAGATGATCGGAGTGGCAAGAGAATGGCCATTGACAGGTTTGAATAGAAACCTGTAAAAACTTTTTCCAGGTTTTGGAAATTTGGGTTTCAGAGCTAATTTTTGAATTCCTGTATAATTTCTTGTTTCTGGGTTGGTGTAGAAGTAGTGGTGGATACTGGTTGTGGCTTGATCACCTGAGATGGTCGGCAGAGGGGGCGGTGATGGGTTCTCTGATGAACTATTTGGGTTTGCGAATGTTTCAGAGGAGGTTGGGTTGCTCGGAGAAAGTAGGTAAATGACTCGAAGTAGGTTGTAGAAAAACTCGAAGTTGGCAAGCTAGAAACCCGAAGTAAAAGTTTGGTTTCTCGGGTTAACCTGTAGTTTACAGATTACACAGTAAAACTGTGTTTTGTTTTAAAAATTTGGGTTTTAAATCTTTTTAAAATCTGGGTTTGTCAAAATTTAAAATCTGAAGTTATAGGTTTTAAATAAGGTTTAGGTTTAAAACTTAATTTTAAAACTTAATTCAAGTTTGAATTACTTTGAATTTAAATTTTAGGTTTGAGTTGAAACCTGTTTTTTTTCTGTTTTCTGCAAATCTGGATTTAAACCTTTTTAAATCTGCAGTTTATGGTTTGAGAAAAATTTAAGTTCAAATTTAAATGCAAGTTTAATTTCTCATTTAAATTTAAAATTTCAGTTTTTTTTAAAACAGAAACTTAAGTTTAAAAATTTAACTTTATTAACTATATCATGTTGATAAGATAGTTTAAACTTTTTAATAATAGGATTATAAAAATATGAATAGAGTTGAAGTTAATTTAAAATATAGGAATTTAAAGGTTTAATTTGAATTTCAAGTTTAAATTTTAAAGAAGGTTTAAATTGAAGTTTTAAATGAAGTGAAAATTTAAGTTATTAAAGGTTTTGAAATAGATTTAACTTTAAAATTTCCATAGCATTTGTTTGATTGGCAATTTAAAAGGTTTATTTATTTAAAACTTTGATAAGTTTAAAATTTTTCTATTTTAAACTTGAATTTAAATTGAAATTTAAGGGTAAATTCAAAAGTACTTTGTTTTGAATAATATTGTTTTAAACATAGTTAAGTTATGTTTATTTTGAAATTTAAATTTAGATTTATGTTTTAGAATTTAATTAACAAGGTAATTAAGATTTATTAATTAATTAATTTAATTAATTAATTTTGGAATTAATAATTGATTAATGATTAATCAATTTTAAATTAAGATCATTAATTAAGTTATTAATTAACGATGAATGAATAATGATTAAGTTTTAAATTTAAGGTTAATTAATTTAATAATTAACTTTAATTAATAAATGATTAAAGATAATTTAAATTGTAATTAATTTAAGTTAATTACCTTATAAAATAATCTGAGGATGGTTAATGAAGGTCATTAACCAGGATTATTTAACAATTAATTAATGTAGTTAATTTTTATAATTAATTAGATTAATTAATTTAATAATAATCAATTGTGAAGGATTTGAGTAATTACTTGATAAAGTAATTAAGAAATTAATTACTTAATGTAATTAATTTAATTTATATGATTGTTTATTTTCAATTAATTAAGTTTAATTAATTTTAAACACTTGAGTTTTATAAATAATTACTTTATAAAGTTTTAGAAATTACTTAGTTAAGTAATTGTTTAATAATTACAGATTGTAATTAAGCAGATGTTTAAGTATGAGATAATTTGGATTAATTATTTAATAATTAATCAAATAATTAATTGAGAAATTAATTTAAGGATAATTAATTTGGTTTAATATAGTAATTAAGTTTGTTAATTACTTGGAGTAATTAATTTGAGGAATAATTAAGGATCATTAATTATTTTAATGATGTAATTAAAGTTGATTAATTACGATTAATTAATCAATAATAGGTAATTAAGGTAATTGATTAATGTAATTAATTAAGGATTAGGATAATTAATTATGATTAATTAATTAATTGAGTAATTAAAGGTTAATTACTGTTTTATTTGAGGTTAATTAATTTATGAAATTAATTAAGGATAATTACATGAATGTAATTAAGTATAATTGATCAAGAGTGATTAATTAAAGTAATTTATGATTGATTAATTGATTGTAATCAATTAAATGGTTGAGCAAGCAAGTTATAATTTGATGTAGTAATTGATTTAATTTATTTTAAATTAATTAAGATGGAGTAATTAATTTAATTCATTTTAAATTAATTAGTAATAAAGATAGTTAATTTAATTCATTTTAAATTAATTATATGGAGATGAATAAATCCTTGTTTATGAATGAATGGATGTTATTGATTGTCTTGGATGCTTTGTGATCTCAGTAATGAGATAAATGATATTGTGTGGTATGGATGTTTGGTTGTATTGTGATGATAACATAGGTTATCTATTGTGATGGTATTATGTGGAATATCTATTTGATATTGATAATGTGAATTACCTGTTATTGATAATGATTGATTATCAGTTATGATTTATATGTTATTTATCTGTGTGTATATAGATACTGTAATTGAATTGTTTTAAACCTTTAAAACAACTTGGACCTTAAAAGACACGCTTTGGTTTTCGATGAGACCGGGATCGGGTTTCCATATTTGGATATCCGAAAACCACATCGATTCCAAATAACGTTAGGTCGTGTATCAAAATGGAGCAAGTGAAGACTCGAGGTGTAAGGACTATGAGTCAGTATAACTCTGTGGGTGATTCCGTAATGAGTTGACGGTATTAGTTCTTATAGATTCGAGATGATGAATTAAAGTGCAAGGGTTATTGTCGTTAACTCTGAGGGTGATTCCAAAATGAGTGTAACGAGATAATGCCTTCGGTTTCGTTCGAACCCGGAACGAACTTGTATGGATTGAATGCTTTTAGAACATCGTCAGGTGGACGATGAGCATTCTAAGTGATATGTCCTATAAAGGTAATCGTAGCCTCAAGCCTCATCAACCGGGAATGGCTAAAACAGGGGAGGTGCAGCAAAGCTTCGTGGGTCGCACCCACTGGAGAGCAAGATTGATCCCTGTCTAGAAGTCCCTTTATATTCGGCTGTGTGGGTGGTTGCTAGCTACAACCACGGGGTTGTCTTGTTCGGAACTATTCAGTAAGGAATGGGTCCGACTTTGTGTTGCGGAGGGTCGGGAGTGATCCTCGATACATTGATGTAGGCCACGTATTGTGACGGGCGGTACCCCAGTAGCCCTGCCATTGTATGGAATCCAAAATCCAATAAGTGCCAACGGTTTTGATTGTATTACCCACTTTTATGGCTAGTAGCTGGAATTTAATCATGTAACAATTTCGGCTATTTCTTATTTATTTGAAAACCCTAGACACTATTATAATATCATCGGATTTCCTATCAAATGTTTTGGTTAGCATAAGGTAAATTTTTTTTCCATGTTTATGTGTGGGAAGTCTTAAGTGATACCTTTCTTTTCGAAAGGTTTTTAAAAGTTAAGCAACTTTAACCTGTTACTCACACCAGACCCATGTCTGACCCGGAGTTTATTTTTGTTTTTCATAAACTCTTGGGTACTCAAATTTTTATGAGTAGTCAAGGGAATTCAGGTTAGGATTCAGGATTAGCTTTGACGAATTATGGAGGAGCAATGGAGCAGGAGGCTTCCGCGTGTAGATATATCTAGTATTCCGCTGTGTATTCTCTGAGATGTTGTTTGTGATTGAATTGTATAACTAGGCAGGTGTTTATAACTGTCTAGTATGTGTTGTATATCTGTGTACTATGATAATGGTTGTAAACTATGTAATATTTATGATTTTAATATAATTTATTCGTTCCGCTGTGTAGATTCTGATGTTGTTTCTTTCTTCTCTTCTTTCTATTCTCTTTTCTATCCCTTTCTTTCTTAATTCATGATGCGATTTTCTGGGAGTGGAAAGTCGGGTCGTGACAGAGGTGAATAGTGTTTTAAGAAATTGCTAAATCTTTTTGAGTTTGTGTTAATTTGAACACAAATGTATGCAATATTCAGACAAAGATATGATCACAGAATCAAACACAAATGTAGAAATAAAGTAAAAGCAATAAAGGAAAGAACACATCGGATTTTATACCTGTTCGGAGTTGCCCTATATCCAAGTCCCGCACACAAGTACGGCCACTCCAGATTCACAATCCTCTGGGTAGAGATACTTGAACTCTTGATAATCTTGATACTCATGAGTCTTCAATCTTGATATCTTTAGTCTTAAATCTCTATACTGTACAGTCTTCATTCTTGGTACCTGCTTGGTTAGATCCTGCATATACATATATATCTAAACTATAATGTTAGTATTTATATTTTATAATCTTATTCTAAGGTTGTCATCATCAAAACCATCTTCTCAAGGACTAACAGGCTCTTCATCAACAGGGGCATCGTCAAATGATAGCCACTCTCCAGCATTAATTTCTTCCTCGGTAGAGAATGCCACATCAAGAGCCTTATTGTCTTTCTTTATCCTACTGAATTCCCTTTTGCATTTTCCATTAAAGGCAAGAAGAGATGGGAAAGCCAGATCTGGGAATTTCTTGATGTTGTTGGAATATGCCACATATAGAGCATCTTTGTAACATCTCTTAATGACCTTAGGAAGAGAAACATCAAGGAAGTAAGTAACCTTTTTTTAGCATCATTGATGATGTTATTTGAATAACTAGGAGATTAGATTTTCTTTTAAGTTGATCTTCTAATAGTTTTTTCTTCTTAGCTAGTTCTGAGTTCTCTTTGGCAAGTTCGAAGTGTTCTTGGTTATCTTCTCTAGATCTACTTTGAGTCTGTTGAACGATTTAAGATCGGTTTCTAGGTTTTTCACTCTCTCTTTTAGTGGTTGTCCTGCTTTCCTTTCTTCATCAAGAGAAGAAGCAACTTTTCCTTTTTCTAAGATTGCCTCATCTCTTGCTATTGCAATGTCAATCATGCCATTTCGAAGCAAAAAACTTTTCCTTTAAGCTCAACTACTTCGTTTGACGGTCCCAAAGAAGCGCTTTGTAGGAGAAACATATGTTTTCCTACCTAAAATATATGACCATATAAGTTAAAACAGTTAAGCTAGCCGAGTGGACAGGAAAACGCACTAATATGAGTGGTTTGAGGATATGGAAAAGATGGTCATTAGAGTAAATCAAAGATTGCGATGATCCGAGAGAGGAAAGGGAAGGAGATTGAATAGCCAACTATGCAAAATTTATAAAATTCAATGATTCAAGTTGGAGTCCTCAAAGGAAGAGGATCTTCTAAAGAGAGTACAGTCACACGCGCTTGATAAACATTAGAGAAGTAGGGAATGTAATATCAAGAAGGGGATTGGTGGTTGGAGTCTCCTTGGGTATTTTTGTTTGAACCTCTTTAGGCTTTTCTAGAGCTTTGCCCAAATAAGTTGCTTTGGGACTTGGATTAGTATTTACATGCTCTGTCTCATCTATGTCAACGATATTGAAGTCACTTGCAAATTTGGGCCTTTTATCTTGGGAAGAAAAAGGAGCTTCAAGAAAAACATCATCAACTATTTTATCTTCATCCAATTCATCAATGGCTTGAGTGATGGAATCTTTAAAGGAGACCGTATTAGTTGGTTGGGACGAAGCCAGAACTTCATCTTCATATTTTCTCTATTTCGAAACTTTTTTTTTGAATTTTACTGCTTTGGGAGCAATAACAAGAGCAAATGAACCTAAAATGAAATGAAGTTTGTAAGCTGATAATATTTGAAATTCAATTCTTATTTATATTAAAACTTATCAGTAGCATCAAGCTGAACTGGAGAGTTGGAGGTGAAGGATTTTGATTTTCCCATCACCAATGAGCATCCTCATCTAACATATGGTCTAACCTTCGGGGCTCTCTCAAGATCTTATGTCAGTCCAACATGATGGAATACTTAAGGAGGTTAGCCGAAGTCAGTAATTTGAGCCTGTTTTCCATACTTTCTGCTGCTTTAGTTATGGATAGCACGATCTTTTGATCTTTAGATTTTAGCTGTTTAGGAGCTGAATCTGGAAGGAAGCATCCATTAGACAAAGATAATGAGTGGGTAGGGTATGAAAAACAATAACAATAGGAACAAATTACTAGGAGCAGTGAATGTCCCTTTGATGTTAGAAAAACATTTGACAAAAAAGTATTGGGTCTCTCGTTCTCTTGCTTTGTTGACACCTTTAAAGATCATGCTTTTTCGGTAAGGACAAATGCAGTATAGTTGACAATCCGATTTGTTCCCAACTTTAGCAGGGATCGCTATAGAATGGAGTATTTCAATACTGACGAAAGGAAGCCTGCTTCCTGAGCCAGAACCTCTAAGCAAGTCAAATATGTGTATGAATTGGATTGGAGCAATGCCTAAGTGCTCCATATATCTTTGAAGGAAATCTGGAAATGGTATATAGCCCGTATGCCAAATATGTACTACTATAAAGGCAAAGTATCCCTCCGGTTTATAATACTATCTAAAGGACCTATAGGAATGGCTTCTATCGAGTAATGCCAAATTGACCAAGAATAGAATCCACTTCTTCTTGGGTCATTATATGCGATGATTCAAAAGGTTGTCTTCTTTCTTTCCAACAAGGGTAAAGATTTGGACCCTTGTTAGACTGCTTAGTGAGCTTAATGTTGACTTGTTGACCTTCCATTAACCTGCCAAGTGATATTATTCTAAACATGAGAAATGATCATGTTCATGCTATAGGCAAATTTAATACGTTGTTTAAATAATCTATCATTATCTAAATAACCAAATTTGAATTAGCTAATAGGGAATAATCCTTAGATGGCATATGACGAATTCGTTAGTAAATCTAAGTTTTAATCTTGATATAGAACCCTATGAGAGAACAATACAAAAGTTGAGTAGGAATGAGCAGGCAATAAACTCGGGATTCAAAATGATAATATGCTTTGCTACTTAATTAATAATAAAGTAATAAATGTCATCGACATCAATGAGTGACAGTAATGTAGTTCTTCAACGAGTTAACCAGTTAAATTACTTATAATGTGTTGAAGAAGATAGTATGTAGATAATGATGTTGAATGAAAATTAATTCATAACATGAAAAGTACTCACGAAATGGTAACTATAAACGA
The DNA here is from genome assembly GCA_030765085.1 of Allium cepa. Classification (NCBI taxonomy): domain Eukaryota; kingdom Viridiplantae; phylum Streptophyta; class Magnoliopsida; order Asparagales; family Amaryllidaceae; genus Allium; species Allium cepa. The sequence goes on along the minus strand of CM060935.1, from coordinate 691,702,505 downwards.
AGAGCTTGTTGATGTTAAACTAAGGTTCTACGAATCAATGTCAAAAGCAAGCAACATCGACTATGATTGAATGAGGTCGCCTTTAACTAGTATATGTTTTCTCTAAACAATGGGAAGTTGCTATATTTCAACTTAGTTGCCAACACTAATATGGTAAGTTATCAAAGTAATAGGTTAAGATAGAGTCTTGTTGATGTAGTGGGACATGCTAGTGCCGCAACATTGACTTTAATTAATACAAAGATGATTGATGTCATGCAAAGACCCCAAATTTTTATCAATTCATTTTGAAATATTTAATTTATTTTAAATATTGAAATATTAGTTTTAAAAACCAAACAGCTCAAATTTCAAATATAGTGATATATTTGAATAATGAATTGAATGTTTGATATTCAAATAATTGAATCTAGTATTTAATTTTAATAAAATGATTTCGAACTTATTTAAATTTAGTGTAAATAAGAATGACGATAGTAGTCTTTTAATTTAGGATTTAGAAGTAATTAAAGATGTTGAAATCATTTTAATAATAATTCATTTTAATTTATGTGTGAATTTAGCCTTTTGGTACATCGACTCAAATTTTGACGAAATTAATGTTGTTGGATCCGTGATAGCAAATTATTTTATGTTAACGAATTTTGTTGCGATCGGAGGTATCGTTTGGTCATGCGAGCTTGAAACGCGTAAAACTAAATTAAATGGATTTAAATTAATGTAACTTGATTTGGAATGCTAACTTTCGCATACTTTGGAACTGGGTCTCAATAATAGTTCCATTGAGTTCGAAATAGGGGTATTTAGTATTAGACGACAGTGAGCACACCTCACTTGGAGTTCGAGATTTTTAAGTGCATCGAGCTTATACACATTTACATACACACATACACTTGCCATACCTACTCCCATACCTATGCCATGCCACAACTGTACTTGCCCATGTTCTCACCCTTACTCCCTTCCCTTTGTAAAATTGTTTACATATCAAAGAAAATGGTTCGAAATTTTCAAATCAAACTCTAGCTCAATCAAATGGATCTCGATCATCGGAGCCATTAACGATGTTTTCAAGCGAAGTCTTCTACTGGAGATACGTCGGCAACATTACGTTATGCAAAGTGGATGCTGTAGATTGTCGATGGTAGCTCAAGGAGGCGGTAGTTCTCAAATGAATATGGTAGGGTATTTTGGCAAGTTATGGCGATGGGTGATCGATCGACGATGGACTTTAAAGGAAAAGTGTAATGGATGTGGAGAGCTAGGCTTGGCCAGAGTTTGATGGCGTCTGACCAACTGAAGTGGTGGGATTCCAAGTTGAGTGGCACAACTTCATGGGATTTTGGAGGCAATGGTGGTGTCTGGGAAGGCATTGGGGCGTAGGCTCTTTGAGGTGGGGGTAACTCGTGGGTGAAGAGTGGTGGCAAATGGTGGAGCAAGGCGGCGGCGAAGTTGAGTTTGAAACACTTATGTCCTGGACAAATTTGAAAGATGGGGGATTACGGTTAATTATCATATTAATTTTGTAAATAAGGGTTATACTTATAATTAATTAATACGTAGTCTTATAATTACAATGACTTGATGATACTTGGTCAGAATCGAACGCGGTTAGTCGTGTTATGATCATATTGACAAAATCTACAATACAGAATTAGATTGATTAAAATTTAAGCTTGCATTATTTTAAGCTAAATTCGAACGCTGTTCGGATTCAGTCAGAACCGAAACCATTTGGCCATAATTGGAATTTTGGTGAGTTAAATTCACCTTTCTGATTAAATAGATACTTTATACAGTAGATAAAAAATCAATAGTTTACTTGTTTGGATATTTATTGATTTATCAGTTGGTTTGGTTTATTACCCCAAGAGCGGATGACCTTTTATACATACCCACCCGACAGCGAATGAGACATATTATATAATTATATACTTAATGATGTAGAGGAACTGGTTGTAGGGATCTAACAAAACTCCTCACCATTATTGAATTTTATTTATATATATATTTGTTAATATATATATATATATATATATATATATATATGAGTTTCATGCGGGAGGACAGGTAGGAGGGATCCAACGGGATTCCTCGCCATTATTGAAATGTTTTCAACAATTTCTCATTGTATGATTGTTGAATATTAATCCCGATTGTTAATCCTATAAGTTATGACATTGTTATATGATTAAACTTAAACCCTGTAGTGATAGAAAACCAATATCGATATTGGTTAAACATTAGGTGGTTATTAGCCTCAAATTAGTATTTTTACATTACTATAAACTGCCATTTGAGTTCGATTTCTTTTTTTGAGATAGGAAATGATTTTAAATCTGAAATTGGTTTCATTAATACTTTGTCTTAAAGGATTAAATTTTTGTTTTACCCCAACCTTATTATCTATCTGTTCCAAGGTGTTTGGAAATGTCTTTAAATTTATTTATTTATATTTGATATTGTTTTAAGATTATTTATTTATACTTAATATTGTTTTAAAGATTATTTATTTATAGTTAATGTTGTTTTAAAGTATTTATCAATATATTATATTTTAAAAAGTTAATTATTTAAATAATTAATATGGTTTGAAATTAATAATATTTATTATTAATAATGTTTTGGAACTTAATTATTATTTATAATAATAGTGAAGATTAATTATCATTTTTTATTAATAACGTTTTAAAATTATTAATAATTATTATATAATAGTGTTTTGAAGTAGATGATTATTAGTTATTTATAAATGTTTCGAGATTTATAAATAGAGTTTTATTAACCGACTTAAAATATTTTGGAGACTTAATGTAACGACCCAATTTTTCGATGCCCGAAACTCGACATCCATATGTCCACTGTATCAAATGCCACAGTCGATTGCCGGAAAACCGAACCGTTAGGGTTAAAGAAGAAGAAGATAGAAGAAGAAACAGAAACAATAACAGAATCTCACATTTCGCAGCGGAACATCATATCATAGGTAAATGAATATCTTTAAAAAAAAAACACTATATCAGTTTTTACATACATCACATTATCAGAGTTACACAACACGATACAACACTGGTAGCTATTTAGCTCGCTTACATAGATTTGACTTGCACCAACCCATACGCAGCAGACATCCATAGTATAAGTAATACGCCTCGCCATCCAGCTTGAACTTCAGATCTCCACAGCAACTTCTTGGTAGACTTCGCTTCTGAATAATGATAACTTGACTCTAGGCTGCCCGTGTGGAAAATTATGGACACCCAGAGTTTAGGAAGGAAACAATATACTCCAGGTCAGTCGTGAGACTGGTGTGGGATCTTAAAAACAGTTATTTTCACAAAGAAAAGAAAAGAATTCTGCTATGCTTTTTGGAAAATGAAACTAGCATTAGGCCTCCCACCACACACACAATGCAAATGCAGAATTGGAGGAGATTTCTCCTTATGATAGTCAAACATGCTTGATACGCAAAATCCTTTGATATTATTATTATTAGTGCATAATGCAGAAAACATTTCGAAAGTATAATATTAATCTTAGCCAGCATACAACCATTATTGTATGCCTACTATAGCTGTAACAACCCGAAATTTTGGATTGCCAGATTTGAACAATTAATTCATTTTAAATGTTGAGTATGTGTTATAATTTGAATTTTTAAATAAAAGACTTTGGTTAAGTTAATAAAATTAGTTAAATTTCGAATACGGGAATTTAACTGAAATTTGAATAATAATAATTTAATATTAGAATTGGGGTAATTGGTAATTTTGAGTGTAAATAGATATAAAATTAGATTCTAAAGTTTATTTTAAGTTTAATCAGATTGGAATTATAATATTGGACTGTTGGATGAAATTAGAAGTTGATAAATTGAATTTGGAATTTTATATTAATTTAATAATGGAATTTAATAGTATAATAATGCAAATAATCAGATTTTTGATTTAAACAGAACCAGAATGATTTCTAATGTGAATATAGATTTTATACAAGTTATAATAGAGTTAGTAAAAATTTTAAAAGTGAAATTTTAGACGATTTTGGAAATCGCTCGATTTAATCGACGAGTTGAAATAGAATTCCGGCGCACAGTCTCGGAATTCGACGATACCGATTCCACTGGATCCTTAATGGTTAGTTATTATTGGATTTCAATTTTCGTAGCAATCGAAGTTGCCGTTTGACTGTGGCAGCTCAAAACGCATAGAAATCGTTTTAACTGATTTAATTTTAAATTGATCGTTAAATTCCATAACTCGCACGTATGACCAAATTAGCTTCCAAAACCTTTTCCATTGTGTCCGGAACGTGGAAAAACCTTAGGAACGCCTATTGGTATGAGAGAATTGGAGTTCGTTTGCATAAGTTGTAAAATTTTGAAGATCGTTATTAAAATAATATTAAATTATAATATATAAATCAATATTTGGCTAAACCCTAAATGGATTTCACCGGCCGTCGCTTATCACATTCTTTCATGGCTGAAATTAATTTCATTTCCCCTCGAAAATCTCCTGATCCATGCTTTAATTTCTGAAACTCGCTAAAGGAAAGTCGTAGATCATGGAGAGATCTACGCATCCAACGGTCAAGATCGTCTAAGGCGAAGCAGATTGACGGCAAATGGGCCTTGAACGACGCATGCTCATTCGCGTTTTCCTATGCAAGGAGGGAACCGAGCTTCGAGGGAATTTGGTCAAAAATGGAGGTTGTGGAAGGCTTCAAAATGGCGTCGCCTGATCGTTGTTCCGACAGCCGTGGCGAGTGCGGTCATCATGGAACCAACGGCGGCATTGGGTTCGGCTTTGACTGCAATTTGCGTACGTGAGGAAGATGAGGGTTTTGTTACGTGCAGCCTTGATTTTTAGTTCTTTATCCTACGGCCTGGATGATGTTTGGGGTAATATAAATAAAAATAAAGGAAATTTGTTTTAAAATTTAGTATTCAAGCCTTAAAAATTCATATCTAATGCATTTGCGGTCAGAATCGGGCGATTTTGGAAGCGTCGGGATCGCAGCTACGTAATCTACGCGCTGAAGCAAATCCGGAGACGATCGGAGCAAGAAGAAATTTTAGATTAAATCGAACGGCTCGATTTAATTTGAAATTTCAAACGCTCGTCAAAATTCAAGTTGAGTTTAACTCACTCACATCTGAAGTACTAGTTAATTTAAATAGTCAATATTTAAATGAATTGTTTGATTGGATGGATATGATTGAATCGATATATATTGTTGTGCTAATATCTGTGGATGCAGAGAAACAGGTTGGAGGGATCCAACTGGATTCCTCACAAATAGAAATTAATTTATATTATGTGATATACCTTATTTATTATTCTGCGATAAATTGCTTATATCCTGATATGCTGTGTTTTACTTATTTGCGTGATGAATTAAATTTAAATTTAAATTGTGCTGTGATTGGGTGGATATTACTTGAAAACTTTAAATGTAAATAGATGAATTGGGTGTAAAGGATATAAAAGAAATTCCTAAGTAAAGAATTTAAAAAGGAATTAAATTCAAGAAATTTGTTGATAATTTGAAATGTTTGAAGGTGTGATATATAAGGGAAATATGAATTGTTAAAAAAATAGCGGGATTTATTTTTTTAAAAGATGGAAAGGATGCTTTCTCCAGGAAATTTTAGTATGTTTTTAAGAAAGTTTTAAATATGATTTGGTTATTTTAGGAAGAAATATTTTTTTTAAATTGGTTTTTAAGCGGAAGCAAATATTCGATTATGTAATTATGGTGATTAATTATTTTTCATAAGTAAAGTAGTATTAAGTTTTCAAAAAGAAATTTTAATATGAATATTTGATTTAATAACCTTATTTTAAAAGTTAAATTTTATTTAAAAATACTTCGGAAACCCCTATATATTTCCTTAAGTATTATTTTCAATTAAATAATTTTCAAAGCTTATTTTAAATATTTAAAACATATGTTGAAAAATGATTTCCAGGAAATAGCAATGTGTTTAATAATAAAGGAGCTATTTTTAAAGTATGGAAGGAATTCTGCGAGATGAACGTAAAATATTAATTGGGTAAATCATGATTGGATTGATAAAGAGAATTCTTGGGTTATCCTAAAATGGAAGTATATTTCCCGGAGATGCCAAGTACAGTTGATTTTTGAAGGTTAGGAGTTTTGAGTTTTATTTAAAGAATGGTTTCAAGAATTTTTTTTTACGTTGTAAGAATTTTTAAAGTGAACATATATTAAAGTAGTTATAGAAGTAACTATCTTTAAAGGGTAATTAGAATCATGTTTTAAAGAATATTATTATCATTTATGCTTTATAATTCTATTTTAAAGAAAATCAAATAAAGCTTTATTTAAAATTGTATAAGGATTCATAACTTTATGTTTAAAACTAGTATGACTTAACTTATCTTAAAATTACTTGTTTATATTTTATAAAGCAGTTTTATTCGAAATATTTTTTAAAAGTATATGTATATTTTAAATTAAGTATGTAAGTAGATTTGATATAAATGGTTTTAATGTATTTTGAGGGATAAAGTATTTAAATTATTTTAAACCTTAAATATGGGTACTTATATGTTTCAGAGGGAATAAAGATTTGAGAATCTATTCCATAAGGAAATTGGATTTGAAAAGTGTTTCAAAAGAAATTTTGAAATTAGAATTATATCTCGTAAAGATATTTTGAGGAAAAATAATTGGGAATTATTTATTGTGTGATGGATGTTTATGAATATTAATTGATAGTTAAATCACCGACTATCAATATTGGACAAATGCGTTGATCGTTTCGAAGAGACCGAGATCGAGATTTATTTCTCGAAAACCACTTCGATCCGGTTTGTACGTTTCGTGGAAAAACGTGTTCGGAGTCGAAGATGGAGCAGTGAAGTGCAAGGGCTAATCGCTACTAATCCTGAGTATATTTCCAAAATGGATGTAGCAGGAGTAGTGCCTTCGGTTCCGTTCGAACCCGGAACGGACTTGTATGGACGAATGCTTTCGGAACATCGTCAGGTGGGCGATGGGCATTCTAAGTGAAACGTTCTAAAAGGTAACGCTTAGCCTCAAGCCTCATCAAAAGGGAATGACTGAAAATCAGGGGTCATGCAGCAAGGCTTCGTGGGTAGCCCCCACTTGAGAGTAAGGTCATCCCTGTCTAGATGTCCCTTTTTATTTCGGCTTAGTGGTGCGGTTGCTGATCCCAACCGCGGGGTGATCTTATTCGGAACTGTCCAGTAAGGGATGGTTCCGGTCTTGTGTTGCAGGGGAGCGGGCGTACTCATCGGTACTGTGATCTAGACCACGTACTGTGACAGGTGGTACCTCAGTGCCTAGTCATTGTTGGAAATCCATTCTCCCTACGGGCCTTTTATGAGTTTTGTTTGTATTACCCACTCTGTGGCTAGTAGCTGAAATTTAATAGGTGCAACAATTTCGGCTATTTTATAAGTATTTGTATATAGACCCTATTATAAAATCAGAGGATTTCTATAAAAAGTGTTTTAGCTATCGTAAAGTAAAAACCCGACATGTTTATTTGTGGCGTGGTCTTACGAGATGCTTTTGTTTTCCAAACGATTTTTGAAACTTTAATAATCAATTTGGATGCATTATTCTCATCTGGTATTCCGGACTGACTCGGGTGTTATTTCATTATAATGCTCGGGTCAGACCGAGTATTATATTTCAGGACAGGATGCTATGGAGCAGAAGAGGAGCTGGAGTCCGAGACGTATTATACGTACTTGTATATATATATCCACTGCTGTGAATTGTATGGAATTGTCTGACTGGTAAATATTGTTGTATGAGATACTCTGATGATATGATGAATAAAACAGATATAGTTTCATTTTGTGTAAAGATCTATTATTTACTATTATATTTTATTCCGCCGCGATTGTGAGATTCTGATATTGTTTAGTTTCTTCTTCTATCTCTTCTTCTTAAATCCCTAATGGTTCGTTTTTCTGTTCCACTTGAATTAATTGACATAGAATGGTATTGACTCAAGGGGTACGGATTTGCGGGCTGTCACATTTGGTATCAGAGTTTAGGTTGGCGACAACCTAGGCTTTGGTGGGGGAATTACTCATTGAACAGAGTCAATAGTACTCTATGATGAGGTGAGTGTAATAATAGATATGAGAGCGTAGTTGTTAGTGAATATAAAAATGTTTTTTTTTATATACTGTTTTGACTTATTGGTTGAGTGTTTATGAATTCTGGTCGGTACGGGAAGTACAACCGTATCGATAGGGGTTTCTAAACTCTTGAACAAGATAAACCGACATAGTATTGTTTTTTAAAGAGGGTAAATGAAATAATTTTACCCAAAATTATATTTTGATATAAAAGGAATAATTTTCTGAAATTATTATATATATATATATATATATATCTGGTTGATTGGTTGTTAATACCACAATTAAATAAGAATCTAAAATTTAATCTAAAATTTGAAATGGTTACAACCAAATAAATTCCATGAGTATAAATAATACAAAGGTGGAATAACTTAATTTGAATTAGACCAGAATTTGAATTCCGGGAATTTTGAAAAGGATTTTTAAATGTATTTGAAAATAAAAGTTTGGAAATTTAAAATCCAGGGAAAGTTGGAAATGTTTTCAAAGGTGTTTGAAGGTAGTAATGGAATATTGTTTTGGGAGTATTTTTGAATGGGAACTGTTTTGAAATGAATTTGGGAAAGTAAGAAAGCACTGAACTCACTTCAGTCGCTGGAAAATAATCCTGATGATGCTGGCCACATCATTAGAATTCATTTTCGAGTTTCTAAAGTGATGGATTGCTACCATGTGAGTGATTATGATATTTGTTGGACTTGTTTGGGATATAAGTGATTTTAGAAGTTTCAAAAAGGGAAATTGCTTTGGTAAAAACAGATTGTTTTAGAGATCTGAAAGTTTGGTATGGTATACCAAGTAGGTACGAGTAGATTAACATTTCAAAATGGTTTTGGGATAAAACCGGGTAATTGAATTCTGTAAAATTCTATTTAAATGATGTGTAAAGTTAAGATGAATCAACTATTGAACTTATTAAGTGAAGTTGATATTAATAAGGAAGAAATGAAAATTTTAATCTTGGAATTAAAATTTAACTTGAGTAAATGGAAGTGAATGAAGTATGATGAGGTAAATAGAAAATTTTAATATTAGCTTGGGACAAGTAAAATAAATTGGACCTAGAATAAATTGATTTGGGTTATGGTGTAATGAATTATAACCACAAGCTATTAAGTGTTATACTTATAATCTAAAATTGTGAATTTAAAATGGTGCAAAGAATTAAATTGAAGAAAATTTGTGTCCTTAAGAATTCAGTGATACACATATATATAAAATTTGAAATTGATGATTATAAGATGTAAATGAATTAAAATAAGCAATATAAACTTTGAAGTAAATAATTTGGATGAACTTAAGTTAGTAAATAAATTTGAACGTGTATATGGAGAATTAAAATTTGATTAAAGTGGATTTAACTTAGATTACATGAATGGAGTTGAATTTGGATTAAAATAAAAACAAAATTCAGTTGTGTTATAAATAATTTTGAATAAAATTAAATTCTTATTTAAATAGTAAAAGAAATAAAATGAATTCAAGTTGACTAACTAAAACTTAATTGGACTTGAATTAAATTGAAAAAGAAATTAATTTAAGAAAATTTAATTCAAAAAAGTAAGAATGATATCGTGTGAATAAAATTTTAGCTCAACTAAATTCAAAAGATTTGTTTGAGAATGAATTTAGCGTAAGCTAAATTAAATAAAAAGGAAGCCTGAAGATGAATTTAGTGTAAACTAAATTTAATGGAATTTGTATTGGCGTGGATGAAATTTTGGTGGATTGTTAAGTAAATTTTGAAGAGAAAAATAAAAACCCAGTTTTAGGATGGAATTTAATTTTGGCAATAATCTAAAATGGATTGAATAGATAAACAAAGTGCATTACAATTTATAATTGGAATGGGAATTGGGTTGGTTGAGAATCAAATGAAAATAAAAATTTGATTTATAAGAAGATAATGAAAAATATCGTGAACGAACTTAAGCAAACTGAATAATAATTGCGATCGAGCTTTATAATGTTGTCTTGGATAAATTTGTTTAGGTAATAAACATTGATTTGCAAGTGAAATGGTTTTAATTAATTATTGTGATGAAAGAAGAATGTATGAGTTGTATATAACCCAGAATTGAATGATATTAATATAAACCTATATGGATAATGAATTGGAAATGTAGGATTAGATATTTAATTCAATAATTGTGATAAATCAAGAATGTTCGGGCTGTAAATAATATAGAATGGGTTGTTATTAATTTAAACTTAAATGATGAACTTGCAATGAAATAAAATGTCTGGATTGTGAACCATGCAGAATCAAATAAAATGGATATAAACTGAGTTAAAATTAATTTTAACTGGTTATAAGATTAAGAATTGGTTATTTGTTGAATAACCACAACTTACATAGAAATTAGTTGTTAAACTTAAGTGAATGAATTAAAAGAAGTAAATGAAATTGATATTTGAATAATGGGAAATGGATTGGAATCTATTCAGTGGGTTTTTATGTAAATGCAGGTTAATTAAAAAGAAAAGTAAATGAATCAAAAGCTTATATCACTCTTATTGAAGTGAATGTGAATCTACCATTTGCAACTCGGATGTAGGTCATTTGAGTGGAATATAATGAAGTTTGAATTTGGAAAAGAAATGCAAATAAATCAAATTGGAAGTACATTAAATTGTGAATCAATTTGAATTTAAATTGAAGTAAATTGAAAATAGTGAAACATATGTTCATAATAGTGAATATGAATTGGTGGTAATAAATATGAATTGTATATAGTGAACTTGAATGTAAATCATTCAAGTGAAATAAAATGAAGTTTGGACTTGAATAAGAAATTAAAAGGTGATTGAAAACTTTACATTGTTGATAAAATATGGTTAACATTGTTAAATTATGAAGTTGCTTGGTTAGGTTATGAAATGGATATGTTTGGCTTACATTTATATTGGAAATGTTGTTAAAATGTTCATATCTTTGAAAACTGATGAGTTTGTTGAGTAAGTACAGGTACGGAAGGCGTTCGATAGAGTTGGAGCGCGTATATACGTTATATTAGCCGCTTGCTAAAAATACGCCTACGCAAATATAATTGGGAAATGATATATTTGTTGTGATATATTTTGGTCTCCGACCGTGTGGGTCGATGTATATTTATTTATTTGTATTGCGATATCGCAAAAGCTCCTCCGTACAGGGGAGACTCTGCCAAAAATTTTTGGAAATTTTGGGAGTTAGAAATTTTTTGGGAATTTTGGAAAATTTTATTAACTAGTGAAGTGTTTTGAAATGACGTTGAAACAAAAGCTTTAGAGTAAATAAAGCAAATGAGTTCGAATTTGGGTTAAAGGGTTTTGGGAAGTGTATATAAGTTTTTAACCAAGTAAGTTGGGTAAGTAGTGAGTTTAGAAGTATTTTCTATCCTAGCAAATTTCGGGTTCGAAATTTTTATAAGGGGGGAGGAATGTAACGACCCAGAATTTTGGGTCGCCAGATTTGAACAATTAATTCATTTTAAATGTTGAATATGTGTTATAATTTGAATTTTTAAATAAAAGACTTTGGTTAAGTTAATAAAATTAGTTAAATTTCGAATACGGGAATTTAATTGAAATTTGAATAATAATAATTTAATATTAGAATTGGGCTAATTGGTAATTTTGAGTGTAAATAGATATAAAATTAGATTCTAAAGTTTATTTTAAGTTTAATTGGATTTGAATTATAATATTGGACTATTGGATGAAATTAGAAGTTGATAAATTGAATTTGGAATTTTATATTAATTTAATAATGGAATTTAATAGTATAATAATGCAAATAATCAAATTTTTGATTTAAACAGAACCAGAATGATTTCTAATGTGAATATAGATTTTATACAAGTTATAATGGGGTTAGTAAAATTTTAAAAAGTGAAATTTTAGACGATTTCGACGATTTTGGAAATCGCTCGATTTAATCGACGAGTTGAAATAGCCTTCCGGGGCACAGTCTCAGAATTCGACGAAACCAGTTCCACTGGATCCGTAATAGTTAGTTATTATCGGATTTCAATTTTCATAACAATCAGTGTTGTCGTTTGACTGTGGCAGCTCAAAACGCATAGAAATCGTTTTAACTGATTTAATTTTAAATTGATCGTTAAATTCCGTAACTCGCACGTATGACCGAATTAGCTTCCAAAACCTGTCTCATTGTGTCCGAACGCGGAAAAACCCTAGGAACGCCTATTGGTACGAGAGAATTGGAGTTCGTTTGCATAAGTTGTAAAATTTTGAAGATCGATATTAAAATAATATTAAATTATAATATATAAATCAATATTTGGCTAAACCCTAAATGGATTTCACCGGCCGCCGCTTATCATATTCTTTCATGGCCGAAATTATTATCATTTCCCCTCGAAAATCTCTTGATCCATGCTTTATTTTCTGAAACTCGCTAAAGGAAAGTCGTAGATCATGGAGAGATCTATGCATCCAACAGTCAAGATTGTCTAAGGCGAAGCAGATTGACGGCAAATGGGCCTTGAACGGCGCATGCTCATTTGCGTTTTCCTATGCAAGGAGGGAACCGAGCTTCGAGGGAATTTGGTCAAAGATGGAGGTTGTGGAAGGCTTCAAAATGGCGTCGCCTGATCGTTGTTTCGGCAGCCGTGGCGAGTGCGGTCATCATGGAACGAACGACGGTATTGGGTTCGGCTTTGACTGCAATTTGCGTACGTGAGGAAGATGAGGGTTTTGTACGTGTGGCCTTGATTTTTAGTTCTTTATCCTACGGCCTGGATGATGTTTGGGGTAATGTAAATTAAAATAAAGGAAATTTGTTTTAAAATTTAGTATTCAAGCCTTAAAAATTCATATCTAATGCATTTGCGGTCAGATTCGGGCGATTTTGGAAGCGTCGGGATCGCAGCGACGTAATCTACGCGCTGAAGCAAATCTGGAGACGATCAGAGCAAGAAGAAATTTTAGATTAGATCGAACGACTTGATTTAATTTGAAATTTCAAACACTCGTCAAAATTCAAGGTGAGTTTAACTCGCTCACATCTGGAGTACTAGTTAATTTGAATAGTCAATATTTAAATGAATTGTTTGATTGGATGTATATGATTGAATTGATTTATATTGTTGTGCTAATATCTGTGGATGCAAGGAAACAGGTTGGAGGGATCCAACTGGATTTCTCACAAATAGAAATTAATTTATATTATGTGATATACCTTATTTATTATTCTGCGATAAATTGCTTATATCCTGATATGCTGCGTTTTACTTATATGCGGTGATAAATTAAATTTAAATTTAAATTGTGTTGTGCTGTGATTGGGTGGATATAACTTGAAAACTTTATATGTAAATAGATGAATTGGGTGTAAAGGATATAAAAGAAATTCCTAAGTAAAGAATTTAAAAAGGAATTAAATTCAAGAAATTTGTTGATAATTTGAAATGTTTGAAGGTGTGATATATAAGGGAAATATGAATTGTTAAAAAAATAGCGGGATTTATTTTTTTATAAGATGGAAAGGATGCTTTCTCCGGGAAATTTTAGTATGTTTTTAAGAAAGTTTTAAAATATAAATCTGTAGTTTTAAATATGATTTGGGTATTTTAGGAAGAAATATTATTTTTAAATTGGTTTTTAAGCGGAAGCAAATATTCGATTATGTAATTATGGTGATTAATTATTTTTAATAAGTAAAGTAGTATTAAGTTTTCAAAAAGAAATTTTAATATGAATATTTGATTTAATAACCTTATTTTAAAGTTAAATTTTATTTAAAAATACTTCGGAAACCCCTATATATTTCCTTAAGTATTATTTTCAATTAAATAATTTTCAAAGCTTATTTTAAATATTTAAAACATATGTTGAAAAATGATTTCCAGGAAATAGCAATGTGTTTAAGAATAAAGGAGCTATTTTTAAAGTATGGAAGGAATTTTGCGAGACGAACGTAAAATATTAATTGGGTAAATCGTGATTGGATTGATAAAGAGAATTCTTGGGTTATCCTAAAATGGAAGTATATTTCCCTGAGATGCCAAGTACGTTTTTAAAGTTGATTTTTGAAGGTTAGGAGTTTTGAGTTTTATTTAAAGAATGGTTTCAAGAAATTTTTTTTAAGTTGTAAGAATTTTTGAAGTGAACATATATTAAAGTAGTTATAGAAGTAACTATCTTTAAAGGGTAATTAGAATCATGTTTTAAAGAATATTATTATCATTTATGCTTTATAATTCTATTTTAAAGAAAATCAATTAAAACTTTATTTAAAATTGTATAAGGATTCATAACTTTATGTTTAAAACTAGTATGACTTAACTTATCTTAATATTATTTGTTTATATTTTATAAAGCAGTTTTATTCGAAATATTTTTTAAAAGTATATGTATATTTTAAATTAAGTATGCAAGTAGATTTGATATAAATGGTTTTAATGTATTTTGAGGGATAAAGTATTTAAATTATTTTAAACCTTAAATATGGGTACTTGGATGTTTCAGAGGGAATAAAGATTTGAGAATCTATTCCATGAGGAAATTGGATTTGAAAAGTGTTTCAAAAGAAATTTTGAAATTAGAATTATATCTCGTAAAGATATTTTGAGGAAAAATAATTGGGAATTATTTATTGTGTGATGGATGTTTGTGAATATTAATTGATAGTTAAATCACCGACTATCAATATTGGACAAATGCGTAGATCGTTTCGAAGAGACCGAGATCGAGATTTATTTCTCGAAAACCACTTCGATCCGGTTTGTACGTTTCGTGGAAAAACATGTTCAGAGTCGAAGATGGAGCACTGAAGTGAAAGGGCTAATCGCTACTAATCCTTAGTATATTTCCAAAATGGATGTAGTAGGAGTAGTGCCTTCGGTTCCGTTCGAACCCGGAACGGACTTGTATGGACGAATGCTTTCGGAACATCGTCAGGTGGGCGATGGGCATTCTAAGTGAAACATTCTAATAGGTAACGCTTAGCCTCAAGCCTCATCAAATGGGAATGACTAAAAATCAGGGGTTATGCAGCAAGGCTTCATGGGTAGCCCCCACTTGAGAGTAAGGTCATCCCTGTCTAGATGTCCCTTTTTATTTCAGCTTAGTGGTGCGGTTGCTGATCCCAACCGTGGGGTGATTTTATTCAGAACTGTCCAGTAAGGGATGGTTCCGATCTTGTGTTGCAGGGGAGCGGGCGTACTCATCGGTACTGTGATTTAGACCACGTACTGTGACAGGTGGTACCTCAGTGCCTAGTCATTGTTGAAAATCCATTCTCCCTACGGGCCTTTTACGAGTTTTGTTTGTATTACCCACTCTGTGGCTAGTAGCTGAAATTTAATAGATGCAACAATTTCGGCTATTTTATAAGTATTTGTATATAGACCCTATTATAAAATTAGAGGATTTATATCAAAAGTGTTTTAGCTATCGTAAAGTAAAAACCAGACATGTTTATTTGTGGCGTGGTCTTACGAGATGCTTTTGTTTTCCAAACGATTTTTGAAACTTTAATAATCAATTTGGATGCATTATTATCATCTGGTATTCCAGACTGACTCGGGTGTTATTTCATTATAATGCTCGGGTCAGACCGAGTATTATATTTCAGGACAGGATGCTATGGAGCAGAAGAGGAGCTGGAGTCCGAGACGTATTATACGTTCTTGTATATATATATTCGCTGCTGTGAATTGTATGGAATTGTCTGACTGGTAAATATTGTTGTATGAGATACTCTGATGATATATGTATAAAACAGATATAGTTTCATTTTGTGTAAAGATCTATTATTTACCATTATATTCTATTCCGCTGCGATTGTGAGATTCGGATATTGCTTAGTTTCTTCTTCTATCTCTTCTTCTTAAATCCCTAATGGTTCGTTTTTCTGTTCCACTTGAGTTAATTGACATAGAATGGTATTGACTCAAGGGGTACGGATTTGCGGGCTGCCACAATAGCTACCATGTTCAATAGCAGGTTACCACCACATTCCATGACAGGTTATACAACTAAACCATACAGAGCGTGTATTATTTCTATGGATTTCCAACAAATGGTCAAGCTAAGGAACTTCCTACTGCCACATGGGTACGCCTCTGGAGGGACGCCCCGAGAACTTAACCAGCTCTCTGCCAACACAAGGCCGGGTTACCTCTGTAACAAGGTAATTACTACACGATATGCCATCCCCCGGTCGTTTCGACCTTTATCCGAGGATCCTCAGCCACAAAGCAACAACCACAAAGTGTAATTAATTTGCAGCATCAACATAGGTAAAATATCTGGGCTCCATACCATGATACTATCATTTCCAGAAGGAAATGACACCCTTAGGGGACGCTACCCCCAAATAACCTTGTCGCATCTTTCCTACTTCGACCATTTCCAAGGTGTGAAGTCCGACGAAGTCTCGTCCACAAAGCTGCACTTTTCACAAAGTCATGCTTCGATCAACAAATGATCAGAAGCACTTCGTATGCCACATTACCAAATTGGAAATGTATCACTAGTAACCATCAACTACATAACCTTTAAGCTCGTACGTCTCTGAGAAGGGTGTTAAGCTAAGAGAATAAATTCTCCGCCACCAACAGTATTGTATTTGATAGAAACCAGCTTTAAATCTCAAAGTGTAACATCAGACACACATCCATACAAGTCCGTTCCGGGATCGAACGGGACCGAACGCACTTTAAAGAAGCTCTTGCAAATCTGGATATTTACTAATCACGTCCGGAATCCCCATCACAAAGGGTTGATAAAATATCTATACCGGAGCAACCCAGTGCAGAGACATTCGACAGGTAATCCTTTCGTTTTCGAAGATACCCGGCCTTCAACGCCATCTTCAAATGCAATACCATTTCATCGTATCATTAATCGAAATGGGTTTTATGACATAAAGTCCTCTCCCGGCTAATCTGAATAATGAGCGCTTATTTTTTTCAAAATAAGCGTTCAGTCACATTTCATACAAATCACAAGAAATTTCCACTTTGATCTTTTAAATAAAAGATCCATCACAATCACAAAGGTTCGATGTAGTTTTCGGATTTCCACTTGGAATCCGACCCCCGGGTCGCATCGAAATTCAAATGCCATTAAAGGCCAAAATTGATAGTCGGTTATTTAACTATCAATCAACATTCACAACAATGACCAGATTTCAATAATTTTTCCCTAATTATTATTTTCAAAATATCTTCGTAAGATATAATTTTAATACTTCAACCATTAGAAAACAAATTTCAAATTACTTTTTACCTTTCAATCTTTTGAAAACAAATTTCACGCTTTTCACACTACAATCCTTTGAAAACAAATTTCAAATCACCTTCCCCACGTGGAATAAATTTCCAATATTTATTTAATTCCACTGAAAATTTTCCGAGTTCAAATACTTTTAAAAATAATTTAAAATACTTATCCAAAATATACTTGGAAACATTTAAGATAAAATCATTTTGAAACGCTTGCTTAAATATTAGTTATGAAAATATTATACTAATATCTCATATAAAAATTCAAGTCCAAACTAATTTAAAATAAAATTAGTAGATAGAGTATAAATATTCAAATATCCATTTTCTAAAATAGATATCAATTAAAACTTTAAAACAATCCCTTCTATACTTAATTAAATAAACCTTTACTTTTAAATGTTCAAAACAATTTTCAAAGATAATCTCTCCAACAATATTCTTTTAAAACCAAATCTAAAACTTTTAATTTTATTCAAAAGATATTCTATAAATATACTCGGCTTTCCAGAGAATAATCCTCTTTTTCCATTACAAAATGGTCCATTCAAATAAATTAATAAATCTTCTCGATTTATTTTAATTTACATTCCAAATTTGCAAATTTCTTCCCATATTTTTAAAAATAAACGGATATTCATTTTTAAAACAAAATTTCCTATCCTTTATAAAATTTCATTGTGAATTTTAAACTTTCAAATATCCACTGATATACGATTTTGAAATCGGTTTTCAAATATTCACCTTCAACACCATCAATTTCAAATTTATTTCCAAATTTATTCCAATCATCAAATCATCTTCCAAATTGATTTTCCAAATTTATTTCTATCAACAAATCAATTTTCATACCGATTTCCCATAGATTTATTTTAAAACCCCAAATCAAATTTTTTCAAATCGATTTCTAAAATTTATTTTAACCCCAAATTAAATCCCAAATTAATTTCTAAAATTAATTTCAAACCCCAAATTAAATCCCAAATTTAATTTCTAAATTTATTTCCTTTTGAAATAAATTCTTTTATCTCTTTCAAATATTTAAAATCCATATTTTAAATAAATTCTTCAACTATTAATAATATTATTTGAATCCATCTATTAAACTTTTCCCATATCTTGGAATTTATTTAATAATTTTTGAAAATAAAACTTTATCTATTTAAATTTCTTCTTTTAAAATTCACCAATTCTTTTGAATGAATTTATTATAAATTTTCTACCCAAATTTCAAAATCCTATATTTAGTTATTTCTAGTATCATACGATGCCAAAAATATATTCGGCTAAATTATAACCTTCAACGGTTTCAATCACAAATAGTCACACACAGATTATAAATAATCAACATGCAACATACGAAACAAATAAAATATTTGAGGAATCCAGTTGGATCCCTCCAACCTGTTTCATTGCATCCATAGACGTTAGAACAACAATTAGATTCCCATTCCACTTCGAGGTGGAATATCGCGGTATATGGGATTTATATAATATCATATCGAGACGTGCCGCCAGACGTTTATAATGTCATACCCCTATTACGAACGTAATGGAAAAGGTTCCAAGTCCAAATTTGATCGTATGGAAAAGATAGCTTTTTGAACCAGTTATTAAATTGAATTTCGATAGAAATTTTAGCGCGTTTGCTTATCGTACGGCCAAACGATCACTTCAAACACTACGAAAATTGAAATCCGATAATAATACAATATTAGAACTGGTTTCGTCGAAATCCGAGACTGTGCCTCGGAATGCTATTTTTAAATATCGATTTAAACAATATAAATTCAAAACTAAACAAAACATTTCCAAATTAAATTTTGAAGCTTCCATTATCTTTAGTATTATCAATATACATTTTCTAAGCCTTAAAAAATATTTTTAATCAGCTTAAAATTGAAGATTCAAATTTTTATCCAACTTCAATAAATTAAATTCAATAATTTAATTGCCAAATTCATATTTATATTCGAAATTCAAGTTAAACTAACCTCCAAATATTTAAAATCAATTAAGTATTCCATTTCAAATGTTAAAAATTTCCGGGTCATCACATCCTTCCCCCTTTAAAATAATTTCTTCTCGAAATTTCTAGTTAAGAAGATTGATCCTTAACCCATTTGCTATCTTTCTAAAACTAAACGGTTTTATCAACATGCCCAAAACAAATCTTTTTATTAGAGACCCACTATCATTTCATTTAACTTTCCAAAATCAATAATAGATTCCAAACAACATTGTTTTCTCAATAATTCAAATTTAAATTTAAATTCAAATTCCAAAATTTCAAAATTTCTAAAAAAAATTCTAACTCCCTAAATTTTCGAAAAATTTCGCCAACGTCTCCTTTGCACGGCTAGTTCGGTACGACTACAAAATGGCACCACGGGCCCCCAAATTCAAAAAGAAAATGAAAAGCCTAGCGGCTAGACATGAAAATCCCCAAATTTTATATTAAAATTTAAATACATACCTTTTTGTTGAGCAATTCAATTTTATCTTCGAAATCAAAATCACAATTCCATTTTCCTATAACGCACCTGTATATTCTACTAGCCATAATATCCAATTACAACATTCAAATATGATTTTGAACATTTTATTACAAAATTTTGAATACTTACTTCTTATACCATCTTTACTTCACTATTGAAGTTATATATTTATTTTCATTCAATCCTGCATTTTTACTTCCATTTGAATTCAATTTACAATTTCAATTATATTTGGATTCAATTTATCTTCTGAATATTGAATTTTATCAATTATCTTTCATTCACAACTGATTCATCTTACTATTTTAAATTAGTTTTATCTACTAATTCATTACAAATTCCATATGAATTTAATTCACCTTTTATTTATAATTATTGAATTCAATTCATTCTAAACCATACCTATTTGGTCATTTCCTTAATAAATTTTATTTTAATACTCTGCTTTACAAATCAAATTCAATTCCAATTCCACTTCTATTTGCTTACAATTTCGAAATGAATTTCTACATTCAATCTCATTTTCACTGACTTGCAATTGTAAATTTATTTATTCATTCACAATTTTATTTTCCACCTTAATAAATTTTATTCCATAACTATTTTTATTCGATTCCAGAGTCTTTCCAACATTTCAAAAATCATTTTTTTGAAATCAATCCAAATTATCCTTTTGAATTTCCAAAACCAAACCCAGTTGGTAAACAACTTCCATATAAAAGAATTCGGCAGCAATTCCTCTCTTGGAAACTCGAAAATGAACATCGATGATGCTGCAGTCATCACCGAAGTTGTTTTCCAGTGACCTAAAAGAGTTTAGAGCTTTCATCCCTTCAAAACACTTTTCCAAAACCTTTGAAAATCATCTTCAAAATCAAAAGGGATTTAAACTTTCCAAATCTCCAAAATTTTCAAATTCTTTTCAAAACATTTCCAAATACTTCTTTGGAATTCCGTTTCAAATTACAAATCACATTTACAATTTATATTCTCAAATTCCATTTGCATGTGAATTTATTTCTTAATTTTGGAGTTACGATTTCAATTTCCTATTCAAATGATAATAATATTATCACTTCCTAACATCAAGCAACCATATACTATAATAATTTAAAAAGATTATTTCCTTTATCTACGAAAATAGTTTGGGTAAAATTATTTCATTCACCCTATTTTAAAACAATATCATGTCGAATTTTTCTGTACGAGTGTTTAAAGATCCCTATCGATAGAGTTGTACAGACTATATCGACCAGAATCTATATACCACTCAACAAACCAATCATCACAATATAAAACAATTTTTTATATTCACTAACAAATACGCACTCATATCTATTAATACACTCAACTCATTCTAGAGTACTACTGACTCTATCTCTAATGAGTAATTCCTGTAAGAAGCTATGCAGTAGGATCGTATAATATGGAATAGTGGAATGGTCTAGCTAGATGGCAATAAGCAGTAAGTAAAGTAGACACTAAGACTTTATACTATTTCGGACCTCTTGTCCTACGTCCAGTCCCTAAGCTCCTCTTAGAAATTCAACTAACCAACAACCCTCACTTAACCCGGAGGAATAGGTTTACAACTTACCCGAACAACCGAACGGGATTTCTTGCCTCAACTACCGAAGAGGAGTTAAACTAGATACAAAGAGTATTTCTGACTTGTTGTGTTCTTGATAACACTAATGAGTCTAATTGAGTACAACTTTCCTATAATATAATCCTCAAGAATATGAAATGTGATTATGAAGATTTAGGAAATATAAATAGCTATGAATCAAAAGAGTATTAAAAATAAATCAGAGATTCAAGCAATTGAAGTGGTTTGTGAATGCTTTTGAAAACTTGAGTAATCTGAAAATATAATAGAGAGATTAAAGCAATTAGAATACGTGATTTTGCAAATGATAGAAACATGTTTTTATATGTGTAGAAGAGGTGTAACCATTTGTAAAAGGTGCAGGCAAGAGATGCATCCATTTCAATTGGAGAATGGCTGCAACTCTTGGGAAGAAGAAGGTGTCTCTTCTGGAAAAATTCGCAGGTTCAAATTCAGTAGACTAAACAGGGATTTCAGTCGACTGGAACTGTGCATGTTGTAAAATGTGTAACATGTTCAGTCGAATGAAATATCCTGTTCAGTCGACTGAACTGGTAGATTATGCACAATGAATACTTAACTGAAATATGAAGTTGTGTTACGTGTTTTTTTTGTGTTTGTGCAGGTTTCTTAAGGATAGATTTTAACAATAAAACTAAGACTAAGACCTATATATAATAATTACTCATGATATCCTTGGTCTTCATAGTCCTTCCTTTAGCTTTGCACGTTTCTCTTTCTTTTTGTTGAAGCACATTGTCATTGATCAAAATATAGCGTATCAACATTATCCCCCTTTTTGGTTGATGACAAAACCTATGTTTGCAGAGATGTAATTTATGTTTATCAACATTCTCCCCCTTTTTGATTGATGACAAAACCTATGTTTGTAGAGATGTAATTTATGTTTCCTCCCCCTGAATATATGCACTATTTTTCCTATAAAACAAAGTTAGTGACCTTTCTCCCCCTTTGTCATCGACAAAAAGAAAGTAATATATATATATATATATATATAATTGTCAAGAAAAAATAATCTCATACAGACATAACCATAGTATGAATTAAACAAACCATAGAGTTTCATAAAAGGCTATTTATACAAGCCTTATCAGAAATATTTGAGAATAAATAAAGTTTCTGGAAATCAAAACAATAAAAATGATCACTGATCCTTGTCCTAATCATAAGATCCTTCACGTCCTCCCTCTGGTTCTTGAATAATCGGGCCACCGGTTGGTTGTTGAAAAGCTCTACTTCCTTGACCACCACTGTAACCACTAGTGCTGCTGCTTGGATTTTCTTCGGAAGATGTCCATGTGAATGTAGGAGCCGGACGCTTTCCGCGTGAGGTCGAAGTAGAAGTGGAGCTTGTGCATGAGGTGGCATCCCATAGCTTGTTGAAGAAACCTTTTATTCTATCAAGTTTGTGATCAACCTTTTTGAGACGATTATCAAGAGTTTGTTGATTTCTTGATAGAATTCCTAATGACTGATTTGTAGTATAATCCGGTTGAATAAGACGAATATCATCATCTTGAATATGAGGTTCTTCTTGTTGGGCCTGAGGAGATTGGTTAGGTTGTTGATTACGTGCTTCCCATTCGGCTAGAGACATGATGCGAGGAGGTCTTGCCAGGAGTTGCATGAGGGTTATAGTCCGTTGGTCGATTTGGTGAACCGTTGTAGATTTGGACTCTGGTAGTGGTGAATCAACGTTGAGGAGTAGTCGCATGATATACTCGCCATAGTATATTGTTCTCATTTTTCCATTATTGAATGTAAGAAATTTATCAAGAATTAATTGAACCCAGTTAACTTTAATATTACCCCAAATGGCATAAAGTGCCCGATAGTTATTTGGGTATACGATTTCATATGAGCCTATGCGAGGAGTGATGGTACGCATAAGAGCTTTGTGTAGAAGCCTAGCTCTTGGTCGAAAAGAAGTTGATTTGATATCCCGAATATTAATGTTATCATCCAAAAATTGATGACTGATGTTGTCCCGAATATGAGGATTAAATTCTATTTCCTCAAGCTTTCTACCAATGTTAGGTGATCTTAGAATGTGCGCAATGCAATCTAGAGAAAACCATACCTTTTTACCGTACACCATACTCCAAACACTATCGTTTGGATTTCGTGGAGTTTGGTGTCCAAGATTTAGATTAACGTAGAACAATTTTACCATAATATGATTAATGGAAAGATCATTGCGTTTAATACATAGTAGGGATGTCAAACCTGCTTGATCGGTCAAGGCTTGAATGTTGCAAGTTTGAAGACTTTGGAAATCGACGAATGAGTGTTCGAAAATCCTTGAATTCTTCATTTTATTCCATCTAGTGACGGCCACTCCATCATAAAACCATTGAGCAATTTGAGCATCAATTGTCTCGGAGATGTTGAAGTAGAAGCTCTTGATCGTTTAGGAGGCATTTTTGTGAAGTATGTCGGAGAAATTGAAATAAAAAGTTAAGATTGGGAGCTAGGGTTTTAGGAGAAATGGTGATGAAGCTTGGAGAATGGTAAAAGTAAAAGGTCAAGTGACAAAACTAATTGGTAAAAAGAGAAAAGTAATCCGGGAAACGACGTTTAGTCGACTGAAAAGGTACCCGAAAATTTTCTAGGTAAGATTCAGTCGACTGAATTCGTGAATGAGGAGTTTCTGTGTAAAGTTCAGTTGACTAAGCAGAAATTTGTATTCGACTGAACTTTTGGCTGAAAGTTTCTGCGTTAATTTCAGTTGACCAAGCAGAAAAATTCAGTTGACTGAATTTTGCATTTTTTAGTTTTATGTTGAAAATATATGTAAATGTTTTATTTAATGAAATTTTTACAATTGTATAATAATATTACAATACAACATCATTATTTTATCCTTTAAAAAATATCATTTCTTGGGAGTTCGAGTCTTAGGGGATGGAGTCTTCTTCTTTTGTGTTGTATATCTTTCATTCGCCATATAGTTTTTGTCCCATGAATTTAGACTATAGTGATGTCTTTGAGGCGAGACCCAAGGATGTACTGGGTCGTTTGATGTACGATACGAAGAAGATGGATCATACGGATTAACTAGTCGTGGTAAAGGTTCACTCACATCCTTTTTCTTCGAGCTACAAAACTTCAAACCAATTTGTTCAATAAAGTTTAGGCGTTTAACCGTTACTTTCTGTTCAAAATATAATTCTCGTTGAAGGTCTAGTTGATGCTGTTGATAATGATGAATTTCATCGATCTTTCTCTTCATGTTGGGAGAAATAAATAGCGAACATTTGGCCTTCTTGGAATCCGGTGTATACCTGGTTCGGTAATTTTCCCATTTATACACAAGCTCATGTGTTGGTGTTGGCGTAGGAAGTTGAGGTGAATCAGCTGAGCTATCGGTTGAAAAGGTTTTGACGATGGGAGAGTTTGATTTTTTGGAAGACATTTTTCTACAGAGATTGATCGTTTTGAAAAAGAATTTGTATTTTGTTTAAAATTTTAACATGTATATATAGGTTTGGAGTTATATAAACAAAATGTGGTGTAAAATCATTAAGGATTTAGAACCAGAAACTAAATCAATGGTTAATAATTTGCTTTGAAATGGATGGTTATGTTTTAAGTTTTTAACTAAAGAAACATTTGTAATAATGGGCAAATTTGATATGTCGTAGTTGCAACCATCTCCTTTGCCAATGATGAAGCCTTTTGAATCATCTCCGAAGGTAACAGAGCCACCATCAAAGTATGAAATATTTGTAAGCATTTCTTTGTCTTCGGTCATGTGTTTTGAGAAACCACTATCCAAAATCCATTTTCTTTTCTTGAGTGGGACCTGCAAAAAATATTAATAAATACATTGGTACCCACCTTTTACTAGGGTCCTAAGAGTTCAATCTTAGGAAGCCAAACCCAAGTGGGTTTAGTATCCCTTTTATAAATATAATTTTTATTGTTATGAATAGTATTCATAAATGTTTTAACATATTTATTCCTAATTAAATTATTGTTAGTCTTTGGAACCCAAATTTTAATTATCTTAGTTTCTACTTTTGTTTTAGTAGGTGCTCTTAATGATATATTATGTTTTGAATCATTATTCTTCTTAAGATTAGTATTTTTCTTTTGAGAAATTTTTGACTCCTTTTTATATTCTAATCCATGTTTATTTGAGCAAGATTGAGAATTTTCTAAAATCTTAGATAAATTTTCTCTTCCTTTGTTAAAATTAGAAACATTTTTAGTAATGTTGTCTAATTTAATTTGAAGACTAGTATTTTCTAATTCAACTTATTTTATTTTATTTTTTAAATTGTGATTTTCAGAAATAATTTTATCATTCTTTGTCTTTTGAGTTTCAATTTCTTGGCTCAAAAGTAAAAGTTGACTGTCTGAGTTTGAGAGAGATTCTTAAACTTTTTCAAGTTCTTCTTCCAATATTTTTTTCTCGTCTTTTAATATATCTTTTCAAATTCAACTTTGTTCTGACTTTCACGTGACTCTTTAAATTTATTTTTGACATTTTTTATAGTATTTAAAAATTCAGTGGTTACTTCTATTAAATCATCATAAGATAAATCACAAACCTCAGATTCTTGAGCCATAAAGCATACATTTGCTTGTTCATTGTCGCTATCACTATCACTTTCGGATGAAGATGAATCTGAGTCGTCCTGTGTTACAGAAAACGCCTTCTTTTTGAATTTATCCTTCTTATTTTTGTTGTTGAAGATTTTTTGATTTTCCTTCTTTTGTTCTGGACAGTCCTTGTGCATGTGTCCTTTCTTGTGACAATTGAAGCATACTATATTTGAAGATGAAGGTTTGTTCAAGAAATTCTTTTTGAAACCGTTTTTATTTCCTTTTCTATATTTTAAGAATTTCTTGAAATTTTTGGCAATAAATGCTAAATCCTCATCTTCAGATTTCGATTCTTCCTTTTATGCGTGAAAAGCCACATTTTTGCTGTACTTGGTCGTTCTTAGCTTGCATGTTAACTTCATAAGACATAAGGTTTCCAATTAATTCTTTTGGTTTCATTGTAGACATATCATTTGCTTCCTTGATTGCTAATACTTTTCTCTCCCATTCATCAGTGAGTGAATTTAGGACCTTAGATACAATATCAAAATCCGTAAATTTTTCTCCTGATCCTATTAAGGCATGATGAATGTCTTGAAATCTCGAGTACATGTCATTGATAGATTCATTTTGTCGCATCCTAAAGTTTTGGAACTGGTTCTTTAACATGAAAATCTTTGTTTGTTTGACCTTGTTTGTGCCTTCGTGTATGGTTCTAAGTGTATCCCATATCGGATGTGCAGTAGTAAAAATGCTAACATGATTGAGCTCATTTCTATCCAAAGAGCAAAATAGCATATTCATAGCTTTAGCATTTGCACTGGCTTCATTCTTATGAGTTTGTGTCCATGTAGGATAATCAGTTGTGGGTACAACGAACTCTGTTTGAGTTGCATTCTAGGCTTTAAAACTTGTTGCTTGCATGTAAATCCTCATTCTTGTAGCCTAATAATTATAGTTTAATCTATTGAATAGAGGAGGTCTTTGGGTAGATTGTCCTTTTGCAAATGTAGAGCAATAGGCAGTTATTGTGCTTGTGCATGTGTTATTTTCCATATTATCAATATGTCAAATAACGGTGTTATGGTTATAGGATGACATTGCTCTGATTCCAATTGTAAGAAGCTATGCAGTAGGATCGTATAATATGGAATAGTGGAATGGTCTAGCTGGATAGCAATAAACAGTAAGTAAAGTAGACACTAAGACTTTATACTGGTTCGGACCTCTTGTCCTACGTCCAGTCCCTAAGCTCCTCTTAGGAATTCAACTAACCAACAACCCTCACTTAACCCGGAGGAATAGGTTTACAACTTGCCCGAACAACCGAACGGGATTTCTTGCCTCAACTACCGAAGAGGAGTTCAACTAGATACAAATAGTATTTCTGACTTGTTGTGTTCTTGATAACACTAATGAGTCTAATTGAGTACAACTTTCATATAATATAATCCTCAAGAATATGAAATGTGATTATGAAGATTTAGGAAATATAAATAGCTATGAATCAAAAAGTATTAAAAATAAATCAGAGATTCAAGCAATTGAAGTGGTTTGTGAATGCTTTTGAAAACTTGAGTAATCTGAAAAGATAATAGAGAGATTAAAGTAATTAAAATTCATGATTTTTCAAATGATAGAAACATGTTTTTATATGTGTAGAAGAGGTGTAACCATTTGCAAAAGGTGCAGGCAAGAGATGCATCCATTTTCATTGGAGAATGGCTGCAACTCTTGGGAAGAAGAAGATGTCTCTTCAGGAAAAATTCACAGGTTCAAATTCAGTCGACTAAACAAGGATTTCAGTCGACTGGAGTTGTGCATGTTGTAAAATGTGTAACAGGTTCAGTCGACTGAAATATCCCGTTAAGTCGACTAAACTGGTAGATTATGCACAATGAACACTTAACTGAAATATGAAGTTGTGTTATGTGTTTTTTTTGTGTTTGTGCAAGTTTCTGGAGGATAGATTTTAACAATAAAACTAGGACTAAGACCTATATATAGTAATTACTCATGATATCCTTGCCTTCGTAGTCCTTCCTTTAGATTTGCATATTTCTCTTCCTTTTTGTTGAAGCACATTGTCATTGATCAAAATATAGCATATCAACAATTCCCACCAGAGCCAAGGTTGTCGCTTAACCAATTGCTCTGATACCAATCTTGTAACGACCCAATTTTTCGACGCCCGAAAGTCGACATTAATATGTCCACCGCATCAAATACGGCATAGTCGAATGCAAAAAAACGAACCATTAGGGTTAAAGAAGAAGAAGATAGAAGAAGAAACAGAAACAATAACGAATCTCACATTTCGCAGCGGAACAACATATAATAGATAAATGAATATCTTTAAAACAAAAACACTATATCTGTTTTTACATACATCACATTATCAGAGTTACACAACACGATACAACACTGGAAGCTATTTAGCTTGCTTACATAGAGATTTCACTTGCACCAATCCATACGTAGCAGACACTACATAGTATAAGTAATACCCCTCGCCATCCAGCTTGAACTCCAAATCTCCACAGCAACTTCTTGGTAGACTTCGCTCCCAAATAATGATAACCTGACACTAGGCCACGCGTGTGGAAAATTATGGGCACCTAGAGTTTAGGAAGGAAACAATAAACTTCAGGTCAGTTGTGTGACTGGTGTGAGATCTTAAAAAAAGTTATTTTCACAAAGAAAAGAAAAGAAATCCGCTATGCGTTTTGGAAAATGAAACTAGCACAAGGCCTCCCGCCACACACACAATGCAAACGCAGAATCGGAGGAGATTTCTCCTTATGATAGTCAAACATGCTTGATACGCAAAATCCTTTGATATTATTATTATTAGTGCATAGTGCAGAAAACATTTCGAAAGTATAATATTAATCTTAGCCAGCATACAACCATTATTGTATGCCTACTATAGCTACCATGTTCAATAGCAGGTTACCACCACATTCCATGGCAGGTCATACAACTAAACCGTACAGGGAGCGTATTGTTTCTTTGGATTCCCAACAAATAGTCAGGTTAAGGAACTTCGTACTGCCACATGGGTTCGCCTTTGGAGGGACGCCCCGAGTACTTAACCAGCTCTCTGCTAACACAAGGCCGGGTTACCTCTGTAACTAGATAACTGCTGCACAAGTATGCCATCCCCCGGTCGTTTGTGACCTTTATCCGAGGATCCTCAACCACAAAGCAACAACCACAAAGTGTAATAAATTTGCGGCATCAACATAGGTAAAATATATGGGCTCCATACCATGATACTACCCTTTTCTAGAAGGAAATAACATACTTCAAGGGGCGCTACCCCCAAATAACCTTACCGCATCTTTCCTGTTTCGACCATTTTCGGGGTATGAAGTCCGATGAAGTCTCGTCCACAAAGCTACACTTTTCATAAAGTCATGCTTCGATCAACAAATGATCGACAGCACTTCATATGCCACATTACCAAATTGGGAATGTATCACTAGTAACCGTCAACTACATAACTATGAGCTCCTACGTCCCAAAGAAGGGTGTTAAGCTAAGAGAATAAATTCTCTGCCACCAACATAGATGTATTTGATAAACACCAGCTTTACATCTCAAAGTGTAACGTCAGACACACATCCATATAAGTCCGTTCTGGGATCGAACGGGACCGAAGGCACTTCAAAGAAGCCCTTGCAAAACCGGATATTTACTAATCATGTCCGGACTCCCCATCACAAAGGGTGATAAAATCTCTATACCGAGCAACCTGGTGCAGAGACATTCGACAGGTAATCCTTTCATTTTTGAAAATGGCCGGTCTTCAACACCATCTTCAAATGCACTCCCATTTCGTCGTATCATTATTCGGAATGGATTTTATGACACAAAGTCCTCTCCCGGCTAATCCGAATAACGAGCGCTTATTTTTTAAAAATAAGTGTTCAGTCAGATTTCAAACAAATCACAACAAATTTCCACTTTGATCTTTTAAATAAAAGATCCATCACAATCACAAAGGTTCGATGTGATTTTTGGGTAACCAATTGGAATCCGACCCCCGGTAGCATCGAAATTCAAATGCCATTAAAGGCCAATATTGATAGTCGGTTATTTAACTATCAATCAACATTCACAACAATCACCATATATTTCAATAATTTTTCCCCAATTATTATTTTCAAAATATCTTCGCAAGATATAATTTTAACACTTCAACCATTAGAAAACAAATTTCAAAATGCCTTTTCACCTTTCAATCTTTTGAAAACAAATTTCAAATTGCTTTTCACACTACAATCCTTTGAAAACAAATCTCAAATCACCTTTCTCACGTGGAATAAATTTCCAATATTTATTTAATTCCGCTGAAAATTTACCGAGTTCAAATACTTCTAAAAATAATTTAAAATACTTATCCAAATTATACTTGGAAGCATTTAAGATAAAACCATTTTGAAACGCTTGCTTAAATATTAGTTATGAAAATATTATACTAATATCTCACATAAAAATTCAAGTCCAAACTAATTTTAAAATAAAATTAGTAGATAGAGTATAAATATTTTAATATCCATTTTCTAAAATAGATATCAATTAAAACTTTAAAACAATCCCTTCTATACTTAATTAAATAAATCTTTACTTTTAATGATTCAAAACAATTTTCAAACATAATATCTCCAACAATATTCTTTTAAAACCAAATCTGGAACTTTTAATTTTATTTCAAAAGATATTTTAAAAATATATTCGGCTTTCTAGAGAAGAATCCTCTTTTTCCGTTACAAAATGGTCCATTCAAATAAATTAATAAATCTTCTCGATTTATTTAATTTACATTCCAAATTTGTAAATTTCTTCCCACATTTTTAAAAAAAAACCGATATTCAATTTTAAAACAAATTTTTCTTTCCTTTATAAAATTCCATTGTGAATTTTAAACTTTCAAATATCCATGGATATACGATTTTCAAATCGTTTTTCAAATATTCACCTTCAACACCAAATCAATTTCAAATTTATTTCAATCACCAAATCATCTTCTAAATTGATTTTCTAAATTTATTTCAGTCAACAAATGAATTTTCATACCTATTTCCCAAAGATTTATTTTAAAACCCCAAATCAAAATTTTCAAATCGATTTCTAAAATTTATTTTAACCCCAAATTAAATCCCAAATTGATTTCTAAAATTAATTTCAAACCCCAAATTAAATCCCAAATTTAATTTCTAAATTTATTTCCTTTTGAAATAAATTCTTTTATCTCTTTCAAATATTTAAAATCCGTATTTTAGATAAATTCTTCAACTATTAATAATATTATTCGAAATCCATCTATTAAACTTTTCCTATATCTTGGAATTTATTTAATAAGTTTTAAAAATAAAACTTTATCTATTTAAATTTCTTCTTTTAAAATTCACCCAATTCTTTTTAATGAATTTATTATAAATTTTCTACCCAAATTTTAAAATCTAATTTTTATTTATTTCTAGTATCATACGATACCAAAAATATATTCGGCTAAATTATAGCCTTCAACGGTTTCAATCACAAATAGTCATACACAGATTAATATAATCAACGTACAACATACGAAACAAATTAAATATTTGAGGAATCCAGTTGGATACCTCCAACTTGTTTCCCTACATCCATAGATGTTAGAACAACAATTAAATACCCATTCCACTTCCAGGTGGAATATCGCGGTGTATGGGATTTATATAATATCATCCACTATTATGTGGCGCATAGGGTCTCATCCGCTATATAATGCAGGAAATCAATCACTCTAAACACATACATAATACCGATTCCACTTCGAGGTGAAATATCACGGTATATGGGTTTAGTATAATATCATCCGCTATTATGCGGCGCATAGGGTCTAAACTAATATAACTAATTATAAATCAATCATCCAAGCACAATCAATTTTAAATCCAACTATTCAAATTTTAAATCAGAAAAATATTTGATTGAGTGAGAAGATCTCACCTTTGCTTTCATTTTGCAATTCCATTTCCATCCCAGCTTATTTTCTCGATTTATAGTCCATACTGTCGAAAAATCTGAATACTCCATCCAGCAACAACAATCTTTCCTACAACGCACAAGAAACCCCCCATCACGAGTTGATCACTATCCATAAATTGCGACCCAGCTTTGTCTTGAGATGGGTTTCATCGAACTCCGACCGAGTCCCTTGAAACACCCAGCAAATTGCGCCACTTTCCACGCCGAAGCCAACCCTCGTGCCACCGCTCCGTGTTTTGCTTCGCCATTGAAACCTCGACGTTGTCGCTTCTAGGCATGCCTCATTCGAGAGCGATCGCCGCACCCCACTCGATCGCGATTTCCCACAGAGTTGTTCATGAATCGATTTTCCAAGCCATCTGACCCTAACTGGATCCCGATATTGCCGAACACCACGCGCCTCACCCTAGCTCAGATCGAAATTGCGATTTTTGTTCGAGCCAAAGCCGAAGTCTAATTTTGATTTCTCTGGGAATTTTATTTTGATTTGAAACGAGGCTATACGATCGGCCTTAGTCTTGAATTTTTATTGCTCTGCCTTTTTTCTTTTTGTTTGAACGAAAGAAAACGTTTTCGTTTGTTTTTTAATAAAAAACACACAGCTTTGATTTGAAGAACGCGTGTAGAAACTTCTGCCAAGTGTTGAAGATAGAAGCAAGGTGTTCGTTACTATAGTAATGAGAATATATTATTTTTATTTTTAAATTCAAATTCAAATCGTCTTGGTTTTCGCGATTCAAAATCTCGATCCCCAATCGAGACGTGCCGCCAGGCGTTTATAATGTCATACCCCTATTACGAACGTAATGGAAAAGGTTCCAAGTCCAAATTCGATCGTATGGAAAAGATAGCTTTTTGAACCAGTTATTAAATTGAATTTCGATAGAAATTTTAGCGCGTTTGCTTATCGTACGGCCAAACGAGCACTTCAAACACTACGAAAATTGAAATTCGATAATAATACAATATTACGGATCCAATGGATCTGGTTTCGTCGAAATCCAAGACTGTGCCTCGGAATGCTATTTTTAAATATCGATTTAAACAATATAAATTCAAAACTAAACAAAACATTTCCAAATTAAATTCTGAAGCTTCCATTATCTTTAGTATTATCAGTATACATTTTCTAAGCCTTAAAAAATATTTTTAATCAGCTTAAAACTCAAGATTCAAATTTTTATCCAACTTCAATAAATTAAATTCAATAATTTAATTGCCAAATTCATATTTATATTCGAAATTCAAGTTAAACTAACCTCCAAATATTTAAAATCAACTAGATATTCCATTTCAAATGTCAAAAAATTTCTGGTCGTCACATTTAAAGGAAGATCATTTACAATGTACATAAATGATCTATAAATGGGTTTTAGAAATTTATAAAGGGGTTTATAAATGAATGTAGAATTGTATAAAAAGGAAATCCTCCTTTGTTTTGTGGACATACTTATGCCTTGAGATAAGTATATGTGTAACGACCCGCAAATCCGTACCCCTTGAGTCAACACTATTCTACAACAATCAACTCAAGTTGCACAGAAATACGAACCATTTGGGTTAAAGAAGAAGAGGTAGAAGAAGAGAAAACAAATCAACATCAGAGTCTAACCATTCGTAGCGGAATAAAATATAATAGATAATAATGATCTTTACATAAAACAAAACTATATCTGTTTATACATACATCATCAGAGTACATCAATCACGGCTCAATATCCATAACATACAATGGATACACAGCAATCAACACAGCGGAATATATATAAACAAATACGGAAGTACGTATCGTCATCCAGCTCGTCTCCTGAGCTCCACAGCATCAAAACCTGTATCCTATAATACTCGGTCTGACCCGAGCATTACAGTTAAATAACACCCGAGTCAGTCTGGAATACCAGCATGAGAAAATCACACCCAATTGATTATTAGAGTTTCAAAAATCCTTTGAAAACAAAAGCATCTCGTAAGACCACGCCACAAATAAACATGTCGGGTTTTTACCTTACGATAGCTAAAACGATTTTTATAGAAATCCTCTGATATTATAATAGGGTCTATATACAAATACTTATAAAATAGCCGAAATTGTTACATGATTAAATTCCAGCTACTAGCCACAGAGTGGGTAATACAAACAAAACTCGTACAAGGCTCGTAGGGAGAATGGATTTCCATCTAATAACTAGGCACTAGGGTACCACCTGTCACAGTACGGGGCCTAGATCACCGTACCGAGGATTACTCCCTTCATCCCCTGCAACACAAGGCCGGAACCATCCCTTACTGGACAGTCCCGAGTGAGATCACCCCGCGGTTGGGATCAGCAACCGCCCACTAAGCAGAAAAATAAAAAGGGACATCTAGACTGGAGTGACCTCACCCTGCTTGGGTGCTACCCACCTAGCCTTGCTGCATATCCCCTGATTTTCAGTCATTCCCAGTTGATGAGGCTTTGAGGCTAAGCGTTACCTTTAGAACGTTTCACTTAGAATGCCCATCGCCCACCTGACGATGTTTCGCAAGCGTTCATCCATACAAGTCCGTCCCGGGTTCGAACGGAACCGAAGGCACTTTTCCTACTACATCTATTTTGGAAATATCCTCAGGATTAGTAGCGACTAGCCCTTGCACTTCACTGCTCCATCTTCGAATCCAAAATCGTTTACACGAAACGTACAAACCAGATCGAAGTGGTTTTTGAGAAATAAATCTCGATCCCGGTCTCTTCGAAACGATCAACGCATTTGTCCAATATTGATAGTCGGTGATTTAACTATCAATTTATATTCAACATCCATCACACAATAAATAATTTCCCAAATTATTTATTAATCCCAAAATATCATCACAAGATAAATTTCCAATTTCAACCCCTTTTGAAAACAGTTTCAAAACAAGTTTTCCTTTCGTAGAGTATATTCCCAATTAATTATTTCCACTGGAACACCAAGTACAAACACTTAAGATTTAAATAATTTAAAACCACTTTTTATAAAATATACTTTATAACATTAAAATTAAAACTACTTTAAATATTTTATTAAAATATGTATACTTTAAGAATATTTGATATAAAACACTTTATAAAAAATATAAACTAAACTTCCTCTTTTAAACACAATACCAAGTTACTTTATATGATTATTACAATGATAGATTTGGGAAAAATATACTTACTTTAAAAGTTAACATTTAGAAATAATAAACTTTCCAAAACATGCTTTTTAAAACAATATTAAAACCTTTATTTTTATTTTTTTTGAAAACCATACTTGGCTATCCAGGGAAATACTCTTCTCTTTCCCATTTAAAAATAAATCACCATTTATTAAACAAATTCTCATTCCTTTAATAAATTCTTACCTTGAATTTATAATTTAAAATATCCACCGACATTTTATTTCACTTTATAAACCCAGTTCATAAAGTCTAAAATCTCACTTCTCTTAAATTGCAATTCCAACACTCAAATCAATCTACAATTTATTTCAAATTTTCTTCACTTTGCAACAAATTTTCTTACTTCTCCATTTATTTCAAAACCATTAACTTAAGATTTTTACTTCTTTATTATGATTTTAAAACCCTTTTAACTGAAAATACCAATTTAGATTTCCGATATTCCTTCTTTATCCTTTAATTAAATTTAATTCCTACATAAAAATAAATAAATTCTTTTTTTCTTGATATAATATTACCTAAGTTTAAAATTTCATATTTCACTGTTTATTTAAAATTTCCTTTTTCCATTTCTCGAACTTTATTAAAATTTTAAGAATTACTTTGTCTTCCCAATTCTTTTTACAATTTGTTCAAATTCTCCATAGTTGTTTTACTTTAAAAATTTACTCATTTATTTCATTCCAAAATCTAATTCTATAGATTTCGATAACTCAGTATACCAAACATTCAATCCAACCATATCATCCAATACCTCAATTATCAATAAAATTATCACAGGATAACAAATATTCATAACACATGATATTTAACAATCTAAATAATTTTGAGGAATCCAGTTGGATCCCTCCAACCTGTTTCCCTGCATCCACAGATGTTAGCACAACATAAAATACCAATTTCACTTCAAGGTGGAATATCGCGGTATATGGGGTAAATATAATACATCCGCTATATAATGCAGGAAATCAATTATTCCAAGATATATTATATACTACGATATATAATATTGTACATCCAATCAAATCAATTCAACCATTCAACCAATTTATTCAATTTAACTATTTAAATTTAAATTAAACCAGATGAGTGAGATTAACTCACCTTTGCTTTTTATTTGCAATCATTTCCCATTTCTGGCTTGCTTCCTTTCAGAGTTTGACCTTATATAAATATTTTATGATTTTATTAATATTCGAACAGTCTGAAAAATTAATCTCCATTTGATAAATTTAATTTATTTTGTTTTAACTAATGATTTTAAATTTGAACTAAGGATTAAGTTTAAACTGATTTTTCCTCTACAAATCTTTAGTAACTAAAATAATTTAAATACGTTAGCAAAACAAAAGGTTAATCACCAACATACTCTGTTTTTTTTTTAAAATAAAAATAATAACCTAGTAATTTCAAAGGTAGGTATATACTTATTTATTTTACTTTTGGAATAAGCTATATGGATTTTTAAATATATTTCTCAAAACCTACCTATATACATTACTGTTTGTACTTATATATTTTTTTTCTGTTTTAACTAATGTTTTCATTAACCTTTCAGTTCTGATCATAAACAAATTTACTAAGACAAATTAAATGAAAGGTAACGAATACCTCACCACCGTCAAATCGAACGAAGCCGCAGCTCCCTGAGATCTTGATCTCGCACGACCAATCCTTGCTGAACAGCGTCGACGTTCCTCTACTTGCCTCGCTTCGCTGCCTCCCTCTCAACCTCGTGCTCGAGAACAAACCCCAAACTACAGTCGAGCTTCGAGTACGACGTGAAGCCCTCTCGTCGACCCAAATCGAGACGCCGAAGCTCGAAATCCCATCTCGCGACGCGACCCATCACCATGCCTGTGACGCCGACCTCGAGCTCACGCCCCCATACCCGAACGCGAAGCGATTGTCATCGCGACGAACGGGGTACAGACCAGATTAAGCTCGATTTGAAATTTAGGTTTTGTTTTCGCTCGGCCCTTTGATTTTCTTATGAACGAGATTTCTTATTACCAAAGCCTTTCCATTTCTCTGAATACGTCTGTACTTTACATGAAAGAATGGGGGACAGGAAAAGACGTTAGCGTGAAAGATAAAGGTTGCATTAATTAGCAGAGCAGACCAAAAACTTTGATGCTGAAAGAATTTCAGCTGATAAAAGAAAACGTTGATGGGAAGAATTTGACCAGTCAACTTTATAAATTTAAATTCAAGCTGTCTCCGTATAAATTTCAAAGCGTTTATATATCGTATGCTCACACAACAACTCTAATCACTGCGAAATTTAAAATCCAATAATAATAAAATATTACGGATCCAATGGAACTAGTTTCGTCGAATTCCGAGACTGTGCCTCGGAAGGCAATTTTAAAATATCGATTTAAACGATATATCTTCAAAATTGAACAAGACACTCTAAAATTCCATTTTAGAAGTTCTATTATCTTCAATACTATTTATATGAATTTTACGAGCCCTTAAATTATTTTTAACCGGCTTAAGATTCCAGATTCAACATTTTACCCAACTCCCAAATATTAAATTCAATTATTTAATTATCAAATAAATAGTGATATTTGAAATTCAAGTTAAAAATTAACTTTTAAATATTTAAAATCAATTAAATATTTTGATTTCAAGTATTCAGAAAAAATCCCGGGTCGTCACATTCCTCCCCCCTTAAAAGAATTTCGTCCCCGAAATTGTCAGGACCCGATTCTTCGTCTTCCGAAAATTCAACATCGATACTCACTTTATCGACTGCCGAGCAATCGAACGACGAAAAACCGAACACTGAGGGTTTAAGAAGAAGAAAAGATAGATAAGAAGAGAGGTAGAAGATAGAAAATAGAGAGAAAAAGAAAAATAGAAAATAGAACGGAACAGAAAACAATAGAACAATAACAGAATTTCACAATTCGCAGCGGAACAACATATAATAATAAATGAATAATCTTTAAACAAAGAACTATATCAGTTATTACATTTTATACATTACATTACATCATCATCAGAGTGTACAACAACGAAAAACAACAAATAGTGCAGCGGAAAAAAAATACTATATACTAGTAATACGCCTTGCCATCCATCTTGCCTCCAGCAACTCCTGAATATCCAGAATATCCTGATAAACCTGACTCTTGACTGCCCGTGTAGAAATTGGTGGGCACTCAGAGTTTAGGAAGGAAAACAATAAACTCCAAGTCAGTCATGTGACTGGTGTGAGAACTCAAAACAGTTTATTTATCTTTAAAATCAAAATAGGGGAATATTTTTAAAGTCAATTCGCAATGCTTTTTAAAATGAGACTACCATAAGGCCTCCCGCACACACACACAATGCAAACGCAGAATCGGAGGAGATTTCTCCTTATGATAGTCAAAGATGCTTGATACGCATTTAAAAGAACATTTATATTATTACTAGTGCATAGTGTAGAGAAAAATTCATTTCGAAAGTAGAATATAAATCTTAGCCAGCATAGACATTTCGAACTATGCCTACTATAGCTACCATCCAAACAGTGGTGACCACCATAAGTGAATGGCAGGTTCTACAACTAATACCGTACAAGTTTCGTATTGGGAATTGGATTTCCAACGACTGATCAGGCCAAGGAACTTCCCATTGCCACATGAGAATGCCTCTGGATGGACATCCCCGAGAACCAAACCGGATCTCTACCAACACAAGGCCGGG
Organism: Allium cepa; assembly: GCA_030765085.1. Lineage (NCBI taxonomy): Eukaryota > Viridiplantae > Streptophyta > Magnoliopsida > Asparagales > Amaryllidaceae > Allium > Allium cepa. The sequence goes on along the minus strand of CM060935.1, from coordinate 691,663,522 downwards.
TTACCCCTAACTGAATAACAACTGACCGAATATGCCATCCCCCGGTCCTTTGGGACCTTTAACCGAGCGCTCGCAATCAATTCACACAATCATAAAGTGTTTTCAACATGAGTAAGTATCTGGGCTCCATACCATGATACCACCCTTTTCCAGATGGAAATGCACACATCCTAAAGGGCGCTACCCCTCATAACCTTGCTGCTTCTTTCCTGTTTTGACCATTCACGGGGTGTGAGGCTCGACGAAGTCACGTCCACAAAAACATACTTTATACAAAAGCCATGCTTTGGGTCAACAAATGATCATAGAAATGATCACCAAGATAGACGATCAAACAAATGATCCTATCACAAATAATCAACACAATGATCATTTATAGCAACACTCAGCATGTCACATTACCAAATTGGGAATATATCGCTGATAACCTTCAACTATATAACCTCTGAGCTCGTACGTCTCAGAGAAGGGTGTTAAGCTAAAAGAATAAATTCTCCGCCACCAACAGAAATATATTTGAAAGAAATCTGCTTTATATCTCAATTTGTAATGTCAGACATACAATCCATACAAGTCTGTTCCGGGCCCGAACAAAACCGAAGGCACTTACAAAGAAGTCCTTGCAATCCGGATAATCTCTAATCACGTCCGGACTTCCCATCACATAGGGAGTCTCTATACCGTAGCTACTCGGTGCAAAGACAATCGACGAGTTGTCCTTTCGCTTTCAAAAAGATCCGGTCTTCAACACCGGTCTTCAAATGCAATTCATAACGACGTATCACATATTCAGAATGGGTTATACGACCACATGGTTCTTTCCCGGTTAACCCGAATAGTGAGCGCTTATTCAAAAATAAGTGTGGCACTCAAATTCAAACAAATCACATCAATTACCCATTCAAAGGGAAATATTGGTAGTCGGTTATTGAACTATCAATGAATATGCACACATCACCAGTTTCCAAATAATTTTCCAAATTATTTATTTTCCAAAATATCTTTACAAGATATATAATTTCAATACTTCAAAAATAAATCAATATTTATTTTTAGACAAATTCCCCTTTCCTTTATAAATTCCTTAGTGAATTTTCATTCCAAAATATCCATGCATATACGATTTCAATTATTCATTTCAATTTATCTTCAAAAAGATAAATTCTCAAAATATTCACTTTATATTGGAAGACATTTCCATACTTATTTATTCATAAGTAATTCACAAATTTTATTTATTTTCAACACTTGGAAAATATTCCATATACTTAAATCGAGATTAAGTATATATTTCATTCTTTAAGGAAATCATTCTCTTAAACGTATTTATTTGGGCCAAAACGAATGTTGCGTAAAACATCGTTACGACAACCCAAAATCACTAGTATAGGGATTCGAAATTAAAATAAATATATAAATCCCAATACTATCAACACATTTCCTTCCAGAAATCATTTACTATAACAACAGTGTTATAGTCCACCATTTCCTTCTATTTCTCGAAAACGTCTATTTCAACAATAAATGTTGAAATCTAGGGTTTCGCATCTCAACACATTTTTAAAACATCGTTAAATCGTTTTAATTCTATTGAAAATATCACATTCAAAACAATTTCTTTAACATATTATTCACTATTCAAAAACGTGAATATACTTGTTAACCAATTTCATCATTTCTATTCATTTTATTTCAAAGGATCATTCACAGTCAAAAATGTGAATATAACTCCATTAATAGGTTTCAACAATTTACTTATCAAAATAAGTCGTTTGCAGATTTATAAAACAACGTTTATAAACTCCATTTCTATCTATTTTATAACAACTTCCTTTTATAAATTCCTTTATTAACCTATTCCAGTTTATGACTCAATTATAAACTAAAAGTTCATATTATAAGTTAAATACTTATAATTTATTTGTTTGCAAAAATCGTTCCTTTGAACTTCATAATTATAAATCTTATAACTTATAAGATTCAATTATTCATCCAAATATATTCTTTAATAATTTCATTTATAACTTCACCATTTATAATTTTATAAATTCCATTCACTTACAAAATTCATTTTCACTTCATTCAAACACTTATAAAAAAACTCGTTTTATAATGTCAATATTTCAATTTATAAATATCCATTTATAAATCTCTTAATATAAATCAATTTATATTATTCTTTAAAACGTCTTTAATCTCCTTTATTATTTCACCATTTTGATTCATAAAATAATTAAATTTTATAAATCCTATATTTCAACTTTTTATAATAAATTCAGAAATCCAATTTAAACTATTTTATAAAACTCATTAACCCCATATCTTCAAAAATCAGCCTTTTACTATATTTCTCAAAAATCATAATTTTTATAACATTAAAAATTATACGTTTATTTATTTTAAAAGGAATCAATTCCAATAATATTTTATAAACGTATACTTTCAAAAATCACTTTGAAATCATTTTAAAATTCTAAAATTTGGACCAATGATGCAACACACCAAATAGTCAATCACGACAACAACGATATCACATATCGTATATGATAATCAACGAATATCAAAATATCCATAATCAAATAAATACTGTTGAGGAATCCAGTTGGATCCCTGCAACCTGTTTTTCTGCATCCACAAACATTAGCACAATACCAATTTCGCTCCAGTACGAAATTATCGCGGTATATGGGATTTAATAATATTATCCGCTTAATAACGGCGCAATAGGGTCTCATCCGCTAAAAAATGCGGGAAATCAATAACTCCAATATATACATATGCCAATATATATATATATATTGCTATTATATATAATACCAATTTCACTGTTTATGAAATATTCGCGGTATATGTTTTTAATAAATAACATCCGCTTACTAACGGCGCATAATGTCTATTTTAACAATCAATAGATAACAATCATCATTCAAACATGCATTCAAATATTTTAAATCTAATTATTTAAAATAAAATCGAAACTGATTCGATTGAGTGAGAAGTTCTCACCTTGATTTTAATTCCGTTTTAGCGATTTATTTCGAATAAAATTAAACGGACGTTTAATTTTACCCAAAATTCTCACTAACTCCAAACGACTCCAATCCAATCGCATCGCGTAGTGCTCTTCCATACGATTCCAACGCAACTGGTTTCGCGCGTTTTCGACCTCGTATGAAAAAGATATCGATTTTACAAGTTTTACACAAATTTTTATAATAATTTACAACTTAAATTATAATTCTAATACCCTACAACCTGCATCCACCGTCCATCACAGATCCAACACGCCCCCCTCCATCTTCTTCACGCATATCTCCAGTAACTCACGCACAAAATAACCCATGAATGCTCAAACTAGGGTTCAAATTCGAGCCATCAACGACGAACTCTACGACGATCAGGATGCGCCAAATCAAAGCCCCCCTACCCCTCAACCTTCGGCCTGTAAAGCATCAAGCTCGGCCACCTATAGCACTTAGAAACGCGTGCGCAACTGCAGGCGTCGGCCCCCTCCTGCTCCTCCTCTGATGCTCCAAACACGATCTCAACCGTATGGATTGAAAGCTTTCGCCAAGATCTACAACTTTCATGTTGACAAGTTTTTCTAAAAACGTGTGGATTGGGAGAGATTAAGGAATGAATTTGGGAAGTTTCTGGCCTTTGAATCTGATTGTGGCGGCTGTGCATATAGAATTAGGGTTAGGGTTTTATTTTCTAAAAATGGTGAATGGTTGGTCTATTTATAGGAAAACGTTGAACACTATTCATCCCGATTTTCCAAACTCTGATTAACGCGCCGTAACTAGCGTTTCTAGGGTTTACCCCGCGTTTCGGACACAATGGAACAGGTTTCGAAAGCTAATTCGGTCATTTGTGCGAGTTATGGCAACAAACGTTCAATTTAAATTAAACCGATTTAAGCGATTTTCTAGGCGTTTTAATTTGTACCGGACAAACGGTAAATCCAATTGACACGAAATTTGAAACCTTACAATAATATCACATTATGGATCCGATGAAACTGGTTTCGTCGAAATCCGAGACTTTTTGAAAAATGGCTATTTAACTCGCCAAATTAAAATTAAAAATAATTCGATGCGTTTCGAGCTGCCACGATCAAACGATAGCTCCGATTGACACGAAAATTGAAATCCGGTAATAACTAACTATTACGGATCCAATGGAACTAGTTTCATTCAATTCTGAGACTGTTCAAAAATTGACTATTTTCACTAGTCGATTTTAATATTAAAATATTCAATTTTCACAAATTAACTTTTAATTCGATTTTAAAAGTTCTAAAATATCATTCTAACTTCAATATGATAAAATAAAAATTTTCAAATCATTTACAATCATATTTAACCCAATTTTCAATTATTTCCATAATTTCACATATTAAATTATCGATTTAATTATCCAATTAAATCCAATTATTCAAATAAAAATTTATTCAACTTATAAATTCACTTATTAATTTTTAAAATAAATTAAATATTCAAATTTTAATTAATAAAAATTCTGGGTCGTTACAATCTTCCCCCCTTAAAAGAATTTCGTCCTCGAAATTATCAAGTAAGAAAAGTTACAGAATTTATTAACTTTCCAAAATCCATAGTTAAACTTCTTATAATACTTTACTAAGTTTTCAAATCTACTTAGTTATCTTTTCAAAAACAATTACTATTGTTTAACTTTCAATTCCAAATCAAAGTTAAAATTTTCAAAACTTTCCAATTTTCTCAAATTTTTTCTAACGCCTTAAATTTTCGAAAAAATTCGCCATAGTCTCCTTTGCGCGGCTCGATCCGAAAAAAAAATGACAGTATATATATCACAAATATACATCTCATCAAGTAATGAGGCATCCCGAAGGGAAAAAAGTATAAAAGTACTGTATGTAATCGGAGATATGTACCTTATATTTTATTAGCGAGCATATACGGCTAATATAGCGCGAAAGCGAGCTCCAAATGCGAAGCAAACACGATCCGCACCTACTAAACACTCAACAAACAACATGAGAACATGCATATAGACAATAGTATCGATATACAACATATAACAACATAATAACTATATATGCCAACATAGCAATTGCAATAAAAGCAATATACTCAACCATCAACCAACTAACATCCAACTAGCATTCATAACCAATAAATATTCATTCATATTCTCATTAATATTCAATGAATTGGTTTTCAATTTAATCAAATTTGATTCATTAACAGTGGATGTTTTTACTAACATTCATTTTCAATTAGTTCATATTCACTAATTCATATTCAAGTTGGTTCACTTCCAAATCAAATTCAATTCTATTTAAGATTTACTTAACTTCAAATTGGATTTCAATTATTTTAGCTTTAAATTTCGTTAATACTTAATGAATTACATACAATCAATCAACTAACAACCATATAACAATCAATGTATATTAATTACAACCAAATTACTTTGCTTTCAATTGGTTTAATTAAATTGATTTTCATTCAACTATTCAACTTTCAATAACATTAGATCTTAATGAATTACACTTACATTCATTATTTCATATCAACTTAATTCACATTTAATTGATTAACATTCAATCCATTAATTCAATTTAATTACAAAGTTGAATTTCATTTACATAACTTAAGTTCACATTTATCAATCAATTCAGCTTCCAAATTCTAAAGTAAATTTCCATTTAACTTTAAGTTCATTTTTATTTATAATTCATATTCATAAATATATTCATATAGTTTCACTTCTTATATATATAAGTTTATTTCACAATTGTAAATCACATTAATTATAATTCAATTCTTATAATTCCTTTGCTTATATAATTATTCTTTTATTTAGATTATTCAAACATTTAAACAATCAACTTATATACTTTAATAATTCTGAAAAATTATTCCTTTATATATAACATATAATCAAGGTAAAATTATTTCATTTACCCAATTTAAAACAATATTATGTCGAATTGTTCTATTCAAATGTTTATAAACCCCGTCGGCATAGTTGTCCAGACCGTGCTGACGAAAGTTCATATGCCACTCAATAAACCAATCATCACAATATAAAACAATTTTATATTCACTAACAAATACGCTCTCATAGCTATTATTACACTCAAACTCAATCTAGAGTACTACTGACTCTATCTCTAATGGGTAATACCCAACAGAACCATGGTTGTCGCTTAACCATATGCTCTGATACCACATTGTCAGGACCCGATTCTTCGTCTTCCGAAAATTCAACATCGATACTCACTTTATCGACTGCCGAGCAATCGAACGACGGAAAACCGAACACTGAGGGTTTAATAAGAAGAAAAGATAGATAAGAAGAGAGGTAGAAGATAGAAAATAGAGAGAAAACGAAAAATAGAAAATAGAACGGAACAGAAAACAACAGAACAATAACAGAATCTCACAATTCGCAGCGGAACAACATATAATAATAAATGAATAATCTTTAAATGAAGAACTATATCAGTTATTACATTTTATACATTACATTACATCATCATCAGAGTGTACAACAACAAACAACAACAAATAGTGCAGCGGAAAAAATATATTATATACTAGTAATACGCCTTGCCATCCATCTTGCCTCCAGCAACTCCTGAATATCCAGAATATCCTGATAAACCTAACTCTTGACTGCCCGTGTAGAAATTGGTGGGCACCCAGAGTTTAGGAAGGAAAACAATAAACTCCAAGTCAGTCATGTGACTGGTGTGAGAACTCAAAACAGTTTATTTATCTTTAAAATCAAAATAGGGGAATATTTTTAAAGTCAATTCGCAATGCTTTATAAAATGAGACTACCACAAGGCCTCCCGCACACACACACAATGCAAACGCAGAATCAGAGGAGATTTCTCCTTATGATAGTCAAAGATGCTTGATACGCATTTAAAAGAACATTTATATTATTACTAGTGCATAGTGTAGAGAAAAATTCATTTCGAAAGTAGAATACAAATCTTAGCAAGCATAGACATTTCGAACTATGCCTACTATAGCTACCATCCAAACAGTGGTGACCACCATAAGTGAATGGCAGGTTCTACAACTAATACCGTACAAGTTTCGTATTGGGAATTAGATTTCCAACGAATGATCAGGCCAAGGAACTTCCCATTGCCACATGATAATGCCTCTGGATGGACATCCCCGAGAACCAAACCGGATCTCTACCAACACAAGGCCGGGTTACCCCTAACTGAGTAACAACTGACCGAATATGCCATCCCCCGGTCCTTTGGGACCTTTAACCGAGCGCTCACAATCAATTCACACAATCATAAAGTGTTTTCAACATGAGTAAGTATCTGGGCTCCATATCATGATACCACCCTTTTCCAGAAGGAAATGCACACATCCTAAAGGGCGCTACCCCTCATAACCTTGCTGCTTCTTTTCTGTTTTGACCATTCACGGGGTGTGAGGCTCGACGAAGTCACGTCCACAAAAACATACTTTATACAAAAGCCATGCTTTGGGTTAACAAATGATCATAGAAATGATCACCAAGATAGACGATCAAACAAATGATCCTATCACAAATAATCAACACAATGATCATTTACAGCAACACTCAACATGTCACATTACCAAATTGGGAATACATCGCTGATAACCTTCAACTATATAACCTCTGAGCTCGTATGTCTCAGAGAAGGGTGGTAAGCTAAAAGAATAAATTCTCCGCCACCAACAGAAATATATTTGAAAGAAATCTGCTTTATATCTCAATTTGTAATGTCAGACATACATACAAGTCTGTTCCGGGCTCGAACAAAACCGAAGGCACTTACAAAGAAGTCCTTGCAATCCGGATAATCTCTAATCACGTCCGAACTTCCCATCACATAGGGAGTCTCTATACCGTAGCTACTCGGTGCAAAGACAATCGACGAGTTGTCCTTTCGCTTTCAAAAAGATCCGGTCTTCAACACCGGTCTTCAAATGCAATTCATAACGACGTATCACATATTCAGAATGGGTTATACGACCACATGGTCCTTTCCCGGTTAACCCGAATAGTGAGCGCTTATTCAAAAATAAGTGTGGCACTCAAATTCAAACAAATCACATCAATTACCCATTCAAAGGGAAATATTGGTAGTCGGTTATTGAACTATCAATGAATATGCACACATCACCAGTTTCCAAATAATTTTCCAAATTATTTATTTTCCAAAATATCTTTACAAGATATATAATTTCAATACTTCAAAAATAAATCAATATTTATTTTTAGACAAATTCCCCTTTCCTTTATGAATTCCTTAGTGAATTTTCATTCCAAAATATCCATGCATATACGATTTCAATTATTCATTTCAATTTATCTTCAAAAAGATAAATTCTCAAAATATTCACTTTATACTGGAAGACATTTCCATACTTATTTATTCATAAGTAATTCACAAATTTTATTTATTTTCAACACTTGGAAAATATTCCATATACTTAAATCGAGATTAAGTATATATTTCATTCTTTAAGGAAATCATTCTCTTAAACGTATTTATTTGGGCCAAAACGAATGTTGCGTAAAACATCGTTACGACAACCCAAAATCACTAGTATAGGGATTCGAAATTAAAATAGATTTATAAATCCCAATACTATACAACACATTTCCTTCCGGAAATCATTTACTATAACAACAGTGTTATAGTCCACCATTTCCTTCTATTTCTCGAAAACGTCTATTTCAACAATAAATGTTGAAATCTAGGGTTTCGCATCTCAACACATTTTTAAAACATCGTTAGATCGTTTTAATTCTATTTAAAATATCACATTCAAAACAATTTCTTTAACATATTATTCACTATTCAAAAACGTGAATATACTTGTTAACCAATTTCATCATTTCTATTCATTTTATTTCAAAGGATCATTCACAGTCAAAAATGTGAATATAACTCCATTAATAGGTTTCAACAATTTACTTATCAAAATAAGTCGTTTGCGGATTTATAAAACAACGTTTATAAACTCCATTTCTATTTATTTTATAACAACTTCCTTTTATAAATTCCTTTATTAACCTATTCCAGTTTATGATTCAATTATAAACTAAAAGTTCATATTATAAGTTAAATACTTATAATTTATTTGTTTGCAAAAATCGTTCCTTTGAACTTCATAATTATAAATCTTATAACTTATAAGATTCAATTATTCATCCAAATATATTCTTTAATAATTTCACAAAATTTATAAATCTTACTATTTATAAATTTCATTTATAACTTCACCATTTATAATTTTATAAATTCCATTCATTTACAAAATTCATTTTCACTTCATTCAAACACTTATAAAAAAAACTCGTTTTATAATGTCAATATTTCAATTTATAAATATCCATTTATAAATCTCTTAATATAAATCAATTTATATTATTCTTTAAAACGTCATTAATCTCCATTATTATTTCACCTTTTTGATTCATAAAATAATTAAATTTTATAAATCCTATATTTCAACTTTTTATAATAAATTCAGAAATCCAATTTAAACTATTTTATAAAACTACATAACCCCATATCTTCAAAAATCAGCCTTTTACTATATTTCTCAAAAATCATAATTTTTATAACATTAAAAATTATACGTTTATTTATTTTAAAAGGAATCAATTCCAAAAATATTTTATAAACGTATACTTTCAAAAATCACTTTGAAATCATTTTAAAATTCCAAAATTTGGACCAATGATGCTACACACCAAATAGTCAATCACGACAACAACGATATCACATATCGTATATGATAATCAACGAATATCAAAATATCCATAATCAAATAAATACTGTTGAGGAATCCAGTTGGATCCCTCCAACCTGTTTTCCTGCATCCACAAACATTAGCACAATACCAATTTCGCTCCAGTACGAAATTATCGCGGTATATGGGATTTAATAATATTATCCGCTTAATAACGGCGCAATAGGGTCTCATCCGCTAAAAAATGCGGGAAATCAATAACTCCAATATATACATATGCCAATATATATATATATATATTGCTATTATATATAATACCAATTTCACTGTTTATGAAATATTCGCGGTATATGTTTTTAATAAATAACATCCGCTTACTAACGGCGCATAATGTCTATTTTAACAATCAATAGATAACAATCATCATTCAAACATGCATTCAAATATTTTAAATCTAACTATTTAAAATAAAATTGAAACTGATTCGATTGAGTGAGAAGTTCTCACCTAGATTTTAATTCCGTTTTAGCGATTTATTTCGAATAAAATTAAACGGACGTTTAATTTTACCCAAAATTCTCACTAACTCCAAACGACTCCAATCCATTTCCATCGCGTAGTGCTCGTCCATACGATTCCAACGCAACTGGTTTCGCGCGTTTTCGACCTCGTATGAAAAAGATATCGATTTTACAAGTTTTACACAAATTTTTATAATAATTTACAACTTAAATTATAATTCTAATACCCTACAACCTGCATCCACCGTCCATCACAGATCCAACGCGCCCCCCCCCCTCCATCTTCTTCACGCATATCTCCAGTAACTCACGCACAAAATAACCCATGAATGCTCAAACTAGGGTTCAAATTCGAGCAATCAACGACGAACTCTACGACGATCAGGATGCGCCAAATCAAAGCCCCTCAACCTTCGGCCTGTAGAGCATCAAGCTCGGCCACCTATAGCACTTAGAAACGCGTGCGCAACTGCAGGCATTGGCCCCCTCCTGCTCCTCCTCTGATGCTCCAAAAACGATCTCAACCGTATGGATTGAAAGCTTTCGCCAAGATCTACAACTTTCATGTTGACAAGTTTTTCTAAAAACGTGTGGATTGGGAGAGATTAAGGAATGAATTTGGGAAGTTTCTGGCCTTTGAATCTGATTGTGGCGGCTGTGCATATAGAATTAGGGTTAGGGTTTTATTTTCTAAAAATGGTGAATGGTTGGTCTATTTATAGGAAAACGTTGAACACTATTCATCCCGATTTTGCAAACTCCGATTTACGCGCCGTAACCAGCGTTTCTAGGGTTTACCCCGTGTTCCGGACACAATGGAACAGGTTTCGAAAGCTAATTCGGTCATTTGTGCGAGTTATGGAAACAAACGTTCAATTTAAATTAAACCGATTTAAGCGATTTTCTAGGCGTTTTAATTTGTACCGGACAAACGGTAAATCCAATTGACACGAAATTTGAAACCTTACAATAATATCACATCTCGGACTTCGACGAAACTTTAAAAATCACTTTGAAATCATTTTAAAATTCCAAAATTTGGACCAATGATGCTACACACCAAATAGTCAATCACGACAACAACGATATCACATATCGTATATGATAATCAACGAATATCAAAATATCCATAATCAAATAAATACTGTTGAGGAATCCAATTGGATCCCTCCAACCTGTTTTCCTGCATCCACAAACATTATCACAATACCAATTTCGCTCCAGTACGAAATTATCGCGGTATATGGGATTTAATAATATTATCCGCTTAATAACGGCGCAATAGGGTCTCATCCGCTAAAAAATGCGGGAAATCAATAACTCCAATATATACATATGCCAATATATATATATATTGCTATTATATATAATACCAATTTCACTGTTTATGAAATATTCGTGGTATATGTTTTTAATAAATAACATCCGCTTATTAACGGCGCATAATGTCTATTTTAACAATCAATAGATAACAATCATCATTCAAATATTTTAAATCTAACTATTTAAAATAAAATCGAAACTGATTCGATTGAGTGAGAAGTTTTCACCTTGATTTTAATTCCGTTTTAGCGATTTATTTCGAATAAAATTAAACGGACGTTTAATTTTACCCAAAATTCTCACTAACTCCAAACGACTCCAATCCAATCCCATCGCGTGGTGCTCATCCATACGATTCCAACGCAACTGGTTTCGCGCGTTTTCGACCTCGTATGAAAAAGATATCGATTTTACAAGTTTTACAGAAATTTTTATAATAATTTACAACTTAAATTATAATTCTAATACCCTACAACCTGCATCTACCGTCCATCACAGATCCAACGCGCCCCCCCTCCATCTTCTTCACGCATATCTCCAGTAACTCACGCACAAAATAACCCATGAATGCTCAAACTAGGGTTCAAATTCGAGCCATCAACGACGAACTCTACGACGATCAGGATGCGCCAAATCAAAGCCCCCCTACCCCTCAACCTTCGGCCTGTAGAGCATCAAGCTCGGCCACCTATAGCACTTAGAAACACGTGCACAACTGCAGGCGTTGGCCCCCTCCTGCTCCTCCTCTGATGCTCCAAACACGATCTCAACCGTATGGATTGAAAGCTTTCGCCAAGATCTACAACTTTCATGTTGACAAGTTTTTCTAAAAACGTGTGGATTGGGAGAGATTAAGGAATGAATTTGGGAAGTTTCTGGCCTTTGAATCTGATTGTGGCGGCTGTGCATATAGAATTAGGGTTAGGGTTTTATTTTCTAAAAATGGTGAATGGTTGGTCTATTTATAGGAAAACGTTGAACACTATTCATCCCAATTTTGCAAACTCCGATTTACGCGCCGTAACCAGCGTTTCTAGGGTTTACCCCGCGTTTCGGACACAATGGAACAGGTTTCGAAAGCTAATTCGGTCATTTGTGCGAGTTATGGAAACAAACGTTCAGTTTAAATTAAACCGATTTAAGCGATTTTCTAGGCGTTTTAATTTGTACCGGACAAACGGTAAATCCAATTGACACGAAATTTGAAACCTTACAATAATATCACATCTCGGATTTCGACGAAACTTTAAAAATCACTTTGAAATCATTTTAAAATTCCAAAATTTGGACCAATGATGCTACACCAAATAGTCAATCACGACAACAACGATATCACATATCGTATATGATAATCAACGAATATCAAAATATCCATAATCAAATAAATACTGTTGAGGAATCCAGTTGGATCCCTCCAACCTGTTTTCCTGCATCCACAAACATTAGCACAATACCAATTTCGCTCCAGTATGAAATTATCGCGGTATATGAGATTTAATAATATTATCCGCTTAATAACGGCGCAATAGGGTCTCATCCGCTAAAAAATGCGGGAAATCAATAACTCCAATATATACATATGCCAATATATATATATATATATATTGCTATTATATATAATACCAATTTCACTGTTTATGAAATATTCGCGGTATATGTTTTTAATAAATAACATCCGCTTACTAACGGCGCATAATGTCTATTTTAACAATCAATAGATAACAATCATCATTCAAACATGCATTCAAATATTTTAAATCTAACTATTTAAAATAAAATCGAAACTGATTCGATTGAGTGAGAAGTTCTCACCTTGATTTTAATTCCGTTTTAGCGATTTATTTCGAATAAAATTAAACGGACGTTTAATTTTACCCAAAATTCTCACTAACTCCAAACGACTCCAATCCATTTCCATCGCGTAGTGCTCGTCCATACGATTCCAATGCAACTGGTTTCGCGCGTTTTCGACCTCGTATGAAAAAGATATCGATTTTACAAGTTTTACACAAATTTTTATAATAATTTACAACTTAAATTATAATTCTAATACCCTACAACCTGCATCCACCGTCCATCACAGATCCAACGCGCCCCCCCCCTCCATCTTCTTCACGCATATCTCCAGTAACTCACGCACAAAATAACCCATGAATGCTCAAACTAGGGTTCAAATTCGAGCCATCAACGACGAACTCTACGACGATCAGGATGCGCCAAATCAAAGCCCCCCTACCCCTCAACCTTCGGCCTGTAGAGCATCAAGCTCGGCCACCTATAGAACTTAGAAACGCGTGCGCAACTGCAGGCGTCAGCCCCCTCCTGCTCCTCCTCTGATGCTCCAAACACGATCTCAACCGTATGGATTGAAAGATTTCGCCAAGATCTACAACTGTCATGTTGACAAGTTTTTCTAAAAACGTGTGGATTGGGAGAGATTAAGGAATGAATTTGGGAAGTTTCTGGCCTTTGAATCTGATTGTGGCGGCTGTACATATAGAATTAGGGTTAGGGTTTTATTTTCTAAAAATGGTGAATGGTTGGTCTATTTATAGGAAAACGTTGAACACTATTCATCCCGATTTTCCAAACTCCGATTTACGCGCCGTAACCAGCGTTTCTAGGGTTTACCCCGCGTTCCGGACACAATGGAACAGGTTTCGAAATCTAATTCGGTCATTTGTGCGAGTTATAGCAACAAACCTTCAATTTAAATTAAACCGATTTAAGCGATTTTCTAGGCGTTTTAATTTGTACCGGACAAACGCTAAATCCAATTGACACGAAATTTGAAACCTTACAATAATATCACATTACGGATCCGATGAAACTGGTTTCGTCGAAATCCGATACTTTTTGAAAAACGGCTATTTTAACTCGCCAAATTAAAATTAAAAATAATTCGATGCGTTTCGAGCTGCCACGATCAAACGATAGCTCCGATTGACACGAAAATTGAAATCCGGTAATAACTAACTATTACGGATCCAATGGAATGGGTTTCGTTCAATTCTGAGACTGTTCAAAAATTGACTATTTTCACTAGTCGATTTTAATATTAAAATATTCAATTTTCACAAATTAACTTTTAATTCGATTTTAAAAGTTCTAAAATATCATTCTAACTTCAATATGATAAAATAAAATTTTTCAAATCATTTACAATCATATTTAACCCAATTTTTAATTATTTCCATAATTTCACATATTAAATTATCGATTTAATTATCCAATTAAATCCAATTATTCAAATAAAAATTTATTCGACTTATAAATTCACTTATTAATATTTAAAATAAATTAAATATTCAAATTTTAATTAATAAAAATTCTGGGTCGTTACAGAAATTACTAGTTCGGAAGAATGATCCATAACCCATCAACTATTTCCTCAAACCCAAACAGTTTTCAACAACATACCAAACAAATCTTTTTATCAAAGACACCCAAATTCCTTTCCAACCTTTCAAACTTATCCATAAGTCTCAAACAATATCACCTACTTATTAATTCAAATTTAAACTTAAATTCAAATTTTAAGTTTTCAAAATTTTCTCAAAATTTTTCTAACTCCCTAAATTTCCGAAAAATTTCGCCAGCGTCTCCTTTGCGCGGCTAGCTCGGCACAACTACAAAATGGCTCTACGGCCTCCCAAATCCAAAAAGAAAACAAAAGGCCAAGTGGCTAGATCCCAAAAACCCAATCATTCAAATTCCATACATAATTTTAAATACATACCTTTTTTGTCGAGCCATTTCAAATTTATCTCTTGAAATCAAATCCAATTTCCTTTTTCCTTTAAAATACCTACATACCTGCTTAGCACTAGTATCCATTCACAACATTCTAAAACATTTGATCCACTTTTTCACAAAATGCCAATATCTATTCATTCCAATATTGACTTAAATTAAATTGATAGTATCAATTTCCAATTAAGAATTGACCATTCCTTACTTAAGTTAACATAAGCATCTTATATGTTTCTTTATTTATTTCCGTTTTACCACTTCAGTTTATATCTATTTCTATTCTACTTGATTCTTTCATTTCCATACGAATTTAATTTATTTTCAACTCCAAATGTTAAATTTTATTTTTCATTTATAACTAATTCATGCCATTATTTTAATTAGTTTCATTTACTAACTTAATTCAATTTCTAGTTATGAAATTGTTTTGTCGGTAATAAATTATCCAAATTTTCAAAAAATTTCTCGCTCCCAAAATTTCTGAAATTTTTTGGCAGAGTCTCCTTTGTACGATGGAGCTTTTGCAATTTGACAAAAGGGATACATATATATACATCGACCCACCCAGTCGGAAAAACCAAAAACAGTTCATATTTCCTATTTTAATTGCGTAGGCGTACCTTATTTAGCATTTTAAGCAAGCGGCTTATTATATTTAGCAAATAGCTCAACCCAAATCCAGTCATACGGCTTCCAGGTACCTGTACTTACTCAATTTAAACATGTAAGTGCCAAATCATGCAACTTAGCAACATTTTACATATTTAACTTACAAACATTCCAGTTTTAATAAACCATGTAGATTAAACAACACTTATAAGCAATTTTATAGGGATCCAACATTAATTTAAATTGCTCACAACCTATTTATATACAACTTCATTCAATTCAAATGTTTACCACTAAATTTCTTTCATTCAATTCATTTTAGTAAAACAAACTCATATTTAATCCAGTTGATCTCAAAATCAATTTATTTAACTTCTATCAACTAATAGAATCTTAATTCTCTTTACTTGCGTCAAACGACGGTTTATTTTATGCAGTTTTGCCAATATCCAAGTGAATAAATGATTACTTGAGTTTTAAAATCAATTTGAATGGATTCAAATTCAATTTATTTTTAACTCCAATCCATTTTTAAATTTAGTTGGTATATTTATTGAATCCAATATCAATTCTTATTCACATCCGATAATTTATTTCTGAATTGTATTATATTAATAACAATGCCACTTCAAATCATTTCTACTTACTTGCATTTTATTTACAATTCAACCATTCCTCTTATAATCCAATTTATTTTATTTAACTCGAGTTCAAAACCAATTCCATTATGAATTTTCATTTCCTTAAATATTATATATCTTCACTTGATTTAAATCCAATCCAATAACATTAAACTTAGTTTAAGTTGAATTCAATTCAACTTTCCTTCATTCATTTAGCTTAAGTCCATTAACCTCAGTTTATTCAAATTTTACACTTAAACTCATTTTCATTTTACAAGTAAATTTTCTCCTTTCAATTTAACTTGATTTTATTCTAATCCAATCCCATTTTAAATCTGCAAATTTCATTTGATTGGTTATTATAAAATTTAACTTTCCAGATTCAACTCATTCCATTTATTACCTGGCTATTTTCCAGGTTATCTTCACTTATTTGGATTTTAATTGCACATTCAAACCATTTCTATTTTAATCCATTTACATTTTTTTATTTGATACATTCCCAATTATTTCATTTAGCAAATTTAAATTTCTACCTTCCCTTTGTTTCTCCTTTAAATAAAATCTAAATTTCTTTCTACACAACTGAAATTTAATTTCAATTCCATTGTCAAAACAAATTTCATTTTCCCCATACATAAGTTCAAGACTTATTGCCAACTTAAGAACATCCACCTTTATATATCCTCACTTTGCTTCATTACACTTTACATCTCATTTATAGTTAAGTTTTGAATTTGCAA
This sequence comes from Allium cepa, assembly GCA_030765085.1. Lineage (NCBI taxonomy): Eukaryota > Viridiplantae > Streptophyta > Magnoliopsida > Asparagales > Amaryllidaceae > Allium > Allium cepa. Next base: position 691,646,195 of record CM060935.1, on the reverse strand, counting down.
CCCTATTCAACTCTTTCCATTAATGAATTCAAATTTTACTTCCATTCAAGTGTTAAGATTGCTTACTGAAGTCCATTTCCATTTACAAGTTCAAATTATAACACTTAATAACTTGAGAATATGAATTTCTTTATGCAATTATAAGCAATTTTACATTTCACCTTTATATCCAATTTAATTTAATTTAAGTTTAAATTTTATTTAACTTATCTCAAGTTAAATTCAAATATATTTCCTTCACTTCCATTATCTTAAGTTAAATTTTATTTTTTGAATTAAATTTCCAATCCCTTCTTATTAATATCAACTTCTCTTTATAAGTACATTATCTGATCCATTTATTCATTCACCAATTCATTATTTGACCAATAAATTTATTTCCAAACATTAATTATCTTTAGTCCATCCTGACTAATTTTCCCATTCCACATAACTTCACACAATTCAGTTTTAAATTCCAGTACTCAGTTTCACTTTACTTACACCGTTGAATTTTATTTCAACAAATTCCAAAGTTTAAACAACCTTTCAACATTTCAAAATTCCCTTTAAAACCTTCTATATCCAAAATTCCTTTGATAAATTCAATTTATCTCTTTGAATTTCAAAACTCAACCAGTTTTACAAACAATTTCAATTCAAAACAATTTGGTAGCAATTTCACTTCTGGAAACTCGAAAATGAACATCGATGATGCTGCAGTCATCACCGAAGTTATTTTCTAGCGACCAAAAAAGTTCAATGCTTTTATTCTCTTTCTAAAATCCATCCAATATTTTTAAATTCCAAATCTCTCTAGATTTTAAATCCGATTCAAAAATATTTCTCAAAATATATTATCCTCCCAACTTTTGAGAATCATTATCCAATTCAAAGAAACTTAAATCTCCAAATTCCAAACCCTTTAGATTTAAATTCAAACTTTTCTTTGGAATTTAATCTTACTTTAATAATTTATTACACTATAATTTACATTTACAAATTCATTTGATATGAATTGGTTTCTTAGTTTTTAATTATGAATTCAATTTCCTAATCCTGTTATGAATCACATTCATAAACTTCATCTATTATGTCAATTTATCCCTTAATCTTTAGTTATTATTTCAATCTTTATTCAATTATCAAACAATGATAATAATTTAATATTATCACTTCTGTCATCCAAACATCCATGTATAGCTATAATAATTAAGAAAATCATTTTCTTTTATATACATAAAATAAATTTGGGTAAAATTATTTCATATACCTTAGTTAAAACAATACTGTGTCGGTTTATCTTGTTCAAGAGTTTAGAAATCCCTATCGATGACATGGCATCCCACACATCGACCAGAATCCATAAACACTCAACCGATAAATCAACACAATATAAAAGCAATTTTATATTCACTAACAAATATGCACTCTTATCTATTAATACTATCAAACTCATTCTAGAGTACTACGGACTCTATTCAATGAGTAATTCCCACCAGAGCCAAGGTTATCACCAACCTAAGCTCTGATACTAAGTGTAACGACCCGCAAATTCGTACCCCTTGAGTCAACACTATTTTACAACAATCAACTCAAGTTGCACAGAAATACGAACCATTTGGGTTAAAGAAGAAGAGGTAGAAGAAGAGAAAACAAATCAACATCAGAGTCTAACCATTCGCAGCGGAATAAAATATAATAGATGATAATGATCTTTACATAAAACAAAACTATATCTGTTTATACATACATCATCAGAGTACATCAATCACGGCTCAATATCCATAACATACAATGGATACACAACAATCAACACAGTGGAATATATATATAAACAAATATGGAAGTACGTATCGTCATCCAGCTCGTCTCCTGAGCTCCACAGCATCAAAACCTGTATCCTATAATACTCGGTCTGACCCGAGCATTACAGTTAAATAACACCCGAGTCAGTCTGGAATACCAGCATGAGAAAATCACACCCAATTGATTATTAGAGTTTCAAAAATCCTTTGAAAACAAAAGCATCTCGTAAGACCACGCCACAAATAAACATGTTGGGTTTTTACCTTACGATAGCTAAAACGATTTTTATAGAAATCCTCTGATATTATAATAGGGTCTATATACAGATACTTATAAAATAGCCGAAATTGTTACATGATTAAATTCCAGCTACTAGCCACAGAGTGGGTAATACAAACAAAACTCGTACAAGGCTCGTAGGGAGAATGGATTTCCATCTAATGACTAGGCACTGGGGTACCACCTGTCACAGTACGGGGACTAGATCACCGTACCGAGGATTACTCCCTTCATCCCCTGCAACACAAGGCCGGAACCATCCCTTACTGGACAGTCCCGAGTGAGATCACCCCGCGGTTGGGATCAGCAACCGCCCACTAAGCAGAAAAATAAAAAGGGACATCTAGACTGGAGTGACCTCACCCTCCTTGGGGGCTACCCACCTAGCCTTGCTGCATATCCCTTGATTTTCAGTCATTCCCGGTTGATGAGGCTTTGAGGCTAAGCGTTACCTTTAGAACGTTTCACTTAGAATGCCCATCGCCCACCTGACGATGTTTCGCAAGCATTCATCCATACAAGTCCGTCCCGGGTTCGAACGGAACCGAAGGCACTATTCCTACTACATCCATTTTGAAAATATCCTCAGGATTAGTAGCGACTAGCCCTTGCACTTCACTGCTCCATCTTCGAATCCAAAATCGTTTACAGGAAACGTACAAACCGGATCAAAGTGGTTTTCGAGAAATAAATCTCGATCCCGGTCTCTTCGAAACGATCAACGCATTTGTCCAATATTGATAGTCGATGATTTAACTATCAGTTTATATTCAACATCCATCACACAATAAATAATTTCCCAAATTATTTATTAATCCCAAAATATCATCACAAGATAAATTTCCAATTTCAACCCCTTTTGAAAATAGTTTCAAAACCAGTTTTCCTTTCGTAGAGTATATTCCCAATTAATTATTTCCACTGGAACACCAATTAATTATACTTATTTATTTTACTTTTGGAATAATTTATATGGATTTTTAAATATATTTCTCAAAACCTACCTATATACATTACTGTTTGTACTTATATTTTTTTTTTCTGTTTTAACTAATGTTTTTATTAACCTTTCAGTTCTGATCATAAACAAATTTACTAAGACAAATGAAATGAAAGGTAACGAATACCTCACCACCGTCAAATCGAACGAAGCCGCAGCTCCCTGAGATCTTGATCTCGCACGACCAATCCTTGCTGAACAGCGTCGACGTTCCTCTACTTGCCTCGCTTCGCTGCCTCCCTCTCAACCTCGTGCTCGAGAACAAACCCCAAACTACAGTCGAGCTTCGAGTACGACGTGAAGCCCTCTCGTCGACCCAAATCGAGACGCCGAAGCTCGAAATCCCATCTCGCGACGTGACCCATCACCATGCCTGTGACGCCGACCTCGAGCTCACGCCCTCATACCCGAACGCGAAGCGATTGTCATCTCGACGAACGGGGCACAGACCAGATTAAGCTCGATTTGAAATTTAGGTTTTGTTTTCGCTCGGCCCTTTGATTTTCTTATGAACAAGATTTCTTATTACCAAAGCCTTTCCATTTCTCTGAACACGTCTGTACTTTACACGAAAGAATGGGGGACAGGAAAAGGCGTTAGCATGAAAGATAAAGGTTGCATTAATTAGCAGAGCAGACCAAAAACTTTGATGCTGAAAGAATTTCAGCTGATAAAAGAAAAGGTTGATGGGAAGAATTTGACCAGTCAACTTTATAAATTTAAATTCAAGATGTCTCCGTATAAATTTCAAAGCGTTTATATATCGTATGCTCACACAACAACTCTAATCATTACGAAATTTAAAATCCAATAATAATAAAATATTACGGATCCAATGGAACTGGTTTCATCGAATTCCGAGACTGTGCCTCGGAAGGCAATTTTAAAATATCGATTTAAACGATATATCTTTAAAATTGAACAAGACACTCTAAAATTCCATTTTAGAAGTTCTATTATCTTCAATACTATTTATATGAATTTTACGAGCCTTTAAATTATTTTTAACCGGCTTAAAATTCCAGATTCAACATTTTACCCAACTCCCAATTATTAAATTCAATTATCAAATAAATAGTGATATTTGAAATTCAAGTTAAAAATTAACTTTTAATATTTAAAATCAATTAAATATTTTGATTTGAAGTATTCAAAAAAAATCCCAGGTCGTCACAATATGTACATTTTTCCAAGTATTCAAATTATAGGGATTGTAGATATATCTTTGTAAATGTATTTTGATACAAGTATTTCCAAAGTGATTTTAATTAATTATAAGATTAATTTAGGAGGTTAGTGGTTGCTAATGTGGTTAACCAATGTTGGTTTTCCCCTTTGGAAAAAAAATCCCTGATTTGGATGTATGTTTGTTGATAGTTATACAACGGACTATCAAATATGGAAACGTAACTTTGGATATATCTAGGAATAATACAAGAGTTATATGGCACAGTCATCTTTGATGATGTTGTACTATGCTTACAAATCTCATTTTGTTTTCCAAGAACAAATGATAAGGAAATTATAACAACCCGTAAATTAATCCCTTTAAAGTATGGTTACTTAATATATTTTTAAATAATTAATAAGTTGATTTTATAACTCAAATAAAACTCTTTTAAATAATAACTAATGATGGTAGAATGGTTTTCAAAATTTGTTTACAGTAATATTTAGTTTGAAGAAAAATCGAAAATGTGACCGAAAATCATTTTTCGAGTTATCGACTTTTCATCGTCTAAAAGTTATTCAAAATGTTGTGAACACTTTAGTTTACATATAAAAAATATTTGTAAAAAAATAGGTTTTCAAAATGATAATACATTTTTATATATGACTCAAGAATATTAGAAACTATGATGTGACAATTTCCTAAGTTTAAAATTTAAATATAAAAAGCAAATGTCACACTATGAAACATTTAGTACAATAGGTCATTAATACATGTTGGCATGATGGAAAAGAAGGAGGCAAGGAAATTTCATATTTTAATGGATGGAGACAATCTTAATGAGGTGGCCAACAAAGGAAACGATGTTATGTACTTTAAGAACAAATTGGTAATTTAATTTATCTTTATATATAAGCAAATTTCCGAACACATTTTCTCATTTTTCTCATTTGCATCTTCATTTCAAACCTTTATTCAAGTTCTTTCCTAAGTTTCCATGGCTTCCAAATACTTATAAATAAAAAATTCGTTTCTTTTCACTTCTTCCTTAAGCAAGTTCACTAAAAACAACTTCTTTCTCCACTACACTTCTTCTCTTACCAAAACAAGCCCATACATACCCATACTAATCTAGGCCAAGCTACCAAAAAGCCCTAGGCCAAAATATATTGCCCACTTAATCCCACCAAAATATCATTTTTCCAAGTTATAAGCAAATATCTCGGTCGCTTTCAAGTTCTAGTGGAAGTTAGAGTTGAATTTGCAAATTTTCGATGAGTAAAATCTCACCTTTTAAAACCAAAGTTTTTTTTTTACTTTAATATTGTTCATCTTAGTAGTTTTAAATGCTTGTTGTATATGTATGGTAATGCGATAGTTGCTGATTTGGTTTATTCTTTGGGAAGATGACATCTTGGTAGTTAGTAAGTAACATGGAAAATTAGTAGAAAAAGCAAATATGTTATATGTGATGCTCTCGAATGTTGTATATCTTGTTATGGACCTTATGTATGCACACACACATACACTTATGTATGCTTTACTTATGTTATGTGATGTGATGCTTGGATGAAAAATCAAGTTGTTACGAAAGTAGTTCTCGAAGTGTCCGTATAGCGTTTATTGTTATATCGAGACTTATGGAAAATATCATCTCTCCGACATCTTTTGTTTCATTTTCTAGCTTAGGTTTTACTTGACAAAGTTAATTAAGTTTGTGAATAAGGAATGATTTAAAGTCAATTTAATAATTTAATAATGATTTTAAATTTAATTAATTATTTTAATTAAGTGGATTAAGGTGAATTAGTGAACTTAATAATGATGTTTTTAAAGTTAATTAATTACCGTGTTAATGGAACTTAAACTTATTAATCATTTTATCTAATAATGTTCAATTTTAGCTCAGTATTTAAAGTTAATTAATCATTTTCATTAATGGTATTTAAAATTATTCAAGCATTTTTAATAATTACTTTTAAAGTTAATTAGTTAGGTTAAATTTAATTAATCTTATTCAGTAATGATATTTTAAATTAGTTAATCTTTGTTAATAAATGATGTTTTAGAATTAATTAATCAACTTCATTTATGAGATATATAATTAATTAATCAATTCAATTAATGATATATTTAAGTGATTAACCCTTTTAATATAGGTATTTAGCGTTAATTAATCAAATTAATTAACGAAATCTAAAGATAATCAATCACTCTATTTAATGGCAGTTAAAGATGATTAATCGATTTGATAATAATTTTTTAAGTTATTAAATACTTTTTAAAATGGTGTTTTAAAGTTAGCGAACCATTTTTACAAAGACGTTTAAAGTTAAAACTTATAATGAGAAGCCCAAATATGAATTTGGTTTAAAAAGTAAAAGTTTGGTTCAGTTATGGGAAAGAAGTTTTCGTAAATGGTACCGATTATATGGAAAGAATTTAGTCATACTTTGGACATTAGACGTCGAGGTATGGAAACTTGTCACTATCCCAAAAGTTAAAAAGGTCTTTAAGGAAATGTCTCGTGGTTGCACTACCTTCACTTGCCCGACTTCATTTTTGGCCAAGAAATAGTACAAGTTTGAAATTTACAAGTAGTGGTAGGAATATGAGATTTACTGTCCATATATGATTGGTTTTTTTAACCCCGACAATTGGTTATTTAATTATCGATTCAGCATCCTTCAATTTAATATCGCCAATCTAAGACGATATGTTGCTAATGTGAGCTTTGTTATCCTTTGTTGGAAATGACTAAAACTAAAAAGCGAGTGGAGACCAACTTATGTGGGGTTGCTTCTATTAGGGTATATTCACATCTACTCTAGGCTGGTTTCGATTTTTGTGCACTAAGATGTGAAATACTCGGATTCTCGATAAGGTTGGCAGGGTCTGGCTTGGAGTTCCCGAGAGGTTTCGCAAGAAGATGACCCTCTCAAGTACATTTACTAGAGGTATACTTTTGAAAAAAGGAGGTGCACCCTCCTAGTCGTTTTTGGTAAATTTCCTTTTCTTTATTAGTTTGTACCTTCGAATTTATTTAACTTAATTGCATCGAGAAGAGTATATATCTCTTCGCGATGCTAATTATTTGTATCCATTCTTTGCATTTAGATGTTGTTGTTGTGAGAGGAAACCCGTTTGGCGACGTGGTCTCATATGTTGTTGTTTAATTACACTTATTATTATCCCTACACTCTCGGCTGATCATTTATTGTTGAGTAGTTCAAGAGTAGAAGGTCCTTTATGAGCACCTTTGAAGAAGGTGTCCAAGCAGAAGACTTTTATCTACTTAGCTACATATTATGCTATTTATTTAGTTCATGTACGTGTATTTTGTTTCAGCATGTGTAAAGGCATGTTGTTATAACTGCCTAAGCTGATCGTAGTACTTTTGTGTAATTATGATAACTCCAATTAAGGGAGTAACCTTATATACTATATTACTGTTATGTTCTATTTAACAGTTTTGTTGTGAGATTTTCAGTTCTGTTCTTTATTTACCTGTAATGACCCTAAACAAAAAATAAAATGAAAGTTATATTCATTTTAAGAATTTCAGAAGTTATAAAAGAAAAAAAAATTGGACTTAAAACAAATAGTTTCATGACTAAAGAATTATATGAATATATGTATTTAAAATATAGGGAATTTCCTGTTTAATTTAAGAAGCAAAATGCAATGGAAATTTATGAAGTTTTAAATGACTTATGTAATCATGCTGAAAGAAGGGAAAAATAAATAATCTTGTGTGTGTGTGTATAATTTTTATAACACACACACACACACACACACACACACACATATATATATATATATATATATATGAGTTGCTGTTTTAAGGGGTGGAATAAAAACAATATAGTATGAATAATTTTTACATCACATAATTATATATGATGGTGTACATGATTTAATGGAAAAGGTGGCTAGGTAGAAAATGCAAGAAGGTTACAGTTTTTATAAGGATAGAGCAGAAAATAAAAATGTACAAAGGTCACATGCATATGGCATGAATAGGATGAGATCATGGAAATAGCATGCAGAAATTAAAGTATTGGAAATCCCGAAATAACTACTAAAGGAAATCAAGTGGGTATAATTCCAATTGAGGACCATGCATAAGTGTAAACTGTGCATGAAAAATAAAAGGGTATCAAAGGAATTACCCATTTCCTTAAACCCTAAAAACAACTTTATAAAACCTGCACACCATAAGGATCATCATCATTCTCTCAGAAAAATATATACATATAAAACAAAATAGAAGAAAAATAGGTATGCAGTTCTGAAGGAATTTGCTGGGTAGAGGAGCAAGATAGTAAAAGAAAAATAATAGGTGAGCATTAATTCATTTTATGCAATGGCATTAAGTCCTCTGGTAGGCAGCCTAAAAAGTATTATAAGAAGAATTTAAAGCTTTGAAATGGTTTGATATGGATGAAATGGATGTTTGTGGTGTATTTCTGTTTGGAGTCTTGTATGATAGTTTTTCCAAGCCAAGATGGTTTGAGCATTTTTAATTCTGTTTTTATTATTGTTAAGTATGGATTTAAATTATTTAGAACATAGGCAGCAAGATGAAGATCTAGCTCATGTTTATATTCTAAATAATAAGGTAGGAGGCTTTTCTGAGTTTTTGATGAATTTTATTAACAAACACCTCTTTCCATATTTCTACAATAAAATAATAGGATTATAATGCTTAAGTAATTTTCGGAAAGATCTCACACATGTTGTAAAACTCTGCAGTAAGAAAAGATTGTACCAGAAAGTATTTATGTTTTTCTGAAACATGAATGGGGTGAAGATTTTTATGAATGAGTTATAAGCAGGGGCTTAATAAGTTAAGCAGGAAACTGAGGGGGAGTTTTATTAAATTAATAAACTCTATGATTAAGTAAAAGGAAATAAAATAGGTCATTTGGGGTTAGTCAATGATCTACTTTCTTCAGGTGGGGGAAAGTATATGCATGGTGCAAGTGCACCCTGAGGCCTTTGTGTGTTGGAATAAATAAGACTAACTGGGAGATTCCTTCACAATGCATACTTGTGTTCATTTGACAAGGGGATTTAGACCATAATTAGAATGGGGTATGAGATTTAAAATCTCTGGGTTATAATATCTGAACAAAGGTATAAATTAAATAAGGTTTAATGTGATGACCTTAATGAACTGCTGGGAGAAACTGGGAGAACATAACCTGGATTTATTTATGATGTTGTGAATAATGCATGGCTTGTTGCATATATGTTGAATGAATGGTTGTATACTTGAAGTTATCTAGCAACTTTGCTGATGTGCCTAGTTTATAAACTGCTAGATTATGCAAGTGATAAAAGTTCATAAGATTTGTAAATTTGTATAGAATTTATTAATGTTCATACCAGTGTAAACTGACCCTTTTGGTTGCCTTGCAAACATCTGGGTGTCTCAAATAAATGGGGCAGCTCAATGATTTGCATGCAGGTAAGTAAAAGTGACATGATGGATGAAGGAGGCATTAGCTGCTAGTATAAATAAGAGAAACATTGCTTGTATTTGCAGATTGCTTGTAGTGAAAGACCTGATTATTATTAGTAATTAAAGTTAAATAGTGAGGATGTTTTTTTCTGGGTGCTTGGATTATGATATGTATCTAACTAAAACTGTGATGAATGAATTCTTATGGCAAGTAACTAGATGATGCTCTTATGAAATGTTTGGTTATCTTTTGGGGACTGTGAAAACTAATATATATATCATAACTATATAACATGTATGCATGTCAGTTCCCTGGTTCTTTTGTTTGAAACTGATTTGTGTTATAATAATGGCAATTAAGATTGGCAAGTGTAACAGATTCTTCAGAAAAACAAAATAAGCTTGTGAATCTTGAACAAGATAAATTATGCATGAACTGTAATGAACATTGGGTGGTGTATAATCTCTGAGAAAATGCATGACTTATATTTATGCAATTGATTTTAAAACAGAAAGAGTTTTAAAGAAATGGATTTGGAAACGTTTTTGTTTTGTGACTAAAAACCTGGGGAAAACAAATTCTCATAAAAACTTTTATAAGATAAAAGCAAACTGGTGATAAGAAAGAATGTTTGTGGAATTGATTTACATAGAAATATGGTCCTGAATATTGTAAGAATGGGATCATGACCAACCTAGATGGTTAAGTGTCAGATCCTTATAGCCTGGAATCACTTCTCTGCAATTTATGTTGTGCAAGTGTTTCCAACCCGAAGAAAGTAACTGAAAAACTTCGAGTTTTTGAAACATAAACTCGAAGCAAACCAGTATGCATTTTCAACCAATCTGAAAAATGCAGAGCAAATACAATTGTGTAACCTGAAATGAAAATGTGATTGTGAAAACAAAATTTGTATGTTCATATTAACAATTATACTCCTTTCAGTTATATTTCTTAATACTTAAATATTGTATTATGTGTCAGTAGTCATGTATAGGCAGAAAGAGTAGGAAAAAAAAACAAAAATTTTGCAAAAGTGCACTGTACTTGCACCACCAAACCTATATGCTTAGATCATCCCATTCAAAAATAAAAGAAGCAAACATATCATCAAATATGTAGAGCTATTATAAGGTGAATTGTGAACTGATATAACTATATTGGTAACTCAGGATCTTGGAAATTAAAAAAAAAACAAAAAAAAAATTTTGGGTTAAAAATAAAAAGGGGTCACCACAGTTGGTATCAAAGCCATGTTTTAAATAACATAGTAAACATTATTGTATGTATATGGATGATTGAATGCACTGATTAAATTCTTAAGGTTGAATGTTTTTGTATGACTGAATGAAATGTATGTTTGAGATACATGTATAGAGTACACCTAAATCAAATAAATAAACAAAGTAAAGATATTAAAAATAATGGGGGTAAATAAACTAACTTAAAAATTATATCTATAGCATTATGGTAGGACCCAGACATCACACAGGTGCAGGACCATCACGTGAGCCACCTGTGATAAGCATGGAAGATTTTGTGAGGGCTTTGAGGGATGGAATGGCACCAAGGCAAGATAATCCTCATGAGGAGCTCTCCAAACTGCTCAAGACTTGTACCAATTTGGGAGGAAAGGATTTTGAAGGCACTGAAGGAGCTATGGGTGTTCAAATGTGGATAAGGACTATGGAAAGGGTCTTTACAGATATGCAAATCAATGACCAAAGGAAAAGACAAATAGCTTCAAGGAAATTGAAGGGGGTTGCACTGGATTGGTGGGAGGTTGTGATAGTAGGAAGGCCAGAGAATGATATCACTTGGAATGATTTCAAGGTCATGCTTGAGGCCAGATTTATTCCAGCATCTGCCAAAGCCACACTGCTTGAAGACTTTATTAGATTAAGGCAAGGAGGCATGAGTGTAAATGAGTACACTCAGAAGTTTGAAGCATTATCCAAGTATGGAATGGTGTTGATAGGGAATGCAGAAGCAAAGAATGCAAGGTACATTCAAGGCTTGAACCCCAATTTATCCAGGGCAATGTTGCCATATAAAGACAAAACTTTTGATCAAGTGATTGATCTAACTCTCTCTTTTGAGCAACATGATACCACAAGAGAGAAATTCAGGAACATGAAGCTCAATAAGAAGAAGGGAGGCCAGAACAAAGTGCAACCTTATGATAAGAGAAATGCAAGTAAAGGAACTAAGAATGGGGAAGGAGCAATAGCACCTGAAAGCAAGAAATTTACTCATTGTTTTAACTGTGGAAAAGCTGGACATTACAGTAACCAATGCCCTGACCCTAAAATACCAAAAGGAAGCTGCTATAACTGTGGGAAGATGGGACATTTAAAGAAGGACTGCCCAGAGACTCATAAGAAAACAGCAAGGGTAGGAGCTTTGGCAACAAACACCACTGAAAATGTTGGACAACGTGAAGGTATAATTCTAATCAATACCCAACCAATATCAGTAGTATATGACACTGGTGCCTCACATTCACTGATATCTTTGGAAATTGTAAAGAAGTTAGCACTTGCTTGTGTTTCTATTGAACAACCCTTGACTATACACAGTCCCATAGGGAGTCATTGTATATTAAGAATGAAGTGTATGGGTCTGAAATTAATTATAGGGGGTTATGGTTTTGATTCAGATCTATATACTTTAAATTATCCTGGTATTGGGATTATATTGGGGGTAGATTGGTTAATGAAAAATAAAGCAATTTTAAATTTAGAAAATCTTACTATTTCTTTGGAGACAAATGAAGGTAAAAGAATTACAGTTCTAAGTGAAATAACAAAGAACACATGTTTTAATAAAATTTGGAGTATAAATGAAATTCAAAAGGAATTAAAAATAGAGGAAATTCCAGTAGTTAATGAATACATAGATGTGTTTGGAGAAGTGAGAGGAATTCCTCAGAATAGACCAGTTGAATTCAAAATAAAGTTAATGCCAGGAACAAATCCAATCATTAAAAAGCCTTATAGGATGGGTCCAAAAGAACTGGTAGAATTAAAACATCAACTAGAAGAATTAGAAGAGAAAGGATTCATAAGATCAAGTAGTTCTAGTTGGGGTTCCCCAGTGCTCTTTGTCAAGAAACATGATGGAACAATGAGGTTGTGTGTAGACTATAGGGATTTAAACAAGGTAACTATTAAAAATAAGTACCCACTGCCTAAAATAGATGATCTATTTGATCAATTGCATGGAGATAGAATATTTTCAATACTAGATTTAGCCTCTGGATTTCACCAAATGAAAGTTGCAGAGGAGAGCATTGAGTACACAGCCTTTATTACTAGATATGGCCTATATGAATTTTTAGTAATGCCATTTGGCTTGACCAATGCTCCCTTCTATTTTGTAGATTTAATGAATAGAATTTTCAGAGACTTTTTGGATAAATTTGTTCTAGTATTTATAGATGATATATTAATTTACTCCAAGACAGAAGATGATCATGCTATGCATCTACACTTAGTATTATCCAGACTTAGAGAACATGAATTAAAAGCCAAGTATTCAAAATGTACATTTTGGCAACATGAAGTAAAATTCTTAGGACACATAGTGTCACAGCAAGGGGTAAGTGTGGATCCAAGCAAAGTGATTGCAGTTCAATCATGCAGTAGACCCAGAACAGTGACTGAGGTGAGATCATTCTTGGGATTGGCAGGGTATTATAGAAGGTTCATCAAGGATCTTTCAAGAATAGCCACACCAATGACCAAGTTGACAAAAAAGAACCAACCATATGTGTGGACTGAGCAGTGTGAACAAGCTTTTGAGAGATTGAAGCAAGCACTGGTAGAAGCTCCTGTTTTGCAAATCCCAGAAGAAAATGAAGGAATGGTTGTATATACTGATGCTAGTGGGTCTGGGTTAGGTGCAGTGCTTATGCAGCATGGCAAGGTAGTGGCATATGCATCAAGACAACTTAAACCCAATGAAACCAAATACGCAACTCATGATCTGGAATTAGCTGCAATAGTGTTTGCATTAAAACTTTGGAGGCATTATTTTCTTGGAGCAAAATTTGAATTATTTACCGACCATCAAGCATTGAAATATTTATTTTCTCAAAAAGATTTGAATATGAGACAAGCAAGGTGGATGGAATTTCTAGCTGCATATGATTTAGATATTTTGTACACCCCTGGAAAAGCCAATAGGGTGGCAGATGCCTTGAGTAGGCATCAAGTTAGGTTAGCAAGTCTAATGATTGATGAATTTAAAAACCTAGCAATGCTTGGGGAGGCAGATATATATAGCAAGAATGAAAAGAATTTTAGTAAGCATAATGATATGGTAGAATATGGTACACTAGGATTGATTACAGTAAAATCCAATCTAGTGGAGAAAATTGGTAGCATGCAAGACCAAGATAAGGATTTGAAGGAGAAGAAGGAAATGTTACTTAGCAACATTGAGTTGGAAAATTTTAAAATAGATCACAAGGGGTATTTGAGGAAGAATGAGAAGCTGTGTGTACCAGACATTGCAGAGTTGAAGGAAGAAATCATGAATGAGCATCACAAAACCAAGTACACCATACACCCTGGTGGTACTAAAATGTATCATGATTTAAAAAGAAGCTACTGGTGGCCAGGAATGAAACAAGCAGTGGCAAGATATGTGGCAAAGTGTTTCACTTGTCAGCAAATTAAAGCAGACTACCAAAAGCCCTCTGGCATGTTGCAACCTTTGGAGGTACCTCAGTGGAAATGGGAAAGTATTTCCATGGATTTTGTGGATGGTTTGCCTAGAACTAAGAAAGGCAATGATAGTATATGGGTAATTGTTGATAGACTGACCAAATCAGCTCACTTTGTCCCTGTCAGGTCAGATAGAAATGCATCTAAGCTTGCACAATTATTTGTTAAGGAAGTGGTAAGGCTACATGGCATACCCAAGACCATTGTAAGTGATAGAGACACTTTGTTCACCTCAAGATTTTGGGAAAGCTTCCAAGAAGCAATGGGAACTCAGCTATGTTTAAGTACTGCCTACCATCCTCAAAGTGATGGGCAGACAGAAATAGTAAATAAAATATTGGAAGATCTATTAAGAGCATGTGTGCTTGACTTTGGGGGTAATTGGGAGGATCACATTCATTTGGCAGAGTTTACCTATAACAATAGCTACCAGTCAACCATAGGAATGGCACCCTTTGAAGCCTTGTATGGGAGACCCTGCATATCCCCTGCCTGTTGGTTGGATATGGGAGAGGGTATACTAATAGGACCAGATCATGTTAAAGAAACTTCCAACATGATTGAGTTAATTAGACATAGAATGAAGACAGCACAATCAAGACAGAAGTCTTATGCAGATAAAAGGAGGAAGCCAATGGAGTTTAAGGTAGGAGAGTATGTTTTTCTAAAGGTATCACCAATGAGAAAGGTGTTCAGGTTTGGGAAATCTGGTAAGTTATCACCAAGAATTGTAGGGCCATATGAAATTATGCAAAGAATTGGTGCTATGGCCTATAAACTTAAGTTACCTGAGGAGTTGAGTGGTGTACATCATGTGTTTCATGTTTCTCAATTGAGAAAATGGGTGCATGATGAAGGAGCAATACTGGAGTCACCTACTCAAATTCAAGTCCAAAAGAATTTGGTCTATGCAAATGAACCAGTGGGGATAGTTGCTAAGGAGGAGAAAAAGTTGAGGAACAAGGTGATCAAACTGGTAAAAATTCAATGGAGCTTGGACATCAATGATTGTACATGGGAGGTGGAGGACAAAATGAGGGCTAAATACCCCAACTTGTTTACTGATGGAGAGGTATGTTTAAGTAGTTTATAATAATTCTCTGAATATTCTTATGCATTGCTTGCTTTCATAAAATGTGAGTATGGGGTTATGGAATTAAAACAGGCTATGGATTAATATTTTTATTTGGAGAAATTAGAAGAAATTATGGGGACATAATTCCTTTAAGGGGGAGGGTATGTAATGACCCTAAACAAAAAATAAAATGAAAGTTATATTCATTTTAAGAATTTCAGAAGTTATAAAAGAAAAAAAAAAATTGGACTTAAAACAAATAGTTTCATGACTAAAGAATTATATGAATATATGTATTTAAAATATAGGGAATTTCCTGTTTAATTTAAGAAGCAAAATGCAATGGAAATTTATGAAGTTTTAAATGACTTATGTAATCATGCTGAAAGAAGGGAAAAATAAATAATCTTGTGTGTGTGTGTATAATTTTTATAACACACACACACACACACACACACACACACATATATATATATATATATATATATATATGAGTTGTTGTTTTAAGGGGTGGAATAAAAACAATATAGTATGAATAATTTTTACATCACATAATTATATATGATGGTGTACATGATTTAATGGAAAAGGTGGCTAGGTAGAAAATGCAAGAAGGTTACAGTTTTTATAAGGATAGAGAAGAAAATAAAAATGTACAAAGGTCACATGCATATGGCATGAATAGGATGAGATCATGGAAATAGCATGCAGAAATTAAAGTATTGGAAATCCCGAAATAACTACTAAAGGAAATCAAGTGGGTATAATTCCAATTGAGGACCATGCATAAGTGTAAACTGTGCATGAAAAATAAAAGGGTATCAAAGGAATTACCCATTTCCTTAAACCCTAAAAACAACTTTATAAAACCTGCACACCATAAGGATCATCATCATTCTCTCAGAAAAATATATACATATAAAACAAAATAGAAGAAAAATAGGTATGCAGTTCTGAAGGAATTTGCTGGGTAGAGGAGCAAGATAGTAAAAGAAAAATAATAGGTGAGCATTAATTCATTTTATGCAATGGCATTAAGTCCTCTGGTAGGCAGCCTAAAAAGTATTATAAGAAGAATTTAAAGCTTTGAAATGGTTTGATATGGATGAAATGGATGTTTGTGGTGTATTTCTGTTTGGAGTCTTGTATGATAGTTTTTCCAAGCCAAGATGGTTTGAGCATTTTTAATTCTGTTTTTATTATTGTTAAGTATGGATTTAAATTATTTAGAACATAGGCAGCAAGATGAAGATCTAGCTCATGTTTATATTCTAAATAATAAGGTAGGAGGCTTTTCTGAGTTTTTGATGAATTTTATTAACAAACACCTCTTTCCATATTTCTACAATAAAATAATAGGATTATAATGCTTAAGTAATTTTCGGAAAGATCTCACACATGTTGTAAAACTCTGCAGTAAGAAAAGATTGTACCAGAAAGTATTTATGTTTTTCTGAAACATGAATGGGGAGAAGATTTTTATGAATGAGTTATAAGCAGGGGCTTAATAAGTTAAGCAGGAAACTGAGGGGGAGTTTTATTAAATTAATAAACTCTATGATTAAGTAAAAGGAAATAAAATAGGTCATTTGGGGTTAGTCAATGATCTACTTTCTTCAGGTGGGGGAAAGTATATGCATGGTGCAAGTGCACCCTGAGGCCTTTGTGTGTTGGAATAAATAAGACTAACTGGGAGATTCCTTCACAATGCATACCTGTGTTCATTTGACAGGGGGATTTAGACCATAATTAAAATGGGGTATGAGATTTAAAATCTCTGGGTTATAATATCTGAACAAAGGTATAAATTAGATAAGGTTTAATGTGATGACATTAATGAACTGCTGGGAGAAACTGGGAGAACATAACCTGGATTTATTTATGATGTTGTGAATAATGCATGGCTTGTTGCATATATGTTGAATGAATGGTTGTATACTTGAAGTTATCTAGCAACTTTGCTGATGTGCCTAGTTTATAAACTGCTAGATTATGCAAGTGATAAAAGTTCATAAGATTTGTAAATTTGTATAGAATTTATTAATGTTCATACCAGTGTAAACTGACCCTTTTGGTTGCCTTGCAAACATCTGGGTGTCTCAAATAAATGGGGCAGCTCAATGATTTGCATGCAGGTAAGTAAAAGTGACATGATGGATGAAGGAGGCATTAGCTGCTAGTATAAATAAGAGAAACATTGCTTGTATTTGCAGATTGCTTGTAGTGAAAGACCTGATTATTATTAGTAATTAAAGTTAAATAGTGAGGATGTTTTTTTCTGGGTGCTTGGATTATGATATGTATCTAACTAAAACTGTGATGAATGAATTCTTAGGGCAAGTAACTAGATGATGCTCTTATGAAATGTTTGGTTATCTTTTGGGGACTGTGAAAACTAATATATATATCATAACTATATAACATGTATGCATGTCAGTTCCCTGGTTCTTTTGTTTGAAACTGATTTGTGTTATAATAATGGCAATTAAGATTGGCAAGTGTAACAGATTCTTCAGAAAAACAAAATAAGCTTGTGAATCTTGAACAAGATAAATTATGCATGAACTGTAATGAACATTGGGTGGTGTATAATCTCTGAGAAAATGCATGACTTATATTTATGCAATTGATTTTAAAACAGAAAGAGTTTTAAAGAAATGGATTTGGAAACATTTTTGTTTTGTGACTAAAAACCTGGGGAAAACAAATTCTCATAAAAACTTTTATAAGATAAAAGCAAACTGGTGATAAGAAAGAATGTTTGTGGAATTGATTTACATAGAAATATGGTCCTGACTATTGTAAGAATGGGATCATGACCAACCTAGATGGTTAAGTGTCAGATCCTTATAGCCTGGAATCACTCTCTGCAATTTATGTTGTGCAAGTGTTTCCAACCCGAAGAAAGTAACTGAAAAACTCCGAGTTTTTGAAACATAAACTCGAAGCAAACCAGTATGCATTTTCAACCAATCTGAAAAATGCAGAGCAAATACAATTGTGCAACCTGAAATGAAAATGTGATTGTGAAAACAAAATTTGTATGTTCATATTAACAATTATACTCCTTTCAGTTATATTTCTTAATATTTAAATATTGTATTATGTGTCAGTAGTCATGTATAGGCAGAAAGAGTAGGAAATTTTTTTTTTTTTTGCAGAAGTGCACTGTACTTGCACCACCAAACCTATGTGCTTAGATCATCCCATTCAAAAATAAAAGAAGCAAACATATCATCAAATATGTAGAGCTATTATAAGGTGAATTGTGAACTGATATAACTATATTGGTAACTCAGGATCTTGGAAATTAAAAAAAAAAAAAATTGGGTTAAAAATAAAAAGGGGTCACCACATTACCCTATGATAATTCATCTTTCGGTTGCTTGGCGACGATACACGAATACCATGGATGTATTGATCGTCGTTCCCAGGGGTCAGAAAGGTGGGTCATCACAGAAATCCATCTACTAACGGTTAGGAGGTGACCTCCACTCTTATCTTTGATTACTTATTTCCTAAATAACTGGGGTTGATTTTGTCGAAAACTATCGAATGTTGTTTTAAAGAAAGCAGGATCAGGTCTTTTTCCATTGTTGGATTAATGTGATAGGGGGTTCTCGCATTCTATTTGGTGGAAAGCAAGAGATTTTTACTGCTACGCCTCCCGGTGGGTAGTATAAGGCCATGATGGGTTGGTTTGCTAGGTGCTTACCATTGCGAGGCTAGTTGTAAAAGAAGAGGTACCAGTGTAAGCCAAGATGATTTTACCCACTGACAAAAGGCCGAAGGCCGGTTTCTTACGTTTGATATCAGAGCGCAAGGTCAAGCAAGAACCTTAGTTTTGGTAGGATGCACTCATTAGAGATATGGTCGGTAGTACCGTAGAATGAGTTTGAGTGTGTGTGTGTGTGTGTGTAAGAGCGTGTACTTTTAGTGATATAAAAGTGTTTTATATTGTGTTAATCGATCTGTTGAGTGTCTTATGGATTCTGGTTAATACGAGTAGCTAACATTGTTGATAGGATCCCTAAACACTTGAACAAGGCCAATTGACACAATTGTTGAACATGCGCTTATATGATTTTTGTTTCATGATAATAAACATATATACATTCGTTTAAATGTATTTGTTAATATACTATTTATTTTCACAGATTAAATAAATATTTGCTGAATAAAATAAATTCACAGAATTTGAATTCAAACAGATATTTTATTCAAACAAATATTTATTACAATTTTGAATAGTACAATTTCAAGCTCTCACTATAAATATACAACTTTGATTACAATACATCACAATTTTACATTTACAGTTAACCTCACTACATATCACTCGCACTCGTATTTATCTTCAACTGCATTTCAGTTTGAATCCAGCATCTGAGCAATCTGCAAAAATATTCACTAACGCAGTAAAATTGAAAAAGAAATATTTTTGCAACAGAAAATGAAATATGATTTTTTGAAAATATTATTTGCCTCAGTTATTTGGGTTGTTCGTCATTATTTAAATTTGAATTCATCATACACGAACAACTTGTGACATACACAGTGTATCACTGTATATGCCACAAGGCCATGCACATTGATATTCACTTGATAATGCTACAAGGACAGGTGAGCACAGGTCAAACCCAAATGAAAAGCCGGTTTCAACTCACGTGCAACAAAAATAAAATATCAAATTCAGCACAAGGTCAAACCCGAGCTGTGAAACTGGATTCAACACAGGTGAAAATGGCCAAAACTCAAGAATCAAGAGTCGAGTAGTCTAATATAAACAAGATAATAACTCAGTGCCAACATGGTCAGAATGAAGACAAGTACACTTGAACAAAATGAACAAGTGGAGCATCTGTGTAAACTGGGCAAGTATGGACAGAGCTCGAGCACAGTTGAAACTCAAGCAAATGAAAACATCAAGTGATACAAGTCAGAGCAACAAAATTATCACAATGAAGACCACTATGCAGTGTACAACAAGTCTAACAGCCACCATAATGATGAAAGTGTGCAAGTGTAGACGATAGCTACTCAATGTAACTCAATGATACAAGGCAAACTGACAACAACAAAAGTGAAACAATGCATGATGAATCAGACCAACTAATCAACAGTGCAGAGATGACAAGTACATAGCAGTATAACCAAGTCAAAGCCAGTAGTAGCCAAATGTTACAAATTCAATGCCGAGAAGCACTGAAACAAAGATGGCCAAAACACAAAAGTGCACAACAACCAACATAAATGAAATAATACACAGTGCACATATGTCAAGTAAAGACTCAGAGACAAGTAGCAGTATACAAAATGAAGTGCATGCAACATGATGAAGCAGTGATGATACAAAGACCAGTAATGCAAGCAATCTGAATCAAATGTCATCAGATCAGAGACCAAGTGAGTATGCAAATGCTACCATGACTCTAGTACATGCTACAGCAACGTTACATGTCCAGTTACAACAAAGACCAAATTCACAGTGAAGTCAAGATAGAAAATTCATGAATGCAACATGGTGAACAACCAAGGTGCAACAAGAATTTTACAGTATCAATCTCGTGTATGCAACAGTGGAAGAACAAAATTCATTAGTGCAGATTCGAAATCGTGGTGGCCAAGCAAATCGCCCCATGCTACGGGTGTATCAAGCCAGAAGCAACATAGTAAACAAATTCAAAGAAATTCGAATGTACAAGTCAAAGCCAGAAATTCACAAAATCAAAACTTAGTCGAAGTCAAAGGAAAACAACATCGTGGTGACCACGAAATTGAATTAATACCGTGTCAACCAAGTATATACGAATTGAAGAAGTCAGAGATCAATCTCAGCGTCAAAACATAATCAAGCGGCCGAGCTAACAATATTGACAAATTCAAATATATTTGTACGAACGCAATTCAAGGAGATCGAACTCCTATATAAACCCAATCATCACTGGCAAAAATAGTATCAAGTTAAAGTACGAAAAATCAGAAGAAGCAAAAGCAAAAATTACATACCGAAGGAAGATCAAACTCGATCATCGAAGGAACCGTGAGCAAAGTAAAAAGACAATCGTTTGCTGACGCAAATCAGAAGATCAATTGCAAACGATTAACAAATAAATCGGGTTCCTCAATAAACGAAGCCCTAATTTGCGCAAAGCCTAAAGCACTAGCAAATCAACAGGAGCGAATGCGAGGCCAAAGCCATAGCCAATCTCACAGGAGCAAACGCAAGGACAAAACCCTAATTTGGATAAAGAGGAACAAACAAAAAACAAGGCCGCCATTTATTTTTCACAAGCTAAGAGAAAAGAAGACCGGGCTAAAATAAAAGGGAGAATAGGGCCGGTTGAAAAATAATAGGATCAAAGGGTTTTGTTTTTTAATTAGGGATTTTATCTTTTTATTGCTTTTTAATTTTGTTTTTAAATTTAAAACTGTTATTTTTTCTAGTCGTGTGACTAGGGGACAAGCTACGTGGCGTAGCTTGAGAATTCGCAACTCAGTGGCTGAGTTGTGGCAGGGTTTTGAGCGTAGAGTTAGATTTAGTCGATAGCGGGTGTCGCGAGTTTACGTGTGTAAGCGAGGGACTATCTAATTTCTAGTCGAAACCTTGGGGGCAGCACGTAGGCAGGGTTTTGCCGAAGCTGGGTAAATTCTGTGTCGTTCTATTTCTGCATTTATTATTCTGCTATTATCTGTGCTGCTATTGTTCTGTGATCTGTGTTAAAATTATTTTATAAGCTACCGCGATTAATTTTTATAATTTATACCATCACCCTATTCACCCCCCCTCTAGGGTGAAATCGATCCTACAAGTGGTATCAGAGCTAGGATCAAAAGCCGTTTTTGTTTTAAAAATTTGATTTTTTTTTACAAAAACCAATTCTTGTTTTAAAAATTTGAATTTTTAAAATGGCTTCTTTTAATACTGCTTTTGCTGAGGGTCAATCCATAGTTAGACCACCAATGTTCAATGGTGAATATGCTTATTGGAAAAATAGGATGGAAATTTTTCTGAAAACCATTGACGCATGGAATATTATTGAGACAGGTTGTAGAATACCAACTATAACTGTAAATAATCAGGAAATAGAGAAACCAAAGGAACAATGGGTAGAACTAGAAAATAAATTACAAAATACTAATGCTAAAGCTATGAATTCTATTATCTGTTCATTGGATCAATTTGAGTTTAATCGTGTCTCACGTTGTCTAACTGCGCAGGAAATATGGCACACTCTAGAAGTGACTCATAAAGGAACATCTCAAGTCAAAGAATCTCGCCTTGCCATGCTAAGCAGCGAATACGAGAACTTCACAATGGCAAAGGAAGAAAATGTAAAAGAGATGCATGGACGACTTTCCAATATCGTATATAAATCAAAAGCTCTTGGAAAATCATATACAGAGTTGGAGATAGTCCGAAAAATCCTCAGAGTCCTTCCACGAAGTTTTGAAGCAAAAGTGACTGCCATTCAAGAATCAAAAGATTTGAAACAAATGAAAGTCGAAGAACTCATCGGAAATCTCACCACTTATGAGCTAGAAATGAAATTCAAGGAAGAGCATGAAGGAGGAGATACTCGAAAGAAATAAATAGCGCTCAAAGGAACAACCGAAAGTGACGAAGATGATGATGATGATGATGGAGCAGCAGAGCTGGCGCTACTAATAAAGAAATTCAAAAGGTGGAATCGCAAATACGGAAATCCAGCTCGAAATCATGAATTGAAAAGCAGAATAGGCAAAGCACTTGACTACTCAGAAGAACAGGAGATCATCTGTCATAAGTGCAACCAACCCGGACACATCAAGCCCAATTGTCCTCGAAATCGACGCGACTTTGGAAAGAAACAGAAAAGTTTTGCAGCCACTTGGGATGAAATGGATGAGAATGATAAAAGTACTTGCAGTGAGAGTGAGAAAGCAGATATGTGCCTTCAAGGAAATATAACTGATAGCGACGATGACGAGCCAAGCGAGGTATCAAAACTTACTCACTCTGAATTACTTATTTATTTCCATGAAGTAAATGGCTGTTATGAACGACTTAGGGAAAAATACGCCAAACTTGAATCTCAAAAGGATATTTGATAGAATGCAATGAACAACTTGATCAATTAGTTAAGAACTATCAACATAGGATCCCTAAGTGTGATAAGTGTCCAACATTCGAAGAAGAAATTAAAAAATCAGAAATCAATATAAAAACACTTGAAAATGAAATTCTGATTTTAAAAGAGAATGAAAATACTAGGAGAGAGAATTCTATTAAAAAGTGCACATAGTTGTTAAACGAAAATGAATCTCTCAAAACACAAGTCCAACAATTGTCAATGACTTTAGATAAATTTTCAAAAAGTGAAAAATCGTTGAATATGCTATTAGGAAAGCAAAGTGTTAATATGGTTAGACAAGGACTTGGATATAATAAATCGGAAATTGTTGAAAGCAATATTAATCAAGTTAATTCTATGTGCACAATTTGTAGAAAATTTGGACACGATCACAATAATTGTTGGTATAGACCCAAACATGTGAAAACTATACCGATTTGGGTTCCAAAAGGCACAAATATAAAAACACTCAAAGTTAAACAAATTTGGGTGCCGAAGGGAACAATTATAAATAGTTTTGGGTCTACACAAAATTATTTTTCAAAATATTCTACCACTAACAATCATGGACCTATAAAAACAAATAGGTCACATAAATTTTTCATCGTGTAGGTGTGGTGGCAGGCTAAGGAACAACAACAGTGTTCTCTGGATTTTTGGCTGTTCCAGAAACACAACGGACGACAAAGAAAAGTTCCTTAGCCTAGTTCAAAGGTGTCAGAATCACAATAGACAACATCAAAAAATATCGTAAAGGTAAAACAGGTAATGGGATGTTTTAAACGATATATTAAATGTGATAATCTGCACCGTATTCTTAATTAAAATCAGCCAATATTGAGTTGATGAAAAGATGATGATTTTGATTTATTCAAAATAGTTGGCCAATTATATTCTTATGCCAAAAACACTATAAAAATCTCTAGATTCTTTGAATTACTTCATATATATCAGTTTGGATTAAAAATAGTGTTTTGTTGGATAATACAATTGGTTATAATACGGCTGACTCTATATTCACGGTTTTCTGATTATTTACACGGCTTCAATTCAATTTCAAAAGAATGTCATTTAAATTGTTGTTAAAATTGAATTTGAATTTTTGGTGCACACTTCATGGTTTGGTCAATCAAATTCAATTAATGATGATTTTGAGTGAAAGAGAAATTCAGATGCAGATTACACTGGTAATCTAGTTGATAGAAAAGTTACTAGTTGAACGTAATTTTTGAGACATTTAGTAACTGCATCGTTTTTGCATATTTTTCTTTTCAAATAATTTTCAAATAGCAGAAAATTTTCTTATAAAACCCCCTCGATAAAATCAATTTTGACCTTTCTTTTCAGATTGGTCATTCTTTTAGAAAAATTGATTTATAACTATTTTTGAATTTGATTTTAAATGATTACATTAACTAATCTGACTTCCTAATGATTATCGAAAAGATGAATAATGATTGAAAAAGTGATGAGTGTTGATATTTATCATATATTATAACTCGAGAAAGTATAAATAGAAAATTTCTTTAGAAATTTAAACAAGAGTTATAAAACATTTTGTTGGTAAAAATTCCATGACCATCTCTATTTCTATCATATTTCTAACAACCATCACTCATCAAAATTCTATATAGTTCGTCACTATGTGGAACTTTAAACAGGAATCGTTCGTTTTTCATTTTCACTTTTTTTAAAAAATAATAATAATTAATAATAAATAAATAATTACCAAAGTATTCACTCTCATTTAAAAGTCCTCACGGTTATGCATGGGTGAATTACTTGGAATTTGTTATGTGCTTCCATGCTCATTTAAAAGTCCTCACGGTTATGCATGTATGGAACGCATATCAAAAGTTGATTTTAAAAAATAAACAAGTTGATTCTAATCCCATTTAAAAGTCCTCACGGTTACGCGTGGTTAGAAGATACTTGAATTCATAAAATTGGAATACTACTAATCTCATTTAAAAGTCCTAACGGTTATGCATGATTAGTAGATATTCAAATTCCTGATATAACTTACCACGAATAGACACATCTGTATGGTTTTATATGATGACATCATTTCCATCATTCTAAAAGTGGAATATGCGCCTAACAAATTATTTATGATTTTTGTTTGATTTTTTATTAAAATTTAATACTTATATTCAATTGAGTTTTAATGTTGGATTAATATCGATCACTTTATCACTATTTTCTCTAACACTATTATTCTTTTGCTGATAACAAAAGGGGGAGAGAAAAGTTAAGATTTTGTCAAACAGAATCAAGCAAAGGTCAAATAATTTTCAATTTGCATCTACACTCATTTGCATATTTTTATTTGTATGCATATATGTAGGGGGAGTATTGTGTAGAGAGCGAGCATTCAAATAGGGGGAGAAAATTGAACGATCAAATACATTTAACATATTCAAAATCTTAAATATATGTTTGTTATCATCAGAAGAGGGAGATTGTTGAACATGCGCTTATATGATTTTTGTTTGATGATAATAAACATATATACATTCGTTTAAATGTATTTGTTAATATACTATTTATTTTCACAGATTAAATAAATACTTGCTGAATAAAGTAAATTACACAGAATTTGAATTCAAACAGATATTTTATTCAAACAAATATTTATTACAATTTTGAATAGTACAATTTCAAGCTCTCACTATAAATATACAACTTTGATTACAATACATCACAATTTTACATTTACAGTTAACCTCACTACATATCACTCACACTCGTATTTATCTTCAACTGCATTCCAGTTTGAATCCAGCATCTGAGCAATCTGCAAAAATATTCACTAACACAGTAAAATTGAAAAAGAAATATTTTTGCAACAGAAAATGAAATATGATTTTTTGAAAATATTATTTGCCTCAGTTATTTGGGTTGTTCGTCATTATTTAAATTTGAATTCATCATACACGAACAACTTGTGACATACACAGTGTATCACTGTATATGCCACAAGGCCATGCACATTGATATACACTTGATAATGCTACAGGGACAGGTGAGCACAGGTCAAACCCAAATGAAAAGCCGGTTTCAACTCACGTGCAACATAAATAAAATATCAAATTCAGCACAAGGTCAAACCCGAGCTGTGAAACTGGATTCAACACAGGTGAAAATGGCCAAAACTCAAGAATCAAGAGTCGACTAGTCTAATATAAACAAGACAATAACTCAGTGCCAACATGGTCAGAATGAAGACAAGTACACTTGAACAAAATGAACAAGTGGAGCATCTGTGTAAACTGGGCAAGTATGGACAGAGCTCGAGCACAGTTGAAACTCAAGCAAATGAAAACATCAAGTGATACAAGTCAGAGCAACAAAATCATCACAATGAAGACCACTATGTAGTGTACAACAAGTCTAACCGCCACCATAATGATGAACGTGTGCAAGTGTAGACGATAGCTACTCAATGTAACTCAGTGATACAAGGCAAACTGACAACAACAAAAGTGAAACAATGCATGATGAATCAGACCAACTAATCAACAGTGCAGAGATGACAAGTACATAGCAGTATAACCAAGTCAAAGCCAGTAGTAGCCAAATGTTACAAATTCAATGCCGAGAAGCACTGAAACAAAGATGGCCAAAACACAAAAGTGCACAGCAACCAACATAAATGAAATAATACACAGTGCACATATGTCAAGTAAAGACTCAGAGACAAGTAGCAGTATACAAAATGAAGTGCATGCAACATGATGAAGCAGTGATGATACAAAGACCAGTAATGCAAGCAATCTGAATCAAATGTCATCAGATCAGAGACCAAGTGAGTATGCAAATGCTACCATGACTCTAGTACATGCTACAGCAACGTTACACGTCCAGTTACAACAAAGACCAAATTCACAGTGAAGTCAAGACAGAAAATTCATGAATGCAACATGGTGAACAACCAAGGTGCAACAAGAATTTTACAGTATCAAGCTCGTGTATGCAACAGTGGAAGAACAAAATTCATCAGTGCAGATTCGAAACCGTGGTGGCCAAGCAAATCGACCATGCTACAAGTGTATCAAGCCAGAAGCAACATAGTAAACAAAATCAAAGAAATTTGAATGTACAAGTCAAAGCCAGAAATTCACAAAATCAAAACTTGGCCGAAGTCAAAGGAAAACAACATCGTGGTGACCACGAAATTGAATCAATACCGTGTCGACCAAGTATATACGAATTGAAGAAGTCAGAGATCAATCTCAGCGTCAAAACATAATCAAGCGGCCGAGCTAACAATATTGACAAATTCAAATATATTTGTTCGAACGCAATTCAAGGAGATCGAACTCCTATATAAACCCAATCATCACTGGCAAAAATAGTATCGAGTTAAAGTACGAAAAATCAGAAGAAGCAAAAGCAAAAATTACATACCGAAGGAAGATCAAACTCGATCATCGAAGGAACCGTGAGCAAAGTAAAAAGACAATCGTTTGCTGACGCAAATCAGATGATCAATTGCGAAACGACCAATAAATCAATCGGGTTCCTCAATAAACGAAGCCCTAATTTGCGCAAAGCCGAAAGCACTAGCAAATCAACAGGAGCGAAGGCGAGGCCAAAGCCATAGCCAATCTCACAGGAGCGAATGCAAGGACAAAACCCTAATTTGGATAAAGAGGAACAAATGAAAAACAAGGCCGCCATTTATTTTTCACAAGCTAAGAGAAAAGAAGACCTGGCTAAAATAAAAGGGAGAATAGGGCCGGCTGAAAAATAATAGGATCAAAGGGTTTTGTTTTTTAATTAGGGCTTTTATCTTTCTATTGATTTTTAATTTTGTTTTTAAATTTTAAACTGTTATTTTTTCTAGTCGTGTGACTAGGGGACAAGCTACGTGGCGTAGCTTGATAATTTACAACTCAGTGGCTGAGTTGTGGCAGGGTTTTGAGCGCAGAGTTAGATTTAGTCAATAGCGGGTGTCGCGAGTTTACGTGTGTAAGCGGGGGACTATCTAATTTCTAGTAGAAACCTTGGGGGCAGCACGTAGGCAGGGTTTTGCCGAAGCTGGGTAAATTCTGTGCCGTTCTATTTCTGCATTTATTATTCTGCTATTATCTGTGCTGCTATTGTTCTGTGATCTGTGTTAAAATTATTTTATAAGCTACCGCGATTAGTTTTTATAATTTATATCATCACCCTATTCACCCCCCCCCCTCTAGGGTGAAATCGATCCTACAAGTGGTATCAGAGCTAGATCAAAAGCCGTTTTTGTTTTAAAATTTTGATTTTTTTTTACAAAAACCAATTTTTGTTTTAAAATTTTGAATTTTTAAAATGGCTTCTTTTAATACTGTTTTTGCTTAGGGTCAATCCATAGTTAGACCACCAATGTTCAATGGTGAATATGCTTATTGGAAAAATAGGATGGAAATTTTTCTGAAAACCATTGACGCATGGAATATTGTTGAGACAGGTTATAGAATACCAACTATAACTGTAAATAATCAGGAAATAGAGAAACCAAAGGAACAATGGACAGAACTAGAAAATAAATTACAAAATACTAAGGCTAAAGCTATGAATTCTATTATCTGTTCATTGGATCAATTTGAGTTTAATCCTGTCTCACATTGTCTAACTGCGCAGGAAATATGGCACACTCTAGAAGTGACTCATGAAGGAACATCTCAAGTCAAAGAATCTCGCCTTGCCATGCTAAGCAGCGAATACGAGAACTTCACAATGGCGAAGGAAGAAAATGTCAAAGAGATGCATGGACGACTTTCCAATATCGTATATAAATCAAAAGCTCTTGGAAAATCATATACAGAGTTGAGATAGTCCGAAAAATCCTCAGAGTCCTTCCACGAAGTTTTGAAGCAAAAGTGACTGCCATTCAAACAAATGAAAGTCGAAGAACTCATCGGAAATCTCACCACTTATGAGCTAGAAATGAAATTCAAGGAAGAGCGTGAAGGAAGAGATACTCGAAAGAAATCAATAGCGCTCAAAGGAACAACCGAAAGTGATGATGATAACGATAATGATGATGATGGAGCAGTAGAACTGGCGCTACTAATAAAGAAATTCAAAAGGTGGAATCGCAAATACGGAAATCCAGCTCGAAATCATGAATTGAAAAGCAGAATAGGCAAAGCACTTGACTACTCAGAAGAACAGGAGATCATCTGTCATAAGTGCAACCAACCCGGACACATCAAGCCCAATTGTCCTCGAAATCGACGCGACTTTGGAAAGAAACAGAAAAAGAAAAGTTTTGCAGCCACTTGGAATGAAATGGATGAGAATGATAAAAGTACTAGCAGTGAGAGTGAGAAAGCAGATATGTGCCTTTAAGGAAATATAACTGATAGCGACGATGACGAGCCAAGCGAGGTATCAAAACTTACTCACTCTGAATTACTTATTTATTTCCATGAAGTAAATGGCTGTTATGAACGACTTAGGGAAAAATACGCCAAACTTGAATCTCAAAAGGATACTTTGATAGAATGCAATGAACAACTCGATCAATTAGTTAAGAACTATCAACGTAGGATCCCTAAGTGTGATAAGTGTCCAACATTCGAAGAAGAAATTAAAAAATCAGAAATCAATATAAAATCACTTGAAAATGAAATTCTGATTTTAAAAGAGAATGAAAATACTAGGAGAGAGAATTCTATTAAAAAGTGCACACAGTTGTTAAACGAAAATGAATCTCTCAAAACACAAGTCCAACAATTGTCAACGACTTTAGATAAATTTTCAAAAAGTGAAAAATCGTTGAATATGCTATTAGGAAAGCAAACTGTTAATATGGTTAGACAATGACTTGGATATAATAAATCAAAAATTGTTGAAAGCAATATTAATCAAGTTAATTCTATGTGCACAATTTGTAGAAAATTTGGACACGATCACAATAATTGTTGGTATAGACCCAAACATGTGAAAACTATACCGATTTGGGTTCCAAAAGGCACAAATATAAAATCTCTCAAAGTTAAACAAATTTGGGTGCCGAAGGGAACAATTATAAATTGTTTTGGGTCTACACAAAATTATTTTTCAAAATATTCTGCCACTAACAATCATGGACCTATAAAAACAAATAGGTCATATAAATTTTTCATCTTGTAGGTGTGGTGGCAGGCTAAGGAACAACAACAGTGTTCTCTGGATTTTTGGTTGTTCCAGAAACACAACGGACGACAAAGCAAAGTTCCTTGGCCTAGTACAGAGGTGACAGAATCACCATAGACAACATCGAAAAATATCGTAAAGGTAAAACAGGTAATGGTATGTTTTAAACGATATATTATATGTGATAATCTGCACCGTATTCTGAATTAAAATCAGCCAATATTGAGTTGATGAAAAGATGATGATTCTGACTTATCCAAAATAGTTGGCCAATTATATTCTTATGCCAAAAACACTATAAATGTCTCTAGATTCTTTGAATTACTTCATATATATCAGTTTGGATTAAAAATAGTGTTTTGTTGGATAATACAATTGGTTATAATACGGCTGACTCTATATTCACGGTTTTTTGATTATTTACACGGCTTCGATTCAATTTCAAAAGAATGTCATTTAAATTGTCGTTAAAATTGAATTTGAAATTTTTGGTGCACACTTCATGGTTTGGTCAATCAAATTCAATTAATGATGATTTTGAGTGAAAGAAAAATTCAGATGCAGATTACACTGGTAATCTAGTTGATAGAAAAATTACTAGTTGAACGTAATTTTTGAGACATTTAGTAACTACATCATTTTTGCATATTTTTCTTTTCAAATAATTTTCAAATAGTAGAAAATTTTCTTATAAAACCCCCTTGAGAAAATCAATTTTGACCTTACTTTTCAGATTGGTCATTTTTTTAGAAAAACTGATATATAACTATTTTTGAATTTGATTTTAAATGATTACATTGACTAATCTGACTTTCTAATGATTATCGAAAAGATGAATAGTGATTGAAAAAGTGATGAGTGTTGATATTTATCATATATTATAACTCAAGAAAGTATAAATAGAAAATTTCTTTTGAAATTTAAACAAGAGTTATAAAACTTTTTGTTGGTAAAAATTCCATGACCATCTCTATTTCTATCATATTTCTAACAACCATCACTCATCAAAATTCTATATAGTTTGTCACTATGTGGTACTTTAAAAAGGAATCGTTCGTTTTTCATTTTCACATTTTTAAAATAATAATAATAATTAATAATAAATAAATAATTACCAAAGTATTCACTCTCATTTAAAAGTCCTCACGGTTATGCATGGGTGAATTACTTGGAATTTGTTATGTGCTTCCATGCTCATTTAAAAGTCCTCACGGTTATGCATGTATGGAACGCATATCAAAAGTTGATTTTTAAAAATAAACAAGTTGATTCTAATCCCATTTAAAAGTCCTCACGGTTATGCATGGTTAGAAGATACTTGAATTCATAAAATTGGAATACTACGAATCTCATTTAAAAGTCCTAACGGTTATGCATGATTAGTAGATATTCAAATTCCTGATATAACTTACCACGAATAGACACATCTGTATGGTTTTATATGATGACATCATTTCCATCATTCTAAAAGTGGAATATGCGCCTAACAAATTATTTATGATTTTTGTTTGATTTTTTATTAAAATTTAATACTTATATTCAATTGAGTTTTAATGTTGGATTAATATCGATCACTTTATCACTATTTTCTCTAACACCATTATTCTTTTGCTGATAACAAAAGGGGGAGAGAAAAGTTAAGATTTTGTCAAACAGAATGAAGCAAAGGTCAAATAATTTTCAATTTGCATCTAGACTCATTTGCATATTTTTATTTGTATGCATATATGTAGGGGGAGTATTGTGTAGAGAGGGAGCATTCAAATAGGGGGAGCAAATTGAACGATCAAATACATTTAACATATTCAAAATCTTAAATATATGTTTGTTATCATCAAAAGAGGGAGATTGTTGAATATGCGCTTATATGATTTTTGTTTGATGATAATAAACATATATACATTCGTTTAAATGTATTTGTTAATATACTATTTATTTTCACAGATTAAATAAATACTTGCTGACTAAAATAAATTACACAGAATTTGAATTTAAACAGATATTTTATTCAAACAAATATTTATTACAATTTTGAATAGTACAATTTCAAGCTCTCACTATAAATATACAACTTTGATTACAATACATCACAATTTTACATTTACAGTTAACCTCACTACATATCACTCACACTCGTATTTATCTTCAACTGCATTCCAGTTTGAATCCAGCATCTGAGCAATCTGCAAAAATATTCACTAACGCAGTAAAATTGAAAAAGAAATATTTTTGAAACAGAAAATGAAATATGATTTTTTGAAAATATTATTTGCCTCAGTTATTTGGGTTGTTCGTCATTATTTAAATTTGAATTCATCATACACGAACAACTTGTGACATACACAATGTATCACTGTATATGCCACAAGGCCGTGCACATTGATATACACTTGATAATGCTACAGGGACAGGTGAGCACAGGTCAAACCCAAATGAAAAGCCGGGTTCAACTCACGTGCAACATAAATAAAATATCAAATTCAGCACAAGGTCAAACCCGAGCTGTGAAACTGGATTCAACACAGGTGCAAATGGCTAAAACTCAAGAATCAAGAGTCGACTAGTCTAATATAAACAAGATAATAACTCAGTGCCAACATGGTCAGAATGAAGACAAGTACACTTGAACAAAATGAACAAGTGGAGCATCTGTGTAAACTGGGCAAGTATGGACAGAGCTCGAGCACAGTTGAAACTCAAGCAAATGAAAACATCAAGTGATACAAGTCAGAGCAACAAAATCATCACAATGAAGACCACTATGTAGTGTACAACAAGTCTAACCGCCACCATAATGATGAAAGTGTGCAAGTGTAGACGATAGCTACTCAATGTAACTCAGTGATACAAGGCAAACTGACAACAACAAAAGTGAAACAATGCATGATGAATCAGACCAACTAATCAACAGTGCAGAGATGACAAGTACATAGCAGTATAACCAAGTCAAAGCCAGTAGTAGCCAAATGTTACAAATTCAATGCCGAGAAGCACTGAAACAAAGATGGCCAAAACACAAAAGTGCACAGCAACCAACATAAATGAAATAATACACAGTGCACATATGTCAAGTAAAGACTCAGAGACAAGTAGCAGTATACAAAATGAAGTGCATGCAACATGATGAAGCAGTGATGATACAAAGACCAGTAATGCAAGCAATCTGAATCAAATGTCATCAGATCAGAGACCAAGTGAGTATGCAAATGCTACCATGACTCTAGTACATGCTACAGCAACGTTACACGTCCAGTTACAACAAAGACCAAATTCACAGTGAAGTCAAGACAGAAAATTCATGAATGCAACATGGTGAACAACCAAGGTGCAACAAGAATTTTACAGTATCAAGCTCGTGTATGCAACAGTGGAAGAACAAAATTCATCAGTGCAGATTCGAAACCGTGGTGGCCAAGCAAATCGACCATGCTACAGGTGTATCAAGCCAGAAGCAACATAGTAAACAAAATCAAAAAATTCGAATGTACAAGTCAAAGCCAGAAATTCACAAAATCAAAACTTGGCCGAAGTCAAAGGAAAACAACATCGTGGTGACCACGAAATTGAATCAATACCGTGTCAACCAAGTATATACGAATTGAAGAAGTCAGAGATCAATCTCAGCGTCAAAACATAATCAAGCGGCCGAGCTAACAATATTGACAAATTCAAATATATTTGTACGAACGCAATTCAAGGAGATCGAACTCCTATATAAACCCAATCATCACTGGCAAAAATAGTATCGAGTTAAAGTACGAAAAATCAGAAGAAGCGAAAGCAAAAATTACATATCGAAGGAAGATCAAACTCGATCATCGAAGGAACCGTGAGCAAAGTAAAAAGACAATCGTTTGCTGACGCAAATCAGAAGATCAATTGCAAACGATCAACAAATCAATCGGGTTCCTCAATAAACGAAGCCCTAATTTGCGCAAACCCAAAAGCACTAGCAAATCAACAGGAGCGAACGCGAGGCCAAAGCCATAGCCAATCTCACAGGAGCGAACGCAAGGACAAAACCCTAATTTGGATAAAGAGGAACAAACGAAAAACAAGGCTGTAATATCCCGGAATTTTGGACAATATAAATTTGATAATCTGTGTTTAAAATTGAATTGATTTGATAATTTCTGTAAATAAATTTGGTTTGATTCAATAATATTCTTTAATAAATAATTATTTAGTGAATTTATATTTGAATAAGTTAATAAATGTTTTATTTGTTTAAAATACATTTTGACTTAAGTTTGCATATTTAAGAACAAATTATGAAATGTTTGTTTTATTTCTTTTTAAAAATATTGATTTTTAAAATATGATTTGTTAATTTAATATGAAATTTAAAATACAATTTAAAATAAGAAACATGTATTAGTTTAAATTACAAGTAAGTTAAAATCTCTTTTATAATTTTATTTTCATTGTTTAAAAGTATCTTTGCCAAATGATTTATTTATATATTGTTTTCATTTATAATAAAACTTTGTTTTATTCTTTAAAGATTATTTATCTATATACATATCAAAGTATTAAAAACTAATTAACAAAGCTTAACATTCATTAACTATAATTAAAAATGCTAATTAATTAAAAGTGACATTTGTAAGTTTATTAGAGCATACATTTACATATGTTAAGTAATTAAACAAAGAAGTTAACAAGTGTTAGCATTTTAGACAAGTGTCAAAATTTTATCTTTTATTTTTCTTTGTTTCTAATAAATAATAAGTCTAGTTACATATGCTTGCTTTTTCCCATTTCTTTCTTTTCTCATTTTTGCATTCATAACAAAGAAAATTCTTTTCAGCTGGAACATTTACTCCAAACAATCCTCAAATCAAAATTTGCATTCACTATAAACTGATTTGCATTTCTCAAATCTGCATTTCCTCCTTTCAAAAATCTGGAATTCAAAAAAAACATGCATTTCAGTTTCAAATCAAAAATTAGTTCCTCCTCAAAACATAAATCTGAAACCATCTTCAATATACACTCTGATTTCTTCAAATTTGTAATCAGCAAGCAACCTCATTTTCAAGTGCAAAGCATTTTTCACTCATGCAGACCTGTAATCCATTTACAAATTGATTCAAACTCCTCAAAATGCATATCCCTGATTCATCTTCAAAAGCCTGTAGCTCCTCAAATTACAGATCAGTTCAACATGCCACCTGTTCATCTTCATATACATATCCATCTCTTCCTGTAGACAAGAATGCATGTCAGTTTATTAATATGAAAATACAAGATCCTGCATATTTTCAAACTATCTGGGATCTAAAATTGCAATTTCAAATTCAAACATCTGCAACTCAAGTTTCAGAGATCAAGACTAAAGTTTTAAG
Organism: Allium cepa; assembly: GCA_030765085.1. Classification (NCBI taxonomy): domain Eukaryota; kingdom Viridiplantae; phylum Streptophyta; class Magnoliopsida; order Asparagales; family Amaryllidaceae; genus Allium; species Allium cepa. The sequence continues at coordinate 691,610,097 of CM060935.1, read as the reverse complement.
TTTAAAAGCAAGATGAAGATTTAATAAGCAAACTGCAGTTTTAAAATAAGGCAATTTGAAGTTCAAGTCTGAAGCTTTTCAATTAACAATGAATGCTCTGCCTTCAAGTTCAGGTGAGTAACAAATATTTCTAAAAATTTAAATATATGAATGTGTTGCCTGATTTGAAATCTGGAAATATGTATACCTGTTATGTATGCATTGTTGTTCATATATGATGTGCTTTTGGATTGTATGAATCTGCCTGTTGCAAATTTTTTTTTTCTGACATAGGTACTTGTTTAAATGTAAATCCCTTTAGTTAATCACGGTTAAATCTAAGTTTCAAGGGGAAACTTGTTAGTCAAATTCAAACCTTGATTTAGCATTTTACTTAAGTTAAAACATGCTTAGATTTTATCTGGAAATCAAAGCAAAGATATCTGTTACCAAATAAGTGAAAATTCAAGTGAAATAAATTATTGTTTCAGGATTATAAACTGAAACATCATACAAAAATATGATTTTTAAAAGCAAGATTTCAATTTTTAGTGTTGGGGTCAAAGAGCCATTGAGTATTATCTGATTTGTGTAATTTTGGCTGCCTCTGTTGATCCAAGTGATCGGGAAGGCCAAGATCTTCTGAGATGATGATGGAATGATCCTAGATGATAGGAAAAATACTGGTTTAAATTATAATTCTCTGTTGAGGTTGGGATTTAGATTTGAATTTTTAAACCCTAGTTGTACTGGGTTCTGAAGAGTCGATTACCACGGACACTGTAGTGGATCGAGCTCGAAGATCTTTTGGGTAATGGGGGTTGATGGATGGACGAAGACATCGCCGAAGATCTGAAGGTGATGGTGGTCGGAATCACGTCAACAAGGCGTTGACAGGTTTTGGGTGTTTTTGCGTTGACAGGTTTCCAGGTTTGGATTGAGGATCTGATTTTCAAATTTGAATTTTTGGATGTACTGTGGTGATCAAGTTTGGGTTTGTGGTGGATCAGCGACATGTGAAGATCACCAGAGTTGACTGGTGATGGCCGTAGTTGATGTGCATGTGCACAGGGAATGATACTGGTGAAGTTTTGGTTTGGGTTACAGGGTTTTGAGCATCTCGTGATTGTCTCGGGTAAATGAAGCTTTAACTCGAAGTAAGGCCTGTTTGGACTCGAAGTAGATACAGGGGAACTCGAGTAGGCAGTGTTCAGATTTAAATATAAACTGAAGCTTGTTCCAGTTTCTAAAAATTTAAAAATAAAAGTTTTAATGCCATTAAAAATAGGATCTAAGTTTGGAAAACCTGAATTTAAAATTGAATTCAAATAATTTAAAATCTTAGGTTTTGAAAGTATTTGAATTTTTAAACTTTGGTTTGGATTTTTAAAATGGAAACCAAAATAAAGCTGATTGGTTTTTAAGTTTAAAAGTAAATTCAAATTGCAGGATGAAATTCAAACTGAGATTGGGAAAATCTGAAGCTAAATATGAATTCAAATTTAATGAATCTAAGTTTTGAAATAGTTTAAGTTTTAAATTTAAATTGGGTTTAAACCTATAGGTGTAAATGTATAAATGTTTGCATTTGAATTGAAAGTCTTACTTATTAGTTAGACATTTAAAATAAGTTTGAAATCTGGTTTTTAAATCTGGAAAATAAATTTAAGTTTCAGTTTTTAAAAATAAAATGAGTTTTAAATTTAGATTTGTTTAAATATTTGAAATGGTTAAATAAGTATTGGATATAAAATGAAGTTGTAGAATGTTTTAAGTGTGTTTTAAATTGATTTGAATTTAAAATTGAATTGAGATTTAAATTCTTATTTTATAAGTATATGTTCTTTTAACATATGATAAGGGTTTTTAAATTAATTTAAAAACTTGTTTAAGTGAAATTTATATCCTAAGTTTTATAATGAAATTTTAAAATGGAATTTAAAGATTTGAAACAAAGTGTTTTTAAAATACTTTAAACAAGAAGAAATGTTTTCTTAAATTAAAATTTAAGAATTTGAATTTATTTAAATTATTAAGTTAATTTAGAATGGGTAATTAATTATTCAATTAATTAATTATGTGGATGATTAATTAAGTAATTAATGATTTTTTTTTTTTTTTTAAATTGATTAATTAATGATTGAGATTAATTAATTAGGGTAAATAAATTAGTAATTAAGGATTACTAATTAGATTTAAATTAATGATTAAGGATTTATTTAATCAAGTGATTAAGGATTAATTAGATTGTAATTAATTCTTAATTAATTAATAATTAGAGATTAATTAATTGGTAATTAAATATTAATTAATTGATAATTAATAATGATTAGTATAAGTTAATTTCTTAATTAAGTAATTAAGAATAGTTAATGAAGGTCATTAACTCAAGATTTATTAATTAATGTGATAAATTTTAATAATTGATTAGATTAATTAATCAATGATAATCATTTGTGAGATTTGTTTAAGATTAATTACTTAATGTAATTAATTGTGATTGGTTTAGATTAATTAATTTAGTTTAATTAATTTAAAACACTTTGTAGTAATAGATAATTACTTTATGTAATTAATTAAATTGTAATTACTTAGGGTAGTAATTAATGGCTAATTACTGTAAGTAATTAATTAAAGATGATTTGATAAATGAAGTAATTTAAGTATAATTACTTTGTGAATTAATAAAGGGATTAATTAGAGATAATGAATTAAGGAGTAATTAAATTATTTGGTAAAGTAATTAAGGTTAGTTAATTACTTAAATGTAATTATGAGGTTAATCATAGGTGATTAACAATTATGGTTTTAAATTATGATTAATTACTTAATGTAATTAATTTAATAAGGTAATTAATAAAAATGTAATTAGAGATAATTAATTAATAATTAATGATTTAATTAAGAGTTGATTAATTAATTTAATTAATCAATAATAAGTGATTAATGAAGTGATTAATTAATGTAATTAATTAAGGATTAATGTAATTAATTATAAATAATTAATTAATGAAGTAATTAAAGGTTAATTACTAAATTTGGTTAAGTATAATTAATTTGTAAAATTAATTAGAGGATAATTACATAAATGTAATTAAGGAATGATTAATCAAAGGTGATTAATTAAGGTGATTGATTAAAGATTGATTAATTAATTAAGTTGTAATTAATTAAAGGATATGTAAGTAAGATTTATATTGATTAAGTAATTAATTTAATTTACTTTAAATTAATTAGAGAATGATGTAGTTAATTTAATTCATTTTAAATTAATTATAAATGGTGATATAGATCATTGCTTATATGGATGATATTGTTGCTTGATTGGTTTGAATCTCAGATTTGAGATAAGTAATGTTGAATGTTATGGATGCATTGGTTGCATTGTGATGTTGATATAGATTATCTTTTGGATAATGATAATATGTTTATCTGATATGATGATAATGTTGATTACCTATTATGAATCTGTGATTTATCTATCTGTTTATATAGATAATTGAATTGTTTTAAACCTTTAAGACAACTTGGCCTTAAAAGACACGCTTTGGATTTCGATGAGACCGGGATCGGGTTTCCATATTTGGATATCCGAAAACCACATCGATTCCAAATTAACGTTAGGTCGTTAATCTAAGTGGAGCGAGTGAAGACTCGAGGTGTAAGAGCTATACGTCAGTATAACTCTGTGGGTGATTCCGTAATGAGTTGACGGAATTAGTTCTTATAGATTCGAGATGACGAATTAGAGTGCAAGGGTTATTGTCGTTAACTCTGAGGGTGATTCCAAAACGAGTGTAACGAGATAATGCCTTCGGTTTCGTTCGAACCCGGAACGAACTTGTATGGATTGAATGCTTTCAGAACATCGTCAGGTGGACGATGAGCATTCTAAGTGATATGTCCTATAAAGGTAATCGTAGCCTCAGGCCTCATCAACCGGGAATGGCTAAAACAGGGGAGGTGCAGCAAGGCTTCGTGGGTCGCACCCACTGGAGAGCAAGATTGATCCCTGTCTAGAGGTTCCTTTTTATTCGGCTTAGTGGGCAGTTGTCAGTGTACACCAACTGCGGGGTTGTCTTGTTCGGAACTGTTCAGTAAGGAACGGTTCCGGTCTTGTGTTGCAGGGGATGAAGGGAGTAATCCTCGGTACTGTGATCTAGGCCACGTACTGTGACGGGCGGTACCCCAGTAGCCCTGCCATTGTATGGAATCCACAATCCAATAAGTGCCAACGGTTTTGATTGTATTACCCACTTTTGTGGCTAGTAGCTGGAATTTAATGAATGTAACAATTTCGGCTATTTCTTATTTATTTGAAAACCCTAGACACTATTATAATATCACTGGATTTCCTATCAAATGTTTTGGTTAGCGTAAGGTAAAAACTTTTCCATGTTTATGTGTGGGAAGTCTTACGTGATACCTTTCTTTTCAAAAGGTTTTTAAAAGTTAAGCAACTTTAACCTGTTACTCACACCAGACCCATGTCTGACCCGGAGTTTATTTTTGTTTTTCATAAACTCTTGGGTACTCAAATTTTTACGAGTAGCCAAGGGAATTCAGGTTAGGATTCAGGTTTGCTTTGACGATTTGTGAAGGAGCAAATGGAGCAGGAGGCTTCCGCGTGTAGCTATAGAGTATTCCGCTGTGTGATCTCTGAGTGTTCTGTATTGTGATTGAGTTGTATAACTAGACAGGTATTTATAACTGTCTAGTATGAGTTATTTATGCTGTGTATCTCTGATGTATATGACACTATGTAAAGTATTATGTGATTAATATAATTTATTCGTTCCGCTGTGTTAGATTCTGATGCTGTTTCTTTCTTCTCTTCTTTCTATTCTCTTTTCTATCCCTTTCTTTCTTAAAAATGATGCGATTTTCCGGGAGTGGAAAGTTGGGTCGTTTCACTTGGTATCAGAGCTTTAGGTTGAGTGAATACCTAGGCTCTGTAGTGGTGTCTTTCTTGAGAGAGCGTATTTGTAATTTTTATATATAACTATATATATATATATATATTTCTGCCTATCTATTGGGTTACCTGTTCAGGTTTTCCAACATAAGTTATAAAGGTAGATGGGGTAGTAGTGTGTGTAACACGACTACCATTGGTTGGAGTTTGAATGTTTGAGGTTGGAAGTGTTTTGTTGAGACTGTAGACCTAATACCGTCTCGATTGAGTTCTGAAGTGATGAAGAACTTCATTAATCTCTGAAGGAAACCTGTTAAGGTTCGGAGTGAATTTTTTTTTTTTTTTTGAAGTTGGATGAGTAGAAGTTGGATCTGTTGATTGAGCTGAAGCAAGTAATGGTATTTTTGATACCACAGGGAGTAGTAGCTGCGTGATGAGATGCAGTAACTATGGATGTTTCCGAAGATGTTTTCTTTGGAACAAGTTAAGGAAGTGAGTCTGCTTCAGCGTTGTGGCTGTGGTCAGCTTGAGTTTTTGTTTGCTTGGAAGTCCGAGTTTCTCGAAGAGCTTTGTTTGGAATTCTTTGGCATCTGTGGCACCAGTGCAGTTTGGAATGTTCTCGGTGTTGGCAAGGAGTCTTCTGGCTTAGCAATTTTTCTGAAGTAGAGTTCAGAAGCAGTTGAGTAGACCCGTTTCTTCGATGGGTTGGCTAATTAAGTTGAAGCAGTTCCATTTGGTTAAGGGAGAACAGTTTTCCTTGGATTTGGTTTGGGTGGTTCGCAAAAGTGACTTGCGATTGTTTGAGAGTTCTCTGGAGTTATCAGAGTTGTGTAGTGGAAGCATGGTGGTAATGCTTTTGTTTTATCTTTTCTGGATAGGAGAAGTAAGTAGTTTTCTGTTGTTTATGGAGTAGCGTTGGTGTTCTTGGTTGGGATTGATCTTGAGGAGATCATTTAGTTGGAGTGTTTCGGTCCAGTTTGTTGCTTGAGACACCAGCAAGGTTGAGCTGATCAGGAGAAGTGAAGGCAGCCCAGGATCGTCAGAAGTGTTTTGTGGATAAGAGACGAAGGAATTTGAATTCCAGAATCAGAGATTTGATTTTGGGTAAGTTTTCTCTGATCTAAAAGAGCTATAAGATTGGGTAAGTCTGAGAAGCTAGCTCTGAAGTATTTTGGATCTTTTCTGTGATCTTGGAGAGTAAGTGATTGATCTACAGGATTGAGTTGCCAGTTTGAATAACTGGGATTCGATGAGTTTCACGTATCTCTAAGGGAGTACGTGTATGGTTTATTTCTGGTTGTGGAACCAGCAGTTCAGGAGGATGTGATTGTAGATTCAGACTCGTCTGTAGTCTGATATATTGTTTTGTTGGTAGATATAGTTGGATAAGGGCTCTATAGCTTAATATTATTGATTGTTTAGATTCTATAGAGTGAGTATCTCGATATATATATACCGGGGAAACTCGTGAAGTTTTATCCAAAATTCTTTTGGATAATTAAGTTTGTTTTGATTGTGTGAATTGGTTGCTTTGGTTGTTAGCATATGATTAACATATGCTATATTTTAAAATTAAATCTTATGAAAGATTATTAATTTACCTTTGTTTTAAATTTCGGGGACGAAATTCTTTTAAGGGGGGAGGATTGTAATATCCCGGAATTTTGGACAATATAAATTTGATAATCTGTGTTTAAAATTGAATTGATTTGATAATTTCTGTAAATAAATTTGGTTTGATTCAATAATATTCTTTAATAAATAATTATTTAGTGAATTTATATTTGAATAAGTTAATAAATGTTTTATTTGTTTAAAATACATTTTGACTTAAGTTTGCATATTTAAGAACAAATTATGAAATGTTTGTTTTATTTCTTTTTAAAAATATTGATTTTTAAAATATGATTTGTTAATTTAATATGAAATTTAAAATACAATTTAAAATAAGAAACATGTATTAGTTTAAATTACAAGTAAGTTAAAATCTCTTTTATAATTTTATTTTCATTGTTTAAAAGTATCTTTGCCAAATGATTTATTTATATATTGTTTTCATTTATAATAAAACTTTGTTTTATTCTTTAAAGATTATTTATCTATATACATATCAAAGTATTAAAAACTAATTAACAAAGCTTAACATTCATTAACTATAATTAAAAATGCTAATTAATTAAAAGTGACATTTGTAAGTTTATTAGAGCATACATTTACATATGTTAAGTAATTAAACAAAGAAGTTAACAAGTGTTAGCATTTTAGACAAGTGTCAAAATTTTATCTTTTATTTTTCTTTGTTTCTAATAAATAATAAGTCTAGTTACATATGCTTGCTTTTTCCCATTTCTTTCTTTTCTCATTTTTGCATTCATAACAAAGAAAATTCTTTTCAGCTGGAACATTTACTCCAAACAATCCTCAAATCAAAATTTGCATTCACTATAAACTGATTTGCATTTCTCAAATCTGCATTTCCTCCTTTCAAAAATCTGGAATTCAAAAAAAACATGCATTTCAGTTTCAAATCAAAAATTAGTTCCTCCTCAAAACATAAATCTGAAACCATCTTCAATATACACTCTGATTTCTTCAAATTTGTAATCAGCAAGCAACCTCATTTTCAAGTGCAAAGCATTTTTCACTCATGCAGACCTGTAATCCATTTACAAATTGATTCAAACTCCTCAAAATGCATATCCCTGATTCATCTTCAAAAGCCTGTAGCTCCTCAAATTACAGATCAGTTCAACATGCCACCTGTTCATCTTCATATACATATCCATCTCTTCCTGTAGACAAGAATGCATGTCAGTTTATTAATATGAAAATACAAGATCCTGCATATTTTCAAACTATCTGGGATCTAAAATTGCAATTTCAAATTCAAACATCTGCAACTCAAGTTTCAGAGATCAAGACTAAAGTTTTAAGTTTAAAAGCAAGATGAAGATTTAATAAGCAAACTGCAGTTTTAAAATAAGGCAATTTGAAGTTCAAGTCTGAAGCTTTTCAATTAACAATGAATGCTCTGCCTTCAAGTTCAGGTGAGTAACAAATATTTCTAAAAATTTAAATATATGAATGTGTTGCCTGATTTGAAATCTGGAAATATGTATACCTGTTATGTATGCATTGTTGTTCATATATGATGTGCTTTTGGATTGTATGAATCTGCCTGTTGCAAATTTTTTTTTTCTGACATAGGTACTTGTTTAAATGTAAATCCCTTTAGTTAATCACGGTTAAATCTAAGTTTCAAGGGGAAACTTGTTAGTCAAATTCAAACCTTGATTTAGCATTTTACTTAAGTTAAAACATGCTTAGATTTTATCTGGAAATCAAAGCAAAGATATCTGTTACCAAATAAGTGAAAATTCAAGTGAAATAAATTATTGTTTCAGGATTATAAACTGAAACATCATACAAAAATATGATTTTTAAAAGCAAGATTTCAATTTTTAGTGTTGGGGTCAAAGAGCCATTGAGTATTATCTGATTTGTGTAATTTTGGCTGCCTCTGTTGATCCAAGTGATCGGGAAGGCCAAGATCTTCTGAGATGATGATGGAATGATCCTAGATGATAGGAAAAATACTGGTTTAAATTATAATTCTCTGTTGAGGTTGGGATTTAGATTTGAATTTTTAAACCCTAGTTGTACTGGGTTCTGAAGAGTCGATTACCACGGACACTGTAGTGGATCGAGCTCGAAGATCTTTTGGGTAATGGGGGTTGATGGATGGACGAAGACATCGCCGAAGATCTGAAGGTGATGGTGGTCGGAATCACGTCAACAAGGCGTTGACAGGTTTTGGGTGTTTTTGCGTTGACAGGTTTCCAGGTTTGGATTGAGGATCTGATTTTCAAATTTGAATTTTTGGATGTACTGTGGTGATCAAGTTTGGGTTTGTGGTGGATCAGCGACATGTGAAGATCACCAGAGTTGACTGGTGATGGCCGTAGTTGATGTGCATGTGCACAGGGAATGATACTGGTGAAGTTTTGGTTTGGGTTACAGGGTTTTGAGCATCTCGTGATTGTCTCGGGTAAATGAAGCTTTAACTCGAAGTAAGGCCTGTTTGGACTCGAAGTAGATACAGGGGAACTCGAGTAGGCAGTGTTCAGATTTAAATATAAACTGAAGCTTGTTCCAGTTTCTAAAAATTTAAAAATAAAAGTTTTAATGCCATTAAAAATAGGATCTAAGTTTGGAAAACCTGAATTTAAAATTGAATTCAAATAATTTAAAATCTTAGGTTTTGAAAGTATTTGAATTTTTAAACTTTGGTTTGGATTTTTAAAATGGAAACCAAAATAAAGCTGATTGGTTTTTAAGTTTAAAAGTAAATTCAAATTGCAGGATGAAATTCAAACTGAGATTGGGAAAATCTGAAGCTAAATATGAATTCAAATTTAATGAATCTAAGTTTTGAAATAGTTTAAGTTTTAAATTTAAATTGGGTTTAAACCTATAGGTGTAAATGTATAAATGTTTGCATTTGAATTGAAAGTCTTACTTATTAGTTAGACATTTAAAATAAGTTTGAAATCTGGTTTTTAAATCTGGAAAATAAATTTAAGTTTCAGTTTTTAAAAATAAAATGAGTTTTAAATTTAGATTTGTTTAAATATTTGAAATGGTTAAATAAGTATTGGATATAAAATGAAGTTGTAGAATGTTTTAAGTGTGTTTTAAATTGATTTGAATTTAAAATTGAATTGAGATTTAAATTCTTATTTTATAAGTATATGTTCTTTTAACATATGATAAGGGTTTTTAAATTAATTTAAAAACTTGTTTAAGTGAAATTTATATCCTAAGTTTTATAATGAAATTTTAAAATGGAATTTAAAGATTTGAAACAAAGTGTTTTTAAAATACTTTAAACAAGAAGAAATGTTTTCTTAAATTAAAATTTAAGAATTTGAATTTATTTAAATTATTAAGTTAATTTAGAATGGGTAATTAATTATTCAATTAATTAATTATGTGGATGATTAATTAAGTAATTAATGATTTTTTTTTTTTTTTTTTAAATTGATTAATTAATGATTGAGATTAATTAATTAGGGTAAATAAATTAGTAATTAAGGATTACTAATTAGATTTAAATTAATGATTAAGGATTTATTTAATCAAGTGATTAAGGATTAATTAGATTGTAATTAATTCTTAATTAATTAATAATTAGAGATTAATTAATTGGTAATTAAATATTAATTAATTGATAATTAATAATGATTAGTATAAGTTAATTTCTTAATTAAGTAATTAAGAATAGTTAATGAAGGTCATTAACTCAAGATTTATTAATTAATGTGATAAATTTTAATAATTGATTAGATTAATTAATCAATGATAATCATTTGTGAGATTTGTTTAAGATTAATTACTTAATGTAATTAATTGTGATTGGTTTAGATTAATTAATTTAGTTTAATTAATTTAAAACACTTTGTAGTAATAGATAATTACTTTATGTAATTAATTAAATTGTAATTACTTAGGGTAGTAATTAATGGCTAATTACTGTAAGTAATTAATTAAAGATGATTTGATAAATGAAGTAATTTAAGTATAATTACTTTGTGAATTAATAAAGGGATTAATTAGAGATAATGAATTAAGGAGTAATTAAATTATTTGGTAAAGTAATTAAGGTTAGTTAATTACTTAAATGTAATTATGAGGTTAATCATAGGTGATTAACAATTATGGTTTTAAATTATGATTAATTACTTAATGTAATTAATTTAATAAGGTAATTAATAAAAATGTAATTAGAGATAATTAATTAATAATTAATGATTTAATTAAGAGTTGATTAATTAATTTAATTAATCAATAATAAGTGATTAATGAAGTGATTAATTAATGTAATTAATTAAGGATTAATGTAATTAATTATAAATAATTAATTAATGAAGTAATTAAAGGTTAATTACTAAATTTGGTTAAGTATAATTAATTTGTAAAATTAATTAGAGGATAATTACATAAATGTAATTAAGGAATGATTAATCAAAGGTGATTAATTAAGGTGATTGATTAAAGATTGATTAATTAATTAAGTTGTAATTAATTAAAGGATATGTAAGTAAGATTTATATTGATTAAGTAATTAATTTAATTTACTTTAAATTAATTAGAGAATGATGTAGTTAATTTAATTCATTTTAAATTAATTATAAATGGTGATATAGATCATTGCTTATATGGATGATATTGTTGCTTGATTGGTTTGAATCTCAGATTTGAGATAAGTAATGTTGAATGTTATGGATGCATTGGTTGCATTGTGATGTTGATATAGATTATCTTTTGGATAATGATAATATGTTTATCTGATATGATGATAATGTTGATTACCTATTATGAATCTGTGATTTATCTATCTGTTTATATAGATAATTGAATTGTTTTAAACCTTTAAGACAACTTGGCCTTAAAAGACACGCTTTGGATTTCGATGAGACCGGGATCGGGTTTCCATATTTGGATATCCGAAAACCACATCGATTCCAAATTAACGTTAGGTCGTTAATCTAAGTGGAGCGAGTGAAGACTCGAGGTGTAAGAGCTATACGTCAGTATAACTCTGTGGGTGATTCCGTAATGAGTTGACGGAATTAGTTCTTATAGATTCGAGATGACGAATTAGAGTGCAAGGGTTATTGTCGTTAACTCTGAGGGTGATTCCAAAACGAGTGTAACGAGATAATGCCTTCGGTTTCGTTCGAACCCGGAACGAACTTGTATGGATTGAATGCTTTCAGAACATCGTCAGGTGGACGATGAGCATTCTAAGTGATATGTCCTATAAAGGTAATCGTAGCCTCAGGCCTCATCAACCGGGAATGGCTAAAACAGGGGAGGTGCAGCAAGGCTTCGTGGGTCGCACCCACTGGAGAGCAAGATTGATCCCTGTCTAGAGGTTCCTTTTTATTCGGCTTAGTGGGAAGTTGTCAGTGTACACCAACTGCGGGGTTGTCTTGTTCGGAACTGTTCAGTAAGGAACGGTTCCGGTCTTGTGTTGCAGGGGATGAAGGGAGTAATCCTCGGTACTGTGATCTAGGCCACGTACTGTGACGGGCGGTACCCCAGTAGCCCTGCCATTGTATGGAATCCACAATCCAATAAGTGCCAACGGTTTTGATTGTATTACCCACTTTTGTGGCTAGTAGCTGGAATTTAATGAATGTAACAATTTCGGCTATTTCTTATTTATTTGAAAACCCTAGACACTATTATAATATCACTGGATTTCCTATCAAATGTTTTGGTTAGCGTAAGGTAAAAACTTTTCCATGTTTATGTGTGGGAAGTCTTACGTGATACCTTTCTTTTCAAAAGGTTTTTAAAAGTTAAGCAACTTTAACCTGTTACTCACACCAGACCCATGTCTGACCCGGAGTTTATTTTTGTTTTTCATAAACTCTTGGGTACTCAAATTTTTACGAGTAGCCAAGGGAATTCAGGTTAGGATTCAGGTTTGCTTTGACGATTTGTGAAGGAGCAAATGGAGCAGGAGGCTTCCGCGTGTAGCTATAGAGTATTCCGCTGTGTGATCTCTGAGTGTTCTGTATTGTGATTGAGTTGTATAACTAGACAGGTATTTATAACTGTCTAGTATGAGTTATTTATGCTGTGTATCTCTGATGTATATGACACTATGTAAAGTATTATGTGATTAATATAATTTATTCGTTCCGCTGTGTTAGATTCTGATGCTGTTTCTTTCTTCTCTTCTTTCTATTCTCTTTTCTATCCCTTTCTTTCTTAAAAATGATGCGATTTTCCGGGAGTGGAAAGTTGGGTCGTTTCAAAGGCCGCCATTTATTTTTCACAAGCTAAGAGAAAAGAAGACCGGGCTAAGATAAAAGGGAGAATAGGGCCGGCTGAAAAATAATAGGATCAAAGGGTTTTGTTTTTTAATTAGAGCTTTTATCTTTCTATTGATTTTTAATTTTGTTTTTAAATTTTAAACTGTTATTTTTTCTAGTCGTGTGACTAGGGGACAAGTTACGTGGCGTAGCTTGAGAATTCGCAACTCAGTGGCTGAGTTGTGGCAGGGTTTTGAGCGTAGAGTTAGATTTAGTCGATAGCGGGTGTCGCGAGTTTACGTGTGTAAGCGAGGGACTATCTAATTTCTAGTAGAAACCTTGGGGGCAGCACGTAAGCAGGGTTTTGCCGAAGCTGGGTAAATTCTGTGTCGTTCTATTTCTACATTTATTATTCTGCTATTATCTGTGCTGCTATTGTTCTGTGATCTGTGTTAAAATTATTTTATAAGCTACCGCGATTAATTTTTATAATTTATACCATCACCCTATTCACCCCCCTCTCTAGGGTGAAATCGATCCTACAACAATGTTGCTTTGAAATTGGTTAAACAAAAATAATTTTACCTAAATCATATTATATATACAAAAGAATAATTTTCTGTAAATTATTATAGTTATTTATGGCATGCTTGATTATTAGGAAAATAGTAATATTTAGTTATTACCATTTATTATTTGATTTTACTTATTCACTCAGTATGAGCATTGACTATTATTTGTTGATTGGGTGGTCATGCCTGACCAATTTACAAGCACAAACATTGTGCTAGGTTAGGTGCATTTTATCCTTTTCATCACATGGGTTGGGTAGATTATTGATTGTTTGAAACATTAAAAACGAACACCTTGTGAATTCACTTTCATAATTTGACTATAAGGCATTCGAAGGTAATGTGGGCCAGAATTTGGCCTTAAATAAAAGCTGTTATCTTAACAAAGTAACATTTGTGAAATAATTTTGTATAAGAATTTTGAATTATATGAATATGATTTACAAATGTGGTTTATAAATTAGAAAGAGATTTAAGTTGATAATTTGAGAACTAAAAACCTCGGTGTTTTTGGAAAAGGAATTACAAAGTTTTGGAAATTGTTTTTCAAAGATTTTAGGAAAATAATATTGGTATTATTTTGAAATATTTTGATTAGGAATATTTCAAATGAGTGTTAAAAAGGAGATAGAAAGCACTGAACTCACTTCAGTCGTTAGAAAATAATTTCGGTGATGACTGCAGCATCACCGACATTCATTTTCGAGTTTCCAAGAAAGGAATTGTTTCCATAGAAGGTTTGTTTAGTAAATCAAGTTTTGATTTAAATCCCAACTTTGATTTGTTATACAAAAGAGATATACCATATATTATTCAAATAGAGTTGAAATAAATCCGGGTATTCGATTCTGAAATTTTCAACTAAGTATTATATAGATGCATGTTGCCTATACATTAGGGTAAAATAATTTTGCATCTCTGTTTGATATGTATGTTTGCAAATTTTTGTTTATTGATATGAAATTTTTGATGATTTTGGGCAGTCGAAACTCTAAATTGGATTTGTAAATTGAGATAAGTGTTTTTGGCAAAATTTAATATAATAAGCTTTTGTAACTTATGAACTTGTAGAGAACGAGTCATGGATTTTTGAAATGGGTATAAACTTGAGTTTTAAAGTAGTAAATAAACTTAAGTGTTGTTTAAGAGAGTGTTATATGATATCAACTTAAGTTGTAATATAGCTTGTGTATGAACTTAAATAAGGATTTTATTAAATGATTCATAGGTTTGTATTTAAGGAAATATATTAAGTAAAAATGAATGTGAATAAAAATAATTTGTTATAGCTTAGAAAACAATTAAATAAATACACAGTTATATGTCGATCATCTTATTTGCATATTTGATCTAGATTCAGACACATGATTTCGAGATGATTTACATCTATCCGAACAAGGATTTTTCACTTGATTCTTGATGATGAATATTTGGTATGGATTTTTGATTGATTTTGGAGTTCTCTATCCTAGTATATGTCAATGTAAGAAAAATGGCAGTTTCCAATCAAGGAACTGGATCAGAGTCCGCGCTAGAGAAATCGATTGGATGATACTAGTTCAAAAGTGCAATTGTGTGGTCGAGTGAGGTGATTAGATTGATATTGTGTATGGATGATATATGTACATCTTATGAGTTTTATCATAACTAAATGTTGACATTACAAAATGCAAAGTGATATGGCTAGAGATTATAGGTTTGGATATTACTTGTAAATAAGATGTAGGTATGTAGAAGCAAGGACTAGTAGGATGCCTTTGATTGCATTAAAAAAAAACTGGTTGCCCGATTGAAAGGTACATGTTTAATTTGATGATTTTATGCTTAGCCTCTTGGCTTTTGTTTCATTTTGATTGGCATTGGGTCCGTAGTGGCGATTTGTAGTTGTTTCGATCTAGCCGCACAATGGAGAAGCTGTCGAAAGTTTCCATAAGATTTAAGAGTTAGAAAATTTGATAATCAGCTCAGCTAATTGGTTTTGAAAAGTAAAATGGTTAGGGATATTTTTCTTACCTTAGTAATTTTGGGAACAAAATTTTTTAACGGGGGAGAATGTAACGACCCAGAGTTTTTCAATTGATTTTAAAATATTTAATTTATTTTAAATATTGAAATATTAGTTTTATAAACCAAACATCTTAAATTTCACATTTAGTGATTTATTTGAATAATGAACTGAATATTGGAATATTTAAACAATTGAATCTTGGATTCAATGTTAACAAAAATGATTTCAAAATCTTATTTAACTTTAGTTTAAATAAGAATGATGATACCAGGCATTTAATTTAGAATTCAAAAGCAATTAAAGTTGTTGAAATCATTTTAATAATAATTCATTTTAATTTATGTATGAAATTAGCCTTTAGGGATATTGACTTGGATTTTGATGAAACCAGTGTCATTAGATCTGTAATAGCGAGTTATTGTATGTTAATAAATTTCTTGGTGATCGGACGTACCGTTTGGTCATGTAAGGTCGGAACGTTGGGAAATAAATTAAAGGGATTTAAATTAATATACTTTGATTTGGAATGCTAACTTCTGCATACTTTGGAATTGGCTCTCTCATTAACAGTTCCATTGAGTTCAGAATGAGGGTATTTAGTATTGAACGCCAGCGAGTACGCATCGTTTGGAGTTTGAGATTTTTGAGTGCATCGAGCTATATATTTTTGAATACACACATTCTCTCTTCCCATAGCCATACCTATGCCATGCCTTTGCCATACTTATTCTCATATTCCTACCCTTACTCCATTTCCTTTATAAAATCGCTTTATATCAGAGAAAATGGTTTGAAATTTTCAAATCGAACACCTACTCAATCCAATTGCTCTCGATTATCGGAGCCATTAATGGCGTTTTCAAGGGAAGTCTTCTATTGGAGATATGTCAGTGATGTCGAGTTAAGCATAGTGGATGGTGGCGATTGTTATGGTGGTCGGGGAGACAGCAGTTCTTAGATGAACGTCATAGGGTATTTTGGAAACTTCTAGCGAATTAGGTGATCGATTGACAATGGATTCTAAAGGAAAAGTGTAGGGGATGTGGAGGTCTGGCTTGGCCAAAGTTTTGGTTGTGACACCCCACCTCTATACCCACACTAGCTCAGAATACTATGGGGTAAGGCCGTTGACTAGCATGAAGAATAAGGCTGTCGATGAGCTACATCTGTGTAATTGTTTTGTGCAAGTACCGATATGTCAAATAATATGGCATGCATTTAATTTCAAGAGGAAATCTGACATATCAATACAAAATCAAAGCTACTAAACAACGGCTATGTGGCCTTTGGAAAAAAAATAAGCATAAAATAAATCAGTTATAGATATTTATATCACAAAGGAGAAACAAATATGAATAGAACACATAGAAGTGAACGTCAAAGTAGTGGTCATACAAGATCCACTACATCACGAATGAATATGTATAAGTGCTAGACAAAAGAATATGTATACATCAAGGAGTCGTTATCTCAAATGTATAAAAAAAACTACTAAGCTAAAGTAGTTAGCCAAAAATCAGATGCTAGTCCCTGTTAAGAAGTCAACTGGAAGCACCTGAAACAACTCGGTCTGACCTGAGTATTATTTAGGAAGAAAAATAATAAACAGATCAGTCTAGCTATAAATATCGTACAAGATGAGATAGGATAAGAGATATGACAAAAATATATGTTAACCACAATGCCATGTGACAAATATATATCTGATGACAATGAAAATCATACAGTGTATCGAGTCTCCCCAAATTCCCAAAAAGATGATCATATTCTTTAGCTTATTCACCAAACCTCAAATATTAACAAAACATATCAATGAAAATCATAAAAATTGGTGAAATATAAATTCCAAAAATCCATAATTGAAAATCCAAAAAAGATAAAAGGGGGAGGAGGCTTTCCATAAAAGGGAGCATGAAAACTCACTAACATGTGTATCATAAACGGGATGCTATCTCATGGGTCGCTAACCCATACAGCCATTGCAACGACGTAGTACAACGGTACGCCCGAGGAACCTAAAACTCAAATAAGCCGAAACAACAAAGTATTATAACGATACACACGATGAACCGAACTCCATATAATGGTTAAAAAACCATGGGTCGCTTGCCCTCAAAAATGAGACGAAGCTCCATAGAATGGGGTATAGTCCCCCATACGGACAAAGAAACATCGCATAATGCTAGCCTAAATCATAAAATGATAAACATAGATTAATATGTGTAAATTACACCAAGCTAGTAAATAAACAAGTTTAGCTTCATGTCCCATAACCGCTGGCTTAACTTCAATATTTACGAACAAATTGTAGATTTCCACTCAAAAATTGTCACAAGATTTCAATCGAACAATTCTAAGAATTAACCAATGAAGTAAACACAATCGTTTCATATCACTTGTTTTGCTAAGTCGTTTAATTGGATTTCTCATACGAATGAGGTAAAGGTTTGTACATACTAATGTATTGGAAAACGGTTTTAAATACGAGCTTTGTATTAAATGTAATGTTGAAATCATTTTTGTGTAAGAGTTTGAGTATTTACTACTAATATAGAAACCTTTGTATTTTAAAGTGACAAATCATAAAAATGATTGTAAAAACAATCTATCATCAAAATCCACATTTCAGTAATGTGAATCTGAAGCATAGAAATCGATATTAAATCCATCAAATGGAAACACCAAAAATCCAGAAAAGAAATCTTCAAATTTAGTAATGAATGACAATAACCATTCAGATCATCAAAAATCGATTAAAATTGAAACCCACATAGAAATAGGCAAATTGGCTGAATTTAATAGCGCCAGACGCATGGGGTTTTCCTAGACGTTTGAGCTGAATGTCTGGATATTTCTTCTAGATCGCTCAAATGTCTGGGAATAACCTCAGACGTCTGAGTTGTAGGTCCGGAACTTTTATTCCTCTACCTCAAACATCTGAATGTTTTCCCAGACGTCTATGCAAAAGCTCAGGGCAAAATTTGCCTCGACCATTAGTGGCAAATCAACTCAGAAGCGATCGAATAAGCGATGGTGGCTAGGGATTTATGCCAAGTGACAACCTAGCCCTATAGGCACTTCAACACACTCCAAACAACATGTCCAAACATACATAGTAGGATTTTCATAGATTTTGACTTTAAAATACAAAAATTGGAAAATTCACCAAACTAATTCAATTTTAAAAGCAACCGAACATGAAATAGATGTTAAGAATTCATACTTAACAACAATGAAAGCTATATACATAGATGTGATTTCAAGAACTCACCTTTTAATACAAAATAGAAGAGACAAGCTCTAAAACAAGAAATGACAAATTCCTCTTCAACCACACCTCTAGAAGCTCCGATCTAACATCACAGGCAAAGAATTCCTAAGTTAGATCATAGGAAATTATGAAATTGGAGAGAGATTGAGATGGAGAAGATGAAGAGGATGCTTACCTAAGCTTCTCTTTAATTTATAACTTGAACTTGAATTCCTAAGAAAAGCTAGGCTTAGGAATTTTGACTTCCCGTCTTTTCTCCCATTTTTCCTTTTGCTTGAGTGTTAGGAAATTGTGAGTGGAATGAATGAAGAGGAGAGGAGTTATGGGTATTTTGTAGAAGAGTTTGGGTTAACTTATTGCGTTAGTGGGCTTGTCGAAGTAGAGGAGACTCGTGGGTGAAGAGTGGTGGCACATGGTGGAGTAAGGCGACGGAGGGAGTTGAGTTTGAAATGCGCAAGGCCTGGAAAAATTTGAACGAAGAGGGGATTAAGGTAAATTATGGGATTAATTTTGTAATTAAGGTTTATAATTATAATTAATTAATTCGTAATTTTATAATTCTAATAACTTGATGATAGTAGGTCAGAATTGAATGTGGTCATTCACATTAGCATCATATTGATGAAATCTACAATATGGAATTGGATTGATTAATATTTGAGCTCATGAAATTTTAAGCTAAATTCGAGCGTTGTTCGAATTCAATCAGAACTGAAACGGTTCGATGATAATTGGAATTTCGGTGAGTTAAACTCACCTTTCTGATTAAATCAGCATCTTCTGTAGTAAATAAGAAATATAGATTGCCTGTTTGGATGATTTATTGTTTTATTAGTTGGTTCGGATTTATTTCTGTCCCTGAAGTGGATGACCTTTTACATAAACCTGCTTAGTAGCAGATGACCCATATCATATGCTTATAAAATGTTTGTGATACAAGAGAACATTTTGGACGGATCTAAAAAGGATTCTTCATCGCTGTTGAATTTTATTTACATAATATGTTGATATATACATATACATACACATATATACACACATACACACACACACACATATATGCATACATACACACACATATACGTACACACACACACACACACATATATATATACATATACATATATATGTATATATATATGAGTAGTGATGTAGAAGGGCCGGTTAGATGGATCCAACGAGATCCCTCGCCATCATTGAAATGTTTTCAACAATATTCTTGTTGTAAATATCAAATTTGATTATTAACCCTATGGTTTATGACATTTTTATATGATCAAACTTAAACCCCGTAGTAATAGAAAATTAATGTCGATATTGGTTAAACGTTGGTTAGCTATAGGCTTCAAATTAGTATTTTAAAAATATCCTAAATAGCCATTTGAGTTGGAGTCGGTTGTTGAGACATGAAATCATTTTAAATTTGAAATTGGGTTTTGGAAATATTTTGTTTTAAAGCATTAAATTTCTATTTTACCCCAACCTTATTATATGTCTATTCTAAGTCATTTGGAAATTTTTGAGCTATTTATTTATATTTGATATTATTTTTAGATTACTTATTTATATTAATATTGTTTTAAAGATTATTTATTTATATTTAATGTTGTTTTAAAGTTATTTATCAAAATTTTAAAATTTTAAAATTTTAATTATTCAAATAATAAATATGGTTTGATATTAATAATAATGTTTATTATTAATGTTTTGGAAATTAATTATTATTTATAATAATTGGGGAAGATTAATTATTATTGTTTATAATAATGTTTTGAAATTATTAATTATTATTATATTATAGTGCTTTGCAGTAAATCATCATTATTTATTTATAAGTGTTTCGAGATTTATAAATACAATTTTATAAACAGACTTGGGTTTTATAAGAAGAGTTCTATGAAATGTTTTAGGGACTTAAAGGAAGATCATTTGCGATGTATAAAAATGAGTTTAGTAAATGGTTTCAGATATTTGTAAAATGGTCTATAAATGGATTTTACAAATTTATAAAGGGATTTATAAATGGATTTAGAATTGTTTAAAATGAAAATTCTCATTCAGTTTGTGAATATGTTATGCCGTTGAGATAATATATGGATATTGTTCCTAGTATTAAAAGTAACAGGATTTGTAGATATATCTATGTAAAAGCATTTTGATACAAGTATTTACAAAGTGATTTTAAGTAATTAAATTATTAATTTAAGAGGTTATTGGTTGCTTGTGCTTAATCAATGTTTGTTTTTTCCCTAGGGAAAAAAATCCTTGATTTGGATGTATGTTTGTTGATAGTTAAATGACCGACTATCAAATATGGACTAAAAACGTAACTTTGGAAATACTTAGGAGAAACATGTGAGTTATATGACACCATTATCTTCTATGATCCTATACTATGCTTATAAATCTCGTTTTGTTCTCCTAGGGCAAATGATAAGGAAATCGATATACTAACGGTTAGGAGGTGACCTCCGCTCTTACCTTTAGTTATTTATTTCCTGAAGAACTGGCGTTAAGTTTACTAGAAACTATCAAATATTGTTTCAAGGAGACTGGGATCGGATATACTATCCAAAAACTAGTTCGATCCAACTCAAGCATTTCGAAGTGATGACATCTTGGAAATGATGGATTTGAAGGCGGAGCTCTCAAGCATTTCGTTCAGTCCTAAAACAAACTTATATAGATGAATGTTGATATTGTTGTGTTGCCTAAAAGTGCTATACAAAAGATAAACATAGCCTCTAGCCTCATCAACCTTGAATAACTAAAATAGGGGATATGCAGCAGGGCTAAGTGGGTCGCTCCCAATTAAGTTATGATCATCCCTATCTAGAACCAATATTAACTCTCATTTGTATGCTTTGGGGCCCATTAACTAAAGAGTGATCATATCCGGTACTATTAGTCAAGTGGTAGGCTGGCTCTATGTCGACAGGGGATTATAGTGAGGTCCTCGATGTTAGGTCGAACCCTAGTAGCACAGTCATTGTATGGAATCCATCTCCAATGAGCACCGTACGGACTTAGTTGTGCCCAACTATTTTGAAATATGAGATGCAATCATTTCAGCTATATTAATATTTTAATGATCCCTAGCCATTATAATAATATCACTGGATTTTCTATAGAATTTTTTTTGGTTATCATGAGGTAAAAATCCATCCATATTAATGTTCGTCATGGTCTTATGAAATACCTTTATTTTAAAGGTTTTTGATAAACATTGAATTCTATTTGGATTTATTTTTCTTGCACTAGTTTTGCTAAACTGATCTGAGCATTTTTTCCCTTTTAATGCTCGGCTCAGACCGAGCATATTTACAAATTACTTTGGATGCATTGGAGCTTATAAGACGAGCCAAAGGTCAACACATATCTATATATTTCTTTTTGTTCCACTGTGTTTTCTGTTGGTTGTATTATCAGCAATTGTAAGGGGCGACTGTTATAATACCCAGTCTGAAATTGGTTAGTATACTCTGATAGTGTATTTACATTACATTTTTCTTGGGTATAGATTTGTTATATATTACAGATTAGTTATTCCGCTGTGAGATTCTGTGTTGTTTAATTTATTCTTAGCTTTTTTCTTCCTTCTTCTTTTCCCTTGACAATCTGGTTTTTTGATATTCAATTACTCAGCATAAAATACAGTGAACATATAAGTGTCGATTTTCGAGGATCAAAAATCCCGATTCATTACATGTCCCATTCCAATAACGACGGTGTTTATAATTTTGTATTGATCAATAACATGAATAAATGACAAAGATATAATTTAATAGTGGTTAGGCGACGTTAATAAACTTAAGTCAAAAGTTATAATGACAACATGTATCATAAAGCATTAATGAACACGATTAATATAGGGAAAATTGAAGTGATGAAAATCATCGACATCAATGAATGTCGACGAAAAGAGAGGTTATATTTATCAATGAATGATGACAACATGAGTTAATACATATCAGTAAATGGTGACGTCAATTATAATCAAGTCACTCTATAGCTAATGCACCATCTTTTGGGTAATTAATGGTTATCGCATCACATCTTGATCAATAGTGGGCTTATGAAGAATCTTGTCGATGTCGAGGATCGTGCCAGTAGAATAATGTCGACGTTAATCAAAACCAAAATGGTCGATGTTGCAATCTAATCGATTTAAGTGCCCAAATCCTGGATTGATTACTCATAATATAAAAACTTTGAATCAAAAATGCTAGCCGATAAAATAATAAGAAAATTTAATGCTTTGTTAATTTTAAGTGTATTGAAAACATTGATGAGCATTATATTAACATCATTTATGACGCCGTTAGTAAAGATAGTGAAAACTGATACCGAATTTTAATCCTAGTATGTCGCTTTTGCTGATAAACAAACTTAGAACATATCAGTTTTCATACTAACATCAACTAGTGTCAAGGCCTATTTGGGCGGTGTAAAAACATTGTGCTAATGGATTAACAACGACTAAGTTAACTAACTAACCTCAAGTTTATGGCACCATAAACGATGACACCAACTATGACTACCCGGAATTTTCGAACATTAAAATCGGAATATTTAATTGATTTTAAATATTCAATATAATAATTTTAATTTGAATTACAAATATCGCTATTTATTTGATAATTAAATAATAGAATTTAATAATTAGAAGTTGGGTAAATTGTTGAATCTAGAATTTTAAGCCTGTTAAAAATAATTTGAAGGCTTGTAAAATTTATATTGATAGTACAGAGGATAATAGAAGTTGTAAAATTGAAATTAGCAGTGGTTTGTTCAGTTTTGAAATTTTATATCCTTTAAATTGAATTTAAAAATAGCCTTCCAAGGCACAGTCTCAGAATTTGACGAAAGCAGTTCCATTGGGTCCGCAATATTGTATTATTATCGGATTTCAAATTTCGTATTGATTGGATTTGTTATGTGAGCGTAAGATACATAAACGCGTCGAAAATTTACATCAAAAATTATATTTAAAATTATATTTACATATTCACGTGCTAATCACCATCCGCTGTTTTTCCTTCAAATCGCTGCCTCCCCTCGTACATGCCATCATCATCGTGTCTCTCTTTCCCTTATCACGTAAGCTTCATTTTCACTTTAATAAATTTGGCCGAAGCCTTATCCTTCATAATCGAAACCCCTCAGTTAAGAAAAAGGAAAAAAAATTAAATGGCCGCTTCCTCTATTGAAATCGAGATCCAGCTTTCCTCTTTCTTAATCAAATCGCTCAATTTTTTTTAATAACATTCGAATAGAAACCCCTTCCTCCCCAGTGTAATCTTCGAAGTTCTTTCAAGCTCTTGAAGCTTTCTGCTTAGATCGAATTCATTCGTTCAGGGAGGGGAAAATGAGGTAGCGAGCATTTTGTTGGGGCCGATGATGGCGACTGGGACAGTAACAGTGGCGGCGGCAGGGTTCGAGAACCCTAGTGTAACGACCCGTAAATTTTCGATAATTAAAATAGCTAATTTAATAAGATTTCGTGTTTTAGTATTAGAAAAAAATTGTAAGTCGTTTGGAATAATAATAACTGGAATGAATTGCAACAAATAATTATCCAAGTAATAAAATAAAAGTCAATAGTTGAATAGGATAATAAATGTGGGATTCATTGGGAATAATAGAGTAATTGATTGATAAGTAAAATCTATTTAAAATCAAATATTGAATATTGAAAAGGTAAATTGTTTAAATTAAATATTTAAAACTTATTGAATAATTGAATAACTGTAAAATGAAACATTTGTTCTAAATTGTGAATTGGTTTTAAAGGTTGAATCCTATAAGTTCGATTTCAATATTTCAAAAGATAATGAATTATTGGATAAGCGAAATTGTTTAAATTTAATATTCGGAATTTATTGAATAATTTAATAATGGGAATTGAATAACCGTATAATGGAAATGGTTGTTCTATAATTTTAATTCGTTTCAAAAGTTAAATTTTTAAGTTCGTTTTGAATGTCTAAAAGGATAGTGATTTAAGAATAATCAAATTTGTTTAAATTTAATATTACAAATGTTTGAATAATTAAATTCCGAAATTGATATGATTAATTTGATATTGAAATTTAATATATGATAATAGAGTGAATAATTGAAATTTGATTTAATATGATTCAAATTGGTTTCCAAAGTGAATGTAAGTTATATCGGGATTGTAATGGAGTTAATAAGATTTTAAAATTGGAATTTATTGGATAATCGAATAACGGGTTTAGTATGATAAAAAAAAAGATTTATAAAATTTTATTTTATCATATTAAAGTTAGAATGAGGTTATAGAACTCTTAAAATTTAATTTAAAGTTAATTTGTGAAATTTGAATATTTTAATATTTAATTGACGAGTAAAAATAGCCATTTTCAAACAGTCTCGGATTTTGACGAAACCAGTTTCATCGGATCCGTAATGTGATATTATTGTAAGATATCAAATTTCGTGTCAATCGGATTTATCGTTTGTCTGGGGCGAGCCAAAACGCCTAGAAATTCGTTTTATCGGTTAAATTTGAATTTGATCGTTTATTACCGTAACTCGCACATACGATCGAATTAGGCCTTGAAACCTTTTCCATTGCGTCCGGAATAGGGGTATAACATTATAAACGCCTAGCGGCATGCCCTGATAGGGGTTCGAGATTTCGAGTTGCGTAGATCGAGGTATTTTGAAATTTAAATAAATATTTTAATTAGTCAAATCTCCTTTTCAGCTGCTATCCCATCTTTTCACTAAACCTTTGACCTATTCAAACACGCATTCGCCTCTTCTTCCCTTTTAATAACTGCTCACGCAATGTTACAGTAAAGAAAAGCAAGCTTCAAAAAAAAAAAAATTATCACTCTTTCATTACTTGATAAAAAAATCTCCGACTAGTTTTAAAAATCCTATTTCATCGTTTGCTTCGACCTGGTATGCTCGTTGCTGGGTGCGGCCGTGGTTTATGAAGATGGATGAGGGAGTTGAGAACTAGGGTTAGGATTTGTTGAGGATGTAGGCTTCGATTCGCGAAACGGTGCTTGGATTTGAGCTCGTCGTCGAAGATAGCACCTTGGAGCCGAGTTTGGGAGCGTGCGGCCGTGTATGGGGAGGTGCGACCTGCACGTGGACGAGGGAGGGAGTGCGTGTCGCGTTTTGATACTGGAGGCCGAGCTCGAAGTGGAGGGTACCGGGAGGTGGAGATCGTGAAGGAGAGTTCGTCGGTGAAGACGGATTCGAATTTCGTCAACTATAGCTCCGTATCACTGGAGATTAGTGCACGGCTTGGTGGGTTTCTTTCTCGTGCACGTACAAGCAAGTTGGGGAAGATGGAGCTTGAGTGGGCTGGGCTTCTTTTCTTGGGTATGAATTTATTTTAAATACCAATATAAATTGTTTTATAAAATTCAAATGTCGATAACTTATAAAATGTATAACTTCTAATTACGAGGTCCGATTGGAACGAAACTTTTTGCGTTGCGATCGTAATGACGAGAGCTCCGAAATGAAACTGGTTTGGGTGAAATTGGAGACAGTTGAAATTTGGGCTAAAATCGGGAGTTGTCCGGTTTAGTTCCAAACCGGAACGTCTCGGTGACAACGAAAAATCAAGGTGAGTGTTTTATAACGCTCACAACGTACTAAATATCTTCATGCTAGTTAAAGTTGACATTATGATGTGTTATGATTTGATTTGTCGTTGTTTGATAAATTAATTGTCATATAGTTTGTCATTTGAATTAACCGTTGAAAATTAAATTGACAGTAAAATTTAAATTGAAATTGAAATTAAATTGCGATTAAATTACCTGACATTGATAACTTTGAAATTGCTATGAATCGTATTGGTTATTGGGTGATGTATGTCGATGGATGCTATTGGTTGCTATTTTAATGTTTGGATGTTTATTTGCATATATATATCATGTTATGCATACATATGGTACTGTGATTTAATTTAAGTGATATATATTCATCCCTTACACTCAATTGAAATAAATAACTACCTAGCCATAGGATAGAAAATTATATACGGATACCGAATTGGCTAAATTAATAATTTTTGAAATCGTCGATTTGAAATTTATTTAAATGTTTTGATTTAAGAGTTATAAATAGAAATCGATTTATAGAAATTGAATTCATTGGAAAAATTGAGTTGGAATGTTGAAATAAATTTTAGTTAAAGGAATTTTGTTAAATAATTAAGTTGAGACTTTGAAATTTGAAATTGGATATGATTGAACGTCGAAAATTGATTTGTTTAAAGATTTAACCCTAATTCGAGCTTTGAATATTACTAAGTAAAAGTGATATAAAAATGATATTTTGAAAGCGAGTTTGGAATTGAATCATATTTGGAATTTGGATTTAAACTTGAATATTGTTGGAAATTTTGTTAAGTGTTATAAATTGATATTTTGAGAAATCAAGCTCCAAATCGTTATAAATTGAAATGGAATAAATTAAAGGTAAATGAAAAATTGAATTAATTCGAAGTAAAAATTGACGTTGATTGAATTGAAATCGAAATTGAATCGGTAGAATGGAAATTGGAATTGATTTGAATTGGAGAGTTATAATTGAAATGGACTGATTTTGAAGCTGTCTTATTTTGTTTTCCAAATTACTCGGTTATATAAACCATTTGAATACTTAAACTATTTTAATCTATTTTAAATCTACTTAACCCAACTTAAATTATTTTAAACTATATTTATCTATTTCAAATCCGTTTTAAGATTTTAAAGTATTTTAACTATTTCTAATTATTTAAAACTACTTTAAAACTACTTAAAACTATTTTTCTAAAATCCTAAGCTGGTCAATAAGGTGAAACGTTTATATTTAAATCTTGAATTTAAATACGAATTGAGTTAAATGAAGTTGCAACCTAAATTGAAATTCGGAATGATTTTGAAAACGAGATGAGATATTGATGCGAAAAATGATTTTTGAAACGAATCTTACATTTGAATAGATACGATGATATTTTGAAATGGATTTGATTTTTGAAGCGAACTTGATATTTTGATATCAATCATGATCGATTTGAAATGTAAAAGAGCCAACGGTGTAATAATACGTAGTTATTAAAGAGACCGAGATCGGATATGGACATACTCTCTGTCGATACCGAAAACCACTTTAATAACTATTATACGCGGAGTGGTGATCCAGAATGAAGTGGATGGTTTGGTGAACGCGTTGACTGAAGAAAGAGAACGATATTGGATGACCCCTGACATGACTAAAACAGGAGCCGCGCCGGGCCATTGAGGTTTGCCACCTCTAGCGGACACGCTTCTTCTATACCATATCTATTACATTTGTGATGCGATTTGGATGCACCCTTGATTTTGGAGTGTTGTTTCGCGGTGTTGGGGTGGCTGCTGGCTATGCCCAACATCAGTCCGGATCACGCAACTACTAGTATCCTAGTTGGTATCGCCTCATGTACCTTGTCATACTGATTATCCTATTCGCGACCACTACGTTTTTGATTTATACCTTGAGTATATGGATTGCCCTCTGGTGACTTCCGGTTTTGGGGAAATTACGGTCTTGTGTATGCTTTTGGGAATATAAAATGTGTTAAGGGGGATTATGGTAACGCCTTAACGCTATTTTGATACTTTATATTACTGATAGGCATTATCTACTTAACGTATATTACTACATAGTAGATAGTTTCACGGATCCTTGAGAGATGGAAAATCCCGTAACATCTCTTGAGTTATTGCACGCACGTTGACACTGGATAGGAGATGTCAAACCCCGTAAACATCTTTGACGCCGTTACACTCATATTTTTTTACGATTGATTTAACTTTCATAAGGATATTTTAGTCCTGACTCGAGTGTTTTGTCTTTTCATTACGCTCGGGTCAGTCCTGAGTTTTTCAGATTTTTGAAGATCTATTCTGGAGGATGGAGACGAAGATTTGGTATACTATTACTATTATTATCTGTGCATCATGCTATCTGCTGCATTATTTAAATTATTCTGTTGTATATATATAACTCTGATAAATGTTGTATAAATAATTGTCAAAGTATAGTAGACAGCTTCATGAATTGTTTGTTTGACTATTATATTTTATCGTTCCGCTGCGAGATTCTGTGTTGTTTCATTTCCTTTATTTCTTTTCCTTTTCTTTTCTTATTTACCCCAATAACCATCTGCCCTTTTGAATGGTTTGGAATCGACATGTGTATTTGATCGTCGGTTTAAACTGTCCAAAAAGGCAGGTCGTTACAGTTGGTATCAGAGCGAGGTTTAGCGATAAACCTTGGCTCTAGTGGGGAATAACTCATTGAAATAGAGGTAAACTATATGAATGAGTTGAGTGTATATGAGAAAGCGTATTTTTTAGTGATATAAAATGTTTTATATTGTTTCGGTTGATTTGTTGAGTGGCTTATGGATTCTGGTCAATACGAGTAATTAACGTCATTGACAGGGATCTCTAAACACTTAAACAGAACAATTCGACATAGTATTGTTTGAAATTGGGTAAATGAAATAATTTTGCCCTAATTATATTTTGTATATAAAGAAATTATTTCAAAATTTATTGTGATCAATCTAGCTTATTTGGTTGTTGGAAATGAAATATTGGCTATTAACATTAATCAGATATTGTAATTTAAATAAATAAGGTGAACTACAAAATGAACTATGATAAAACACTTGTGGGATGTTTTAAGAAAGAAAATCCTATAGGAATATTTTATAAAGGTGACTTATGAATTAAAATAGAATTAGATTGAATTTTTTTTTTTGAATTTAAGACCCGGAGATTTTGAAAATGGTTCTCAAAGTTTTGAAGAAATATATGGTAATATTAGTTGGAAATTGGTTATGGAAATATTTTGAAAGGATTTTTAAGAAGGAATGAATATAGCACTCCTCTCTTGTGTTGCTGGAAAATAATTTCGGTGATGACCGCGCAGCATCATCGACGTTCATTTTCGAGTCTCAAAGTGGGGGAGACTTCTAAGAAGCTTTGCTTTTCTTCGAAATTATTTTGGGTAAATGGGTTTTGTTTTAAACTCCAAAGGTATGATTGGATGTATTAAAGATATAAGTGAATATGTTTATTTCAAACGATTTGAAAAGAACCGGACATTTAAACTTCTAAGTTTTGTTAATTAATAATATTCAAATTATTTGAATGAAATGTGAATAACCAGAATTTATAAAATAAGAGGATTAAGATATCTAAGCTTATTGTTTGGGAAAACTTTAAAGTTGAAAGGTAAAGAGGATTTAAATAAATCAAATTTGTGTACATTCTAATCAAGAAAAATGAAATTCTATAAATTTGTATAATACCGAATTTGCATTCTAATAACATATAATATGACTTACCAAATATTAAGAAGTTGAAATAATGTTTTGGATATGTAATGAGATATTGTACAAATAAACAGAACCTGAAAGTAATTGAAGTATACAAGTAAGGAAAACTTAAAAAGGAATTAAAATGTATACAAATGAAATTTTGGTTGTGATAAAAATGTTATATACTTAAATATAGCATGAAATGATGAATGGATAAATGGAACAAGTAAGTGAACTTAAGAAAGAAGATAAATGAATCATAATATATCTTTGTAAATTGGTTATAGAAAATAAATAAAAATTGAAAAGGGATTGTAACCTTTAAGATAACTGTAACTAAGAAAAGTCATTTATGAGATATTAGACTTTTATAAGATGATTAATAAACTAAAGTGCTGGTTGATAAAATGTTCCATAAAGAAATTTGTTATTAACTAAAATTATGAAATTGAAGTAAATATAAACAAAGGAATTTATTATAGCTAAGAATCAATTGGGAAAAGAAATTGAGTTTAGTTAAATTATATAGAATGTTTAAAATGAACTTGAGTAAGTAAATTCTATGATATAATGTTTGAGAAAGGATAATGTCAAAGAATATGTTATGTAAAGAAATGGATATATTAATTGAATAATGGATTGCGAATAATTAATTGTTAATAAAATAGAAGTCAATAAAATAATTTAGTATAGATAAATTTGATAGAAATCTATTGGAAGGTAATACGTGAGATTGTACGTATATAATTTTATTCGCATAACGATTTGATCCAAATTCGAGCACAAAATTTCGAGATGATTTATATCGATCCAAGTTAGGATTTTTCACTCGATTTCCGACGGCGAACCATGGATATGGATTTTTAATTTGATTCTGGAATTCTCTATCATAGTATATGGCTATGCAAGGAGAGTAACAGTTTCCAATCAAGGAACCAAATCTGAGTCCGCACTAGAGAGTCGTGTGAACGATGCTAGTTTGGAAGTGAAATTATGTGATCGAATAAGCGATTAGATTTGATATTGCTCACGGATGATATATGTACGGCTTACGGATTTAATTAAAGTAAATATTGGAAATTTATGATGCCAAATCTAAAATGATTCTTTTAAAATTATATAACATGATATATATATATATATATATAAAGAGATAAACCAAATTGAATGTAAAATTAATAATTTGGTTATGTTGGGTATGATTTGGTTGTTATATGATTGTTAGTTGATTGTATATAATTCATTAAGTATTAATAAAATTGAAAGCTATAAATCATTGAAATCAAATTGGAAGCTAAATGAATTTGAATAGAATTTAATTTGATTCAAATTGAAAGTGAACTAATGTAAATATAAATTAGTGAATGTTAACTAATTGAATTGAGAATGAATGTTAGTAAAATCCAACGTTAATGAATCAACTATGATTAAAATTGGAATCCAAGTCAATAAATATTAATGAGAAGTGAGTTTATATTGATTGGTTATGGATTTGTTGGATGATAGTTGATTGATGGTTGCATTTGTTGTTTAGTTGCATTTACTATGTTGGCACATGTAGTTGTTATGTTGCTACATGATGTATATTGATACTATTTTCATATATGCATGATTCTCATTGTTTGTTGAGTGTTTAGTAGGTGCGGATTGCGCTTGCTTCGCATTTGGAGCTCGCTTTCGAGCTATATTAGTCGTATATGCTCGCTAATAAAATATAAGGTACATGTTTATTTTGTCATTGGATTTGGTATTTTGGATGAGCCGCTTGGCTTTTGATTTTCTTTTGTTGGTTTGGGGCCCGTAGAGGCGTTTTGTAGCTGTACCGATCGAGCCGCGCAAAGGAGACTCTGCCGAAATTTTCCGTAAAATCCGGGTGTTAATTTTTTTTTCAAGTTTTAAAATTTTTATAATTTGTTTTGATAACTAACTTTTAAAGTTAGAAAGCCGTTTGGAATAACTTAGTGAAAGTGTAGTAATGACTTTATAAATGGAATTTCATTGTTTATAAGTTGGTAACTTGAATAAAATATATCTAATGTTGAATTCTATACTTAGTTCCTTTTCCCTTCTTTTTCCTTTTCGGGGACGAAAAGTTTTGAGTGGGGGAGAGTGTAACGACCCGTAAATTTTCGATAATTAAAATAGCTAATTTAATAAGATTTCGTGTTTTAGTATTAGAAAAAAATTGTAAGTCGTTTGGAATAATAATAACTGGAATGAATTGCAACAAATAATTATCCAAGTAATAAAATAAAAGTCAATAGTTGAATAGGAAAATAAATGTGGGATTCATTGGGAATAATAGAGTAATTGATTGATAAGTAAAATCTATTTAAAATCAAATATTGAATATTGAAAAGGTAAATTGTTTAAATTAAATATTTAAAACTTATTGAATAATTGAATAACTGTAAAATGAAACAAGTGTTCTAAATTGTGAATTGGTTTTAAAGGTTGAATCTTATAAGTTCGATTTCAATATTTCAAAAGATAATGAATTATTGGATAAGCGAAATTGTTTAAATTTAATATTTGGAATTTATTGAATAATTTAATAATGGGAATTGAATAACCGTATAATGGAAATGGTTGTTCTATAATTTTAATTCGTTTCAAAAGTTAAATTTTTAAGTTCGTTTTGAATGTCTAAAAGGATAGTGATTTAAGAATAATCAAATTTGTTTAAATTTAATATTACAAATGTTTGAATAATTAAATTCCGAAATTGATATGATCAATTTGATATTGAAATTTAATATATGATAATAGAGTGAATAATTGAAATTTGATTTAATATGATTCAAATTGGTTTCCAAAGTGAATGTAAGTTATATTGGGATTGTAATGGAGTTAATAAGATTTTAAAATTGGAATTTATTGGATAATCGAATAACGGGTTTAATATGATAAAAAAAAGATTGATAAAATTTTATTTTATCATATTAAAGTTAGAATGAGGTTATAGAACTCTTAAAATTTAATTTAAAGTTAATTTGTGAAATTTGAATATTTTAATATTTAATTGACGAGTAAAAATAGCCATTTTCAAACAGTCTCGGATTTTGACGAAACCAGTTTCATCGGATCCGTAATGTGATATTATTGTAAGATTTCAAATTTCGTGTCAATCGTATTTATCGTTTGTCTGGGGCGAGCCAAAACGCCTAGAAATTCGTTTTATCGGTTAAATTTGAATTTGATCGTTTATTACCGTAACTCGCACATACGATCGAATTAGGCCTTGAAACCTTTTCCATTACGTCCGGAATAGGGGTATAACATTATAAACGCCTAGCGCATGCCCTGATAGGGGTTCGAGATTTCGAGTTGCGTAGATCGAGGTATTTTGAAATTTAAATAAATATTTTAATTTGTCAAATCTCCTTTTCAGCTGCTATCCCATATTTTCACTGAACCTTTGACCTATTCAAACACGCATTCGCCTCTTCTTCCCTTTTAATAACTGCTCACGCAATGTTACAATAAAGAAAAGCAAGCTTCAAAAAAAAAAGAAAAATTACCACTCTTTCATTACTTGATAAAAAAATCTCCGACTAGTTTTAAAAATCCTATTTCATCGTTTGCTTCGACCTGGTATGCTCGTTGCTGGGTGTGGCCGTGGTTTATGAAGATGGATGTTGGACTAGAGAACTAGGGTTAGGATTTGTTGAGGATGTAGGCTTCGATTCGCGAAACGGAGCTTGGATTTGAGCTCGTCGTCGAAGATAGCACCTTGGAGCCGAGTTTGGGAGCGTGCGGCCGCGTATGGGGAGGTGCGACCTACGTGTGGACGAGGGGGGGAGTGCGTGTCGCGTTTTGATACTGGAGGCCGAGCTCGAAGTGGAGGGTACCGGGAGGTGGAGATCGTGAAGGAGATTTCGTCGGTGAAGACGGATTCGAATTTCGTCAACTATAGCTCCGTATCACTGGAGATTAGTGCACGGCTTGGTGGGTTTCTTTCTCGTGCACGTACAGGCAAGTTGGGGAAGATGGAGCTTGAGTGGGCTGGGCTTCTTTCCTTGGGTATGAATTTATTTTAAATACCAATATAAATTGTTTTATAAAATTCAAATGTCGATAACTTATAAAATGTATAACTTCTAATTACGAGGTCCGATTGGAACGAAACTTTTTGCGTTGCGATCGTAATGACGAGAGCTCCGAAATGAAACTGGTTTGGGTGAAATTGGAGACAGTTGAAATTTGGGCTAAAATCGGGAGTCGTCCGGTTTAGTTCCAAACCGGAACGTCTCGGTGACAACGGAAAATCAAGGTGAGTGTTTTATAACGCTCACAACGTACTAAATATCTTCATGCTAGTTAAAGTTGACATTATGATGTGTTATGATTTGATTTTTCGTTGTTTGATAAATTAATTGTCATATAGTTTGTCATTTGAATTAACCGTTGAAAATTAAATTGACAGTAAAATTTAAATTGAAATTAAATTGCGATTAAATTACCTGACATTGATAACTTTGAAATTGCTATGAATCGTATTGGTTATTGGGTGATGTATGTCGATGGATGCTATTTCTAATTATTTAAAACTACTTTTAAACTACTTAAAAACTATTTTTCTAAAATCCTAAGCTGGTCAATAAGGTGAAACGTTTATATTTAAATCTTGAATTTAAATACGAATTGAGTTAAATGAAGTTGCAACCTAAATTGAAATTCGGAATGATTTTGAAAACGAGATGAGATATTGATGCGAAAAATGATTTTTGAAACGAATCTTACATTTGAATAGATACGATGATATTTTGAAATGGATTTGATTTTTGAAGCGAACTTGATATTTTGATATCAATCATGATCGATTTGAAATGTAAAAGAGCCAACGGTGTAATAATACGTAGTTATTAAAGAGACCGGGATTGGATATGGACATACTCTCTGTCGATACCGAAAACCACTTTAATAACTATTATACACGGAGTGGTGATCCAGAATGAAGTGGATGGTTTGGTGAACGCGTTGACTGAAGAAAGAGAACGATATTGGATGACCCCTGACATGACTAAAACAGGAGCCGCGCCGGGCCATTGAGGTTCGCCACCCCTAGCGGACACACTTCTTCGATACCATATCTATTACATTTGTGATGCTATTTGGGTGCACCCTTGATTTCGGAGTGTTGTTTCGCGGTGTTGTGGTGGCTGCTGCCTATGCCCAACATCAGTCCGGATCACGCAACTACCAGTATCCTAGTTGGTATCGCCTCATGTACCTTGTCATACTGATTATCCTATTCGCGACCACTACGTTTTTGATTTGAACCTTGAGTATATGGATTGCCCTCTGGTGACTTCCAGTTTTGGGGAAACTACGGTCTTGTATATGCTTTTGGAAATATAAAATGTGTTAAAGGGGATTATGGTAACGCCTTAATGCTATTTTGATACTTTATATTACTGATAGGCATTATCTACTTAGCGTATATTACTACATAGTAGATAGTTTCACGGATCCTTGAGAGATGGAAAATCCCGTAACGTCCCTTGAGTTATTGCACGCACGTTGACACTGGATAGGAGATGTCAAACCCCGTAAACATCTTTGACGCCGTTACACTCATATTTATTTACGATTGATTTAACTTTCATAAGGATATTTTAGTCCTGAATCGAGTGTTTTGTCTTTTCATTACGCTCGGGTCAGTCCTGAGTTTTTCAGATTTTTGAAGGTCTATTCTAGAGGATGGAGACGAAGATTTGGTATACTATTACTATTATTATCTGTGCATCATGCTATCTGTTGCATTATTTAAATTGTTCTGTTGTATATGTATAACTCTGATAAATGTTGTATAAATAATTGTCAAAGTATAGTAGACAGCTTCATGAACTATTTATTTGACTATTATATTTTATCGTTACGCTGCGAGATTCTGTGTTGTTTCATTTCCTTTATTTCTTTTCCTTTTCTTTTCTTATTTACCCCAATAACCATCTATCCTTTTGAATGGTTTGGAATCGACATGTGTATTTGATCGTCGGTTTAAACTGTCCAAAAAGGCGGGTCGTTACACCTAGCTAATGATTGGAGGAACAATTATGGGGCCGATGGGGACTCGGTGCGCAGAGTGACGGTTTTAGTGACGTAGGGCTTGATCGATTTGGCTGTTGGTCTCGGAGTTCGTGGGGTTTTAACGGCGAATCGTGGCAGGCGCATCGATTGAGGGAGTTCTCGGCGTAGGGTTGTGTCACGTATGACCTAAGATTGCTTGGTACTGGGAGTCGCGCGAGTGGCTTCATTCTATGGCAGAGGGTTCACGAACATCTCGGTCGGATTTCTTGGTAAGGCTAGTAATTTGATTTCTGTATTTTAGTTTTGATTAATAAAATATAAAAAAGTTAAATACTGAAGTCTTTGTTAGTCAGAGGTGATTATTTTCGCATAAGATTTAAGAGAAATAGGAATTGTAAATATTTAAAGTTTATATATGATTTCGAAATAAAATTTTAAATTGCATGTTGTTTTAAAATTTTTGGAGTTGATAAGTGATAAATTAAATAATTTGGTTATTTTAATTACTAAGGTAATTTATTAATGGAATTTAGTTAAATCAATTTATTAGTTTAAAACCAAATGTTTAGTTTAAATTAAATTGTTGGTAAATTAAATTATTAAATAGTACGTCATTGGTTAATTAAATTTATAAATGGAAAGAAATGGTTCAAGTTATTTCAAAGTGTTAATAAATCATATGATTGTTATACAAGGTCAAAATCTGATAGAAGCAAGCCGGGTTGGATCGAATTGCAAAACAAAATTCAAAGGTGAGTTAATCTCACTCAGTTTAATTTAAATTTAAATGATTAAATTTAAATAATTGTTTGAATGGTTGAATTGATTGATATGCTATTGTATGATATATTTTGGAATTGGTGCATTATATTGTGATAACGTCTGTGGATGCAGGGAAAACATGTTGGAGGGATCTAACTGGATCCCTCAACGTTTATTTAAATTATTTAATATCCACTGCTGTTATTAATTGATATTCTGTAATGGCCCAGAATTTCTATTAATTAAAATTCGTATATTTAATTGACTTTAAATATTAAATAAGTGAATTAAACAATCGAATAAATTTTATTTCGAATAATTGGATTTAATTGGATAATTAAATCGATAATTTAATAGTTGAATTTACTTAAATAATTGAAATTGGGTTTAAAATGATTAAAAATGATTTGTAAAATTTTAATAAATCATATTGAAGTTAGATTGATGTTATATAAATTTTAAAATTGAATTAAAAGTTAAACTGTGAAAATTGAATATTTTAATATTAAATTAACGAGTTAAAATAGCCATTTTTCAAACAGTCTCAGATTTCGACGAAACCAGTTTCATCGTATCCGTAATGTTATATTATTGTATGGTTTCAAATTTCGTGTCAATCGGATTTACCGTTTGTCCGGGGCAAGCCAAAATGCATAGAAATTAGTTTAAATCGATTTGATTTAAAATCGATCGTTTATTGCCGTAACTCGTACAGATGACCGAATTAGCCTCCGAAACCAATTCCATTGTGTTCAGAGCGCAGGCTAAACCCTAGAAACACCGGTCACTGCGCTAGATTTGGAGTTCGAAAAATCCGGGATGAATAGTGTTTTGGAATATTTTTTATAAAAGCCCATCCTTATTCACATTTGCAAAAGAAACAAACCCTAGGGTTTTATTCTTCAGGCCGCCACTGTTTATCATCAATGGCTGAAATAACAACTTCTTCTTCCTCAATTATCTCTTCATCCATCAACAATTAGCGAAATCTTTTAACTGCAATGTTGTAGAGGGGAATGAGATCTATGATCTCAACGGTAGAGATCGAAAGCGAAGCTTTGGATTGACGGCAATTGGAGCTGGAAGGCACCACGGTCGGCACGAGTTTCGAGGCAAAATAGAAGGCCGAGTTCCACCATCTTGCAGCCGAAGGTAGCATTCGTCGTGAGCTTCGAAACCGTGTATCCTGATCGTCCTGGAAGTCGATGTGGTAGTTGCGTGTATTAGGGCTAAAAGGGGCGGCTATGGTTTTGGAGATGTGCGCGTTCACTGGAGAAGGAAGAAGCATTTTGCATTCTACGGCTTGGATCTGCAGGGGTAAAGATGGACGGTTGGGATCTGTTCGGTCTAAAAAAAATATATAAAAGAAATTTGTAAATTTATATGTTTTAAATTCGTGTAAACTTTAAAATGTGATATCTTTTTCATACGATGTCGAAAACGCACGAAACAAATTGCGTTGGGTTCGTATGGACGAGCACTACGCTAGGAACTAGATTGGAGTCGTTTGGAGTTAGTGAGAATTTCAGGTAAAATTAAACGCGTGTTTAATTTTATTCGAAATAAAAGCTGAAAACGAAATTGAAACCAAGGTGAGAACTTCTCACTCAATCGAATCGGTTTCGGTTTTAATTTTAAATAGTTAGATTTAAAATTCTTGATTGTATGTTCGAATGATGATTGTTATCTATTGATTGTTAAAATAGACATTATACGCCGTTAGTAAGCGGAGGTTATTTATTAAAAACATATACCGCGAATATTTCACAGTACAGTGAAATTGGTATTATTTATGTACTTGGAGTTGATTTCCCGCATTATATAGTGGATGAGACCCTATTGCGCCGTATAATAGCGGATAATATTTTAAATCCCATATACCGCGATATTTTGTTTGGAAACGGAATTGGCATTGTGCTAATGTCTGTGGATGCAGGGAAACAGGTTGGAGGGATCCAACTGGATTCCTCAACAGTATTTATTTGATTATAGATATTTTGATATTTGTTGATTATCATATACAGATATATGATGTCGTTGTTGTCGTGATTGACTATTTGGTGTGTAGCATCATTGGGCTAATTTTGGAATCTTAAAAGGATTTTA
This sequence comes from Allium cepa, assembly GCA_030765085.1. Lineage (NCBI taxonomy): Eukaryota > Viridiplantae > Streptophyta > Magnoliopsida > Asparagales > Amaryllidaceae > Allium > Allium cepa. The sequence continues at coordinate 691,571,278 of CM060935.1, read as the reverse complement.
AAGTGATTTTTGAAAGTATACGTTTTATAAAATATATTTTTTTTGAAATTGATTCATTTTAAATAAATAAACGTTATAATTTTAATGTTATAAAAATTATGATTTTTGAGAAATATAGTTAAAAGTTGATTTTTGAAAATATGGGGTTAATGATTTTATAAAATAGTTTAAATTGGGATTTTTGAACTTATTGTAAAAAAATTAAGTATAGGATTTATAAAATTTGATTATTTTATAAATCAAAATGATGGAATTATAAAGGAGTTTAAAGACGTTTTAAAATAATAATATAAATTGATTTATATAAAAGATTTATAAAATTGATATTTATAAATTTAAAATATTGTAATTATAAAACGAGTTTTTATAAATGTTAGGACGAAGTGTAAAAGGATTTCATAAGTGAATGAGATTATAGAATTATAAATGGTGAAGTTATAAATGGAAATTATAAGTAGTAAGATTTAAAAATTTTGTAAAGTTATTAAAAGAATAGATTTGGGTAAATAAATGAATCTCATAAGTTATAAGATTTATAATTTGGGAAGTTTAAAAGAACGATTTTGTAAACAAATAAATTATAAGTATTTAACTTATAATATGAACTTTTGGTATATAATTGAGTTATAAATTGAATAGGTTAATAAAGGAGATTATAAATTGAAGTTGTAATAAAATAAATAGAATTAGAATTTATAAACATTGTTTTATAAATCCAAATCAATTGAATTTGATAAAGTAAATATAGAAATTATTAAAGGATTTATATCCACGATTTTTGGACAATGGATAATCCTTTAAAATAAAATGTATAGAAATGATGAAATTGGTTCACGAAGTATATTCACGCTTTTGGATAGTGAATAATATGTTAAAGAAAATGTTTTGGAGGTGATATTTTAAGTAGAATTAAAACGATTTAACGATGTTTTAAAATGTGTTAAGGTTCGAAACCATAGATTTCAACATTCATTGTTGAAATAGACATTTTCGAGAAATAGAAGGAAATGGTGGACTATAACACTGTTGTTATAGTAAATGATTCCCGGAAGGAAATGTTTTATATAGTATTGGGATTTATATATCTATCTTAACTTCGAATCCCTATACTAATGATTTTGAGTTGTCGTAATGATGTTTTACGCAACATTCGTTTTGACTCAAATAAATGTGTTTAAAAAACACTTTCTTAAAGAATAAAATATATACTTAATTGTGATTTAAGTATATTGAATATTTTCCAAGTGTTGAAAATAAATAGATTTGTGAACTACTTATTATTAATAAGTATGGAAATGCTTTTCCAACATGAAATGAAACATTTTTGAGAATTTATCTTTGTAAAGATAAATTGAAAATGAATATTTTAAATCTATTGAAAACCGTATATCAATAGATATTTTGAAATATAAATTCACCATGGAATTTATAAAAGAAAGGGGAATTTGTTTAAAAATAAATATTGATTTATTTTTGAAGTATTGAAATTATATATCTTGTAAAGATATTTTTGGAAAATAAATAATTTGGAAAATTATTTGGAATCTGGTGATGTTGTGCATATCCATTGATAGTTCAATAACCGACTATCAATATTTACCTTTGAATGGGTATTTGTTGTGATTTGCTTGAATTTGAATGCCATACTTATTTTTGAATAAGCGCTTACTATTCGGGTTAGCCGGGAAAGGACCTTGGGGTCGTATAACCCATTCCGAATATGCGATACGTCGTTATGGATTGCATTTGAAGACCGGTGTTGAAGACCGGATATTTTTGAAAACGGAAGGATTACGGTCGAATGTCTCTGCTCTGAATGGCCCCGGTATAGAGATTCCATATGTGATGGGAAGTCCGAACGTGATTAGTGAATATCCGGATTGCAAGGACTTCTTTGTAAGTGCCTTCGGTTCTGTTCGATCCCGGAACGGACTTGTATGGATGTGTGTCTGACATTACAATTTGAGATGTAAAACTGGTTTCTATCAAATATATTTCTGTTGGTGGCGGAGAATTTATTCTCTTAGCTTAACACCCTTCTCTGAGACATACGGCTCAGAGGTTATGTGGTTGATGGTTGCTAGCGATACAATCCCAAATTGGTAAGTGGCATATGAGTGATGTTGAGCATTTGTTGAATCAAAGCACAGCTTTTGTATAAAGCGTAGCTTTGTGGACGAGACTGTGTCGGACCTCACACCCCGGAAATGGTCAAAACAGGAAGGATGCAGAAAGGTTATCGGGGGTAGCGCCCTTTAGTGTATGTCATTCCTTCTGGATAGAGGTGGTATCATGGTATGGAGCCTAGATACTTAACCTATGTTGTTGCTGCAAACTTATTACTTTGTGGTTGTTGGAAATCGAGGATCCTTGGATATAGATCGGTTACGATCGGGGGATGGCATATTCATGTCAGTAGTTACCTAGTTTGAAAGGTAACCCGGCCTTGTGTTGGCAGAGATCCGGTTAGGTTCTCGGGACGTCATTCCAGAGGCGTTTCCATGTGGCAATGGGAAGTTCCTTGGCCTGACCATTTGTTGGAAATCCAAAGAAACAATACGAGGCTTGTACGGTTTTAGTTGTAGAACCTTCCATTTAATATGGTAGCTATAGTAGGCATAATATAATGGTATGCTGGCTAAGATTTATATTCTACTTTCGAAATGTTTTCTACACTATGCACTAATAATAATAAAAATAATTTGATTTTACGTAGTAAGCATCTTTGATTATCATAAGGAGAAATCTCCCCCAAGTCTGCGTTTGCATTGTGTGTGTGCTGGGAGGCCTTATGGCAGTTTCATCTTTAAATGCATTGCGAATTGACTTTAAAAATATTCCTCTGTTTTCTTTTTAAAAGATAACTGTTTAAGTTCTCACACCAGTCACATGACTGACTCGGAGTTTATTGTTTTCTTTCCTAAACTCTGGGTGCCCACCAATTTCCACACGGGCAGTCTAGAGTCAGGTTCTCAGGATATTCTGGAATTCGGGAGTTGTTGGAGGCAAGCTGGATGGCATGGCGTATTCATTAGTATATAGTATTTCTTTTCCACTGTTTGTTGTTGTTTGTTGTTGTACACTCTGATGATGTAATGTGATGTAATGTAATAACTGATATAGTTATTTGTTTAAAGATTATTCATTTATCTATTATATGTTGTTCCGCTGCGATTGTGAGATTCTGATATTGTTTTGTTGTTTTCTTTCTATTCCGTTCTATCTTTTCTCTCTTCTTCTACCTTTTTCTTCTTCTTTAAACCCTAAGAATTCGGTTTTCCGGCGTTCGATTGCTCGGCAGTTGATACAGTGGACGTATTGATGTCGACGTTCGGGCGTCGAAGACCCGTTTCTTTACATCTGGTATTAGAGCATATGGTTAAGCGACAACCATGGCTCTGTTTGAATATTGAATGTTATAGTCTGCTTGAATATTTCGGTACTCTGTTTTATCCAAATATATAGAATTGGACTTTGAAAGGAAAAAAAAGAAGTGAACTCTTAAGAATAATTATAAAGAATGTATATAAATTAAAGTGAATTGGATAAGAATATTAGTGGTTTCAAAATAATAATTAATAAAATTCTATATATGGAAAGGAATTTTTGAATAAACAGAAAGTTATTGAAGTTTGAAACTTCAGTGATATTATTTAATAGAACAAAACATTTATTTAGTATTTTAAGATTTAAATTATTGGAAGGAATAAAGAAGAAATTGGGAAAAGCCTGAAATTTGTATATTTTAGTTAAAAGATTTAAAATCAAACGGAAAATAATAATAATAAAGTCCATAACTAATGAATTTTGAAATTAACCGATATGTAAAGAAATTTATTTCAAATGGAATAAATGGGAATCAATTGGGAAAAAATTGATTTAAGTGATTGAGATTTGAAATTCTGCCTGAATGACCAAGTAAGTTTTCAAAATATTTTTTTTAAATAAAGGTTAAAAGTTTTAAAGTTCTTAAAAAAGCAACAAGTTTTGGAAAATTTATTATTTCTAATATTTAAATTCCAAAGTAAGTATTTCCTTTTAATCTATTATGGTAGTAATTATTTAAAGAGTGACTTAATATTTTGTTTTTAAAAGTGTAGATCTAATTTTATTTTTTATTAAGTAACCTTACTTTCAAATATTCATATATTAGGTATTTGTAATAAATTATTGAAGAAGTTTTTAAAATAAATGTTTTAAAGTATATTTCAAAGTAAAGTGTTTTAAATTATTTTAAAATCTAGTTTTGTGCTTGGTGATTTCAGTGGAGATAGAAAATATTTGGGAAGTTTATTCTGGAAAGAAAGAATGGTTTGAAACTGTTTTCAAAGTGTTGAAAATAGAAATATATCTTGTGAAGATATTTTTGAAATTAATAAATAATTTGGGAATTTATTATTTGATGGTTGTTTCTGAATATTAATTGATAGTTAAATAACCGACTATCAATATTGGCCAAATACGTTGATCGTCTCGAAGAGACCGGGATCGAGATTTATTTCTCGAAAACCACTTCGATCCGTTTGTACGTTTCACGCAAATGAGTTGGATTTGAAGATGGAGCAATGAAGTGCAAGGGCTAGTTGCTACTAATCCTGAGGATATTTCCAAAATGGATGTAGTAGGAATAGTGCCTTCGGTTCCGTTCGAACCCGAGACGGACTTGTATGGATGAATGCTTTCGAAACATCGTCGGGTGGACGATGGGCATTCTAAGGGATATGTTCTAAAAAGGTAACGCTTAGCCTCAAGACTCATCAAACGGGAATGACTGAAAATCACGGGTTATGCGGCAAGGCTAGGTGGGTAGCACCGAAGCAGGGTGAGGTCATCCCTGTCTAGATGTCCCTTTTGATTTCGGCTTAGTGGGCGGTTGCTGATCCCAACCGTGGGGTGATTTCACTCGGGATTATCCAGTAAGGGGTAGTCCTGGTCTTGTGTTGCAGGGGAGCGGGAGTACTCTTCGGTACGGTGATCTAGGCCCCGTACTGTGACATGTGGTACCCCAGTGCCTAGTCATTAGTTGGAAATCCATTCTCCCTACGAGCCTTGTACGAGTTTTGTTTGTATTACCCACTCTGTGGCTAGTAGCTGGAATTTAATAATGTAACAATTTCAGCTATTTTAAAGGTATTTGTATATAGACCCTATTATAATACCAGAGGATTTCTATAAAAATTGTTTTAGCTATCGTAAGGTAAAAACCCGACATGTTTATTTGTGGCATGGTCTTACGAGATGCTCTTGTTTTCAAAGGATTTTTGAAACTTTAATAATCAATTGAGTGTGATTTTCTCACGCTGGCATTCCAGACTGACTCGGGTGTTATTTAACTGTAATGCTCGGGTCAGACCGAGTATTATAGGATACATGATTTTGACGCTGTGGAGCTCAGGAGTCGAGCTGGATGACAATGCGTATCTCTTACTTGTTTATATACATATATATCCCGCTGTGTTGAGTTGTTGAGTATCCATTTGTATGATATTGATATTGATGTTGAGCTGTGATTGATGTACTCTGATGATGTAATGAATAAACGGATATATTTGATTTGATTAAAGATCATTTATTATCTATTATATTTTATTCCGCCGCGATGGTTAGATTCTGATGTTGTTTTCTATTTTCTTCTTCTACCTCTTCTTCTTTAACCCAAATGGTTCATATTTCTATACAACTTGAGTTGATTTAGGTAGAATAGAGTTGACTCAAGGGGTACGGATTTGCGGGCTGTTACACTTGGCATCAGAGCATGGGTTGGAGATAACCTTGGCTCTGGTGGGAAATTTCTCAAATAGAGTCCGTAGTACTCTAGAATGAGTTTGAGCGTATTAATAGATATGAGCGCGTATTTGTTAGTGAATATAAATTATTTTAATACTGTGTTGATTGATTTATTGAGTGGCATATGAACCTTCGTCGGCACTGTCTGAACAACTGTGTCGAAGGGGTTTCTAAACACTTGAATAGAACAGTTTGACACGGTATTGTTTTAAATGTGGGTGAATGAAATAATTTTACCCAAATATATTTAATATAAAGAAAAGTTTTTGTAAACTATTTTAGCTAACATATGGTTGCTTGGATGTTAGAAATGATAATACAAAAGTATTATGATTGTTAAGTAAAAATTTAACTAGAAATTGAAATATAACTAAAATTTAAGGAAATAAATTCATTATAAAATGAAATTTATAAGTATGAATTATAAGCGTAAATTATAAATTGAAATATAATTAAATGGGAATTTGTATAAGCATAAACTATACAAATATATTATAGTTAAAATTTAAATTAAAACAGAATTTGAAACTTTAAACCCCGGAGATTTTGAAAGTATTTTGAGGATAAATGGTAGCATTGTTGTTTTTGGGTTATTTAAGAAAGGAAATTTGTTTTAAAATGGATTTTGAAAGTGATATAGCATTGAATTCACTTCAATCACTGGAAAATAACTTCGGTGATGACTGCAGCATCATCGATGTTCATTTTCGAGTTTCTAAGTGATAGATTGCTACCAAGTTGATTTGTTCAGGAAAACCTGTTTGTTTTTGAAATTTCAAAGGAAATTTGTTGGGAATAAAACCAGGATTGGTTTAATTTTTGAGAAATGTAATTTGTTATGTTGGAGATTCCAAAATAAATTGAAACCAAAGATTGGGTGTTTAAAAATCCTAATGAGATAGGTGGTAAGCTTATAAATTGAGATGATTTTTAAATCAGGAAGGAAACACAAGCTTTGAATGTTGGAATTTAAATTTAAGGTGAAAGGTTAAAAATGAAATTAACTTGGATTGGGAAATAAAATTTAACTGGATTGAAATTAATTGAATAGGTTGAAATTAATATCCAGTTGTATTCGAATTAAGTTGAAATCGAATTGAGTTAAATAAATCTGAGTAGAATAAAATTGATTTGAATAAGAATTCAATTGAGTTATTTAATGGAATGAATTGGAATAACTTATAAAAAGAATTAAAAATCCATGGAAATAAAAAAATACGCTTGGTTATAAATAAGCATAAAGCTTGAGTTAAAAATAGAAAGAAGAATATAATTAAGCCTTGAATGAATGGAATTGTGTAAATAATAAGTTGTGACTTATAAAATTGAAAATGGAGTACAAAATCGAAAATAAATATTGTTTGATGTTTTGGATAATGAAATGAAAATCCAAACTTGAATTATAAAATAAATTAAACTTGAGAAAATTAAATGAAGTGATATTTGAGATTAAAATTAAAGTATTGAACTTAAATAGTGGAGAACTATTTATTAATAAATTAGATAATGAAATATGTAATGAGAACCCAATATAGTTAAATAAAAGCCGAATTGTGAGTTAATAATGAAGTTTGAAAATAAAACTCAAGATATAAATTAAATTCGACTTAAATTGTTGATGGAGTAAACGTAATTGAATTGTGAGTTCATAAAATAGGAAGGTAAATTAAAAGTGAATGGTAGAATCAGAACTTGAGTTACTAATTAAAATTTGACTTGAGGCGTAACAAATTAAATATAATTGGAATGTATCGAATAAAAATGAAAATGGATTAAAATAGTAATGGTTTGAATGTGCAATCAATTGAATGAGTCGAATCTGAAAAGTTAAATTTTATAATAGCTAGTTAAATGAAATTGTAAATTTAAAATGAGATTTAATTGAGAGAGAATTAAGTTGAATTGAAAAGCAAATTCACTTGTAAAATGAAAATGAGCTTAAGTATAAAGACTTGAAAACAAAATTTTGAAATAAATTAACTTAAGCTGAATAGATGGGGGAGAGTTGAATTGAATTCAACTTAAACTAAGTTTATTAGTATTGATTGGTTTTAAATCAAGTGAAAATAAATTTAAATCGAAATAGAATTCGGCGAGTTATTGATAATATTTAAGGAAATGAAAATTCATAATGGATTGAGTGAATAAACTAGTTATATTGGATAAATATAATGAATGGAATAAATAAGAATCAAATGGAAGTGAACTTAAGTTTTGAAGTGGAGTAAATTGGGTAAATTAACTTAAGTTGAGAATAATTAGAAGCTCGACTACGAGTAAAAACATATATGGAAAACCATTAAATTAAAGCTTGGTTTGAATCAATTCGGGAATGGTTAGTAATATGCAAGCTTGGAACGGGTCGAGCTAAATAAATGGTCGTGAATGAATTAAAATAAAAGGGAAATTTAATTGGTAATGAAGATGAACTTAAGTTGTTAATGGTTTTGAATGAACTAGTTTGGTTAATAAAATGAAATACAAGTGAATGTATTCAAATCTGAAATCCAATGAAAATGAGAATATATGGATTGTGAATAAATTTAAAAATGGAATAGAAGTAAGTATAAATTGAGTTGATGAAATCAATTTAAATTGGTTATAAAACATAAGTACCTATGTATTCACATAGATCTCGTCAAAATTCATAGAATAAATTGTCATTTGATGTAAATGGAAGTAATTAAAATTCTATGAATTGATAGGAGTAAAATAAATTGTTTTTGAGAGCATTTGAATTAAATATGAGTTCGTTTTGCTTAAAAACAAATTAATGTAAGCTTGTGAGTTGTTAACCATTCGGATTAAGTGAAACGATATATGATTGGATGTAAGCAATTAAAATTAATGTTGGAATATTTAAATTGCTTATAAAATGTGTTTAATATGCATTGCGGTTAGAATTCATGTGTTTAATGTGTTTAACCATTGTAAATAAGTGAAATATTGTTAAACTTCATATATTTGGTACTTACATGTTTAAATTGAGTAAGTACAGGTACTTGGAAGCCGTGTGGCTGGATATGGTTGTGCTAACTGCTAAAATAATAAGCTGTTTGCTTAAAAATGCTAAATAAGGTACGCCTACGCAATAAAAATAGGAAATATGAAATGTTTTTGGGTTTTCCGACCGTGTGGGTCGATGTATATATATTTATCTCTTTTGTAAAATTGCAAAAGCTCCCTCGTACAAAGGAGACTCTGCCAAAAAATTTCGAAAATTTTGGGAGTTAGAATTTTTTTTTTAATTTTTGGAAAATTTTGTTAACGACAAAACGTTTTCAAACTGGAAATTTAAATTAATTAGTAAATGAAACTGATTAAAATAATGACATAAATTAGTTATAAATGAAAAATAAAATTCAAATGTTCAGAGTTGAAAATAAATTGAATTCATATGGAAATGAAAGAATCAATTTGAATAAGAAATAGATATAAACTAAAAGTGGTGAATTGGAAATAAATAAACATATTGAATGCTTATACTAAACCTAAGAAAGGAATGGTGAGTTTTTAATTGAAAATTGATATCACAAATATATCGAAGTTGATATTTAAATGAATAAATATTGACATTTCGTAAGGAAGTCGATGAAATGTTTTTGGAATCTTGTGATTGTATATTATTGTCAAATAGGATATGCAGGTAATATAAAGGGAAAGGAGAATTGGATTTGATTTCAAAAGATAAATTTGAAATGCTCGACAAAAAGGTATGTATTTAAATTTGGTATGAAATTTGATTGGGTTTTTGGATCGAGCCACTTGGCGTTTTGTTTTCTTTTCATATTCGGGTGGCCGTAGAGGCCTTTTGTAGTTGTACCGAGCTAGCCGCGCAAAGGAGACACGGGCAAAAAAATTCTGAAATTTAGAAAGTCAGAAAATTTTTGAGAAATTTTTTATAATTCAAAATTTGGTTTTGAATTATAATATGAATGATTGTATAAACAGAGTTGTTTGGGAGCTATGGAAAAGTTTGGGAAGTTAATAAGAATAATAATAGGTCTTCTATAAGAAGATAGTTGGTAAAATGTTGAATTGTTGGTTTTGAGGAAAAATAAAAATAAATGGGTATTGGACCATTCTTCCTAATTAGTTATTTCGGGGACGAAATTCTTTTAAGGTGGGAGGAACGTGACGACCTGGAATTTTCGAGCATTTAAAATCGGAATATTTAATTGATTTTAAATATTCAATATAATAATTTTAATTTTAATTACAAATATCGCTATTTATTTGATAATTAAATAATAGAATTTAACAATTAGAAGTTGGGTAAATTGTTGAATCAATAATTTTAAGACTGTTAAAAATAATTTGAAGGCTTGTAAAATTCATATTGATAGTACAGAGGATAATAGAAGTTGTAAAATTGAAATTAGCAGTGGTTTGTTCAATTTTGAAATTTTATATCGTTTAAATTGAATTTAAAAATAGCCTTCCGAGGCACAGTCTCGGAATTTGACGAAACCAGTTCCATTGGGTCTATAATATTGTATTATTATCGGATTTCAAATTTCGTATTGATTGGAGTTGTTATGTGAGCGTACGATACATAAGCGCGTTGAAAATTTACATCGAAAATTCTATTTAAAATTCTATTTACATATTCACGTGCTAATCACCATCCGCTGTTTTTCCTTCAAATTGCTGCCTCCTCTCGTACGTGCCATCATCATCATGTCTCTCTTTCCCTGATCACGCAAGCTTCATTTTCACTTTAATAAATTTGGCCGAAGCCTTATCCTTCATAATCGAAACCCCTCAGTTAAGAAAAAGAAAAAAAAATTAAATGGCCGCTTCCTCTGTTGAAATCGAAATCGAGATCCAGCTTTCCTCTTTCTTAATCAAATCGCTCAATTTTTTTTAATAACATTCGAATAGAAACCCCTTCCTCCCCAGTGTAATCTTCGAAGTTCTTTCAAGCTCCTGAAGCTTTCTGCTTAGATCGAATTCGTTCGTTCGGGGAGGGGAAAACGAGGTAGGGAGCATTTCGTTGGGGCTGATGATGGCGACTGGGATAGTAATAGTGGTGGCGGCAGGGTTCGAGAACCCTAGCTAGTGATCGGAGGAACAGTTATGGGGCCGATGGGGACTCGGTGGGCAGAGCGACGGTTTGAGTGACGTAGGGCTTGATCGATTTGGCTGTTGGTCTTGGAGTTCGTAGGGTTTTAACTGTGAATCGTGGCAGGCGCATCGATTGAGGGAGTTCTCGGCGTAGGGTTGTGTCGCATACGACCTAAGATTGCTTGGTACTAGGAGTCGCGCGAGTGGCTTCATTCTATGGCAGAGGGTTCACGAACATCTCGGTCGGATTTCTTGGTAAGGCTAATAATTTGATTTCTGTATTTTAGTTTTGATTAATAAAATAAAAAAAAGTTAAATACTGAAGTCTTTGTTAGTCAGAGATGATTATTTTCGCATAAGATTTAAGAGAATAGGAATTGTAAATATTTAAAGTTTATATATGATTTCAAAACAAAATTTTAAATTGCATGTTGTTTTAAAAATTTTGGAGTTGATAAGTGATAAATTAAATAATTTGGTTATTTTAATTACTAAGGTAATTTATTATTGGAATTTAGTTAAATCAATATATTAGTTTAAAACCAAATGTTTAGTTTAAATTAAATTGTTGGTCAATTAAATTATTAAATAGTAAGTCATTGGTTAATTAAATTTATAAATGGAAAGAAATGGTTCAAGTTATTTCAAAGTGTTAATAAATCGTATGATTGTTATACAAGGTCAAAATCTGATAGAAGCAAGCCGGGTTGGATCGAATTGCAAAACAAAATTCAAAGGTGAGTTAATCTCACTCAGTTTAATTTAAATTTAAATGATTAAATTTAAATAATTGTTTGAATGGTTGAATTGATTGATGTGCTATTATATGGTATATTTTGGAATTGGAGCATTATATTGTGATAACGTCTGTGGATGCAGGGAAAACAGGTTGGAGGGATCTAACTGGATCCCTCAACGTTTATTTAAATTATTTAATATCCACTGCTGCGATTAATTGATATTCTGTGATGAATTATATTAGAATATTGAATGTTATAGTCTGCTTGAATATTTCGATACTCTGTTTTATCCAAATATATAAAATTGGACTTTGAAAGGAAATAAAAGAAGTGAACTCTTAAGAATAATTATAAAGAACGTATATAAATTAAAGTGAATTGGATAAGAATATTAGTGGTTTCAAAATACTAATTAATAAAATTCTGTATATGGAAAGGAATTTTTGAATAAACAGAAAGTTAATGAAGTTTGAAACTTCAGTGATATTATTTAATAGAACAAAACATTTATTTAGTATTTTAAGATTTAAATTATTGGAAGGAATTAAGAAGAAATTGGGAAAAGCCTAAAATTTGTATATTTTAGTTAAAAGATTTAAAATCAAACGGAAAATAATAATAATAAAGTTCATAACTAATGAATTTTGAAATGAACTGATAAGTAAAGAAATTTATTTCAAATGGAATAAATTGGGAATCAATTGGGAAAAAAATAGATTTAAGTGATTGAGATTTGAAATTCTCCCAGAATGACCAAGTACGTTTTCAAAATAATTTTTTTAAATATAAGTTAAAAGTTTTAAAGTTGTTAAAAAAAACAACAAGTTTTGGAAAATTTATTATTTCTAATATTTAAATTCCAAAGTAAGTATTTCCTTTTAATCTATTATGGTAGTAATTATTTAAAGAGCGACTTAATATTTTGTTTTTAAAAGTGTAGATCTAATTTTATATTTTATTAAGTAACCTTACTTTCAAATATTCATATAGTATGTATTTGTAATAAATTATTGAAGCAGTTTTTAAAATAAATGTTTTAAAGTATATTTCAAAGTAAAATGTTTTAAATTATTTTAAAATCTAATATTGTGCTTGGTGATTTCAGTGGAGATAGAAAATATTTGGGAAATTTTATTCTGGAAAGAAAGAATGGTTTGAAACTATTTTCAAAGGGTTGAAAATAGAAATATATCTTGTGAAGATATTTTTGAGATTAATAAATAATTTGGGAAATTATTTATTGTTTGATGGTTGTTTCTGAATATTAATTGATAGTTAAATAACCGACTATTAATATTGGCCAAATACGTTGATCGTTTCGAAGAGATCGGGATCGAGATTTATTTCTCGAAAACCACTTCGATCCGATTTGTACGTTTCGCGGAAACGAGTTGGATTTGAAGATGGTGCAATGAAGTGCAAGGGCTAGTCGCTACTAATCCTGAGGATATTTCCAAAATGGATGTAGTAGGAATAGTGCCTTCGGTTCCGTTCGAACCCGGGACGGACTTGTATGGATGAATGCTTTCGAAACATCGTCAGGTGGACGATGGGCATTCTAAGGGATATGTTCTAAAAAGGTAACGCTGAGCCTCAAGCCTCGTCAAACGGGAATGACTGAAAATCAGGGGTTATGCAGCAAGGCTAGGTGGATAGCACCCAAGCAGGGTGAGGTCTTCCCTGTCTAGATGTCCCTTTTTATTTCGGCTTAGTGGGCGGTTGTTGATCCCAACCGTGGGGTGATCTCACTCGGGATTATCCAGTAAGTGGTAATCCCGGTCTTGTGTTGTAGGGGAGCGGGCGTACTCCTCGGTATGGTGATCTAGGCCTCGTACTGTGACAGGTGGTACCCCAGTGCCTAGTCATTAGTTGGAAATCCATTCTCCCTACGAGCCTTGTACGAGTTTTGTTTGTATTACCCACTCTGTGGCTAGTAGCTGGAATTTAATAATGTAACAATTTCGGCTATTTTAAAAGTTTTTATATATAGACCCTATTATAATATCAAAGGATTTCTATAAAAATTGCTTTAGCTATCGTAAGGTAAAAACCCGACATGTTTATTTGTGGCATGGTTTTACGAGATGCTTTTATTTTCAAAGGATTTTTGAAACCTTAATAATCAATTGCGTGTGATTTTCTCATGCTGGCATTCCAGACTGACTCGGGTGTTATTTAACTGTAATGCTCGGGTCAGACCGAGTATTATAGGATATAGGATTTTGACGCTATGGAGCTCAGGAGTCGAGCTGGATGTATCTCGTACTTGTTTATATACATATATATCCCGCTGTGTTGAGTTGTTGAGTATCCATTTGTATGATATTGATGTTGAGCTGTGATTGATGTACTCTGACGATGTAATGAATAAACAGATATATTTGATTTGGGTAAAGATCATTTATTATCTATTATATTTTATTCCGCTGCGATGGTTAGATTCTGATGTTGTTTTCTATTTTCTTCTTCTACCTCTTCTTCTTTAACCCAAATGGTTTGTATTTCTGTACAACTTGAGTTGATTTAGGTGAATAGAGTTGACTCAAGAGGTACGGATTTGCGGGCTGTTACATCAACATGAGTCTAAGTAGTAACGAATCTAGGTTTGATATACTACCCAATTCATCATAAAACCGAAAATACCCAAATCACCCAATCAACACCACTATGTAGTTAATCCAATATTATAGAAGGTTAATAATAAAAATTCATAACACAATTTGGGTAATTAGGATAAGATAATCAAACTCGATTGTTGATTTCAAAAGTAATAAAATCTAAGCAAAACCCTAGTTATGATTTTAACATAAATTCATGAAACGCTAATTTATGGATTAATTAAGACAAAAGTCATACCTGAGTGTAGAAAATTGCTATTAAAGAGCTTGGGCTTGTAGCTAATTTTGAGAATTTAATTATCTGTTCAAATTTTGAAATTATAGGTGAAGGAGAAACGGAAGAGAAGCTTACATATTTATAAAAAGAAGTTAGCAAATGGGTTCCATTGGATTTAATTCAAATGAGTGGATAGATCAGCAGAAGAAGACCAAAAGGCAGGAAAAAGTACAACACCGAGAATATTGACTACGAAAGCCAATGGTTTCTTTACATTAGGGGAAAATGTTACTACTACCACCATCTTTGAAGATGTTCAAAGAAGTAGTGCTAAAGAATAGTGACGTCACATAAAATTCATTAGCCATGATAAAGCTAAGAACTATGAAGCGTGAATGTTGTCTTCTATGAATCACGACGGCTGCCGAATAATACTATGATTGATGTCGAGATTCATGCTTTCTAAGGCAAGGTTGAATGAAGTCATATCCTATCAATATCAATGTTGCCAAAATCAACCATTTTTAATGCTCCTTATGATCAGATTTATTAAATACCGATGGTGTTCTCCATCCTAACGTCGTTGCTCATTGAAACTGCATTATAAAGGGAAATAGAAGTTATAAATGTTGCCAAGGTTCAACACTATCACGATGTTGACTCTTATGAAGATGCTTGGGAGACATACATCTACATATGCGATGTTGATGACCGATTGTCAATATCCATGAATGCAGTTAATGTCGCATTTAACAAGCTACTAAATATCGAAATCAAAGATCATCAATGTCGCCTCTGTTCAATTCCGCCAACTATTAATCAAAGAAGGTCTCAAGATATATAGTGGTCGTTGCCGATATTCATGCCGAGAACTGTTAATACACCCAAAAGGGTTGTCAAAGATGCTTTTACTAATGCCACCTTTCATGTCGAGAACCATTAATACACCCAAAAAGGTTGCTGTGCCAAGAAGAAACTATCAACCCTATTGAACCAATGTTGAAATTTAGGAAAGTGAATACAAGAATGCTGGCCTTGATGTTCGATGACACTGCTAATTTCGAAGCCGATAAAGTGTCAACCTCGATGATCAATGACGCTGTTAATGTCACTGCCAATGGATGCCAGAGTTTGTCACTTGCCGGATCCTATAAATATGTAGCTAGGAGCTTTGTGGAAAGGGCCAAATTCTCTCTTCTTGTTTCTTCCCTTTTAAACTTTGTAAACCCTAAATTGAATTGAGGATTTTGCCTATGCTAATAGTTGAAAAATTGTATACACAATTATTTGGAAATTAAACAAAGATATAGCCTTTTTAACTTGATTTGGACTATGACTTGCATATTCGTTTGACTTTGCACACTGATTGACTTTTGACTCATGACTTGTATAACATATTGAACTTCCTTGAACTTAAGATTTGACTTTTACTATGCATATTGAATTGAAAATTGAACTTCATATTTTTCATACTACCTCAAGCCCTTAATGACGACTGTTATCTTGCACTTTGGCAAAGCCATGATATCATCGATTTGACCAGGAAAGAATGGTCAGCAGATTGAAGACATGGCCACATACAGTACTATAGACAATAGTTGAACAGATTCGAACCAGGACCAAACCGAAGTGTAGCTTGCATGAAGTTACTAGCCTAGCCCCCTGAAGTTAGATTCCAAGTTTGGGATTGATTGAAGTAAATATGCACAAGCTACGGATGAAGTAATGATTTGACTGGATCGACTAAAGAACGATCGAGGAAATAGTTCAAGTCGTCGAGGAGCCTTTAGTATCTTAAGATCCATTAAGCCATTTCATGTGGGACTTTCAGAGCATCGAGAACATGGCAAGGGGAGCATATTATAACAATCACACATCCCAAAGTGGTAGGGGAAGGAAGGTCGATATATGTTCACCGAACGTTATTGGATGATTTAACATAACGATCTATGAACTTCGGTGTACATTCTAGCTTCGACTAGGATCAATCTATATTTCATTATCTACAACTCAGAATGTTCCCATATTTTAGAAGCAACATCAAGAAGCATGTGGGACTCTCCAACATCGATCACACAGTGATTAGGGCAAAGAGAAAGGATCGGCTATGTGTATACCGACCTTTCTTGATCATCGAATTAACGTGGCCGATCGATATGATAGGCCCTTTCGGGACTAGAGAGATTTCTGGTAAAGTGTCAACCTGATATATGTATGTCTTCTACTATAAATACAGGAAGCATAGCTTTAGTAAAGGGTCTTCTTCCTGCTTTGGAGGCTCTGCCATTGTTATTCTTGAATCATGTACTAAGGGTTCTGAGCGAATCCAAATATTCTTGTAATTGTAATCCGGTGAAAGTTCGATAAAATGTAAAGTGGATTTAGGAGAAGACGACCACTATGAAAATCTATGTGTACATTTCACTTTTTTTACTTGGTTTTTGATTTCGTTCATTGTTTAATCTCCACGAGATTCTATGGGTGTTGATGCCATTTTTGGCATCAACATTTTGGTGCTTTCATTGAGAAATGAATTCTCAGGTCTGATTGGATCTCGTCTTTTGCTGGTGAATTTTCATGTTCACGAGATAGATCCAGCTTTTCATCGATAAGTTTCCTATTATACTCAGATTTGAAAGAGATCTAGAAGGAGACTATTTCCATAGCTAGAAAAGCCCAGTCTACTTCCCTGGCCGAAGAAGGAAATCATTAATTATGTGTCAAATTAGCCATGTGTTTCATGAAAGTGCATTCATGTTCAAAATTTAAAGATATGTGAACGATCGCTTATCGACCATGACCCAAGCACACTCAATGAACAACGTGCATTACGGATCTAGGTGCCCTATTGTCTTGAATGATCATTCCTTGTGGTGCTTCATATTGGTTTTTCCAATAGCTTTGATTTGGCCATCTCCTCCTCTACATGATTGTTTTCACGATCGAACCTATACGATCATTTTAGTTTGATCATTCCAATTGGTCCTCCACCAATTGATTATATACGATCATTCCAATATGATAATTTTTGCTTGATCGTTCCAATAGCCAACCTAGGGCGATCGTTCCACTCTTATTCTAACAACCGATCGTTTTTTGTCAACCTATCCACCAATTAACGATGGAATTGTTGTCACTTTTATACAATTGGTCTAGCATGATTGTTCCAAGGTCACGAAGCATAGTCGGCCATTTTTATTTACATATCCATCTATAAACTGATGTCCACGGTCTTATGCTTCGAAACCGATCGATCAACGATTGGAACTTCTTTCACTTTTTTAAAATGATAGTTTTTGCATCTTCTTGGACAAAGTACTTTGAGCTTTTCAAGGCTCCGCATTGTATATTTCATCCTTATGGGGAATCATGCATGATGAGTGGCGTGTGAGTTTTGACTAGTACAAAGGCAAGCGAGATTTTGGTGCCCTGGTTCTGACTCGATGCAGGAATCGGATAAGATACAACTTTTCCCGAAGCAAATTCCAAAGAATCCCCAAGCACCGATTACCAGGCCTTCCAATTTACTTACTCCGAGTGATCTAATGGTTGACCCAAGTGATCCAATGGCTGACTCTAAGCAATTATTTGATTTCCTTTGTTCTAATTCCATGTGATTTACCACTATCGATCAAATCTAGTCCATCTCGCTTTGTGCATATCTTGGATATGTATATGTTACTCGCAAGTATGACAAGTAGTTGTATCCTAAGAATGTGCAAGATCGGCAATGACCGAAACATCCGAACCCTATCAATAAATAATTTTGATTATCAATTAGACTGTTGACGATCGATATACCATTGAAAGGAGCTAGGGGAAAAGTGGAATAGAAAGCACACGATGTTGCTTCACTTATCAATTGGATTTACTCTGATCTTCTTTCAACTATTTTATTTTAATTCCAATTTCGATTATGTTATGAACCACGACTAACTTGAATTAAACTATATGCATACAATGCAGGTAACTAAGTACCTAGAATTGGGCACCAACCAATCTCCGTAGACCGGGACAGAATTTGTAGAGTTTTTATCTGAACGAACGCGATTCGACTGTTCATCAGTTACCATATGCCCTTGACTTAGGACACCAAGGCACGGAATGGGAAAACCCAATAAGGTCAAAATCCAATAGAAGATGGACGCGACTGACCGTCCACTCATCAACCTTCACATTAGGCTTGAAGTAGCTTGATTCACCGCCTACTGATCAACCACCACCCTCAATGCATGGGCATGATTGCAGCCTGAAATGGAGGAAACTTAATACTCCACTCAATAAATCATTATCTCCATTTGCTAGAAAGAATACGAAGTAAACTGTGCAAAACTTGATTATCCAGCCCCATCATGGATATGATCCAACCATCTATCAATTACCTCCTTCCTTGACTTGATTGGAAGATCTACAATCGACCAGTAGACGAGAATCGACCGTCCGTTCGCTAAGTTTCATCCTGAATGATAGGGGCAGAATCCTACTCCATGGGTGAAGACCGTTCATTCGATGATTTTTACCTCGACATGGTAAATGAAGTACATATCGAACGTGTATGATTGACCACTTAATGAGAAAACTCTATGACCTTAGAGCATGGACTGGAGTATAAACAATCTTACAGAGCAGCGACTGCTTCGGGTAATGACTGCTCTAGGAGGAAACACGATTGCCCAGGAGATAAGTCTCTGGAGTACGGAATGGAGTATAAACCATTTGGGTAGAAATATGATTGCCCCAGGTGGAAAAACGATTGCCCATGACAAAAATCAAAGTCCCTAGAATGCATGGAGTATAAATCATTTGGGTAGAAATACGATCCCCCTGGGTAGAAAAATGACCACCCATGACAAAACTCTAAGTCCTCGGAATGCAAACTGGAGTATAAACAATCCTGCAGAACAACGACTGCCCTGGGCAGAAACACGACTGCCCATAACTCTATGTCCCTAGAGCACGGACTAGAGTATAAACAATTTAGGCGGAAACACGACTGTCCCAGGTTGAAAAATGTCTACCCACGAGAAAACTCTATGTCCTCGGAGTGCGTACTGGAGTATAAACCATCCTGGTTGAAATATGACTGCCTCAAGCCGGAAAACAACTGTCACAACAAAAATCTAAGTCCCCACAGTGTAAACTGGAGCATAAACCATTCGGACGAAAACACGATTGCCCCGAGCGGAAAATGACTACACATGAAAATAACTCTAAGTCCCTC
Source organism: Allium cepa (assembly GCA_030765085.1). Lineage (NCBI taxonomy): Eukaryota > Viridiplantae > Streptophyta > Magnoliopsida > Asparagales > Amaryllidaceae > Allium > Allium cepa. The sequence goes on along the minus strand of CM060935.1, from coordinate 691,551,628 downwards.
GAGTGCGGATAGAAGTATAAACCATTCGGTGGAAAAATGATGACCAGGGGTGGAAACATGACTGTCCATGAGAAAACTCTAAATCCCTAGAATGCGGAGTGGAATATAAACGATTCAGCATAAGCATGACTGACCATAGGAAAATTCTAAGTTCTCGAAGTGTGGACTAAAACATGAGCACGAATCGAGCATGAATCGGTCACTCACTAAATGACTCTAAGTTCCCAGAGTTTGGAATGGAATTCGAACTCCATGGACAGATGGGCGGATTTGACTGTTATCAATTCCAGTGATTCCGACCTGAAATCGATAGAAGGAATGCAAACGGCTAAAGATTAGAATATGCACGACTCAGTTTTCTATCCATTGGCTTGATACCACAACTCGACGGTAAAGAGTATAAACCTGAAGCAACCTTAACCTACCTTCTTAATTATCAATGTATGCCCCAGACTTTGGGGCATGAGAGAGAAACATGATGAATATGAATTGACCATTCATTGATCGGCTTTAAGTTTTTTGGGGATTATGTGAGAATATTAACACCACTGGGATAGGACTCGACCATCGATGAATAACTATGATGGCTCAACACTGCTACTCCTATCCAATGTTTACAAAGACTCAAGGCCATGACTGTAGAGGGGCCTTGAGATGGATTAATCAATCAGTGTTCGATTCAACAAGCAACGAGTTGCGAGTGCATAAAATGAAAAATGTCACAGTTTGGATGTTTAAACAAATAAATGCAGAAATCATGCGTAAGAACAAAAGAATTTTTATTCACATGAAACCAGTTGTACAAAAAGGTAAAACCAAAGGGCTAATCCCAAATGTACACAACCCACAAAAGGATTAACGATTGCTTGAATTACTTACATGTCCAAAGATCACTTTTTGGGTTTTTTATCCCTCTTTCGCCTCTTCGGGGTGGTTCCCTTTGAACTAGTACTCACCCCCCTCTTTCACCCTTTGTTGCCTCAACTTTTCTTCAAAGGAGTTTCCTCGACTGTATGAACCAAGGCGGTATTCTCTTTGGAAGTAGGAGGGATGGGGGCATCTTTAGCACCAGAAGTAGGAGGAACGTCTTCCGAAGAAATCGTCTCACCGGGAAGGATCATTTGAAGTGATGAAGGAATCGATTCATCTGGAACCATCTCAATGGGTTTTCCCTTTACCCTCCTTTTAGAAAGATCCTTTCATTCAATCTTCTTTTTCATACTAAGCCCGCTAGTAGGACCGAAGGTACTTGTGATTATAACTTTCGCTTCAAAAGGGGTTTCATGGTATGGATCACTTACCACCTTGAATAACACCTCCACGAGTTGGTCATTAAAGACAAAGGTTCATCGTGAGAACTCTGAGTGGCAACCGAGTTTTTAAAAAGTTGAGGCTCTTGTGAAGGGAGAGGAGTGATGCCTGAGGGATCATGCTGAGAAAAATTAGGTCAAAAGTTTAAAAATATCAGTCGATATCACCCTAAATTTGAGTAGGGAAAAGTCGACGAAATACCTTCTTCAATGTAAACTCTAGGTTGAGTTGGAGTGCCTTCAGAACTACACTCAAGAATCGGAGATAGGTGTGGTGTGTTCGGATCATACCTAGGGATTGTTGAGGAGCTCGCCGTAGAGATGGTCATGACCTGAGACATCGAGGGCAACAGTTGCGATGCTAGAGTGCGCCGATCAGAATCCCTCGCTTACCTCATGTGAAGGAGCAACTACAAATTATTTCAAAATAGAAGTCTGAATGTCATGCAATATTTTAGGCTCATCTCCCAGTAGCACTTTGCTTTTGAGTTTGGTCACATCGATATTTTCTAAGCCATGAAGTTTTTTCTCTTCCACGATAAGAAATTCCAAAGCATGATGAAATTGATTAGGATAATCTTCACCAAGCCATGTCAAATTCCTATGTTTGAGAATTTTGGCATTGTAGAGAATGAGGATGGGTTGAGCTCATTCATTACATCTTCTCTCACCTTATCTTTGGTCGCTTTTGTCTCGCGTTGAATGAGCATGTCGACATCTTTGGCATTTTCAATTGCTGCATCTCTCTCAAGCCTGACACAAACCAACTCTTCACAAGAATCTTGAGCAATCTTCCGAGCATTGTCTTTTTCTTTAATCGCATCAAGTTTGACCTTAAGCTCAACTACTTCCTTCAAGGTCGTAGACTCATTGTTTCGAGCCGCGTCTCACTCGAGCTCTATCTCCTAGTTCCATTAGTGCAACTTGAACCATAACGAGATGGCCAGTTCTCATCTCCTCCATAGACTTCAAGGCGACATTAGATTTTCCTTCAGCTTCGGTTAAGGCGGCTCAAGAGGCTTCTAATTCATTTGTCAGAGTGTCGATAATTCTCTTATCACGGGACTCTTGTTGTTTTAGTTTCTCGATTTCAACCGTACGCTCGAAGGAAACTTTGACATTTTTTCCACAGCCTTTATCCATTCTCGATATTGCATGTGGATGTCAGCGATGCAATCATTGGTCATTTTCTAAACATCATCTGGAAGCCTCTTCAAATTGGGAGGAAAATAGAATTCGTCGAAGCATAAATTCAAAAATTCTTTTCAAAGTTGCACCATATGAACATTTGAATCAATTGGAAGGTCTTTAGAAGTAGCTTCGACTTTGGTGCTTTCTTTTCCAGGTTTATGAACGGCAGTGTATTCGCCAATCGCGGTGGTGATCGCTTAACCGCTGAGACTAAGATGGGACCAAGGATCTTAGAGGCATTGGAGTTATAGAAGTGCCACGAGTGGGATCAACAGAAAGACCACTGCGCTCAACTGATCTTTAAGGACCCTTTCGAGGAGGTGATCATGATCTCGATCCATGTACCTCCTAAGCAAGCCAATCCTTGTCATCTCTCTCTTGATAACCTCGATCTGGCTGAGGCGGTAGCTTGAATCATAATAATCTTGACTGCTGTGGTAGGAGCTGGATCGCGATCCTGATGACTGACCCTGTAGATCCCGTAAAGAATCAAAATAATCCTCCTCCTCCTCATTATTTCTGTAACGAAAAGTGGATAATTAATAACCTTTAGGTATTAGAAAGTACAAGTCAAGTACAGTGCAGTTCTAAGCGTGCAAGTGTGTGATAGGGTCCTAGTGTAACCCTTTGACAGACCAAGTGCAGGAGCTTGTCCCATTGATGTAACTTCCCTTTCGGAAGTAGGGATCCCCAAGCCAATTCTGATGGGAGACTCTGACCCTCTCAAGTCAGTGAAATGATAACCATCGAGATCAAGTGGAATTGGTAGTTCAAACAGAGGATCTAGTGGTAGATCCATCGACGGCTTGGTTGTGTCAGAAAGACGACTTCTTGAAGGCTTGTATGCAAATTTTTTCTTTTTTCTTTTAACTGCGGTCGAGGCTTGAGAGACTTGTGGGGGTTCCGTACTAGCCTTGGGATCAAGTCTATCATCATCACGACCAAATGCATCTTCACTATGTCCTTCAGTGCCGATATTAGTAGATTCGTAAGAATTCATGACTGGGGGATTTACGGGACCGGATTGATTATCTCTTTGACCAATAGTAGCCAATGATCTGATCCCAACTGTCTCTACAGTTTTAGTGGGCCCCACACTAAGGCACTCCTCTATCAAGCCAAAAGCAACGAGGCATTCATCTCTGAGCAAAAGTTCGATATTTCTATCTTCAGGTGAAGCGTTCTTTAAAATTAAGACCGCATCTTCATATATATCACCGCTAGGCCAGGTAACGCCACCTGTAAATGATTAACACCGTTATAATGTAACTTGGATGATATTTTCCTATATTATTATAGAACTGGTGGGTAACACTTACGCATTTCCAGCCATTGTTGAGTGAATCTAGGCGGGCAGTGAACGAAAAACCATTATCTCTTGAAGGCACTTAATTTGTTCCAAGTGCCAGTCAAAATTTGGTATCTCTTCACCGAATCAAGGAATGTGAATGATAGACTCTATGTTAAAAATGAAAATAAATCGGATATCTTCGATGGTAGGGGCAGTGCAAAAACTCCATGAATGCGATATAAGTGCAGTTAAGGAGCGCATAGCCATTTGGATGAAGTTCTGCAGGAGCAATCCGTAGATAGTGTAAGATCCCCTGGATATATGAATTGAACAGTGGGATGGACCCAGCACATAAATTTGTTACATATTGTGTATCCTTCAGGAGGTCTATGAACCCCGTCATCTCGTGACGGATCCAACACATTGTAGAGGGAATTCTGTGCCTTATGCAAATCCTCTGGAGAGCGTCTTCTTTAATCTTTAAAGCTACTGAATATGGATGATTTTTGAGGATTATTGCATCCTCTAAAGTATCTAGCGCCGGTTCGATAACTTTCGGTGGAAAAACAGGAACAATCTCAAAAAGATAAGGTTGGGAACCGAGCCTTTTGGCTGTTTAGAATTATGACTGAGTGGTAGGCTGTCTTGACTTAGTCATTGAACTAGACTCTATGTTGGAATTAGTTCTACGTGAAGAAGTTCCAAGTGGCATGATTATGGAGTATCTGACACATCGAGATTCCCTTGCTATCAAACTTAATAAAAATCATAATTAGAAAAATTAACCTATAACCCCTAGTGCATAGTGGGTGTAAGTGAAGTGTGATGAAGTGTTGTTCAAATAGTAACAAATTATGCAGAACTAAAGACAGAAGAGGCAATAAGACTTAAAAATTATTCAGAGAGACGCGGTTTGACTTTGACAGAAAATTTTTAGACAATGGAAAACTAATTATTATATAAGTTATGGACGTGTTTTAAAATGATAATTAAAGGTTTTTGCTCGCGACATTTGTTCTAAGGCAATTTGCCACAAGTTATGGAAGTCATATTATGTGCAAGTCATATTCAAATCTAAGTATTTATCCAAGCACGAAAGGCTGGAGCTCCTTGCTTGGTTCAAGTTGATCTATTTTTATTCCATTTTATGGAAAAAGAAGGGAATAGTACATATGGGAAGTGAAAGTAATTAGGTTATGTCCAAGTCGATAGTTCTAGTATGTTAAGGGTCAATCGTTCTAAGTGTTAAGAAGGCAAACCGAACGTCCATGTGTGCATATGCAGATCATTTCCAAGGATCAATATATGCCGAACGTACACAGTGAGCTTCCACACACCCGTCATTCTTATGCCTAATTGATTATAGCCAATCGTTTCTAAATAGTCCTCTAAATCCAACAGTGCTAATTCCCCGACCGTCCACGAATGACCATGTATGGTCGATTGTGCAAATCATTTACCTCCTTCACTTTAACTCTCTCAGCAAATAATTGGCTATGATCATAGTTCATGCATGTCTCATCCAGGTGAGCTATTCCACCGAGTACAATCATGGAAGACGAAGAAAGTAAAAACACTCACGAAGCAAGTCGATTGTCATGGGTTCACTACATCGCTCTAAGAATTATGCATAAAATTTAGAAATTGTTCTACCTATGTTTGAGATCTAAAAAGAGAGGAGTTCAAAATCAGTTCGAAGCCTAGGTACGGAGGAAGATGATGCTTGTTGTAAGGATCGACAAGAGGAAAAGGCATGGCGAATAGTCACCATTTTACTTCAAGACGAAAGTATGGGGAGTAAAGTGAAGAAAATAACTATGTATCAAGCTTTATATAGGGGATAAATTTTGCCGATTGTTTTCACTTCGAAGGGTTAGACTGATCCACTTCTAAGGCTTATCATACCATCACATGCTGACCCATCCTAGGCTTTATGCCGATCGATCCTTTTTGTCACTTATTTATGCCTTACAGCATTCATATTACTACCTAACCTACGACATTCAATTCCACGATCGCAAATGGTTCAATTCAGGTGTGTACATAAATAAATTTATAGATAAAAGGGGAAAGGAAGAGAAAGAAATGAATGAAAGGAAGGACGATGAATGATCGTGAGAATTCGATCACAAATGCGGACATATAGAATATCATGAAGATTTTCAATGACTAGCAGATGTCCGAACACGTCCGGAAGCCAACAACACAAACATGTACACATAGGGACAGATTTAAAAGTTTAGCCTTTGCAATCGATAAAAATTGCAATCAAACCTGCACTTTTCGATTTTGTGATTGGATCAGATAAAAGAGAGCTCGCAGGTCCTACATGACTGAATTTATATATACAAACAGAATATGATTTCGAATTTATACTATCGATAGACAAAAGAAGAATAGTAATCAATCAGGAAGCAGAATAGACTTTTTATTGCAATTCAGAATCTTTTTGATTCAAAGAACGTCATGTTATTCATTAAACATACTTTTGGGGGCAAATGTTATCCCACCTTTTGGCAAAGCCGTGATATCATCGATTCGACCATGATAGAAAGATTGACAACTTGAAGAGTCAGTTACGTATAGTACAATAGATAATAGTCGGACAGATTCGAACCAAAACCAAACCGAAGTGCAGCTAGCATGAAGCCACGAGCCTGGCCTCGTGAAGTTAGATCTCAAGTTTGGAATTGATTGAAGTTTATATATATAGGCTATGGATGAAGTAATTAATTGTTTGGATCCACCAGAGGAAGATCGAGGAAATAGTTCAAGTCGTCGGAGAGCATTCAGTATCTTGAGATCCATGAAGCCATTTCATGTGGCACTTTCAAAGCATCAATGACATGGAAGGGGGGCATACTATAACAATCGAACATCCCAAAGTGGTAGGGGAAGAAAGGTCGATTGATATTCACCGACTGTATTGGATGATTCAACATAATGATCGGTGAACTTCAGTGTACATTCCAACTTTGACTAGGATCGGTCAAGATTTCACAATTTACAAATAAAATTGATCCCATCTTTTAGGAGCAATATTAAGAAATACGTGGGAACCTCCAACATTGGTCGCACGGTGATTAGAGCTAAGAAAAGGGATTGTCTATATGTATATCGATCATTCTTGATTATCAAGTTAATGTGGCCGATTGATATAGTGGGCCCTTCTGGGCCTAGAGAGCTTTCTTGTAAAGTTTCAACCTGATGCATGAGTGTCTTTTGCTATAAATACAGCAAGCATAGCTTCAGAAAAGGGGCTTCTTCTTGCTCTGGAGCTTTACCATTTTTATTCTTGAATCTTGTATTAAGGGATCCGAGCTGATCCAAATATTCTTGTAATTGTAATCTAGTGAAAAATTTATGAATATGTGAAGTGGATGTAGGCCAAGATTTCAGAACCACTATAAAAATCTATGTGTTCATTTGCTTTTTTGCTTGGTTTTTTGATTTCATTCATTATTTAATCTCCAAGAGATTCTACGGGTGTTGACGCGCATTTTTGGTGTCAACAACGACAATGACTAAACTTAGTTTCGATATGGATGTATACTTCAACTTGATGACTTCGATTAGCCTCGATGAGGCCTCATTTTGATGTTGTTGTATTTTCCATACACTTTTGGAGTTAGAAAATTTATTTGCTAACAATATAATACGATGATGTTACAAGAATGCAGTACAACTTAAATGTCCATTATATATGTGCATATAATAAATCTGTGTCATACAAATATCATGTAATAATCCTAATATAATACTCCTCTAAGCCCAAATAAATAATTGCTGGTCAATTCATGCATGTATCCGAAATGTCTCAGCCTGATCTGAGCATTATTAAAATAATACATAGGTCAGACTACGTCTACTCATGTAACTATAATAATGATAACTCAGTATACCATGGTTTGATCATATAATAACTCTTTGATATAATCAAAGCATCAAACAGTATGCCAAAAGATGCATATAAATTTTGTAAAATGTATATTATGCATAAATAATCATTAAGGCATCACATCATTCAAATATCTCAAATCCATATGAAACCAATCAACATCAAGTTCGAAAGATGTCATCATCTATATAATAACACACCTAACCAAAAATTATAGAATCAACACAAATATTGATTCACATATTTCCATAAATCAACATTTAGATCCCAAAACATAGTAATGCCGACACACGCCAATGGAAGATGTAAAATGCAATACATGCCTATGAAAATATAGTTGGCACAAATAATGTGTAATCAACAACATACATCTAGAATAAATAATTGGCAACTCATGCAAATGAATAGTAGTTTGCTGCATATGCCAATGAGTTATAAAAGTTATACATGATAATAAATAATAATTGGTGACCAACGCCAAAGAAGGATAGTAAGCGACACACACCAAAGAAAGATAGGGGGATTGATCATACACAGGATACAGTCTTTGGCATGATCACAATTTATCATTTCCATTAGGATAATAAGTATTTGTTTATATTACCACACACCAGAACTAGACAGACTGACGGACACACCTGCTCTACGAGAATACACATGTAATTGATGAACACGACACACAAGTCCAATCAGCGCAGTTCCTATAGTCTTGGTTACGTCGACAGACATTATGACTCTTATCCATCAAATGTCATAAACACGCTATAGGACTACACTCTGCATTGGTCATGACCTTGCTTTGCCTCTAATGGTGACATACTACTAGCCGAGGTGAAGCTGAAAGGGATTGCGAATTAAGTATCTTAAGGCTAATTTAACACAAGAGGGGATGGGGTGAATAGTATTTAATGGATTCTAAGACTTATATGGACTATATTAAAATTATGACACAAACAAATGCAGAACTAAATCGCAGAACAGTCACAGAATCAAACATAGATGTAGAAAGTAAACAAAAAGCAGTAAAAGGAAAGAACACACCGGATTTTATACTGGTTCAGAGTTACCCTACGTCCAGTCCTGCACCAAGACAAACACCTCCTATAGATTTTTATTATACCAATGTCAAGATTACAATCCTCAACTTCTAAAGGCCTTGAGGTACCCTCCTGTCTTCGAGTTCGAGCAAACTCTCTTGATTTACGGTACACAAGATCACCCAATAGACTTCCAGGCACAACCACACCTTATAGAGAGATTCGATAAACTTTTGATTACAAATTGATCCTATAACTCTGAATAGCACTTTGATCGTCGAGAGAGGGCAGAAAATCAAACAAAAATGAGATTCTAATTTGATTCACTTGAGAGTTCGGTAGAAATTTGGCATGATCTTAAAAATATGAAAATTTTCGAATATGGATTTGTGGAGAAGGAGTGAAGAAAATAAGAAAATAGTTAGTTAAAAAATTTGTTTGTAAAGACTATTTGTGGACCAGTAACGGTCATAACCATTCATGAAGAGATTTAAACGAATAGATATTTCTTTTGAAAAATGAAACTTTTGAATTTAATGGCCACCATGTCGACATGGGGTAACCCATGATGCCGGCATCCTTAGTTAAAAACTATGTAAAATTTGTTTTGAAAATGGTATTGAAAGGAAAAACAAGATGAAATGATTCTGGAGTAAAATAAACTAATTAACCTATGATGTAAAATAAAGAAGAGTAGAAAATATATTTTTAGAATGTATATATAAATTTGAATTTAAATCTCAAGTGTATATATATTTATATATGTTATAAAAGAATTTTTAAAAATCTGAACATAGTTTAAAAACAAACGAACTTTAAAACAAGAGTTTATTTAAAACAAAAAAAGAATATTTTAAGGCTAAAACATCATTTTGAAAATCATTTGAAAAGATATTTTTATAAAGCTAAAACATTTTGAAAAGCAGTTTTGAAAATCATTTTGAAAAACCATTTTAAAGTAGTTTTGCAAGCTTCTTCCTACAGAATATTTCACCACATCAGGACTCGAGAACTTGTACAAAACCATGATGTTCGTGGGTTTGTAAGCTACTTGTCGTGGGTTTATAAGCCACTAAGAAGGTAGCATTGAGTTCCATCCCAAATGAATTCTGGAATGAAGATTTCCATGTTATTATAAAGTTTTAACAAAACTAGAAACTTATCTTGAAATCCTGATCTTGATACTCATGAGTCTTCAACTTCATTTCTTCATTCTTGATCCTTATACTATACAGTCTTCAATAATCAGTACATGCCTTATATATGTCCTGCATAATAACATTCATATATATCTAGACAATAGTGTTAGTATGTAAGTTATAATAAAATAAGTTACAAAGGTTGTTGTAATTAAAACCATTTCCAGTCCCTAGCAATCTCCCCCTTTTAATGATGACAACCTTATAAAATATACTTACCACTTCGATCATACCATAACTCCCCTTTACATCAACAACTCTCCCTTACTCCAAGCCTACTATTTTATATGACTTTTCCCCCTTTGTCATCAACAAAAATAACCTATAAACCATGAACTTAATAGAAAATGAGAAAACAAACACATGACATAAGAATAATAACTATGTATGAGTGAAATATAGCATCCTAAGTTAAAAGGAATTCAAGATTTTATACACCAAAGATTGTTTTTAGAAGAACATTAATTAAGATAATACTTACATACATATTTACAAACCAATATATAATGAAGAAAGAGAAAAATGAAAAATGCTTAACGAGGACCCTTAATTATTGGTGATTTATGGACCGAATAATTTGGATAATGGAGACAAAAGTTTCAACGTTGTTTGACCAAGTTTCCATTAGCATCAAAAAGGACCTCTCCAACGCAAATCACCCAACGTCTTCGGCCAAATGAACATCCAAATTCGGTAGAGGATGTCCTTCTTCTTGATCCTCTTATGGTTCATCTAGAGACTTTTCTTCTTTAAAATCCATGGCTTGTGAAGATTCTTCGATGACAATAGGATTGGCATGGTTATCCATAAGGATGTTTTGTAAATTCATAAGGATTCTGCCTTGCCTATCTTGTTCTCTAGCCATTCACAGTTGACTCATTTGAATTTCCATCATCATTTGAAGCAAATCTTTCATCTTCTCTTGTAATTTGATGATTCGTACGTGTGTGGAATGTTGAAAATGACCAGAATGAGGAGAAGTAGGTGAAGAAGGTTCATTATTAGAGGTGGAAGCCATTAATTTACTATTTTAGAAGTTTATTACAGATAATAAAACAAAGAAAAGGAGTAAAAGTCGAAATATATAAATATATAACCAAATAACTTCTTTTAGAGGGAAATTTAAATTTAAAAATCTCAGCCTGTATATCGACATAGGGGGATGGGTCACGTCGACATGCCCAGTTTAATTTTTGAGAAATTTTTATTTATATTAATCATTAACTATACTTACTTGCATTATTTATAATTTATATTTTAGTTAATGAACATATACCTAGTTCTCTTCTAAATTTAGTAAAGTTTTGTTCATTTAATGGTTTGGTTAATATATGAGCAATTTGTTTTTCAGTATTAACATATTCAAGAGTTATAACTTCTTTACTTATATTATCTCTAAGAAAATAATGTCTAATATCAACATGTTTTGTTCTAGCATGATGACTTGGATTTTTAGATAGGTTTATTGCACTATTGTTATCACAATAAATTGGTGATTTAGTTATAGTTAATCCAAAATCTTTTAAAGTTTGTTGCATATATATAACTTAAGAATAAGCCAAAGCAGCAGGTATATATTCTTCTTCAATTGTTGACAAGGATACAGTGTTTTGCTTCTTACTAAACCAAAAAAAACCAGAGAATGCCCTAGAAAGTGACAACTTCCACATGTACTTTTTCGGTCTGATTTACAACTGTTAGACTCTCGATTTTGATTATAACAACCTATATAAAATGTTATGTGTATATTAAACCATCTTTGCAGGAGATTTATTGCAAATTCATCTATAGATGTTTATAGCTATATATTATGTGTCTAGAGTCTGTATATTACTCAGAAATTTTTTTAAAATCTCTCCTTACATGATATATATATATATACACACACACATTCACACACATGCTCATACATGCACAAAACAGCAAACTCAGACGTCTGAAACCATTCATTCAGATGTCTGAGTACTGAAATAATAATATTGTTTTCACAATATTCAGACGTCTGATTGAGGTAAAAAATGAACTATTTCTTTGATGTTTGCGTTTTCAATCTAATTTAGAAGTCTAAATTTTTTTATTCAGATGTCTGAATATCTCCAACTGCTATTTTCTTGAAAAGTCACTTCTCTTCACCAAGAGAAACATTCTTTTAAATCAACAGTTGCATCTGTTCTTTTCAATATAACTTTTCATTTAAAGATGCAACTCTTTATATACTATAAATAGATTATAAAATTCAACAAACAAATCACAGAATTTACTTTTAGCACTCTTTGAATTCTCATCTATTCTCAAACTTTCAAATTGCACTCAAATTACTTACATACTTTGATCTTTTGATCACTTTATCTTCTACAATTCTCAAAGCACATCACTACATATCATTAAGGAGAAGATATAGGAAGATTGTACTCAATTGACTTATCCGTGTTGTTTACGAACACACTACGGTTAGATATCTTTGTTATTTATATTGAAGTCCTATTCGGTTGCTTAGGCAGGTAAAGTCCTATTCAGTTGCTCAGGCAGTGTAAACCTGTTCCTCCGGGTTAAGTGGTTTGTTGTAGTTGAAATTCCAGATGGAGTTTGGGACTGGACATAGAACGGGAAGTTCGAACCAGTATAAAAATTCCTGGTGTACTTGTTTTATTTTTTTATTTACTTTGCTATTATCATCTGTTTCCGCATTTAGATTTAGTTATATTCCATATTAGTCGATCCTAAGTAATAACTTGCATTATTAGTTACTTTTATATGGTATCAGAGCAAGGCATCTTATAACCTTTATAAAGTTATCTGATATCTTGCTAATACGGAAAACAACACCAGCACTTCCAATAACATTATCAATAACATTAGCTTTATTGAAGGTCAATCCACACCATTTTTTAATGGTCTAAACTATAATTATTGGGCAACTCGTATGAGAATCTTTATGCAATCAAATAGCTTTGAATCATGGAATATTACACAAAATGAATACACTCTTTCTATAGGAGAATACTCCACTTGGTCAAATACTCAAAATTAGATGTTATTGCCAGTGCTAAAGCTATGAACATGTTATTCTGTGCACTAGATAGAAATGAATTTAATCGTGTTAGCATGTGTCAAACTGCTTATGAAATTTGGAGAACACTTAAAATCACTCATGAAGGAACTAACAAAGTTAAGAAAATCAAAATCTCCATGCTCAAGAATCAGTTTCAAAACTTTAGAATGAAACAAGATGAATCAATCAATGATACGTACTCTAGATTTCAAGATATCTATCATTCACTATTAGGATTAGGAGAAAAATACACTGATTTTGATATTGTATCAAAAATCCTAAACTCTTTAACGGATGAATGGGAAAGAAAAGTCTTGGCTATTGAAGAAGCTGATGACCTCCCTACTATAAAACCTAAAGAGTTAATAGGAAATCTAATGTCCTATGAAGTGAATTTGCAGGCAAAACGAGTACAAGCACAAGACATAAAGAACATTGCGTTCCATGCTGAAGAAGAAAAAGATGAAGATTCAGATGAAGAAGATCTAGCATTTATTGCCAAAAATTTCAAAAAATTCTTGAAATTCCGGAAAAACAACAGAAATAATGGAAAACGGAACTTTCAAAACAAACCATCATCTTCAGTTCTAGAATGCTTTAATTGTCATAAGAAAGGTCATATGTAGAAAGAATGTCCAGAATTAAAGAAAAATTACTTCAATAAAGGCAGAAAAGATATGAAAAAGAAAGCATTCTATGTTACATGGGATGATTCAGATACCACTTCATCAGATAACAGCAATGACAGTGAAAACGAGCAAGCAAGTGTTTGCTTTATGGCAAATGAAAATGAGGTTAGTGATTTCACTTTTGATGATATGATAGAGATAAACTCAGAGCTAGTTCACACTCTAAAAAAACTAAAAAGAAAACATAAGGAGACTCATGAACTTCAAAACAAAGCAGAATTCGAAAGAGATATGCTCAAAGATGAGAAGAAAATACTAGAGGAAGAATTTGAAAAATTAAAAGAATCATTTTCTAATATTAATTCTCAACTCACTCTTTTAAGTCAAGAAATTGAAACTCAAAAGGAAAAGAATGCTCTTGTTTCTGAAAATCATGAACTAAAAACTAAGGTAAAATTGATAGAGTTGGATATTAGAAATCATCACCAAAAATGTTTCAAACTTTAATAAAGGAAGAGAAACTTATCTAAAATTATTGATAGCTCTCAATCTATTTCAAGTAGAAAAGGATTAGGATATCTTAAGAAAACAACAATTTCACCTAGAAAGAAAATTAGAAAAAATATTAATCCTACTATTGAACAGACAAAAAGGAATTCTAACCCAAAAAGTATAAAAATTTAGGTTCCTAAAACAAACAGCAGTTTGATTAGGAAGAAATATGTAAACACCTTTTTTGAAACTGTTCATAAAAATAAAGATTACAATTTTAAATGGGATACTAAGCCCTCTTGGGTTTGGTTTCCTAAGATTTAACTCTTAGGACCCTGTTGAAAAAGTGGGTACCAATATTATCTTATATTTTTTGTAGGTCCCACTCAAGAAAAGAGGAAAATGGATACTCGACAGTGGTTGCTCAAAACATATGACAGGAAACAAAGATATGCTATCAAATATTACTTACTCAGATGGAGGCTTGGTCACATTTAGAGACAACTCCAAAGGATATATCATCGGCATAGGCGATGTGAGCAACAACGACATTTCAAATTTACCTCTTATTTCAAATGTTTTACTTGTCAAAAATTTAAAACATAATTTACTTAGTATCGGCCAATTGTGTGACAAAGGATTCAAAATCACTTTTTCTGACAACAAATGTAGTATTTTTGATCAAAATCAAAATATTATCTTTGAAGGAAATAGAGACAGAAATATCTATGTTCTGAATATGAAAATAAATCATAATTCAGATATGTGTTTAATAGCCAAAGAAAATGATCCTTGGTTATGGCACAAACGATTCTGTCATATTAACTTCAAAACTATAAATAAACTTTATAAAAATGATTTAGTGAAAGGTCTACCCAAAATGAACTTTAAAATTGATCATATTTGTGATGCATGTCAATTTGGAAAGTTAACTAAGTCATCATTTAAATCTAAAAAAGTCATTTCAACTTTACAACCACTTGAATTACTACATAAGGATTTATTTGGACCAACACAAGTACAATCCATTAATTATAGTAGATATGTGTTTGTTATTGTTGATGATTTTTCTAGATATACTTGGACTATTTTTATGAAAAACAAAAGTGATACCTTTGATAATTTCAAAACTTTTGTCAAAAGAATTCAAAATTTTGAAGGTTTGAAAATCAAAAACATGAGAAGTGATCATGGAGGTGAATTCGAAAATGAAGCCTTTGAACATTTTTGTAAGAAAAAAAGGAATATTCCATAATTTTTCGTTTCCTAGAACTCCACAACAAAATGGAGTTGTAGAACGTAAAAGTAGAACCTTACAAGAATGTGCAAGGACTTTGTTAAATGGAAGTACATTACCAAAATATTTCTGGGCTGAAGCAGTTGCAACAGCTTGTTATGTTTTGAATCGTGTTTCTATTCGACCTCTAACTAAGAATACTCCTTATGAACTTCTTAATGGACGAAAAACAAATATTTCTTATTTTAAATTTTTCGGTTCAAAGTGGTTTTTTTTAAACACAAAAGACCAGCTTCGTAAATTCGATCCAAAATCCGATGAAGGAATCTTTTTAGGATATTCGGATCGAAGCAAAGCTTATCGAATTTATAATAAAAGAACAAATATCATCGAAGAAACACTTCATGTATCTTTCGATGAAAATTTTAAAAAAATTCCAAGAATAAGAGATGACAAAGAATTTCCTGATAATATCACAAACATAGAAATTTCAAATACTGAAAATAATGAAAACATTAATCATAGTAACAATGAATTAAGATCTCCACCTAGAATACTAAGAGATCATCCTCATGTTAATGTTATTGGAGAACTCAATTCATCTATTAGAACAAGAAGTCAATTAAATCAAATGGGTCATGTAGCTTTTCTATCTAATATTAAACCTAAAGATATTAAAGAAGCATCTACCGATGAAAATTGGTTAATCGCTATGCAAGAAGAGCTAAACCAATTTGGAAAAAAAATGACGTTTGGGATTTAGTTCCACGACCTAGTGATCAATCAGTTATTGGTACAAAATGGGGTTTTCAAAAATAAAGCAGATGAACAAGAAAATATTACTAGAAATAAAGCTGGATTAGTTGCTCAAGAATATAACCAAGACGAAGGAATTGACTACGAAGAAACGTTTGATCCAGTCGCTAGACTAGAAGCAATACGAATCTTACTAGCATTTGCATGTTTTCATAACTTTAAATTATATAAAATGGATGTCAAAAGTGCTTTTTTAAATGGTTTAATAAAAGAAAATGTTTATGTTGAACAACCTCCATTATTCATCACGAACAATTTTCTAACCATGTCTATAAGCTTAAAAAGGCTTTATATGGTTTGAAACAAGCACCCCGTGCTTGGTACGATCGTCTTAAAAGATATTTAATAGATTCTGGTTTTGAAATTGGAAAGGTTGTTCAAACTCTTTTTATTAAAAGAAATAAACAGGATATTTTAATCATTCCAATATATGTTGATGATATTATTTTTGGATCTACAAATGAAAGACTTTGTCAAGATTTTTCTAAAATAATGACCAAAGAATTTGAAATGTCACATATGGGTGAGTTAATTATTTTCTTGGCTTACAAATAAAACAACTAGAAAATGGTATTTTTATTAATCAAGAAAAGTATTGTAACAATCTAATTAAACGCTTTGGTATGGGAAATACTTCTACCAAACCAACTCTTATGAGTACAAACATACATCTTGATAAAGATGAAAATGGTAAAAGTATTGACCAAAAATTATATCGAAATATGATTGGATCGTTGTTATATTTAACAGCTAGTAGACCTGACATAATGATAAGTGTTTGCTTATGTGCAAGATTCCAAGCAGATCCCAAAGAATCACACTTACGAGCAATGAAACGCATACTACGGTATCTTAATAAAACCAAGGACTTTGGACTATTCTATCCGAAGGAATGTCCTTTTGAATTAGTATCATACAGTGATGCTGATTTTGGAGGAAATCGGACAGATAGAAAAAGTACAAGTGGGACTTGTCACTTCATTGGACGATCTCTAGTATCTTGGTTTAGTAAGAAACAAAATTGTGTTTCATTATCAACATGTGAGGCAGAATATATTTCTGCAGCTTTGGCATGTGCTCAAGTTATCTATATGCAACAAACATTACAAAATTTTGGTTTTACTTTATGTAAATCAACTATTTATTGTGATAATTCTAGTGCTATAAATTTATCTAAAAATCCTGCAAATCATTCACGAACAAAACATATTGACATTCGTCACCATTTTCTCCGTGATAATATTGAAAAAGATTTAATAAATTTAGAATATGTGTCCTCTGACAAACAATTGGCAGATATCTTTACATATCCGTTAAATGAAAATACTTTCATTAATTTAAGAAGAGAACTTAATATCGTCTCTCTTAAAAATTTATAAGTTCACTTTTTTTATAATATACGTACATACATACATACATACATACATACATACATACATACATACATATATATATATATATATTTAAAAAAAGGAGAATTCATAGTTTCTTTCAAAAGAAAATAAAAAGTGTCGTCTAGCACTCAAACTTAAGACCTCATACTCGGTAGTTCTCTACACTACTAATTCACTCTCTATTGTTTTCTGAAATATGAGGTTGTCACTAAATTCATATATACCTTCGGTTCACTCCTTCTTTTCCTATGGATATTATTTCTCTAACCATAGATTGTCCTCTCTATTTTTAAACAAGCTTCTTCCTATATATCGTCTGCATTCTTACAATTCTTTTCACCAATAATTTGTTTGATTCTCTTTTAAAAACTTTTCAAAAATTCGGTTCAATCATGTCATCTCAAAATAACTCCGTGTCATCTAAGCTATCTTACATCTCTCCTTCGTCGAGATTGGAGAATCTACCAACTCCTACTCCTATATATGAACCGGTTCCGACCATTCCACCCTCTACTTATACTGATATACTTCACCAGCTAAAAAAACAAGACGGTCTCTCTTTTTTGGATCACCATCCACAAAAGAGAAAATTGATGATATTTATCATTATCAAAAAGAAACATTAGACTTTCAAGGTGAATTATACTATGAGCAAAAAGTTAATGCCAAACGGCTTAGCTTTTTGGAATAAGTAGCGTTAAAGTTCTATGGTTTCTCATCAAAAGATACTATTTATCAAACATCTACAGCTCATTCTCCAAGTTATCGCAATCCTTGGGAACCATCACCACAACGTCCACCAACTACTCCAAATTCTTGGGAACGTGGTAACAGATGGTCTCCGCTTCAACCATATGTTGGGAACACCAAAGTTAAAGAAGAATCTTATCATACTCCATCATCTTCTTCAAAATCTATTTAATCGTTTCTTGTTGTTAATATAAATTGTTATGTTGCCATTTCATTCTGCTTATTCTAATTTTGTAACATTGAAAATTATTCAATAATATATATTATTTTTTATTCTCACCATTGCCAATATATGCTTCTATACACAATTCAGACGTCTGAAATAGTTTAAACAGATGTTTGAATATTCATATAAAAATACTTTTTTGCCCCAGATTCAGACGTCTGAATCAAAAATAACAGACGTCTGAATTAGCCCTTTTTTGAACTAAATCTTTGCGGGTTACAATTCAACCCAATTCAGACGTCTGAATTGAATTATTCAGACGTCTGAATTGAATTATTCAGACGTCTGAATTGAATTATTCAGACGTCCGAATCTCTTCTGAGCAATTTTTTTACACCTTACTTATTCTTATTCATTTCCTTTTTTACCCCTATTTTTCATCCTCTATATAATGACTTTTTCACTTCTTTACTTCTTACTTCAAAACCCTAGCCCCCACTTTCAACTCCCTCCAAGCTTTTAACCTTTCTCTAACTCTCCAATGGCACCAAGATCAAAGAGAACAAGAGAATCAACTTCTGGACCATCAGAAGACCAAATCCGGCAATGGCTATGGAACAATGTTGCCGTTTCTCGGTTCAATTCCACGAAGAACTCCAACATTTTTGAAGGAGCATTCATGAAATTCCCGGATTTCGCAGCATATCGTATTAGAGAATTAGCAGAGCAATTTCACTTCGACAACTTGATTGGGTATACTCCTAACAATGTTAAGATTAATCATCTTATGATTAAACTTTTTCTTGCATACTCAAATTTGGATCATCAAAATCCTCAAAACCGTCAAGATTGTGTTCGGTCGTTAGTTTGTGGCGTAAGAATCTTCTTACCTTTACAACGACTAGGTCATATTTTAAATTTCCCTTATCAAGGAATTGATATTAATGAAATTGAAGTTGATATGGAACATCTTGATGAAGTTCCACGTCAATTTTTATCCGATGAACTTATAAATATAGGAAATTTAAAATCTACCTTCTTAAGGCCACAAGCTAGGCAAATTCACCGTGCTTTTATTCGCTCTCTCCAACCAAGAATGGGTAGCTATGAAAAAGTGTATGAAGAAAACTTTCAAGAACTTTATTCTATCTACTCTAATCAACAAGTAAATTGGGGGAAAATTATTTTGGATGAATTCCAAGGTATCACGATCCAAAGGAAGTATAGAACTATTTATTATGTGCCTATATTATGCGCATTCTCCTAAATACCGGTGTACCAATGCTTGACTCCGATTTTACAAGTATTAATGAGTTAGGCGCTAAAACTGTAGGGTTGATGGGTCTTCCTATACGACCTCCTTCTCAACAAATCATTTCTTTCCAACAATGGTCATAAAATATTCAACAAGGTATTCCTTAACCTCGAGACACTAGTATTGCTTCTTCTTCCCGAACCCAACATAAAAAAGAAGAGGAGGACGATGACACCATTCAATAAATTGGCCCGGACACTTCTTTAAGACAAGCCATCGTCACTCTCTCTCGAAATCAATCAAAGATTCATCGGGACATAAAAGCACTTGAGAAGAAGACGGAAAGAAAATTCAATTCTATCAAAGGCTTTCTCAATAAGATATGGGATTGAATTTCTTGTTTTGTTTCTATATCTACTCATGCTTACAATCCATCTCCATTTGAATAGTCTTCCTCAAGCTCTAGCTCTAATCATAATGATCCATCTCTTTTAAGTCAATTTTAAATTATCTTGGTTTATTTTTATGTTTACTTGTCGCTTTTATTGGTTAGTCGTATGATAAATGTCTAAAACATTATTTCTTTATGTACTATTTCCTCTGTTTGCCTTAATAAAATGTTTTATCTATTATCATTCATGTTCTTTCTTTTCGTCGATGACAAAGTGGGAGAAATTTAAATTGTGCATATTGACAGGGGGAGTATCTAGTCTATTAATTTTATATAGTTGTCATCATCAAAAAGGGAGAGAATGTTAGACTCTCGATTTTGATTATAAAAACCTATATGAAATGTTATGTGTATATTAAACCATCTTTGTAGGAGATTTATTGCAGATTCATCTATAGATGTTTATAGCTGTATATTATGTGTCTAGAGTCTGTATATTACTTACAAAATTTGTTAAAATATCTCCTTACATGATATATATATATATATATATATATATATGTATATAAATATATACACACACATGCACACACATGCTCATACATGCACAAAACCGCAAAATCAGACGTCTGAAACCATTCATTCAGACGTCTGAGTACTGAAATAAGAATATTGTTTTCATAATATTCAGACGTCTGAACTAAAATATTCAGACGTCTGATTGAGGTCAAAACTGAACTATTTCTTTGCTGTTTGCATTTTCAATCTAATTCAGAAGTCTCAATTTTTTTATTCAGACGTCTGAATGTCTTTGACTATTATTTTCTTGAAAAATCACTTCTCTTCACCAAGAAAACATTCTTCTAAATCAACAGTTTCATCCTTTCTTTTCAATATAACTTTTCATCTAAAGATGCAACTCTTTTTATAATATAAACAGATTATAGAATTCAACAAACAAATCATCGAATTTACTTTTAGCACTTTTGAATTCGCATCTATTCTCAAACTTTCGAATTGCACTCAAGTTACTTACATATTTTGATCGTTTAATCACTTTATCTTCCACAATTCTCAAAGCACATCACTACATATCATTAAGGAGAAGATTATAGGAAGATTGTACTCAATTGACTTATCTGTGTTGTTTAAGAGCACCTACGGTCAGATATCTTTATTATTTATATTGCAGTCCTATTCGGTTGCTTAGGCGGGTAAAGTCCTGTTCAGTTGCTCAGGCAGTGTAAACCTGTTCCTTCGGTTAAGTGAGGGTTGTTGTAGTTGAAATTCTAGAAGGAGTCAGGGACTGGACATATAACGGGAAGTTCGAACCAGTATAAAATTTCCTGGTGTGCTTGTTTTATTTTTTTATTTACTTTGCTATTATCATCTGTTTCCACATTTAGATTTAGTTATACTCCATATTAGTCGATCCTAAGTAATAACTTGCATTATTAGTTACTTTTAACAACCAGCGTAATCAGCACCACAATATAAAATCAAATCAAATACATCGTTTTTAGGGTAAAATAAACCCTGATCTAAAGTATGTTTTGCATAGCTTAAAATTATTTTAACAGCTTTTAAGTGAGTTTCTTTAAGTTGAGATTGGTATCTTGCAGAGAGACAGACACCATGCATGATGTCAGGATCACTTGCTGTTATATAAAGCAGCGAACCAATCATTCCCCTATATAATTTTTGATCAACATCTTTTGATTCATCTTCTTTACTTAAGCTACATTAATTGTCATCCAAATTTATTAGTTAAAACCTCAGCATATTTTTTTGACTAATGAAAATTCCTTTATCTAATTGTTTGATTAGAAGTCCTAAGAAGAAACTTAGTGCTCCCATATGACTCATTTCAAATTCTTTAGTTATTATATCTGAAAATTCTTTATTCATTATGTTATTAGTTGACCCAAATATTATATCGTCTACATATATTTGTACTAATTGAATATCATTTTTGTTTCTTTTAATAAAAATAGTTGTATCTATTTTACCAATTTTAAAGCCAGATTGTAGTAAATAAGATCTTTGTACTTAATACCAGGCTATAGGAGCTTGTTTCAGACCAAATAAAGCTTTCTTTAATTTATATACATGATTTGAAAATTTATTATCTTCAAAAAGTGGAGGTTGCTCAACATAAACATCTTCTTTTACAAAACCATTTAAAAAAGCACTTTTAAGATCCTTCTGATATAACATGAAATTATTGTAGTTTGCGAAAGCAAGTAGAATCATGATAGCTTCTAGTCTTGCTACGGGTGCAAAGGTTTCATCATAATTAATTCCTTCTTCTTGATAATAACCTTGCGCGACTAAACGAGCTTTATTTCTCACGACCTCACAAAATTCATTCATTTTATTTTTATAAATCCATTTTGTTCCAATTATAATTTTATCCTTTGGTCTAGGAACAAGTTCCCAAACATCAGTTCTGGTGAACTGATTCAATTCTTCTTGCATAGCAAGAATCCATGAATCATCAGATGATGCTTTCTTTGGATTTCTAGGTTCAATAGTTGATATAAAAGCTACATTACTCATACTATTTAGTTAATTTCTTGTTTTAACTATAGATTCTATATTTCCTAGTATATTTTCTACATGATGAACTTTTAATAGCCTAATTCTTTTATTAGGTTGAATGATTTCACAATTAGTTTCATTATTTATAGTTACAAAATCTTTTTCATCTTCTATTTGTACAGTATCTTTAAAATTTTCATCAAAAGATACATGCATTGTTTCTTCAATAGTGTTAGTTTTTAAGTTATAAACTCTAAGTGCTTTACTTCTATTAGAATATCCGATAAAGATACCTTTGTCGGATTTAGGTTCAAATTTATCTAAATTATCTTTTTTATTAAGAATAAAACACCTACTGCCAAAAACTTTAAAAAAAGCTATTAAGGGTTTCTTATTGTAAAGTAATTCATATGGTGTTTTATTTGATCATGGTCTAATTAAAATCATATTTAATATATAACAAGTTGTAGCGACTGCTTCAGCCCAATAATTTTCAGGTAAGTTACTATCAGAAAGCATAGTTCTATTGCACTCTTGAATCGTTCTATTCCTACGTTCTACCACTCTTTTTTATTATGGAGTTCTTGTAAAAGAGAAATTATGAGTAATTCCTTCTTGATATAGAAATTATCAAAATTTTCATTTTCAAATTCTCCACCATGATCACTACGAATAGTTTTTATTTTTAAAGAAAGTTGATTTTTAATTCTTTTAACAAAATTCTTAAATAATTCAAAAGCATCACTTTTAAGTTTAAGAAAAATTGTACAAGTATATTTAGAAAAATTATCTACAAAAACATATTTATTGTAATTAATTGATTGAATTTGAGATGGACCAAATAAATCTAAATGACGTAATTCTGGAGGTTTAGAAGTAGAAATCATATCTTTTAACATAAATGAACTTTTCTCATGTTTTCTTAATTGGAAAGCAACACATATACTATCTACTTTAAAGTTTAACTTGGGAAGACCTATAACTAAGTCAAGTTTTGATAATCTAGATAACAGTTTGAAATTTAAATGACCAAATCTTTTATGCCAAATCCAAGGGTCACTTGTATTAGCTAAAAGGCATAAGTTACCATTTGAAACTTTCATACTAAGGATGTAAATGTTTTTCTTTCTAATTCCTTTAAAGATAATATTTGACTAATTATCTTCGATGTAACACTTATCCTTTCCAAATTTAATTTTAAATCCGTTATCATATAGTTGACTTATACTACGCAAATTATGTTGTAACGACCCAATATTTTCAACCATTCGCATCCGCACATTGTCGGACTTGAATTGTTCAAAATACTGCGTTGTAGAATAAATTTGGCAAAACTCAGAATATACAATAAATAGATCACAGAATCACATACACAGATATCAGAATCTCGCAGCGGAAATTAAAAATTTAGTGGTTCATGAAGCCACTGATATAACTTCAACAAAACAGAACTTACATTGTCTATAATCCTCAATACAAATTTTAAGACATAAATAGAGATAGAGTCTTCAAAGTCTTGAATTCCAGAAAAGATAAAGGCTGAAACAACTTCCAGCAGCGCGAATGATCTACTGAGTGTCCTAGCTACGGAGAAGAAATTGAAGCTGCAACTCAGGCTGACCCGAGCGAAAAATAAAACATAACACTCGAGTCAGGACATACATACTTATATAATGTAAGCTAATTCAAGTGTACTGTAATATAGAGCAAGTAACTTAAAGGATGCTTGGGACCGCCCATCCTCTAAGGATCCGTCAAACTATTTACTATGTAGTATATTGCGCTATTATAATAGTGTCTATTTATAAAATAAACATACTTTTAAATAGCATTAAGGCTTTACATTTTCCACCTTAACACGTAATAGTCCCAGTAGTCCATCCAATATCATAGCTCCTCCTGATCGGGAAGCAACTAGAGGATACCACACGGGCTACGGGAGAAATCTAAACTCGTACAAGGCTCGGTATGGTAGATGACACGGCACAACTAGGCAATGCCAGGGTAGATATACCAATTGCTATCCAGGCTGGTGGAAACGCGTAGCCGCAGTTACCGCCCACCTCGGACTAACTCCCCAAAATCAAAATATAGAGGTGGCCACCGAATCAATCCAAAATCATAGTATAATATCGAAGAGGAGCGTCCGATCAGAGGAATGACCTCATTGGCCTGGAATTGCTCCTGTTTTAGCCACCTTATGCCAACACACGGGAGTCGGGTCCACGTATTTACCTTACAGGAAACGCCACCACCGACCTACTTCATTCTGGAATCTCCACCGCGTACACGGTTGGTCAAAGTGGTTTTCGGTATCGACAGAGAGTATGTCCATATCCGATCCCGGTCTCTTTGCCAACCCATCGTTATTATAACCCGTGGTCATTTAAAAACAATTTATACTTTAAAACCAGTATAAACATTTCCATTTCAAAACTATAAATACGATATCATTTAAAACCCAAAACAACATGATATCGTTATATTCAAATATAATTCTTTTCCAAAACCATACTGCTTAAAATTTATAATATCTGGAAACCAAATATTTGAATTATACCTTTAAACCATAATATATTGGAAATTTTTCTTTAAAAAAAACATAACTCCCAAAACACAAATGGTTTGGATATAAATGGTTTAACTTTATGGTTACTTTGTAAAGAAGATAATTTACATAGCTTTACAAATATATTTCTTTATTTTAAACCATAATTTAAATATCACTTCATGTTCCCAAGACCATTTCAATTCCTATATATATATATCCAATTGGAGTATTAATATTCAAAACTAAGGTTGGATATTTTTTTCTTTCAACAAATTAGTGTTTATTATTTCGTCTTGAATATTCCCATAAATTCCATAGATAAAACTCCAAAATTATGCCATTAAATAATTTCAAAATTTACTTAACACTAGAATGTTCATCTTAAATTTATTAAGAAAAATCCAGTTATAAATCTCATATCTTAAAGGTCTCCAAAACTTAAACATAAATATAATTTATCAAATTCCTTAAATTTCAAAACAATCAAATTCCAGATTCTATAGCACTTAGGAAATGCTACCTAAAGTTACGGGTAAAACTAGTCCAATTTCAAAAGACAGCATTTAAATGCTTTAGTAGATTGTTTAACTTAATAAATATTTCCAAATATAACTTATATATATATTTCTTAACTGAAATCTTATCCTTTCAAAAATCCAGAATTTCCAAAATAAGTTATATTCCAAAATTTTATTCAAATATTTATTTATTTATTTATTAACATTTATAACTCATTCAAAATCAATATAAAATCCTTTAAAGATATTAAATCAAATATTTAACTTCCAAAATAATTTTAAATATTTCAGAAAATATTATAAGGACCACGGGCCTGTATATAGTTTTCTAGCCTAGGTCAAGTGATACGGATTTATATCATTTCAATCCGTAATTTACAAACCCCGGGTTCTATCATTTCAAACCCGCAATCCCAAGTTAACAGTTAAACAGTTAACATAATAATAGCACAGTAATCATCATTTAGGCCTATCATTTCAGCCCACAACAATCTAAATTTAACAGGGAACTTGCAGTGGTGATTTAAGCAGTAAATAAACAATAATATAATATAACTGCAGAAATAATACAACAGATAATAACTGATGAGGTGTCAATTTAAATGGGATTCATCATTCTACGTTATACTACAGACAGATAATATTTAAATAAAATTTTTACACATACACTTGCGATAATTCACAAAATATATGTACATATGTCTGGTGAGGAATACTCACCTTAAACGCTGCAGTGGATCTAAATCAAACACGGTATCTACTTCGGAAAAAAAAACGGAAAGCACGATCAAACTTCGGCGGATGCAAAGCCTTGACTTAAATCTATAAGATCCAAATACCAAGTATGCGAATTTAAAAATTACGGTCAAAGCAAAATTTCAGAACAACTGGAACGAATAGAATAAAAGAAATTTAGTTCAACTTGCTCGACTACTACAACCCGCTAACCGTCTCAACATATCCTAGGCCCATACTTCAACCGTACGCATGCATAAAATAAATTGAATAAATTGCAAAATAAATTGCAAATTTAATACAATTGATTGAATAAAAAGATGTTATGCACCCAAACAAAACAAATACATGTTTAGACATTATTAAATTATTTCTCACATTTTTAATCATATTTATCATGATCAATTATTTTCATTCTCATATATATTTATTTAAATAAAATGACAATATTGGCAACAAACACAATACTGTTCAAATTATTCGATTTAATCAAATGTAGCCACTAACTACATTCGAATTCATTAAATAATACTTTATTTCACATACATGTTCATCATGTTTATGCAAATTATTTCTTCTTTTACTTTTATTATTAAACATTAAAAGGTGATTATTGGTATACATCACCAATATCCTTTTATTAACCATAATAAATACAATCCATTGATATTTATCCACCCAAATTCTCAAATAAGTAGTTAAATTTATTTTTAACCATCTTAAATTTATTTCAACCATTAAAAATTGAAATAAATGTCATTTTATTATATTCACCCAAGATTTATTCATACAATATTGTTTATTTGAATTAAACAACATTTCATATCATTTTCTCCTTATCAATTTATCTTCTCCATTATTAAATTGTAATTCTTTTTTTTTTTCTTCTTTCTATGCCTTCCTCTTCAAACTGCACTTATCCAAATCCACAATACCACTAACTACATCATAACTACACTAATTCCATAGTCTAGCTTCCTACAATCAATTTATATCATTTCTTCCAGCCTACTATTAACAAAGTTCTATATGTATTTATAAATGGCACGGCATGATGGGGAAGTAGCCGAGCAAGGAAATCAGAGAACACAAGAAGGAGGAAGGAAAATTGGAAGAAGCAAAGAAATAAACAATGCAAATTATTTACCTGATAGAAGCTTGTACCAGAGAGGGATAAACAAGGAGATATGAAAACTTATGTGAATGAGGCAAAGTATTTATAGATAAACTTGCGAAATAAAAAGGGGAGATAAATAGGCAGGTTTGAAAACGTAAGAAATAAATGCAAGCGTTGATTTTTGAGTGCATGCGTTTAGGCAAGAGATTTATTTCCAGTTCTTCTTGTTTGAACGCTACACGAAAATTGTGATAAATGCATGCGTTGATTTCTCTTTCCAGTTTTATGTTTGAACGATATCACTCTTTTGGATTTTTTTTTTTTTTTTTAGATAGCTTGCGTGATTTATACCAGTTATAATCTAAATTTAAAGCATGCGTTACTGCAAATTTGAACAGATTTGATTGAGGAAGCAAAACTTGAGCTCTTGCGTGATTTATGGTAAGCAATGAAAAAGCTTTTAACTGAAAAGGCAAAAGTAATAAATGCTTACATAAATATTTACTTGATCAATGGTTCGAAAAATTTATTTATTGCAAAACAAACGCAGTGGAAACAGAGAGATATAATGGGTATGCGAAAATTTGCAAAGATAGGCAAGATTAAATTTTGAATGCATTTAATTTAGGTGAGAGGAAAAATGGCAATTGGAAGAGTTGATATTTTTGTGGATAAGGCTGCGTGAATAAATGAATACAGTGACATGCTCAAGAAACAAATGGTAAGAGGCAAATGTCAAAATGTTAAAAGAATAAAATTTTGTGTCACGCGCAAAGGAAGGCAAATTTGATTTCCAATTTGATTGAATTAAATGAAACGGCAAGAATTGGCAAAGATTTTGGAATCAAAATTTGAAACCCAATAGAAAGCTGTGGAAAAAAGATAACGTTTGCTATAAAACTACTGACTGATATTTTTAATCCATATAGATATTTAAATATGATTTTTAAACTACGCCAAACTGACGTAATACAAAACACCCAACTTTTATAAAAAAAATAACATTTTTAATTTATACGTTTATTACGTTACTTATACCATAAATTTATGCGCCCTTTAAACGCGAATTTTAACAGTTCATTAACCTACTAAATTCTTCAACATTATTACTTAACAAAATTAAATTGGTTTTCATATATACATGTATACCATATTCACTTTAATATTGCGAATTTAATTATCTTTTAACAAAGTTAAAACTTCAAAACTTTTAATTTTTAAATTAGTTAATTCCCTCTAATTGATTTCCATATTCTTCTAATCAATTAATTCCCCTTTAATTGCCTTTAATTGATTTCAATTGATTACCTTATCCCTTTTAATTACCCTCCTTAATTGATTTCAATTAATTACCATATTACCAATTAATTATCCTCCTTTAATTACATACTCAAATTTGGTTACTAACTTAATTAGTTAATTAACCCTTTTTGTTAATTATCAATCCTGCGACGTCTCACATTAATCCGTCCGCTTTGTAGGCACTGGTAGCCGGACTGGTTACACGGGCAGATTTCTCCTACAAAATGGGGATTAACCTCGTGTCCTCATGCCATTAACCAAAAGAATTAACTTATTTATCTTTCATCAATTTTATTAATTTGCATTAATTATTCAATAAATTAATTCTGGTCAACTACTGAAATTTTACAATTAATTTCTCTATTAATTGTCATAAATTTCTTTTTGAAATATCTATTAATTGTCATTAACTCCATTTTAAAATATCCGTATGTGCCTTTATTCAAGTTTTGAATTGCTAACTAGGAATAAGGTAGATTTATCAAATAAATTGATTGTAAGTTTCATTGTTTTAAATTGCTTAACAATGTTCACTGCTAACATAATTAATATGTCAAAATTGAGAATATTCCACCAACATGATTTGCATGTCATAACCTACCAAATTAACATAATTAATTAACTACTTTAATATGTTACAAATTTTCTCCTTTTCATTATTTTTAGGGAATGGGTATAACAACAGATATTATGATAATATCCAAAACATTTAGTTACCACACACTTCATTATACATTATAAAAATTTCCTCTTTTTTTTTTCTTCTTCTTAAATTTAGTTACAAAAATCATATTAAATTAACGAGTTTAATTCTCTAAATTAAATATTTAAACAATACTGGTAAACACAATTTATATAAATTATATTCCTAAAAACAAAAAAATTAAAAGAAATAAATAGCTAAAAACTAGGGCTGTTACACTTGTTCTAAATTTCTAACTCGAAAAACATCAGAAATAAAAGGAGTTTTAGAATTACCGACAATACCGATGCCAGTCACATATCCTTTTGAGTTATGTCCATAGTTGACCAATCCACCATCTTGATATATAATGTCATTGAGTATCTCGGGATTTCCAATCATACGCCATGAACAGTCAATATCAAGTATCCATTTATCTTTCTCAATTTGCATAGTTTGTCCATTGGTTGTTGATTCTTCAAATGCCATGTAACATGGCATTCCTGCATAATAAACCAATTCGGTAGATAACTTGATTTTTCATAAAAAATATATGCAGACTTATGATACTTTGATGAAATGCATAAATTCAAACTAATATTAACAAAATTTCCTAAAAATGCCATTTTTAACTGTTCAAGTTTCAGATTATGGAAACTATGAAAACTTATGCTCCGATACAAATTGAAAGGGAGTGCGGATTAAGTATCTTAAGGTTAATTTAACACTAGAGGAGGGTGAATAGTGTTTAATGGATTCTAAGACTTATATGGACTAAATTAAAATTATGACACAAACAAATGCGGAACTTAGTCACAAAACAATCACAGAATCAAACACAAGTGCAGAAAGAAATAAAAAGCAGTAAAAGAAAAGAACACACCGGATTTTATACTGGTCCTCACGTCCAGTCCTACTCCAAGGCGAATAACTCATATAAATTTTTATTATGCCAATGTCGAGATTACAATCCTCTATTTCTAAAGGCCTAAAGTTACACTCCTGTCTTCAAGCCCAAGGCAAACTCTCTTGATTTACGGGACATAAGATCACCCAATTGATTTCCAGGCACGACCACGCCTTATAGACAGACTCGATAAAATTTTGATCACAAATTGATCCTATAACTTTGAATAGCACTTTGACCTTCGAGAGAGGGCAGAGAATCAAACACAAACGAGATTCTAATTTGATTCACTTGAGAATTCGGCAGAATTTCGACACAATCTTAAAAATATGAAAATTTTAGAATATGGATTTGTAAGGAAGAAGGAATGAAGAAAATAAGAAAATAGCTAGTTAAAAAATTCGTTTATGAAGGTTATTTATAGACCAGAAACGGTCATAACCATTCGTGAAGAGATTTGAACGAATAGACACTTCTTTTGAAAATTGAAACTTTTGAATTTAACGGTCACCATGTCTACATAGGGTATCCCATGATGTCAACATCCCTTAATTAAACAAACTATGTAAAATTTGCTTTGAAAATGGTGTTGAAAGGAAAACAAGATGAAATGATTCAGGAGTGAAATAAACTAATTTTTCCTATTATGCAACATAAAGAAGAGTAGAAAATATATTTTTAGAATGTATATATAAATTTGATTTTAAATCTTAAGTGTATATATATTATAAAAGAATTTTTAAAAATCAGAAGATAGTTTAAAAACAAATCAAGTTTAAAACAAGAGTTTATTTCAAAATAAAATCAAAATATTTAAGGCTAAAACATCTTTTTGAAAATCATTTGAAAAGATAATTTTTTTAAACCTAAAACATTTTGAAAAGGAGTGTGGAAAATCATTTTGAAAAACCATTTTGAAATAGTTTCGCAAGCTTCTTCCTACAAATATTCCATCACATTAGGACTCGAGAATTTGTACAAAACCAGGATGCTCGTTGGTTTGTAAGCCACTTGTCATGGTTTGTATGCTACTTGTCGTGGGTTGTAAGCCACTAAGAAGGTAGAAATGGGTTCCATCCCAAACAAAATTTGAAATGAATGTTTCCATGCTATTATGAAGTTTTAACAAAACTAGACACTTATCTTGAAATCTTGATCTTAATACCCATGAGTCTTTAAACTCGATTTCTTCATTCTTGATATTTATATCATACAGTCTTCAATAATCTATACCTGCCTAATATATATCCTACATAATAACATTCATATATATCTAGACAACAATGTTAGTATACAAATTATAGTAAAATAAGTTACAAAGGTTGTTGTCATCAAAACCACCATCTCTAGTTCCTAACAGACACAAGGGGCTAAACATCACCAACACATGGCTCTACAATTACCAACCCATGGCTCTAAATATTGTCGATGCATGACTAGAAAATTGCCGAGACACGGCTAGAATGTTGCCTATGCATGGCACAGAGGTGTCATAGATCTCGAGCACGCCCATTGCGATCAAGCTGCCATGGTGGACACTGGCCAATCCGTTTCACTCCCAAAACATAAAAGGAGTTGGACAGTGATAGACAAATGCTATATATATATATATATATATATATATATATATATATATATATGCCGATACACAACTATACACATATACCGACACGAAATTCTATCCATATGTTGATACCTATACACTTAAAGCGCATAGTAGTTCTATAGGAGTGGAGGTGCAAAAATTTAGAGTAGGGACATAGCGAAAAATAGCAAAAGTGCGAAAAGCTTTATTATATACAAATCCATATATTTGAAGTTAATTTACTCTCGTTCTCACACCATTTGTATAGGAAAATGAAATAATTTTTAATCTTATATAACAAAATTGTAGATATCACAATTTATGCTAACTAGATTTGATGATTACAATAGATTCTAACTTACATTGAACACTTATGCCTTAAAATTAGGTCTTTAACCTAACATTGTTGATTTAATTTAAAAGAAAACCACTCAAATCATCCTCGGTATATTAATGTTGCTAAAGTAGATGCTCTAAAGCCTTGATTTAATAGGTGTAGTGGAAAATAGCGGGGCTTAAAGTGGAGCTACTCTTTAGTAGCGCTAAATTGAAATAGCATAGCCGCTAGTGAGCGCTATGCGCTATAGCAGGGATTTTGCAGGGCTTTGTTAGGATTTTAACTATATAAGTTGATACATAGTTAAATACATATGTCGCTATATGGCTCGATATAATCATCGACATATGGCTTTACATGGTCAACCTATGACTATAATATATTCACCATAGTGAATGTCACACATTGTATCCCTGTAATGAGTGACATCCACAAGCAATGTATAACTGAATAAATAACTCGATGACATCCCATACCACCATGTGTTACTAGTCCATTTATTCAGTGCTCACATCCAACATTCGCCCTTCAATAATCTATATAACGAGTCCATACAATAATCGAAAAAGTATTACCGAAAGTCCTATACCAGACAGTATCACTAAAAAATTTATTCAAATTTCTTATTACATAGAATAAATATCATTAAATCAAACAAAAAAGATATCATCATCATATCATACCAAAGTGATCAACTAAATCCACATTAATGGTAAACCAATCATACTAGCGTATTAGAAATTAGAAATTAATATAAAAATCGATTATTCAAATGAATATAATTAAATAATTTAATAATTAATAATGTAATATTCAAAGCGTATAATATATATAATAATATAATTACTAAAAGATAAATAATCTTTTAGATTATTTATATAATTATTTAAACTCAAATGTTGCTTTTTTCAATAAATAATTAATTTCCCAGTCTTATGTAGCATTAGGTGATTATTAAATACTTATTAATAAAATTAGAAAACTTACTTTAATTCCAAAAATAATTGTAAAGCCAACTATTGCATATTTTAATTCCACTTAAAAAATTCAATTTATTAGATAATGAAACTCTAAATTTCTTTGCATTCGTATACTATATATATACATACTATATGTATAGGGGGCGGCTATTTAGACACAAAATTAGACAAAGATTGGGGACAAAAAAAATCATGGCAGTTAGATATTTTTGCCCTTATATGGAAGGTGGAAATTAGAGGGCAATCCAATGGTATAGATCCATTGTGTCACCAACTGTGTCTACATATTGTGTCTATATAGACTTTCCCATATATATGTACACAAACACTTATATTATTAGTCAGTTGGATTTCAAGAGAACATATGCCTACTGGAATTTTGGCAACTGAACAATCTCTATGTTATCATCTATACTATTACATTATATTTCAGCAACGGAGAAGTTTGCTTTGAATTTTAAACTCAAAGTTCGTGGATTTTCCTTCCTCTATCATGCCTCTCCTTTTCCTTCTTTTTTCTAACCCTAAATTGTAAGTCCCTCCCTCAATTTGTGTGTTTTTCGCTCTGCCATCGTCGTCCACCCCTCCCAACAATGTCGCCAGCCAAATAAAGTCCAATTTTGGTATGAAGCCTTCTTTTGTTGAGACCTTTATCTACTGTCTGAGGCCAAATAGAGTCCCACCCATATGGAAATCAAAAATCGCGCATCTCTTTCATCCTATATATTAAGTCTTCCTCTATTATTTATACTTTTCCACGATTCTCCTCCAGTCTCCTACTGATTGAGGTAATTTTCTGACTTTTGGCTCCATTATTTTGGATTTATGGAACTATTACTTATTTAATTGCTTGATTCATTCGATTTGCATATATTTTTGTTTCCTACTTTAACCGATCCTGATTTAATTGCTTAACCATTTACCATATCAGTGTGGCATCATGCATCTTTCAGCCTCTGTATTTCAGGTACCATTACCACTACCAGGTATCTCTTTTCAAGGTTATTCAGCAGGTTCTATTGATGTAGGTACTTAGGAGGTAATTGATTTGTTGTATTGTACTTTACCCTTAATACATATGATCGATTTGATTTGGTTTTGCAGATATGACCTGTTGGAAATTTATTTTATGATAATTACTGGAAATTGCACTTAGGTATTTGAAAAAGTTCATGGAAAAGAAGTTTCTGTTAACTAACCAAACATTGTTTTTTATTCTATTTTGCCAAGTGAAGAGATACGCTGCTGCATAGAGTAAACTTTTGACATCACCAATAAAAAAGGTTAGGATACTTACTTTGTTCTGCAGATGAAATCGCTACCGAAACCATTTCACTTGAATATACATAATGTTAAGTTTCTTTTTTATATTTCAGGTGACTACAGTAAGTCCTAACTCAAATTAAACGATTTTGGTTTCCTTAGAATCACTTGGTCATGGACTCATCATTTACAAGGTATGATTTCGATCAAAAAATTTATATCTATTTATCAATTTACTTCACATTAAAACACTTATTATAATTTTTTGTAGATAATAAATGTGAGTACTACTATTTAAGATTGTACATATATCAATATTTATAACCAATCAGTTTCTATTATAATAAGCTAATCCTCTTTGCTATATTTTAGGTTATCACTTTAAATCCTAAATCAACATCATATGCTAATGAAATAGTTTTATTTTAAACAATTTTTGTTTTCTTAGGATCACTTTGTCATAAAGTCATCATTTGTAAGGTAAATTTCAACTAAATTTTGAATATTATTTATTTATTAATTTCATATTAGAACACCTATTATTTTTTAGTGGCTAATAAACATGAATCCTGCCATTGAAGATCGTACATGTTGCCGATGTTGTTTGTAATGACTCAGAATTTGACAGCTTTAAAATATAATATATAAAGTGGTTTTAAATGTAAAATATGTAAGGTTTTATTATTCAAAAAATATTAGATAGGATTTAGATAGAGAAGTATACATAAAAATAGTAACATTTGCCTATAATGACAAAAGTGGCAAAATGCTGATTTTAGAAAAGTATGTTTCGATGGTTAAATAAATTATCTTGATTAATTTATGAGTGTTTATATTTTTAAATATCATTATATAAATTTATTTTTAAATTTGGTTCACATAAATAAACAGTTTAACTAAAACGTCAAAATGTGACCGTTAAACATTTTGTCGGAAAAACGACGTTTTGTCGACTAAAAGTTGTCGAAGCGTCGTCGCACCTTTATTTTCATATATAGAGACATATGTTCAAATAGTATAAGTATTAATTAATTCACTAAACACGTTTACTTTTAATAAATAAGATTATAAAACTTCTAGAAGTCATTAGTAAAAGCAAGTAAGAATTAACAAAAGCAAGAAAAAGTAAACATCAAATCACATTAAATCAAAACTAGCATAATTATTATTTTACTTAGCTTAGTTCTTAAAGGATTAAGCTATAAAGTAAGAAGTGAAAGGATAATGTTAAGTTTTGAAAAAAATGAAGATTGCTTTAGGTTGAATTAAGGTTAGTTTGGTAATTTGGTAAGAGATTATTTTGGTAAATTACCACTTTTTTCCTTTTTCTATAAATACCACATCCTTCTTCACTTTCATTCACATTTTTCTTCTTCTTCTTTTCTCAGGCTTCTTCATATTTTTCCTCTTCTCTTTAATGGCTTTCAAGATATAAAAAAATTTAGAAAGCGATAATGTCAAAATATTTCAAAATATTCAAAAGAAATCAATGTTCATCCTCTTCAAATCAAACTCCTCTTATCTTCATATTTTACCTCTTCCTCTATCGGCCATAACTTCTTAAAAATCGAATCAAAATGCAAAAATCATTTTTTCAAATCATGTATTTTTGCAATGGCTACAACTTTCATGTTGACCCCTTTATCTCATTCTAAAGTTAACTATATCAACAATACATTTCTATTCAGTGCATTTTCTAGCCCAGTTTTTAAACCAGAGAATAGGTCATTTTGTTTTGATCATAACTTGATCATTACAGATCCAAATTAGGGAAAAAAAAATTGAAACCGTATAAAATTCTAATAGCTACAACTTTTATGTTGATCACTTTCCAGTTTTGATGTTTAATATGTCTGAAATTCAATTCTTTAAAGTGTATTTTCGGGCTTCACTTTTGTCAATCTGACATTACCACTTCTTTATTCTATCATATCTCCCTCAACAACACTTGGATTCAAAGATTCTTTTTTTCAAATTCAATAGAAAAGAATTTGAAACAACTTTGAAGTTAACAATTTTTTCAAATTTGTTGAGTAAGAGAGTCAAAAACAAGAGAGAAAATGACCCTTTTTTGGGATATAAATATTGGGAATTCAAGTTCAAAGCTCTACGCTTCTTCCCTATATTTTCGGCCATCCTCCATCTTAAGCGTCGGCCTAGCAATTGGAAGGGAGAGGGTGTTGTTTGCTAGTGTTTAATGGAGTAGGAATTAATTAGTGAAGTGTTGGTTGATTAGAATATTGGTAGGAAGTTAATCGCTTTGGTTGATGGTAAGAAACTCTATTTAGCATCTCTATTTATATATATACATGTTTGATGGTGTGTTATGATTGCTATGAATATTTATATATGTTTTGATCATCAAATATTGATTGTCTGATGTGATTGTTAAATTGTTTTATCAAGTCACGTTAATATACGTCGATAAGTACAAAGGAAATTACTTTCTTTTTGAAAATGAAATGGTGTATATGGAATGCTTAAACCTTTTGGAAATAGTTTTAAAATGAGTTATAAATTTTTTATAAACATTTAAATATGTTTAAAGAAATAAAGGAATAAAATCAAGATTTTATCTTATATATTTTGAACATGACCAAAAGAATTTTCCAGAAAAATCGCGCTATTGCAGTAAAGTGACCAAAGTTTAAAATTGATATTTTAAATGTTTTAAAAATAGGAAATAAATCCTAAAAATATATTAAAATGTATTAAAAGATATTTAAGTTGAAAATGGATTTATAAATGATATAAAAGTCGTTTTGAAGAATATGGCTTTTAAAATGCTATTTGCAACACTTTTCGCAAGGCTTTATGCAGCAGTTTGAAATAACTTTTGAAATGCAGTTTTAAACTTAACAATCCTTTCCTATAAATTTTTTGAATGATTTTAAGAGAATGATTAAGTTATTTAAAGATGATTTGGAAATTTCAATAGGAGTTTGAATCAACAGTTAAGAGAAATTGTTTATACCACTTAAACGAAAACTGAAGAAGATTGAATATAATAACAAACTGAGTATGCGGAAGCGGCTAGTACATTTGTCCCATCTGTGAGATCTAGAAAGATAAAACAAGGTGTTTAACTAAAGTTAGGGATGGAGCAACCAGTGTCCCGAACTTACCTGGCCTATATTTTCTCTTCTTAGGCGAGGGGTGAAACATATCGAAAGGAAAGCCCGGACGCTCTAAAAGATCACAATTAAGTTTTCTAACATAAAAGAAAAGAAATAAATTCTTTGAATTTATTATGAATGGTCTATATATAAGATTTATAAAATTGATATTTTATAAATAAAAGTTATGGAAATATAAAAGTGTTTTATAAATATTAAATGGGATTGTAATAAAATTTATACATGGGTTTGTAATTGAAATTTAGAAAAGAATTTATAATGGATTTTATAAATAATAAGACTTGAAAGGAATAAATTTGTAAATAAGAGTTTTATAAGTAATTAAATTATAATTGGATTTTGACTTATAAGTGAGATATAAATGTAATTTGTTAGTAAAGAAATTTTATATACGGAAGCTTATAAAATATAATTGGAATTCATAAACACCATTTTGTAAATCTAAAATCAATTTAATTTGATAAGTAAAATGAGAAAGTTTATTAAAGGAATTATATTCACGATTTTGGGCAGTGAATAATCATTTAAATTAAATGGACGTTTTGGAAAGTGATATTATAAAAAGGGAATATTTTCCCTAAGTTAAAAGTTAAGATGAAAAATCTTTGACTAAGATTTAATGAATGATTTGGAAAGGTTTTACTAAGTAAAAGAGAAAATGATTTGGAATTATTCTAGGATTTAAGAAAAGTTTTATAAATTAAACGATTTGATAAATGAGGCTTAATGATTCCATATACTCTTGGCAAGAAAATGGAATAAATTGAAAAGGATATATCTAAGAAAGATATTTGATTAGATAAAAGATGAAGTAATTGATTGATGATCGATATCCATATATGAACTTAACATCTTTTAAGCGATGATTGACTTCGAAGGAGCCGGAGTCGGATTTGGGAAATTCCAATCCGAAACCACTTCGAACCAATGTATACGTTCGAAAGTGAAGACATGTTGAAGATGATGATTATTGAAGACCGTGGATCTTCATTGCGTGAGGACTGCTTGTTGAGCATGCTCTGGGTCGCTCCCATTATAGAGTTATTATAGCATTAGTCTCCTCGTTGTGGGGATTTTTCAGATTACAAGGACTACTCGCTACTAGCGGTAGTAGGAGAGTGCCTTCGGTTTCGTTCAGTCCCAGAACGATCTTGTATGAATGTTTGTTTGAAGTTGTACTCTAAATCACATTTGAGTGGTTTCTATAAATGTATATCAGTTGGTGGCGGAGAAGGCAACTTCTTTTAACTTAACACCCTTTCTCGAGACATTTGAGCTCAGGAAGTTATACTTTTCTACAAATCAGTCATGTGACGTGGAATGACAATGTGGCATTCAAAGTGGAACTTGTTATGATCAAAGCATGGTTTTGTATAAAAAGCGTGGCTTTGAAGAAATTGATTGTAACTTCGCGAGCCTCACACCCCGGTTATAATGGGATACCATATGGTCTGACAGACGCAAATTCAGAATAAGTGAGTATATATCGTGTTGTCAAATACGTTTGGCCCTTTGGGTGATACGTCCCTCAAGGCATTTATTTCCCCATTTTGATAAAGTGGATAGCTTGAGAAAAGAAAGGAACTACCGATTATCAGTGGTAGTATAGAAAGTATAGTTACAAATGACTAGTTTGAGAAAAGCGATTAAGGCACCGTGGGAACTATGTTTGTTATGCGTGGATCGAAGAAAAGGTCACTAGTTCCCTATCATGTTGGAAATCCAATCCCAATACGAGATTTACGGTTTTGATTGTATTCCCAAAATAGCTGTAATGACTTGTAAACATTTCAGCTACCCCCTTTCCGGTATCATATATTCTATTCGGTATATTCCGTTGACCCAGTCCGGATATATTACCTTAGACTTAGTCTAGATATTGATACCTTATTTGAATAAGTTTATTTGAAAATGTTTTCAAAGAGATGTCATTAGAAATAATATCAAAGGTTTTGATATAAAAGTGTTTTGGTTATCATAAGGTAAAAACCCGTCTGCGTTTATGTATGGGCGTGGTCTTATGAGATACCCTTCTTTTCAAGATTTTGATGACAACGTCATTTTAAATTTTGAGTATCTCACGCTGGTTTATCAAGCCTGATCCGGGTATTTTCAATACTCGGATCAGATCCGAGTAATTTCAGGTTGAGTTGAAGATGGAGTTTCCAGAGGAGAGCTGGAGATCTTCGTCATCATATAGACGTATTCTATTATCCGCTTCCTCTAGTGTATTTGTTTTGTTGTCTGTCAGCATTTGTATGGGCAGGTGTTATAACTGTCCAAGCTGAATCAAGGTTAGACTCCGATATTGTATTTAAAATTTTCCGTTGTAAAGATTATTATTGAAATAATATATGTTATTCCATTCGTGTGAGATTCTATTTTATCTTTTTTTTCTTTCTACCCTCAATGATCCGCTTATTCGTACAATTTGGGTTGGACATGTGTGGTTTATTGTCGATTCAAAGGGTACGAAAAAACGGGCCATTACATTTGGTATCAGAGCTGAAGGTTTAGCAAGAACCTTGGCTTTGGTTGGGTAAAGACTCATCAAAGATAGGGTTAGTAATACCCTAGGATGAGTAACTCATTAGAGATAGGATTACTAACAGCCTAAAATGAGTTTGAGTGTATTATATATGAACGCGTATTTGTTAGTGACTAATAAATTGTTTTATGTTGATTTATCTATTGTAAGATTTATGGATTCTGGGCGATGCGCCTAATCACCGTTATCGATGAGGGTTCCTAAACATTTAAACAAGGTGAATCGATACACTGATTTTGAAAAGATTGGTAAATGAAATAATTTTACCTAGGATTATATTTTGAATGTAAAGTATATATTTTGAAAAGTTATACAGCTAGAAATCAAGATTAATGAAATTTAAATATGAAGATCTTGTGATTAGAATTTCATAGTTTGGCTATAAGGTGTTTCATAAAGATAATCGATAATTAAGAAATCTGATAAGGTAATTAAGATCTTTAAACCTATTCCAAAATAATAAATTAAGAAATGAAAATTTAAATTCGAGTAATTTAAAGAATTGTGGTAATTTAAATGAAGTTAATTAATATAAGACAAAATGAATTTATAAGATAGATTTTAGAAAGTAATCTCTA
Source organism: Allium cepa (assembly GCA_030765085.1). Taxonomy (NCBI): domain Eukaryota; kingdom Viridiplantae; phylum Streptophyta; class Magnoliopsida; order Asparagales; family Amaryllidaceae; genus Allium; species Allium cepa. Next base: position 691,510,739 of record CM060935.1, on the reverse strand, counting down.
AAGGATTTTGAAAATGGTATTATTTCAAATAAAAAGAGATATTTTATGATAACTAGTTTGATTGGCTCGAAAATAAACTAAAAATGGGCAAGTGATGTGTTCGGGTGATAAACACTTCTCTTAAGTGTTACTCTTCTTGTTAAGAGGATATATGGTACTATTAATAGTACCCAGTTCCTTGGATTGTTTTGGAGTTACTCGAACAATGTAATTTTCGTAAGTTAGAAGAAATAATGTGAATCATTAATTAGTAATCTTTATAAAAGTGTTTAAACTAAAGATAAATTGGAATCACTAATTGATAAGATAAAGCAGAATTCTTGACGATTTTTGACAGTCAAAAATTTCAGAATCATACATAATTCAGGGCCAAGACATTTAGGAAAACTTTTGGTAAAAGATTATGAAACATTCTGAGTAAATGAAATTGGATCAGTATAATTTATAAAGGTGATTATAAACAAAAAGGAAATTATAACCTAGAAAATATTTTATTAATGAATTCCAGCATTAATTAAGGATTTGAACTTAAGTCTTTAAAATATGATTGATTTGCATAAGTTGTAAAATGTAATAAACTTAAGTAGTAGTTTTACAAATGATTTATAAATAACAATAGTATTAAAGGAAATATATCGAGTTAAAAGATTGTGGGAAAATGTTTTATACAGATAAATTATCTTTTGAGTGAAAAATGGTTTCTTTAGGATATTTTCCTTTAATAAAAATATTTGGAAATAAATAATTAAAGGGATTATATAAAGAAGCACGTTTATAAAGTGTTTGAGCTTAAGATAAAGTTTTTATGAAAGTTTTGAGAGGTAATAAATACATATATGTAGATTATTTCGTCATACAAATGTTGATTTAAAATTCAAGTATATAACTTCAAGGTGTTTACACTGGTCCGAAAAGGATTTATCACTCGATTTCTTGACGACGAACATTGATAAGGATGTTGGTTATGTACTTTATTTTTCTATCATAGTTGAGCACTATGCAAGGAAAGCAAAGGTTTCTGAGCAAAGAGCCTAAAAGTCCGCACTAGAGGATCGGGGGATCAATACTAGTTCGAAAATGAAGTTGTGTATTCGAATAGGAGATCGAACAAGATATTTCATATGGATGATCTGTGTATATTATATGGAATTAAATTCAAAGATAAATGTTTTAGGTAAACTTTTATTTTGATAATTTCGAGGACGAAATTATTTTAAGTAGGGGAGAATGTAACGACCCAGAATTTGATCACTTTAAAATATAATATATAAAGTGATTTTAAATGTAATTTAGGTAAGGTTTTATTATTCAAACACCATTAGTTATGATTTGGAAAGAAAAGTATACACAAAAATAGTAATATTTGTCTATAACGACAAAAGTGACAAAATGCCGATTTCAGAGAAGTATGTTTCAATGGTTAAATAAATTATCTTGATTAATTTATGAGGGTTTATATTTTTAAATAGCATTATACAAATTTATTTTTAAATTTGGTTTACATAAATAAATAGTTTAACTAAAACGTCAAAACGTGACCGTAAAACATTTTGTCGAAAAAACGACGTTTTGTCGATTAAAAGTTCTCGCAACGTTGTCGCACCTTTATTTTATTATATAGAAACATATGTTCTAATAGTGTAAGTATTAATTAATTCACTAAACATGTTTACTTTTACTAAATAAGATTAGAAAACTTCTAGAAGTCATTAGTAAAAGTAAGTAAGAATTTACAAAAGTAAGAAAAAGTAAACATCAAATCACATCAAATCAAAACCAACATAATTATTATTTTACTTAGCTTAGTTCTTAAGGGTTTACGACATAAAGTAAGAAGTGAAAGGATGATGTTAAGTTTTGAAAAAGTGGAGATTGCTTTAGGTTGAAGTATGGTTAGTTTGGTAATTTGGTAAGAGGCTATTTTGGTAAATTACCACTTTTTTCTTTTTCTATAATTACCCACCTTCTTCTTCACTTTCATTCACATTTTTATTCTTCTTCTTTTCTCAAGCTTCTTTATCTTCTTTCTGTTCTTTCTAATGGCTTTCAAGGCATAGAAAAAATTAGAAAGAGATAATGTCAAAATATTTCCAAACATTCAAAAGAAATCAATGTTCATCATCTTCAAATCAAACTCCTCTTTCCTTCATATTTTACCTCATCTTCTCTTGGCCATAACTTCTTAAAAACTGAATCAAAATGCAAAAATATTTTTTACAAATCATGTATTTTTGCAGTGGCCACAATTTCAAATTGACTACTTTATCTCATTCTAAAGTTAATTATATCAAATATATATTCCTTTTCAATGCATTTTCTGACCCAGTTTTTAAGCCAGAGAATATATCATTTTGTTTTGATAATAACTTGATCATAACGGATTCAAATAAAAAATTCTTTTTTGTAAACCATATAAAGTTCCTATGGCTACAATTTTTATGTTGATTACTTTTTCTAATTTTGAAGTTTTCTATATCTGAAACTCAATTCTTTGAAGTATATTTTCGGGCTTCATTTTTGTCAATCCGACAATACCTCTTCTTCATTCTATCATATCATCCTCAAAATCACTTGGATTCAAATGACTCTATTTTTCAAATTCAATAGAAAATAATTTTCAACAACTTTTCAGTTAACAAGTTTTTCAAATTTTGTGATTAAGAGAGTCAAAAATAAGAGAGAAGATGACCCATTTTTCGGATCTAAATCTTGGGATTTCAAGTTCAAAGCTCTATCGCTTCTTCTCTATAGTTTCGACTGACCTCCATCTTAAGCCTCGGCCAAGCTATTGAAAGGGAAAGGGTGTTGTTTGCTAGTGTTTAATGGAGTAGGAATTAATTAGTGAAGTGTTGGTTGATTAGAATGTTGGTAGGAAGTTAATCGCTTTGGTTTATGGTGAGAAACTTTATTTAGCATCTCTATTTGTATATATACATGTTTGATGATGTGTTATGATTGCTATGAATATTTATATATGTTTTGGTCATCAAGTATTGATTGTTTAATGTGATTTTTAAATTGTTTTACCAAGTCACGTTAATATACGTCGATAAGCACAAAGGAAATTACTTTCCTTTTCAAAATGAAATGGTATATGGAATGCTTAAACCTTTTAGAAATAGTTTTAAAATGAGTTAGAAAATTTTTATAAGCATTTGAATATGTTTAAAGAATAAAGGAATAAAATCAATATTTTATCTTATATATTTTATATATGTCCAAAATAATTTTTCAGAAAAATCGTGCTTTTGCATTAAAGTGATCAAAGTTTAAATTTGATATTTTAAATGTTTTAAAAATACGAAATAAATCCTAAAAATCTTTTAAAATGTATTAAATGAGATTTAAGTTGAAAAATGGATTTCTAAATGATATAAAAATCGTTTTGAAGAATATAGCTTTTAAAACGCTATTTGCAACACTTTTCACAAGGCATTTCGCAGCAGTTTGACATAACTTTTGAAACGTAGTTTTAAACTTAACAATTCTTTCCTATATACTTTGTGAATTATTTTAAAAGAATAATTAAGTTATTCAAAGATGATTTGGAAGTTTTAATAAGAGTTTGAATCAATGGTTAAGAGAAATTGTTTATACCACTTAAACAAAAAATGAAGAAGATTGAATATAATAACAAACTGAGTATGCGAAAAACGACTAGTACATTTGTCCTATTTGTGAGATCTAGGAAGATAAAACAAGGTGTTTAACTAAGATTAGAGATGGAGCAACCAGTACCCTAAACTTACCTGGTCTATATTTTCTCTTCTTAGGCGTGGGGTGGAACATATCGAAAGGAAAGTCCGGATGCTCTAAAAGATCATAACTAAATTTTTCTAATATAAAAGAAAAGAAATAAATTCTCTGAATTTATTATGAATGGCCTACATATAAGATTTATAAAATTGATATTTTATAAATAAAAGTTATGTAATTATAAAAGTGTTTTATAAATATTAAATGGGATTGTAATCAAATTTATATATGGGTTTGCAATTGAAATTTAGAAAAGAATTTATAATGGATTTTATAAGTAATAAGATTTGAAAGGAATGAATTTTTAAATAAGAGTTTTATAAGTAATTAAATTATAATTGGGTTTTTTGACTTATAGGTGAGATATAAATGGAATTTGTTAGTAAAGAAATTTTATATATGAAAGTTTATAAAATATAAATGGAATTTATAAACACCGTTTTGTAAATCTGAAATCAATTTAATTTGATAAGTCAAATTAGAAAGTTTATTAAAAGAATTATATTTGCGATTTCCTTTAAATTAAATGGATGTTTTGGAAAGTGATATTATAAAAGGGGAATATTTTCAATAAGTTAAAAGTTAAGAAGAAAATCTTTGATTGAGATTTAATGAATGATTTGGAAAGGTTTTACTAATTAAAAGAGAAAATGATTTGGAATTATTCCAAGATTTAATAAAAGTATAATAAATCAAACGATTTGATAAATGAGGCTTAATGATTCCATATACTCTTGACAAGGAAATGGAATAAATTGGAAAGAATATATCTAATAAAGATATTTGATTAGATAATAAATGAAGTAATTGATTGATGATTGATATCCATATATGAACTTAACATCTTTTTAAGAAATGACTAGCTTCGAAGGAGTCGGATTTGGAAAATTCTTATCCGAAAACCACTTCGAACCAATGTATATATTCGAAAGTGAAGACATGTTGAAAATGATGATTATTGAAGACCGTGGATCTTCATAGCATGAGAACTGCTTGTTGAACATTCTCTAGGTCGCTCCCATTATAGAGTTATTTATAGCAGTGGTCTCCTCGTTGTGGGGATTTTTCGGATTACAAGGACTACTCGCTACTAGAGGTAGTAGGAGAGCACCTTCGGTTTCGTTCAGTCCCAGAACGAACTTGTATGGATGTTTTTCTGACATTGTACTCTAAATCACATTTGAGTGGTTTATATAAATGTATATTAGTTGGCGGCGGAGAAGACGACTTCTTTTAGCTTAACACCCTTTCTCGAGACGTATGAGCTCAGGAAGTTATACTTTTCTAGAAATCAGTCGTGTGACGTGGGATGACATTGTGGCATTCAAAGTGGAACTTGTTATGATCAAAGCGTGGTTTTTTATAAAAAAGCGTGGTTTTGAAGAAATCGATCTTAACTTCGCGAGCCTCACATCCCAGTTATGATGGGATACTATGTGGTCTAACAGACACAAATTCGTAATAAGTGAGTATGTATGGTGGTGTCAAATACGTTTGGCCCTTTGGGGGATACGTCCCTCAAGGCATTTATGCCCCATTTTGATAAAGTGGTTTGCTTGAGAAAAGGAGGGAACTACCGGTTATCTGTGGTAGTATAGCAAGTATAGTTCCAAGTGACTAGTTTGAGAAAAGCGATTAAGGACCGTGGGAACTATGTTTGTTATGCGTGGATTAGAGAAAGGTCATTAGTTCCCTATCATGTGGGAAATCCAATCTCAATACGAGATTTACGGTTTTGATTGTATTTCCAAAATAGCTGTAATGACTTGCAAACATTTCAGCTACCCCCTTTCTGCTATCATATATTCCGTTCGGTATATTCCGTTGACCCGATCCGGATATATTACCTTAGACTTAGTCCAGCTATTGATACCTTATTTGAATAAGTTTATTTGCAAATGTTTTCAAAGAGATGTCATTAGAAATAATATCAAAGGTTTTGATATAAAAGTGTTTTGGTTATCATAAGGTAAAAACCCGTCCGTGTTTATGTGTGGGCGTGGTCTTATGAGATACCCTTCTTTTCAAGATTTTGATGACAATGTCATTTTAAATTTTGAGTACCTCACGCTGGTTTATCAAGCCTGATCCGGGTATTTTCAATACTTGGGTCATTTCCGAGTAGTTTTAGGTTGAGTTGAATACGGTTGGAGTTTACAGAGGAGAGCTGGAGATCTTCATCATCGTATGGACGTATTCTATTATTCGCTTCCTCTACTGCATTTGTTTTGTTGTTTGTCAGCATTTGTAAGGGCAGATGTTATAACTATCCAAGATGAATCTAGGTTAGACTCTGATATTGTATTTAAATTTTTCCGCTGTAAAGATTATTATTGAAATAATATATGTTATTCCATTTGTGTGAGATTCTGTTCTGTCTTTATTTCTTTCTACCCTTAATGATCCGCTTATTCGTACAATTTGAGTTGGACATGTATGGTTTATTGTCAATTCAAAGGGTATGAAAAAATGAACCATTACATTGTTGACCATCCGGTTTGTTTTATATTATTTTCATAAATTTTGGATAACATATGTTGGTATGGTATGCAATTATTTAAAATCTTTTCACTATAACTTATGGCAATTCAGGATTTTATTTGTTACATCAGTTTTATTTTGTGTTCAAGTTTGTGGTAGTATCATTTCTGAATGTTTCGATTCTAGCAGGAAAGCACTTATACCGGTGGCCTTAGACCTGAAATATTATAAATGATAACTAAATCATTTTTGGTTGAAACTATAATTTTTGGTTGGATATTAAATACTTCTTAAGTATAAATTTTATCGGTTATTAAACCTTTTCCATTTTCCAATAATTGTATACATGTAATTATTACATCTATGTATTGATGTTTAATTATGCAAAATGGTAACGTTTTCGTTTAATGTTTTAAGATATATATTTTTATACAAAATTCTCCGTAACATAGCAGTTTTTCAATTTGTAAAATGCATGGTTACAAAATATTTTCACAACAAATATAAGTAACTAAATGTACTTTTCTTCTTGGTGATTCATTTAGAAAGAAAAAAATTAGTTTTGTAGTGATGGCAACAAATTTAGACATACATGTGTGTCCATGTCTACATATTTATTCATATATGCATGAGGTAGAAATTTTGTTTTTTTATTTTCACAAAGCTCCCCTGTTAACTTTTTGTTTCTGCATGTTTTGGACTTCCTCCTGTCATTTCATCCTTTATTATGTCTCCCTTTTACTCCCATGTATTAAAAGATATGAACCAACCTTTACTTTTTGTGTGACGCTTCACTCTCCAAACAAACGCACCAACTTCAACTTATTACTAATGCATTTTATATGTTGTTTCCCTGGTTTCCTTTTCTAGTGGAATTTTGTCTTTCTCTACTGCATATGAACGTGCTTACAACCCCTGTACATTTCATTTCCTTCTCACCTATCTCATTGCTTCTATTCCTTATTCTTTACAAACTAGGTAATCCTAATTTTTCAATTTTTCATTATTAATATACCAATAATAATTTTTTCAGTTGCTAAATGGATTCTTACCACATAATATGAATTTTTTTTATTTGGGTTACTGATCATGAAATTTACACAAGAAGAAAATTTTGGCAATATATTAAACATACTTTGATATGCTATTTTGATTTCTTTCACTTTTTTTACTCAGCAACTTGCTACTTTAATGGATTTGGACAGTGTCAGTAATCTCAAATAGATAAAATAAACATGAAGAAGTTCACCAAGGATGATAATAAATTAGTTTCTTTGCTTGGAAAAAATTCAAGTATATGATATTTAAGTATATGATTGTAATAATTTCTGCTTTTATAACATTTATCATTTTGATTTGTTATATAACACATTTTATAAATCAACTCTCATCCATCATTTATTTTTTGATTATGTCATTAAATTTTTGTGCAATTTATATTTTCTCCTCTATCACTTAAGGAAGACAAATAGTTTACGGTTTGAGGCTTTGGACAACCATGATGAAATTTATGTATTTCAGTTTATATTTATTATGATCAGTTAATTAATACCAACGCGTGATTTTGAAATTACTTCCTCATTTTCAATTCAATCAATGCTTTATACAGCTACCAAAAGAAGTAAACATATCATGTAGACAATAACCTAAGGAGGGAACCTTCTTAGGTTGGTGCACATTTTCCATTCTAACCTTTAGCAATAAAAGATTTGTGACGGATTTTTTGTTAATATTTGTCTTTATCTTGATCAGAAGTTAATTTGTGATGGCTTTTTTTACTTATCCTTGCCTTGTCGCCACACTATGGGGGAAACAAGCATCCTTGATAGATAACTCAGCTATCGATGACAACACTAAAACAATTATTCTTACATCGATGATCATGAAGAATTACCAAGGCATGTTTCCTATATATACATTTCCTATTATTACATCCGCTATTAGCAAACATTAACTCTGCCATTGCTTACAGGTAAGCCAGCTTGAGCTCAACTACTCCAATATTTGTTTACATAAATATGGATATTATTGAGGGATCCGATCTACTGAAGAGGTTAGCATCTTTTCCTTTGTTCACTCACACGGTTCTTTGATTAATCATATCCAACCAATTCTTCAGTTTCAATTCTCCCATCTAATACACAACTTTCTCACCCATTTTTAATCTTCTTCCTATCAATGATTTCCAAATATACATTTTCCATCCGCTAACAAACTCCTTATCCCGTCTCAAACAACATGCTATATTATCAGAATTTATGCTGCCTTTGGCCTTCCTAATTGTGAAATTAGAAGTTAAGTACATTTATACAGGAAAATATGAAACCGTTATTTCCCTATTTTCATTTTTCTTGTTGTCTTCCTTTTCCTTCACTTACTGTAAACTCCTCAACACTATATGCAGTGATAGCCAATATACACCTGAATACTAGAAAGTTGATAAAATCATTGAATGATATGACACTGAAAACCCTTTCAACTGCTGCTAAATCAAATAAGATCAATTAAATGGTAGGTGAATAATGGTCAAATAGACCATTAGTTCAATTAATTTCCTCATTGTCTTCCATTACTTTACTCGTTGTCTTCCACTGCTGATTTGACGAACCTTTTCTGGATGAACCAGCATATATGATGCTGAAATGCTCAACATACACTTCAAAAATAAATGTACATAGATTATTAGTATGTCTGATGTTCTTCAATCCACTGATGGTTCAAAATTTGAAGATTTTCAGATATCTCTGCATTTAGGGATATTCTTATGTTGTTTTATGCTTCACTTTAACCTTCAATCTTTTTTGTGTACTTCCTAAAATACAACTCATCTGTTTTATATGAAATCTTGGTTTCCCATATTAAATATGAGTTCTTGCTGAGCCAGTTTATCCAATATTAATTTAACAGTATCATTTCCTTTTTAATTTGGAGATTGGAAAGAAAGCACTAGAAAAATAGAAAGTATGTTCTGTGTGGGAGGAGAAACTATTGCTTATATCTTGAAAGCTAAGGTCTTTACCACTTTTTAGTTTAATTTTTCTTATGTATTTATTGAGTTACTTATTTAATAGATTTCTTTTATTAAATTTATTAATAAAAATTATTTGATTCATGAACAAGAAGGTACAGAACTCATGGGTTTGATTGCCCATACATTTTGTATAGTTAAGTGAGACAGTATTAAGTAATTAATGATTTATTCAAGTTTTTAAACAATCTTTGTTAATAATTTGATGTAATATTAGCTCATTTTATTGGTTATTACTGCAGGATATGGAAAATATCCATTAACATATTTTTACGGTTGGTTCACTATTTCATAATATATTATACATTATCATTATTATACATTATCAAGATTTACATTGTTCATGGATGAACATGTTACCACTTTAATAATCCAACATAAATAGAGCTGCACCTACGAACCATGGACAAACATAGACATGGTAGGTATGAGATAATTTGGCTACTTCATTTACAGACCGTGCCTAAGATTGAAAGTAGAAATGTTTTTCACCATTATCTAATTTTATTTCTTCCTCGAATTAAAATATAAATATAGTTTCGATACCTTTTTCAGTTCAAAGAAAAAAATTCCTGAGTTGCTGTGTTAAAAAGGTTCTAAAGTAAAATTTTGGATTTTGATCCTCAAAGAACAAGAACTTTGCACAAAAAAGATAGAAAAGGTAAGATTGAAGTTGCACAAGCATGGTTATTTATTCAACTTAATTTTTCATTCAGTTTTCTTAGCTTATTTTAATTAAGAATTATTGAGCCATGTTGGATATTCACAAGCAATGATTGAACTGCATGTGAAGCAAGATATCAGAATTGTTATATTTTTTACTACATTTTTCGAGTAATATTATGATCATTTAGTCTGTCATTTAACCCAACCTTCGTTTACTGTATGTATTTAACTTAGATGATTACTTCAATATTACGTAGTTGCTGATGTGTGATTCTTTTTTTCCCCACAGATAAGGAAATGTCATTTTGGATAAAACTGTATTAAGAATCAGGCTGTAAAATTTGGTTACTTCAGACTTAGAAGCAGGATCGGCTATCTATTAGATTCCAAGATCGATATGTTAAACTTGAAAATTTGTGTTTTGCACTGGACATATTAAAATACAATTTCTATCATAGATATTTTAATTGCTGTTGGTTTATTGGATTTTGTGGCTGAATTCATGTTGTCCAATAATGAATCAAAATTGAATTTTTCTGTGTTTGTTATACTTCATGATGTACGATTGAGCTACTGTGGTAAAAAAATAATTTGGTTATTCACTTCTATCACTGTAACAGTGAGTTTACTACTTTGATATACAATTTTGAGCTCCTCGTTACGTTACTTGCTGTCCTACAGACATTCTATACATTACTGCAGTGGTCTGTTAGAGCATGCGGCATTTCTCTTATATGTAATGATACCTAAGCCTTTCTGTGCCGACAAATTGCAACTATTAACACGCACTTATTTTATAAGCTTGATGTGGTAATTCGCTACAACGCTACATTGCTGTTCAAAGTTGGATGCTGCTTATTATTTGCTAAACCAATCCCTTAAACTTCTTTTCAACTATTACCGACTTCATATTATTATACATCTACTTTCACTCGGCCGTGTGCGAATGTGTGTCTATATATACATATATATATATATACATATACATATACATATATATATATACATATACATATACATATATATATATGTATATGTATATGTATATGTATATGTATACATATACATATACATATATATATATATATACATCTACATATACATATATATATACATATACATATATATATATATATATATACATATACATATATATATATATATAAAAGATGTACACACTACTCCCGCTGACCCAAAATATACAAAAGCAAGCTAAACTAAATAAGCCATGTCATGGGAAAGTCATGGCTTTACAGATCATTATATATACATATACATATATATATATATATATATATATATATATATATATATATAAAAGATGTACACACTACTCCCGCTGACCCAAAATATACAAAAGCAAGCTAAACTAAATAAGCCATGTCATGGGAAAGTCATGGCTTTACAGATCATGTATTCAAACTATAACAACTAGATATAAAAAAGAGATTCGACGCTCATTCAAGTGCATACATACTAAATCATAAACAAACTCGCATACTCTCATTATTAGGTCAAATACGCTAGCTTGCAAATAAAATCAGTAGTGTAACTACGTGATGCAAACAAAAATAATACTCGAAGGATACAATCTAGATCATATTAGCAATAAGTTAAACAAGGAAAACAAAGCAGCGGATATTCATGTACACGAATGCATATAAATATACTGATAATCATGCACACACTCATTTACACATGCCAACATTAGTGCACAACTATTCACCATCGAGTAACACACTCACACGTACTAAAGCAGCGTGCATATGACCTGATCGGTCCACCGGTCATCTATGATTGGTCGACCGATCAGAGCTTAAATGCTCTAGGTCATGCTTCTTCATTTTTTTTGTTTCAAAATTCAGAGCAAAAGTTGCTTTAAGAAAACAATATTTACATCACACACACACATATAAAGATTTGAGAGATTACGACATAGATTTTGTGATGCGAAGATTCACCTGCAAGTCGAGTTTCCTTCTCTCTTTCGATACATGAATGCATGCAAAACAGATCTCAACCTAGCTAGCAACACGATTCGATGACATGCATTGGAGCATTGTGGTATACATATTTGAATTTAGGAATTTAAAATAACTTATTGAATTTGATTTTAATTATTAAAAATGAAAATATTGTATGGTCGTTGGCTTCAGGAAGAAGAAAGTGGTGATAAACGAATAAGCATAAGTGTAATTGCTGAGAAACGAAAATAAAAACGATGAACAACGAAAAATATGGAACCAGAAAACTATGGAAACAATATAGTTTGAGTATTAGGCTTATAGCATTTGGGCTTGGGCTATAAAAATGAAAGGTATACAAACAAATATATATTTTCTTTTGTTTACAAACTAGATACTATTTAATTTAAATAAATATAAGTTACATTTCAAAATCCCTACAATTTGTTAGAATTTAAATTTTATACCAAATATCATTTTCACATTTTTAGCTTGTTTAAATTCAAATACAATATATTCTTACTTTAAGGCCAAAATCAAATAATCCCAAAATCAGTATATTAATTAAATCACTAAATTCAAATTTAGTTAATAAAATTACTATAATTAACTTAAATTAAATATTACTTAAAAATAGGGTTGTTACAACTACCATAACCTTTATACCATGTTTGTTTTTTTAAAGATATACAAACATTGAATAAATTGGATCCTTAAAAATATAGAAACATTGAACACGTTGGATTCTTAATGCTCGCAAAAGAGCAAACCTCGGTGTGTCCATGTTTGTATCTTTCCCACATCACTAAAAAGGGTGTCTAATAATTTTTATATGGCTAATCATGCATGTTTATCAGCTAAAAAATAGCATTACGTGCAAATTTACCTGTCCTTGTTGAACTTTGTTGTGTCTCAAATGAATTGTAACTGATCCCCTTATCTAAATCACATAGCATCAAAATTCACTCTGCACTATGTTAAGGTTCAAATTATAAGAACAACGACCTTGTAAGAAGCAAGAGGAAAAAAAAAAAAAAAAGATAAATATTAGAACAAATTATTGAGGACAACACGATTAAAAACATAAATTCGGTAAATGATAACCTGAACTAAGAGATTGGAAAAAATAAATACGACTTAAGTAGGATGTTCTTGCAAAGCACTGAAATTAGTAATAATAACGACTTATTGTGGCTTTTTGTATAGAACTTGATTATGTATAGGTTGCAAGCAAAATTTATGCATTCGGTTGAACTGTTCCTCTTATTACTAGTAATACAACAATACTTCTGCTTTTTCCTTATGTCCAATATTATATGTCATGATCTTCAATAATAAATCTAAGAATAGGTTAGGTTGAGTATTCAAGTAAATTAGAGTGGTTAAGCTATATCAAATCACTCGGAAATCACTAAACATAATTGACTGGAGTCAGGGATTAATGCAAAAAAAATATAAACACATTTGCCACAACAATTTTGTCTCAAATAATTTTCTTGAATTAACAAAAAATAGTGCAACCAATTAAAACACTATGCAATCTGTTGACCATTCGTACATTAACTGGTTAAATTTTAATCTTGTAAAGAATATGAAAATAATCAAACATTTGGAAATGGTTGACGTTGTTTTAACTTGGTGCAGCTAGTAGATGCCTGTTTCAGACTTGGATATTCATACAATTTCATAACAAACTTTGATAACTGACTCATATACTACGAAATGCTTCATAATAAACTATAAAACGATTTATTTAAGAGAGCAGTAAATGAAAACCATTAGATATTTCATGACTATAAAACCATCGGGGAAGAAAGTAACGAATTATTTATGCAGTTTTTACACGTAACTTGAAAATGCACTGAGGCTTTAAAGAAATTCAATGCCATTCAAACTACACTTCTAATAAGTTTTTGGAAAATAATATGAAAAACATGCCTTGATGTAAATAACATCATATGTCATGATAAACTATAGAGTTAGTGTTATGCCCTTATGGCAATTCTATAATTTATTATCAACTCTGTAATCAATTATCATTCATAACAAAGGTTTTTTCATTATGTATAATTGATATAATGTGTTATAAATAACTAAATATTTAATTAAAATATATTTAACAGAAAATCCATATATTGTGTGTTTGTGATAGTGTTATAAATAGTTGTAATCGTGAGTGTTGTATCAAAATATTATAAGACATATGATTTGAAATATTCCTAGTCAAGATACATCGAAATTGGATATTGATGTATCCGCTGAGACTAGAGTACGTAATGCTCTTCAAATTCTGGTATTGTATTATTTATGATTGCTAGAGGCACCAAGAGGTTACGTACTGATAGTTATTGAATACTTATGGAATGACTCACTCGATAGTTTTCTGTTAGTTAATATAATTACGTCAAACAAAGAATACCGATGTGACTTATTTACACAATTCTCTCGACTTGAGAATACTGTCGATCTTTAATACGAAAGCTCCAATTTGATTATAGTCAAATCATGACAATATGTCTGTCAAGTGACCATAGCTGAGTTGAGTAGAAGTATAGAAGCAAAACACTATTCAAGAGATGATACGTCTCCTCAGTTATATAGTATTAGTATTATAGTCAACTTAAATCAACATAAAGTCAAAATATCGGAGCAGAGTAGTTCGGTTTATAATAATTGTTTCTCTTAAATCAAAGACTTTGTGTTTGGACTATAAAGTTGAATTGTAATGACTCAGAGATTTTAACGGTTTATTATAACGTAATTAACTAAAAAAATTCATGAAACTAAACGATAACATTTTAAAATGAAAATTTGATATTTGGTATCCGTCTATTGAAGAATAGCAAGTGTTAGATTTTCATTGGAAAAAAATATATTTGTTTTGTCGTAAAATTATCAATTTTAATTTAAAATCAGTTAATTTGATGAAAATAAAATATTTTTGAAATCTAAATATTTTTATGCAATAAAATTGTAAATCATTTTCTTAGTGAGACGTCATATTTCGTTTGTCCATGACTGTTTTAGCTCCATTTATAATATTTTTAGCGTTTTAGCAGCATTTTTGGTAGCGAATATCGAGGTTTAATAGGATTGTCATATCGCTCATATATGTGTATCATTTTGTTCGTATCTCGTCATGCTGATCTCTGTAGTATGTTCATTTGTCCATTGCGGCATCCGGTACACAGTGAAATCTACGAAACAGTTAGCAGTATGAGTACCCATTTGAGCCTTTTGGGTGTTTTATGTCTTTTCATTTATCCATGATTGAAAACCAACAGCCGCTAGCTTTTAATATAATCCTGAATTCAATATCTGACTTCATCTATTTCCTATATTCGATTTATAATTTCTGACTCGTACTTTCAATCTTCATTCTTCTCTCCTCTTCTTTTGTTTTGTTATGAGAAAATTATATATATATATATATATATATATATATATATATATATATATATATATATATATAGTTAGTAGCTCATTCCTTTTCCTGTTTCAATATTGTCGAACTCCTCTACCGAGTAAGCTGCCAGCCCATACTCCACTTCTCAACCTCTCCCGCATAATACCTCCTCTCCTTGAACTTGAAACCGATCCACCAAAACCACCCTCTATCGCCACCCATGCAGTCAACTCTCCACCATCTTGTGTGCAGCATGCAAACCACCTTCACTACTGAACCTAATAACCCTCAACTCTGCCATAGTTAGTGCCGCACCCTCCACTGAGCAGCCAGAGCTAACGCCTTCAGAAACCGATCACCAGTCTCCACCCCTTGAACACTTGATCCACCTTATTACCCTGTCCGGCCTTACTTCCAGACCTTGTATGCCAGTGCATCTCCATCTGCCAAGTACGTCCCTTCCATCACCCTAAGCCACGTGGGCAGCAACCAATACCTAAGCATGTAACTGACAGAAGCCAGGCCTCACTGCCTGTCCGCTCCCCACCAGCCATGACACTGCTTGACTCCAACCCTCCTCCATAACAACCCGTACCTCCTTTCCCCATCCGTGCAGCCAATTTCTCCGACCAAACTCAAACATGCCAAGACCAACCCCTCCTCCTAGCGTCAGTCAGCCACCATGCAACCTCGAGCAGCTGTGTTGGGTGATAACATAGTTATTTTGCAGTCACATGCACTTGTTCCTCTGCGTGCTGTTTTCATGCAATGCACATGTGAGACAATATGCTGAAATGAACTTGAGCTCCTAGCCTTCTACTTCTCTGAAAAAAGGGGAAAAGAAAGGTGTGTGTGTGTGTATATATATATATATTCATTGATTCAAATTCAAGTTATCTACCTTGTCGCTATCCAATTATTTGCCTCATGCTTGCCGTCTTGAATTCGTCACAACGGCTCTTTGCTTGTCGTTGTTCCATGTGCGTATCCGTGTCACCTTCTTTGTTCTCATTATTTCTTTAGCCTCGAAAGGAACGATCACCCACGATTAACATTCTTATATTTAGTAAATTGATTTCACAAGAAATAATAACTGAAATATGTTGTTAAATTTGAATTGTTAGATTTTTAATTATTGAATATGATATGTTATTATTTGAAATTTTTTAACCAATGTTAATCGACTATGACGCCATAACCTATTAGTATATATATTAAATTTAAATTGTTAATGATTATATATGGTTGTAATTGATATGTTATGTCATTTTTTATTGTTCTCACTCTGTAAATTGTTAACCATTTAAACCATTTTAACTGTTTTTTTTACTATTTTAATTATTTAAACTATTTCAAAATTATTCAAACTATTTTTTTAAATTCAAACTGGTCAAGGATGGAATGTTTATTTTAAATCATGGATTTAAATGCAAATAGGTTTAAATTGAAGTTATTAACCAAATTGAAATTCGAAACAATTTTGTAATCCAAATTAAGATATTGAGCCAATAATGATTTTAAATTGAAATAGTATATTTTGAGTAAATATGATGATTTCGAAATGGATTTGACTTTGAAGCAAACATGTTATTTTGATATCAAGTGTGAACTTTTTTCGAAATGTAAAAGTACCAACCGGTGTGTAAAATGACGTTTGGATGTTAAAGAGAACGTGGCCGGATATGAGTGTACTCTCTGTCGATACCAGAACCACCACAACAACTTTGTATGTGGTGACGGCTCTAGAACGATGTGGTTGGATTTGACGGCGATTGTTATATTTGAAGAAAGAGAACGATGATGGATAGACCTCGACAATTGTGCCAATTTGAAATGACTAAAACAGACGGCTTGACAGGGCCAAGTGGGTAAATTACCCTTAGTGGACATCCGTTCTTCGATTTTCATGGACTCGGTCCATACTATTATTACTCTTGTTTGTTGGTTTCCATTGGTGCACCTTGATTTGGGACAACCTCCCTTTGACTCGATATGGGATGGACGGACGCGGTGGAAAGTCATGACTATGATGCGATAACACCAGCCCTGCGTCCAAACTGGTAGATTTTATCTTGAACATTGCCTCACATGCCTTGTCATATGATTATCCCTATATGAGACCCCTCAGATTTTGGTTTAGTATTGTCGTATCACGGCGCTTCCATATCCACCGACCGTTAAACTGGTGTTTATATGCAAATTGTACGACAATGCTTAAAAACGTATTGAGGGGGATTAATGTAAAGCCTTAACGCTAAGAAAAATATTTATTTTATTGATTAGACATCATATATGTAGTGTATTCTACTACATATAAATATTTTGATGGATCCTTAAGAGATGAAAATCCCGTAACATCTCTTGTGTTATAGCACGCACATTATACACTGGATATGTGATGTGAAATCCCGTAAACATCTTTGACACCGTTACACTCATGTTATATGCAAAATCGATTTGACTTACATAAGGATATTTTATTTCTGACTCGAGTGTTTTGTCTTTTCATTACGCTTGGGTCAGTCCTGAGTTTTCAGCTTATTGAAGATTTATTCGGGAGGACGAAGGTGAAGATTTGGTATATTATCACTATTATCATTCCTGCATTATGTTGTCTGCTGCAATCCTTATGTATCTCTGACGTATATATAACTCTGATAAATGCTGTATTGAATATAATCAAATGTATTGTACAAACAACTTCATGAACTTTTTATTTGGTTATTATATTTTATCGTTCCGTTGTGAGATTCTGTGTTTTTTCTTCTTTCTTTTCTCTTATTTACCCCATTAACAATCCTCTCTTTTGATTGGTTTGAGTTGAAATGTGTAGTTTACTGTCGATTTAAACTATCCAAAAAGGTGGGTCGTTACAGTTGGTACCAGAGTTTTGGTTTAGCGATAACTTTAGCTTTGTGGAGTAACTCATTGGAGATAGGATCAGTAGCACCCTAGAATGGGGTTGAGGGTATTAATAGATACGAGCGTGTATTTATTAGTAAATATGAAATGTTTTATATTGTATTGACTTATTGGTTGAGTGTTTATGAATTCTGGTCGGTACAGAAAGTAAAACCGTATCGATAAGGGTTTTTAAACAAGGTAAAATGGCATAATATTATTTTAAAAGAGGGTGAACGAAATAATTTTAACTATATTTTGATATAAAAGAAATATTTTCTATAAATTAGTATAGTATATTGAAATGTTTGAGTGTTATTATTTTAGTCAAAATAAGATTTTAAAATTTAGAATGGGGTATATAACCAAATAGAATTTGTATAAGTATGGTTATACATATGAGTGTAACTAAAATTGGATTCAAACCAAAATTTAAATCCCGGAAATTTTGGGAAATGTTTCAAATGGATTTGGATTAAATATTTGGAAATTTTTAAATCTTAAGAGATTTTAGAAACGTATTTCAAAATGTTTTGGGAAAAGTAATAACGGTAGTATTATTTGGAAGTATTTTTGAATAAAAATATTTGAAAATGGTTTTAAAAGAAATAAAAGCAGAGAATTCACTTTGGTCGCTGGAAAATAATTCCGACGGTGATGGCGACATCATCGGTGTTCATTTCGAGTTTTTAAGTGATAGATTGCTACCTCAATGATTGCTGGTGGAATTTTGTTTTGATAAATGAGTTTTGATTTTAAGAAGTTTAAAATCTTGATTTGATATAAAAGAAACATATATATATACATACATACATACATACATACATATATACATATATATGATTTCAAATTGATTTG
The DNA here is from genome assembly GCA_030765085.1 of Allium cepa. NCBI lineage: Eukaryota > Viridiplantae > Streptophyta > Magnoliopsida > Asparagales > Amaryllidaceae > Allium > Allium cepa. The sequence goes on along the minus strand of CM060935.1, from coordinate 691,491,679 downwards.
GCATTAAATCTGTGTTTAGATTCTGAAATTTGCTATCTAACTGATGTGAAATAAGTAAGGGAAATAACAAATAAACTAGCAAAGAATGGTTGAAACTAGATTGTAGCCTTTGAGATAAGTATGAACTTGAATAAGTGTAACAAAATAAAATGAGCAATCAAAAAATGATTATAGATCTAAGTAAAATGAAATGAATGAACGAAATAAGTTAAATGAAGTAACCTTAACTTAAGATGGAAATGAGCTTAAATTGTTGAATGAATGTAAATCAATTGAAACAAATGAATTGAATATAAATGAAGTAAATGTGGGTGAAAAGAATTTGGTATAACTAAGAATCAATAGAAATAAATATGTAAGTTGTACATATATTATTTTAGTCGCGCATAACGATTTGATCCAGATTCGAGCATAGAATTTCGATATAATTTATATCGAGTCGACTTGTAATTTTTCACTTGATTCTTGATGGCGAACACTGGATTAAGATTTCTGATTTGATTCTAGAATTCTCTATCATAGTGTATGGCTATGTAAGAAAAATGATAGTGTCTGATCAAGGAACCAAATCTGAGTCCGCACCAGAGAGTCGTGTGAATGATACTAGCTCGGAAGTGAAATTGTGCAATCGAGTGAGCGATTAGATTTGATACTACGTACGAATGATTTAACGGGCTTAGGTAAAGAAAATATTGGAAATTTAAAATACAGAATATAAAATGATTTTAAATTGTGTGATTGGATGTCATTGGTAAATAAGATGCAGCTATTTAAAATCCAGAAAAATTTGGATTGCAATACAAAATGGTACGTGCTTATTTTGTCATTAGGTTTGATGGTTTTATAGCGAAGCCACTTGGATTTTGTTTTCTTTTATTGCTTTAGGGCCCGTAGAGGCATTTAGTAGTCGTTTCGATCTAGCCGCAAAGGAGATGCTGGAAAAAAAATTCGAAAATTTAAGAAGTTAGAAAAATTTTGAAGTTTAAAATTTTTTATAACTTGTTTTATAACTAAATTGTGGTTTCCCATAAGCCGATCAAAGTGGCGTAATGGAAGCGCCGCAAAATCTTTCTAATAAGATTTCATGTTTTATAAGTTGATTGTTTTAAAAAAAATATACCAAATGTTAAATTCTTTACTTAATGTCTTTTCGGGGATGAAAAGTTTTGAGTGGAGGAGATTGTAATGACCCGTATTTAGCTAATTTAAATTATTGAATTTGAGTGTAATTAATGAATAAAAATGGTTAAAATTTAAAATCTTAATGAGTTATTGATATTTTATTGAATATGAATTTAACAAGATTTTAAATAAACTAATTTCGAAAATTTGGCAGTAACGAGTTTTGAAATGAAGTAATATATATTAGCTGGGTTCATGATCAATAATTGAAGTTGAATAATAATTGTGAATTATTTAGATAGAAATAAAATGATGTTAATAAAAAAAAATTCATTTAAAAATCCAATATTGAAATTTGTAGAATTTTGAACAATTAATTTGTTAAATTCAATATTGGGAAATTATTTGAATAGTTGGATAACGGGAATTGAATAACTGTAAAATGAAAATAGTTTTTTTATAATTTGAATTTGTTTTAAAAGTTAAATCCTATAAGTTCATTAACTAATATGTCAAAAGATAGTGATTTATTGAAGTATCCAAATTGATTACACTTAATATTGTGATTATTTGAATAATTGAATTCTGAGTTTAATATGACTGAAAATGATACCGGAAATAGATGTAAATTTTATTTATACAACAATGAAGATTGTTAACATTTAAAACTAGACTTAAAAGTGAATAATTATATATTGGAAATTTTATATTATAATTGAGACATTAAAATAGCGATCTAGAGCACAGTCACAGATTTCGACGAAACTAGTTCAATTGGATCCGTAATGGCGTATTATTAGCGGATTTCAAATTTTATAACGTTTGGATTTATCTTTTGACAGGGCCAAGCAGGCTAATTACTCCGAACGTATTCGTTCTTCGATTTTCTTTAACTTAGTCTAAATAATTATCACTCTTGTTGTGGGTTTCGATTGGTGCAAGTTGATTTGGGATAGCCTCCCTTTGACTCGATATGGGATGGATAGACGTGATGGAGGGTCATGGCTATGATGCATTACCACCAGCCCTGTGACCCGGACTAGTAGTATCCTACCTTGGGCATCGCCTCACGTGCCATGTCATACTTTTATCTCTACTTGAGACCCCTAAGTTTTTGGTTTAGTGTTGTCGTATCATGACACATCCCCATCCATCAACCATTTAACTGGAGTTTTATTTTCAAAGTGTACGACAATGCTTAAAAACGAGTTAAGGGAGATTAATGTAAAGCCTTAGCGCTAAGAAAAATATTTGTTTTATTGACTAGACATCATATATGTGGCGTATTCTACTACATATAACTATTTTGTTCCTTAAGAGATGAAAGTCCCGTAACATCTCTTGTGTTATTGCACATATGTTATACATAGGATAAGAGATGTGAAATCCCATAAACATCTCTGACTTTGTTACACTCATGTTATATGCGATATCAATTTGACTTATAGAAGAATATTTTAGTCCCGACTCAAGTGTTTTGTCTTTTCATTGCGCTCGGGTCAGTCCGAAGTTTTTCAGCTTATTGAAGACTTATTCTAGAGGACGAAGACGAAGATTTGGTATATTATTGCTTTTGTTATTCCTGCATCATGTTTTCTGCTGCATTACTTATGTTTCTCTAATGTATATATAACTTTGATAAATGTTGTATTGAATATAATCAAATGTACTATATGAACAGCTTCATGAACTGTTTATTTGATTATTGTATATTATCATTCTGCTTTGAGATTCTATGTTTGTTTTCTTCTTCCTTTTCTCTTATTTTCTCATTTACCCCATTAACAATCCTCTCTTTTGAATGGTTTGAGTTGACATGTGTGGTTTATTGTCGATTTAAACTGTCCAAAATAGTGGGTCATTACACCTGATATAATATGCTATAATAATTAATTAAAATTATATTTAATAGAAAATACATAAAAGGTATATTTTGTTATAGTAGTTATAAAGTGTTGTAACCATTTTAAATATTCATTATCAAAATGTATCAAGACTGGATATCGATATATCTGTGGAGACTAGGTTATGTAATGCTCTCTAAATGTTTGCCAGTATACTATTCTGGCAGTTGGGAACACCAATGGGTTACGTACTGGTATTTAATGGATAACTATGGAATGACTCATAATATAGTCTTCTATTGATTAATATAACTAAGGCCAAACAAAAAACATTGATGTGAAAAAATTACAGTTCTCTTGACTTGAAAATAATATGTTTTCAATGTCGAAGCTCTGCTTTGATTATAGTTAATCATGGCATGGTATCCACTGAACAGCTACAGTTGGATCAAGTGGGAACACTAGAAGTGAAACACTATTTAAGAGAGGATTCGTCTCCTCGATTATTTGAGGTTAGTGTCACGGTCAACTGAATTCAAGTCAATATCAAAGTCTCTAGAATGAGCATTTTGATTAGTATTTATTATTATTTTCGAATCCAGGAATTTGCATTTGGACTATAGAGTTGAATATGGACTATATTGGCGTTTTGACCATTACCAAATTACGTAATTCCAAAGTGACATAGTTTTGATGAAGATAATTGTTGTAAATAATAGTCACAACGGGATAATGCTTAACAAAGTAAAATTAAATTTTACCGAAATCAAGTAAGCGATAAATATTTCCAAAATATCACACCACCTACTAGGTGACGTGTGGATATTAATATTCGAGTAGTTTAATATTAAGCGCTAGCCAAATTTACACCTAACAAGTCACACAATACTTCTTTGACCAAACGATTTAATTAATTTGTAATTGTTATAAAACAATTAAATTAATTAATATTTATGAAAAATTGATTCTAAAATTTTATTTTGATTTGATGAACAAATATTATTTAACGTATATCACTAATGGCTGCAGCTTCTCGTCTCCTCTCTCAAAAGTTATTCAATTCGTCTTTGATTCGTAATTCTGATCAAGTGGTTACTATCGATCGAATTCTAAATCGTGATCCTTCTCATATTTGTACCGATGCACAAGTGGTTAAAGATCGTTCTTCATTCAGTAAAACTAGATCCTTACAGTCGAACAAGAAATGGATCGATTCTAAAATTAACAAGAATTTCTGTTATAGATGTGGAGATAATAATCACTTCACATCTCAATGCCGAGATCCAACTTGTTGTTTTTCTTGCGGGAAATTTGGGCATAAGAGGAACAGTTGTTCGTTTAATCCAGGTTCGAATGTTTCTTCAGATACTCTTGTAGAGCACGGCTTCCAATTTGTATTAAAATCATGTTATTGAAAGGGATCATTCTTGATTAACTTTGGCAGAATATATTTGAGGGAGTTAAGTATCTTGAAGACATGATTATTCATTTTAGTATTGTTAATTCTCCTAACATCAGTTTGGGTTACGAAGAAAAATTTGGTGATCCAGAACTGTACTTTGGCAAAATGGATCTTTCTTCTTATCATGATGTCTCTACTTCATTATTGATTGAAAATGGCTTCAAATTTGTTCTGAAATTCATTCTGCTGAAAGGAATTTTATTAGATCATCTTTGGAAAAAAGAAATGATGGCATTAAGCTTTTGGAAGATCTTTTAACCCATTTTAACATTGTAAATTCTCCTAATATGGGAAAGGGATATCAAGACAGATTCGGTCTTCCAGAGGCATTCATAGATAAATCTGTGTTCTCCACCAATTATACAAAGGATAATCTGGATTTTGCATATAAGGAGAAAAGAATTGTTTTTGAAAATGAAGGGAGTGAAGGATTATCATCTTTCGATCCTATCTTGTTTGATCCAGACGTTGCTTCTTGTAAAGGCGAATTTCTTCTGACTGTTAGGGATGAAGATAATGATTCAAGCAGTGGTTTCATTCAAGCTAAAACCAAAAAAGGTAAATCTTTTTCTCATAGTTTGGAAACATTTGAGATTTCTACTTCCAATAAATTCGCTTGTCTGGATACAGAATCTATCTCAGAAAATTATGCTAAGCCTGATGATTTTTTCAATCTAATAAGGATATTGTTTGTGATGAACATGCTGTTAACTGTATGGGTAGAAACGTCATTGTCAGCCCTCATCAGTCAGTGATTGATAGTTGTATTGATCTGGATCATGACCTTTAGATTATTTTACCAGTTAGTGATCCAGATATTAGTAGTTGTATTGATCAGTGCTCGAGTTTTGTTAATGATTTGAGATTGATAGTGATGGATAATGATATGTCTTTGGTAGTTGAATCCAAGCTTAGCACTGTTAGACCTGATTTTAGTAACTAGATTGATGAGTTTTCAGTAATGCCCGATGAGTCTTCATTAATGGTGGAGTTGGTTCCTGAAGGTGACAATATGTTGTAGCAGATAGGAGATTTTCATGAATGGTTTTTAACAATAGATAGTCTCATTGATGAAGAGGAAGTAACAGTGATGGAAGAACACATTTTTATTGATGAATTGATGTCAGATAACCATATGGATTCGGTTGTGAATGATGCACAGAGTTTGCAAACTATTGATGCTCAAAATTTGCTCTTGACTGGAATTAGAAAGACCGTTGTTTGTTCAAAAGAGAGGAAGGACACCAATGATAGTTTGGGTGATTTTTCGCTTGATCATAGGGTAGTGATTGATTCTGGAGTTCTTAGTGATAAATCATCTATTGTTGGGAGTGCATTTGTTTTAGAGAAGCCTGGGGATGACAGAGATACTTCGCACCTGTCTTTGAAAGATGCTGTCTTGGTTGCTTGTAATTCTGTTTCTCACTCTTCTTCATTGAAGAGAGGTAGACATAGGAAGGACATGGCTTCTTATGGTTTTGTTCGTTGTAGTGTTAGGCTACAGGGTAGCCATCCACAGTCCTCAGCTGAGTTTCCTGATTCGAGTACCGTGAGCGGTGCTACGAATTCAGGCTCAGGTACATTTTCTAGTTTAGGTAGTACTTTTTCATCTTATGCATTAGGTAATTTGTCTTCTGTTTTAGCTAGTGCCACTGCTTTCATTTTTTCCGATATTGAGGTAGATCGTGAATATATTAGAAATAAGGATCTTGGTAGGGCTAGGTCTATTGCTACATGAGGATCATTAGTTGAAATATTTGGGGTTTGAATGACTTAAATAAATATGACAAGGTTAGAATCTTTCTTAAAGACTATTCTATAGACATTGCACTCCTTAAAGAAACTAAAATTGATTGTCCTGATATTCGTTTTTATAGAAGACTAGGTGGATATCATTTTAATAAATGGGTTTTTTACCTTCAGTAGGTTCTTCTAGGGGTTTAATGGTTGGTTAGAGGGATAACTGCTTTAAATTACTTCAATGTATTTATAAACAACACTCTTCACACATTATTCTAATTAATCTTTATGATAATTCATTTTTATGGAATGAATGCCTTGAGTTTAGATCTTTTGCGCCAGGTTCGTGGATTTTGGAGGAAGATTTTAATGTTACTCATTTTATAGGGGAGAGTGCTCCTCGACAGGGTGACTATTCGGCTATGTAGCAATTTGACAACTTTATTATTAATTCTAATTTGATTGAAATTCCTCTTTCTAATAGAGAATTCACTTAGAGTAATAATAGGGAATTTCCTTCCATGGCTCTTTAAGATAGGTTTTTTATTAGCGATGAAATAGAGGATAAATTTCCAATCTGTAGGGTGTCGGGTTTGCCCTACACTTTTTCAGACCATTGTCCTATTATATTAACTTGTGAGATCTTTTAAATTTGAAAAAATGTGGTTACTGGATCCTAGCTTATCAAATTTAATTATTAATAAATGGTTGTATATGAGTTTTTATAATATTAAAATAGAGATAATTCTGCAAAAGCTTTTGTTTTAAAGCTTAGAGAATTTAGGTTTTCACTCAATAATTGGAATAAAAATATTTTTGGCAATATTAAAATTAAAAAAGAAAATATTCTTAATGAGATGTTTAAATTAAACAAAATAGAAGAAACTAGACATCTAAATATTGGCGAGCGGAATGTTCTCAATAACTTAAAAGAAGAACTTAACTCTATCCTTGAAAAGGAGGAAGTTATGTGGAAACAAAGATCTAGAATCAGGTGGATAAATGAAGGCGATAATAATACTAGATTCTTTCATAATATGGCCAATAATAGAAAACGTAGTAATACAATTAATCCGATTTTAGTTAATAACGTAGAATTAGTTGACCAAAGAGACCTCAATAAGGCTTTCACAGATTATTATGAAGATATTTTTGGCAATAAAAATAAATGTAGAATGAATGTTAGATGGAATGATCTTTTTCCGGCTGTCTCCAATACTAATCTTTTTGATTTAGATGTTCCTTTTACTGAAGATGAAATCCGTAAAGCCATTTTTTATTTACTGGGTGATAAATCCCCGGGTCGGGATGGATTTCCAATTTTTTTCTATAAACCTTTTTGGGATATTTTAAAATTTGATCTAATTAGTATGTGTAATGATTTTTATAATGGAAATCTTCAATTAGGCAGATTTAATTTTGCAAATGTTATTTTATTACATAAAAAGTAGGTGCTAATAATTTAAAAGATTTTTAGACCCATTTCATTGATTAATTGCTCCATTAAAATTATTTCTAAAGTTTTAGCTAATAGACTTAATATAAAAATGAATGATCTAATTGATTGTTCACAATCAACATTCATAAAAGGTAGAAATATCACAGATCGTGTGGCAGTAGTTCAAGAATATATTAATCGTTGTTGTAAGAATAACATTACATGTGCTATTTTAAAACCAGATTTCGCTAAAGCTTTTGATTCAGTTATTGGGATTTTCTTATAGATATTTTTCATGCTAGAGGTTTTAGTAATAGATGGATTAATAGTGAATTTGCTTAAAACTAGCAACTTTAGTATTATGGTAAAAGGTATTTTAGGTAATAAAATTCAATCTAAGAGAGGTTTAAGGCAAGGGGACCCTTTATCGCCCCTTTTGTTTAACTTAGTTGCAGATGTTTTACTAAGATTATTAAAAAAGCAGTCAACAATGGTTCTTTGGGTAATATAGGTAATGGTATATCGAGTTATGGTGTATCAGCCTTACAATTTGCTGATGATACCTTGCTTTTTTTCTCTCATCTTCCTAGACACATAATTGCTCTTAAGTTTATTCTATATAGTTTTGAGCTTTTATCGGGTTTAAAAATAAATTTTGATAAAAGATCTGTTTTATTTTTAAATGATTTTGAAAAAGTTGAGAATTTAGTTGCTAATATACTAAATTGTAAAATTATGAATTTTCTATTTAACTATCTAGGTTTTGTTATTATACCCACAAAACTTAAACATGAAGATTGGTTAATAATCATAGATAAAATCAAAAATAGGATTTCTAACTGGAATGGGAGATTTCTTTCTAGAGCAGGTAGACTGGTTTTAATTAATTCTGTTTTATCAGCTCTTCCAATTTATTGGATATCTATTCATCTTTTTCCTGATTGGGTGATAGATAAAATAGATAAAATTAGAAGAGATTACCTATGGAGTGGTGATAATTCTAATAGTTGCATCAAATGTTTAGTTAATAGGGATACTATTTGTAAATCCAAAAAGGATGGTGGTTTAGGAGTCATTAATTTACGCAATATGAATTTGGCTCTTCTAGGTAAATGGTTATGGAAATTCAGAGATGCCAACGATAATGCCACTTGAAAGGAGATTATTTATAAATATTATTACAATGGTAGCAATAATCTATATCAGATTAGTCCTTCGATTTCTTGTAAGAAATCTCATTTTTGGAAATCCATTTTAAAATGTAGTGAAATTTTTAACTTAGGTGTTAATATTATAGTTCACTCAGGTAATAATACATCTTTTTGGCATGATAGGTGGATTTCCACTACTCCTTTTAGAAATGAGTTTAAAGAATTGTATGATATTTGTAACTTCAAATATGCATTTATATCTGAAGTTTTCGATTCTGAAAATGACCCTCGTTGGATTTTTAGTTTTGACAGAATTTTAGTAGGTTCAACTCTTAGACAGCTCAATTTGTTTTTTCTTAGATTAAACCTTTATAATATTGATAATGACAATGATTATATTAGTTGGGAATGGGATAAAAGCAAGAAATATTCCACTAATTATTTCTATAGATTTATCAACTTTTCAGGTGTATCTAATAGTTTTTTTAAGTTTATTTGGAAATCTAACGCTCCTCCAAAATCTAAATTATACATGTGGCTTATTATTCATGGTAAATTAAATACTATAGAATATTTAAAAAGGAAAAATATTAACATTGATAATAAATATTATTTTTGTAATTTACATTTAGAAGATATTAATCATATTTACTATGATTGTATGGATACTTATTTTATTCTTATGAATACTCTTAATATATTTGAATTTAATTTAAGTGCTAGAATTACAGATTGTGTTTTCTATTGTAATATTTTAGATTTAAGTTTAATAAGGAAAATAGATACTTGCTTGATACTTTATTCACCATATCTAGTTGGTACATTTGGTCTGAAAGAAACCAAAGAATTTTTAATAATAACAATAATTACATTAATAATTGATTACTTTAATTTCTTATTTTTGCTTAAATTGGATCTCTAATCCTAAATATAAATTAGCGAAAAATAATCTTTTCAAGGAATACCTCAAAAAGGTAAGTAATAATTTTAATATTTTCAAACATAAAAATAATAATCGTGACTTTAATAATATTTATATTGATACCTTTTCTAACTTTAATGATGATAATTCGGTGTATAATAATTTGCTTCCCATTGTAGTTTCACAAAGATATTTATAGCTTTGTTTTAGTTCTTTTACCTTTTCTTTTTAAATTGTTAGTTTCAGTTCTAAATTATCTTATTAGATTTTATTCAAGCATATATGTATACAAATTCTTTTTATATACATATATGTGATTTTTACTAATGTGCTTCCTAGTTTTATTTTCAGATATGGTATATATAAGTGGCTGTGTCTCTTTTCAGGTTTGCAGGATAGCTTGCGGCTTCATTCAGGTGATCAGGATAGCCTTTTCCAGGAGTATTGATTGCATCAGGAGTTACCTTCAGCATTATTGAGTCTTTAGAGTGGAGTTATACTTTATGGATCGGTTGCATCTCCAGATTAGCTTTTTCTCTCAGAGGCAGCTTCATAGAGTCTTCTTTTAGATGATACAGTCATCTAGTGTCTCTGAATTTTGGTTTTTTCATTTTTACAGGTATTTCTAACATCTCATTATCGGACGGTAGCCATGCCGGAGCTCGGTATTGAGGTGTAATGGGCGGTATCTTTGCCGGAGCTCATTCTAGGGGTACCTGTTTTTACTCTATTACCAATACATAGATATGTCACCTTCCAGGCATGTTGGCAGCACCATTTTATGTGTTATATATATAGTTTCATGTGTACTCTCCTCTTTTATTAGAGGATCACAATTTTTCTCAAAAAAATATGCTATTTAACGTATTTATAATAATTATAAATATATTAATAGATATACAATATCAATATGTGTTTAAATTGGATTTAAGTGCAAAAAATTTGTTCAAGCTTTAAATAGATTTGAACTCCATGAAGGGGATGATTTGTTTGGCTATTATGGAGCTAGAAAAGGTGACTATGTGTGGGTTAGAGGGGTTTGATTTGGATGGCTAGGATGGAAGAGAATAAGTAAGAGATAAAGCGGATCTAGATCCTAATTTCGTCTCTAAATTCTCCTCTATATGTGCATCTCTATTTAAGTATTATTTAAATTAATTAATTATGTAAATTAATTATAAAAATGTGCGTGTGTGTATATTATATAAATAATGTTTCATATTTTCTAAAACTAAATTAACACTTAGTAAGCTCTCAGCAAGAAAAAAAACATTTTAATATTTAAAATATTCAATTACTAGTCGAGAATAAAATAACTTCTAATTTTTTTTAAATTATAAAATATTGTATTAAACATTCAAAATTACAATATATCATTTAGAATTTTACAAAAATTAAAAATCAAAATCTTGCTTTGAAAATACTTTTTATTAATTTTTAACAAATATCCAAATAGATATTTGTTTTAAAATATATTTTAAAGTTTAACAAAAATTAAACCAATGCCGTGCGCATAACTTCGTATGTGTGTACATTCAAAATGTATTATTGTTTATATTTTAAAATATTAATTTATATTTTTATCTGTTATTATATTATTTATAAATGTATAAATATTTATATATATATATATGTTTTGAAAAAAATTATATTTATGTATATACTCTTTTTGGCTTTACAAGAAATTACTTTTTCAATATATGTTTTATAAATGATTTAAGTATATTCGTATAGTTATAAGTTTATATAATGTTTATATTTCAAATATATGTTTATATATATAATTATTTTAATAAAAATATAGTTTTTGTGTAGACACACACACGCACATATATTTGTAACATTTTATATATATATATATATATATATATAGAAGTATATAAACATACATTTAGATAATATATTTGTATATTAGATGAGTTAACGTTTTTGTTGCAGTGTAAATCCCAACACCTATGTAGGGAGAAGTTATACCCTATATGGATTGATATGTCATAGATGCAGACACATATATATGCGTATATGATACACACACAGAGATAAATATATATATATATATATATATATATAATATAACATAAATTAAATAATATAAAATTATTTTATAAATTTAAATAAAATAAAGATTTTGTTTAAAAGAACTTTAGAAATGTTCTAAATAAATTAGACATCATAGGCCCAATAAATATCCAAAATGATAAAAAATATTCGAAATTCACTAATTACCTATGCTGTGGGCAAGCCTAATTCCCCAATAATGGTATCGCAGCCCAATAGCATATGCAGTCCAAATTAATCATGTTTGGGCTAACCAATTAAGCTCACGATCCAGATAGTAGGGTGTTTAGAAAGCTAGTGTCAAAGGATTAAATTTGGGTAATTAAGTATTCAGCCATACCTGGCTACTGCCAATCCCAAATACATAAGTGAGCTCAAAGGTTGCAATAATATAAAAGCCCCAAATTAATTGGGTGTTGAGCTAACTTTCAAAATTGTTTGAAAATTAAATATTAAATTTTGACTTTAAAAGTTAAATTTAAAATAAGATACATGTATATTATAAAAGTTATAATTTAATAATTTTTTTAAATTGTTTGAAAACATATATATTTATTCTGAAAATTTAAATTTATTATTAAGATTAATAAAATAAATTGGTTAATTAATGAAAAAGTATGTACATATGTTATATATGTTTGATATATGTTATGATATTTTAAAATGTTTAAGGTATTATAAGTATAGATGTATATATATAGTATGATTTTTTGAAATTAACATAATTAAAATAAAATTGTTTAATAAATAAAATAATTACGGTTCAATTGATTAAATAAATAAATCAAATTTTTATTAATTAAAACAAGTTAATTAAAGGTTAACTAATTAAATAAAATTTACACATATATAAGATGTCTGTGTGATACAATAAAAGTTATAATATATAAATATGTAATATAAATGTTATATTATGATAATATAAAATTAGATATAATTTTAATTAATTAAATAAGATTTAATTCATATAATATTATACACAACACAATTCTATAATTAAAATGAAATATAAAAGTTATATGATAATAAACTTATATAATATGAATGTATGAATTAAAGGTGGACCATTAAGAAACCCTAAATATATTTATGGAATAAATATATACGTAAATGTACGTATACATGATTTTGATGCTTCCGACACTTGAATCACGAGGGTATTTCATAAAAATACATTATTCCATAAGTCAGTATTACATAATATAAAATATTAAAGATTATGAATCTTTAATATAATGTTGTCCTCTACCACACACACACACACACATATTACTTTCTTACTCCTTAGTTGGTGAGCAAACTCAAGCTTGAGATATTATGTGTAGTTTTACTAATATATTGAATAGATGAGGTAAGATTACCATATGTATTTGCTGAACAAAATCAACGTATATGTAATATGCTAAGGTCGTCGTGATATGGTAGGTATAAATGAATAATTTTTTTCGACTGGTTGAGCAAACTTAGGGTCGAATGAAATTAGAACATACCAAGGGTTAGGAATTGTACACGATACAACTAATAAGGAGTTATTCGTTGTCCGTGGAGCCTTAACTTGTTAAGCAAACTCAAGGTCATAATTTCAAGAAGGACGAGTCCTAAAATTCATTAGTGAAGTCGAAGGACTTCTATATTTCTACTTAGGGTTCAGTGAAACATAAAAGGCTGGTGGGAGCATTATTAAAAAATGAAATGATATATATTGACCTTTCTAATACTAAGAACATATGCTATATAATGTTATAATAATCTACGTTGATAAATTTGAGCATTTGATATGGTTGATAAAATGTTTATCAATGAAGATATATAGTTGAACAAAATTGAAGATTGAAAAATATAAATAGAACATGTACTTACTAATAAATGCTTATTGCATGTTAACTTTTCAACATCCATGAAGAGCCTGATTCCACAACTACTAAATACATTTGTAATTTGATCACTTATATTATTTTTTGGTCGAGACTGTGTATTGCATTCTATGAATTCTAAACTCAAAAGCAATATTATACTATGGATATTTGATCTATATATAATCGCATATTAATGTTATACGGTGAGTGGTCATAGTTTGTAGTGTACAATGTTTCGATGAAATTAGTTCGTTCGAAATAAGAAAATAAACTGTAGTGTGAGATCGAGTATTCAATTTGATAGATTACAATAGAAGATCCTATTATATTCGATGTAACACAAGATCAAAACTATAATATAGATCTAAGAACATGATCGTTGAGACGTTAGTTTTACCAGTTTATGCAAAGTGCAACATATTTGATGTTCTTAATTGTTAAAGGTGATTGAGTGCACTTTGTAAAAAGTTCATTATGATGTTGTAGTAAGGATGTTCTTTTAAATGATTCGATCATTTAAAAGGAAAAATGAGTGTACAAGAGTAGATGTGATTTAAGGTACAATTAGGATGAAGAGAGTGAACAGTCACTTCTTCATCATAAAGAAACATCGAAAACAAGAGTTGTAATAATAACTTATACTTAGCACTTTAATGCAAAATACAATTTATATTCTAAAATGTATTTTCATTAAAAAATTATTTTCAATGAGATTTATTTCTTTGAGTTCAATATATTTGATCAAGAAATACTCTACTGTAAGCTAATTGTAGTATATGAAATAAATAATCCATATTAAGTGAATGATGGACCTCTGAATTCAGTACACTATTATAGCAATGACGGAAATAGTGGAAGCATGCCGTATAGCACTTCTCGATTGCATTAAATTACGAAATTTTTTTTCGTAAAACATATCAATCATTATCTATGAAGTAATAAGGCATCGACTGAAAAGTAAACTTAGTTATATTTCAATGTGATTATTATGAATATTCGTTGTGAGATAAAACTATAATGTGGTATTTGTTTACACAACGAAATTGATGCATTTGAAAGTACCGAAGTGTCTAAAATTGTTTATAACTATTTTGGAATTATAGACCAAGCCGCAGCTTTGAAAAGTAATTTTTATTATATGATGATTATGAATCAAATGATACTAGTAAATTATATCTCAAATAATTAAGGGATATTCCCATTTAGTGGGAGCATCATGGGAGTTGATGAGCTCTTCAGATTAATACATATAGAGTACGCAATTGTAAGTCTATTAATACCAAAATAGCTCCATATACTTCCTTAATTCATTGATGAGTTATGTTAGACATGTACACATGTATTTGGCATGCATGTATAAGTCTACGATAAGCTCATGGAATATAAAGCGAAAGTAAATAATATGATATGCAACATAAATAATTTGATTTGGTGGAATGAGTGAGTATATTGGAAAGAGTTCTAAATGTACCTAATATGAATAAAGATTTGGTCTCAAAGGTCTCTCCTCCCTACAATGCACAATGATGTATTGATAAGGAGTAATCGAACTTTATTGGACAAAGCACATCAAATGACGAGTGAAGTTGAGTTAACTTTTTTTATAATGTGTATGCTTAAAAGTAGTATGCAATGTTAAAATTAATATCCTCAAAAGAATAGTTTATGAAACCATATGAGATAAGGGTTTATAAGAAACCCTTACATATCATAGACAATGAGTTATGTGAGTCGAAAGGCTACATGTAATAATCATACCCTAAGGGATCTTGTATAAATTATCGCTAGAGAATTTTAGTAATGATGTTTATTTGGTGACTAATTCATTTTGTGAACATAAAAATATTATGAAATAATACAAAACTAAGGTAGTTTATTAAATGTTTATTGATGCCCATTCCATTGCATAGGAAATAATCGTTGCTTCAAGAAATTACCAACCTCATAGCGAAGGAATTTCTTCAAGAAATTATTGGTATAAAAATGAACCTATATATGATCCAATAATAAAACTGATTAAAAGAGATGAATAAAATTGAACGGACCTAAATGAGCATAAATACATTGGAATGTCTAATAAATATTCTTGTACAACAAAGAGAAACTATGAGTTTCTTATCAATGTTAACAAAAAATAATCCTTGGTTGTTTAATTAAACCGTTTAGAGTATCAACTCTATGATATGGTATGATGAACAAATCCAAAATAGATTCTAAGTACATTATCAAAATAAGATTTTGATAGTTGTACACGAAGGGATATGATCTATTGGCCGCCAATATGCCTCTAAGAGAAAGGCTTATGAGATTGGAATATGTTGATCAATGTTGATGAAAATAAATATATTTGCAACCAAATTGGTCACAAGCACCTAAGATCAGATTTATGTAGATAAGTAAACGAAGAAAGTAAAATGAAAACAAGGAATAGAATAAACTAACAAGCGAATCTAACAAATACTCAAGAACACAAGAATTTATAGCGGTTCGGCGTTGTATGCCTATGTCCACTTTGAAGATTATCTTTATTGATTCACTAATAATTTGATTGGAGCAGCAAACGGCAAGAAATTAGGAGAAAACTTGATTACAATAAAGACCTATGTAACCAACATCGTAAAGATACTAAGAATGACCCCTTAAGCCAGTATTTATAGGTGAATGTGACCACCAATCTCTTCGAAACTTCAGCTATAGGACCTTCTTATGCATATGGGCCCACCATAGAGGTCGTTAGGCCCAAACCCTTATGAATAGGGATTGGTACCGATCCTTCCATTGGTCGATTCTGGGGTAGTGATCCCTATGGTGGCTTCCTCGTACTTAGATATGTTGGCTCTTAAAATATCATGTTGATTGGATTAGTAGAGCTCATGCAGCTGACATTTCTTTGATTCGACTCCACTTGCAAGTTACCTTCAGCCAAACCCACCAAATCGATTATGCTGATGCCTCATCCTTTATCCATTTTGACATCAGATCCCTAGAGAAGGATCCCTAGGGTCCATATACCTTACTCTCCAATATTTTCTTGCTTTGGACCTTTAGATCCAAAATATTGATTGTTAAAGGAAAAATTGCACTTGGCTTCTAACATATACCGATCCCTCCTTGCTAGAGTCACGTACTCCAAAACTTTGCTAAATGCTAGGCTCTATCGACCCCTCTTTTACGCTATGACGACCCATTCCTCATAGCTTTCCAAACTAATAAAACATACCGATCCATCTTCCTTCATTTATGCTGAGCTCTCCATTGCTTCGATTGTGCCGACCCCTTGTCTAACCTACTATACCGAACCATACATTTCCATCTATGCCAATCCTTGGAGTTCCATTAAGTCATGACGATCCATGCACCGCCACCTATGTTGACCCCTTCATTGCTTAATCCTTGCCAACCGCTCGTCTAACTAACCATGCCGATCCCTGGGGTACTACCAAGCTATGCTGATCCCTTGTTTGTCCAAGCTAATTTCCATATTTCTAGCATCTTGCATCGTCTGTCTACATATTCCATTCAATCCTATCTTCATATGACTATCTTAACTCTATTTTCAGGTCCTACAGCCAATCCTCCATGGCCATCATCATTGGTAACCGTCGAATCTATCTTGCGCAACTAGTTCAATATAGCCCAGTCAAGATAATGGGTAAAACTTTTCCTTTAAAGTATGTCTTGTGAGTAACATGACGTGCTTTGAATTAAAACAAGTCTGAATTGTTGAAAAGAAGTCCATCTAGCTTCCTAATTGATTGCTATTCCTTTGTCGAATAATATAAGTCCAATGCCATATACCTTCAGCATATACAAATTTGGTTACACGATACTTATAAATTTTGTATTATCTGGTCCATCCTTGAATCTTGAAGGTTTCAGGTATGATTTCAATTTCTGTTGATTTCAAAAAGTTGAACTTTTAAAATGACAGAAACGTGTATATCCATATACACGTTTCTGTCATTGGCTCCTAGACGTGTTTGAATGCTTATGGGTCGTTGCCAGTTTTTATTATATTTTATATGTTCACTTTTACAACTAAACCTTCATGATCACTATCATTATTTATTTTTCATTCATTTAACTTTATCCAAGTGAATCAGCATTCGTTATGCCAATCCATCTTCGTAGCTACGCAAATAGGGATCGGCAGGTTCTAATGCCACCCCTATTCACCTATGAGTCGTTCAATTCTCTTGTGGCCGGTCCCTCTTCCATACACTTATATATATAAGCCATTCCTTTCTTCCTTCCTTACTTTTTCAGTCTACTTGCCTTTGCACAAAACATCCCTTTTGAACTCAGGCTCTTCGAACTTCGCCCTCAAATCCAACTACGATTCTAGCCATCCTACAAACTGGCCTTCCTGTTGTCTATGATTCGATAATCCTCTAATGCTCATCCCTAATTAAATTAACATCTCCATATCTTCACATAGGTATGAATTTTTAATCCTCATTTTAGTTACACGATAAAGCCCTTAGCCTTGAGTTATCAGTGAGTGTTTGAGATAACAATGATGAGAGTTTTTCGAGCATTTTTGGGGTAGATGATATGATGGTTTGAGTTAGGATATGAGAGAGGGAAAGAAGAAGCAGTAAGAGGGTTCGGCTAGAAATCCTGAAGGAAGAAGGGCCAACAGTGGAAGGATGTAGGGATCAGTATGTTATAATATAGCTGTGGCAGGGATCAGCTGGGAAAGGAGGGTCAGTTGCATAGTTAGATTAGTTGAGAGAAGAAAAGGATATGTGAAGCAAGGGTTCAGTTGGTTTAGCCATGGAGAGGGATCAGTGAGGGTGGTATGAAAGGGGTCGGTTGTTTAGTTAGATTAGTTGAGAGAGAAAAAAGGATAAGAGAAGCAAGGGTTCAGTTGGTTTAGCTATGGAGAGGGATCAATGAGGGTGGTATAGGAAAGGGATCGGTATTAGGCACTGATATAGGGGTCAGCATTCCTTACTCTAGGACAGGGTTCGGTATAAAGGACTTTGGTGGAGGGATTGGTGGTTACGGTCAATTGAAGGGATCAATACGAGTGCTCTTGGGAAAGGGATCGACAGTGGAAACTTGGGATCGCCGCATATCCTATAAACTAATCCCTTTTATTTTGTTAGAACAATCATTACTAGTTTCCTTGTTGACCTTGAGTATATGATGATAATGAACAATCCAACATGCATATTTAAACTTTTAACTTGAGATTGTACGATCAACTTTCCAGGAATTTCAACAGGAACTAAGTGACAAACATGCAAATGAACTTAAGTAACAGTCTTTATAATTCGATGTGTCGATAGTTGATCCCAAAGCTTCCATTACCGATCAATTTTCTCACCAATTGAGACGGTAAGAGATGGTAGTATCTCTGAACAAAACTCCCAAGTCTCATCATTTTATTTTGCTTTTCTAATTTCAAACTATTTATATCTTACATACTACACTGCACTACACTAGTTCACACTTAGCATGGAGGGAATAAATTACTTTTATAATCTTGATTGTTTATTGAGTATAGCTGATATAGATCTCATACGCTCGAAGTGTTCAGTTGACATGTCTTCTAATTCGGTGAAGCGAGAAGTTGGATCAAAAGTGAAGTCAAGTTCCATAGCTATATCTGGAAGGCCATCTCCATGCCATCATATGGAACAAACAAAAGCTGCTAACCCATAAGCGGACCTATTGTTCGATATTCCAGTCCCTCCAGTGCAAAATATAAGCCCTGCTCCTGATGTTGTTGAGGATGCTATTCTTCTAGATAATCCAATGGATTCAGAGACTTCTCAAATTGGTGAGGCCGCTCTCTACCAGCATTGCTCCATTTATGGAATCTCGTTTGGGAGCGTCTTGGTTCCTTCATGACAAGATTGACCTCACTTGTCCCCAACCGGGTATATAGCATGCAATAAGTTTATGTGTTGGGCTAGATGTATACCGCCTTTCTACTGGTTTGTTCGTGAAATGCCGAAATATCTCGGGAGAGCTCCTCCATAACTTCATCCCAATAGTTATGCGTTCATTCATGGAACATTTCTTGCCATTCACGAATGTTCTATTTCGTCCACCTACTTCCGAAGACATAAGATTAATCTACAATTTTAAACAATGATCAAGAAGCCCTTCTTATGTCTTTCTTTATCCTTCGCCAAATTGTCAAGTTCTGATAGGCACTTGGAATAAACTCTCACCATTTAAGCATGAATGATTCTATGTGTGATTCCCTCCTGGATTTGCAAGATGATGGTTAGAAGAACGTAATTATTACTTTTACTTTTCTCTCAAGTTCACTGATTCAAGTCATAAATTTTTCCTTTGAATCTACTAACATACAGAGTTCTTTCAGGTGTTTGCCCACGACCTAAAGGTGCTAATTTTTCTAGAGACGTTTCTGCCATCTATGCTGCTCCTGTTGAGGATAAAGACATCAAACTTCTCGTAACCAGTAAACTGCTATCGTTGTTTGGGCTATTGGAAGATAGTCGTAGTACTAGACTTCCTGGAAGTGCGGTATTACAAAGAAATGTTGCAGAACAAAAGAGTGATACTGTCAACCCTATCGTTCCCCCGCCAAGGGGACTTGGTAGGATACCAAGGAGAGAAAAATTAAGGATTCTACAGTCGAAAACGTAGAAGATGTCGTTGCAGACCTCGAAAAAACCAATGGTTGAATCGTCACAAGTCGGACAATCCCGATCACCTACGAAGGGAAAAGTGGTTGATGTACTGACTTAGAAGAAGAAAAACGGCCTTAGACTCAAAGTTAATTATTACTCCGGTTGAAGAGGGATTGTCCTCTCAGCATTTGGAAAGCTCGTTAAAGGGATTTTCCAATCTTTAAATTTCGAATGACATCATAGCCTACTACTTTCCAAACATTAACATTGAAGGACTCAACTCTCCCACCAGAAGTGGCAAAGGTGTCCGACCTTTTAACAAAGGAGATAAAACACCGATGAGCAAAGTTACCGTTACCAAACTGTTAGAGGGAACATTATGACACTCAAAACCACATGCACTTCACTATACACCTTCTAATGGTCTTTCATGCGATAATTACCAATATGCTCTCATTTTATCTTTATATGTGCAATGTCTCAATCCTGAGCCTTCGATCGCCTTAGAAGTTCTTGTGCATACCATTGATCAAGCCGGGATTCAAATTCTGCTTGGCGCAGGGTCACAAATGAGGGATGAGATAAGAATTATCATTTAAGGGAATCTTCTTCCTCTTCTAAACATAAATAACAATCCCAGACATCTCGACAAGGAGAACAGTCTGACTTTACTGCTCAAAGTAGAGACCAACCTTCCTATCATGGTCCTTATATCGTTGGGTCTCACAAGCAACATTCCATTTCTTCCAGCTCCAGATAAGCTCGTGAGCGCCGGTTAGGGAAACATCCTTTTGCTACCTATGAACCGCCTTTGCCGGCCACTGCTCCTGGCGTTTTCATAGAAGAGAACTTAATCGAGATCAAGTCCACTTTTCCAAAGATTTTCTTTGTTGGCCTTAAATACCTTCCTTCTATTTATATAATCCCAGGGCATGCCAGAAATAGTTCTCTCGCATGTATGAACGATGTATTTATGTAGCACGAATCATTTATACACTTGGCAAAGAAACTCTCTGAGGTTTCTATTAAGTGACAACACGAGATAGACCGCCTAAATTGGAAGCCATACACGACAAGGATATAATCAAGCACCAAGACGTTGAATTGTTAGAATTTAAAACCCAACTTGCTAAAGCAGAGGAGAACACCATGGAAATGACAGAGGCAGTAAGCCATTTGGAAGCCACTCGTAAAAAGGAACTTGACACGGCACTTTATCGTAGCGTGGCACTCGCTTTAGAAAAGGATTCCTAGCATAAGTAGAAAGATTCTATGGCTCGCCATGTCGAGGAACTTAAAGAACTATTAAAGAAAGAAAGGGAAGAAAAAATCGAGGCTCAAGAGGAATCATAGAAGTACCGCGGGGAAGTTTTTGAGGCTGGGAATTTAAAGGCAGAACTCGACAAGCAATTTTTCAGAATCGAAGCTCCTGAGGTAGAAGCTTGAGAGGAGGGCATGGGAGAGATGACCGAACAAGTTAACTCTCAAGTGGAAGCTGCGACAAAGTCCAGTAGGAATGAGATTAAGGACTTATTCGATCCGTTGATTATTGAATACAATGCCAATGTCCTGATCCATCATGACTTAAGCTTTCTCGGTGAGGGTTACCTTGAATCGCTTGCTGAAGCTTAGAAGCACATCGTTGAGATGAAGAAGAAAGAGCTAAGTGAAGCTGATATCAATGAGGAAGATTTAGTGAGGGAAATTCTTCATGGGAACAAGCCTTTAGATCTGGATGCCGCAAAACTTTGATTTTTCAAGGCATCTGCACCTACTGAAGGAGTAGAGAATATTGCTGGGTCTTCAGGGACTAATTTTAAAGGTCCTTCTCTATCCCAAGTAGCCGAAACATCAATTTCTCTTGATCCGGAGCAACATCTTGGTTATGATCCAGATAGGCCGGCATTGAATCCAAGATGTTATTCCCTATTTTAGAAGGAGGCACCCCGATAACAACGGAGAGTCAACAAGATGCCGGTATTTTTCTTTACTTCTTAGAAATGAAATTTTTTCGATCTTCATACGCAATGGCTTTGAGCTAATCTCCCTGTCTTATCAAATTTTGTAGGTCTTTCAAGCTCTGATAAAACTCCTAGAAGTGGTGCTTTCGTAGAACAACACAAGCAAAAGGATGAAGAACCGACTGCTGCTAATGTTTCAAGACCAGATGGTCAAGTCATCTGTGCTCTTGATGTAGATAAGTCCAAGGATCCACTCCTAGCTAATGAATCTAATAACGTAATAATTATTGGTGACTCGAAACATACTGATATGGCCAACAAGAAGGAGCAGATCAAAAAGGAGGAACTGTTGAAAAGAAAGGTTAAAATTAAATCCGCGAAGGTGGTCCTCATCTTATGCCATTGCAAATTATTCTACTGGGTGATTCAATTCCTAATGAACTTCCTCTACCTTCTCAATCTCTTCGACCAAAGGCGGTAAAGGGTACCGAAAGCGAAGCACAAGTGGCTCTACCCTCGAGAAATCCAAAAGAGAAAGAAAGTCAAAGAAGTAATTATTACTCCAGCTCAATGAACATAGTTTGCATATTTGTTTCTTTCACTAGTTATAGTTGTACGGGCATAAATCCCAGTTTTTTGAAATAACTTGTACTGAAATTTTGGCATCTATCATGTAAATAAAAGCTTTTGTTTTCTGCTATGTTTCATGTGAATTATTATTTAAGTAGTTGAATGATTAATTTCCATTCAATATACTTGTAACTCATTGTTTGTGAATTCTGTTAACGATTCACCATATGTATCCCAAGGACTCCATGTAATCATGGCCTTAAGTGGTACCAAACACCAGGCTCGGGCTATAGTGTTAAGCTGTCGGATTCAGAGGTCCTATGAATAACTAGCTTCTGCCACCGGCATTGATTTGGTGATGCCATAAGTTAGAGGGTCGAATTCCATCCTTAGCGAATTTATACTCTTCTTGTTGATTTCAAGCCGGAATTTACAGAATAAAGAATGGTCGAAATCCACACATCTATTTATTTATATTTATACTTTAGTCCCCACTTTTGGGACTTAAAGTTATTTTGTGGAATAGAGAATGGTCGAAATCCACTCATTTATTCTTTTATGTTTATACTTCAGTCCACGCTCTGGGGACATAGAGTTATTTTGTGGAATAAAGAACGATCGAAATCCACTCGTCTATTCATTCATGTTTATACTCCAGTCCACACTCTGGGGACATAGAGTTATTTTGCGGAATAGATGATGGTTGAAATCCACTCATCTATTCATTCATGTTTATACTCCAGTTCAAACTCTAGAGGCTTAGAGTTATTTTGTGGCCAGTCGGTATCAACCCGATTTATGTTTATAGTCTAGTCCGCACTACAAGGATTTAGAGTTGTTTTGCAGGCAATTGATATCCACCCGATTTATGTTTATGATCCGGTCTGCACTCTGGGACTTAGAAATGTTTTGGAGAGTAGTCAGGTCGCACTCATTTTTTGGTTGATTAATTTGTCCCCTAGAACTTAGGGTTTCGATTTCGCAAGCGGTTGTTTGATTCTCGGTCACTTTGATTTATGTTTCAGTCCCATGGTCCGGGCATAAATTATTAAATGAACAAGTCAGTTGAGTTCATCTTATTTGATCCTAAAGGGAGTTAGAATGATTGATCGATTCCAAACTATAGGAGCCTATCTATACAAATTGATAGCAATCAGTTTCGCTATGTAATTATCATGTAATGCAATAGCAAACATAAATATGGAGGAATGCTTGAAACTTTATTCACTAAATAGAAAGGAAAAACAAAAACTATCTTATTACATATTCAGAAAATCAAATTCTAAAGCAAACTCTAAAGGTAAATACAACTAAAATGTAAATGAAATATGCTAAGTGAAATAGCATCGTAAGTTTCGTTATTCCATGCTCTTGGAAGTGTAATGCCATCGCTAGTCGCTAGCTTGAAAGTTCCTTCTCCAAGCCTCTGTTCAATGACATATAGTCCTTCCAAAATTGGATTCATGTGTGACGGGATAGGAAAAACCCAATTAAGGAAGGGATCACCAATTTTGTAGGTTATCGATTGAACTTTAGTGTTGTAATACTGGGCAACTTGATGTTAATGTGCGGCTGTCCTCAAATCAGCTTCCTCACGTTTTTCGTCAATAATATCCAAAGATTCTGAAAGGAGATCTTGATTTATTTTGGGATCATAGTAAGTCACTCGATGAGAAGGGACTTCAAGCTTAACAGGAATAATGGCTTTTGAGCTTTAGGTAAGGGCAAATAGAGTGCGCCTAATCATAAACTTTTGAGTGGTTTTGTAGGCCCAAAGTGCCATAGAGAGTTTATCCACCCACTTGCCTCTAGCCTTCTTCAAACGCTTCTTCAGAATTGAATTGATTGTTTTATTTATTGTCTCAACCCTATCCATTTTCCCGAGGGAGGGAAACCGCTGCAAATCTTTTTTAAATGTGGTATCTTCGACAGAAGTCTTTAAACTCGGTTGTATCGAATTAAGTCCCATTATCTATTACAATAGTCTGTGGAAGACCAAAGCAGCATACAATGTTTTGGATGACAAAATTGATTACTTTCTCGGTCGTGATTACAACTCAAGGTTCCGCCTTGGCCCATTTGGTGAAGTAATCAATTGCTATAATAACGTAGTTTGCAACACCTTTAGAGATTGGTAATGAACCAACAATATCTATATCCCACATGGCGAATGGCCATGGGTTGACCATTTGCGTGATTTCTATTAGCGGAGCTCTTAGGACTTTTGCATATATCTGGCTTTTATCGCATTATCTTACATAATAAGCTACATCTCGATTTATGGTTTGTCAATAATACCCATATCGGAGTACCTTTTTTGCCAAAGCTTTTCCTCCAGTGTGATCGCCACATTCTCCTTCTTGAACTTCTTTCAAAACACATTTTATCTCATCATGAGAGATACACCGGAGTAGAGGGACCGAGAAACCTCTCTTATACATAACTCCTTCTTGCATAATATATCATGGAGGTTTGCAAACGACCTGTTGCTTTTCATTTCTTTTACTAGGCAGGACCCCGTGTAATAAATAGCCTTTAATTGGAGTCATCCATGATTCCCTTTCAGATTCACCTCTAGTACTTGATCGATTTCAATTACTTTTATACTTAGGGTATCCAATATTTTGACCGGTACCAAACCCATCTACCATGCATCACCAATGCTATCAAACTTTCCCAATGATTCAGTCTCTTTGTTTTGATCGCATGGAATATGTGAAATATCATAGTATTCAAATTCTGTCAACAACTCCTAAACTCCAGTAAGATAAGGGGTAAGCTATAACGGCCCGCAAATCCGTACCCCTTGAGTCAACACTATTCTACATCAACCAACTCAAGTTGCACAGAATACGAACCATTTGGATTAAAGAAGAAGAGGTAGAAGAAGAAAATAGAAAACAACATCAGAATCTAACCATCGCAGCGGAATAAAATATAATAGATAATAAATGATCTTTACTTAAAATCAAATATATCTGTTTATATATTACATCATCAGAGTACATCATTCCCAGTTCAACATCACTAACATACAACTGGATACACAGCTACTCAACACAGCGGAATATATATAAAACAAGTACGAAAGTACGTATCATCATCCAGCTCGTCTCTTGAGCTCCACAGCATTATATCCTGTATCCTATAATACTCGGTCTGACCCGATCATTACAGTTAAATAACACCCGAATCAGTCTGGAATACCAGCGTGAGAAAATCACACCCAACTGATTATTAAAGTTTCAAAAATCCTTTTGAAAATAAAAGCATCTCGTAAGACCACGCCACAAATAAACATGTCGGGTTTTTACCTTACGATAGCTAAAACGATTTTTATAGAAATCCTCTGGTATTATAATAGGGTCTATATACAAATACTTATAAAATAGCCGAAATTGTTACATTCATTAAATTCCAGCTAATAGCCATAGAGTGGGTAATACAAACAAAACTCGTACGAGGCTCGTAGGGAGAATGGATTTTCAACTAATGACTAGGCACTAGGGTACCACCTGTCACAGTACGTGGCCTAGATCACAGTACCGAAGAGTACGCCCGCTCCCCTGCAACACAAGACCGGGACTACCCCTTACTGGATAATCCCGAGTGAGATCACCCCGCGGTTGGGATCAGCAACCTCCCACTAAGCCGAAATAAAAAAGGGACATCTAGACAAGGATGACCTCACCCTGCTTGGGTGCTACCCACCTAGCCTTGCTGCATAACCCCTGATTTCAGTCATTCCCAGTTGATAAGGCTTGAGGCTAAGTATTACCTTTATAGAACATATCCCTTAGAATGCCCATCGTCCACCTGACGATGTTACGAAAGCATTCATCCATACAAGTCCGTCCCTGGTTCGAACGGAACCGAAGGCACTATTCCTACTACATCCATTTTGGAAATATCCTCAGGATTAGTAGAGACTAGCCCTTGCACTTCACTGCTCCATCTTCGAATCCAAACTCGTTTCCCATGAACGTACAAACCGGATCGAAGTGGTTTTGGAGAATTAAATCCCAATCCCGTTCTCTTCGAAACGATCAACGCAGTTGGCCAATATTGATAGTCGGTTATTTAACTATCAATTAACATTCAAAAACATCCATCAAACAATAAATAATTTTCCAAATTATTTATTAGCTTCAAAATATCTTCGCAAGATATATTTCTATTTTCAACCCTTCGAAAATAGTTTCAAACCATTCTTTCTTTTTTAGAATAAACTTTCCCAAATATTTTCTATCTCCACCGAAATCACCAAGCACAAAACTTTAGATTTTTAAAATAACTTAAACGCTTTACTTTGAAATATACTTTAAAACATTTAAACTAAAACTACTTCAATAATTTGTTAAAAATGCATACTATATAAATATTTGAAAATAAGGTTACTTTATAAAATATAAAACTAGGGTTTTCACTTTTTAAAACAAAATACTAAGTCACCTTTTAAATAATTACTGCTATATAGACTAAAGAAAATACATACTTTAGAATTTAAATATTTAAATAATAAATTTTCCAAAACTTGCTTTTTAAAACAATTTTAAAACTTTTAACTTATATTTAAAAATTTACTTTGAATATGTACTTGGTTATTCAGGGAGAGTTTTCAATCTCATTCACTTAAATCAATTTTCCAAATTGATTTCCAATTCATTCCATTTGAAATTAATTTATTTACTTACTCAATTCCTTTTAAAATTCATTAATTATGGACTTTATTTTTTTTATTTTTTTATTACTATTTCCGTTTGATTAAATCTTTTAACTGAAATATACAAATTTCAGGTTTTACCCAATTTCTTCTATATCCCTTTCAAGATTCAAATCTTAAATTTAAAATAAATACTTGTTCTTTTAAATAATAACACTAAAGTTTAAAATTCATTAACTTTCTGTTTATTCAAAATTCCCTTTTTACATACGGAATTTATTTATTAGAATTTTAAAATCACTTTATTCTTATCCAGTTCATTTTAATTTGTTTAAATTCTCTATAATTATTCCACTTACAAATTCTCTTCCTTTTATTTTCAAAAATCTAATTCTATATATTTAGATAACTCAATGTCTCGAAATAAATTCTAGCAAACCGTAGCAATAAATATTCCAATATAATTCATCATAGCATACCAAATATCACAACAGTGAATATTAAGTAATTTAAAAAAATGTTGAGGGATCCAATTGGATCCCTCCAACCTGTTTTCTTTGCATCCACACACATTAGCACAACATAAATTACCAATCCACTTCGAGATGGAATATCACGGTATATGAGTTTTAAATATAAAATCATCCTCTATTTAATGCAGGAAATCAAACATTCCAAGATATACTATATACTACTATATATAGTATAACACACCAAATCAAATCAATCAATCAATTGTTTAAATTTAACTATTTAAATTTAAATTAAAAATTCAGCTGAGTGAGATTAACTCACCTTTGATTTTGTTTTGCAAATCCACTTTAATATTGCCTTGGATTTCCTAATGTTTGACCTTAAATAAACAATTTATATAATTTATTAATATTCGAAATAAATCGAGCTATTAATTACCATTTAATAGTTTTAATTTTGACTAATGATTTACTTTAAACAATAACTACTTCCAAACTAATATCTTCTAAAAAAACCCTTTTCGTAACTAATTAAATTAAATAATTTAACCATCTCAATATTTATTTTAAAATCCAATATTAGGTTGAAATATATAAATATTTATAATTTATACCTATGCTTTCCTTTTTGAAACCACATATGTATATACAATTATAAAATAGCTCATATAGATCCAAAAATCCAATTTTTAAATAAAATATTCACAGTTTAAAATCCCATATATTTCAAAATCTTATCTTTGGAACCATAGATATACGCTTATAAATATAATTTATGTTACCATTTAGAAGTCTTCTATTTTCCTAAATCCTATCTATGTTATTATTATTTTAAATAGTACTTCAAAGTGTAAATATCTGTATATTTTTTCTTTTGTATATATATATATATATATACATATATGTGTGTGTGTGTGTGTATGTATGTATGTATCGAATTAAAATATACATGTGCTCTTATATATATATATATATATATATATATATATACTTAAATCATTTTTTCTGTAAGCAGATGTAACTATAATTATTTTACTGTAATTATTTACCTTACCGTGAATATTATTTCTCTAACCTATATATATTTATCCATTAACAGAAATATTTTACTGTAATTATTTTTTCTCTCTACATATATACATATATATATATATATATATATATATATATTAAATAAAAGAAAACAACTCAGCTTTACCTTACTAAGATTTAACCCCAAATCGATCTCAACTCGACTTCCGGACCACCATCGCCAAAACATCCTCGAGATCTGCCAAACGTCGATCCCTTGAAGTCATCGCACCAACAACCAACGTCACCGACCTCTCTGCCCCAAGTCGTGCCTCATCGTACTACTTCCATCTTTGATGACTGTAGTTCGAGCATGAGCTCTTCCTTTGTCTCAACTCGCGGCACCATCACATTCCTACCCCACAACCGCTCTGCCTATCGATGTCACATCACGCTTACCTTCTGCCCCTCCTACCTCCGCTCGGGATCCTCCCTAAGTGCGGCGCTCTAATAATCGCAAACGCGATTATTTTTCCTTGATTTGAAATTTATTTGCGAACTCGATTTCAAGCGTGATGGAGTTGATGATTGATTTCGATCGGGTGGGAAGAAAAGAGTTAGCTTGTGATAAAAATGGGAAGAAGAAGAAAAATCGTGATGCGGCCACTAAATTTGAGTGTAAAGGAATTTGGGAGGAATGGCGTCACGACCCTCATCTCGGAATTGATTTTATTTTTCATTCGAATGAAATAAAAATTGAGAAGAGGAAAAATATTCTAGGGAAGGAAATTATTCGGCCATTATAAAAATTTCTCCCTTGAATTTGATTTTGAACGAATCCATGAGAGACAAGGTCAAGTTTATAGATAGGCTTGAATTTGATTGAGTGAGAAGAAATGTTGCGTGTTGTTACAAAAAAATAAACATGGATATGAAAGGAAGTCGGCTTGCTCAGTAAAGATTTCGGTTATGATTTGATTTTCTTTCAGATAAAGATATTTAAATTAAATCAATAATTATTGTCTAGGCATTTTTATCTCGTACGATCACACGATAATTCCGAAAGCTATGAAATTTTGAAATCCGATAGTAATACAATATTACGGATCCAATGGAACTAGTTTCGTCAAATTCCGAGACTGTGCCTCGAAATGCTATTTTTAAATTCAACTTAAACTATAAAATTTTAAAACTGAACAAACCACTGTTAATTTCAATTTTACAACTTCTGTTATCTTCAGTGTTATCAATATAAATTTTACAAGCCTTTAAATTATTTTTAACAGGCTTAAAATTCCAGATTCAACATTTTACTCATCTTCAAATTATTTCATTCAATAATTTAATTATCAAATAAATAGTGAGATTTGAATTCAAGTTAAAAATTAAAAAATATTTAAAATTAATTAAATATTCCAATTTCAAATGCTCAAAAATTCCAGGTCGTCACACAAGCCGTTGTCCATCAGCCCAGTAGTCTCCTCTAACTTGATACACCACCAATTGAAAACACAAAAGATTCCAAGAAATTTAACTCCAAGATCATTAGCGAGTTTAAGTCCAGCAATTAGAGCTTCGTATTCAGCCTCGTTGTTTGTTGCTAGGAAATCAAGCTTCAAAGCATAATAAATTGACCGATTTTCAGGATTACAAGCACAATCCTAGCTCCAAAACAATGATCATTAGATGCTCCATCAGTATATAACTTCCATCATACAGTAGGGATTTCACTTCCTTCTGGAAGTTTATCATATACAGTAAATTCTGCTATAAAGTCCACCAATGCCTATCTCTGGATATCTCTTCAAGGGAGACAAGTAATGTCGAATTGTATGAGTTTAATGTTCCACATGTGAAACCTCTTAGAAGTCTCAGGTCACTGTAGGACCCGTCATAATGGCTATTTGGTGTAAATATTATTCGGATGTGCCTAAAATTACGGATGAATCTTCCATGATGCAACTAGTAAGCAGTAAACCAATTTCTCTATTTTTGGATAATTTCTATCTGCTCCGGTCAATCGTTTATTGACATAATGCACTAGCCTCTAGATCTGATTCTCCTTGCGAACCAAGGCCGCCCTTATAGCATGTGTTGATACAACTAAATAAATGAACAACTCCTTAAGATCTACTGGCTTTAACAAGATGGGGGTCTCTCCAAATGATTCACTAGAGCTTGGAACACGTCTTCACAATCCTGCGTCCATTCGAATTTTCTTTTTCCCTTCCTAATCAAATCAAAGAAAGGAATGCATAAAATGACTTAAAGCGGCAATCTTCTCATTCAGACTCTGTGCTTGTTTATGGTTTCTTAGTATCTGGATGTCACAAATAGCTTGAATCTTCTCTGGATTAGCCTTTATTCCACGAGCATTGATAATTAGCGCAAGAACATTCATGATGCAACCCCAAATGAGCATTTCAAAGGATTGATTTTCATCCTGTAATGTTGGAGGATGTCAAACAATTTTCCCCAGTCTTTGATGTGGTCACTTGATCGTCGTGACTTCACGAGCATATCATCCACATACACTACCATTATCTTTCCAATATGATCCCTAAACATCCTGTTAACCAAGAGTTGATAGGTTGCTACGGGATCATTCAATCAAAAAGGCATTACCACATAACAAAACAACTTAACATTTGTAAGAAAACTAGTGCGCTGTTGATCGACGATATGCACCGGGATTTGGTTATATCCCAAATATGCATCTATAAACGATAACAGTACGTGTCCTGCACTTGAATCAACTAGCTAGTCAATCCTGGGAAGGGGACAATTGTCTTTCGGACATGCTTTTTTTAGGTTTGAATCATCAATGCACTCTCTCCATTTACCATTTGCCAGCTTCACAAGTACGGGATTAGATACCCATTCCAAATAGAGGGCGTCGCGGATAAACCCGTTGACTTTTATTTTATCCACATCCTCTTTAAGAGTGGCAGATCTCTCTAGATCCATGCCTCATCTTTTTTTCAATGGAACACACCTCGGATCAATGTTCAATGCATGGATTACAATAGTAGGCGAGATTCCACACATTCAGAGTGAGTCCAAGCGAATACATCTAGATTCATAAGAGAAAACCAACACGTTCGTTCATCATCGGGGGCTGAGCTGTGACCTAACGTTCAAGACTCGTGATAAGCTGTCGTCATCGATCATGATAGCAATCATCAGCTCAATTAGTGCAGCTTTGGTCTCTTTGGGCTCCTCTTCATTAATCCATATCTTTATAGAACTGATTATGGTGCCCAAGCCAAGGCTTAGGCACTAGTTGTCAATCTTCAGTGGTTTAGATGCAGACGGCTTTGTCCACATACTTTCCCTTCTCCTTACGTTAAGCTTCCACTATAGCAAAATAAGCTTTTAACAGCGTTTGAAAAAAGCTGTAATATGATATAATAATGTTGTTAGAAACGCTATATAATGACATGCATGTCATAGATACGAAATTGATAGCAGCAAAAATAAATGATGTTAAAAATGCTATTAGACAATCTTCTTTCACAGCTGCAAATAATTTTCTACAGCATTTATTACTTGCTTTCAAAAATATTAACTGTGTTTTTCGTCAGCGATTTATAAAAGTTGTTATTAATTTTCCACAGCATTTTTTTATGCTATCATAGTAATGTGCATTATCTTTTCACATCATGGTGTAAATGCCATCATTTGTTCCTGCTATTTTTATAGCACCAATATTATGTTGTACTATTGCAATATTTACGCACATGTACCATTAATCTAAACTGCATTTTATTATATTTCAACTGGATGATATACATAATATTTACAAATCGAACTAAAAATTTCATATAAAAACATAAATATTAATCATTTCCACAAATTAAGTTAAACACAATATCTATAAACGAAGTTTAGATAAATTCATAAACAAAGATAATATTTATAAACCAACTTTATATAACATTAGACAAAGACATAACATCTACTTCAAGCTGATCTTTGATGCACTTAACCTTCAACTGCAAAATCACCATATGAAAATTGATAATAATAAAATACATATTATATGAAACTTATGTCCAAAAGTGTAATAAATAATGTGAATGAATATTCAAATGAAACCACTTACCTTGCCTTTCCCAGCTTGAAGATCTGCTTTCAAATTGGAAATATCTGCTTTCATGTATAGTACACCATATGTACTCTGTGGTACACAATTGAGGCTGAAGCCACTCTTTTAAATTCAGATCAAACTGAAATGCATTCGAAAGAACATCTTCAGAAATTGATGGTTTTAAACCTCAAATGCTTCAAAGCAGTCATAGACTATATGGAAGCGAACACACACAGACCGATTCCCTGTTTAGAACAACTTCATGAAATATCAATTCACATTTTCATCCTTCAAATGATCGTATATTATTACTTCAGGAAGTATGCAGAAGGTACTTATAAAGGTATCTCGCTATGCAATACTTCGTAAAAGCAATAAGGAGAGAAAGCACAATTTAGCAATCAAATTGTTGGATTACTTTTGCAGATTGTATAGAACCTGGTTGTCTTCCTATACAACAGCTTTACTCAATAAAAAGTATTGTGAAAGACATAACAATAGTACACATATACAAGTATGAATATGCAAAAGATCATGTAACGACCCGTAAAATTTTCGATAATTTAATTGTTAATTTTATTAAATGTTATCTAATATTGGAAAAAAAAATTTGTGATTCATTTATGAAATGATAACTTAAATGAGATGTAATAATGCTAATCTAAGTTAATTATTAACTATTTGAATGTAGTTGCAATTAATGGTATTAATGAAAATGTCATACTAGGCTATAAATCGATTATAAGAAAACAAACGTAAATATTGAATTAATTAACAGATTAATATATATTGAATGGTAATTGAATAAAATCGATGTTTAGTAAGAAATTATAGCATTGGTTTGGAAATGACAAACTTATAAAATGTGACTGAGAATAATGATAACAATTATTATAAGTTAATCATTTATTTGGTCCATTAAATAAAAATTTGTAATCAATTGCAATGAATCTCAATTCAATGTATGTTAGTGTAAATTAAGGAGATAATTGGAAATAGTGTTAAGTCTATTCATAACATGATAATTGGTTAAATGAAAATGATGGATATCAAGATTTATTAATTTATTGGAATTTAAACTTAATAATTGGATTAATTGCAATTAAATGAAATTTAAGGAAATTAAGGCTAACACTGAAATTGATAAATTTATCAACACTAAATTGACATCTAAAATTATTTAAATTAGTATAAATGATTAAGAAATATAAAAAAAGGTTAAAAATCGTCAATTATAGAATCGAAATTTAAAATTTTGACTTAATTAATTAATTATTAATTTAATTAATGTAAAAATAGCAATTTTGGCCACTGACTCGGATTTCAACGAAACCTGTTTCATCGGATACGTAACAGTGAATTATTGCAGGATTTCAAGTTTTGTAGCGATCGGGCTTGTCGTTTGATTGTACGAACTCGAAATGCCTAGAAATGAAATCAATTAAAATCAATTTGAAATAATTTGATTTTAGCATAACTTCTTCATACGATGGAATTTGGATGTGAAACCTGTTCCACTGCATTTAAAATATTTAAAAACAACTGTTTTGATATATGCGTTGACACAATTTCGTTCCAGAGTCAGAACGGGCTTTTCGGGCCATTTACCGTTCAACAGTCCAGACCAATCTGATCCATTCTTTTATTTTCAACCATGCCTATATATATATATATATATATATATATATATATATATATATATATATCTAGTTATAAACCCTTTCAGCCTCTCTATTTCTCATTCCTATACGTATAGAAATTTCTGTGCTCCTTTTCCTATGGCTGCAAACCCAAATCCCCAATTCAATTTCATATTCAATTCTAAATTCAACTTCAAAATTAAAACTCCACAAACCACATCGAATTATATATGGATTTGAAGCTCTCAATGAGCACTAGTCATTTCTACTATTCGTTTTTGGACTTGGGTTTCTGGCTAGTCAGAATTGGTCGACGTAATCATGGACATTCATCGCTTGTTCATCGACATCGTCTGATCATCAAATCTGTGGTACTGTTGGGTGGAGATTGACGAGTGGAGTTCTCGGTGCGGGTAGTTGGCCGATTCAATGGCCAGATCGCAGTATTTATTTCACCTAGGGTTTTAGAAAATAGGCAGCGGCTGCCTTTTTGCCGTCAATCGGAGGCTTGGGGGGTTTCGTAGGGTGGGGCGGAGCGACGCGCCGGTAGTGACGAGCCTAACTGAGGCCGACAAATTGCGACATTGTGAGGTGGTGACGGCCCCGTTCAAATCAAGGGCGTGTTTTCGCGCGTGCTTTACTGTGTCTCGTGTAGGGTTGGAACAGCATGAAGGAGAGAGATAGCTGACGTGGTAGGTACTATTAATTTAACCATTTTAATTAATTTAATTCAACCATATGACGTCCTAACCTGAATAACTCTTACATACGAGGTTCATTTTATACGAAAGGTTTCCTCCGCTAGGTTCGTATCGGAATTCCAAACATTTTGGTGTAGGTTTGGATGGATTCTGAGACTGTTCAAATTTTAGGTTTAAATTGAATTTAAATTCAATTTAAATTCAAAAGGTGAGTGTTTTAACCCACTCACAACTTCTAAATTTCTTATGTTTGTTAAATTGATTTATGATGTGATTAGAAATTTGCTTATGATTGTTTGACATATTTTGAATCATCATCTCAGTTTATTTGAATTTATTTTGATAAAATTTTTATTTAATTTACTACTGCGTATAAACTGCCAGTAAATACCTGTTATTTATTATCTGTTATATATTGATGTTGTTGATTGAATTGGATAATGATTGTGGTAAATGTTTGATGATTGATACTAGATGAATGGATGTTGTATTTTATATTGTTATAAACTGCATGTTGTTATGGATTTTTTTTATTTTTCAGGATTGCGGTTTGAAATGATATATAACCGTATTTATATTTTAAATTACGTATTGAAATGATAAATATCCGTATTACCTGACCATATGATATAAAATTATATACAGACACCGCGGTCTATATATAAAAATATTTTGAAATGATTTCTATGGTTTTGTAAAGAAATATACGGATTATATAAATATTTATTTTAGATGTTATATAAATGTTATAACGACCCGTAATTTTCGATACTTAAATTTTGTTAATTTAATAGGTTCTAGTTGTTTAACTCGGAAAGAAAATAAACAAATCTATAATTTAATAATGAAATCACTGAAATAAATGTAATAATGTCAATACAAGTTAATAAATAGCTAATTTAGTGCAAACCAAATTAATTGAACCAATTGTAAGATTTTAACTGATTGTAATTAATAAATTGGTAAATAAGTTCAAAGTATATTAAATAATGAAAAAATACATAATAAACTGTAATTTGATAAAATCAATGTTAGTGTAAAGTAAGGAAATAATTGGAAATAATGTCAATTCTATTTATAATATGAAAATTGGTTGATTTAAAGAATGGAAATCAATATTTATTAATTTATTTGAAATTTGAAGTTCAACAACTGGATTAATTGCAAATAAACGAAATTAAATATTTAACTATTACGTTAATGGAGATTAAGATGAAATTTGAGAATATTGATGTAATAAACCATGAACCAACGTCAATTTTATCTATTTGATGATAATGGATTGAATAACAAGATTTAAAATTAAGTAAATGGATTTATTGGGAATTTAAATTTACAATTACTAGACTAATGGAAATTGGAAACTTAATACTGTAAATGGTAAAATATACAACTATAAATTGATATAGAAATTTGTTTAAAGGCGTATAAATTACCAAGTAATCCAAATTTATAAAATTCGTAAATAATTAAATTTGAATTGGAAATGTGATTTGATTTATTTAATATTAAATTATTTAATTAACCTGGAAAATAGCCATTTCGGCCACTGACTCGGATTTCGAAGAGATAAGTTTCATCGGATCCGAAATGGTGAATTATAATAGAATTTCAAGTTTTGTAGCGATCGAACATGGCATTTGATCGTACGGGCTCGGAACGCCTAGAAATCGATTAAATTTAAATCAATTTGAAATAAATTAATTTTAGCATAAATTCTTCGTACGATGGAATTTGGACGTGAAACCTATTCTATTGCGTTTAAAATATTTAAAAACATCTATTTTGATATATGGGTTGGTGTATTTTCGTTCAGGTGTCGAAACGGGCTTTGGGCCGATATCGTTTAACCAAATAAGGTCCGCTCTTTCTATTTTCAACCCTACCAATAAATACCCTATTATAAACCATAGCAGCCTTTCTATTTCTCATTTCTGTTTATACAAAACTTTTGTTGCTCCTCTTTCTCAATGGCATACAAACCCTACATTTCAAAATCCAATTTCAATTCAAAATTCAACCTCGAAAATTCAAACTCCTCAAATGATATCAAATTTTATATGTATTCGAAGCTCTTGATGAACGCATCTCAGATTTGAAATACGTTTTTCGAATTAAAGCTCTGTTTGTCCAGAAATTGATGATCAGTTCTCGTCCGTTCATCACGCGACGATCAACTTCAGCAGATCGTCGAATTGACCATACCGTATTGTAGAGGGCACGGAGCGTAGTGCATCGGTGAAATTCGTTCGACGAATCAACGGTCAGATTTTCTACAAAAATTCAACTAGGGTTTACCCTTCGGCGGTGGTTGCTTGATAATGCTAATTGGAGGTGGCATTCGCGTGGGTCGCGTGTCGTGTAGGGTCGTATGAGTCACAGTCGTTGTCGGTAGCGTCTCTGGTCTTGGCCGCGGCAGCAATGGCGGTGGCACGTGCATTTTAGGTTGGCGGTGCTTCCCCGCGTGTGCATGCGATGGGTTCTGCGTATGGTTTGGATGAGGGATGCATTGACGTGGCAGGCTGTTAGTGGTAGCTCCTTTTTTTTATTTTATTTAATTTTCAAAGCCGAATCTTCTAATTCGTATAACTTTTGCATACGGACTCAGATTAATGCACGGTTTCTTGGGCTAGGATCGTATAAAAATTCGGACTTTTTGACACTAGTTTGGATGAATTCTGACACTGTTCAAATTTTGGGTTTGAATTGGATTTAAATTCAGTTTAAATTCGAAAGGTGAGTGTTTTAACCCACTCACAACTTCTAAAATTTCTTGTGTGTGTTAAATTAATTTTTGATGTAATTAGATATTTATTTATGACCGTTTGGCATATTTTTAATCATTATCCTAGTTAAATTGAATTTACTGAATTAAATTGTTATTTAATTTATTATTGCATATATACTACGAGTTAAATTGTTATCTAATTTATTATTGCATATAAAGTGCTAGCTAAATTGTTATTTAGTTTATTATTGAATATAAACTGCCAGTAAATACCTGTTATTTATTATCCCTGCTATATTGATGTTATTGATTGAATTGGATAATGATTGTGGTAAATGTTTTAATGATTGATATTGGATGAATGGATGTTTTATTGTATATTATTATAAACTGCAAGTTGTTATCTATTTTTTTTTGGGATTGCGGTTTGAAATGATACATAACAGTATTTATGTTTTAAATTACGGATTGAAATGATAAATATCCGTATTACTTGACCATAGGATAGAAAAGTATACACAGACACCGCGGTCTATATATATAAAAATATTTTGAAATCATTTCTATGGTTTTGTAAAGATATATATGGGTTACATAAATATTGATTTCAGATGTTATATAAATGTTATTTTATTATTGATTTTTAGCTATGTGTAAATTTGTTTTGAAATACAAAATAAGCCGAATAAAAAAGTTTGATTGTTTTATATGATATGGTTAAGCATCTGTTTAAATTATATTGTATATAGAGTTTATCATGACTTAAATAAAAATTAAGGTTAGAAGATAAATATGAAATTGATTTGAATTAAATTATTTAAGAATTATACTCGAATAAATTTGATTTGAAATTATAAAATGAAATTGAGATTTTAAAGGGTATAATTTTTATAACTTGATTTTGGTTTAGAGTGATTTAAATGAATATCAAATTGATTTAAATGAATATATATAGTTAACCAAATTGAAAGAATACCCAGTTATTTAGAGTTTAAAAGTTTTACTTAAATGAAATTTGATTTATTAAGTAAACATTTCAAATCTAAATAATAGTAGTTGAATTTGATATATATGGAATTATCAAAGAATTAGTTTTGAAATTGTGGAATATTTAAAGCTTTGAAATATATGGAAATTGAAATGATTTATTTGGGGGTTCAAATCTGTATTTGGAATTGATTTGTGAAATTGAAGAAGCTATTTTATTATATAAAGTATTTAAATATTTAAACCATTTAAGTGGTGGAAGTTATGTTTAAAAGTTATGAGTTTCAAGGTATTAAAATTTGAAAGTGTTATATTCAAGTGTTTTTGATTTCGAAATGTTATAACTTTGAAAGTGTTATGATATTAGAAAGGGATATATTTGAAATGAAAATGTTATCATATTGATTTGGTTTTGAAAGGGCAATGATATTTGGTTTTAAAGTATAAACTATTTTGAAAATGACCGCGGTGTTATAAGAACGTTTGGTTGTTAAAGAGACCGGGATCGAAAGTTGTCATACTCTCTGCCAACTTTGAAAACCACTTTAACAACCGTGTATGCAATGGAGATTCCAGAATGAAGTAGGATGGTAGCGACGTTCTATTAAGGTATATACGTGGACCCGACTCCCGTGAGTTGGCATAAGGTGGCTAAAATAGGAGCGATCGACGAGCTAAGAAGGTAGCACCTTTTATCAGACACACTCCTTCGATACCATTCTATTACTTTGTGATTGATTTGGGGCCTTTTGATTTTAGGGGTATGGCTCATGGTGGGCGGTAGTAGCTGCTACACGTTACCACCGGTTTAGAAGTGTAATTGGTATATCTAACCTGGCATTGCCTAGTTGTGTCATGTCACCTACCCTAGCGCGCCTTGTACGAGTTTGATTTGTGTCGTACCTACGGAGTATCCTCTGGTAGCCTCCCGATCAGGAGGTATTATGGTACTGTATAGACTATTGGCACTATTACATGTTAAGGGCTATATGGGTAACCCCTTAACGCTATTAATAAGTAAGCTTATTTTACTTTTAGACATTATTATAATAGAGAAATATTACTACATAGTAAGTAGTTTAATGGATCCTTAGGAGATATAAATTCCGAACATCTCTTAAGTTAGTGCACTCACGTTAGACACTGGATAAGAGATGTCAAATCTCGTAAACATCTCTGATGCCGTTCCACTCATATTTATTTCTGTTGATTTAACTCACATAAGATCTTTTAGTTCTGACTCGAGTGTTTTGTCTTTTCAATTCGCTCGGGTCAGTCTGAGCATTTCACGATTCGAAGACTTTATTTCTAGAGGACGAAGACGGAGATTGCATTACTATTGTTTATTATATTATTCCACTACATTCACACTGTTCTGCTGCATTATTATTTATTATTCTCTGGTATGTGTAACTCTGATATGCGTTGTATAAGTATAATCAAATGTTTGTAAAATAGCTTCATGAACTGTTATTTGATTATTATATTTTGTCATTCCGCTATGAGATTCTATTTTGTTTTAATTATTTCTCTGCTTTTCTTATTCACCCAAATAACAATTCTCCTTTTGTATGGTTTAAGTCTGACGTACGTGGTTTATCATCGATTTAAAATGTACAAAAAGGCGAGATGTTACATCTAGCATCAGAGTTTTGGTTTAGTGATAAACCTTAGCTTTGTGGGGTCTGACTCTTTATCAATAGGGTAGTAATACTCCATGATAAGTAGCTAAGCGTATATATACGAGAGAGCGTATTTGTTAGTGTTATAAAAAGGTTTTAATATTGTGTTAATTTGTTCCATTTTGTATTTATAAATTTCTGGTTGGTGCATAGGACGCTATTACATCAATAGGGATTTCTAAACACTTAATAGGACAGAATTACATAATATTTGTTTTGAATAAAGGTGAATGAAATAATTTTGCCTATTATATTTTCTATATATAACATAAAATTTTTATAAAGGTTATATTTGGTTGTAATATATTGGTTGCTAGGTAGTGAAATTTATAAATATTGATTGGAAACAAAGTTTGAAGAAAAAAAAAAAAGAAATTTGGAAATTTTAGAACTTAAGTTCCAGGGTTTTTTTTTAATTTCTTTCAAAGGATTTTTGAATATAATAATATTATTATAAGTATTTTCTGATATAAATATTTCAATATAAATTGAAAGAATTGTTTTAAAGAAATTTTGGAAAGAAATAAGTTCTGTACTCCCCTCTCTGTCGTTGGAAGATAATTTTGGTGATGAGTGCATGCATCATCGACATTCATTTTTGAGTTTCTAAGTGGGAAGGCAACAGTAGTAGTTTTACTGCAGATCTATTTAGATAAACGAATGTAAAATTTTAAATTGTTTTAAATATAATTGGATATATAAATTGTGAGTGTATATATCTATCTGTTATTAAAATGATTTGAAGCTTAACCCGGTATTTAGTTCTTAAGTTTCCGTTAATTAATAGTTTCAATCATTGTAGTGAAATGGAATATAACTAAGTAATAATTGGAAACTTCAATTAAAATAAAAAAATTAAATGCTAGGTTATCAATGAAATAACAAGAAAGTTGAAATTTAGAATCTATAAAAAAACAACAAAAGATATGATTATTGAACGTTTAATTTATTAAAATAAATAAGATGAACTTGTATAATTTTCAATTGCATTCTTAAAAAGTATATATAACTTACCAAAATATGTAAAAAGTTGGAACGTTAATAAGGAAATGGAATAAATATTGTACAAGTAATACTTAAATAATAAAAGTGTGCAATAAAATTTACTTTATAAATAAGAAATTGGCATGAAAGTAGTTATAAACTTGAGTCAAAATTTCAATGTTGCTAATTAAAT
This sequence comes from Allium cepa, assembly GCA_030765085.1. Lineage (NCBI taxonomy): Eukaryota > Viridiplantae > Streptophyta > Magnoliopsida > Asparagales > Amaryllidaceae > Allium > Allium cepa. The sequence continues at coordinate 691,449,792 of CM060935.1, read as the reverse complement.
GAAATAGGAAATGAGCAATGTAAGTATAGATTTTGAACGTAAGCTAATGTTGAAACTATTCATAAATAAATGAAATTAAGTAGTGAATAAATGAATATAATGCAATAAAAAGTAACTAACATGATATGAATAAATGAAAATGAGTTTTAGTAAGAAATGAATAAAAGTAAATGAAACTGTAAGAAATAAAATGTAATTAAAAAGATAAATCATTATATGAATGAAAAGGGAATTAAAGAACAAATGTTACGAAATGAAATTGATGAGAATGAACTTGATCTATTGTTTGGAATTGTTGTTTGTTTGGTTCATGGTTGTTTGGGTAAGGACACTTTAAAATTGTTTGGATGTATGAATAATCTATTTAGTTCATCTAAGCCTATTGAGTAAATGGTGCGCTTAGTAGTTTATTTTTCATTCTGTACAATTCAAAGTCTTAAACCCGAGCAACTATTTGTTTTGTTTGCTATGGATATATGGATGGTTGATTTTATTGACTTCATATGGTTGTATATTGATTGCAAGTGACTGTTGTTTATATTGATTGGGTTGTTAGTGGTTGAAACAACTTTAAATATTTCATTTTATATAATTATTAACTCTTTTGGGATTATATAAGTGAAATACAGGTTATGAAAGCAATTGCTACTGCTTTTGGTTTCATAAAATAAGCGTTGTTTGCACGACAAATAGGTACATTTTCGGATTACGGTTTATAGCGCTATTATATTGTTTTTCCTGTGTTGGGACATATATTATTTTGGAAAATATATGTTGTATATGTTTATATTTGATATTATATTTTCTCCTAAGCCTCTACGTACAAAGGAGACTGTCGAAACTTTCCGTAAATTTTGGACTTAGAATTTTTTTGAAAATATTTTCCAAACTTTATTAATTTAAGTATAAAAAGATTTAATGGTTACAAATTGGTATAAATTATTTAAATTAATTAATTTTGTAAATTTATTTTTTTTATAAATTTAATAATTTAACTAAGATATATTGATTTCTTAATTCTTCTTTTCCCTTTTTTTCCTATTCGGGGACGAAAAGTTTTGAGTAGGGGATAGTGTAATGACCCGTAATTTTCGATAGATAAATTTCGTTAATTTAATAAGTTTTAGTAATTTAACTCGGAAAGAAAATAAAAAATCTGTAATTTAATAATGAAATCACTAAAATAAAGGTAATAATGTTAATACAAGTTAATAAATAACTAATTTAGTGCAAACCAAATTAATTGAACCAATTGTAAGATTTTAACTGATTGTAATTAATAAATTGGGAAATAAGTTCAAAGTATGTTAATTGATGAAATAATACGTAATAAACTATGATTTGATAAAATCAATGTTAGTGTAAAGTAAGGAAATAATTGGAAATAATGTCAATTCTATTTATAATATGACAATTGGTCGATTTAAAGAATGGAAATCAAGATTTATTAATTTATTTGAAATTTAAAATTCAAAAATTGGATTAATTGCAAATAAATGAAATTAAATATTTAATTATTACATTAATGGATATTAAGTTGAAATTTGAGAATATTGATGTAATAAACCATGAACCAACATCAATTTTATCTATTTGATGATAATGGATTGAATAACAAGATTTAAAATCAAGTAAATGGATTTATTCGGAATTTAAGTTTATAATTACTATATTTATGGAAATTGGAAACTTAATACGGTAAATGGTAAAATATACAATGATAAATTGATGAGTATAAATTACTAAGTAATCCAAATTTATAAATTTCGTAAACAATTAAATTTGAATTGGAAATGTGATTTCACTTATTTAATATTAAATTATTTAATTAACTTGGAAAATAGCCATTTCGGCCACTGACTCGGATTTCGATGAAACCAGTTTCATCGGATCTGCAACGGTGAGTTACAATAGGATTTCAAGTTTCGAAGCGATCAGACTTTTCGTTTGATCGTACGGGCTCGAAAAGCCTAGAAATCGGTTAAATTGAAATCAATTTGAAATAACTTGATTTTAGCATAACTTCTTCATATTATGGAATATGGACGTGAAACCTATTCCATTGCGTTCAAAATATCTAAAAACATCTATTTTGATATATAGGTTGACACATTTTCGTTACGGAGTCGAAATGGGCTTTTGGGCCGATATCGTTCAATCAAATCAGGTCTGCTCTTTGTATTTTCAACCCTAACTACAAACACCCCTATTATAAACCCTAGCAGCCTTTCTATTTATCATTTCTTATGTACAAAACTTCTATTGCTCCTCTTTCTCAATGGAAGACAAACCGTACGTTTCATAATCCAATTTCAATTCAAAATTCAACCTCAAAAATTCAAACTCCTCAAATAATATCAAATTTTATACGGATTCAAAGTTCTCGATGAACGCATCTCAGATTTGAAAATCATTTTCCGATTTGAAGCTCTGTTTGTCCAGAAATTGATGATCAGTTCTTGGTCGTTCATCACGCGACGATTAACTTCAACAGATCGTCGAATCGACCATACCGTATTGTAGAGGGCACGGAGCATAGTTCATCGGTAAAATTTGTTCGACAAATCACGGTCGGATTTTCTACAAAAATTCAACTAGGGTTTACACACTTCGACGGTAGCTATTCGACATTGGTAGTTGGAGGTGGCATTCACGTGGGTCGCGCATCGTGTAGGGTCGCGTGAGTCACACTCCTTGTCGGCAACGTCTCTGGTCTTGGCCGCGGCAGCAACGGTGGTGGCATGTGTGTTTTAGGTTGGCGGTACATCCTCGTGTATGCGTGCAATGAGTTCTGTGTAGGTATTGGATGAGGGAGGCGTTGATGTGGCAAGCTGTTAGTGGTAGTTCCTTTTTTATTTTATTTAATTTTCAAAGTCGAATCTTCTAGTTCATATAACTTTTGCATATGAACTCAGTTCACGCACGGATTCTTGCGTTAGGATCGTATCAAAATTCCAGACATTTTAGCACAGGTTGAACGAATTCTAAGACTGTTCAAATTTTGGATTTAAATTGGATTTAAATTCAATTTAAATTCAAAAGATGAGTGTATTAACCCACTCACAACTTCTAAAATTTCTTACATGTGTTAAATTAATTTCTGATGTGATTAGAAATTTATTTATGACTGTTTGGCATATTTTTATTCATCATCCGAGTTAAATTGAATTTATTGAATTAAATTGTTATTTAATTTATTATTGCATATAAACTGCCAGTTAAATTGTTATTTAATTTATTATTTCATATAATGCCAGTTAAATTGTTATCTAATTTATTATTGAATATAAACTGCCAGTAAATACATGTTATCTATTATCTGTGCTGTATTGATATTATTGATTGAATTGGATGATGATTGTGGTAAATGTTTGATGATTGATATTGGATGAATGGATGTTGTATTTTTATTTATAAACTGCAAGTTGTTATGGATTTTTGTTTTTTGGGATTGCGGTCTGAAATGATATATAACCATATTTATGTTTTAAATTACGGATTGAAATGATAAATATCTGTATCACTTAACCATAGGATATAAAATTATATACAGACACCGCAATCTATATATATAAAAATATTTTGAAATGATTTTTATAGTTTTGTAAAGAAATATATAGGTTACATTAATATTAATTTCAGATGTTATATAAATGTTGTTTTATTATAGCTATGTGTAAATTTGTTTTGAAATAGAAAATAAGCCAAAAAATAAAGTTTGATTGTTTTATAATATGGTAAAGCATCTGTTTAAATTATATTATATAGAGAGTTTATAATGACTTAAATAAAAATTAAAGTTGGAAGATAAATATGAAATTGATTTGAATAAAATTATTTAAGAATTATACCTAAATAAATTTGATTTGAAATTTTAAAGGGTATGATTTTTATAACTTGATTTTGGTTTAGAGTGATTTAAATGAATATCAAGTGGATTTAAATGAATATATGTAGTTAAATAAATTGAAAGAATATCCAGTTATTTGAAGTTTAAAAGTTTTACTTAAATGATATTGGATTTATTAAGTAAACATTTCAAATTTAAATAATAGTAATTGAATTTGATATATATGGAATTATCAAAGAACTAGTTTTGAAATGGTGGAATATTTAAAGCTTTGAAATATATGGAAATTGAAATGATTTGTTTGAGGGTTCAAATCTGTATTTGGAATTGATTTGTGAAATTGAAGAAGCTATTTTATTATATAAAGTATTTCAAATATTTAAACCATTTAAGTGGTGGAAGTTATGTTTCAAAGTTATGAGTTTCAAGGTATTAAAATTTGAAAGTGTTATATTCAAGTGTTTTGAATTCGAAATGTTATAACTTTGAAAGTGTTATGATTTTAGAAAGGGATATATTTGAAATGAAAATGATGTCGTATTAATTTGGTTTTGAAACGGCAATGGTATTTGGTTTTAAGGTATAAACTATTTTGAAAATGACCGCGGTGTTATAATAACATTTGGTTGTTAAAGAGACCGGGATCGAAAGTTCTCATACCCTCTGTTAACTTCGAAAACCAATTTAACAACCGTGTACGCGATGGAGATTCCAGAATGAAGAACGATGGTGGCAACGTTCTATTGCGGTATATACACGGACCTGACTCTCGTGAGTTGGCATAAAGGTGGTTGAAACGTGAGCAATCGACGGGCCAAGAAGGTAGCACCTTTTATTGGACACACTCCTTCGATACCATTCTATTACTCTGTGATAGATTTGGGCCCTTTTGATTTTAGGGGGTGTGGCTCGAGGTGGGCGGTAGTAGCTACTACGCGTTACCACAGGTCCGGAAGGGTAATTGGTATATCTACCCTGGCATTGCATAGTTGTGTCGTGTCACCTACCCTAGCGCGCCTTGTACAAGTTTGATTTGTGTCGTACCTATGGAGCATCCTCCGGTAGCCTCCCAATCAGTGGGTATTACGGTACTGTATAGACTATTGGTACTATTATGTGTTAAGGGCTATATGGGTAATCCATTAACGCTATTGTAAAGTAAATTTATTTTACAATTAGACATTATTATAATAGCGAAATATTACTACATAGTAAATAGTTTAAAGGATCCTTAGAAGATGTAAATCCCAAACATATCTTAAGTTGCTGCACTTATGTTAGACACTGGATAGGAGATGTCAAATCCTGTAAACATCTCTGACGCCATTCCGCTCATATTTATTTCTGTTGATTTAACTCACATAAGATCTTTTAGTTCTTACTCTAGTGTTTTGTCTTTTCAATTCGCTCGAGTCAGTCTGAGCATTTTAGGATTCGAAGACTTTATTTCTGGAGGACGAAGACGGAGATTGCATTACTATTATTTATTATATTATTCCACATTGTTTCGCTGCATTATTATTTATTATTCTCCGGTGTGTGTAACTTTCATATGTGTTGTATAAGGATAATCAAATGTTTGTGAAACAGCTTCATGAACTGTTATTTGATTATTATATTTTTTCATTCCGCTTTGAGATACTGTTTTGTTTTATTTCTTTCTCTGTTTTTCTTATTCACCCCAATAACAATTCTTCCTTTGTATGGTTTAAGTCTGACGTGTGTGGTTTATCATCGATTTAAAATGTACAAAATGGTGGGATGTTACATTATTTTATTATTGATTTTTAGCTATGTATATTTTGAAATATAAAATAAGTTAAATAATAAAGTTTGATTGTTTTATATAATATGGTTGTAACATCCCGCCTTTTCGCACACTTTAAACCGACACACATGACGATTCAAACCATACGGAAGGGCGGATTGTTATGGGGTAAATAAGAAAAATAGAGAAGAAATAAAACAAAACAGAATCTCACAGTGGAAGGATAAAATATAATAATCAAATATACAGTTCATGAAACTGTTTTACAAAATATTTTATTTTACTTGTACAATGAATATCAGAGTTACCCATACCAATACTATCAATGCAACGGAATTAAATGGTGTAGTGAAATAATATAGTAGATACTAGTAATACAAATCTTTGTCTTCATCCTCTAGAGCCAAATCCTCAAATCCTGAAATGCTCGGACTGACCCGATCGAATTTGAAAAGACAAAAACACTCGAGTCAGAACTAAAAGATCTTATGTGAGTAAAATTAACAGAAATAAATATGAGTACAGTAACTCAAGAGATGCTCGGGATTTACATCTCCTAAGGGTCCGTAAAACTATTTACTATGTAGTATATTGCGCTATTATAATAATGTCTATTTATAAAATAAACTTACTTTTTAATAGCGTTAAGGAGTTACCCATATAGCCCTTAACACGGAATATATTCCCATAGTCTATACAGTACCGTAATCTCCCCCGTAATGGGCGTCGTCAGAGGGCACTCCATAGGTATGGTACAAAACAAAACTCGTAGTAAAGGCTCGGTATGGTAGGTGACACGGCACAACTAGGCAATGCTAGGGTAGATATACCAATTGCTATCCGGGCTGGTGGAAACGTGCAGCGCGCAGCTGCCGCCCACCTCGAACAAACTCCCCCAAAATCAAAAATAAAAGTGGCCACTGAATCAATCCAAAGTCAAAGTATAATATCGAAGAGGAGTGTCCGATCAGAGGAATGACCTCATTGGCCCGAGAATCGCTCCTGTTTTAGCCACCTTATGCCAACTCACAGGAGTCGGGTCCACGTATTTACCTTACAGGAAACGCCACCACCAACCTACTTCATTCTGGAATCTCCACCGCGTACACGGTTAGTCAAAGTGGTTTTCGGTATCGACAGAGAGTATGTCCATATCCAATCCCAGTCTCTTTGCCAACCAATCGTTATTATAACACCGCGGTCATTTAAAATAGTTTATACTTTAAAACCAGAATAAAAATTCCATTTCAAAACTATGAATACGATATCATCTTAAAACCCAAAACAATATGATATCATTTTATCCAAATATATTTCTTTTCCAAAATCATATTGCTTTAAAATTTAAAATATCTGGAAACCAAATATTTGACTTATACTTTCAAAGCATAATATTTCGAAATTCATATATTTTAAAACCATAACTTCTAAAACTTGAATGGTTTGGATATTCAACGGTATATAAAATAAATGGTTTGACTTTAAGGTTACTTTGTAAAGAAAATAATTTCCATGGCTTTACAAATATATTTCTTTATTTAAAGTCTAAACCAAAATTTAAATATCACTTTCAAGTTCCAAAACCACTTCAATTTCTATATATATATATATATATCCATTTGGAGTATTAATATTTCAAAACTAAAGTTGGAATTTATTCCTTCAACCAAATTAAATGTTCTATTATTTAGTCTTGAATATTTACATAAAAATCCATAAATAAAACTCTAATTTCTAGCAATTAAATATTTTCTTCAATTAAATTATACTAGAATATTCATTTTAAATTTATCTTGGAAAAATCCAGTTATAAATATCATACCTTAAAATTTTCCAACTTAAACATATAATATGAATTATCAAATTCCATTTCTCAATTTTCCCATTTTTATTTAATAGATTTATACACAGCTTAAATTCAAAAATTTTAACTTCATATGTATATATATAGAAGAATAACATTTATAAAATATCAAAATTAAAAATTTTTATAAACCGTATCCCATCCAAACCATAGAAATCACTTTAAAATAATTTATATATAGACCACGGTGCCTGTATAAAATTTTCTATCCTATGGTCAAGTGATACGGATATTTATCATTTCAATCCGCAATTTAAAAATAAAATTTGTGGTTGTATATCATTTCAAACCACAATCCCGAATGAAATGAAAAGTGCATGATAACTTGTAGTTTAATGATATACAATTAAACATCCATTCACCCATCATCAATCAAAATTATTTCAAACATCATCAGTTTAACAACCATCAATATATATACAATATAACAAGAAATAATTGACAGTTATTAACTAACATTTTATATTCAATTAAATTTATAATTGTTTAACTAGTAGTTTATATGCAAATAAATAAATTCTAACTTTCAATTAATATGCAATAAATGAATTAAATTGACAGTTAAATTAAATAAATGCGAATTAACCGATATGCTGAATAAAACATGCCAAACAATCATAAATAAATTTCTACTCATATCTAAAATAAATTTAACAAACATAAAAACTTTTAGAAGTTGTGAGTGGGTTACTCACCTTTTGAATTTAAATCTAATTTAAATTCAATTTAAACTCAAAAATCCAACGGTCTCCAAATCTGTCCAAACCAGCGTCATCAGATCCGGAATTTAATTACGATCCTAACAAAAGAAATTTCGCGCGAAACGGGTAACGTATGAAAATTTGTTCAATTTTAATGAGTTGAAACAAAAATTAAATAAAACAAAATTAAACAGCAACCTAATTAAAGCTTGCCATGTCATAAAGCTTCTTCTCAACTCACGTATGCTCGTCCAGGGAATGAACCCATTTCAACGCACGCCCTCCCCATCTTTGACCGTGCCTTTAGACCGCCCCAGGCCACCAGATGGTGACGCGCCTCCACCATTACGACTTCCCTAGCCGAACTCTCCAATACCCAGAAACCAATTTGCAAACAGTCGCTCCAAATCAAAACGCCCAAATTGACTTAGGCTTCGAATTTCCTGATTTTGACCGCGATTTGCCGCTGACTCGAGTATCGATTTCAAAAACAGGGACTGCGCGTAGATTCGTATGGATGAAATCTACAACATATATTTTTTTTTTGGAATTTTTCTGAGATGTTTGAATTTTCATTTTCATTTGAATAGAAATAGATCTAGGCTTGCATCTATTTGAGGAGGAGAAGGAGTTGAAGAAAAGAACGTACGGACAAATGATAGAAGACGGAGGCTAGGGTTTTTTTTTCCGTCTATTTATAGATAGATCGCAAAAGAATAGGTGTGCACGAATTTTAACGTGCAAACGGAAGTGGTCCCAAAAGATAAATAATATTAATTACACACGTTACGGATTAAGGAAATAAATAAATTCCTTATCATTTACATTTTATTTTAACGTATATACAAATGTAAATCTAGACGTTTCGTTTACGTTTCAAAATATATCCACAATTTTATTAATTTCCAAATTGATCTAAACAAATTTAGATGTAAACTAAAAGCTGATAAGTCTATCCATTGCATTGTTAATTTCTCCACTTCCTTATATTGAGAAATTATAAATTAAGTTTTCAAAAATCTATTTTTGATTTTCAAACTTTTATATACTCATCTTTTACCAGTAATAAGGATGCATTAACATTTGTTCATGGTTTCACCTTATTATCCTCAACTTCCATTTTAATTTTCAATAATTACAATTATTGAATGTTGATACTTTAATTAAATTTATACATCTTGCTTTCTATAATCTATATCAACAAATGGTCCAATTATAAATAGAATTAGCATTAACTTCATCTTATAGGATTAACTACTCCAATTACAAAACAAATCTACGCTAACTGCACGATTTAAGTCAATTTTGTAATTGAGTCTACATTAAACGTTATAAATTATAAATTGGAACCTCAATAAATTCGCTTATTGATTTAAAATCTTTCTATTCAGTAAATAGACATTTTATGGGTATAAATAACATTTGAATTATAACACATGTCATTAGTGCATGCTTCATTTCTTATAAACTCCCCTTTATTAACTAGAACACATTAACCAAAACAAAATAATTAACTCAGATTTATTTCAATCGATTTCCATTCTTAACTTAACATACTCAAAGTGGTTAACCTAAAAAATTGTTACCCTTTTACATTCAAATTCACTTACAACCATCATTACAACAATGTTGCCATAGATTTAGATTTAATTAAATAAATTAGATAAATGGGTAAAGTTTTGTAATTATCATTAATGCCAAATATATATGCATTAATTACTACTTATTATTATGAATTCATTTATTAATTTACTAGTTGCCTTTGTCTTCTTATATCCTATTTACTACCAATCTTTCTATTTAGTTATAGTTTATCAATATATATATACCTAGGCAAATCAAGTTCTTGTCTTTTCTGTTATTTCAATTAAATCGGATATGCACAAATAAATTGTTTATAACTTATTCTTACAAAATTATTTACATGCATTCAGTTACACCTAATTTAATGCATTGATTTTCATTTATAAATTAAAGGTTTTTCCTTTAAAAGCTTTTATTACTAGCCATACTCCAACCTCTACCGGACATTGATTTATTAAATTTGCACTTATTATGCATACTTTTAGCAACTCATATATACTTTGCGTCTATTCTCCAAATTTCACATTCTATTGTTACATAATTTGCATTGATTACTATTTATTATTATTGCTTTACTGATAAATTAGATATTTGCATTGGTTTTGCTTATGCTAAATTATTTTCCCATAATAAATAAGGTTTCAAAACAATCAATAACATTTCCTTAGCCCAAACCCCGTTTACCAATTATTTTCCTTCAATAATTCATGTTGCTATAAATACGTACATTTACACTTTATAGTTATTCTAATATACCTATTCCAACACTCTTAACCCTTATCTTTACTTTCACCCACTTGTAACATAAATTTTTATTTTCAAATTTATTCCCATTTACGGTTAATCAATGTTATTTTACATTAACCAATTTTAATATTCACCTTTAATTTCACATCTTCAAAGTATATCTAGGAAAAATCTTTCCACCACTTAATTTACTGAATCTTATGCAGTCTTACTATAAATAGGTTTTAAATTACCATTACTGTACATTCAATTACTATCCAAAGTATTTATTCATAAATCAATTCGATATATACGTTTGTTTCCTTCTATTCGATTTATACCTAGTATACATTTTTCTAAATCCTGTTTCATTACCTTCATTAAATGGTTATCGCATTGAGATCAAATTTATTAGCTTATATCACATTATTACCATTAATTAAAATTGGCTTAATTTTTTTTATTTATTCAATACTCTAAATAAATAACATATTATTCCATAATTACTCTTGTTTTCACATATTCCGTTCAAAATTTAAACCACAATATTTACATTATTTTATTGAATTGGAAATCTCATTTTAAATTGTTAACTTTTAATAAGAACAAATGGCAACACCAAATTCCTAACATTCATTTTATTAAAAATTATGGAAAATATGACAAATTTAGTTAACGAAATTTTCGGGTCGTTACACTCTCCCCCACTCAAAACTTTTCGTTCCCGAAAAGGAAAAGAAGGGAGAAGAAAGAATTAAATAACAATACATCTTATTCAAAATATTTAACTTATAAACAGTAATTTACTAAATTTATTACCTTAAATAAAATATACCCGTTTTATAATCATTATATCCTTTTATACTTAAATAATTAAAGTTTGGAAAACAATTTCAACATAATTCTATGTCCAAAATTTACGGAAAATTTTGGCAGAGTCTCCTTTGTACGGAGAGGCTCGGGAAAATATAATACCAAAATATAACAAAGTATCATATAGAATATTCAAAATAGTATATCCCAACACGGGAAAAATATATAAAAATAGCGCTACAAAACGTAAACCGGGAACGTACCTATTTGTTGGGCAAATTACGCTTAATTTATGGAAACAAAAGCAGTAACAATTGCTTCCATACCTGCATTTCACTTATATAATCTAAAAGGGTTAACTATTTATATAAAGTGAAATATTTTCATGGTTTCAACTACTAACAACAATCAATTTCGACAAACAGTATACACAACAAAACAAAACAACCATTCAATCAAACAAGCAAACAGTTGTTCGGGTTCAAAACTTGAAATGGTATGGAATGAAAAATAATTATCCAATGCATCATTTACTGAACAGTCTTAGATGGGACAAAAATAGATTATTTATTCATCCAACAACTTCAAATTTCCTTACCCAGCCAACTATAAAGTAAACAATATCGATTTAAACCAACAAATCAATTCAACTTATATAAATTCATTACATACTTTAATTGTTTGATTTCCTTTCTTTTATTCAACCCACATAAATTTTCCTTTTTATAATTTACATTTATTTCTAACAAACTTCAAATTTTATTTCTCATTCAATGGTTGTTTCCTTATTTCTACTTATTACTTACCATTATTTTTATTTTATTTAGGTTATGTAAGTCTCTTTTATTTGTATTACATTTAATGCACTTCTCAAATTCAATCATTTATTAAATGCTTACATGCTATTATATTATATTACAGTAACCCTTTTTTTTAATTACACTTAAATTCTTAACCTTATAACCTCCATTCTTATAAATAAAGGATTTTATTAATTTATTACCTAAGGTTTACAGTCATTTATTTATATTACCTACTTTCCATTTTATTCAACTAGTAGCATTTAAATCATACTAAATTTTATAACCATACACATCAATCCTTATTTATTAAAGAGTTTTGTTTTATTTACTTAAGTTTAAAATCACTTATTTATAATACTTACCTTTAATTATGGTAAAATTTCAATTATAACTTAAGTTTATAACATTAAATTCTCATTTAACAGCAATTCGTTGAATACTTCATTATTTCCAAAATTTCTACTTGTATAATATTCTATTCCGATCACTTATTTAACATCTCAACTTTTCATATTTGGTAAGTTATATATGTTAAAGAAAATGCAAAAGAACTTATACAAGTTTTATCTCTTCTTTTAATTAAATTTAATGTTCAACAATATTAATTTTTGTTTCATATGTTAAAAATTTCAAATTTCCCTTTATAACTTTGCATAAATTTTCTTACCTAAATTAGAGGTTTAAATTCATTAATTACTTACCTTTTATTTCACTAAAATAATTTAAACTATTAATTAATGGAAATTTAAGAATTAAATACCGGGTCAAATTTCAAATTATTTTAAAAATAATAGATAAATTGTAACGACCCAGGATTTTAATTTATTAAAATTTGAATATTTAATTAATTTTAGATATTAATAAGTGAAATTTATAAGTCAAATAAATTTTATTTTGAATAATTGGATTTAATTGGATAATTAAATCGATAATTTAATATGTTAAATTATGGAAATAATTGAAAATTGGGTTAAATATGATTGAAAATGATTTGTAAAATTTTATTTTATCATATTGAAGTTAGAACGATATTTTAGAACTTTTAAAATCGAACTAAAAGTTAATTTGTGAAAATTGAATATTTTAATATTTAATCGACTAGTGAAAATAGCCAATTTTTGAACAGTCTCAAAATTGGACGAAACTAGTTCCATTGGATCCGTAATAGTTAGTTATTACCGGATTTCAATTTTCGTAGCAATCGGAGTTATCGTTTGATCGTAGCAGCTCGAAACGCATCGAATTTTATTATTATTAATTTGGCGAGTTAAAATAGCCATTTTTCAAAAAGTCTTAGATTTCGACGAAACCAGTTTCAACGGATCCGTAATGTGATATTTTTGTATGGTTTCAAATTTCGTGTCAATCGGATTTACCGTTTGTCCGGTACAAATTAAAACGCCTAGAAAATCGTTTAAATCGGTTTAATTTAAATTGAACGTTTATAGCCATAACTCGCACAGATGTCCGAATTAGCTTACAAAACCTGTTCCATTGTGTCCGGAACGCGGGGTAAACCCCAAAAACGCTGGTTACGGCGCGTGAATCGGAGTTCGGAATTTCCGGAATGAATAGTGTCGTTCGTTCTTCTATAAATAGCCCACCATTTACACAAGAAAATAAAAATAAACTAAAAACCCTAATATACGCAGCCGCCTCCAACCTCAACCAAAGGCCAGAAACTCACGAATTTCATCCCTCAATTTCTTCCAATTCGTAAACAATTTGCAAAATCTTTCAACTAACAAAATGAAGAGCACATCGAGAGCTACAACCTGAACGGTGGAGATCGTGTTTGGAGTTGTGGATTGGTGGCAGGTCGCGTTGGAAGTGCGGCCGTTCGGCCTCGAAATTAGCGCATATGGGTTGACCGAGTTCAACAAGAGCTTGGCCGTGGGTGGCTCTGGGGGAGGCGCACGTGTTGATGCTCCTTGATCGTGTTCTTGTTGCACGAAAAAATCAAAAAATTTAACCCTAAATATCAAAGATGGGTTCGGTTTTGGCTTCGTGACCTGTAGATGGTTGCGCGTAGGAAGAAGGAAGGTACGGCTATGATGAGGGGGGTTTGAAGATCAACGGTCCAGATCTGCTGTAGGTTTAAAATTATAAGAAAATGTTAATTGTTTGTATTTAAATGTGTACGAAACTTGTAAAATGCATAACTTTTTCATACGAGGTCGAAAACGCACGAAACCAGTTGCGTTGGAATCATATGGACGAGCACTACGCTATGGAATTGGATTGGAGTCGTTTGGAGTTAGTGAGAATTTTGGGTAAAATTAAACGTCCGTTTAATTTTATTCGAAATAAATCGCTAAAGCGAAATTGAAATCAAGGTGAGAACTTCTCACTCAATCGAATCGGTTTCGATTTTATTTTAAATAGTTAGATTTAAAATATTTGAATGCATGTTTGAATGATGATTGTTATCTATTGATTGTTAAAATAGACATTATGCGCCGTTAGTAAGCGGATGTTATTTATTAAAAACATATACCGCGAATATTTCATAAACAGTGAAATTGGTATTATATATAATAGCAATATATATATATATATATTGGCATATGTATATATTAGAGTTATTGATTTTCCGCATTTGTATAGCGGATGAGACCCTATTGCGCCGTCTATTAAGCGGATAATATTTTAAAAATCCCATATACCGCGATAATTTCGTACTGGAGCGGAATTGGTATTGTGCTAATGTTTGTGGATGCAGGAAAACAGAGGGATCCAACTGGATTCCTCAACAGTATTTATTTGATTTCAGATATTTTGATATTTGATGGATTATCATATCGATATATGATATCGTTATAGTCGTGATTGACTATTTGGTGTGTAGCACCATTGGACCAAATTTTGGAGTTTTAAAAGGGATTTTAAAGTTATTTTTGAAAGTATACGTTATAAAATATTTTTGGAATTGATCCATTATAAATAAATAAACGTTATAATTTTTAAAGTTATAAAGATTATGAATTTTTGAGAAATATAGTAAAAGGCTGATTTTTGAAAATATGGGATTAATGATTTTATAAAATAGTCTAAATTGGGATTTTTGAATTTATTGTAAAAAGTTTAAATATAGGATTTATAAAATTTGATTATTTTATAAATCAAAATGGTGAAATTATAAAGGAGATTAAAGACTTTTTAAAAGAATAATATAAATTGATTTATATAAAAGATTTATAAAATTGATAATTTATAAATGAAAATATTTGAATTATAAAACGAGCCTTTATAAGTGTTAGAATGGATTATGAATGAATTTCAGAAATGAATGAAATTTATAGAACCATAAACGGTGAAGTTATAAATGAAATTTTATAAGCAGTAGGTTTATGAAATTTGTAAAGTTATTTGAATAATAGATTTGGATAAATAAACGAATCTTATAAGTTATAAGATTTATAATTATGAAGTTTAAAGGAACGATTTTGTAAAATAATCGTTTTATGAGCATTTGACTTATAATATGAATTTCTAGTATATCATTGAGATATGAATTGAGATAGGTTAATAACGGAATTTATAAAAGTAAGTTGTTATAAAATAAATAGAAATGGAATTTATAAACGTTGTTTTATAAATTCGCAAACGACTTATTTTGATAAGTAAATTGTTGAAACCTATTAATGGAGTTATATTCACATTTTTGACTGTGAATAATCCTTTAAAATAAAATGAATAAAAGGATGAAAGTTGTTAACGTAGTATATTCACGTTTTTGAATACTGAATAATATGTTAAAGAAAATGTTTAGATTTGATGTTTTAAATAGAATTAAAACGATCTAACGATGTTTTAAAATGTGTTAAGATTCGAAACCATAGATTTCAACATTCATTGTTGAAATAGACGTTTTCGAGAAATAGAAAGAAATGGTGGATTATTACACTATTGTTATAGTAAATGATTTCCGAAAGGAAATGTTTTGTATAGTATTGGGATTTATATATCTATTTTAATTTCGAATCCCTATACTAGTGATTTTGGGTTGTCGTAACGATGTTTTACGCAACATTCGTTTTGGCCCAAATAAATATGTTTAGGAGAATGATTTCCTTAAAGAATGAAATATATACTTAATTTCGATTTAAGTATATTGAATATTTTCCAAAGGTTGAAAATAAAAGATTGTGAATTACTTAATAAGTAAGTATGGAAATGTTTTTCCAATGTGAAATGAAACGTTTTGAGAATCTATCTTTTTGAAGATAAATTGAAATGAATAATTGAAATCGAATATTCATAGATATTTTGGATTATAAATTCACTAAGGAATTTATAAAAGAAAGTGGAATTTGTTAAAAATAAATATTGATTTATTTTTGAAGTGTGAAAATTATATATCTAGTAAAGATATCTTTGGGAAATAAATAATTTGGAAAATTAT
The DNA here is from genome assembly GCA_030765085.1 of Allium cepa. NCBI lineage: Eukaryota > Viridiplantae > Streptophyta > Magnoliopsida > Asparagales > Amaryllidaceae > Allium > Allium cepa. The sequence continues at coordinate 691,433,278 of CM060935.1, read as the reverse complement.
TTGGAATCTGGTGATGTTGTGCATATCCATTGATAGTTCAATAACCGACTATCAATATTTACCTTTGAAAAGTATTTGTTGTGATTTGCTTGAATTTGAATGCACACTTATTTTTAAATTATTGCGCTCGTTATTCGTATAACCCATTCCGAATAGTGATACGACGTAATGGATAGCATTGAAGATCGGTGTTGAAGACCCGATATTTGCGAGAGCGATAGGATGACCTGTCGATTGACTCTGCACCGAGTTGCTCCGGTATAGAGTTCTCCATATGTGATGGTGAATCCGATCAGGATTGTGGATATCCGGATTGCAAGGACTTCTTTGTAAGTGCCTTCGGTTCTGTTCGAGCCCGAAACAGACTTGTATGGATTGTATGTCTGACGTTACAAATTGAGATATAAAGCAGATTTCTTTCAAATATATTTCTGTTGGTGGCGGAGAATTTATTCTTTTAGCTTAACACCCTTCTCTGAGACGTACGAGCTCAGAGGTTATGTAGTTGAAGGTTATCAGCGATATATTCCCAATTTGGTAATGTGACATGCTGAGTGTTGCTGTTAAATGATCATTGTGTTGATTATTTGTGATAGGATCATTTATTTGATCGTCTATCCTGGTGATCATTTCTATGATCATTTGTTGACCCAAAGCATGGCTTTTTTATAAATTATGTTTTTGTGGACGTGACTTCGTCGAGCCTCACACCTCGGGAATGGTCAAAACAGGAAAGATGCGGCAAGGTTATGAGGGGTAGCGCCCTTTAGGGTATGTGCATTTCCTTTTGGAAAAGGGTGGTATCATGGTATGAAGCCCAGATACTTACTCATGTTGAAAACACTTTATGATTGTGTGAATTGATTACGAGCGCTCGGTGAAAGGTCCCAAAGGACCGGGGGATGGCATATTCGGTCAGTTGTTACTCAGTTAGGGGTAACCCGGCCTTGTGTTGGTAGAGATACGGTTTGGTTCTCGGGGATGTCCATCCAGAGGCATTTTCATGTGGCAATGGGAAGCTCCTTGGCCTGATCATTCGTTGGAAATCCAATTCCCAATACGAAACCTTGTACGGTATTAGTTGTAGAACCTGCCATTTACTTATGGTGGTCACCACTGTTTAGATGGTAGCTATAGTAGGCATACGATAATGGTCGTATGTTGGCTAAGATTTATATTCTACTTTCGAAATGAATTTTTCCTACACTATGCACTAGTAATAATATCAAATGTTCTTTTTAAATGCGTATCAAGCATCTTTGACTATCATAATGAGAAATCTCCTCCGATTCTGCGTTTGCATTGTGTGTGTGTGCGGGAGGCCTTATGGTAGTCTCATTTTTAAAAGCATTGCGAATTGACTTTAAAAATATTCCTCTATTTTGATTTTAAAGATAAATAAACTGTTTTGAGTTCTCACACCAGTCACATGACTGACTCGGAGTTTATTGTTTTCCTTCCTAAACTCTGGGTGCCCACCAATTTCCACACGGGCAGTTAAGAGTTAGGTCTATCAGGATATTCTGGATATTCTGGAATTACTGGAGGCAAGCTGGATGGCATGGCGTATTACTAGTATATAGTACTTCTTTTTCCGCTGTTTGTTGTTGTTGTTATACACTCTGATGATATGATGTAATGAGACGTGATGTAATGTAATAACTGATATAGTTCTTTGTTTAAAGATTATTCATTTATCTGTTATATGTTGTTCCGCTGCGAATTGTGAGATTCTGTTATTGTTCTGTTGTTTTTCTGTTCCGTTCTATTTTCTATTTTCTTTCCTCTCTATTTTCTATCTTCTTATCTCCTCTTCTCTCTCTCTTTCCTTTTCTTAAAACCCTAAGTGTTCGGTTTTTCAACAACCGATTACTCGGCAGTTGATACAGTGAACGTATTGATGTCAGTTTTCGGAAGACGAAGAATCGGGTCCTTACAATGTGGTATCGGAGCATATGGTTAAGCGACAACCATGGTTCTGTTGGGTATTACTCATTAGAGATAGAGTCAGTAGTACTCTAGAATGAGTTGAGTGTAATAATTGATATGAGTGCGTATTTGTTAGTGAATATAAAATTGTTTTATATTGTGATGATTGGTTTGTTGAGTGGCATATGAACCTTCGTCAGCGTGGTCTGCAAAACTATGCCGAAGGGGTTTCTAAACACTTGAATAGAACAATTCGACACAGTATTGTTTTAAATTAGGTAAATGAAATAATTTTACCTTGAGTATATTTTATATATAAAGGAATAATTTTTCAGAATTATTAAAGTATATAAGTTGATTGTTTAGATGTTTGAATAATCTAAATTGAAGAATAATTGTATAAGCAAATGAATTATAAGAATTGAATTATAATTAAAGTGATTTACAATTGAGAAATAAACTTATATATATGAGAAGTGAAACTATATGAATATATTTATAAATATGTGTTGAAATAAAAAAATGAATTTAAAGTTAAATGGAAATTTACTTTAGAATTTGTAATCTGAATTGATTTATAAGCAGGAATTTAAGTTAAGTAAAACAAAATAATGTTTAAAAGGAAATATAACTTAAGAGATGTTGAATGAAGTTGATATTGGTATCAAAGTAAATTAATAAAGTTAAGTGATAAATATGAACTTGAGTTATGTAATGAAATTCAACTTTTCTAATTGAATTGAATTAATGGATTAAATGTTAATCAGTTAAATGTAAATTAAGTTGATATGGAATAATGAATATAAGTGTTAATTCATTAAAATCTAATGTTATTGGAAAGTTGAATAGTTGAATAAAAAATCAATTAATTAAACCAATTGAAAGCAAAGGAATTTGGTTGCAATTAATACACATTGGTTGTTATATGATTGTTAGTTGATTGATTGTATATAATTCATTAAGTATTAATGAAATTGAAAGCTGAAATAATTGAAATTCAATTGGAAGTTAAGTGAATCTTAAATAGATTTGAATTTGAATTGGACGTGAACCAACTTGAATATGAATTAGTGAATATAAACTAATTGAAAATAAATGTTAGAAACATCCACTGTTAATGAATCGAATGTGATTAAATTGAAAAACCAATTCATTGAATATTAATGAGAATATGAATGAATATTTATTGGTTATGGATGATGGTTGATGGTTGAATATATTGCTTTTGTTTCAATTGCTATGTTGACATATATAGTTATTATGTTGCTATATGATGTATGTTGATGCTATTTTCATATATACATGTTCTCATGTTGTTTGTTGAGTGATTAGTAGATGCGGATTACGTTTGCTTCGCATTTGGAGCTCGCTTTCGCGCTATATTAGCCGTATATGCTTGCTAATAAAATATAAGGTACATATCTCGGATTAAATACCGTACTTTTATACTTTTTCCCTGCGGGATGCCTCATTACTTGATGATATGTATATTTGTGATATATATACTGTCATTTTTTTTCGAATCGAGCCGCGCAAAGGAGACTATGGCGAATTTTTCCGGAAATTTAAGGCGTTAGAAAAAAATTTGAGAAAATTGGAAATTTTTTGAAAACTATAACTTTGATTTGAAATTGAAAGTTAAACGATATAGTTTGATTTTAAAAAAATAACTAAGTGTGATTTGAAAACTTAGTTAAAGTATGGTAAGAAGTTTAACTATGGGATTTTGGGAAAATTAATAGATTCTGTAACTTTTCTTATTTGTTAATTTCGATGACGAAATTCTTTTAAGGAGGGAAGATTGTAACGACCCAGGATTTTAATTTATTAAAATTTGAATATTTAATTAATTTTAGATATTAATAAGTGAAATTTATAAGTCAAATAAATTTTATTTTGAATAATTGGATTTAATTGGATAATTAAATCGATAATTTAATGTGTTAAATTATGGAAATAATTGAAAATTGGGTTAAATATGATTGAAAATGATTTGCAAAATTTTATTTTATCATATTGAAGTTAGAACGATATTTTAGAACTTTTAAAATCGAATTAAAAGTTAATTTGTGAAAATTGAATATTTTAATATTTAATCGACTAGTGAAAATAGCCTATTTTTGAACAGTCTCAGAATTGGACGAAACTAGTTCCATTGGATCCGTAATAGTTAGTTATTACCGGATTTCAATTTTTGTAGCAATCGGAGTTATCGTTTGATCGTAGCAGCTCGAAACGCATCTAATTTTTTTTATTATTAATTTGGCGAGTTAAAATAGCCATTTTTCAAAAAGTCTCGGATTTCGATGAAACCAGTTTCATCGGGTCCGTAATGTGATATTTTTGTATGGTGTCAAATTTCGTGTCAATCGGATTTACCGTTTGTCCGGTACAAATTAAAACGCCTAGAAAATCGTTTAAATCGGTTTAATTTAAATTGAACGTTTATAGCCATAACTCGCATAGATGTCCGAATTAGCTTCCGTAACCTGTTCCATTGTGTCCGGAACGCGGGGTAAACCCCAGAAACGCTGGTTACGGCGCGTGAATCGGAGTTCGGAATTTCCGGAATGAATAGTGTCGTTCGTTCTTCTATAAATAGCCCACCATTTACACAAGAAAAAAAAATAAACTAAAAACCCTAATATACGCAGCCGCCTCCAACCTCAACCAAACTCACGAATTTCATCCCTCAATTTCTTCCAATTCGTAAACAATTTGCAAAATCTTTCAACTAACAAAATGAAGAGCACATCGAGAGCTACAATCTGAACGGTGGAGATCGTGTTTGGAGTTGTGGATTGGTGGTAGGTCACGTTGGAAGTGCGGCCGTTCGGCCTCGAAATTCACGCATATGGGTTGACCGAGTTCAACAAGAGCTTGGCCGTGGGTGGCTCTGGGGGAGGTGCACGTGTTGATGCTCCTTGATCGTGTTCTTGTTGCACGAAAAAATCGAAAAATTTAACCCTAAATATCAAAGATGGGTTCGGTTTTGGCTTCGTGACCTGTAGATGGTTGCGCGTAGGAAGAAGGAAGGTACGGCTATGATGTGGGGGGTTTGAAGTTCAACGGTCCAGATCTGCTGTAGGTTTAAAATTATAAGAAAATGTTAATTGTTTGTATTTAAATGTGTACGAAACTTGTAAAATGCATAACTTTTTCATACGAGGTCGAAAACGCGCGAAACCAGTTGCGTTGGAATCGTATGGACGAGCACTACGCTATGGAATTGGATTGGAGTCGTTTGGAGTTAGTGAGAATTTCGGGTAAAATTAAACGTCCGTTTAATTTTATTCGAAATAAATCGCTAAAGCGAAATTGAAATCAAGGTGAGAACTTCTCACTCAATCGAATCGGTTTCGATTTTATTTTAAATAGTTAGATTTAAAATATTTGAATGCATGTTTGAATGATGATTGTTATCTATTGATTGTTAAAATAGACATTATGCGCCGTTAGTAAGCGGATGTTATTTATTAAAAACATATACCGCGAATATTTCATAAACAGTGAAATTGGTATTATATATAATAGCAATATATATATTGGCATATGTATATATTGGAGTTATTGATTTCCCGCATTTGTATAGCGGATGAGACCCTATTGCGCCGTCTATTAGGCGGATAATATTTTAAAAATCCCATATGCCGCGATAATTTCGTACTGGAGCGGAATTGGTATTGTGCTAATGTTTGTGGATGCAGGAAAACAGGTTGGAGGGATCCAACTGGATTCCTCAACAGTATTTATTTGATTTCAGATATTTTGATATTTGATGGATTATCATATCGATATATGATATCGTTGTAGTCGTGATTGACTATTTGGTGTGTAGCATCATTGGACCAAATTTTGGAGTTTTAAAAGGGATTTTAAAGTGATTTTTGAAAGTATACGTTATAAAATATTTTTGGAATTGATCCATTATAAATAAATAAACGTTATAATTTTTAAAGTTATAAAGATTATGAATTTTTGAGAAATATAGTAAAAGGCTGATTTTTGAAAATACGGGATTAATGATTTTATAAAATAGTCTAAATTGGGATTTTTGAATTTATTGTAAAAAGTTTAAATATAGGATTTATAAAATTTGATTATTTTATAAATCAAAATGGTGAAATTATAAAGGAGATTAAAGACGTTTTAAAAGAATAATATAAATTGATTTATATAAAAGATTTATAAAATTGATAATTTATAAATGAAAATATTTGAATTATAAAACGAGCTTTTATAAGTGTTAGAATGGATTGTGAATGAATTTCAGAAATGAATGAAATTTATTGAATCATAAACGGTGAAGTTATAAATGAAATTTTATAAGCAGTAGGTTTATGAAATTTGTAAAGTTATTTGAAGAATAGGTTTGGATAAATAAACGAATCTTATAAGTTATAAGATTTATAATTATGAAGTTTAAAGGAACGATTTTGTAAAATAATCGTTTTATGAGCATTTGACTTATAATATGAATTTCTAGTATATCATTGAGATATGAATTGAGATAGGTTAATAAAGGAATTTATAAAAGGAAGTTGTTATAAAATAAATAGAAATGGAATTTATAAACGTTGTTTTATAAATTCGCAAACGACTTATTTTGATAAGTAAATTGTTGAAACCTATTAATGGAGTTATATTCACATTTTTGACTGTGAATAATCCTTTAAAATAAAATGAATAAAAGGATGAAAGTTGTTAACGTAGTATATTCACGTTTTTGAATAGTGAATAATATGTTAAAGAAAATGTTTATATTTGATGTTTTAAATAGAATTAAAACGATCTAACGATGTTTTAAAATGTGTTAAGATTCGAAACCATAGATTTCAACATTCATTGTTGAAATAGACGTTTTCGAGAAATAGAAGGAAATGGTGGACTATAGCACTGTTGTTATAGTAAATGATTTCCGAAAGGAAATGTTTTGTATAGTATTGGGATTTATATATCTATTTTAATTTCGAATCCCTATACTAGTGATTTTGGGTTGTCGTAACGATGTTTTACGCAACATTCGTTTTGGCCCAAATAAATATGTTTAAGAGAATGATTTCCTTAAAGAATGAAATATATACTTAATTTTGATTTAAGTATATTGAATATTTTCCAAAGGTTGAAAATAAAAGATTGTGAATTACTTAATAAGTAAGTATGGAAATGTTTTTCTAATGTGAAATGAAACGTTTTGAGAATCTATCTTTTTGAAGATAAATTGAAATGAATAATTGAAATCGAATATTCATAGATATTTTGGATTATAAATTCACTAAGGAATTTATAAAAGAAAGTGGAATTTGTTAAAAATAAATATTGATTTATTTTTGAAGTGTGAAAATTATATATCTAGTAAAGATATCTTTGGGAAATAAATAATTTGGAAAATTATTTGGAATCTGGTGATGTTGTGCATTTCCATTGATAGTTCAATAACCGACTATCAATATTTACCTTTGAAAGGTATTTGTTGTGATTTGCTTGAATTTGAATGCACACTTATTTTTAAATTATTGCGCTCGTTATTCGTATAATCCATTCCGAATAGTGATACGACGTAATGGATAATATTGAAGATCGGTGTTGAAGACCCGGTATTTGCGAGAGCGATAGGATGGCCTGTCGGTTGACTCTGCACCGAGTTGCTCCGGTATAGAGTTCTCCATATGTGATGGTGAATCCGATCAGGATTGTGGATATCCGGATTGCAAGGACTTCTTTGTAAGTGCCTTCGGTTCTGTTCGAGCCCGGAACAGACTTGTATGGATTGTATGTCTGACGTTACAAATTGAGATATAAAGAAGATTTCTTTCAAATATATTTCTGTTGGTGGCGGAGAATTTATTCTTTTAGCTTAACACCCTTCTCTGAGACGTACGAGCTCAGAGGTTATGTAGTTGAAGGTTATCAGCGATATATTCCCAATTTGGTAATGTGACATGCTGAGTGTTGCTGTTAAATGATCATTGTGTTTATTTGTGATAGGATCATTTATTTGATCGTCTATCCTGGTGATCATTTCTATGATCATTTGTTGACCCAAAGCATGGCTTTTGTATAAAGTATGTTTTTGTGGACGTGACTTCGTCGAGCCTCACACCTCGGGAATGGTCAAAACAGGAAAGATGCGGCAAGGTTATGAGGGGTAGCGCCCTTTAGGGTATGTGCATTTCCTTATGGAAAAGGGTGGTATCATGGTATGGAGCCCAGATACTTACTCATGTTGAAAAAACTTTATGATTGTGTGAATTGATTACGAGCGCTCGGTGAAAGGTCCCAAAGGACCGGGGGATGGCATATTCGGTCAGTTGTTACTCAGTTAGGGGTAACCCGGCCTTGTGTTGGTAGAGATACGGTTTGGTTCTCGGGGATGTCCATCCAGAGGCATTTTCATGTGGCAATGGGAAGTTCCTTGGCCTGATCATTCGTTGGAAATCCAATTCCCAATACGAAACCTTGTACGGTATTAGTTGTAGAACCTGCCATTTACTTATGGTGGTCACCACTGTTTAGATGGTAGCTACAGTAGGCATACGATAATGGTCGTATGTTGGCTAAGATTTATATTCTACTTTCAAAATGAATTTTTCCTACACTATGCACTAGTAATAATATCAAATGTTCTTTTTAAATGCGTATCAAGCATCTTTGACTATCATAAGGAGAAATCTCCTCCGATTCTGCGTTTGCATTGTGTGTGTGTGCGGGAGGCCTTATGGTAGTCTCATTTTTAAAAGCACTGCGAATTGACTTTAAAAATATTCCTCTATTTTGATTTTAAAGATAAATAAACTGTTTTGAGTTCTCATACCAGTCACATGACTGACTCGGAGTTTATTGTTTTCCTTCCTAAACTCTGGGTGCCTACCAATTTCCACACGGGCAGTTAAGAGTTAGGTCTATCAGGATATTCTGGGTATTCTGGAATTGCAGGAGGCAAGCTGGATGGCATGGCGTATTACTAGTATATAGTACTTTCTTTTCCGCTGTTTGTTGTTGTTGTTGTACACTCTGATGATATGATGTAATGAGACGTGATGTAATGTAATAACTGATATAGTTCTTTGTTTAAAGATTATTCATTTATCTATTATATGTTGTTCCGCTGCGAATTGTGAGATTCTGTTATTGTTCTGTTGTTTTTCTGTTCCGTTCTATTTTCTATTTTCTTTCCTCTCTATTTTCTATCTTCTTATCTCCTCTTCTCTCTCTTTCCTTTTCTTAAAACCCTAAGTGTTCGGTTTTTCGGCAACCGATTACTCGGCAGTTGATACAGTGAACGTATTGATGTCAGTTTTCGGAAGACAAAGAATCGGGTCCTTACATAAATAATTTCTTACAACTTTTATATCTCTAATTATATTTAAAACAATTAAAATTTTAAATAATTTCAAAATAAATCTGCAGTAGAATTTACCACAGTGGCCTTTCCCCTTCGAAACTCAAAAATGAAAGTCGATGATGCGTCCGCCATCACCGAAATTATTTTCCAACGACAGAGAGGAAAGTACAAAACTTATTTTCTCCAAAATCTTCTTTAAAACAATTCTTCCGGATTATACTGAAATATTTATATCGGAAAATATTTATAACAATATTATTATACTTCAAAATCCTTTGAAAGCAAATTTCAAAATCCCGGACTTAAGTTCTAAAATTTCCAAATTTCATTGATTTTAAATTCAATCTTATTTACCTATTATATATAAATTTTATTCCTAACACCCAATCTATTGCAACAAAATATATATATATATATATAATATCATTTAAAAATTTATTTTATGTATAGAAAATATAATAGGCAAAATTATTTCATTCACATATATTAAAACAGATATTATGTCGGTCTATCCTATTAAGTATTTAGAAATCCCTATTGATGACACAGCGTCCCATGCATCAACCAGAATTTATAAATACAAAACGGAACAGATTAACACAATATTAAAATCTTTTTATAACACTAACAAATACGCTCTCTCATATATATACACTCAGCGACTCCCATAGGGTATTACTACCCTATTAACAAAGAGTCAAACCCCACAAAGCCAAGGTTTATCGCTAAACCTGGCTCTGATACCAAGTGTAACATCCCGCCTTTTCGCACACTTTAAACCGACACACATGACGATTCAAACCATACGGAAGGGCGGATTGTTATGGGGTAAATAAGCAAAACAGAGAAGAAATAAAACAAAACAGAATCTCACGGCAGAAGGATAAAATATAATAATCAAATATATAGTTCATGAAACTGTTTTACAAAATATTTTATTTTACTTGTACAATGAATATCAGAGTTACCCATACCAATACTATCAATGCAGCGGAATTAAATGGTGTAGTGAAATAATATAGTAGATACTAGTAATACAAATCTTTGTCTTCGTCCTCCAGAGCTAAATCCTCAAATTCTCAAACGCTCGGACTAACCCGAGCGAATTTGAAAAGACAAAAACACTCGAGTCAGAACTAAAAGATCTTATGTGAGTAAAATTAACAGAAATAAATATGAGTACAGTAACTCAAGAGATGCTCGGGATTTACATCTCCTAAAGGTCCGTTAAACTATTTACTATGTAGTATATTGCGCTATTATAATAATGCCTATTTATAAAATAAACTTACTTTTTAATAGCGTTAAGGGGTTACCCATATAGCCCTTAACACGGAATATATTCCCATAGTCTATACAGTACCGTAATCTCCCCCGTAATGGGCGTCGTCAGATTGAACTCCATAGGTATGGTACAAAACAAAACTCGTAGTAAAGGCTCGGTATGGTAGGTGACGCGGCACAACTAGGCAATGCCAGGGTAGATATACCAATTGCTATCCGGGCTGGTGGAAACGCGCAGTGCGTAGCTGCCGCCCACCTCGAACAAACTCCCCTAAAATCAAAAATAAAAGTGGCCACTGAATCAATCCAAAGTCAAATTATAATATCGAAGAGGAGTGTCCGATCAGAGGAATGACCTTATTGTCCCGAGAATCGCTCCTGTTTTAGCCACCTTATGCCAACTCACGGGAGTCGGGTCCACGTATTTACCTTACAGGAAACGCCGCCACCAACCTACTTCATTTTGAAATCTCCACCGCGTACACGGTTAGTCAAAGTGGTTTTCGGTATCGACAGAGAGTATGTCCATATCCAATCCCGGTCTCTTTGCCAACCAATCGTTATTATAACACCGCGGTCATTTAAAATAGTTTATACTTTAAAACCAGAATAAAAATTCCATTTCAAAACTATGAATACGATATCATCTTAAAACCCAAAACAATATGATATCATTTTATCCAAATATATTTCTTTTCCAAAATCATACTGCTTTAAAATTTAAAATATCTGGAAACCAAATATTTGACTTATACTTTCAAAGCATAATATTTCGAAATTCATATATTTTAAAACCATAACTTCTAAAACTTGAATGGTTTGGATATTCAACGGTATATAAAATAAATGGTTTGACTTTAAGGTTACTTTGTAAAGAAAATAATTTCCATGGCTTTACAAATATATTTCTTTATTTAAAGTCTAAACCAAAATTTAAATATCACTTTCAAGTTCCAAAACCACTTCAATTTCTATATATATATATATATATATATATATATATATATATATATATATCCATTTGGAGTATTAATATTTCAAAACTAAAGTTGGAATTTATTCCTTCAACCAAATTAAATGTTCTATTATTTAGTCTTGAATATTTACATAAAAATCCATAAATAAAACTCTAATTTCTAGCAATTAAATATTTTCTTCAATTAAATTATACTAGAATATTCATCTTAAATTTATCTTGGAAAAATCCAGTTATAAATATCATACCTTAAAATTTTCCAACTTAAACATATAATATGAATTATCAAATTCCATTTCTCAATTTTCCTATTTTTATTTAATAGATTTATACACAGCTTAAATTCAAAATTTTTAACTTCATATGCATATATATAGAAGAATAACATTTATAAAATATCAAAATTAAAAATTTTTATAAACCGTATCCCATCCAAACCATAGAAATCACTTTAAAATAATTTATATATAGACCACGGTGCCTGTATAAAATTTTCTATCCTATGGTCAAGTGATACAGATATTTATCATTTCAATCCGCAATTTAAAAATAAAATTTGCGGTTGTATATCATTTCAAACCACAATCCCGAATGAAATGAAAAATGCATGATAACTTGTAGTTTAATGATATACAATAAAACATCCATTCACCCATCATCAATCAAAATTATTTCAAACATCATTAGTTTAACAACCATCAATATATATACAATATAACAAGAAATAATTGACAGTTATTAACTAACATTTTATATTCAATTAAATTTATAACTGTTTAACTAGTAGTTTATATGCAAATAAATAAATTCTAACTGTCAATTAATATGCAATAAATGAATTAAATTGACAGTTAAATTAAATAAATGCGAATTAACCGATATACTGAATAAAACATGCCAAACAATCATAAATAAATTTCTACTCATATCTAAAATAAATTTAACAAACATAAAAACTTTTAGAAGTTGTGAGTGGGTTAAAACACTCACCTTTTGAATTTAAATCGAATTTAAATTCAATTTAAACTCAAAAATCCAACGGTCTCCAAATCTGTCCAAACCAGTGTCATCAGATCCGGAATTTAATTACGATCCTAACAAAATAAATTTCGCGCGAAACGGGTAAAGTATGAAAAAGTTGTTCAATTTTAATGAGTTGAAACAAAAATTAAATAAAACAAAATTAAACAACAACCTAATTAAAGCTTGCCACGTCATAAAGCTTCTTCTCAACTCACGTATGCTCGTTCAGGGAATGAACCCATTTCTATGCACGCCTTCCCCATCTTTGACCGTGCCTTTAGACCGCCCCAGGCCACCAGATGGTGACGCGCCTCCACCATTACGACTTCCCTAGCCGAGCTCTCCAATACCCAGAAACCAATTTGCAAACATTCGCTCCAAATCAAAACGCCCAAATTGACTTAGGTTTCGAATTTCCTGATTTTGACCGCGATTTGCCGCTGACTCGAGTATCGATTTCGAAAACAGAGACTGCATGTAGATTCATATGGATGAAATCTACAACATATATTTTTTTTTGGAATTTTTATAAGATGTTTGAATTTTCATTTGAAATTTGAATAGAAATAGATCTAGGCTTGCATCCATTTGAGGAGGAGAAGGAGTTGAAGAAAAGAATGTACAGACAAATGATAGAAGATGGAGGCTAGGGTTTTTTTTCGTTTATTTATAGATAGATCGCAAAAGAATAGGTGTGCACGAATTTTAACGTGCAAACGGAAGTGGTCCCAAAAGATAAATAATATTAATTACACACGTTACGGATTTAGGAAATAAATAAATTCCTTATCATTTACATTTTATTTTAACGTATATACAAATGTAAATCTAGACGTTTCATTTACGTTTCAAAATATATCCACAATTTTATTAATTTCCAAATTGATCTAAACAAATTTAGATGTAAATTAAAAGCTGATAAGTCTATCCATTGCAGTGTTAATTTCTCCACTTCCTTATATTTAGAAATTATAAATTAAGTTTTCAAAAACCTATTTTTGATTTTCAAACTTTTATATACTCATATTTTACCAGTAATAAGGATGCATTAACATTTGTTCATGGTTTCACCTTATTATCCTCAACTTCCATTTTAATTTTCAATAATTACAATTGTTGAATGTTGATACTTTAATTAAATTTATACATCTTGCTTTCTATAATCTATATCAACAAATGGTCCAATTATAAATAGAATTAGCATTAACTTCATCTTATAGGATTAACTACTCCAATTAAAAAACAAATCTACGCTAACTGCACGATTTAAGTCAATTTTGTAATTGAGTCTACATTAAACGTTATAAATTATAAATTGGAACCTCAATAAATTCGCTTATTGATTTAAAATCTTTCGATTCAGTAAATAGACATTTTATGGGTATAAATAACATTTGAATTATAACACATGTCATTAGTGCATGCTTCATTTCTTATAAACTCCCCTTTATTAACTAGAACACATTAACCAAAACAAAATAATTAACTTAGATTTATTTCAATCGATTGCCATTCTTAACTTAACATACTCAAAATGGTTAACCTAAAAAATTGTTACCCTTTTACATTCAAATTCACTTACAACCATCATTACAACAATGTTGCCATAGATTCAGATTTAATTAAATAAATTAGATAAATGGGTAAAGTTTTGTAATTATCACTAATGCCAAATATATATGCATTAATTACTACTTATTATTATGAATTCATTTATTAATTTACTAGTTGCCTTTGTCTTCATATATCCTATTTACTACCAGTCTTTCTATTTAGTTATAGTTTATCAATATATATATACCTAGGCAAATCAAGTTCTTGTCTTTTCTGTTATTTCAATTAAATCGGATACGCACAAATAAATTGTTTATAACTTATTCTTACAAAATTATTTACATGCATTCAGTTACACCTAATTTAATGCATTGATTTTCATTTATAAATTAAAGGTTTTTCCTTTAAAAGCTTTTATTACTAACCATACTCCAACCTCTACAGGACATTGATTTATTAAATTTGCACTTATTATGCATACTTTTAGCAACTCATATATACTTTGCGTCTATTCCCCAAATTTCACATTCTATTGTTACATAATTTGCATTGATTACTATTTATTATTATTGCTTTACTGATAAATTAGATATTTGCATTGGTTTTTCTTATGCTAAATTATTTTCCCATAATAAATAAGGTTTCAAAACAATCAATAACATTTCCTTAGCCCAAACCCCGTTTACCAATTATTTTCCTTCAATAATTCATGTTGCTATAAATACGTACATTTACACTTTATAGTTATTCTAATATACCTATTCCAACACTCTTAACCCTTATCTTTACTTTCACCCACTTGTAACATAAATTTTTATTTTCAAATTTATTCCCATTTACGGTTAATCAATGTTATTTTACATTAACCAATTTTAATATTCACCTTTAATTTCACATCTTCAAAGTATATCTAGGAAAAATCTTTCCACCACTTAATTTACTGAATCTTATGCAGTCTTACTATAAATAGGTTTTAAATTACCATTACTGTACATTCAATTACTATCCAAAGTATTTATTCATAAATCAATTCGATATATACGTTTGTTTCCTTCTATTTGATTTATACCTAGTATACATTTTTCTAAATCTTGTTTCATTACCTTCATTAAATGGTTATCGCATTGAGATCAAATTTATTAGCTTATATCGCATTATTACCATTAATTAAAATTGGCTTAATTTTTTTTTATTCAATACTCTAAATAAATAACATATTATTCCATAATTACTCTTGTTTTCACATATTCCATTCAAAATTTAAACCACAATATTTACATTATTTTATTGAATTGGAAATCTCATTTTAAATTGTTAACTTTTAATAAGAACAAATGGCAACACCAAATTCCTAACATTCATTTTATTAAAAATTATGGAAAATATGACAAATTTAGTTAACGAAATTTTCGGGTCGTTACAATGGTTAAGTATCTGTTTAAATTATATTGTATATAGAGTATATAACGACTTAAATAAAATTAAGGTTGGAAGACAAATATGAAATTGATTTGAATTAAATTATTTAAGAATTATACCTGAATAAATTTGATTTGAAATTTACATAAAATTGAGATTTTAAAGGATATGATTTTTATAACTTGATTTTGGTTTAGGGTGATTTAAATGAATATCAAGTTGATTTAAATGAATATATCAAGATAAATAAATTGAAAGACTATCTAGTTATTTAAAGTTTAAAATTTTTACTTAAGTGATGTTGGATTGATTAAGCAAACATTTCAAATCTAAATAATGGTAATTGAATTTGATATATGGAATTATCAAAGAATTAGTTTTGAAATGGTAGAATGTATAAAGCTTTGAAATATATAGAAATTAAAATGGGTTATTTGGGGGTTCAAATCTGTATTTGGAATTGATTTGTGAAATTGAAGAAGCTATTTTATTTTATAAAGTAATTTAACATTTAAGCTATTCAAGTGGTGTAGTTAAGTTTCAAAGTTATGAGTTTCAAAGTATTATGATTTGAAAGTGTTATACTTTAAGTGTTTTAATTTCGAAGTGTTATAACTTCAAAAGTGCTATGATTTTGGAAAAAGGATATATTTGAAATAAAAATGATATTATATTAATTTGGGTTTTATAAAAATGATATCATATTGATTTGGGTTTTAACATGGGAATGATATCGTATTTATATGGTTTTGAAATGGATGTTATATTCTGGTTTTGAATTATAATTATTTTGAATGACCGCGGTGTTATAATAACGTTTGGTTGTTAATGAGACCAGGATCGGAAGTTGTCATACTCTCTGCCAACTTCGAAAACCACTTTAACAAACGTGTACACGGTGGAGATTCCAGATGATGTAGGATGGCGGTGGCGTTTCCTTTGAGGTAAATACGTGGACCAGACTCCCGTGAGTTGGCATAAGGTGGCTAAAACAGGAGCATTGACGGGCTAAGAAGGTAGCACCTTTTATCGGACACACTCCTTCGATACCATTCTGTTACTTTGTGATTGTTTGGGCTCTTTTGATTTTGGGGGTTTGGCTCGAGGTGGGCGGTAGTAGCTGCTACGTGTTACCATCGATCCGGAAGCGTAATTGGTATATCTACCCTCGCATTGCCTAGTTGTGCCGTGTCATCTACCCTAGCGCACCTTGTACGAGTTTTGTTTTTACCCACATCCCGTGGAGTATTTAGGGTAGTCTCCCGATCTGGAGATGTGCTGATACTGGATGGACTACTGAGACTATTATGTAGGAAGGGCTATATAGGTAACCCCTCAACGTTATTTAAAAGTAATTTTATTTTACTATTAGACATTATTATAATAGCGTATATTACTACAAAGTAAATAGTTTAATGGATCCTTAGGAGATGTGAGTCCCGAGCATCTCTTAAGTTACCGCACTCACGTTGACACTGGATAGGAGATGTCAAATCCCGTAAACACCTCTGACGCTATTCCACTCATATTATTTACTGTTGATTTAACTTACATAAGATCTTTTAGTTCTGACTCGAGTGCTTTGTCTTTTCAATTCACTCGGGTCAGGCTGACCATTTCAGGATTTGAAGACTTTATTTCTAGAGGGTGGAGACGAAGATATTATTACTATTATTTATTATATTATTCCACTGCATTCATACTATTCCGCTGCATTATTAATTATTCTCTGGTATCCGTAACTATGGTATGTGATGTATAAGTATAATCAAATGTTTTATAAAACAGCTTCATGAACTGTTATTTGATTATTATATTTTGGCATTCCGCTGTGAGATTCTGTTTTTTTAATTTCTTTCTTCCTTTTCTTATTCACCCAAATAACAATTCGCACTTCTGTATGGTTTGAGTCGGCATGTGTGTCTGCTTAAGCGAACAAAAAGGCGGGATGTTACATCTGGTATCAGAGTTTTGGTTTAGCGATAAACCTTAGCTTTATGGGGTCCGATCTTTATCAATAGGGTAGTAATACCCTGTGATGAGTCGCTAAGTCTATATATATATATATATATATATGAGAGAGAGAGCGTATTTGTTAGTGTTATAAAAGGTTTTAATATTGTGTTAATTTGTTCCGTTTTGTATTTATAAATTCTAGTTGGTGCATAGCACGCTTTGACATGAATAGGGATTTCTAAATACTTAATAGGACAGATCGACACAATATTTGTTTTGAAATATAGGTAAATGAAATAATTTTGCCTATTATATTTCCTATATATAAAATAATAAATTTTATAAAGATTATATTTGGTTATAATATATAGGTTGTTAGGTAGTGGAATTTATAAATATTTGTTGAA
The DNA here is from genome assembly GCA_030765085.1 of Allium cepa. Classification (NCBI taxonomy): domain Eukaryota; kingdom Viridiplantae; phylum Streptophyta; class Magnoliopsida; order Asparagales; family Amaryllidaceae; genus Allium; species Allium cepa. The sequence goes on along the minus strand of CM060935.1, from coordinate 691,415,385 downwards.
AATAAGATTTAAAATAAAATAAATGAACATTGGAAATTTAGAATCTAAGTTTCGGGATTTTTGAAAATTCCTTTTGAATGATTTTGGAATATAGTAATAATGTTATTTATAGGTATTTTTCGATATAAATATTTCAACATGATTTGAAAGAATTTTTTTAAAGAAATTTTGGAAGAAATAAGTTCTGTACTGCCCTCTCTTTCACTGGAAAATAATTTCGGTGATGAGTCCACGCATCATCGACATCAATTTTCAAGTTTCGAAGTGGGAAGGCCACTGTAGTAGTTTTACTACAGATTTATTTTGATAAACAAATACAATTTCAAATTGTTTTAAATATAATCGGATATATAAATTGTAAGTGTGTACATCTATCTATTATTTTTAAAATGATTTGAAATTTAATCCGGTATTTGGTTCTTACGTTTCCATTAATTTATAATTTCAATTATTGTAGTGAAATGGAATGTAACTAATTAGAAATTTTATCCTCTAATTAAAATAAGAGATAAAATGCTAAGTTATAAATGGAATTAAAAGAAACTTGAAATATGTAACCTATAAAACAAAGGATAGGACCATTGAACATTTAATTTATTAGAAGAAATAAGATAAACTTGTATAACTTTCAATTACATTCTTAAAGGAATATATATAACTTACCAACAGATTTAAAGGTTGTAATGTTAAATAAGACAATGTAATAGGACATTATGCAAGTAAAACTTGAAGTAATGGAAGTATTCAATGAAATTCTTTGATAAATAAGAATTTGATGTTCTAGTGTTATGAACTTAATTATAACTGAAAATGCTTGTAATTTAATATAATAGAAAGGTAAGTATTATAAGTAAGTGATTATAAACATAAGTAATGTATTGATATGCTAAGTAATGGAATCACACATGAATACTATAAATGAATGAATAAATGAAGTTTAGAAATAAATGAAGGTAATGCAATGAAAAGGAAAATTTACAAGAAATAAATGTAAATTAAAAAGATAAATCAACGCATGAATGAAAAGGAAATCAAACAACAAACGTTATGAAATGAAATTGATAAAAATGAACTTGATCTATTATTTGGAATTGTTATTTGTTTGGTTTATGGTTGTTTGGGCAAGGATACTTTAATTTTTTTGGAGGTATGAATAATCTATTTAGTTTCATCAAAGACTGTTGAGTAAATGGTATACTTAATAGTTTATTTTTCATTCTGTACAATTTAAAGTTTTGAACCCAAATAACTATTTGTTTTGTTTGATATGAATGGATAATTGATTTGTGTTGATTTTGTGATGGTTGTATGCTTTGTTGCAAGTGATTGTTGTTTATATTGATTTATTTGTTAGTGGTTGAAACAACTTTAAATATTTCATTTTATATAATTATCAACTCTTTTTGGATTATATAAGTGAAATACAGGTTATGAAAGTAATTGCTACTGCTTTTGGTTTCATAATTAAGCGTTAATTTCCCAACAAGTAGGTACGTTCTCAGATTACGACTTTATAGCATTATTATATTGTTTTCCCCGTTGTTGGGAGATATTTTTTTGAGATATTGTGATATATATTGTTATATTTGATATCATATTTTCTTTCGAGCCTCCCCGTACAAACGAGACTCTGCCAAAATTTTCCGTAAATTTTGGACTTAGAACATTTTTGGAAAATGTTTTCCAAACTTTATTAATTTGAGTACAAAAAGATTTAATGGCTATAAATTGGTACATTTTATTTGAATTAATTAACTTTGTAAATTTATTTGTTTATAAAGTTAACATTTTTGAATAAGATGTATTGTTTACTCAATTCTTTCTTTTCCCTTCTTTTTCCTTTTCGGGGATGAAAAGTTTTGAGTAGGAGAGAGTGCAATGACCTATAAAAATTTTGATAATTTAATTGTTAATTTATTAAATGTCATCTAATATTGGAAAAATAGAAATTTTTGATTCATTTATGAAATAATAACTTAAATGAGATGTAATAATGCTAATCTAAGTTAATTATTAACTATTTGAATGGAGTTACAATTAATGGAAATAATAAAAATGTTATATCAGGCTATAAGTCGAATATAAGAAAACAAACGTAAACAATGAATTAATTAACGAACTAATATAAATTGAATGGTAACTGAATAAAATCAATGTTTAGTAAGAAATTATAAAATTGGTTTAGAAATGATAAATTTATAAAATGTGATTGAGAATAATGATAACAATTATTATAAGTTAATCATTTATTTAGTCCATTAAATAAAAATTTGTAATCAATTGCAATGAATCTCAATTCATTGTTATGTTAGTGTAAATTAAGGAGATAATTGGAAATAGTGTTAAGTCTATTCATATGATCACAATTGGTTGAATGAAAATGATGGATATGAATTTATTGGAATTTAAACTTAATAATTGGATTAGCTGCAATTAAATAAAATTGAAGGAAATTAAGGCTAACACTGAAATTGATAAATTTATCAACCCTAAATTGACACCTAAATTTATTTAAATTAGTGTAAATGATTAAGAAATTTAAAAAAAGAGGGTAAAAAATGTCAATTATAGAATCCAAATTAAAATTTTTGATTTAATTAATTAACTATTAATTAATTTAATTAATGTAAAAATACCTATTTTGGCCACTGACTTGGATTTCGATGAAACCAGTTTCATCGGATCCGTAATGGTGAATTATTGTAGGATTTCAAGTTTCGTAGCGATTGGGCTTGTCGTTTGATCGTACGGACTCGAAACGTCTAGAAATCAATTGAAATCAATTTGAAATAATTTGATTTTAGCATAACTTCTTCACACGATGAAATTTGTACATGAAACCTGTTCCAATGCATTTAACATATTTAAAAACATCTATTTTGATACATAGGTTGATCCTATTTCGTTACAGGGTCAGAACGGGCTTTTCGGGCCATTTATCGTTCAACGATCCAAAGCAATCTGATCCGTTCTTTTATTTTCAACCCTGCAGGTATATATCTGGTTATAAACCCTTGCAGCCTCTTTATTTCTCATTCCTATATGTACAGAAATTTCTGTGCTCCTCTTCCTATGGTTGCAAACCCAAATTCCCAATTCAATTCCAAATTCAACTTCAAAATTTAATCTCCACAAACCATATTGAATTATATATGGATTTCAAGCTCTAGATGAGCACAAGTCATTTTTGCTATTAGTTTTTGGATTTGGGTTTTTGCCTGGCCGGAATTGGTTGATGTAGTCACGGTCGTTCATCGCTTGTTGATCGACATCGTCTGATCATCAAATCAGTGGTACTGTTGGGTGGAGATCGACGACTGGAGTTCATCGCACGGGTAGTTAGTCGATTCAGCGGCCATATCACCGTATTTAATTCACCTAGGGTTTTAGAAAATAGGAAGCGGTTGCCTTTTTGCCATCAATCGGAGGCTTGGGGGTGCCGTAGGGTGGGGCAGAGCGACGCGCCGGTGGTGGCGAGCATAACCAAGGCCGGCGACTTGCGACATCATGAGGTGGTGACGGCTGCATTCAAATCGAGGGCGTGTTTTCGTGTGTGCTTTACTGTGCCTCGTGTAGGGTTGGAACAACATGGAGGAGAGAGATAGCTGATGTGGTAGGTGCTATTAACTTTAACCATTTTAATTAATTTAATTTAACCGTATAACATTCTAACCTGAACAACTCTTACATACGAGGTCCGTTTCATGCACTGTTTTCTCCGCTACGTTCGTATTGGAATTTCCGACATTTTGGTGCTGGTTTGGATAGATTCTGAGACTATTCAAATTTTGGGTTTAAATTGGATTTAAATTCAATTTAGATTCAAAAGGTGAGTGTTTTAACCCACTCACAACTTCTAAATTTCTTATGTTCGTTAAATTGATTTATGATGTGATTATAAATTTACTTATGACTGTTTGGCATATTTTGAATCATCATCTTAGTTTATTTGAATTTATTCAGATAAAATTGTAATTTAATTTATTCTTGCATATAAACTTCCAGTAAATATCTGTTATTTATTATCTATTATATATTGATGTTGTTGATTGAATTGGATGATGATTCTGATAAATGTTTGATGGTTGATATTAGATGAATGGATGTTGTATTTTATATTATTATAAACTGCAAGTTGTTATGGATTTATTATTTTTCGGGATTGCGTTTTGAAATGATATATAACCGCATTTATATTTTAAATTACGGATTGAAATGATAAATATCTATATCACCTGACCATAGACTAGAAAATTATATACAGACACTGCGGTCTATGTATAAAAATATTTTGAAATGGTTTCTATGGTTTTGTAAAGAAATATATGGGTTATATAAATATTAATTTTAGACGTTATATAAATGTTATTTTATTATTGGTTTTTAGCAATGTATAAATTTGTTTTGAAATATAAAATAAGTTAAATAATGAAGTTTGATTGTTTTATATAATATGGTTAAGTATCTGCTTAAATTGTATTGTATATAGAGTTTATAATGACCTAAATAAGATTAAGGTTGGAAGACAAATATGAAATTGATTTGAATTAAATTATTTAAGAATTATACCCGAACAAATTTGATTTGAAATTTAAATAAAATTGAGATTTTAAAGGATATGATTTTTATAACTTGATTTTGGTTTAGAGTGATTTAAATGAATATCAAGTTGATTTAAATGAATATATCAAGTTACGTAAACTGAAAGAATATCCAGTTATTTGAAGTTTAAAAGTTTTAATTAAATGATATTGGATTTATTAAGCAAACACTTCAAATCTAAATAATAGTAATTGAATTTGATATATGGAATTATCAAGGAATTAGTTTCGAAATGGTGGAATATATAAAGCTTTGAAGTATATGGAAATTAAAATGGGTTATTTAGGGGTTCAAATCTGTATTTGGAATTGATTTGTGAAATAGAAGAAGCTATTTTATTTTATAAATTAATTTAATATTTAAGCCATTCAAGTGGTGTAGTTATGTTTCAAAGTTATGAGTTTCAGAGTATTATGATTTGGAAGTGTTATACTTTAAGTGTTTTGATTTCGAAGTGTTATAACTTCGAAAGTGCTATGATTTTGGAAAAAGGATATATTTGAAATAAAAATGATATTATATTATTTTAGGTTTTATAAAAATGATATCATATTGATTTGGGTTTTAAAATGCGAATGATATCATATTTTTATGGTTTTGAATGGATATTATATTTTGTTTTGAAGTATAATTATTTTGAATGACCGCGGTGTTATAATAACGTTTGGTTGTTAAAGAGGCCAGGATCGGAAGTTGTCATACTCTCTGCCAACTCCGAAAACCACTTTAACAACTATGTACGCGGTGGAGATTCTAGAATGAAGTAGGATAGTGATGGCGTTTTCTTGGAGGTAAATACATGGACCCGACTCCCATGAGTTGGCATAAGGTGGCTAAAACAGGAGCGATTGACGGGCTAAGAAGGTAGCACCTTTTATCGGACACACTCTTTCGATACCATTCTATTACTTTGTGATTGTTTCGGCCCTTTTTATTTTGGGGGTGTGACTCGAGGTGGGCGGTAGTAGCTGCTACGCGTCACCACCGATCCGGAAGCGTAATTGGTATATCTACCTTAGCATTGCCTAGTTGTGTCGTGTCATCTACCGTAGTGCGCCTTGTACGAGTTTGTTTTTCTCCTGTAGCCCATGGAGTATTTAGGGTAGTCTCTCGATTTGGAGATGCGTTGATACTGGTTGGACTACTGGGACTATTATGTGGTAAGGGCTATATGGGTAACCCCTTTAGCGCTATTTAAAAGCAAGTTTATTTTACTATTAGACATTATTATATATTTTACTATTAGACATTATTATAATAGCGTATATTACTACATAGTAAATAGTTTAATGGATCCTTAGGAGATGTGAATCCCGAGCATTTCTTAAGTTATTGCACTCACGCTGACACTGGATATGAGATGTTGAATCCCATAGACATCTCTGACACCGTTCCACTCATATTATTTACTGTTGATTTAACTTACATAAGATCTTTCAGTTCTAACTCGAGTGTTTTGTCTTTTCAATTCGCTCAGGTCAGCCTGAGCATTTCAGCATTTTAAGACTTTATTTCTGGAGGGCGGAGATGATGATATTATTACTACTATTTATTATATTATTCCATTGCATTCGTACCATTCCGCTGCATTATTTATTATTCTCTAGCATGTGTAACTCTGGTATGTGATGTATAAGTATAATCAAATGTTTTGTAAAACAGCTTCATGAACTGTTATTTGATTATTATATTTTGGCGTTCCGTTGTGAGATTCTGTTTTGTTTTATTTCTTTCTTCCTTTCTTTTTCACCCCAATAACAATTCGCCCTTCTGTATGGTTTGAGTCGGCATATGTGTCTGCTTAAGTGAACAAAAAGGCGGGATATTACAGATCGGGTAAAGTTCAAGATGACATGTTCTACCCATTCCTTGCCTGTTTTCTTCGGATGAAAATCATTATACAATATGTTTCATGTAAGTAGTTGACTGAACAAATCATTTTGAAATCAAATGGCTACCCGTTTTTGAATGATTTATTGGAATAAATATAAGTAGTTTATCATCGGTAATTTTATTCCACTTGAAAATTCCATTATTGAATCTATGCCGAAATAATTCAGACCCCTTAATATCTATAAGTACCCCCTTTCCGCATTCGCATATTTTTATTATATCTTGTCACTGTATAGAAACTGAATAATAAGTTATGTAAAATTTGAAGACTCGGATGCTCAAGCAACATGTAGCATTTACCACATTCAAAGCTCGTTATGTTGTACTTTGAACTCCATCTTTATATTTAATTAATCAAGGTGGTGCAAAATAATATAAACTTATTTAATATTTATAAGTCATACTTTTTTAAATTTTTATAATACTTAGTTAATTTTTACAAACTCATTTAATGTTTATAAATCTTAGTTAACTTATTATTATTATAAATCTTAGTTAATTATTATTACATAAATCTTAGTTAACTTGTATTATTATTATTATAAATCTTAGTTAATTATTATTATCATTATCATTATAGAAGAGTAAGTTATATTTTATATTTCTATATACTTAGTTAATTTTTATGAAACTTAGTTAACTTAGTAATAATTAGTTATTTTTTATAAACTTATTTAATAATTTAATTGTTATTATTATTATAGAAGATTAAGTTATATTTTACATTTTAATAACCAAACTTATTGATTTTTATAAAACTTAGTTAATTTTTATAAACTTATTTAATATTTATAAATCTTAGTTAACTAATTATTTTTATTGTAAATCTTAGTTAATAATTATTATTATTATAATAGAAGATTTAGCTATATTTTATATTTTTATATGCTTAGTTAATTTTTATAAACTAAACTTGTTAATTTCTTATAAAACTTAGTGAACCTAGTTAAATTTTTATAATACTTAGTTAATTTTTATTAAATTATTTAATATTTACAAATCTTAGTTTGTCATTATTATCATAGAAGATTTAGTTATATTTTATATCTTTATATACTTAGTCAATTATTGTAAACTCAATTTGTTAATCTTTATAAAACTTAGTTAACTAAGTTAAATTTTTATAATGCTTAGTTAATTTTTATAAACTTATTTAACGTTTAGAAATATTAGTTAACTTAGTATTATTATTATAAATCTTAGTTAATAATAATAAGAATTATTGTTATTATTATATAAAAGATATAGTGATATATATACACATACACTTAGTTAATTTTACTAAACTAGACATGTTAATTTTTATAACTTAGTTAACTTAGTTAAATTTTTGTAATACTTGGTTAATTTTAATAAATTTTTTAATATTTATAAATCTTAGTTAACTTATTATTATTATTATAAATCTTACTTTATTATTATCATTATCATAGAAGATTCAGTTAATTTATATTTTTATATACTTAGTCGAGTTTGTTAAATCTTTATAAAACCGAATTAATATTAGAAACTTGGTTTTACAATAAAACTTTGTTAACATGGTTAAAAATTCATAAAATTTAGTCAATTTTTATAAACTTCTTTAATTTTTATAAAACATAGCTAACCTAGTTAACATAAAACTTACGCCCATGCAACCTACGCAAAAAGAAAAATGATGCTAACAAGCATTAGTAGTGATGTCAAACCTGGTCATGGAATTCTTGATTAGAAGGAAAAAATTCACATACTTCCTTGAAAGGTTCAAGTGACTCTGCAACAACAAATACCAAAAAAAAGATTTACAAAGGGTCAAAGAAATAAGGACCACAATGGACTGCAAGAAGCAAGCATTCAACTAACAAGCAAAGGATATTATCAGTGTATTTGCACCTTCTAGTTGGATACCTGAAGAAATTATAGCAAGAGATAAAAAAGATATAACGAGTATACTACTAAAATGATAAACAAACTCATAGTAAAGATAATGGCTCAAAAATAAATTTCTAGCACTAACTGTCTTTAATCACCTGTAATGATGAAATTAAGTAGTTGGCAACAAAATATAGATTAAAAAACTCTAAATTTAGATATAAGTTTTTCTGAGGTTAGAACATCATACATTGGAAGTTTGAAATACTAGAGATGGTAATTTGTAGTGGTTAGTTTGGTATGCTTAGTTCTAATAATTGCACTTCAAATCATTAGGTTATATCCAAGCCGACTCAACTGGACTTTCTTATTCATACTTAACATATCAGTTGTTTCTATGGCACACTACGCTTTGGTCATATTCTGCCATGTTTTTGCAAAGGAGTTAGAGCTAATAATACTATTAGTAAAATTGTATTCTTATTGCATGGCAAATATATCAAAAGCAAGGCTAATTGAATAATAAATAAAAAAAGAGTCAAAAAAGTTGGGTAAGAATTTTTTGAGTACGATCACTCCAAAATCAAAAAATGAGATCATCTTTATCAATCCTTCATATCTTAACTCTTACCTTCCTCCTCATCTATTTCCAAATTAAAGGATTATAAACAGAAGCTAAGGATAACATTGAATATGTGCTACAGGTGAAGTTATATATCAAATTATGGACACTGTCAGGCTCCATTCAAGACCTGCATTGACTGTGACGACCCGGAATTTTAAGCAATATCAATTTAACAATCTTTATTATTGATTAAATTGATTTGATAATTTTACATTATAAATTGACAAGTTAAAATTCTTTTAAAGGTTAATAATAATAATTTGATAATATCTATTAACATTTTTCCTAACAATATAAAATTTGGCAAGTTTAATTCTTTTAATATTTTAATTCGGGAATATTTATTTTAGCAATTTAAAATTTGGTAAGATTTAGTTTTCAAAAGCTAATCAAAATATTTTTCTATTTATAATATATATATATATATATATATATATATTGATATACCTTGTAAGTAGGAAGTCTTTAAGTAATAAAAACAATATATTCAAATTGTAATAAATATGAAGGTATATATTGTGATTTGAAATTGTGTTTTAAAATTTAATATAGTAATTATCAAATCTAATGATAAAAAGATTTTCCATTTGAAATATATATATTTGTATATATTGGAAATAGGGAAATATTGATTTGAATTTAATAAGTATTTTCAAACTTTATTATATATAATTTGAAATGTTAATTGTAGCGACCCGTAGATTTCATGGATTTAATTTGGTCAAATTAAGTTGTAATTAAATTTAGAAGAAAAATAAATTAAAAACCTACTTATAGTAATTCGAAGTTAATTCAAATGATTTTAAGTAGTGAAAAGAATTTTACCAGCGTATGAGTTGAATATGAGGAATTTGAGGAAATTATTAAACTAATATAATGTAATAAACATTGTTAACAGTAAATGGAATATGATAATAAGAAAAATTGCAAGTTTGTATTTATGGGCGAAATAATATTGATAGGTAATAATTGTTGTAGAGAATAAATTACAAATGTATAAATTGTATAATGGTAACAACTATTGTTCGTTACCAATGCATTTAATTTATAGCGATTAAATAAGAAATAACTGAAAATTTTGAAGGAAAAATCAATAGAAAGGTTAACTACATGCATAAGATGGAAAGTTGAATAGAATTCTAATAAATGATAATAATGGAAAATATATACAATCAATGTAGGTAATTTGAAATTACAAATGATTAAACGTTTCTTGTGATAATGAATAAATAACGAAAGGAGTAAGCATATTTATTTAGAGTATTAATTACTATTGGGTAGAGATTTAAGTAACAACGTTTAATGCAATGTAAGTAATGACATTTTAAGTCAATAATAAGGAATTGGGAATCAGATCTATGAAATGATAACGAGAATACAAGATGATAAATGCCAATTAAGGGTAATAATTAAGAAACTTAATGAAATCCCAATTTTATACAAAATAATTTAAAGGTCAGGTTTGGTTATAATTTGAACATAAGTAAATTGAATTTGTAGTATGAAAATATATGCAGAAATTGATTTTTGTAATAAAGGATTTTGTATGTGACAAAAAGGTAACGGTAGTGTTTATGGTAGGTTGCCTATTCATTTATTTAGATTGTTAGTTGGAACTGGAAATAAGTTTGTAATAAATGTAAATAAATGATACATTTATGTAACCAATGTAAATTTTACTTATAATATAGCAAAAGGTGGATTTAAGAAGTGAAATTGTAGAATTTGAAGCTAATTAATAATAGACATAGTAAAGATGGCAATCCAATCAAATGCTTAGGAATCAGATTTATTGGAAGGTAACCTAATTTATAAATAAATGGCAAGTATTAAGATATAATTCTATATAAATTAAAACTGATAGTAGATTTAGTGTAGTAACGTTAAGGCTAACTGAATTTGATTTATAGATGGAATTAAAATCAAGATGGATAGGTAACGAACTTAAAAATTTAATAAGTGAATTTATTTCAATCAGTGCAATAAAAGGATACGTAAATAAATGGTAAGATGAAATGGTAAATTTTTGATGTTAATAAAAATTTTTTTTTTTGATTTGAAATAAGTATTATAATGGGCAAATTTAGTTACTTTAAAGTGAAACGGAAATTTTAACGCAATAGTTTGAATGCAATATTAAATTCATCTAATTTATAATAAAGATTCGTTAGATTTATTTAATAGAAATTTTGGGACTTTTAATAGATAATTGCTGATGTTGAATGGAACAAAGGAATTGAATTTAACATGAATAGCATGAATAGCATGAATATTAATAAAAGAAATTATGTAATAATTGATTTATTTTAGCATTTATGAATGAAATAGGAATTTAGGTTTAAGCAAGTGATGAATAAGATGTTGTGCAATCCAAATTAATATAGTAATTGTGAGTAATAAGAGCTTATTTGAGATTCTAATTTTTTTTATATATGTTTTACAATTTCAATATAAATGGAAATAGTAGCAATACAAAGAAAGGCAAAATTTTTGAATATAGTAGTTAAGAAAAGGCAAACAAATCCTTCCATCTAAATCCAATTTAAAATAAAGCTTAATTATTGCAGTGGTTAGAATTAAATATTATGCTAGTCGAATACTAACTAATTCATTGAAATACCTATTCATGAAAAACAATTGAAAGGTTTTATTTGGTTATAATTGGTAGATTTGAAATAAACGTAAAGTTATATTAATTGACGTAATAATACGTAGTAAACTATAAGGTCATAGTCAAAGTTAAATTTAAGTAAATTCTTGGAATTTACAATATCTGAATTTACCGTAATTGAATTCAAACACTGAATTTATAAATTTATTTACTTGACATTGATATCTGGGTTTGTTTAATTTGTTGTAACTAAAGTGAAATTATAAAAATGATCAAATTTTCAATTTTAAAGTCAAAAATTTTAAAGATTGAATTTAATTAATTTATTTGCCTATTTATTTAATTAATATAAAAATAGCCATTTTGGGCACGGACTCGGATTTCGATGAAACCAGTTTCATCGGATCCGTAACAGTGAATTATAATAATGTTTCAAGTTTCGTAGCGATCGGACTTGTCGTTTGATCGTACGGACTCGAAACGCCTTGAAATTTACGCATTTTGAAATCAATTTGAAATTTTGTTTTTTTAGCATAACTTCTTCATACGATCGAATTTGGTCACGAAACTTTTTCCATCGCGTTCAGAATATTTTAAAACACCTATTTGGATATATAGTTTTAACAAATTCGACTCCGGAGGCATAGCGGGCTTTTTGGACCATGGTTTGTCACGCACGTTCGCGTATCCAGTCTAGCTACCCTACCTCTAGCCTATCTATAAATATACATCTATAAACCCTAGCTCCTTTCTTTTTCATTTGCTGTACGTTCATTTCTTCACTCTTTTCTCTTCCCCAAATGTATACATCTCAGATCCAATTCCAGATCCATCCACAGTTCAAAATCAAAAGTCAAAACTCAAAAATTTCAGAAAATTCCAGAAAAAATATATGTTGAAGTATTTGATACGCGTAATATACTGGTGAAATTCGTTTTTCAATTGGAGCTGTCGTTCATCCAGAATAAATTCAAACAGCCCCAAAACCGTTCATCATCGTCGCGCAAAACTTCGTCGGATCGGAAAACGGTTTCTGGGTTTTGGAGAGGGAACCGAGGGGATCGCATCTATGTAGTTTGTTTCGAGTTTCAACGGTTGGATTGGCGGGAAATTTCGATTAGGGTTGATAAAGTATGGGTGGCGGCTGTTGCGTGTTGCCTTCGTGCGCGTGAAGATAGTCTACAGAGCATGCGTGACGTGTAAAGCAATTATGAATGAATGGTGAAAATATGTGTCATTTTGTTTATATTAAATTTTGAATTCAATCACCATTTTTCGCCATAACTTTCTCATACGAAGTCGGATTCACACGAATTTTTTTTTGTTAGGATCGTAATTTAATTCCGGACTCGATGACGCTGGTTTGGACGAATTCTGAGACGGGTGAATTTTTGGGTTTAAATCGGGTTTGAATTCGATTTAAATTCAAAAGGTGAGTGTTTTAGCCCACTCACAACCACTAGAAGCTTTATGTTTGTTAAATAAATTTTAGAAATGAATAGAAATTTATTTATGAGCTTTTGGCATGTTATTTCATTCATATCTGTAGAATTGCATTTTTTTGAATTTAACTGTTAATTTAATTGATTTATTGCGTGTTAATTGGCTGTTAGAAATTATTGTTTGCATATGAACTGCTAGTTAACAGTTATGTCAATTATCACTGAATATAAATTGTTAGATTAATAGTTGATAAATATAATTTGAAATAAAACTGCCAATTATTACCTGTTGTATATTACCAAACATATATTGTTATTGATTGATATTGCTTGATGGTTGTGATTGGATGATGGATGTGTTATTGAATGGATGTTTTATTTGATATCATTAAACTGCAAGTTAGTATGCATTTTTCATTTCATTCGGGATTGCGGTTTGAAATGATATACAACCGCAGTTTTATTTTTTTAAATTGCGGATTGAAATGATAAATATCCGTATCACTTGACCATAGGATAGAAAACTATATACAGGCACCGTGGTCTATATATAACTATTTTTAATGTGATTTCTATGGTTTGGATGGAATACGGTTTATAAAAATCTTAAATTTTATACTGAATAAATGTTTTCTTCCATAGTTATACGCATATGAAGTTGAAATTATGAAATTAAAAGGTGAATAAATTTCTTTATTTAAAATGGAAGAAAATTAAGAAAATGGAGTTTGATGATTTATATCCTATGTTTAAATATTAAGTTGGAAATTTTAAAGCTATGATGTTTATAATTGGATTTTTCCCAAAATATTTTGAAATGAATATTCTAGTAAAAATTGAATTTGGAAATATATATATATATATTTTACTAGAAATTGAAGTCTTATTAATTATGGATTTTATGTGAATGGTCAAGATTAATTAATAGAATATTGATTTTGAAAAGATAAAAATCCAACTTTAGTTGAAATATTAATGCTCCAAAATGGATATAAATATATATAAAATTGAAATGGTTTTGGGACTTGAAGTAATATTTTGGATTTTGGTTTAACTTTAAAAGAAGAAATATTTGGAAAGCCATGTAATTTATTTCGTTATAAAGCAACAGTAAAGTTAAACCTTTTTAATTCGCATACCGTTGAATATCCAAACCATTTAGTTTTGAAAATAATGGTTTTAAAATACTATGGATTTTCGAAGAATTATGTTGAAAGTTACAAACAGAATATTGGTTACATGGGATATTAAATAATAAAAAGTGACATAATTTTTGGAAAGGAATATTTTATTTGGGAAATGATATCATTGATTTGGGTTTTATAAAATAATATCAAAATGAATCTTTTTGGGTTTTAAGGAAGAAATGATATCGGAATATTATGGTTTTGAAATGGATTATATTCTGGTTTTAAAGTATAAACTATTTTTAAATGACCGCGATGTTATAATAACGATGGGTTGGCAAAGAGACCGGGATCGGATATCTGACATACTCTCTGTCGATACCGAAAACCACTTTGACTAACCATGTACGCGGTGGAGATTCCAGAATGAAGTAGGTGGTGGCGACGTTTCCTGTAAGGTAAATACGTGGACCCAACTCCCGTGAGTTGGCATAAGGTGGCTAAAACAGGAGCGATTCTCAGGCCAATGAGGTCATTCCTCTGATCGGACGCTCCTCTTCGATATTATACTTTGACTTGGATTTGATTCAGTGGCCACTTCTATATTTTGATTTTAGGGAGTTAGTCCGAGGTGGGCGGTAACTGCGGCTACGCGTTTCCACCAGCCTGGATAGCAATTGGTATATCTACCCTGGCATTGCCTCGTTGTGCCGTGTCACCTACCATATCGAGCCTTGTACGAGTTTGGTTTTCTCCCGTAGCCCGTGTGGTATCCTCTAGTTGCTTCCCGAGTAGGAGGAGCTATGATATTGGATGGACTACTGGGACTATTACGTGTTAAGGTGGAAAATGTAAAGCCTTAACGCTATTTAAAAGTAAGTTTATTTTATAAATAGACACTATTATAATAGCGCAATATACTACATAGTAAATAGTTTAACGGATCCTTAGGAGATGTAAATCCCGAACATCTCTTGAGTTACTGTACTCATATTTATATTCTGTTTATTTAACTCACATAAGATATTCTAGTCTGACTCGGGTGTTTTTGTCTATTCAAATTCGCTCGGGTCAGTACGAGCATTTCAGGATAGCAGATTTTAGCTTTGGAGGACGAAGACGAAGAATAAGTATTATGTTATATATAGTATTACACCACACTTTTTCTATTCCGCTGCATTGCTTGTATTGGTATGTGTAACTCTGATATTTATTGTAAAAGAAGAATCAAGCTTTTGTAAACTGTTTATGAACTGTATATTTGTTATTATATTTTATCCTTCCGCTGTGAGATTCTGTTTTTGTTTTTATTTCTTCTCTGTTTTTCTTATTCACCCCATAACAATCCGCCTTTGCGTATGTTTATAAAAATCTTAAATTTTATACTGAATAAATGTTTTCTTCCATAGTTATACGCATATGAAGTTGAAATTTTGAAATTAAAAGGTGAATAAATTTCTTTATTAAAAATGGAAGAAAATTAAGAAAATGGAGTTTGATGATTTATATCCTATGTTTAAATATTAAGTTGGAAATTTTAAGGCTATGATGTTTATAATTGGATTTTTCCCAAAATATTTTGAAATGAATATTCTAGTAAAAATTGAATTTGGAAATATATATATATATATTTTACTAGAAATTGAAGTCTTATTAATTATGGATTTTATGTGAATGGTCAAGATTAATTAATAGAATATTGATTTTGAAAAGATAAAAATCCAACTTTAGTTGAAATATTAATGCTCCAAAATGGATATAAATATATATAAAATTGAAATGGTTTTGGGACTTGAAGTAATATTTTGGATTTTGGTTTAACTTTAAAAGAAGAAATATTTGGAAAGCCATGTAATTTATTTCGTTATAAAGCAACAGTAAAGTTAAACCTTTTTAATTCGCATACCGTTGAATATCCAAACCATTTAGTTTTGAAAATAATGGTTTTAAAATACTATGGATTTTCGAAGAATTATGTTGAAAGTTACAAACAGAATATTGGTTACATGGGATATTAAATAATAAAAAGTGACATAATTTTTGGAAAGGAATATTTTATTTGGGAAATGATATCATTGATTTGGGTTTTATAAAATAATATCAAAATGAATCTTTTTGGGTTTTAAGGAAGAAATGATATCGGAATATTATGGTTTTGAAATGGATTATATTCTGGTTTTAAAGTATAAACTATTTTTAAATGACCGCGATGTTATAATAACGATGGGTTGGCAAAGAGACCGGGATCGGATATCTGACATACTCTCTGTCGATACCGAAAACCACTTTGACTTACCATGTACGCGGTGGAGATTCCAGAATGAAGTAGGTGGTGGCGACGTTTCCTGTAAGGTAAATACGTGGACCCAACTCCCGTGAGTTGGCATAAGGTGGCTAAAACAGGAGCGATTCTCAGGCCAATGAGGTCATTCCTCTGATCGGACGCTCCTCTTCGATATTATACTTTGACTTGGATTTGATTCAGTGGCCACTTCTATATTTTGATTTTGGGGAGTTAGTCCGAGGTGGGCGGTAACTGCGGCTACGCGTTTCCACCAGCCTGGATAGCAATTGGTATATCTACCCTGGCATTGCCTCGTTGTGCCGTGTCACCTACCATATCGAGCCTTGTACGAGTTTGGTTTTCTCCCGTAGCCCGTGTGGTATCCTCTAGTTGCTTCCCGAGTAGGAGGAGCTATGATATTGGATGGACTACTGGGACTATTACGTGTTAAGGTGGAAAATGTAAAGCCTTAACGCTATTTAAAAGTAAGTTTATTTTATAAATAGACACTATTATAATAGCGCAATATACTACATAGTAAATAGTTTAACGGATCCTTAGGAGATGTAAATCCCGAACATCTCTTGAGTTACTGTACTCATATTTATATTCTGTTTATTTAACTCACATAAGATATTCTAGTCTGACTCGGGTGTTTTTGTCTATTCAAATTCGCTCGGGTCAGTCCGAGCATTTCAGGATAGCAGATTTTAGCTTTGGAGGACGAAGACGAAGAATAAGTATTATGTTATATATAGTATTACACCACACTTTTTCTATTCCGCTGCATTGCTTGTATTGGTATGTGTAACTCTGATATTTATTGTAAAAGAAGAATCAAGCTTTTGTAAACTGTTTATGAACTGTATATTTGTTATTATATTTTATCCTTCCGCTGTGAGATTCTGTTTTTGTTTTTATTTCTTCTCTGTTTTTCTTATTTACCCCATAACAATCCGCCTTTGCGTATGCTTTGAATTGGCACGTGTGTCGGTTTAAAGTGTGCAAAAAGGCGGGATGTTACAGTTGGTATCAGAGCTTTGGTTTAGCGATAAACCTTGGCTTTGTGGGGTTTGACTCTTTGTTAATAGGGTAGTAATATCCTATGGGAGTCGCTGAGTGTATATATATGAGAGAGCGTATTTGTTAGTTTTATAAAAAGATTTTATATTGTGTTGCTCTGTTCCGTTTTGTATTTATAAATTCTGGTTGATGCATGGGACGCTATGTCATCAATAGGGATTTCTAAACACTTAATAGGACAGACCGACATAATATCCGTTTTAATATAGGTGAATGAAATAATTTTGCCTATTATATTTTCTATATATAAAAATATTTTATAAAGAAATATATATATATTTGGTTGTTATAGATTGAGTGTTAGGAAATAAAATAATTGTAATAAATTGAAGCTAAGTGAAATTATAATAAACCAAATTTGGAGATTTTAGAACTTAAGTCCGGGGTTTTGAAAATTTGCTTCCAAAGAATTTGTGAAATTTATTGATTTGGTTTACAAGTAATTTCTTATATAAATATAGTATAATTTGGAAAAATTTGTTTTAAAAGAAGATTTTGGAGAAAATAAATTCTGTACTTTCCTCTCTGTCGCTGGAAAATAAATTCGGTGATGACGGCCGCATCATCGACTTTCATTTTCGAGTTTCGAAGGGGAAAGGCCACTGTAGTAAATTCTACTGTAGATTTATTTTGAAATTTTCTAAAAATTTTTCTTTTATTGTTCTAAATATAATTAGAGATATAAAGGTTGCAAGAAATTAATTATCTATTATTTTGGAATAAATTGAAATTTAACCCGGTATTTAATTCTAAATTTTTTCCGTTAATTAATTGTTTAAAATTTGTTAGTTAAGTAATAAATGAATTGAAACCTCTAATTGAAATAAGAGAATAATTGCAAAGCTATAAAGAGGAATTTGCATACATATGAGACAAAGAGTAATATGGATAAACATTAAATTTAATTTAAAAGAATGGAGATTAAACTTGTATAAGTTCAATTGCAATTTCCTTAACATAAATAACTTACCCAAATATAAAAGTTGAAGTGTTAAATGAGAAACTGGAATTGAATATTTTACAAGTAGGAATTTAGGAAAAATGAAGTATTCAATAAATTGCTGTTATAAATGAGAATTAATTGTATAAACTTAAGTTAAATTGGAAATTTTACTATATAAGAAAGGGTAAGTAGTATAAATAGATGATATAAACCTTAGTCAATAAATTGGAATACAATATAATGAATTTTGTAACAAATGGAAAATGAAAATTGTAAGAAACAAAGAAATCCCTCCATAAATGAAAGAAAGAAAATAAAACCACTGAAGCATGAAATAAATGTATAATAAGCTATTGTGGTGTTGATTTGAATTGTTTGGTTGATGTATGGTTGTTGGGTAAGGAATTTTGAAGTTGTGGGATGGAGGAATAATCTATCATTGTTCCATCTAAGACTGTTGAGTAAAGGATGCACTTGATAGTTATTTTACATTTCGTATAATTTCGGAATTTGAACCTAACAACTAATTGTTTGTTTGATTGAATGATTGTCTGTTGGTGGCATGTGCTGTTTGTTAAAATTTATGGTTGTTGCATTTGATTGGATATAAATGATTGAATCTACCCAAACATTTCACTGTAAAATAAATATTTAACCTTTTAGATTTTATAAGTGAATACAGGTGTTGGAAGCAACTGCTACTGCTTTTGGTTCCAAAATAATAAGCGTATATTGCCCGACAAATAGGTACGTTTTCGGATTACGTTTAAAGCGCTATTTTATATATTTTTCCCGTGTGGGATATTTTATTTTGGATATATATGTAATATATTTGTATATTTGGATATTATATTTTCTCCAGAGTCCCTCCGTACAAAGGAGACTCTGCCAAAAAATTTCGTAAATTTTGGACTTAGAATTTTGTTACAGATATTTTTCCAACTTTAATAATTTAAGTATTAAAAGACACAATGATTATAAAACAAGTGTAATTCATTAAAGGAAATTAATTTAGTAAATTATTGTTATAAGTTAATATTTGAAACTAGATATACTGTTTTATTCTTCTTTCTCCCTTCCTTTTCCTTTTCGGGGACGAAAAGTTTTGAGTGGGGGAGAGTGTAGCGACCCGTAGATTTCATGGATTTAATTTGGTCAAATTAAGTTGTAATTAAATTTAGAAGAAAAATAAATTAAAAACCTACTTATAGTAATTCGAAGTTAATTCAAATGATTTTAAGTAGTGAAAAGAATTTTACCAGCGTATGAGTTGAATATGAGGAATTTGAGGAAATTATTAAACTAATATAATGTAATAAACATTGTTAACAGTAAATGGAATATGATAATAAGAAAAATTGCAAGTTTGTATTTATGGGCGAAATAATATTGATAGGTAATAATTGTTGTAGAGAATAAATTACAAATGTATAAATTGTATAATGGTAACAACTATTGTTCGTTACCAATGCATTTAATTTATAGCGATTAAATAAGAAATAACTGAAAATTTTGAAGGAAAAATCAATAGAAAGGTTAACTACATGCATAAGATGGAAAGTTGAATAGAATTCTAATAAATGATAATAATGGAAAATATATACAATCAATGTAGGTAATTTGAAATTACAAATGATTAAACGTTTCTTGTGATAATGAATAAATAACGAAAGGAGTAAGCATATTTATTTAGAGTATTAATTACTATTGGGTAGAGATTTAAGTAACAACGTTTAATGCAATGTAAGTAATGACATTTTAAGTCAATAATAAGGAATTGGGAATCAGATCTATGAAATGATAACGAGAATACAAGATGATAAATGCCAATTAAGGGTAATAATTAAGAAACTTAATGAAATCCCAATTTTATACAAAATAATTTAAAGGTCAGGTTTGGTTATAATTTGAACATAAGTAAATTGAATTTGTAGTATGAAAATATATGCAGAAATTGATTTTTGTAATAAAGGATTTTGTATGTGACAAAAAGGTAACGGTAGTGTTTATGGTAGGTTGCCTATTCATTTATTTAGATTGTTAGTTGGAACTGGAAATAAGTTTGTAATAAATGTAAATAAATGATACATTTATGTAACCAATGTAAATTTTACTTATAATATAGCAAAAGGTGGATTTAAGAAGTGAAATTGTAGAATTTGAAGCTAATTAATAATAGACATAGTAAAGATGGCAATCCAATCAAATGCTTAGGAATCAGATTTATTGGAAGGTAACCTAATTTATAAATAAATGGCAAGTATTAAGATATAATTCTATATAAATTAAAACTGATAGTAGATTTAGTGTAGTAACGTTAAGGCTAACTGAATTTGATTTATAGATGGAATTAAAATCAAGATGGATAGGTAACGAACTTAAAAATTTAATAAGTGAATTTATTTCAATCAGTGCAATAAAAGGATACGTAAATAAATGGTAAGATGAAATGGTAAATTTTTGATGTTAATAAAATTTTTTTTTTTTTTTGATTTGAAATAAGTATTATAATGGGCAAATTTAGTTACTTTAAAGTGAAACGGAAATTTTAACGCAATAGTTTGAATGCAATATTAAATTCATCTAATTTATAATAAAGATTCGTTAGATTTATTTAATAGAAATTTTGGGACTTTTAATAGATAATTGCTGATGTTGAATGGAACAAAGGAATTGAATTTAACATGAATAGCATGAATAGCATGAATATTAATAAAAGAAATTATGTAATAATTGATTTATTTTAGCATTTATGAATGAAATAGGAATTTAGGTTTAAGCAAGTGATGAATAAGATGTTGTGCAATCCAAATTAATATAGTAATTGTGAGTAATAAGAGCTTATTTGAGATTCTAATTTTTTTTATATATGTTTTACAATTTCAATATAAATGGAAATAGTAGCAATACAAAGAAAGGCAAAATTTTTGAATATAGTAGTTAAGAAAAGGCAAACAAATCCTTCCATCTAAATCCAATTTAAAATAAAGCTTAATTATTGCAGTGGTTAGAATTAAATATTATGCTAGTCGAATACTAACTAATTCATTGAAATACCTATTCATGAAAAACAATTGAAAGGTTTTATTTGGTTATAATTGGTAGATTTGAAATAAACGTAAAGTTATATTAATTGACGTAATAATACGCAGTAAACTATAAGGTCATAGTCAAAGTTAAATTTAAGTAAATTCTTGGAATTTACAATATCTGAATTTACCGTAATTGAATTCAAACACTGAATTTATAAATTTATTTACTTGACATTGATATCTGGGTTTGTTTAATTTGTTGTAACTAAAGTGAAATTATAAAAATGATCAAATTTTCAATTTTAAAGTCAAAAATTTTAAAGATTGAATTTAATTAATTTATTTGCCTATTTATTTAATTAATATAAAAATAGCCATTTTGGGCACGGACTCGGATTTCGATGAAACCAGTTTCATCGGATCCGTAACAGTGAATTATAATAATGTTTCAAGTTTCGTAGCGATCGGACTTGTCGTTTGATCGTACGGACTCGAAACGCCTTGAAATTTACGCATTTTGAAATCA
This sequence comes from Allium cepa, assembly GCA_030765085.1. Taxonomy (NCBI): domain Eukaryota; kingdom Viridiplantae; phylum Streptophyta; class Magnoliopsida; order Asparagales; family Amaryllidaceae; genus Allium; species Allium cepa. The sequence continues at coordinate 691,393,366 of CM060935.1, read as the reverse complement.
ATTTGAAATTTTGTTTTTTTAGCATAACTTCTTCATACGATCGAATTTGGTCACGAAACTTTTTCCATCGCGTTCAGAATATTTTAAAACACCTATTTGGATATATAGTTTTAACAAATTCGACTCCGGAGGCATAGCGGGCTTTTTGGACCATGGTTTGTCACGCACGTTCGCGTATCTAGTCTAGCTACCCTACCTCTAGCCTATCTATAAATATACATCTATAAACCCTAGCTCCTTTCTTTTTCATTTGCTGTACGTTCATTTCTTCACTCTTTTCTCTTCCCCAAATGTATACATCTCAGATCCAATTCCAGATCCATCCACAGTTCAAAATCAAAAGTCAAAACTCAAAAATTTCAGAAAATTCCAGAAAAAATATATGTTGAAGTATTTGATACGCGTAATATACTGGTGAAATTCGTTTTTCAATTGGAGCTGTCGTTCATCCAGAATAAATTCAAACAGCCCCAAAACCGTTCATCATCGTCGCGCAAAACTTCGTCGGATCGGAAAACGGTTTCTGGGTTTTGGAGAGGGAACCGAGGGGATCGCATCTATGTAGTTTGTTTCGAGTTTCAACGGTTGGATTGGCGGGAATTTTCGATTAGGGTTGATAAAGTATGGGTGGCGGCTGTTGCGTGTTGCCTTCGTGCGCGTGAAGATAGTCTACAGAGCATGCGTGACGTGTAAAGCAATTATGAATGAATGGTGAAAATATGTGTCATTTTGTTTATATTAAATTTTGAATTCAATCACCATTTTTCGCCATAACTTTCTCATACGAAGTCGGATTCACACGAAATTTTTTTTGTTAGGATCGTAATTTAATTCCGGACTCGATGACGCTGGTTTGGACGAATTCTGAGACGGGCGAATTTTTGGGTTTAAATCGGGTTTGAATTCGATTTAAATTCAAAAGGTGAGTGTTTTAACCCACTCACAACCACTAGAAGCTTTATGTTTGTTAAATAAATTTTAGAAATGAATAGAAATTTATTTATGAGCTTTTGGCATGTTATTTCATTCATATCTGTAGAATTGCATTTTTTTGAATTTAACTGTTAATTTAATTGATTTATTGCGTGTTAATTGGCTGTTAGAAATTATTGTTTGCATATGAACTGCTAGTTAACAGTTATGTCAATTATCACTGAATATAAATTGTTAGATTAATAGTTGATAAATATAATTTGAAATAAAACTGCCAATTATTACCTGTTGTATATTACCAAACATATATTGTTATTGATTGATATTGCTTGATGGTTGTGATTGGATGATGGATGTGTTATTGAATGGATGTTTTATTTGATATCATTAAACTGCAAGTTAGTATGCATTTTTCATTTCATTCGGGATTGCGGTTTGAAATGATATACAACCGCAGTTTTATTTTTTTAAATTGCGGATTGAAATGATAAATATCCGTATCACTTGACCATAGGATAGAAAACTATATACAGGCACCGTGGTCTATATATAACTATTTTTAATGTGATTTCTATGGTTTGGATGGAATACGGTTTATAAAAATCTTAAATTTTATACTGAATAAATGTTTTCTTCCATAGTTATACGCATATGAAGTTGAAATTTTGAAATTAAAAGGTGAATAAATTTCTTTATTAAAAATGGAAGAAAATTAAGAAAATGGAGTTTGATGATTTATATCCTATGTTTAAATATTAAGTTGGAAATTTTAAAGCTATGATGTTTATAATTGGATTTTTCCCAAAATATTTTGAAATGAATATTCTAGTAAAAATTGAATTTGGAAATATATATATATATATATTACTAGAAATTGAAGTCTTATTAATTATGGATTTTATGTGAATGGTCAAGATTAATTAATAGAATATTGATTTTGAAAAGATAAAAATCCAACTTTAGTTGAAATATTAATGCTCCAAAATGGATATAAATATATATAAAATTGAAATGGTTTTGGGACTTGAAGTAATATTTTGGATTTTGGTTTAACTTTAAAAGAAGAAATATTTGGAAAGCCATGTAATTTATTTCGTTATAAAGCAACAGTAAAGTTAAACCTTTTTAATTCGCATACCGTTGAATATCCAAACCATTTAGTTTTGAAAATAATGGTTTTAAAATACTATGGATTTTCGAAGAATTATGTTGAAAGTTACAAACAGAATATTGGTTACATGGGATATTAAATAATAAAAAGTGACATAATTTTTGGAAAGGAATATTTTATTTGGGAAATGATATCATTGATTTGGGTTTTATAAAATAATATCAAAATGAATCTTTTTGGGTTTTAAGGAAGAAATGATATCGGAATATTATGGTTTTGAAATGGATTATATTCTGGTTTTAAAGTATAAACTATTTTTAAATGACCGCGATGTTATAATAACGATGGGTTGGCAAAGAGACCGGGATCGGATATCTGACATACTCTCTGTCGATACCGAAAACCACTTTGACTAACCATGTACGCGGTGGAGATTCCAGAATGAAGTAGGTGGTGGCGACGTTTCCTGTAAGGTAAATACGTGGACCCAACTCCCGTGAGTTGGCATAAGGTGGCTAAAACAGGAGCGATTCTCAGGCCAATGAGGTCATTCCTCTGATCGGACGCTCCTCTTCGATATTATACTTTGACTTGGATTTGATTCAGTGGCCACTTCTATATTTTGATTTTGGGGAGTTAGTCCGAGGTGGGCAGTAACTGCGGCTACGCGTTTCCACCAGCCTGGATAGCAATTGGTATATCTACCCTGGCATTGCCTCGTTGTGCCGTGTCACCTACCATATCGAGCCTTGTACGAGTTTGGTTTTCTCCCGTAGCCCGTGTGGTATCCTCTAGTTGCTTCCCGAGTAGGAGGAGCTATGATATTGGATGGACTACTGGGACTATTACGTGTTAAGGTGGAAAATGTAAAGCCTTAACGCTATTTAAAAGTAAGTTTATTTTATAAATAGACACTATTATAATAGCGCAATATACTACATAGTAAATAGTTTAACGGATCCTTAGGAGATGTAAATCCCGAACATCTCTTGAGTTACTGTACTCATATTTATATTCTGTTTATTTAACTCACATAAGATATTCTAGTCTGACTCGGGTGTTTTTGTCTATTCAAATTCGCTCGGGTCAGTCCGAGCATTTCAGGATAGCAGATTTTAGCTTTGGAGGACGAAGACGAAGAATAAGTATTATGTTATATATAGTATTACACCACACTTTTTCTATTCCGCTGCATTGCTTGTATTGGTATGTGTAACTCTGATATTTATTGTAAAAGAAGAATCAAGCTTTTGCAAACTGTTTATGAACTGTATATTTGTTATTATATTTTATCCTTCCGCTGTGAGATTCTGTTTTTGTTTTTATTTCTTCTCTGTTTTTCTTATTTACCCCATAACAATCCGCCTTTGCGTATGCTTTGAATTGGCACGTGTGTCGGTTTAAAGTGTGCAAAAAGGCGGGATGTTACATTAATTTGATTTAATATTTTTGAAAATGATATTTGAGATATAATTAAAGGTTCACTTGTTTTTAATATCCTTTCATTTTAATTCAAACATAAGATAAGTTGTTTTAAATTTTTTATATAAGGAGTTAAACTCAATTTCTCAAATTTATAAACATATGTTATATGATTTGATCAAAATATAAGTTATTTGAATTCACATGAATATTTATTAAAGAGATAAGTATACACATTTTATAATTATATAAATATTACATAAATATATGTATATAGCTTAAATAAATTATTAAAAAGAAAATAACATTTAAAACATTAATAAAAAATTAGAAAATAACTTTTGTAAATATGAATTAAACATTATAACACTTGTAAGTATTTTGAACTCATTAAGGACATTTGTAATTACTTGTGTATAGGCGTAAGCTAACTAAGGACTTAATAGGACAAATGGCAATATTCTCTTAATAATTAAATTTAAAATTTAAGTTGTAAAATTTAAAGAAGAATTTAGTCTTCAGTAAATTACTTTCTTCTTGCAGCAAAATTTAATGCAAAACAAAGATCAAAATAATAAAAAGGGAAAGACATTAAAACCTGTAAAATCTGAAAACAAATAAGATGATCTGGAAATTTAATCAACATGCAAGGATAGATTCAAGAGATTCAATCAACATGCAAATTAATTCAAGAACCTAGAAATGCTGTTTTATCTCCTGCTCTGTCCCCTGCTTATAATGGTGAGTAAAAGGAATTTTAAAAATAGTTTAGTTCCTTATTCAACCTGTTATTGTGATGAATATTATGTTGTTAATGGAATACTTGAATTTAATTGAATTGCATGTTTGAATTGAGTATATTGAATACCTGTAAAGTTAAGAATTGTTACTGTGTTTATAAAACAGCAAATTCTGTAATAAATTCAATAACTTGATTTTCAATTCGAATTGGATTTTGATTTGTAAATAAAAGATGTTTGTAATCAAATAATCTATCATCTAAAAGTAGTTATAGGATTTTAAAGTGAATGATTTACTCATATTTTTCAGAACTTGCAGTAAAAAGAAATTTGGGTCAAAAATTTTTGAATTCAAATTTGAGTTTTGATTTTATAACCGAATTGCAAATAAGAAATCATGATTTTTGAAGCTCGTATCATGAATTTTAGAATTGTAATTCGTGTGAATTTGTGGATTGACTGATTTGGGCATTTTGGCCAATTGGTGGCGATCGGCGGCATATTGGACATCGAGGTTGAGCATGATGGTCGAGGGGATGTTGTAGATCATCAAAAAATTGCTTTGGGTATTTTTATTTGTTTGAGATGGCCAGAATTTGTTGAAGTAGGATTTAACTCCGTGAAGTTTGGCGTCGTGTTCATCTTGATTTCGCGGTGACTAGGGGCTACCGGAGGCGATCACAGGTGATGTCGTGGGTGCTAGAAGTCGTGATGTAGCTACGGTGGTGATGGTGAGTCTTCTCGATGTCGGGGTTGCCGTGGAAAGTGGTTTTTTTGGTGATGGTGGTTCGAACTGATGGGTTCAATAGTCTTTTTTTGATTCTCGATCGTGTGGGGTTTTCTGGGTTGCGCGATATGTTGTAGAGGTTGAGTGCGATGTGTTAGAGGCCAGCGTGGAGTTCGCCGTCGACTGGCAACGATGTGCAAGCTGATGTGCACGATTTCGTGCTTCTGTAGTGGGTATTTGAGAATGGGAGGTTCGCGCTCGAAGCATTACTTGGGTTTGTTTTGATTTGTCTCAAAGCAAAGTTTAAGTTGTGGGGTAACTCGGGGTTGACGCGAGATTATGTAACGGGTGGCTCGAGTTTGTTGAGTAGTTTTTTTTGTGCAGGATTTTTAAATTAACATACTGTTTTTTAAAGATTTTGAAACCAAAGGGAAACTTGACTTTGTAAATGATTAAGGTTTTAAAACCAAAAGTTAAACGAGTTTATTTATAAAACTAAATTTATTTTAAAGTTGGGTTTTAAACAAGTTCTTATATTTTGAAATATAAAAATTTTTAAAAATAAAATAAGTGAATGTTTGAATAAAGTTGTATTAAATTTTATTAGATAACTTTGGAATTTTTTTTAAAGATTTAAAAGTTCAATTCAAAATGTGTTTAATTATAAATTGATTTCTAAACATTATATTTTATTTTAAATAAAATGTAATGATGTAGAATTTGGTAATCAATTATAATAAAGATTTTCTTAAGTAATTTAGAAGTTTGGTTTAATTTAAGATAAATAAATTTGTGAAAATAATTAAGACAATTGAATTATTGTCAAAATGACATTAGTTAATATAAATGATTTAATTAAGATAATGGTTTTCTTAATTAAGAATCCTTATAATATAAGAAGTTAAAGAATCATGTAATTAAATTTAAATGATTAGTTAAAAAATTAATTAAATAATTAATTAGTGATTAATTGATGATATCACTTTGGAGTTAATTAAGTATAATTTCTGGGTGAAGTAATTAAGTAATTAATTACTAGAGGTAATTAAGTAAAAGATAATTACTTTATGAAAGTAATTAAGTAGATGTGATTAGGGGTTAATCACTTGTGTTATTAATTAATATAATTAATTAAAGGTCTAATAATTTAATTAATGGTTAATTAATAAAAGGATTAAGAGTATTTAATAATTTGATTAATTACTTGTTAAAGTAATTAATTAAAAAGAAATTTAATTAATGAAGTAATCATTAATTAGTGGAATTAATTAATTAATTGTTAATTAATAATTAAAGGATAATTAATTTATAATTAAGTTTTAATTACTAAATGTAATTAAAAAGTAATTAATCAAATGTGATTAATTAAAAAGTAATTAATTAAATGTGATTAATTAAAAGTAATTAATCAAGAGTGTTTAATTAAAAGCAATTAATTAAGTATGATTAATTAATGAGGTGATTAATCAGGTATGATTAATTTAAAAGAGTAACTAAGAGATAATTACTTGGATAATTAAGAAATAATTAATCAAGGTGATTAATTAAATTTATAATCAAGGAATAATTACTTAAAGTAATTAAGTAACAATTAATCAAGGATGATTAATTTAAAGTGGATAATTAAGTGATGTTTAGTTAATTAATATGTAATTAATTAATGAATATGTAAGCTGGATTGATGATAATCCAAGTGTTTAAGTAAGGATTAATTTAATTAAGGATTAATTAAATTAATTAAGTTTGGATCAAACTTGTTATGGTTTATTAATGATTGGATGATAAGTATCATTGGATGAGTTAATAATATTGGATGATAACGTATGTCATTAGTTGATATGTGATGATATGAATGTGATATATCTGAGATGTAATATATATGCTGCCATGTGATATGTATGGGTGAATGTGATAATGGTGGATATCCGAAAACCACACCGATCCAAAATAAACATTAGGTCGTAGAACCAAGTGGATTGCAAGTGAAGACTCGAGGTGTAAGACTATTCGTTTGTATAACTCTAGGAGTGATTCCGTGATGAGTTTGACGGAGATAGTACTTACAGGTTCGAGATGGTGATTCAGAGTGCAAGGGCTATGGTCGTTGACTCTGAAAGTGATTCCAAAATGAGTGCAACGAGATAGTGCCTTCGGTTTCGTTCGAACCCGGAACGGACTTGTATGGATTGGATGCTTCCAGAACATCGTCAGGTGGACGATGAGCATTCTAAGATAAATGTTTCCTACAAAGGTAATCGCAGCCTTAAGCCTCATCAACCGGGAATGGCTAAAACAGGGGAGGTGCAGCAAGGTTAAGTGGGTCATGCCCAAGTAGGACGAGATTTACCCCTTTTTAGATATCCCTTTTTATTTCTATTTTGTGGGTGGTTGGATCTGCAGCCAACCGCGGTGTGGTCTTATTCGGGACTATTCAGTAAGGAATGGTCCCGGCCTTGTGTTGCAGGGGAGCGGGCGTACTCCTCGGTAAGGTGATCTAGGCCACGTACTGTGTCGGGCGGTACCCCAGTAGCCCTGCCATTGATGGAAACCCATTCTTCCTACGAGACCCTACGGTTTTGTTTGCATTACCCACTTTTGTGGCTAGTAGCTGGAATTTAATGAATGTAACAATTTCGGCTATTTCATATTTACTTGAAAACCCTAGACACTATTATAACATCACTGGATTTCCTATCAAATGTTTTGGTTAGCGTAAGGTAAAAACTTTTCCATGCTTATGTGTGGGAAGTCTTACGTGATACCTTTTCTTTTCAAATGATTTTCTAAAGTTAAGCAACTTTAAACCGTTTACTCACACCAGACCCCTGTCTGACCCGAGTGTTTATTTTCTGTTTTATTAAACTCTTGGGTACCCATATTATGTATGAGTTGTAACATCCCACCTTTTTCACACGCTTAAAACCGACACACATGTCGATTCAAACCATACGGAAGGGCGGATTGTTATGGGTAAATAAGAAAAAAACAGAGAAGAAATAAACAAAATAGAATCTCACAGCGGAAGGATAAAGTATAATAATAAAATATACAGTTTATAAAACTGTTTACAAAACTTTTGATTCTTCGTTATACAATTTAATATCAGAGTTCACATACCAATAAATGCTAATGCAGCGGAACAATGTGAGTGTGGTGCAGTAGTATAAATAATAATAATAATACAAATCTTCGTCTTCATCCTCCAAAGCTAAATCTTCAAATCCTGATACGCTCGGACTGACCCGAGCGAATTTGAAAAGAAGAAAACACTCGAGTCAGAACTAAAAGATCTTATGTAAATTAAATTAATAAAAATAAATATGAGTGCAGTAACTCAAGAGATGCTCGGGATTTACATCTCCTATGGATCCGTTAAACTATTTACTATGTAGTATATTGCGCTATTATAATAGTGTATAATTGTAAAATAAACTTACTTTTTAATAGCGTTAAGGGGTTGCCCATATAGCCCTTAACACATAATATATTCCCATAGTCTATACAGTACCGTAATCTCCCCCGTACTGGGCGTCGTCAGAGGGCACTCCATAGGTATGGTACAAAACAAAACTCGTATAAGGCGCGCTAGGGTAGGTGACACGGCACAACAAGGCAATGCCAGGGTAGATATACCAATTGCTATCCGGGCTGATGGAAACGCTTAGCCGCAGCTACCGCCCACCTCGAACAAACTCCCCCAACAATAAAAGTAAAACTGGCCAATGAAATAATCCAAAGTCAAAGTATAATATCGAAGAGGAGTGTCCGATCAGAGGAATGACCTCATTGGCCCGAGAATCGCTCCTGTTTTAGCCACCTTATGCCAACTCACGGGAGTCGGGTCCACGTATTTACCTTGCAGGAAACGCCTCCACCAACCTACTTCATTCTGGAATCTCCACCGCGTACACGGTTAGTCAAAGTGGTTTTCGGTATCGACAGAGAGTATGTCCATATCCGATCCCGGTCTCTTTGCCAACTCATCGTTATTATAACACCGCGGTCATTTAAAAATAGTTTATACTTAAAAACCAGAATAAAAATTTCCATTTCAAAAACTATGAATACGATATCATTTTAAAACCCAAAACAATATGATATCATTTTATCCAAATATAATTCTTTTCCAAAAATCATACTGCTTTAAAATCTATAATATCTGGAAACCAAACATTTGAATTATACTTTCAAAGCATAATATTTCGAAAATTCATAGTTTTAAAACCATAACTTCTAAAACTTGAATGGTTTGGATATTCAACGGTATATAAAATAAATGGTTTGACTTTAAGGTTACTTTTTAAAGAAAAATAATTTCCATGGCTTTACAAATATATTTCTTTGTTTAAAGTCTAAACCATAATTTAAATATCACTTTCAAGTTCCAAAACCATTTCAATGTCTATATATATATATATATATATATATATATATATATCCATTTGGAGTATTAATATTTCAAAACTAAAGTTGGAATTTTATTCTTTCAACAAATCAATTGTTCTATTATTTAGTCTTGAATATTCACATAAAAATCCATAAATACAACTCCAATTTCTAGAAATTTAATATTTCCTTAAATTTAATTATACTAGAATATTCATTTAAATTTATCTTGGAAAAACTCCAGTTATAAATATCATACCTTAAATTTCCAAACTTAAACATATAATATAAATTATCAAATTCCATTTTCTCAATTTTTCCATTTTTATTTAACAGATTTAAACACAGCCTAAATTCAAAAAATTTAACTTCATATGTATATATGTAGAAGAATAATATTTATAAAATATCAAAACTTAAAAATTTTTATAAACCGTATCCCATCAAAACCATAGAAATCACTTTAACATATTTTATATATAGACCACGGTGCCTGTATATAATTTTCTATCCTATGGTCAAGTGATACGGATGTTTATCATTTCAATCCGCAAAATAAAAATAAAAATTTGCGGTCGTATATCATTTCAAACCACAATCCCGAATGGAACGAAAATGCATGATAACTTGTAGTTTAATGATAAATAAAACATCCATTCATCCATCATCATCCGTCATCCAAATCACAATCATCATCCAATAACAAAACAATATCAATATATATGCGATAATATATAACAGGTAGTAACTGGCAGTTATATTCAAAAATAAATTTAACAACTATTAAACTAACAGTTTATCTGCAAATAAATAACTATAACTGTCAATCTATATGCAGTAATAAAATTTAAATGAACAGTTATATTAAATAAATGCGATTTAACAGATATGATGAATAAAACATGCCAAACAGTCATAAATAAATCTCTACTCATATCTAAAATAAATTTAACAAACATAAAAACTTTTAGAAGTTGTGAGTGGGTTAAAACACTCACCTTTTTCAATTTAAATCGAATTTAAATCCGATTTAAACCCAAAATTCGACGGTCTCCAAATCAGTCCAAACCAGTGTCAACAGATCTGAAATTTAATTATGATCCTAACAAAAGAAATTTTGCGTGAAGCGGAGATCGTATGAAAAAGATATTCAATATAAACGATTTGAAAACAAAATAAAATAAAAATAAAACAAAACCTAAATAGAGCCACGTCATCTCCTTCTCCCACCCCTTTCTCACGCGTTTTCTCCTACAGGCCGCGCGCAAATTACAGAACCCATCAAGCTCCAGTCTCCTCCCCTTTGACCGTGAATCACGACCACCTCGAGCCTCAAATGCACAAACAGAAACTCGCGTAGATTCGTATTGATGAAAACTACAACACAAAATTTTTTTGGAATTTTCTGGGAACTTTGAATTTTTATCTGATTTGAATTTTGAATTTGGATCTAGAATTGCATCCATTGAGGAAGAGACAGAGTTGAAGAAATGAATGTACATCAAAAGAGAATAGAATGGAGGCTAGGGTTTATAATCGTCTATTTATAGACAGACGCAAAAGAATAGGTGTGCACGAATTTTAACGTGCAAACGGAAGTGGTCCCAAAAGATTAAAAAAATATTAATTACACACGTTACGGATTTAGGAAATAAATAAATTCCTTATCATTTACATTTTATTTTAAACGTATTTAAAAATGTAAATCTAGACGTTTCGTTTACGTTTCAAAATATATCCACAATTTTATTAATTTCTCCACTTCCTTATATTTAGAAATTATAGATTAGGTTTTAAGGATGCACTAACATTTGTTCATGGTTTCACCTTATTATCCTCAAATTCCATTTTAATTTTCAATAATTACAATTGTTGAATGTTGATACTTTAATTAAATTTATACATCTTGCTTTCTATAATCTATATCAACAAATGGTCCAATTATAAATAGAATTAGCATTAACTTCATCTTATAGAATTAACTACTCCAATTACAAAACAAATCTACAGGACATTGATTTATTAAATTTGCACTTATTATGCATACTTTTAGCAACTCATATATACTTTGCGTCTATTCCCTAAATTTCACATTCTATTGTTACATAAATTTGCATTGATTACTATTTATTATTATTGCTTTATTGATAAATTAGATATTTGCATTGGTTTTGCTTATGCTAAATTAATTTCCCATAATAAGTAAGGTTTCAAAACAATCAATAACATTTCCTTAGCCCAAACCCCGTTTACCAATTATTTTCCTTCAATAATTCATGTTGCTATAAATACGTACATTTACACTTTATAGTTATTCTAATATACCTATTCCAACACTCTTAACCCTTATCTTTACGTTCACCCACTTGTAATATTAATTATATTTATTACAATTCAATGTTGGCATTTATTACTATTGATTTATACAATGTTTATTGCCCTTATTTCAATTTCTTCCTTTTTCAGTTGCTACTCTACTATTCACAGTTTCTTTTGTATACCCCTTTCCTATATAATCCAATATACACAAATTCCAATTAAATCCAATTATTACCTTTAAATAAAACATAACATTCTAATACCTCTTATTAAATTGGAATATTTCATTTAAGTTTATAAATGATCCACTTGTATTAACATAAATTTTTATTTTCAAATTTATTCCCATTTACGGTTAATCAATGTTATTTTACATTAACCAATTTTAATATTCACCTTTAATTTCACATCTTCAAAGTATATCTAGGAAAAATCTTTCCACCACTTAATTTACTGAATCTTATGCAGTCTTACTATAAATAGGTTTTAAATTACCATTACTGTACATTCAATTACTATCCAAAGTATTTATTCATAAATCAATTCGATATATACGTTTGTTTCCTTCTATTTGATTTATACCTAGTATACGTTTTCCTAAATCCTGTTTCATTACCTTCATTAAATGGTTATCATGTTGAGATCAAATTTATTAGCTTATATCGCATTATTACCATTAATTAAAATTGGCTTACAAATTCTTTTTTTCAATACTCTAAATAAATAACATATCATTCCATAATTACTCTTGTTTTCACATATTCCATTCAAAAATTAAACCACAATATTTACATTATTTTATTGAATTGGAAATCTCATTTCAAATTGTTAACTTTTAATAAGAACAAATGGCAACATCAAATTCCTAACATTCATTTTATTAAAAATTATGGAAAATATGACAAATTTAGTTAACGAAATTTTCGGGTCGTTACATTCTCCCCCACTCAAAACTTTTCGTCCCCGAAAAGGAAAAGAAGGGAGAAGAAAGAATTAAATAAAAATACATCTTATTCAAAATATTTAACTTATAAACAGTAATTTACCAAATTTATTACCTTAAATAAAATATACCCATTTTATAATCATTATATCCTTTTATACTTAAATAATTAAAGTTTGAAAAACATTTTCAACATAATTCTAAGTCCAAAATTTATGGAAATTTTTGGCAGAGTCTCCTTTGTACGGAGAGGCTCGGGAAAATATAATACCAAAATATAACAAAGTATCATATAAAATAGTCAAAATAGTATATCCCAACACGGGAAAATATATAAAAATAGCGCTACAAAACGTAAACCGGGAACGTACCTATTTGTTGGGCAAATTACGCTTAATTTAAGGAAACAAAAGCAGTAACAATTGCTTCCATACCTGCATTTCACTTATATAATCTAAAAAGGTTAACTATTTATATAAAGTGAAATATTTTCATGGTTTCAACTACTAAAAACAATAAATACACAATCATCAATTTTGACAAACAGTATACACAACAAAACAAAACAACCATTCAATCAAACAAGCAAATAGTTGTTCGGGTTCAAAACTTGAAATGGTACGGAATGAAAAATAACTATCCAGTGCATCATTTACTCAACAGTCTTAGATGGGACAAAAAATAACTTATTTATTCATCCAACAACTTCAAATTTCCTTACCCAACCAGCCATATATCAAACAATGTCAATTTAAACCAACAAATCAATTCAACTTATATAAACTCATTACATACTTTAATTGTTTGATTTCCTTTCTTTTATTCAACCCACATAAATTTTCCTTTTTATAATTTACATTTATTTCTAACAAACTTCAAATTTTATTTCTCATTCAATGGTTGCTTCCTTATTTCTACTTATTACTTACCATTATTCATTTTTATTTTATTTAGGTTATGTAAGCCTCTTTTATTTGTATTACATTTAATGCACTTCTCAAATTCAATCATTTATTAAATGGTAACATTCCGCCTTTTTCGCACGCTTAAAACCGACACACATGTCGATTCAAACCATACGGAAGGGCGGATTGTTATGGGTAAATAAGAAAAAAACAGAGAAGAAATAAACAAAATAGAATCTCACAGCGGAAGGATAAAGTATAATAATAAAATATACAGTTTATAAAACTGTTTACAAAACTTTTGATTCTTCTTTATACAATTTAATATCAGAGTTCACATACCAATAAATGCCAATGCAGCGGAACAATGTGAGTGTGGTGCAGTAGTATAAATAATAATAATAATACAAATCTTCGTCTTCATCCTCCAAAGCTAAATCTTCAAATCCTGATACGCTCGGACTGACCCGAGCGAATTTGAAAAGACAAAAACACTCGAGTCAGAACTAAAAGATCTTATGTAAGTTAAATTAATAGAAATAAATATGAGTGCAGTAACTCAAGAGATGCTCGGGATTTACATCTCCTATGGATCCGTTAAACTATTTACTATGTAGTATATTGCGCTATTATAATAGTGTCTAATTGTAAAATAAACTTACTTTTTAATAGCGTTAAGGGGTTACCCATATAGCCCTTAACACAGAATATATTCCCATAGTCTATACAGTACCGTAATGTAACGAGTCGGATTTTGCCCGCTCGAAAATCGACATCCATACTTCAAATCGTACTCGAATGTCATAGATTCGACCGTTCAAATTTCGATTCGCCGGAGCTTATAACAATCATTAAGTAAACAACACAGCGGAATAAAAGAATAATACATTGATATACATCTTTGATACAATATCTGATACAACAGATGATCCAATAGATATCAATATACATCAGAGATATGATACAATAAAATAGCAGCGGAAAGAAAATAGATGACATCTAACAGCGGAACAAATAACTCTAAGATAGTCTTCAAGGAAGAACTCCAGATCGGAATTGTAACTCCATTTCCAAGAATTAATCCAGCAGTAGCTCGAACTCCCAATAACATATCACCAAGCTCAGCAAGACTGGTGTGGTCCAAAGACTGAACTAACTCCAGATAATCCACTATATCTAACTATCTGTAAAACCCAACTCTAGACTGCTCGTGTAGAAATATAATGAGCACCCAGAGTTTAGGAAAGAAACAATAAACTCCGGATCAGTCATGGGACTGGTGTGAGCAACAAAAACAGTTTATCTATTAAAAACATTCAACAAAGGATTTTCAAAGTCAATTCGCAATGCTTTTGAAAAATGAGACTACCATAAGGCCTCCTGCACACACACACACAATGCAAACGCAGAATCGGAGGAGATTTCTCCTTATGATAGTCAAAGATGCTTGATACGCATTAAAAGAAACGTTTGATATTATTACTAGTGCATAGTGTAGGAAAAATTCATTTCGAAAGTAGAATATAAATCTTAGCCGACATACGACCATTATCGTATGCCTACTATAGCTAACCATGTTCAATAGCAGGTTACCGCCACATTCCATGGCAGGTTATACAACTAATACTGTACAAGTCTCGTATTGTTTCTTTGGATTTCCAACAAATGGTCAGGCCAAGGAACTTCCCATTGCCACATGAGAATGCCTCTGGAAAGACATCCCCGAGAACCAAACCGGAACTCTGCCAACACAAGGCCGGGTTACCCCTAACTGGGTAACTACTGACACGAGCACGCCATTCCCCGATCGTAAACGACCTTTCTCACGGGATCCCGAAAACCAACAACCACAAAGTAATAAATTCGTAGTAACCACATAGGTTAAATATCTGGGCTCCATACCATGATACCACCTCTATCCAGAAGGAAATGTACATACCCTAAAGGGTGCTACCCCTCATAACCTTGCCGCATCTTTCCTGTTTTGACCATTTCCGGGGTGTGAGGCTCGACGAAGTCACGTCCACAAAAACATACTTTATACAAAAGCCATGCTTTGGGTCAACAAATGATCATAGAAATGATCACTAAGATAGACGATCAAATAAATGATCCTATCACAAATAATCAACACAATGATCATTTCACAGCAACACTCAGTATGTCACATTACCAAATTGGGAACATATCGCTGATAACCTTCAACTATATAACCTCTGAGCTCGTACGTCTCAGAGAAGGGTGTTAAGCTAAAAGAATAAATTCTCCGCCACCACAGAAATATATTTGAAAGAAATCGGCTTCATATCTCAATTTGTAATGTCAGACATACAATCCATACAAGTCTGTTCTGGGTTCGAACAGAACCGAAGGCACTTACAAAGAAGTCCTTGCAACCCGGATATTCACAATCCTGATCGGATTTTCCCATCACTTAGGGAGTTTCTATACCGGCGCGACTCGGTGCAGAAACAATCGATAGGTCATCCTATCGCTTTCACAAATACCCGGTCTTCATCACCGGTCTTCAAATGCTATCCATAACGACGTATCACATATTCGGAATGGGTTATACGACACAAAGGTCCTTTCCCGGCTAAACCGAATAGTGAGCGAAAATATTTTTCAAAACATATGGACATGGGATTTCAATTAAGTCACAACTTAATAATTCAACTTTCTTTCAAATGGTTTAACAAATTACCATTTTCAATCTTTAACAAAAAGATTCATTTTCACAACCTTTAACGGTTTAAACAATTTTCACATTTTAATCTTTTAAACAAAAGATTCATTCACAGATTTTCCAAATCAATTTTCATTTCAATTTGATTAACTCGTTAAATCTTTAAATCAAAGATTTAACTTATAGCCTTCAAAACAATTTCATTTCAATTTGATTTAAACAAATCATTAATTTAAATCTGTTAAAAATAAACAGATTTAATTCATAGCTTTCAAAAAGAATTCATTCCTAACTTAGGAAAATCATTTCTCTATTCAATCTTGTAATTCCCCTAATTAACTAGAATCTCAGTTCTTATCTAAAAATGTTTATCATTTGAAAACAACAGTTTTCATTTTGGAAATCTGATTCATTTATACGAGTTGAAATCCTTGAGTTAAATTCAAATTCCCAAAAATAATACTTTAAAAATGGTTTAACTCATAATGACTAGTACAATATCATTAATCCTAATTTCAAATTACAGAATTCAATTTCAAGTATTGAATTTAAATTTCAATCAACTTATTTAAATTCCAAAACTTAATCAAGTAATTTAAAAATAATAAATTCTATTTTGAAATTCCATTTTTGAAATTCCATTCCAAAAGCTTTTCACATTTATTCCGATTCCATTTCCAAAACATTTGAATTTAAAAATTCAAATTTAACTATTTCAAAAATCTGCGACTTAATCGATTTCCTCGTGAAATCCATATTTGTGTGTGTATGGTGTGGTCCAGGGTTTTAACACAATAGTGCAACATTATTCAATTATCACAGATCAAACACAAAAATATAGTTGATAAGCGATATAACTATAACGCTTATCTTTCATACACAGATTCACAGATATATATATATATCACAGATACTAACTATATCACCGATCATAAATCCCAACACAAATCAGGATAATCATAGAGCATCATATGCCAGGGGTATCAAACAATTCAATCATTCAATAAATCCAAACATCCATAAGTAGGATCAATTTAATTATCTGATTTATTTAAATCAGATTAATTTCTATAGATAAATTTGCTAGTCATGGTAAACAATAATCAATTATTTACAAAACATTTAATAAATTATCCTTTAATTAATCATTAATTAACCCGTAATTAATAATTAATCCTTGATTATTACTATAACTAATTAATTACCCCTTAATTAATTATTTCTTAATCACTTTCATTTATTAATTAACCTTTAATAGATAAATTATTCTCAAATTAATTACCAAATTAAAATATTATATTATCCCTTAATTGATTATTGATAAATTACTTTATTAATAAACGTTCATTATAAATCAATATCTAATGAATAACCTTTAATTTACCAATTAATTATTCCTTACTAACCTAATCTTTAAACCTTAATTAATTTATTTAATAAATTCAAATCATCAATTAATTAAATAACTAGATTATCTATTTTGATTAACTTAATAATCAATGAATTATAATTATTAAGTTTTCATTAACTTGAGATAAAACTTACTTTTATTAATGATTTTATTATCACTTAACAAATATGTTTGAAACATTTATTTTAACTCACTTTTGAATATCAAGATTTAAAATGAATACCAATTGATTTTAAATAAAGTTTAAAACCAACCTTGTAAACCTTTAAATTCTCATGTTAAGGTAGTACTTTTATAAAAAAAAAAATATTTAATGAGTAACAATCAACTTTTCCTTAAATTCACATATTTAAGGATAATTTAACATTTTAACTTATTTAACATTTCATTTATAAACTAAAGTTTTGTTTCAAAATCTGGAATTCAAATTAAGTTCAGGTTACAAAACTTTGATTTAGACTTTGTTTAACTTGCTTACTTTACCATTCCAACTTCCAATTTCAATTCAAATCCTTTTAACCCTTTAATCACTTTAAAGTATTTAAACAAGTTTAAATTTAAAAACTTATTTATTCACGAACTAAGTTTCAAACTATACTCAAAGTTATATTTAAACGTGATTTAAAAATACAGTCTAACCTTGGTTTAAAAATTTAAATTAAACTTTAAAATTTCAAAACAGAACAGGTTCTGTTTTGAAACCTGTTCAACACTCCTACCCGAGCCACGCCAGAATTTACTTCGAGTCGCACATGCATTCACGCGAGACCAAACCCGATGGAACATGATCCTTCCCCGGACACAAAACTACCCAGTCACAACAATGGCACGGTGCACGTGTACACCGTTGATGATCAACTCCGGTCATCATCGTGTCGCTGAGCAAGTCGAAGTCCTTCCCTGTACCCAACTCCGATCGTCAAAGCTCTGTTACCCACGCCAGATCGAATTCGAATAAAAATTTGAAACCTGGAAAACTCAAAAGCACCCCACCTTGAAACCTGTCAACGCCACATTCATGATTCTCCGACCATCTGAGTGCCTCCGCCTTCGGCCCTATATTCGTCTTCCTCTCCTCTACCATTTCCCAAACCCTCACCACACTCGGTCGCCTGTCGACGATGGACGAAGCAAAATTCTAAGCTTCAACGCAAATTAGGTTTAAAAACTCAAATCACCTCACCGCAGTTGCCACGGCGATCGTTCAGCACTTCCACCATTTTTCCCATACTTACTGATACCACCTCCACCTTCGCCCAAAATCTCGACCACCAAGGACCTCGTGATCATCAGATATTGCCCAAAATTCCATTCCCAGTAAATTCCCAAATCCTCATTCATATCAATACTAAAATTTGAGATTTGTGGTTTAAAAATCCTAACTTTTGAAGGTGATTCAAGATATAGAATTGAATTAACAGTTTGTTACATTCGAATTTTTAACATAAATCCAAGTTTTGCTCTGTAGAACCAAATTCACAGTTGTAATATTTAACTAACATGCTTAATACAAATTTTAGATTATGATTTAATTTTTAAACCAACTTATTTTGTTTTTAAACTGCACACCTATACATGTTTGAAATGAAGGTGTTTTTAAATTTTTTGATTTACCATCAACTCTGTAATTAAACAAAGAGAAGAACAGTAAATAAAATTTTCAACAAACAATTCATCTATATATACAGAAACATACATATAAACAAAACTCACTTATTTCGGATTTAAACCATAAAATCCAGATTCATATACTTAGGTTTTAAATGATGTTACTCACCTTAGTTTCTAGAGAAACAGAAGAACAGAGTTTGCAAATGTTGAATAGGTTTGAAAAAATGCAAGCTTCCATTTTTATTTCCCAGTTTGAAAACTTGAACACTTGCTTGAGATGCTCCTATGCAAACTGATCTAGGCTTTGTTTTTCAAGTTGCATTTTAATCTCCAGGTTGAAGATGATTTCTTCTTTTTCTCTATTCCAAGTTGAAAGTTTTATCTTTTTTTTTTTTTTTATATACTCACGAACTGATGATGATAGGCTTTCGAATTATAATAAAAGGGCAGAGATATATGGCAAAGAGTTGCAGACAGGTTGATAATATTTTATACAAGACAGTGATAATATTTTTCTTCCTTTTGTACAAAGCAGGCAGAGATCTCTTTGGGTATGGAGGCTGATGATTTTAGTCATGAGCTAGAGATATGTTGCATTTAATGCCCTGGTCCTTTTTTTCCTTGTTTGTACATATTCCATGCTTGCTTTATGGACTATGCAGATCTTCATATACATATATAATTTGTTTCTTTCTTTTCTTCTTGCATATCCCTTTTTTTTCTGTTTTTATTTTGTACTGAGATAATTTTGTTTGTACTTGTTTGCCTTTATTTTATGTACATATTTCTTTGTTTATTTTCTTGCTCCTTGCCTTGCATTTCTTGTCTTGGCTGATAGTTTTCTTGTGTACAAAAGGCATGTTAAGGGTGCTTGCATTAAATGCTAGAAGTATGTTGCATTTATTACCTTAGTCCTTTATGTCTTCAGCCATGACTTTTTTTTTCTTGTTTACACTCTTATGCTATGTATTGTTATGTATGTATTTTATTTGTTTTGAATCTTAACAAGTTTGTTAAATGTATATTTAATGTTTTTTTTTTTATACATTATATTCTTACTTTGTTTTGTCTTTGTTTATTGTCATTCCATGCTTATTTGCCTGCATACTTATTCTTTTTTAGTTTAGTTTTATACTTATTGTTTTTGTTTTATAATTTATCTTCTAATCATATTTCTAACATACGTTTTAAATTTACAACGTATATTTTATTTTATTTCTTTCTTTTGTTTTATATTTTACATAATTTTATAAATATGTGGTTTCTTCTTTGTATGTTATTTCTTTTGTTTGAATACTTTCATTTGCTCTTATTTTATTTTATTTTATTTTTCTTTGCATACTAAAACTTTTATATTTGTTTGTATTTACTTCGTTTTGTTTATGTTTATTTTATTTTGTCTACTTACTTTAAAATATAATTGAAATTTCCATAACTTTGTTTTGTACATAGATGTTTTATATATATTTATTTGGTTCCATACTTAACTTTTATTTATCTCTATTTATAACTCAAATATTTATTTTACTTCTATTTTTAGTTTAAATATTTATCATGAATTTTACTTTAATAATTATTGTTTTATATTTTTCTATATATACATATATTTTCACATATATACAAATATTCAAATCCATATGACTTTATATATATATTTTCTATTTGAATCGAGGAAACTCGCTTCCATTAAATCAATTTATCTTACAATTTTATTCAAAAATTCATTTGAATTATCAATTTTAAATTTATAAAAATCCTGGGTCGTTACACGTAATCTCCCCCGTACTGGGCGTCGTCAGAGGGCACTCCATAGGTATGGTACAAAACAAAACTCGTATAAGGCGCGCTAGGGTAGGTGACACGGCACAACAAGGCAATGCCAGGGTAGATATACCAATTGCTATCCGGGCTGATGGAAACGCATAGCCGCAGCTACCGCCCACCTCGAACAAACTCCCCCAACAATAAAAGTAAAACTGGCCAATGAAATAATCCAAAGTCAAAGTATAATATCGAAGAGGAGTGTCCGATCAGAGGAATGACCTCATTGGCCCAAGAATCGCTCCTGTTTTAGCCACCTTATGCCAACTCACGGAAGTCGGGTCCACGTATTTACCTTGCAGGAAACGCCTCCACCAACCTACTTCATTCTGGAATCTCCACCGCGTACACGGTTAGTCAAAGTGGTTTTCGGTATCGACAGAGAGTATGTCCATATCCGATCCCGGTCTCTTTGCCAACCCATCGTTATTATAACACCGTGGTCATTTAAAAATAGTTTATACTTAAAAACCAGAATAAAAATTTCCATTTCAAAAACTATGAATACGATATCATTTTAAAACCCAAAATCATTTTATCCAAATATAATTCTTTTCCAAAAATCATACTGCTTTAAAATCTATAATATCTGGAAACCAAACATTTGAATTATACTTTCAAAGCATAATATTTCGAAAATTCATAGTTTTAAAACCATAACTTCTAAAACTTGAATGGTTTGGATATTCAACGGTATATAAAATAAATGGTTTGACTTTAAGGTTACTTTTTAAAGAAAAATAATTTCCATGGCTTTACAAATATATTTCTTTATTTAAAGTCTAAACCATAATTTAAATATCACTTTCAAGTTCCAAAACCATTTCAATGTCTATATATATATATCCATTTGGAGTATTAATATTTCAAAACTAAAGTTGGAATTTTATTCTTTCAACAAATCAATTGTTCTATTATTTAGTCTTGAATATTCACATAAAAATCCATAAATACAACTCCAATTTCTAGAAATTTAATATTTCCTTAAATTTAATTATACTAGAATATTCATTTAAATTTATCTTGGAGAAACTCCAGTTATAAATATCATACCTTAAAATTTCCAAACTTAAACATATAATATAAATTATCAAATTCCATTTTCTCAATTTTTCCATTTTTATTTAACAGATTTAAACACAGCCTAAATTCAAAAAATTTAACTTCATATGTATATATGTAGAAGAATAATATTTATAAAATATCAAAACTTAAAAATTTTTATAAACCGTATCCCATCCAAACCATAGAAATCACTTTAACATATTTTATATATAGACCACGGTGCCTGTATATAATTTTCTATCCTATGGTCAAGTGATACGGATGTTTATCATTTCAATCCGCAAATTAAAAATAAAATTTTGCGGTTGTATATCATTTCAAACCACAATCCCGAATGGAACGAAAATGCATGATAACTTGTAGTTTAATGATATAAAATAAAACATCCATTCATCCATCATCATCCATCATCCAAATCACAATCATCATCCAATAACAAAACAATATCAATATATATCCGATAATATATAACAGGTAGTAACTGGCAGTTATATTCAAAAATAAATTTAACAACTATTAAACTAACATTTTATCTGCAAATAAATAACTATAACTGTCAATCTATATGCAGTAATAAAATTTAAATGAACAGTTATATTAAATAAATGCGATTTAACAGATATGATGAATAAAACATGCCAAACAGTCATAAATAAATCTCTACTCATATCTAAAATAAATTTAACAAACATAAAAACTTTTAGAAGTTGTGAGTGGGTTAAAACACTCACCTTTTTCAATTTAAATCGAATTTACATCCGATTTAAACCCAAAATTCGACGGTCTCCAAATCAGTCCAAACCAGCGTCAACAGATCTGAAATTTAATTACGATCCTAACAAAAGAAATTTCGCTAGAATCGGAGATCGTATGAAAAAGATATTCAATATAAACGATTTGAAAACAAAATAAAATAAAAATAAAACAAAACCTAAATAGAGCCACGTCATCTCCTTCTCCCACCCCTTTCTCACGCGTTTTCTCCTACAGGCCGCGTGCAAATTACAGAACCCATCAAGCTCCAGTCTCCTCCCCTTTGACCGTGAATCACGACCACCTCGAGCCTCAAACGCACAAACAGAAACTGCGTGTAGATTCGTATTGATGAAAACTACAACACAAACTTTTTTTGGAATTTTCTGGGATCTTTGAATTTTTATCTGATTTGAATTTTGAATTTGGATCTAGAATTGCATCCATTGAGGAAGAGACAGAGTTGAAGAAATGAATGTACATCAAAAGAGAATAGAATGGAGGCTAGGGTTTATAATCGTCTATTTATAGATAGACGCAAAAGAATAGGTGTGCACGAATTTTAACGTGCAAACGGAAGTGGTCCCAAAAGATTAAAAAAATATTAACTACACACGTTACCGATTTAGGAAATAAATAAATTCCTTATCATTTACATTTTATTTTAAACGTATTTAAAAATGTAAATCTAGACGTTTCGTTTACGTTTCAAAATATATCCACAATTTTATTAATTTCTCCACTTCCTTATATTTAGAAATTATAAATTAAGTTTTAAGGATGCACTAACATTTGTTCATGGTTTCACCTTACTATCCTCAAATTCCATTTTAATTTTCAATAATTACAATTGTTGAATGTTGATACTTTAATTAAATTTATACATCTTGCTTTCTATAATCTATATCAACAAATGGTCCAATTATAAATAGAATTAGCATTAACTTCATCTTATAGAATTAACTACTCCAATTACAAAACAAATCTACAGGACATTGATTTATTAAATTTGCACTTATTATGCATACTTTTAGCAGCTCATATATACTTTGCGTCTATTCCCCAAATTTCACATTCTATTGTTACATAAATTTGCATTGATTACTATTTATTATTATTGCTTTACTGATAAATTAGATATTTGCATTGGTTTTGCTTATGCTAAATTAATTTCCCATAATAAATAAGGTTTCAAAACAATCAATAACGTTTCCTTGGCCCAAACCCCGTTTACCAATTATTTTCCTTCAATAATTCATGTTGCTATAAATACGTACATTTACACTTTATAGTTATTCTAATATACCTATTCCAACACTCTTAACCCTTATCTTTACGTTCACCCACTTGTAATATTAATTATATTTATTACAATTCAATGTTGGCATTTATTACTATTAATTTATACAATGTTTATTGCCCTTATTTCAATTTCTTCTTTTTTCAGTTGCTACTCTACTATTCACAGTTTCTTTTGTATACTCCTTTCCTATATAATCCAATATACACAAATTCCAATTAAATCCAATTATTACCTTTAAATAAAACATAACATTCGAATACCTCTTATTAAATTGGAATGTTTCATTTAAGTTTATAAATGATCCACTTGTATTAACATAAATTTTTATTTTCAAATTTATTCCCATTTACGGTTAATCAATGTTATTTTACATTAACTAATTTTAATATTCACCTTTTATTTCACATCTTCAAAGTATATCTAGGAAAAATCTTTCCACCACTTAATTTACTGAATCTTATGCAGTCTTACTATAAATAGGTTTTAAATTACCATTACTGTACATTCAATTACTATCCAAAGTATTTATTCATAAATCAATTCGATATATACGTTTGTTTCCTTCTATTTGATTTATACCTAGTATACGTTTTCCTAAATCCCGTTTCATTACCTTCATTAAATGGTTATCACATTGAGATCAAATTTATTAGCTTATATTGCATTATTACCATTAATTAAAATTGGCTTACAAATTCTTTTTTTCAATACTCTAAATAAATAACATATTATTCCATAATTACTCTTGTTTTCACATATTCCATTCAAAAATTAAATCACAATATTTACATTATTTTATTGAATTGGAAATCTCATTTTAAATTGTTAACTTTTAATAAGAACAAATGGCAACACCAAATTCCTAACATTTATTTTATTAAAAATTATGGAAAATATGACAAATTTAGTTAACGAAATTTTCGGGTCGTTACATGAGTAGTCAAGTGATTCAGGTTATCCTTGACGAATTCCGAAGGAGTTTTGGGAGCAGGATGCTTCAGCGTGTAGATATATAGATAGAGTTTCCGCTGTGTGTTATTCTGTTTAGTTGTTCTTGTATATTAGACAGAAATGTTATAGCTGTCTAAATTGTGATGTATAGTTGTGTACTCTGATGTAAATGATACTATGTATATGTTATATATTATATTTCATTCGTTCCGCTGTGAGATTCTGATGTGTTGTTGTTCTTTCTTCTCTTTCTTTTCTTCTTCCATCTCTTTCTTTCTTAAATAGTGATGCGTCTTTCTGGTGATAGAAAGTTGGGGCGCTACAATTGGTATCAGAGCATTAGGTTAAGTGAATATCTAGGCTTTGGAGTGGTGTCTATCTTGAGAGAGCGTACTTGTAATTTTTAAATATATATATTTATATATCTACCTAAACTGTTGGGTTATCTATTCGGATTTTCCAACATAGGTTATCAAGGTAGATAAGGTAGGAGTGTATGAAACACGACTACCACTAATGGAAGAGGCTCATATGTTGTGGTTTGAGGTGTATCTGTCGAGATTGTAGACCTAATGCTGTCTCGAATAAGCTTTGTAGATTGGTGAAAGGATTTCATTGATCCCAGAGAAAGTATTTTCAAGAATTGGAGGATATTCTTGAAGTGTGAGGTTTATTTGCTCTCGAGTGAGCGGGATTTCCAAGAGTTGAATCTGTCAGCTGAGCAGAAGTAGGTGTGGTATCTTGGTGACTTCAGGAAGGAATAACTGTGTGGTGAGATGCAGTATCCATAGATGGTTCTGAAGATGTTCTTTTGGAACAAGATTTAGAGAGTGTTGGAGGAACGTTGATGCCTACTGCAGGGAAGATTCGGATGTTTAGGGATTTTCTGGATCTTAAGTAAGGGTGTCTTATCTATATTGAAGTATGAGGCTAAGGTCGATGAGTTACCTCATTTCGGACATGGTCTCATTGTTTTTCCTTAAGAAGAACAAGTGGTTGGTGTTTGGTTTGCAGCCGAGTTTCTTGAGGAGATGTCTACCCGTCTCAAGGATTTTTAGTGGAATTGGGTGATAGTTTTGAGTTTCAAGAAGCTTTTGGGTTAAGGATGATCTTTTGCCTTAGCAGTATCATTAAAGTGAAGTTTGGAAGAAGCAGCATGGACCTGTTTCTTCGATGATTCAGAAATCTTCTTTGGAATTCTACTATCGGCAGACCAGGCAGATAGTGAAGGCTTATCCATTTCTTCGGGAAGCTCAGCAGAGCAGGATATTTGCTGGAAGAGATCTATCAGTTTTCTGTAGATAAGCCATTCTTGAAGATTGATCTTGATTAGGAAAGTTGTTCTAGTTGGTGAAGATAGTTTCTTGGAATCTGAACCGAGTGAGATCGCAAAAGTGACTTGCGATTAGTTTGGGAATCTTTGAATATTCTTTGGCTTGGGAATTGAGGAATCTCATATGAGGTAAAAGCTATGAAAGTTTATTTTAGTCAAAGATTTTCCAGATGTTTTTGGAGGAAATCAGAAGTTTAGCCGAATCGGAGATTGAGTTTCTTATCGACTTGATTCTAGGAGCGATACTGATGGTTCAACCATGTAGAGGGTGACTCTTAGAGCGAGAAGGGTTTGGTGAAGCAGCTCAAGATTCTTTGGAGAGGGATTGATCATCTAGTACTAGTTGAGATTCTACTGAGATGTTTTTGACCAAGTGAAATGGTCACTAAGATTTTATGAGTCGAATGAACAGGGTATGGAGAAAGTTTGTGCTCGGGTTCTTCGCTAGCATTCTCATCTACTCCAGATCAGAGTTGTGCAGCGGAAGCGAGATAGCAGTTATTCTAGAATGGGAGCAACCGGAAATTGCAGTTTCCTTGGATTAGAGGATTTATGCAGGAAATTCAAGTATGAAGAAATTTTCTGGATTTGGAAGGTAAGGTTGTCAAGTGCAACTGTTTGGCTATTCCAGATAAGAGATGTAAGTATGAAGTCCACTAATGCTTGTGGAATAGAGTTGTGTTTTGGATTTCGGTAAAATTTTTGAGAGATTCATTTTGTTAAGTAGGATCAGGAAATTGGTTTAATTTTTGATCCAGTTTGTTTCATGAAGCAATCGGCAAGGGTTAAGCTGATCAGGAAAATTGAAGGTGACTCAGGAGCATCAGAAGAGTATGCAGTTAGTATTGAGGAGATTTGGAATGTGAAGTTGGAATTTGGATATTGTTTAGTTTTATCCGATTAAAGGAGATATAAGACTGGGTAAAACTGGAGAGCTAGCTCCGGAAGTATTTTGAGTTTTCCTGTGTTCTCTAGAGATTAGAATTTTGATCTACAGGATTGATTGCCAGTTCGGATAGCTGGAATTCTTTGTATTTCACATATCTCTGAGGAATATGTGTATGATTCATTGAGTGATAGAATCAGCGGTTCAGAAGGACCTGGTAGTTGGGCTGGTCTTGAGTTTAGTCTGATATCTTGTTCAGATTGTAGGATCAGATGAGAGGAGTTCTTGGCTATAGTAGTACTTAAGGTTCTGTAGAATGAGTATTCCAGTATAGGTACCTGGAAAACTCTTGATAATATTAGGAAGATCTATTCGAAATTTTGTCTGGATAGATGAAATTGTTTGTTTGAATTGGTTGCTATGATTGATAGTGAATGATTAATTGTGTGATTGCTGATTGAAATTTAAATTCTTTTGTTGGGTTATTAAGTTATCTTTGCTTTTAAATTTCGGGGGCGAAATTCTTTTGAAGGGGGAGGAATGTGACGACCCGGAATTTTAAGCAATATCAATTTAATAATCTTTGTTAGTAATTAAATTGATTTGATAATTTTACATTATAAATTAACAAGTTAAAATTCTTTTAAAGGTTAATAATAATAATTTGATAATATCTATTAACATTTTTCCTAACAATATAAAATTTGGAAAGTTTAATTCTTTTAATATTTTAATTTGGGAATATTTATTTTAGCAATTTAAAATTTGGTAAGATTTATATTTCAAAAGCTAATCAAAATATTTTTCTTTTTATAATATACATATTGATATATCTTGTAAGCAGGAAGTCTTTAAGTAACAAAAACAATATATTCAAAATGTAATATATATGATGTATATATTGTGACTTGAAATTGTGTTTTAAAATTTAATATAATAATTATCAAATCTAATGATAAAATGATTTTCCATTCGAAATATATGTGTGTATATATATATATATATATATATATTTGTATATATTAGAAATAGGGAAATATTGATTTGAATTTAATAAGTATTTTCAAACTTTATTATATATAATTTGTAATTTGAAATGTTAATTTGATTTAATATTTTTGAAAATGATATTTGAGATTTAAATTAAAGGTTCCCTTGTTTTAATATCCTTTCATTTTAATTTTAACATAAGATAAATTGTTTTAAAAAATTTATACAAGGAGTTAAACTCAATTTCTAAAATTTATAAACATATGTTATATGATTTGATCAAATATAAGTTATTTGAATTCACATGAATATTTATTAAAGAATAAATATACACATTTTATAATTATATAAATATTACATAAATACATGTATATAGCTTAAATAAATTATTAAAAAGAAAATAACATTTAAAACGTTAATAAAACATTAGAAAATAACTTTTGTAAATATGAATTAAACATTATAACACATGTAAGTATATTGAGCTCATTAAGGACATTTGTAATTACTTGTGTATAGGTAAGCTAACTAAGGACTTAATAATTAAATTTAAAATTTAAGTTGTAAAATTTAAAGAAGAATTTAGTCTTCAGCAAATTACTTTCTTCTTTCAGCAAAATTTAATGCAAAACAAAGATCAAAACAATAAAAAGGGAAAGACATTAAAACCTGTGAAATCTGAAAACAAAGAAGATGATCTGGAAATTTAATCAACATGCAAGGATAGATTCAGGAGATTCAATCAACATGCAAATTAATTCAAGAACCTGGAAATGCAGTTCTAACTTCTGCTCTGTCCCTTGCTTATAATGGTGAGTAAAAGGAATTTTATAAACAGTTTAATTCCTGATTCAACCTGTTATTGTGATGAATATTATGTTGTTAATGGAATACTTGAATTTAATTTAATTGCATTTTGAATTGAGTATGTTGAATACCTGTAAAGTTAAGAATTGTTACTGTGGTTATAAAACAGCAAATTCTATAATAAATTAAATAACTTGATTTTGAATTCGAATTAGATTTTGATTTGTAAATAAAAGATGTTTGTAATCAAATAATCTATCATCTAAAAATAGTTATAGGATTTTAAAGTGAATGATTTACTCATATTTTTCAAAACTTACAGTAAAAAAAATATGGGTCAAAATTTTTTGAATTCAAATTTAAGTTTTGATTTTATAATCGAATTGCAAACAAGAAATCATGATTTTTGAAGCTTGTATCACGAATTTTAGTTTTGTAATTTGTGTGAATTCGTGGATTGACTGATTTAGGCAGTTTGACCAATTGGTGGCGATCGGCGGCATATTGGACGTCGAGGTTGAGCATGATGGTCGAGGGGATGTTGTAGATCATCAGAAAATTGCTTTGGGTATTTTTAATTGTTTGAGATGGCCGGAATTCATTGAAGTAAGGTTTAACTCCCTGAATTTTGGTGTCGTGTTCATCTTGATTTCACGGTGACTAGGGGCTACTAGAGGCGATCGCAGGTGATGCCGTAGGTGCTAGAGGTCGTGATGTAGCTACATTGGTGATGGTGGGTCTGCATGAGGTCGGGGTTGCCGTGGAAGGTGGTTTTTTTTCTGGTGATGGTGGTTCGAACTGATGGGTTCAATGGTCTTTTTTCGATTCTCGATCGTTTGGGGTTCTCTGGGTTGCGCGATATGTTGTAGAGGTCGAGTGCGATGTGTTGGAGGCCGGCGTGGAGTTCGCCGTCGACCGGCGGCGATGTGCACGTTGACATGCATGATTTCGTGCTTCTACGGTGGATATTTTGGAAGAGGAGGTTCGTGCTTGAAGCATTACTCGGGTTTGTGTTGATTTGTCTCGAAGCAAAGTTTAAGTTGTGGGGTAACTCGGGGTTGACGCGAGATTATGTAACGGGTGGCTCGTGTTTGTTGAGTAGTTTTTTTTGTTCAGGGTTTTTAAAATTAACATTATTGTTTTTTAAAGATTTTGAAACCAAAGGGAAAATTGACTTTGTAAATGATTAAGGTTTTAAAATCAAAAGTTAAACGAGTTTATTTATAAAACTAAATTTATTTTAAAGTTGGGTTTTAAACAAGTTCTTATATTTTGAAATATAAAAAGTTTTAAAAATAAAATAAGTGAATGTTTGAATAAAGTTTGTATTAAATTTTATTAGATAACTTTGGAAAAAGTTTTAAAGATTTAAAAGTTCAATTCAAAATGTGTTTAATTATAAATTGATTTCTAAACGTTATGTTTTATTTTAAATAAAATGTAATGATTTAGAATTTGGAAATCAATTATAATAAAGATTTTCTTAAGTAATTTATAAGTTTGATTTAATTTAAGATAAATAAATTTGTGAAAATGATTAAGACAATTCAATTATTGTTAAAGTGACATTAGTTAATATAAATGATTTAATTAAGATAATGGTTTTTTTAATTAAGAATCCTTATAATATAAGAAGTTAAAGAATCATGTTTAAATTTAAATGATTAGTTAAATAATTAATTAAGTATTTAATTAGTGATTAATTGATGATAATCACTTTGGAGTTAATTAAGTATAATTACTGGGTGAAGTAATTAAGTAATTAATTACTGGAGGTAATTAAGTAAAAGATAATTACTTTATGAAAGTAATTAAGTAAATGTGATTAGGGGTTAATAAATTGTGTAATTAATTAATATAATTAATTAAAGGTCTAATTATTTAATTAATGGTTAATTAATAAAAGGATTAAGAGTATTTAATAATTTGATTAATTACTTGTTAAAGTAATTAATTTAAAAGAAATTTAATTAATGAAGTAATCATTAATTAATGGAAATAATTAATTAATTGTTAATTAATAATTAAAGGATAATTAATTTATAATTAAGTTTTAATTACTAAATGTAATTAAAAAGTAATTAATCAAATGTGATTATTTAAAAAGTAATTAATTAAATGTGATTAATTAAAAGTAATTAATCAAGAGTGTTTAATTAAAAGCAATTAATCAAGTATGATTAATTAATGAGGTGATTAATCAGGTGTGATTAATTTAAAAGAGTAATTAAGAGATAATAAATTGGATAATTAAGAAGTAATTAATCAAGGTAATGAATTAAATTTATAATCAAGGAATAATTACTTAAAGTAATTAAGTAACAATTAATCAAGGATGATTAATTTAAAGTGGATAATTAAGTGATGTTTAGTTAATTAATGTGTAATTAATTAATGAATATGTAAGCTGGATTGATGATGATCCAAGTGTTTACGTAAGGATTAATTTAATTAAGGATTAATTAAATTAATTAAGTTTGGATCAAACTTGTTATGTTGATTAATGATTGGATGATAAGTGTCATTGGATGAGTTAATAATATTGGATGATATCGTATGTCATTGGTTAATAAGTGATGATATGAATGTGATATATATGAGATGTGATATATGTGTTGCCTTGTGATATGTATGGGTGAATGTGATAATAGTGGATTATCTATCTATGAAATGTGAATCATCCATTTATGTTAAGTGATATTCTGAATATCTATTAAAACCCTTAAGTGCAACTTGGACATTAAAATGGCGTTTGGATTCGGGGAGACCGGGATCGAGTTTCCATATTTGGATATCCGAAAAGCACACCAATCCAAAATAAACGTTAGGTCATGGAACCAAATGGAGTGCAAGTGAAGACTCGAGGTGTAAGACTATTCATCAGTATAACTCTGGGGGTGATTCCGTGATGAGTTTGGCGGAGATAGTACTTACAGGTTCGAGATGGTGATTCAGAGTGCAAGGGCTATGGTCGTTGACTCTAAGGGTGATTCCAAAATGAGTGCAACGAGATAGTGCCTTCGGTTTCGTTCGAACCCGAAACGGACTTGTATGGATTGAATGCTTTCAGAACATCGTCAGGTGGGGCGATGAGCATTCTAAGATAAATGTGTCCTACAAAGGTAATCGCAGCCTCAAGCCTCATCAACTGGGAATGGCTAAAACAGGGGAGGTGCAGCAAGGTTAAGTGGGTCATGCCCAAGTAGGACGAGATTTACCTCTGTCTAGATGTCCCTTTTTATTTTGGTTTTGTGGGCGGTTGGATGTGCAGCCAACTGCGGAGTGGTCTAGTTCGGGACTGTTCAGTAAGGAATGGTCCCGTCCTTGTGTTGCAGGAGAGCGGGCGTACTCCTCGGTACGGTGATCTAGGCCACGTACTGTGACGGGCGGTACCCCAGTAGCCCTGCCATTGGTGGAAACCCATTCTTCCTACGAGACCCTACGGTTTTGTTTGTATTACCCACTTTTATGGCTAGTAGCTGGAATTTAATGAATGTAACAATTTCGGCTATTTCATATTTACTTGAAAACCCTGGACACTATTATAATTTCACTGGATTTCCTATCAAATGTTTTGGTTAGCGTAAGGTAAAAACTTTTTCATGTTTATGTGTGGGAAGTCTTACGTGGTACCTTTTCTTTTTAAATGTTTTTCTAAAGTTAAGCAACTTTAAACCATTTACTCACACCAGACCCCTGTCTGACCCGAGTGTTTATTTTTTGTTTTATTAAACTCTTGGGTACCCATATTATGTATGAGTAGTCAAGTGATTCAGGTTATCCTTGACGAATTCTGGAGGAGTTTTGCAAGCAGGAGGCTTCAGCGTGTAGATATATAGATAGAGTTTCCGCTGTCTGTTATTCTGTATAGTTGTTCTTGTATATTAGACGGAAATGTTATTACTGTCTAAATTGTGATGTATAGTTGTGTACTCTGATGTAAATGATACTATGTATATGTTATATATTATATTTCATTCGTTCCGCTGTGAGATTCTGATGTGTTGTTGTTCTTTCTTTCTTTCTTTTCTTCTTCTATCTCTTTCTTTCTTAAATAGTGATGTGTCTTTCTGGTGATAGAAAGTCGGGTCGCTACATTGACAGCCAGAGTTGCGCTTAATATGATCAGAACAAAACTGTATTAAAAATAACATGTTTCTCTCAAGTAAACCGTAACTTGCCTGGAAAGCCTTTTCATACATGTACTTTACAACCCATGGCCTACAACTGCAACAACTGTTCATGGATTTTATGTATATTCATTAACTATGAATCCAACATTGCCTTTTATCCAAATAAAAAAAAGTTATATAGAACGACACAAACCTCTTGCTAAAGTTCATGTGCGTCAAATGAATCGTATTCCTTTGCTTCTGGCAGGTAACTACCAAGGCTTATTAACTGAAATGTTCTGATGATAAATCATCTATTCGTAGTTGTATATATATTATCTTCTTCTTTTTCTTTGTAGGGAATTGCACTTGAGATACTGGCTGCTATTGGATTTATAAAGTCACATCATTTTTGACATGAATATGTATGTTTCTAATTTATACACTTCCTAGTTTCATTGGTCGATTTATCTCAATATGTGGGAGTACTAAGAATCATTCTGAACGTTTAAATTACTAGATATTCATTCATACCACGTTTAATAAATCAAAATCATAATGTTTCACAAAAGTTATAATAAAACAATGAAGTATACGACTACAAAAAAGAATTTGAGATTCCTAAAAATAAAAAATATATGTTACATGAAGGTTGACATTCAAATTTTGGGATGTTATCAATTACATCCAGCATATAATGCATGCCAATTGTAAAAGAATCCACTAGATTAAGTAATCTATTACTTTATTTCACTAATTAGCTGGAAATTAATTCGTTGTAAATTAATTGGCAATAAGTAGTTAATTAGCTAGATATACCTGCATCCATGATTTGCAATTTACTTAACTGATTGGCATTCACTTGACAATACCCAATATATATAATCAACCATTGTAACTTATTTATGTAAAAAATAAATACACGACTAACATACTTATTGAAGTATTAAAAAAGTTTCCATTGCACTTTAGTTTAATTGGATAGTAATGGATATATTAAGAATATATTATGTTTTTCATTTGTTCCATATAGGAATCCGATAATTTTCCTTTCATGGGATTATTTATGAAATCTACGAAGCCTTTAGGCTTTGATAACATTTTCATGTTTTTAGTAAATAAAGAAATTGCACAAAAATCTCCATAGGAGCATTAATGGAGATAAAATGGTGTTTCACCTATGTATTATTAACTATATAACTTAGCTATTTTAAAAAATAAATCGTGTATTTTTATCGAGTTTCGAGAGGACAATACATTGTTGGTAGACTAGTATGCCAATATGAATTTCACTTGGGTAGACCATTAGAAGTTTCACCTACATGTTATTGATACTTTGTATTTATCATTGTTTCAGATGTTACAAGAAAAAATAGAAAGATAAAGCCTAAGCAAGTGTTTAGCCTTACAAGGTAAAGTTATTGCATCCATAGTATCATTGTTGTAGATAGGTTCATAATAAAGTGATCACCTAATCTAAAGGCTACAAAAAAGATAGTTTGATTTTCATGGCATAATGTACTATAGGTTTCATTTTTCAACTAAGTTTTTACTGTATATATTATATGTTATAAATGATAGACCAAAATTTTAGAGTCACGTATGTATTAGAATCAGCAAATAATTGATTTATAATCAGTTTTTACTTCTTAAAGTTGTCGTTATCATTGTAATATTTTGATCATACCAATTAAACGTGTACTGGCACATCATTGTATATATTTTGAGCCCAAACTCTAGATTTGCCAACGACTGTAGAAGTTTTGTATAGATTCAAAGTAAAATTTAAAAGATACACAAATGTGTATATCTACCTGATTACTTGTTAGTATATCCAGCTTTACTATTTGTAGTATCCAACAATTCTATAGTGTGTGCGCTTTTGTATGTGTGTCAAAGTTTTAGATTTGTTTAACCAATTAGATAGTTATCAACTTAAACTTTAAACTTATATTTCTGTTAAATATTTGAAAATTTTGGTTATTACATTTAGAACAAATGAAATGTAAGTTTGTATACTATCATTAACCATTTGGTAACTACTTCTCAATAAGCAACTTCCTTGCAAGCAAATGAATGAAAATTTGTATTAAGCTATCATTTTGTTCCTACAATTGACATAATTACAAATGTTGTAGTTTCACAATCTTTTGATGATGAAAGTATTCACTATTCACAAAATATATTTTTGACCTATTTAATACTATTTATAGGAAATAGCTGAAAATTTGTTTTAAATACAAATAAATATGCCAATGTAAGAAAATTACGTCAAAGTAAAGATTAATAATCAAAGTTAAACACAAACCTTTAGATTTTTTTATAAATAAATACATTGGAAAATACATAATCATAAAATGATGTTATTACTATTAATTTCTAGTTTGACCACTTCTTTTATTACTGGCTATGAATAAACTTCCTAACAAAACTTTAAATATATACACCACAAATTGAAATTAATCACTTAGTACACATATTCATAACTTGACATTAAACATAAAATAGTAAATATTATGGATCTGGGTGTGTTAATATAGGCAACATTCTAAAAGTTATTTATGGTCCTCCTATTCAACAACTATAGTAACATACATAATTATTGATTAAAGATTTATTTTATTTATGGTCATCATTTATAATACAACAAGAAATATTCGCTATCTAAGAAAACATCCTAAAAGTTTTCTTAGTTTGTTTTTCTCCTTCAAGGAGTTCCGATATAAAGTTTAAATTGATGTAGTGCCACTCATTAAACAATACAATGTAGGTTGTAGTATATATTTCTCAAGTCACTTCATGTTTGATTACAATTTTATATTTTCCAAAATATACCGAGATGCCCTATATGCTAAACACATTAGGGTTCATACCTAACTAACCATTCTATCTAGATGTAAAATTCAATTCTTTCATTTCAAAGAAATTTGCAGGTTTTATTAAACAAAGTTATAATATTGCAATCATATCATCCCAAACTCTCAAGATAAGGCAGTATATTATAAATAAGAGTGTCTTTTAATCGATAAAATGAAATGTCAAAGAAAGTTTATTAAAAAAACATGTAATATGATAACCAAGTGCACATAATCAACTAAAATCAACAACATATTTTTGGGTGGAAGTCCATACATTTTCGTTACGAACTTCTTATTCCTCATCAGATGTATAATTGTTTTCAATGTTGAATATGGGGTGAATTTATTTCAAAATTTTACTTTTAAATAATTAACAGTTTATTCACATCACAAAATGGCAAGACCAACTTTGTAATCATTAGAAAAAGAAAAACAAAGCTTACTAATCAGCCGTAATTGAACTAGGGTAACTATGATTAATCGATAACATGCACCACCTTTTCCGCCCACTTTGAAGAAAGTCGAATTCAACTAAGACACTTGAAGTAGGGTAATGATTGAATAAACTTGAAAAAATCAATTAGGGACCATGGAATCAAATTTAATTATAGAAGATTTAAGAGAAATCGAACTTGCTGAAGTAGAGGAATTCTGAGATGAAGGCAAATGATAAAGAGAAATTGAATTTACTTTTTATTCTAAGCGAAATCAAAAGAGGTATCTTTAGGGATGATGAAATGAATTTTATTTGAGATAAGCATAAATGAGAGCCGGGCAGGTGAAATTTCAGTACTTGTCACCCGCATTAAAATATTTGACTAAAAAACTATTGTATAGAGAGTATTTAACTAACTAATTTTCTTTTGTGATAAGTCTTCCATCAGTCTATGCAGGCTCCTCAGCCCTACGTGGAGCTTGTCCTTGATTGAGATAAGATGTCCCTTATCTGCCATCCTGTGGAGTTTTCACAAACTGTTGCAACTTCTTTTCCTAAATCAATTTTTCTATAACATCCTAGAGATGCCTACATTCATTTGCGTTATGCATATAACATTTGTGAAACCGATAATATTTCTCAGTCTTCTTCTGTCTCTCTGATGACCCTTTTAGTTATGGCTTCCTTTACTGCATGGTATTGCAAGTGGATAGATAAATGTTCTCCACGGATGTATTTAGAGGTATGTAATTGTCATACGTTGGAATCCAAGGCTTTAGTCTCATAAAATCCCTCTTCCGCTCTTGATTATTGTCTCCATCTTTCTTTTATTAATTCGGCTTATTTTGAACATTCACCAAAACTTTCCTAGAACTATCATCGGACTATTTTATTGCAATATTACTCCATACTGCTTCTCTAGTCGGCCCTGCAATGTTATTTTTCCTGGAGGGCCTGGTCTTCTCTTTCCTCAAAAACTAAGTTGCCTTTGAATAGAAGTGCTCCAACAAGGCAGGCAGCTTTCCAGCCAGCCAGTCACCAAACGCAATCCCGGATCAATCCTAAATAGTCTTTCAACGATTCTCCTAGGGATTGGATCAAATTGGAAAGGGACATCATGTTTTAGGATGAGTAGCATGCATTTGGAATTGCTTTACAAACTAGGTTGCTAACTCCTCGAATCTTGAAATTGAATGTGGAGGTAGCCTTGTGAACCACATCGTTGCTATTCTGGAAGGAGATGTGGGAAAGCATATGCCCTTGGTTATGTCGTTAGCTCGTGCAGAAACCATCGATCATTTGTATCTCTTGATATGCGGCATGGGGTCGGTTTTTCCTTCGTGGGCAGACATTGATGACATGCTAAACCTTCTCGGGTATTCCGCATGTAGAAAATTGTCAATAAACGAGGTATCCCATCTCGAGATTCCCCAGTCATCATTAGTCAAGCCTTAGTTGTCTCTCATCAACTGTTTGACCATTGCTGATATGTCCGGCATCTAGATTGGTGGTGCCAAGCGCTGGATGTGCTCCACCTCACGTGAATGGTCCGATCGGCGTCTACAGACCATTTCATGCCTTCTTGGTTCACCATCCACTTGAAGAACATTTATCTCATTGTTGTTTCGATGGGGTACCGGTCAGCATTCGATCGAACTCTAGCATCCAAGCTTTTAGGAAGAACTCCAGCGTGATTCCCTAAGTGTAGTAGGGGAATACCTCCTCTGAAGGACGGATTGGTATCGATTCCTAAGGAAGTATTGACACTTATGGATCTTAGCAGACCATATTTTTCTAAGCAGTGCTCTGATATTTCTACGTGGTCTCCTTCAAGCCTACGATGCCCAATCCTCTATTTTTCATCCAATGAGCTTAAACTTCTTAAACTTTCTGATGGCAAGTAAGGAGTGGGATCCCTTCTTGCCTTCCTACGCTGTTGTTGAGTAATCTGGTTCATCAGGCTAATATTGGTCTAAATCTACTCATTTATTTATCGTTGGTTTTCCATCAACTCTCTCATTAGATTATGAAACCCAGCTCTGGTTATAGAATCGGCCGGGTTATGAACTTCAACCAGATCAACATTCAAATTTGCAGGTTGGTTGCTTGGGCCTCCTTATTGAATGTGAGCAGTCTCATTTCCATTGACATTCTGAGAAGCAGATTTGGTATTCCTCACCATTGTCAATCTTCTTGTTTAGATTTTTGCAAATTTGAGTTGTATGAGCAAATTTATGAAGATAACTGTGGATCTCCTTCGAAGGATTTTCCCAATCCAATAACAACAAAAGGGATCCTAATAGGCAGAGAATTAGGTTCTCAGTGAAAGCG
This sequence comes from Allium cepa, assembly GCA_030765085.1. NCBI lineage: Eukaryota > Viridiplantae > Streptophyta > Magnoliopsida > Asparagales > Amaryllidaceae > Allium > Allium cepa. The sequence goes on along the minus strand of CM060935.1, from coordinate 691,354,526 downwards.
ACAAAATGTTTCCAACCAAATTAGTCACAAGCACCCAATAATAGATTTATGTTGAGAAGTAAATGAAGAAAGTAAGAAAAAGAGGCATAAAATAAACTAACAAGCAAATCAAAGCAATAATTAAGAAAACAAGAATTTATAGTTGTCCAACATTATATGCCTATGTCCACTTTGAAGATTATTTTTATTGTTACACTAATAGTTTGATTACAGCAGAAAACATTAAAAAATTAGGAGAGAACTTGGTTACAATAAATATTAATATAACCAGCAACGTAAAGATCCTCAGAATGTCCCCCAGGCCAGTATTTATAGGTGAAGGTGACCCCCAATCTCTCTAAAACTTTGGCTATAGGACTTTCTTATCCATATGGGCCCGCCATAGGGTTCGCTGGGCCCAAATCCCAATGAATATGGATCGGTACCAATCCCTTCATTGGTCGATTCTGGAGCAGCGATCCCTATGCTGGCTTCCTCGTACATAGATATGTTGTCTCTTTAAATATCATGTTGATTGGTTTAGTGGAGCTCATGCAACTGATGCATCTTTGATTCGACTCCAGATACAAGTTACCTTCTACTTAACCCTCCAAATGGAATACGCCAACCCCTCATCTTTTAGCCATTTTGACATGTGATCCCTAAAGCAGGAACCCTAGGATCCATATACGTTGCTTTCTAAGATTCTCAATTTTTTTTGGACCTTTAGATCCCAAAATATTGATTGTTAAAGGCAAACTTGCACTCGGCTTCTAACATATACCGATCCCTCCTTAGTGGTGTCATGTATGTCGAACCGATGCTAAATGCTAGGCTCTGCCGACCCCTTTTTATGCTATGATGGTCCATTCCTTATAACTTTCTAAACCTATATGACATGCTGATCCATCTTCCTTTATTTATGCCAAGCTCTCTATTGCTTCGATTATGCCGACCCCTTGTCCAACCTACTGCACCAAACCATGCATTTCCATCAATGCTGATCCCTGGAGTTCCACCATGTCATGTCGACCCATGCACCACCACCTATGCCGAACCATCCATTGCCTCATACTTGCCGACCCCTCATTTAACTTACCATGCCGATCCCTAGGGTACCACCAAGCTATGCCAATCCCTCGCTTGTCAAAGGTTTTTTTCCATATTTCTAGCATCTTGCATCGTCTATCTACAAATGCCGTTGAATCCTAGCTTTATATAACCATCTGAACTCTACTTCCGAGTCCTACAGCAGTTGCTCTATGATCATCGTTTTTGATAATAGTCGAATGTATCTTGCACAACCAGATCAAAATAGCCGGTCGAGATAACCGATAACAAAATATATCTTGCTAAGGTTGGTTCGGAATTTACTCACAAAATTATCATATGGTATGACTTTATGTATTGGTATGTATGTGTTGATACAATGAATTCTAAATCATGATTTAGTGTAAACTATTTACAAGTAATAACCAAAGTTTCTTGATGTTAACCAAAGTGTCGTTCAACAAGCATCAAAACTAAATAAGTATTTTGATAGAAATATCAAATAGTATGATTATCAGTCAAAATGAAGAGGAAGCATATATTTATAAGAAATAAAGTTAAAAGGTGTATAAATATTTCTAAACCATAAGTAAACAACACATTGTCGAATATTGACGATGTACTTGTGTTAAAATCAACTTTAGTTGTATTAATACTCGACATTAGACTTGTGAGTGATGTCTTTTATAGTAAGTATAAAAGATATTGGTAATGTCCTAATCGATATGCAAAGGCACATTATTTAAATGTTTAATATCGCATATGTAAGATGGATTCTTTAAACATTTGCAACAGGAATTGTCAAACATGTTGTGTAGCTTATAGTATCACGATTTATTTATGCATTTGATACATGAAGCAAATATCAAATCTAAATTAATATCATCAAATGGTCGTTTGAGGTATTCTCATGTATTTATGAAATACTAAAGAATTTTTTATAGAAACTAAAAACTCCCTGTAACAACCCGAGCTTTTGTGAAAATTTATTATCGTCATTAAATAATTATTGTCGCAAGCAAATTGATGATGGAGTTTTTATACCGGGTTGAAATTCTTAAAAATAAAATAAAATAAAATTGGTTAAGTGCTGTGAGCTTTGAAATTGTGAATATCGGCCATTTATTTTTGAATGCCGTTCGACCCGTCACCCTCTCTTCGTTCTTTAACCCGTTTCCCCTTTTTATTTTTTTCCCATTCACTAGCCCTAAAACAAACGCGAACGAAGAAAATAATGGCGGCCCTGTTAATTTTCGCTCGTTTACTCTTCGTCGTTCCCAAATTGAAACTAGGGCTTCGTGGAATCAAATGCGTCGACTTCAACTCTAGGTCGATCGATGGTCTCGTGCTCGGCACCTTCAAATTTCGTCGAAATCAAGGTGAGTGACCATTCACTCGCATCTAATTCGACTTCGTTTATATATGTGATTTTGTGTGTTTTACTCGGCTTTGGAATTTTCTGATACTCTGATTTTGTGATAGTATTTTGGCTTCGGCCACTGCCTTGCTTAGCTTGAAACTTCTGCATTGATTTGTTTAGAAACTGTGATAAAGCTTGAAATTTATAACTTGTGTTACATGACTTCGGTCACTTTCAATAGTCTATTAGGATACATCATTTTGGCCACACGACTGTGAAATTGTCTCTCATGTTATCTGACTTCGGTCTTGTACCACTTGCTATTTTGACTTCGAACTGCACTGATTGGTACACTTGTTAAAATTGTTTACTTCGAATTCACTCGAGTTTGTACTCACATTGTTTGACCATGTTGCTTGCTGTTACTTACTTGGTGCATTGTGTACTTGTACTGCACTGTTGCCTTGAGTTTCACCTCTCTTGTATCATGGGTGTCTGCACTGTGTTGCATTACCATCATTGCTACCTGGTCGACTTGATTCTCTGCACATATGATCTTGTGGTCTTGATTTGGTCTGCACTTGTGAACTTTTTCTCTGGTCATCTTTGTTAACTTCTGCACCCCTTTGTCTCATTTCTTTGTGGTCTGCACTGTGCATATGAACTTGGTCATGTTGCTTGAGTCTGTGTCATCTGCCCTTGCATTGCTGTTTGGTCTGACCATCTTGCACTGCACTGTGTTTTATTTCATGTTTGAACATAGCATTCATATTGTTATGTTGGTGGCAATCTTGTTCTGTGTAGTTGTAACTGAACATGTCCACTGTTGCATTCTTGCATATGCATTTGTTGAATTGTTCACTGATGCAATACTTGTTGCCCTTCACTTGAAATCAGTTGCATTTCTCTGGTTTTGATGAATTTTTACGTCGCCATTGACTTGGGTTGAAGTTTATTTTGAAAGGTTGAATAAGAGATGGAAGTTGCAACATATAATTTAATCCCGTATATATAATTAAAAGGTTGCATAAAAAGTGTAGGACGTTATTAGTAACAAAATAACTTTATCGTGCAGTACCATTAAATTGAAATCATTGTAGCACGCTGCTGTGTGCCTCTGCATTCTAGATGCTTCAATTGGTTTTGTTCATTGTTTTGTTGCGTTTGAAACTGTAACTTGTTTGATTTTGGTCTCTGTGACTTTGACACTATCACTATTTTGATTCTTGTTTTGATGATTTTTGGATCGTTGTTGATCATTGGAATTTTGTAGTTGACAGTAGTTAGTGTGGTGCTTTTGTACTCTACCTTGAACTCTTGTGACATATCTTCCAGTTTACATTCTTTTCATACTGTCACGTGTATTCATGTGTAAAACCTGGGTCATCATCTTTACGCAAAGCATGAAATAATATCCAGTTATTTTGGCCTTGCTGCCTTCATACATTTGCTGCTTTTGTTGTTTTAGATGTTGCACGGTGTTGTGCATCAAGGCATTGCTTTGTATTTGGACTGCCTGTCCACTTTGATTATTTTTGTGGTTTGGCCACTTCATGTTGTATGGATTAGGACCACTTCATTATCATTTTGACATTTCCTTTGTGTCTTGGTTCTATGCATTGCTTGAGTCTGGTCCATTTTAAACTTGAATACTTGCAGTTGTGTTGAGTCGTGATATCTGCGACTTGACCTTTGCATTTTATTGGTTTTCAAATTTTCTTGAGTTAAATCCAGCTAATAGTTCGGGTTTGACCTTGTGCCCGGTTGTGTACATCATTACTGTAGTGGCAAGGCAGTGCACGCAAGCGTGAACTACAGCCACACGGTATTGAGTTTTTGGGTACGACATCACTACAGTGGCAAGGCAGTGCACGCAAGCGTGAACTGCAGCCACACGGTATGGCGTGTATGATATTCTATTTGTTTTGACTTATGGATCTTTTTGCGTATTCCATATTCCGTAGTGGCGAGGCAGTGCACGCGTGCGTGTACTGCAGCCCTACTTGAATTAATATTTTAATTGATATTTCAATGGTTTGAACCATTCTGTTTATTTCAATTCAATATTTTGAATTGCATTCTGATTTGGTTTAATTACTGTCGTCTATTCATTATTTGATTATTATTGCTTCTGTGCACTAATAACTGAGTTTGAATTAGACTGACCCGAGTATTATTTTCTTTTGAATCTAATACTCGGGTCAGACCGAGTATTTCAGGTTGTAGATATTCTGCTTTGGGTTGCTGCTAGAGCTATGAAGTTCTTTCATATCTTTTGGAGTAGTCGTCGTCATTTGTAGTAGTCTGTATAATTGTATAGGAAGATATGTATTCAAGTATATTATATACGTTAATGTACTTGTATATATAACTTCCTGAGTCGACTGTGGTAGTTGTATCATATGTATCGTGTCATATGTATTGTATCAAATGTATTGTAACTGACATCAGTTATTGTATATATGAGACTTTCTGTTTTATTTGTGTTCCGCATTATATTATCTGTGTAATATTTTATATTTACCGTTCTAAACTATTATGAACCATCGTAGTTCGTTTTATACTGGAATAGGGGTATGTCGATGGGAGAAAATAAATCAGAGATGCAAAATGAAAGAATATATATATTTATTTATATGCCACTCCTATCGAGATAACCAATACTAGTGTAAGGCCTAACTACTGATGGCCGCTCCTCAACAGCCTTATTCTCCGCGCTAGTTGACCGCACTACACCGTAGTGTTCTTGGCTAGTGTGGGTATAGAGGTGGGGCGTCACAGCTTGGTATCAGAGCTTGGGGTTTAGGACAAATATAAAACATAACTTAGATGGAACATGTGATACAACTATTTGTTGACGTTCTATCTCTCATATTTGCATATGATTGTCTTTGATTGTTAGGTATGCATTCCTAACGCTTATTCATATGCATTTGATTTTGATTCTTGTGTTTTCGGCTTTGATTTGATTTAGCCGATGATTGATTTTGTTCGAATCTCAGCGATTCTGAACTTGATATTTTATGTTTTCCTCGGCTTGATTTCCTTTCGACTTCGGTCTCTTTGTTTTTGATAAATTTCTAAATTCTTGATTTCCAAGACTCAGACTTGGTTTGCCGTTGAGTCCTTTGATGATGATGTTGAATCGTTTTGTACTCTATTATGGCCATTAATTGTTGACTTCGACATTGACTTCATTTTTATTTTTGTTGAAGTCATCTATGCATTTATGCTCGTTCTGCTTTGTTTTTCCAATTGTTAATCGATTCTTCTTTTCCGATTAGTTGTTATCTCCTTTGTCGACTTTGATAACTTCTATTTCTGGAATTTTTGGGTATTTCTACTTTGATGGATTTAGAATCGAATTCTTTGAATTTTATTCACGTCTTCGAATGTGAATTTTAGTGAATTGATTTGGTTTCCAAATTTAATCGATTCTTGTTAATTCCCCGATTTGTTGCTATCATTTATTAGCAATTTTGATAACATTTTCTTCGGGATTTTCGTGAACATACCTTTTGATGGATACGGTATCAATTTCTTTGGATTCTATTCACATCTTTGTATGTGAATTCTTGTGATTGATTGTTCCTACAATCATTATTGTGAATTTTCACTTTAAAAATATAAAGGATTTCTATACTAGTAGTAAATATCAAAACTCTTTTATCAAAATGTTTTCAACTCTATTTTCAATATCAAACTCTTTTCCTAAACCGTTTTCCAATCTATTAGTATATACAAACCTTTGTTTCACGCGTATGAGAAATCTAATTAAACGGCTTAGCAAAACAGGTGGTATGAAACGCTTGCGTTTACTTCGTCGGTTAATTTTTGGACTTGTTCGATTGAACCACTTGTGACATTTTTCTAGTGAAGATCTACAGTTTGTTCGTAAATATTTAAGTTAAGCTAGTGGTTATGGGACATGAAGCTAAACTTTTATATTTACTAGCTTAGTGTAATTGATACTTCTCGTTGATCTTGACGATCATTTTATGAATTAGACTAGCAATTGCGCGATGTCTCTTTCATTGCAAGGTTAGGCTAGACACCATTTGTGTGATTCCATTCACACATACCTTTATGCTTTTTGGTTAGCCTTGACCTCATCTGGGTGATTCAGACTCACTCATGCGGGGTAGCTCCCCATGGTCTTCGGACCGTCATGTGATAGGCCTCTTTCCCTTTTTTTGTGATATTGATTGATCTCTGGATGATTATGACGATCATCTTTGTGATTTAGACTAGCAATTGTGCGATGTCTCTTTGTTTGCTTTCTGGTTAGGCTAGACACCATTTGTGTGATTCCATTCACACATACCTTTATGCTTTTTGGTTAGCCTAGACACCATTTGTGTGATTCCATTCACACATATCTTTTTGCTTTCTGGATAGGCTAGACACCACTTGTGTGATTCCATTCACACATACCTTTTTCCTTTTTGGTTAGCCACCATGAGATAGCGTCTCGATTTGCGTTACACGTGTTGGTGAGTTTTCATGCTCACGTGTAGGTGAGTTTGCATGCTCCCGTTCTCGCTTTGTGTTGCACGTGTTGGTGAGTTTTCATGCTCACGTGTAGGTGAGTTTCCATGCTCCCGTTCTCGCTTTGCGTTCACGTGTTGGTGATTTTTCATGCTCACGTGTAGGTGAGTTTCCATACTCGCATTTGAGTTTTCATCCTCCCATTTGAGTTTTCATACTCCCATTCGAGTTTCCGTACTCCCATTTGAGTTTTCGAACTCTCATTTGAGTTTTCATACTCTCATTTTGTGATATCTGGATTTCTTGTGTAGATTTCTAGAATTTTTGTTTTCTGGATCTCTTGTGATGATTTCTAGAATTTGTGCTTCACCAATTTTTGTGACTTCTATTGATAAGTTTTATCAATTTTTGTGCATTGGTGAATTCGTGTGTTATTGACTTATTATGAATACAAGTTTAGGGTATGATACCCCTTCATATCTTTGAGAAGATTCTTGTGACATTTTTGATGAATGAAAATTCATTGGTATTATATTTTGATGCCAATTATTTCGATGAAATTTTGACGTATTAACTTCAGTAACCGTCAATTTTAAAATGAATTTTCAAGCGGTTATCCCGCAATGCTGTTTTTGTTGTCCGTTTTTACGGTATTTCGAGAAGTGAAATTTCCATGTCGAAGTTGCTACGGATGTTGCTGCTTTAATCACGTGTTTTAAAAATTGTTTCAAAATATAAATCAAAATTGTTTTCAAAATTTTTACGATTTGCGCTTTCAAAAGAATGAGGAAGCGAATTAAACGTTTCAGTAAAATCGAGGACTATGACCCCTTTCTTTTGCTGATTCGTTTAATTCCGGACTTGTTCGTTTGAGAATGTAAATTATTATTATTATTTTTATAAAATAAATCAAAATTGTTTTCAGAAGTTTTACAGTTTACGCTTTCAAAAGAATGAGGAAGCGATTTAAACGTTTCAGAAAAATCGAGGACCATGACCCCTTTCTTTTACTGATTCGCTTAATTCCGGACTTGTCCGTTTGAGAATGTGAAATGTTATTTTTAAAATACACCAATGCACTTTCAAGGAAACGATGAAGTGAATTAAACGATTTAGTAAAACTCGTGGTTATGGGTCATGTGCGTTTGCTATTTCGGTTAATTCCGGACTCGTTAATTGAAAAATTTATGATTTCTAATTATCATTTTGATGATCGGATGTTGGTGATTTCTGATTTATCGTTTTTTATAAACAGATATTTGTTGTTTCTAATTATCGTTTGTGATAATTAGATATTTATGATTTGATTATCGTTTGTGATAATTAAATATTTACGATTTAAGATTTAATTATCAATTGTGATAATTAAATATTCGTTGATTTGTGATTTCTGATTATCGTTTTTGATAATCAGATGTTTATTGTTTCTGATTATCGTTTGTGATAATTAGATATTTGAGATTTAATTATCGTTTGTGATAATTAAATATTTGTGATTTAAGATTTGATTATCGTTTTGATAATTGAATATTTGCTGATTTGAAATTTGATTACCGTTGTGGTAATTCCTGATTATCGTTTTTCATAGTAAGATATTTGCGATTTTTGTTTTCTAATTATCTTTGTTGATAATTAGATTTTGCTGTCTCCTAATTATCGTATCGATAATTAGATATTGTTGTTTCGTGATTTCTGTATTCTGATTATTTATTTGATAATTAAACTTTGTAGAGAATTGGTGAATTTCTTTTATGAAATTAAAAGATTTCTTTGGTGTTTATATTGTACTACGTCGGTGTACCGACTCAATTTTCTGCTATTCATGACGTTTTTTACGTCTTCCAATTACGAAAATGCCTTAGGGATTTCGATTTTTATTCTTGAGCAACCTTCTATTCACATCATTGCTTCGGGGGTGTAGCACCTTCGAAATAACGATGTTGTACTTGCGGAAGTTCAATGGTCCTCAAATCCTAAGGATAGCACTTAGGAATCCCGAGAATTCATCGAGCAAACACGTTCAGGCTTACTCTTTCATGCTCTTTGTGGTGAACTTCCTATTTCAAATTTCTTCATCTTGTGATGATGTGCTCTTATGGTTGTTACCTTTCGTCCGTTTGTTCCTTATGATTGCGAGGACGCAATTTCTTTAAGGAGGGGAGTCTGTAACAACCCGAGCTTTTGTGAAAATTTATTATCGTCATTAAATAATTATTGTCGCTAGCAAATTGATGATGGAGTTTTTATACCGGGTTGAAATTCTTAAAAATAAAATAAAATAAAATTGGTTAAGTGCTGTGAGCTTTGAAATTGTGAATATCGGCCATTTATTTTTGAATGCCGTTCAACCCGTCCCTCTCTCTTCGTTCTTTAACCCGTTTCCCCTTTTTATTTTTTTCCCATTCACTAGCCCTAAAACAAACGCGAACGAAGAAAATAATGGCGGCCCTGTTAATTTTCGCTCGTTTACTCTTCGTCGTCCCCAAATTGAAACTAGGGCTTCGTGGAATCAAATGCGCCAACTTCAACTGCTAGGTCGATCGATGGTCTCGTGCTCGGCACCTTCAAATTTCGTCGAAATCAAGGTGAGTGACCATTCACTCGCATCTAATTCGACTTCGTTTATATATGTGATTTTGTGTGTTTTACTCGGCTTTGGAATTTTCTGATACTCTGATTTTGTGATATTATTTTGGCTTCGGCCAGTGCCTTGCTTAGCTTGAAACTTCTGCATTGATTTGTTTAGAAACTGTGATAAAGCTTGAAATTTGTAACTTGTGTTAGATGACTTCGGTCACTTTCGATAGTCTATTAGGATATATCATTTTGGCCACACGACTGTGAAATTGTCTCTCATGTTATCTGACTTCGGTCTTGTACCACTTGCTATTTTGACTTCGAACTGCACTGATTGGTACACTTGTTAAAATTTTTTACTTCGAATTCACTCGAGTTTGTACTCACATTGTTTGACCATGTTGCTTGCTGTTACTTACTTGGTGCATTGTGTACTTGTACTGCACTGTTGCCTTGAGTTTCACCTCTCTTGTATCATGGGTGTTTGCACTGTGTTGCATTACCATCATTGCTACCTGGTCGACTTGATTCTCTGCACATATGATCTTGTGGTCTTGATTTGGTCTGCACTTGTGAACTTTTGCTCTGGCCATCTTTGTTAACTTCTGCACCCCTTTGTCTCATTTCTTTGTGGTCTGCACTGTGCATATGAACTTGGTCATGTTGCTTGAGTCTGTGTCATCTGCCCTTGCATTGCTGTTTGGTCTGACCATCTTGCACTGCACTGTGTTTTATTTCATGTTTGAACATAGCATTCATATTGTTATGTTGGTGGCAATCTTGTTCTGTGTAGTTGTAACTGAACATGTCCATTGTTGCATTCTTGCATATGCATTTGTTGAATTGTTCACTGATGCAATACTTGTTGCCCTTCACTTGAAATCAGTTGCATTTCTCTGGTTTTGATGAATTTTTACGTCGCCATTGACTTGGGTTGAAGTTTATTTTGAAAGGTTGAATAAGAGATGGAAGTTGCAACATATAATTTAATCCCGTATATTTAATTAAAAGGTTGTATAAAAAGTGTAGGACGTTATTAGTAACAAAATAACTTTATCGTGCAGTACCATTAAATTGAAATCATTGTAGCATGCTGCTGTGTGCCTCTGCATTCTAGATGCTTCAATTGGTTTTGTTCATTGTTTTGTTGCGTTTGAAACTGTAACTTGTTTGATTTTGGTCTCTGTGACTTTGACACTATCACTATTTTGATTCTTGTTTTGATGATTTTTGGATCGTTGTTGATCATTGGAATTTTGTAGTTGACAGTGGTTAGTGTGGTGCTTTTGTACTCTACCTTGAACTCTTGTGACATATCTTCCAGGTTACATTCTTTTCATACTGTCACGTGTATTCATGTGTAAAACCTGGGTCATCATCTTTAGGCAAAGCATGAAATAATATCCAGTTATTTTGGCCTTGCTGCCTTCATACATTTGCTTCTTTTGTTGTTTTAGATGTTGCACAGTGTTGTGCATCAAGGCATTGCTTTATATTTGGACTGCCTGTCCACTTTGATTATTTTTGTGGTTTGGCCACTTCATGTTGTATGGATTAGGACCACTTCACTATCATTTTGACATTTCCTTTGTGTCTTGGTTCTATGCATTGCTTGAGTCTGGTCCATTTTGAACTTGAATACTTGCAGTTGTGTTGAGTCGTGATATCTGCGACTTGACCTTTGCATTTTATTGGTTTTCGAATTTTCTTGAGTTAAATCCAGCTAATAGTTCGGGTTTGACCTTGTTCCCGGTTGTGTACATCATTACTGTAGTGGCAAGGCAGTGCACGCAAGCGTGAACTGCAGCCCCATGGTATTGAGTTTTTAGGTACGACATCACTATAGTGGCAAGGCAGTGCACGCAAGCGTGAACTACAGCCACACGGTATGGCGTGTATGATATTCTATTTGTTTTGACTTATGGATCTTTTTGCGTATTCCATATTCCGTAGTGGCGAGGCAGTGCACGCGTGCGTGTACTGCAGCCCTACTTGAATTAATATTTTAATTGATATTTCAATGGTTTGAACCATTCCGTTTATTTCAATTCAATATTCTGAATTGCATTCTGATCTGGTTTAATTACTGTCGTCTATTCATTATTTGATTATTATTGCTTCTGTGCACTAATAACTGAGTTTGAATTAGACTGACCCGAGTGTTATTTTCTTTTGAATCTAATACTCGGGTCAGACCGAGTATTTCAGGTTGTACATATTCTGCTTTGGGTTGCTGCTAGAGCTATGAAGTTCTTTCATATCTTTTGGAGTAGTCGTCGTCATTTGTAGTAGTCTGTATAATTGTATAGGAAGATATGTATTCATGTATATTATATACGTTAATGTACTTGTATATGTAACTTCCTGAGTCGACTGTGGTAGTTGTATCATATGTACCGTGTCATATGTATTGTATCAAATGTATTGTAACTGACATCAGTTATTGTATATATGAGACTTTCTGTTTTATTTGTGTTCCGCATTATATCTGTGTAATATTTTTTATTTACTGTTCTAAACTATTATGAACCATCGTAGTTCGTTTTATACTGGAATAGGGTTATGTCGATGGGAGAAAATAAATCAGAGATGCAAAATGAAAGAATATATATATATATATTTATATGCCACTCCTATCGAGATAACCAATACTAGTGTAAGGCCTAACTACTGATGGCCGCTCCTCAACAGCCTTATTCTCCGCGCTAGTTGACCGCACTACACCGTAGTGTTCTTGGCTAGCGTGGGTAGAAAGGTGGGGCGTCACACTCCCTATGAAGGATTGTTCAAACTCAAATTTTCATAAATGATATTGAGTATAATATGTTGGTAATAAATTCAAGTTAAAAATCTTTACGTTGGAAATGATCCAAAAAAAGGCTGTGGCTGATTCAATAAAAAAGGCTAAGTACATCCCTTGGAATAGCACAATAATAAAAGAAATGTATATAAATATAAAATGCACAAATTATAATTAAACTAATGGTGATTTAGATGTTGAGGGTCCCATAACATTATACGATAACAATGTCACAATATAGTTCATAATAGAACTTAGAGCTAACTAGAAGTCGAGAGACATACTCCGAATTGTTACACATGATAAAGGTATTTTATCAGCGTAGGAGAGAGTTGATTGACAAAGTTGATAATTGAAACATAATAGCATACCCATTCACCAAGGGACTGACCCAGTTGGTTTTGAGAAAACCAATAAGAGTAATAGACCCTAAGTGCAAGTGTGAGATTGATAGAGCTAGTGGTATGTCCTAAGGGAAATTATGTAATTATTTACATACATCTAACTCGATAACCAATCTTGTCCAAAAATGAAAGGTATTTTCTTTCTATTATATACTTGATGTAGTGTGTTATATTAATTAATTAATTAAAAGTATATTTAATATAATGGTGTGTTTTGTAATAGTAGTTGTAATGTGTTGCAACCGCGCGTATTTTATTAAAATGAAAATAAAGATACCATTTTAAATATTCATAGTCAAGATGTATCAAGATTGGATATCAATACATTCTTTGAGAGTAGAGTATGCAATGCTCTCCAAATGTTAGGCAATGTATTACTCACGGCTGTTGGAGGCACTAAGGAGTTATGTACTGATAGTTAATGGGTAACTATGGAATGATTCATTCAATAGTTTACTATTGGTTAATATGACCAAGGTCAAAGAAAAAATATCAATGTAATAAAAGTACACAATTTTCTTGACTTGAGAATATTGTTGATGTTCAATATGGAAGCTCCGCTTTAATTATAGTTAACTCGTGACATGATGTCCATCAAACGTCTATAGTTGAGTCGAAAGGAAGCATTGGAAGTGAAACACAATTTAAGAGAGGATTCGTCTCTTCAGTTATATGAGGTTAGTATCATGGTCAAATGAAGTCAACTCAAAGTGAAAGTCTTTGATTAGAGCATTTCAATTATAAAAATAATTATTATTATTAAACTTAGAAGTTTTTGTTTGGACTATAGAGTTGAATATAGACAATATTGGAGTATTAACCATTACCAAATTCCATAAGTCCAAAGCGATATAGTTTTGATGAAGAGAATTGATGTAAACAATAATCACAACTAGATAACGCTTAATAAGGTAAAATTGGATTTTATCGAAACCATATAAGTGATAAATTTTTCCAAATGTCACACCACCTGCTAAGTTTACGTGTGAATGTCAATATTCAAATAGTTTCATATTAATCACTGACCAAATTTGCACCCAATGGGTCGCACGGCTGAAGCAACGTATATTCCTTTAACCAAACAATTCATTAATTTGTAATTGTTATTTATTAATTAAATTAATTAATATTTAATCTAAAATTTTATTTTTATTTGATGAAAAAATATTATTAAATGTATTTATAATAGTTATAAATGTATTAATCGATATACGATATCGATACATACTTAAATTGGATTTAAATGCAAAACATCTATTCGAGCTTTAAATAGGTTTGAAGTCCATGAAGGGGGCTCATTAGTTCGGCCATGATAGAGCTAGAAAGGGGAAACTATGTGTGGGTTAGAGAGGTTTGATTTAGATGGCTAGGATGAAAGAGAATTAGTAAGAGATAAAGGACGATCTCGATCCTAATTCTGACCATTGCCAAATTCTATAAGCCCAAATGATATAGTTATGACAAAGAGAATTGGTGTAAATAACAGTCATAATGGGATAACGCTTAACAAAATAAACTGGATATTACCAAACCCAAGTAAGCGATAAATTTGACCAAAATGTCACACCACCTACTAGGTGATGTGTGAACGTTAATATATGAATAGTTCGATATTAATCGTTGACAAATTTACACCTAATAGGTCGCATGATCGAGATGATAAATATTCCTTTGACCAAACGATTTAACTAATTTGTAATTGTCATAAATTAATTAAACTAATTAATATTTAAGAAATATTAATTATAATATTTTATTTTTATTTGATGAAAAAATATTATTAAATGTATTTTTAATAATTATAAATATTAAATGATATAAGATATCGATATGTGTTTAAATTTCATTTGAAACAAAACATTTGTTTGGGATTTAAATGGGTTTGAATCCCATGAAGGGGGTTGATTGGTTCTACCACATGGAGCAAGAAAGGGGCGACTATGTATGGGTTAGAGGCATTTGATTTTGAATGCTAGGATGATAGATAATTAGTAAGAGATAAAGGAGGATCTAGATCCTAATTTGTCTCTAAATTTTCCTCTATACAAGCATTCCTACACTCACCTTTTGTTTTTAGAGCTTCGAAATTTCTCTATTTCTAGCCGACCACTATCTTTTTCCTCTTGCATTAATTCAAAATCAAATCAAATCAAGTGCTATTCAATAGTTGGTGGTCAATAGTTCAGGGACTAGCATTCTATTTAATTTAAAATCAATTCAAGAAGCAGATCCCATCATTTCAAGGCGTGCTTACATGCATTGGATAGAAGGTATACCCTAATCTATTTCTAAATCTTAATATTATCATATAATGTTTGTACCATATGTATATATTATTGTCAATTAGGGGGAGACTCCAATATATGAATCACAATTTGAATGGTTGTAAGTCTACATATTCTTTTATATTTATATAAAAAAATAATCTGTCATGTATATTTCTACAGTCAGCACGACACAAAAAACAAATTTTTAAATAATTTAATATTCAATATTTAAATATATGTATGATTTCTAATTTTAATACTACGTCATATTTATACAATATATAGTTATATAATTATATATAAAAAGTTTCATAATAATAATTTTGGCAAAAAATAAAAAATATTATACATATTACTTAAATTGATTAATTATATAAATTAATTATAACAATACATATGAATATATCATACAAATTACGTTTTGCATTTTATTAAATTAAATTAACACTTAATAAGCACTCTATAAAAAAACAATTTATTATTATTTAAAATATTTAATTACTAGCCAAGAACAAAATAGCTTTTAAATTTGTTCTAAATTATAATTTACATGTTAAAAATTAGAAATTACAAAATATCATTTAGAATTTTACTAAAATTCGAAATCCAAAATTATGTTTTCAAATTTTTTTTAGTTTTAATAAATATTCATATGGATATTTGTCTTAAAACATATTTTAAAATTAGAAAAAATTAAACTATGTCATGCGCAGGACCGGGTATGCAAGTACATCTAAAAATACATTTTTGCATATTTTAAAATAATAATATATATGTGTATCTATTATTATATTATTTATACATATATAAATATTTAAATACATAAATACATACATGTGCCTATATTAAATTTTTTTATATTTGTGTATACACTCTTCTCGGCTTTAAAAATTATTATTTTAATACTTATTTTATAAATGATTTAAATATATTCTTATAGTCAATTGTATATATAATGTTTATATTTCATACACATGTTTATAAATATGTAAAACTATTTAAGTAAAAATATATCTAGTATATATATATAAGTATATAAACATACATTTGGACAATATATTCGTATATTAGACAAGTTAACATATCCGTTGTAGTGTAAATCCCAATAATTATAGACGAGCACGTTATACCTTGCATGGATTGATATGTTACACATATATGCGCGCGCACACACACACAAAAATATACATACATACATATATACACACACACACACGACACACACACATATACAATATAAAATAAATTAAATAATACAAAATCGTTTTATAAAATTAAGGAAAATAATATTTAATTAAAAGAAATTTAGAAATTTTCTAAATAAGACTTTATAGGCCTAATGAAGATCAAATTGGAAAAAAGATTGAAATTCACTCATTACTTCCAATACGGGCTAGCTCAATTCCAACAGTGATAGAGTTAGGGATATGCCCTAGGGGCAATTATGTAATTTGTTATATATGTCGAGCTCGTTGACCAATCTTGTTCAAAATAAAGGTATCTTCCTTCTATTATATACTTGATATAATGTGTTTATAGTAATTAATCAATTCAATCAAAAGTACATGTAATAGAGATTCCACAAATGGTGTGTTTTGTGATGGTAGTTACAAAGTGTTGTAACCGTGAGTAATTTGTCACAATCAAATATACCATTTTAAACATTCCTAGTCAAGATGCATCGAGACTAGGTATCGACGTATCCATTGAGATTAGAGTAGCGTAACACTCCTTCAAATGTTGGGCAGTGTATTACTTATCACCGTTGGAGGTACCAAGTGGTTACGTAACTGATAGTTATTGGATAGCCATGGAATGACTCACTAGATTGTTTTCTGTTGGTTAACATAATTAAGGATAAGTAGAGAATATCGATATGACTAATTTGTGAAAGTTCTCTTGACTTGAGGATACTATTGA
This sequence comes from Allium cepa, assembly GCA_030765085.1. NCBI lineage: Eukaryota > Viridiplantae > Streptophyta > Magnoliopsida > Asparagales > Amaryllidaceae > Allium > Allium cepa. The sequence continues at coordinate 691,337,681 of CM060935.1, read as the reverse complement.
TCTTTAATGTGGAAGCTCCATATTGATTATAATTGAATCATGGTACGATGTCTATCGAACGACTATAGTTGGGTCGTGTGGAAACATTGGAAGTGAAACACTATTCAAGAGAGGATTCATCTCCTCAGTTAAGTGAGGTTAGTATCATAGTCAACTGAAGTCAACTCAAAGTCGAAGTCTGTCCAGATCATTTCAGTTAATAATAATTGTTATTATTGAACCAAAGATTTTATGTTTGGACTATAAAGTTGAATGTGGATGATATTGGAATTCTGACCATTAACATATTCCATAGATCTAAGGTGATATTGTTTTGACCAAGAAAATTGGTGTACATAATTATCAATATTAGGTGCCGCTTGTAAGGAGTAAAATTGGATTTTACCAAAAGATATGTAAGCGATAAATTCGACCAAAATGTCACACAACCTGCTAAGTGATGTGTGAACTTTTTCGAATAGTTAGATATTAATTGCTAACCGAATTTACACCTATGAATCGTACAACCGTAATGATGAATTCTTTGAAAAACCACATGATTTAATTAATGTATAAAATGACGTAAGTTGATTAAATTAATTTATATTTGAGAAATATCAATCATTATTTATTTGATATTTGGAAGCTTTTTTGTAATTATTTTAATGCATTTATAAAAGTTACATTTGCGTGCATTAATATATGATATCGATGTAATTTAAAGATAATTTCATATAATGATTTATGAAAATTTTGTTTTATTTGATGACATGATTTATGGAGTCAATTGATGATATACGTGTAAAGAAAGGATTGAAGAGAAACTAACAATGGAATTAGTTAGTGAAGTTTGAATTAAAGAATGGAAAAAGTTTCATTCTTTCAAATAAAACATATTTCTCTGATTCATTTTGTACGAACAATTTATTATTTCTCTCTCTCCTACTTTTCATGGTAGAAAAAAAAAGGAAAAAAAATTTCCAAAAATTTTCAACTCTAAATAAAAAGAACAAATAAAATAAAACAAGGTGGTTCATCGATCTCTTACAAGGATATGATGTGGATCTTGAAGATCTGAGGAAATATCGTCATTCAATGTGTTATTTCTAGGCAACATCCTATGGTGATTCCATCATATATAGAAGCATTCTTTATTCAAGGTGCAAATCAAAGGCAACATTAACAAGATGTGTTTTAAGAATCTTCATCCTCCAAAGATAAATGCTCTTCGATATACTGAAAAGCTCAGACTGACCCGTGCCTAATGAATAGACAAAACACTTGAGTCAGAACTAGAAGATCTTATGTAAGTCAAATCAATAATAAAATAAACATGATTGTGATGGCGTCAGAGATGCTTACGGGGTTTGACATCTCCTATCTAGTGTCTAACCTGTGTGCAATAACTTAAGGGATGTTCTTGATTTCCACCTCTTTAGGATCCGTTAAAGTATCTACATACATAGTACAAAAGCTATTATAATAGTTTCTACAGTAAAGTAAAGTATTAAAATAGCGTTAAGGTGTTACCTATATCCCCCTTAACACATTTTAAATAATATCGTAGTCTATACAGATACTGTAAACTCCACCATAAATTGGTGGGCTATCAGGGAGCACCCATAAGTATGACACAAACCAAACTCGTAGAAGGCACGATAAGGCATGTAACAAGGCATAAGATGCAATAGCAGGGTAGGATTCTACCGTTTCCAGAACCGTGCTGGTGGTATGCATAGCAGCTACGACCGTCCACCTCGTAACACACTCCCATAATAAAATCAAGAGGTGGCCACCAAATCAATCACAAAGTCATAATACGATATCGAAGGAGTATGTCCGATTGGAGGTGTGACCTCACCTGGCCTGGTACAGCTCCTTTTTTAGCCACATCAAACTGACTCATGTGAGTCAGGGTTACATTAATTCTCATACATAATGTTCGTCAAATCCTCTTACTTCATTTTAGAATCTCCACCATGTACACAGTTGGTAAAGTTATTTTCGGTATTGGCAAAGAGTATGACAATATCCAATCTCAATCTCCTTAACAACCAAATGCTTATTACACACCGGATGGTTCTTTTACATTTCCAAAACCATTTTGTATTGATATCAAAATATCATATTCAATTCAAACCATATCACTTTCGAAATCATATTTTCAAAACAGGCTAAACCCTCGTTACAAAATCATCATATTCACTCAAAATACGTTATTTAAATCCCAAGTTAGGTTATTACATCATTTAATCATATTTTCTTTTAAATCAAGGATTTAAATATAACCACTTCCACTCTATACAGTCTAAAATTAGAAACTAGTTTAGGTAGTTATAAATAGTTTAGCATAGTTTTAAAATAAATTTTAAATAATTAAAATACCCTAAAATGGTTTTAAAAACAGATTAAAATAGTTTAAATAGATTTAAGATAGATTAATAGACTTAAAATAGGTTATATAGATTTAAAATAGATTAAAATAAATTAAAATAAATTAAATAGATTTAAAATAGATTAAAATAAATTAAAATAGATTAAATAGATTTAAAATAGATTAAAATAAATTAAAATCGATTAAATAGGTTTAAAATATATTGAAATAAATTAAAATAGTTTTAAATTGATTAAAATAGCTTTTAAAATAGTTTGAAAATAGATTAAATTAGTTTAATTGTTTGAAAATCATAAAATCAGTTTTTTTAAAATAATATATTTTTAAATAGTTTATATTAAAATAATAAATTTTAAATTAATATCAAATTAAACTATTTCTTTCATTTCAACAAATCTAGACCATATCCATATTTCAACAAAACTAAATTTCTTTCAATTCAAATTCCAATAAAAATCATTTCAATTTATATCGATTTCAAACTCATGTTTGAACTAAAATTTTTAAAGCACTTTAATTTCAAAGATTTCAAAGTTAAATTATTCAAACATTACAATAACTCAATTTCGATAAATTTCATTTACATTTTAAATTTCAACTTTGAAATTTCTATTTAGTTCATTAAACAATTCATTAAATCAAATCCAATTTTAAAGATTTAAAGCTTGGATTTCAAAAAAAAATCATTTTATATAAATCAATTTTTATTTCAAATTTATCGTGTCAATGAATTCAAATTTTTAGGGATTTAAATCGTTTAATTTAACAATCTGGTATCCGTATATAATTCTCTACCCTATGGTTAGGTGATATGGATATTTACCATTTCAATCTGCAATTATTTTATATTTACGGATATATATCATTTCAACCTGCAATCTTGAATAAATTTCAAAATCCATAAAAATTGCTTAAGTCTATCATTTTAATCCATAACAATTTTTCTTTAATCCATAGGTCGTTCGGGTATGTATCACTACAACCCATGGTGATTTTCTAACAATAAACTAAGGGAACGTGTAGTGTTATAACAATATAAATATAACATTCAGTCATCCAATATCAACACTCAAACATCCATCACAATCACCATTCAATCAACCAATAAATAACCTCAATTAACCGATTATCATCAACAGGTATTCAATTCACAATTAAATTCAATATTAAACTAAATGGCGATTTAAATGCAATAGAGGTCATGTTTACAGAAATGACAATTTAAATATACCAAACAACAACTAATCAATTTCAAATCACATCATAAATTAAATTTAACTAACATAAGATAATTTAGTAGTTGTGAGTGGGTTAAAATACTCACTTTTGATTGCAAATTGATTTGAAATCCAAAATAAGGCCCAAAATTTACCAGTCTTAGAATTTGTCCAAATTAGTTCTAAATTATCCGGAATTTCGATACAATCGCAGCGAAGCCCACCGCGCATAAATCCGACCTTGTACGTGAAAGTTATAATTGCTAGAAGATTATACGAATTGTAATTATAACAAATAAAATAAAATAAGTGTTGTACACGTCAATTACCTCTGGGACACAATCGAAAACCTTGACCTCTCACAGCCTATCGCGAACGACGAGATGCAGCTGCCACGAACGCTCCACCCCTATGCTGCTGCTGGCCAGATGCTGCCACCCAAGCATTCTGCCATCGCTTAAACCCTCTCGCACGACCACTCGTACATGATCGATCTCCACCTAATAAACCATGAGTTCAGCTGTCGCCACGGGATTGAAACCTTAGTTGAATTATTAGCGATGATCCGCCCATCTATTGAACAAACGAATGACACAGATGAGCTCGCTCGACCATCTCCCTACATCCATAACCACAAACTAACGATCCGCTGATGTTGATCAAACTCCAAATGAATGACCGAGAATGAATCACCCATTTCTGGCCAAATAATGATCTGAATCCAAAAAAGGTCATTGCGGTAGATTGCGCTCGTCGAGAGCTTTCCAATGATATATAAAATGATAGGGGTTTGGGAAATTGGTTTTGATATTTAATCGAGGGCTTGCCTTATGATTTTGCTTCTGCCATTGAAGAAGGAACAGACAATGTACAGAATAAGAAAAATGACTGCTGGGGTTTGGGAAACAAGACTATTTATATTAACAAAGCCCGATAAGAAAATAAACACATATTAAATTTGTACGAACAACGAATAGCGACTCAAAAACCCCGTTCTACCTCCAAAATGAAAGTGGGTCATCCATATATCAAAATAGATGTTTTATATGTTTTTAAACTTAATGGAATATTTTCATGTCCAAGTTCTATCGTATAAATAAGTTAGCTTTAAAATCAGCTTATTTCAAATTGATTTCAAGTAAATTGGTTTCTACGCGTTTCAAGCCCGTACGATCAAACGACAAGTTCGATCGCTACGAAGCTTGAAATCCTACAATAATTCACCATTACGGATTCGATGAAACTAGTTTCATTGAAATTCGAGACAGTGGACAAAATGGCTATTTTTATGTTAATTAAATAATTATTATTAAATTGATCAAATCACTTTTTAAATTTCAAATTTAACAACTAACAAAAAATTCATTTTTGATTGCTCGGGCATTTACAATAATTTTAAAAACATTACATATCAATTTAGTGTTAAATATTACGCTAATTACAGTGTTTAATTTTAACTATAATTAGATATAATTAATTATAATTTGATTCCAATAAATTGATTTAATTTGATTTCAATCTTTTTCTTCAAGCAATCATTACTTTATGGACATAGTTAACATTGGTTTATATCTTATCATATTATATTCTCCAATTTTATCCTAATTTCTATTAACGTGATATTTAATTACATTTAATTGCAATTGACTTCCAATTTAATTCAACCAGATTAAATAAATAGGCAATATATCACAATTGTCACCTTTTACTTAATTTAATCACATTTATGGCTTTATTATCTACAACAAACGTTATCATTACTTACACAACACTAATTTTATCCATTTACAATTAATTACATATTATTTCATAAATTAATGTAATATTTACTTTATTTCCTTATTTACAATATATAACCAATTTTAATCTTTAATCATTGCAATTACTTGGAATTACATTTAAAGTAGTTATCAATCACCTTGAATTAATACTATTACATTTCATTCTAGTCATTTTCTTATTTTTAATTCTTAAATTCTTAAGTTATTCCAATATTAATACCAACGACTTGCTAATTTAAAAAATTTTAATGATCGAAAATTATGGGCCGATATATTCTACCCACTCAAGACATTTCGCCTTCGAAAAGGAAAAAAAGAGAAAGGAAGGAATTAATATATCTTATTTAAAGTATTCAATTTATAAATAATTAATTTACATAATTACATAATTTAAATAAAATATCAATTTATAAACAATTAAACACTTTTATATTCAAGTTAATAAAAGTTTGAAAAATATTTCACAAAATTTCTCTAAGTCCAAAATTCACAGAAAATTTCGGCAGAATCTCCTTTGTACGGAGAGGTCTGGGAAAAATAATAATATCAATAATAACAATATAGATTATATATTTCAAAATAAAATATCCCAAACCATGAGGAAAAAAATATAATATCGCTAGAAAACCATAAATAAAAAATGTACCTATTTGTCCGGCAAACAACGCTTTATTTATGGAACCAAAAGTTGTGGCTATTGCTTCCATAAACCTGTATTTCACTTATATAATACGAAGAGGTTAAAGAAAAATATTTAAGTTGTTTCAATTAATAACAAACAAACAAACAACATAATCCAATAATAGTCACTTGTAGCAAAACCATACAATCATCATATGCAATCAAAGTAATCAACCATCCATCAATATAAATCAAACAAATGGTTTATTTGGGTTCAGAAACCTTTAATCGTATAAAATGATAAATAAACTACCGAATATACCATACACTCAATGGCCTTAGCTAAATCTCAATAGACTATTCTTACATCTTTATAAGGTCAGAAGTATCCTTTCCCAATCATCCTATAAGCCAAAACAAACAAGATTTCAAATTATTATTTAAGTTTATTCTTATTAATCTTATTTCACCATTTACTATTGATTTTTTCTTTTTTTCATACAATGCTATTGTACCATTAATTTTTCATTCATTATCTACAAAATTATTTCTCATTTATTTATATGATGCCATTTTCATTACTTAAATAAGTTATTTCCATTTCAATTATTTAGATCATCAATGAATTCATTCTTGAAGGATTACATATTTTATTTCAGTTTATTTCACATTTATCCTTTAAATGCTATACTTGATTTCCAACAAGTAAATCATTTGATACTTAAGTATTTATATCTTTAATTCACATTTACTCTTTCCTTTTATAATATCAATTGAATATCAAGTCTTTTTCTGAATCATTTTAATATTTCAAAAGGTCATAATCATTTACTTAATATAGGGTTCACCTTCACTATTCAATTTGATTATAAAAAGCTTAAAACATTAACTTAAGTTCATAACCATTTACATGCAGTATTCATGTTTAATCCAATTACTTAGCATTTCAAATTATTAACATAAGTTTATAACACTATTATAACATAAATTTCTTATTTATAGAAGTAATTCCATTGAACACTTTCATTTTCTAAGTTTTACTTGTATAATATTCTATTCTATTACATATTCTTATTAACATTTTAACTTTTAATAATTTAGTAAATTATTAAAATATATATATATATTAAGAGTGTCGTTGAATATTACCCATGTTTCTTATATTAATTTTAGTTAAAAAAATGTTCAATAGCTACAATTGCTTATTTTTCATATCTTTCTGATTTACAGTTTACAAATTTTCAGTTTCTTATGTTTTCATTATTCCTTTAGCATCTAATTCAAATTACACCATTTTGAAGTTTTGAATTATTAGAATAGTTAAGATGTCATTTCATTATAATAATTGAAATTTCCAATTTGCAGAAACTTGAGAACTAAGTAACGGGTTCCTTTCAACCATTTTAAAAATACTATGTATATAATCATATCTTTTATATATCAAATTATATTTGACAATTAGATTTATTTATCAAAACAAATGTGTAGTAAACTACAACAATGGTTTTCCTACATTGATAATCAAAAATAAACGTCAATGATGCGTGCACACATCATCAAAAAAAATTTCCAGCGACAAGGAGGGGAGTACAGAACTCATTTCCTTTTTCAACTTCCTTTCAAAATTCCTTTGAAGACATTTATTTCAAATCAAACTGAAACATTTATATCAGAAAATACTTCCAAATATTACTAATATTATATTCCAAAATCTTTCAAAAGAAATTTTCAAAATTTCGAAACTTAAGTTCACAAATTTTCAATTTATATTCATTTTATTTACAATTCCATTTTGCAACTAATAATTATAAATTTTCACTGCCAAAAAATGACAAAATATATCCCATACAATTATATATATTTATAAGACTATTCTTTTACACACAAAATATAATACTAAGCAAAATTATTTCATTTACCTATATTTCAAAACAATATTGTGTCGGCACATGCAAATAAGTGTTTAGAAAATCCCTATCGGTGCCACAGCGTCCTATGTACCGACCAGAATTTATAAATACTAACAAAAAAATTAACACAATATAATATTATTTATAACACTAACAAATATGCTCTCTCATATATATACACTCAACGACTCATTCTAGGGTATTACTACCCTGTTTCAAGTGAGTCAGACCTCACAAGGCTTAGGTTATCGCTAAACCTGGCTTTGATACCAAATGGAATGACTCACCTTTTTGGACGGTTTAAATCGACAATAAACCACCCTTGTCAAACTCAAACCATTCAAAAAGAGGATTGTGATGGTGTCAATAAGAAAGGAAGAGAAAAGAAAGAAAAAACACGGAATCTCATAGCGCAATGAAAAAATATATCAATCAAATAAATAGTTCATGAAGCTGTTTACAAATAATACTTGATTACACTTTTACAATACGGATCAGAGTTGCATATAATGGAAATAAATAAATAGTGCAACGAAACAACATAATGAAGGCAAATAAATAAAATAAATCATAGTAGTATATAATCTTCATCCTCCAGAGATAAATGGTCTTTGATATACTGCAAACCTCAGACTGACCCGAGCTTAATAAAAAGACAAAACACTCGAGTGAGAACTAGAAGATCTTATGTAAGTCAAATCAACAATAAAATAAATATTAGTGTAATGACATCAGAGATGTTTACGAGGTTTGACATCTCTTATCCATCGTCTAACGTGAGTGCAATAACTTAAGAGATGTTTGGGATTTCCACCTCCTAAGGATCCGTTAATTTATCTACATACATAGTACAATATGCTTCGGGTCAGACCGAGTATTATAGATTTTTAGGTAAGGACGTTCTGGAGCTCAGGAGGAGAGCTAGATGACATGAGCGTATGGAGTGGATTCTGATATAGTATTGTTGTTATCTGGACAAGTTGTTAAACTATCCAGTTTGTATGGGATATTGTTGTAACTCTGATGTAAAAATGTAAATGTACTGATACAGTTCTTCTTTGTAAACTGTTATTTTATTTGCTATTATATTTTATCCGATGCGAATGTGAGTTTTCTGTGTCTTGTTCTTGTTTCTTCTTCTTTCTCTTTCTTCTTCTTTCTAACTATCTGGAATTTTCGGGATCGAAATTTCCGGGTCGTTACATTTGGTGTCTAGAGTAAAGAAAAGTATTAAAATAGCGTTAAGCCATTACCCTTATACCCCTTAACAAATTTTATATAATGTCGTAGTCCATACAGATACTGTAAACTCCACCGTAAACTGGTGGGCTATCAGGGACTACTCTATAGGTACGACACAAAACTAAACTCGTAGAAGGCATGATAAGGCATGTGACAAGGCACACGAGGCAATGTCAGAGTAGTATTCTACCACTTGCAGAACTGGGCTAGTGGTAACGCACAGCAGTTACTACCGCCCACCTCGGAACACGCTCCCATAACCAAATCAAGGGGTGGCCACTAAATTAATCATGAATCCATAATATAATATCTAAGAAGCATGTCCAATCGGAGGTACAACCTCACTTAGCCTAGGTATAGCTCCTGTTTTAGCCACATCAAGCTGACTCACGTGAGTCAAGGTTATGTTAATACCTCATATACAAAATCATTCGCCAAACCCTCATACTTCATTCTGGAATCTCCACCATATACACAGTTGTTAAAGTGGTTTTTTGTATTGGCAGAGTATGACAATATCCAATCCCAATCTCTTTAACAATTAAATGCTTATTACACACTGGATGGTTCTTCTATATTTCCAAAACCATTTCATACTGGCAACAAATATCATATTTAATTAGAAACATATCACTTTCGAAATCATATTTTCAAAATAGGTAAAACCCGCATTTCAAAATCATGATATTTACTCAAAATACGTTATTTAAATCCTAACTTAGGTATTACATCGTTTAATCACATTTGCTTTTAAATCAAGGATTTAAATATAACTATTTTGTGATGACCCAGAATTTTAGGCAATATCAATTTAATAATCTGTATTAATAATTAAATTGATTGATAATTTTTCTTTGTAATTTTAATTTAAATTGGTAAATTTAATCTTTTAAAGGTTAATAAATTTTTAATCTGGCAATATTGATAAGATTTATTTTTCAAAGCTAATAAATTTTATTCTATTTATAATATATATATTTGATATATATTGTGAATAGCAAGATCTTTTGTTTTAAATAAAAGATAAAATTTCAAATTGTAATATATATGTATGTATATGTTATAATTTGGAATTGTTTTGAAATTTAATTTAGTCTATCGATAATTTATATATGTATGAATATTGTAGTATAAAGCTTTGTTTTAAAATTAATATTTTTCAAAAGTTAATTTAAGATTAATTCAATTTGTTTGCAAAAATATAAGATAATTGTTTATTTTTAAATATGATAGTTTAAAAGGGATTTAATCAAAGTTTTATTTTGTTTTCTTTTAAAGTGTTTAATTTTAAATGGTTATATAAATATGCGTGTAAAGTTATCAATAAACTTTCTTTTAAAAATTATTTCCTAAACAATAAATATAGATGTTTTAGATTTTAAAAGTACATGTATAAAGATTTATTTATATTATAGTTAGTTTTAGAATATTTTCTTTTAAAAGTAAATTTATATATGCATACATAAGTATTTATTAATTAAGAAACTTAAGTAAGTTTATATTAACATTTTAAATTAAATAAAAATTTATAAAAAAATACTTAAGTACATGTGTAAACATGTTAGGATATCTTAATAACATATGTAAATATTTATTAATTAAGAGATTTAAGTAAATAAGCTTTCTATTTGCATTTAAATTAAATAAAAATTTATGAAAGATTTCATACTTGTATATTTATTTAAAATTCAAAAGCTTATTATCATTAAAACATTTCACAAATGCATATAAATATTTCATAATGCATATATAACTTAAATGACTTTATTTAAGGAAATTGAACACTTGTAAAACAATGATGAAATGTTTTATCACCTGTAAACTTTTAGAAATATGCTAGAGACATTTGTTCAATTTAACAACAAGTGGAAATATATTTATTTTAATTTTTTAATAAATGTTTTAAGTAGAAAATTAGTTTTTCACAAACACTTTTCCCTCTGTCTTCTTTTCTTAACTCAAACCAGAATGTTTTTCAAAACCGGAGATTTAAAAACCAAAAGCAAATCAAACCTGAAACCTGAATTCAAAATCAAGCAAAGTACTTCATATCAACTTCAAACTGCAACTTCAACCTGCATTTCAAAGGGGAATTCAGATCTGTTGCAACATTTTAAATCAACAAATTGAAGCATGCATTCAATTTCAACAGCAAATCAAAGCATATTTTTCCAGATTAAAGATTTCAAGCCTGGGAATAATTAAAACTGCTTTGCTTATAATATGGTGAGTAAACCTCTTAGAAATATTTAAACTTGATTTAACTTAATTGCATGTGATGATCTATGATTAATCTTGATGTTGCATAAATTTTTTCAATATTTACATATTTAGATTGATAGATTTGTATGTATATGTGTAGTGGTCTGTGTATATATATATACAATCATTCTATTATCTGTTTCTTTCCAGTCCAGGATCAACATTGAAAAATATAAATCTCCCAATAACATCATCAATTGTCTTTGATGATTAAATGAAAATTAATTGTTAATGTTTAATGGTAATTTTAAAAATAGTTTGTGAAATTTTTAGTTTACAAATAATTTTTAAAATAAGAATAACAGTAAAATACTGATACGCATGAAAAATCAACAATCTTGTTTTCTGATTTGGATTTCATGAGTGTGTTAAGGACTAAAAATTATGATTTTTAAAGTACATATCATTATTTTTAGTTGAGAAATTAATGTGAATTTGGGGTTTGTTCGAATTGGGGGTTTTGGTGATTTGCCGTTGATCGGCGTATTGATCGGAGCTGTAATTTTGATCGAAGCTTGCTTTAGTGTTGTGGATGATGGGAAAAATGCAATTGAATTTTTCCAATTGCTAATTTGTTCGAATTTGAGCGAATTAGGGTTTTAGCTTGATTTTTGCTCGGCTTAACTGTCGTGGCATTTGCGACATGAGATGTTGACCGGAGTTGTTCACGTTTGGGGAGAGATGTAGCTCGTGGTTGTGGCGTTTCGATGGTGGGGTCGACGATGTTCAACGGCGTTGGCTTTGTCGGCGGCGTTGGGTTTTATGGTTCGAGCTTCCTATAGTTATTTGAGAAATAGGTTCGAATTTTGATTCGCGTACATATTGTTGGATCTAGGTTGGAATTCATGCTCGCGTGGGTTCGTGTGATTGTCGTCGATGGTCGCGACGACCTATGGTGGCCGGAGGCATTTGGGCACGTGCACCGTGTATGTTGTGTGCACGGGGAAATTAGGAACTGGGGAAGATGAGTTAAGGCTCGAGGGGAAGCTCTCGTTTTCATGGAGATCAACTCGAAGTGGAAGGAGTTGGGGATTTTCTCGAGGCAGATGCGTGAGGTTACCGTGTTTATCTTGGGTTTTTAGGATGTTGCTTTTTAGTTAAGTACTATATAAAGATATTTAGTACAGTAAAATTAAGATATTGGGTTTTATAAAAGAAAACAAAATTTAAAACTTATTGATTAAAATAAGTTAATCAAACTTTAAAAAGTATTAATTAAATTTATTTTAAAATTTAAATTTGTTTAAAATGATTTCTTTTTGAAGTAATTAACTTCATTAAATTTTGAATTTCAATTTAAAGGAGTGTTTGAATTTAAAGTATTAAATCAAGTTTTAAGTTAAATTTTAAAGTAATGTTTAATAACTAAAGTTTTCAAATTTTATTGAAAATGAATAAGTTTAAAATTAGATAATTTAAAGTATTTTAAATTTTAAATTTGATTTTAAATGCCTTATTTTCAAATAAGGTTATTGTTATAATTTTGGAAAACAAATAGAATAATTTGTTTTAAGTTGTTAAAATTTGATTAATTTCAAATAATTAATTTATGAGGATAATTAAGGTTAAATTATTATTGATATGAACTTAAGAGTACTTAATGTCTATGATCTATTAATAAGTAAAGATTTTAATTAAGATAAATGATTTTCTTAATTAATTAAGGATTTTCTTTAAATACAAGAAGTTAATTCATTAATTATTTAATTAATTATAAATAATTAGTTAGTTGTTTATTTAATTTTAAATAATCACTTAATTATGAATTAACTAAGTGTAATTACTTAATGAAGTAATTGATGATTAATTATTGAATGTAATTAAGAATGTTAATTACTTATGGAAGTAATTGGTGGGAATTACTCATGGGAGTAACTAATTAAATGGAAGTGATTAATGGTCAATCACTAGATGTTATTAACCTTAGGATTAATTAATATAATTGTTTTGAAGATAATTAATTATGGAGTAATTAATTAATTAAAGAATTAAGGATTATTTAATGATGGGATTAATTACTTGTTAAGTAATTAATTTAAAGAGTAATCATCTAATGGAAGTAATTAGAAGATAATTACTTATGTAAGTAATTAAGGGTTAATTAATGTGATTAATTAATTTATTAATTAATGAGATTAATTAAAAATGTAATTAATTAATAAAGTAATTAATTAAGGATTATTTATTAATTTAATTGATTAATAATTACTTAATGAAGTAATTAAAGATTAATTAATTAGTATAATTAATCAAGATTAATATAATTAATTAAGAAGTTAATTAATTAAGATAAGTAATTACAAGTTTGTTAATTACTGTGTATGATTAATTAAGACTAATTAATGGGATGGTTAATTATAAGTTAATTATTTAATTAATTAAAAGGATTATTAATTAATAAGGATCATTAATTAGTATAATTAATGAATTAATCAAGTTTGATTAATAAAGCGATTAATTAAAGTATGATTAATTGTAGTTAATAAGGGATTAATGTAATTAATTATAGTTGATTAATTAATGGAAGTAAATGAAGGATCATTAATTATTGTAATTAATGATAGTAATTAAAGGCTAATTACTGTATATGGTTAAGATTAATTAATTTGTGGAATTAATTAAGGAATTAAAAGATAATTACTTGAATGTAATTAAAGGATAATTAATCAAGGAAGATTAATTAAGGAAGATCATTAAGAGATGATTAATTTATTCATTTGGAATAAATTAAGGAAGAAGGATTTAGGTAATCCAATTGATTTAGAGTTAATCAATTCTGCTTATGGATGATTGATTGATTTATATTGGATGGTTGATATTGGGTTATTGGTTGATACTGGATGATTTGGATATCTATGTTATGTGATATGCTGCTTTGTGAGATGAATGGTTGATATGAATTATCTATTGTGATAATGTGATTGATCTATCTGTTTATATCATCCTGAATATAAGTTTAACTGTTTAAAACCCTTAAATAACTTGGACATTAAAATGGCGTTTGGTTTCGGTGAGACCGGGATCGAGTTTCCATATTTGGATATCCGAAAACCACATCGATCCAAATTAAACGTTAGGTCGTGAATCCAAGTGGAGCTTAGTAAAGACTCGAAGTGTAAGAACTATTCGTCAGTATAACTCTGGGGGTGATTCCATGATGAGTTTGACGGAGATAGTACTTATATGTTCGAGATGGTGATTCAGAGTGCAAGGGCTATGGTCGTTGACTCTGAGGGTGATTCCAAAATCAGTGCAACGAGATAGTGCCTACGGTTTCGTTCGAACCCGGAACGAACTTGTATGGATTGAATGCCTTCAGAACATCGTTAGGTGGACGATGAGCATTCTAAGATAGATGTCTTCTATAAAGGTAATCGCAGCCTCAAGCCTCATCAACAGGGAATGGCTAAAACAGGGGAGGTGCAGCAAGGCTAGGTGGGTAGAACCCATTTCAGGGTGAGGTCATTCATGTCTAGATATCCCTTTTATTTCGGCTTAGTGGGTGGTTGGTCGCGCCAACCAGGGTGACCTTGCTTGGTTCTGTTCAGTAAGGAATGGTTCCGGCTTTGTGATGCAGAGGATTGGGAGTAATCCTCGGTACTGTGATCTAGGCCACGTACTGTGAAGGGCGGTACCTCGGTAGCCCTGTCATTGATGGAAACCCATTCTTCCTACGAGACCCTATGGTTTTGTTTGTATTACCCACTTTTGTGGCTATTAGCTGGAATTTAATCCTGTAACAATTTCGGCTATTTCTTATTTACTTGAAAACCCTAGACACCATTATAATATCATTGGATTTCCTATCAAATGTTTTGGTTAGCGTAAGGTAAAAACTTTTCCATTTTTATGTGTGGGAAGTCTTACATAATACCTTTTCTTTTCAAAGGTTTTTCTATAGTTAAGCAATTTTAACCCGTTTACTCACACCAGACCCCTGTCTGACCCCGAGTGTTTATTTTCTGTTTTATTAAACTCTTGGGTACTCATATTATGTATGAGTAGTCGAGTGATTCATGTTAGCTTGACAAATTATGGAGGAGATATGGAGTAGGAGGCTTCCACGTGTAGATATATTATGGTTCCGCTGTGTTTGTGTTGTATCTGTATCTTGTGATATCTTGAGTTGTATAATTAGACAGATGTTTATAACTGTCTAATATGTGTTGTATAATTGTGTACTCTGATGTAATATGATACTATGTAATATTTTATGTGATATATTATATTTCATTCGTTTTGCTGTAAGTTATATATTGTTGTTGTGTTTCTTCTTCTATACCTTTCTTTCTTGAATAGTGATGCGACTTTCTAGTGTTAGAAAGTTGGGTCGCTACATATTTCCACTCTATACAGTCCGAAATTTAGAAAAAAGTTTAGGTAGTTCTAAATAGTTTAGCATAGTTTTAAAACTACTTTTTAAATAGTTAAAATACCCTAATTTTTTTTAAAAATAGATTAAAATAGTTTAAATAGATTTAAAACAGATTAATAGATTTAAAATAGATTAAACAGATTTAAAATAGATTAAAATAAATTAAAGTAGATTTAATAGATTAAAATAAATTAAAATAGATTAAAATAAATTAAAATAGATTAAAATAAATTAAAATAGATTAAAATAAATTAAAATCGATTAAAATAAATTAAAATAGATTAAATAGATTAAAAGAGATTAAAATAAATTAAGATAGTTTTAAATGATTAAAATAGCTTTAAAATAGTTTGAAAATAGATTAAATTAGTTTAATAGTTTGAAAATCTTAAAAATCATGAATTTTTTTAAAATAATATATTTTTAAACATTTATATCAAAATAAGAAATTTGAAATTAATATCAAATTTAAACTATTTCTTTCATTTCAACAAATCTGGAGAATATCTAGATTTCAACAAAACAAAATTTATTTCATTTCAAATTCCCATAAAAATAATTTCAATTTATATCGATTTCAAACTCATGTTTGAACTAAAATTTTTAAGCACTTTAATTTCAAATATTTCGGAGTAACTTAAACATTTCAATAAGTCAATTTCGATAAATTTCATTTACATTTCAAATTTCAACTTTAAAATTTCCATTTAGTTCTTTAAATGACTCATTAAATCAATTCCAATTTTAAACATCTAAAGCTTGGATTTAAAAATAATTCAGTTTATACGAATCAAAATTTATTTCAAATTTATCGTTTAACTGAATTCAAATTTTTAAGGATTTAAATCGCTTAATTTAACCAATTCGGTGTCCTTATATAATTCCCTACCCTATGTTTAAGTGATGCAGATATTTATTATTTCAATATGCAATTATTTTATATTTACGGATATATATCATTTCAACCCGCAATCACAAATAAATTTCAAAAATCATAAAAATCGCTTAAGTCTATCATTTCAATCCATAACTATTTTTCCTTCATCTATAGATCGTCAGGTATGTTTCATTTCAACCCATAGTAATTTTCTAACAATAAAATAAGGGAACTTGTGTTACCCGGCAACTCGACCGGCGATAAGGCGATAGTGACAGAAGCCACGGTTGGACCTAGATGGGACTTAGGCCGAGAAATGTTTGGGAATGTAAAGGATCGGCATATGCTAAGTCAACAAAAGGTAAGTGATGGGCTCAACCTTGTTAGGTCAAAAGCTTACGTGGGTTGGTCAAGCTGGTTCGGTGTAGATTGGATCGACACTGGTGGCTCGGTTGATTGTGGTCCAGCCTTAGGAATACTAGGTTATGTTTTGGGGCGACATGTCTCACTCGGTCTAGGAAGTCATAGTGGGTCGTTGTGCATCGCTCGGTCAAGGAAGGAAAGCCAAAGCTGCTTCGGTCGATTGAGGCTCAGCAATGGTTGCTCGACAATGGATGATTCGGCCTTGGAGAGCTAGGCTTATCTCGCTCGTTGTCTAGTGGGTCGGCCTTGGAGGGTTCGAGACGGATGGCTCGGCTATATCGGTCTGGCCTTGTGCGATCGGTCAAGGTAGTTGTTGTAGAAGTGGATCGGCCATAGTAATCAGGTCAGAAGTGATGCATCCGGCATTCTTTGCTTCGACTCATACCACCACTTCCCTCAAGTTATGCGAGGACAAACTTCGAGTCACCAATGAGAAAACCCGAGGTCGGCCAAAGTGGGTCGGCAACCATCATTCGGCATTGGTGGCTTGGAATGCTCGGATCGATGAATACGGATTGCCCACTATGGGTCGAAGTATCCTGGTTATAGGCCTGCATAGGGGATCTAGCCTATCTTCGTCTATAAATAAAGGGGCAGGGGTATAGTTGCCTTTTTCTGGGAACTCCAGGGATACTCTGCTACTTTTGTACTCACTTCTCTTTTGTTCAAACTCGCATTCAAGTTGTTTGTTTAGGGATTGCATCTGTACTCAAGTAATTGGAAAAGTAATAAAGATCATATTCAAAGTGGACGCAGGCAATTAAGCCAAACCACTATAAATTAGGTTTTCCTTTTCTGTTGTTCTTTTTGCATTTAGTTGTGTTATTTCTCCGTTTTAATTTATTTTCTTGATTAATCTCTCTACACAACTCTATTCAAGGGTGTTAATGACCAATTTTGGTGCTAACATTTTCGTCCTTTCACTCAAAACATACATTCTCAGGCTGTTAGGATCTACTTTGTCGCACCTAGATTAGAGAAATCCCCAAAAGGAGATCCGAGTTCATTCTTAAGGGTTCATAGTTTCTATTCAGAGTTTTGACCGATAAGTCTAAGATGGGAAGACCATATACCAGATCAGCCTCCTACAATGTGAATGTCAACAAGACCGTCAGCGTCCAGTAAGTAGGATCCAGCAATCAACAAGCTAATCCAGGTGCAGAGACCGCCACCATCCTAAACCAATCAGAAGTTGTCACCAGGGGAGAGTTCAATGAGCTGATGAGAGAACTCATGGAATGCAGGAGATAGCTTAATGAGCAATTTAAACTAATGCCAATCTCATGATTAGACCGCTCAGCAATAGCATCAGAATCCTAGAGGAAATATCACTTCCTATACGTCATCTTACAGCTCTGCTTCTCCAGATGAACATCATAGGTGTAGATGTCGTACGATTGAAATAGCGCAAACAGGTGTAGCAGAACAATCCAACAGAAATGGTCTGGGTTCCTTACCTAGGACCATGGCCCCTCACCTGCACCTGGGTAATCGCACCCAAGTTGGAGTGGGAATCTTAGGATCTAGAGCATGAGTGGAAGTTATTCCAACAGCTCGCCAAAGTCGTACCTAAGTGGGTCCCCAAAACACGCATTTGGGAGATCACTTACCGAGGAGGCACCAACCAGAACGATCATACATGACGGATTCCAACTTTCCACCTCCCATCTAGACCCCAGATTTATCAGCTATGATCAAACAACTGATGAGGGAAAATTAGTGCTTATCTAATGATGATTGGGGTGTATCTAGATGCCATACACTATTCACAGATGCAATCCTATAAGCCGAGTACCCCTGAAAGTTCATTATGCATACTATTCTACCCTATGAAGGGAAGACTGATCCTCAACAGCATGTAATGAGATACGAGTGGATGATGGACTCGGCTAGGGAAAATGAAGCGACTAAATGTGGATGTTTCCCAATAACCTTATCCAAAATCGATACCATGTAGTTCACCATACTTCCTCTGTGATCAATCTCCAGGTTTAATAAGTTATCGACAAAATTTATGGAGCACTTTAGATTCCATACCACTCGCCCAAAGGATGTGATGTCTTTATCCAGAGTGATCTAGGCTCCAGGGGAGTAGTTAAAGGAATAATTGCAAAGATTTCATGTTGCTACTACCGAAATTAGTAACCCAAATGACCGTGCTATTCTTATGGCCATGATGCAAGTGGTAGATCTGGACTCAGAGTTTGGTAATTGGCTGGTAGTAAAACCACCGACTACCCTGGAATGTTTTTATTCAAAGGTGAACCAATTCATGAGAAGAGAAGAGGCCAAGTGGACGAGGCGAAGCAGCGTTCCAGGGCCCAACAAGGAAGCAGCACAAAGCAACATTGCGGTAAAGCAATCTGACGACAACTCTGGTAATGTCTAGGTCAATCTTCAAAATAAGCCGAAGCAGTCAAAAGGGGCTAGAGGAGGAAATTTCGAAAGAAAGAGGGAAGCAGGAGAGTGGAAACCAAGGATCCCAACGTATAACGAATACATTTCTTTGGAGAATATTTGTTTATCAACTTGTAATAAAATTAAATACCAAAAGTCGCACCTAAAGGAATTCACTGAGGAACAAAAGCATACTGGGAAGTATTGTCTCTTCCATAAGACTTACAAACACAATACAAAGAACGTAGACACCTCAATGATGCTATAGAAAAGCTGATTCGATAGAAGAAGTTATAGCAGTTTGTTAAGAATCCATAAAAAGGCTGACATGGGACATCCGACCCCAATCATGGGCGGGCTCTACATCAACTTGAGTAACCCGCTCGGACTGGAGGTAAACTGGTTATAACCACGATAGTCGGTGAGCCTAACCCGGTAGACAAGAGTTGGCAAGAAATGGAACACTATGTTAGTTCCCTAAAGCATGCGGATTTCGGATGTTGCTCGAACACAAAAGACGAGACCCCAATAAAATAGCAGCGAATGATGACGGATGATATAGCATTCAGGAACAGGGATGCAGATCAAGTGGAGGCACCTACCATTGACCCGATGGTGATCTCAGCCAAAGTTGGACCGGCGCTTGTGAGAAGGATACTGACTGATTATGGGAGTTCTATTAATATTATCTTCAAATAGGCGTATGACCAAATGAAGATGGAAGTGAAGGATCTAAAACCATATGAAGTGCACATTCACGGATTTAATTGCGCAACCACTGATGCGATAGGTTTGGTGTGACGATCGGGACTTTTCGACGCTCGAAAACCGACATTAGTACGTCCACTGTATCAACTGCCGAGCAATCGAATGCCGAAAAACCGTACCGTTAAGGTTAAAGAAGGGGTAGAAGATAGAAGAAGAAAGAAAAAGATAGAATAGAACAAAAACAACAGAACAATATCAGCATCTTACAATCGCAGCGGAACAACATATAATAGATAAATGAATAATCTTTAAACAAAGAACTATATCAGTTATTACATTACATCATATTACATTACATCATCAGAGTGTACAACAACAAACAACAACAAACAGCGGAAAAGAAATACTATATACTAGTGAATACGCCATGCCATCCAGCTTGCCTCCAGCAACTCCTGAAGTCCAGAATATCCTGATCACCTGACTCTAGACTGCCCGTGTGGAAATTGGTGGGCACCCAGAGTTTAGGAAGGAAAACAATAAACTCCGAGTCAGTCATGCGACTGGTCTGAGAACTTAAAATAGTTTATCTTTAAAACAAAGAAATATTTTAAAGTTAGATTCGCAATGCTTTTAGAAAATGAGACTACCATAAGGCCTCCCGCACGTACACACAATGCAAACTCAGAATCGGAGGAGATTTCTCCTTATGATAGTCAAAGATGCTTGATACGCATTAAAAAGAAACATTTGATATTATTACTAGTGCATAGTGTAGGAAAAATCATTTCGAAAGTAAAGATATAAATCTTAGCCAACATACGACCATTATCGTATGCCTACCATAGCTACTATGTTCAATAGCAGGTTACCGCCACATTCCATAGCAGGTTATACAACTAAAACCGTACAAGGATCGTATTGTTTCTTTGGATTTCCAACAAATGGTCGGGCCAAGGAACTTCACATTGCCACATGGGTACGCCTCTGGAAAGACGACCCGAGAACCAAACCGGATCTCTGCCAACACAAGGCCCGGTTACCCTTAACTAGGTAACTACAGACACGAATATGTCATTCCCCGATCGTAACCGATCTATATCCGAGGATCCTCGATTTCCAACAACCACAAAGCAATAAATTTGCAGCAACAACATAGGTTAAGTATCTGGGCTCCATACCATGATACCACCTCTATCCAGAAGGAATGACATAAACTAAAGGGGCGCTGCCCCCTAATAACCTTGCTGCATCCTTCCTGTTTTGACCATTTTCGGGGTGTGAGGTCCGACGAAGTCTCGTCCACAAAGCCACGCTTTATATAAAAGCTGTGCTTTGATCATCAAATGCTCAACAGCACTTCGTATGCCACGTTACCAATTTGGGAATGTATCACTAGTAACCATCAACTACATAACCTCTAAGGGTGTTAAGCTAAGAGAATAAATTCTCCACCACCAACGGTAATATATTTGATAGAAACCAGCTTTACATCTCAAATTGTAACGTCAGACACACATCCATACAAGTCCGTTCCGGGATCGAACGGAACCGAAGGCACTTACAAAGAAGTCCTTGCAATCCGAATATTCACTAATCACGACCGAACTTCCTATCATAAAGGGTAATAAATTTCTATATCGGAGATCAGTCGATGCAGAAATATTCGACGGTAATCCCTCCGTTTTCACAAATATCTGGTCTTCAACACCGGTCATCAAATGCAATCCATAACGACGTATCACATATTCGGAATGGGTTATACGATCCCAAGGTCCATTCCCGGCTAACCAGAATAGTGAGCGCTTATTCAAAAATAAGTGTGGCATTCAAATTCAAACAATCACAACAAATACCTATTTAAAGGTAAATATTGATAGTCGGTTATTTAACTATCAATAGGCGTGTTCAACATCACCAAATTCCAAATTATTTATTTTCCAAAAATATCTTTACAGATATATAATTCCCACACTTCAACCATTTGAAAACAAATTTCAAATCACTTTTCACCTTTACCACTTTTGAAAACAAATTTCAAACATTTTTTTCCTTACGCGGAAATACTTTCATTTCAACATGGTTCATTTAAAACAATTAAACAAATCCTTAACGATTTACATTATATTTACGTTACAAATCCGTAAATTAATTCCCACAGTTCAAAAATAAATCAACCTTTATTTTTAAACAAATTCCCCTTTTCATTTATAAATTCCATAGTGAATTTACACTTCCAAAATATCTATGAATATACGATTCTCAAATCGATTTTTAATATTTATTTTCAATTTATCTTTAAAAGATAAAATCTTAAAACATTCACTTCATATTGGAAAACATTTCCATACTTATTAAATAATAACTAATTCACAAATCCATTTATTTTCAACACTTGGAAAATATTCAATATACTTAAATCGAAATTAAGTATATATTTCATTCTCTAAGGAAAACGTGCGCTTAAACACATTTATTTGGGCCCAAAACGAATGTTGCGTAAAACATCGTTACGACGACCCAAAATCACTAGTATAGGGATTCGAAATTAAGATAGATATATAAATCCTAATACTATACGAAAACATTTTCTTTCGAAAATCATTTACTATGACAACAGTGTTATAGTCCACCATTTCCTTCTATTTCTCGAAAACGTCTATTTCAACAATGAATGTTGAAATATATGATTTCGATGTTTAATACATTTTAAAACATCTTTAAATCGTTTTAATTCTATTTAAAACATCACTTCCCAAAACATATCCATTTTATTTCATAATATATTCACTGTCCAAAATCGTGAATATAATTACCAACCAAACTCAATATTTTCTACACATTTTATTTCAAGGATAATTCGCTATCCGAAATCGCGAATATATTTATTTTAATAAATTTCTATATTCAATTTATCAAATTCCATAGATTTCGAATTTATAAACAATGTCTATAAATTCCATTTCTATTTATAAACTTCGATTTATAAATCTCCTTTATTAATCCTATTCAATTTATATATATCTCAAATATATACCAAAAGTCCATATTATAAGTTAAATACTTATAATTCATTTATTTACAAAATCATTCTTTTTAAAACTTCTATTACTTATAAGATTCATTTATATTTTGTAACAACTTCAACTTATAAAATCTCCTTTATTAACAATTTTTATTAATATCCCATTTAAATGCCCAAAATCTAGTTTATAAGTTAATTACTTACAAATCTTTTATTTCACAACATCTATTCATTTTATAATCTTCACAGTTTATAAATCTATAATTTTTTAATGAAATCCATTTTATACTTCATTTTAACACTTAATAAACTCGTTTTATAATTCCAATATTTTATATACATATACATATATATTTTTATTATAAATATCAATGTTAAAAATCTTTTATCTACATCCTTTATAATAATTCAAAAATCCGAATTTAAACTATTTTATAAATCTATTATTTTAAAAATCACCTTTTGGTTATATTTCAAAAAAATCTTAATTTTTATAACATAAAAATTTATAACGTTTTAATTATTTAAAATAAATCAATTCAAAAATTTAATAAAACGTATACTTTGAAAAATCATTTTACAAATCCTTTTAAAATCAAAATCGTTATTTTTAAACTTTAAAAATGGATCCGATGACGCAACAACACCAAATAGTCAATCATGACAAATCAAACATCATATATCAATATGATTATCAACAAATATCACAATATCCGTAAATAAATCAATATAGTTGAGGAATCCAGTTGGATCCCTCCAACCTGTTTCCCTGCATCCAAAGATGTTAGCACAATACCAATTCCGTTCCAGTATGGAATTATCGCGGTATATGGGATTGATAAAACATTATCCGCTTAATAGACGGCGCAATAGGGTCTCATCCGCTATATAATGTGGGAAATCAACTCCAAATACATAAATAATACCAATTTCACTATACGATGAAATATTCGCGGTATATGTTTTTAATAAATAACCTCCGCTTACTAACGGCGCATAATGTCTATTTTTACAATTAATAGATAACAATCATCATTCAAACATGCAATCAACAATTTTAAATCTAACTATTTAAAATTTAGATCGAAACAATTCGATTGAGTGAGAAGTTCTCACCTTGAATTTCCGATAGCAATTTGTAGCGTTTTATTTCGAATAAAATTAAACACGCGTTTAATTTTACTCAAAATTTTCACTGACTCCAATCAACTCCAATCCAGCTCCATTGCGTAGTGCTCGACAACACGGTTCCAACGCAATTCGTTTCATAATTTTCCGACCTCGTATGAACAAATTACTGCAATTTAAAGTTTGAACGATTTTAAAATAAAATAAGTTCACTCATTTCTGTTTATATTTTAACAACCTTTAATCCAAGCCATTCATTGCTATTCCTCCAGATCTCGGCCTCGAATTTGGTCTTCTTCCTCATCACATAAAACACGTTCGAACCCACCTCTGCCGCCTTAAAACCCTACTAGCTGCGCCTACCTCCGACGCCGAGGAGATGATCAAGCACCCCCATTCAAACGCCTCCGACGCCAATGGCCGTCGCCCCAAGACCGGTCACCCTCGGTCAATAGTAGCTCATGAAAATCGAGCCCGACCATCACGCATTCAAACCAAAATAGCCATCGATCCACAACCCCGTTTACGATCTTGACCGTTGAGTTCATAGATCTCTCCACCCTCTACGACTTTGCAGTTGAACACTTCGCGTAAAAGTCTACGGATTTAAAGAAAATGAGGGAGGAAGAGTGTGTATTCTCGGCCATTGATAATAGAAATGGCGGCTGAAGAACTAAACCCTAGGTTGTTTTGCAAAATGAAAATATGAGGTCCGTTTATAGAAAATGGCCAAAACACTATTCATCCGAAATTTTCCGAACTCCAAACGAAGCGTGCCGACTGGTATTTCTAAGGTTTACCCTGCATTCCAAACACAGTGGAATAGGTTTTGGGAGCCAATTCGATCATCTGTGCGAGTTATGGAATTAAAAGATCAAATTTAAATTAAACCAATTTAAATTAATTTCTAGGCGTTTGGCTCGCCTCGGACAAACGGTAAATCCGATTGACTTGAAATTTGAAACCTTACAATAATATGACATTAAGGATCCGATGAAACCAGTTTCGTCGAAATCCGAGACTGTTTGAAAAATGACCATTTTAACTCGCCAAATTAATATTAAAACAATTTCGATGCGTTTCGAGCTGTCATGGTCAAACGAAAACTCCGATTGCTATGAAAATTAAAATCTAATAATAACAAACTATCACGGATCCAATGGAACTAGTTTCGTCCAATTCTAAGACTGTTTGAAAAACGGCTAATTTCACTAGTCGATTAAATATTAAAATATTCAATTTTCACAAATAAACCTTAAATTCAATTTTAAAAGTTCTATAATGTTATTATAACTTCAATATGATAAAATAAAATTTTACAAATCATTTTCAATCATATTAAACCCAATTTCCAATTGTTTCTGTAATTTGAAATATTAAATTATCAATTTAATTGTCAAATTAAATCCAGATATTCGATAAATAAATTATTCGACTTAAAAATTTCACTTATTAATATTTAAAATAAATTAAATATTCGATTTTAAATTAACAGAAATTCTGGGTCGTTACAAACTTCCCCCCTTAAAAGAATTTCGTCCTCGAAATCACCAAGTAAGAAAAATTCACAAAATCCATTAACCTTCCAAAACAAACCGTCCAAATTAGATTTGCAAATCTCTTAAGTATTTAACTCTTCCAAATTTCAATAGCTAAACTTCTTACAATACCTTACTAAGTTTTCAAATCATACTTAGTTATTCTTTTCAACATCAACTATATTGTTTAACTTTCGATTCCAAATCAAATTTATAGTTTTCACAAATTTTCCCAATTTTCTCAAAAATTTTCTAACGCCTTAAATTTTCAGAAAAATTCGCCAGAGTCTCCTTTGCGCGGCTCGATCCAAAAAAAAAGATAGTGTATATATCACAAATATACATCTCATCAAGTGATGAGGCATCCCGTAGGGAAAAAAGTGTAAAAGTACGATATTTAATCCGAGATATGTACCTTATTTATTATTAGCGAGCATATACGGCTAATATAATGCGAAAGCGAGCTCAAATGCGAAGCAAACGCCATCCGCACCTACTAAACACTCAACAACAATGTGAGAAACATGTGTATAGAGAATAATATCGATACATCATATAGCAAACATAACACTACATGTGCCAACATAGCAAATGCAACAAAACAACAAATGCAACCATCAAACAACTATCATCCAATAAACATCCAACAAATCCATAATCAAATCAATATTCTCATTAATATTCATTGAATTGGTTTTCATTTTAATCACATTTGATTCATTAACATTGGAATTTTACTAACATTCATTCATTCGTTTCCAATTAGTTTACATTCACTAATTAAATTCACATTAGTTCAGTTTCAATCCAAATCAAATTCAATTCTATTCAAATTTATTTACTTATCAACTTGAATTCAATTACTTTAGCTTCCAATTTTATCAATTCAATTTCATTAATACTTAATGAATTTTTTATACAATCAACTAACATCCATATAACAACCAACGTATATTCAACACAACCAAATTATTCAATTCACATTCAATTTGGTTCAACATTTTTTTATATTTCCAATTGGTTTAACATTAAATTGGCTTCCATTCAATCTTCCAATTTATTCAATTAGCTTTTAATGAATTTACACTTATATTCATCATTTCATTTCAATTTATTTATATTAGATTGATTAACATTCACTCCATTCATTAGTTAAATAGCAAGTACATTTTACAAATAAAGTTGAATTTCATTTAATAACTCAAGTTCATATTCACTTGATTATTTTACTTCGATACCAAAATCAATTTCATTCAACATCTCTTAAGTTATATTCCATTTAAACATAATGTGTTTAACTTAACTTAAATTTCCACTTATAAATTCAATTCTGATTCTAATTCTATTTAACCTTTACCAAAGTCAAATTTTCATCACTTAATCAAATTCATATCTTATTTGCTTAACAAAAATTTTTAACCATTTTTAACAATTTTTTTTGCTTACATTTTCACATTTCAATTTATTTATCACAAGAAAACTTTAATTTTTATTTACTATGGTAGCAAATCCTTCATATAGAAACTCGAAAATGATACTGATGATACTGCAGTCATCACCCTTATTACTTTCCAGTAACCATAGTGAATTCAGTGCTAAATATTCTTTCAAAAAGTTTCTTTTCATTATTTATAAATGACATATTTTTTTTTTTACATATAATTTCACTTCTCTTATATAAGATTATTTTACAATTG
Organism: Allium cepa; assembly: GCA_030765085.1. Taxonomy (NCBI): domain Eukaryota; kingdom Viridiplantae; phylum Streptophyta; class Magnoliopsida; order Asparagales; family Amaryllidaceae; genus Allium; species Allium cepa. Next base: position 691,310,106 of record CM060935.1, on the reverse strand, counting down.
TAAATCATATTAATTATAACTTCATACTTATAATTCTTCGCTTATACAATTATTATTTTACAATATGTTTCATTTAACTTATTCAAACAACTTTGAATTAACTTATATATATTCTTACATTTCAACAACCAAACGATCAATTTTATATACACTTTAATAATTCTGAAAAATTATTCCTTTATATATAAAATATATTCGAGGTAAAATTATTTCATTTACCCAATTTAAAATGATACCGTGTCGAATAGTTCTATTCAAGTGTTTAGAAATCCCTTCGATACAGTTGCGCATACTGTGCCGACGAAGGTTCATATGCCACTCAATAAACCAATCATCACAATATAAATTAATTTTATATTCACTAACAAATACGCACTGATATCTATTATTACACTCAAACTCACTCTAGAGTACTTCTAACTCTATCTCTAATGAGTAATTCCCAACAGAGCCATGGTTGTCCCTTAACCATATGCTCTGATACCAAATGTGACGATCGGGACTTTTCGACACTCGAAAACCGACATCAATACGTCCACTGTATCAACTTCCGAGCAATCGAATGCCGAAAAACCGTACTGTTAAGGTTAAAGAAGAGGTAGAAGATAGAAGAAGAAAGAAAAAGATAGAACAGAACAGAAACAACAGAACAATATCAGAATCTCACAATTGCAGCGGAACAACATATAATAGATAAATGAATAATCTTTAAACAAAGAACTATATCAGTTATTATATTACATCATATTACATTACATCATCAGAGTGTACAACAACAAACAAAGGAAAAGAAATACTATATACTAGTGAATACGCCATGCTATCCAGCTTGCCTCCAGCAACTCCTGAAGTCCAGAATGTCCTGATCACCTGACTCTAGACTGCTCGTGTGGAAATTGGTGGGCACCCAGAGTTTAGGAAGGAAAACAATAAACTCCGAGTTAGTCATGTGAATGGTGTGAGAACTTAAAATAGTTTATCTTCAAAACAAAGAAATATTTTAAAATTAGATTCGTAATGCTTTTAGAAAATGAGACTACCATAAGGCCTTCCACACACACACACAATGCAAACACAGAATCGGAGGAGATTTCTCCTTATGATAGTCAAAGATGCTTGATACGCATTAAAAAGAAACATTTGATATTATTACTAGTGCATAATGTAGGAAAAATCATTTCGAAGGTGAAGATATAAATCTTAGCCAACATACGACCATTATCGTATGCCTACTATAGCAACTATGTTCAATAGCAGGTTACCACCACATTCCATAGCAGGTTATACAACTAAAACCGTACAAGGATCGTATTGTTTCTTTGGATTTCCAACAAATGGTCGGGCCAAGGAACTTCCCATTGCCACATGGGTACGCCTCTGAAAAGATGACCCGAGAACCAAACCGGATCTCTGCCAACACAAGGCCGGGTTACCCCTAACTGGGTAACTACTGACACGAATATGTCATTCCCCGATCGTAACCGATCTATATCCGACGATCCTCGATTTCCAACAACCATAAAGCAATAAATTTGCAGCAACAACATAGGTTAAGTATCTGGGCTCCATACCATGATACCACCTCTATCCAGAAGGAATGACATACACTAAAGGGGCGCTACCCCCAAACAACCTTGCTGCATCCTTCCTGTTTTGACCATTTTCGGGGTGTGAGGTCCGACGAAGTCTCGTCCACAAAGCCACACTTTATATAAAAGCTGTGCTTTGATCATCAAATGCTCAACAGCACTTCGTATGCCACGTTACCAATTTGGGAATGTATCAGTAGTAACCATCAACTACATAACCTCTAAGGGTATTAAGCTAAGAGAATAAATTCTCCGCCACCAACGGTAATATATTTGATAGAAACCATCTTTACATCTCAAATTGTAACATCAGACACACATCCATACAAGTCCATTCCGGGATCGAACGGAACCGAAGGCACTTACAATGAAGTCCTTGCAATCCGATATTCACTAATCACGACCGAACTTCCCATCACAAAGGGTAATAAATTTCTATATCGGAGATCAGCCGATGCAGAAATATTCGACAGTAATCCTTTCGTTTTCACAAATATCCGGTCTTCAACACCGGTCATCAAATGCAATCCATAACGACGTATCGCATATTCGGAATGGGTTATACGACCCCAAGTTCCTTTCCCTGCTAACCCGAATAGTGATCGCTTATTCAAAAATAAGTGTGGCATTCAAATTCAAACAATCACAACAAATACCTATTTAAAGGTAAATATTGATAGTCGGTTATTTAACTATCAATAGGCGTGTTCAACATCACCAAATTCCAAATAATTTCCCAAATTATTTATTTTCCAAAAATATCTTTTCTAGATATATAATTTCCACACTTCAACGATTTGAAAACAAATTTCAAATCACTTTTCACCTTTACCACTTTTAAAACAAATTTCAAGCATTTTTTTCCTTACGCGGAAATACTTTCATTTCAACATGGTTCATTTAAACTAATTAAACATATCCTTAACGATTTACTTTATATTTACGTTCCAAATCCGTAAATTAATTCCCATAGTTCAAAAATAAATCAACGTTTATTTTTAAACAAATTCCCCTTTTCATTTATAAATTCCATAGTGAATTTACACTTCCAAAATATCTATGAATATACGATTCTCAAATCGATTTTTAATATTTATTTTCAATTTATCTTTAAAAGATAAAATCTTAAAACATTCACTTCATATTGGAAAACATTTCCATACTTATTAAATAATAAGTAATTCACAAATCCATTTATATTCAACACTTGGAAAATATTCAATATACTTAAATCGAAATTAAGTATATATTTCATTCTCTAAGGAAAACGTGCGCTTAAACACATTTATTTGGGCCCAAAACGAATGTTGCGTAAAACATCGTTACGACGACCCAAAATCACTAGTATAGGGATTCAAAATTAAGGTAGATATAAAAATCCTAATACTATACGAAAACATTTTCTTTCGGAAATCATTTACTATGACAACAGTGTTATAGTCCACCATTTCCTTCTATTTCTCGAAAACGCCTATTTCAACAATGAATGTTGAAATCTATGATTTCGATGTTTAATACATTTTAAAACATCTTTAAATCGTTTTAATTCTATTTAAAACATCACTTCCCAAAACATATCCATTTTATTTCATAATATATTCACTGTCCAAAATCGTGAATATAATTCCCAACCAAACTCAATATTTTCTACACATTTTATTTCAAGGATAATTCGCTATCCGAAATCGCGAATATATTTCTTTTAATAAATTTCTATATTCAATTTATCAAATTCCATAGATTTCGAATTTATAAACAATGTCTATAAATTCCATTTCTATTTATAAACTTCGATTTATAAATCTCCTTTATTAATCCTATTCAATTTATATATATCTCAAATATATACCAAAAGTCCATATTATAAGTTAAATACTTATAATTCATTTATTTACAAAATCGTTCTTTTTAAAACTTCTATTACTTATAAGATCCATTTATATTTTGTAACAACTTCAACTTATAAAATCTCCTTTATTAACAATTTTTATTAATATCCCATTTAAATGCCCAAAATCTAGTTTATAAGTTAATTACTTACAAATCTTTTATTTCACAACATCTATTCATTTTATAATCTTCACAATTTATAATCTATAATTTTTTAATGAAATCCATTTTATACTTCATTTTAACACTTAATAAACTCGTTTTATAATTCCAATATTTTATGTACATATACATATATATTTTTATTATAAATATCAATGTTAAAAATCTTTTATATACATCCTTTATAATAATTCAAAAATCCAAATTTAAACTATTTTATAAATCTATTATTTTAAAAATCACCTTTTGGTTATATTTCACAAAAATCTTAATTTTTATAACATAAAAATTTAAAACGTTCTAATTATTTAAAATAAATCAATTCAAAAATTTAATAAAACGTATACTTTGAAAAATCATTTTTAAAATCCTTTTAAAATCAAAATCATTATTTTTAAACTTTAAAAATGGATCCGATGACACAACAGCACCAAATAGTCAATCACGACAAATCAAATATCATATATCAATATGATAATCAACAAATATCATAATATCTGTAAATAAATCAATGTAGTTGAGGAATCCAGTTGGATCCCTCCAACCTGTTTCCCTGCATCCAAAGATGTTAGCACAATACCAATTCCGTTCTAGTACGGAATTATCGTGGTATATGGGATTGATAAAATATTATCCGCTTAATAGATGGCGCAATAGGGTCACATCCGCTATATAATGCAGGAAATCAACTCCAAGTACATAAATAATACCAATTTCACTATACGGCGAAATATTCGCGGTATATGTTTTTAATAAATAACCTCCACTTACTAACGGCGCATAATGTCTATTTTTACAATTAATAGATAACAATCATCATTCAAACATACATTCAACAATTTTAAATCTAACTATTTAAAATTTAAATCGAAACAATTCGATTGAGTGAGAAGTTCTCACCTTGAATTTCCGATAGCAATTTGTAGCGTTTTATTTCGAATAAAATTAAACACGCGTTTAATTTTTGCACTGACTCCAATCAACTCCATTCCAGCTCTATTGCGTAGTGCTCGACAAGACGGTTCTAACGCAATTCGTTTCATAATTTTCCGACCTCGTATGAACAAATTACGACAATTTAAAGTTTGAACGATTTTAAAATAAAATAAATTCACTAATTTATTTTTATATTTTAACAACCTTTAATCCAGGCCGTTCATTGCTATTCCTCTAGATCTCGGCCTCGAATTTGGTCTTCTTCCTCATTGAGTAAAACACGTTCGAACCCACCTCTGCCGCCTTAAAACCCTACTAGCCGTGCCTACCTCCGACGTCGAGGAGATGATCAAGCACCCCCATTCAAACGCCTCCGACGCCAATAGCCGCCGCCCCAAGACCGGTCACCCTCGATCAACAATAGCTCGTGAAAATCGAGCCCGACTATCACGCGTTCAAACCAAAATAGCCATCGATCCACAACCCCGTTTATGATCTTGACCGTTGAGTTCATAGATCTTTCCACCCTCTACGACTTTGCAGTTGAACACTTCGCGTAGAGGTCTACGGATTTAAAGAAAATAAGGGAGGAAGAGTGTGTATTCTCGGCCATTGATAATAGAAATGGCGGCTGAAGAACTAAACCTTAGTTTGTTTTGCAAAATGAAAATATGAGGTCCTTTTATAGAAAATGGCCAAAACACTATTCATCCGAAATTTTCCGAACTCCAAACGAAGCATGCCTGCTGGCATTTCTAAGGTTTACCCCGCGTTCTGAACACAATGAAATAGGATTCGGGAGCCAATTCGATCATCTGTGCGAGTTATGGAATTAAACGATCAAATTTAAATTAAACCGATTTAAACTAATTTCTAGGCGTTTTGGCTCGCCCCGGACAAACGGTAAATCCGATTGACTTGAAATTTGAAACCTTACACTAATATGACATTACAGATCCGGTGAAACTGGTTTCGATGAAATCCGAGACTGTTGAAAAATGACCATTTTAACTCGCCAAATTAATATTAAAACAATTTCGATGCGTTTCGAGCTGCCACGGTCAAACAAAAACTCCGATTGCTACGAAAATTGAAATCCGATAATAACAAACTATTACGGATCCAATGGAACTAGTTTCGTCCAATTCTGAGACTGTTTGAAAAACGGCTAATTTCACTAGTCGGTTAAATATTAAAATATTCAATTTTCACAAATAAACTTTAAATTCAATTTTAAAAGTTCTATAATGTTATTCTAACTTCAATATGATAAAATAAAATTTTACAAATCATTTTCAATCAAATTAAACCCAATTTTCAATTATTTATGTAATTTGAAATATTAAATTATCAATTTGATTGTCAAATTAAATCCAGATATTCGATAAATAAATTATTCGACTTAAAAATTTCACTTATTAATATTTAAAATAAATTAAATATTCGATTTTAAATTAACAGAAATTCTGGGTCGTTACATTTGGTTAAATTACCTACTGTGTTTGGAGAAGGTGAATGTAGGAGGGTATGGATCCTACAGTTAATTGTTTGGATTTGATTCCCCATATAATTTTTTTAGGCCCACTGTCGGAGTTTAGGGCAGCTTTGGTCCCGTGGTGTTTGACCTTGAATTTCTGACAGTAGAGGAGTTGGTGTTGTGCATGGCGATCAAGCGACTGGTCGTGCATGTTATGTAGCTGAGCCGAGATAGGCCCAACGAATGGAGAAGGGGAAGGGTGTGGACAACTCTGTCTGCATCCGTGTTGTTGAAAATTGACAAGTAGTGCCCGAGCCTTGGCTCGAGCAACACGGTCAGATCTATAGGGACATAGATCTGAGAGACAATGATAAAGAATCCAAGGAGGCTAAAGCAGCATCTGCCGAACTGATGATTGACATTCCAGTCAGCCATGATGACCCATCACGGGTGCTCAAGATTGTGTCACAACTCAACCCCTCGATGATAGAGGATCTTACCGATTTTCTTCAAGCGAATCTAGATGTTTTTTCTTGGAATCATTCCGATATGTGTGGGATTTCTCCTGCCATCGCAAGTCATATATTGACACTGACTCAAAGTATGTGCCAGTGAAGTAAAAAAGGAGAGGCATGGACCCCGAAAGGTCCGCTGCTCTCAGAGAGGAGGTGGATAAACTCAGGGCCAATGGGTTCGTCCACGACGCGCTCTATTCTGAATGGGTATCTAACCCCGTATTGGTGAGTCAGAAAAACGGGAAGTGAAGGACCTATGTTGGTACTCAGACCTGAACAAGGCATGCCTTAAGGACAGTTTCCCTTCACCCAGAATTGATCAGTTGGTCGACTCGAGAGCAGGATACAAATTAATGTCATATATGGATGCGTACTCGAGATACAATCAAATCCCGATGCATATTCCAAATCAGGAACGTACTAGTTTTGTCATGGATGTTGGACTATACTGCTATGTAGTGATGCCTTTCGGGTTGAAGAACGCAGGAGCAACTTGTCAACATTTGGTGAATCTAATGTTTACACACCAGATTGGTAAAACAATGGAAGTCTATGTGGATGACATGCTCGTGAAGTCACGACAGTTAAACGACCACATTCGAGACTTAGCAGAGATGTTTGACATACTCAGGTACTACGGAATGAAAATCAATCCACTAAAATGTTCCTTTGGCATTGCGTCGGGAAAGTTTTGTTGTTTTATTGTCAATGCGTGGGGAATCGAAGCCAACCCAGAAAAGATTCAGGCTATTCAAGACATACAAGCGCCCAAAACTATAAAGCAATCACAAAGCCTGAATGGAAATGTCGCCGCGTTGAGTAGATTCATATCAGAGCGACTGACAAGTGTATTACTTTCTTTGATATGATAGTGAAAGGGTAGATAAGTTTTGGATAGACGTCGTACTATGAGGATGCTTCTGAGCTCTAGTGAGACACTTGGAGAGGCCCCCGGTCCTGTCAAAGGTTGTAGACCAGGAGGAGTTATACGTTTATTTGGCCGTATCTCAACATACCATCGGTGCAGCTTAGATTCGTAAAGAGGACTGAATCCAAAATCCAGTGTGCCATGTTAGTAAGCATTTAATGTAGGCAGAGATATATTACCCTAAGATTGACAAGCTAGCCTACTGCTTGGTGATCGTATCACACAAGCTCTGTCCGTATTTTCAGGCACACCCAGTCAGTGTTTATACCGATCAACCTCTGCAGCAGGTACTCAAATGACTAGAAACCTCCGGAAGGCTACTCAAATGGAACATTGAGCTAAGTTAGTTCGATATCACTTACCTACCACGGAGGGAAATGCAAGGGCAAGCGCTTGCAGACTTCATTGCAATATTCACCGTATCAGACGAGCCAAGTGGTGGTGATTTATTTTCCACCGTTCGATGGAAGCTATATACGGATGGGGCATCCAATGACCATTGTTTTGGGGCTGGTGTTATTCTTGTAACTCCCGAAAATAGATCAATTTGTTATGCGTTGAAACTTGATTTCCCAGCTACGAATAACGAAGCCGAATATGAAGCATTGATTGTTGGATTGAAACTTACCGAGGATTTTGGAGTAAAATGGGTAGAAATATTTTGTGAATCAAAATTGGTGGTGTACCAAGTACAGGGTGACTATCAGGCAAAGAAGTAAAGACTTGCCCCATACCTTGCTCAGGTTCAAGAAGGGTTCGCAGACCTTGAGTATTACAATATTTTTCATATCCCGCATGAAGAAAATGGGAAAGCTGACTCATTGCCAAAATTCGCAAGTACTGGTGATGCACAACAGATGGGCTTGGTTCCCATCGAAACCTTACATTCCCCGAGTATAGACGAAATGGAAGTAGATTTTGTGTTAGGGACGGAAACTGAAAGGGAGTCATGGACGGCCCTGTTCAAAGATTACCTGCTAGATGGAACTTTGCCTGAGAGAAAGAATGAGAGATGACAAGTCGTTCGCAAGGCCTTATGGTATATAATGCAGGATGGAATAATGTATGGGAAAGGATTCTCAGTTCCCTTACTTCGGTGCATCGCCTACGATGAGATAAAGCGGATCTTAAAAGAAGTTCATGAAGGAGAATGTGGCGAACATACTGGTGGAAAACGCTAGCCAAAAAGATCCACCGCTATGGATACTATTAGCTGACCGTGAATCGAGATGGAAAGGACTATGTAAGAAAATGTGATAAATGTCAAAAGTATGCAAAGAACCCGAGAGCCCCACCGACGGAACTCACGCAAATGGTTAGTCCCTGGTCATTTGCAATATGGAGGATCGATATAATCGGCTTTCTGCCGATCTCCAAAGGGGGTGCGAAATATGCAATTATCATGGTCGATTATTTCACCAAGTGGGCAGAAGCGGAGCCCTTAGCTACGATCACCATCAAAAAGCTCATTAATTTTGTTGTGCAAAACATTATATGCTGTTTTGGCCTCCCACAAACTATCATTACGAACAACGGAACTCAATATGAGAGTAGGGAGGAATTCTGCTAAAAATATTGCACTGAGAAAAGGTTTGTAGCAGTCGCTCACCCTAAAGCTAATGGACAAGTTGAAGCCCTAAATAAAATAATCAAGTCTGTATGGACAATCTAGAGGCAAGTGGGTGGATGAGCTTCCAACAACATTCTGTGCTTATAGAACCATCCATAAGTCCGTAATTGGCCACACTCCATTCACCTTGGCATACAACACTAATACCGTTATGCCCGCGGAACCTGAATTTCCCTCTAACCGGGTGACTCATTATGATCCTAGGACGAATCGGGATCTCCTACTAGAGTCATTGGACTTTGTCGACAAAAAACATGAAGAAGCTGATTTGAGGGCGGCTGCATATTGGCACCGAGTAGCTCGATATTATAATGAAAAAGTTCGACCGAGAACCTTTAATGTGGATGACCTTGTTTTGAAGTGAGTTTTTCCACTCCCGTCACATATGAACCCAACATGTGAGGGTCCATACGTTATCGAATGGAAGCTTGGAGAAGGAACCTTCAAGCCAGCGACTGCTGACGGCATGACGCCCTCCCGAGCATGGAATGACGAGAATTTGTGTCGTTGTTACACTTAATCTATTTATTTCGCATTTTAGTACCAGATGTTTCTTGTATGTATTTCCTTTGTTATTCTCTATTTCCGACATGTAATATGACAATTCAGTTTTTCTCTATTTTTTATAATCAATAAAGGCTTGAAGCTATTTTTCTATGAACTATTAATATTCTATGTGTTACAATTCCATGGCAAAATTAAATTGCATTAATCTATCTAGCATATGAATGCACATAAAATTAAAAGTCGATCAATAAATGAATCAAAAAAAAACTCTAAGTCCCCGGAGTGCAGACTAGAGTATAAACGATTCAAAAAAAATTTAAGTCCCCGGAGTGTGGACTAGAGTACTCTAGTCTGCACTACGGAGAGTGGGCTAAAGTATAAATAATTCAAAAATCTCTAAGTCATGTGGAAGAGGATTGGAGCTTACGTAACCTAAAAGACTTTGAATTTGAAATATAAGTTAGGTGATAAGCTAAACGATGAGAATCTATGAATACAAAAGAAACAAAATTTTATTTACTAACCAAAATTTAAGTCCCATTACAACTTCTTCGAAGTCCGGAGCCAAAGTCTATCCACACCTGCTATAAAAAAAAAAGAAACAAATCATGATTTAGGTGTATTCAAGTTGAGCGAGGTATGAAAAGATGATGCCTATATCTTCAACTTTTTCTCCTTCTTCGGCTTCTCCGAAGGCTCCTCGGCTGAACGTTTTCTTCTGGACCCCTTACTTCCCAGTGAGGTGGTATCTAAGGGAGGAAGAGGGACCTCCAGATGTGTGGCCCCACCGAGGAGAATTACTTTCAAGGGCCTATTTAGAGGATCATCAAGTTGCACCACCTAAGGTTCAATCTTAAGTTCGGCTTTCTTCTTCTCCTCTTCCACGATTTTCTCCTTCATGCTAAGCTTCGAAGTATGTTCGGAGGCGTTTATGATTTTGACCTCGTCATGTTAATCTATAGGCGAGGTATTTTCAAGTTTATCCTTATCTAGCGCCTCGATCACTTGAGCATTGGGTCCAGGGGTATCCCAGCGTGAAGTGCCACAGCCACTTTCTCTTCTATCTCCGTAGAGACATCGCTCCTTGGAGTTGGTTCGAGAACAGAATGGCCTACATGAAGTCACAAAAGACAAATGTTAGAATACATCTATTACTCGCCAAAAGCGATGGTATCTTGAACTCTAGAAGAAAAAGCTACATAACGGTTTCTAATTTGCTTTCAGCCGTCTTGGGAGTCCTACCCTCTAGAATAGGTGATAGAATGTGAACACCAAGCTCAGGCTTCTCCAGGTCATAACTAACATGTTGCTCGGGAGGATCGAGTAACGAGCTATCACCCGGCTGAGTGGGAGGAGGAACTGGAGACTTAGTGCTGGATGGGCCAAAAATATCGTCCTTACCCTTTGATGATTAGGAGCCTCTACCGAAGAGGGTTTTTGTTGCAGATAAGTTTAAAGGCTCGTTTCCTCGTAGCACTTCCCTCACAAGAGCTCCTTCATCGACCTCTTCGATGCCCATTTTAAATTTTTTGATTGTTATCAACATATCCCATGCTTCGGCCAATGATTCAAGGTAACCCTCACCTAGAAAAGATAGGTCACGGTGCATGAGAACTCATGCATTATACTCAGCAATGAGCGGATCAAATAAGCATTCAATTTCTTCTCTGCCGGCCTCAATAGCATCCTCGAGATGAAAGTCGAATTCTGTGAGAGCCAATTTCTTACCTTCCTCATGGGCTGCCTCCTTTACGCTTCAATCTTGGAAAGTTCCTCATCGAGCTTCATCTTTAGGAGTCGTGTTGCAAAAATTTCGTTACAATAGCATTGTGAATCTTCCTATATGGTAGTTTTCTCTTCTTTCTCTTTGGCAAGTAGCTCCTCCAGTTCTTTAACCCATCGAGCGAGAATATCCTTTTCTTTCTGGATAAATGCTTTCTCTAAAGCTAGGACATCGCTACGTTGCACTGCCTCATCGATTTCCTTCATGTGAATAGCCTCCAAATGACTAATTGCCTCAGTCGTTTCCTTGGCTTTTTTTGGACGGCCTCAAGTTGAGATTTGTACGAGGATAGCTCTTCATCCTGGGCTTTAATGATATCTTTTTCATGAATGGCTTCAAGTTTCAGGCGATTAATTTCGTGTTGATTTTCCATAGAAACCTCTGAAACTTTCTCCCCAAAATGTACGAACGCGTCATGCTAGACATAAACATCATTATTGCAGGCGATGGCGCTTTGTTTGACATGTCCGGGAATAGGATGAATCGCATGGAGAAATTTCAATCCATTAAAGAAGGTCTTTGAGAATGTGGCCTTAAGCTCAGCTAATTTTTCTACCGTCGATGGGTCATGTGCGGAGGCTGGGGGGGGTCTGCCTAGCCGAAGTCACAGATTTATTATGGGGCTCATGGCATTGCTTGGTGCTTGACGATCTAGAATATTGATCGCGGGGAGTTCTGAATTGGAATACCCTCTAAGTAGTTTTCTTTCTACTGTGCTCTGATTGAGGGAGAGGATTGTTTGGATATGAGGGATGGCTGTAAGTTCATCTTTTGGAAGACGATGACTCTTTGTAACGATAATCTCTATCGACACTATCATCCCTGTCTCGTCGTCTATCTAATCCTGAATCCTGATTGGAATGATAGAAGATAAAGGATCCGCGAAGGCAGTAATGCCGTGTGTACGCCCCATATTGCCTGCATAGAAAACCAAGTGAGGATGAGTTAGTGGGAATCATATGATGATTAAAATTCAAGTGTTAGTTGAAGTGTAAGTGTTTGTGTGTGTGTCCTAGTGCTTCCCCCTAACGGGCCAGTGTTTTTCGCTTTACTTATTGGAGTTTTCTCTCCCTGATGACGAGCTTGAGCACCTTCATCGCTTCTCGCGGGTGAATTAAGTCCCATAGCCTCGGGGTCATTGAAGCCATAATTTAGTAAGTCATGAGGGATGGTCAGGTCAGATAGACTCTTTAATGAACCCTCTAAATTTTAGGGAGACAACTTTTTCTGAACTGGAGTTATTGTAACCTTTGGGATTCCGCCCACTGTTTTCTTTTTCAACTTGTAAGCTAGGCACTTTTTCCTCTTTGAAAGTGGAGGCAGTTCATCGATGCTGGGTGCGTTGGCTACTGTTGCTAAGTTGGAACTTATATTCTCGTCAATCGCATCTAGCACTCTTGGTTTCTTTAATTTCATCTTCCTCAGTTGTATAGGGGGCCCCTCCAATAGGGGTCACCGACGGTCCTGCTCTTTTCCTTCTTCCACAGTGGAACCGATTATAGTGGCGCCAATTGGAAGGCTAGTTCGACGGCCGTCCTCTAGTAATCCAAACTTTGAAAGTAGTTCATTGGAAATAACAGATTTAATGCCTCGGTCTCTTCCAAGAATTTCTCGAATGGCCTCTACGGCCTTAGAATACCCAGCGCCTTCAGGTCGTAGACGGATACTTATAAGAGTCAAAAGAAGTTCAAAAAGGATACACTTCGATCCTTAAGCAAACATTAGCCTAAAAAATGAAACTTACTCTCTTCCAGCCATCTTCTCGCAAAATCAGGACGGCAGCATACATAAAACCATTCTTTCTTATACTTGGAATATTCACTCCACGTGCCCGTCAGGATTTGACATTTGGAATATGCCGGAGCAATCTCAATATAACGCAATACTTCATGGAGGAATGAATTGAAAGGTGGCACACTCTCGACCCGACACATAAAATTGTTGTACGTAGTATATCCGTTTGGAGGCAGGTGAGGCCGATCTTGTCTTGATGGAACCAAAACATCATCAAAGGGGATTCCATGAATTGAGCACAACCGACAAAGAGTGGCTTCACCTAGTTTTTAGGCTTGTGAATCAATGGGGTTGTCTAGAATAACAGCTCCATCTACGACATCAAGAGTCGGGCCTATAACTACGGCCGGTGGATCCGGAATGCCAGGTATGGAGGTTGACGGTGGATTCGAGGTTCCCACTGCCTCCTGCCAGGAATCTATCTTAGGCTTATCAAAAATAGTAGCGGATTTTGACTTTTTGGACATCTTAAATGAGAATTTAGTGTGGTAGAAACCTATTTAAACTATACTTGAAATTCAATCGATATCAGATATAACACAAAGTACTTCCCCATGTTGTTTGTGAACTAGTGCAACAATTTAAGTAATGGGTGCCGACAAGTTGAAGCCCTAAGGAATAATATGACACAATGAAGCTTAAAATTAACATCTTTGAAGACCGTTATCGTTACCCATCGCCAAAGTTTGTCCTATGGTTCGTAGCAGAAATCCAGGGATCGGACATTAGCACCGTATGCTGTGAAGACTGCTGCTATGTTTTATTGAGTTAAGTATGAATTCACAGTCATTAAAATTATGGAGTTGTTAGGCCAAATCAGTTCTATGTGATCATATGCTTTGCTTCTTGCTATCATTTATTGTTCTATGATCAAGTGTGGGAATGTGCAGTCTCGGTTTATATTATTCAAGTTGAGATGGTTATGATTTCCAATGCTAACCCCAAGGACTCGATCCTAACTGACCAACCTTCTTACCAGCCAACGAATGACTCCCTAGACCAAGATAGCCGACCCACACGTTCTTCTCTCTCACTCACTAATCTCCTAACAGCCCTCTAAGTCTAAACTGGCACACATTACTAACTTCCTACCAACCCGTGCTCTCTTTCAGTACCAGACGACTCTCTCGCATGGAATGCCGACCCGCTCCTCTAGATTGTCATCGACCCACAACGTCACACATAGAAGCTGAACCACACTCTCGTTCCTCTCAGCGTGACCAGCCTGCATTTATTCTCGGACGTCTGCACCGTTCCATTTCTTTTGTATCCTTCAAGCGACACCTTCCTTCTTCCTCCTAAGTCCTAACTTTCGAATTATGAAAACAATTACTTAGAAACTATTGCCAACAACCATCAAAGATAGTTGAAGCCCTAGCTTAAAGTCTAGCCCTCCTATTTATTCATCTTTTCCTCTCTTTCTAATTATCCTCTACCTATTCCTATAACCAAAGAAAAAGAGAAGCCAACCACTCGAGCACTCAAACTTAGTACGCGATTTCGAGTTTGAAAGGAAATTCATATCTATGCAGAAAACTTAAGGTTTGCTGGAGTTTCGAGTTGCTAGGTTGAGGAGTTAGTCAAATTCGAGGGCGATTAAAATCACAAAGGGAGAGGTACGGGGCTCTATAGAGAACAAGTTAACAAATTTATAAAAATAGGAAGGATGCGGGCTTGTGAAAGTAAAGTGAAAATAAGAAGGAGAGAAAGGAGCAAAGGGTGGAGATTTTATATGATGAGGGGAGAAAGATGAACGGGCTATACTCGATGGAACCAGTCAGCACATGTTGATGGGTTGGTGAAGCAAGCACAAACCATGTGGATCGGTGTCGGTATGCTGGCCCACCATTTTGCCAAAGGAACCGACCATGTGCATCGACCTCCTTACACCGAGCCAATTTTGTTTTAAAAGAAAATGAAAACGAAATGAATAATGGATGACAGATGATGAATGAATGAATTGATGAAAATAATAAAAACATAGAAAGTTTATACATGAGCGTATAAACGCATCATAGCGATGAAAGATGAGACATTACGAAGGGACAGATGCCATCGAGTCGGTCGAAAAATATTGGTTTCTGGATTCTATCATGGTTTAACCTTCAAAAGGTCGTGTAGCTTCAGTTTTTGAAGAGTTAGAATGAGATTTCAAAAGCATGTATTACTCGATGGTTCAAAGTGCATCATGTTGACTCATGCAACGCACTATGGGGGGCAAGTGTTACCCAACATTTTCGACCCAACGACAAGGCGATAGTTGCAAAAGCCAGGATTGGACCTAGATGGGACTTAAGCCGAGAAAGGTTTGGGAATGTAAAGGATTGGCATAAGTTAATTCAAAAAAAGTTAAGTGACGGACTCGGCCTTATTGGGTCAAAAGCTTACGTGGGTTGGTCAAGCTGGTTCGGTGTAGATTGGATCGACACTGGTGGCTCGACTGATTGTGGTCCAGCCTTAGGGGTACTAGGTTGTGTGTCATTCAGTCATGTGGGACGACATTTCTCACTCGGTCCAGGAAGTCATAGTGGTTCGTTGTGCATAGCTCGGTCAAGGAAGGAAAGCCAAAACTGCTTCGGTCGAGTAAGGCTCGGCAATGGATGGTCGGCCTTTGAGAGTTTGGTTCATCTCGCTCGGTGTTTAGTAGGTCGGCCTTGGAGGGTTCGACACAAATGGCTCGGCTATGTCAGTCTGGCTTTGTGGGATCGGTCAAGGTAGGTGTTGTAGGAGTTAGTCGGCCATAGCAATCAAGTCCAAAGTGATGTAGTCAGCATTCTTTTGTTCGACTCATACCACCACTTCACTCGAGTTATGTGAGGACAAACTTCGAGTCACTAATGAGAAAACCCAAGGTCGGCCAAGGTGGGTCGGCGACCATCATTCGGCATTAGTGGCTCGAAATGCTCGGGTCGATGAACACAGATTGCCTACCGTGGGCCAAAGTATCTTGGTTATGGGCCTGCGTAGGGGAACCAACCTATCTTCATTTATAAATAGAGGGGCAGAGGTAGAGTTGAAAGGAGCTTTTTTGGGGAACTCCAAGGATACTCTGCCATTTTTTGTACTCACTTCTCTTCTGTTCAAACTTGCATTCAAGTAGTTAGTTTACGGATTGTATCTGTACTCAGGTAATTAGAAAAGTAATAAAGATCATATTCAAAGTGAACGTAGGCAATTACGCTGAACCACTATAAATCTGGTGTTTCCTTTTCTGTGGCTCGTTTTGCATTCAATTTCACTATTTCTCTGTTTTAATTTACTTTCTTCATTAATCCCTCTACACAACTCTATTCAAGGGTGTTAGTGACCAATTTTGATGCTAACAACTTGCAATGTTATAATAATATAAATATAACATCCAGTCATCCAATATCAGCATATAAACATCCATCATAATCACCATTCAATCAACTAATAAATAACCTCAATTAACCGAATATCATCAATAAGTATTCATTGACAATTAAATTCAATATTAAATTAAATGGCGATTTAAATGCAATAAAGATCATATTTAACTGGATTGATAATTTAAATATACCAAACATTAACCAATCGATTTAAAATAACATTATAAATTTAATTTAACTAACATAAGATAATTTAGTAGTTGTGTGTGGGTTAAAACACTCACTTTTGATTTCAAATCGATTTGAAATCCAAAGTAAGGTCCAAAATTCAACAGTCTCTGAATTTATCCAAACTAGTTCCAAAATGTCCTAAATTTCGATACGACCGCAGCGGAGCCCATTAAAAATCCAAAATGCCTAAATTATTTTGAAATTCACCCTTTTCTTCCATTATGTGCTGACCTAGTTCCTTCAATGGTACCAGAGCGAGGTTAGTTGAGGCGTTCACTGGCACATTAGATGTTCTGAGTTGATCTCTACAACTAGCATGATCGGGGGTTCTCACATTGTGAGCTGTGATAAAGCATTACCTCTTACCCCTACATGTCTTGTGATGGTTATGCTAGTCGAAAGGCTATATGTAAAACTCGCTCGTGAAGTATCTAGTTGTGTCACCCTAAATGAGTTTGGGCCGGAGCAAAAATAGTATCATAGCCCAACAGCCTATGCAGTCTAAATTAGTCATGTTAGGGCTAACTAATTAAGCTTATGCACTTAGTACGATGTCTAGAAAGGTGATGTATAAGATTGGAATTGGGTAATTAAGTACCCTGTTCTACTTGGTTACCTGCTGGCCTGAAAGGTGATGTGAGCCCAAAGGTTGCTCCTAAAAAAAGGCCAAATTTGAATTGAGCCTTTGGCTAATTTTCAAAATAGTTTTGAAAATTAAGACATGATTTTAAATTTTGAAGTTAAATTTAAAATAAAAACATGTTAATTATAAAAATTTATAATATAACATAAATTTACAAAATGTTTGAAAATGTAATGAAAAATTTAAAATGCTTGAAACTATGTAAAGATTGATTTCAAATTTAAAATTATTAATAAGATTAATAATATAAATTAGTTAAATGATTTGATTAATTAATACTTATATGCATTTATTATGTATATTGATATATGTTATGTTATTTTAAAGTGTTTAAGATAAAATAAGCGTACATGTATGTATATAAGATAAACTTTCAAAATAATATAATTTAATTAAAATTGTATAATTAATAAAGTAATTAAAGGTCGGTTAATCAACTAAAATTATGCATATATAAGATATATGTGTCTTATAATAAAGGTTATAGTATATATCTCCAATATAAAAGTTGTATTGGAATACTAGTTTAAAATTAAGTAAAAGGTTAATTAATTAAAATTTATTAAATAAGATTTAATTAATAAAATATCAAACATAAGACTATCATATAAGTAATAAGAAATATAAGATTTGTATAATAATAAAACTTATATGATATGAATGTATAAACTAAAGATGAAACATTAAAGAAACTCAAATAGACTTAAGGAATAAATACATATGTAAATGTACGTATGATGTGTCCGACACTTGAATCACGAGGGTATTTCATAAAAATACATTATTTCATAAGTCGATATAACTCAATACAATATATTGACGATTATGAATCTTCAGTATAATGTTGTCCTCTGCCATATATATATATATATATATATTAATAAATTACTTGCATACTTCTTAGTTGTTAAACAAACTCAGGCTAGGATGTTATATGTAGTATTATTAATAAATTGAACAAATGAGGTAAGATAACTATATGTATTGGTTGAGAAAACTCAAGGTACATATACTGTACTTAGGCCATCACGATTTGGTAGGTACGAGTGAATAATCTCTTTCGATTTGTTAAGAAAACTCGAGATCGAAATGAGATTAGGATAAGGAAAAATAGGTCAGGAGTTGTATATGATACAACCGATAAGGAATTATCCATCGTTTGTGGGGATACGATTTGTTGAGCAAACTCAAGATCCGTATACTAAGACAGATGAGTCTCGAGACACACTAGTAAAGTCGAAGGACTTCTATGTTTCATCTTAGGGTTTGGAGAATCATAAAAGACTAGTGGGAACCTAATTAGAAAAATGAAATAGCAACATTAACCTTTTTAATATTGTAAGAACACATGCTAAATAATGTTACAATTATCTATAACGATAATGTTTTTCATATAATATATTTGGTAAAATGTTTGTCAATTAATATATACAAACACACTGAATTGAAAGTTGATAAATGAAAATATAATACCTACTATGAAATTCCTATAGAATATTAATATTTCAACACCCATGCAAGTGCCTAATTTTACAACTACTGAATAAATTCATGGTTTAGTCACACTATTATTTGGTCAAGACCATGTATTGCTTTCTATGAGTTTCGAATTCTAAAAGCAATACAAGACTATGGATATTTGATTCATATACAATTGCATATAAATGTTATATGGCGAACGGTCAAAGTTTGTGTTGTACAATATTTTGATGAAATTAGTTCATCCAGAAAATGAAATAAACCTTAGTGCGAGATCGAGTATTCAATCTGGTTGATTACAAAAGGGATCGTATTATGTTAATGAAACACAAGACCAAAAATCATAAGATATGTCTAAGAACTTGATCGCTGAAATGTCATTTTGATCTTTTTACGTAAAGTGCAACATATTTGATATCCTTACATGTTAAGGATAATCGAATGTGCTTTTGTAAAGAGTTTGTTATGATATTGTAGTAAGGCTTTCTTTTGAATAATTTGACAATTTGAAATGGAAATGGATGTATAAGAATAGATTTAATTTAAGGTATAGTTGGGATGAAGAGAATGAATAGTCACTTCTACTTCATAGAGAAACATTGGAAAAGGAAATTATAATTACAATATTAGACTAACAAATACGATTTCTATTCTGTAATGCATTTTCATATAGAAAATTGTTTCTTTTAGCTCAAGATATTTGATCTACAAACTCTCCACTGTAAATAATTACATTGTAAGAAATAAACAAATAGTATTAAGTGAATGATGGGCCTTTGAATTTGGTACGCTATTATAGTAATGGTGGAAAAGTGAAAGCATGCCATATAGCACTTATTAATCGCATCATAGTATTAAACATTGTTTTGGTAAAACCTACCATATTTACGAAATAATGATTATTTTTCGGTATTGACTAAGAAAAAAAAATAGACATGGCCATATTTCAATATGAATATTCTTGATGAAATAAACTATAATGCGATATTATTATTTTTATAAAAAAGTGATGCATTAGAAAATAAAAAAGTATCTAATATTATTTACTATTGATTTGGAATTATAGACTAAGCCATAATTTTGATAAATAATTTTATTGTATGATTTTGAACCATATGATACTTGTTTATCATATGTCAAAAAATAAAGGGCCATGCAACTATTTAGTCGGAGTATTATAAGAGTTGACGAACTCTTCGGATTGACACATATAGATGTATGCAATCATAATCTTATAAATACTAAAATGGTTCCACATACTTCGTCATATTCACTAATGAGTTATCGTTGACATGGACTTATGTGTTTGATACGCATATTGTATATCTATGGTAAACTTATAGAAATAAAACAGAAGTAAATAAAATAACATGTGATAAAAATGATTTGATTTGATCGAATGAGTGAGTATATTGGAAAATATTTCGAACATACCTAAAATGAATAAAGATTCAATCTCAAAATTACTCCTCCATGTGATACATAATGATGCATCGATATGGAGTAACCAAACTTTGTCAAATAATGTACGATTAGTTGTGAGTGAAGTTGAGTTAGTTTCTTTCTATGAGGTAATGTAGGGTAGTACATAAGTTAATATATTTTTATCTGAATAACAGTTTACAAAATTCAACAAGATAATGGTTTATAAGAACTCTAACATATCCTAGGGCCAAGTAGTTGGTAGGTTGTGCAAGTCAAAAGATTGCATGTAATAATTGTTCGTAAGGGATCTTGTATGAATCTCCCTAAAAGAGTTTTTGGAAGACTGTCGTTGGATGATATATTAATGTTTTGAATATATTTTTTGTAAAATAAAACCAAATCAGTTCTATAAATAAAAAATTCATAAAAAATTTGTGAATGCCTATTCTGTTGCACTGAGAAACAATTATTGTTTCAAAGATATACCGACTTCATTGTGAAGAAATTTCTTTGAGGAATTACTGGCGGTAAAATGAAATTGGATACGATCCACAGAAAATAGTGATTAGATGAGATGAAATGAAATTAACTAACCTAAGCAAACACAATACATTATAGTATCTAATAAGTATTCTTGCACATTGAAGAGAAATTATGAGTTTCTTATTAGTTTTGAAAATATATAATCCTCGATTTTTTAATTAAACAGTTGAGTGCGTTGACTTTATATGGTATGGTATGAAAATCTGAATGAATTCCAAGTACGCTATAAAAATATAGATTTTGATAGTCGTAACTGAATGGATATGATCCATCAACCATGACTGTTTCTTTATGAGCAATGTTAATAAGAATAATATCACATATTTCAATTGTTGAAATTAACATAATAGATTCGATATTCAACACGTTCAAGTCAACTCGGATTTACTCACAAAATTATTTCTTGATAAGTCCTAGTGTTTTAGTACACATGTATTGAAACAGAAAATTTTAAATAGCGACTTAGAGTAAGCTGTTTATACATATTGACCAAAAATGTCTCAAAGGCAGTGGGAGCGATATTGAGTCTGTGAATCTTTGGATATGATCCGAGAAATAATGCAAATGTATCATTTTATAAGCATCAAGATTAAATAAGTACTTTAATAGAAATATCAAATAGTTTGATTTTTAACCAAAGTGTAGAGGAAGCATGCGTTTATAAGAAAGAACGTTAAATGGTACACTGATTTTTCTAAACTATAAGTAAACAACACGTTGTTGATTTTAATGATGTACATGTCAAAATCAGCCTTAGTTGTTTTAATACTCAACATTGAATTAATAAATGATGTCTTTTAAAGTAAGTATTAAAGATGTCGAGAATGTCCCAAATGATATACAAGGACACCTTATTAAAAGTTTAATACAGAACATGTAAGATTAATTCTTTGGCATTGGCAATAGGAATTATCATACATGTTATGTTGTCTATGATATCATGATTTGTTTATGTGTATGATACCTGAAGCAAATATCATATCAAAATTGATATCACCAAATGGTTGTTTGAAGTGTTCCCATGTATTTATGAAATACTAGAGAATTGTTTACAGAAACAATAAATTCGTACTGAAGGAATGTTTAGACTTAGACTTTACAAGTAATATTAAGTATAATATGTCAATAATAAATTTTTAAGTTGGAAATGTTCCAAATGAAAGACCATGGCCAATTCAATGAAAAAGGCTTGGTATATCGCCTTGAATAGCGCCACAATAAAAACAATGTATATAAAAAATATAATTTCACAAATTTATAACTAATTCGATTCCAAATGTTGAGAATCTCATGACATATTTATATGATAACAATGTCATAATATAGTTCATAATAGATCTGAGCTTGAAATCGAGAGTCATGCTTCGAATTGTTCCACAAGATAAAACAAGTTTATCACCGTCGGAGAGAGTTGATTGATAAAGTAGATAATTACATGTAATAACATACTCGCTCACAAAGGGACCGACCCAATTGGTTTTTAGAAAACTGATTAGAGAAGTTGGAATAAGATTCCATAATTGACCCCAAGTGCAAGTGGGAGATTGACAGAGTTAGGGGTATGCCATAGGGGCAATTAGGTAATTTATTACATATATCTAACTCGTTGACCAATCTTGTTCGAAATAAAAGTATTTTCTTTCTATTATATATTTGATATAATATTGTTATATTAATTAATCAATTTAATTAAAAGTATATTTAAAAGAAAATCCACAAATGGTATGTTTTTTTATAGTAGTTACAAAGTGTTGTAACCGTGAGTAATTTATCAAAATGAAACAAATATATCATTTTAAATGTTCCTAGTCAAGATGCATCGAGACTGGATATTGATGCATCCCTTGAGACTAAAGTACGCAACGCTCTCCAAATGTTGGTAGTGTATTACTCATGACTGTTGGGGCACCAAGGTGTTACGTACTGATAGTTATTGAATAACTATTGAATGAATCACTAGATAGTTTTCTGTTGGTTAATATAACTAAAATCAAATGGAGAATATCAATTTAAGTAATTTACACAGTTCTTTCGACTTGAGAATACCGTTGATCTTTAATGTGGAAGCCCGCTTGGATTAAAGTAAAATCTTGGCACGACGTTCATCGAATGACTATAGTTGGGTGGAGTGAAAGCATTGGAAGTGAAACACTATTTAAGAGAGGATTCGTCTCCTTAGTTACATAAGGTTAGTATCATGGTCAACTATGGTTAATTCAAAGTCTCTAGCTAGAGCATTTCCGTTAATAATAGTTGTTATTATTGAACGAAAGAATTTGTGTTTGGACTATAAAGTTGAATGTGGATGATATTGGAATTTTGATCATTACCAAATTCCATAAATCCAAAGTGACATAGTTTTAACGAAGCGAATTGGTGTTAATAATTGTCATTATTTGGTACCGCTTATGATACATTGATACGTAAAATTGGATTTTGCCTAAAGATGCGTAAGCGATAAATTCGACCAAAATGTCACATTACATGTTAAGTGACGTGTGAACGTTGATATTCTAATAGTTCGATATTAATCACCGACTGAATACACATATGAGTCGCACAACCGTAATGATGAATTCTTTGAAGAACCACATGATTTAATTAATTTATATGTTGTTGTAAATTGATTAAATTAACTGATATTTGAGAAATATTAATTATTATTTATTTGATGTTTGGAATTTTTTTCGTAATTATTATAATGCATTTATAAAAGTTATATTTTCTTGCATTAATATACGATATCGATGTAATTTACAAATAATTGCATAAAATGATTTAAGAAAATTTTATATCATTTGATGACATGATTTATGAAAATTTTATGTCATTTGATGACATGATTTGTTGAGATTTTATGTCATTTGATGACATACGTCTAAAGAAAGGATTGGAGGGAGAGAGAAACATCAAGTGAATTAATTAGGGAAGTTTTATTTAAAGAATGGAAAAAGTTTCATTCTTTCAAATAAAACATATTTCTATAATTCATTCTGTATGGACGATTCTTTCTCTCTCTCCCCCTAACTTTTCATGGAAGAAAAAAAAGGAAAACAAAATTTCAAAATCTTTCAACTCCAAATAAAAAGATCAAATAAAATAAAATAAAAGTAGTATATCCATCTCTTGCAAGGATAGAATGTGGATCATGAAGATCTGAGAAGATAGCATCATTCATGGTGTGATTTCTAGGCAGCATCCTAAGGTGATTCAATCGGATCTAGAAGCGTTCTTCAATCAAGATGAAAATCAAAGGCAACATTAACAAGGTGTGTTTTAATGATTAGGTAGAAATGAATTTCATTTTCTATGTATAGATAGTAATTTTTCGATGTTTTATGGTTATTTAATTTGAATTTAATAATTTCTATGATGTCTTACTGTCTTGCTTAATTAAAAATTGCTTATGAAGAATGAATTATTTGTTGAATGATATGATTGAGTTTTCATTCAATAGACCAAAATTAAATATGTTTATGTTTTAAAACAAAATTTAAGTGTAGATCTATGTTTTTAGATATTCTAATTAAAGTGCAACTCTTCATGTCTTAATGTTTACATGTTCAAATTGTTTTGTTGCTTTTCTTTACTTTGTTAAATTGAAAATAAATCTATGTATTTTAAAATACAATGTTTTATTTTTAATCTATGTTTTAACATTTAATTTAAATTCCACTTCTTTAAAGCTGCAAATTAACAATTTCATGTTGATTGAATTATACTTAAAGTTAAAAATGAATTTTATATGGAATCAATACAATGTTTCAATTGTTGATCTACGTTTTAATCTTTTATAACTAAGTGTAATTTTAGTTTCGATTGTTAATGTATGTGTGTATGCATATATTACTTGCACCTTTTATTGCATTATATATTTACATATGAATAACAGGAATTTTAACAACAAATCAAGGTTTTAAAATTGATTGTAATAACTATCTAATTAATGTTATTAGAAAGCTTTGATTGAGTTCCATATATACATATTTAGATCCATTTGTCTGTATTTATGTAGAATTTATTTTTATTTACATATACAGTCATAATATTAAGTCATTTCTTTTTTTAATTAAAACCATATTGTACACATATAATGCATTGTTTACCTTCTGTATTCTTACCATTTTGTACCTGTTGGTTGTCCTTAATATGTTGCATTAATTAATTTTGCTAAAATGGGAACTATATCAATCATCTTTGTCATCCTTTGTTTACTTCCATTTCAATTCCTACGTAATAATCATTTAAATTGTTCTTCTTTAGTGTATACATATCAAACACTACTAATTATGCACAATACTTATATATCGCACTTGCACAGTATTTACTGTGAATATATTTACAATTCACATCATATTTATATTATTCATCAGTGTTACTTCATTAATCAATTATTTAATTTAATTAAGAGAAAGAAATGAAAAGTTTTCTTCTCTAAATAAATTTATGATCCCTAATTAATTGAATAATTTAACAGAAAGGAAATGAAAAGTTTCATTCTCTAATATATTATGCCACCTTATTAATTGAATAAATTAAGAGAAAAGAAATAAAATATTTCCTTCTCTGAATATTTGAAAAGTAAACGTTACACACAAATTTGCGTATAAGAGTATATTTGATATATTCTAACTTACATACACATTAAACTAAAGATTTTATTTAAAAGAAACTTGGAAAAGTTTCAAATGAATTTAGACTACATAGGTCCATTAAAGATCCAAAATGTCTAAAATAATTTGAAATTCACCCATCTCTTCCATTGTGAGCTACCCCAATTCCTTCAGTAGGTGCGGGTGAATAATTTCATTTCGATTTGTTGGGCAAACTCAAGGTCTAAGTGAAATTAGGATAAGGTGCCAAGGATTAGGAGTTGTAAACGATACAACCGATAAGTAATTATTCATCGTTCGTAAAGCTATGACTTATTCAGCAAACTCAAGGTTAAAATTTCTTGATGGATGAGTCTTAACACCTACTAGTGAGTTGAAAGACTTCAATGTTTTGACTTTGGGTTTGGAGAAACATAAAAAAAATGATGTGAGCTTATTAGTAAAATGAAATATAAAGTTTTACTTTATTACCGTAGGAAGATTTCTATGTTTCGACTTAGGGTTTGGTGAAACATAAAAGGCTGCTGTGAGCTTATTAGTGAAATGAAACATAAAGTTTTACCTTGTTAATATTGTAAGCACATCTATAATGGTTTATCCTAATAATCTACCACTTAAACTTGCAAAAAATGACAACTCCAAAACCGTATTATGAAAACGACAGGTTTACTGGACCAAACTATACCGAATGGCTAAGAGCAATTAAAATACCATTACTTACGAGCGTTTATATCAGTTGTTGCATGCAAGCTCAAAAAAAACCCGCTGATGATGCGGACATTGACTAAGACTTGCTTATAAAAAATGGGTCTCAAACCTAGAGATCGGCCAAGTTTTCGTACAATTTACAGTAGAGATGCCGTTGCAGAGGCAACATGAAAACATGTATGTCTATGAGACATTTGATAGTCTTTAGGCTATGTTTGATGAACAGTCATGTTTTGCAAAGTACGAGCTTACTAAGAAGCTGTTTGATACTAAAATTACCAAAGGATGAAAAGTGGATGATTATGTGCTGATGATGACGGGCTATATTGATAGGCTTTTGCAATTGGATGTATAGACAAGCAAAAATTGTAAATTTATTTTATACTTGGTTTTCTTACTCCTTATTATAAACCATTCATAAATAATTATAATATAAACCAATTAAATTTGAATCTCGTTGAGCTTCTCAATATGTTGAGGTCGATTAAGTCTGCATCTAAGGATCAAGGGACTATACTTACTGTTAAGGGTAGTGCATCATCTTTGAAGAGTTCGAAGAAGCGAAAAAGAGAAGGAAAGAAAAAAAAGCAGGAAGAGTGATGAAAATGGTGAATGTCACCACTGGAAACATCATTGGAAAAGGAGTTGTCCAGACTGCTTGAAGATCGTTAAGGAAAAGAAGCATAATTGTTCTATGGCTCCATCAAGCACATTTATAATTCAAAATTGTTTTGTAATCAATAAAATACCTTGGGTCTTAGAAACTGGATCTAGAACTCATATTTGTATCATTACGTAGTCTTAGGAACTAGCATCGTGTGGTAAAAGGAGAGATGAGGCTCCAAGTTGTTCATGAGTTTATGGTGGATGCAACGACAGTAGGAAATTATCATTTATATTTGCCTAGTGATGTTGTATTAGTATTAAATTATGGTTGTTTTGTAAAAGACTTTATTTGTGGCATTATTTGTCTCTCTAGACTGTCTGAGACCAAATATATATTTATGTAAATAATGTTATGAATATTAGTTTAGATGGAAATAAAGTCTACAATGGTATTCTTAAAATTGACATTTATGTGATTAATACTAATTATGTATGTTCTTTGAATAACTCTTATAATATTTTAAATGATAGTTATCTTTGGCATTATATGTTAGGTTATACTTGTAAGAAATGACTACACAAGTTGGAAACCATAGATTTTCTCCCGTCACTTGATTCTAAATCATTTGACATATGTGAGTCGTGTCTCAAAGGTAAAATAACCAAGCGCCTCTTCAGTGAGAGCAATGAAAGAGTTAATGAACTCTTAGGGTTAGTACATAGTGATGTATGTAGCTCGATGCCTATAATTACCAAAAAATAATGGTTCTTACTTTTTTACCTTCACTAATGATTTCTCAAGACTATGATATGTGTATCTTATGAAGAAAAAACTCGATATCTATGAGAATTTTTTTGAATATAAGAATGTAGAAAAAAACAAATGAATTGTAAGATTAAGATACCTCAATTAAATCGAAGAGGTGAGTATGTTGATAGGATTTCCAACGATAATTAAAAGATAATGGGATTGTCTATCGGATTGCCCCACTATATATTCCATAATACAATGGTGAGTTAGGGTGAAGGAAGGAACCTATTTAGGTATAGTTTGATCCATGATGAGCGAGCTGAGTTACCTCTATCCTATTAGGGACATGCGCTAGAAACAACAATGCATATGTTGAACTTATTGTCTACCAAATGGATGCCTAAAACACCATATAATATGTGGTATGTTAAGAAACCCCAACTCAAATATTTGAAGGTGTAGGGTTATCCGGCATACCTTAAGAGTGTTGGTTCGAATAAACTATAGGCGTGCTCGGCATTGTGTAAATTTATACGATATTTCAATTACTTAATGGGATATAAATTCTACAACACTGAAGAACAAAAGCATATTATATCTTGATGCATTGTATTTTCAAAAATGGAATTTTCTATCAAAGGAAATTAACATCGAGGCTGTAGACTTAGATGAGATCCAAGAAATCAACACCAAGGCCGAACCAGCGGGAGAACCAAGTTCACCCGTACACGAAAACATGCAATCTATTAGAAGGTCTAGTATGGAAACTCATGCACTAAAGACATAATATGGTTTTATTATGGATGACGAGAAGGAGGACTGTGTTTTAGATGACGACACTCCTTTGTCTTTCCAATAAGCACTACAGAATAAAGACTCCACACTCTAGCTTGAAGCAATGGAATCCAAGATGGATTCCATGTACGAAAAAAAAGTTTGAACTTTATCCGACATGCCTAAAGGGATAAAATCCATCAGCTGCAAAGGGATTTTTAAGAAAAAGCTAAATGCGAATGGTGAAGTAGACACTTATAAGGCAAGGCTAGCTGTGAAAGTATTTTTTCAAATTCATGGTGTTGATTATCATGAGATAGTTTCGTCCGTAGCTATACTTAAGTCCATTCAGATTATGCTAGCTATTATTGCATTCTATGACTATGAAATATGACAAATGGATGTAAAGACATCTTTTCTAAATGATGATTTAGTAGAAATTGTTTATATGTCACAGCTCAAGAGTTTTGTGGTCGGTAAAAGTGAGGGCAAGGCTTGCAAGTTGTTGAAATCCATTTATGGACTTAAACAAGATTTAAGGAGCTGTAAAAATGTTTTGACAAAGTAATCACACCGTTAGGTTTTTGTCAAAACACAAAGGAAGTGTGCGTATATAGAAAGAAATGGGACAACACTATCATATTTGTTGTGCTCTATGTCGATGATCTATTATTGATTGGCAATAACACTTCATTTTTGCAATCAGTGAATGCTTGGCTTTCTAAAAGCTTCTTCATGAAGGATTTGGAAATAGCAGCCTATATCCTTGGTACAAAGATCTATAGAGACGGATCTAAGAGGCATGGGATTGTCCTAGTCCCTGTACATAGGTATAACACTAAAAACGTTCAGTATGAAGAATTCCAAGCATAGAAACATTCCAACATAGTTAGAAATCATCCTTTCTAACAAGGATGCTCCTAATACCGATGAGGAGAAAGCACTATGAAGAGGATCTCCTATGCTTCAGCCACGGGGTCTATAATATACGCTATGCTATATACTAGACCACACGAGGCATACATATTAGGATGCATAAGTCAATACCATTCTAATCCTGGAGAAAAACATTGGATGGCCATAAAATGTATGCTAATTTTTTTTAAAAATATTAAGGACTTATTCCTCATATATGGAAATGGAGACCTACTTATGAAGGAGTATTCGCACTCTAGCTTTCAAAGTGATATAGATGATAGTAAGCAAGTGTTCAGCTATGTCTTCATGCTTAATGGCGTAGCCGTTGGTCGAAAAAGTTCCAAGAAAGAAACATTGGTTAATTCAACAATGGAGGCCGAGCACATCACGCTCAATTAAGCGGCTGAAAAATCAGTCTGGATATGCAAGCTTTTTAGTGAGCTCAAAGTGATTCTTGATATAGAGATTCCTATAGCATTGCCATATGATAACAGTGCGGTGATTCAGATCGCAAAGGAGCCCAGAGTACACAAGAAGTCATGGCATATTCTTCGGAAGTTCCACCTCATTAGAGAATTCGTTGAGAAGAAAGTGGTCGTGACACAAAAAGTAGATACCAAGGACAACATAGCAGATCCATTAACTAAGGGTCTAGCTTGGTCGGCTCTAGAGAAGATTATTAAACAGATGGAATTGAGATTCCATAATTATCCCTAAGTGCAAGTTGGAGATTGATAGAGTTAGGAATATTCCCTAAGGAAAATTATGTAACTTATTTTAAATTAATTAACTTTGAAATCAATCCTAGTTCGTAATAAAGTTTTCTTCTTTCTATTTATATCTGTTATAATGCGCTGTAAATAATTAAATATTTAATTAGAATTTTTTTAATACAATATCCATAAAATGTGTGTTTATGATTGTAATTGCAAATACTTGTAATCATGAATATTATATCACAATATTATAAAACACATCATTTTATATATTCAAGTCAAGATACAGTGAGGCTAGATATCGATGTATCCATTGAGACTAGAGTACGAACCGCCCTCCAAATATTGGACACTGTATTACTCATGACTATAGAGGGTACTTAGGAATTACCTACTATTAGCTATTGGATAACTATGGAATGGCTCACTCGAAAATTTCCTATTAGTTAATATAACTAAGGTCAAATAGAAAATATCGATGTGACTAATTAACACATTTTTATCGACTTGAGAATACTATTGATCTTCAATATGAAACCCCAGTTTGATTATCGTTAAATTATGGCACGACGTTCATCGAGTGACTATAGTTTGGTCAAGTGGAAGTAATAGAATGAAACACTATTCAAGTGGGGATTCGTCTCCTCGGTTATATGGGGTTAGTACCATGGTTAACTCAAGCCAACTCAAAGTTAAAATTCTAGCCAGTGTAGTTCAATTAATAATGATCGTTATTATTGAATAAAGAACTTTGTGTTTGGAATATAGAGTTGAATTTGGACGATATTGAAAATTTAACCATTATCAAATTCCATAAGTACAAAATAGTATAGTTTTGATGAAGTGAACTGGTATAAATGATAGTCACAATTGGGCTACGCTTAACAAAGTAAAATTGGATTTTACTGAAACAAAATAAGTAATAAATTTGGTCAAAATGTCACACCACCTTCTAATTTACATGTGAATGTTAATATTCGAATAGTTCGATATTAATCGTTGGCCTAATTTACACTAATAGGTCACACAATCGAAATGATGAATACTCCTTTGACTAAACGATTTAATTGATTTGCAATTGTTATAAATTAATTAAATTAATAAATTTTGGTGAAATATTAGTTATAAAATTTGATTTTGATTTGATCAACAAATATTATTAAATGTATTTATAATAGTTGTAATTATTTTAATCGATGTACGACATCGATATACGTTTAAATTGGATTTAAACACAAAATATTTATTTAGGCTTTAAATGAATTTGAAGCCCATACAAGGGCCGATCATATTTGAATGTGATAGAGGCATGGTGCAGCCGTATAATGACACTAGAGAGGCTTGAGACAGAGGGTTATGGTAGAAGAGAACCGGTAGGAGATAAGTAGGATCTTGATCTTAAAATATATCTAAGTTCTCCCCTAAATAAGTACTTTACTCACACTTATTTGAGAAGTTTTTAAGCTGGCATATACCCTTCACTTCTGGCCAAACTGTCTCCCTCCATATATCTAGTTTTCTAAGTTCACATCAAATCAAACAAAGTACTATTCGATAATCCGTGACAACGGTCCAAGGACTAGCACTAATCTGGGTTAGAAATCAGTTCGAGGATCATATCTCATCATTTCAAGATATACTTACAATCTTTTGTCAAAAGGTATATTCTTAACATGTTTTTTATATATTGTTTATTTCATATATTATATTATTAGTTAGGTGATGATTCCAACATACAAATATATTATTACAATTTTGATTGGTTGTATGTACATATATGCTTTATATTAGCAAATATTCGTGTTTATACACGTATATGCAGCACATCTGAACGTAAAAAAATTAATTTTATTATTTTCAATAATTTAATATATATAGCCTATAATTTAAATACTACATCATACTTATGTAAAATACGGAAATATAATTTTGTATATAAAGTTTAATGGGCATAGTATTTTCTGCATGAACAAGATATCTTTTTTATATTTATATATTAGTATTAAATAATATTTAAATTAATTAATCATATAAATAATTATATCAAAGCATATATGTATTATAAATTACGTTTTATATTTTACAAAATTAACTAAATACATAATACACTCTTCGTGGGGATAAAAAAACATTATTTTATATATTTTTAAAATGTTCAAATATAAGCCGAAAATTAGAAAATTGAGTTATGCTTTAAATTATAAAATTATATAATAAAATTTCAAAATGCGAAATTAGCAATTAGAATTTTACTTGAAATTTAGAATTCAAATTTACTTTAAAAAGTGCTTTTTATTAATTTTTAACAATTTTTATACGGTTATTTACTAAATATATATTTTAAAACATTTGAAAAAATTAAGCTTTGCACAAGACCAGGTAATAATTTATTTGTTATAAATTATATTGTGAATTTTATTTGTAATATACATTTATTATATATATATATATTTATAAGTATTTAATATATATACACATATATTTAAAAAAATATTTATATATGTGCTATTTTGAGCTTTATAATTTGTTTTATATTTAATATATTTTATAAATGATTTAAATATATTCTTATAGTTATAGACATGTATATCATGTTGATATTTTATGCTTATGTTTATATATACATACACACAAAATTATTTAAATAAGATATTATTTATATACACACATATTTGTAATGCCGTGATATATAAGTAAAAATCTATATAAATACATTTGGACATTATATTTGTATGTTAGATAAGCTAACATGTCTATTGCGATATAATCCCAACATTTATACATGGGCACCTTATACATTGCACAGATTAATATGTTACACATGCATACACATATATTTTTGTATATGATATATCTATATATATAATATAACATAAATTAAATAATATCATATCATTTTATAAAGTTAAATAAAATAAATATTTTATTTAAAATAAATTCAAAAATGTTCTAAATAACTTAAACCTATAGGCCCAACAATGATCAAAAATGGCATAAATATTTGAAATTCACCCATTAATTGTATTATGGACTAGGGCAGTTCCACCCAAAATATCATACTTTCCGTTCTATGCACATTCAAAGTATCCAAATGACTTGTACAAATATTTTAATAAAATACTGTATTTAGATGAAACCACGTTGTTTAAAATTAGATGTTTGACTAAATAATGCAAAATATACAATTTTGTACTGCTAATCAAATAGCCTTTAAGTATACAAAATTGGACTAATTATCATTGAAAAATATATTAGAAATATGCAACTGTTCATTGGATGAATAATAAGAAGCAACGTGCTACATGGGCATTACGTAGATCACTCAACCTTTGATATACAAACCACATGACAATATCATGCAAATTTTAATGCATTTCATTTCGAGTCATAATCAAAACCAAAGCTCAAGCTTACATAAGACCTATGCTATGATACAAAATTCATGAACAAAGATGAGTATGGAAAGAAATGCGTGAGAAGAGAAAGATCGACTGCTGATGGGAACTAATTAAAAATCAATTTGAGGAATTACATATATTGACCAACTTTTGAAAAATGATGTGTGACAAGATGGACTATACACCATTTAATCCATTATCCAAAAAAAATATTTTCAATTTGCAAATAAACACTTATGTATCTTTTTTTTTACGTACATTTCTTTCATTTAGAGTGGGCTCTCATTTTGTTTATGCAGCTAACATGAATACTTATTTTCACATACGAGGTCAAAGTATTTACTATTTATACATTATTTTTTAATGACCTAAAATTATTTATGAGAAAAGAAGGAAAATTAATTTCAAAATATTCATAAAATAGTGAATATTTAATGGCATAATGGAGAATAAAAATGATAATTTTGATTAATTACTAATAATATCTTTTCGAAGGTAAATTTTGGTCAAGGTGAATATTTAATAGCATAATATAGAATAATAATGATAATTTTGATTACTTGCTAATAGGAACCTCCTAGCAAGCCTTTAAATTTCATAATAAGCTCTTATTTCATTTCAGAGGTACTCGCATACTGATCAAAGTATTCACCATTAATACCAATAAATTTTCCTACTTAATATTGACTATGAAAAAAAAGATAAAATTGTATGTTTAAGTGCAAATTATAAATGGAAAGGTGAATAAATTATGGAGAAATGGAGGATAAAACACAAAATGAAATATAACTTTTTGGTTTAACTCTTATAATGACTTTGATATAACATTTAAAACAGATAAAAAATGTTTCTTCAAAATTACTTATCATTTTGAGCTATGTGATAACCAATTTACAGTAAGCGCTTTTGTTCCACTACATTTTAGTTCAAACTCCTTAAATTGTTTTTCATTGTGCAAAAAAGAAAGAATAATCAAATTTACTAAATATAAAGCTGAATTAAAATTTTGTAGATAGTAATGATTTCATAATTTTTATAAAATAAAGCATAAAAATATAACTATGAAGATCATTAGCAAAGAAGATCGCAAACACCATATGTAAATCGTGCATCATAAAATAAAATTAGTTCATCATAGATTCATTATGAAAATGAATGTAAAGTTTGGATAATCAAAATTTTATAGTAAGTATAATGATATTATTGCCTCTAATAAAGAGCTTTACTTTTGTGGGATAGTGATGTTTTTCTTGTTCATTTTAGTTATACTATAATAAAATTCATGTAAATATTATAAAATAATTTTGTAAAGTATGTAAAATGTATAAAACTTTAAATAGTTGTATGATTCATATCTATAAGATCTCAAATATTATATCCTATATTCTACTATAAAATAACATAATTCGTTGAAATAATCAATAATTACTCTAAAATTCAATAAAGAAAGAGAACATGATAATAAAATCATAAGTAAGTCAAAACATCGATAAAATTATGCAAGCATGAAAAGGAATAAAATAAAGTACACTCTATATTTGAACCAATTTGATATTCATTTTAAAGAATGTTTTGTGTATTAATCTCTTATTCATGTAATATGATATATTGAAAGGGAAAAAAATTAAAATTTACGGAACTAAATTTTGAAAATTCACATTTTCAAGCTCTTTGTGTGTGATGACATACCAAAAACACGAACATATATAAAAACTAATTATTTTGGTTTTGTAATGCACAAGCAATTTTGATTTAAAAATGTAGAATAGAAAAGACAAAAGAAACAATCTAAACGATATGTCCATGCAAATGATATAATTAAACTACAAGTTGTAAATATGTCAATTGTCGCAAAAGTTAAGAATGAAATTTTTTAAATAAGAAATTTATAATTTATAAACATACTAAAATTGTATAATCATAACTACTATAAAAAGTTACAAAATGTTAAGATGTGCAGATGCATGAAACAAAAAATAATAACAAAAAAAATTACGATCTAAAATAAAACACAATTTAAACTCACAAATAATTTTACCACGTACTGAGAAATAATTAATAGTAGGAATAAATTGACATCTTAGTTGGGTATACTTTAAAAAAACCTTGATCTCCATGTATAATGGAATCTCTAGCTTTATGTATTGCATCATATAGTCTCTTTGGAAAAAACCAAATTGATAGAAATTGTTATTATGTAAAGTTGCAAAAACAATACAGAACAAATATTAATTTTTTTTCCATATGTTATGTTGCATACAAACAGTCAAACTACAGTTTCAATCGATAAAAAAAAACTTATCAAAAGGAAGATTTATCACCATATACACCATAAGCGAAAGAAATAATGTGACGCCCCACCTCTATACCCACGCTAGCCAAGGACACTACAAAGTAATGCCGTCAACTAACATGGAGAATAAGGCTGGTTAGGAGCGACCATCTATAGCCTTGCTCTAACTATCTATTGAATACATCGACAATAAACATACCAACCAGGTCGACGTACCCAATGAATACTTAAAACAAAACCATAGGTGGTTGGATCTATCAGAACAGAATATAATAACTCAAATGTAATATACATCACAGAACAGTAAATCATCATATACACATATACAGATACATAAGAGAGTTATAAAATAATACGTATCAAGTGGTATAGCAAACCACCATATACAGACGAGTCAAAAGAATACATATCAGAGTTACTACAAAATAGGACTACACAAAAAGCTATGACAAAAAGAACAAGCTGAATAGTCCAAGCGGAAGCAAAATAGGCCAAGTCCAAAAACACCTAACCTGAAACATCTCGGTTTCACCCGAGTATAAGATACACGGGTCAGTCTAACTAAACAAATCAGTTAGATAAACTGAACAATAATAAACCTCCAAGGTTACAAGGTATAGCAAATATCTCTAAAAGAGATAACACAATCATCTAACAAAATATGAATCATATGATAACAAGCCTCATCTCATCGGCAACATATAGAAACAAAGGATACGAATATCCCAAAACAAGCCAAAAGGCAATAACAAATACCAATAAGGTATACAAGTTCCACAAGGTAAACGCTATGCATCATGGGGCTCATAATGACCAACACCGAAGGGCGATACCAAGGGAATATACATATGAATGAAACATCAGAATATTGCTCGAGCTCAGTACTGTATAAACAAGGATCCATGAGCCCGAAGACTCCAAACCCAATATCACCCATGCGGCTCATAACGACCAACATCGGAAGCAATATAAAAGGGCAACCCAATATCACCCATGCGGCTCATAACGACCAACATCGGAAGCGATACTAAAGGGCAACAAACCCGAAGGCACAAACCCGAAGGCACATACCCGAAGGCAACAAACCGTAGTGGTGAAGGTCAGAGACCCAGTACTGGACACCACTAACTGGCGGAATGTGTCACAACTCTCGAAAAGGAATCTGAAAAGTGTTAACGTATGTCCCATAACCACTCGTTCGCACTAAACGGTTTACTATCCGTTAGCCACTTTCACACTCAAAGCAGTACAAATTTCACCTCATATCATCGGTAAACCAAACCCGAAGGTTAAAACGATCAATTGAATAGGTCGGGAATTAATCGGAAGGATAAACGCACAGATTCATGGTCCGTGTTTTGCCCAACCATTTAATCACCCTTCCACTTCGCTCGAAGTGAGAAATTGTACGTGTGGTTTAAATAGAATTTATAAATCGGAGAAGCGAACTTTTAATACAATTTGAAGAAATAATTTATAAAAACCCGTGAATGAATTCAAAAAGAAATTATCAAGGTCAAATATGCATAAACAACTAATTGGAATCAATTTGCATCGATCAAATTTGGAAAATTAAACAAACAAGGCAAATTGGCCAAAAACAGCATATTCAGACGTCTGAAAGAAGGGATTCAGACGTCTGAATCTAGAAATCAATTTGTTTTCCAAAACAGTATTCAGACGTCTGAATCCTAACATACAGACGTCTGAAATGGGCAATATTTTGCCTATTTCCTTTCTGGTCGAAATTTAGCCAATTCAGACGTCTGGAGTATAAATTCAGACGTCTGAATCTGGGAGTGAAATTTCTTCCAAGAACAATATTCAAACGTCTGAAATAGGCATTTCAGACGTCTGAAACCTGATGGTCAGGCAATTCCTGAACCTAGGCCAACTATGGCCAAACAAATCGAAAGCGATCGGGTGCGTGTTGATTATGGGCTTACGTCAAATGACTACCCAACCTTAACAACACCCCCAAACACTCCGAACAACATAAACACCAACCATAAAAGGTTTTACATAGATTTGGCTTCAAAAATCATAATTTGGCAATTTCACCAAAGCAATCCAAATCGAAAGCAAATGCACATGAACAAATATTAGGAATTCATTCCTAACATCAATGATATCAAAAGAAGTAGATGTGAGTTCAAAACTCACCTTTTACCCAAAAACAAAGAAGATGAAGCTCAATATCAAGGAGAAGACCAACCAAACACTACTTCAACTCAACAAGCTTCAATCTAAGAATAAAACACATATTTCCCAATTTAGGTTTAGGAAATTTTCTGAAATTGAAGAGGAGAAGAGTTGGAGAAGATGAAGAAGAGCTTACCAATGGCTTCTCTTTGATTTTGGAGCAAGAATTTGGAGTTTGCAAATGGAATTAGGGCTTGCAATTTCTATTTCCTCTTCCCTTCCACCATTTCAGTTTTTGCTTGAGAATGAAATGAAATGGAGATGAATGAAGAGAAGGGGCTAAGCTAGAGGGTTAAGTGGAGATTGGGATGAACCCAAACTCAAGTCCAAGTAGAAAAATTAGCCAAAATTTCACTTACTCCAAACATATCAAATATTATACTCAAAAAGATCGCAAACGCCATTTTGGAACCAATGGAGGTAGTTTCGAGTTCCAATTCGGCCATTTGCAGAAAGTAACATTTCGGGCCTAAATCCGACTAACGACGCTATATTTAAATAAAACATTTAAATATAAAATCGTTAAATATGCGGGTTGTTACAGATCTCCCCTCCTTACAAAATTGCGTCCCCGCAATTCCTAGAGACGGTATTCGTAACAACTACATACATACAACATTCAAAAGAGAAGGAAACAAGTTAGAAACGAAAAGATAATCTCACCATCGACAAGCAAAGATAGAAAACCCGGATAACATCGCTCAATATACTCTCTGGTTTCCCAAGTACAGTCATTGGGATTAGTGGACCATTGAACTTTAACGAGCGGTACGTCCTTGTTCCGAAGGTGTCGCACCTCCGTGTCAAGCACGCGAATAGGTTGCTGTACAATAGACAAGTCTGGTGAGATCTCAAGCTCTTGCAAATCAAGAGAAGTAATAACAGAATCCGACTCCCGAAGACACTTCCGAAGTTGCGAGACGTGAAACACGTCATGAATGCCAGATAAATGAGCTGGAAGTGAAACTCTATAAGCCACAGGGCCAATACGTTCAGTAATAGAAAATGGTCCTATAAAGCGAGAAGCCAATTTCCCAATCGCACTGAAACGCATAACCCCCTTCAAAGGAGAAACACGAATAAAAACAAGATCGCCGATCGAGAACTCGAGAGGCTTCCTACGGTTGTCTGCGTAGGATTTCTGACGACTCTGTGCCTCTTTCATTCCCAATCGAATAAGATCAATCTTCTCAGAAGAATGACGAACAAAGTCCGGGCCAAGAATAAGCTTCTCCCCAGATTCCAACCAACATGAAGGTGATCGACATGGCCTTCCGTATAAGGCTTCGAAAGGAGCCATACCGATACTAGACTGAAAACTATTGTTGTAGGAGAACTCTACTAGAGGTAGGTGATCCTCCCAACTTCCACCAAAATCAAAAATACAAATACGGAGAAGATCTTCCAAGATACGATTCACCCGTTCAGTCTGTCCGTCAGACTACGGATGATAAGCTGTAGAAAAATTAAGCTTTGTTCCCAAAGCTTGCTGAAGACTCTTCCAAAAATGACTCGTGAATAAAGGATCACGGTCACTCACAATAGAACTAGGAACACCGTGAAGTCTCACGATTTCCTTGACATATAACTTAGCCAAAAGCGAAGCAGTCCTATTAGACTTAATAGGGACAAAAATGAGCAGACTTGGTGAGGCGATCAACAATAACCCAAATGCTAGAATGGCCAGATCTCGAACGAGGTAGGCCGTCAATGAAATCCATAGAAATCTGATCCCATTTCCACAATGGAATCTCAAGAGGCTGAAGAAGACCCGAAGGACACTGATGCTCGGCTTTAAAACGCCGACAAGTTATGCAATTGCTCACATAACTCGCCACATCGCGCTTCATGCCTTCCCAATAATAAAGACGACGCATATCGGCATACATCTTGCTACTACCGAGATGAATGGTATACTTAGAACGGTGACAGTCATCAAGAATGTCATGCCTAAGTGCAAGATCAGAAGGCACAAAAAGACGGTTCTTCTTACGAAGACACCCATAAGAATCAATGCTGAAATCTTGCAACGCCTCATCACAAGATCCAGACTCACAAAGCTTAACAAGATGCAACAACCCAGGATCACGCCGCTGGGCATCGACAATACGATCCAATAAAATAGGTCGAGCTCCCAAACTAAATAATAGAATAGGAGAATCAGAAGATGAACCTCGATCACGAATTTCACAAAAAGATAGAGTCTCAAGAACATCCCATTCGGCAAACATCATAGAAACAACAGCCGAATGTTTGCGACTAAGCGCATCTGCAACACGATTACCCTTACCAGGGGTATACTGGATATCAAAGTCATAAGAAGCAAGAAACTCGAGCCAACGCTGTTGTCTCATATTGAGTTCCTTCTGAGTGAACAAATACTTCAAAGATTTATGATCGGTATAGAGAATGAAGCGCTCGCCCAATAAATAATGTCGCCAAATCTTCAAGGCAAAGACAATGGCGGCAAGCTCAAGATCATGAGTGGCATAGCGAACTTCATTCGGACGCAGTTGCCTAGAAGCATAAGCAACTACCCGATCCTTCTGCATAAGAACAGCACCGAGACCACTACCACAAGCATCGGTGTAGACAACAAGATCATGATTCCCTTCGGGAACCACAAGAATAGGAGCATTAGTGAGAAGTTCCTGTAATGTCAAAAAGGAAGCTTCACACTTGTCGGACCAAATAAAATGAATGCCTTTACGAGTAAGGCAGGTGCGAGGAAGCACAACACGGGAAAAGTTCTCAATGAGCCGACGGTATTAACCCGCCAATCCAAGGAAACTACGAATCTCATGAACATTTTCAGGCCTCTTCCAATTCTGGATGGCTTCGATCTTTGAGGGATCCACAGAAATGCCATCGGAAGATACAACATGGCCTAAGAACTTAACCTTATTCTCCCAAAAGTGGCATTTGGAGAATTTGGCTCTAAGTTGATGACGACGGAGGGTACTCAAGACAATTCTCAAGTGATTAGCATGTTCAG
The DNA here is from genome assembly GCA_030765085.1 of Allium cepa. NCBI lineage: Eukaryota > Viridiplantae > Streptophyta > Magnoliopsida > Asparagales > Amaryllidaceae > Allium > Allium cepa. The sequence goes on along the minus strand of CM060935.1, from coordinate 691,269,250 downwards.
CTTCAGACTTAGAATAAATAAGGATACCATCAATGAACACAAGGACGAACTTATCGAGATATTCCTGGAATACTCGATTCATGAGATCGACAAAGAAAGCAGGAGTGTTCGTCAAACTGAACGGCATAACGAGCCACTCAAAAGAACCATATCGAGTGCGAAAAGCTGTAAGAGGTATGCTATCCTCCGCGACTCGTAACTGATGAAAAACCATGGCAAGGTCGAGCTGAGAAAAGACCTTAGCACCACTCAATTGATCGAACATGTCATCGATCCTAGGCAATGGATACCTATTTCTGATGGTTAACTCGTTAAGCTTGCGATAATCAATGCAAAGCCTAAGAGTTCCATCAGACTTCTTCACGAAGACGACCGCGGATCCCCATGGAGAAAAACTGGACTGAATCAACTGCTTGGACTCAAGCTCCAAAAGCTGCTTCTTGAGTTCCTCATTTTCCTTTGTAGACATCCTCGTGGGAGGACGACTAACTGGCTGCGCGCCTGGAATGAGATCAATGCGGAACTCAATTGCCCGTTTGGGTGGCAAACCCGATACAGGCTCAAAAACATCAGAAAAGTCACAAGCAACCGGAATACGAGATATATCATCATCATCTCGCGAGTCAAGAGAATATAAAGCCATCTTAGAATTATCCACATTCCGAAGAACAAGAGATAGCTGAGTAGGCGAATCTGGATGTCGAAGATATATAGTTCTCTCCGAACAAATAATCCTGGCATCATATCTCACAAGCCAGTCCATACCCAAAATCATATCGAATCCCAGACAAGAAATAACGTGCAGATTTGCACGGAAAGAAAAGTCACATAAAACAATCTCAACATCATCACAAAGCAAACTAAGGGTCGCGGATCTCCCAATTGGATTCGCAATCCTTAAAGAAGTAATCAAACAAGAAACATCCAAAGATAAATCATCAACGAGCTTTTTCGATACGAAAGAATGTAATGCACCCGTATCGAAAAAAACTCGAATACTATGGTCATGAAATAAAATAGAACCTTCCAAAATAGATGAAGATATACCTTTGGACTGAGAAGGACCTTCAGAAGCCTTAGCAGCATAAAGCCTGCTAGACTTGGCACAAGCCGGAACAGTAGGGCAAGCTGAAACATGATGACCTTCCTTCTTGCAATAATGGCAGAAGAGAGGCTTAGGACAAGCTCGAATAATATGATCAGGAGAACCGCAATTGAAACACTTTCGAACGAAAGGTGTTCCGGAAGACTGAGGCTGAGAGCTAGGACCACCTGTCTTCTTTTCCTTAGAAGGAAAAGGCTTCTTCTGAATTGAAAACGGCCTCTTGTTGGGGTTCTTGGAAACCTCAACATCAACATCACTATCACACTCCTTCTCGACGGTCTCGAGATGAAGTGCCGAATCAACCAACTCCTCAAAAGAAAGTTTAAGCTGGAGCAACAAAGACTTCTTAAGATATTTCTTAAGACCAGAAACAAACTTCAAATTCTTCTTATAAGAAGTACTGATAAATTCAAGACCATACTGAGATAAAGCCTCGAACGATGCGACATACTCAGAAACAGAAGATTTCCCTTGCTTCAACTCAAGGAAGCGACGGGTCAATAAAACTTTTTCAGATTCAGGAATGAACTTGAGTTCAAATCGCTCCCGAAACTAAGTCCAAGAAAGAGTAGACTCATCAATCTCGGCTACAAGAAGCTCATACCAATCAAGAGCACGCTCTTGTAATAAACTAGAAGTCACAAGAACTCTATCATGGTCGGAAAGATCCATGCGAGAGAAGATACGCTCGCACGTGCGAAGCCAAGCTTGGACTTCAAGAACGGACTCGGAGCCCTTAAACGGCTTCCCTCCAAGATGAGAAAAATCACTACACTGTCGTGCAAAGGCAGACTTGCGAGGTGGAGACACTCGAGGAGGAACTGGAGGCTGAGTGCTCCTAAAAACTCCAAAAACTGATCAGCAGACATATAAACACCATCCGGATGTGAGCCACTGGATTGCCCAGCATCCGAACGTCATCCCCTGCCTCTTCCAGCCATACGCTGAAGGTAAGATAAGAACAAGATTATTCACAAGGTAGATATTGCAATATGGAATACTACGGAATAAAATGCATTCCTAGACGTATTCCCAAACTCTATCTAACCTTGATGGAATAAAGAGACACAATGATTCAAAGATTTGTATCACTTGTACACTTTGATGTACCATAATATGTGCATCTATTCTGTGTTTATCATATTTTATTCTGAACTCAGCTCTGATACCACGCTGTGACGCCCCACCTCTATACCCACGCTAGCCAAGGACACTACAAAGTAATGCCGTCAACTAACACGGAGAATAAGGCTGGTTAGGAGCGACCATCTATAGCCTTGCTCTAACTATCTATTGAATACATCGACAATAAACATACCAACCAGGTCGACGTACCCAATGAATACTTAAAACAAAACCATAGGTGGTTGGATCTATCAGAACAGAATATAATAACTCAAATGTAATATACATCACAGAACAATAAATCATCATATACACATATACAAATACATAAGAGAGTTATAAAATAATACATATCAAGTGGTATAGCAAACCACCATATACAGACGAGTCAAAAGAATACATATCAGAGTTACTACAAAATTGGACTACACAAAAAGCTATGACAAAAAGAACAAGCTGAATAGTCCATGCGGAAGCAAAATAGGCCAAGTCCAAAAGCACCTAACCTGAAACATCTCGGTCCGACCCGAGTATAAGATACACGGGTCAGTCTAGCTAAACAAATCAGTTAGATAAACTGAACAACAATAAACCTGTAAGTTTACAAGGTATAGCAAATATCTCTAAAAGAGATAACACAATCATTTAACAAAAGATGAATCATATGATAACAAGCCTCATCTCATCGGCAACATATAGAAACAAAGGATACGAATATCCCAAAACAAGCCAAAAGGCAATAACAAATACCAATAAGGTATACAAGTTCCACAAGGTAAATGCTACGCATCATGCGGCTCATAATGACCAACACCGAAGGGCGATACCAAGGGAATATACATATGAATGAAACATCAGAATATTGCTCGAGCTCAGTACTGTATAAACAAGGATCCATGAGCCCGAAGACTCCAAACCCAATATCACCCATGCGGCTCATAACGACCAACATCGGAAGCGATATAAAAGGGCAACCCAATATCACCCATGCGGCTCATAACGACCAACATCGGAAGCGATACTAAAGGGAAACAAACCCGAAGGCACAAACCCGAAGGCACATACCCGAAGGCAACAAACCGTAGTGGTGAAGGTCAGAGACCCAGTAGTGGACACCACTAACTGGAGGAATGTGTCACAACTCCCGAAAAGGAATCCGAAAAGTGTTAACGTATGTCCCATAACCACTCGTTCGCACTAAACGGTTTACTATCCGTCAGCCACTTTCACACTCAAAGCGGTACAAATTTCACCTCATATCATCGGTAAACCAAACCCGAAGGTTAAAACAATCAATTGAATAGGTCGGGAATTAATCGGAAGGATAAATGCACAGATTCATGGTCCGTGTTTTGCCCAACCATTTAATCACCCTTCCACTTCGCTCGAAGTGCGAAATTGTACGTGTGGTTTAAATAGAATTTATAAATCGGAGAAGCGAACTTTTAATACAATTTGAAGAAATAATTTATAAAAACCCGTGAATGAATTCAAAAAGAAAGTATCAAGGTCAAATATGCATAAACAACTAATTGGAATCAATTTGCATCGATCAAATTTGGAAAATTAAACGAATAAGGCAAATTGGCCAAAAACAGCATATTCAGACGTCTGAAAGAAGGGATTCAGACGTCTGAATCTGGAAATCAATTTTTTTTCCATAACAGAATTCAGACGTCTGAATCCTAACATCTAGCCGTCTGAAATGGGCAATATTTTGCCTATTTCCTTTCTGGTCGAAATTTAGCCAATTCAGACGTCTGGAATATAAATTCAGACGTCTGAATCTGGGAGTGAAATTTCTTCCAAGAACAATATTCAGACGTCTGAAATAGGAATTTCAGACGTCTGAAACCTGATGGTCAGGCAATTCCTGAACCTAGGCCAACTATGGCCAAACAAATCGAAAGCGATCGGGTGCGTGTTGATTATGGGCTTACATCAAACGACTACCCAACCTTAACAACACCCCCAAACACTCCGAACAACATAAACACCAACCATAAAAGGTTTTACATAGATTTGGCTTCAAAAATCATAATTTGGAAATTTCACCAAAGCAATCCAAATCGAAAGCAAATGCACATGAACAAGTATTAGGAATTCATTCCTAACATCAATGATATCAAAAGAAGTAGATGTGAGTTCAAAACTCACCTTTTACCCAAAAACAAAGAAGATGAAGCTCAATATCAAGGAGAAGACCAACCAAACACTACTTCAACTCAATAAGCTTCAATCTAAGAATAAAACACATATTTCCCAATTTAGGTTTAGGAAATTTTCTGAAATTGAAGAGGAGAAGAGTTGGAGAAGATGAAGAAGAGCTTACCAATGGCTTCTCTTTGATTTTGGAGCAAGAATTTGAAGTTTGCAAATGGAATTAGAGCTTGCAATTTCTATTTCCTCTTCCATTCCACCATTTCAGTTTTTGCTTGAGAAATGAAATGAAATGGAGATGAATGAAGAGAAGGGGCTAAGCTAGAGGGTTAAGTGGAGATTGGGCTGAACCCAAACTCAAGCCCAAGTAGAAAAAGTAGCCAAAATTTCACTTACTCCAAACATATCAAATATTATACTCAAAAAGATCGCAAACGCCATTTTGGAACCAATGGAGGTAGTTTCGAGTTCCAATTCGGCCATTTGCAGAAAGTAACATTTCGGACCTAAATCCGACTATCGACGCTATATTTAAATAAAACATTTAAATATAAAATCGTTAAATATGCGGGTTGTTACAAATAATCAAACTAAATGTTATTACAACATCATTTTTTTTGAAATGGTACTTTATATAAGCCAGTTTCGAACTTGTGACTTCTTACACCAAGCTAAATCAATTAACCACTTGGACAATGGTGCTTGTCTATTACAACATCGTATTAATATAAAGTTTAGAATATCATGTTAAATTTCTTTGAAAAGGAATATGTATAAGGTAAGAATTTAAACATCTATATTTCAAAGCCTTTATATTAAACTAAGGATTAAAAAAACTTATTTTGAAAAGGATTATGTATAATTTAAGAATAATTCCAAGTCATTATATTGAAGATTTCAATATAAAAGAACTACTACAATCTTAGGATTATTACATATGGCACCATCAAGACCGTCCATCTTACAAAGTCACCAATCCGCCTCAACTTTAATCAAGTAATACAAGCAAGCCACATCCCTCCTAAACTACAATTGATAGGGACCTAACCTTATATAAGAAGAGGGCACTTCTCCTCTTTTCCTTCTTAGCACAAATCATTTATTTGGACATGACATTTTTAAGCTCACTTAAGAGCTTGAGGACTATTGTAATGGACAATAAAGAAGATGACTTGAAATTTTGAACATAAAGGTCCATAGAAAAAGGAAATTTTGTATTATCATATTTTCGGCATTTGGGACCATGATGTAGGAGATGATTTGTATTCTTGACATATTAACTAATGGATGAATGTTTCTACATATTGAATTTTATTCTGTTTGCATATGGATGGAATATGACATGAGTTTTTTGATATTTTGGACAGTTTTTATTTTAACTAATGGCATATTTAGAATTTTATTGAATATTATATATATTTTTAATTATTTTGGATATTAGACTAAAAATCGGTTAAAAAATTATCATAAAAAGGCCAAAAATATACGAACAAATCAAATTTGAAAGAAATCAAAGTATATTGATTGTGTCACTCAAAAAATTATTTATGTACCAAAGTTATGTTTTTGATAGTGATATTGTTTATGGCATCATATCCAAATAAATTTAAGGAAAATTATTCTACAAAGATCGACAGTATGGAAATAGTGTTAGATTGAGATTACAGTCTTGTTTGGGAAATGTTGTTAACAAAATGAAGAGCATTAAGTTGTGAGATAAAGTTAGGTGGAACAAACTGAATGATTTAAGACTATAAAATTACATCGACGATTATTATTTGATTGTAGGATGCAAATTTCATCTATAAGTTATACAAATATTAACAAGATCGAAATAGTATTATCAAGATAGGCACAAGATGCACCTAGGCATTAGAAAAGGCTACGCGTTTGAGACATAATCAAAGTGAAAAAAGCGCTTAATTTGGAAAAATACTAAAAGACACAACTTCGACTTTGGGTAAGTGTAAAGATCTATCCTTTTACAAATTATTTATAAATTTTAATTATTAAATGTTCATTGTAAATTAATATAATATCTAGGATTTATACGTTTTTCCAAAATGGAACCAATTAATTCAAATTATTAAAAATAAAATTCATTTATTGAGGAGTAATATATTTTTTCAAATAAGGAATAATTCAAACGTTTAACAATGTGGTCCTTTACCAAATACATTTACTTAAAAAAAAGTATTTTTACAGGATAGATTTTATCCAAAATATTACCGGAGTAATTTATTTGGATAAAATTTAATATACTAAAAAAGCTTCAAATTTAAGGTTGTTACATGGAATATTGTATATATTAATGTTAAAGAAAAATAATAAGTAAGCCCTATAGAAACCAAAAATAATAACAATTTTTATAATATTAATATATTTTAACTAATATATACCTTACTTATATATGTAGACACACACACACATACATACATATAGGGTGATTCATATATTAATAAAATTATACTACATGGAAATGTTATTACTAGACCTAAAGCAATAAAAATAATGGACTAATATTTATTAATATATTATATACAAAAATAACAAACATGCATTAATACTAACAATCAACATAACATACTAATTTTATATAATAACAATTTGTAATTAATACCTTTAAACAATCCATTATTTACATACATCTAAATAATCCAAATTAATACCACTAAATAATCCATTGTTTAAAACGGCTTATAAAGAAAGTTTTATATACATGAAACTGTATAATAAATATGAAATATTTGTGCAATATCCATAAAAGTATAAATATGAAATATTTACGCAATATTCATAAAATTATAGATAAGAAATATTTTGACTAAATATTGATGTTAATTCCATTGGAGCTTAAGAGCAGCATTTCCTATACAACGGTAATTATTTAGGAGCAAGCATTGTCTAAATAATGATAAATTAGTTTAGGAGCAATATTGTTGGATTTTAGATAATCAAAGACACAAATAACACCACTCTCCCTCAAACCTCAATCCCTTTCTTTCAGTTTATTAAAAAAATTCTTGCATAATTATCTCTCTGTATATAGAGGATTTCTATATCCATTCTAGGCACACAACTCACCTCTATTATTTAAGAAACAAATCAGAATTCAGTTTAAACTTGGAAGTAACTACACAACAACCAAATATGATAAATAAAAGAAATATAGAGGATTTAGTCTAGCCAAATATTAATCAAAAATTATCTGTTGATTTCTTTCTTCATATCCTTCTAGATCGGATGTGAACTTCATTGTACGTATTAGCTTGCAACTACAGCACCCTCCTTCAAGCTCATATGTAGATAAATATGATACCTAATTCAGAAAGATTTTCATTGAATGCCTTGCTTGTTACCGCTTTCATAAGTTTATCTGCTAGTTATAACGATCCCATTTTCAAGCCAAATTTAATTCAGCAATTTATATAATTTTTGGATTAAATTGTGAATTAATTTGAATTTTTCCAAAAATAAATAAGATATGTGTTTATTCTATAGATATATATATATATATATTAAAATTTTATTTTAAAATTCAAAAATAAATATTTTGGAAATAAATTGGTTCTGGATACTCTATATTTGTAAAGAAATAATTTTTTTTCTAATTGTAATATATATATATATATATATATATATCTGTGTGTGTGTATTTTTGGAAGTTATATTTTGAATTTAATATAATAATTTTCAAAAATCTATTTAAGGGTTAAATCTAATATATATATATATATGTTTATTTATTAGTGTATAATAAGATTTTTAAATCATTTTCTTTAAAGATATATATATATATATATAAGGAAATGTATTTAGAAGAATTGAAAAAATAATATAAACTATATATATATATAAATATTTATTTATTAAAAAGCAAGATAGGTTAAAAATAATAAAAAAGTTTATTATGCTTTCTTTTGAAATTTTTACATAAATTAAATATAGTTTGTATATATATATATAAATATATAAACATATGTTAATATAAAAAGAAATGCATTTATTAAAATAGTAAATATAAATATATAATTATATAAAAACATATTTAATCATTAATTAGCATGCAAATGACAAGTGTAACCATTTTAAAATGTATTAAAACATTTGTAAGATTAACGTCATGCAAAAATACAAATGTAGCTTAGTTTTATCAAACAAAAAACAAGTGTCACGTTCTTAATTTTCTTTTTATTTTTAAAAGATAATAAAACATTCCTATATATACACACATATACTCCTACACTTCATCTTCTTTTATATGTTTCAAAATAAAAACCTGGTCACTCAACAAAACAAAAACCAGAAAAGAAAACAAACCGAGAAAGAAATCAAATTCAAGTTGAAATTCAGATCATCCCAAAACAACAAACAATTTAAATCTAAAGCTAAAACAAAGATCATCTCAACATCAAACAAGTTCAAAGATCCGTTTCAAGTTTCAAGTTTTAAAGCCAGCAAAGATTTCAACTACAACTAAATCAAGTTGTTGTTCCAAAGTAAAGATCAAAAGCAATTTCAAACATCAGTTTCCAGTTAAAAACATTTCCCAGCTTTCAAGCAGGCTCTGTCTCTCTCTGTTCATCATCAACCAATGAGTGGACATCTGTTTTGAAACTTAAATCGGTTTATATGCTGATGAATGTGATAAATTCTATAAGTAATAATGCTTGCATGGATGTTTTAAACTGGAAAATAGTTGAAATGCTTTGTATATTGTGTGCATGTCTATGTGTGTATATATGCTGGCCTCTGTGTGTTCACAGACTAAAGAACAAGATCAAAAAATTCATATCTTCCTATCTAATCTGATTCAAGCAACGATCATTGAAGGAAAAGTGTTTGTATGGAGGTAATATTATTTTTAAAAATAAATTCAAGTTTATTTGTTGAGTGTTTATTTCTAAAATGATAAATTACAATGATAATCAAATATAAGTCGAAAATCAATGTTCATAATTTCATATTTGGATTTCACAATCAGATTCGAATTAGAAAAATATAAATTTTGATAATAATATTGTGATTTTTAAGTATGGGGATAATGGGAATTCATGAGTTGATCGATATTGAGGGTTTCGACAATTCCCGACGACCAAAGGGGAGATTGGCTTCGGGCCTGGGCTTGGGGGAAGCCTGGGTGGAGGAGATCGAAGGAAAATGGTTGGAGGATTTTTAGATCGACGAGGTGGCTCGTCGATGTCGTTGTAGGGTTTTAAGCACCGATGGGTTAGACGATGTTCTCGGGCTCATCGCGAAGTCGATGGTGCACCGGAGGTGACTAGTGGTAGGGGGATCGAAGCTAGTCGATTGACGCATCTTTGGACATGATCACGTGGTTTGTGATGGTCAGAGTTGGGCGATTCGAGGCAATCTTGGTGACTGGGTTTTGTTACAAGTGGTGCTAGGTGTTTTGGATTTCGATTCAGATGTTCGTCATGGGTTCTAGGTGGTTGCTTGGGTTAGGATGGTCGTCGATGACGTATTGTAGGTCGCAGCATCAATCGGAGTGGTTCCGAGCATCTGTCCACGTGAATGTGCATCTGTGTGCATTGGGTTGCTGTAGTTTGGGAAGAAGATGATTGCCTCGGGTAGGAGCTTGGGAGAAAGAAGTGGTGGCTCGGGTCTGCTATCGGGTAGATACGCGAGTGATTACAATGGTTATAAATTCTAAAACATAACAAAATTTTCAAAAGAAAAGGGCGACTCGGGTTTGTACTTGGGGAAAATTAAAATTGGCTCGAGTCTTTTTGATTTTGGCTCGGGTCACGTTAAAGTGTTAACCGAGTTTTTTTTAGAAAAATTTAAATTAAATCAAGTTTAAAACCTTTTCTTGATTAATTCTTGCAAAATAATAAATGTTTTATTCTAGTTTTGGAATTAGATAAAGGTTTAAAATAAATTATTTTAAATTAATAAAATTTAAGGTATTTTATTATATACCTATTATTTTAAATTTATTCTTAAGTAATTTAAATAAGTTTAAATAAGATAATTAAATAGTTAATTAAAGAAGTTGAAATGATTTTAATTATTAATTAACTTAGAGGTCTTAAGTTAATTCATGTGTTAATAAATTAATTTCAAAGGTTATTTTCAAAGAAGTTTCAAAGATAAATTTTTTTTGAAAAAATTAAATGTTGTTAAAATTTAATTTATTTGGTTTTAGAATAATTATATAATAAATTAATCCATTAATATTTTCAAATGGAATCTAATAATGATTGGATTAAATAGATGATTAAGATATGTGTATTATCTTTAATTAATTTTGGATCATTTGTTAATTAATTATAGGGTAATTAATTAATGTGCTTAATTAAAGGATAATTACCCAATTTACTTAATTAAAAGATGATTTATTAATGTGAGTAATCAAAGGGTAATTACTTAAAGGATAATTACTTAATGTAATTAATTAGCGATTAATTAATGTAAGTAATTAAGGGATAATTAATTACTTAAAAGATAATTACTTAATGTAAGTAATTAAAGGATAATTAGATAATTAAAGGTTAATTATTTAATAAATAAAGGTTAGTTATTGATTAATTAAAGGTTAATCAATTTATGATTAAAGGATAAATGATTAATGATTAAAGGCTACTTAATCAAGTGATTATAGGCTAATTACTTAGTGTAAGTAATTAAAGGGTTAATTTGTTAATGGAATTAATTAAGGGTTGGCTAATTAAGGTAATTAATTAAGGGTTAATTAATAAATGTAGTCAACTTAAAGTTAATTAATTTATGTGAATAATTAAGGGATAATTAATTAATTGAGGGTGATTAATTAAGATAGATAATTAAGGATGATTATTTAATTTCCATTAATCAATTAAAATAATATCAAATGGTTTGAAATTAGCTATGTTAATTAGGTAGGATTTAAAAGTGATTAAAGTGATTAATTTAATTTATTTGTAGATTAAATTGAATTAATTAGGAATTAAACAATTAATTAATCTTGCTTATAGATGATTGGATTTTATTGAATGCCTTGAATTGTTTAGTATCTTTGATATGTGATGTTCTGTGATATGAATTGATTTGGATTAAGCTGTGATTATTGTAAGTTATTATAGCTGTGATATATCGCTGTGTGAATGTGAACATCTGAATTTATTTGAAATTGTTTATTTAAAACAACTTGGTCTTTAAAACGGCATTTGAATTTCGATGCGACCGGAGGTCGGATTCCAAATGGTTATCTGAAAACCGTATGGAATCTTAAAGATGGATCTTTTGTTTAGAAGATTAAAAATGGAGATTTGTTGTGAATGTATCCACATTTTTTTTAAATAAGCGCTGATTATTCGGTTAAGCCGGGAGAGGACATTAGTCATAAAACCCATTTCGAATAATGATACGATGAAATGGATTTGCATTTGAAGACGGTGGTTGAAGACCGGGTATTTTCGAAAACGAAAGGATTACTTATCGAATGTCTCTGCACCGAATGGCCCCAGTATAGAGATTTAGATTACCCTATGTGATGGGGAGTCCAGATGTGATTAGGGAATATTCGGACTTGCGAGAACTTTTTCCTTAATTGGACGAAGTGCCTTCGGTTCCATTTAGACCCAGGATGGACTTGTATGGATGTATGTCTGACATTACACTTTGAGATGTACAGCTGGTTTCTATCAAATACATTTTTGTTTGGTGGCGGAGAATTTATTCTCTTAGCTTAACCCCCTTCTCTGAGACGTACGAGCTCAGAGGTTATGTAGTTGATATTTACTAGTGATATATTCTCAATTTGATATGTGGCATGCTAAGTATTGATCATTGGTCGATTGAAGCATGGCTTTTGTGAAAAGCGTAGCTTTGTGGGACGAGACTTCATTGAATCTCACACCCCGAAAATGGTCGAAACAGGAAGGGTGTGGCAAGGTTACGGGGGTCGTACCCCTTAGGGTATGTGCATTTCCTTCTGGATAAAAAGTGGTATTATGGTATGGAGCCAAGATATTTAACTTATGTGGTTTGTTGGAATTTGTTGTTGGTGCCTCGGTAAAGGTTGGTGACGGCCGGGGGATGACATACTCGTGATAGTTAGTTACCTAGTTACAGAGGTAACACGACCTTATGTTGGCAAAGATCCGGTTAGGTTCTCGAAGCGTCCCTCCAGAGGCGTACCCTTTCGGAAAGGAAGTTCCTTAGCCTTGACCATTTATTGGAAATCTGTAATGACCCGTATTTTTCAGCGTTGAATCTGGAATATTTAAATGGTTTTAAATATAGAAATTAAATTTTAAATTCGTTTTGAATACGGAAAATTTGGATTTGTCTATTCAAAACGTAGATACAACAATTTGTCGGATAATATAATTATTCAATTCAATAATTGAAGATTGAGTAAAATATTCAATCTTGAGTCTCGAGCCTGTTATAAATATTTTAAAAGGCTTGTAAAATTTATATTGATAGTGCTGAAGATATTAAAAGTGTTATAATTGAATTCGGAAGTATTTTGTTCAGTTTTGAAAATATATCGTTTAAATTAATATTTAAAAATAGCCTTCCGAGGTATAGTCTCAGATTTCGGCGAGACCAGTTCCATTGGATCCGTAATATTGTACTCTTATCGGATTTCAATTTTTGTAATGTTTGGAGTTGCTGTGTGAGCGTACGACATATAAACGCGTTGAAATTTAGATCGAAAATTCAATAAAATAACTGGGTCCAAAATGCTATCTTCCTATACGAATGAGTTAGGACTCGAAACCTTTTCCATTGTGTTCGAAATAGGGGTATAATATTATAAACGCGTAGCGGCACGTCTCGATAGGAGGTCCAGATTTTAAGTTGCGTTTATCGAGATAATTTGAATTTAACTTGAGATATATAATTTTTATAAAATGGTCAACTTTCAACTGTAAATCTATTCAAATCAGGACCTTATCCTTTCCCATCAGCTATTATTCCGTCTCCTTTCCAGATCATTGTAGCAGAGCAATTCCTTCACGCAACCCTCATTTCACCTCAGTCTTTTAAAACACGGTTCCCTCTTTAATATTAACAGTCGAGCATTTTAAAATGAATCGAATGAGATGTTTCAACAATGGCCGAACGAAACCAAAGTTCGTGTATTTGTCTCCCTCTTTCCCTCTTTAGATCGAAAAAAAAAGAGACGAACGAAATCTAGGAACTAGGGTTCGAGCAAAGTATTAGCGAGAAGCACGAGCAAGGATGAGGAAGCGACATTGCTGCTCATCATGGTGGAGGCTTCGGCGACATGCGTGGTTAGGGTTCATGAGTTGGCAAGTCAAGGCGATTCGTGGTGGATGGTTCGCGAAGTTCGACGGCGCAGTGGGATTAGCAGCGATGACACGAGGTTGCGAAACGACCAGGAAGGGTGTACTCGCGAATCAGGGGAGTTAGGGTCGCAAGAGAGAGGGGAAATCGTCGCAGGCACATGGATTGGTGGGGTGCGAAGGTGGTGGTGTCTTGGGCGAGAGTAGTTGCAGTCGTAATTAGGTATGCTGGAGGTCGTGGACGTGCGCGAGGTTGTGCCAAATTCTAGGGGAGGCATGATAGCTAGCGCTGGCTTGAGGTATTCATTTTTCTTCTTCGATCAAACTTGATTTAAATACACAGATTGAAAAATATATAAGTTTATGAAATTTTTGGTTTGTTAGGTACATAGAAGAAAAAAAATTAAATATACACATACACATTTTAAATCTTGCCGTTTAATTTTAGAGAAGTATTAAAGTGATTTATATATTATAATATCATATTAAAATGAAAATTTACAAATTAATAAATTGTGATAAAGTAGTAAATTTAGTCTGAGCATTTTTAAATTGATATTACTCAAGTCTAAGCCTGAGTTTAATCTGTTGATTTTTAGTCCACTAATCATAAATTATTTATATAGATAAGATTTTGGAAAAAAAATATATAGGGATTTAAAAATGTTTGAAGAACTTATAAAATGGTTAGATTTTTGAAATCTATAATTTATTTTTAAATGGAGCATATGTAGTTTCAAAAGGAAAATTACTGGTTTAAAAATTAAATCATTAGTTAAATTAATAAATGGTAAATAACTATTTGATTTTTTTAGAGTGTTAACAAACCTTATAATATTCATACAAGGTCTGAAATCGTGAAGAAAATAGCCAAGTGGAATGGATTGCAAACAAAATCAAAGGTGAGTTAATCTCACTCTTCTAGATTGTTGTTTAAATTTAAATGGTTAAATTTGAATAATTGGTTGAATGAATGAATTGATTTGATGTGCTATATTCTATATAGTAGTATGTAATATATATTGGAGTGATTGATTTCCTACATTATATAGCGGATGAGACCCTATGTGCCGCATAATACAGATGATATTATATCTAAAACCCATATATCGCGATATTCCACCTCGAAGTGGAATTGGTATTTTATTATGCTAATATCTATGGATGTAGGGAAACAGTTTGGAGGGATCCAACTGGATTCCTCAAAATATTTAGTTTTGTTAAAATATTCTGTGATATAATTATTTGCTACCCTGTGATGAATTATATTGATAATTGGAAATGTTGGATACAATGATTGATTTAAAATATTTCGGTGAACTAAGTTATCAAAATCTATAGAAATGGAATTTCTGAAAAGAAAATAAAAGAGTGAATTTTGAGAAAAAATCATGTAAATTTAAATAAATTGAAAATGAATTGGAAAAGAATAAAAAGCGATTTTTGAATTCTGATAAATAAAATTCTAAGTGCGGGAAATGAGATTTTGAATAAATGGGAATAAGTGATTTTATATTTAAACTCAAGTGATGTTATATCAAGAAATAAAGAATTTATTTTGAAATTCAAGGTTTGAATTTATTTGAAAGGATAAAGAAGAAATTTGGGAAATATGAAATTGGTATTTTCAGTTAAATTTTTAAATCATAATTAAGAATTAAAAATATGAAGTTAACGGGTTTTGAAATAAATGAGTAAGTGAAGGAAATTATTTCAAAAATATAGTAATTTGGAAATCAATTTGAAAATTGATTTAAGTGTTTGAAATTGGAATTGTAAGAAGGATGAGGCTAAGAAATTTATAAACAGGGAAATTTATAAACTGGGTTTATAAAGGTGAAGTAATATATCAGTAGATATTTGAAAGAATAAATTCACGGTGGGAATTTATTAAAGGAATGGGTAAATTTGTTTAAAAATAGATAATGATTTATTTTTAAAAAGATGTGGAAGGAAAGTGTATTTCCCTAAATAGCCAAGTATGTTTCAAACAAATTTTAAGCATAAGTAAACAGTTTTAACTAGTTCAAAAAGTATGTTTAGAAAACTTATTATTTCTAAATGCTTAAATTCTAAAGTAAGTATTTTCTTTTAATCTATTTATAGCAGAAATTATTTAAAGGTGGCTTGGTATTATGTTTTAAAAGTTAGAAATTTAGTTTTATATTGTACAAAGTAGTTTTATTTTAAATATTCTTAAAGTATATATTTTTGAATAAGGCATTAAGGTAGTTTTTATTTTAAACATTTTAAAGTATAATTTATAATAAAGTGTTTTAAATTATTTTCAAAATCTAAAGTTTTTGTGCTTGGTGTTTTCAGTGAAAATAAATATTCGAAAATTTATTTCATGAGAAAAGTGTGGTTTGAAAACTGTTTTCAAAGGGTTGAAAGTGGAAATATATCTTGTGAAGATATTTTGAGATTGATAAATAATTTGGGGAGATTATTTATTGTGTGACGGTTGTTTGTGAATGTCAATTGATAGTTAAATAACCGACTATCAATATTAGCCAATGCGCTGATCGTTTCGAAGAGACCGAGATCGAGATTTATTTTCTGAAAACCACTTCAATCTGGTTTGAACGTTTTCGTGGGGAAAACTAGTTCAGAGTAGAAGATGGAGCAGTGAAGTGCAAGAGTTAATCGCTACTAATCCTGAGGATGATTCCACAATGGATGTAGTAGGAGTAGTGCCTTTGGTTTCGTTCGAACCCTGGACGGACTTGTATGGATGAATGCTTTCGGAACATCGTCATGTGGACGATGGGCATTCTAAGTGAAATGTTCTAAATGGTAACGCTTAGCCTCAAGCCTCATCAACCGGGAATGACTGAAAATCAGGGGTTATGCAGCAAGGCTATGTCGGCCGCACCCATTAGGGTGAGGTCATCCCTGTCTAGATGTCCCTTTTTTCGGCTTAGTGGTGCGGTTGCTGATCCCAACCATGGGGTGACCTTACTCGGGATTATCCAATAAGGGGTAGTCCCGGTCTTGTGTTGCAAGGGATTGGGAGTAATCTTTGGTACGGTGATCTAGGCCACGTACTATGACAGGTGGTACCCCAGTGCCTAGTCATTAGTTGGAAATCCATTCTCCCTATGTGCCTGTACGGTTTTGATTGTGCCCAACTATTAATGAAACGTGAGATGCAAGCATTTCATCTAGATTATATTTTACTTTCTATAGACACTATTATAACATCAGAGGATTTTGATAAAAAGTGTTTTGTCTATCGTAAGGTAAAAACCCGACATGTTTATTTGTGGCGTGGTCTTACGAGATGCTTTTGTTTTCAAAGGATTTTGAAACTTTAATAATCAATTTGAGTGTGGTTTTCTCACGCTGGTATTCCAGACTGACTCGGGTGTTATTTAACTATAATGCTCGGGTCTGACCGAGTATTATAGGATACAGGAAAGGATGCTATGGAGCTCAGGAGACGAGCTGGATGGAAATACATACTTCCGTATTTGTGTTAAATATTCCACTGTTTATTCAGATTGTGAGGACAAGTTATGATTACTGTCCAGTTGTGCGTTATGTATACTCTGATGATGTAATGTATAAACAGATTTGCTTTTGTGTAAAGATCATTTATTATCTATTATATTTTATTCTGCTGCGATGGTTAGATTCTGATGTTGTTTTCTATTTCCTTCTTCTACCTCTTCTTCTTTAACCCAAATGGTTCGTATTTCCGTTCATCTTGAGTTGACTGATGGAGAATAGTGTCGACTCAAGCAGTACGGAACTGCAGGTCGTTACAAAATCCAATCACCCAATACGCGCCCTGTACGGTTTTAGTTGTAGAACCTACCATCTAACGTGGTAGCTATAGTAGGCATACTATAATGGTACGTATGCTGGCTAAGATTAATATTATACTTTCGAAATGTTTTTCACACTATGCACTAATAATAACATCAAAAGGATTTTCACATATCAAACATGTTTGACTACAATAAGGAGAAACCTCCCCCAAATGTGCGATTGCATTGTGTGTGTGCCGAGAGACCTTATGGTAGTTTCATTTTCTAAAAAGCATAGCGGATTTTTTTATTTCTTTTTGTTCAAACTTTTGTTCAAACAACTGTTTTTGTTTGCTCACACCAGTCCCATGACTGACATGGAGTTTATTGTTCCCTTTCTAAACTCTGGGTGCCCATAATTTTCCACATGGACAACCTAGAGTCAGGTTATCAGTAAATGTAGATTTTGTAGTCTTTGGTTTGAAGCTTTTGAGCTGGAAGACTTTGGAGTCTGTGGATTTGGGATCACATTTGCTACACTACAGCCTGATAGCTTTTGGTTCTTAGCTTTTGATTTTGTGGCTTTGGTTTGGAAATCTTTGGAACTTTGGCAATGTAGATGCAATCTGTTGGATATCTCGCTTTCTCTCTCTCTCTGGAGATCTCCATTGTTGCTCTTCTTCCTAGTTCTGTTATTTCTTTTCTGCTACTGTATCTATTTTGGCTCTGATGTTCTTGTTGTAAAAATTCTTGTATCCATATTATGTATAAATAAAATCATTCTTCTTTATTTCCAATATGTTGTTGTCACCTAATGTGTTATAAGCTCTGGCGAATCGGACTCCAACGTTTGAATCTCCGGCATTCGAATATGGATGATGTATTGGATGTCTATTTTCGAGCATCGGAACCCGGGTTGTCACAGTTGGTATCAGAGCTAAAGGTTGAGTAAGAACTTTAGCTTTGGAGTATAACTCATTAGGTGACTCATTAGAGATAGGGTTAGAAATACCCTAGAATGAGTATCCCTATGATATCTTGTCCGTATTCCTCTTTCAATTCTCTTCCTATTCACTGATTGTGAGAATTAGTGCAAGAAGAGGACAAGGTAGGGATAGGAGATTACCACTACAAATGGTCGATACCCTGTAACAACAAGGAACAACTTTTCCCATCAACTTCCTTTGATCATCATCCAATTTCAATTTTTTGATGGATTCCTGGCAGCTCCAAGAAGAAGCTTTGGCATGGTGTGGTAGAGACCATTACTTTGGCCAAATCAAAATTAGATTCAAGCAAGTATTAGAGCAGCAATTTATGCCTTTCACTAGTATTTCCAGGATGTATCAAGAAATTGCCTTACTTCTTAACTAATTTTCTTATTTATGATATAAAATTTTTAGAGTTCTATTCGACACTAGAGCTATGCATAGTTTTATTTCCCAACAAACCGTAGGAGAGTTAAATCTTGAACCCCAATTCGTAAACGAACCTAATTGTGTTAAAATCCGGTAGGTGGCCCTGCAAATCTTTATTTACAAAAGTTCCTATTTCGAATACTTATCATCAGTTTCCTATCAGCCTTTTTGTTTTTAACTTTAATGAATTTGAAATTTTACTTGAATAAATTAATTAATAAAATATGAAGCTAAATTAGATTGTATCAATAGAACGATTTCGGTCAAAACCAAACTTGAAAATTTTATTGAGATTTCTTGCAGGGATCTAAGTCCGAAGTAGGACAAGCTAATGTATACTTTAGGGTATTCCGACCTGAATTTAGAATCCATACCTATTGTTCATTTTCCTGTCGTATTTGAAGAAGTTAAGTCTTTACCTCCACATGGGGAAACCAAGTTGATTCTAAATTTGATTTTTGTTTCCAATTCCCGTGCAGTTGTGCATTCAAGTCATAGGATGCACCAAGTGTAAAGATAGTTGAGCAACCCAAGATTTACTGGAGAAAGGATTTATATTATCTAGTCATTCCAATCGGGGTTCAGTTGTGGTATTTGTAGCCAAGTCCGATGGATCTTTGAGATTGTGCATCGATTATTGTGATCTTAGTAAGTTAACTCTTAAGAATAAATTTCTTTTGCCCTGAATCAACGACCTATTAGATTAATTGCATGGTGCTCGATTCTTTTCCAAGATGGATCTAGCCCAAGGATTCCATCAGCTGAGAATTGTTAAAGATTGTATCCATTTGTCTGTTTTTTAGGGGTCTCGATACATTCTACAAATGGTTAGTTGCACCCTTCGGACTAACCAATGCCCCTACATATTTCGTAGACCTGATGACTCGAGTATTTCGTTAAGTATTGAATATGTTCGTACTCGTATTTATTGGTGATATTCTGATTTGGTATGCCAAAAGTGGAATAGATATTTCAGCTTGATATGGTAAGCCTTTTCTATATCTTTCTATGTGTTCGTATGTTCTTTGTTTTCTCCTTGTCTAGCAAATTTCGAGGACAAAATTTTCTTAAGGGGGAATCTGTAACGATTCCGTTTTTTAAGCCAAATTTAATTCAATAATTTATATAATTTTTGGATTAAATTATGAGTTAATTTGAATTTTTCCAAAAATAAACAAGATATGTGTTATATATATATATATTAAAATTTTGTTTTGAAATTTAAAAATAAATATTATGGAAATAAATTGGATTTGAATACTCTATATTTATAAACTAATAAAAATTTGTTTTCTAATTATATATATATATATGTATAGATATTCTTTGGAAGTTATATTTTGAATTTAATATAATAATTTTCAAAAAGCTATTTAAGGGTTAAATTTAATATATATACATATATACATACATACATATATATATATATATATGTTTTTGTTTATTAATGTATAATTAGATTTTTAAATCATTTTCTTTAAAGTTATAAATATATATACAAGGAAATGTATTTATCAAAATTGAAAAATATAATATAAACTATATATATATTTAAATATTTATTTATCAAAAAGTATGATAGCTTAAAAATAATAAAAAGGTTTAATACGCTTTCTTTTGAAATTTTTACATAAATTAAATAGAATTTGTGTGTGTATATATATATAAACATATGTTAATGTAAAAAGAAATGCATTTATTAAATAGTAAATATAAAAAGAAAATTATATAAAAACATATTTAACATTAATAGTATACAAATGACAATTGTAACCAAAATGTATTAAAACATTTGTAATATTAATGTCATGCAAAAATACAAGTGTAGCATAATTTTATCAAATAAAATACAAGTGTCATGTTTTTAATTTTATTTTTATTTTTAAAAGATAATAAAACATTCCTTTATATACACATACACTCTTATAATTCATCTTCTTTCATATGTTTCAAAATAAAAACCTGGTAACTCAACAAAACAAAAGCCAGAAAAGAAAACAAACTTGAGAAAGAAATCAAATTCAAGTTGAAATTCAGATCATCCCAAAACAATAAACAATTTAAACTTGAAGCTAAAACAAAGATCATCTCAACATCAAACAAGTTCAAAGATCAATTTCCAGTTTCAAGTTTTAAAGCCAGCAAAGATTTCAACTACAACTGAATCAAGTTGATGTTCCAACTTAAAGATCAAGTGCAATTTCAAACATCAGTTTCCAATTAAAAACATTTCCCAGTTTTCCAGTAGGCTTTGTCTCTCCTTGTTCATCATCAACCACGTGAGTGAACATCTATTTTAAAACTTAAATCTGTTTATATGCTGATGACTGTGGTAAATTCTAGAAGCAATAATGTTTGCATGGATGTTTTAAACCGGAAAATAGTTGAAAATACTTCATATATTGTGTGCATGTCTGTGTTTATATATATGCCGGCCTTTGTGTGTTCACAGACTCAAGAACAAGATGAAAAAATTCATATCTTCTTATTTAATCTAATTCAAGCTATGGTTATCGAAGGAAAAGTGTTTGTATGGAGGTAATATTGTTTTTAAAAATAAATTCAAGTCTATCTGTTGAGTATTTCTAAAACGATAAATTACAGTAATAATCAAATATAATTCGAAAATCAATATTCATAGTTTCATATTCGGATTTCACAATCAGATTCGAATTAGAAAAATATGAATTTTGACAATAATCATGTGATTTTTAAGTATGGGGATAATGGGAATTCGCGAGTTGATCGATGTTGGGGGTTTCAACGATTCCTGGCGATTAGAGGGTAGATAGGCTCCGGACTTGGGGATGGAGGAAGCCTGGGTAAAGGAGATCAGAGGAAAAATGGTTGGTGGATTTTTAGATCGACGAGGTGGCTCATCGACGTCATTGTAGGGTTTTAAGAACTAATGGTTAGATGATGTTCTCGAGCTCATTGTGGCGTCGATGGTGCACCAGAGGTGACCGGTGATGGGAAGATCGAAGCGTAGTCGAGTGATGCATCTTTAGACGTGATTGCATAGTCTACGATGGTCGGAGTTAGGCGATTCGAGGCGGTCTTGGTGACTGGGTTTTGTTATAGGTGGTGCTAGGTGTTCTCGATTTTGATTTAGATGTTCGTCATGGGTTATAGGGAGTTGCTTGGGTTAAGATGGTCGTCGATGATGTGTTGAAGGTCGCAGCGTCGATTAGAGTGGTTCCGATCATCTGTGCACGTGAACGTGCATCTGTGTGCATTGGGTTGTTGTAGTTTGGGAAGAAGATGATTGCCTCGGGTAATAGCTCGGAAAAAGAAGTGGTGGCTCGGGTCTGCTACGGCGTAGATAAGCATGTGATTACAACGGTTTTAAATTTTAAAACATAACAAAATTTTAAAAAGAAAAGGGTGACTCAGGTTTGTACTCCGGAAAAATTAAAATTGGCTCGGGTCAGGTTAAAGTGCTAATCAAGTTTTATTTTTTATTTCTTTTAAATTGAATCAAGTTTAAAACCCTTTCCTGATTATTTCTTGTAAAATAATAAATTTTTTATTCTAGTTTTGGAATTAATTAAAGGTTTAAAACAGATTATTTTAAATTAATAAAATTTAAGGTATTTTATTATATACCTAATTTTAAATTTATTCTTAAGTTATTTAAATAAGTTTAAATAATGTAATTAAATAGTTAACTAAAGAAGGTGAAATGATTTTAATTATTAATTAACTTAGAGGTCTTAAGTTAATTTATGTATTAATAAATTAATTTCAAAGGTTATTTTCAAATAAGTTTCAAAGATAATTTTTTTTTTAAAATTAAATGTTTTTAAAGTTAATTGATTTGGTTTTGGAATAATTATATAATAAATTAGTCCATAAATATTTTCGAATGGAATTTAATAATGATTGGATTAAATAGATGATTAAGATAAGTGTATTAACTTTAATTAATTTAGGATCATTTATTAATTAATTATAGGGTAATTAATTAATGTGCTTAATTAAAGAATAATTACTCAATGTAATTAATTAAAAGATGATTTATTAATATGAGTAATTAAAGGGTAATTACTTAAAGGATAATTACTCAATGTAATTAATTAGTGATTAATTAATGTAAGTAATTAAGGGATAATTAATTACTTAAAAGATAATTACTTAATTAATTAAGGTAATTAATTAAGGGTTAATTAATAAATGTAATCAAATTAAGGTTAATTAATTTATGTGATTAATTAGGGGATAATTAATAAATTGAGGATGATTAATTAAGATAGATAATTAAGGATGATTAATTAATTCCCATTAATCAATTAAAATAATATCAAATGGTTTATAATAAACTAATGTTAATTAAGCAGGATTTAAAAGTGATTTAAAGTAAATAATTTAATTTATTTGGAGATTAAATTGAATTAATTAGGAATTGAACAATTAATTAATCTTGCTTATGGATGATTGGATTTTATTGAATGCCTTGAATTGTTTGATATCTTTGATTAATGTTCTGTGATATGAATTGCTTTGGATTAAGTTGTGATTATTTTAAGTTATTTTATCTGTGATATATTGCTGTGTGAATGTGAACTTCTGAATTGAACTGAAACTGTTTATTTAAAACAACTTGGCCTTTAAAACGACATTTGAATTTGGATGCGACCGGAGGTCGGATTCCAAATGGTTATCCGAAAACCACATCGAATCTTAAAAATGGATTTTTCGTTTAAAAGATTAAAAATGAAAATTTGTTGTGAATGTATCCATGCGTTTTTTCAAAATAAGCGCTCATTATTTAGTTAAGCCGGGAGAGGACATTAAGTCATAAACCCATTCCGAATAATGATACGATGAAATGGAATTGCATTTGAAGACGGTGGTTGATGACAGGTCTTTTTGAAACTGTCGATTGTCTCTGCACCGAGTGTCCCCCATATAGAGACTTATATTACCCTATGTGATGGGGAGTCCGAATATGGTTAGGGAATATCCGGATTTGCAAAGACATTTTCCTTAATTGGACGAAGTTCCTTCGGTTCCCTTCAGACCCAGGATGGACTTGTATTGATGTATGTCTGACATTACACTTTGAGATGTAAAGCTGGTTTCTATCAAATACATTTCTGTTTGGTGGCGGAGAATTTATTCTCTTAGCTTAACACCCTTTTCTTAGACGTACGAGCTTAGAGGTTATGTAGTTGATATTTACATGTGATATATTCCCAATTTGGTAATGTGGCATGCTAAGTGCTGATCATTGGTTGATCGAAGCATGACTTTTGTTAAAAAGCAAAGCTTTGTGGGACAAGGCTTCATCGAACCTTACACCCCAGAAATGGTTGAAACAGGAAGGATGCAGCAAGGTTACGGGGGTGGCGACCCTTAGGGTTTGTGCATTTCCTTCTGATAAAAATTGGTATCATGGTGTGGAGCCTAGATATTTAACTTATATGGTTGTTTGAATTTGTTGTTGGCGCCTCGGTAAAGGTCGGTGATGACCGGAGGATGGCATACTCGTGACAGTTAGTTACCTAGTTATAGAGGTAATCCAGTCTTGTGTTGGCGGAGATTTGGTTAGGTTTTCGAGGCGTCCCTCCAGAGGCATACCCTTTCGGAAAGAAAGTTCATTAGCCTTGACCATTTATTGAAAATTCAATCACCCAATACGTGCCCTATACGGCTTTAGTTGTAGAACCTGCCATCTAACATGGTAGCTATGGTAGGCATATAATAATGGTACGTATAATGGCTAAGATTAATATTATTCTTTCTAAATGTTTTCCACAATATGCACTATATCAAAAGGATTTTCGCACATCAAGCATGTTTGAATGCTATAAGGAGAAACCTCCCCCAAGTGTGTGATTGCACTGTGTGTGTGCCGAGAGACCTTATGGTAGTTTCATTTTCTAAAAAGCATAGTGGATTTCTTTTTATTTCTTTTTGTTCAAACTTTTGTTCAAACAACTGTTTTTGTTTGTTCATACTAGTCCCATGACTGACTTGGAGTTTATTGTTCCCTTCTAAACTCTGGGTGCCCATAATTTTCCACATGGGCAGCCTAGAGTCAGGTTATCAGTAAATGTAGATTTGGCAGTCTTTGGTTTGAAGCTTTTGATCTGAAAGTCTTTGGATTCTGTGGATTTGGGATCACATTTGCTACACTACAGCATGTTAGCTTTTGGTTGTTAGCTTTTGGTTTTGAGCCTTTGGTTTGGAAATCTTTGGAGCTTTGGCAATGGAGATGCAATCTGTTGGATATCTCGCTTTCCGTCTCTCTGGAGATCTCTATTGTTGCTCTTGTTCCTAGTTCTGTTATTTCTTTTCCACTGTTCTATCTATTTTGGCTTTGATGTTCTTATTGTAAAAGTTCTTGTATCCATATTGTGTATCAATAAAATCATTCTTCTTTGTTTCCATTGTGTTGTTATCACATAATGTGTTATAAGCTCCGACGAATTTGACTCCAACATTTGAATCTCTAGCATTTGAATACGGGTGATGTATTGGATGTCGATTTTCAAGTGGCGGAACCCGGGTCGTCACACTAGCTTTTCGTGTGATCTTACGAATGGTGTTGAGATGTTCCTAGAGTCCAATTTCTCCTTGATGAAATGCCTACCAACGTAAATATGTTTTGTCATCTTATGTTGTACTGGATTATGGGATATATATATATAGCAGCTTTATTATTACAAAAAAGTTCAATTTCGGTATTAGGTTCGAAATCCGATTCTATTTGCAAATTTCTTAACCATAACAGCTCATAAATACCTTTCACCATTCCTTGAAACTCTGCTTCGACACTAGAGAGTGCCATAACATTTTTTATTCTTCCAAGTTACAAAGTTTCCACCTACAAAGGTAAAGTATCCTATAGTGGATCTTCGATCGACTGCACATCCAGCCCAGTTCACATCACTGTAACCTATTATCTCTATGCGTTGTTTTTTTCAAAAATATATACCTTTTTTAGGACACCCTTTTAGTACCTTAGAATTCTCATTACTATTTCTATGTGCTCTTTCTTTGGAGAATGCGTAAACCATCTAACAACACTCATTACATAAGCTAGCCAGATCTAGTATGAGAAAAATAAATTAACTTACCCACAAACTTTTGTTACCTTTCCCTATTCTCAGTTTTTTCATTCAGGTCTATGCATAGTTTTAAGTTTTGGACCATGGGTGTATTAACTGGTTTAAAATCGAACATCTTAACTTCAGCTAGAAACTTAATTGTTTTATTGACATCAAAAATGGGCATCAACACCCAATAGAATCTAATAAAGATTAAATAAAGAATGAAATTAAAACAAAGTAGAAATTATAAATGAACACGTAGGATTTTTATAGTGGTTCGAAAATCTTGACCTACATCCACTTCATATTTTTATTGATATTCTACTTGATTATCATTACAAAAGTGTTTGGATCAGCTTAAAAAACATTAATACAAAAGTGAAGAAGAATAATAATGGAAGAGCTTCGTTGGAGAAATCCATCCCCTAAAATGGCCCCTTGCCCTGTATTTCTATATGAAGGCAGCTACCAACTTGGCTGAAATCTCGAGACCTGGACCCCCTTGACCATTTGGGCCCACCATAGGGCAGGCTAAGCCAACTCGTTATGTGGATCCATATCATCATGCCAATCGTTTTTAATATACCGACCCCATTGTTTCCATGTAATAACGACCTGCAATTTTCATTCCCGAAAACTCCAGATAGTTAGGAAAAGAAGAAAAGAGATAGAAGAAAAGAAAAAACAGAAACACCAACATCTCACATTCGCAGCGGATAAAATATAATATCAAATAATATTCTTTACACAAAGAATAGCTGAATCAGTCAATTACATTTTAGTACATCAGAGTTAGAATATTTCACAATCACTGGGCAATTAAAATAACTTGTCGCAGAAATACAAACAATATATCACAGTGGAATACACTCCATAGGTTCCTGCCATCCAACTTGCCTCCTGAGCTCTAGAACGTCCTTACCTGAAAATCTGTAGTACTCGGTCTGACCCGAGCATTACATCAAAGTAACACCCAGGTGAGGCTGGAAACCAGCGTGCATAAACCCATCTAACATGAAATTCCAATGCACAGAACTATTTAGAACCCGAGGTAACTCGTAACCTCACTACAATTTCACAACTTGCTATAGTCAACACTTATATTCACAATCAATCTCTAAGTACCTTTACTTAGTTTCTGAACGGTCCAGTCATTTAAATTATTCCATTTCAGCCTATTGATTTCACGTATTAATCAAATAAAGAATCATTGTAGGTTACAAATCGAAGTGGGTTTGGGTATTTGCTGATACCCGACCCCGGTCTCTTCGAATTCAGTACCACCTTAGCCATAGTTATTCAAGTGAAATACAATTCAATTTAAATACAATATGTCACTTTTTGCATAGCAATTCATCATCGATAGCTAACCACATTATCACCATCCACTCAACATATCATATCACATAACATTTCATTTCAGAGATATCAAACAATTCAAGTTATTTATTATCATTCAATCCTTCATATGCAAGATAAAATAGTCACACCACTCCAATTAAATAAATTTAATAAATTCCTTTAATCACTTAGGTTATTTTACTTAACATTGATTAATTACATACCAATTAATTAATCATCTATTAATTATCCATCTTAATTAATCACCCTTGACTAATTATCCTTTAATTACAATAAGTAATTTAACTCTTAATTAATTACACAAATTAATTAACCTTTGCCCACCCATATTAACTACATTGATCTGTAATTAATTGCTCAAATTAATTATTTGATAATCACTTACATTGATTAATCATCTTTTAATTAATCACACTCCTAAATTAACTAACCCTTAATTAAATTCTTTAATTAATCAATCAATTAATTACACTAAGTAATTAATCCTTAGTTACTTCCCTTAAGAAATTAATCTCCATTAATTTACCTTGATTATTAATTCATTAAGTACTTATTCTTTTAATTAATTATATTCAATAATTATCCTTAAGATATTAATTTTTAAGATAAACATTTATCTTAATTAATTACTTACAACCTTTTTAAATGTCTTTAATTAATTTTATGTCATTAATTACTATCTATTAAATAATAGTAATGCAGAAGAAATCTAGCTCTCACCTTAATTTTAGCATTTCTCTCACCTCTTCTTAATTTTCTCTACATATTTATTAAAATTATATTTTAAAGACCTAATACAATTCATTAGTTTAGAATTGTTTATAGGATTTTATTAATTTTGCACTATTGTTTTACATTCAAAAATCTACACTTTCTGCCTTCTACAATTATGTTCAAAGTCCTCAATTTTCTTGTACCATTTACATTTAAGTCTGTATATTTAAATTAATTAAATAATTTCATTATAAATTATTTTAAAAAAATTAATTAACCATTATTTATTGATTTGTCTAATAAATAATATAGATAACCATGCCAATAAAATATGACGCTCATTGTAACAAAACAATATAAATATGGATCACATAAAAAACAAATCGAACAACTTTAATGTAACATTATTTATTTTAATAAATTATTAGTTAAATGATTGAAGTTTAAAGATCATAAATCATCACAATAATTATAAAATTTTCACCCCTGCCCATTAATTCTCTTCGTTTTTTTTAATCCATATAAATTATCATTTTATATTTATCCAAAATATTATGTTAATTTTTTCTATGATTTTATATTTATATATACCGAGATTTTATAATTTCTACAGTCATTCACAAAGTTTTCATCAATTTTCTTTTATTATTTTACATTTGAATCTATGCATTTAAATTTAACCAAACACTATAAATCTATATTATATAAATAAATTCAAGTAATTAATACTCATTAAATTCTTTGATAATTGATAAACAAAATGACAATTTCAATTTATATACCACATTAGTAGTAACACATGGTAGATATTTCTTCCAAATATAAAAATATCTTAATCACTTAATAAAAATTATAGGCAAAAAAATAATAAAACGTTTAATTTATGATTGATATATCGAACATTGCATAACAAAATTTTATTTTAACAACATTTAAAGTATGAGTACCATGTTTTTACAAAATTAGCGTGTGTAGTGCATGGGATACATTCTATTACTTCATTATCATTATTATCCACAATTTTAGTAAATTAAAAAAAAATAGTTTTTCCCTTAATATCTCATGTTACATTTAAAATTCTTATCAATATGGATTTGCAATTTAACATCTAAAACTCATCATCATGCACATGTGCAGGTGCGAATGCGCATCAAAACGCACAGGCTTGTGAATTTACTCAATATTACTTCAAAAGGAACATATTACATCTATATTTTTCTTTGAAATTTATCATATACATAAACACTAAAAATTGTTTCACATGTATAGGTATATCAGTCATATTTAACGTATAATTTCTTAATTTCAAAATATAAATTACACGTATTTTAAAATTACATAAAATATTTTAAAATATAAAATTTTGGAAATAACAATAGTATATATATATACATATACATTTTTTAAACGTATAAATCAATAAAACAATATGTTTAACATATAATTTCCTTAAACTTTAGAAATATTATCGTAAAACTAATTTAAAACAAAGTCTATCATTTATTTGGAAGACTATTTTTGTTCCAACCAAATCACTGAATAGCGAAGCAATCTTTTCCTTTCCATTTTCCTATTATTATCAATTGAATTTCAACTAAATGAGAGATTAAAATATATATTATTATGTGAAATATATGATATATATATATTGGACATAACATGTGATTCAAGTTCAGTTAACACTTTTACTGTATATTTTAATAAATGTTCGGCTTCTTTCTCAAATGCGACCAAATCAGCCAATCCAGAATCATCCTCAATTTGCATATTCAGCTTGTATCTAAAAGTAACATTATTGGTAAAACATATGTCAGATTGTTAAATAGTGATAAACTTTGTAAAAAAATTTACCGTAGAATTGGGCATCTAGTTTCAGTTTCACACTTGTTGCAGTAAAATACATCATCTATCTTTTATACCATCTTCTTGCATTTAGGGCAAGACATATAACTCCAACCATATCGATCATAAATTTGTGATATACTGGCATGGCAATTAAACTTAGTTCCCTATAAAATGAAAAAAAACTTTATACTTAATGAATTGCTTAATTTAATCTAAATAAAATTTGGATATCTTAGAAAAAATGTAGATGAAGGCAAATTGTACTTTGTTGTTTGGATTTTGCATTTCGAACAACAATTCCAATGTTTTTCCTCCACGATTGCTTTCTTGGTATTATTCTTTTTATTGAGAATTTGTACCGTTGATTCATTTAAATTAATATTTTCTCTGTGAAAGATGTGAAAACAAAATATGCATTGAGGATCAAAAGTATAAAATTAAATCATTACTTATTTCTTGCTAAAATATACCTTGTTAAAACGGAAGAAACTTCCGGCACGTCCAAAGTGATATACATTTTGGAAGCATTTGTTGACCGCAAGAAATATGCACCTGTTTTTAAAATTTAACAGTATTTCAGTAATAATTATTTACTGAAGGAAGAATCATTATTTGATGGGGTTTTTTTTATACCTCCATAGCTTCTGACGGTAGTAGAGGTAACTATTATGACAATGGTTCCTTTGATTTTTGAAATATCTTCTTCATTGCATTGTTCTGCTAAATCTCCCCACAAGGTAATACGAATTTTTTTACCACTATAGAGACAACATAATTCTTATATACAATTTTCTGTAAAGATAATAATGATAATAAAGATTAAACCATTACCTGGAATTTGCAATGATAATATCTCTTTTCAAACTTTTGCATTTTAGCTCGTCAAACTTGGTTACTTCTTCAATATTTGACATGGAACATAATTTGTCAATCACATCTGGATAGTTATTAATACATTGTTAACTAAGTTTGATTCAAAAGGTTTCGTTCTACCTATGTATATCTGTACGATCATACCTAACAAATGTGTGTCATTTCCATATTGCGATTCTATTTCATCCAATGGAAAAAACACAAATTTGTATTTAGGAATCTCTGTTTCACCGTCAAACGCCTTTATTATGCATGTGTTTGCGCAAAATTCAATATTGTACGGCTTTTCCATGACTTGATAAGATTTCTTTTGATTTTTGATGCTAAAGTTGCTTATTTCAAATATCGATCCCTCTGCAACTTTACATTGGAACCTGTTCATTAAAAATTTTGGTATGACTGCAACCATTTGACACCCCTGATAAAAAAGTAAATTTTTTTTAATATGGTCAAGATAATTTTGAATAGTTACTTTCACTAATTCAGTGCTTACCTCTTCGTCAATAAGCATCATGTTAATCACAAAAGTTTCATTGTTCTTCAAGTTAATCGACTTCCATAGTTTAGAAACCCTCACTTTTATTTTGCAGTCCTTTATACATGTGTGTAGAGACTATAAACTGCAATAGTTGGCTTTCATATTTTTTGTTCCCTATGAACATAAACTATTAATAATAATTTTTTTACACTTAAAAAGTAGCAAATCAAATGAAGATATGATGACCTTTTTTGAAAAATTAGTATTATTCATATTATATTTCCTTTTCTGCTGAGAAAATAGGTTTATCTTCTATGCATAATAATGTTTGTAATAGAGAGCTAAAATGTTTGTAAAAACTGCACGGTATTATCAGGATAATTAAACTGAATAAAATACAAAATGAGAAAGCTAATTATACTTACATTGTATATAAAAGTATTTATTTCAT
This sequence comes from Allium cepa, assembly GCA_030765085.1. Lineage (NCBI taxonomy): Eukaryota > Viridiplantae > Streptophyta > Magnoliopsida > Asparagales > Amaryllidaceae > Allium > Allium cepa. Next base: position 691,237,652 of record CM060935.1, on the reverse strand, counting down.
TATGCATAAAAGTAAGGAAATAAGATAGTAGATTAAAAAATTGAGATATAGAGAATAGCTAAGTGGAGCAACAATAAAAAAGTGATCTGCGCTTGTGTAGTGATTATTGTTTACAATGTTTTACTTATATAGGAAATGTGATAAGGATATGAAACTGTTGAAGCAAGATAATTGCATTGAATGAGAAATGTGATAAGTATTTATTTCATGTATAATCCCTTTGTCCCTAAAGAAATTATGCAAATTCATATTTACATATTCTGTCACATTATCACTTCTTACAACTTTTACCTCCGTTTCAAATTGAGTCTTCACCATGTTAGAGAAATCCTGAACCACTTTTGTCGCTCCATCCTTACTTCTAAGTAAATAAAGCCATGCCATCCCTATACAATCATTAATAAAAAGTATAAACCATTAACAACTAGATTTTGAAATAAACGAGAATGGACCCCAAACATAGGTATGAACGAAACCAAACGAAAGAAGGTTTTTTATTATAATTATCAAGGTGTGTTATAAAGTAACTTTTTGCCTTGATACGAGTTTCACAAACAAAATGTTCATTTTTAAACCAGAAAATAAATGAGGAGAGAGTTTTCTCATGTGTCCAAATGAGGGATGCCCTAATCTCTTATGCCATAACAAAACTTGCTGTCTTAATTATTTAGGATGGTTTTTGAAAAAAAGGAGTTTCCTGTCTTCATCTCCTTCAAATAATACAATCTATCCTACCGTGCACCACAACCAATGAACTCCTTCATGGGGATATCCTAAAAGATAAAATGATTTGGAAATGTTAGAGCTACACAATTTTTTTATTCAGTTAATTGTCCAACAAAAATCAATTTATAGATGGTGAGGGTACCACCACAGGAAAAATGACTTTTAACAACTCTTAATAATAGTGTTTTAGTGTAATATGTTATTTTTTCATATTTTAAAACTTAAATAGTACAAATAGTTTCATTGAACCGCTATCGAGAACTTTTTCCGCTTATCAAATTCATTTCCCTCCCCCACTCCTTCGTTACTTCAATATTCTCTCTGAACCAAATTCCCTATTCAATAGAAAAATGATGTTGTCCCAATCAAATTGCTTTTCCCTAACCTTGCATTTCGCTACTGGCCCGTCCTCCAACTCCGACTCCATCAAATTGCTACCGTCCTGTCAAATCACTACCACGTCCTTACCACGGCTTGCTCCGACTTTGCTGATGCATTATCATGTGACTACAACAACACTGCTACTTGAAGACAATGAAAGCCCTATAGCTAAGTTGCACCTGTTCCTACTCTACGGTAATTTTTATCATCGTTGCTTCTACCTTAGTCATCTGTTTTATTTGAACATGAATTTTAAAAGTACAGTTGAACATGATCTTACAACTACTCTTTTTTATTAGTTCTATTTTTGTCATTGCTTTTATCATCATCGTTCCTACTATTACACTTTAAGATCTAGATTAAAGACGATCGTAGAGGCAAAGTGAAAATAAATTTGGGCAAAATTGAAAAGAATTTGTACAAGTTGCACCCCTGAAGTTGCGTCTATGCTGGAATCTATTTCATTGAGTTTTTGCCTTTTTTAAACCTGTGTTATGAGCTTAGTAGTTTTCATTTGATTTTCTGGGTCATTTTTGATTCTAAATAATGCATCATGTTAAGAATATTTGACGAGCGAGAAAGTAATTCATAGAACAAGAGAACTAGAGGAACAACAAGTGAATAGATCATTATTTTTTTCTTCTGTTTGCACTTGGTTACTTCTCTATTGTCCCTACTTAGTAATAATAAATTTAACAGGTTAATAAATGAAAGAAACTAAATTCTATATATTCTTCTAGCCTGATTGGATCAAACCAAATTGTAGGGAGATTCTTTTTACCATAGCCGAGCTTCAAAATTTTATGCAAGACCGAGGTCTTTTCTATTTATCCATTTCTCTGTTATTTTTTTGGTAAAACCTTTTATATACAAGAAATAAATAAAAGCACACCCCATGTAACATTCATGAATTCATACACACCGTAAATTTTATAATAATGATCTCAAATCAAATGTGAGAGAAAGTTATACTTTTGTATACTCTTTGTATATGTGATTGAAAATTCTGACTAAATTTGATAGAATTTATCAATTATTAAATTTACTATGTTTGTGAAAATTTTAACAAAAACAAATATTCTTCTTTCTTGACTAAAAGAATTCTTTAAACATATATGATGATGTCGTCAAATATTTAATTTATTGAATATTTATAGTCCAATATGGAATGAGACATGGCCCTTACCATTTTCTACAAACCTTGCAATCATGAACTATTTGTAAAGCATTCGCCTGACATTGAGATGGCTATTGTCATGGCAAGGGTATGGTATTTCTAATTATTTATCATAGTTTTCAAAATCTGTTTGTTTACTTACTTGTTGGTTTTTTACTTGCAGCTCAAGTAATTACCCTTTGTGAACTCTAAACCGTTTTTTAGCTTTATTTTAACTGGAACTTCAATGCGGAAAATAATTATTTTGTTATTTCTATGTAGAATGCAAGTGTAAATTGGATTATCCATCTTTACATTGATGAACCGATAAATCCAGGTGGTATCTAGTGACATGGAAATGGCCATCTTTCCAAATTACGTGACTGACTAAGCATGACTAACTGTTACTAGGTATTTAGTTGCAGTATTGTGAGTTTATTTGTATTTCTAGAATGTAGTGTTAAAAGAAATGACTTAAAAAGATCCCTGTAGTGAGATAATTTTTATCACACCCTACCTATGCAATTATTATAGATCTAGCAATCAACTTAATCATTGCAAAAAAATCCAATCTACATTAATTTCAATTTCCACATCATTTGTCATGACTATTTTCTTAACTTTTCCCAAACTATGACATGTGCATCGATTTATAAATGTTTTGAATACCACTCACTAACCATTGTATAGACACTTGATAAGATCTTTATCTTTTGATGTATTTCTCACTAAGCCGATATAAAAGCCAAAAATGTTGCAGTCGGGATTTTCGACCCTCGAAAATCGACACTAGTATGTCCACTGTATTGCGTGCCACATAATCAAATGCCCGAATGCTCGGTTGTTAGGGAAAAAGAAAGAAGGAAGAAGAAAACTAAATAATATAGAATCCCACAGCGGAACGAATAATCCATAATATACAACAAATCTATATATAAGAAAAGATGTAATACACACACACTAATCAGAGCATGCTAACATATTTCAGTCCAGACAGTTATAACAACATGTCCTTGCAATTGTTAATAAACACAACCAACATACAATACGGCGAAACACAATGGAATACTTAGATACATCCTCGGCCTCTAGCTCATCTCATGAAGCTTTAGTGCATCCAAACTAAATCTGTAATATGCTTGGTCTGACCAAAGCATTATTATAAAATATGATCCGAGTCAGTCCAGTATACCAGCGTGAGAAAAACACGCCTAATTTTAAAGTTATAAATCCCTTCTGAGATAAATGTATCTTGTAAGACCACGCCCCATATAAATACCGATGGGTTTTAACTTACGATAACCAAACCATTTCATAAGAAATTCTTTGATATTATAATAGGGTCTAAGATACAAATACTTGTTAATCATAGCCAAAATTGTTGAATTAATTAAATTCTAGCATAATAGTATACAACTAAAACCGTAAAGGCTTGTATCGGAGAATGAATTCCATAAAATGACTGGCTACTAGGGTAGCACCTGTCACATTGCATCTCTATAGAAAATAACACCGAAGACTTCACCAAGGTCCCCTACTAAAACAAGATCGACCTACCGCTTGATTAGTAGTGCAAAATATTATCAACCCTCTTTTAATCGGCTTCAAAACATAAAAATAAGGGATAATATCGACTCTTGATAGGGATGATCATACCCTAGGAGTGACTCACTTAGCTCTACTGCATCTCCCATGTTTATGTCATTTCCCATCGATGAGGCTTAAGACTACGTTTACCTTTTATATAGCACTTTCCACTTGAAATGCTAATACTGTCCTCCAGGCAATAATGCATTACCAGTATTCATCCATACAAGTTCGTTTTAGGACTGAACGAAATGCTTGAGAGCTCCAACTTCAATTTCATCATTTCCAAGATTTCTTCGCTTTGAAATGCTAGAGCTGGACCGAAGTGGTTTTCGGATAACATACCCGATCCTAGTCTCTTCGAAAACAACTTTCAAATTCTTCGGTAAACACAACCCCGGTTCTTTAGAAAACAAACAGTCAAAGATAAGAGCGGGGATCACCTCCAAATTGTTAGTGGACAGATTTCCTTATCATTTGTCCTAAGAGAACAAAATGAATTTACGTGCATAATACAACATCACCGAAGATGACTGTGTCATATAACTCACGCATTTCTCTTATATATTTTCAAAGTTACGTTTTGGGTCTATATTTGGTAGTCGATTATTTAACTATCAACATCACACATTCATATCAGGGATTTACTTCTTAGGGAAACTAACATTGGTTAAGCACATAAGCAATCACTAGCCTCTTATATTGATCTTCTCATTAATTAAAATCACTTCGTAAATGCTTGCGTAAAAATATCATTACATAGATTTATCCACAAATCCCTATAATCGTTTAAATACTTGGAAAATATCCATATACTTATTTCAACGGTTTAAGTATATTCACAAATATAACACTCCCACAACTTAGAAAATGTATTCATCTACTTATCACAATGGTATAAGTATATATTTTTTAAATTGAGAAAGATTTCCTTTTATAATACAGTTCTAAAATCATTTATAAATATCTAACTATTTATAAACTATTTATAAAATATTCTTTTCAAGTCATTTAAAAACCCTTATAAATCTGTGCACTATTTACAAAATTCTCTTTATAATCTATAGACCCATTTGTAAAATTCCTTTATAAATATCTAAACCCATTTACAAAAACACTTTTTATACACTGTAAATAATTTCTCTTTAAGTCTCCAAATATTTTATAAAACTTCTCCAACAAACCTAAGTCCATTTATAAAACTCTATTTATAAGTGTCAATTATTTTTACAAATAAATAAAAATCATTTACTTTAAACACTACTATATAATACTAATTATATACAATAAACAATATAAATAATAATTATATACTTCAAAACATTTTAAAAATAAATAGTTATATACAATAAACAATATAAATAATAATTATATACTTCAAAACATTTTAAAAATAATATTTAATGATTTCAAAACGTTATTAAATAAATAATAATAATTAATTGTTGCCATTATTATAAATAGTAATAATTTATTTTCTAAAATATTATTAATAAATCATTATCATTAGTTTCAAACCATATTAATTATTTAAATGATTAACCTTTCAAAGCATTAAAAATATTAAATAAATTTTAAACAATATTAACTATAGATAAATAACTTTTACAAAATATCAAATATAAATAAATAACATTAACAATATTAAATATAAATAATCTTAAAACTATATTAAATATAAATAAATAAGTTAGAAAAGACAAATAAAAATGTTAGAGTAAAATAGAAGTTAAATCCTTTAAAACAAAATATTTAGTAAACCCAAAATTGAATCTTAAAAATCATTTTCTATCTCAAAAACCAATTCCAAATCAAATGCTAGTTGATTGTATTCTTAAAATACAAATTTGAGGCCAATTTAGCTACCCAACGTTTAACCAATATTGGCTATTGATTTCCTGCTATTACAGGGTCTATGTTTTAAACATATAACATAACCAATAGCATCAAACAGACAGGTTTGATATTCAATAATTTATATCACATGAATATTATTAAAAGAAATTCAACAATGAAAAGGAATCCCATTTGATCCCTCCAATCCATCCCACTGCATCAAAGTTCGCATACATCAGCACACATGCGCACGCGCGCCCACACACGCATATTGTAATGACCCGAGTTTTCAGTCGTTAATTATGAACATTTAAATGGTCTTAAATATTAGAATTTAATTATAGATTTATTTTTTATGGTGAAAGATTGGTAGAAATAGATTCAGAATTTAAATATAGCAATTTATTTAATAAATTAATTATTGAAATTTTATAATTGAATATGGGTTAAAGTAGTGAATCTTGAGTTTTAAGCATGATAAAAATAACTTAAAGGCTTATAAAATTTATATAAATAATATTGAAGATAGTGCAACTTTTAAAATTGAATTTGGAAGTGATCTGTTCGATTTTAAAAATATATTGTTTAAATTGACATTTAAAAATAGCCTTCCGTAGCACAGTCTCGAAATTCGATGAAACCAGTTCCATTAAATTTGTAATATTATGTTATTATCATATTTCAATTTTCGTAACGGTTGCAGCATCGTGTAGTCATACGGGATAGAAATGCGTTAAAATTCATATTGAAATTTAATATAATAATTGCGTCCAAAAAGCTATTTTCTCCATATGATCGAATTAGGACTCGAAACCTTTTCCATTGCATTTGAAATAGGGGTATAACATTATAAAGCCTAGCGGCATGTCTCGATAGGAGTTCAAGATTGGAAGTCACATATTGAGACAATTTAAATTTAAAATTGATATGTGTGTGTGTGTGTATCAAAGTCGGCCATCAGTCGAAATTCTTTTCACATCAGTGCCTTTTCCTTTCATCTCACAATTACTGTAGCTTTCCTTTACCTTCTCATGCACGTCACCTTCTGTTCACCTGTTCAAACACGCATCCATCACATCCAAACCGATAACTCCCTTTATTAAATCGCGTATTTCCACCCCTTTCTTTTCAAATGAAAGTCATAGAAAAAGAAATGGCAGATGGAATCAAACGCATTTCCTCTTTAAATTCAGAAAAGAAAAATAAAATCAGTTCGTTCCTAAAAAAAAAGGGCAGCCATCGAGTCGCATAGCATTCTCCCCTTCGATTTGAAATGCAATATTACCCTCATCTTCAATTTAAAACGAACTCGGCACTCAAAAATAAATTAAAAAATTGGCGATCGAATTTCATCAAATGAAAGCATCGCCAGTGATTTATGAGAGAACGGAGCTCGAAATCGCGACCGGTGGTCACAAACGCAAGGGAAAAGGGGGTCATGCGAAGTCGAAATGCTGGCTATCGAGTCGCGTAGGATGCACGGAGCGGCGCCGTAGAGAATCAAGCCATGGCAGCGGAAGGCGGGTCACGATCGATTGGATGGAGCTCACGTGCGCAGTAGCGTGGATTTGTTGTAGCCATGCGGTTTGGAAGCTTGTAAAGGAAGGCTTGAATCATAGGCAGAAGGTAATCGACCTTTTTTTTTTATTTTTTTCAATTAAATTAAATTTAAATTTATATATGTATGTATGATATACTAAAACAAAAAATTGTTTTTTACAATAAGCTATAGATATATATGCCATTAATTTTCCCATTTAAATATTTATAGATATATATGTGTATATATATATACAGTAAAGGAAAAAGTATAATACAAATATATATATATGTGTGTGTGTGTGTACGTATACATACCTATTTTTAATTTAAATGTATATAGGAAAATAAAAAATTATTATAGATTTTGGAAAATATAGGAGTTATATAAAAGTTAGATTTTTGAACCTATATAGATTATTTTTATAAGTATATATATAGTTTCAATAAAATAAATATACAAATGCACATTTTAATTTTACTAGTTTATTTTGAAATAATATATTATGAAAACTAATTTGTTAAATTAACTTATTTAATTATTTTAGTTACCAAGGAATTATTAAAGGAAAATTAGTTTAATTAAATTATTAGTTAATTAAGTTTATTAAACGGTATTTAGTTGTTTGATTATTTAAAATGTTAATAAACCGTATAATGTTTAAACAAGGCCAAAATTCATGAAGAAAACAAGCCGGAATGGAAATAGGTTGCAAATAAAATAAAGGTGAGATTTTCTCACTCATTCGGATTACCCTATTAAAAATTAAAATGTTAACTTTAATATTATTGGACGCCTGACTTGATTGATAAATTTATAATTTATCTGTTGGATGATATTATATATATAGTCGTATAAATATAGTATTGGAGTGATTGATATTCTCGCATAATATAGCGGATAAGACTGTATACACCCCGCATGATTGCGAATGACCCTATATACGCGATATCCCGCTTTGAAGCAAGATTGATATTTTATTTGTTGACTAACATATGTGGATGCAGGAAAAACATGTTGGAGGAATCCAACAGGATTCCTCAAAAATATTTATTATTAACATATATATTGATAGATGGTATGGTGGACAAATTGATATGGATTGTGTTTGAATTGGATTATTAATAGCATGGGAAGTAAAAATGAGCATTTTAAATACCATAGATAATTAATGTGGTGGAATTTTAAAGGGAAATTTGAATAGTAAATATTTATATTGTAAAATGGATTTATTCTAAAGGAAAACTAAGCTGGGCAAAAACATATATTAGCTAATTTAGGCTATACTTAACCATTCGCAAAATTGATTTAAGTAGAGATTTTTAAAATAAATTATATTAAAGAACTTGAAGGATATTTCGAAATTATGTAAAAGAACTTAAGCGATAATTGAAAACAGATTTGGGATGGATTGGAATTTATTAAGGAAGGAAATTAAATCAAACTTTAAAATAGAATTTTTCTTTATAAATAGATGGAAAACTCAACAGAGATTATAAATTTAGAAACAGGGTTTATAAAAATGATAGATTGATATCGGTGGATATGCTAAAAATATAAGTTATGGCATGAACTTATATCGAGTTACGAAAATTGTTTTGAAAAGAAATAGTGAAATATGTTTCAAATGTGAGAAATGATGATAAGGCCAATGTTATATGAATCAAGGGGAACCTATGGATTGAATTAGTGAATAGTGGATTTTCTAAAAATAGACTTTTGTTATGCAAGTTGAAATTGTTTAATCAGGATTTTAAATTACCATATATATAAATTTTAAATCTATTACCTAGATTTAGAATATTCCAAAATTAGTTATTTTAATACTTCATATTTATTTAAATAAATTCTAATCTTATAATCAGCATTGTAAGTTGAATGGTAACTGGATATGAAATTTTAATGCTTTTAAGATGTTGATATTTTAATCTTATCTAAAACCATATTTTTGAAATAAACCATTATTCTTATTATATATATATTTTTAAATGTTTTAAATTCAAGCTATAATCCTCTCGAGATGGGAAGTGAAGTTCATTTAATCGAATAAGATTTTAAAAGAAAATCTTACAATGGTATTATGGAAATTTAAATAAATTTCTAAAGCGTAAGGTAAGCGAACTTCAAAAGGTGAAATAAAGTTCACAAAAGAAGTCGAAGTAAAACTGGAATTTTAAATAAGCATAGACGGCTTTGGAAATAATAAAGGAAATTAGCTAAGGAGTTCTAGAATTTATAAAATTCGTGTGAAACGAGTTTGAAAATTTACAACTAAAGTTGTAAATGATTTTTAGGAAAAGAAAAGGGAATAAATGAATATTTTCCAAGTAATGGATATCAATTGAAGTGGAAAAAAATATTCTAAGTATGAGGCATAGGAATTGATATCTTGTGCGATTATTTTGAAATAAATAATTTGAAAAATTGTTTAAGACCTGATGGTTGCTTTTGGATGTTATATGATAGTTAAATAACCGGCTAATAATATTGGCTAATGCCCTGATCGTTTCGAAGAGACCGGGATTGGATTTAATTATCCAAAAACCTCTTCGATCCGGTTTGAATGTAATGAGTGAATACCGCGACGATGACGAAGATGGTGATTCGATTTGTCCAGACCCAGGGCAACTTGTATGGAAGAATGCTATCAGAACATCATCGTTGGAGGATGATGAGCATTCTAAGTGAATGAGTTATTTAAAAAGGTAATGTTTAGCCTCAAGCCTCATCAACCGGGAATGGCTAAAACAGGGGAGGTGCTGCAAGACTAAGTGGGTAGCACCCAATTAGGGTAAGATATCCCCTATCTAGAGTCCCTTATTCCGGATGTGTGGGCGGTTGTTAGCTCCAACCACGGGTGATCTTATTCGGATTATCCAGTAAGGGGTAGCTCCGGTCTTTGTGTTGTAGAGGATCAAACATGGTCCTCGGTACGCTGATCTAGGCCAAGTACAGTGATGGGAAGTACCCTAATGGCCCTGCCATTGTATGAAATCTAATCTCTAATAAGCGCCCGTACAGTTTTGATTGTGCCCAACTATGCTTGAACGTGAGATGCAAGCATTTCAGCTATATTGTACTTACTTTCTATAGACACTATTATAATATCAGAGGATTTGATAAAAATCATTTTGGTTACCATAAGGTAAAAACCCGACATGTTTATTTATGGCGTGATCTTACGAGATACCTTTGTTTTCTAAGGCTTTTCAAAACTTTAATAATCCAATTGATTGTGATTTTTCTCACGTTGGTTTTCCAGACTGACTTGAGTGTTATTTTATTATGATGCTCAAGTCAGACCGAGTTGAACAAATCCAGAATAATGTGCTATGGAGCTCAAGAGATGAGCTGGATGACAGAGACGTATCTCCGTACTTGATTTATTATTTCCGCTATGTAAGGACAGATAATAAGCTATCCAAAGTGATAGACAATTGTTGTACTCTGATGATTGTATGTATATATAACAATACATATTTCATTGCATTTAAAAGCTGTTATTCTAATTATATTTTGTTCCATTATGATTGTGAGAATTTGATGTTGTTATTATCTTCTCCTTCTACCTCTTTCTTCTTTTACCTTAAAGATTCATATTTCTATCCACTTTGGGTTGAGCTGAGGTGAAATATTGTTGATTCAAATGGGTACGGATTTTTTGGCCTATACTGACATACACACACAGAGATATACACAAAAAAATAGTAGTGAGGAATCTCATTGGATCCATCCAACCTGTTCCCATGCATCATAGATATAGGTCATTCGGTACTAGGTGGGTATACCCGCTCCAGAGGTGGGGATGAAACCATACCAACTAATAAAAATAGTAAATCATCTAAACATCCAATCAACAATTTTTATCAACTATATAATATACCGATTTGTCACAAATGCGTGTTTAACTCATCGAAATTCCAGTTGTCGTCGAGGCGTTCTAGTTTCGTCTGAATTCGGACAACGTTCATATTCAGCGTAAAATTCTACTAGCTCTAATTGTCACCAATCGAATCCCATTTTGTACATCTTGCATATACGAGTATAGCATAACTCACCGCGCTCAATTTCGACCTCATATGAATTAGTTGCAGCATTAATAAGATTCACGAATTAAATAATATACTAATTTACTAATTACACTTATTAAAATAATTTCCCTATTAATGAAACTAATTCCCTTCGTTTAAATTCAGACCTCGTTTTTCGGTTACCACCTTCGCTTTCCCCTCTTTGCTGCCGCTACGCTCGTCAATGACCATCGCAACGGCCACTGTAGCACGTCCAGACCACCACGCTTCCATCGCGACCGCCACTGTAGCATGTCCAGACCACGACGCTTCCATCGCGACCCACCTCATCATCGATTGATCCCTCAATGTCGAGAATGACCCAAAAACCACCGCCACGAACGGAGCTCCTACCTGGCCACTACGCGCTGCCATAGCTCAATCCCACCATTGAACAAGTTCAACTCATCGATGTTGTAATTTCTCTAGTTGGTGACGATGCCTAAAAACACAAAAAAAGTTCTCGTGGATTTTGGGATGGCGATCAAGCATGGTTCGATTTTGAATTGAAAAATCTTTCTCTAGTTTGAACGTGATATATATAAAGGAAAAAATGTGAGAGAGTATGGGTTACAGTATAGGGTATGGTTGTGTAGCATTGGGTATAGGCTGCCCAATTTTTTATTCCAAATTATCCCGCAGGCGTGATGCCTGGTGTTCTATACTAAATACCACTACCTCCGACTTCAATAAAACTAGTTTCGAGACCTAAATCGATCATATGCCGAAGTTTTCCTTTAAATTCGAATTATATTAATTTAAATTTCTTTGATTAATTTCTACGTGTTTCAAACTCGCATGACAAAATGATATGTCTAGTCGCCACGAAATTGGGCGGCATACAAAAATTGTAACGACCCGTAAATTTAACTGGTTTTAATAACGTTATTAACTGAAATTTTGTGAAATTTTAAAACAATAAAATTTTGAAATATAAATTTGATATTTGAAATTCGTCTAGTTAAACATAGCAACCGGTAAATTTTCGTCCAAAAATATGAAGTTTATTTTCGTGCGTAAATTTATTTCAATTAATCAGTTAAAATCGATGAAAATAAAACGTTTTAGAAACCTAAATATTTTTATATAGAAAAATTCTAAATCATCTTCTAAGCAAGACGCCATTTTTTTTTTCCAAATTCGGACTTCTTTAGCTCCATCGATCTTATTTTTCTGCGTTTTTCTTGCATTTTCCGCTGGTAGAAAATTCGAATTTTATAATTCAATCGTACCACCGATATCCGTATAATGTTTTGATCGTCTCGTCGTTCTGATCTCTATGGTATATTTATTTTGTATTTTGAGATTCGTTACGCTACGGAACCGATGATAATGTTCCGTTGTAACGGTGCCAAAATTTTGAACTCGTGACCTTTTGTGTTCCGTTGCCTTTCAAAACTTCAGTCGTGTTATTCAAGTAACAAATTAATTGCTCTATTGCCCCCTAACGTTATGATTTTAGTTCCTTTCTATTGAATGATGCACAGTGGTAACGTTATATTCCATTTATTACGTGGCTATCCATTAAGTCTCTTCAAAAAAATTCTGAGAAACAAAAATTTATACATAAACTTCACTTCCCTGTAGCCATTTTTCTTCTTCCCTGCATAACCTCTCTCTATGGCTTCATATATAAAAAAAAACATGTTTCCTATCATCTTTCCTCTATCCTTCGAATGCCATGCCTCCCTCCACCTAGCTTCCACTGTGCAACTGAAGCATCCACCATAGCAATGTCTTTTCCCTCTCCTCCGCATACACTTTGACCGCGAGCAACCCACCTAGCATGTCATGCACCCCTCACCACCGGCCATTCCACCTGAGCACGCACACAACGGAGGTTGCAACCCTGCTTCATCACCACAAGCCACAACTCCTTAAAGCCGGACACGGTATATCCCCTCCCAACGTCAACTTCCTCCGCGGTTTGCTGCCGATCCACCTCGGTCAGCTTCATGCTCTTCACCCACCCACCTTTGATCCACAACACAGCAGCACTCGAGCCTCCGACGCACCTCCTTTTCTGCCGTGACCGAGCTCGACCACCATCTCCACTGTTCCCGCCCCCGACGACGTCCATCCACTTGCCGTCACCCGCATCCGCCCTCACTTCCGAGTGCAGCAACCCACCATCCACACCCAAACCGAAGTCGGGCCGTACCCCGTGCTTCACGATCATCTTGTCCATGCAACATCGGTCTTCCTCTGCCTTACTTCCTTATCTCACCGAAGCTGCCATGTCCGTTTTCCCCGGTTCGCAACCCCTCTTCCTCCTTAGCCGCATCTAGATTGGTATGTTATATATATTTCATTATATTTGTTAGCGTATACATATAGATAGTTTATATTGTGCGAAGTTTTGTCCGTGTTTTGTTCAAAGAAAATAATATTAGTATTCATACGTGTTACATAAAAGTTCCATATATATATAGTTGATAGTATAAATTATTTTGCTTGGTTGTAAAGTTTTCACTGTTAGAAGATGAGTGCAAGTACAGGGGCTGTTATAGATTATAGGATTGGTGAAGATATTTTGATAACTTGATTTTTTGTTTTACCTTGGGCAGTATGTATATATGGGTATCAGAAGTGTTTTGAATTTTCGAAGAAAAGAGTGCTAGTTTTGTGTTCGCTGTAGTTCTATTTTATGATTCTACTATTTACTTTGGTATATATATAAATGGGTAAGATTATATATTCGATTATTATTTGTTTATATTAAAAGTATATACATGGTTGTAATATATCAATATTTTATTCAGTTTTATTTCATTTTATTTTATTTCATAGGTTAGAATATATGATTTTATATATATATATATATATATATATATATATATATATATATATATTAGTATCATAAGCTGATTTGGGTCATACGCGTTGTGTATTTTGATAGCTTAAATTTATTTTTGTTTATTTATATTTATATATCTAGTTATTTATATTTTAGTTTATTTATACGCATATATTTTATATATTGTTTTCGGGTATACATATGTGTTGTACTTTAATGTATGGAATTTAAATTTAAAACAATGATTTTGAAACATCTATATATATTCAACTCAATATGTGTTACATGTAGAATATGTTTATATATGAAGATAATTATATATAGTTAGATACATAAGTTCTCTTATACAAATTTTATTTATCGACCCGTTCTGATCTGTTCCATCAATTCTTGTTATCAGATTTGATTGTCAAATTCGTGCCAATCTAGCTTTGTTTGGAATTCGTGCTTGGATACTTCAGTGTCCGTATCAGTGCGTGTATTTTTGTCATCGCCTGTTCTCTCTAGCCTAGAAAGGTGAGTAATCACTCACGATTAATGTTCTTTTATTTATTAAATTTGATTTCAATTGAAACGACAATTGAAATATGCTGCCGTTAGCTATTTATACTGTTATATATGCTATTACATGTATCAGTTCACCTGTGACATCTGACACCATTATCTGTTATTTATAAAATAATAATCCAGTTTGGTTGATAATTGATTGATTGTTTGATGTTTACATTGGACGTTAAATTGTTGATTTTAAAGTGATAAATACTATGCAATTGTATTTGATATAGGATAGCTAATAATTTAAATAGATATATGTGTTGAATTTGATTAGTAAAAATTTGTATAATATGACCCCTTTAAATGTTAAATCAATTGACATATAGAATTTTGGTTAATTACACCTTGAACCATTTGAATGTATGTTGTATAAATTGATGTAGTATTAAATTGAATAATAGATATCAAGTGAAGAACCGTATAAATATTAATGTAATAATCTTTAGTCTACATGAAATGATAGTGTAGATTCTCGAAATAATTATATTAATTTGCATAAACAACAAATATGAATTAATACGATTATTTCGGGATTAATTGAATTAATTATTGGATTGTTATTGATGTTTGCCATTGCTTGTTTATTTATTTATTTTGACACCATCCCAGTTATCACACTTAAAGTTCCCTTTGCTATGCTTTTATTTTTGAATTGAAATGGAATCGAATTGAAATGATAAATACCGAAATGAACTTGACTTAAGATAGAGAATTAAATAAAATCTGATTAGTCAATAATTAGATTCAAGAATAAATAAAGATTATTTGAATAAATAATAAGTATTTGAAATAAAGATGGAATCTGAATTTTAATGAAAAGAAAATTATTGATATTAAATAATCTGAACCAAAATATTAACATAATAGTTGATAAAAGAACATTGTTTTAAATTAATTATTTAATAATTAAGTTTGGAATTATTTAATAACTAAGATTGGAATTATGTAATAATTTGGTTTTGGAATTATTTAATAATCAAATTTTGAAATTATTAATTAAGTTTTGAAATTATTTAATAATTAAATAAGATTGAATTGTTTAATAATTAAATAAAATGGGATTCTTTAATAAGTGAAACTGAACTTCTTGAATAAGTGAAATTGAGTTTCTTTATTTATTTGAGTTTGAAATTTGTAACTAAGTAAATAAATAAGTGAAATTGGATTTCTTGAACAAGAAATAAAAATATGATTTATTGGGATTAATGTAAGACTTGAAATTTAAAGAATTTGATTTGACGAATTTAATTTAATTCAATTTGTAGGTTTTGGGATAATGGAATTGAACTTAAGTAATTGATTTAATGAATTGGTAATTAAATGGAAATTGTTTTGAATGACAAATTTACTTAATGAATATTGAATGAAATCGATCAATGAATTTAAATTGATTTGAATGTTAAATTAAATTATTTTAATTGTTTTCGGAATAAAACTTATATACGAACTTGAATCAATATTTGAATTGTTAAATGAAAATTGAAATTGAATTATAAGATTTTGAAATAGAAATTTGGAAGTTTTGAAACGTAAATTATGGAAATTGATATAGAAAGACTACTGGAATGTTGATTTACAAATTCTAATTGAAATTGATTTTGTTTGAAATATATTAAACGACCAATCGGTGTAATAATTACGTAAGTTATTAAGGAGACTGGAATCGGTTATGGACATACTCTCTGTCTAAACCGAAAACCACTTTAATAACTGTACGCGGAGTGTGATCCAGAATGAAGTGGTTGGAATGGTGTACGTGATGACTGAAGAAAGAGAACGATAATGGATAGCCTTGACACTTTGTGTCAAATTGGAAATGACTAAAACAGGAGCCGTGCCGGAGCAAATGGAGTTAGCCACCTCGAGCGAACACACTTCTTCGTATACTACTCATTACTTGTTATTGATTGGTGCACCCTCGTAATTTTGGGAGTGTGATTTCGCGGTGTTGCGATCGTTGCGGCGATGAGTTTTCACCAGTCCGGATCATGCAAACGGTAGTTTCACTACCTTGGCTATTGCCTCATGTGCCTTATCATACTTGTATCCCTATATATGTGACCACTACGAATATGTTTTGTGTTATACCTATGGAGTACTCCTTGATATCGCACTAGTTTACGGTGGAGTTTACAGTGATGTATAGACTATAACGTTTATATAAAATGTGTTAAGGGGGATAATGGTAACTCCTTAACACTATTTTGATACTTTATATTATTGATAGACATTATTATAATAGCGTATATTACTACATAGTAGATAGTTTAATGGATCCTTAGAGGATGATTATTCCAATGTCCTTTGAGTTATTTGTATTTCAGTTGTTATTTCATTTGAGTTGGATTTATTGATATAAGAATATTAATCCTGACTCGAGTGTTTTGTGTTTTGCTTTACGCTCGGGTCAGACTGAGTGTACCAGTATTCGAGACTCATCTTTGAAGTTGGAGCTTCGCTTGGAGATCCGGCTATCTATCTAGCTTTCAGATATTCGGTTGATTCTAGTGATATATTCTGATTCTTGTTTTTGACTATTGTATTCCAGACTTCTGTTATAAATTATTTAACTCTAGTAGCTTCATGAACTACTCTCTTTTGTTTCCGCTGCATTTATTACTCTGTGTCTGTGATATGTGATTATTTATTTACTATATATTTGAGTTTTGCCAAATTTAAATCAATAATTTGGTATTTTGAATTATTCAAGTCCGACAGGTACGGATGCGAATATTCCAAAATAGCCGGTCGTTACAGTTGGTATCAGAGCTTTGGTAGCTCTAGGCAAAACTTATCATATAGGGTTAATGTATTTACAGGATCACTCTCATTCGAGTTTGAATCTCTTCCTTTTGACTCGATTCCTTTGAATTTTGGAACATTCCCCGGAGTTCCAAAATCCGTTCATGTCCCTCACTATTCGTCTTCTTTAATTTTGGAGTATCCCATAGCTCCACGATATGATTTGTAAAGAGGTTAAACACCTTTACAATAAATCTTGATTTACCAGAGATTTCTACATCCTCGGTTTACGATGTTATCTATCTCCTGCTGTGCCTGAATTCTATCTCTTGCGATCGAATGTCGATTTGCCTAGAAATTCTGCATCGATCTTATTCTTGAAGTCACGGTCGACCCGGTTAAGCTTGCCTGCGATTTATATAAGCTTATCCATCTTCCTATTTCGTTATTCAACCATCTTGTCTTTTTTTTCGAACCCATCTTCGTATCAAAAATTCTCTTTGATTTGAGTCCATCAAATTTGAATCTCTATCCTTGCTTTGAAATCCATATTTGTATCGTCAAGCGAGGAAGTGTAATTGTGAATTAATATTAATTTTTTTTACATATATTGTGTTGTTTGAGTTGTTGATGTTGATTTGGGTTTTCGATCGATTCGTCTGATCAACGATATTGATAGGATTTCCAAAACACTTGAACAGACCAAACTGACACAATATTGTTTTCAAAAATGGGAAATAAAATAATTTTGTATGATTACATATGATATATACGTATAATTTTTTGAATTGAATTGTTAACTGAATTGGTTGTTAAAATGATAATATTTGATTTTCGTTTATTGTTTGTAAACTATTGACTATTGCATAATATTAATAAATGAATTTATAAAACTTGTTTTATAATTTGATTTGTAATTCAAATGGATTTAAATTAGAAATTGAGAATTTAATTTTCGGTGATTTCAAACTTTGATTTGAAAGTTTGAAAGTGTATAGTAATTAAAATATTTTCAAATAGAAATCATTCAAAGATTTTTAGATGTTAAAATCAGTGCTCTCTTATTTTGTTGCTGGAAAATAATTTCGGTGATGGCGGGTCGCATTATCGACATTTAGTTTCGAGTTTCGAAGTGGAGAGACCATCAGTAGCTTGCTACACTTTTGTTTTGAAATGACTTTGATTTGAATTTCTATGGCATGATTCGATTTAAAATACATACATATATATATATATATATTAGTATTTGATTTAGATTTGACTTGGATATATTGTGTATATATAATTATCTCTAAATTGTTTGAAGTTAATCGAAAATTTAATTCTTAAATTTATGATTAAAGATGATTTCAATTATAAATTGAGGCAAAGATTTTGAATAAATATTTAGCTTGAAATAACTGAATCGTAAAATTTTATTTGTATAATACTCAATTACTCCCTATATAACTTACTTAAATTTTAAAAAGTTAACTATGTAATTGAATATATACAGTATAAATGATGTTAAGGGAGTTTATAAATAAATTTGAGTGGTTATGATAAGTGTAAATATACTTAATATTGTGATAAGATACATTAAGTGGAATAAATTTAATAATAATTTTGAATAGAGAAGAATTAAATCTGTTGAATAAAATATGATTGTAATAAATGACTATTCATGTTTATGATTGTAGAAAATTATTAATAGTGAAAAGTTGGATAGTAAAACAATGAATAAATGAGATAAATGAAATAAAATTTTGTTTTGAAGAAATCTTTTGGTACCAGATATTAACAAATTGAAATTAAATCAACTTATTGAAATACCTTGAATTTTAAATCAAATATTGAGTATTAATTAAGGTAAATTGAAATTTATATGGTTTGAATTAATCGTTTTACTTTGTTTTCACTCTATTTTCTTCTGGTTATTTCTATTCTCCTACCTCCTTCCTTTTCGAGGTCGAAAAGTTTTGAGTGAGGGAGAATGTAACGACCCGTAAATTTAACTGGTTTTAATAAAGTTATTAACTTAAATTTTGTGAAATTTTAAAACAATAAAATTTTGAAATATAAATTTGATATTTGGAATGCGTCTAGTTAAACATAGCAACCAGTAAATTTTCGTCCGAAAATATGAAGTTTATTTTCGTGCGTAAATTTATTACAATTTAATCAGTTAAAATCGATGAAAATAAAAAGTTTTTGAAACCTAAATATTTTTATATAGAAAACTTATAAATCATCTTCTGAACAAGACGCCATTTTTCGTTTTTTCAAATTCGGACTTCTTTAGCTCCATCGATCTTATTTTTCTGCATTTTTCTTGCAATTTCTGCTGGTAGAAAATTCAAATTTTATAATTCAATAGTACCACTGATATCCATATACCGTTTAATTGTCTCGTTGTGCTGATCTCTATGGTATATTTATTTTGTATTTTGAGATTCGTTAAGCTACGAAACCGCTGATGACGTTCCGTTGTAACGGTGCCAAAATTTTGAACTCGTGACCTTTTGTGTTCCGTTGCCTTTCAAAACTTCAACCGTGTTTTTCAAGTAACAAATTAATTGCTCTATTGCTCCCTGACGTTATGATTTCAGTTCCTTTCTATTGAATGATGCACATTGGTAACGTTATATTCCATTTATTATGTGGCTATCCATTGAGTCTCTTCAAAAAAATTCTGAGAAACAAAAATTTATACATAACCTTCACTTTCCTGTAGCCATTTTTCCTCTTTCCTGCATAACCTCTCTCTATCGCTTCATATATAAAAAAGATGCGTTGCCTATCATCTTTCCTCCATCCTTCGAATGACGTGCCACCCTCCATCTAGCTTCCACCGTGCAACTGAAGCATCCACCATAGCATGTCTTTTCCCTCTCCTCCGCATACACTTTGGCCGCGAGCAGCCCACCTAGCATGCCACGCACCCCTCACCACCGGCCATTCCACCTAAGCACGCACACAACAGAGACCGCAACCCCGCTTCATCGCCACAACCCACAACTCCTTGAAGCCGAACACGGTATCTCCCATCCCGATGTCAACTTCCTTCGTCGTTTACTACTGATCCACCTTGGTCAGCTTCATGCTCTTCACCCATCCACCTTTGATCCATAACACAGCAGCACTCGAGCCTTCGACGCACCTCCTCCTCTACCGTGACCGAGCTCAACCACCATCTCCACCGTTCCCACCCCTGACGACGTCCATCCAATTGCCGTCACCCGCATCCTCCCTCACTGCCGAGTGCAGCAGCCCGCCGTCCACACCCAAACCGAAGTCGGGCCCTACCCTGTGCTTTACAATCAGCTTGTCCATGCAACATCGTCCTTCCTCCACCTTACTTCATTATCTCACCAAAGCCGCCATGTCTGTTTTCCCCGGTTCGCAACCCCTTCTCCTCCTTAGCTGCATCCAGATTGGTATGTTATATATATTTCGTTATATTTGTTAGCGTGTACATATAGATAGTTTAGATTGTGTGAAGTTTTGTCCGTGATTTTCTCAAAGAAAATAATATTGGTATTCACACGTGTTATTGTAAAAGTTCCATATATATAGTTGATATTATAAGTTATTTTTCTTTATTGTAAAGTTTTCACTGTTAGAAGATGAGTGCAAGTACAGGGGCTATTATAGATTATAGGATTGGTGAAGATATTTTGATAGCTTGATTTTTTTTGTTTTATCTTGGGTAGTATGTATATATGGGTATCAGGTGTGTTTTGAATTTTCGAAGAAAAGAGTGCTAGTTTTGTGTTGGCTGTAGTTCTATTTTACGATTCTACTGTTTACTTTGGTATGTATATAAATGGGTAAGATTATATATGCGATTATTATTTTTTTATATTAAAAGTATATACATAGTTGTAATATATCAATATTTTATTCAGTTTTATTTCATTTTATTTTATTTCATAGGTTAGAATATATGATTATATATATATTAGTATCATAAGCCGGTTTGGGCCATACGCGTTGTGTATTTTGACAGCTTCAAGTTATTTTCGTTTATTTATATTTATATATCTAGTTATTTATATTTTAGTTTATTTATACGCATATATTTTATATATTGTTTTCGGCTATGCATATGTGTTGTACTTTAATGTATGGAATTTAAATTTAAAACAATGATTTTGAAATATCTATATATATTCAACTCAAAATGTGTTACATGTAGAATATGTTTATATATGAAGATAGTTATATATAGTTATATACATAAGTTCTCTTATACAAATTTTATTCATTGACCCTTTCTGATCTGTTCCATCAATTCTTGTTATCAGCATTGATTGTCAAATTCATGCCAATCTAGCTTTGTTTGAAATTCGTGCTTGGATAGTTCAGTGTTCGTATCAATGTGTGTATTTATGTCATCCACTGTTCTCTCTAGCCTCGAAAGATGAGTAATCACTCACGATTATGTTTTTTTATTTATTAAATTTGATTTCAATTGAAACGACAATTAAAATATGCTGCCGTTAGCTATTTATACTGTTATATATGCTATTACCTGTATCAGTTTACTGTGACATCTGACACCATTATCTATTATTTATAAAATAATAATCCAGTTTGGTTGATAATTGATGGATTGTTTGATGTTTACATTGGACGTTAAATTGTTAATTTTAAGTGACAAATACTATGCAATTGAATTTGATATAGGATAATTAATAATTTAAATTGATATATGTGTTGAATTTGATTAGTAAATTTTTTTATAATATGACCCCCTTTAAATATTAAATTAATTGACATGTAGAATTTTGGTTAATTACACCATGAACCATTTGAATGTATGTTGTATAAATTGATGTAGTATTGAATTGAATAATAGATATCAAGTGCATAACCGTATAAATATTAATGTAATAGTCTTTAGTCTACATGAAACGATAGTGTAGATTCTATAAATAATTATATTAATTTGCATAAACAACAAATGTGAATTAATACGATTATTTCGGGATTAATTGAATTAATTATTGGATTATTATTGATGTTTGCTATTGCTTGTTTATTTACTTTGACATCATCTCAGTTATCACACTGCAAGTACCCTTTGCTATGCTTTTATTTTTGAATTGAAATGGAATCGGGTTGAAATGATAAATACCCAAATGAACTTGACTTAGGATAGAGAATTAAATAAAACCCGATTGGTGCAACAACCCTGTATTTTCTGATTATTGTAATTGTATATTTTATTTTTTTAAGTTAAATTCCTAATTTAAAAGAACTTTATTTTATTTATTAAAATGAATAACTTTTGTTATTTTAAATATAATTTTGATTTGTATGTGAATTATAATTTCAAACATGAATAAATTGAATATTTCCAGAAATTGTGAATTTTGGTCAATCTAGTCAAACTTTGACTTTTAAATTTAAATTTTAAAAGTTTGAAAATTTGAATTTTATCCTTTTTTATGAAAATAAATAAAATTTAAAGAACACCGCTTTTCGTTTCGTTGAAATCCGAATAATATTGTGAAAGTTATGCTTTTTACAAAATTGGGCGTAAATTATTTTATTTAACAATATTGTTTGTTTCAAATTATATAAATAATCTTTTTAATTATCATATCTTATTCTAAATTATATTTTATGTTATGTTACATATATTTTTACCTTTTAAATATTTTTAAAGTGATGTTTGAATTTTTCCAAAGCTCATTGAATTTATTTTCTATTTTTAAAGGTTAGTTTCCATTTTTCTGCTATTTTCTTCATTTGAATTATATTTAATTAAAATTTATTTATTCATTTTTATGTATGCATTTTATTTTTATTTTTTAATCTTTATTTATAAATATTTTTCACGTACATACAATTTTCTCAAAGTTCATTTCATTTATTTTCAAATTTTCAAGCCTAATTTACATTTTCTTTGCTATTTTCTTCATTTAATTATATTTAATTAATATTTATTTATTTTTGTTTATTTACTATATTTTCGTGTTTTTATCTGTATTTATACATATTTTACATGTTTTTAAAATTTAAAAAGAAATGGTGGAAATTTGAAAGGTTTTTGACTCTTTATTTGCTTAAGCCTTTCTGTATTCTGTCTTTTCATTTCTCAACCAACATCCCTTCAATTGGCTGCCTTAACTCCACTCTTCAGCCGACATTCTATTTTCCTTTCCACGGTGAAAAACACTTTCTCATCTTTCCCCTAAAACTCACGACTTCATGAAGAAAAAAAAGAAAAAAAAAACTTATGACTTCATTCTTTCTTTCCTTTTTCTTTTCAATGATTTCTACCTTGTTCCTCCTCTAGCATAGCTCGGCCTCTACTCCATTACAACTCCACGACCACCTCCTCCACCATCTACAGCAGCTCCTCCTCCCCCTCCTCTGACTTTAACCAAGCCTTGCCCATCCACGGAGGTAAGCATCACAAACTTTTCACCAAACCCTTCCAAATTGCCTAACCAAGCTTCATACTTCACAATTTCCCTTCCTATTCACTTTCGCCGCCTCGTAGACACAACCACTAGCTGCTACTTCACCACTGGCCACCTCTGACCATCAGCTCCAGATCTGACCTGACCCATATATGACATGGCCGAGCCTTATTGTGCTAAAAAAAACTCCAACTTTTGCACTTGACCATTCGTATGCTTCATGTTGTATCTCCTACCATCATCATCTCCATGTTGTTGTGCATATATGATGCATACCCGAGCCTATAACATGGTCATGGCTGAACCCATATTGACCCAAACCTGCGCCATGTTGGCATGGCCGAGTCTAGTGTGATGAGAACAAGCCCATTTGATCATGTGACAAGCCTTGTTGTCGTGGTCAGGCACTTTCGTGTTAAAGCTGGGTAATCTTCTTTGTTGATTTAAAAATTCCATTTCGTTTCAATTCGTATTTGCATTGTATGCATATGTTTATATGCTCTTGTTTATTTGTTGTATACATGATCATTATCAAGGCTCTCCATAGATTCAATTCAAATCGTGCTTGTCGCGCCTTTTGGAATCGTTTTGTGTGTCATAGTGGTCTTCAGCTTGAAAAGATGAGTCTTTCTCACTCTGACATTTATACTTATGAAATAGTGAATTGATGAAAAGTGGTTAGTAATATAAAATGTTTATGCAAGTTAATGATGATCATATGATATGCTATGCCATTTTATTACCATATTAAAACTGTTAATTATCACCTGACATCTGATATATGACATTATGTTGTGATATTGGCATTGTTTATATTGTTTATGCATATGTTCACACTGCAAGTTCCCTCTTAGAATAGAATCACTATGGGTTGAAATGATACATACCCGAATGGACTTTAGAATAGGAAAAAAATCGTTATGGGCTGAAATGATAGGCCTGAGCGATTTTTATTTATTTTTATTTACTTGGGATTGCGGGTTTGAAATGATAGAACCCGGTTTTCTTTTTAAATTGCGGATTGAAATGCTACATATCCGTATCACTTGACCTAGGTTAGAAAATTATATAAAGACCCCACTGTATATTTTTAAAATGATTTTTCTAAGATATGTATTTTTAAAGTATGAAATTTCGATTTAAAACTATAGATTATGGTTTTAAGAAGGCTAAATATTAAGTTCTGAATTTGTGAATATAAATATGTAAATTTGACGTAAATGTAATTTTTGACTTTAAATTCGATTTTTAAAATGTAAGTAAACAATGGAAAGTAAATTTAAAGTTTTGAAATGATATTTAGAGTAAAACGTTAAGTTTTATTTAATTTATAAGTTTATAAACAGTGAATTTCGACTTAACAAATGAATTGAGTTTTTTAAAATTTGATATTCAATTATAATTTTTTTTTTGTGATAAATCATATGTTAAATTGATTTAAATGTGAAAATTTATAAGCCTAAAATATGATTTGTAAGTTTAAAATTTGATAAAATTGAAGTTTTATTGTTTTTGAAAAGTTAAATTAAAATCTGGAATTTTATTAATAGCATTTCTAAAATGTTGTCGTTTTATGACAGCACTTTAAAATGCTATTGTTTTGAACTTAACTATGTTTGAAATAACTGAATATCTATTACGGCATTTTATAAATGCCTTTATTCTTGAACTAAACCATTTTGCAAACTATAAGCTACGATAGCACTTTATAAATGCCGTCGTTGCTATAATTTGACAATATTTTGAAATGTTATAGATTTTAACACTGTTTGAGTTATATTTTAAAGTGTTAAATGATTTAACTTTTGGAATTGATTATTTGTGAAATCTAAAGAGTTTTGAATATTTTCAATATTTAAATTTAAATTTTAAGGAATTTAAATTGAATTTGGATTTAAATAATGTGTACTTTGTTATGTGAAAAATGGTAGGAAGTGTAATGAGATAAATGAAATTTTAAATGGAATTTTGAAATGGGTTTTGTAATGATACTTGAAATAATAAATGAGTGATATATTTGAATAAAAAAAAGTATTTAAACTTGAATATTTGAATTTGAACTCAAATAATGATTTGAAATGAGGTTTTGAAAGGATATGATAATTTAGAATTTGAAATGGTTTGGAAATGATTTGATCTTTATTTTGATAAAGAACATGAATTTGGAATGATATTTGATTTTGATAAATGAATACTTGAAGTTTATATTAGTATGAAAGGATATTGTGTTTATTTGTAAATTGAGTTTATTTAAATGATATTGGATTTATGAAATGAATGTTCAAAACTAAATAATAATGAAGTTAAATTTGAGATATATGAAATATTAAAATTTAGTTTTGAAATGTGTGATATTATAGCTTTGAATTATATTGAAAGATTTAATATTTTATTTTGTGGATCAAAGCTATATTTGAAATTTGTAAGATTCAAAAATATTTTATTGGGAAACTGAATTTAATTGAAACTGATGGTTTGAATTGAATTAAATTGGAAATTTGAAATTTGGGTTTAATTGAATAAATTGTAAAATGTAAAGAATTAAATGAATGTTCTATGATTTCAAATGTATGTTTCGAAATGTTATGATTTTTCAAAGTGTAATGATTTCAAGTATTTTTGTTTCAAAAGATTTATAACTTTGAAAGCATTATTATTTTTGAAATGGTGAATATATGTTTGAAATGGTTTTGGTTTCGAAGTATAAACTATTTTTAAAGGAATAGAGTTTTGAAATGAAATGATTTGATTTTGTAGTATAAACTATTTTGAAAGGAATATAGTTTTGAAATGAAATGATTTGATTTTGTAGTATAAACTATTTTGAAAGGAATATAGTTTGGAATGAAATGATTTGACTTTTGTAGTATAAACTATTTTGAAATGACCACGGCGTTATAATAGCGATTGGTTGTTAAAGAGAACGGGATCGGAAATTGTCATACTCTCTGCCAACTTCGAAAAACACTTTAACAACCGTGTACGCGGTGGAGATTCCAGAATGAAGTAGGATAGTGGCATCGTTCTTGAGGTATATTACGTAGACCCAACTCCCGTGAGTTGGCATAAGGTGGCTAAAACAGGAGCGATCTCGGGCCAAAAGGGGTAGCTCCTCTGGTCGGACACAATCCTTCGATACTTTACTCTTACTGGTGATTGATTAGATGGCCATCCTCCAATTTTGATTGGGAGTGTGTTCCGAGGTGGGCGTATGTGGCTGCTGCGTTACCACCAGCCCGTGTGCGTAATTGGTATATCTACCCTGGCATTGCCTTGTGTGCCGTGTCACCTACCATACCAAGCCTTTACTACGAGTTTGTTTTTCTCCCGTAGCCCATGTGGTATCCTATGGTAGTCTTCCGATCTGGAGATATCATGATATTGGATGGACTACTCAGACTATTATGTGTGAAGGGTGATTTGGGTAGCCCGAAACGCTATTTAAAAGTATGTTTATTTTACTGTAGACATTATTATAATAGTGCAATATTGCTACATAGTAAATAGTTTAACGGATTCTTAAAGGATGGATGATCCCAAGCGTTCTTTAAGTTACTGATGCATTTTTGTTACTGTTCACTTGAGTTGATTTAAAGTTCATAAGTATTTATGTCCTGACTCGAGTGTTTTGTGTTTTGCTTTACACTCGAGTCAGATTGAGTGAGTTAGCATTCAAGATTCACCTTTGGAGTTGGAGCTTTCCTTGAAGATCCGACCATCTATTTTGATTTCTATATCTAGTGATTTCAGTGATGTATTCTGATTTGTACCTGATGTATCTTGTTACTCTTCTATTGTATCTTGTTTAACTCTGATGTATCTTATTTTTATATAGTAGCTTCATGAACCACTATCTCTTTTGTTTTCGCTGCATTATTATTTACTCTGTGTCTGTGATCTGTGATTATGTATTTACTGTATATTCTGGGATTTGCCAAATTTTATTTACAACGCGACATTTTGAGAAATTCGTGTCCGACATGTGTGTCTGCCATTGCACTTGGAGGGTGCAGCATGATAAGGGGTTCTCGCTTCCTGGTTTGGTAGCGAACGGTTGACTCTTACTCCTACGTGTCCCCGTGGGGTTTGGTGGTGTAGTCGAGAGGCTAGCCCTAAAGGCAGAACACATTTACCAATGTAAGCTACGGTGGGCGTTACCCCAATGACGCGGCCCGTTACATTTGGTATCAGAGCTTTGGTAGCTCTAGGCAAAACTCAGCATATGGAGTGAATGTACTTACAGAATCACTTTCATTCGAGTTTGAATCTCTTCCTTTTTGAATTGATTCATTTGAATTTTGGAGCATTCCCTGCGGTTCTTAAATCCATTCTTATCCCTCACTATTCATTATGGAGTATCCCATAACTCCACTTCAAATGATCTTTATAATGAGTCGGCAGTCTCGCCAATCTCAAACTGATTTGTAAAGGGGTGAAACTCCTTTACAACAGCATCGATTCACCAAAGATTTTATATCCTTGGTTTAGATGCTGGTATCTCTTATTATCCCAAATTCTATCTCTTGAGATCGAATGTTGATTTACCCATTAATCCACATCGATCTTGTTCTTTAAGTCACGGTTGACCGGTTAAGGTTGCCCGCGATTTATATAAGCTTATCCATCTTCTTATTCTCTTATTTAATCATTTCATATTTGTTTCCAACTTATCTTCAAATCATTCTTGAAGTGTATTTGTAAACTAATATTTAAAATGTTTTACATATTGTGTTGTTTGTTGATGTTGATTTGGGTTTCTGATCGATTCAACGCTATCGATAAGATTTCCAAAATACTTGAACAGAGCAAACTGACATAATATGTTTTTTCAAATTTGGTAATGAAATAAATTTTGTAACTATATTATAAATTTTTCCGGATTTTATTGAATTGGTTGTTAAGAAATAATATTTGATTTTATGTATCATTATCTCTTGTTTCGTATATAAATAACTAAACTATAAAACATGGTTATAAATTTATTTGGAAATTTAAAATGAATTTAAACAAAAATTTGAGAATTTAATTTCCCACGGATTTCAAACCTTGTATTTAAAGTTCTAAAGGATACATTATTTAAAGTATTTTCGAATAGAAATTTGTTTCCAAAGAATTTTAAAATTAGTACTCTTCTCGTTGTCGTTGGGAAATAATTTTGGTGATGACTGCAGCATCATCGATATTCATTTTCGAGTTTCGAAGTGAAGAGACCATTCTGTAGTCTTGCTACAGTTTTGTCTTGGGAAATTTAATTGATTTGAATTTCTAAAATAGACTGGATTTATAACATCTGCTGACATATGATTTATATTTGAATGGATATATATAGAGTATATGTGCATTTATTTATCTCTAAATAGTTTGGAATTTATCGGAAATTTAATTCCTAAATTTTATCTTAAAAGATAATTTTAAGTGTAATTTCAAGATTTGGATAAAATTCAAGTTTTAAATGATTGAATTGGAATGTTTTATTTGTATAATACACAATTTCATTCCAATATAACTTACCTTAGTTTTCAGAAGTTGAATATGTAAATGGATAATATACAATATAAAAGAAGATTTTATAAATAAAATTTGAGTGGTTATAATAAATGTTATACACTTACATTTTAGTTATAAAAAGATTAACAGAGGTAAAAAGAAAAAGGGTAATGGAATAATTTACAATATAAAATGACGTTAAAGGAACTAAGAATAAATTAAAGCAGTTATAATAAGTGTTAACATAGTTAACATAGGTGATAAATTATATTGAGAGGAATAAATTTAATTTTAATTAGGAATAAAAAAGAATTATTTTTGTTGAGTACATTTTGAGTATAATAAATGATTTTTTTCAAATCCATGATTTTAGAGATTGTTAATTTAAGATAATTGGATAATGAGATAATGAAATTGGAGATGATTAAGATTTATTTAACTTATGTAAAATTAATTTCCAATCTAAGTTGGAATAATTTTTAGTACTCATTTTGAATCTGAGCACTGCTTGCCATCCATAGACCATCGGTCAAACGGAAAGGGTGAATCGAATTCTAGAAGAGTTTTTCGTGCTTGCGTTCTTGATTCAGGAGGATCTTGAGAAGATCATCTCCACCTTTTTATACTTACCTATAACAACAGTTTTCAGGTATAATTTCAGTCTTCTTGTCATCCTGTCCTAATCTTATTTCATTCTATCTTTTTCTGTGCTTTCCCATACCTCATTCCTTTTCGGGGACAAAAAGTTTTGAGTGGGGGAGAGTGTAACAACCCTATATTTTCTGATTATTGTAATTGTATATTTTATTTTTCTAATTTAAATTCCAAACTTAAAAAAAATTATTTTATTTATTAAAATGAATAATTTTTGTTATTTTAAATATAAATTTTGATTTGTATGTGAATTATAATTTCAAACACGAATAAATTGTATATTTCCAGAAAATGTGAATTTTGGTCAATCTGGTCAAACTTTGACTTTTAAATTTAAACTTTAAAAGTTTGAAAATTTGAATTTTATCCTTTATTATGAAAATAAATAAAATTTCAAGAATACTGCTTTTCGTTTTGTTGAAATCCGAATAATATTGTGAAAGTTATGCTTTTTACAAAATTGGGTGTAAATTGTTTTATTTAACAATATTGTTTATTTTAAATTATATAAATAATCTTTTTAATTGTCATATCTTATTCTAAATTGTATCATATTTTACGTTACATATATTTTTACCTTTTAAACATTTTTAACGTGATGATTGAATTTTTCCAAAGCTCATTGAATTTATTTTCTATTTTTAAAGGTTAGTTTCCATTTTTCTGCTATTTTCTTCATTTAAATTATATTTAATTAAAATTTATTTATTCATTTTTATATATGCATTTTATTTTTATGTTTTTATCTTTATTTATAAACAATTTTCATGTACATACAATTTTTCCAAAGTTCATTTCATTTATTTTCAAATTTTCAAGCCTAACTTACATTTTCTTTGCTATTTTCTTAATTTAATTATATTTAATTAATATTTATTTATTTATTTATTTTTGTTTATTTACTATTTTTTCGTGTTTTTATCTGTATTTATACATATTTTACATGTATTTAAAATTTAAAAAGAAATGGTGGAAATTTGAAAGGTTTGTGACTCTTTATTTGCTTAAGCCTTTTTGTATTCCGTCTTTTCATTTCTCAACCAACATCTCTTCAATTGGCTGCCTTAACTCCACTCTTCAGCCGACATTCTATTTTACTTTTCATGTGAAAACACTTTCTCATCTCCCCCCTAAAAATCACGACTTCATGAAGAAAAAAAAAACTTATGGCTTTATTTTTTCTTTCCTCTTTTCAATGATTTCTACCTTGTTCCTCCTCTATAGCTCGGCCTCTACTCCACTCCAACTCCACGACCACCTCCTCCACCATCTACAGAAGCTGTTCCTCCCCCTTCTTTGACTTTAACCAAGCCTTGCCTATCCATGGAGGTTAGCATCACGAACTTTGCACCAAACCCTTCCAAATTGCCTAACCAAGCTTCATACTTCACCATTTCCTTCCTATTCAATTTGGCCACCCCTTAGACACCACCACTAGCTGCTACTTCACCTCTGGCCACCTCTGACCATCAGATCCAGATCTGACCTGACCCATATATGACATGGCCGAGCCTTGTTGTGCTAAAAAAAAAACTCCAACTTTTGCACTTGACCCTTTGTATGCTTCATATTGTATCTCCTACCATCATCATCTCCATGTTGTTGTGCATATATGATGCATACCCGAGCCTATAACATGGTCATGGGTGAACCCATATTGACCCAAACCTGAGCCATGTTGGAATCTAGGCCGAGCCTAGTGTGATAAGAACAAGCGCATTTGATCATGTGACAAGCCTTGTTGTCGTGGTCAGCCACTTTCGTGTTAAAGCTGGGTAATCTTCTTTGTTGATTTAAAATTTCCATTTCATTTCAATTCATATTTGTATTGTATGCATATGTTTATATGGTACTGTGTATTTGTTGTATACAAGATCATTATCAAGGCTCTCCATAGATTCAATTCAAATCGTGCTTGTCGTGCCTTCTGGAATCGTTTTGTGTGTCGTAGTGGTCTTCACCTTGAAAAGGTGAGTCTTTCTCACTCTGACATTTATACTTATGAAATAGTGAATTGATGACAAGTGGTTAGTAATATAAAATGTTTATGCAAGTTAATGATGATCATATGATATGCTATGCCATGTTATTACCATGTTAAAACTGTTAATTATCACATGACATCTGATATATGACATTATATTGTGATATTGACATTGTTTATATTGTTTATGCATATGTTCACACTGCAAGTTCCCACTTAGAATAGAATCACTATTGGTTGAAACGATACATACCCGAATGGACTTTAGAATAGGAAAAAAATCATTATGGGCTGAAATGATAGGCCTGAGCGATTTTTATTTATTTTTATTTACTTGGGATTGCGGGTTTGAAATGGTAGTACCCGGTTTTCTTTTTAAATTGCGGATTGAAATGATACATATCCGTATCACTTGACCTAGGTTAGAAAATTATATACAGACCCCATGGTATATTTTTAAAATGATTTTTCTAAGATATGTATTTTTAAAGTATAAAATTTCGATTCAAAATTATATATTTTATGGTTTTAAGAAGGCTAAATATTAAGTTTTGAATTTGTGAATTTAAGTATGTAAATTTGAAGTAAATGTGATTTTTGACTTTAAATTCTATTTTTAAAATGTAAGTAAACAATGAAAAGTAAATTTAAAGTTTTGTAATGATATTTAGAGTAAAATGTTAAGTTTTATGTAATTTATAAGTTAATAAACAGTGAATTTTGACTTAACAAATGAATTGAGTTTTTTAAAATTTTACATTCAATTATAAAATTTTATTGTGATAAATCATATATTAAATTGATTTAATGTGAAAGTTTAGAAGCCTAAAATATGATTTATAAGTTCAAAATTTGCTAAAATTGAAGTTTTATTGTTTTTGAAAAGTTAAATTAAAATCTGGAATTTTATTAATAGCATTTCTAAAATGTTGTAGTTTTATGAGAACACTTTAAAATGCTATTGTTTTGAACTTAACTATGTTTGAAATAACCAATATCTATTACAGCATTTTATAAATGCCGTTATTCTTGAACTAAACCATTTTGCAAACTATAAGCTACGATAGCGCTTTATAAATGCTGTCGTTGCTATAATTTGACAATGTTTTGAAATGTTATAGATTTTAACACGGTTTGAGTTATATTTTAAAGTGTTAAATGATTTAACTTTTGGAATTGATTATTTGTGAAATCTAAAGAGTTCTGAGTATATTTCAATATTTAAATTTGAATTTTTATGGAATTTAAATTGAATTTGAATTTAAATAATGTGTACTTTGTTATGTGAAAAATGGTAGGAAGTGTAACGAGATAAATGAAATTTTAAATGGAATTTTGAAATGGGTTTTGTAATGATACTTGAAAT
Organism: Allium cepa; assembly: GCA_030765085.1. Taxonomy (NCBI): domain Eukaryota; kingdom Viridiplantae; phylum Streptophyta; class Magnoliopsida; order Asparagales; family Amaryllidaceae; genus Allium; species Allium cepa. The sequence continues at coordinate 691,204,358 of CM060935.1, read as the reverse complement.
AATAAATGAGTGATATATTTGAATAAAAAATTATTTAAACTTGAATATTTGAATTTGAACTCAAATAATGATTTGAAATGAGGTTTTGAAAGGATATGATAATTTATGATTTGAAATGGTTTGGAAATGATTTGATCCTTATTTTGATAAAGAACATGAATTTGGAATGATATTTGATTTTGATAAATGAATACTTGAAGTTTATATTAGTATGAAAGGATATTGTGTTTATTTGTAAATTGAGTTTATTTAAATGATATTGGATTTATGAAATGAATATTTCAAAACTAAATAATAATGAAGTTAAATTTGAGATATATGAAATATTAAAATTTAGTTTTGAAATGTGAGATATTATAGCTTTGAATTATATTGAAAGATTTAATAGTTTATTTTGTGGATCAAATCCATATTTGAAATTTGTAAGATTCAAAATGTTTTATTGGGAAACTGAATTTAATTGAAACCAATGGTTTGAATTGAATTAAATTGGAAATTTGAAATTTGGGTTTAATTGAATAAATTTGTAAAATGTAAAGAATTAAATGAATGTTTTATGATTTCAAATGTATGTTTCGAAATGTTATGATTTTTCAAAGTGTAATGATTTCACGTATTTTTGTTTCAAAAGATTTATAACTTTGAAAGCATTATTATTTTTGAAATGGTGAATATATGTTTGAAATGGTTTTGGTTTCGAAGTATAAACTATTTGGAAAGGAATAGAGTTTTGAAATGAAATGATTTGATTTTGTAGTATAAACTATTTTGAAAGGAATAGTTTTGAAATGAAATGATTTGATTTTGTAGTATAAACTATTTTGAAAGGAATATAGTTTGGAATGAAATGATTTGACTTTTGTAGTATAAACTATTTTGAAATGACCACGGCGTTATATTAACGATTGGCTGTTAAAGTGACCGGGATCGGAAGTTGTCATACTCTCTGCCAACTTCGAAAAACACTTTAACAACCGTGTACGCGGTGGAGATTCCAGAATGAAGTAGGATAGTGGCGTCGTTCTTGAGGTATATTACGTAGACCCAACTCCCGTGAGTTGGCATAAGATGGCTAAAACATGAGCGATCTCGGGCCAAAAGGGGTAGCTCCTCTGGTCGGACACATTCCTTCGATACTATACTCTTACTGGTGATTGATTAGATGGTCATCCTCCAATTTTGATTGGGAGTGTGTTCCGAGGTGGGCGTATGTGGCTGCTGCGTTACTACCAGCCCGTGTGCGTAATTGGTATATCTACCATGGCATTGCCTTGTGTGCCGTGTCATCTACCATACCGAGCCTTTACTACGAGTTTGTTTTTCTCCCGTAACCCGTGTGGTATCCTCTGATAGTCTCCCGATCTGGAGATATCATGATATTGGATAGACTACTGGGACTATTAGGTGTGAAGGGTGATATGGGTAGCCCGGAACGCTATTTAAAAGTATGTTTATTTTACTGTAGACATTATTATAATAGTGCAATATTACTACATAGTAAATAGTTTAACGGATCCTTAAAGGATGGGCGATCCCTAGCATTCTTTAAGTTACCGATGCATTTTTGTTACTGTTCACATGAGTTGATTTACAGTTCATAATTATTTATGTCCTGACTCGAGTGTTTTGTGTTTTGCTTTACACTCGAGTCAGATTGAGTGAGTTAGCATTCAAGATTCACCTTCGGAGTTGGAGCTTTCCTTGAAGATCCAGCCATATATTTTTCTTTCTATATCCAAGTGATTTATGTGATGTATTTTGATTTTGTAGCTGATGTATCTTGTTACTCTTCTGTTGTATCTTTTTTAACTCTGATGTATCTTATTTTTATATAGTAGCTTCATGAACTACTATCTCTTTTATTTCCGCTGCATTATTATTTACCCTGTGTCCGTGATCTGTGATTATGTATTTACTGTATATTCTGAGATTTGCCAAATTTTATTTACAACGCGGCATTTTGAGCAATTCAAGTCCGACATGTGCGGATGCGAATGGTTGAAAATATCGGGTCGTTACAATTGGTCGATAATTGGATTTAAGAATAAATAAAGATTATTTGAATAAATAATAAGTATTTGAAATAAAGATGGAATCTGAATTTTAATGAAAAGAAAAATGTTGATATTAAATAATCTGAACCAAAATATTAACATAATAGTTGATAAAAGAAAATTATTTTAAATTAATTATTTAATAATTAAGTTTGGAATTATTTAATAATTAAGATTGGAATTATGTAATAATTTGGTTTTGGAATTATTTAATAATCAAATTTTGAAATTATTAACTAAGTTTTGAAATTATTTAATAATTAAATAAGATTGAATTATTTAATAATTAAATAAAATTGGATTCTTTAATAAGTGAAACTGAACTTCTTGAATAAGTGAAACGTGTTTCTTTATTTATTTGTGTTTGAAATTTGCAACTAAGTAAATAAATAAGTGAAATTGAATTTCTTGAACAAGAAATAAAAATATGATTTATTGGGATTAATGTAAGACTTGAGATTTAAAGAATTTGATTTGACGAATTTAATTTAATTCAATTTGTAGGTTTTGAGATAATGGAATTGAACTTAAGTAATTGATTTAATGAATTGGTAATTGAGTGGAAATTGTTTTGAATGACAAATTTACTTAATGAATATTGAATGAAATCGATCAATGAATTTAAATTGATTTGAAGGTTAAATTAAATTAATTTAAATGATTTTGGAATAAAACTTGTATACGAACTTGAATCAATATTTAATTGTTTAAATGAAAATCGAAATTGAATTATAAGATTTTGAAATTGTAATTTGGAAGTTTTAAAACATAAATTATGGAAATTGATATAGAAAGACTAATGGAATATTTGTTTACAAATTCTAATTGAAATTGAAATTGATTTGGTTTTGAAATATATTAAATGACCAATCAGTGTAATAATTACGAAAGCTATTAAACAGACCGGAATCGATTATGGACATACTCTCTTTATAAATCGAAAACCACTTTAATAACTATATGCGGAGTGTGATCCAAAATGAAGTGGTTGGAATGGTGTACGTGATGACTGAAGAAGAGAATGATAATGGATAGCCTTGACACTTGTGTCAAATTGAAAATGACTAAAACAAGAGCCGTGCCGGACCAAATGGGATTAGCCACCTCGAGCGAACACACTTCTTCGTATACTACTCATTACTTGTTATTGAATGGTGCACCCTCGTAGTTTTGGGAGTGTTATTTCGCGGTGTTACGATCGTTGCGGCGAAGCGTTTTCACCAGTCCGGATTAGGCAAACGGTAGTTTCACTACCTTGGGTATTGCCTCATGTGCCTTGTCATACTTGTATCCCTATATATGCGACCACTACGAATTTGTTTTGTGTTATACCTATGGAGTACTCCCTAATATCCCACCAGTTTACGGTGGAGTTTACAGTGCAGTATAGACTATAACGCTTATAGACTGTAAAGCTTATATAAAATGTGTTAACGGGGATAATGGTAACGCCTTAACACTATTTTGATACTTTATATTACTGATAGACATTATTATAATAGCGTACATTACTACATAGTAGATAGTTTAACGGATCCTTAGAGGATGGTTATTCCAACGTCCATTGAGTTATTTGTATTTCAGTTGTTATTTCTTTTGAGTTGGATTTATTGATACAAGAATGTTAATCCTGGCTTGAGTGTTTTGTGTTTTGCTTTATGCTCGGGTCAGACTGAGTGTACCGGTATTCGAGACTCACCTTTGAAGTTGGAGCTTCGCTTGGAGATCCGGCTATCTATCCAGCTTTCAGATATTCGGTTGATTCTAGTGATATATTCTGATTCTTGTTTTTGACTATTGTATTCGAGACTTCTGTTGTAAATTATTTAACTCTGTTATATATATATAGTAGCTTCATGAACTACTCTCTTTGTTTCCGCTGCATTTATTAATCTGTGTCTGTGATATGTGATTATTTATTTACCGTACATCTGAATTTTGCCAAATTTAAATTGACAATTCGGTATTTTGAATTATTCAAGTCCGACAGGTGTGGATGCGAATAGTCCAAAATAGCGGGTCGTTACAAAAATTCACTATTACAGACGCAATGACACAGATTTCGTCGAAATCCAAGCCAATATCCTGGAATGATAATTTTCAATCATTATTTTAAACGAGTTATTATCAAAACAAGTTTTTTTGTTTCAAATTTAAAAGTTTATTTCCCATTCTATTTTATTCTAAATCTAGATAAGATTTTGAAATCATTTTCATTAACATTAAACCCCAGATTCAATTATTTAAATATTCCAATGATTTAAATTCACTATTTAATATATTTAATCAATTGCCATTCATATATTCAAATAAACTCCTTTTATTTGAAACTAAAGCTATTTTTACTTATAAAAAGAATAATTCACTACTTAAAATTAATTAATATTTCAAAATCAATTGACTAAAACTATGGGTCATTATTATAAGCAACTTAAAATCTTGTAGATATCACCTTTTGCTTTATAGTCGAACTTATATTAGGCTTTGGATCATTAAACATGTTGTCTTGTACGCCTGATTTTTGTACAGGTTTCAGTCTACAAGAAATTTTTGACCATCCTTCTAAAGAAACTTATTTTCGATTGTACAAAGGGGCAACATGTGACAACCCTAGCTATTTTTTGACCCATGGAAATGGAAAAGCGCGTTAAAGGGTTCAAGATCATCTTCATCCACATGATTGCAAATTGATGGCACAATTGCATGAAGTTCTAAATTATAAATCTCGACGTAGAGAAAATGATTGAAGAAGCATAAACACTTGGATGCCTAATCGCTGGTTGAAACCCCACATTATAAGCCATCGTCCCACTAGGCTAATACAAGCCATAGTTTTGTTTCTTGGCTTGATCAAATAGATATAACGGCACCTATGTTTATACACACTGTGTTTAAACACACAGCAGCTCCTATGTTTAATTTTAAACACACTATGCTTAAACACAAGCCATCAACATCTGTGTCAAAATACAACAATGTCTATAGAATAATTGCAAACTAAGAATTCTACTTACTGGGATCGGACAATACCTCCCTACTTTCACCTCTATGATTCAAAACTCTGTTCCCACGATAACATTCCTCATGGTTGTTGGTGCATCAGTCATGGTTGGGCTGGCTCATGCTTTAGGCTTCGGTTTTGAAGAAGTACCCGACTTGAATATCCATTACTTCTTACATTTGCTTCTTTTGTCTACTTCAGTTTCTTACTATTTCTACTTTCACTAAAAGAAGCATTGGTGATTGGGCTGTCCATTCTGTAGGAGAGCTCTTCTTTTTCATATGTCCTGTACTAATATTTTTGTTCTTATGGTTCTTTGTTTAGGGACACTACTAAAATGAGATGCACGCAATATGCATATATATATATATATATAAACACACACACATCATTACTACTTATGAACTTATAAGTGAAAAGATGAAAGTATTGAAGAGATATTGAGTTTGACTGAACCACAAATACAATGTTTGGAAATAAAAATAAAAGATGTTACACTTCATCACTTGTTTGCACCATAGTTGTCTAACTTCCTTTATCGATAAAAAAGATATTTATTTATGAAATGTGAATGATATTGATATCTGAAGATATTATTACAAAGCTTTGAAACTTTGTATCATACATACAAAAATGAGCAGTGTACATGTTTATTTATATTGCTTATTCTTGTTAGGCTTTAGAGTGGGCTGCCTCTTTTACCGCTTGCTTCCCTTCACCCGGTTCCTTCAATTGTGATATTAGTACTTGGCTTCTCTAGAAAATACATATCATTTATTATTTCCCCCCTCAAACCTAACTTTAGGGTTAGGGTTTGCGATCTGAAATTCCAAAATTTGATTTTCCTCGAATAGCTTCTAATTAGCTAAATGTCACTACAATTCTTATTTCTAATCATCTATAACCTCATTATCTCCCTTTGATATGTATCCAATAGTGAAATCTGATTTTTTGAGATGTTCTTTTTACTTTAACAAGTAATATTGTGAGAAAGCTGATGACTTTGAGCTTGCTTTCTCTTGATTCTTCAAGCTTCTACTCGGATCTGGTGACCTAGGGTTGGAATGGCTTTCGTTGTTCTTAATTCTCGCGTCGGGTCTAAATTTGGTGAAGTTGCTTGAAGATAAGGCTTTTGTAAGTATGTCTGCTCATTGGTAGGTTGTAGGTATATGATTGACTTGCTATTATCCTTTTTGTACTTGCTCTCGAACGAAACATAAGTCAATCTTTATGTATTTAATTCGAGAGTGTAATATTGGATTTGTAGACATATAAATAGTACAATGATTATCACACCAAGAATTGGCTTGATTTCTGGATTAAAATTTAGCTCACTTAGTATAGACTGTACCCAATGATTTCTGATGTAGCACTTGTTATGATTTTGTATTCAACATCTATGCTGGATCATGAGACAGTTTCTTGTTTTTTTTGAACACCATGAAATTAGATTATGTCCAACATATATACAACAACCAATGATTGACTTTCTGTCATCTGGATCAGTAGCCCAATCTGCATCAGCGTATCCAACTATGTTTAGAATATTACATGCTTTAAGTGACAAATCATAATCTATTGTTCACTTGAGATATCTGAGGATTCTCTTCACTACTCTTCAATGTTTACCTAGAGGATTCTGCAAAAATTGAGAAACCTTTCTAACATTGAAAGCAATGTCAGGTCATGTTATAGTGGCATATTGTAATACCCCTACAACAGTTATAGACTGTTTAATATTATGCATGACTTCTTCCTTGTTTTTAGAAAAATGCTGACTGCTTATCATTAGTGTTGGTTGTGATTTTGCATCACTCACCTTTGTTTTGTCCAGCAATTCTGAGATATATTTTCTTTGATATAAAATTATTTCTGAGTTGGTTTTACTTTTAACTTCTATGCCCAAAAGTTAGTTGAGATCCCCAAGTTCCTTTATTGAGAATTGTTTGTTTAGATAAAAAATGATGTGGTTGACTTCATCTTCATTATTATCTGTAATAATCAGATCATCAACATATATCAATACGTAAATAATTAGTGATTTATCGATTCTAATAAACAATGAATTATTTGATTTAGTAGATTGATATCTTAAATCTATCAATGTTGTTTTTAGTCTATCAAACCAAACCCTTGAAGCTTGTTTAAGGCCATATATTGCCTTATTTAATTTGCACACGTAATTTTCGTTCTTACTGTAGCCCTTTGGTTGCTCCATATAGATCTCCTCTTGCAAGATACCATTTAGAAATGCGTTGTTGACATCTAACTTTCTTATACTCCACCTTTTATGTTACGCAATAGTAAGAATGAGTCTAATAGTGGTTGGTTTGACCATTGGAGAAAAAGTGTCATTGAAGTCAAATTCGTATTATTGAGTGTACCCCCTTGCAACAATTCTTGCTTTATATATGTTAATCGTACCATCTGAATTTCTCTTTATATTGTATGTCCACTTGCATGCAACTAAATTTTTATTATTTGGTGTGACCATCCCAGATTTTGACTTTGTTTAAATTGATAATTAATTTAATTTTTGAATAAAAATGATGAAATTAATTTGATAATTAATGTAAGATTCTAGTTAAATCATGAATTAATTGAGAATTAATCTGGATATTTGAATTTAAAATTATGAAATGGATTTTAAAAGTTAAATATCTATATATATACACGAGTGCAAAATGTAAAATAAATAAAATATAAAAATATATGTATATAGAGGAACAGGACAATAAGAATTTAAGTTAAATAAAATAAATATTCAAATTTGAAATAGAAATAGATATATATACAAGTTAAATATAAAGTCAACGCATTAGTTAAAATTTTAATAACATATTAAAAATAGAAATTTATTTATATTATAATAAGGCAAAGAAAAAAGGAAAGAGATAAGATAATAAATAATAATAAAACATAAGTACAAACAAATAAAATATAAACATGGAGGTATGAACAAGCTAATAAAGTATAAATATGAAACAAGAATTTATGAATATCTATGAACAAAGAAAAGATAATCAAATGAACATGTATATGAGAAGCTTGCAAAAGAAGACATAAGAAAAATAAAAGAAACAAGACAAATATAATTAATGCCATTATCTTTAGCACATCAAATGGATTCGTTAGCCAAAATCTTGTTTGGCTAAAATAAAAAAGAAAGAAAAATCTCTAGTCAACATAAAACAACTGGAAAAAAAATCTCTAGCTAATGTTGTACAAACAATATTATTGACCTATACAAACAAACAATCACCTATAAGCTTTCTTTCTTTATATAATCACCTTCATCCTAATTTTGTTTATTCCAAACTGAGTAAACCTAAAGTAAATATCATCAATAACTTAAACAAAAGTTCAACTTTGAACAAAATTCAACTTAACATCTCAGATTAAACATCAATATAAACCAGAGAATCAAGAAAATGTTTTCAGCAAGCAAATTCAAAGTCTGTGTCAACCTGAAGAGGGCTCTGTTCTTTCTTCTTTCTTCTTTCTTCTGGAAATACTGTGAGTAACTTCACTTTGAACCTAAAGTATAATCCTGGCTGCATGTTATTGTTGTGATCAATATTCTGTTGTGAAGTATATTTGGGTATTTAAATTATTAGAATTTTTGATTAATGATATGTGCATATCTGTTTTATTTAGATATCTCTGTTCTTTGTTTTTACCAAGATTTGCAAACAAAAGTCTATATTCCCTGATCCAATCTATGTTATGATTTGATTATTAAACAAAACTTGTTTGTTAAAGGATAGAGTAGAGATTTAAAATGTGTTCAATTAAACTAATTTAAGTGTTGCTCTGGAAAAAAAATATAAGAACAGAAATGTTCAAACCTTGTCTCAATTCAGACATTTTTATTTATCAATTCAAGTATGTAATTTGAATGGATTAACCAGAACATGAATTTTAAAACTAAAATTTTAATTTCTACTTTGAAATTAAGGGAGCAGCCCTGAGTTCATCAAAATGCAGAAATTGGGTAACTCTGATTGTCTCAGTGGTTTGGAATGTTGTAAATCTTCAGAAATGATGGTGGATTGATCAAGTATGATAGGAAAATTATCAGATAGATGTTTAATTCATGTTGGAAAGAGTAGTGATGAATGTTTGTGTAGAACCCTAGTTATTACTGGGTTTAATGAATTGATCATCACGGCTTCTATGGTTGATCGAGTGTAACGAGGACTTGGGTGTTGGAAGTTGGTGGGTTAACGAGGAAGTGGCCGAAATTATGGAGTTTCCGGTGGTCGGAGCGGCGAGTACGATGCGATTTCCAGGGTTGATGGCGAAACCTGATGATGCTTCCATGTTTCATTTTTTTAAACTTGATTTCGATTCGAGATGCTGTAGTGTGTTTGGATGATCGTGATCATGCCTGATGACGATCGGCGATGTGAAACTAGGGTAGGAGGTGGCCGGAATTGGCCAGAGCCACGGTGCATGTGCATCGTGCATTTTGATTTTCTGATGACTTTTGGTTTTGTGCAGTGAAGTTGGTCTCGGGATTTACTCGAGTGATTCGAGTATTTACTCGAAGTAAATTAGGGTTTGACTCGAAGCAAATTTTGGGTTTTGCTCGAGTATTAGTTGGATACAGGGTTTTGATAAAACCTATCACTGTCTTGATTTTTTTAAAAATGAATTTGAATTAAAATAAATTTAAATGAATTTAAATTTGTGAGACGGATTTAAACAAAGTTTAAATCTAGTATGAAGTTTAGATTCAAATGAAACTTTTGAATCTTAAAGTTTTTAAAATGAAATTTGGATTCTTAAATCAAGAATTTAAAATCAAGGTTTAAATCAAAGGTTTAAAATAAATGTTTAAATTAATGGATTCAAGTCACTTTGAATCCAAATCTGGGAATTTGAATCTGTTCCAAAAATTAAATATGTTTTAAACAAGTTTAAATTAATTAGTCCTTAAAAAGTAATTTGTTTTCAAATAAATGTTTTTAAACTTGAATTTGCAAGTTAAAATGTAATGTAAATTAAAAGCTTAATTTTTTTTAAATTAAGAATTTAAGTAATTGAGTTTAAAGGCTTTTTCTTATTTAAGTTTCCTACGTAAATAATAAATGTTCTTTACATTTATTTTAAGGTTTATAAATTGATATTTAAATTTGTTAATGTTTAAATGAATAATCATTTTGAATCTAATATTCAAAATGGAATTTGAAATTAAATTTAGAAGTGTAATGTTTCACACTTTAATGTTAATGAAGTCATTAATAAGAAATGAATTATACTAGAGATAATTAAGGTAATTAAGTGATTGAATTAATAAGATAATTAAGGAATAATTTATTTAATTTATAAATTAATGATTTAGATTAATTTATAATTAGAGATTAATTAAAAGTGATTAAGAAATGTTATTAGTTAATGAAGATAATTAACTAAGGATTATTAAGTATTAATTAATGTGATTAATTTTAATAATTAATTAATTAAGTTAATCAATTATAAACTGTTAATTACTTAATTAAAGTAATTAAGGAATTAATTATTTATTGTAATTAATTTTGGATATTTTAATTGATTAGAATTGATTAAGTAATTAGGGATAATCACTTATTGTAATTAATTGAGAATAATTAATTAAATGGTAATTAAGGGTTGATTAATTTAAAGGAAATTAATCCAAGGATAATTGAATAATTAAAGGTTAATTTTTTAATAATTATAGGTTGATTAATTTATTTAATAAATGATTAAAGGACAATCAATCAAATGATTTGAAATTAATTAATGTTAATTAACCATGATTGATGACTTATCTGATTTAAATTTATCAGATAATTAATTGAGCTAACTTATGGATGTTTGAATTCTATTGATTGTCGAACTGTTTGATATTCTGATATGTTATGCTTTGTGCTATGAATTGTTTCGGTGTGATCTGTGATGAATGTAATTTATTTATTTGTAATAAATTTATATTATTTATCTGTGAATCTGCGAATGAACGATAAGCGTTATGGATTATACCGCTTATCAATATTGATATGCTTAAATATGTGATGTGATGATTGATGATGTTGCACTATTATGCTAAACCCCTAGACCATACCATACACAAACAAATATGGATTTCACGAGGAAATCGATTAAGTCACAAATTTTTGAAATGATTTTTAAATAGACAATTTGAATTCAAACGATTTGGAAATGGAATCGGGTTAAATGTGAAAAGTTTTGAAAAGGAATCTTAAGGATAAAATTTATTTTTCAATAGTTTGATAAAGTTCCGAAATTTAAATAATTTGATTTAAATTCAAATTAAAATTTTGAAACTGAATTCTATAATTTGAAATTAGGGACTAAAGATGTTATACTAGTTATATATGGGTTAAACCATTTTTAAATGTATTAATTTGGGAATTGGAATTTAAATTGAAAGGATTTACTCGTGCAAATATAATTGGATTCTTCCGAAACTAAAACTATTTGTTTTCATATAATAAAGCTTTCACATAAGGAATGAACGTCCAATTTGTGTTAAAAGGAATTTCAAGTTTGAAATGAAAATAATTCCCAAATCATACAAACGATTTGAAACTATAAGTTGAATCCTTGATTTAAAGATGTAACGAGTTAATCCAATTGAAATGAAAATTGTTTTGGAATCCGTAAATGGATCTTTGTGAAACTAGGTGAACTTTATGGAATAAATCTTTTTGTTTAAAGATTTGAAATGATAATTTGTTTAACCATTCAAAAGAAATATTTTGAATTTATAAGTTGTGACTTAACTGAAATCCCATATCCATATATTTTAAATATTGCGCTAATTATCCGGTTTAGCAGAGAGAGGACCTTGTGTCATATAACCCATTCCGAATAACGATAGGTCGATATGGATAGCATTTGAAGACCGGTGGTAAAGACCGGGTATTTGTGAGAATGGTAGGATAACCTATCGATTGTCTCTGCACCAAGTCGCGTCGGTATAGAGATTCCTTAAGTGATGGGAAGTCCGATCGGGATTGTGAATACCCGGATTTGCAAGGGCTTCTTCGGGAGTGCCTTTGGTTCTATTCGAACCTGGAACAGACTGGTATGGTTGTATGTATGACACTACACTTTGAGATATAAATCCGATTTCTGTCAAATACATATCTGTTGGTGGCGGAAAATTTATTCTCTTAGCTTAACACCCTTCTCTGAGACATACGAGCTCAGAGGTTATGTAGTTGAAGGTTATCAGCGACGGTAGTGTGGCATGCTAAGTGCTGCTGTGTGTTGATAAACATTTGTTGATCATTTGTGATCAAAGCATGGCTTTTGTACGAAGTGTAGCTTTATGGACGAGACTGCATCAGGACCTCACAACCTGGAAATGGTCGAAACAGGAAAGATGCGGCAAGGTTATGAGGGTCGTGCCCTTTAGGGTGTGTCATTCTCTTCTGGTAAAGGGGGTATCATGGTATGGAGCTCGGATATTTACCTATGTGGTGGGCTTCAATCTCATTTCTGTGTGGTCGTTGCTTTGTGGTTTAGAGGCGCCTCGGATAAAGGTCCCAAAGGACCGGGGGTGGCATGCTCGAGAAGTAGTTACCTAGTTACAGAGGTAACGCGACCTTATGTTGGCAGAGATCCGATTATGTTCTCAGGGCGTCCTGCCAGGGGCGTGCCCATGGATAGTGGGAAGTTCCTTAGCCCGAACATTTGTTGGAAAATCCAAACAAAACAATACGAGCCTTGTATGGTTTTAGTTGTAGAACCTATCATTTAAAATGGCAGGTATAACAGGCATAATATAATGGTACATATGCTGGCTAAGATTAATATTATACTTTCAAAAGATTTTCTGCACTGTCCACTTATAATAATAATAATATCAAAGAAATTTCTTGTATCAAGCATGTTTGACTATCATAAGGAGAAATCTCCTCCAATTCTGTGTTTGCATTGCGTGTGTGGCGGGAAGCCTTATGTTAGTTTTATTTTCCAAAAAGCATTGTGGATTTATTTTAAATTCTCTTGTTGTTTGTTTTAAAAGACCAACTGTTTTGTTTACTCATACCAGTCCCATGACTGACCTGCAGTTCATTGTTCCTTTCCTAAACTCTAGGTGTCCACAATTTTCCACACGGGCAGTCTAGAGTTGGGTTTTTCAGATAGCCAGTTTTAGGAGATTATCTGGAGTTAGTCTAGTCTTTGGATCACGACTGCATTCGCTTATCTTTGTGCATCGTTTGGGAGTTTGAGCTACTTTTGGATTGGAGCATTAGATTTGGAGGTGCATTCTTTTGAAGATATTCTTTCCGCTGTGTCTTATATCTCTGATAGTATTGATATTTATTGTATCATTCTGTTGTGTCATATTATATTAGATATTGTATTTTTCATTGTATCAATATTATACATTATTATTCATTTTCTTCCACTATGTTGTACTTGATGTGTTGTAAGCTCTGGCGAACCAGATTCGATGTTTGGATCTACGATATTTGAATATAGGTATCGTATTCGGTGCCAATTTTCAAAGGTCGAGTCAGGATCGTTACATTTGGTGAACTGTAATGACCCAGAATTTCTGTCATTCGAAATTCGTATATTTAATTGTTTTTAAATGTTAACAAGTAAAATTTGTAAGTCGAATAAATTTTATTTCGAATATCTAGATCTAATTGGATATTAAAATCGATAATTTAATATTTGAAATTACAGAAATAATTGAAAATTGGTTTAATGTGATTAAAATTGATTTGTAAAGTTGTATTAAATCATATTGGAGTTAGAATGATGTTATAGAACTTTTAAAATTGAATTAAAAGTTAATTTGTGGAAATTGAATATTTTAATATTTAATTGACGAGTAAAAATAGTCGTTTTTCAAACAGTCTCGGATTTTGACGAAACTAGTCTCATCGGATCCATAATGTTATATTATTGTAAGATTTCAAATTTCATGTCAATCGGATTTACGGTTTGTCCGTGGCAAGCTAAAACGTACAGAAATCGGTTTGAGTGAATTTTTAAATTTAAATAGTCAATTTGAAAACATATCTTCCAAATATGATCGAATTGGCTCCCGATATATATTCCATTGCATTTGAAATAGGGGTAAAACATTATAAACGCCAGGCGGCATGCTTCGTTTGGAGTTCGGAAAAAATTTCGGGTGAATAGTGCCACATAATTTTCTATATAAGGACCTCATTTCTTTCATTTTGCAAAGCAACTAAGGTATCTTAACCTAGCCGCCAGTTTTATATTTAATGACCGAAATTGTTCCATTCTTCTTCCTTTAATCTCTTGCAATCCATCCACTTATAGCAAAACAAATTCAACTAAACAATCGTAGATCATCATGAGAGCTTCAAATCTATATGGTGATGATCGTGAACGACGCAACGAATCATCGGCAATTTGCGTTCAAATAGGTGGCTTACGTGCATGATTTTCCACGTACTGGCACGACCGAGCTTGGTCGGTCGCTGGCCGATGGTGATGCTTGGCTTGGCGCTTCAACGCTGTTGGGTGATCGATGTCGAAGCGATGGAGTAGGGCACGAAAATTCAAAATAACGCGGCGGCATGGGTTCAATTCACATTCGAACGAAACTGCAAGAGGGAGGAAGAAAAAGGGCACGGTCGGCCTGGGTTTCATCAAGTGAAATCAACGGTCCAGAATTTTTAAGGTTTTAAAGAGAAAAAGAAATTGTAAATTTATTTATATATAAATCGTGTGATGTTTAAAACGCTATAACTTTGTCATATGAAGTCGAAATTCGACAAACAACTTGTGATGGAATCGTATGGATGACCACTATGTGATGGAGCTGGATTGGAATCGATTGGGGCTAGTGAGAATTTTGGATAAAATTAAACACGTGTTTAATTTTATTCGAAGTAAGACACTGCAACTGTATTTGAAAACAAGGTGAGCTTCTCACTCAATCGAATTTGTTTCGATTTAAATTTTAGATTGTTAGGTATAAAATTTCTTGATTGTGTTGATTTTATACTTGGATGATAAATTGCTATCGGTTGTATTGAAATAGATCCTATACGCCGCATATTAAGCGGAGGTTATTATATTAAACACATATAACACGATATTCCACTTTGATGTGGAATTGGTATTATATATGTACTTGGAGTTGATTTCCCGCATTATATAGAGGATGAGACCCTATTGCGCCGCATAATAGCGGATAATATTTTATATAAACCCATGTACCGCGATATTCCGCCTTGAAACATGATTGGCATTGTGCTAACATCTGTGGATGCAGGGAAACAGGTTGGAGGGATCCAACTGGATTCCTCAACAGTATTGATTCATTTACAGATATTTGCGATATATTCTGTTATCATATTGATATATGATGTTCGGATGTCGTGGTTGATGTATTGGTGTTGTTGCGGCATTGGGCCTATTTTTGGAGTTTTAAAAATGTTAAAGTAACGATTTCGAATTTAAAAGGGTTTTCAAGTGATTTTTGAAAGTATACATTTTATTGAATTTTGGAATTGATTCATTTTAAATAAATAAACGTTATAATTTTTATGCTATAAAAATTATGATTTTTGTGAAATATAACTGAAATGTGATTTTTGAAATAAGTAGTTGATTAATTTATAAAATGATTTAGATTGGGATTTTTGAATTTTTATAAACGGTTTATATAAAAGATTTATAAAATTGATATTTATAAATTAAAAATATTGGAATTATAAAACGAGTTTTTATAAATGTTAAAATGAAGAATAAATGTATTTCATAAGTGGATGAAATTTATAGATTTATAGATTTATAAATTGTGAAGTTATAAAATGAATTGATTTTGTAAAATAAAAGATTTGTAAGTAATTAACTTATAAACTGGATTTTGGCATTTAAATGAGATATAAATAGAATTTGTTAATAAAGGGATTTTATAAGTTGAAGTTTTTAAAAAATATATACATATGTGAATTTATAAACATTGTTTTATAAATCCAAAACCAATTGAATTTGATAAGTAAATATGAAAGCTTATTAAAGGAGATACATCCATGATTTTGGACAGTGGATGATCCTTTAAATTAAATATGTAGAAGTGTTGAATTCGGTAAACGATTTATATTCACGATTTTGGACGGTGAATAATATATTAAAGAAATGTTTTAGGAAGTGATCTTTTAAAAAGAATTAAAGCGATTTGAAGTTGTTTTAAAATGTGTTAAGGATCGAAACCATAGATTTCAACATTCATTGTTGAAATAGACGTTTTCGAGAAATAAGGAAAAGATGGACTATAATATTGTTGTTATGGTAAATGATTTTTGAAAGGAAATGTTTTTTTATAGTATTGGGATTTATATATCTATCGTATTTTTGAATCCCTATGCTATTGATTTTGGGTTGTCGTAACGATGTTTACGCAACATTCGTTTTGACCCAAATAAATATGTTTAAAGAGAACGTTTTCCTTAAAAGAATAAAATATACTAAATCGTGTTTTAGTATATTGAATATTTTCCAAGTATTGAAAATAAATAGATTTGTGAATTACTTATTCTTAAATAAGTATTTGGAAATGTTTTCCAATGTAGAAATTGAAATGGTTCAGAGAATATATCTTTTTAAAGATAAATTGAAGTGAAT
This sequence comes from Allium cepa, assembly GCA_030765085.1. Lineage (NCBI taxonomy): Eukaryota > Viridiplantae > Streptophyta > Magnoliopsida > Asparagales > Amaryllidaceae > Allium > Allium cepa. The sequence continues at coordinate 691,187,687 of CM060935.1, read as the reverse complement.
ATTTGGCAAGTTTTTTAATTTATGGAAGACTAATAAAAGGGCATAGTGATTGTTATGGTTCTGAATATTTATTGGTTTGCTTTGATAGTTAAATAACCGGCTATCAATATTTACCTTTAAATGGGTATTTGTTGTGATTTGTTTGAATTTGAATGCTACACTTGTTTTAAAAATACGCGCTCGTGATTCGGTTTAGCCGGGAGAGGACCTTTGGGTTATAAATCCCATTCCGAATAGTGATACGTCGTAATGTATAGCATTTGAAGAACGGCGTTGAAGACCGAATATTTTCGAAAATGGAAGGATTACCGTCGAATGTCTCTGCATCGGCTGATCTCCGATATAGAGATTTTATCACCCTTTGTGATTGGAATTCCGGACGTGATTAGCGATTATCCGGATTGCAAGGGCTTCTTTGGAAGTGCCTATAGTTCCGTTCGATCCTGGAACGGACTTGTATGGATGTGTGTCTGACGTTTCAATTTGAGATGTAAAGCTGGTTTCTATCAAATACATTTCTGTTGGTGGCGGAGAATTTATTTTCTTAGCTTAACACCCTTCTTTGAGACGTACGAGTTCAGAGGTTATGTAGTTGATGGTTACTAGTGATATATTCCCAATTTGGTAATGTGGCATGCGGAGTGCTGCTGATCATTTGTTGATCAAAGCGTGGCTTTTATGGAAAAACGTAGCTTTGTGGACGAGACTTCGTCGGACCTCACAACCCGGTAATGGTCAAAACCGGAAGAATGCAGCAAGGTTATCAGGGGATAGCGCCCCCTTAGGTTATGTACATTTCCTTCTAGATAGAGGTGGTATTATGTTGTGCAGCATAGATACTTAACCTATATGATTGCTGTAAATTTATTTCTTTGTGCTTGTTGGTGAATCCCGGGATAAAGGTTGGTTACGACCGGGGGATGGCATACTCGTTTCAGTAGTTACCTTGCTAGTGGTAACCCGACCTTGTGTTGGCAGAGATCCGGTTAGGTTCTCGGGGCATCTTTCCAGAGGCGTACCCATGTGGCAATGGGAAGTTCCTTGGCCTTACCATTATTGGAAATCCAAAGAAACAATACGAGCCTTGTACGGTTTTAGTTGTAGAACCTGCCATCTAATATGGTAGCTATAGTAGGCATACTATAATGGTAACTATGCTGGCTAAGATTAATATTGTACTTTCGAAATGTTTTCCTGCACTTTGCGCTTATAGTAATAATATCAATGAAATTGTGTATCAAGCATGTTTGACTATCATAAGGAGAAATCTCCTCCAATTCTGCATTTGCATTGTGTGTGTGGCAGGAGGCCTTATAGTAGTTACATTTCCTTAAAGCATTGCGGATCTATTTTGAAACATTTCTTTGTTTGTTTTTAAAGATAAACTGTTTTAAGTTCTCACACCAGTCCCATGACTGACCTGGAGTTTATTGTTCCCTTCCTAAACTCTGGGTGCCCATCATTTTCCACACAGGCAGCCTAGAGTTAGGTTATCAGATCATTCTGGAAATTCAGGAGATGCTGTGGAGATCAGGATCAACCTGGATGGCATGGCGTATCGACTTGTATATAGTATTTCTTTTCCGATGTTTGTTGTTGTAAAGTCTGATAATGTAATGTAATGTGATGTAGTGTAATAACTGATATAGTTCTATGATTTTAAGATTATTCATTTATCTATTATATGTTGTTCCGCTGCGTTTGTGAGATTCTGATATTGTTCTGTTGCTTTTTTTCTTTCTTTCTATCTTCTACCTCTTCTTTAACCCTAACGGTTTGGTTTTCCGACATTCAATTGTTCGGCAGTTGATATAGTGGACGTATTAATGTCGATTTTCGAAAGTCGAAAATCCCGTCTGTTACATCTGGTATCAAAGCATTTGGTTAAGCGACAACCTTGGCTCTGTTGGGAATTACTCATTAGAGATAGAGTCAGTAGTACTCTAGAATGAGTGTGAGTGTAATCATAGATATGAGCGCGTATTTGTTAGTGAATATAAAATGTTTTATATTGTGTTTGCTTATCCGTTGAGCTGTTTATGAATTCTGGTCGATGTGGGAAGTACAATCGTATCGATAGGGGTTTCCAAACTCTTAAACGAGATAAACCGACATAGTATCATTTTAAATTGGGTAAGTGAAATAATTTTACCTTGATTATATTTTACATATAAAGGAAATAATTTTTCAGAGTTATTAAAGTGTATATAAATTGATTGTTTGGTTGTTGAAAATGTAAGAATATATAAGTTAATTAAAGGAATAATTGTATAAGCAAATGAATTATTAAGTATGGAATTATAATTAATGTAATTTACAGTTGTGAAATAATCTTATATATAAGAAGTGAAACTATATGAATATATTTATAAATATGAGTTGTAAATAAAAATGAATTTGGACTGTGAATTTGAAAGTTTTGAATCCCGTCTATTTTGAAAGTTGTTTTTCAAAGCTAAAGATGTTATTAAGTAAGATAAATCAGTTTGGAATGATCTTATGTAAATGAAGTGGAATAGTGAAATTCTATAAGAAAAGGACTTATAAATGTGAAGTAAAAGGAATTTTTTTGATAGAATATTAAGCACTGAATTCACTACTGTTGTTGGGAAATAATAAGGGTGATGATTGCAGCATAGTTAGTGTAACCTGGTAAGAATGCTGTGATAATTTAGACACTATTTATAGTTTATTATTTTCCACTCGGATATTATGGACAAATTTATAATATACCTAAACATACTAAAGAAAATATTTTTATAACTTATGGATTAATAGAACCTCTTTCTAAAACTAATGCGTCTATACTATTTAAAAGTACTAGTATGGAAGATAAAGACTATATTATAGAGCAAGGAGATCCATTAGGACTACTTGTTATACATAAATATGAAGACCTTCAAATTGTAAAAGAAGAAATATACGATCATGATCTATCTACCCCATTAAATGGTTCTACATCCCGATCATCAAGAAATAAAGAGTCAGAATCATATCAAGAATATAGGATATACATGAACACTTTTACGTCTGAAGAAACATCTAACCCTCAAATGCAAGATAGCACGGGAGAACAATTTGAGGTCACTGACGAAGATTTAGAAAAATTAAAAGAAGCAATCCCTCATTCAAATAAAAAGGATATTTATAAACCTTTAACTTTTAAATCTAGATTTTTAAATCAACATACATATATATTTGAACGTATGCAAGGAAATGTAGAGTTAAAGGGAAAGGAAGATTTTACTTCCATAAGCCTTTCAAATAAAAATAAAATAGAAAAACCAAAAGCCAAATATACAAAAATGAAATACCTTCATATAGGTCTAATACAACTAAAAATAACATGATTGTTTAGATCCGGAATTGATACTCCAATAATGATAGTTTGTATGGATGAAAGAATTATCAATAATCCTTTAAATAGTATTATTGGAGGAGCTAAGTCAAATTTAGCAAATAGATTATTTGGAGTAAATATACATCCCGATTTTTTATAAGTCTTGATGATCAAAATATAGAAAAATCTTGTACATTATCGGTAAATCTACAAAATATAGAACTTCTTTCAGGATCTAAAGTTCTTGGCATACAATGGGAACATTGTATGGCCTTGAATGATACTGCTACATTCAAATCAATTACACCTAGACAATTCGTTAAATTATTCGAAGTCGGATTAGGAAAAACAATTCAACCCAGATTGATTGACATAAGACATTTAAAATTCGATAACGAAATTCAAGTTTTTGTGAAGTCACTTAAACCAAGAATTCAATTACCTACCAAATATTTTATAGCATCAGGAAATACCATTTCCACCATAACCAAGAACAATGAAGAAAATACAAATTCATCCAACACGTTAAAAAGAACTCAATCATACAATAAAATGTCGGATGTAGAATTAACTCCTGATATATTAAAAATTATCAGTCATCGTATGAGCCTTAAACAAGAAAATCCAATAGAAGGAAGAACAATGAGAATACTTGAAAAACAAAAAGAACAGGAATCAAACCGAATGGTTATAAAGGTTCCTACAGAAAATATAAAACATCATGATTAGATCCATAGATCTTAAAAGAAAGGCACAGTTACATATATATCTTCCAATAACGATATGTATCCCTGAATATCAAGAATTCACGGTACATGCGTTACTGGATTCTGGTGCAAAAGGCAGTTTATTACAAGAAATATTTATTCCCCAGCAATTCTGGGTACCTTTAGACAAAAAAGGAATGCTAAATGATTTTATGGGAAGACAAGTCCCTGTTACTCATAAAGCAAAACACTTACAGGTACAAATACCTGATATACATGGAAATAATAAACTATACAACTTTGACTTTGCATTACTACCAAAGGAATTTGATAGTGATTGAATCCTGGGAATGGACAATTTAAGACATCTCCCTCCATTCAAGAAATACTTTTTTGAATTAGACGGCGTTCTTGTGCCTCGAGTAACGCTACCCGCTACAATTGCACCACATTATACTCCAGCAGCACAGCGTGGTGAAAAACCTGTTACATTAACTGAACATATAAAAACACACAAAATAATACAACCAAATATTTGTACGTACAATATACCATCCACCAACGAATTTGAAATATTAATACACAATATGTTAGAACCCCTTTATTCAGACAATCCATTAAAATGGTTTGACAAAACACCAAGGTGTTGTAAAATTGAATTAATGGAACAATACAAAGATGCTAAAGCCCAAGTTAACAATATCATGGTATCACCAACTGATAAAGAAGAATTTGCGCAATAAATAAAAGACCTATTAAATTTAAAATTAATACAGAAAAGTTTCAGTACCCACTCATCCCCTGCTTTCTTAGTAAGAAATCATGCTGAAATTAAAAGAGGAAAAGCTCGAATGGTAATAAACTATAGAAAACTTAATAGCTATACAAAGTTTGATGGATATTTTATTCCTTCTGCTGAACATCTAACAAATAGAAATAGATTTTCTTGGATTTTCTTGGAAAACGAATTAAAATGGACAAATAGAATTACAACAACACATTTAAACTAAAATTAAAGATTTTCTCGATACATTTAAAACCTTAAAAGAACTCCAAAGTTTCTTAGGATGATTAAACTACGGTAGAAAATTTATTCCTAATTTATCTGCTAAGACCCAAATTTACAGAAAAAGCTTACCGACGAACAAGCAAAATATAAACAGCATAATGGAGAACAGCAAAGAAGATGGAACACAGACAAAATTCCTATTACCTTACGAAAGCAAGAAGAAGAAGAAATACAAAAGATTAAAGACCTAATAAAAGATCAAAAGATCCTTTATTTTTCTTCAGATGAGGAATTACTTACACTACAAACTGATGCTTCTGACAATTTCTGGGCAGGAGTATTAATTGCAAAAGAAAAGGAAGTTGTAGCATATTCCTCTGGAAAGTTTAGTAAACCCCAGATTAAATACGCTACCTATGAAAAAGAATTACTAGCTATTAAATTAGCAATCAAAAGTTTACGAATTTATCTTTTGCATAGATAGTTTGTAATAGAAATAGATAACAAATCTGTTGCTCAATTTTTAAAAAAGAAAACTGTAAATAATCCAGAAGAAAACCTTCAAAGAATTAGATTAGCTATGTATTTAGGAATTTATAACTATGATGTTAAATACATTCCAGGCTACACTAATTTTTCTGCTGATCTTCTTACCAGGTTATGAAAAATGGATGAAGACGATATTAAACGAATCAAAGAACTGTTAGAAAACATGAAAAGACAAGAAGATTTCCAACAAGTAAAATTCTCTAAAAAGGCTAAGCAAACCTCCAAAGAGGCTTCATCTTCGTAGGAATCCGAAGAAACCAATGCTCCCACAGGAGTAACTGAAGAAGAAAAGGTCCAACAGACCAAAACCACTCAAACAAACAAAGGCAAGGCAACACCTTCCAATACAACTCAGAAATTTGTTCCAATGAACAAAGGAAAAGCAATTGCTCCCTCAGGAGTACAAAGACCATACATCTCAGTAGTGGTCAAAGATTGGTACAACTTAGACATGAAAGCATCAAATCCTAGTTTATATGACAATTTCAATGGATGCTTTAAAGCCATCCAATCTGCAGACCACAAAGCTGCAAATTTTTGGTTAACTCAACTGGAAAAGGCTTATCTGGGATTAAAGCATACAATATCCCAGAAAGAGAAAAAGTTACAGGAAACTCAGAAAATAGTGTCTAAATTATCACAGCATTCTTTTATGTCTAGATCTGAAGCTCTAGATTTGAAAGAAGCTGAGTTGCTCACTGATAACACAACTGAACATAGTCATTTGAAAACGATATTTTCTCAAATGCAAACATCCAATCTCGTAAATCTAAGAATTCAAGATTTTCTAGAATTACTTAGACTTTATGAGATAGATAACACAAAAACCAAAGAGATGGAAGCTGAAATGACAGTCCAGGATATGATCTCCTTATATCAGCGACATCTCATCGATGAAAGCAATCTTCTTCTATGCTTCAAAAAGTTAGAAGATACAGAGTTAGTTAAACTCTTAGAAAATAAAGAGTTAATTCTCAACAACAACAGAAGACCACGGCTTATAGCCTGCTTTTCTGAAATACAAAGATATCAAAAACATATCAAAAAGGGCCTAGTGCATGAAATTTATGTCAACACAAGCCATCCAGAAGAATATTCAGGTTATATTCCAGAAATATGTACAGCAAAACTTGCTGAACATTCAAGCAGATTTTTTACTAGGTTCATGTTCAGAATTTGGAGCGTTTGGGAAGAAAGACAGTACATACGTCTTTATCCCTCTATCCAATTATGGGAATTACATCGGGTAACCGAAAATCCTCAACATGAATTCGTTAAATTCAACCGCAAAGAATTTAATGAAGAAAATGAAAGAATCCTAGCAGCACAAGAGTTCTTCTCAGAAGCCATTAACAAAGGCGAAATTGGATCACACTCTGCCACTGAAGGCAAAATAGTATTACTGTTGGACTACCTATTAGCTTTCGAACCATCAACAAAAAGAATAACGAAGGTTCAGCGTTTTTTTAGACAGTCTCAAAATTGGCCCAGTTGGCACAATGGCTCAAGAAGAATACTTTGACGAACAAGTAGAAAATGAAAGACTTAGACAAGATTCTATAATGAGAGATACTATGGGTACCGACCCTTTCGACGACGAACCTCTAGCTAATCTAGAAATTCACAATTAAATCAGAAGCATGGTGGACCAGCATCTAGGATAAAAGGACAAAGAACAAATCCTTTACACTAGCGACATATCACCCCTTAGCCTTTCCAACTCACCCTCTGCAAAGAATAACTAAAGGACACATCCTCAGCCTAAAAGCCTAGAAGTCATCCCTTAGCCTTCCAACTCATCCTCTTTAGAGAATAAACTAAAGGACACATCCTCAGCCTAAAAGCCTAAAAAGGGACACATATTAGCCCTATAACGGACAAATATCCAGTCTAAGAAATGATAAATAAAGAAGAGAAGATGCTATAAAAGGGGGAGACTACTCTGAAGAAGATCATTAGAAATTTTTTCTTCATTTTCGTGCTTTCTCTTTATTGTATCTGAGCTCTGTAATATTATCTACTGTAGTAATAAAATTTCTATTTCTGCAAGAAGTTTCTGTTGCTGTATATTTTCAGTTCCGTATTCAAGTTTTCTGCTTTCAAGTTTGGGTTTTCAATTTGGTATCAGAGCCTGGCTAACACTAGGTAAGTTATTCTATTTTAGATCATTCTGTTTTATATTTTCTGAACTCTATCTTTCTGTATATGTTCTGGTGAAGTAAAAAAAAAGAGTACAATTTTTTTTTTCATTTTTAAAATGAAAGCTTAAGCTATTCTTTTGAGCATGATTCGTTATGAGTCTGCAAAACTTCTGTGACGACTAAAACTTTTTTCGGATTTTAAGTCAATTCGACGGCCTATTGTTACTGATTATTACGCACTGGAGTAGGAAACGAACCATTGTTGTGCTCTACTTAAGTGAAGCGAAGATATAGGCTTGTGGTTGTTAATTCGAGGCCTAACACTACTATAAAACCACGGTATGCTAGGATAGCATTAAGGGGTATCGTTTCTAGCCACTTAATCTAGGGTCAAAACTAATCTATAACTTTAGGTTTGCGAATCAAGATTTATTATTCGAATGAAAGCTTTTATCTATTTGCAAATGTTTTGTGTAAACTCATAATTGCATTGTGTTCAAAAGACCCTTGTTTATGGAAAATAATAAGATTGTTATTCTAGACACACATAAGTGTCAATTTGATCTAAATACTGAACAATATGAGCATGTTGTTCATATCCCCACTCATAAAAACCCAGTAAATGGGATTCATAATTTTATGATTGATCTACTTCAAGAAATTAAATTAGAAGTTAAAGATATAAGTACTAAACTACAAAAACAAACAGCGACCTTAGGTTTTGGTCGAAATACACCAACAATCCATTCGCTTAACAGCATTAGAATGGTCAAATATACTTCTGAAGAAAATAATAAAATAATGTTGAAGGATTGATCCCACTTACTATAAAAATTATCTTATTCTTCAAGAAAAGAATTTGCGGGAGAAATAGATAGTACTGAACTTTATTCTGATTATGAAGAACATTCGAAGGCAATAAACTATTTTAAATATAAAGCAAATGAAGAAAATTGTTCATTTGAAGATTCTGAACAAGAATCTGAAAATTCCATAGAATTTGATTATAATTCAGATACATCAGATAAACTTATTTACAACATAAACGCTAATGAAGACGGATCTAATAGAGGGGCTCTAATTTTACCTCCACTACCTCCTCCGGATACTGCTTCTGTTGTAAACGATCTTAACTCTGATATAATTATGGACGATCAAGAACAGGAAGAAAACACATATAATAGGCCTCATACTGATCCTTATCCTGAAATGCTTAAACATGGTACTAGATCAGATTGGATTAAATTTCACTCTTCTAGAAGCAACTTAAAGATTTTTATAACAAACAACCCTCTTCAACATATACCCTAACTTTTAATATAGATAGACTTCCACATAGAAAAATAAGAAAATATATTATAACATGGCTTCAACATATAAGTGGAACAATCTATTTATTACCTCCGAATATGAATGTAATGGAATACATACATTACACTACCAGTTATTGGACAGGCGATGCTTTAGCTTGGTTACTAAACCTTGAAAGGATAAATCCAAATGAATTACAAAGAATTAGAAATATTCAATCTAAACAAGAAGCTCTTGGCGAATTATTAAAATTATTATTAGCAGACTTTACAGGAGAAACTTTCCTAGAAGATACTGATTATGAAAAACAATTATTAAAAATACAATTATGCGACATATGTATGTTAGAAGAATTCGCTGCAAAATACATAGGCCTACTTTTTCATTTAAAAAATAATGACCAGAAAGTTTTTTGGGTAAAGGGCTTTTTTACAAAAATACCTTATCCATGGAATAACATTATTCAAGAAAGATACGACATTTTAAGGCAAAGTAATACTGATGAGAATCATAACACAGGCTTATTAAAAAAGGCATGTATGGATGCTATGGAAAGGGTTTGTGAGCAAGCTAGTGCACACAAAAAAATGAAAAATAAAATTAGAAACTCAAAACTGGGGTTTTCTTGTTATATAAAGTACACTGAGGACATTAACACACAGTTTGGATGTTCTCCTAAATTTGAGAGAAAAAGACAAAGAAATTTCAAAAGAAGAACAAAACCAAAATATCGAATCACTAGGAAAAAATGGAAACCAGAATATAAGAAAAATTTTAGAAAAGAAAACAAGTTTTCTAAGTAAAAGTTTATTAAAAAGAAAAATTTCCGAAATGGCTTCAAATGTTTCAAATGTAATAAAGAAGGACATTATGCTAATGAATGCCCTACTAATATACAAAATATCGTTATATCAAACATCGAAGAATACGGTATTAATGTTGGTACTATAGAGGATATATCCAGTGATGCTAATTCGTCTGTATATGAAATTGAATCGGTATATTCTGACACTACTGAAAATGAAGATGAAATTAATGATTCCTTTGATAATTTTAAAATAAACATGATCACAATCAATCAGACACATAACCAAATAAAAATTATTCCGTTAACCATATATGCTATACTTCCGCAAAAGGAAAAAGTAAATTCTCCAAGTTATACTTTATATGCAGCAAAATGCCCCAGATTAAGAAGATACTTCACAACCGAAGTATTCTTAGATCTACTAATAGAAGTCCCACTCGGGTATTATGGACAAATTTATAGTATACCTAAACATAATAAAGAAAATATTTTTATAACTTATGGATTAATAGAACCTCTTTCTAAAACTAACGTGTCTATACTATTTAAAAGTACTAGTATGGAAGATAAAGACTATATTATAGAACAAGGAGATCCATTAGGACTACTTGTTATACATAGATATGAAGACCTTCCAATTGTAAAATAAGAAATATACGATCATGATCTATTTTCCCCATTAAGTGGTTCTACATCCCGACCATCAAGAAATAAAGAGTCAGAATCATATCAAGAATATAGGATATACATGAACATTTTTACGTCTGAAGAAACATCTAACCCTCAAATGCAAGATAGCGCAGGAGAACAATTTGAGGTCACGGACGAAGATTTAGAAAAATTAAAAGAAGCAATCCCTCATTCAGATAAAAAGGATATTTATAAACCTTTAACTTTTAAATCTAGATTTTTAAATCAACATACACATATATTAGAACGTATGCAAGGAAATGTAGAGTTAAAGGGAGAGGAAGATTTTACTTCCATAAGCCTTTTAAATAAAAATAAAATAGAAAAACTAAAAGCCAAATATCCAAAAATGAAATACCTTCATACAGGTCTAATACAACTAAAAATAACAGGATTGTTTAGATCCAGAATTGATACTCCAATAATGGTAGTTTGTATGGATGAAAGAATTATCAATAATCCTTTAAATAGTATTATTGGAGGAGCTAAGTCAAATTTAGCAAATAGATTATTTAAAGTAAATATACGTCCCGATTTTTGTATAAGCCTTGATGATCAAAATATAGAAAAAGCTTGTACATTATCGGTAAATTTACAAAATATAGAACTTCTTTCAGGATCTAAAGTTCTTGGCATAAAATGGGAACATAAGAATGAATTACACCCAAACAATTCGCTAAATTATCCGATGTCGGATTAGGAAAAACAATTCAACCCAGATTGATTGACATAAGACATTTAAAATTCGATAATGAAATTTAAGTTTTTGTGAAGTCACTTAAACCAAGAATTCAATTACCTACAGAATATTTTATAGCATCAGAAAATACCATTTCCACCATAACCAAGAATAATGAAGCAAATACAAATTCATCCAACACATTAAAAAGAACTCAATCATACAATAAAATGTCAGATGTAGAATTAACTCCTAATATATTAAAAACTCTCAGTCATCGCATGAGCATTAAACAAGAAAATCAAATAGAAGGAAGAACGATGAGAATACTTGAAAAACAAAAGGAACAGGAATCAAATCGAATGGTTATAAAGGTTCCTACAGAAAATATAAAACATCATGATTAGATCCATAGATCTTAAAAGAAAGGCACAGCTACATATATATCTTCCAATAACGATATGTATCCCTGAATATCAAGAATTCTCGGTACATGCGTTACTGGATTCTGTGCAGAAACCAGTTTATTACAAGAGATATTTATTCCCCAGCAATTCTGGGCACCTTTAGACAAAAAAGGAATGCTAAATGATTTTATGGGAAGACAAGTCCCTATCACTCATAAAGAAAAACACTTACAGGTACAAATACCTGATATACATGGAAATAATAAACTATAAAAATTTGACTTTGCATTACTACCAAAGGAATTTGATAGTGATTGCATCCTGGAAATGGACAATTTAAGACATCTCCCACCATTCAACAAATACTATTTTGAATTGGATGGCGTTCTTGTGCCTCGAGTAACGCTACCCGCTACAATTGCACCACATTATACTCCAATAGCACAGCGTGGTGAAAAACCTGTTACATTAATTAAACATGTAAAAACACCAAAAATAATACAACCAAAGATTTGTACGTACAATATACCAACCACCAACGAATTTGAAATATTAATACGCAGTATGTTAGAACCCCTTTATTCAGACAATCCGTTAAAAAAGTTTGACAAAGCACCAAGGTATTGTAAAATTGAATTAATGGAGCAATACAAAGATGCTAAAGTCTGAGTTAACAGTATCATGGTATCACCAACTGATAAAGAAGAATTTGCAAAACAAATAAAAGACCTATTAAATTTAAAATTAATACAGAAAAGTTTCAGTACCCACTCATCCCCTGCTTTCTTAGTAAGAAATCATGCTGAAATTAAAAGAGGAAAAGCTCGAATGATAATAAACTATAGAAAACTTAATAGCTATACAAAGTTTGATGGATATTTTATTCCTTCTGCTGAACATCTAATAAAACAAATTTAAGGAGCAAAATATTATAGTAAATTTGATGCAAAATCGAGTTTTGGGCAATTAAAACTTGCTGATAAATAATCCATAGAGCTAACTGCCTTTAGCTGCCCACAAGGACATTTTGAATGGTTAGTTATGCCTTTTGGATTAAAAAACGAACCACAAATATTTCAAAAATGGATGAATTCTATGTTCGGACATTTACCCTTTGTATCTGTCTATATAGACGACATCCTTGTTTTCTCTAATTCTGCAGAAGAGCATAAACAACATCTTCTAGCAGTTGTTCAAATACTGCTTCAATAGGGTGTTATTTTAAGTCCTAAAAAAATTGAATTATTTAAAAAAGAAATAGATTTTATTGGAAAACAAATTAAAAATGGACAAATAGAATTACAACAACACATTTATACTAAAATTAAAGATTTCCCCGATACATTTAAAACATTAAAAGAACTCCAAAGTTTCTTAGGATTATTAAACTACAATAGAAAATTTATTCCTAATTTATCTGCTAAGACCCAAAATTTACAGAAAAAGCTTACTGATGAACAAGCAAAATATAAACAGCATAATGGAGAACAACCAAGAAAATGGAACACAGACAAAATTCCTATTACCTTAAAAAAGCAAGAAGAAGAAGAAATACAAAAGATTAAAGACCTAATAAAAGATCAAAAGATCGTCTAGTTTCCTTTAGATGAGGAATTACTTACACTACAAACTGATGCTTCTGACAATTTCTGGGCAGGAGTATTAATTGCAAAACAAAATGAAGTTGTAGCATATTCCTCTGGAAAGTTTAGTAAACCCCAGATTAAATACGCTACCTATGGCAAAGAATTACTAGCTATTAAATTAGCAATCAAAAGTTTACGAATTTATCTTTTGCATAGATAGTTTATAATAGAAACAGATAACAAATCTGTTGCTCAATTTTTAAAAAAGAAAACTGTAAATAATCCAGAAGAAAACCTTCGAAGAATTAGATTAGCTATGTATTTAGAAATTTAGAACTATGATATTAAATACATTCCAGGCTACACTAACTTTGCTGCTGATCTTCTTACCAGGTTATGAAAAATGGATGAAGACGATATTAAACTAATCAAAGAACTGTTAGAAACCATGAAAAGACAGAAGATTTCCAACAAGTGAAATCCTCTAAAAAGGCTAAGCAAACCTCCAAAGAGGCTTCATCTTCGTAGGAATCCGAAGAAACCAATGCTCCCACAGGAGTAACTGAAGAAGAAAAGGTCCAACAGACCAAAACCACTCAAACAAACAAAGCCAAGGTAACACCTTCCTGTATGAATATGCGCTTATATGTTTTTGTTTGATGATAAAAAACATATATATTCATTTAAATGTATTTGGTAATGTACTATTTTGTTTTTCATAGATTAAATAAATATTTGTTGAATAAAATAAATTACACAGAATTTGAATTCAAACAGAACAAGTTACACAAAATTTGAATTCAAACAGAAATTTTATTCAAACAAATATTTATTACAATCTTGAATAGTACAAATTCAAGCTCTCACTATACATATACATTTTTAATTACATCACAATTCAGTTTACATAATTTCCTCACTACATATCACTCACACTCGTATTTTATCTTCAACTGCATTCCAGTTTGAATCCAGCATCTGAGCAATCTGCAAAAATATTCACTAACGCAGTAAAATTGAAAAAGAAATATTTTTACAATATAAAATAAAATATGATTTTTGAAAATATGATTTGCCTCAGTTATTTGGGTTGTTCGTCATCATTCATATTTGAATTCATCACACACGAACAGTGTGACATGCACAGTGTATCACTGTACATGCCACAAGGCCGTGCACATCAATATACACTTGATAATGCTGCAGGGACAGGTGAGCACAGGTCAAACCCAAATGAAAAACCGGGTTCAACTCACGTGCAATATATTGAAAATCACGACACGAGCACAAGGTCAAACCCGAGTTTTGAAACTGGGTTCAACACAAGGCAACATGACATGAATGCAATGAAGACCAACAGCAAAATGGACTGCAACAATCATGTATGCAGACCATACCATACAAAACTACAAAGCATCAAAACAATGTCGAAGTCATTCCAGCAATGTACATGTACCAGTGAAACTCAAGCAAGTGCACAACCAAACCAATATTGCAAGAGGCAACAAGAATGGTGAAGCAGTGCAAATGAGCAAGTGCAACAGTGAATCGAAACATGCACTTGCAAATGAGAAACTACAGGGATGAATACAATGTCAAAGCACAAAGCAATCAAGTGTTAACAATCAATCAACAAAGACCAAATACACGGCAGTCTCAAGTGATACAAATGCACAACGAAAATGAAGACTGCAAGAAGTATGCAAGTCAGAGCAACAAAAGAAGCACAGTGACAATTTTACGAAGACAACAAGTAATACATGATCAAGTATAGAAGTGACTCAAAACAAGCAGTGCAGACCACAAAAGAAATTCCACCAACAGACCAAAGTGCAGACCAAATGAAGACCACAAGATCAACTAATCAAAGGTGCACAAGTAAACCAGTTCAACGAGTATGCACAGCAATGCAAGAACAAGCCAGCAGTTACATGAAAAATGCACATCAACCAAACAACTAGAATGGATGTAAAGATCAATGACACCAGTATATATCAAGTGAAGCATTTGTATCAAAGGCATAGCAACTGCAGTGGTCATGTATACAACAAAAGAAGCAGAGACAGCACAACAAATATATCAACTCAACATGAACAGTACCATGGACAGAAGACAATGCCAACAAATATAACAGCAAATGCCAATATGAAACCGAAGAACTCAATACAGACATAAAAAAAATCAACAAAAACCACGACCATGCTGCAGCAGAAACAATATCAAAGAAACAGTGAAAGTCGAAAGATTAAAAATGAAGACACTTCAATAAGCTACGTGCAGTGTGCAAGTACAAACTCCAATGAGAAAATGCTCAAGTGAAGCTCGTGTTAAACCGACCAGAGAAGATGGCCAGAGACGAAGACGTGATGACCATGAAATTCAACAATACTGTGTTGACCATGTTAAAAAATTCAAATTCGTATCTTTGAAAAAGTCAGGAAGTAAAAGGGGAAAGTTATTGCCGTGTGAATCAAGGAAAATCGAACGTTACATAATCAAGGCCGTGAGCATCAAGTAGTAAGCATATCAGGAAAGCCGTGTGTATCAAGTTGTAAAAAATTAGGAAAGTGATGAAGTCGCGTTAATGAACACGAACGAAATCAAGTGTCACGAATTCATATAAATACCACACCCAAGTCATCATCATCGGCATTGAGTAAAAAAGCAAGCAATTTAAACGAGCAACGAAAGAAATTACATACCGAATCAACAACTCGATCATCAGAGAACGAAAGAGCCCAAGCAACGCAAATCAGAGAATCGAGAGAGCAAAAGCAACGCAAACCAGTGAATTGATCAATCAGAGAAGGAGCGACCAACCGAGCAAGAAAATCAAACAGTCGCGATCTCCAATATTCAGAAAACCCTAATTTCAGAAAGAAGAACGGCCGCAATTGTTTCAGAAGGAAGAACAAAGGATCGACCGCATTATTCTCACAAACCAAAAAAATTGGATCGGGCTAAAAATAAAAGGGCCGACTTTATTATAAAGGGGATTGGTTTAGGGTTTTATTAAGAGGGTTTTTTCTTAATTTTTATTTGAGCAAAAATTACGGATTCACGTTTGTATTTTAATTTTTGCTCCTGCTTTATTTTTGAAGTCTGTTTTTTTCCTTTTCAAGTCAAAGAATTTGTAAATCACCACCTAGGTTGTAGGTAGTGTTAGATTGTCTAGTTAGAATTAGTTCAGTGAGCAGGGTGTGCGAGTTTGCAAAACTCTATAGGCGGAGCAGGGTGTACGAGTAAGCGAAACTCTATAGGCGGAGCAGGGTGAGCGAGACTATGAGAGTGTTTGTGAGCGGGAGCAAAAGGGTTTGCGAGTCTAGTAGAGTGTTTGTAAGCGGGATACTGTTTAATTCTAAGAGAAATCTGGGAATGCAGCAGTAGGCAGGGGTTGTCAAAGCTGGGTAAATTTTGTGTGTGATTTATTTTTCAGCATATTTATTTCTGCAGTTTGTTTCTGTGTTTGAATCGAGAAAATTTGTTATAACCTTATTCAACCCCCCTCTAGGGTTAATCTAGATCCTACACTTCCAATACAACTCAGAAATTTGTTCCAATGAACAAAGGAAAAGCAATTACTCCCTCAGGAGTACAAAGACCATACATCTCAGCAGTGGTCAATGATTGGTACAACTTAGACATGAAAGCATCGAATCCTAGTTTATATGACAATTTCAATGGATGCTTTAAAGCCATCCAATCTGCAGACCAGAGAGCTGCAAATTTCTGGTTAACTCAACCGGAAAAGGCTTATCTGGGATTAAAGCATACAATATACCAGAAAGAGAAAAGGTTACGAGAAACTCAGAAAATAGTGTCTAAATTATCATAGCATTCTTTTACGTCTAGATCTCAAGCTCTAGATTTGAAAGAAGCTGAGTTGTTCACTGATAACACAGCTGAACATAGTCATTTGAAAATGATATTTTCTCAAATGCAAACATCCGATCTCGTAAATCTAAGAATTCAAGATTTTCTAGAATTACTTAGACTTTATGAGATAGATAACACAAAAACCAAAGAGATGGAAGCTGAAATGACAGTCCAGGATATGATCTCCTCATATCAGCAACATCTCATCGATGAAAGCAATCTTCTTTTATTCTTCAAAAAGTTAGAAGATACAGAGTTAGTTAAACTCTTAGAAAATGAAGAGTTAATTCTCAACAACAATAGAAGACCACGACTTATTGCCTGCTTTTCTGAAATACAAAGATATCAAAAACATATCAAAAAGGGCCTAGTGAACGAAATTTATGTCAACACAAGCCATCCTGAAGAATATTCAGGTTATATTCTAGAAATATGTACAGAAAAACTTGCTGAACATTCAAGCAGATTTTTTACTATGTTCATGTTCAGAATTTGGAGCGTTTGGGAAGAAAGACAGTACATACGTATTTATCCCTCTATCAATTAAGGGAATTACATCGGGTAACCGAAAATCCTCAACATGAATTCGTTAAATTCAACCGCAAAGAATTTAATGAAGAAAATGAAAGAATCCTAGCAGCACAAGAGTTCTTCTCCGAAGCCATTAACAAAGGCGAAATCGGATCACACTCTGCCACTAAAGGCAAAACAATATTACTGTTGGACTACCTATCGGTACCGACCCTTTCGACGACGAACCTCTAGCTAATCTAGAAATTCACAATTAAATCAGAAGCATGGTGGACCAACATCCAGGATAAAAGGACAAAGAACAAATCCATTACACTAGGGTGACATATCACCCTTTAGCCTTTCCAACTCACCCTCTGCAAAGAATAAACCAAAGGACGCATCCTCAGCCTAAAAGCCTAAAAGTAATCCCTTAGCCTTCCAACTCATCCTCTGTAGAGAATAAACTAAAGGACACAACCTCAGCCTAAAAGCCTAAAAAGGGACACATATTAGCCCTATAACAGACAGATATCCAGTCTAAGAAATGATAAATAAAGAAGAGAAGACCCTATAAAAGGGAGAGGCTACTCTGAAGAAGATCATCAGAAAAAATTTCTTCATTTTCATGCTTTCTCTTCATTGTATCTGAGCTCTGTAATATTATCAACTGTAGTAATAAAATTTCTATTTCTGCAAGAAGTTTCTGTTGCTGTATATTTTCAATTCCGCATTCAAGTTTTCTGCTTTCAAGTTTGGGTTTTCAATTTGGTACCTCTCCCTTTAACTCTACATTTCCTTGCATATGTTCAAATATATATGTATGTTGATTTAAAAATCTAGATTTAAAAGTTAAAGGTTTATAAATATCCTTTTTATCTAAATGAGGGATTGCTTCTTTTAATTTTTCTAAATCTTCGTCTGTGACCTCAAATTGTTCTCCTGTGCTATCTTGCATTTGAGGGTTAGATGTTTCTTCAGGCGTAAAAGTGTTCATGTATATCCTATATTCTTGATATGATTCTGACTCTTTATTTCTTGATGATTGGGATGTAGAACCACTTAATGGGGTAGATAGATCCTGATCGTATATTTCTTCTTTTACAATTGGAAGGTCTTCATATTTATGTATAACAAGTAGTCCTAATGGATCTCCTTGCTTTATAATATAGACTTTATCTTCCATACTAGTACTTTTAAATAGTATAGACGCGTTAGTTTTAGAAAGAGATTCTATTAATCCATAAGTTATAAAAATATTTTATTTAGCATGTTTAGGTATATTATAAATTTGTCCATAATATCCGAGTGGGATTTTTATTAGTAGATCTAAGAATACTTCGGTTGTGAAGTATCTTCTTAATCTGGAGCATTTTGCTGCATATAAATTATAACCTGGAGAATTTACTTTTTCCTTTAATTTTTGGAAAGTATAGCATATATGGTTAACGGATACAGCAACAGAAACGCAAAGAAATCGGTTTGAGTGAATTTTTAAATTTAAATAGTCAATTTGAAAACATATCTTCCAAATATGATCGAATTGGCTCCCGATATATATTCCATTGCATTTGGAATAGGGGTAAACATTATAAACTCCAGGCGGCATGCTTCGTTTGGAGTTCGAAAAAAATTTCGGATGAATAGTGTCACATAATTTTCTATATAAGGACCTCATTTCTTTCATTTTGCAAAGCAACTAGGGTTTCTTAACCTAGCCGCCAGTTTTATATTTAATGGCTGAAATTGTTCCATTCTTCTTCCTTTAATCTCTTGCAACCCATTCACTTATAGCAAAAAATTTCAACTAACAAATCGTAGATCATCATGAGAGCTTCAAATCTATATGGTGATGATCGTGAACGACGCAACGAATCATCGGCAATTTGCGTTCAAATAGGTGGCTTGTGCGCACGATTTTCCACGTACTGGCACGACCGAGCTTGGCCGGTCGCTGGCCGATGGTGAGGCTTGGCTTGGCGCTTCAACGCCGGTAGGTGATCGATGTCGAAGCGATGGAGTAGGGCACAAAAATTCAAAAGAACGCGGCGGCATGGGTTCAATTCACATTCGAACGAAACTGCAAGAGGGAGGAAGAAAAAAGGCACGGTCGGCCTGGGTTTCATCAAGTGAAATCAACTGTCCAGAATTTTTAAGGTTTTAAAAATAAAAAGAAATTGTAAATTTATTTATATATAAATCGTGTGATGTTTAAAACGCTATAACTTTGTCGTATGAGGTCGAAATTGGACGAAACGACTTGCGTTGGAATCGTATGGACGAACACTATGTGATGGAGCTAGATTGGAATTGATTGGAGCTAGTGAGAATTTTGGGTAAAATTAAACACGTATTTAATTTTATTCGAAGTAAAACACTGCAATTGTATTTGAAAACAAGGTGAGGTTCTCACTCAATCGAATTTGTTTTGATTTAAATTTTAGATAGTTAGGTATAAAATTTCTTGATTGTGTTGATTTTATACTTGGATGATAAATTGCTATCGGTTGTATTGAAATAGACCTTATACCCCGCATATTAAGCGGAGGTTATTATATTAAACACATATACCACGATATTCCACTTTGATGTGGAATTGGTATTATATATGCACTTGGAGTTGATTTCCCGCATTATATAGCGGATGAGACCCTATTGCGCTGCATAAAGCGGATAATATTTTATATAAACCCATGTACCGCTAAATTCCGTCTTGAAACAGGATTGGTATTGTGCTAACATCTGTGGATGCGGGGAAACATGTTGGAGGGATCCAACTGGATTCCTCAACAGTATTGATTTAGTTACAGATGTTTGCGATATATTCTGTTATCTTATTGATATATGATGTTTGGATGCCGTGGTTGATGTATTGGTGCTGTTGCAGCATTAGGCCTATTTTTGGAGTTTTAAAAATGTTAAAGTGACGATTTCGAATTTAAAAGGGTTTTCAAGCTATTTTTGAAAGTATACATTTTATTGAATTTTGGAATTGATTCATTTTAAATAAATAAACGTTATAATTTTTATGTTATAAAAATTATATTTTTTGTGAAATATAACCGAAATGTGATTTTTGAAATAAGTAGTTGATTAATTTGTAAAATGATTTAAATTGGGATTTTTGAATTTTTATAAACGGTTTATATAAAAGATTTATAAAATTGATATTTATAAATTAAAAATATTGGAATTATAAAACAAGTTTTTATAAGTGTTAAAATAAAGTATAAATGGATTTCATAAGTGAATGAAATTTATAGATTTATAGATTTATAAATTGTGAAGTTATAAAATGAATAGATTTTGTAAAATAAAAGATTTGTAAGTAATTAACTTATAAACTGGATTTTGGCATTTAAATGAGATATAAATAGAATTTGTTAATTAAGGGATTTTATAAGTTGAAGTTTTTGTAAAATATATACATATGTGAATTTATAAACGTTGTTTTATAAATCCAAAACCAATTGAATTTGATAAGTAAATATGAAAGCTTATTAAAGGAGATATATCCATGATTTTGGACAGTGGATAATCCTTTAAATTAAATATGTAGAAGTGTTGAATCCGGTAAACGATTTTTATTCACGATTTTGGACGGTGAATAATATATTAAAGAACTGTTTTAGGAAGTGATCTTTTAAATAGAATTAAAGCGATTTGAAGTTGTTTTAAAATGTGTTAAGGATCAAAACCATTGATTTCAACATTCATTGTTGAAATAGACGTTTTCGAGAAATAAGGAAAAGATGGACCATAACACTGTCGTTGTGGTAAATGATTTTTGAAAGGAAATGTTTTTTGTATAGTATTGGGATTTATATATCTATCGTATTTTTGAATCCCTATGCTATTGATTTTGGGTTGTCGTAACGATGTTTTACGCAACATTCGTTTTGACCCAAATAAATGTGTTTAAAGAGAACGCTTTCCTTAAAAGAATAAAATATATACTAAATCATGTTTTAAGTATATTGAATATTTTCTAAGTATTGAAAATAAATAGATTTGTGAATTAATTATTCTTAAATAAGTATTTGGAAATGTTTTCCAATGTAGAAATTAAAATGGTATGGAGAATATATCTTTTTAAAGATAAATTGAAGTGAATAATTGGCAAGTTTTTTTAATTTATGGAAGATTAATAAAAGGGAATAGTGATTGTTATGGTGCTGTATATTTATTGGTTTGCTTTGATAGTTAAATAACCGGCTATCAATATTTACCTTTAAATGGGTATTTGTTGTGATTTGTTTGAATTTGAATGCTACACTTGTTTTAAAAATAAGCGCTCGTGATTCGGTTTAGCCGGGAGAGGACCTTTGGGTCATAAATCCCATTCCGAATAGTGATACGTCGTAATGGATAGCATTTGAAGACGGTGTTGAAGACCGCATATTTTCGAAAACGGAAGGATTACCGTCGAATGTCTCTGCATCGGCTGATCTCCGATATAGAGATTTTGTCACCCTTTGTGATGGGAATTCCGGACGTGATTAGCGATTATCCGGATTGCAAGGGCTTCTTTGGAAGTGCCTTCGGTTCCATTCGATCCTGGAACAGACTTGTATGGATGTGTGTCTGACATTACAATTTGAGATGTAAAGCTGGTTTCTATCAAATACATTTCTGTTGGTGGCGGAGAATTTATTTTCTTAGCTTAACACCCTTCTCTGAGACGTATGAGCTCAGAGGTTATGTAGTTGATAGTTACTAGTGATATATTCCTAATTTGGTAATGTGGCATGCTGAGTGCTGCTGATCATATGTTGATCAAAGCGTGGCTTTTATGAAAAAACGTAGCTTTGTGGACGAGACTTCATCGGACCTCACAACCCGATAATGGTCAAAACAGGAAGAATGCAGCAAGGTTATTAGGGGATAGCGCCCCCTTAGGGTATGTACATTTCCTTCTGGATAGAGGTGGTATTATGGTATGTAGCCAGATACTTAACCTATGTGGTTGCTGCAAATTTATTTCTTTGTGCTTGTTGGTGAATCCCGGGGTAAAGGTTGGTTACGACCGGGGGATGGCATACTCGTGTCAGTAGTTACCTAGCTAGAGGTAACCCGGCCTTGTGTTGGCAGAGATCCGGTTAGGTTCTCGGGGCATCTTTCCAAAGGCGTACCCATGTGGAAATGGGAAGTTCCTTGGCCTTACCATTTATTGGAAATCCAAAGAAACAGTACGAGCCTTTTACGGTTTTAGTTGTAGAACCTGCCATCTAATATGGTAGCTATAGTAGGCATACTATAATGGTAACTATGCTGGCTAAGATTAATATTGTACTTTCGAAATGTTTTCCTGCACTTCGCATTTATAGTAATAATATCAAAGAAATTGCGTATCAAGCATGTTTGGCTATCATAAGGAGAAATCTCCTCTAATTCTGCAGTTGCATTGTGTGTGTGGCAGGAGGCCTTATGGTAGTTACATTTTCTAA
Source organism: Allium cepa (assembly GCA_030765085.1). Classification (NCBI taxonomy): domain Eukaryota; kingdom Viridiplantae; phylum Streptophyta; class Magnoliopsida; order Asparagales; family Amaryllidaceae; genus Allium; species Allium cepa. The sequence goes on along the minus strand of CM060935.1, from coordinate 691,164,627 downwards.
AAATATTGCGGATCTATTTTAAAACATTTCTTTGTTTTTTTTGAAGATAAACTGATTTAAGTTCTCACACCAGTCCCATGACTGACCTGGAGTTTATTGTTCCCTTCCTAAACTCTGGGTGCCCATCATTTTCCACACAGGCAGCCAAGAGTCAAGTTATCAGATCATTCTGGAAATTCAGGAGATGCTGTGGAGATCAGGATCAAGCTGGATGGCATGGCGTATCGACTTGTATATAGTATTTCTTTTTCGATGTTTGTTGTTGTAAACTCTGATAATGTAATGTAATGTGATGTAATGTAATAACTGATATAGTTCTTTGATTTTAAGATTATTCATTTATATATTATATGTTGTTCCACTGCGATTGTGAGATTATGATATTGTTCTGTTGCTTTTTTCTTTCTTTCTATCTTCTACCTCTTCTTTAACCCTAACAGTTCGGTTTCTCGGCATTCGATTGTTCGGCAATTGATACAGTGGACGTATTAATGTCGATTTTCGAAAGTCAAAAATCCCGTTTGTTACATCTGGTATCAAAGCATTTGGTTAAGCGACAACCTTGGCTCTGTTAGGAATTACTCATTAGAGATAGAGTCAGTAGTACTCTAGAATGAGTGTGAGTGTAATCATAGATATGAGCGCGTATTTGTTAGTGAATATAAAAATGTTTTATATTGTGTTTGCTTATCCGTTGAGCTGTTTATGAATTTTGGTCGATGCGGGAAGTACAACCGTATCGATAGGGGTTTCTAAACTCTTAAACGAGATAAACCGACATAGTATCATTTTAAATTGGGTAAATGAAATAATTTTACCTTGATTATATTTTAAGTATAAAGGAAATAATTTTTCGGAATTATTAAAGTGTATATAAATTGATTGTTTGGTTGTTGAAAATGTAAGAATATATATAAGTTAATTAAAAGAATAATTGTATAAGCAAATGAATTATTAAGTATGGAATTATAATTAATGTGATTTACAATTGTGAAATAATCTTATATATAAGAAGTGAAACTATATGAATATATTTATAAATATGATGTGATGACCCGCAAATCCGTACTCCTTGAATATACATTAATCTCCATAGATTAACTCAAGATGAACAGAAATACGAATTATCAGTGTTTAAGAAAAGATAAAGGTAGAAGAAGAGAGAAAAAGATAGGAAATAGAGAGAAAAGAAAATATTAAAAAACAGAAAGAAAATAACAGAACAACATCAGAATCTCACAATCGCAGCGGAACGACGTATAATAAATAAATGAATAATCTTTAAACAAAGAACTATATCAGTTATTACATTACATCACATCACATCACATTACATCATATCATCAGAGTGTACAACAACAAACAACAACAAACAGCGGAAAAAGAAAATACTATATACTAGTGATACGCCATGCCATTCATCTTGCCTCCAGCAACTCTAGAATATCCTGATAAACCTGAACTCTTGACTGCCCGTGTGGAAATTGGTGGGCACCCAGAGTTTAGGAAGGAAAACAATAAACTCCGAGTCAGTCATGTGACTGGTGTGAGAACTCAAAACAGTTTATTTATCTTTAAAATCAAAATAGAGGAATATTTTTAAAGTCAATTCGCGATGCTTTTTAAAATGAGACTACCATAAGGCCTCCCGCACACACACACAATGCAAACGCAGAATCGGAGGAGATTTCTCCTTATGATAGTCTAATATGCTTGATACGCATTAAAAAGAAACATTTGATATTATTACTAGTGCATAGTGTAGGGAAAAATCATTTCAAAAATAAAGATATAAATCTTAGCCAACATACGACCATTATCGTATGCCTACTATAGCTATCATCCAAACAGTGGGGCGCCACCATAAGTGAATGATAGGTTCTACAACTAATACCGTACAAGTCTCGTATTGTTTCTTTGGATTTCCAACAAATGGTCAGGCCAAGAAACTTCCCATTGCCACATGAGAACGCCTCTGGAAGGACGTCCCCGAGAACCAAACCGGATCTCTGCCAACACAAGGCCGGGTTACCCCTAACTGGGTAACTACTGACACGAGTATGCCATCCCCCGGTCCTTTGGGACCTTTAACCGAGCGCTCGTCACCATCATCACACAATCATAAATAAAGTGTTTCAACATGAGTAAGTATCTGGGCTCCATACCATGATACCACCCTTTTCCAGAAGGAAATGCACATACCCTAAAGGGAGCTACCCCTCATAACCTTGCTACATCTTTCCTGTTTTGACCATTTCGGGGTGTGAGAAGTCACGTCCACAAAGCCACGCTTTATACAAAAGCCATGCTTTGGGTCAACAAATGATCATAGAAATGATCACAAAGATAAACGATCAAACAAATGATCCTATCACAAATGATCAACACAACGATCATTTCACAGCAACACTCAGCATGTCACATTACCAAATTGGGAATATATCGCTGATAACCTTCAAATACATAACCTCTGAGCTCGTACGTCTCAGAGAAGGGTGTTAAGCTAAGAGAATTAATTCTCCGCCACCAACAGAAATATATTTGAAAGAAATCAGCTTTATATCTCAATTGTAATGTCAGACATACAATCCATACAAGTCTATTCCGGGATCGAACAGAACCGAAGGCACTTACAAAGAAGTCCTTGCAATCCGGATATTCACTAATCACGACCGGACTTCCCATCACATATGGAGTCTCTATACCGGGGACCAGTCGATGCAAAGACATTCGACGAGTTGTCCTTTCGCTTTCAAAAATATCCGATCTTCAACACCGGTCATCAATGTTATCCATTACGTCGTATCACTATTCGGAATGGGTGATCCGAATAACGAGCGCAATAATTTAAAAATAAGTGTGGCATTCAAATTCAAGCAATCACAACAAATACCTATTCAAAGGTAAATATTGATAGTCGGTTATTGAACTATCAATGGATATGCACAACATCACCAGATTCCAAATAATTTTCCCAAATTATTTATTTTCCAAAAATATCTTTACAAGATATATAATTTCCACACTTCAACCATATGAAAACAAATTTTCAAATCACTTTTCACATTTACCACTTTTGAAGACAAATTTCAAACATTTTCCTTATGCGGAAATACTTTCATTTCAACATGGTTCATTTAAACCAACTAAATAAATCCTTAACGATTTACTTTATATTTACGTTCCAAATCCGTAAATTAATTTCCATACTTCAAAAATAAATCAATATTTATTTCTAAACAAATTCCCCTTTTCTTTTATAAATTCCATAGTGAATTTATATTTCAAAATATTTATGAATAAACGATTTCAATTATTCATTTTCAATTTATGTTCAAAAAGATAAATTCTCAAAACGTTTCATTTCACATTGGAAGACATTTCCATACTTATTTATTAATAAGTAATTCACAAATCTATTTATTTCCAACCTTTGGAAAATATTCAATATACTTAAATCGAAATTAAGTATATAGTTCATTCTTTAAGGAAATCATTCTCTTAACCATATTTATTTGGGCCAAAACGAATGTTGCGTAAAACATCGTTACGACAACCCAAAATCACTAGTATAGGGATTCAAAATTAAAATAGATATATAAATCCCAATACTATACAAAACATTTCCTTTCGGAAATCATTTACTATAACAACAGTGTTATAGTCCACCATTTCCTTCTATCTCTCGAAAACGTCTATTTCAACAATGAATGTTGAAATCTATGGTTTCGAATCTTAACACATTTTGAAAACATCGTTAGATCGTTTTAATTCTATTTAAAATATCACATCCAAAACATTTTCTTTAACATATTATTCACTATTCAAAAACGTGAATATACTTTGTTAACAAATTTCATCATTTCTATACATTTCATTTTAAAGGATTATTCATAGTCTAAAACGTGAATATAACTCCATTAATAAGTTATACAATTTACTTATCAAAATAAGTCGTTTGCGAATTTATAAAACAATGTTTATAAATTCTATTTCTATTTATTTTGTACAACTTCCATTTATAATTTCCTTTATTAATCTATCAAATTTCATATCTCAATGATATACTAAAAATCCATATTATAAGTTAAATGCTTATAATTTATTTGTTTACAAAAATCGTTCTTTTAAACTTCCCAATTTATAAATCTTATAACTTATAAGATTCATTTATTTATCAAAAATTAATTCTTTAATAACTTTACAAATTTTATAAACCTACTGCTTATAAAATTCCATTTATAACTTCACCGTTTATAACTCTATACATTTAATTCATTTATGAAATTCATTTACAATTCATTCCAACACTTATAAAAACTCGTTTTATAATTCAAATATTTTAATTTATAAATTATCAATTTATAAATCCCTTATATAAATCAATTTATATTATTATTTCAAAACGTCTTTAAAGTCCTTTATAATTTCACCATTCTCTTTTATTTATAAAATAATCAAATTTCATAAATCCTATTTTTAAACTTTTTATAATAAATTCAGAAATCCCAGTTTAAACTATTTTATAAAATCATTAACCCATATTTTCAAAAATCAACTTTTAACTATATTTCTCAAAAATCATAATTTTTATAACATTAAAATTATACGTTTATTTATTTAAAAGGAATCAATTCCAAAATTATTTTATAAACATATACTTTCAAAAATCACTTTAAAAATCATTTCAAAATTCTAAAATTTTGCCCAATGATGCTACACACCAAATAGTCAATCACGACAACAACGACATCATATATCGATATGATAATCAATCGAATATCAAAATATCCAAAATCAAATAAATACTGTTGAGGAATCCAGTTGGATCCCTCCAACCTGTTTTACTGCATCCACAAACATTAGCACAATACCAATTCCGCTCCAGTACGGAATTATCGCGGTATATGGGATTTAAAATATTATCCGCTTAATAGACGGCGCAATAGGGTCTCATCCGCTATATACTGTGGGAAATCAACAACTGCAATATATACATATGCCAATATATATATAGCGCTATTATATATAATACCAATTTCACTGTTTATGAAATATTCGCGGTATATGTTTTTAATAAATAACATCCGCTTACTAACGGCGCATAATGTCTATTTTAACAATCAATAGATAACAATCATCATTCGAACATGCATTCAAGTATTTTAAATCTAACTATTTAAAAATAAATCGAAACTATTTGATTGAGTGAGAAGTTCTCACCTTGACTTCAATTTCGTTTTAGCGATTTATTTCAAATAAAATTAAACGGACGTTTAATTTTACCCGAAATTCTCACTAACTCCAAACGACTCCAATCCAATTCCATCACGTAGTACTCGTCCATACGATTCCAACGCAACTGGTTTCGCGCGTTTTCGACCTCGTATGAAAAAGATATGAATTTTACAAGTTTACACGATTTTATATAAACTAAATTTACAACTTTTATTTTATAATTAACCCAAATCAATTCTGGCCGTAGGATCCTTTCCTCCTTCATCATGACCGCACCTTTGTTTCTTCATCTTCATGTTCGATCTACAGGCTACAACACGCACAAACCCACTTAGCTCCAAACTAGGGTTTCAAGTCACCATCTCCACGCTTGACTAAAACACGATCAACTACCTCCAATTTGTAGCCCTTGGCCACCTCCACACTCGCCCCAACCATGGAGGAGCTCGGCCTCCCCAGGCTCAAAAAAAGACGTGCGAACATAAGCATGAACGCGGCCCAATTCCAACTCCAAACGACGATGATTATTCAAATCCACCGTTGGATTTATAGATCGTGTTGTGCTCTACAACTTTCGTTTAGAAAGTTTCTCGAAATAACTTATGAATTGAAAAATAACGAGGGGGGAAAGAGAGAAGATATCAGCCATTAAACGAGAGAGTGGCGGCCTACAGTTTTCAAAACCCTAGGGTTGTGTAATTTGTGAAAAAAATGAAGTTAGGGGGGCTTTTATAGAAAATTTTCCAATTTACTATTCACCCGGAATTTCCGAACTCCAAACGAAGCGTGCTGGTTGGCGTTTCTAAGGTTTACCCCGCGTTCTGAACACAATGGAACATGTTTCGGGAGCTAATTCGGTCATCTGTGCGAGTTATGGCAATAAACGTTCAATTTGAATTAAACCGATTTAAACGATTTTCTAGGCGTTTTACCTTGCACCGGACAAACGATAAATCCGATTGATACGAAATTTGAAACCATACAATAATATCACATTACGGATCCGATGAAAGTGGTTTCATCGAAATCCGAGACTTTTTGAAAAATGACTATTTTAACTCGCCAAATTAATATTAAAAACAATTTCGATGCGTTTCGAGCTGCCACGATCAAACGATGACTCCGATTGCTATGAAAATTGAAATCCGATAATAACTAGCTATTACGGATCCAATGGAACTAGTTTCGTCCAATTCTGAGACTGTTCAAAAATTGGCTAATTTCACTAGTCGATTAAATATTAAAATATTCAATTTTCACAAATTAACTTTTAATTCGATTTTAAAAGTTCTAAAATATCATTCTAACTCCAATATGATAAAATAAAATTTTACAAATCATTTTCAATCATATTTAACCCAAATTTCAATTATTTTTGTATTTTCACTTATTAAATTATCGATTTAATTATTCAATTAAATCCAATTATTCGAAATAAAATTTATCCGACTTATAAATTTCACTTATTAATATTCAAAATTAATTAAATATTCAAATTTTAATTAATTAAAATTCTGGGTCGTTACATATGAGTTGTAAATAAAAATGAATTTGGACTATGAATTTGAAAGTTTTGAATCCCGTCTATTTTGAAAGTTGTTTTTCAAAGTTAAAGATGTTATTAAGTAAGATAAATCAATTTGGAATAATCTTATGTAAGTGAAGTGGAATAGTGAAATTCTATAAGAAAAAGACTTATAAATGTGAGTAATAAGTAAAAGGAATTTTTTTTGAAAGAATATTAAGCACTGAATTCACTACTGTTGTTGGGAAATAAGAAGGGTGATGACTGCAGCATCATCAGTTTCATTTTCAAGTTTCTGTGTGATGGATTTGCTACATTAATAAATTGAAAATTTAAGTTAAGTTAAACAAATAGTGTTTGAAAAGGAATATAACTTAAGTGATGTTGAATGAAGTTGATTTTGGTATCGAAGTAAATTAATAAAGTGAAGTGATGAATATGAACTTGAGATATGTAATGAAATTCAGCCTTATTTGTTAAATGAATTAGCAATTGAATTAATAAATGAATTGAATATTGATCAATCTAATGCAAATAAATTGATATGGAATAAGGGATGTAAATGTTAATATAAAAAACTAGTAAATTGGAAATTGAATAATTGAATGGAAGTCAATTTAATATTAAACCAATTGGAAATTAAAAGTGTTAAATCAAATTGAATGTGAATTTAAAATTTTGGTTATGTTATGTCACGACCCGAACTCGATGTTCGGCAACAACATCAAATTCATTTCGCGGGAGCTTGCAACACCATTAATTGATAAATAACACAGCCGAAATAAAAGATGATATCACTGATATAACATGAATATAATATCCGATACATCAATTTGATATAATGATAATCATCAACATCAGAGAATATACAACACAAAATACAGCGGAACATGATACAATATGAGATAAGTCTTCTCAGAATATAATACTGCAACTCTGATCCAAAAAGCTCCAAAGACAAAGCTCCAAAACTCCTAGCTCGATCCACCATCAAGGTAGCACTAAGCAAGTCTCGTCCATATCCAAAAACTGAACTAGCTCCAGATAATCCACTGAACCTAACTATCTGAAAAACCAAACTCTAGACTGCCCATGTAGAAAATTTTGAGCACCCAGAGTTTAGGAAAGAAACAATAAACTCTGGATCAGTCGTGGGACTGGTGTGAGCAACAAAAACAGTTTATCTTTAAAAAAAAACAAAGAAATATTTTAAAATAGATTCGCAATGCTTTTTAGAAATGAGACTACCATAAGGCCTCCCGCACACACACACAATGCAAACGCAGAATCGGAGGAGATTTCTCCTTATGATAGTCAAAGATGCTTGATACGCATTAAAAAGAAACATTTGATATTATTACTAGTGCATAGTGTATGAAAAATCATTTCGAAAGTAAAGATATAAATCTTAGCCAACATACGACCATTATCGTATGCCTCCTATAGCTACCATGTTCAATAGCAGGTTACCGCCACATTCCATGGCAGGTTATACAACTAAAATCATACAAGGCACGTATTTTAAGAATGGATTTCCAACAAATGGTCAGGCCAAGGAACTTCCCATCGCCACATGGAAACGCCTCTGAAAGGACGCCCCGAGAACCCAACTGGATCTCTGCCAAACAAGGCCGGCTACCCCTCTTCCTGGGGAATATACAAAACCTCGGATATGCCACCCTCGGTCCTTTGGGACCTTTAAACAAGAGCTCTCTAACTAAAAACATCACACAGTAAATAATATAGTGTGTCCACATGCGTAAGTATCTGGGCTCCATTCCACGATACTACCCATTTCCAGAAGGAATGGTCATACCCTAGGGAAGCTATCCCTGAAAACCTTGCCGCACAATTCCTGTTTCGACCATTACCAGTTTGTGAGGCTCGACGAAGTCTCGTCCACAAAGCTACGCTTTTTACAAAAGCCACGCTTTGATCAACAAATGATCAACAACACTCAGCATGCCACATTACCAAGTTGGGATATATCGCTGATAACCTTCAACCACATAACCTTTGAGCTCGTACGTCTCAGAGAAGGTGTTAATGCTAAGAGAATAAATTCTCCGCCACCAACAGAAATGTATTTGAAAGAAATCTGCTTTACATCTCAAAATGAAATGTCAGACATACAATCCATTCAAGTCTGTTCTGGGTTTGAACAGAACCGAAGGCACTTCCAAAGAAGCCCTTGCAATCCGGGTATTCACAATCCCGATCGAACTTCCCATCACTTAGGAAATCTCTATACCGGAGCAACTCAGTGCAGAGACAATCGATAGGTCATCCTATCGTTGTCGCAAATACCCGGTCTTCACCACCGATCTTCAAATGCTATCCATAACGACGTATCACATATTCGGAATGGGTTATATGACCCAAAGGTCCTTTCCCGGCGAACCCGAATAGTGAGTGCAACATTTAATTAAGTCACAACTTAATAATTCCAAACTTTCTTTCAAATGGTTTAAACCAATTACCATTTCAAATCTTTTATACAAAAGATTTACCTTATAAAGTTCACATAGTTTCACAAAGATTCATTCCCGGATTTCAAAGAAATTTTCATTTCAATTAGATTAACTCATTTAAATCTTTAAATCAAAGATTTATCACATAGTTTTCAAAACTATTTCCAAAGGTTCATCCATAACTTGGAAAATCATTTTCAATTTAACTTGAAATCCCTTAAATACAATTTGAAATTAATTTCTCATATGAAATCTTTTTATCATTTAGAAACAATAGTTTTATTTTGGAAAATCCCGATTCTATTTATACAAGTTACAATCTTTGGGTTAATTCAAGATCCAAAAAAAAACAATGCTTTAAAAACGGTTTAAACACGTATAACTTGTAAAGTTCTTTTTAAATCATAAGTATTGAATATAGAATTCAATTTCAGATTTTTGAATTTCAATTAAATCCGATTATTCAAATTCCAAATCTTTATTAGTTATTCAAAAATAACTTTTATTCTTAAAACAGCTTTTCAAAAGCTTTTCATATTAAACTTAATTTATTTCCAAAAATATTTGAATTTAAAATTCAAATTCAAACTTATTTAAAAATCTGTGACTTAACCGATTTTTACGTGAAATCCATATTTGTGTGTGTATAAGTGTGGTCCAGGGGTTTAACACAATAGTGCAACATCATTCGATCATCACAGATCAAATACGACAATATATCCGATAAGCGATATAAACAATAACGCTTGTCTTCATTCGCAAATCACAGATATACATATCACAGGTAATGAATTACATCACAGATAATAAATTACATTACAGATCACAATACGAATCAGGATATAACACAAAGCATCACATGTCAGGGATATCAAGCAATTCCTCATCCAATCTAATCCAAACATCCCTAAATAGGGTCAATTAAATTATCTGGTTAATTTAAATCAGATTAATTTCTATGAGTAAATTCGCTAGTCATAGTAAATTAATAATCAATTAATTTCAAAACATTTAATAAATTATCTTTTAATGAAATCATTAATTAACTCTTCATTAATAATTAATCCTTAATTTATTATCTTTAAATAAATTTGCAATAACTAAGTAATTACTCCTTAATTAATAAATCTTTAAACCTTAATTAAGTAATTAAATCTTTAATTATTTATTTAATTAACCCAAATCATTAATTAATTTAAATAATAAATTATCCATTTTAATTAACTTAATTTACAAATTAATTCCTATTCCTTTTCAAATTATTAAATTAATAAATTATTTTGAAATCAATTATTTGTTCTTATTTACTAAATTTATTATTTTAAATCATTAAGTAAAAATCTAAATTATTAATCAAACTTAATTACCCATTTATTAATTTCTAATTACTTAGTTAATCAATTATTAATTCTTAATTAACTTGATTTATAAATCAATTTGAACACTCAATTGTTTTATAAATCAATTTAATTACAAATTGTAAATCATTCTTAATTTCTTTTCAAAATCATTAATTTATAAAAAAAAAATTTACCTTTATTATCATTTGATAATCTTGTTTATACTTTGGAAATCAATCTATTATAGTTATAAAAAGTTTAAATGTTAATTAACTTAAATTCTTATTTTAAATTTAATTATTTAAAATATTAATTAGATTATTAAGTATCAACTTAGTTTGTTAAAATTAGTCATAAGCCTTTTATTCAATATAGTCAAGATTCATTGCCTTAAAATCTGTTGACAGTAAAGGTTAAACTTTTATTTCAGTCCAAACTCATATTCATAGTAGCCCGAGCAAACCCAGGCAACTCGGGTCCAAACCCGTGTATTTCCCTACTTTCCCCGAGCGTCCCTGTACCCTTTTCTTTTTTTTTTCCAGTTTAGAGTCTTAGTTTACTTCATTTTCAAACAATAGCAACAGGAAATATACTCGCGTACACGAGTACGAACTCGAAGAAGCCACCCCTCTTACTCGAGAATCAACACACGACATCCCCATCCACCAACGCTGATACCAAACGATACGTGCACGTACACCATCGTCACAGCCACCTCTGGTTGAGTCGCCACCCACCACCAAGTCAACCCTGACCATCGCAAGCTAGCAAACCCTCCAGAACCCACTTCATCGCTGTGGTTCGCGATTTGAGTATTTCACTCGAACTGGAAACGAACCCAATTCATCCAAATCCACTTCGCGTGGCCACCTCTGGCCACCAGAGGTCTTGCGATCACCTCCTACAGCTGCTACACCTCCCCACGCATCTCCTCTCCAAGTCCGGTCCCACTCGACGCCTCGACGAGTGTGCACGAGCTAAAAACCCATACGCCATTTTCACCGTCCTTAAACCCTAAAATGTCTTCGTCCTCTCAATCCACTAAATAGAATTTTTTTTTGACATTTTTCTCGAGATCAGGGGCGGCTATATTTGCTACAATCCAAGTTTCAATAATTTAAATTAATTCAATTCTCTTAAATTTGAAAAAAAAAAGAAATTTTTATTCAAATTCAAACTGCTCGTAAATTGCTAATCTAAAAATCTAAAATTTTGTTTTAAAATTCATGTCTTGCAGTATGAATTCAATTCGTATACCTGAATTTGTAAATTATGAAGTTCAAATTTTTGACTTATTTTAAAACTATGCTTATTTTCTTGCTTTCCAGGATTATCAACAATTGATTTAACTTGAATAAGTTTTAATTGTTGAATATATACTATAACAAACCATTTTTGTTTTAGCATCAAGTATTAATAGCAAGAAGAATCAGAGAAAATGATCTTTGATGTTGTTTTAGGGCCTGTATATTTTTATCAGAGGTATATATATCCCTGCTTACAAACATACATTATCAACCTATGCATTCAAGAAAGTTACAATATTTTATTTTATTTTATCTCATTATCATTACTAATCAACACTATCAAGATAGAAAACTAAAGAAAGTTTGCTCACTGTTTTGAGAAGAAGAAGAACAGAGGGCTTCTGTTGTTTGATTTCCAGGTTTGAACTTGCTTTTTCTTTGGATTGAATGATGTTTGAGTTTATAAATTTATGATGTTTGGTTTTCTTTTCTTTTCAGTCTTGCTAAGTTTTGCTGAACAAACTAAAATAGGATGCATTGCATACATATATAGATAGAAGAAAACAGCGTTATACAAATAGTTGTTATTAGGTATGGGTTTATTTCTTTTGTTGACTAAGCAATGCTTGTTTTCGGTTGGAAAGGTCTTTTACATGCTGAAAAGATGTGGCATTTAATGCATGTGCTATTGGGTTTACAACTTATACTATTTTAATTATGTTTGTACAGTTCTTTGCTTCTTGTTTATATCTTACTTTCTTCTTGCCTGCATACTTTTACCTTATTCTATTCTTTTATGCATACATGTATATAGATACTCAGATCTTTGTTTTGCATATGCATGTACAGTTTGCTTTTTTAAATTATGTATGTATTTTTATGTGATAGATATTATATTTTTTTGTTTTGCTGTTTTATGTTTTATGAGTTCATACTATTTCAATTGTATATGCATTTACAGGCTACCTATTTTATTTGCCTACATTTGTTTCTATTTCAAATTTGAGTGTATTTCTTCTTTTGCTGTAAAATGGTGGCAACATTTATTTATGTTGTTATTTTTTTATAGTTTTACTTTATATTTTACTTGTTATTTTGTAATTTATCTTATGATTATATTTGCTAACTTAAGTATTAAATTTATAACGTATATTTTATTTTATTTTAAACACTTTATTTAAAATTCAATTCAACTGAAAATATTCATTTTTGAGTTTCAAATCAAATTCAAAAATAAATAAGTATACATTTCTTATTAAATTTGAAAAATTCAAACAAATCCATAATTTAATCTAAAAATTCAATTAAATTATAAATTTAAACTCGTCATTAAAACTGGGTCGTTAAAGATTCCCCTCCTTAAGAAATTTCGTCCTCGAAATTTGCCAAGGAGACACAAAGATAAATGAAAGATAGAGAAATATCTTTTCAGATCAAACTGAATATCAATTCTGCATTTGATTTTCCAAATCAGAATATCAACAATAGATATGAGAACAACCTCAATCAATTACGAAATAATTGGGTTATCTGATCTACGAAGTACACAAGGGTTTTGGTTAGTTCGAATGGATAACTAACCGTTCGTAAATTATATCGAAACCCAATAAAATAGATAGAAGTTAGATTTGATTACGATTTCAGATTCAAGATTGAATTCATTTACGATTTGCTGAGAAATACAACTAAGGATAGTTCCAGTGTCGAACAAAATTCAAACAATTTAATCGTAAACGAGAAGATTATCTTATAAAATTTCTTTTCCTAAATCAGCTTGTTGAGGTTGAAGAATCGTCTCTGATTGCATACACTTTCTTTACTAAAGTCTGCTTCTTTGCTGGACAATTTTTGATCCTATGTCCTGGTTTGCGGCATTTATAGCATCCCGTAGATACCTCATCTGGCCTCATAAATGGCTCTCTCATTCCTGGCTTCCAAGAATTCTTACATTTATCCAAGTAGTAACCTTTCTCCAAGCAATTGAGACAAGTAAAATCCTTCTTTTTCTTCTGTATACTCTTCTTTCCTTTATCTTTCCTCGATTTCTTTCCGCCAAACTTCCTTTTCCTCCAATTCAGATTACTTGCATTTCCATTCTCCTCCAGATCTTTTTGCTTTCCAGAGTATCATATCGATAGCCCATATCAATTAATTCAGAAAAATATTCCTTTACGTGAGTAGTCATCCTTTCCTGAAACTCCTGGTTCATTCCCCGAATGAACTTTTCATTCTTCTTTAACGGTGTATTCACCAATTCCGGACCAAATCGAGATAATTCAATAAATTTGTTTAAATATTCCTCAAATGACAAACTTCCTTGCTCTAAATCCATAAACTCCTGTTACACTCTAGAGATACCAGTAGACGACATATATCGCTGCTCAAACACTTCCTTGAAACGACTCCATGTAAATTCATTCGCCGACTCATCCACGGTAACAGTTTCCCACCAAGCTAAAGCCTCTTCCTGGAGTTTCCAAGAAGCTATCAATCGCATCTGATCGTCTTCTAATTTTAGTCCTTTGAAAATCTTTTCACACGATCGAATCCATGCTTGTGCTTCGATAATGGTTTCTTTGCCAGTGAACGACTTTCCACCTAGTCTAGAAAAACTTCGATATAAATCAGCCAAATTCAATTAAGATTGAATAGGAATATCTGTCGTTGCAGGGTTTTGACCAGTTAAAGTAGTACTTTCCTGTCTCCTATTTCGTCCTCTTCTTCCATTCATTCTTACTATCTGTAAACAGTAAGAAATCCAATTTAGGCATTCAGACGAAATATCTCAGAGAATAACAACAGATAAAGAGAATAGATTAAGAAATTTGGCTTTTGGTTCCACTGGTTGTACTCATTCTAAGGTATACTTCACCCTATCTCTAATGAGCCATCTAAGGTGTTACACTCCGTAGCTAAAGTTCTTACACAACCTTCAACTCTGATACCAATCTGTCACGACCCGAACTCGATGTCCGACAACAACATCAAATTCGTTTCGCGGGAGCTTGCAACACCATTAATTGATAAATAACATAGCGGAAATAAAAGATGATATCACTGATATAACATGAATACAATATCTGATACATCAATTTGATACAATGATAATCATCAACGTCAGAGAATATACAACACAAAATACAGCGGAACACGATACAATATGAGATAAGTCTTCTCAGAATATAATACTGCAACTCTGATCCAAAAAGCTCCAAAGACAAAGCTCCAAAACTCCTAGCTCTATCCACCATCAAGGTAGCATTAAGCAAGTCTCGTCCATATCCAAAAACTGAACTAGCTCCAGATAATCCACTGAACCTAACTATCTGAAAAACCAAACTCTAGACTGCCCGTGTAGAAAATTTTGAGCCCCTAGAGTTTAGGAAAGAAACAATAAACTCTGGATCAGTCGTGGGACTGGTGTGAGCAACAAAAATAGTTTATTTTTAAAAAACAAACAAAGAAATATTTTAAAATAGATTCGCAATGCTTTTTAGAAATGAGACTACCATAAGGCCTCCCGCGCACACACATACACAATGCAAACGCAGAATCGGAGGAGATTTCTCCTTATGATAGTCAAAGATGCTTGATACGCATTAAAAAGAAACATTTGATATTATTACTAGTGCATAGTGTACGAAAAATCATTTCGAAAGTAAAGATATAAATCCTAGCCAACATACGACCATTATCGTATGCCTACTATAGCTACCATGTTCAATAGCAGGCTACCGCCACATTCCATGGAAGGTAATACAACTAAAATCGTACAAGGCATGTATTTGAAGAATGGATTTCCAACAAATGGTCAGGCCAAGGAACTTCCCATCGCCACATGGAAACGCCTCTGGAAGGACGCCCCGAGAACCCAACTGGATCTCTGCCAAACAAGGCCGGCTACCCCCCTTCCCGGGGAATATAAAAAACCTCAGATATGCCACCCCCGGTCCTTTGGGACTTTTAAACGAGAGCTCTCTAACCAACAACATCACACAGTAAATAATATAGTGTGTCCACATGAGTAAGTATCTGGGCTCCATTCCATGATACTACCCTTTTCCAGAAGGAATGGTCATACCCTAGGGAAGCTATCCCTGAAAACCTTGCCGCACAATTCCTGTTTCGACCATTACCGGTTTGTGAGGCTCGACGAAGTATCGTCCACAAAGCTATGCTTTTTACAAAAGCCACGCTTTGCTCAACAAATGATCAGCAACACTCAGCATGCCACATTACCAAGTTGGGAATATATCGCTGATAACCTTCAACTACATAACCTCTGAGCTCATACGTCTCAGAGAAGGTGTTAATGCTAAGAGAATAGATTCTCCGCCACCAACAGAAATGTACTTGAAAGAAATATGCTTTACATTTCAAAATGAAATGTCAGACATACAATCCATTCAAGTAAGTTCTGGGTTTGAACAGAACCGAAGGCACTTCCAAAGAAGCCCTTGCAATCCGGGTATTCACAATCCCGATCGAACTTTCCATCACTTAGGGAATCTCTATACCGGAGCAACTCAGTGCAGAGACAATCGATAGGTCATCCTATCGTTCTCGTAAATACCCGGTCTTCACCACCGGTCTTCAAATGCTATCCATAACGACGTATCACATATTCGGAATGGGTTATACGACCCAAAGGTCCTTTCCCGGCTAACCCAAATAGTGAGCGCAACATTTAAAACATTTGGATATGGGATTTCAATTAAGTCACAACTTAATAATTCCAAACTTTCTTTCAAATGGTTTAAACCAATTACCATTTCAAATCTTTAAACAAATGATTTACCTTATAAAGTTCACCTAGTTTCACAAAGATTCATTCCTGGATTTCAAAGAAATTTTCATTTCAATTAGATTAACTCATTTAAATCTTTAAATCAAAGATTTATCTCATAGCTTTCAAAACTATTTCCAAAGATTCAACCATAACTTGGAAAATCATTTTCAATTTAACTTGAAATCCTTTAAATACAATTTGAAATTCATTTCTCATATGAAAGCTTTTTATCATTTAGAAATAATAGTTTTATTTTGGAAAAACCCGATTCTATTTATACAAGTTACAATCTTTGGGTTAATTCAAAATCCCAAAAAAAACAATGCTTTAAAAACGATTTAAACACGTATAACTTGTAAAGTTCTTTTTAAATCATAAGTATTGAATATAGAATTCAATTTTAGATTTTTGAATTTCAATTTAAATCTGATTAATCAAATTCCAAATCTTTATTAGTTATTCAAAAATAACTTTTATTCTTAAAACAGCTTTTCAAAAGCTTTTCATATTAAACTTAATTTATTTCCAAAAATATTTGAATTTGAAATTCAAATTCAAACTTATTTATAAATCCGTGACTTAACCGATTTCTTCGTGAAATCCATATTTGTGTGTGTATAAGTGTGGTCCAAGGGTTTAACACAATAGTGCAACATCATTCGATCATCACAGATCAAATACGACTATATATCCGATAAGCGATATAAACTATAACGCTTGTCTTCATTCACAGATCATAGATATACATATCACAGGTAATGAATTACATCACAGATAATTAATTACATTACAGATCACAATACGAATCAGGATATTACACAAAGCATCACATGTCAGGGATATAAAACAATTCATCATCCAATCTAATCCAAACATCCCTAAATAGGGTTAATTAAATTATCTGATTAATTTAAATCAGATTAATTTCTATGAGTAAATTCGCTAGTCATAGTAAATTAATAATCAATTAATTTCAAAACATTTAATAAATTATCTTTTAATGAAATCATTAATTAACTCTTCACTAATAATTAATCCTTAATTTATTATCTTTAAATAAATTTGCAATAACTAAGTAATTACTCCTTAATTAATAAATCTTTAAACCTTAATTAAGTAATTAAATCTTTAACTATTTATTTAATTAACCCAAATCATTAATTAATTTAGATAATAAATTATGCATTTTAATTAACTTAATTTACAAATTAATTCCTATTCCTTTTCAAATTATTAAATTAATAAATTATTTTGAAATCAATTATTAGGTCTTAATTACTAAATTTATTACTTTAAATCATTCAGTAAAAATCTAAATTATTAATCAAACTTAATCAACCATTTATTAATTTCTAATTACTTAGTTAATCAATTATTAATTCTTAATTAACTTGATTTACAAATCAATTTGAACACTCAATTGTTTTATAAATCAATTTAATTACAAATTGTAAATCATTCTTAGTTTCTTTTCAAAATCATTAATTTATAAACATTTTTTTACCTTTATTATCATTTGATAATCTTCTATATACTTTGGAAATCAATCTATATAGTTATAAAAAGTTTAAATGTTAATTAACTTAAATTCTTATTTAAAATTTAATTATTTAAAATATTAATTAGAATATTAAGTATCAACTTAGTTTATTAAAATTAGTCATAAGCCTTTTATTCAATATAGTCAAGATTCATTGCCTTAAAATCTGTTGACAGTAAAGGTTAAACTTTTATTTCGGTCCAAACTCATATTCATAGTAACCCGAGCAAACCCAGGCAACTCGGGTCCAAGCCCGTGTATTTCCCCACTTTCCCCGAGCGTCCCTGTACCCTTTTCTTCTTCTTTTTTCCAGTTTAGAGTCTTAGTTTACTTCATTTTCAAACTAAAGCAACAGGAAATATACTCGCGTACACGAGTACGAACTCGAAGCAGCCACCCCTCTTACTCGAGAATCAACACGCGACATCCCCATCCACCAACGCTGACACCAAACGATACGTGCACGTGCACCATTGTCACAGCCACCTCTGGTTGAGTCGCCACCCACCACCAAGTCAACCCTGACCATCGCAAACTAGCAAACCCTCCAGAACCCACTTCATCGTTGTGGTTCGCGATTTGAGTATTTCACTCGAACTGGAAACGAACCCAATTCATCCAAATCCACTTCGCGTGGCCACCTCTGGCCACCGGAGGTCTTGCGATCACCTCCTACAGCTGCTACACCTCCCCACGCATCTCCTCTCCAAGTCCGGTCCCACTCGACGCCTCGACGAGTGTGCACGTGCTAAAAACCCATACGCCATTTTCACCGTCCTTAAACCCTAAAATGTCTTCTTCCTCTCAATCCACTAAATACAAAAAAAAATTGACATTTTTCTCGAGATCAGGGGCGGCTATATTTGCTACAATCCAAGTTTCAATAATTTAAATTGATTCAATTCTCTTAAATTTGAAAAAAGAGACTTTTATTCAAATTCAAACTGCTCGTAAATTACTAATCTAAAAATCTAAATTTTTGTTTTAAAATTCATGTCTTGCAGTATGAATTCAATTCGTATACCTGAATTCGTAAATTATGAAGTTCAAATTTTTGACTTATTTTAAAACTATGCTTATTTTCTTGCTTTCCAGGATTATCAACAATTGATTTAACTTGAATGAGTTTTAATTCTTGAATATATACTATAACAAACCATTTTTGTTTTAGCACCAAGTCTTAATAGCAATAAGAATCAGAGAAAATGATCTTTGATGTTGTTTTAGGGCCTGTATATTTTTATCAGAGGTATATACATCCCTGCTTACAAACATACATTATCAACCTATGCACAGATGATCACATATGTATGCATTCAAACAAGTTACAATATTTTATTTTATTTTATCTCATTATCATTACTGATCAACACTATCAAGATAGAAAACTAAAGCACTGTTTTGAGAAGATGAAGAACAGTGGGCTTCTGTTGTTTGATTTCCAGGTTTGAACTTGCTTTTGCTTTGGATTGAATGATGTTTGAGTTTATAAATTTATGATGTTTGGTTTTCTTTTATTTTCAGGCTTGCTAAGTTTTGCTGAACAAACTAAAATAGGATGCATTGGATACATATATAGATAGAAGAAAACAGTGTTATACAAATAGGTGTTATCAGGTATGGGTTTATTTCTTTCGTTGACTAAGCAATGCTTGTTTTCGGCTGGAAAGATCTTTTACATGCTGAAAAGATGTGGCATTTAATGCATGTGCTATTGGGTTTACAACTTATACTATTTTAATTATGTTTGTACAGTTCTTTGCTTCTTGTTTATATCTTACTTTCTTCTTGCCTGCATACTTTTACCTTATTCTATTCTTTTATGCATACATGTATATAGATACTCAGATCTTTGTTTTGCATATGCATGTACAATTTGCTTGTTTAAATTATGTATGTATTTTTATGTTATAGATATTATGTTTTTTTTATATGTTTTATGAGTTCATACTATTTCAATTGTATATGCATTTACAGGCTACCTATTTTATTTGCCTACATTTGTTTCTATTTCAAATTTGAGTGTATTTCTTCTTTTGCTTTAAAATGGTGGCTGCATTTATTTATGTTGTTATTTTTTTATAGTTTTACTTTATATTTTTTCTTGTTATTTTGTAATTTATCTTATGATTATATTTGCTAACTTAAGTATAAATTTATAACGTATATTTTATTTTATTTTAAACACTTTATTTAAAATTCAATTCAATTGAAAATATTCATTTTTGAGTGTCAAATCAAATTCAAAAATAAATAAGTATATATTTCTTATTAAATTTGAAAAATTCAAACAAATCCATAATTTAATCCAAAAATTCAATTGAATTATAAATTTAAACTCGTCATTAAAACTGGGTCGTTACATGTTGGTTATTATTTGGTTGTTATATGATTGTTAGTTGATTGTATATAATTCATTAAGTGCTAAAGAAATTGAATTGATAAATTGAAAGATATGTAATTGAATTTAAATTGAAAGTGAACTAATGTGATTTGGTTGCAAGCAATTTATAAGGTTTTGATACAAATTTTAACTTATGGGAATTATTTTGATTGCATTGCTTAGGAAAACTATGTATTTTCTATTGAAAATTAGTGAAATGAAAATGAATTTCCTATATATGTTACTTACATGTTTAAATTGAGTAAGTATAGGTACCAGCGCTGTAGTTGGCTGGATTTGGTCACGCTAAAATGCTAATAAATATCTTCTTCGCTTAAAAATGCTAAAAAGGTACGCCTACGCAATAAAAATAGGAAATATGAACTGTTTTTCTATTTTTTCGACCGTGTGGGTCAATGTATATATATTTATATCTATTTGATATTGCAAAAGCTCCTCCGTACAAAGGAGACTCAGCCAAAATTTTCCGTAAATTTTGAGAGTTAGAAAATTTTTGAAAATTTTTGGAAAATTTTTGTTAACGAAAAGTCAATTTCTAAATTGAAATGAAAATGTAGGAATTGAACTAGAAAAGTGTAACCATCGGATTTTGGAAAAGTTAAGAAATTAAAATGAATCTGAAATCAAGTTGGAACGGTTTGTTTTTGAAAAGAAAAGTTAACGGATTTCAAGACTTTTTCTTACTTGGTAATTTCGAGGACGAAATTCTTTCAAGGGGGGAAGTTTGTAACGACACATAATTTTTGTCATTCAAAATTTGTATATTTAATTGATTTTAAATGTTAACAAGTAAAATTTGTAAGTCGAATAAATTTTATTTCGAATATCTAGATTTAATTGGATAATTAAATCGATAATTTAATATTTGAAACTACAGAAATAATTGGAAATTGGGTTTAATGTGATTAAAATTGATTTGTAACATTGTATTAAATCATATTGGAGTTAGAATGATGTTATAGAACTTTTAAAATTGAATTAAAAGTTAATTTGTGGAAATTAAATATTTTAATATTTAATTGACGAGTAAAAATAGTCGTTTTTCAAAAAGTCTCGGATTTCGACGAAACTAGTTTCATCGGATCCGTAATGTTATATTATTGTAAGATTTCAAATTTCGTATCAATCGGACTTACGGTTTGTCCGGGGCAACCTAAAAGGCATAGAAATCGGTTTGAGTGAATTTTTAAATTTAAATAGCCAATTTGAAAACCTATCTTCCAAATACTATCGAATTGGTTCCCGATATATATTCCATTGCGTTCGGAATAGGGGTAAAATATTATAAATACCAGGCGGCATGCTTCGTTTGGAGTTCGGAAAAAATTTCGGGTGAATAGTGTCACGTAATTTTCTATATAAGGACCTCATTTCTTTCATTTTGCAATGCAACTAGGGTTTCTTAACCTAGCCGCCAGTTTTATATTTAATGGCCGAAAATCTTTCATTCGTCTTCCTTTAATCTCTTGCAATCCATCCACTTATAGCAAAAAAATTCAACTAATAAATCATAGAGCATCATGAGAGCTTCAAATCTATATGGTGATGGTCGTGAACGACGCAATGAATCATCGGCAATTTGCGTTCAAATAGGTGGCTTTCACGCACGATTTTCCACGTACTAGCATGACCGAGCTTGGCCGGTCGCTGGCCGATGGTGAGGCTTGACTTGGCGCTTCAAACGCCGGCGGGTGATTGATGTCGAAGCGATGGAGTAAGGCACAAAAATTCAAAAGAATGCGGCGGCATGGGTTCAATTCACGTTCGAACGAAACTGCAAGAGGGAGGAAGAAAAGGGGCATGGTCAGCCTGGGTTTCATCAAGTGAAATCAACAGTCCAGAATTTTTAAGGTTTTAAAAATAAAAAGAAATTGTAAATTTATTTATATATAAATCGTGTGATGTTTAAAACATTGTAACTTTGTCATATGAGATCGAAATTGGACGAAACGACTTGTGTTGGAATCGTATAGACGAACACTACGTGAAGGAGCTAGATTAGAATCGATTGGAGCTAGTGAGAATTTTAGGTAAAATTAAACGCGTGTTTAATTTTATTTGAAATAAAACACTGCAACTGTATTTGAAAACAAGGTGAGAACTTCTCACTCAATCGAATTTGTTTCGATTTAAATTTTAGATAGTTAGGTTTAAAATTTCTTGATTGTGTTGATTTTATACCTGGATGCTAAATTGCTATCTGTTGTATTGAAATAGGCCCTATACGCCGCATATTAAGCGGAGATTATTATATTAAACACATATACCGCGATATTCCACTTTGATGTGGAATTGGTATTAGATATGTACTTGGAGTCGATTTGCCGCATTATATAGCGGATGAGACCCTATTGCGCCGCATAATAGCGGATAATATTTAATATAAACCCATGTACCACGATATTCCGTCTTGAAATGGGATTGGCATTGTGCTGACATCTGTGGATGCAGGGAAACATGTTGGAGGGATCCAACTGGATTCCTCAACAGTATTGATTTATTTACAGATATTTGCGATATATTCTGTTATCATATTGATATATGATGTTTGGTTGCCGTGGTTGATGTATTGGTGCTGTTGCAGCATTGGGCCTATTTTTGGAGTTTTAAAAATGTTAAAGTAACGATTTCGAATTTAAAAGGGTTTTCAAGTGATTTTTGAAAGTACACATTTTATTGAATTTTGGAATTGATTCATTTTAAATAAATAAACGTTATAATTTTTATGTTATAAAAATTATGATTTTTGTGAAACATAACCGAAATGTGATTTTTGAAATAAGTAGTTGATTAATTTGTAAAATGATTTAAATTGGGATTTTTGAATTTTTATAAACGGTTTGTATAAAAGATTTATAAAACTGATATTTATAAATTAAAAATATTGGAATTATAAAACGAGTTTTTATAAGTGTTAAAATGAAGTATAAATGGATTTCATAAGTGAATGAAATTTATAGATTTATATGTTATGAAGTTATAAAATGAATAGATTTTGTAAAATAAAAGATTTGTAAGTAATTAACTTATAAAATGGATTTTGGCATTTAAATGAGATATAAATAGAATTTGTTAATTAAGGGATTTTATAAGTTGAAGTTTTTATAAAATATATACATATGTGCATTTATAAACGTTGTTTTATAAATCCAAAACCAATTGAATTTGATAAGTAAATATGAAAGCTTATTAAAGGAGATATATCAACGATTTTGGACAGTGGATAATCCTTTAAATTAAATATGTCGAAGTGTTGAATTCGGTAAACGATTTATGTTCACGATTTTGGACGGTGAATAATATATTAAAGAAATGTTTTAGGAAGTGATCTTTTAAATGGAATTAAAGCGATTTGAAGTTGTTTTAAAATGTGTTAAGGATCGAAACCATAGGTTTCAACATTCATTGTTGAAGTAGACGTTTTCGAAAAATAAGGAAAAGATGGACCATAACACTGTTGTTATGGTAAATGATTTTCGAAAGGAATTTTTTTGTGTAGTATTAGGATTTATATATCTATCGTATTTTTGAATCCTTATGCTATTGATTTTGGGTTGTCATAACGATGTTTTACGCAGCATTCGTTTTGACCCAAATAAATGTGTTAATAGAGAACGTTTTCCTTAAAAGAATAAAATATATACTTAATCATGTTTTAAGTATATTGAATATTTTCTAAGTATTGAAAATAAATAGATTTGTGAATTACTTATTGTTAAATAAGTATTTGGAAATGTTTTCCAATGTAGAAATTGAAATGGTTTAGAGAATATATCTTTTTAAAGATAAATTGAAGTGAATATTTGGCAAGTTTTTTAATTTATGGAAGATTAATAAAAGGGCCTAGTGATTTTTATGGTGCTGAATATTTGTTGGTTTGCTTTGATAGTTAAATAACCGACTATCGATATTTAACTTTAAATAGGTATTTGTTGTGATTTTCTTGAATTTGAATGCTACACTTATTTTAAAAATTAGCGCTCGTTATTCGGTTTAGCCGGGAGAGGACCTTTGGGTCATAAATCCCATTCTGAATAGTGATACGCCGTAATGGATAGCATTTGAAGACCGGTGTTGAAGACTGGATATTTTTGGAAACGGAAGGATTACCATCGAATGTCTCTGCATCGGCTGATCTCCAGTATAGAGATTTTATCACCATTTGTGATGGGAATTCCGGACGTGATTAGTGAATATCCAGATTGCAAGGGCTTCTTTGGAAGTGCCTTCGGTTCCGTTCGATCATGGAACGGACTTGTATGGATTTGTGTCTGACGTTATAATTTGAGATGTAAAGCTGGTTTCTATCAAATACATTTCTGTTGGTGGCGGATAATTTATTCTCTTAGCTTAATACCCTTCTCTGAGACGTACGAGCTCAAAGGTTATGTAGTTGATGGTTACTAGTGATATATTCCCAATTTGGTAATGTGGCATGCTGAACGCTGCTGATCATTTGTTGATCAAAGCGTGGCTTTTATGAAAAAGCGTAGCTTTGTGGACGAGATTTCGTCGAACCTCACAACCCGGTAATGGTCAAAACATGAAGAATGCAGCAAGGTTATTCAGGGATAGTGCCCCCTTAGGGTATGTACATTCCCTTCTGGATAGAGGTGGTATTATGGTATGGAGCCCAGATACTTAACCTATGTGGTTAATGCAAATTTATTTCTTTGTGGTTGTTGGTGAATCCCGGGATAAAGGTTGGTTATGACCGGGGGATGACATACCCGTGTCAGTAGTTACCTAGCTAGAGGCAACCTGGCCTTGTGTTGGTAGAGATCCGGTTAGGTTCTCGGGGCCTCTTTCTAGAGGCGTACCCATGTGGCAATGGGAAGTTCCTTGGCCTGACCATTTGTTGGAAATCCAAAGAAACAATACGAGTCTTGTACGGTTTTAGTTGTAGAACCTGCCATCTAATATGGTAGCTATATTAGGCATACTATAATGGTAACTATGCTGGCTAAGATTAATATTGTACTTTCGAAATGTTTTCCTGCACTTTACACTTATAATAATAATATCAAATAAATTGCGTATCAAGCATGTTTGACTATCATAAGGAGAAATCTCCTCCAATTCTGTGTTTGAATTGTGTGTGTGGCAGGAGGCCTTATGGTAGTTACATTTTCTAAAAGCATTGCGGATCTATTTTAAAATATTTCTTTTTTTGTTTTTAAATGATAAACTGTTTTAAGTTCTCACACCAGTCCCACGACTGACCTGGAGTTTATTGTTCCCTTCCTAAACTCTGGGTGCCCATCATTTTCCACACGGGCAAACTAGAGTCAGGTTATCAGTTCATTCTGGAAATTCAGGAGATGCTGTGGAGATCAGGATCAAGCTGGATGGCATGGCGTATCGACTTGTATATAGTATTTCTTTTTCGCTGTTTGTTGTTGTAAACTCTGATAATGTAATGTAATGTGATGTAATGTAATAACTGATATAGTTCTTTAATTTTAAGATTATTCGTTTATCTATTATATGTTGTTCCGCTGCGATTATGGGATTCTGATATTGTTCTGTTGCTTTTTTCTTTCTTTCTATCTTCTACCTCTTC
Organism: Allium cepa; assembly: GCA_030765085.1. Lineage (NCBI taxonomy): Eukaryota > Viridiplantae > Streptophyta > Magnoliopsida > Asparagales > Amaryllidaceae > Allium > Allium cepa. The sequence continues at coordinate 691,138,510 of CM060935.1, read as the reverse complement.
TTTAACCCTAACGGTTCGGTTTCTCGGCATTCGATTGTTCGGCAGTTGATACAATGGACGTATTAATGTCGATTTTCGAAAGTCGAAAATCCCATCTGTTACATGAACATACAAGATCTCATGTTCTGTTTTTATAAGAGAACTATATTCTTCATCCATTGCTGCTTTCCAATTTCTATCTTTTGCATCTTGCTCATATGTTGTTGGTTCATGTGTACTTGAACTTGCTGCGTATAACTTTAGCTTAAAGATACCACTTTCGGCTCTTGTAATCATGGGATGACTAGATCTTATTTGAGATTCGATGAGGTAAGTCTCTTGAACTAGTATGACCTAAAATGCTTTGTGAACCACTTTGACGAATGTTTTCTTCATCTTGATACTTATTGTCTGTTGATTTCATTGGTGAATGACTAGCATGGCTGAGACCCATTCATGGTCCTATTGAACAGATATTGTGGGTGGTATATTTTAATCATCAGTAGTCCTCTTTGCCTCCACTTGATGCTCAGCTTCTGAATATATAGGTAATTCTGGTATTGATGTTCTTGGGTTTTTGACCTTACTAGTAGTTTTCATGTCTGATTTACTAAAGGGAAAAACACTTTCATTAAACAGAACATGTCTACGAATGAAAAATTTGACGCTATCATCAAAATATTTACACCCTTTCTAATTTGTAGCATATCCCAAAAATGTGCATGGTTTAGATCTGAAATTCAATTTATTAGTGTTATATAGTCTTAAGTTGGGAAAATATAGACAACTTAAGGTTCTTAAGCTAAGATAATCTGGTTTGATCTCATACAATTTTCCATCGGGCTAATTCCTTTTAAAGCTTTTCTTGGCAATCTATTGATTAGATATACTGAAATGTTAAATGCTTCAGTCCGAAATTTTAAGGGTAAAGATGCATGAGCTAGTAAAGTAAACCCTGATTCTTTTATGTCTTTATGTTTTCTTTCAAATAGACCATTTTATTTGGATGTATATGGACGTGTAGTTTTATGAATTATTCCCTTTTTCTAAAAATAATTGCCAAGTGTTTTATATTCCGCACCCCCATCAGACTGGATAATCTTAACTTGAGAATTGGTTTGTTTTCAGCCATCATTATGAAATTTACGACTTCATTGCATACTTCAAATTTTGAACTTATAAAGTATATCCAAGTATACCTTGAATATGCATCAACAAATGAAATATAGTATTTGAATCCAAAATCTAAACATACAGGTGTACGACCCCATAAATTAATAGCAACTGATTCTAATGGCCTAGAATATTGCTTTAATGAGTCATTAAATGCTAATTTATGACTTTTACCATTTGGCAATCATTGCATATTGTGGTAAAGAAATGTCATCAAAAGTTATTTTATTTTAAATAATAATTTATCTTACAACTTTGACACTTGGATGACCAAGTTTGTAGTGTCATAAATCAAACACACTTCTATTATTCCTTTCCTCACATAGATTACAATGATTTTGCTCTTTTGTAAGACTACTGCAATTAGCAGATTTAAATTTGTACTGTTATAACCTAGATTTTTAGACATCAGATAATTGGATAGTTATCTGATTTAACTTCTGAAAATATAGATTTATAAATTGAACAACTAAATGTGATAATCTCCTTTATAACTATTTAGAATTGATAAAATTAATTATTTTTAAAAAATAATAATAATGTGTTATTTTTATATATAAAATAGATTTTTTTAAATAGAATTGTTAATTACAAATTGAATCTAGGTTTATTCAAAATATAGATGTATTGTTTGAATTGATTTTTGAAAATTTAAAGGAAGTATATCTTAAATATAGTTGGGCTTAAAAATACATCATATATGATGTTATCTTGAATATAATTGGATTTTAATTTATTTTCTTTAAAGGAATTTTATTTATATATATTTAGCAAAGTATTTATTAATTAGTAAATTGATACAAAAGCTTTATAAACATTTTAAAAAAAGAAGAAGAAGTAATTAATGCATGCAAATTTACATGTGTTAGCCCATGAATTTCTTAATAACATGTGTAAATGAATTAAATGTAGTTAAAGATAAGTGTTGGATCTTTTAACAAATGTCATTTTATTTTATTTTCTTTTATAATAAAAACTAAAGTTTATCTATATAAAACATATGTCTATTTTCTTTACTTCCATTTCTGATCTTCATCCTAAAATCAAAGAAGAGAAAGATCTGTAATAAAAAAAATTTAACAACCGTTTTTGAAAATCATCTCAGCTTTTTGAGCAAGCTTCCAACTTCAAAGCTAATCAAGTAAAGATCAAGCAGTGTCAACTCAAACTACAGCAAGTGGTTAAACAATCCAAGATTTCAACTCAGTTTAATTAAGTTGCAGGTCAAATTTCAAAGAAACAGTTTCAACTTCAAGCCCTGTGCTTCTTTGTTCAACACAGTGGTGAGTAAACAGATATTTTTAAAAAAGAAAAAAAACTAATTTTATTTATTTATTTGATGCTTGTGGTAGATCTGTGCAGTGGTGATGATTATATGGTGTGCATGAATGTTTTAAATTTGAATATAGTATAAACTCCTCTGTGTATATGATGAATATATCTGTGTATATTTATGATATGGCCTCTGTTGTCATTGTTTTCATAGACTCAAGAAAGTAACAAAATCCATATCTTTTTATCCTAATAAATTCAAGCTATAATCATTAAACATAAGATGATTTTAACAAGATAGTTCCATTTTTAAAGGTAATTCCCGGTGGAATCATTTAGCTAGTATTTCGAAAAATAGTTTTACAGTAAAATCTGTTGAATCGGAAAAATTTAAATATCTTAATTCCTGAATTGGATTATAGAATCAGATTGTTGTTATAAAATGATTAATTTAGGTACTAAAATCATATTTTTTTGTTTGGTAATCATTGAGATAATCGGTGATTGGAGGATTTTGGGTTTTTGCCAATTCACGACGATCGGCGTAGGTGTCGGCGTCGAGCTTGAGGTTGAAGGAGGCTGGTAGGTGGATGGACCCAGGAAAAATAGGGGTTGATTTTATTAGTCGCGGTCGTGGCCAGGAGGTGGCAGGATAGGGTTTTCTTCACAGTTTTGTCAACGATTGTTTTTGTGGCTTCCTCGACGACGAGGATGATTGGGTCTCGATCGTGAGGGGTGAGGACGAAGCGGTGTATCGTGATGATGCTCTGGATGAAGCAGCAAGATCTCTGGTGGAGGAGTTCATCGTCGGGAGGGAATTTAGTTGATCTGATTAGTTCCAGATTCAATTCGATCAAAGAAAATTCGTTGTGCTATCAAGTTCTGTTTTCAGGGATGACGTGTTGTTAGTCGAGATCGTTGGCAACTTGGAGAGGACCTGAGAGTTGGTGGTTGACGCTTAACTTCGCCGTGCACGTGTACGGTGTATATTTTGTGCATTTGGAAGTTGATAAGGTTTGGGGTTGTTGTGTTGCTCGAGTCGACTCTCGTGATTGTTTTCGTGTGTGTCTCGGAGTGATTGAACGCGAATGTTGCTCTGTATCTCTCTTGGGATTTTGCTAGTATAGCTCGGGTTATTTGTTACCTGATTTAGTTTGTGTTGTATTTGTGTTCCTGAATTGAAATGAAAAATATTAAGTCTTCCCTTATATAAATTTCTTTTTAGATAACAAGAGTTTCTTTACATTTGATTAAGAGGTTTGTAATTTGTTTAACTTAAACTTTGTTAAGTTAAATTTGTAATCATTTGAAATCTTAAATTTGAAATGAAATTAAAAGTAAATTTAAAGTAAAATGTTTTAAATGCATATGTAAATGATAATAAAGTCATTAATAAAAGAAATGATTTATCTTAATGATGATTTGGGTTTTAACGATTAATGATTAATTCAGTTAATTAATTAATGATTAATGATTAAAATATAATTAACTTAATTGATTAATGATTAAAGGTTATTACCTAGATAATTAGAGATTAAGTAGTTAAGTAATTAAGTTATAATTAAGCGTTAATTAATTAAGTATTAAAGATTAATTAATAAAGGTTAATTAAAGTAAATTACTTAATAAAAGTAATTAAAATAAATTAAATACTCAATGTAATTAATTAAATTAATGTGATTAGTTTACGTTAATTAATTAGTTTAATTAATTTAAGATAAATCACTAGATGATTGGTTAAGTATAATTATTTAATGTAATTTGTAAAGTGTAATTACTTAGTGAGTAATTAATGGGTAATTACTGAAGGTAATTTGGGTTAATTACCTTGTGTAATTAATAAGAAGGATAATTACTTAGTGGAAGTAATTAATAATTAATTACTTAGTATAATTAATTTAAGAAGTAATTGTTAAAATTCGTTTAGAAGTTAATTAAGTAATTAATTAATTAATTTACGAAAGTAATTACTGTAAATGGTTAAGTATAATTAATTTGTGTAATTAATTAAAGGCTAATTACTTAATGTAATTAAAGAATAATTAATCGAGGATGATTAATTAAGGTAGATGTTTAAAGAATGATTAATTAATTGGGTTGTAATTAATTAATGTTAAGTAAGCATGAGTAAGGTAATCCAAGTAAATAAGTTCGCGAATAATTTAATTTGAAATTGATTCAATTAATTAGGAATTATATTTCTAGTAAGTCTTATTTATAGATGATTGAATAATTTTGGCTGACTTGGATTGATGATATCTCTGATGGATGATTAAATATGAATGGGTTGAACGGTGAAAATGTAGGCCACCTTTACGAGTTGAATTATTATGTGATATGATGTCCTAGACATGAGTTGTATTGTTTTAAACTCGACAGCTAGAATTAGAGATAACACTGGATTCAAAGAGACTGGGGTTGGCTATTAGTAAATACCCGAAACCACTTTGATTCTTTATAAATTGAAATGTGAAATCAATAGACTGGAGTGAAATGATTTAAGTGAACTGGACCATTTAATCTAATTTTGGCACTTAGAAATTGATATGTGAAATAGGTTATGTCTATAACAACTTGTGAAGTTGTAAATTGATACAAGTTACCCGGGTTTATATAAGTTGTATGCTTTTGTATTCCATATTAGATGGGTTTACTCACGCTAGTTTCTAGCCTAACCCGGGTGTTACTTTGATGTAATGCTCGGGTCAGACCGAGTATTACAGATTTTTAGGTAAGGACGTTCTGGAGCTCAGGAGGTGAGCTGGATGGCAGGAACGTATGGAATGTACTCCGTTGTGACATGTTGTAGTTTATATGGAACTAGTTAATTTTAACTATCCTGTGTTCGTGTAAATATTGTAACTCTGATGTATTGTATGAAATTTAACTGATAAAGCTTCTTTATATAAATATTATTTTATGATATTATATTTTGATCTGCTGCAAATGTAAGATTCCGTGTCTTGATTTCTGTCTTCTTCTTCTATCTCTTCTCTTCTTTTCTAACTATCTGCAATTTTCGGGATCGAAAATTCCGGGTTGTTACATTTGGTATCAGAGCTACAGCTTAAGCGACAACCTTGGCTCTGGGGGAAATGATACTCACTAAGGATAGGGTCAATGGTACCCTAGGATGAGTTGAGTGTATGTATGTATATATATACATGAGAGCATACTTGTTATTTTCTTATATAAAGATTTTTAATGATTTTATGTAAGAATATATTTTGATATATAAGGCAATATTTTTTTTCTGATAAATATTAAGGTAATTGGTTGTAAAATTTTTGGAATTAAATTAAGTGGTAATATAAATACAACCAAATTGGAATTAAATAAAGATAAATTTGAAATTGATTCAAACTGAAATTTTAAATCTTGAATTTGGAGAGGAGTTTTAAAATAAGATAATAATGAATTGGTTTCCAGATAGGATAAACTTGATTATTATCATAAATGGTTGTTGTATTTAATAATGAAATGTTATAAGGAAGTAAAACATTTGGGTAAGTATAACTTATAATTTGGAATTAAAGATGATCTAAATTGTGAAGTTTTAAATCTAGGTCCAGAACTTGAAAATTGTTTTAAAGTGATAAAGAAAAAAAATAAATGTTATTTAATGTATTTGAATGAGGGGTCCTGTTTCAAGCAAGAGTTGTTTGAAAACTTAAAGGAAGTTGTTGTGAATTTAAAACCAAAGGTGTTTTAAAACTTAAAATATATCTAGGTAAGAAAATTGATATATAAGAGTTGAATTCTTCTAATTAAGTCTCATTTATAGGTTAAGAAGTCCCTCTAGAATTCAATATTTGAGAGAAATGGCTAAGAGTGAAGAATGGAAGGCAAGGCACAGAGAACGAAGAGCAGCTGCACGTAAGGAACGGGAAATAGCAATTTAGGAGTATGAAAGTCGAATTAAGGAAAGAAATGGACCAGGACCTTATGATAATGTCATATCTATAGATGTTTCAATAATGGTCATTACGCAGCCAAGTGTGGTAAAACAAGGAAGGAATTAAAGGGTACACTCCGACGATTTCGCTCCGAGATATTATGTCTTAAGTGCCTTAAGAAGGGACATTTCCTTAACCATTGTCCTGAAGTGAGGAAGGTGAAGCGTAAACCAATGGAACCAGTCAACGAGTCAACCATTTGCTATCATTGTAAAAGGCTGGGACATATCACGAGAAATTGTCCAAAGAGACAGAAGAAGAAGATTAAGGTTGTGGAACATCCAGTAGGAAGCATGGAGGTCATCCATATTGATGAGAGGGCAGAAACTTTTTATGGAAAATGCTGTAAGTGGGGACATCCTGTTGAAAAGTGTATGTTTAGGCTTTGCCCATTGGAAGGAAGTGTAACGACCCGCAAATCCGTACTCCTTGAGTCAACTCTATTCTACGTCAATCAACTCAAGATATACAGAAATACGAACCATCTGGGTTAAAGAAGAAGAGATAGAAGAAGAGAAAACAAAAAACAACAACAGAATCTAACCAACGCAGCGGAATAAAATATAATATATATTAACAGGTCTTTACACAAAAGAAAACTATAGCTGTTTATACATACATCATCAGAGTACATCATCAGTGTTCCACACTAATAACATACAACGAGATACACAGCGGAATAATAACCAAATAAGGAAGTACGTATTGCCATCCAGCTCGTCTCCTGAGCTTCCCAGCATCATATCCTGCGTCTAATAATACTCGGTCTGACCCAAGCATTACAGTTAAATAACACCCGAGTCAGTCTGGAATACCAGCGTGAGAAATCACACTCAAATTGATTATTAAAGTTAAAAAATCTTTTGAAAACAAAAGCATCTCGTAAGATCACGCCACAAATAAACATGTCGGGTTTTTACCTTATGATAGCTAAAACACTTTTTTATAGAAATCCTCTGATATTATAATAGGGTCTATTTACAAATACTTATAAAATAGACGAAATTGTTACATGATTAAATTCCAGCCACTAGCCACAGCGTGGGTAATACAAACAAAACTCGTACAAGGCTCATAGGGAGATTGGATTTCCAACTAATGACTAGGCACTGGGATACCACCTGTCACAGTACGTGGCCTAGATCACAGTACCGAGGAGTACGCCCGCTCCCCTGCAACACAAGACCGGAACCATCTCATACTGGACAGTTCCAAATAAGATCACCCCGCGGTTGGGATCAGCAACCGCCCACTAAGCCGAAATAAAAAGGGACATCTAGACAGGGATGACCTTACTCTCAAGTGGGGGCTACCCACGAAGCCTTGCTGCATAACCCCTGATTTTCAGTCATTCCCGGTTGATGAGGCTTGAGGCTAAGCGTTATCTTTTTAGAACATACCCCTTAGAATGCCCATCGTCCACCTGACGATGTTCCGAAAGCATTCATCCATACAAGTCCGTCCCGGGTTCGAACGAAATCGAAGGTACTATTCCTACTACATCCATTTCGGAAATATCCTTAGGATTAGTAGCGACTAGCCCTTGCACTTCACTGCTCCATCTTCGAATCCAAAGTCATTTCCACGAAACGTACAAACCGGAACAAAGTGGTTTTCGAGAAATTAATCTCGATCCCGGTCTCTTCGAAACGATCAGCGCATTAGCCAATACTGATAGTCGGTTATTTAAATATCAATTAATATTCTCAAACAACCATCAACCAATAAATAATTTCCCAAATTATTTATTAATCCCAAAAATATCTTCACAAGATATATTTCCACTTTTCAACCCTTTTGAAAACAGTTTTAACTATCTTCCTTTCTCAGAATAAATTCCTAGTATTTTCTATTTCCACTCAAATCACCAAGCATAAACTTTAGATTTTTAAAATAATTTGAAACTCTTTACTTTGAAATATACGTTAAAAAATTTAAGTTAAAACTACTTCAAAAATTTATTAAAAACACATACTATACGAATATTTGAAAATAAGGTTACTTTATAAATATAAAACTAGGTTTCCACTTTTTATAACAAAATACTAAGTCACCTTTCAAAAAATTGCTACGATAAAAGATTTGAAAAATATTTACTTTAGAATTTTAAACATTCAAAAATAATAAATTTTCTAAAATATGCTTTTTAAAACAACATTAAACTTTTATCTTATATTTTAAAATTTATTTTGAAAACGTATTTGGCTATCCAGGGAAATATACTCCTCTTCACATCCTTTAAAAATAAATCACCATTTATTTTTAAACAGATTTTCTCATTCCTTTAATAAATTTCCACCTTTAACTTATTCTTCCCAAATATCCTCTGATATATTTTACTTTGCTTTTATAAACCCAGTTTATAAATTCTATAGTCACATTCTCCTTTAAATTTTCAAACACTTGAATCAATTTCCAAATTGGTTTCCAATTTACTCCCTCTTATTCCAAAATCCATAAATTTCAGATTTTATTCCTTAATTATGATTTGAAATACTTTTAACTGAAAATACGAATTTTAGATTTCTCCAATTACTTCTTTATTCTTTTAAATAAATTTAAACTTTGAATTTAAAAATGATTCTTTATTCCTTTACTTGATATCACTTAAGTTTGCAAATCATTAATTATGTTTATTCAAAATCCCCTTTTCCTACTCAGAGTTATTTATTAAAATTCTTGAAAATCACTTTTATTCTTATCCAATTCATTCTTTAATTTATTCAAATCTTCTATGATTATTTTACTTAAAAATTCACTCTTTTATTTTCTTTTCAAAAAATCCAATTCTATATATATTTCGATAACTCAGCGTATCGAAATATATACAAGCAAACCATAGAAATCAATATTTCCAATTAACAACAATATTCATCATAGAATATCCAATATCCATAATACAGAATATCAAACTATTCTAAATAATTTTGAGGAATCCTGTTGAATCCCTCCAACCTGTTTCCCTACATCCACAGACGTTAGCACAATATATAATACCAATTCCACTTCGAGGTGGAATATCGTGGTATATGGAATTTATATAAAATCATCCGCTATTATGCGGCGCATAGGCTCTCATCTACTATAAAATGCGGGAATCAAACATTCCAAGATATACTATATACTACTATATATAATATAACACACCAAATCCAATCAATCAATCAATTATTTAAATTTAACCATTTAAATTTAAATTAAAATTCAGCTGAGTGAGATTAACTCACCTTTGATTTTTGTTGTAATCCGATTCAATTTTGACTTGGCAAAACGGTTTTCCGACCTTGTATAAACAATTCACGGTTTATTATTACTTGAACCAATCAAACAATTATTCATCATTTATTTATTTAACTAATGATTAAATTTTAACCTTTGATTTAATTTAACCAAAGTAGTAAATTTTAAACCATTTTTCCTTTTCTAAATTACTTAAAATAATGAAGTAAGTTAAGTGTGCACATATGTATATAACTTTCTTTTAAATTCCAATTTAAACCTAATTACAATAACAATATCTAACCTCATTTACATTTCCTTTTTCTAACCAGACAAATTTCTATTTTTAACTTTATACTTCCAAAATCTTTTATTGTATAAAAACTTTTTATTAATATACATCCATAAATCTGGCTTTGAAATCCTTTCCTTTGCCTATATATATAAACTTCCAATCTGTATATGTATTTCTGCATAAACATATATTCATTCAATCCCAAATAAAAATCTATTTCATGTATATATTTTAAAATAGAAATAGTTTTATTCCTGAAATATTTTAAAATTTACTTTGAATTTATAAAACAATACCTTACTGCTCGATGCTGCCGTCACCATCGTCTGCCCTACCATCCAAACCAACCCTAGCTTGGTCTCGGCAACACATGAACTCTCCATCACTCTTTCTACCCTGCTCCATCACACGCTTGCGCATCTGGAAGTTAATAAGGTTTGGGGTTGCTCTGTTGCTCGCGTCGACTCTCGAGATTGTTTTTGTGTGTGTCTCGGAGTGATTGAACGCGAATGTTGCTCTGTATTTGTCTCGGGATTTTGCTAGTATAGCTCGGGTTATTTGTTACCTGATTTAGTTTGTGTTGTATTTGTGTTCTTGAGTTGAAATGAAAAATATTAAGTCTTCCCTTATATAAATTTCTTTTTAGATAACAAGAGTTTTTTACATTTGATTAAGAGGTTTGTAATTTGTTTAACTTAAACTTTGTTAAGTTAAATTTGTAATCATTTTAAATCTTAAATTTGAAATGAAATTTAAAAGTAAATTTAAACTAAAATGTTTTAAATGCATATGTAAATTATAATTAAGTCATTAATAAAAGAAATGATTTATCTTAATGATGATTTGGGGTTTAACGATTAATGATTAATTCAGTTAATTAATTAATGATTAATGATTAAAATATAATTAACTTAATTGATTAATGATTAAAGGTTATTACCTAGATAATTAGAGATTAATTAGTTAAGTAATTAAGTTGTAATTAAGCGTTAATTAATTAAGTATTAAAGATTAATTAATAAAGGTTAATTAAAGTACAATTACTTAATAAAAGTAATTAGAAGAAATTAATTACTCAATGTAATTGATTAAATTAATGTGATTAGTTTACGTTAATTAATTAGTTTAATTAATTTAAGATAATCACTGGATGATTGGTTAAGTCTAAATGTTTAATGTAATTTGTAAAGTGTAATTACTTAGTGAGTAATTAATGGGTAATTACTGGAGGTAATTTGGGTTAATTACCTTGTGTAATTAAAAAGAAGGATAATTACTTAATGGAAGTAATTAATAATTAATTACTTAGTATAATTAATTTAAGAAGTAATTATTAAAATTCATTTAGAAGTTAATTAAGTAAGTAATTAATTAATTAATTAATGAAAGTAATTACTGTAAATGGTTAAGTATAATTAATTTGTGTAATTAATTAAAGGTAAAGAATAATTAATCAAGGATGATTAATTAAGGTAGATGATTAAAGAATGATTAGTTAATTGGGTTGTAATTAATTAATGTTAAGTAAGCATGATTAAGGTAATCCAACTAAATAAGTTGATGATTAATTTAATTTGAAACTGATTCAATTAATTAGGAATTATATTTCTCATAAGTCTTGTTTATAGATGGTTGAATAATTTTGGCTGACTTGGATTGATGATATCTCTGATGGATGATTAGATATGAATGGGTTGAACAGTGAAAATTTAGGCTACCTTTCTGAGTTGAATTATTATGTGATATTATGTCCTGGACATAAGTTGTATTGTTTTAAACTCGACAACTAGAGTTAGAGATGACACTGGATTCGAAGAGACCGGGGTCGGCTATTAGTAAATACCCGAAACCACTTCGATTCTTTATAAATTGAAATGTAAAATCAATAGACTGGATGAAACGATTTAAGTGAACTGCACCATTAAATCTAAGTTTTGGCACTTAGAAATTGACGTGTGAAATAGGTGATGTTTATAACAACTTGTGAAGTTGTAAATTGATACAAGTTACCCAGGTTTATATAAGTTGTATGCTTTTGTGTTCCATATTAGATGGGTTTACTCACGCCAGTTTCCAGCCCGACCCGGGTGTTACTTTGATGTAATGCTCGGGTCAGACCGAGTATTACAGATTTTCAGGTAAGGATGTTCTGGAGCTCAGGGGCGAGCTGGATGGCAGGAACGTGTGGAGTGTATTCCACTGTGACATTTTGCTATTTATCGGGAACTAGTTAATTTTAACTATCCAATGTTTGTGTAAATATTGTAACTATGATGTATTGTATGAAATTTAACTGATACAGCTTCTTTATATAATGTTATTTTATGATATTATATTTTGATCTGCCACGAATGTGAGATTCCGTGTCTTGATTTCTGTCTTCTTCTTCTATCTCTTCTCTTTTTTTCTAACTATCTGCAATTTTCGGGATCGAAAATTTCGGGTTGTTACATGTACAATCCTTTTTCTTCATCACCCTACATAAGAATATCTTTAGTTAGCATGTCTCTAACTAAACAGTATTTATGATAAAATTCAAAGTATACTTTATTTTCAAGAGAAAATTGAGGCATGCTTATAAGATTTTTCTTTATTTTTGGCACACTCAACAAGTTGTGTAGAAATAATCATCTCTTACCTTTAATATAAGCATTGGCAATGTGTGAAATTTCGATACTTTTACCATTTTCCATGCAAATTGTTTGTTTACCTCTATACTCCTTATTTCTAAGATTCAAGTTATCATGATTATTGGTGATATGATTAGTGCTCCTAAGTCTGGATACCAACATTCATCTTGTATATGTTCAGTTCTTACAGTATTACTTGAGTTGTGACCTTTTTCGTTGTCAGTTTGACTATCAGTATTTTGTGAAAATTTAACACTGAGGTTGTTGTTCCTTCGATTGCTGTTATTTTGATTTTGGTGTGTGAAATAACATTTTACAGCGGTATGGCCTATTCTTTTAGAATTTTGACACTTTGGTTTATTGTTGTTGTTCCATCTGCCTTTTCCTCTTGATCTATTAGAATAACCACCTTTTTATGCTAATTGCTCTGCTTTATTACTGTTTTGATTTTCGTTTCTATGATTGGTAGTTGATTGAAAATTTTGATTCTTGTGGCCATTTGTTATCAATTCTTGCTTCATGCACAAGTAAGATTAAATGGTCATTATCAATTGAGGATAAAACTTTTTGAGAGGCAATAATAGCAAAAACTGGTTCATATTTGTCACTTAAACCATTTAGTAAGGTAAAAATTTGTTCTGAGTTTGATACATTGTGATCTGTAGCCGCTAGCAAATCACAAGTTACTTTGATCTTGGATATGTATTCCCTCATAGTGTGATTATCTTTTCTAATGTTTTGAAGCTGTCTTTTATGATACATGACTTTTGCTGCAGATTGGGTGTTAAAACTTTTTCAACAGTTGTCCATATCTCATTAGTAGTTTTGCGTCCAATTACATGAGACGGTAAATTTGTGCTTATTGATGAGAGCAACCATAAACATATGGATCTATCTTGTCTATGATGCTTCACATATTCTTCATTACCAACAACTTTTTTTCTTGATCAGTGATACATTTTGGTGGAGTTGGGATGGTTTCAAGATTGGACCTTTCCAGACCATATCCTTTAAATGCAGTCTCAACTTGAAGTTTCAATAAAAGATAATTATCATTATCCAAATGAACTATCATAAGTTGACTTATTGGGCTAAAGATGGTCTTGACTAATTTCTTAACAACTGATCTAGTTTGTTGAGAATTGCTTACATTATCGGAGGTTGCTGAATTGGTTTCATCACTCATGATGATCTTTGAAATAAAGAGATTGATGAAGAAACTGAGAAAATTCAAACAAGAGGAAACTAATGAAATTCAATCAATCTTGATCAAGACTTATGCTTGTGAGACAAAAGATGATCACTAAAATAGGTTTGATGCAGCCCTGAAGTTTAAATAGTGATTAGATTGAATATGGTCTGATATACTATGCTAGGTGGCATTTTCTTTGAAGTTTTTTTGATCTGCTTCTTGCTTTTCTTGAGCTAAATTTGATTGTTTTCCTTGTCGTATTCCTTCAAGATTCGATAAAGTGGTCTTGATGCAGCTAATTTTCTTGAATTCGGCAAGGCACAATACTCCTCTATTGAATCGGCTTCTCAAATAAAGAGATTTAAATCTGATGAGAACAAAACTCATATGATGAGAATTATCGGATCAGATTTTTTCGATCACTTAAAGAGTTGTTATTAAGCAATTAAGCTCTGGTACCATGAAAGATTTTGATATTACTGAAGATATTATTACGGAGCTTTGATATTTTGTATCATACATACAAAAATAAGCAATACACATAGGTATTTATATTGTTTATTCTTATTAGGCTTTAAAGTGGCTGCATTCTTCTATCGTTTGCTTACCTTTACCTTGTTCCTTCAATTGTGACATTAGTATTTAGCTTCTCTGATATGTATTATTCTTTTTTTATGGCCCATCTGATCAAACCATCCATGTATTGATGTTTTTTTCAACTTAACAAGTTATAATGTAATAACACACACGCACACACACACACACGCACACACATATATAGGGGAAGGCAGATTTAGGGATAACTTTTGCAATACAAATATGGTGCAAAGGTAGGGAAGGTCCAGTATTTGCAACAGTTTACCAGTTGTACAAAATCGCATGGCTGCGCTGTTACCTTAGTTACCTTGGTCGAGCGGTTCTATTTGGATGGGTACATTTATCATGTGCACGCATGCATACATTCATTTATATTCATAGGTATATACATGTGATGTATGATATTGATCCAATCAAGTATTGATTGCACATGCATGTATAAAGAATTGGAGTGTGTAGGAAAGCACTAACTGCATAAAGGAGGTGTTCGTTAGAATTTTCCAAAACTAACTAAGTTTATAAAAATTAACAAATTTTACAAAAAATAACCATGTTAAGTATAAAATCAAACAAAATTATAAAAATTAATTAAGTTTTATAAAAATTAATCAAGTTTATGAAATTAATTAAATTTTATAAAATATTAGTTAAGTTGGCTGTGTTTATAAAAGTTACCTTTTTTATAAAATTAACTAAGTTTTATAAAAATTAACTAAGTTAACCAAATTTTATAATAAATAAATAAAATTTTGAAAATTAACCAAAGTTTTATAAAGTTAACTAACTTCTATAAAAAATAAACTTATAAAATTTAACTAAGTTAACTAATATTTATAAAAAATAAATAAATTAACTAAGTTTTATAAGAATTTAACTAAATTGACTAAGTTATAAAAAATTATATTTACAAAAATTAATCTTGGTGATTGAGTTTTATAAAAATAAATTAAGTTTGTAAAATTAACTAAGTTTATAAAAATCATTTATTTTTAAAAATATTAACTAAGTTCACACAAATACTCCAAGTCGACTAAGTTTCATAAAAATTAAATAAGTTTTATAAAAATTAAATAAGCTCAAAAATTAAACTAATTTTTATCGACATTTAACTAAATTAATCAGTTAAGTTTTATAAAAGTTAACCACGTTAACCAAGTTATATAAAATTAAATAAGTTTACAAAAATTAACCATGCTTTATAAATATTTAACTAAGTTAAGTTTCTGAAAATTTACTAAATTTTATAAATATTTAGCTAAGTTAACCAAGTTAACTATGTTTTTAATGAATAACCTAGATTTATAGAAATTTAACTAAATTTTATAAAAATTAAACAAGTTTCCTTTTATTATCATTCATTTTTAGCCTGCAAAATTTCGTTTTCAAACATCATTTCATTGATTGGGACAAATAAGTGGAAAATAAGGCCTAGATTATGCTGTTAATTTTATGGTTGCTCATGGATCCATCAAATCCTCACCATTAAGATAAAATTATAGAATTTTATTTCTTCTAATCTTGTTTGTAGACATTTCTGAGTAGAGAAATGAGTAGGCTAATCTCCCAAAGTAAGCCATTTGGTTTTTTTCTGACTTAAATCTTTTGCTTGGCTGTGCGATAATTTTTGCAATATTCCAAAATAGATATGTAGTTTCTGATAACCTGAAGTCAACGGTCATTCTAGCTATTGTTTAAAGGTAATGTTAATTTTTACCCTTATTTCCTCCACCTACTGATTTGTACCATTATTGCCTCTGTTCCACTGTTTAAAGTTTCACTTAATATGTTTCAGTTTGCATTATAGCTAATAAAAGAGATTGCTAACTATTTGCCTCGATAAGCCTTCTTGAACCACTTCTCAATAGCATGCTATTCCAGTCCAATTACTTTTATATCTGAAATGAGTTTTCTGATTTTGTAGTTTTTCTCGTGTATATGAAGCATGATAGCAATGGTCAGTTGTGATGCACGGTTGTTTTGCATTGATGAAATAATTAAAAATTGACAATTTATTATAGTTCAATCAATTTTACTATGTTTTGTGAAGTTTATGCCTCATTTAGACATGTTCAACTAAGTTTTATAAAAATTAAATAAACTAACTAAACATTATAAAAATTTAACTAAGTTGACTAAGTTTTATAAAATTTAGCAAAGTTTAACAATGTCTTATAACAAAATAAACAAGTTTATAAAATTAACTAAGTATATAAAAATAATTAAGCGTTTATTTTTAAATTTTTAATTTATAAAAAAAATTAACCAATTTTTATAAGAAATTAACTATATTTTATAAAAATTTAACTAAATTAGCTATATTTTATAAAAATTAACTAAAACTTTTTTGAATAAAGTTAATTACGTTTAATTAAAATTTAGTATTATAAAAATAACCGAATTTATAAAAAATAATTAAATTTTAAAAAAATTAACCTGTTTTGACGAATGACATGCTAATGACCAATTCAATAACATGGTGTTGAATTGCAAAGGTAGCTAAATATATAGATAAGGAGTCACTACAAGAAATTATACCACTTTTTTTAAAAATAAAAATTGTTAAATTTATAAAAATTAAATAAATTAACTAAGTTTTATGAAAATTGAATAAAGTTGACTAAATTTAATAAAAATTTGTTGAATGAATAAAATTTAACTAAGTTAACTTTGTTTTTAGTAGTAGTAGTACTAGTAGTACTAGTAATCATAATAAGTTAACTAAATTTTATAAAATTAACTAAAATATATAAATATTAAATAAGTTTACAAAAATGAACTAAGTATTATGAGAATTTAACTAAATTAAATAAGTTTTATAAAAACTAATGAATTTATAATAATAATGATGACGATGATGACTAATATAATATATATATAATATTAATAGTAATATACTATAAAATATTAACCAAGTTAACTAAGTTTTATAAGAATTAACTAAATTTATACTAATGAGAATAATAATTAACTAAGTTAACTTAGTTTTATAAATAACAACAACAATAAATTAACTAAGTTTTATAAATTATAATAATAGTAAATTAACTAAGTTTTATAAACATTAACTATGTTTAAATGTATATTAAGCTATGACATGGAATAAGCCACTTGGTCACGGGTTTCCTAATATTGTATAAAATGATTGACAAGTTCATTATTTATAATCTTAGGGTAAACACTTACATTACAAGAAAAGGATATATTCAAAATTTTAAACTTTAGCAATTGACTTGACTTTATATCTGCCAAAAGAACTAAGCCTTTCTTCGTTGTAGAGTCAAAGCCATAAACCTTGTAATGCAGACCACAATTTGCATTTGCGATATTTTAAATTAGAATGTTCCATGCGATTGTTTCTTGTATTTACGGCGAGACAAATATAATAGGCTTAGGGACAACATTTGCATACATGTAAACTTATGCAATCGTATGTGACAGATTAATGAATGGTTCATGTTACAGCTAGGAATTGTATTTTACACAGTCTAGTAAAAATCAGAAACTGGGTTTAATTTTCTTATATATATATACATGTCATGCTTGCTACCATGAGCTACAATTTTGCTGGAAATGTATGAATTTTGTATTTACATACTGTAAAGTCCAATAAAAGTGATTGGCCCAGGTTTATCTCTTTATATATTTAACTAGGCTGCAACTTTGTTGAGTTTCAATGAATAAAAGTAGGTTTTTTCCTGAAGGACTTTAGTTAACTTTAAATGATGGATCTTCATCTATTTACCTATATTATAGTACGTTATACACACGTATACATATGTGTGTTCTTACTAAATCCCCTTAATTTTGGAGCATTTTAGTCGTAATACTTGTTATATAGGGAAAATTAAGCTTAGTGATGAGTTGGTTTGTGTTCCGCAACATGGTGAATGGTAATGAGTGTTTTATGCAATTTATTTACCTATATTAATACTTTCAGATAATTCTAGATGGGTTGAACCATAGATGCTTTTAGATAATTCTAGAGCACCTGTGTAATCTCAAATAGTAAAGCAAAATTCTTGACGCGTTAGCTTGAGTTGATTTAAACTCTAACTATAGAGTTGGATTAGATCATATGGTCAACATGGGAACCATAGCGACAGTGGACTAGATGTAACTGATTTGGTGTAGTATTTGTGCAAACTTGGTTTACAGATCTTATGCAAACTTGGTTTATAAATATTGTGCAAATCTGGATACGTTATTATATTTAATTAGTGTGAACCCATGCTATGCAAACGGATTTCGACTTAACAGTTTATTAGACTCTGTTATCCCGCCTTTTGGCAAGGCCATGACACCGAAGACTTGACTAGCAACTAAGGACAATCCGTCCCGAAGATCGGTTGTACGCAGGTTCACCATGGATACTGGTAACCTTTGTCCTAGTTCAAATCAAGCTACAATCGATATGATACGACAACCAAAGCCATAAAATCCAACAATCCAAATTTTAAATCAATCGGAGTTCGTATACTCAAGATATGATTGTTGCAAGTCAAGAATAACAACTACGATTCGTATCCATCAGTATGAATAGTGATACATACCCATCACTTGCTCTCCTTCGTATCCAACCTACTTCGTATCCATCCATTCAGAAATTCCCATTCGTGTCCATCCAAGCAAGCAATGGTTTATAACCCTGGGAAGATGGCAACCTTATTCGTCTCCATCCACTTTGTAGCCATAGTTAAGCAACGTCGCGTTTTTGTCCACCTAATTCGTACCCATCAAGTTTGTATCTATCAACAGCCATCTCCTTCATCTCCACTTCGTTTGTATCCATCAAATGAGAGTAATAATACTCGTATCCATCATTTACTCGGTCGATACGGTAGTAGAAGCCGTGTAACGATACGAATCCATCGACAAAAAGTCTCTCGTAAAATTGATGTGAATGAGGGGAGAGAACCATTGGTACGAAACAACTACAAAGCTTTATATGAAGTGGAGCACGGTCGATCAATACAAATGGAAGATTTTAGATCGATACAAAGGAAGCCTAGAAGAGAGGAAGATTCAGTCACTCGGCATGAAAGGTGGATTGATCCTAGAAGATAGTGCCATGTCACCCAGCAAGCACGTGCCTTCAACCGGTACGAAGATACCGATACGAACGGCATCGATACAAGCTCGACAATGCTTTGAAAATTTAAATTTGCATCGATCATAACTCAAGATCTGCAAGTCCAAATGCCATGAAATTTTCACAGGAGCTTGCCTACAACCCCAAGAATGTACCTGACCAATTTCAGCCCAAAAGGACCACTTATGGATCGATATGAACTCAATTCGTATTGCTCTCGGATCAAGTCGAAATCACCTAAACTCGATCTCGTAGGCCCTACCACGTGAGAGAAGAAGTCTTCCGAGATCTAGGCTAGATATTTGCTACCTACGCCTATAAATAGTGACCCTAGACCTACAAAAATGGTCTTTTGCCTTCTCTACACTGACATTCTACCGAAATCACTTCTATACTACTATTATACTGTTGTAACCTCTTGTAATTAGCGAGTGATATTTCAATAAACCTCAATCATTTCATAGTGGATGTAGGCAATACGCAAAACTACACTAAATTCGTGTGTTTCTGTGCATTTTCTTATCTGTTGATTAGTGTGTTTGTTATATCTACCTCATTTTACATTTGTTTTCTTCATTTTATCTCTTTAAATACATCCGAAGAGTGTTAGTCCAATTTTGGTACAAACACTTTGGTGCCTTCACTGAGAGAACCTGGCTTTTCTCCTGCTGATCTATTGACGATATCGGATTGTCAGAATCTAAGGAGGAGGTCCAGATTTCAAGCCTAGAAGTTCTTCCATCCTATTCAAATTTGTACCAAATCTAGGAGAGGACTTTTCCATCCACCACGGTCAACATTAGGACTACCTCAATAGCTACAGATCCAGAAGGACGCGATAGGCAAAACCCCACGCAGCTTTCTCCTACAGACCAAAATGTTACCGTACCTTCGAATCCATAAGGCCTCGTCACCAGGGAAGAGTTCCATCTGCTAATGCAGGAGCTGACTCAAAGCCCTCAACAGCTTACCCAACAGCTCCATGTCAATGCAGAATTAACCAATCGGTTGAACCATGAAAGACGAAGGAGATCCAAAAGGGATCAAGCTTCCTACTCATCCATCGAAAGTTCAGCTTCCTTTGAGTAATCAAAGGTCCATGTGCCCACGGCTGGATGGAAGCTATACATAGTCTATCAGACATCAATGCACTCTAAATCTTGGATAGCCAAGAGTTAGCCCATCGACCATCCACTAGACCAGACCCTCATCCCGAGGAGGGTGGCTCCTTATCATACTATTGAAAACCGTACTGCTGCCGCTATTACTAAGTTAGGAGCTGATGCTAAAAATCGAGCGGGTCCGGTCCGTCACCAATATGAATATACTTCTAATCCTTATGTTCTTGCAGACCTAGAACCAAGGAGGCAAGAGATGGACCGTCGACCATGATCGACCTATCCTTGCATTATGGAACCCTACTACACCTTAGCTCAGCATGTCCAAAATGTCCTGATGCCAGGCATCTCGACAATGATCCATGAAAGTCAGAAGCCCTACTAATGACGATTGAGGATTCTCCCGAAGTTATACCCCTTTCACCGATGACATCCTCGATGTTGAACTGCTTCGGCGATTCAAAATGCAACTCTACCTGTTTATGAAAGAGCCCTGACCTAACCAGCACATTTTAAAGTATGAGCGATTAATGAACGTTGCGCCAGCCGATGATGCGGTCATGTGCCAAAGTTTCCCAATTTCCTTAGAGGGGGCGACTATGTGGTTTACTCGTCTACCACCTCGATCCATCTCATGTTTCAACCAGCTGGAAACGAAGTTTGTTGAACAGTTTCGCATGCATGTCACAAGGCCCAAAGATGTTAATACCTTGTCCAACGTCACTCAAGCTCCCAGAAAGACACTCAGACATTATCTGGAGAGGTTTCATGCTACATGCGTTGAGATTAGTAATCCTAATGACAACTCAATTTTGATGGCTTTGACTAAGGGGATCGATCTCGATTTCAAATTCGACAACTAGTTGGTCGGAAAACCCCCTACGTCATTGGACCATTTCTATTCCAAGGCAACACAGTTCTTGAGAAGGAAGGATGCAAAACAATCTTGGAAAAAGGATGACATAGGGCCCAGTATCGAGGGAATCCAAAGCAAAGTCGCGCTTGGGAGAGTTCCGGAAAGGTGCAATTAAACATAAAAAATAAACAGAATCAATAGAAAGGCAATGAAAATCAACGTAGGAAATGAGATTAGAATCGCAGACCACGACGTAGAGCTCTCGTGTTTGACACTTATACTTCTTTTTAAACATCTTTGGAAAATGTATACTTGCAGACCTGCAACATTATCCACTATAAGAAACCTTCTCTGAATCAATCATCAGAAAAATAGATTCAAATGGGAAAGTTTGTAGATTTCATGATAGTTATGGCCAAAACACGAACGAGTGTCGTCATTTACCAGATATTATCGAGAATTTGATCCAAGAAAGAAATTTGGAGCAGTTTGTTTGGACGCCGCAGTCTAGAGGTACGAGCCCGTCGAATCAAAACAAAATACCAAAGCAGGTTAGACGGAAGGAACCTGCTCGTACCGGTGGGAGGTTGGTGATTAATGCTGTCGGTAGTGATCCTCATCCAGCAGATTGGAGCTGGAAGCAAATGGAGCCAAATTTCCAGCTCTATTAGGCATGCGAGCTTCGAATGTTGTAGTAATTTGGAAGACGGGGCTCCGGCCAAACAATAGAAAACGATGACAGACGACATCTTATTTTGAAACAGGGATGCCGACAAAGTCGAAGCCCCAAACATTGATCCACTAGTCATTTCAGCTCAGATAGGTCTTGCTTTGATGAAGATGATCTTAGTGGATAGTGGAACTTCAGTGAACATACTATTTAAGCGAGCCTATGATCAAATGAAGATGGAAGCGAAAGATTTGAAGCCTTGTTAGTCTTGTATTCATGGCTTCAATGGAAGTGCGACTATACTCACTGGGATAGTGGAGCTACCAATGGGTTAGGAGTTGGAGAATGCCGAAGAGTCTGGATATTATAGTTTATTCTATTGGACATAGACTCGCCATACAATACTCTCTTGGGCCGACCGGCCCTAGCTGAATTCAGGGTTGCTATCGTCCTTTGGTGTCTAGCTTTGAAATTCCCTACCGACAATGGAGTTGGAGTCATCCAGGAAGACCAGGCTTGCTGGATGAGCTTATTATGTTGCTAAGCTACAGGAAGTGCGGCGAAAAAAAGGAAAAGGGTGTAAAGGAATCTCTCTGCGTCCGCTTTGCGGAGAATTGACAGCTAACGCTTGGGCCAAAGATTAGGCGCCACAACCGATTCCTAAGAGATCTTGACCCTAGAGATACCGAAAGTGGAGACGAAGTCAAAAACAGTCAGGCTTCCCCGGCAGAGCTGGCGAGCGATGTTCCGATCGATGATAATGATGATTTTAAAATGAAAGATCGCAACTAAGCCAATAGATGAAGGATGAATTGGTTGAATTGCTCCGGGCAAACCTCGATGTGTTTGCCTGGACGTGCTCTGACATGTGTGGAATCTCCCCGGACATCGCGAGCAACACATTGAATATTGACCCACGGCATGTCCAAGTTAAGCAAAAAAGGCATAGTACGGATCCAGAGAGATCTGCTGCCCTCAAGGAAGAGGTAGATAAACTCAAGTCGCACGGGTTTATCCGAGATGCGTTATATCTGGAATGAATGTCCAATCCTACACTTGTCAGAAAACCCAATGGAAAATGAAGAATATGCGCGAACTACTCAAACTTGAATAAAGCTTTCCCTAAAGACAGTTTTTCACTTCCCCAAATCGATTAGATCGTAGATTCAATGGCTATACATGAACTCTTATCCTTCATGGATCCATATTCTAGCTAAAACCAAATACCATGCACTTGCCCGATCAAGAGCATACCGGCTTCATCATCGATTTGGGACTTTTCTACTACAAAGTCATGCCATTTATACTCAAGAATGCTAGAGCAACCTATCAACGGCTTAATCGAATGTTCGCTAATCATATTGGAAAAACCATGGAGGTATAAGTGGACAACATGCTTGTGAAGTTGCAATTCTCCACCAATCATATCAAAGACTTGGAAACGATGTTCAACATTCTCTGAGAATACAGAATGAAACTCAACTCATTGAAATGTCACTTTAGGGTCGCATCTGAAAAATTCCTTGAATTTATCGTCAATGCTCGAGGAATCAAATCCAATCCCAAGAAGATATAGGCAATCGAAAATCTTGAGACTCCAAGAACTATAAAGCAAGTCCACAGCCTCAACGGAAAAGTAGCAGCATTGAGTAGGTTCATTTTAAAATCCACCGACATATGCATTCCCTTCTTCAATATGATTAGAAAAGGAAAACAGAATTTTGAATGAACGGTGGAATGTGAAGGCGCATTTCGAGCACTAGTAAACACCTCTCCACACCACCCATTTGTCAAAGCCTATTGATCACTAGAGATTGTACATCTACTTTGCGGTGTCAGAAAATGCAATCAGTGTCACCTTAATTCGGGAGGAGGACCAGATACAACGGCCAGTATATTGCATTAGCAAACGACTGATTGGAGCAGAGAGAAGTTATCCGAAGCTGGAAAAGTTAGCCTATTGTCTTGTCGTTTCCTCGAGGAAGCTCGGTCCTTGTATTCAGGCTCATGCTATCACTTTATACACCGACCGGCCGTTATGACAGGTCCTTATGCGGCTAAGACGTCTGGTAGGTTACTCAAGTAGAATATCGAGCTGAGTCAGTTCGACTTCACTTACACATTAAGGCAAGCCATTCAAGGACAAGTCCTAGCAGACATCATCCTTGAATTCACTATCCCAGAAGTCTTGCCCGAAACTAGTGAATCTCCCAAACATGTATGGAAGATGGTGCATCAAATGACCCTGCTCAGGCACCGCGGTTGTACTTGAAACTCCTAAAGCCCGATCTATATGCTATGCTTGAAAGTTCGATTTTCATGCAACCAACAATGAGGCCGAATATGAAGCCTTGCTTGTTGGATTAAGGCTTGCCAGAGATTTAAGAATTATTGCTGTGGAGATTTAATGCGATTCACAATTGGTCGTATGCTATGTTCGGGGAGTACCAGGCCAAAGACCGAAGGCTGGCTGCTTATCCTGCTCGGGATCAGGAAATATTGAATCATTTCGATTATTATGCCATCGATTGCATACCCCAAGAACGCAATCAAAAAGTCGATTCCTTGACAAAGTTAGCCAGTACCAGTGAGGCACAGAAAATGTGGCTCATTCCAGTGGAGACATTATCTTCCTCGAGAACTGATCAGATGGAGATAGACTGGGTATTTGTGGTCATTCCCGATAAGGAGTCATGGAAGACTCCATTCAGCAACTATCTCGAGCATGGAACCCTGCTAGAGCGTAGGAGTGAAAAAGACAATTCTTTGAAAGGCTTCATGGTTCATTATTTAGAATAGAGTCATGTATAGAAGAGGGTACTCTGTTCCTTTGCTCCAGTGTATCGCCCACAATAAAATCAATCAAGTACTACGACGGAATCAATCGTGTACTACATGATGTACATGAGGGAAAATGTGGCGATCACACCAGGGGCAAGCTCTTGCCAAAAAGTGCTCCGGTATGGATACTATTGGCCAATTCTAAATCCCGATGCATCCGATTATGCCAGGAAGTGTGACAAATGTTAGAAAAATGCTCGGATTTCAAGGGCCCCACCTGCCGAAATAACTCAGATGGTCAATCCCTGGCCGTTCGTAGTATGGCGCATCAACATTATTGATTTCTACATCTAGCTAAAGGTGGTGCGAAGTACGCCATCATTGCAGTTGACTACTTTACCAAATGGGCGGAAGCTTAGCCCCTTACTATTATCACAATGAAGAAAGTGATCAAATTTTTTGTACGCAATATTATCTTTCGATTTGGTCTCCCATATGCCATCATCATTGACAACGGAGCCCGATTCGACAATGTTGAATTTAAGAATTTCTATCAATGATTGCACATCCAGAAGAAGTTTTATGCAGTTATACACCCTCAAGCGAATGGATAGGTTGAAGCTGTTAATAAAGTTATAAAATCCATTCTAAAGAAATGAATGGAAAAGGCCGGGGGAAAATGGGTCAATGAACTTCCTATGGCCTTATGGGCTTATCGAACAACCCACAAGTCCGCGACCAGCCACACCCCATTTTCTCTTCCTATGGTTTAGAAGCAGTTATTCAAGTTGAGATGGAAGTACCTTCTCATTGTGTGACATATTATGATCCAAAAACAAATGCTATATTACTTGTTGAATCTTTGGACTTATTGAATGAGAAGCGAGAAGAGGCAGATTTGTGGGCAGTCGCATGCCGAAGTCGAGTCGCCCGATTGTACAATGCCAAAATATGACCTCAAACCTTTGAACTCGGCAATCTCATCTTTAAGAGAATTTACCTGGTCCCTTCACATTTGAAACCAACGTGGGAGGGGACATATGTTATTGAACGAAGGAACGAAGTCGACACATTTAAATTATCGACCGTTGATGGTCTTACTTTGCCGAGAGCCTAGAACGGCGAGAGTCTTCGTCGATACTACACACAACAGGCTTTATTTATTCATTCCGTCTGCTTTTCATCTGCAATTTATTTATGCATTTCGAAAGTTGAATATGTAATAAGGCAATCGACTTTTCTGTAATAACATATTTCAGCAATAAAATGCGATCTCTTCGAGCCAGAGCGGTGATTTTTAAAATGCGTCATATAATCACCACAATGTACAAAGAGCTGAGTTCCACCCTATGGTGGGATTTATTGAAATAGGGAGTGACTGTGATATGACCGGTCACTCGCTAAGTGAAACCCGAGCTCGGGGGAAAGTCATCGCACTGAAGCCAAAAAAGGCTGATGCACGACAATCCCTTAACTAACTCCAGATTCCCAAAGTGCAAGCTAGAGTATAAACATACAAATGTAGGCTCGAAGAGGATGGATCCGCCCACGTAACGACTTCTCCCTAGTTTAAACCAAGTTTGAGGAGGATGGATCTGTCCATCTAAAAACTTCACTTGTTAACTACGAGTAGATGTTAATCGACCGTCCACGATCATGACAAATCCATCGTTCTTGGAGTGCGAATGAAATTATAAAACTCAAAATAGATGTGATCGACCGTCTGTTAACCAACTCCAGATTCCCAAAGTGCGAACTGGAGAGTAGACATTAAAATGGGTGTAACCAACCACCCATCAGCTAACTCTAATTCCCCAGAGTATAGGCTGGAGTATAAACATAAATCGGGTGTGGCTGACCAACCACGAATCAATTTAAGTCCTAGAGTGCATACGAAATTCTAAATATCAAACAGGTGTGACTGAACGCCCGTAAAATAACTTAAGTCCCTAAAGCACGGACATATCTCTAAACCTTGAGCAGGCATAACTGATCGCTGATATTCAAGTACAATCCCCAGATTGTGGATACGATCACCAATAGATGGGCGAGTGCGATCCGACCACCCAACTCATCTTGTTTCAGCCTCATTTCAACAAAGTTAAGCCTGATGTATTAAAGGTGAAAAGAAATTGCTGACCGAGCTTTTCAATTTGTCCCCAGGACTGGGGACAAACTTAAGTATCAACTACTGATCGAGACAGTGCAGTATTGGAACTCAACTTAATGTTCGGTCATGACTCGAAGCCATGGCTTCAGGACTTAATAACTAAACTCGGTTCTGATTAGAAGACTAAAACTTCACAAGTACATTGAATGGAAGTTCGAGCAATGAAATACTTAAATAAATAATCGAAAAAATGTGCTGAAGACAAAATGGAATTTTATTTTAATTATTCTTTGGAAAAGAAGGATAAGTACAAAATTATTCCACATAATCCTACTAGCAGGGGCCGAACCCACACCTATACATGGCCTATAGGAAACAAAAAGAAATTCCTACCAGTCTACCAAAAATGAGGCAAAAATACATGTCTATTTTCTCATTTTCTTCTTTAGCATTGACCCATTGGAACTACTGCTCGGATGCCTCATTGAGCCTTTGCATTTTGGTGTAGATCTCCAACCTTGGAAATCATGGTAACCTCTTCCTCCAACTCGCGTGAATTGGAATACTTTCTTCAGGCAGAGTCCGAGGGATAGGATCGACATTGGAAGGCGAGGGAGGCACACTGATGTCGATGACCGTGCTTCCTGGAGAAATCATACACAGAGGGGATGGACCAAGACCCGCCATCCCACCTCAATATCGTTGGTGTGCGCTACCACCTCCATCTCGGCATTGATCTCAGCTATTATCTCTTCTTCGTGGATGGTCTAGGCTCCATGGGGATGCTGTCGGTTGGGCCAAAGGAGCTGACCACGGGTGCACCTCCGCCTATGACAAATGGTAGGTCGGCAAATGGGTCGCTATGGTGACCAAGAAATTCCTTCATCATCTGCTTATCGAAAGTAAAAGTGTTCCCTACACTCTATCGATTGGTGTAGTGACCGTTGTGGTGGTCGCTTCTGTTATGAGGGCCTCCTGCTCGTGATGCGGCTCTTGGGTTGTAGGAGGCATGGCCGATGCAACTCCCATCGCTGAATAGAGACAAAGAAAAAGTATTGATGATTACTTCAAGCAACGCTTTCGAGTTTGAATAAGCCCAAGAAATGTTTAGAATACATTCCTCAGAATGGCATGAAGGCGAAGCTGGAATAGCTTCCGTGATGTGATCACAAACTAGAGACAACTTCGGTTGATCAAGATTGTATGCGGGCACATATTGAAGATCAACCGTAGGAGTAGATTCGGGCAGGATTGGCATAAGAATTTCGAAACCCGCATCATGATGCTCAACACCAGAACCCTCTCCATCCTTCGGATGCTGAGTACCGAATCTCTCTTTCACAAATGTGATAGTGATGTTGTGGAGAACTCTTACCTCATCCTCACTTAGCACCCGATTCTCCACTTCAAATTCATCGATAGATTCAGCTTGTTGCTATGCCTTTTCATCTTCCACTAAGTGGCACCAAGCACTGTATAGGTGTGACGGATAGATTTCTAGCCAGATTAGATTTCGATGCTTCAGAACATTAGCGTTGTACGTAATAAGAAGATCATCGATGTCAACCTCCAACTTGATCTCCACCGTTTTCACTTCATTCTAAACATTAGCGTTGCCGCATTTCTCTCATCCATAGGCACCATAGACTGCTCGCATGCTTCTTATGTGGCTTTTTTTGCATTGTCTTTCTCTTTGATGACTTTAGAAAGTTTGTCTTTAAGCTCCTCAAGCTCTTTAAGTGCCCCACCTCTTTATGCCATGATTGTGGTGGACCGATGTCCCATCTCCTCAACCAGGGATAAGTGTGTTTGCCTCATTTCTTCTATCCTCCGGGTTGCCTCATTCGCCTATTTATTGGCCTCTGTCTCTGAATTTCTCGCGAACTCGTTTTCATCATTGAGCACCTTAATTATGCAGTCCTTCTGAGCAAAGGTTAGTTCATAATTTGTCGATTATCTTCGCCTATTCAAAGGCTAACATTGATACTTTGTTTGCATCTTCATCCATTCTCGGTATTGGCCATAGACATCACGAATGTAGTCTTGCATTACCTTTTCTTTCTCGATGAGAATCCACTTTAAGTGTGGGGGAAAGATGAAGCCATCAAAGTAGATATTGGAAAATCTTTTTTTAGCTTAGCGAATCTAATCGCTCCCTTCCCAATGGGCTCTTTGATGGCTTGCTCAGTAACAATAGGAGTTTCAGTTTTGTTCATCCGGCACTATGGATCGGGCCTTGGTGCTTGGAAAGGTGGTATTTGACGCGAAGAATCCAAGGGTTGTTTATAGAACCAAAGGTTGCGCTGGACCTCGAGGTGGTGGAGAGCGTGACCAGAAGCAACGCCTATACTCTCTCTATCCCTTTCCCTTTCGTAACACTCACTCTCCTGACTAGAATAGCCGCGATCATGGTCTCTATCAGCCTCATGCCCATGGGAATCAGAATTTGAGCTGGATGAATGGTGCGCAGAGTGAAGTTTGCCAAGCATAGATGTAACAACCCGCATATTTATCGATTTTATATTTAAATATTTTATCGTTCGTCAGATTTTGGTCCGAAAAGCTACTTTTTGCAAACAGTCAAATTAGGACTCGAGACCACCCCCATTGAGTTCAAAATGACGTTTTTGACCTTTTAAAGTATAAACTTCGATATGTTTGGAGTTAGTCGAATTTGGCTACTTTTTCACTTAGGGCTTTGGTTTGTTGTCTCAGCCCATTAACCCCAGCTGAGCCCTAGCTCCACCCCCACTTATCTTCATTTCATTTCTAATTCCTAACCCTTCAAGCTTTAGCAACAATGGTGGAAGAGAGTGGAAATTAAAACTCCAAGCCCTAGTTCCTCTTGCTAGCTCAAGTTCTTGCTCCAAAATCAAAGAGAGCCCATGAGTAAGCATCTCCTTCTTCTTCTCCAACTCATTCTCTCTTTGATTTCATAAAATTCCTAAACCTTATTTAGGAAATGTTTCTCTTTTAAGCTTAGATTCAAGCTTCTTGTGTTGAGATTGAAGTGTGGTTGATCTTCCTTCGTCTTCAAGCTTCTCCTTCATTGATTTGGGTTCAAAGGTGAGATTTTATCTCACATCTTTTTCTATATCTATCTTTGTGGTTAGGTATGAATTCCTAACATATGTGCATATTCATTTGCTTTTGATTCGAATTAATTTGGTGAATTTTCCAAATTTGTGTGCTTTGGTCCAACTTTATGAAAATCCTTTTGTGGACATTTGGATATTGATATTCGAGGTGTATCAAAGAGCTTTTAAGGCTGGGTTGTCTCTAGGCATAAATCCTTAGCCGTCATTTCTCGTCCGATCACTCCCGATACGTTTTGGCCACTTTGGCCTAGGCAAATTATTGCCCAGACTAGGTGACCAGACGTTTGGTGACCAAGTCCAGATGTCTGGTTTGGACCTGGAAAGAAAAATGTATGCACGCATATTATAAAAAAATGCCAGAGACTATTTTCAGACATCTGAAATTCAAATCAGACATCTGGATAAGTCTCAGACGTCTGACTTGAGGTTTCAGACGTCTGGGTGTTCTCTGGGTTATTTCCAGAGAATAAAACCAAACTTCTGGAATCAAATCCAGACGCCTGGCCATGGCTCAGACGTCTGTTTTGGCTATTCCAGATGTTTGGGTAGCTTTCTGAACTATTTTTCAGAAAATAAATCCAGAAGTCTAGAGATGTTTATTTTTGCCTATTCAGGCTGGTTTGTGTGAATTTCCATTATTTATCGATTTTAGCGATCCTATTAGTCGTTATCACTTATTATCGACTCTGATGACTTCTTTTTATGGATTTTTGGAATTATCCATTTCTATGGATTTGGTATCGATTTCTTTGGATTTGATTCACGTCTTTAAATGTGAATTTTTATGATTGATTGTTTCTACAATCAATTCTATGATTTGTCACTTTAAAAATATAAAGGTTTTCTATACTAGTAGTAAATATCAAAATTCTTTCATCAAAACGATTTCAACACTATTTTATTACAAAGCTCGTTTCTTAAACCGTTTTCCAATCTATTAGTATATACAAGCCTTTACCTCACTCGTATGAGAAATCTAATTAAAAGACTTAGTAAAACAAGTGGTATGAAACGCTTGCGTTTACTTCGCCGGTTAATTCTTGGACTTGTTCGATTGAAACCCTTGTGACAATTTTCTAGTGGAGATCTACAATTTGTTCGTAAATATTTAAGTTAAGCTAGTGGTTATGGGACATGAAGCTAAGATCATATATTTACTAGCTTACTATAATTGACACTTCTCTTTGATCATGACGATCATTTTATGTTTTAGACTAGCATTGTGCGATGTCTTTTTGACTTGGTTTATCGGATGTCACGCTGTACGACGCCGTTGTTCCTTTTGATTGTGATTTGGTTCATCGGATGTCATGCTGTACGACGTCGTTGTTCCCTTTGATTGTGATTTGGTTCATCGGATGTCACGCTGTACGACGTCGATGCTCCGAATTATTTGATTTCTGGATTTCTTGTGTTGATTTCTGGAATTTATGTTTCACCAACTTTTACGATTGGCATTGATATATATGTCATTTATTGTGGCTCGGTAAAGGAAATTAGGAGTATGACATTCCTTTTTATCTTTGAGAAGATCTTTGCAATATTGATTAATCTCTTATTGATTTTTCAATTATTTATTTGTCACAGCTTGGTATTGTGATTATTATACGTTTAGTCATATCTCTTATTCTATATCATTTCATCTGATATTTATAGCTAGACTGATCCGTTTATTATTTTCTTCTTATAAATAATACTCGGGTCAGACTGAGATTTTACAGGTGCTTCTGCTTGCCACCTTATCGGACCGTCATATCATCTTTTGGCTAACTACTTAGATTAGTAGTTTTCGTTGTATACATTTGAGATACAGACTCTATGATGTATACTTATTATTTTGTCTAGCACTTGTATCTATTCTTTTGATATTGTGGATCTTTTTGACCACTACTCTGATATACACTTTCATGTGTTAGTGTAATATTCATATCTATTTCCGCCTTTGTGATATGGATTGTCTGTGACTGATTTATGTCCAGCTTATTTCTACATTTGTTTCCGAAGACCTTTATAGCCACTGTGTAATAGCTTTGAGTTTTTGTCGGTACGTCAGATTTCCTCTTGAGATGAAAAGTTATATTTTTATCTGGCATATCGGTACTCGCACAAAGCAATTATACATATGGTCGCTCCTCAACAGCCTTATTCTCCGTGCTAGTCGACAGCATTACTCCATAACGTTCTTGGCTAGCGTGGGTATAGAGGTGGGGCGTAACAGTTTGGTATCAGAGCCAAACTTTGCAACAATGTAGAATAATTTAGCAAGGATCATGTCCTAAGTCTTTCTTAGGAGTTGTGCCTTAGGATTTATTCGAGTCTTCGTACCGTTCTATCCTACTTTCTTTATAATTCCTTATTTTATCTATCAAGATTGCTTGATATTTATTTTGAGAATAACTTTTTCCTCTTCTTTCTTTCTTTCTTAAAGAAGAGAAATGGTTAGACCAGGCTGTCGCAGCACCGGTCAATCTAGTGCTACTCCCCTAGATGGAGTATTTATGTCTGCCCAGCAGCTTTTAGATCTTGTTAAGAACGCTCAAGCAGCCGGACCCAATCCAGAGCCTACTCATCCTTGATCTGGTTTTGCACGCTTGTGTAGAGACTATACCGATTTGGGTGGAAGGCCATTCAGGGGATCCGAGAGTGTTATAGAAATTCAAGCTTGGCTCAAATCATGCAATCGCATCTTTTCTCGCATGAACCTTATTGATCTACATCGAGTCCAAGTGGCTTCTAGCATGCTCCAAGAAAGAGCATTAGATTGGTATAAGCTTTTAATTTCTGAAATCATTGAAGCGGATCTCACTTGGGAGCAATTCCGGGAAAGATTCGAATTGAAATTCGTGTTAGAGGCTGAAAAAGTAACTTTGGCCCGGCGTTTTACTGACCTTGTTCAAGGTGAATCTTCTGTGACAGACTATGTCGCATCTTTCGAATCTCTTTCTAAATATGGGGTTGAGTATATTAATACCCCGATGAAGAAAAATCATAGATTTTCTATGGCTTGAATAAGAATCTTAAGAAGCCATTGCTTTTGAAACTTGAGGTTTCATTTGATCAGCTTATTGATATCGCTCTTCGTCTTGAAGAGGCCGATAGAGAAAGCGATATTGAAGTTGTGCGTGCCAAACAGAACTTCAACAACAACATGAAGAGGCCTATTAAATTCGAAGGCCCCAATCCCATCAAGAAAGGGAAGCAACAAACTCTGGTAGCAAAGTCTCCTATCTCTAGTCGTGGACGATGCTACAATTGTGGTTCCACGGACCACTATGCAAGGGAGTGCCTGAAACCTCTCTTTTGCCGTTATTGCAAAAGTTCGGGTCATCTTATATCTACGTGTCCCATTCTTCAAAGCAGGAGAGAGGGAGAGCTGAATATTGTGCAAGCTCCTGGTAATACTTCTCGTGGTCAAGGTATTTCTCATTCAATCCTTGATGGCATTATTTATTTCGTGACCTTCTTATTCGAGTTCTTTTTGATATGGGTTTCATCTCATTATTTTTATATCAAAAGAACTTGTCGATTCTTTTTCTTTGAATATTTTGGGCTTGATGACTTCTTTGAGGATTGTGAATCCGGATGGTAGATCTGCAACACTCAATTTGTCTTTATTGATGTCGAAATTATTTTATGTGATTTTTCTGTCCGAGCCGATTTTTACTTAGGCTTCAGAATTTACTTTTGTAAGGATTGGCTTAATTATTATGAGGCCATATCCTTTGTCCCGTGTGGACTATTCATCTTCGACATTTTCAATCTGTTAAGCCAATTTCTATTTTTCCTTTATGATTTTGATTTAAAAATTGATGGCATCATTTTATTCTTTAAGCTCACATGTTGAGTAGATCGTTATTTCTCTCATTTGCGTAGTTGTGAATTTTCCGGAATCTTTGAGCTTGTCTTAGGATTATCGCCTAAGCAATCTTTTGAGTGATGTTAAGGTCTTTCCAGTTTGACCTTGCCACCGATTTTCATTAGCTACGAGTTGCGGAAGTTAGCATTCCACTTACCGCATTCCGCACTCGTTATGATTCTTATGAATGACTTATTATGTCGTTCAGTTTGCCTATCTTGTTTCATCCAATTCATAAATCGAGTTTTCTATGAATATCTCGATAAGTCCATTCTTGTATTTATTGATTTTGGATGAAAATAGAAATTTAAAATTTTGAAAATCTTTTTCATAAGATTTATTTATAAGTACAATTTGATTTTTGTTCTTAAAACGAACAAAGAATATTCTTAGAAGTTTTTGAGAAACTTACTTATCCTATAGATTATGATTTTGTGATTGTATTGCCCATTTAGTGTTTTAAGAATTCTGGTCGATGCGCTTGATCAACGTTATCGATAAGAATTTACTAAACGCTTTGATGAGACAGTCAGACACGATATATTGAATTGTAAAAATGTAAATTTTGTAGAAAGATTATTACATAAAAATAAAAATGTAATTTTGAAAGTTTTAACTTTTCGGGAAAGAAGATTATTTAAAAGAACTCTTCCTTTCGATACTCTTATTCTTGTGATTCCTGAAGGGGAACCAAGACTTTGCTATTTGTATCGATACTAGTCGTATTGGTTTGGATGCCGTTCTCTTGCAAAGGAGAACGTGCTATCACTTGTGCTTCTAAATCATTATAGCTTATCGAGAATAGATATGCCACTCATGATCTAGTGCTCGCGGCTATTGTTTTTACTTTTGGAATTTGGCATCATCATATTTGGATGAGAAATTTGTTCTCTACCTCGATCATAAATCTTTGGAATATTTATTTTCTCATAAGGAACTTCATGTCGACTCGAGTTCCTGGCATCTTATGATCTTGATATTCTGGAAATCGTGTTGCCAACGCGCTTTGTCGTAGGCAACAAGTTGTTGATTCTTTGATGTTGTCTGAATGGAATTATCTTTTTATCAAGTTCATCGAACGTTTTGATATACTTCGTTTTATTGAGCTTTATCTTTTTTTTTATGGACTAGCGTCCGATGTTCTTTTATGGTGTTCGGTTCATCGGAGGTACTGTTATTATACTACATCGATGTTCTGTCTTATTTGGATCAATGGATGTACCATTAGTATACTACATAGTTGTTCCGGTTTATCGGTTCATTGGACGTACCGTTTTTGTACTATGTCGGTGTTCCGAAATTATTCGGGCTTTGGTTCATTGGGCATACCGTTTTTGTACTACGCTGATGTCCCAAATTATTTGAGTTTCTCGTTTTTAGGGCGTACTGTTATTATACTACGTCGTAGCACCAGCTCAATTTTCTGATATTCATGACGTTTTCTCACGTCTTTCTACTACGGAGATGCCTTAGGGATTCCGATTTTTATTCTTGAGCCCGGTGTTATTGAAGGGATTGAAGTTTCACCAAATTTGACATTTGAGCAACATTCTATTCGCATCATTGCTTCGGAGGTTGAGCGCCTTCGATATAAAGATATTCTTTTTGGTAAAAGTTCAATGGTTCTCAAATCCTAAGGATTGCTCTTGAGAAATCTTGAGAATTCATCGAACGAAAACTTTCGGATTTACTCCTTCGTGCTCTTTATGGTGGACTTCTTGATTCAAATTTTCTTTTGTGTTGATATGCTTCCATGGTTGTTACTCTTTATTTTCTTCTTAACTATTGCGAGGACGCAATTTCTTTAAGGAGGGGAGTCTCTAACAACCCGCATATTTATCGATTTTATATTTAAATATTTTATTTAAATATTTTATCGTTCGTCGGATTTTGGTCCGAAAAGCTACTTTTTGCAAACAGACGAATTGGGACTCGAGACCACCCCCATTGAGTTCAAAATGACGTTTGCGACCTTTTTAAGTATAAATTTTGATATGTTTGGAGTTAGTCGAATTTGGCTACTTTTTCACTTAGGGCTTTGGTTTGTTGTCTCAGCCCATTAACCCCAGCTGAGCCCTAGCTCCAACCCCACTTATCTTCATTTCATTTCTAGTTCCTAACCCTTCAAGCTTTAGCAACAATGGTGGAAGAGAGTGGAAACTAAAACTCCAAGCCCTAGTTCCTCTTGCTAGCTCAAGTTCTTGCTCCAACATCAAAGAGAACCCATTAGTAAGCATCTCCTTCTTCTTCTCCAACTCATTCTCTCTTTGATTTCAGAAAATTCCTAAATCTAATTTAGGAAATGTTTCTCTTTTAAGCTTAGATTCAAGCTTCTTGTGTTGAGATTGAACTGTGGTTGATCTTCCTTCGTCTTCAAGCTTCTCCTTCATTGATTTGGGTTCAAAGGTGAGATTTTTATCTCACATCTTTTTCTATATCTATCTTTGTGGTTAGGTATGAATTCCTAACATATGTGCATATTCATTTGCTTTTGATTCGAATTGATTCGGTGAATTTTCCAAATTTGTATGCTTTGGTCCAACTTTATGAAAATCCTTTTATGGACATTTGGACATTGATATTCGGGGTGTATCAAAGAGCTTTTAAGGCTGCGTTGTCGCTAGGCATAAATCCTTAGTCGTCATTTCTCGTCCGATCACTCCCGATACGTTTTGGCCACTTTGGCTTAGGCAAATTGTTGCCCAGACCAGGTGACCAGACGTCTGGTGACCAAGTCCAGACGTCTGGTTTGGACCTGGAAAGAAAAATGTATGCACACATATTATAAAAAAATGCCAGAGACTATTTTCAGACATCTGAAATTCAAATCAGATGTCTGGATAAGTCTCAAACGTCTGACTTGAGGTTTCAGACGTCTGGGCGTTCTCTGGGTTATTTTCAGAGAACGAAACCAGACATCTGGATTCAATTGCAGACGTCTGGCCATGGCTCAGACATCTGTTTTGGCTATTCCAGAAGTCTGGGTAGCTTTCTGAACTATTTTTTAGAAAACAAATTCAGACGTCTGGATTCCAAATCAGACGTCTGGAGATGTTTATTTTTGCCTATTCATGCTGTTTTGTGTGAATTTCCATTATTTATCGATTTTAGCGATCCTATTAGTCGTTATCACTTATTATCGACTCTGGTGACTTCTTTTATGGATTTTTGGAATTATCCATTTCTATGGATTTGGTACGATTCCTTTGGATTTGATTCACGTCTTTAAATGTGAATTTTTATGATTGATTGTTTCTAAATCAATTCTATGATTTGTCACTTTAAAAATATAAAGGTTTTCTATACTAGTAGTGAATATCAAAATTCTTTCATCAAAACGATTTCAACACTATTTTATTACAAAGCTCGTTTCTTAAACCGTTTTCCAATCTATTAGTATATACAAGCCTTTACCTCACTCGTATGAGAAATCTAATTAAACAACTTAGTAAAACAAGTGGTATGAAACGCTTGCATTTACTTCGCCGGTTAATTCTTGGACTTGTTCGATTGAAACCCTTGTGACATTTTTCTAGTGGAGATCTATAATTTGTTCGTAAATATTTAAGTTAAGCTAGTGGTTATGGGACATGAAGCTAAGCTCATATATTTACTAGCTTACTGTAATTGACATTTCTCTTTGATCATGACGATCATTTTATGTTTTAGACTAGCATTGTGCGATGTCTTTTTGACTTGGTTCATCGGATGTCACGCTGTACGACGTCGTTGTTCCCTTTGATTATGATTTGGTTCATCGGATGTCACGCTGTACGACGTCGATGCTCCGAATTCTTTGATTTCTGGATTTCTTGTGTTGATTTCTGGAATTTATGTTTCATCAACTTTTATGATTGGCATTGATATATATGTCATTTATTGTGGCTCGGTGAAGGAAATTAGGAGTATGACATTCCTTTTTATCTTTGAGAAGATCTTTGCGATATTGATTAATCTCTTATTGATTTTTCGATTATTTATTTGTCATAGCTTGGTATTGTGATTATTATACGTTTAGTCATATCTCTTATTCTATATCATTTCATCTGATATTTATAGCTAGAATGATCCATTTATTATTTTGTTCCTATAAATAATACTCGGGTCAGACTGAGATTTTACAGGTGCTTCTGCTTGCCACCTTATCGGACCGTCATATGATCTTTTAGCTGACTACTTAGATTAGTAGTTTGTGTTGTATACATTTGAGATACAGACTCTATGATGTATACTTATTCTTTTGTCTAGCACTTGTATCTATTCTTTTTGATATTGTGGATCTTTTTGACCACTACTCTGATATGCACTTTCATGTGTTAGTGTAATATTCAT
The DNA here is from genome assembly GCA_030765085.1 of Allium cepa. NCBI lineage: Eukaryota > Viridiplantae > Streptophyta > Magnoliopsida > Asparagales > Amaryllidaceae > Allium > Allium cepa. Next base: position 691,100,287 of record CM060935.1, on the reverse strand, counting down.
ATCTATTTCCGCCTTTGTGATATGGATTGTCCGTGACTGATTTATGTCCAGCTTATTTCTATATTTGTTTCCGAAGACCTTTATAGCCACTGTGTAGTAGCTTTGAGTTTGTTTCGGTACGTCGGATTTCCTCTTGAGATGAAAAGTTATATTTTTATCTGGCATATCGGTACTCGCACAAAGCAATTATACAGATGGTCGCTCCTCAACAGCCTTATTCTCCGTGCTAGTCGACAGCATTACTCCGTAGTGTTCTTGGCTAGCGTGGGTATAGAGGTGGGGCGTAACAATCGAGTCCCGCCTCGACATCGTATCTGTAAAACAAAATGAAAAGAAGAGTTGTTAACCCCTAGAGATGAATATCTTGTGATTAGAAATTGTGTATTGCCATGGAGTGTATGTATGAACATGCAGACCTCCCAATCAACCGGTTATATCGGTCATACTCGAAGGAATTAACTCGCCTAGATCTAATGCGCTTTGAAGCCCCTCCAATCTGGTATCTTCTTGGAGCTACACATAATCTAGAATTGGAATGTCTACAAGCCCTACGAAGGGATTCTCAGTGTGTAAGGGAGGAGCCTTCGAGATTACAGCATCGGCAGTTGGCAGGGACACGACAATAGATTTCCAACTCATATACTTATGAAGCTTATGAGCTACCACCTTGCCTTTTCGTTTTTTCCCTCTGAATGTCGAGGACTATCGGAGGGCCCGACTATAGGTTCGTCTCCAGTGTGCTTATTCACTTCACCGCCCTGCTCAGTGATCATAATCTCGGGCACCCTATGCCTAAACCATCTTCCCGGATCTGTCCTAAGGGATCCTTTAAGCCCTATGTTCTGGTCTATGTCAATCAGCCCAACAGCCCTTAAATTTTCATCTATAAGCACTGTTTTGATCACTCTAATATTGCCCGACACCACTTGAAGAATTAGCGCTATTTCCTTGAATTGGGCACCTTCAAGTCATGGAATTGAAGCTTTAATGGAAAGAAAATATTAGACTCAACGTTGATTACAACTATACCATTAGTCGCCATGGAAAATGCAACACTTATGTCTAAGTAGCCACCGTCTAGCGAATCCTAGCGGGCATAGAACATAGAACCGCTCGGTTTTGAAGTAGCAAAGTTTATCCAAGTTCTGATCATGATTTGACAGTTTCTAGCCCTTCTAAGAATGTGAAAGAGGGATTATCTCCCTGACTCTTTACATTGAATAATAATTTGACTTCCTCTGGAGTTGGGGGTCGAAAAAGGTGCTCCATGATGGTGATGAATAGGCTGTTTAGAAGAGCATACCCATTCGGATGCAACTGTGATGGGGCAATCCCTAAATAAGACAACACCTCGTGGATATACTGGTTGAATGGTGGGAGCATCTCGACTGTGGAGGAAAATCAATTAAAAGTGGTGTATCCTTCTGGAGGAGTATGTGGCCTATTGTTCGGTCCTGGTAGTAGGACATCATTTAACGATAGCCCGTGCCTCAAGCAAATTATCCCCAACATATCTTCGAAAACATTAGATGGTACAGAATCTTATGGATTCCCAATGAAGATTACTCCTGTTAGCTCGTCCAAAGCTAGACTTATGACCTCGATCGCAATGCTCGGCATCTGTATTACCAAAGGAGGTGGACTTTGAGCCTCCTGTTGCTGCGAACTCTCCGGTGCTATAGCTAATCAACTAATCAAAAACCATCGCTAGGTGATAATATCCCATGTGTTCCCCCATGTGAAACGAATGAATGTGTTGTGCAATGCAATGTTGTATATTAGTTAAGAGATTCTAGAGGATTTGAAAGATATTTGAATGACAGGACTTCGAAATTCAACCAGAGTGACTGTCATCGCTGACCATCACAACCATGCAATACGGACTTCAAAGATCGACCCAAGTTGAGATTCGTTAAACGTTGTCAGGTTACAGTTCCTTCAACGAGCTTTCAAAGGCAATCAAAAAGGAAGTGAACTGGTCAATTCCAATTATGCAAGATTAAAGCTCATCGAAGTCAGATGTTCGATTATGCAAGATTTAGTAACCATGGTGTGTACTTGGATCGATCACTAGGGATGAGTTCGTATCGGTCATGGCCAATAGCATTTCATATCGATCCTAGAATGGTGTTTCATATCGATAACCCAAAACTCAGTTTGTATCAATCGAAGTCCTCTGATTCGTATCGATCACTAGGTCCAACATTCGTATCGATCACTACATATCGATACGAATGGCCATTGATAATTGATCGACACGAATACTCACCGTCTATCGATACGAAGCGATTCGCTCATTCGATATGAAGTATTGTCGCATAAGGATCGATACGAACTTACCCACCATCCATCATCGGTATAGATCTTTTCCTCATATCCCTGTATACTTTACCTTCTCCAATCAACATGAATGCCACTACAACCTTCCTTAACCAAGCTCCGACCTATTTCCAGCCTTGGCATCATCAAAATTGGCCATGAACATGGATGGATTAGCGATTGAACTTGAATCTCATCGTTTTTAATGTGAATTCATTGACTAATTACCTAAATTGAAGTGTAGATTCGAAAGATTAAGGAATTGTATTAGTTTGGACGAAGGCAGTTTCTTTTTCTCGGTTTCTCAATCAATACGAAGCAAGGCGGAAGGAATGAAAAGCAAATGAAAATTTTCTAAGTCCTAATAGTATTTACATGAACACGAGGTAAATGTGAGAAAAGATTCATTTCCTAGTTAAAATGACTGGTTAGAATGATCACCAATGTCATCGATACGAGAGGTTTGTTCGTATCCATCCACACATATCAGTCCTGGGCACAACTGCTTGTATCTGTTTTCCATCGATCCAGGATGTTGCCGTTCGTATCCATTATTAACCCAACAATACGAACGATACACAAGAACTTGTTCGAGTCATCCATACCCATCAGAGATTTACCAATATGAAATAACAACTTTATATCCATTGCTCTGAAGCCCACAGGAGTTCGTATCCATCGATACAAAGAGATCTTAATAAAACTTGGCAACTCTTCTAAATGTGCGAATGTTAACGAGAGTCAGGTTAACATACGTTTATGTATGACGGACTAACATTCAATTTTCAAAATTGACAGGAATTCAATGCTCACCTAGTGATAATTGCAACAATGAATAACAGTTTACTTACACTCGATACTCGGTTACAATAGTGCACAATACAAAAATTGATAGTCAACAATTCAGTATTTATATTCTTGAAATCAATCAAAGGTAATATCTTTTGACAAAAAGACAACGACTTTTCAGCGAATCAGATAGAACTCTTCAGAACGATGATTGTAACTTTTCAAAGCACGTCATGTCTACACAAGATGTACTTTGGGGGGAAAATGTTATCCCGTCTTTTGGCAATGCTATGACACGAAGGACTTGACTAGCAACCAAGGACAATCCGACCCGAAGATTGGTATACGTAGGTTCATTATGCATATCGGTAAATTTTTCCTAGTTCGGATCAAGCTACAATTGATATGATACGACATGCAAAACTATGAAAGCCAACATCCCAAATTCCAAATCAATCGGAGTTCATATTGTGACGACCCGAAAATTCATCCCCTTTGAACCAACAATAATCCACATATGTCTGACCCAAAAAGAACAGACTGACGGAAATTCAAGAGAAAGAAAAGAAGAGACAAGAAGAGAAGAGAAGAAAGAGAGAAGATAGAACCAAACTAAACAATACAGAATCTCACATCGCAGCGGAAAATATATAATATCATATTAATGATCTTTACAAAAACAGAAACTCCATATATACACACACATCAATCAGAGTTCAACAATAAATCAATAGTTATAAGCCTGAATAGTTATAATAACATGTCCTTACAAGTGTCGATAATTTAAAACAAATAAGCAATGCAATAGATAATCAAGCAAATACGGATGTATGAAAATAAAGATCTCCAGCTCTCCTGCTGAAGTTCCAAAGGCACCAAAACTGAACCTATAAATATACTCGGTCTGACCCGAGCGTTGAAGGGGAAGAACGCCCGGATCATTCTGGTAAACCAGCATGAGAAACACACTCAACTGAATTTATTAAGTTACCAAAACTTTTGTTTTATCAAAACAAAAGTATCTCGTAAGACAAGTCCACACATAAACACAGACATGTTTTTACCTTATGATAACTAAAACATTTCTTACCAAAATCATCTTATATTCTACTATTGTCTTGTACACAAATAATATTCAAAATTGCAAAAATTGTTACGACTATTAAATTCCAGCATACTAGGCTCTACAAATAAAATGGCAGGTACGTAGTGGAGTTTGGATTTCCATACAAATGACCAAGTGAAGGGACTACCTTCCTAAGGGGGTACAGCTCTAGATGGATTTCCCAAGGCACAGAACATCTTCCCTCTACCAACACAAGACCGGGCCACCTCTATAACTAGATGGTACCGAATATGTCATCCTTCAGTTGTTACCGACCTTTAGCGAGGGTCCTCTAGCATACAAACCAACAAAAATCAGATACATGACATCATAGCGTGTAAAGATATATGTAGAAGAGGATGATCGTACCCTAATGGGAGCGACCAACTTAGCCCTGCTGCATCTAACCCTGTTTTCGTCATTTCCGGTTGAAGAGGCCTGACGAGATAATGATTACCTTTCAAAATCACATATCACATCACTTTGAATACACGCGGCCGTTTCCGTTTATGACTAATTTCCTTTCACAAAAATACAACTCTTAAGCTCATACGTCTCAAGGAGGGTGTTAAGCTAAGAGAAGTTGCCTTCTCCGCTACCACTGATGTACGTTTGTTAAAACAATGTGCGTAATCTTTAGAAGTGCAATGTCAGACAAATCATCCATACAAGTTGTCTAGGAACAGGACAAACTGATGGTACTTTAATACAACATCCTGTCTAGAAATTCCTAGGATTAGTAGCGAATAGTCCTTGCATTGGATATTTCATAATGAAGAGACCATTGCTACTAGATGTATATTGGGATTTTAACCCCAAACGATCAACGAGCTGTCCCCCACTATGAAAATCCGGAATATCAATATCATCACAAGCAACCTGCACAATCGTCGCATATACGTTGGTCCGAAGTGGTTTTTAGATAAATCCGATCCCGGTCTCTTCGCACCAACAATGCAAAAGCGTTTCTCAACTTTACACAGAAATTAAGACTCATAGACTTATCACGTTTCCAACTTTGAACTTGTTATCCTTCGGCCAAGAAGGAAGCTCGATAGAGTAGAGTAATACTCCGCACTATACGAATCAAGATCCTCAACACAAACGATAATCAAGCCTACACAGAAGGCTACATACTAAGTGTATGACTGAGTAGTTCCCACATCAAGTCGAGGAACTAAAATTTGGCTAAGTTTGATAGTCGGTTATTTAACTATCAAAACAAACAAACAAATATTTAGCACTATAACAATCACTAGGCCCTTTTAATTAATCTTTTATTATTTAAACCATTTGCCAAATATTCACTTCAAATTATCTTTAAAAGATATAATAACAAAACATTTCACTTCATATTGGAAAACATTTCCATATACTTATTTAATAATAAGTAATTCACAAATCAATTTATTTTCAACACTTAGAAAATATTACATATACTTAAATCACGATTAAGTATATATTTTATTCTTTAAGGAAAAGATTCTTTTAAACATCTTTATTTTGGGTCAAAATGAATGTTGCGTAAAACGTCGTTACGATAACCCAAAATCAATAGTATAGAGATTCGATAATAAGATAGATATATAAATCCTAATACTATACAAAAATATTTCCTTTCGAAAATCGTTTACTATAACAACAGTGTTATAGTCCATCATTTTCTTACTTCTCGAAAACGTCTATTTCAACAATGAATGTTGAAATATATGGTTTCAATCCTTAACACATTTTAATACATCTTCAACATATTTAACTTCATTTAAAAGATCACTTTCAAAACATTTATTCAATTTAAGTACTCACTGTCCAAAATCGTGAATACAAATCATTTACCAAATTTAATATTATTTCAACATTTAATTTAAAGGATAATTCACTGTCAAAAATCATGAATAAAATTCCTTTAAATAAACTTCTAAATTTAACTTATCAAAATCAATTGACTTCAGATTTATAAAACAATGTTTATAAATTCCATTTATTTCATTTGTATGCCGAAAATTCAAATTATAAGCTAATTGCTTATAAATTATTTATTTTCAAAATTCGTTCTTTTTATAACTTCACAAATTATAAACCTATAAATCTAATTTACCTATAAAATCCATTTACAACTTCATTTTAAATACTTATAAAACTTCTTTAAAATCCCATTTATTTCAATTTATAAAAATTCAATTTCATAAATCTTCTATATACCGTTTATAATAATTCAAATATCTTAATTTAAATAAACCAATCCTTTTAATAATTTACAAATCATTATCAAAACCAATATAACTCCAAAAATCATACTTAAGTGTATTTCACCAAAAATCATAATTTTTATAACATAAAATTATAATATTTATTTATTCAAAATAAATTCAATTCCCTTACAATTCAAAAATCAATAAAACGTTTATTTACAAAATCACTTTAAAATCCTTTTAAATTTGGAAATCATCACTTCAACATTTTAAATTCAAAAATAGGCCCAATGCTGCAACAGCGCTAAATACATCAATCACGGCATCCAAAATATCATATATAATATGATAACAGCATATATCATAATATCTGTAAATAAATCAATACTGCTGAGGAATCCAGTTGGATCCCTCCAACCTGTCACCTGCAACAAAAATATACATATTAGAATATATGTACAATGTCCACTTCGAGGCAGACGCGCGTACAAAGGGTCATCCGCTCATACACGGAAACGTATAGGGCCATCTACTCCACTAGGTAGGTATATATCCAAATACCAATCAATATATCATATATCATCCAAACAATCATCAAATTTCATCATAAAATAAATTATTTCTCACTTATATAAAAATATCAGTGATTCAGAAAGAGTAAGTGGTACACCTCTAGATGGATGTCCCGAGGCACAGAACATCTGTCCTCTACCAACACAAGACCGGCCCACCTCTATAACTAGATGGTACCGAATATGTCATCCTCCGGTCATCACCGATCATTACCGAGGGCCCTACAGCATACAAACCACAAAAATCAGATACATGACGTCATAGCGTGTAAAGATAAATCTAGAAGAGGATGATCATACCCTAATAGGAGCGACCCACTTAGCCCTGCTGCATCTAACCCTGTTTTTATCATTTCCGGCTGAGGAGGCCTAACGAGGTAACGATTACCTTTCACAATCGCATACCAGATCACTTTGAATGCCACATGGCCGTTTTCGTTGACTACTAATTGCCTTTCACAAAAATACATCCCTTAAGCTCAAACGTCTCAAGGAGGGTGTTAAGCTAAGAGAAGTTGCCTTCTTCGCCACCACTGATGTACGTTTTTAAAAAGCAATGTACGTAATATTTAGAAATGCAATGTCAAACAAACATCCATACAAGTTTTCCAGGAACATGACAAACCGAAGGTACTTTCCTACCACATCCTGTCGGGAAATCCCTAGGATTAGTAGCGAACAGTCCTTGCATTGGATATTTAATAATGAAGAGCCCACTGCTACTAGATGTATACTGGGATTTTAACCCCAAATGATCAACAAGTAGTCCTCCACTATGAAAATCCAAAATATCAATACCATCACAAGCAACCTGCACAATCGTCGCATATAGTTGGTCCGAAGTGGTTTTCGGATAAATCTGATCCCAGTCTCTTCGCACCAACAACACAAAAGCGTGTTTCAACTTCACACAGAAACTAAGTCTCATAGACTTATCACATTTCCAACTTTCAACTTGCTATCCTTCGGCTAAGAAGCAAGCACGATAGATTAGAGTAATATTAAGCACTATACGAATCAACATCCTCAACACAAACGATAATCTAGCCCACACAGAAGGCTATTTACTAAATCTACGACTAAATAGTTACCACATCAAGTCGAGGAACTAAAATTTGGCTAAGTTTGATAGTCGGTTATTTAACTATCAAAACAAAAAAACAAATATTTAGCACTATAACAATCACTAGGCCCTTTTAATTAATCTTTTATTAATTAAATCATTTGCCAAATATTCATTTCAAATTATCTTTAAAAGATATAATCACAAAACATTTCACTTCATATTGGAAAACAATTCCATATACTTATGTAATAATAAGTAATTCACAAATCAGTTTATTTTCAACACTTAGCAAATATTACATATACTTAAATCACGATTAAGTATATATTTTATTCTTTAAGGAAAAGATTCTTTTAAATATCTTTATTGTGGGTCAAAATAAATGTTGCGTAAAACATTGTTACGACAACCCAAAATCAATAGTATAGGGATTAGATAATAAGATAGATATATAAATCCCAATACTATACAAAAACATTTCCTTTCGAAAATCATTTACTCTAACAACAGTGTTATAGTCCATCATTTCCTTACTTCTCGAAAACGTCTATTTCAAAAATGAATGTTGAAATCTATGGTTTCGATCCTTAACACATTTTAATACATCTTCAACTTATTTAACTTCATTTAAAAGATCACTTTCAAAACATTTATTTAATTTAAAATATTATTCACTGTCCAAAATCATAAATATAAATCATTTACCAAATTTAATATTATTTCAACATTTAATTTAAAAGATAATTCACTATCAAAAATCATGAAATAAAATTTCTTTAAATAAACTTCTATATTTAACTTATCAAAATCAATTGATTTTGGATTTATAAAACAATGTTTATAAATTCCATTTATTTCATTTATATGCCGAAAATTCAAATTATAAGCTAATTGCTTATAAATTATTTATTTCGAAAATTCGTTCTTTTTATAACTTCATAAATTATAAATATATAAATCTTATTTACCTATAAAATCCATTTATAACTTCATTTTAAACACTTATAAAACTTCTTTAAAATCCCCTTTATTTCGATTTATAAAAATTCAATTTTATAAATCTTCTATATAACGTTTATAATAATTCAAAATTCTCAATTTAAATAAACCAATTATTTTAATAATTTAAAAATCATTATTAAAACTTATATAACTCCAAAAATCATACTTAAGTGTATTTCAACAAAAATCATAATTTTTATAACATAAAAATTATAATATTTATTTAGTCAAAATAAATTAAATTCCTTTACAATTCAAAAATCAATAAAACATCTATTTTCAAAATCACTTTAAAATCCTTTTAAATATGGAAATCATCACTTCAACATTTTAAAATTCAAAAATAGGCCTAATGCTGCGACAGCACTAAATAAATCAATCACGGCATCCAAAATATCATATATAATATGATAATAGCATATATCACAATATTTGTAAATAAATCAATACTGTTGAGGAATCCAGTTGTATCCCTCCAACCTGTCACCTACAACAAATATACATATTAGAATATGTGTACAATGTCCGCTTCAAGGCAGACACGTGTACAAATGGTCATCCGCTCATACACGGGAACGTATAGGGCCATCTACTCCACTAGGCAGGTATATATCCAAATACCAATCAATATATATTATATATCATCCAAACAATCATCAATCATCAATATATAAATTATTTCTATCTTATATAAAAATATCAGTGAGTCAGAAAGAGTGAGTTGTACTCACATTGATTCTAATCGCAGTTTCAGTGTTTTATTCCGAATAAAATTAAACGACCGTTTAATTTTACCTAAAATTAACACTAGCTCCAATCAACTCCAAAACAGCTCCATCGCGTAGTGCTCATCAATATGGTTCCAACATAATTTGTTTCGTGCGAAACGGACCTCGTATGACAGAGTTATGTTATTTTAAACATTGTGCGATTTTATAATATAATAATTAATTTATTTATTTTTCTTAAACCTTGATAATTTTCTGGCCGTTAGATTTCGTATCTTCAAGTCTAGGTCGTCAACTCTTTCTTCCTCCAGATGAATGTTTATGCACGAAACCCATATGGCCGCGTTCATCATTTACTAGCCTCGGCCATCACGAACATCGAGGAGTTGATCAACGGCCACTGCGCGACGCTCCGAAGCGAGCTCTACCATCGCCGAGGACGAAGGTGAACTTGGTGCTCTTATTCCCAAGAAAAATGAACATGGACATTGCGCATTCAAACCTATTTTGTCGTCAATCCCGAGCTCCATTCTTGATCACAGCCGTTGAAAACAAAGATCTCATCGCCCTCTATGATTTTCGTATAGAAAGTTTTTCGTATAATTGCATAGATTTGAAGAGATCGAAAGAAGAAAATAAGAAAATTGCGACCACTGAATTGGAGGTGGCGGCCTGCCTTAATTTTCTTTAGGGTTTTGTAAGATAGAAATTTATACATCCTTTTATAGAAAATTTGACAGCACTATTCATTCGGAAATTTTTCGAACTCGAAACGAAGTGTGCCGCCTGGCGTTTATAATGTCTTATCACTATTCCGAATACAATGGAATATATATCAGAAGCCAATTCGATCGTATTTGGAAGATAGGTTTTCGAATCAAATTATTAAAATTTAAAATTCACTAAAACGAATTTCTACGCATTTCAGCTTGCCCCGACAAACCGTAAATCTGATTGACATGAAATTTGAAATCTTACAATAATATAACATTATGGATCCAATGAAATTGTTTCGTCGAAATCCAAGATTGTATGAAAATAACTATTTTTTCTCATTAATTAAATATTAAAATATTCAATTTCTACAATTTAACTTTTAATTCAATTTTAAAAGTTCTCTAATATCATTCTAATTCAAATATAATTTATTATAACTTTATAAATCATTTTCATTCACATTAAATCAAATTTCCAATTATTTATGTAATTTCAAATACTAAATCAACAATTTAATTATCCAATTAAATCGAGGTATTTGAAATATAAGTTATTCGGTTTGTAAAATTTACTTGTGAATATTTAAAATTAATTAAATATATGGATTTCAAATGACGGAAATTTTGGATCATCACACGTATGCTCATGATATGATCGTTTCAAGTCAAAAATAACAACTACAATTCATATCCACCGGTATGAATAGTGATTCGTATCCATCATTAGCTTACCTTCGTATCCAACCTACTTCATATCTGTTATCCCGCCTTTTGGCAAGGCCGAGATACCAAGGAACTAACTGGAAAAAACAGGATCACACATCCTCTACATTGAATGATTGTTGGACAACTAAAAATATCAATGAATTTTGCCCGAGTCCGGATCGGGCTACAACTGATAAGGCAAGTCAAGCAAAGCTGTGGAAACCAACGTTTCAAACTTCGAGACAATCCGGGTTCGTACGCTCAAGTTATCGCCAGTGGAAAGTGGAAGGAATAGCCTTGGTTCGAACCCAACAGAACCAAGCCTTAGGTTCGAATCCATCATCCTTGCATTGGTTCGAACCCATGAGATGTAGCCGTGCCTCGAATCTACTAAGATAGAAATAGTTCGAATCCACCCTCGTATGCTTTAGTTCGAATCCATCAGACATGTATTGCTCCGAATCCATGAGGAGTACCTTTACTTCGACTCCATCGAGCAAGCCCTCAGATAGCCATGCGTCGAATCCATACTCGTATGCCCTAGTTCGAATCCATGAAACCTTCTTCTACTTCGAATCCATCGAGGTAGAATCCATCGAATCCATGCAAGTAAAGAGGCTTCGACTCCGTTCCATGGTTGTCTTCGAATCCACCAAGTCCGAGCGGCTAAAACCTCAGATTCAACCCAATAAACTCGAAGAAACAAGTGGATCAACCCGGGAAATTCGCACCACGTCATCATTCTCACGCGTAGGAGCATGGATTCGACCCTATGGATTCGAACCATATCGATTCGAACGAATCCATAGGACAAAAAACACCATCTTGAATCGATCATAACTTGAGATCTACAAGTCCAAATGCTATGAAATTTTCACTGGAGCTTGCGTATACATAGAAGAATGTCCACGCCAAGTTTCATCACGATTGGACACTTTCTTGATCGATTCGAACCAAGGGTCGAATCAATCCCAAAGTGGGCCCGGATCTCCAGAATTCGGCCGTACGGGCCCCCTCACGTGCCAGAAGCGTTCTCCCCGGATTTTAGGCGAAATATCCGCCTCCTACACCTATAAATAAAGCCCCTGGTCATTCGGAAAGGGGATCGGAGAATTTCTAGAGAAAAAGCACGCTCGGATGCTGCCAGAATCACTCCATATCGTCTTCACTGTTGCTGATTTCGAATTTAAGCCTATTATCTGCTGTACATCGCTCTAAAACATTTGTAATCTTCAAGTATTAAGCAATAAAGTGATACAACTTCATAGTGGACATAGGCAACGCCGAACCACTCTAAATTTTTGTCTTCCGTGCAATTTAATTTTCTGTAACTTGAAGTTTTTGTTAGATAATCCTCATTTTCAATTTAATTTCTTCATTTATTATCTCTTCAGAAACTTCCGAAGGGTGTTGCCCAATTTTGGTGCAAACACTTTGGTGCTTTCACTGAGAAAACCCAGGTTTTCTCCTGCTCATTGGATCTGTCATCGATATCAGATTGCATAAATCTAAGAGAGAGATCCAGACTTCAGTTCCAAGTTCCTTCCCATCTATTCAGATTTGCATAAAGTCTAGGAAAGGAAGTCGACTTTCAAGATGGTTAGTACGAGAACCACCTCTAACGCCATCGATCAAGAAAGACAGGATAGACAGGATCCTGCTCCACTACCTCCATCTAATCAAGATGCTACTGGACACTCGAAGCCGTCGGGTCTGGTTACCCGACAAGAGTTACAGTGGCTACTCCAAGAGCTGACCCAGAGTCGGCAACAATTAACAGAACAGCTACGCGCTAACGTCGAGCTGATCAACCAACTGGATCATCAAAAGCGAAAGAGATCTAAGAGAGACTATGCTTCTCACTCATCCAGCGAAAGTTCTTCATCTTCTGATTATCACAATCGATCTCCACGACCCCGACTAGATGGGAGTCGCATGCCAGCTGCCGGGGATTAACCCACGCTGACCGTTGGACAACTGAGAGTTGGTCCATCGGCCAGTTTCCAAACCGGACCTTCCTCCCGAGGAGGTGCCATCCCTCACCACACTACAGGATACCGCACTACTGACGTTGCGGCTGAACCAGGGGTCGACGTCCAGGATCAGTCGGACTTGGACCGTTGTTATAGCGGACGTACTCCTGAACCATACGTCCCAGAGGACTATGAGCCAAGAAGCCAAGACTTGGACCGTCGACGACATCCGGTTCAAACCCAAAGTATGGAATGTAATCATACTCTGGCGCAATTGTCGGATCTTTCAACTATGATACGTCAGATAATCCGTGAAAGCCAGGGATTCACAAATGATGATTGGGGAGTTTCCCGAAGTCACACTTCTTTTACAAACGATATCCTTACTGCTGAACCTCCACGGCGATTCAAAATGCCAGCTCTACCCATGTACGAAGGAAACTCCGACCCCAATCATCACATTCTGAAATATGAATGGTAAATGGCCGCTGCCAGAGCTGACGATGTAATGAAATGTCGTAGTTTCCCCATATCCTTGGGGGGCATCGCTACCATGTGGTTCACTCGACTACCACCTCGATCCATCTCTTCATTCGACCAGTTGGCCACAAAATTCGTTGAACAATTCCGCATGCACGTCGCAAGGCCCAAAGATGTCAACACTCTGCCTAGCGTCACTCAGGCTCCTGGGGAAACAGTAAGACGCTACTTAGAGAGATTCCATACTGCATGCGCGGAGATTAGTAATCCAAATGATAACTCCATCCTTATGGCGTTGAACAAGGGGATCGATCCCGATTCTGAATTTGGAAACTGGCTAGCTGGAAAACCACCTGCATCATTGGACCGTTTCCACGCCAAGGCGACTCAATTCTTGAGACGGGAAGATGCGAAACAGTCTAGGAAGCAAACTGATGCAGGACCAAGTACGGAAGGGATCCAAAGCAATGTTGCAATCAAACAGTCCAGCGAGAGCTCCGGAAAAGTTCAGTTGAATGTTAAAAACAAACAAGGTCGGCGAAGAGAGAGCGTGAATCAAACTAAAAAACGAGATCAAAATCATGGCCTGCAGCGTAAGAACCCAATGTTTGATGGTTACACCCCCCTGAATACATCACTAGAGGACTTGTACTTACAAATTTGTGATACAATTCGGTACCAAAAACCTGCACCAAGACCGTCGTCCGAGAGACAAATCCAGACGGGAAATTTTTGCAGGTTCCATGAAAGCTACGGGCACAATACGAACGAGTGTCGTCACTTACAAGATCTTGTTGAAAAACTGATCAAAGAAAGGAAGCTGGAACAGTTTGTGCGGACACCGCAGCCCAGAGAAGCGGGCCCATCAAATCAGAACAATGTACCCAATCGACCGAGACAGGAGGACTCAACTTGTCCCCGCGGAAGATTGGTGATAAACGCCATCAGTGGCGGGCCAACTTTCTCAGGAGCCTGGAACGACGAAGATCTTTGTCACTGTCACACATGACAGGCTCACTCAATCTATGAATACTTTGCAGTTTCTTTTACATTCTAAAATTTGAATTTGTAATAAGGCACTGACTTTGCCATATTTTCGTATTTCAGCAATAAAGTACTATCTCTTCAAGCTAAAGCTGTAATTCACCGAATGCAATGTTCAACAATCACGACACACGAAGAGCTTGATTCCATCAAAAAATGGAATTTGTCCAAATAGCGAGTGACTGTGATATGACCGGCCACTCACTAAGTGAAACCCCAGCTCGGGGACAAACCAACGCATCAAAGGCTGAACTGGACCAACACACGACAGTCCATTCAACAACTCGTTCCCAGAGCGCGAACGGACTCCAATTTCCCAGAGCGTGAATTGGAGTATAAACATTCAATAACTCGTTCCCAGAGCGCGAACGGACTCCAACTTCCCAGAGCGTGAATTGGAGTAAAAACATTCAATAACTCGTTCCCAGAGCGCGAACGGACTCCAAATTCCAAGAGCGTGAATTGGAGTATAAACATTCAATAACTCGTTCCCAGAGCGCGAACGGACTCCAACTTCCCAGAGTGTGAATTGGAGTATAAACATTCAATAACTCGTTCCCAGAGCACGAACGGACTCTAACTTTCTAGAGCGTGAATTGGAGTATAAACATTCAATAACTCATTCCTAGAGTGCGAACGGACTCCAACTTCCCAGAGCGTGAATTGGAGTATAAACATTCAATAACTCGTTACCAGAGCGCGAACGGACTCCAACTTCCCAGAGTGTGAATTAGATTATAAACATTCAATAATTCATTCCCAGATCGCGAAAGGACTCCAACTTCCTAGAGCGTGAATTGGAGTATAAACATCCAATAATTCGTTCCCCGAGTGCGAACGGACTCCAACTTCCCAGAGTGTGAATTGGAGTATAAACATTCAACAACTCGTTCCAGGAGCGCGAACGGACTCCAACTTCCCAGAGCGTGAATTGGAGTATAAACATTCAACAACTCGTTCCAGGAGTGCGAACGGACTCCAACTTCCCAGAGCGTGAATTGGAGTATAAACGTCAAATCTACCGTTCCCAAAGTGTGAACGGACTCCTAAAAAGCCCAAATCGATGTGACTGACCATCCAGCGGCTAACTCCAGATTCCCGAAGCGCGAGTCGGAGTACAAACATCAATTCCAGGTTCCCGGAGTGCGAGCCCAAACATACATGTTATCTCCAAGTTCCCAGAATGTGAATTGGAGCACAAATACCAAGTTAAAGTTCCCGTAGTGCGAACCGAAATATCAATACTAACTCCAAGTTCGCAGAGTGTGAATTGGAGTATGAACATCAATTCCAGGTTCCCGCAGCGCGAACCGTGTTACAAATATCGATAACTCTCAAATTTCCGGAGTGCGAACTGGATTATCGATCTCAAATTATCCTAAGTCCCCAGAATGTGGACATATGCTTAAGATTTGCAATAACTGCGATCAGCCCCCAAAATACTAATGTTACTCCCCGAGACTAGGGGGCAGAAAAGCTAAGTATTAATCACTAACCAAGGTGATACTATGTCCGGAGTTCAACTCATTCATCAAATCATGACACGAAATTATGTTTTCATACTTGGCATATAAAAAAAACAAACAAACACTGCAAAACACTTAAGTGAAAGAAAAGAGCAACTTCCCATTCCGTCAACCAGCAAAAACAGGTTTGATTACATGGCAAGTCAAAAAGTTTCAATTAAGTGGAGGCCGAATCCACATATATACACGGCTCTAAAAGAACAAAAGAAAAGGTAAAAGAATTGCTATTCACAACCACATGATAAAACAAGAAGCTCACTCCTTCTTCTTCCGGGGCTTCTTCTTCGCAGTCGAGCCGTTGGACCCACTACAAGGCTTCCTACGGGATTTATTGTCCTTCTTTGGAACATCCTCCGGATCTGGCATAATATCAATATCTTCCTCAGAGCTGAAAGGGATAAAGATCCTTTTGTGAGGACGAACTAAAGGCATGGGAGCGGTGGCAGGTGTTTGTTCAGCAACGCTCGAGACAGTTACCGTGCCACCGGGAGAGATCACCATTAAAGAATATAAGCTTGAAGGAGCAGTGCCGCTACCAGGACCACCAACCGTCACCATCGTGGTCATTTCAGCGCTTATCTCAGCTAAAATCTCTTCTTCTCGAGTCAATTGAGCTGCGCTGGATACGCAGGTGGTTGTCGCGACAGAATTAAAAAATGGAGCAGCTCCACTCATCGCAAATGAAGGATCAAGAATAGGGTCAAGAGGGTGACCAAGTAACTCTTCAATCATTTGAGCATCGAATGACATCGAGCTCCCCTCTCCCATATCACGGCCATGACAGCAGTTGAAATCGCCTCGGTGACAATAACTCCGTACGTAGGATATAGGACCGGAGGAACTGGGGGCATGAATGCGGCACTCTCAGTCACTGAACAAAGGAGGAAAAAAGTACTCAGTCCAGAAAATTCTCTCGAAAATCGATATTTTAAGACATGAGGGAAATAATCAAAGTACCTTCTTTACCTTGCCTTGGAGCTTGAACAGGCTCGGAGATGGCAGTCTTGCCAGAAGACAACTTCGGTTGGTCCGGGTTGTAAGCAGGAATAACTTGTGGATCAACCGCGACGATAGATTCAGATGAAGTCGGGATAGGGACTTCGATGTTCTCACTATGATGCACGACACCCGAACCTTCGCCAATCTCCATTTGATGGATGCCAAGTCTTTCTTTCTCAACAGAAATTATCGCCTCGTGAAGAGTTCTCCTCTCATCCTCGCTAAGCAGACGTGACTCAAGCTCAAACTCATCTAATACTCCATCCGGGCAAGACATCCTCTTGTTCTCCAATAGTTTCTTCCAAGCATTATAGTGAAGCATCGAGTAATCTCCTAGCCAGGAGAGATTTCTATGCTCTAACACATTGGCATTATATGTGTCCAAGAGTTCGTCAAATTCGGCCTCCATCTTGAACCTCTCTGTCTGGACTCTCTCCTCCACCTCCGTTTCAACCTCCTTAACCCTTGCGACTGCCGCATCATGCTCAGCTCGGAGAGACACAGCTTGCTCACACGCTTCTTACGCAGCCGTATTAACATCGTCTTTTTCTTTGTTTATATCGGCAAACTTAGCCTTTAATTCCTCTAGTTCTTTGACTGCCGCATCCCGCTCCGCTTCAACATTTTTGTATCGATGGCCCAAGTCTTCAACTAAAGTGCAATGTGCCTGTTGCATCTTTGCCATCTAAACTAATGTCTCATCAACCTTTTTTAGCGACTCGGCTTCGGCCTTACGAGAAGATTCCGCCTCAGATTGGAGTATATCAACAATACGATTCTTTTGAGCCAAGTCGGCTTCCAGTTTCTCGATAATTTTGGCTCGATCGAAGGCTACTTTTGAAGCCTTAACAGCCGCCTTATACCATTCTTTGTACTGAGCATAGAAATCGCGAGTATAGCTAAGTGTTATGGTCACAGCATCTTCGGGAATTCTTTTGAGATTAGGAGGAAAAATACAAGCGTCGAAGCAGATTTCCGGGAAGTCCCTCTTTAATTGAGCAAGTCTGATAGCCCCTTCACCGGATGGTTCAATAGGGGCCTCCTCCGCAGCCGTGGTCGTAACGACCTCAGTTCTAGAACGATGTGGCTCAAGCCTCGAAACCTGCGAAGACGGCTGATGTCGTAGAGGCTCAGGCACCTGAATATGGCTTCGGGGGTGGCGGAGGAGAACGAGAAGGGGAGCGGTATCTCCGATCTCTGTCCGATCGCTCCTGACTGGAGTAACTACGATGATGATCCCTTGCATAATATTCCTGGCCATGATGCCTCCGTTCACGATCACGATCAGAGTCTGCACGTCGAGGTTCATAATAAGACGAAGGGTGATGCACTCTTCGGAGTTTGTCTAGTGTAGATTGACGGCCAGACATAGCACCTGAAAAAGAGAAGCAATTTAGTTAAATACCAGGCGAAAGCAATATGATTTGTGCGGAAGTCGTGTAGTGTTATGAAAGTGTATGCAAATGTGCAAAACCCCCGACCAACCAGAAGTGTCGACTGCACTAACAGGTAAAGGCTCGCTTATTTCTAACGCTTCCCGGAGTTCATCCAACCCGGACTCGTGGTGGAGAGATACGTATTCCGGGATGGGAATGTCATCCAGTCCTATAAAAATGTTTCCTGATTGACAAGGAGCAGCGTCAGAGGGAGTAATTCCGGGGATCAAACGAGATACGACTACAGACTTCCGTCTCTTAAGTTTAGGGACAACAGCCTTGCCTTTCCGCTTTTCTTCTATTCGGGAAAGATCAGCCGCTAACTCGGTATCAGTGGGCGTCCTCTCGTCATCGCTCATTTCTCTTATCACTACGTCGGGTTTTCTTTTCACCGTCTTCTTCTTTGACTTCGAAGCCGGTTTCGCCAACCCCTCGATGACAATACTCTGGTTCATCTCGATTAAACCCAGCGTCCTCAAGTTATCATCAATCAACACCAAGTCAATGTGCCGCAAATCACTCGGGACCTCTTGTAAACTTCGGACAACGCCTTTGTAGTGTCCACTGTCAGGCCTTGAGATGATAGCTGCAAGAAAAACGCCTGATATCAGTTCAAGTGTTAATAACAACTGTTAAAGAAGGCCAGTACGATTCACGACACTTACGTCTAGACAGCCATCGTCTAGCGAACCCTGGGGGGCATCGAACAAAAAACCATTCATTCTTAAAATAACTGAGTCTGGTCCAGGCTCTTGTCACAATCTGGCAGTTTCTAACTGCTTCCAAAAAGGTGAAAGATGGATTATCGCCCCTGCTCTTGAAGTTAAATATGTGTCTAATCTCGGTCGGCCTTGGCGGGCGAAAGAGATGGTCAATAAATAGGACAAAAACACTGTTCAACAATGCATGTCCATTGGGATGAAGTTGTGAGGGGGCAATTCCAATGAATGATAACATCTTCTTGATATACTGGTTAAACGGAGGAAGAGTCCCAGCTGCACAGGCGTGACGATAAAAAGTGGTATATCCTTCGGGCAGATTGTGAGGTCTATCGTCAACACCCGGTACCAAAATATCGTTCAGAGATATGTTATGTTTCAAACATATCCGACCCAATAATGCTTCGGAGATATTGGACTGGACGGAATCAACGGTGTCCTCGATAAATAAAGCCTCCGGCAATTCGTCCGGAGCCGGATCTATTACTTCAGGAGGGATTTCTGGAATCTCAAGCACTGGAGGAGGCGAGCTTTGTACCTCTTGCTGTTGAGAACTTGAAGACTCCATAATTAACTAACTCACCAGAAAGCAGCGTTAAGTGCAAAAGAACCCCGTGTATTCCCCGGTGTGAAGTATATGAATATGTCGTGCAGTGCAAGTGCTGTGCATTACTTAAGCAGATTTTATAGGTTGAAACAAGATGTCCGAACAACAAAACTTGGGAAATTGAGAATGCAAATGACCGTCATCGCTGACCATCACTTCCACGCCATCCAGACACTACTGGCCAATTCAAGCATAAATTTGTTATGTTTTGGTTAAGTCACAGTTCCATCGACAAGCTTCAAAAAGGAAGTCAAGTCTTACCGTCAAGTTCGATTATGCAAGGCCGAAGCTCGTCGCAGTCAAGTATGCTAAAGTTCATTAAGTTCATCAAAATTCAACTTGAAATTGGTCGTAGTTCAGATGTTGGAACAAATCAGAAGAGTAGCAGTCTTCGGAGCGAAGACGTTCGAATCGATCGACTCGAATCGATACAAGTCGAATCGATGCAAATCAAATCGATGTGATTCGAATCCATGTGGTTCGAGTCGATGTAACTTTCGGATGGAGAAGCACTTCGAATCCATCAGCGCTGCATAACTTCGAATCGATTAATGTTGAATACCTTCGAATAGATCGGGGTATCGTTACTTCGAATCGACCGACACAAGGCCTTTTCTTTCATCGATTCGAAGCCATGCACTCGAGATCGATTTGAATCGCTCATTCCTGGATCGATGTGAAGCAATGCAGGACAACATCCATCAATAACTATGTTTCTCCAAGACAACACTCTGGATCGATATGATCCGAATGGTTTCTTTACTCGGGATCATCGAATCGATCCACTTCATTCAGATCTCACCATTCTTCAAGATTTTCAGAAGAAAGGATTGAATCAATGCCAAAAAATTCCAGTTTTACCATTCTCAACTCGAATCCATCCCTTGGTTACCTGATTTGATTCGATTACAAATGGAAGCTTGAAGGAATTTGATCGGTTCGTGGAAAAGCACGTTTGATTTGGCTCTCGGAGATCGATTCAAAGAAGCAGCTAAAGCAATAGTAAAAGGTAAAAAGTGAAAATGAAATCGGCCTCGTGTATTTATATGGATTCCAGGATGGATTAGTGGCGCTTCGTCTCCCGATCATATTGACCGCTTGCCATAGGTCACAACCCCATTGATTCGAACAACTACTTTCGAAACCACAAAGCTTCGAATCCATCACAACGTTGAATCCTCCAGAGACTTCAAATCCATCATGGCTCCGACTCCTTCGTAAACTTCGAATCCGGCAAGGCAGCATCGATGCAAGGCATCATCGATTCGAAGAAGCACTTGAACAAGGGCTGGATCGAAGATCCAATCGACTCGAAGTGTTAATTCTATCGAACCATCGATTTTGAAAGCTACCGATTCGAACAGACATGCTTCAAATCCACCAGGAACTGTCGATGAGAATGAACGCATCGCTTCGATTTGATAAATTACTTGTCTACCTTTTATACCGATTCAGGAGAGGATCAATACAAGAGGATGATCATAGAGAATCATAAAAACAATGTTTTGACTCGAATCTCATATCGGTTCAGGAGAGGATCGATGCAGAATTCGATAACAAACCGAACTGACGACGACTTGCAATCACGCAATGATAACTAAGTTCAAGGTAACACGTGTATGCACATATGTCTAACTAATATTTGATCTTTAACATTCACAGGGATCAAACGTTCATCACGTCATGATTTCATTGACGAACAGCCGATCACAATCATACGACGATAAATTACAGCAATAAAGAATACAACTTTCAGCAGAGCATGTCCTAATTGCCCAGCGTTTGACTGCAGCTTTTCAAAGCATGTCATGTTTACACAAGACGTACTTTGGGGGGAAAATGTTATCCCGCCTTTTGGCAAGGCCGAGATACCAAGGAACTAACTGGAAAAAACAGGATCACACATCCTCGGCATTGAATGATTGTTGGACAACTAAAAATATCAATGAATTTTGCCCGAGTCCGGATCGGGCTACAACTGATAAGGCAAGTCAAGCAAAGCTGTGGAAACCAACTTTCCAAATTTCGAGACAATCCGAGTTCGTACGCTCAAGTTATCGCCAGTGGAAAGTGGAAGGAATAGCCTTGGTTCGAACCCAACAGAACCAAGCCTTAGGTTCGAATCCATCATCCTTGCATTAGTTCGAACCCATGAGATGTAGTCGTGCCTCGAATCCATCAAGATAGCAATAGTTCGAATCCACCCTCGTATGCTTTAGTTCGAGTCCATCAGACATGTATTGCTCCGAATCCATGAGGAGTACCTTTACTTCGACTCCATCGAGCAAGCCCTCAGATAGCCATGCGTCGAATCCATACTCCTATGCCCTAGTTCGAATCCATGAAACCTTCTTCTACTTTGAATCCATCGAGGTAGAATCTGTCGAATCCATGCAAGTAAAGAGGCTTCGACTCTGTTCCATGGTTGTCTTCGAATCCACCAAGTCCGAGCGGCTAAAACCTTGGATTCAACCCAATAAACTCAGAGAAACAAGTGGATCAACCCGCGAAATTCGCACCACGTCATCATTCTCACGCGCAGGAGCATGGATTCGACCCTATGGATTCGAACCATATTGATTCGAACGAATCCATAGGACGAAAAACACCATCTTGAATCGATCATAACTTGAGATCTACAAGTCCAAATGCTGTGAAATTTTCACTGGAGCTTGCGTATACATAGAAGAATGTCCACGCCAAGTTTCATCACGATTGGACACTTTCTTGATCGATTCAAACCAAGGGTCGAATCGATCCCAAAGTGGGCCCGGATCTCCAGAATTCGGCCGTATAGTCCCTCTCACGTGCCAGAAGCGTTCTCCCCGGATTTTAGGCGAAATATCCGCCTTCTACACCTATAAATAGAGCCCCTGTTCATTCATAAAGGGGATCGGAGAATTTCTAGAGAAAAAGCACGCCCGGATGCTGCCAGAATCACTCCATATCGTCTTCACTGTTGCTGATTTTGAATTTAAGCCTATTATCTGTTGTACATCGCTCTAAAACATTTGTAATCTTCAAGTATTAAGCAATAAAGTGATAAAACTTCATAGTGGATGTAGCCAAACGCCGAACCACTCTAAATTTTTGTCTTCCGTGTAATTTACTTTTATGTAACTTGAAGTTTTTGTTAGATAATCCTCATTTTCAATTTAATTTCTTCATTTGTTATCTCTTCAGAAACTTCCGAAGGGTGTTGCCCAATTTTGGTGCAAACAATATCCATCCATTTAGAAAGTCCCATTCGTGTCCATCCAAGCAAGCAATGGTTCATAACCATGGGAAGATAGCAACCTAATTCATCTCCATCCACTTTATAGCGATAGTTCAGCAACGTCGCGTTTATGTCCACCTCATTTGTACCCATCGAGTTTGTAACCATCAATAGCCTTCTCCTTCATGTCCACTTCATTCGTATCCATCAAATGAGAGCAACCAGATTCGTATCGATCATTGACTCAATCGATATGGTAGAAGAAGTCGTGTAATGATACGAATCCATCGACACAAAGTCACTCCAAAAACCAATGCGAATAGGGGGAGAGAAGCATCGATACAAAACAACTACAAACCTTGATATGAAGTGGAGCACGGTCGATCGATACGAAGGAAGCCAAGAAGAGAGGAAGCTTCAGTCTCTCGGCATGAAAGGTGGATCGATCCTAGAAGATAGCGCCACGTCATCTAGCAAGCACATGCCTTCAATCGATACGAAGATACCAATACGAATGGCATCAATATGAGCTCGGCAATGCTTTGCAAATTTAAAATTGCATTGATCATAACTCAAGATCTACAAGTCCAAGTGCCACGAAATTTTTACAGGAGCTTGCCTACAACCCCAAGAATGTACCTGATCAATTTTAGCCCAAAAGGACCAGTTATGGATCGATACGAACTTAATTTGTATCGGTCCCGGATCGAGTTGAAATCACCTAAACTCGATCCCGTGGGCCCGCCCACGTGTGAGAAGAAGTCCATCGAGATCTGGACGAGATATTTGCTAATTATGCCTATAAATAGTTACCCTGGACCTATAGAAAATGAACTTTTTCCTTCTCTACGCTGACATTATGCCGGAATCACTTCTATACTATTGTTGTACTATTGTAACCTCTTGTAATCAGAGAGTTAGATTTCAATAAACATCAAACATTTCATAGTGGACGTAGGCAATACGCCAAACCACTCTAAATTCATGTGTCTCTATGCATTTTCTTATCTGTTGATTGGTGCGTTTGTTAGACCTACCTTATTTTACATTTATTTTCTTCATTTTATCTCTTTAAACACATTTGAAAAGTTTTGTGCCCAATTTTGGTACAAACAGACTCCCATTGTTATTGCATTGTTTAAATTTTTACTTATTTGCATAATACCAAAGTCGCAGACTCTTTTTTACTTTCCACGCAATTTGTATGCTTTATTTGAAAGTCAATTAAAATTCAAAAACTACCAAGTTAAGCAGCATTACCATTTGGAATTAAAGTAACACCTAACAATCTTAACAGTCTACCAAAAAAGAGTAATAGCAGACTGATGTAAGTTTTTACGACAATCTCGAACATATTATAATAATAGTTTCCAAGTTCCCAAAACAATATTAATAAAATTACTTTCTTATTCTGATAACACCATACACTTCATTTGAATAAAAAGTGCTTGTTATTGAAACGAAAGAAAAAATAAAGCAGATGCTATAGTAAAACATCAAACATTCCATTAAACTGGATAAGCTAGAACTAGCCACTTTCATGAATAGCTCATCAAAGTTTGATTATTATAATGTTAACGGTACATAAACATATTTTGGTAAATATAATGCGTTATGCATAACTCATAATTTCTCTAGTAAAATTTATACAATATATATACATAGTGTATGGCTAAACATCTGTAACAGACTTAGCTTCTCTTATTTGCAATAAATACAGTGCTTTGCTTTGAGTTTGGATAACCTGCGCCTAAAAGCAGGCACACATCATTACCAATTCCTACTTTCTAGTGCAGTTAGTCATACCAATATATTATAAGGAAAAAATCCAAAAATAAAGTCATTCATAAAGATTGTAGATAAAAGTTTTAGATTTCTACCTACAATAAAATATTCAAAACTTATAATTCACTTGTGCCTAAAAAGCCATTGTAATGCTCTGTAAATCTTCATGATTTGAGTGAAAATGATGTATTTGCCGACTATTTCTTCATTAATACAATGACGAAAACCAAAGTTATTAAGAACCATATCACAAAGTAGTATATTTGAATGTTCACAATATAACTGAGATAACCTTTCAACTAACTATACTGCAAATAATTGTGAAGTAGGAGATACCATGCAAACAACAACCATGAACCTATCAAAACCACTATCGTAAACTTATCAAACCACCATAATTTTGTGTTGTTGGAACGTATAACTTTGCAATTTTTTTCCACAATATACATTAAAAATGATTAAGTATGTCAAGGGTAGATAACCATTGATCCCATTATAGGAAAGTTAACTAATTTTAGAAACTAGTAATATTGTAAAAGCTACCTAAGATGATAGTGTTTTTGTATTTTCATTTTATATTCAAAATGATCTTCGATTAAAATGATTTTGAAAGCTGACCAATCTAATGAATTAAAGGACATGTTTCGTTTTAATAAATTGTTAAATAAAATCTTACAATACATATAAAGCATTTCAAGATATATACTTTGCGAAATATATAAAGCTGGTCTCAAATGGATAAAATTGACCTTGCCATCTTTTTCTTTGAAAAAAACTAAAATCTTTGAATAATTGAACTCTTTAGAAAATAATTGAATATCTATCAACGTTAATTTCTGAAGGAAAAATAGTGAAACTTTTGCTTTCCCAAGAAAAAAATCAAGTGTTCAAAAATATTAGACTTCTTTTTTAAATTTTACCATTTTCTTATAAAATTCAAACTCTTTTGAATATTTTTTTGATATATTTGCATTCTTTTTTTTAATATTTTAGCATATTGAAAAATCGAAAAACTTTTGGAAAATATTCAATTTATTTTTCTAAACCAATTTTCTTTTCAAGTTTTCTCTATTTGTTATAAAATTGGAAAAAATACGCTGTTATCTAATTTTTCTAGAAAAAATAAAAATATTATAAAGTTATAAATTTTATGATAAACAACTTTGTTGAGGAGTCTGTTGTAGAATGGAATTTTTTACAATATTATTTTGTTTAAACATGATGTTTCCTGTAGGATATATTTTAGATTTTTGGGGAAAATCAAGAATTTTTATACAAATTTTTTTTTTGAAAATACTTGTACTAATATCAATTATTATTCTAGAACTATATGTATTTGAATAAGAACTCAATTTATTTGTTAAAAGAAATTCCAAAATATAGGATAGAATATGAACTTTAGAAATGTGATGAAGTCTTAATCTAGTACATGGTTCTTATTTTATATATCATATCAATCAAGTGCACCTTTTATCTTCCGAAAAAAGAACTTGAAGGCTGATTGGGTGGTATAAATCAATATTTTACACATATTATCAAGAAACCAATAAAGAGAAGAAGAAATATGGATATAAGTTGGCAACATGTTTCTGTACTTTATTCTTATATCCTTTTCTCATGAAAGTTAGCTAGTAGCACAAAGAGACATTTGAGCATTTAGCAACAAATCTTGTTTAAATTAAATTTTTATTAATTCTATGTCACGACCCGAACTCGATGTCTGACAAACAACATCAAATTCGTATCGCGGGAGCTTGCAACACCATTAAATGATAAATAACACAGCGGAAAATAAAAGATGATATCACTGATATAACATGAATACAATATCCGATACATCAATTTGATACAATGATAATCATCAACATCAGAGAATATACAACACAAAATACAATGGAACACGATACAATATAAAATAAGTCTTCTCAGAATATAATACTGCAACTTTGCTCCAAAAAGCTCCAAAGACAAAGCTCCAAAACTCCTTGCTCGATCCACCATCAAGACTTCGCCAAGCTAAGCAAGTCACGTCCGCATCCAAAAACTGAAATAGCTCCAGATAATCCATTGAACCTAACTATCTAAAAAACCAAACTCTAGACTTCCTGTGTGGAAAAATTTTGAGCACCCAGAGTTTAGGAAATAAACAATAAACTCTGGGTCAGTCGTGGGACTGGTATGAGCAAACAAAAATAGTTTGTCTTTAAAACAATCAAAGATTTAAATTTTTATAATCGCAGTGCTTCTGAAAAATGAGACTACCATAAGGCCTCCCCTTTACACAAACAATGAAAACGCAGAATCGGAGGAGATTTCTCCTTGTGATAGTCAAATATGCTTGATAGTCGAATTTCTTTGATATTATTACTATAAGTGCAAAGTGCAGAAAAACTTTCCGAAAGTATAATATAAATCTTAGCCAGCATAGACATTTCGCACTTATGCCTACCATACTACCATCCAAACAGTGGGGCGCCACCATAAGTAGATGGAAGGTAATACAACTAATACCGTACAAGGCTCGGATTGGATGAATGGATTTTCCAACAAATGGTCAGGCCAAGGAACTTCCCATTGCCACATGGAAACGCCTCTGGAAGGACGCCCTGAGAACCAAACCGGATCTCTGCCAAACAAGGCCGGCTACCCCCCTTCCCGGGGAATATACAAAACCTCAGATATGCCACTCCCGGTCCTTTGGGACCTTTAAACGAGATCTCTCTAACAAACAACATCACACAGTAAATAATATAGTGTGTCCACATGAGTAAGTATCTGGGCTCTATTCCATGATACTACCCTTTTCCAGAAGGAATGGTCATACCCTAGGGAAGCTACCCCTGAAACCTTGCCGCACAATTCCTGTTTCATTACTGGTTTGTGAGGCTCGACGAAGTCTCATCCACAAAGCTACGCTTTTTACAAAAGCCACGCTTTGATCAACAAATGATCAGCAACACTCAGCATCCCACATTACCAAGTTGGGAATATATCGCTGATAACCTTCAACTACATAACCTCTGAGCTCGTACGTCTCAGAAAAGGGTGTTACTGCTAAGAGAATAAATTCTCCGCCACCAACAGAAATGTATTTGAAAGAAATCTGATTTATATCTCAAAATGTAATGTCAGACATACAATCCATACAAGTCTGTTCCGGGTTTGAACAGAACCGAAGGCACTTCCAAAGAAGCCCTTGCAATCCCAGTATTCACAATCCCGATCGGACTTCCCATCACTTAGGGAATCTCTATACCGGAGCAACTCAGTGCAGAGACAATCGATAGGTCATCCTATCGTTCTCGCAAATACCCGGTCTTCACCACCGGTCTTCAAATGCTATCCATAATGACTTATCACATATTCGGAATGGGTTATACGACCCAAAGGACCTTTCCCGCTAACCCGAATAGTGAGTGCAGCATTTAAAACATATGGATATGGGATTTCAACTAACTCACAACTTAATAATTCCAAACTTTCTTTCAAATGGTTTAAACCAATTACCATTTCAAATCTTTTAAACAAAAAGATTTATTTCACAAAGTTCACTCAATTTCATAAAGATTCATTTATGGATTTCAAAGAAATTTTCATTTAAATTAGATTAACTCATTTAAATCTTTAAATCAAAGATTTATCTCATAGCTTTCAAAACTGTTTCCAAAGATTCATCCATAACTTGGAAAATCATTTTTAATTTAACTTGAAATCCCTTAAATACAATTTGAAATTCATTTCTCATATGAAAACTTTTTATCATTTGGAAACAATAGTTTTATTTTGAAAAACCCGATTCTATTTATACAAGTTAAAAATCTTTGAGTTAATTCAAATTCCCAAACACACTTTAAAAATGGTTAAAACCCCGTATAACTGGTATAATTCTTTTTAAATCATAAATACTGAATATAGAATTCAATTTTAGATTTTTGAACTTCAATTTAAATTGAATTATTCAAATTCCAAATCTCTATTATTTATTCAAAATAACTTTTATTTTTAAAACACCTTTTCAAAGGCTTTTCACATTAAACTTAATTTATTTCCAAAAACTATTTGAATTTAAAATTCAAATTCAAACTTATTCAAAAATCTGCGACTTAACCAATTTCCACGTGAAATCCATATTTGTGTGTTTATGAGTGTGGTCCAAGGGTTTTGCACAATAGTGCAATATCATTCAATCATCATAGATCAAAACATAGAAATATAGTTGATAAGCGATATAAAACTATAACGCTCATCGTCCATTCACAAATTCACCGATAGTGTACAAATGTAAATAAATATACACAGCTCAATCTACAGAACAAAATATCACAAATCAGATAGGATAATCAATTCAAGGCATCTCATACAATACAATCATTCATAGGTAAGGTCAAGCATTTAATAATCATTCATAAGCAGGATTAATTAATTGTTTAATCCTAATTAATTCAATTTAATTTTCCAAATTTAATTAATTTACTTATGAATTTATTATCCAATTCTGATTTATTAACTCCAAGTCATTTGATATAAACTAATTTTACCAGTTACCTTAATTTATTAATTACAATAACTAGTTAATTACTGCATAATTAATAATTATTTATTTATCACTTCCATTAATTTATTAACCTTTAAATAAATCAATTTCTTTAAATAGATTAATTTTTTTCAAATTTATTACCAAATCAATTTATCACATTATCCTTACATTAATTTTTGCTTAATCACTTCATTAATCAATTTTAATCATTAATTAATTAAAAATCCTTAATCAATACTTTATAAACCTTCATTAATTATTTTAACTCTTTAATTACTTATCTAATTAATCTAATTCAAAAGCAATTTTAATGAATAATTTCTCATGTTAAAGTAATATTTTTGTTATAAAGAAATTTCAAGAGTTAAAATCAAATTCTTTTTTTTTTGATTCAACCTAAACTTGAATTTAGATTTAAAACTTTTGTTTTACAACTTAATTTAAACTTTGTTTTATAAACTAAAATTTTCTTTTTTTTCCTTTTTTTTCTTTTGTTTTCTTTTTTCTTTCCAAAAACAGGATGGTTTTGTTTTAAAACCTGTACAAGTTTTCTACTTGAGTCAGACCACTTCCTGCTTCGAGTTTCCTTCCATCAGTCACGAGTCATCCCCCTCTTTCTCTCGCGTTCATTCTTATTCTTCCCCTTTTCTCTTTTTTTTTCTAACCTGAAGATACAAGATGCTCACGCAAACCCAAAACAAAAAAAGAAAACTTGAGCCAAAGCATCTCGTGCTCGAGCGTTCTTTTGAGTTTCCCCCTTGGCCCAAACTTTCCTGACACCTGATCAATGTCGTGCACGCACACGAACCGCCGCCACCTCCGGTGGCCATCGCGACCTCCAGCGAGTCGCGAAACATCCCCACATACGAAATCGATACTCGACTCGACGCCAAAATTTCCAAATCGAAAATGAGCCTCGCGTTCGAAACTGTAACCCAAACCCTCCTCAGCAAATCGCCTCGCCACCATCACTCCGACCACCAGAGACACTCGAGCTTCGGCCACGAACTCGTCACCTTCCATACTATCATCCCACAAACCCATGTGCAACTCGATGCACGCGTGAAACCCCAACGACCCGTTTTCCAACCTCGTCCAAAATTAGGTTTCCAGACTTTAGATTCTCGCCACCGAGGTCGAGGCCACCTCCAACCATTTTTCCTACCAAACCCATCGGCTCCTCCACCACCTCGAACAACCCCGACACCTCCAGTTCATCGCGTCGCTGGAAATTGGCCAAAATGCAAATTTCGTTCATTATTGAACTACTCCTAAAACTCAACACTAAAATTTACCAAACATATCTTAAAAATCATCGTTTTAGGTACGGATTCAAGCTACATACTTGGATCAGTGTTTTATTAAATTCAAAATTTCCCAAATTTAAAGTTTCATCTGTAAAAATTAAATCTTTCCTCTTGTATACATTTATACTTCATGAAATTATTTTTAGATCATAGTTCTTACTTAAATACACAACTTTGCTTTAGATATCAAGGCTTTAAAATGATTAGAAATGGAGGACTGAATTTATTTCTATTTGGTTCATCCTAAACTAAAAAAAACAGACATCTCAACACTGTCAAAATAGTTTCATATACACAGTGTTAAAACAAAGAAGATATCCAACATCCATAATAAACATAAATCATTCACTGGTCATAGCTTAACATAAAATTTATATTATGTTTACTCACATGAATTTATTCACAGAGGGTTGTTTCCTGGATTTGAAATGAGCAGAGTTTGATGTCTTGCTTCCCAGGTTTCCAATTTCGAATGTTCCAGCCTTCAATCTTTGATTAAGTTGAAGTTGCTATTTTAAATTGAACTTTTGTTTAAGTTAAAAGATGATGTTTTACTCACATTTTCTCAGTCTCAAATAAACGAACTGAAGTGAAGTTGATATTTATAAAACAAGTTTACTGGTTGATGTAGGTGGAATCAAGTTTACAGGTGATAAAAATATTTGTACAGGTTAATTATATTATCTAGTATAATAGGCATGGCTGGTATGCTTGCATTAAATGCATGAGGTATGTTGCATTTATTACCTTAGTCCTTTATGTCTTCTTTCTTTAACTTTGTTCTTGCCTTGCATGTATTTGCTGTCTTTTATTTCCAGTGCACATAGAAGATATTTCTAGATTTGTTTTCATGTGTACATACTTTTAGTTGAATATCTTTTTATCTTATCTTTTGTCTTTGCTTTTAAATTGAAGTGAAGTCCTAGTTAACATGTTGTTAGATCTTTATTTGTTTATACATAGTTGAATATATATATATATATATATATATATATATATGCTAGTATCTTCTTTTACAAGTTTTATGGAAATTTACATTTTCTTTTGTTTCATACTTATCTATATTTTTAGTTGTCTTATTGTATGCATACTTTTGGGTTTTATTATTTTTTTATTATCTTCATTTGTAAGCTTTTGTGCATAGATATTTTGGTTTGTATGTAATTTTTTTTCTAATTTGTTTGTTTTCATTTTCTTTGTAATATAATGACATTATATATAAATATGTTGTTATAGTTTTACTTTGTAGTCCGATTTAGTTTAATGTTGCCCTATATCCATAAAATTTCATTTGCATTTCTTTTGTTATTATTCTATAGTTTTATTATTAACATAAATTTTTAAATTTGATTTCTATTTATGGTTTAACTATCAGGTATTAAATTTATACATATATTTTATTGTATACTTTCACTTATATTCAATATTGATACATAGTTTTATTTTATTTTCTTTTAAACACTTTATTTATAATTCAATTCAACTGAAAATATTCATTTTTGAGTTTCAAATCCAATTCAAAAGCAAATAAGTATACATTTCTTATTAAAATTGAAAAATTCAAACAAATCCATAATTTAATCCAAAATTCAATTAAATTATAAAATTAAATTCGTCATTAAGTCGGGATCGTTACATTCTATGCATGCACTTGTCGCATTTATATGTGCATAATCTTTCATCTTATAAAGAATAAATGGAATGATAGGTAAGTGTAAAAAAACATAAACGTAGTTTTATACCTTGAAACGCTTTTGAGGCACAGGCTTGGTCATATAATAGTTTCATCTTAGTTTTGCAAGATGAAGTCAATTTTCTTTGGAACAGCTAATAATGACTTATGACTTTTTATTATGGTACTTACTTTCATGACATCTACACATAGGAAATATTGAAGAAAAATACATTTAATGCTATTTCTAGTGCATCATATGCTTAAACTGATCACCATTGTGTGGTTTTATCCTTAAAATCAGCAGAAAAGAGTTTTTTATTACACTAAATCTCGTTATCCGGCAATAGAAGAAATAACCGGCTCTATCCATTAATAGACGTGATCTTAATCACGATATATTGTTAAAAGAAAAACCTTCAACTTGTGGTTACCATATTGTTTTTGTGTTCTAAGCATCAGTTTACATTAATATGCACTAATAGAGGACATAAAAGGCGAATAATCAACTTGCACGGGGCATGTTCTTTTTATTTTAAATTTCATGTTGCCGATATCCAATACAAAAATTGTTGCAATCGATTTATGAGAAGAGAAGAACTTGAGACAAAAACATAATTAACACTATCAATCCATAATAGTAAATGCTTTCTAGGAACCTTTAGGTAAAACACTGTAAGAAATATATATTCTTTAACTACCCAGTTCACAAAAGCTTGTCAATTCATCATGAAGGCTGATGGATATCATTTTCTATTATGTTTATATTATAATGTTCATATCAGTGACATTTTTGAAGAATATATAAAGTAAAAAATATATTTTATATATGAAAACGATATCCAAATCCACGTGATACCTTGTGATTTAGAAGAGTATATAAAGTAAAATGTATATTTCAACATAATATGAAGCCTATCAATTCACCGTCAATCCATATTAGGTGATAAATATTAACAGGAACATAGTCCAAAACCACATGATTTAGAATTTATAGAAAGTAAAACATATTATATAGACTACATCATTGAGTATAAATTATATTTATAAATTTAACATTGATTGAAGAATAACCAAGCATATGAATATAAATGTACATGTTATTTTAACTGCATCTCACAATTTAATTATGCAATAAGCTTATAGCTATCTATTTCATAGAAGAATGAGTTGCAATGGTAACAATTAGCAATTTAGAGTTGAAATCCATAATATGACTCGTGAGGGAACACCGAAGCTTCACGAAGAGGTTAAAAATTAATTCAAGGATGAGCTCATTTGCGAAATGATGACTGTAAACTGGTTAACAAAGAGAGATCCACCAAATTTATATTGGTAGAGAATAATTGAAAAAAGTATAAATGCAAGCAGTAGAAGCATTAAAAATAATGTAAACCAAAAGATTAAATTATATAGGGAGTTTGCTAAGAAAATGAACTCTATTGGTGCTGCCAAAAATAAATTCTTACCCTGATCTTATTCTAAGTTTTTCTTCTTTTTTCAAGACTGTCATTGGTTGAATAAATTGGAAAATCGTACATTTCACAGGAATTTTTTTTAAAATCACTCGGAGCCACATTTTGGCTCTAAATATTTAAGAATGAACAATTTTTAATCGAAGAGGGTAAAGAATAGAATAGTTAGGGTTCATATTTGAGAATGGGGCTGGAAATTACTTCTTTTTGGCTAAACGTTCTTTCAATTTTGCTTTCCCAAGTAAAAATCAAGTGTTGAAAAATATTAGACTTCATTTTAAAATATTATCATTTTCTTATAAAAGTCAAATTCTTTTGGAAATATTTTATTGATATATTCATTCTTTTTTTATTTTTTATTTTTGCATATTTAAAAATCGGAAAAACTTTTGGAAAATGTTCAATCTATTTTTTTAACCTAATTTCCTATTCAAGTTTTCTCTATTTTTTATAAATTTGGAAAAAATATGTTATTGTCTAATTTTTCTAGAAGAAATAAAAATACCATAAAGTTATAAATTTTATGATAAACATCTGTTTAGAGGAGTCTGTTGTAAAATGGAATTTTTTTTAAAATATTGTTTTATTTAAAGATACTATTTCCATTAAGATATATTTTAGATTTTTAGGGATAATCAAGCATTTTTGTACAAATGTTTTTTCTTTTTTTTCAAAATATTTTTACTGATATCAATTATTATTCTAGAAATATATGTATTTGAATTAAATCTCAGTTTATTTTCAAAAGAAATTCTAAAAAATAGGAAAGAAGATGAACTTTAAAAACGTGATGAAGTCATAATCTAGTACATGGTTCTTATTTTAGATATTATATCAATCAAGCGCACCTTTAGTTTTTTGGTAAAAAGAACTCGAGGGATGAGTGGGTAGTATTAATCAATATTTTACACATACTATTAAGAAACCAATAAAGAGAAGAAGAAATGTTGATTTAAGTTGGCAACATGTTTCTGAACTTTATCGTTATATCCTTTTTGCATAAAAATTAGCTAGAGCACAAAGAGATATTTGAGCTTTAGCAATAAAGCTTGTTTGAGTAAAACTTATTTTAATTCTATGTACGCACGTGTTACATTTATATGTGCATAATCTTTCATCTTACAAAGAAAAAAATATAATGATAGGTAAGTGCAAAAAAACATAAACACGTTTTGCACCTTGAAATGCTTTCGAGGCATAGACTTGGTCATGTAATAGTTTCATCTTTGTTTCGCAAGATGAAATCGATTTTATTTGGGACAACTAATAATGACTTGCGACTTTTTATTCTGGTACTTACTTACATATGACCTTTACACGTAGGAAACATGGAAGAAAACTACATCTTATACTACTTCTACTGCATTATATGCTTAAACTGATCACCTTTGCATGGTTCTATATTTGAAACTAGTAGAAATGAGCTGTTTATTAAATTAAATCTCAACATCTCTTAATAGAAGAAATAATTGGCTCTATCCATTAATAAATTTGATCTCCATCGCATTATATTATTATAGCAAAACCTTCAGTTTGTGGTTACCATATTATTTTATGTTCTAAGCATCAATTTACATTAATATGAACTAATAGAAGATATAAAACACGAATAATCAACTTGCCTATAGGACATAATATTTTTTATTAAATTTAAAGTTTTCGATATCCAACACAAAAATTGTTGCAACCGAGTCAATAAAAAGAAAACTTGATAAAAAAAACATAATTAACACTATCAATCCATAATAGTTGATACTTTATGGGAACGTTTACATAAAAGATTATAAGAAAAATATTTTCTTCAACTATCTAGTTCACAAAAGCTTATTAGTTAATCAAGTAGATTGATGGATATCATTTTCTATTATGTTTTAAAGTATAATATTTGTATCAATGACATTTTTAAAGAGTATATAAAGTAAAATATATATTTTATATATGAAAACAATATCCAAATCCATGTGATACCTTGTGATTTAGAAGAGTATATAAAGTAAAATATAGGCCAGCCCAAGGGTAAGGCAGGCAAGACATTCTTAGGGCAACACAAGTAGATGTGGGAAGAAGGGCAACAGTTGAGGAGGAACCGTCTATAATCATAATAGACAGGACAACACTTTTAAGTTGTATGTGTTGTCCAAGTGGTTATTGCCTTATGCTGAACTTGTTGCTTCAGGATCAATATTCATCTTTTACATTTTTACCACTAAATATTTTTACCTCTGTTTTCCATCAATTCTTGGTTAGGAAATTAAACATGCTGGGCTGGCACTGGTAAAATATATATTTCAACATAATATAAAGCCTATCAATTCATCGCCAATCTATATTAAGTGACAAGTATCAGGAACATAATCCAAAACCACATGATTTAGAATTTACAGAAAGTAAAATATTTTATGTAGAATATATCATTGAGTATAAATTATATTTATAAATTAAATAATGATTGAATAATAACCAATTATATGAATTGTAAATGGATATGTTATTTTAAACGCACCTCACAATTTAATTATGTAATAAGCTTATAATTAAATCTTTCGTAGAGGAATGAATTACAATAGTAACAATCAGCAATTCAGAGTTGAAATCCATAATATACCTCGTGAGGGAACACTGAAGCTTCACGAAGAGGTCAAAAATTAATTCAAGTATGAACTCATCTGTGAAATGAAGACTGTAAACTAGTTAATAAAGGAAGATCCATCAAATTTTGATGGGTAGAGAATAATTGAAAATTTGAATAAATGCAAGTAGTACAAGCATTAAAAATAATGTAAACCAAAAGATTAAATTCTATTGAGAATTTGCTAAGAAAATGAACTCTATTGATGCTGCTAAAAATAAATCTTTACCCTCATCTTATTCTATGTTTCTCCTCTTTTTTCAAGACTGTCATTGGTTGAATAAACTGAACAATCGTATATTTAAAAGGAATTTTTTTAAATGATAACCTTAGAGCCAGATCTTGGCTCTAAATATTTAAGAATGAACAATTTTTAATCGAAGCGGGTAAAGAATAGAACAACTAGGGTTCATATTTGAGAATAGGACTTAAAATTGCTTCTTTTTGGCTGAACATTCTTTCATTTTTGCTTTCCCAAGAAAAAATCAATTTTTGAAAAATATTAGACTTCATTTTAAAATATTACCATTTTCTTGTAAAAGTCAAACTCTTTTGAAAATATTTTTTGATATATTTGCATTCTTTTTTTTAATATTTTGGCATATTGAAAAATCAAAAAACTTTTACAAAATATTCAACTAATTTTTCTAAACTAATTTTCTTTTCAAGTTTTCTTTATTTGTTATAAAATTGAAAAAATATGCTATTATCTAATTTTTATAGAAGAAATAAAAAATACCATAAAGTTATAAATTTTATGATAAACATCTTTTTAGTGGAGTCTTTTGTAGAATGAATTTTTTTTACAATATTGTTTTGT
The DNA here is from genome assembly GCA_030765085.1 of Allium cepa. Lineage (NCBI taxonomy): Eukaryota > Viridiplantae > Streptophyta > Magnoliopsida > Asparagales > Amaryllidaceae > Allium > Allium cepa. The sequence continues at coordinate 691,062,867 of CM060935.1, read as the reverse complement.
TTAAGATATTGCTTCTTGTAAAATATATTTTAGATATTTGGGTATAATCAAGCATTTTTGTACACATGTTTTTTTTGTAAATTCTTATATTGATATCAATTATTATTCTAGAACAATATGTATTTGCATTAGAACTCAATTTATTTGACAAAATATATTCCAAAACATAGGAAATGAAATGAATTTAGAAATGTGAGAAGTCATAATCGAGTACATGGTTCTCATTTTATATATTATATCAATCAATTGCACCTATTATTTTCTGTAAGAAAGAACTTGAAGGCTGATTGGGTAGTATTAATCAATATTTTAGGCATATTACCAAGAAACCAATAAAGAGACGAAGAATATTGGATTTAAGTTGGCAACATGTTTCTGTATTTTATCTTTATATCCTTTTTGCATGAAAATTACCTTGCAGCATAAAGAGACATTTGAGCGTTTATCAACAAAGCTTGTTTGAGTAAAACTTTTATTAATTTTATGCATGCACGTGTCACAATTATATGTGCATAATTTTTCTTCTCATAAAGAAAAAATATAATGATTGGTAAGTGCATAAAAACATAAACATAGTTTTGTACCTTGAAATGCTTTCGAGGAACAGACTTGGTCATATAATAGTTTCATTTTAGTTATGCAAAATGAAGTGGATTTTCTTTGGGACGGCTAATAGTGACTTATGACTTTTTATTCTAGTACCTACTTTCATATGACCTCTACACATAAGAAATATGGAAGAAAAATACATTGTATACTACTTCTAGTGCATGATGTGCTTAAACTGATCACTTTTGCGTGGTTTCATATTTGAAATTAGTAGAAATGAGCTGTTTATTACATCAAATCTCATCATCCAGTAATAGAAGAAATAATTGGCTCTATCCATTAATAGATGTGATCTTAATCGCATTATATTGTTAAAAACAAACCTTCAGCTTGTGGTTATCATATTATTTTTGTTTTCCAAGCATTAATTTATGCTAATATGCACCAATAGCAAACATAAAAGATGAATAATCAACTTGCCTAGGACATGTTCTTTTTGTTTTAAATTTCATGTTGTCGATATCCAATACAAAAATTGTTGCAACTGACTTAGTAGAGAGAAGAAATTGAAACGTAAACATGATTAACACTATCAATCCATAATAGTTGATACTTTCTGGGAACCTTTACATAAAAAACAGTAAGAAATATATATTCTTCAAGTATCACAAAAACTTATCAATTCATCATGAAGGTTGATGGATATCATTTTCTATTATGTTTTAAAGTATAATATTTGTATCAATGACATTTTTGAAGAGTATATAAAGAAGATATACATTTTATATATGAAAACCCCATGTGATGCCTTGTGATTTAGAAGAGTATATAAAGTAAAATATGTATTTCAACGTAATATAAAGCTATTAGTTCACCGTTAATCCATATTATGCGATATGTATTAATAGGATCATAATCCAAAACAATATGATTTAGAATTTATAGAAAGTAAAATATTTAGATAGATTATATCGTCAAGTATAAATTATGTAATAAATTAAATATTAATTGAAGAATAAATAAGCATATGAATTCTAAATAGACATGTTATTTTAACTGCACCTCACAATTTAATTATGTAATAAGCTTATAATTAACTCTTTCAAAGAAGAATGAACCGCAACAATAACAATTAGGAATTCAGAGTTGAAATCCGCAACATAAATTGTAAGGGAACACTGAGCTTCACAAGGAGGTCAAAAATTGATTCAAAGATGAACTCATCTGCGAAATGACGACTATAAACTAGTTAGTAAAGGAAAATCCATCAAATTTTTATAGGGAGAGAATAATTGAAAAAAAGAATAAATATAAGCAGTAGAAGCATAAAAAATAATGTGAACCAAAAGATTAAATTCTATAGAGAATCTGCTAAGAAAATGAACTCTATTGGTGTTGACAAAAATAATTTTTTACCTTGATCTTATTCTAAGCTTCGCCTCTTTTTTCAAGATTGTCATTGGTTGAATAAATTGAATAATCATATATTTGAAAGGATTTTTTTTCAAATGATACCCTATCTGGGCTCTAAATATTTGAGAATGAATAATTTTTAATTGAAGTGGGTAAAGAATAGAATAGCTAGGGTTCATATTTGAGAATAGGACAATAAATTGCTCCTTTTTGGCTGAACGTTCTTTCATTTGATGCTAGAAATTGAAGATTAAATTGTCAATATTCATAACTTGATAGATTGGAATCGAGTTGAACATGACCTTAATTGGAATCTGAGATCTCTTTATTTTAACCATATTAAACAATTTATGAGTTATAAAGTGGAATTGGAAGGCTAAAATATACATTTAGGAAGATGAGTAGGTTGCAAAATTGGGATAGTATACGTGCACCATTATAGAATTTTGAGAAACTAAAAATTAAGTGTCACATAAGTTTGAACTCATCTTTCATATGATATAACAGATATTAAATAGGAATATTTTTTTATTAGTTAGTTAGATGTACGTTATTATACTATAACCTTGCAACTATGTTTATATGGTTAAACATAAGGTATGATTAATATACATCGATAAATTGCACATTCTAACAGCTTATACTTCAAAGTGAAATGCTTATAATAACATAGAAGGTCGATGTTATTATGTTCACACTATTTTAGGTTGTAGAAGTGGATAATAGTTTTGGTTATTGTAACGTCCCGCCTTTTCACACGCTTTAAATTGACACACGTGTCAATTCAAAGAGTACGAAAGGGCGGATTGTTATGGGGTAAATAAGAAAACAGAGAAGAGAAAACTAAACAGAATCTCACAGCGGAAGGATAAAATATAATAATAAATATACAATTTATAAAACTGTTTACAAAACATTTGATTCTTCTTTATCAATAAATATCAAAGTTCACATACCAATAAATATCAATGCAGCGGAATTAAATAGTGTAGTGGAATAATATAGTAGATAATAATACTACAATCTTCGTCTTCGTCCTCCAGAATAAAGTCTCCAAATTCTGAAACGCTCGGATTGACCCGAGTAAATTGAAAGACAAAACACTCGAGTCGGAACTAAAAGATCTTATGTAAGTTAAATTAACTGAAATAAGTATGAGTGCAGTAACTCAAAAGATGCTCGAGATTTACATCTCTTAAGGATCTGTCAAACTATTTACTATGTAGTATATTTCGCTATTATAATTGTAACAGCCCTAGTTTTTAACTAGCATTTATTTCTTTTATTTATTTAAAACCTTGAAATAATATACTTATTTTAATTAATATTTTTAATTGGTTTAAATCATTTCCCAAATTGCTAAGAATAAATGAAGGTTTCTGAAATTTTTAACCGTGTTAAAGGATAACTCCAAATTGGGATTTTAATAAAAATTGAATTTTGTATAGTAAGATTTATTTATGAATTCGTAGAAATAATAATAAGTAATTGCAAAGAATGAAAACGAATAAAATTTTAGTTAGGTTATAACTTTTAAGAATTCAGTGTATTTATAGACTGCTAAATTTCGCTCTTAAAAGGGTATGATATTTAATGGTATAAAATAACGGATATAATAGAGAAACGTATTAATTTAAAAGCGTTACTTTGGGGGTATATTATTGTGTGGATTCTACGCATTTTAAAATTCATACCGGAATATATATATATGAGTAAATAAAACCAGTAGAGGATTTCTATAGCCAACGTTACATTTTCATAGCCTTCATTGGTTTTTAAGTTTGGTATAAAATCTTTACCAATTGTATTTTGCTGTTTCTTTATAAATCAACAGCAATTAATTTATTTGCTTATTCTTGTGCCTAAATTTTTGCAAGATTCTTTTTGTTTAAAATATATATATATATATATATATATATATATATATATATATATATATATATATATAAAGCACGTTTGAAGTAATGCAGTGGGTAAAACATTTATTTTCTTAATATTTGCTTGACCGTTTCTCCACCTTAGATTTCGCTTATAATTCATGAACAAAATCAAATAGGATCTCATGCAAATTTACATTCACCTTTAATCTCGCTCGTCCTTCCCTTATAATAACGCGCTAAATTTCAATTTATATTTCTTGCCATTTACACTTGATAATGCATGCCTTTTTATTTCCCCTCAGTTAGTAACGCAAGATTTATTTTCTGCTAAATTATGTAACGTATAAAATATTTTTCCATATTCCATTTATTGAAATTAAAGCCTTATCCATATATTACAAAAAAAAAATCTTACTTGCCTTTAGAAACATATTACTTAAACTCAAAGAATTAAACCATGCAATTCCCTGTTCATTCGAAAATAGTGTCTACCTATTTTGTTCCCAAAAATTTTGTAACCTTCAGCTGGTTTTAATATTTCTTAACCAGTTTACCTCCTTGATTTATGAAACACGTTTGGAGCGTTCAATTATTTTTCTATCGTAATTCAAGTGATAAAACCCACGCATCCTTTTATTATGCATTGACATCATTTATTTCAAGATCCACTTGCCGTTTTACTTTTCGAACGCAAGTTATTGCTTACCTTTTTCTTTTCCATTGATCTCCGCATGCAAAAATCTTGCAACTCACTGCTAAATTAGCTGCTTCCAACTTTTGGGTCTTTCCCTGTAATTCAACGCATTCTTCTTGTAATAAACATTCAAGGAAAGAAAAATTTATTTCTTACTTGTAGAGAAAAATTTACTTAATCTCAAAAGAAATAAATCATGCAGCTTCCTATTTTATAACACGTTTAAACAAAAAGGATAAAATCAACGCATTCAAACTTTTTAAATTTGGTATAAAATATGGGCATTTCTTTTTAAATCAATGCCATCTATTCATCACTTGCCGTTTTCTCTACATATTGATTTGCAAACAAACGATTCCTTGACCATAAAATTCGCATGCTTTGATTTCGCATCTTAGTTTTTCCTTGCGTACAAAGCAACGAAAATATATAGCTCCTAAAAACTATGCGCGTCCCTAGATTTGCCGTTTATAGGCAAATGAGATTTCTTGCAAAAAAATATAGCATGCAACTAATATTTAGTATAAAATCTTTTATTGAAGTAGCATCCAAGCAAATAAATATCATTGCCGTTTCTTAAATATCAACAGTTAGTTCTTCCCATTTATAAGCACGTCCAGATTTCTAATTCCAAGGGCAAGAATAAATTGATTACCGTTTTCTTAATTTCAATCAAAGGAATTAAATACTTTCCTAAATACTGCAAGTTTATCTCCACAATTCTAGTGCACGTACGCAAGTAAATGAGAGAAGAAAATTTGAAAAAAATATCTACTTGTCGTTTTTTTTAAAATTTCAATCAAAACAAATTGATTTCGTGCCTATCTAAATTCACGCAACCCGTCCCTTATATAAACCAAAACCCACACCACAAATTCATTCATGAAAAATTTCTTCATTTTTTTTTTTCTCCGGTTGCTTGCGTGCAAAGCTTCATCAGGTATGGCTTATGTTTATATTTTTCCTTCTTCCTCCTTTGCTTTCTTCTTCTTTATTTCCTTTTCTTGTTCACGCAAAGGCTTAAAACTCCACCACCTTAGGCTATGACTCCTCCTTCACCACTAGATCTTTACCCTCCTCTTTTACCACTGATGTCAGCCTCTCCTCCAAATAAATTGCATGAAAATTTTTCATAAACTGATAACTAAAGTTTTATGTCATCTAGCCGTCCTTAAAGATTTTCAGTAGTGAATTTGACCAATTTATTTTAGAAATAAAATTTAAACTTTATCCAAAATATAATAGAGTAGAAAAAAAATATGTGAATGGAGGAGAAAGTACGCGTGTGGGTCATAAATGTCCAAACTAGGTCGCAAATTCACTTTGTATTTTGAAGTATGAAAACACAGTGAGGCGAGCATGTAGTTGGATTTTGTAATAAGCTAGGGTTGCAACAGTAGTTAGAGAAGGAAAAAAAATTAATAATAATAGTTGAATAAGCAAATATAAGAATCGGCTGTAGGAGGGTTTTTGTACTAGTGAAGAAATGTTCATTTAATTAGTATTGTGAGTGTATATGTATTATCAACGTTATGCGCATAAAATTCTTTTATGATGCCGAGAAATTAGATTAAGATTTTAAGTGTTTTCGCCACTTGTAGAAAAAAAAGGGTGAAAGTAAGTAACGTGCAATTTTGAACTGAACCATGAGAACGTAGTCTAGCTGTGTGGTGGAGTGGTCGAGTCAAGTGAATTCCATTCGTTCTAGTTGTTTCGAAAATTTTGCTTTGACCATAATTTTTAAAGTCGCGTATTTGGTTTATTTGGATCTTGTTATAGATTTGAATCAAGACGTTGCATCCGCGGAAATCTGATCGTGTCGTTTGTACGTTTCTTTATCAAGTGATACAATTGTTTGAATCTATTTTTCTACAGCTTTAAGGTGAGTATTTCTCACCAGACAAACATACCTATATTTCTGTGAATTATCGCAAGTGTATTTGTAAATTATTTATTAAATGTCATCTGTCTGTAATATAATGTATGATGTTAAACCCCATTTTAAATTGACACCTCATCATTTGTTTATCTGTTGTAATATAGTTGCAGTTATATTATTTAATGCTTATTTACTGTTAAATCATCACTGCAAGTTCCTTGTAAATTGAGATCGTTATAGGCTGAAATGATAGGCCTGAACGACAATTATTATCCATATATTTATTTAATTGTTTAAATTTGATTTGTTAACTTGGGATTGTGGGTTTGAAATGATAGAACCCGGGGTTTTGTAAATTGCGGATTGAAATGATATAAATCCGTATCACTTGATCTAGGCTAGAAAACTATATACAGACCCGTGGTTTATATAATGTTTTTCTGAAATATTTTAAATTTATTTTAAAATGGAAGTTTATAATATTCTAGTTTAAATATATTTAAAGGATTTTTATAAGATTTATTATGATTTTGAATGAGTTAAAAATGTTAAATAAATAAATAAATGTTTAAATAAATTTTGGAATATAACTTATTTTGGGAATTTCTGAATTTTGTTAAAAATAAGGTTTCAGTTAAGTAAATAATTGATAAAAAGTTATATTTGGGAATTTAAAACTTGATGGTTAAGTTAATAGTCTATTACAACACTTAAATGCTGTCTTTTATAAAGGAACTGTTTTAACCTATAGACTTTAGGTAGCATTTCATAAGTGCTACAGAAACTGGGATTTTGATTATTTAAAAATAAATTTATGGAAATAATCTTTGGGGAAATGGGTTTAAATTTTGGAAGTTAATATGTAATTAATAAAAATATGGAATTGACTTTGAATGGTTTTAAATGGAAGAATTTAATTTTAAAAAGGTGAGAAAAAGGCAATCAATTCCTAAATAAATTGAATAGATTTAAATGGTATATTATAAAATGACCAATGTTTAAAAACAATATTTTGATATTGTAGTATTTGAAATATATTTTGATTTGTAAAGTATAAATACCATTTTAAAAGCTGTAACCACGGGTTATAATAACGTTTGGTTGTTAAAGAGACCAGGATCGGATATCTGGCATACTCTCTGTCGATACCGAAAACCACTTTAGCAACCGTGTACGCGGTGGAGATTCCAGAATGAAGTAGGATGGTGGCGGCGTTTCCTGTAAGGTAAATACGTGGACCCGACTCCCGTGAGTTGGCATAAGGTGGCTAAAACAGGAGCAATCGACGGATTAATGAGGTAGCACCTCTGATCGGACGCACTTCTTCGTATGCCATTCTATTACTTTTGTGATTGTTTTGGTGCGCACCTTTGATTTGGGAGTGTTGTTCGAGGTGGGAGGTAGCTGCGGCTACACGTTTCCATCGGTCCGGAAGCGTAATTGGTATACCTACCCTGGCATTGCCTAGTTGTGTCGTGTCACCTACCATAGCAAGCCTTGTACGAGTTTGGTTTTCTCCCGTAGCCCGTGTGGTATCCTCTGGTGGCTTCCCGATCAGGAGGGACTATGATATTGGATGGACTACTGGGACTATTACGTGTTAAGGTGGAAAATGTAAAGCCTTAACGCTTTTTAAAAGTAAGTTTATTTTACTAATAGACATTATTATAATAGCGAATATTACTATATAGTAAATAGTTTAACGGATCCTTAGAGGATGGGCGGTCCCAAGCATCCTTTAAGTTACTTGCTCTATATTACAGTACACATGAATTAGCTTACACTATATAAGTATGTATGTCCTGACTCGAGTGTTTATGTTTTATTTTACGCTCGGGTCAGCCTGAGTTGCAGTTCAGCTTTCTTTCCGGAGCTAGGACTTCTGTAGATCTTTCAAGCTACCGGCAAAACTTCAGCCCGTTATCTTATTTTGAAATCAAGACTAGTGGATATTTGGATTTTTCTATTTGATGACTTAAACTATATTTGAGATTAAAGTCTATGTAATTTTTTTTTGAGACTGTTTATAAGTGGCTTCATGAACCACTAAGTATTTTTAAATTCCGCTGCGAGATTTCTGATATCTGTGTCTGTGATTCTGTGATTTATTTACTCCATATTCTGAGTTTTGCCAAAAAATTATTTACGATGCGGTATTTTTAACAATTCAAGTCCGACATGTGCGGATGCGAATGGTTGAAAATATCGGGCCGTTATAGTTGGTATAAGAGCTTTGGCTTTAGGCAAAACTTAGAATGTACGGTAAATTTGATTTACAGGATCACTTTCATTCGAGCTTGAATCTCTTCCTTTTCGAATTTTGGAACGTTCCCTATGGTTCCAAACTTCATTCGTGTCCCTCACTATTCATCTTCTTTCGATTCTGGAGTATCCCATAACTCCATTTCGGATGATCTTTATAGTGAATTGGCAGTCTCGCCAATATTCTAATAAAGGGGTGAAACTCCTTTACAATTAGCATTAATTCACCAGAGATTTATATTTAACCTCGGTTTAGATGCTAATATCTTTGGTTATTCCGAACTCTATCTCTTTGGAGCGAATGGTAAATCTACATTCGATCTGACTCTTTGAGTCACGGTTGACCAGGTTAAGGTTGCCCGCAATTTATGTAAACTTATCTAGTTCCTTATTCTGTTATTTAATCATCGGATCTTCTAATTCCAACTTATCTTTAAATCAAAATTCTCTTTGATTTGAGTCCATCAAATTTGAATCTCTATCCTTGTTTTGGAAAATTTATTCCTATATTTGGGAAAAATCTAATATTATATATAAGTATAAATTTTCAGGATTTTATAATTAATCTAACTAACTGTCAATAAATAATAGTTTTTGATTTTATTTATGGTTTTGTAAACCATGTGTTTTGTCTAATATAAATAATTGAATATAAACAAAGTTATAAATTAATTTGGAAACTGAAATGAATTTAAAACAAGAACTTGAGAATTCAATTTCCGATAGTTTCAAACCTTGGGTTTAAAATTTTGAAAGGATATATTATTTAAATTATTTTCGAATAAAAATTTGTTTCCAAAGAATGTTAAAGGTTTAAAAATCAGTGCTCTTCTTTTGTCGCTAGGAAATAATTTCGGTGATGACAACAACATCATCGACATTCATTTTCGAGTTTCGAAGTGAAAAGACCATTTTGTAGTCTGGCTACAGTGTTACCTTGAGAATTTAATTGATTTGAATCTCTAAAATATGACTTGATTTATCATATATAGATATATGATTTAAATTTGATTTGACATATTATGTACATATATTTATTTATCTCTAAATGGGTTGAAGGAAATTAGAAATTTAATTCTTGAATTTTATCTTGAGGAATAATTTCAATTATATAAAAAAAAATCAAAATTTTGAATAAGTAATTCAAACTTGAGATAATTGAATTTGAAAGTTTTATTTGTATAATACTCAATTTCATTTCAATATAACTTACCTTGATTTTCAGAAGTTAACAATGTAATTGGATAATATACAATATAAAAAGATTTATAAATAAAATTTTAAAGATATGATATTTATAACTGGATTTTATTCGAGATAAATTAAAAGAATATTTCTAGTATAAATAAATTGAAGGAAATTCTCTTTATAAGTAATTTGAGTTTTCTTAAATGATTACAGGTTTATTATGCAAATATTCAAACTTAATAATAGAACTTTAATTAGTAGAATAGAAATTTCCAACCTTAGTTCCAATTGTTTAATATTCAAGTTTGCAAATATTGAAACTGAAGTGGTTATTGAAACTGAAAGTGTTTTTGAAATTTATGAATTTTGACTTAATTTTTTTTTTAAATGAAATAAAATTGTAAGTCGCAGAAATTATTTTATTTTATAAAGTAATTTTAAATGCAAACTATTTTATTCCATATACTGTTGATTATCCAAACTATTCAAGTTTTAGAAGTATGGTTTAAAACTATGAATTTCGGAGTATTATGTTTGAAAATTTTATACAAACACCGTCGGTCTATATATATAAATATTTTGATTTATATGGTTTTGAAAAGGATACGATTGATAAATATTAAATTTTGATATATATATATATATATATATATAGTAAAATTTCTTGAATTTAGCTATGTATAAATTTATTTCGAATTTTAAAATAAGCTAAATAATGAAGTTGATTTCTTTTATATAATATAGTTAAGTATCTATTTAAGTTTCTATTGTATATAGAGTTTTAATAACTCAAATAAAAGTAAGGGTTTTACTTAAATAATATTTGCTGTATTAAGTAAACATTTCAAAATTTAAATAATAAGAATTGGATTTGGTATATATTAAATTATCAAAGAATCCATTTTGAAATAGTGGAATATTTAAAGATCTAAATAATATGAGCTATAAAAATTTAAGTTTTGAAATATGGGATATTTAAGCTTTGAATTATATGGGAATTTGAATGGTTTAATTGGAGATTCAAATTGGTATTGGGAATTTATTGTGAAATTTAAAGAAGCTATTTTAGTATATAAAGTAATATAGTATTTAAACTATTAAGTATTAAAGGTTATGTTTCAAAGCCATGGTTTCAAAGTATATAGATTGAAAATATGATATTTTTGATTTGGGTTTTATAAAAATAATATCAAAATAAGTTGTTTGGGAAATGGTAAATTTACTTTAACAATTAAGTTAAATTACCATTTCAAATTTGGATTAAAATTAAACATTTTTAAATTAGAATGTTAAAATTTTAAGTATAAATAGATGAAATCAATTATTAATTTAAAATTGAATTTGTATGGTTTAGATTAATGATTCTAATTTAAGTTTCAATTTAGTTTTCTTTCAGGTTGTTTCTATTCCCCTACCTTCTTCCTTTTCGAGGACGAAAAGTTCTGAGTGGGGGAGAGTGTAACAGCCCTAGTTTTTAACTAGCATTTATTTCTTTTATTTATTTAAAACCTTGAAATTTATTTTAATATACTTATTTTAATTAATATTTTTAATTGGTTTAAATCATTTCCCAAATTGCTAAGAATAAATGAAGGTTTCTGAAATTTTTAACCGTGTTAAAGGATAACTCCAAATTGGGATTTTAATAAAAATTGAATTTTGTATAGTAAGATTTATTTATGAATTCATAGAAATAATAATAAGTAAATACGAAGAATGAAAACGAATAAAATTTTAGTTAGGTTATAACTTTTAAGAATTCAGTGTATTTATAGACTGCTAAATTTTGCTCTTAAAAGGGTATGATATTTAATGGTATAAAATAACGGATATAATAGAGAAACGTATTAATTTAAAAGCGTTACTTTGGGGGTATATTATTGCGTGGATTCTACGCATTTTAAAATTCATACCGGAATATATATATGAGTAAATAAAATCAGTAGAGGATTTCTATAGCCAACGTTACATTTTCATAGCCTTCATTGGTTTTTAAGTTTGGTATAAAATCTTTACCAATTGTATTTTGCTGTTTCTTTATAAATCAACAACAATTAATTTATTTGCTTATTCTTGTGCCTAAATTTTTGCAAGATTCTTTTTGTTTAAAAATTATATATATATATATATATATATATATTTATATATATATATACATATATATAAAAAGCATGTTTGAAGTAATGCAGTGGGTAAAACATTTATTTCCTTAATATTTGCTTGACCGTTTCTCCACCTTAGATTTCGCTTATAATTCATGAACAAAATCAAATAAGATCTCATGCAAATTTACATTCACCTTTAATCTCGCTCGTCCTTCCCTTATAATAACGCGCTAAATTTCAATTTATATTTCTTGCCATTTACACTTGATAATGCATGCCGTTTTATTTCCCCTCAGTTAGTAACGCAAGATTTATTTTTTGCTAAATTATGTAACGTATAAAATATTTTTCCATATTCCATTTATTGAAATTAACGCCTTATCCATATATTACAAAAAAAAATCTTACTTGCCTTTAGAAACATATTACTTAAACTCAAAGAATTAAACCATGCAATTCCCTGTTCATTCGAAAATAGTGTCTACCTATTTTGTTCCCAAAAATTTTGTAACCTTCAGCTGGTTTTAATATTTCTTAACCAGTTTACCTCCTTGATTTATGCAACACGTTTGGAGCGTTCAATTATTTTTCTACCGTAATTCAAGTGAAAAAACCCACGCATTCTTTTATTATGCATTGACATCATTTATTTCAAGATCCACTTGCCGTTTTACTTTTCGAACGAAAGTTATTGCTTACCTTTTTCTTTTCCATTGATCTCCGCATGCAAAAATCTTGCAACTCACTGCTAAATTAGCTGCTTCCAACTTTTGGGTCTTTCCCAGTAATTCAATGCATGCTTCTTGTAATAAACATTCAAGGAAAGCAAAATTTATTTCTTACCTGTAGAGAAAAATTTACTAAATCTCAAAAGAAATAAATCATGCAGCTTCCTATTTTATAACACGTTCAAACAAAAAGGATAAAATCAACGCATTCAAACTTTTTAAATTTGGTATAAAATATAGGCGTTTCTTTTTAAATCAATGCCATCTATTCATCACTTGCCGTTTTCTCTACATATTGATTTGCAAACAAACGATTCCTTGACCATAAAATTTGCATGCTTTGATTTCGCATCTTAGTTTTTCCTCGCGTACAAAGCAACAAAAATATATAGCTCCTAAAAACTATGCGCGTCCCTAGATTTTCTGTTTATAGGCAAATAAGATTTCTTGCAAAAAAATATAGCATGCTACTAATATTTAGTATAAAATCTTTTATTGAAGTAGCATCCAAGCAAATAAATATCACTGCCGTTTCTTAAATATCAACAGTTAGTTCTTTCCATTTATAAGCACGTCCAGATTTCTAATTCCAAGGGCAAGAATAAATTGATTACCGTTTTCTTAATTTCAATCAAAGGAATTAAATACTTTCCTAAATACCGCAAGTTTATCTCCACAATTCTAGTGCACGTACGCAAGTAAATGAGAGAAGAAAATTTGAAAAAAATATCTACTTGTCGTTTTTTTTTTTAAATTTCAATCAAAACAAATTGATTTCGTGCCTATCTAAATTCACGCAACCCGTCCCTTATATAAACCAAAACCCACACCACAAATTCTTTCATGAAAATTTCTTCATTTTTTTTTTCTCCGGTTGCTTGCGTGCAAAGCTTCATCAGGTATGGCCTATGTTTATATTTTTCCTTCTTCCTCCTTTGCTTTCTTCTTCTTTATTTCCTTTTCTTATTCACGCAAAGGCTTAAAACTCCACCACCTTAGGCTATGACTCCTCCTTCACCACTAGATCCTTACCCTCCTCTTTTACCACTGATGTCAGCCTCTCCTCCAAATAAATTGCATGAAATTTTTTCATAAACTGATAACTAAAGTTTTATGTCATCTAGCCGTCCTTAAAGATTTTCAGTAGTGAATTTGACCAATTTATTTTAGAAATAAAATTTATACTTTACCCAAAATATAATAGAGTAGAAAAAAATATATGTGAATGGAGGAGAAAGTACGCGTGTGAGTCATAAATGTCCAAACTAGGTTGCAAATTCACTTTGTGTTTTGAAATATAAAAACACAGTGAGGCGAGCATGTAGTTGGATTTTGTAATAAGCTAGGGTTGCAACAGTAGTTAGAGAAGGAAAAAAATTTTAATAATAATAGTTGAATAAGCAAATATAAGAATCGGCTGTAGGAGGGTTTTTGTACTAGTGAAGAAGTGTTCATTTAATTAGTATTGTGAGTGTATATGTATTATCAACGTTATGCGCATAAAATTCTTTTACGATGCCGCGAAATTAGATTAAGATTTTAAGTGTTTTCGCCACTTGTAGAAAAAAAAGGGTGAAAGTAAGTAACATGTAATTTTGAAACGAACCATGAGAACGTAGTCTAGCTGTGTGGTGGAGTGGTCGAGTCAAGTGAATTCCATTCGTTCCAGTTGTTTCGAAAATTTTGCTTTGACCATAATTTTTAAAGTCGCGTATTTGGTTTATTTGGATCTTGTTATAAATTTGAATCAAGACGTTGCATCCGTGGAAATCTGATCGTGCCGTTTGTACGTTTCTTTATCATGTGATACAATTGTTTGAATCTATTTTTCTGCAGCTTTAAGGTGAGTATTTCTCACCAGACAAACATACCTATATTTCTGTGAATTATCGCAAGTGTATTTGTAAATTATTTATTAAATGTCATCTGTCTGTAATATAACGTATGATGTTAAACCCCATTTTAAATTGACACCTCATCAGTTGTTTATCTGTTGTAATATAGTTGCAGTTATATTATTTAATGCTTATTTACTGTTAAATCATCACTGCAAGTTCCCTGTAAATTGAGATCGTTATAGGCTGAAATGATAGGCCTGAACGACAATTATCATCCATATATTTATTTAATTGTTTAAATTTGATTTGTTAACTTGGGATTGCAGGTTTGAAATGATTGAACCCGGGGTTTAGTAAATTGCGGATTGAAATGATATAAATCCGTATCACTTGACCTAGGCTAGAAAACTATATACAGACCCGTGGTTTATATAATGTTTTTCTGAAATATTTTAAATTTATTTTAAAATGGAAGTTTATAATATTCTGGTTTAAATATATTTAAAGGATTTTTATAAGATTTATAATGATTTTGAATGAGTTAAAAATGTTAAATAAATAAATAAATGTTTAAATAAATTTTGGAATATAACTTATTTTGGGAATTTCTGAATTTTGTTAAAAATAAGGTTTTAGTTAAGTAAATAATTGATAAAAAGTTATATTTGGGAATTTAAAACTTGATGGTTAAGTTAATAGTCTATTACAGTACTTAAATGCTGTCTTTTATAAACGAACTGTTTTAACCTATAGACTTTAGGTAGCATTTCATAAGTGCAACAGAAACTGGGATTTTGATTATTTAAAAATAAATTTATGGAAATAATCTTTGGGGAAATGGGTTTAAATTTTGGAAGTTAATATGTAATTAATAAAAATAAGGAATTGACTTTGAATGGTTTTAAATGGAAGAATTTAATTTTAAAAAGGTGAGAAAAAGGCAATCAATTCCTAAATAAATTGAATAGATTTAAATGGTATATTATAAAATGACCAATGTTTAAAAACAATATTTTGATATTGTAGTATTTGAAATATAAATACCATTTTAAAAGCTGTAACCACGGGTTATAATAACGTTTGGTTGTTAAAGAGACCGGGATCGGATATCTGGCATACTCTCTGTCGATACCGAAAACCACTTTACCAACCGTGTACGCGGTGGAGATTCCAGAATGAAGTAGGATGGTGGCGGCGTTTCCTGGAAGGTAAATACGTGGACCCGACTCTCGTGAGTTGGCATAAGGTGGCTAAAACAGGAGCGATCGACGAATTAATAAGGTAGCACCTCTGATCGGACGCACTTCTTCGTATGCCATTCTATTACTTTTGTGATTGTTTTGATGCGCACCTTTGATTTGGGAGTGTTTTTCGAGGTGTGCGGTAGCTGCGGCTACGCGTTTCCATCGGTCCGGAAGGGTAATTGGTATATCTACCCTGGCATTGCCTAGTTGTGCCGTGTCACCTACCATAGCGAGCCTTGTACGAGTTTGGTTTTCTCCCGTAGCCCGTGTGGTATCCTCTGGTGGCTTCCCGATCAGGAGGGACTATGATATTGGATGGACTACTGGGACTATTGCGTGTTATGGTGGAAAATGTAAAGCCTTAACGCTATTTATAAGTAAGTTTATTTTACTAATAGACATTATTATAATAGCGAATATTACTACATAGTAAATAGTTTAACGGATCCTTAGAGGATGGGCGGTCCCAAGCATCCTTTAAGTTACTTGCTCTATATTACAGTACACTTGAATTAGCTTACACTATATAAATATGTATGTCCTGACTCGAGTGTTTATGTTTTATTTTACGCTCGGGTCAGCCTGAGTTGCAGTTCAGCCTTCTTTCCGGAGCTAGGACTTCTGTAGATCTTTCAAGCTACCGGCAAAACTTCAGCCCGTTATCTTATTTTGAAATCAAGACTAGTGGATATTTGGATTTTTCTATTTGATGATTTAAACTATATTTGAGATTAAAGTCTATGTAAATTTTTTTTTTGAGACTGTTTATAAGTGGCTTCATGAACCACTAAGTATTTTTAAATTCCGCTGCGAGATTTCTGATATTTGTGTCTGTGATTCTGTGATTTATTTACTGCATATTCTGAGTTTTGCCAAAAATTTATTTACGACGCGGTATTTTGAACAATTCAAGTCCGACATGTGCGGATGCGAATGGTTGAAAATATCGGGCCGTTACAATTATAGTGTCTAATTGTAAAATAAACTTACTTTTTAATAACGTTAAGGGGTTACCCATATAGCCCTTAACGCAAATAATGCCAATAGTCTATACAGTACCGTAATACCTCCTGATCGGGAGGCTAGCAGAGGATACTCCATAGGTACGACACAAATAGAAACTCGTACAAGGCTCGGTATGGTAGGAGACACGGCACAACTAGGCACTGCCAGGGTAGATATACCAATTACGCATCCGGGCTGGTGGAAACGCGCAGCGCGCAGCTACCGCCCACCTCGAAAAGACTCCCCCAAAATTAAAAATAAAGGTGGCCACCGAATCAATCCAAAGTCAAAGTATAGTATCGAAGAGGAGTGTCCGATCAGAGGAATGACCTTATTGGCCCGAGAATCACTCCTGTTTAGCCACCTTATGCCAACTCACGGGAGTCGGGTCCACGTACTTACCTCAAAGGAAACGCCGTCACCATCGTGCTTCATTCTAGAATCTCCATCGCGTACATTGTTGTTAAAGTGGTTTTCGGAGTTGGCAGAGAGTATGACAACTTCCGATTCCGGTCTCTTCAACAACCAAACGTTATTATAACACCGCGGTCATTTAAAATAATTATACTTTCAAAACCAGAATACGATATCATTTCCTTTTAAAACCCAAACAAATATGATATCATTTTATTTAAATATATTTCTTTTCCAAAATCATGTCACTTTTAAAATTTATAATACCTTGAAACCAAATAATTGAATTTTAACTTTCAACATAATACTTCGAAATCCATAGTTTTAAAACCATAAATTTCAAAACTTAAATGGTTCAGATATTCAACAGTATATAAAATAAAACAATTGAATTAAAAATTTCTTTAAAAGTAAATAATTCCCACACCATCATAAATTTTATTTACTTTAAATTCAGTCTAAACCCATAACCTTTAGATTCACTTTCAGTTTGAATAAAATACTTCGATTTCAATATTTTCAAACTTTGAGTATTTAATGAATTTCAAAACTAAGGTTGGGAATTTCTAATCAACAATTCATTTTCCTATTATTTAGTTTTGAAAGGTTTGCATGGTAAATCCATAACCATTTAAAATAAAACTCAATTTATTAACACTAAATATTTCATTCCATTTATTTGTACTAGAATTATTCATTAAATCCAGTTATAAATATCATACCTCTAAAATTTCCAATTTTGATAAGTTAACATCAACTTATGGAGTTAAATTTTTAAATAAGCTCAATTCCAATTAAATTTCCAATTTATCTTTCAATCTTAATTGATTTGAATCATTTAAAACTCTATATATATCTACAAGATCTTAAACCTATACTTAATCATATAATATAAATTATCAAATTCCATTTTTCAACTTATTCATTTTTATTTAACAGATTTATGCATAGCTTAAATTCAACAATTGAATTATATATATAATATATTTATATCATATCCAAATTTAATATTTATTAAACCGTATCATATCCAAACAAAAAATCATTTCAAAAACAATTTTATATATATACCACGGTGCCTGTATATAATTTTCTATCCTATGGTCAAGTGATACAGATATTTATCATTTCAATCCGCAGTTTAAAAATAAAAAATGCGGTTGTATATCATATCAAACCGCAATCCTGAATGAAAATAAATGCATGATAACTTGCATTTTATGTAAATAAACATCCATTCATCCAAATATCCATCATCAAACATTTATTATAATCATCATCCAATTTGAACAAAGCATCAATATACAACATATAAAATATTACAGGTAATAAGTAACAAGTATTAACTAACAGTTTATATCCAATAACAAATTTAATAACTATTTAACTAGCAGTTTATATGCAAATAAATAAATTTTAAATGTCAATTTTTATGCAATAATAAAATTAAATAACAATTTAATTTAAATAAATGCAATCTAACGGAGATGATGAAAAAAATATGCCAAACAGTCATAAATGAATTTCTACCTATATCATAAATCAATTTAACAAGCATAAGAAATCTTAGAAGTTGTGAGTGGGTTAAAACACTCACCTTTTGATTGAATTTAAATCCAATTTAAAATCAAAAATTGAACAATCTCCAAATTCGTCCAAACTACCGCCAAAACGTCAGAAATTTCAATACGATCCTAACAAAAAAAATCGCGCATGAATCGGAGTTCGTAGGAGAAAGTTATACGCATTAATGGTGATTGAAATTGCAAAAAAAAATAGAAATAAAAGAACACCTTCAAGCGCCACGTCATCCCCCTTTCTTTCCCTCTCTCCCTCATGCGTTTTGCTTCCAGATTTTTCTGAGGAGTTTGAATTTTAGCATTTGATTTGGTTTGAAATTTTTATTTGGATCTAAGATTTGTTTGTCTGCCATTGAGGAGGAGAGAGTTGAGATGTACGTACAAAACAAATGAGAATTAGGGAGGCTAGGGTTTATAGCAGGATATTTATAGAGAAAGTTGAAAAGAAAGAAGAAAGTTTGAACTAGAATAAAATTTGAAGAAGAAGAATATTTTAAGAGGAAGGAAAAATTAAAATGGGAGATAATAAGGAGATTTGAAGAATAAATTAATGCTGCAGGAATGAAGATAGAAATAAATGAAAAGCTAATATACTTACCAACATGGTAGTGTTGAAAGAGGTAAAGTAAAGGAACAAGAATATAAATGAAGATAAAAATAAATCTTCCGTTTTCAAATATGAAGCTTCAGAAGAATGAATTGCCAACAAAAGAAAGCTACAAGAACTTAAAATGTGTAAACAAAATGAAGTTTAGAAATAAAGAATATTAAATGCTAATGACGTGGCATGAATAGCAATTTGGATGTCATTAAAAAAACTTCAGGGAAACTACTTGTAATGGAGCAAACAAAAAAGAAACAAATGAAAAGAATGAGGCAGTTATTAATTATAAATCAATCATACGAGGTTACTATAAATTAACAAGAATGAGTAGTTTAACAAATGGATGCTCAAGTGGAACCTACATGGATGACTTGGAACGAAAGCAAAAAAGAAAGAAAAAGAATGCGGATATGATAATAAATATTAAGCAAATGAAGGGCCACTTATATACTATAAACAAACCTTTGGGGTCCAACTTTTGAATCTTACTTTGGTTAATTCATTCCCATAAATCCAAATATGCACATATTTATATCATTAAATTCTTTATTAACACATTCATTTTATGGTAATATATGCATCCCACTTTAGCGCAATCAATTAAACAATCAATTAATGATATTACTCAATCTATAAAAAAAAATCAACTATACAATCAATCAATCAATTACCAAACCAATCTACCTATATAATTATTTATATTACTCAAACCAATTTTATTAATGTACAACTTTTAATACAAGGTAATTTCTAATTGATTCCAAAACATTTACACAACCATGAATCCTATGATATATTTTAAAATATGAATATTAATAAGTGCGTTTGTATACATTATTCGAAAATTCAAATTTTCCGTTATATAAAACTATACTTATTCAAAATGAAATTTTTTCTTTATACATCTCAAAATAGGCAATTATTTTAATTGAAATGTTCATTCCATTTTGACAAAAAAAATGCAAGTTCCTATATTAACTCATTGATTACAATTTAATTTATGTTTCCTTCAAATTGAAACATTTAAA
Source organism: Allium cepa (assembly GCA_030765085.1). NCBI lineage: Eukaryota > Viridiplantae > Streptophyta > Magnoliopsida > Asparagales > Amaryllidaceae > Allium > Allium cepa. Next base: position 691,042,456 of record CM060935.1, on the reverse strand, counting down.
TTAATCTAATTCCATTTCATTTCATTCCTAATTTCAACGAATTCTAATTATACAACACTGTTTTCTTTTCATTTACACCAATTCAAACATATTTTATAGAATTTCATATACAACAAAATTTATACAATATTTACAATCTAAATGTTTTATCTTATTAAAAATCAACTTCTCCAAGATACATTTCAAATAACAACTTATGTTATTCTTTCATTAAAACTTTCATTTAATTCGTTTATTTAACTTCAACATTTGTTGTTCGATTAGAGATAAACATTCATTTTATTCTTTTTCAAATATTCAATCGATTAGTGATAAACTTTTAAATTGTTTTTCTTTGAAATCATATTTTCCATGCTAAACCCAATATCTATATGCTAAAATAATTCCAACATTTAATTACAGTTGTAATAAAACTCATTCATTATATATTTAAACTTTAAACAAATCCTTTATTTATTGACTATCATATTTCCATCTCAAATTTTAAATGTACATTATTTCACCAATTATAGTACTTATTTCAATTTCTTAAAATAATCCCTTTATTACACTTTGAATCCAATTTATTTTAATAAGTTTCCAATTAAACGGATTAGATTCAATTTCAACCTTACACATAAGTTTAGATTATAATCAATTTATAACGTATTCCTTTCTTAGTTATTACTTTACACACTTCTCGTATTAATTTCACAATTAATCATAATTATTAAAGTAACGCTTATAATAAATACGACCCTATAATTACTCAACGTTTAAACGAACGCTATTTCATTTTCCATTAGTGTAACATTCATTTATTTTATTATCACTTATTACAAATTCTAATTCCATTAACAAATAAGCAGGTAATTTATAATATATGTTACAAATTTTCAATTAATCATTATTCACTATCATTGACTTTAATTTAGCATTACTTACCTTGCATTAACATTGTTACTTAAAATCCCTACCGAATTGCAATTAATATTCTAATGAATACATTTACTCCTTTCCGTTATGTATTAATTATCATCAAGGCACATATAATTATCTTTATTGGTAAATGAGTGAATTTACTAGCAACCCACTATTATAACCTCTAATATACTTGTATATTTATTCTTCACAACAACTACTACCTATCTATATTATTTCGCCCCTAAATACAAAATTTGCAATTGTTCTTATTATCATATTCCATTTAATAAGTCATAAAATTTGAATTAATTTATTAATTGAAACGTTCGTTCAAGTTTATAAATTATTAACTTGAAATAACGTATCCTTAATTAAAAATCAATTACTGTAACAATGTGTCCTTACACTTACAAATTTAATGCCTACCCTATATTTTCCATATTCACATTATATCCATGTACAATACTTACACCATTTTATTTATTGAAATTTTATTCATATTACAAATAAATAGGCTTTAATTACCATTCATATATTTTAATTTAGCCTTCATTCCAATATTAATTTACCCCCTTTATTATTTCTACTATTTAAAAATTAATTACAAAATCCTATTAAATTAACAAATTAAATTGTCGAAATTTACGGGTCGTTGCACTCTCCCCCACTCAAAACTTTTCGTCCCCGAAAAGGAAAAGAAGGGAAACGAAGAACTAAGAAATCAATATACCTTATTCAAACATTAACTTTATAAACAATTAAATTTATAAAATTAATTAATTTAGATAAAATATCTCAATTTATAACCATTAAATCTTTTTATATTTAAATTACTAAAATTTGGTAAGCATTTTCAAAATATTCCTAAGTTCAAAATTTACGGAAAATTTTGGCAGTCTCCTTTGTACGGAGAGGCTTGGGAGAAAATATAATATTAAATATAACAATTATATTACATATATTATCCAAAATATTATATCCCAACCCAAGAAAATATATAAAATAGCGCTATAAACCGTAATCCGAAACGTACCTATTTATCGGGCAATTTACGCTTAATTTATGGAACCAAAAGCAGTAGCAATTGCTTCCATAACCTGCATTTCACTTATAAAATCTAAAAGGGTTAACAATTCATATAAAGTGAAATATTTAAATGGTTTCAATCACTAACAGCAAATCAATACAACAACCATCAATTTCACACCCAGCATACATAACAAATACAAAACAACCATTCAATCAAACAAACAAATAGTTGTTCGGGTTCAAAACTTTTACATTGTACGGAATGAAGAATAAACTACTAGCACATCATTTAATCAATAGTCTTAGATAAAACTAAATAGATTATTCATTCACCCAAACCCAAATTTTAAAGTATCTTACCCAAACAACTATAACCAATCAACAATACAAATCAAATTTACTTGTTATTAATTTTATTTCATACATTAGTTGTTTGATTTCCTTTCTTTCATTCATTCAGTGATTACTTTAATTTTTTTCATTTATTACTTACAATATTCAAAATTTTCCATTTTAATGTCATGTAAGTTTTTCTTTTTATTCATTTATTTATTTCATTCCTATTCAATCGAATTCTTAGTAGGTAAATTCATTAACCTAAGTTTATAGTCAAAAAATTACTTATTTTATTCAGAATTAACCCCAACCTATTCACTTAAGTTTATAATTGCTTACTTACAATACCTATTTTCCATTATATTTAATTAGTAGCGTTCAATTATACTTAAGTTTATACAACTACACATCAATTCTTATTTATTAAGGAATTTCATTAATTATTTTCATTACCTCAAGTTAATTACTTGATTTCATTTATAAATAGCTTCAACTATTTACTTAAGTTCATTTTCATTCATTTATCAATTTAAACTTAAGTTTATAACTCTATACCACCAATTCCAATAAATAAAAGCAATTTATTGAACCCTTTCATTACATATTTTTACTGTACAATTTCCATTACATTTCTTATTAAACATTTCAACTTCTAATATTTGGTAAGTTATATATATGCTTTTAAAGAATGTAATTGAAAGTTATACAAGTTTTCTCATTTCCTTTAATTAATTCATTGATCAATAAATTTTTACCTTTTTCTTATAAGTTACAATTTCAACTTACTCTTTGTTTCCTTTACAACTTAGCCTTAAATCTCTTACTTAAATTAGAGGTTTAAATTATTAATTACTTACCTTTTATTTCACTACAATAATTGAAACAATTAATCAATGGAAATTTAAGAATTTAATACCGGGTTAATTTCAATTTATTTTAAATAATAGATAAATATATTCTTACACTTATATATCTCTAATTATATTTAAAACAATTCAAAATTTATATTTTTCAAAAATGAATCTGCAGTAGAACTACTACAGTGGCCTTCCCCCTTCGAAACTCGAAAATGAAAGTCGATGATGCGGCCGCCATCACCGAAATTATTTTCCAGCGACAGAGAGGAAAGTACAAAACTTATTTTCTCCAAAATCTTCTTTAAAACAATTCTTCCGAATTATAATAAATATTTATATCAGAAATCACTTATAAACAATATTATTATATTCCAAAATTTATTCGAAAGAAATTTCAAGGCCCCGGATCTTAAGTTCTAAATTTCCCAAATTTCATTTATTTTATTTTTCAATCTTATTTCTATTATTATTTATACACTTTATTACCTAACAACCAATCTATTGCAGCCAAATACAGATATCATTTGAATTTTTTTATTTTATATAGAAAATACAATAGGAAAAATTATTTCATTCACCTATATTAAAACAAATATTATGTCGGTCTGTCCTATTAAGTGTTTAGAAATCCCTATTGATGTCATAGCGTCCCATGCACCAACCAGAATTTATAAATACAAAACGGAACAAATTAACACAATATTAAAAACTTTTATAACACTAACAAATACGCTCTCTCATATATACACTCAGCGACTCCCATAGGGTATTACTATCCTATTAATAAAGAGTTAGACCCCACAAAGCTAAGGTTTATCGCTAAACCAAAGCTCTAATACCAGATGTAACGTCCCTCCTTTTCGCACGCTTTAAATCGACACACGTGTCAATTCAAAGAGTACGGAAAGGCGGATTGTTATGGGGTAAATAAGAAAACAGAGAAGAGAAAACTAAACAGAATCTCACAGCGGAAGGATAAAATATAATAATAAATATACAGTTTATAAAACTGTTTACAAAACATTTGATTCTTCTTTATACAATAAATATCAGAGTTCACATACCAATAAATATCAATGCAGCGGAATTAAATAGTGTAGTGGAATAATATAGTAGATAGTAATACTACAATCTTCGTCTTCGTCCTCCAGAATAAAGTCTCCAAATCCTGAAACGCTCGGATTGACCCGAGCGAATTGAAAGACAAAACACTCGAGTCGGAACTAAAAGATCTTATGTAATTTAAATTACCTGAAATAAGTATGAGTGCAGTAACTCAAAAGATGCTCGGGATTTACATCTCTTAAGGATCCGTCAAACTATTTACTTTGTAGTATATTTCGCTATTATAATAGTGTCTATTTGTAAAATAAACTTACTTTTTAATAGCGTTAAGGGGTTACCCATATAGCCCTTAACACAAATAATGCCAATAGTACATACAGTACCGTAATACCTCCTGATCGGAAGGCTACCAGAGGATACTCCATAGGTACGACACAAATAGAAACTCGTACAAGGCTCGGTATGGTAGGTGACACGACACAACTAGGCAATGCCAGGGTAGATATATCAATTACGCATCCGGTCTGTTGGAAACGCGCAGCGCGCAGCTACCGCCCACCTCGAACAAACTCCCCCAAAATCAAAAATAAAGGTGGCCAGCGAATCAATCCAAAGTCAAAGTATAGTATCGAAGAGGAGTGTTCGATCAGAGGAATGACCTTATTGGCCTGAGAATCGCTCCTGTTTTAGCCACATTATGCCAACTCACGGGAGTCGGGTCCACGTATTTACCTCAAAGGAAAAGCCGTCACCATCCTGCTTCATTCTGGAATCTCCACCGCGTACACGGTTGTTAAAGTGGTTTTCGGAGTTGGCAGAGAGTATGACAACTTTCGATCCCGGTCTCTTCAACAACCAAACGTTATTATAACACCGCGGTCATTTAAAACAATTATACTTTCAAAACCAGAATATAATTATCCATTTCAAAACCCATAAATACGATATCATTTCCTTTTGAAACCCAAATAAATATGATATCATTTTATTTCAAATATATTTCTTTTCCAAAATCATGCCACTTTTAAAATTTATAATACCTCGAAACCAAATATTTGAATTTTAACTTTCAACATAATACTTCGAAATCCATAGTTTTAAAACCATAAATTTCAAAACTTAAATGGTTTGGATATTCAACAGTATATAAAATAAAACAGTAGAATTAAAAATTTCTTTAAAAGTAAATAATTCCCACACCATCACAAATTTTATTCACTTTAAATTCAGTCTAAACCCATAACCTTTAGATTCACTTTTAGTTTGAATAAAACACTTCGATTTCAATATTTTCAAACTTTGAGTATTTAATGAATTTCAAAACTAAGGCTGGGAATTTCTAATCAACAATTCATTTTCCTATTATTTAGTTTTGAAGGTTTACATGGTAAATCCATAACCATTTAAAATAAAACTCAATTTATTAACACTAAATATGTCCTTCCATTTATTTATACTAGAATTATTCATTAAATCCAGTTATAAATATCATACCTTTAAAATTTCCAATTCTAATAAGTTAACATCAACTTATGGAGTTAAATTTTTAAATAAGCTCAATTCCAATTAAATTCTAGTTTATCTTCCAATCTTAATTGATTTGAATCATTTAAAACTCTATATATATCTACAAGATCTTAAACCTGTACTTAATCATATAATATAAGTTATCAAATTCCATTTTTTAACTTATTCATTTTTATTTAACAGATTTATGCATAGCTTAAATTCAACAATTGAACTATATGTATATAATATATTTATATCATATCCAAATTTAATATTTATTAAACTGTATCATATCCAAACCAAAAATCATTTCAAAAACAATTTTATATATATACCGCGGTGCCTGTATATAATTTTCTATCCTATGGTCAAGTGATACGGATATTTATCATTTCAATCCGCAGTTTAAAAATAAAAAATGCGGTTGTATATCATTTCAAACCGCAATCCTGAATGAAACGATATGCACGACAACTTGTAGTTTATGTAAATAAACATCCATTCATCCAAATATCAATCATCAACCATTTATTATAATCATCATCCAATTTGAACAAAGCATCCATATACATCATATAAAATATAACAGGTAATAAGTAACAGGTATTAACTAACAGTTTATATTCAATAATAAATTTAATAACTGTTTAACTAGCAGTTTATATGCAAATAAATAATTTTTAACTGTCAATTTTTATGCAATAATAAAATTAAATAACAATTTAATTTAAATAAATGCAATCTAACCGAGATGATGAATAAAATATGCCAAACAGTCATAAATGAATTTCTACTCATATCATAAATCAATTTAACAAACATAAGAAATCTTAGAAGTCGTGAGTGGGTTAAAACACTCACCTTTTGAATTTAAATTGAGTTTAAATCCAATTTAAACTCAAAAATTGAACAATCTCCAAATTCGTCCAAACCACCGCCGAACCGTCAGAAATTTCAATACGATCCTAATAAAAAAAATCTCGCATGAAACGGAGTTCGCAGGAGAAAGTTATACGCATTAATGGTGATTGAAATTTAAAAAAAAATAGAAATAAAAGAACACCTTCAAGCGCCACGTCATCCTCCTTTCTTTCCCTCTCTCCCTCAGTGTTTTGCTTTCAGATTTTTCTGAGGAGTTTGAATTTTAGCATTTGATTTGGTTTGAAATTTTTATTTGGATCTAAGATTTGTTTGTCTGCCATTGAGGAGGAGAGAGTTGAGATGTACGTACAAAACAAATGAGAATTAGAGAGGCTATGGTTTATAGCAGGATATTTATAGAGAAAGTTGAAAAGAAAGAAGAAAGTTTGAACTAGAATAAAATTTGAAGAAGAAGAATATTTTAAGAGGAAGGAAAAATTAAAATGAGAGATAATAAGGAGATTTGAAGAATAAATTAAGGCTGCAGGAATGAAGATAAAAATAAATGAAAAGCTAACAAAGTATATATAAACCAAGTAAGAATTGAAATATAAGTAAAAATATGAACAGCCTTAGAAAACGGTAGTGTTGAAAGAGGTAAAGTAAAGGAATAAGTATATAAATGAAGATAAAAATAAATCTTCCGTTTTCAAATATGAAGCTTCAGGAGAATGAATTGCCAACAAAAGAAAGCTACAAGAACTTAAAATGTGTAAACAAAATGAAGTTTAGAAATAAAGAATATTAAATGCTAATGACGAGGCATGAATAGTAATTTGGATGTCATTAATAAAACTTCAGGAAAACTACTTGTAATGGAGCAAACAAAAAAGAAACAAATGAAAAGAATGAGGCAGTTATTAATTAGAAATCAATCATACGAGGTTACTATAAATTAACAAGATTGAGTAGTTTAACAAATGGATGCTCAAGTGGAACCTACATGGATGACTTGGAACGAAAGAAAAAATGAAAGAAAAAGAATGCGGATATGATAATAAATATTAAGCAAATGAAGGGCCACTTATATACTATAAACAAACCTTTGGGCTCCAAATTTTGAATCTTACTTCGGTTAATTCATTCCCATAAATCCAAATATGCACATATTTATATCATTAAATTCTTTATTAACACATTCATTTTATGGTAATATATGCATCCCCCTTTAGCGCAATCAATTTAACAATCAATTAATGATATTACTCAATCGATAAAAAAATCAATCAATTATACAATCAATCAATCAAATACCAAACCAATCTACCTATACATTTATTTATATTACTCAAACCAATTTTATTAATGTACAACTTTTAATACAAGGTAATTTCTAATTGATTCCAAAAAATTTACACAACCATGAATCCTATGATATATTTTAAAATATGAATACTAATAAGTGCGTTTGTATACATTATTCGAAAATTCAATTTTTCCGTTATATAAAATTATACTTATTCAAAATGAAAATTTTTCTTTATACATCTCAAAATAGGTAATTATTTTAATTGAAATGTTCATTCCATTTTGACAAAAAGAAATGCAAGTTCTTATATTAACTCATCGATTACAATTTAATTTATGTTTCCTTTAAATTAATCTAATTCCAGTTCATTTCATTACTAATTTCAACGAATTCTAATTATATAACACTGTTTTCTTTTCATTTATACCAATTCAAACATATTTTATAGAATTTCATATACAACAAAATTTATACAATATTTACAATGTAAATGCTTTATCTTATTGAAAATCAACTTCTCCAAGATACATTTCAAATAACAACTTATGTTATTCTTTCATTAAAACTTTCATTTAATTCATTTATTTAACTTCAATATTTGTTGTTCAATTAGAGATAAACATTCATTTTATTCTTTTTCAAATGTTCAATCGATTATGATAAACTTTTAAATTGTTTTTCTTTGAAATCATATTTTCCATGTTAAACCCAATATCTATATGCTAAAATAATTCCAACATTTAATTACAATTGTAATAAAACCCATTCATTATATATTTAAATTTCAAAAAAATCCTTTATTTGTTGACTATCATATTTCCGTCTCAAATTTTAGATGTAAATTATTTCACCAATTATAGTATTTATTTCAATTTCTTAAAATAATCCCTTTATTACACTTTGAATCCAATTTATTTTAATAAGTTTCGAATTAAACGGATTAGATTCAATTTCAACCTTACACATAAGTTTAGATTATAATCAATTTATAACGTATTCCTTTCTTAGTTATTACTTTACATACTTCTCGTATTAATTTCACAATTAATCATAATTATTAAAGTAACGCTTATAATAAATACGACCCTATAATTACTCAACATTTAAACGAACATTATTTCATTTTCCATTAGTGTAACATCTATTTATTTTATTATCACTTATTACAAATTCTAATTCCATTAACAAATAAGCAGGTAATTTATAATATATGTTACAAATTTTCAATTAATCATTATTCACTATCTTTGACTTTAATTTAGCATTACTTACCTTGCATTAACATTGTTACTTAAAATCCCTATCCAATTGCAATTAATATTCTAATGAATACATTTACTCCTTTCCGTTATGTTATTAATTATCATCAAGGCACATCTAATTATCTTTATTGGTAAATGAGTGAATTTACTGGCAACCCACTATTATAGCCTTTAATATACTTGTATATTTATTCTTCACAACAACTACTACCTATCAATATTATTTCGCCCCTAAATACAAAATTTGCAATTGTTCTTATTATCATATTCCATTTACTAAGTCATAAAATTTGAATTAATTTATTAAATTGAAATGTTCATTCAAGTTTATAAATTATTAACTTGAAATAACGTATCCTTAATTAAAAATCAATTACTGTAACAATGTGTCCTTACACTTACAAATTTAATGCATACCCTATATTTTCCATATTCACATTATATCCATGTACAATACTTACACCATTTTATTTATTGAAATTTTATCCACATTACAAATAAATAGGCTTTAATTACCATTCATATATTTTATTTTAGCCTTCATTCCAATATTAATTTACACCCTTTGTTATTTCTACTAAAAATTAATTACAAAAACCTATTAAATTAACAAATTAAATTGTCGAAATTTATGGGTCGTTACAGCTATGATCATCATGAACGATAATGACATGCTTATATGAACCAAAATTAAAATAAGAAATGTTGCTTGTAAAGAATGGAGTTTAGAATTTACAGTTAAAGCTCAAGCTTGATTCCTATTCTTTTAAAGTCACTATAAGGTTGCTGGAAACAAAAGCAAAAGAGCATGGATTAGAATCTGGGGATGCTAAATTTATGTAAATTTCTTCATAATGCATTTCCAAATAAAACAAGTAGCATGTTACAACCTTCTGAAGTTGTATTTACGTTCAATGTCAACTAAATAATAAGTATGTTTGAATGAATACAAAATTTACCACATGGAATTCACTAAGTTGGTAGAAGTTTAAAACTTGACATGATAATTATTGCAATAACCATTTTAATATAATATTTTCATATTAATCTTCTGTGAATACTAAAAAATGAAAAATCCAATGTAAATGTATGATAAAAAACAAATTTAATTGGTAAAAGATGAAAGGAAATTCAGATTTAACCTCATGGCGAAGTAAGTGAACATTTTGAGTGTTAATTCAATTAAGGCGAAGTAAGTGAACATTTTGAGTGTTAACTCAATTCTCTCTATTGAACTTTTACTCGACCACCATCCTAGTTGTGGGACAGTACCATCCTATTTATCACCAGTTTTGCATGTACCAAGTTGAAATTAATTGAATGACTGAAACAATCTTGTAGCGACCCGCAAATCCATACCTTTTGAGTGGACAATAAACCACTCTTATCCAACCCAAATTGTATGAAAAGGCGAATAACTAGGGGTGAAGAAGGAAAGATAGAAGAAACATAAATAATAACACAGAATCTCACAATCACAACGGAACAACATATAATATATAATAACATATTTTATACAAAAAAAATTCTAGCTGTTAATGTATATACAATCATCAGACTACATCAACCAACAATTAGTCTGGATAGTTATAATAATTTGTCCTTACCAGTGCTGACAATACAGTCTATACACACATAGTAATAACTATTATCCACTTCATAGGTAATAGTACAATAACCGAGATCCCCTTTTACAAATTTTGACACAACTTTTCCCTCCCAGCCAAATCAAACGCGACCATCCCTAGCTCCCACTTCGACCAGACAGCCTACAGAAGCATGTCGCAGTAATTTACCATCACCAGAAAATGCCTCGCATTTGGAATTTGGAGGACTACGTGCTAGAATCCACAATCGAATGTATCGCTATCTCAACAAGCTACTGGAAAGGCATTGCGACTGTCAGCTAGCGCTGACTCCTCCCTAGGTCGCGTCACAACCTTTACTCGATTTTTGCCATTTTCTAACAATGATTTCGAACTGGCCTCTTTTTTTTCAATTTTGAGTTTAATGAGCTGCTCTATTTCCAGATGAAGGAGAAGAATGCAACATATAAATAAAGAAGGGTTGGTCGGCAGATGTTGACTTTTATAAATTATATTTTATTTTATAACCAAAATATCTCGTATCATAATAACCTTAAATTTTGAACTCCTATCGAGGCGTGTCGCCTAGCATTCCTAATGTTATTCTCGTATTCCTAACTCAATGGAACAAGTTTAGGGGCCAAGTTCGATCGTATGTGAAAGATAGCCTTTTAAATCGACTGTTTAAATCAACTTCAATCAAATTATTTCTGTACGTTTTCAGATCGTACGACCAAACGATTAATCCAAATGATATGAAATTTGAAATTTGATAATAATACATTATTATTTATCCAATGGAACTAGTTTCATCGAATTCTGAGACTGGGCTTAGATTGCTATTTTAACACGTCGATAAAATTGACGACTTCCAAAATTTACAAAATCACTTGAAATTTTAGTGTTACAACCTTACTAACTAAATTATAATTCCAACAATATGTAAACTATTTAAATATTCAAAATCAAATGGAAAAAAATCCAGGTCATTATATTCCTCCTCCCTTAAAAGAATTCTGCCCCTGAAATTTGCTAAGGCAGGAAAAATGCTCCAAACACATTACTTTCCAAAAACTCACTTAGTTAACTTGCTACTTCAAATTTCTAAACCCTTTAGTTTCAACCATACAATTAGATTCCATTTCTAGTTTAAAACCCTTTATCTTCATTATAATTCAAAAATCAGCTTTTTAGTTAACAAAAATTTTCTAACACCCAAAATTTTTGAAATTTTTCAGCAGAGTCTCCTTTGTACGGAGAGCATTTTGCAATATGACAAAAGATAAAAATATACATATCGACCCAAATAGTCAAAAAATACAGTATATAACAAATATCTTTGCGGTATTTTATCCGAAAACATACCTTATTTAGCGTTTTTAAGCGAGCGGGCTTATTTTATATGACATTACGCAAGCCAAATCTAGCCCAATAGCCTCCGGGTACCTGTACTTACTCAGTTAAACCATGTAAGTTCCATAAACAAGAAAATTCAATAACACTTCACTTATTTTACAAGTTAAACACAATATTTCATAACCAAACATGTTAACATATATTTATAACCAATTAACGGCTTCGATACTAATTAATTACTTTCAGACGATCCATATACCATTTCATTCTATTTGAATAATTTACAACCAAATTCACTTGCATTCAATTCATAATTACACACATTATATTTATATCTATTCCAAATTAATTCTAATCAATTTATTCACTTTATACATATATTGTAAATTTTGTTTGCTTCCGTTTGCGTTGAATAATAATAGTTCCATGCAAATTCGATGATATACTTTTAATTGAATAATCTTTCCAGTTCATAGCTATCTTAAATCAATTTCAAATCAATTTATATTAAATTTCATTCCATTTGAAATTTATTCTCAACCAATTCAGTTGCTTTACACTCATATCCACATTAAATTTTAATTTTTAACCCATAATTCATCTTACTTAACCAAGTGTAATTCCATTATGTATCTAGTTAACTAATTGATTTATCTAATTAGTTCATTTCCAATTTGTAATTCAATATCTGGTTTGTATTCCAAAAATCACTTTATTTAATTTACTTGAGTTCCAATTCATCTTATAATTCAAATTTGGATTTTTATTCCAGTATTTAACCATTTCGTTTTGGTTTTACCATTTTATTCCTTAATTTAATAATTTGTTCAACTTATTATTCACAATTTCATAAATCTGATATTTTGAGTTTATTCCATTCAAAATATTTATAACTTATAGTTACATAACTATTCACTATTCAAATTTATATTCAATTCAATTTGTTATTACCTCAATTTCAATTCAATTTTTATTTGACCTTCCTTGAGTTAAATTTTAAATTCATTTCACTTTTCCTATCTTATGTAAACTTCATTCAACTAATTAACATTCAATTCATTTAATTAATTCATTAATTCTTTTCATTATCACAATCAATTAAATTTCTAAAATTTAATTCATTCGACTTAACTTATGTTGAATTCCATTTAACTTTCTCGATATAAATTTTAATTTCAAAATTCAATTTCACACTCTTTCCTTATTAATGTTATCCTCCACTTATAAGTTCAAAACTTATTTTTTTGATATTTTCTAAAACATTTAACTAGGAATTCAGAATTCAAATACCTAGTATTCATTTCAAATAACCATGAAATCATATATATATATATATATATATATATATATCTGTGTGTGTGTGTGTATATATATGTATTCCAAATCCCAGTTTTTAAATTTAAACCCAGTTTGGTTTTTATGTAAAAAAATCCCCTTTGGACTTTCCAAAACAACGTTTGTTTCCACCAAATATCTCCATATCAGTTTACTATGGTAGCAATCCATCATTTAGAAACTCGAAAATGAATGCTAATTATGCTGCACCTAAATTATTTTCCAACGACTGAAGTGAGTTCAGCGCTACATCACTTCCAAAGCCATTTTTAAAACATTTTCTATTCAAAAACATTCTACAATGATATTACATCATGTATTACAAAAGAATTTCCAAAATAATACCAATTTCATCTCCGTAACACTTCTGAAAATAATTTCCAAACCTTTCGAGAATTTTTAATTTTTGAATTGGGGTTTGAATCCATTTTAATTATAATTCATTTATATAATCCATACTTGTACAAATTTCCATTTTGTTATATATAGGTATTTCAATTTTCATACTTTTCTTTAGATTATAATTATATCAGCCAAACACTATAATGCACTATAATAATTTCAATTATTTCTTTTGTATCAAAATATAGCTTGGGTAAAATTATTTCATTTACCTGCTTCAAATTTGGTTCACCTTGTTCAAATATTTGTAGAATACAATAGCTTATGATTTTTGTTTGATGATAATAAACATATATGTAATGATATGTATTTTGAACCATTCGCATTCGCACCTGTCGGACTTGAGTGGCTCAAAATGTCAAGTTGTTAATTTATATTTAGCAAAACTCGACATATATGGTAAATAAATCAATTCCAGAATCACATACACATAGTAATACAATAATAAGCAATGGAATAGATAAATAGTAGTTCATGAAGCTACTATAAAACACTAGAGTCTGAAACAAAATAAAACAAAATCTCAAATACAAATAAACCTCAAATACAAAAGAAACCGACGAGTCGGAACATAAATGACTAGGATAGACCGAAACAACTGAAAGCTAGATAGATAGATCTTCAAACAAAGCCCAATCTCCAAAGACGACTCACAAATGCTGTGACACTCAGTCTGACCCGAGCATAAAGAAAAAAACAAAACACTCAATTCAAGATTAGCATTCTTATATTAATAAATTCAAATCAAGTGAAATGTCAATTGAAATAAAAGTAACTTAAAGGATAGTTGGGATTTCCATCCACTAAGGATCTGTGGAACTATCTACTATGTAGTAATATACGCTATTGTAATATGTCTATAGTAAAGTAAACTATTAAAATAGCATTAAGGCGTTACCCATATCCCCTTTAACACATTTATATATTCCTAGTCTATACCCAGAGGACACAACATAGGTACTGTACAAAACAAACTCGTAGAAAGGCGCAATAGGTATAACGACCCGATATTTTCAACCATTCGCATCCGCACATGTCGGACTTGAATTGTTCAAAATACCGAGATGTAAAATAAATTTGGAAAAACTCAGAATATACAATAAGTAAACAAATCATAGATCACAGAAATAGAGTAATATAATACAGCATAAGTAAAGAAATAGTAGTTCATGAAGCTACTATACATGTACATCGAAGTTAGACAAGATACAACAGAAATAACAAGATGATAATTAGGTACAAGAATATAACACTGGAATCAACGGGATAACTGAGAGTGAAATGGATGGCTGGATCTTCAAGCAAAACTCCAACTCTGAAGGCGAGTCTCTAATGTTCTATCACTCAGTCTGACCCGAGCTTAAACCAAAACTCAAGATACTCGAGTCAGGATATACATACTTATACAATGTAAACCAAATCAAGTGAAACGTAATATAAGGTACAAGTAACTTTAAGGATGCTTGGGACTGCCCATCCTCTAAGGATCCGTTAAACTATTTACTATCTAGTAATGTTTTTCTATTACAATAATGTTTATAGTAAAATAAACTTACTTTAAAATAGCGTTAAGGGATTACCCATATAGCCATTAACACATAATAGCGCCAATAGTCTATACAATACCGTAATACCTCCTGATCGGGAGGCTACCAAAGGATACTCCATAGGTATGACACAAATCAAACTCGTACAAGGCGCGCTTAGGTAGGTGACACGGCACAACAAGGCAATGCCAGGGTAGATTTACTAATTGCTATCTGGGCTGGTGGCAACGCATAGCCGCAGCTACCGCCCACCTCGAGCCACACGCCCAAATCAAAAATCAAAAGTGGCCACCAAATCAATCCAAAGTCAGAATATAATATCGAAGGAGTGTGTCGGATCAGAGGGGCTACCTCATTGGCCCGAGAATCGCTCCTGTTTTAGCCACCTTAAGCAAACTCACGGGTGTCGGGTCCACATACATACCTCAAAGGAACGTCGCCACCATCCTACTTCATTCTGGAATCTCCACCATGTACACGATTGTTAAAGTGGTTTTCGGAGTTGGCAGAGAGTATGAGAACTTCCAATCCCGGCCTCTTTAACAACCAATCGTTATTATAACCCATGGATACTTATTTTAAAATCATTTCTATTCCACAACCATTTAAAATCAAATACCATTACTTTCTAAAGAATATCCATTTCGAAACCAAGTAATAGTATACCATCTAAATTCCAAAACCAAATCAATATATCATTTAAATGAAACCCAATTTCCAAATCATTGAATATTCCTTCAATTTATTAAACTCGAAATATTGCTTTAAATCTTCTTAAACCAAACCACTTTATGAAGCCATATTCTTAAATCTTCAATTTCAATAAGTTCAATTTTATATATTCAAAGAAAATTCTTAATTAAATACAATTTCCAGTAATTGCATTTCCAAAGCCATATTACTTTCAAGTTATAACAACTCTGAAAACCGAACATTTTGAAACATATTTATTTAGACCATCTATATTCAATCTTAATATCTTCCAAATAAGATTCATTTAACCATTTAAATTCAACGTCAAATAATATTCATTTCAAAGTTGTATCATTTATAAGTTTATTCATTCAACTATAAACTTTCCAAAACATTGTATATTTAAAAACAGAAGCTTTTAGAAGGAGTGAGTTAATGGCTGCGACGGTTTCTTGGCAAGATTCCTAATTTCTTCCTCTTTCGTTTCTTCATCATCCTCCTTTGCAAACGGATAATCATATTAGAGATTCAAAATCGTCACTGCAACGTTCTTATGCTCAAGTTGTCAAAGAGCGGCCGTCTATTTCTCCTCTTAGTTTGTTTCGGCCATTTCCTTCGAACAAAAGATGGGTTGATTCAAAGTCGAGCAAGTTTTTCTGTTTTAGATGTGGCGACAGTAATCACGTCGCGTCTCAATGCCGAGATCCTATCAGGTGCTTCAATTGCGGCAAGTTTGGTCACAAAAGTTATAATTGTTCGTTCTTTTCTGATTCTTCGATTTCTTCTGATTGTTTGGTCGAGAATGGTTTCCAGTTTGTGTTGAAGATCATGCTCTTGGAAGGGATTATGCTTGATCATTTGTGGCAACATCGTGTTGATGGTTTTAAGTTTCTTGAAGATCTGCTTCTTCATTTTAATTTTGTTAACTCACCGAACATTGGTAAAGGTTATGAAGCAAGATTTGGTGATCCTAAATTATATTTTGGTAATATTGATTCGTCTTCTGTCCCCTCTATCTCTTCGAAGATGCTAGCAGAACATGGATTTCGATTCATGTTAAACTTCATTAATATGAGGGGGATCTTAATCAATTGTCTCAGGAGCAGAAGACATGAAGGTCTGAGATTTTTTGATGATCCTTTACATCACTTTAATATTGTTAATTCGCCTAACTTTGTATGGGTAATCTAGAAAGAGTTGGCGAAGCGGAGATTCTTAAGGATTTTGTGGTTTCTTCGGTTATTTCAGAGAATATTAAGGGCCGTTCGAAGTCTGATGATAGTGTTTTTATTGATATTGTTAGAAAAGAGGATTCATCTGTTTCAGATTTCATTGTGCTCGATCCTGATGTTGCTCGCTGCTTGAATTGTTCTAAATTTAAGAATAAGTTTGGTTTTACCCATCCAAAGTTCACGAAAGTTGCGTCTTCTTGTCCCATTTTAGATTCTTTTAAGATTTCGACTTTCAACGGTTTTGCTTGCCTTGATTCTTTATCCTCCTTAGAATGCTCGGTTATTTCGGATGTCTACGAATTGTCTCCCATTATTTGTATAGATTCAGTGCTCTCCCCTGATCACGCCTTGAATCCTGTTGATAGTGTTCTTTCTTTTGATGTTGCAGATTGTTTTGCAGTAGATAATTTGGATATCTTGGACGCTTCAGGCTGTTCCCTTGTTATCGAGCCACTTTTGAACTTTCTCGAGTTTGTTTTTGATTTTCAGAGAGATTGTGAGAATCTTTGTAAATTTGATGAAGTTTTTGATCATACTTTGAGAATGTCAGTTATGGAAATTGATTTACCTCAGTGTGCTGATTCCCTTTCGTGCATAGACTGTGTGGATCACAGATTTTGGGAAGATTCGATTTCGAAAGTGGTTGGAGTTAGTGACTTTTCTGGTGTTTCATGTGTTGATGAGGTCTCTTTGTTGCATCATGATGGGATCTCACATGAGGGATTTTTTTTCATTAGACATTTTGGTTTCTGGGGACTTTATTTCAAGTGAGGTGGAGCAGGTTGATCATTTTGTAGTTCCAGAGAGATTTGCTGATGCTTCTTTTGTTGATAATTCTTCCTTTGTAGACCCCTTCTCCTCTAATGGTAATGTTGTTAGTGGTATTGGGATAGACAGTACAGTGGCCTCTGTTGGTGGTTTGGGTAGGTGTGGCAACAAGGAAGTGGCATTATTGGGTCCTATTGTTTCTCATGTTTCTGATGCTTCATCTAAGGGTTCAGGGTTTGCTTTGTCTGGTCAGGTTTGTGAGGCTGTTAGTGATTCGTTGCCTTGTATTTCTTCTTCGAAGAGAGGTAGACGTAGAAATTTTTTAGCTTCTAGTGGGACGGTTCGTCGTAGTGCCAGGATTCGGGGTAATCGCCATCAGTCTTTGGGTGAGTTCCCTGATTCGAACACTGTGAGTGGTGTTACGGAATCAGGCTCAGGTATGCTTTTTGACTTTGGTAGCTCTTTTTCGTCTTATGCTTTAGGTAACTTGTCTACTTCTGTATTTAGTCAGCTAGCTAGTAACTCGGCTTTTATTTTCTCTGACATTGAGTTAGATCGTGAGTTTATTAGAAGTAAGGAACTTGAGAGGGCTAGATCTTTGGGCTTATGAGAGTCATTAGTTGGAACATTAGAGGTTTGAATGACCTAAACAAATGTGATAAAGTTAGAATTTTTTAAAAGATTATTCTATTGATATTGCTCTGCTTCAAGAAACTAAAATAGAGTGTCCCGATTTTCATTTTTTTAGAAGATTAGGAGGTTTTCGTTTTAGAAATTGGGTTTTTCTTCCTTCTGTAGGCTCTTCTGGGGGTTTAATGATTGGTTGGAGAGATAATCTCTATAAATTACTTCAGTGTATTCAAAAACAACACTCTTTACACATTATTTTAATTAATCTATGTGACAATTCTTTTTTAAATATTTCTAATGTTTATGGGCCTAACTCTAAAATAGTTAGGCGGATTCTCTGGAATGAATGCCTTGAGTTTAGATCTTTTACCCTAGGTTCTTGGATTTTGGGGGGTGATTTTAATGTGACTCGTTTTATTGGAGAGCGCTCTCCCCGAGAAGGAGATTATTGGCAATGGAGGAATTTGATAAATTTATTATTCATTCTAATTTGATTGAAATTCCTCTATCCAATAGAGATTTTACTTGGAGTAATAATAGGGAATCTCCTTCCTTTGCTCTCTTAGATAGATTTTTTGTTAGTGATTAAGTTGAGGATAAATTTCCTATCTGTAGAGTGTCAGGTTTACCTTACACCCTTTCAGATCATTGTCCCATTATTCTTTCTTGCGATAGTCATAGAATTATTTGTAGAACCTTTAAATTTGAAAAAATGTGGCTTCTAGAACCAGGTTTTTCAAATTTAATCATCAATAAATGGTCTTCTATGAGTTTTTATAGTTTTAAGTATTGTGATAATTCTACTAAGGCTTTTGTGCTTAAGCTTAGAAAACTCAGAATTTTTCTTAAAAACTGGAATAAAAACGTTTTTGGTAATATAAAAATTAAAAAAGAGAATATTCTTAATGAGTTGCTCAATCTAAATAAGATTGAAGAATCTAGACATTTAACTTTAGGTGAGAGAAATATCCTTAATAACTTAAAAGATGAGCTTAATTCTATTCTTGAAAAAGAGGAAGTTATGTGGAAACAAAGATCAAAAATTCATTGGATCAATGAAGGCAATAATAATACCAAATTTTTTCATAATATTGCTAATAGTAGAAAACGTTGTAATACAATTAATTCTATTTTAGTTAATAATGTGGAATTAGTCGAACAACGTGATCTCAACAATGCGTTCACTGAATATTATAAAGAAATCTTTGGGAATAAGAATAAGCATAGAGTTAGTGTTAAATGGAATGATCTTTATCCATCCGACTCTAATATTAATCTTTCTGATTTAGATGTACCTTTTACTGAAGAGGAAATCCGAAAAGCCGTTTTCGATTCACCTGGAGATAAATCGCCCGGCCCGGATGGATTTCCTCTTTTCTTTTATAAAACTTTTTGGGAGGTTTTAAAATTTGACTTGATTTGTATGTTTAATGAATTTTATAATGGTAATCTCCAATTAGGTAGATTTAATTTTGCTAATGTTATTTTATTACATAAAAAAGTCGGTGCTAATACTTTAAAAGACTTTATACCTATTTCATTGATTAACTGCTCTGTAAAAAATTTTCCTAAAGTTTTAGCTAATAGACTTAGTTTAAAAATGAATGATTTAATTGATTGTTCTCAATCAGCTTTCATTAAAGGTAGAAATATCTCTGATGGTGTAGCTGTTGTCCAAGAATACATTAATCTTTGTTGTAAAAATAATATTACTTGTGCTATTTTAAAATTAGATTTTGCTAAGGCTTTTGACTCTGTTGATTGGGATTTCCTTATTGATATTTTCCTTGGCAGAGGCTTTAGTAATAGATGGATTAACTGGATCTTTAACTTGCTTATATCAGGTAACTCAAGTATTATGGTTAATGGTGTTTTGGGTAATAAAATTCAATCCAAAAGAGGATTGAGGAAAGGGGATCCTTTATCGCCCCTTCTGTTTAATTTAGCGGCTGATATTTTTTCTAAGATTATTAAGAATGCTGTTAATAATAATCTCTTGGGTTGTATTGGTAATGATTTTTCGAGTTTTGGTTTGTCAGTCCTTCAATTTGCTGATGATACTTTGCTTTTTTCCTCTCATCTTCCTAGGCATATCATTGCACTTAAGTTTATTCTTTATAGTTTTGAACTTTTATCAGGTTTAAAAATAAACTTTGATAAAAGTTCTTTTTTTGTTTTAAATGATTTTGATAAAGTTGAAATTTTAGTTGCTAATACTTTAAATTGTAAAACTATGAGTTTTCCTTTTAATTATCTTGGTTTTGTTATTAGACCTTCAAAAATTAAGCATGAAGATTGGTTATTAATCATTGATAAAATTAAAATTAGGACTTCTAATTGGAACGGGAGATTCTTATCTAGAGCAGGTAGACTAGTTTTGATTAACTCTGTTTTATCAGCTCTCCCTATCTATTGGATGTCTATGCACATCTTTCCTGATTGGGTGATAGAAAAAATAGATAAAATTAGGCGTGACTTCCTTTGGAGTAGTGATGTAACATCCCGTATTTTTTAGCTATTTAATTTAAAACATTTAATTCGATTTAAATGTTTAATGTGGATTCTTATTGATTTTGGATACAATGGATTCGAATTCAATAAATGAAATAAGCTATAATTTTTAATTATAGTAATTCCGGTTGAATTTGAATAATGGGAAAAACAATAATTTAAACATTCAGAATTTAAATAAAGGTAAAACTGGATGTAAATAGTGATAAAATGGTTGTAAAAAATTTATCTTGGGCTATTTGAGTGTAAATAGCGTGGTGGAAATTTTAGATGAATTTTGAAGTCGATAAATTACTATTTGGAATTTTATATTAATTTAAAAACAAATTTAATATTATTAAAATGCAAATAATCAGATTTTGGTTCGGAATGAGCCAAAATGATTTTTTTTATGTGTTTATAAATGTTATATGAATTATTGTTAAGTTAATAAAACTTTAAAAGTGGAAATTTTGAGTGTTTTCGATAATTTCGAAAATCGCTTGATTTAATAGACGAGTTAAAATAGCCTTCCGGGGCACAGTCTCGGAATTCGACGAAACCAGTTCCATTGGATCCGTAATGGTTAGTTATTATCGGATTTCAATTTTCGTAGCGATCGGAGTTGTCGTTCGACCCCGGCAGCTCGAAATGCATCGAAATCGATTGAATCGGTTTAATTTTAAATTGATCGTTTAATTCCGTAACTCGCTCATACGATCAAATTAGCTTACGAAACCTATTCCTTTGTGTCCGGAACGCGGAAAAACCCTAAGATCGCCTGTCGGATCGCAAAGTTTGGAGGTCGTTTGCGTAAACGGTTAAATTGAGAATTTTGTTGATTAAAATAATATTAAACAATATTATATATAATTAAATATCTCTAAACCCTAACCATAAACACAGGCCGCCGTTCAATTCGTTTAATGGCCGAAAACTCTTCTATGTTTCCCTTCAAATTTCGATCAATCTATGCTATATTTTTGAAATCTCCCAACTAGAGAACTGTAGTACTCGACGAGTACTACACATCCTACGGTCGAAATCGCTTTTGGTGCTTCGAGGAGGCGGGATTTGGTCGTTGAACGTGGCCGTTTGTTTGCGTTTTCGCGTGCCTAGGAGGCACCGAGCTTGTGCGCGCGCCTGGTGATGGTGGAGTTGGCGATGGGCGTCGCAACGGTAGCCTCCGATCGAGGTGAATGGCTTCGTGGGGGGTTGCGTTTTCGTGCCCTAACTTCGGTGACGTTGGGTTTCTTGTTCTGTAGCTTGTTGCGTGCGTGAAGGGGGTTGGGAGAGGAAGGAGCAGTCCGTGTTTTGGTAAATAAAAAAAAAAAAAAAAAAAAGAGAATTTGTTTTAAAACTTTAGTTCAAGCTTTAAAATTCAATAACTATTGCATATGTTATCAGTTTCGGACGAAACTGGAAGCTTTGGAATCGCAGAGTCGAGCACTAGGCGATGGTACAGATCTGGAGTCATTCCGGGCAAGTAGAAATTGGGTTAAATCGGACACCGTCCGGTTTAATTTGAATTTCGAACGCTCGCCGAAACTCAAAGTGAGTTATTCTCACTCACATCTGGATACTAGTAAAGTTAGACAGTTAATATTGATTGATGTTTGGATGTTTAGCTGTTTATGTTGATTATTATCAAATTGAATTGATATATATAGTTGTGCTAATAATTGTGGATGCAGGGAAAACAGGTTGGAGGGATCCAACTGGATTCCTCACAGTGTAGTAATATTTTTATAATTGATGATGATGCCTGTATATATATTGTGATTTGATAAATGTGGAATTAAATTGTTCTGCGATATTGTGGTATAAATTACAAATCCAGAATGTTAATTATAAAGAAATTTGGAGTTTAATTATAAAGAAATTTAAATTGGGTTTCAAAAGAAATTAAGAAATTAATAAATAAGGAATTTAAGGGAATACAAACTTTGAAATCTGTTTGGATAGAAAACTGAAATAGAACTGTATTTGGAATGTTGTTGAATAAATTATAAATCCAAATCTAATTCAAATGGATAAATTGAATTTTAGAGAAATAAGAGATATTGTTAAATAATGAATATAAAGAATTAAAATTTGAAATCTATTTAGAATGGGATTGAAAAATCGTAAAATCTAGAATGGTTTGATAAATGGGAAAATAAAATTCATGTTATTAAAATATGAAACTAAATTGAAATAATTTGACAGAAATCGAGAGAAGGATTTCTGTGATGTTTATGTGGAAATGAGATTCCCTGGGAAGAACAAAGTCCGAGTTTAAACCGATTTTATGAAAAGGAAGTTTTAAAAAAAATTAAACTTGTTTATAAAGGAGGGTGTTTTGGAAATTATTATTTTTAAAGTAACTATTTATTAATTAGTAATAGTAAAGTAATTATTCTTTTACAAATGGATTTGTTTAAAAAGCTAGTTTTGACCTAAGTATATGGCAATAAGTCTTAATCTTTTTACAATTCTATTTTAAATATAGTTTAACTAAAACCTTAGTTTAAATCAAGTTATATCCTATAAAATAGTTTTGTTTTAAATATTTAAATTTATATTTTTAGTAAATAATTAGTAGTAAATTTACCTATTTTAAAGTATATTTTAGAATAAATGTTTTAATTATTTTAAATCTAAACTATTTTGAACTTGGATATTTCCAATGGGAATATATGGTAAATGATTTACCTTGTAAAGGAGGAATTTTGGGAAATGTTTTCAAATGAGATTTGAAAATTGGGTAACATATCCTTTAAAGATATTTGAGGCAAATAAATAAATTGGAATTATTTATTTGATGGATGCATATGGATGCTTATGAATATTAATTGATAGTTAAATCACCGACTATCAATACTGGACAATGCGTTGATCGTTTCGAAGAGACCGGGATCGAGATTTATTTCTCGATAACCACTTCGATCCGATTTGTACGTTTTCGTGCGATAAAACGTGTTCGGAGTCGAAAATGGAGCAGTGAAGTGCAAGGGCTAGTCGCTACTAATCCTGAGGATATTTCCAAAATGGATGTAGTAGGAGTAGTGCCTTCGGTTCCGTTCGAACCCGGGACGGACTTGTATGGACGAATGCTTGCGAAACATCGTCAGGTGGACGATGGGCATCCTAAGTGAAAACGTTCTAAAGGTAACGTTTAGCCTCAAGCCTCATCAAATGGGAATGACTGAAAATCAGGGGATATGCAGCAAGGTTAGGTGGGTCATGCCCAAGCAGGACAAGATATTTCCCCTGTCTAGATGTCCCTTATATATTTCGGCTTAGTGGGCGGTTGGTCGCGCCAACCACGGGGTTTATCTTGTTCGGGACTGTTCAGTAAGGAATGGTTCCGGCCTTGTGTTGCAGGGGATGAAGGGAGTAGTCCTCGGTACGGTGATCTAGGCCCCGTACTGTGACAGGTGGTACCCCAGTGCCTAGTCATTGTTGGAAATCCATTTTCCCTACGAGACTTGTACGAGTTTTGTTTGTATTACCCACTTCGGTGGCTAGTAGCTGGAATTTAATGAATGTAACAATTTCGGCTATTTTATAAGTATTTGTAAATAGACCCTATTATAATATCAGAGGATTTCTATAAAAATTGTTTTAGCTATCGTAAGGTAAAAACCCGACATGTTTATTTGTGGCATGGTCTTACGAGACGCTTTTGTTTTCAAAGGATTTTTGAAACTTTAATAATCAATTTGGATGCATATTTATTATCAGCTGGTATTCCAGACTGACTCGGGTGTTATTTCATTATAATGCTCGGGTCAGACCGAGTATTATTTATACAGGACTTGATGCTTTGGAGCAGGAGAGGAGTTGGAGACCGAGACGTATTATCTACATATATATGTATAGTCCGCTGCTGTGATTGTATGGTATGTCTGAATGGTAATTTGATGTATATGAAACTCTGATGATGTGGTGTATAAAAAGTTTAGATTTCATTTTGTGTAAAGTTCTATATTCATTATTATAGTTTATTCCGCTGCGATTGTGAGATTCTGTTATTGTTAGTTTCTTCTTCTTCTTCTTCTATCTCTTCTTCTTTAACCCTAATGGTTCGTAATTCTGTGCCACTTGAGTTAATAGAGGTAGAATAGTGTTGATTCAAGGGGTACGGATTTGCGGGCTGTCACACTTGGTATCAGAGCTTAGGTTGGCGACAACCTAGGCTTTGGTGGGGTAATTACTCATCTAATAGAGTCGATAGTACTCTATAATGAGCTGAGAGTAATAATAGATATGAGAGCGTACTTGTTAGTGAATATAAAATTGATTTTGTACTGTGTTGACTTATCGGTTGAGTGTTTATGAATTCTGGTCGGTGCGGGAAGTACAACTGTATCGATAGGGATTTCTAAACTCTTAAACAAGGTAAACCGACATAGTATTGTTTTAAAAGTGGGTAAATGAAATAATTTTACCCAAATTTATATTTCGATATAAAAGAAATGATTTTCTAGCTTATTATATTGGGTGTTTGTTAGTTATTACTACCATAATCAAGTAAGAATCTTGGATTTGATCAAAATTTGAAATGATAAGCTAATAAGAATGTAAAATATTAAAATGATTTATAACCAAATGGGATTAATTAAATAAGTTGTAAATAAGAAGAAGTGAAATTAAAATTTGAATTGAACCAGAATTTAAATCCCGGAAGTTTTGGAAAGGATTTTAAAGGTAATGGAAATAAAAGGGTTTGGGAAATTTAAAATCCTGGGAAGGTTTGAAATGTTTTCCAATGTATTGAAGGTAATGATGAAATATTGTTTTGAGTAATATGGTTTGAATGGGAAAACTGTTTTGAAAAAATTTTGGGAAAGTAAGAAGCATTGAACTCACTTCAGTCGCTGGAAAATAATCCTGATGATGCTGGCCACATCATTAGAATTCATTTTTGAGTTTCTAAGGTGATGGATTGCTTCCCTAGTATTTGGTTATGGTATTGTTTGGATTTTGGGTATGCTAGTTGTTTGGGAAATCTCAAAGAAGAAAATTTGTTTTAGTATAAACAAATTGTTTTGGGAATTTGGTAATTTGATTGATATACCAAATAGGTATATATTTGATTTTTATTTCAAAATGATTTTGAAATAAAACCGGGTAATTGAATTCTGAAAAATTCTATTTAAATAAAGAGTAAAGTTAAAATGCAACAATTAATGAACTTATTTTAGTAGAACTGATGTTAAGAAGGAAGAAATGAGAATTTTAATCTTGGAATTAAAAATTTAACTTGAGTAATTGGAAGTGAATAATATATATTGAAGTAAATAGAAAATTTGAATTTAACTTGGATAAGATAAATAAATTGAACTTAAAATAAAAATGATTTGAATCAAATTAAAATGTAAGATGACCTTGGAATTATGGGTCATTGTGAAATGAATTGAACTCCTGAGCTATCAGGTGTATGCTTGTAGTTGAAACTATGGATTTGGAATTAGCAAAGAATTAAGGTGTAAGAAGGTTGGTAACCTTAAGAATTCAGTGATATATATATAATTTGAAATTGTGATTATAGGATGTAAATGGATTAAAATGAGCTATGTAAGCTTTTAAAATAAATAAGTTGGAGAACTTATAAATTGAAAGTGAGATTATAATCGCAAATGGGAAATAGTTGAATAGTATGGTGAAATGTGAATTGCTTATAATTACCTAAAGAAATCCACATTCTTAAGTTATTAAGTGTTACAATTTAAACTTGTGATTATAAAATGGAAGTGGACTTAAGTAAGCAATTTAAAACCTTTAAATAGAAATGAAATTGAAATTCATTAATGGAAAGATTTGAATGGTGTGAAAAATCCAAAATTTAACCATAAAAGAAATGTAAAGTGTGATAAAGCAAGAATGTTTGGACTGTAAATAAAATAGAATTAAATGCTATTAATTTGAACTTAAACAATGATCTTGAAGTGTGAATAAGAAATTGATTAATAAATTGAAATGGAATAAGCATGTTTGGATTATGAACCATGAAGAATTGAATAAATTAATATAAATTTAAGTAGAATTAATTCTAATGGTTAAAAGCTTAAGTGGTGATTATTTTGGCTTGAATGACATGAGAAATTGTAGATATTAAAATTTAGTGGTTTAAGTAACAACTAAGTTGGTTTTGAATAAATGGAAATAAATTATAATTGTATTAAATAATTTTGTATATTAATACAAGTGAATCATAAAAGAAATGCAATTATTCCAAACTGAAAATAAAGATGGTTTTAAATTAACTAGATAAATACAACCTAATTAAGTAATTTTGCATTTGAATGGACATAAACATAAAAGAAATGTGAGTGCTTCAAATTGGAAATAAGGATTTGATTGTAACTCAAATCAAATAATGTTGCATATAAATGAATTATTAGAGAAATGTAAATGCTTCAAAATTGGAAATGAAGTTGGTTTGTAAATCTATTTAGAATTGAATTAGAATAGATTTCTGTTAGTGAAGCATATGTTAATCATATTGAAATAATGTGAATTGGTTGAAATAAATATGAATGGGACATAGCAAACCGTGTATGTAAATCCTTTGTATGAGATAACTTGGAGTTAGCATGGGAAAATGAACCTTGTGCATGTTATAAAATATGGATTTACTTAGGAAACTATGCAAAGTGTTGTTTGGAATGTAAATAGTTATGTTTGGCTTACATTTATATTGGAAATGATGTTAAATTGCTCATATTTTGATAACTGATGAATTTGTTTGAGTAAGCACAGGTGCGGGAGGCGGTTGAGAGAGTTGGAGTACGTATATGCATTATATTAGCTGCTTGCTATTAAAAATTTGCTAAAAAGGTACGCCTACGCAAATAAAATTGGGAAAATGATATATATATTGTGTTATATTTTGGTTTCCGGCCGTGTGGGCCGATGTATATATATTTGTGT
The DNA here is from genome assembly GCA_030765085.1 of Allium cepa. Taxonomy (NCBI): domain Eukaryota; kingdom Viridiplantae; phylum Streptophyta; class Magnoliopsida; order Asparagales; family Amaryllidaceae; genus Allium; species Allium cepa. Next base: position 691,014,368 of record CM060935.1, on the reverse strand, counting down.
ATCCTGCGATATCGTAGAAGCTCCTCCGTACAGGGGAGACTCTGCCGAAATTTTCCGTAAATTTTGGGAGTTAGAAAATTTTTGGGGTTTTTTGGGAAAAGTTAAATAACTTGGGAAGTTATAAGTAAAAATTTAAGCTTTAGAGTTAATAAAGCAAATAGGTTTGGGAATCGAGCAAAAGGATTTTGTGAAGTGTATATAAGCTTTTACAAAGCTAATGGGGTAAGTAAATGGGTTTGAGAGTATGTTCTACCTTATACAAATTTCGGGGACGAAATTTTTATAAGGGGGGAGGAATGTAACATCCCGTATTTTTTAGCTATTTAATTTAAAACATTTAATTCGATTTAAATGTTTAATGTGGATTCTTATTGATTTTGGATACAATGGATTCGAATTCAATAAATGAAATAAGCTATAATTTTTAATTATAGTAATTCCGGTTGAATTTGAATAATGGGAAAAACAATAATTTAAACATTCAGAATTTAAATAAAGGTAAAACTGGATGTAAATAGTGATAAAATGGTTGTAAAAAATTTATCTTGGGCTATTTGAGTGTAAATAGCGTGGTGGAAATTTTAGATGAATTTTGAAGTCGATAAATTACTATTTGGAATTTTATATTAATTTAAAAACAAATTTAATATTATTAAAATGCAAATAATCAGATTTTGGTTCGGAATGAGCCAAAATGATTTTTTTTATGTGTTTATAAATGTTATATGAATTATTGTTAAGTTAATAAAACTTTAAAAGTGGAAATTTTGAGTGTTTTCGATAATTTCGAAAATCGCTTGATTTAATAGACGAGTTAAAATAGCCTTCCGGGGCACAGTCTCGGAATTCGACGAAACCAGTTCCATTGGATCCGTAATGGTTAGTTATTATCGGATTTCAATTTTCGTAGCGATCGGAGTTGTCGTTCGACCCCGGCAGCTCGAAATGCATCGAAATCGATTGAATCGGTTTAATTTTAAATTGATCGTTTAATTCCGTAACTCGCTCATACGATCAAATTAGCTTACGAAACATATTCCTTTGTGTCCGGAACGCGGAAAAACCCTAAGATCGCCTGTCGGATCGCAAAGTTTGGAGGTCGTTTGCGTAAACGGTTAAACTGAGAATTTTGTTGATTAAAATAATATTAAACAATATTATATATAATTAAATATCTCTAAACCCTAACCATAAACACAGGCCGCCGTTCAATTCGTTTAATGGCCGAAAACTCTTCAATGTTTCCCTTCAAATTTCGATCAATCTATGCTATATTTTTGAAATCTCCCAATTAGAGAACTGTAGTACTCGACGAGTACTACACATCCTACGGTCGAAATCGCTTTTGGTGCTTCGAGGAGGCGGGATTTGGTCGTTGAACGTGGCCGTTTGTTTGCGTTTTCGCGTGCCTAGGAGGCACCGAGCTTGTGCGCGCGCCTGGTGATGGTGGAGTTGGCGATGGGCGTCGCAACGGTAGCCTCCGATCGAGGTGAATGGCTTCGTGGGGGGTTGCGTTTTCGTGCCCTAACTTCGGTGACGTTGGGTTTCTTGTTCTGTAGCTTGTTGCGTGCGTGAAGGGGGTTGGGAGAGGAAGGAGCAGTCCGTGTTTTGGTAAATAAAAAAAAAAAGAAAAAAAAAAGAGAATTTGTTTTAAAACTTTAGTTCAAGCTTTAAAATTCAATAACTATTGCATATGTTATCAGTTTCGGACGAAACTGGAAGCTTTGGAATCGCAGAGTCGAGCACTACGCGATGGTACAGATCTGGAGTCATTCCGGGCAAGTAGAAATTGGGTTAAATCGGACACCGTCCGGTTTAATTTGAATTTCGAACGCTCGCCGAAACTCAAAGTGAGTTATTCTCACTCACATCTGGATACTAGTAAAGTTAGACAGTTAATATTGATTGATGTTTGGATGTTTAGCTGTTTATGTTGATTATTATCAAATTGAATTGATATATATAGTTGTGCTAATAATTGTGGATGCAGGGAAAACAGGTTGGAGGGATCCAACTGGATTCCTCACAGTGTAGTAATATTTTTATAATTGATGATGATGCCTGTATATATATTGTGATTTGATAAATGTGGAATTAAATTGTTCTGCGATATTGTGGTATAAATTACAAATCCAGAATGTTAATTATAAAGAAATTTGGAGTTTAATTATAAAGAAATTTAAATTGGGTTTCAAAAGAAATTAAGAAATTAATAAATAAGGAATTTAAGGGAATACAAACTTTGAAATCTGTTTGGATAGAAAACTGAAATAAAACTGTATTTGGAATGTTGTTGAATAAATTATAAATCCAAATCTAATTCAAATGGATAAATTGAATTTTAGAGAAATAAGAGATATTGTTAAATAATGAATATAAAGAATTAAAATTTGAAATCTATTTAGAATGGGATTGAAAAATCGTAAAATCTAGAATGGTTTGATAAATGGGAAAATAAAATTCATGTTATTAAAATATGAAACTAAATTGAAATAATTTGACAGAAATCGAGAGAAGGATTTCTGTGATGTTTATGTGGAAATGAGATTCCCTGGGAAGAACAAAGTCCGAGTTTAAACCGATTTTATGAAAAGGAAGTTTTAAAAAAAATTAAACTTGTTTATAAAGGAGGGTGTTTTGGAAATTATTATTTTTAAAGTAACTATTTATTAATTAGTAATAGTAAAGTAATTATTCTTTTACAAATGGATTTGTTTAAAAAGCTAGTTTTGACCTAAGTATATGGCAATAAGTCTTAATCTTTTTACAATTCTATTTTTAAATATAGTTTAACTAAAACCTTAGTTTAAATCAAGTTATATCCTATAAAATAGTTTTGTTTTAAATATTTAAATTTATATTTTTAGTAAATAATTAGTAGTAAATTTACCTATTTTAAAGTATATTTTAGAATAAATGTTTTAATTATTTTAAATCTAAACTATTTTGAACTTGGATATTTCCAATGGGAATATATGGTAAATGATTTACCTTGTAAAGGAGGAATTTTGGGAAATGTTTTCAAATGAGATTTGATTGGGTAACATATCCTTTAAAGATATTTGAGGTAAATAAATAAATTGGAATTATTTATTTGATGGATGCATATGGATGCTTATGAATATTAATTGATAGTTAAATCACCGACTATCAATACTGGACAATGCGTTGATCGTTTCGAAGAGACCGGGATCGAGATTTATTTCTCGATAACCACTTCGATCCGATTTGTACGTTTTCGTGCGATAAAACGTGTTCGGAGTCGAAAATGGAGCAGTGAAGTGCAAGGGCTAGTCGCTACTAATCCTGAGGATATTTCCAAAATGGATGTAGTAGGAGTAGTGCCTTCGGTTCCGTTCGAACCTGGGACGGACTTGTATGGACGAATGCTTGCGAAACATCGTCAGGTGGACGATGGGCATCCTAAGTGAAAACGTTCTAAAGGTAACGTTTAGCCTCAAGCCTCATCAAATGGGAATGACTGAAAATCAGGGGATATGCAGCAAGGTTAGGTGGGTCATGCCCAAGCAGGACAAGATATTTCCCCTGTCTAGATGTCCCTTATATATTTCGGCTTAGTGGGTGGTTGGTCGCGCCAACCACGGGGTTTATCTTGTTCGGGACTATTCAGTAAGGAATGGTTCCGGCCTTGTGTTGCAGGGGATGAAGGGAGTAGTCCTCGGTACGGTGATCTAGGCCCCGTACTGTGACAGGTGGTACCCCAGTGCCTAGTCATTGTTGGAAATCCATTTTCCCTACGAGACTTGTACGAGTTTTGTTTGTATTACCCACTTCGGTGGCTAGTAGCTGGAATTTAATGAATGTAACAATTTCGGCTATTTTATAAGTATTTGTAAATAGACCCTATTATAATATCAGAGGATTTCTATAAAAATTGTTTTAGCTATCGTAAGGTAAAAACCCGACATGTTTATTTGTGGCGTGGTCTTACGAGACGCTTTTGTTTTCAAAGGATTTTTGAAACTTTAATAATCAATTTGGATGCATATTTATTATCAGCTGGTATTCCAGACTGACTCGGGTGTTATTTCATTATAATGCTCGGGTCAGACCGAGTATTATTTATACAGGACTTGATGCTTTGGAGCAGGAGAGGAGTTGGAGACCGAGACGTATTATCTACATATATATGTATAGTCCGCTGCTGTGATTGTATGGTATGTCTGAATGGTAATTTGATGTATATGAAACTCTGATGATGTGGTGTATAAAAAGTTTAGATTTCATTTTGTGTAAAGTTCTATATTCATTATTATAGTTTATTCCGCTGCGATTGTGAGATTCTGTTATTGTTAGTTTCTTCTTCTTCTTCTATCTCTTCTTCTTTAACCCTAATGGTTCGTAATTCTGTGCCACTTGAGTTAATAGAGGTAGAATAGTGTTGATTCAAGGGGTACGGATTTGCGGGCTGTCACAGGTGATAATCCAAACAGTAGTATTAATTGTTTGGTCAATTGGGATACTGTCTGTAAATCCAAAAAAGAGGGTGGTTTAGGTGTCATTAATTTACGTAATATGAACTTGTCTCTTCTTAGTAAATGGTTATGGAAATTTAGAGATACTAGTGATAAGGCCATTTGGAAGGATATTATATCTAAATATTACTACAATGGTAGCTATAATCTCTATCAAATTAGTCCTTCGATTTATCGTAAACTTTCTTATTTTTGGAAATCTATCTTAAAATGTAATGATATTTTCAATTTAGGTGTGAATATTATTGTTCATTCTGGTAATAACACTTCTTTTTGGCATGATAGTTGGATTTCTGCTACTCCTCTTAAGATTGAGTTTAAAGATTTATATGATATTTGTAACTTTAAATTTGCATTTATTTCTGATGTTTTTAACGCTGAAAATGACCCTCATTGGATTTTCAATTTTAATAGTATTTTGGTAGGCTCAACCCTTAGACAACTTTACTTGCTTTATGCTAAGTTAAATCTCTACAATATTGAAAATGATAATGATTTTATTAGTTGGGAGTGGGATAAGAGTAAGAAATATTTTTCTAATTCCTTTTACAAATTTATTAACTTTTCGGGTGTTTCTGACAATTGTTTTAAATTTATTTGGAAATCTAACGCTCCTCCAAAATCTAAGGTCCATATGTGGCTCATCATTCATGGTAAATTGAATACTATTGAATTTTTAAAAAAGAAAAATATTATTAATAATAATAAATGTTATTTTTGTAACACATTCTCTGAAGATATTAATCATATTTATTTTGAATGCATGGATACTCATTTTATACTTATTAAGACCCTTATTATTTTTGAGTTTAATATCAGTTCTAGAGTTACTGATTGTTTTTTCTATTGGAACTTTTTTAGATTTAAGTTCAATAAGGGTATTAGATACTTGCTTGACACTATTTTTACTATTACTTGTTGGTATATTTGGTTTGAGAGAAATCAAAGGATTTTTAATAATAAGATTAATCACTACTATAATTTGATAATTTTAATTTCTTCTTTCTGCTTAAATTGGATTTCAAATCCCAAATATAAATTAGCCAGGAATAATTGTTTTAAGGAATATCTTAATAAGGTTAGAAATAATATTAACATATTCAAACTTACCTTTAATAATTATGTCCCTAATAATATTTTTATTAATTCCTATACTTACTTAAATAATGTACACATGATGCAGTATAATTCTCTTCCTTTTATTGGCCCTTAAAGTAGTTTAGCTTTTGGTTCTAGTTTTTCCTTGCTTTTATTTTCTTTTTGGTTTTATTCTCACATATATGTATATAAATTCTATTTGTATACATATATGTGATTCATTCTAACTTGGTTTTCTAGTTTTGTTTCAGGTTTGGTTTTGACAGGTTGCTAGATTTCACTTGACTGGTTTACAGGATAGCTTGCAGATTTGTACTAGTGGGCAGGATTGCTTTTCGCAGGGATTCTGATCGCGTCTTGCACTCCTTGTTGGCTACTCGGTGTCTTCAGAGTGGAGTTCTTCATTTTTGTTCGCCCCTTGGTGTTCTTCTTTTTGGATCTTCTTTTTTGTAGGTGTTGTTTTTTACTTTCATTGGTTTTAGATTCCTCTAACACTCTATTATCGGGCGGTGGCTTTGCCGGAGCTCGGTATTAGGGTGTAATGGGCGGTGGCTTTGCCGGAGCTCATTTGAGAGGTATCTATTTTTTGTTTTTGTTATTTGACTTGTCACATGCCAGGCATGTTGGCAGCTCCATTATTTTTGTTATATATATAGCTTCATGTGTGCTCACCTCATTTTTTAGAGGATCACACGTTTCTCTCAAAAAAAACAGAAGCTTTTATAAAGTACTGTGGTAGGTATATTCACTATATATCAAAACATAGTTCAAATTCAGAAACTACAGCATTTCAAAAACGCTATAATTTCTGTTATACCCTTTAAAACATTTTATCTTCAATTTTGTCATTTTTAACTTATCAAACTTATTCCACTTTTCAAAAAAAATTATTTGGATATTACTTAACTTATAAATTTTAGTAAAATAACATTTATTAATAAATATCCAATTTAAATTAAGCATCTATTTGTTAAATCAGTACTTGAGAAATTGCTTAACCTTTATTCCCATAAATAACTTAATAATTTATTTAATATACCCATCTCATAAATAAATTAAATTTCTATTTATTTGCTTAACTTAATATTTCCATTTGAAACCAAACTTCTAAGTTAAGTCATTATTTAAATTACATTTTCCCATTTTAAAACCATAACTATTTATCTTACCCAACGTAACATTTCACAAAAGGGCATTTTATCAAAATTAATATAACAATCAAATTTCCTTAATAGATCTATTCATTTAGACATCAATTCAACTATGGTTTCAAGTTAAATAAACTTATTACAAATGTCCCATAAAATGTATTTCATTTTGTTTATTCAGAATTGCTTATTTATTATACAAAATATGTCCATTTCAAAAAATAACCTTTATTAAAATTACTAGGATAGATTTAAGATTCCAAATTAAATCAAACATAATTATTATGTTATTTATCATAAATAAGACTCTTTAAACTCCATCCAAAACCAGTTAAATTATAAAATTTAACTTATGGACAAACAATATTTCTTTACACTTTAAAGCATCAAATCAAATTAAGTTAAAATTTTCATATGTTTATAATTCCAAAATACATAATAATTTTCAGAAAATATTTTAAATACTTAATAAATTTTTAGGAAAATATCATTTAGAATATAACCATGAGCTTGTATAATATTTTCTAACCTAGGTCAAGTGATACAAATATGTATCATTTCAATCCGTGATTTAAAAGAAAAAAATCCGAGCTCTATCATTTCAAACCCGCAATCTCAAGTAAAGTAAATGCAATAAAAATCACAATAAAAATCACTTGAGCCTATCATTTCAGCTCATAATTATTTTTCCTTATTCTAAAGTCCGTTCGGGTATGTACCATTTCAACCCATAGTGATACGGAACTTGCAGTAATGATATAGTAAATAAAATGAATAGCGTATCATATAATAACATATTAGATGATGTAGAAAGTATATAAACAGCATTTAACATCATATAACATATCACATGCATGTATGAATAACATATCAATTTATACAGATCCACTTTTCATTATTCCACAATAATATATGTCTAGAGTGATAAAACTTACCTTTTTAAAAGCTAGAATCAAATTCACAATACACAATTGAAACTCCATAAAGCACGATAAGGCATGACCAAACTTTTGAGTAGATGGAGAGTCAAGATCCATATCTTGTATATATCAAATAGACAAATCATAAGAATAAGATTCAACACAACAAAAGATGGATTAAACAATGAGATTATGAATCAAAGAGGACATAACCTTGCTTTACATCAATCAAGGCTTGGCTACGCCACATATGGGTTCAACCATCATCTTGTGTTGCTTGGTCATGAGGGTTAGAGGTGTGCTAGGCTGGCCAAAGGGGCTAGGCAATAGAAATAAGAAGAGGTGGAAGTTTACAAATAAATGTAAGGCAAAAAGGCAAAAGTTTTGGAAGGGTTTAGCGTTTGTTATCAAACTTTGGTGATGTATGCTTCCATGGTGGCCACAGCTTTTAGTTTTGTGGAGATGAGGAGGTGATGTGGTCGGTCTAGGTGGTTATGGAGTGGTGAAGTCGGCCAGAGGAGGTAGAGGCCGAGCCTATTCATAAAGAAAACAAGGAAAGAAAAGAGAAAAAGAAAAAGAGAAAGAAGAGGAAGAAGAAGCCATGAGAATAGATCTTGTATTTATTTTTTTCATGCAAATGGATTGAGATGAGAAACTTTTCCATACGTGAAATAATAATAAAAGTGCATGCTAGGGTTATGAAGATGTGAACGACTAGAGATGTAGGGTTTAAAAAATGAAAGGCTGGCAAATTAAAAGGCACAATTTAAGGAGAAAGAATCTTGTCTATTTTTGCTTTGTTTGCACACAAAGAAAAGGCAAAAAATATACAAAACAGGTAACCTATATCTCTTGAAACTCCTAAGCTATTATTAATAGTAAAATCAATCACAAATTAAATAAATATATTCAAAGTTTATACAAATAAAATAGAAAATAAAAATTAGGGAAACAAACATGGGGAAATAGAAAATAAAATATAGAAAGTCATTGCGTGCGAACACTGTATTTTTATTTAATTTAAAAAGTATAAGTTTAAATTCCCCATAAATCCATATTTTTTATTTCTAAATCTTGTTATTGAACCAATTATCATTTTATGGGTAAAATTATCGTTGGCTTGTTTTTATTACATTAATCATTCCTAATTCATCCTAGTTTTCATTTAGTATAGTAATTAAATTCATCTACTTATCATTAAATTCATTTATTATAGATTACATTCCAATTAATTAAAATTGATTCCCATGATTTGATTTGATTTAATTTCCATCTTTATACTATGCCTGCTATTTCTCTATAAAACTGGTACTTTAGTTTTATATTTCATTGCATTAATACACCCCTATTTACATCCTAAATTTGTATAAATGTTATTTTTTTTATGTGTACTTTTATCAATTGTACACATTAATTAAGGTTTGAAACCAATTAAATAAATTTACCTTAGTTCCATTCTTTTTACCAATTAATTACTTTACAGATAAATTTACGTTTCTATTTAATTTATACATTCACACCTTTCGTTACTGCATTAATTCTCATTAATGACATTAAAGACTTCCTATTTAAGTTATAGATAAATAGACAACTTATAATAGCTATTGCCATTACCCTTTAATTTACCCTTAAATTTATTATATATTCAATTAATTGTTATAATTACGTACCGAATGTTGAATTCATTCAATTGATATAGATTATACACTAATTCATTTGTTCGCACCGCACTTACCCTTACTTTCTTATATTCGAATGTTATACCCAAATCTAACATTTACAACTAAATTAATAAACCAATTAAATAGTAATTTATAACTGTTACTATTACTTTAAATCACAGTAATGAATTCATTATCATTTACAAATCAATTGTTATAATTACTTAATTAACAATGATTTACTTCAATTTATATTGATCGTGTATTATCTCATTAATGGTTCAACATTCACACTTGTTTTCTTACATTCAAATCTATAATAAGTGCAATAATTTACATTATTTCAATTAGTTGAAATTTCATAATTAGTTTTAATTACATTGTTACATTTCATTTTAACGTTTGTTTCACTATTGAATTACGAAGTCTTTATTCTTCCAACTTTAATTACCAAAATCGTACTGAATCAAAAAATTACATTATTGAGAATTTACGGGTCGTTACACTCTCCCTCACTCAAGACTTTTCATCCCCGAAAAGGAAAAAGAAGGGAAAGAAAGAATTAATTGAACAATACATCTTATTCAAAAATACTAACTTTGTAAACAAATAAATTTACAAATTCAATTAATTTGAATAAAACATACCAATTTATTTAAAGTTTCCTTTAACACCATTTTATATTGTAAGTTATTCAACTAACCCTTTATTCTACTTACCTCAATTAATTCTTTTATAATTAAAATTTAAGTGCATAACATTTATTATAAACACTCAAGTTTTATTTAAAAAATAATCCTTTTATTGTATATTATCCAATTACATTGTTAACCTCTAAAAAATAAGGTAAATTATATTGGAAATGTAATAGAGTATTATACAAATAAAATTTTCTTAATTCAATTATCCAAGCTTAAATATTTATTCAAAATTTTGATTTCCTTTTATAATTGACATTATCCTTACGAAAAAGTTTAAGAGTTAGATTTCCGATTAACTCCAAACTATTTTAGAGATAATTAAATATACACAATATATATCAAATCAATTTTTGAATCATATATCACATTCATTATAAATCAAATCATAATTTCAAAATCCAAATCAATATAATTCTCCAAGGCAAGACTATAGCAAAACTACAGAATGGTCTCTTCACTTTGAAACTCGAAAATGCATGTTGATGATGCTGCAGTCATCACCGAAATTATTTTCCAACGACAAAGAAAAGAGCACTGATTTAACCAATTAAATTTTTTTTGAAACAATTTCTACTTGAAATACTTTAAATAATACACCCTTTTAAAACTCTAAACACAAAATTTGAAACCATCAGAAATTAAATTCTTAGTTTCTTGTTTTAAATTCATTTAAATTTCCAAATTAATTTATAGGCATGTTTTAGTTCAATTATTTATATACATATACAACATAATTATACCAAATTTATTTCATTTACTAAATTTGAAACAATATTGTGTCGTTTTGCTCTATTCAAGTATTTTGGAGATCTTATCGATGGCGTTGATCAGAAGAAGTGATCAAAAACCCAAACCAACATCAAAAACTCATGCAACGCAATATATAAAACATTTTAAATATAGATTTACAAATACAAAATACAGGAATAGATTTTCAAAGCAAGGATAGAGATTCCAATTTGATTAACTCAAATCGAAGAAAATTTTGATTTGAGGATAAGTTGGAACAAAAGATAAGATGATTAACTAACTGAACAAGGAAATGGATAAGCTTATATATAATCACGGGCATCCTTAACCGGGTCAACCACGACTTCAAGAATTAAATCGATGTGGAGTTATAAGGCAAATCTACATTCGATCTCAAGAGATAGAATTCAGGATAACAAGAGATGCTAGCATCCAACCGAGGATATATAGAAATCTCCGGTGAATCAACGTCAATTGTAAAGGAGTTCTACCCCTCTACAAATCAATCGAATATTGGCGAGACCGCCGATTTATTAGGAAGATCATTAGATGTGGAGTTATGGGCTACTCCAAAATCAGAGGAAAATGAATAGTGGGGGGGGCGACAAGAATGAATTTTGGAACCGTAGGGAATGTCCCAAAATGCCAAGGGGTTGAGTCAAAAAGGGAGAGACTCACACTTGAATGAAAGTGATTCTGTAAATAAATTTACCACGTATGCTAAGTTTTGCCTGGAGCCAAAGCTCTGATACCAAATGTTACGACCTGATATTTTCATCCATTCGCATCCGCACATGTCGGACTTGAATTATTCAAAATACTGAATTGTCAAATAAATTTGGCAAAACTTAGAATATACAATAAATAAATAAATCACAGATCATAGACACATAGTAAAATAATGCAGCGGAAGTAAAGAAATAGTAGTTCATGAAGCTACTATACATGTACATCCGAGTTAGACAAGATACAATAGGAATAACAAGATGATAATCAAGTATAAAGCTAAATATAACACTGGAATCAACTAGATAACCGAGAGTGAAACAGATGGCTGGATCTTCAAACAAATCTCCAATGCCGAAGGTGAGTCTCTAATGCTATATCACTCATTCTGACCTGAGCGTAAAGCAAAACACAAAACACTCGAGTCAGGACATACATACTTATACAATGTAAACAAACTCAAGTGAACTATAATATAAGGTACAAGCAACCTAAAGGATGCTTAGGACCGTCCATCCTCTAAGGATCCGCTAAACTATTTACTATGTAGTAATATTTTGCTACTATAATAATGTCTATAGTAAAATAAACTTACATTAAAATAGCGTTAAGGGGTTACCCATATAGCCCTTAACACATAATAGTGCCAATAGTCTATACAGTACTGTAATACCTCCTAATCGGGAGGCTACCAGAGGATACTCCATAGGTACGACACAAATCAAACTCGTACAAGGCGCGCTAGGGTAGGTGACACGGCACAACTAGGCAATGCCAAGGTAGATATACCAATTGCTATCAGGGCTGGTGGTAACGCATAGCCGCAGCTACCGCCCACCTCGAGCCACACCCCCAAATCAAAAATCAAATTTGGCCACCAAATCAATCCAAAGTCAGAATATAACATCAAAGGAGTGTGTCGGATCAGAGGGGCTACCTCATTGCCCAAGAATCGCTCCTGATTTTAGCCACCTTATGCCAACTCACAGGAGTCGGGCCCACATATATAACTCAAAGGAACGTCGCCGTCATCCTACTTCATTCTGGAATCTCCATTACATACATGGTTGTTAAAGTGGTTTTCGTATTTGGCAGAGAGTATGACAACTTCCGATCCCGGTCTCTTTAACAACCAATCGTTATTATAACCCATGGATATTTATTTCAAAATGATTTATATTCCAAAACCATTTAAAATCAAATATCATTACTTTCCAAATAATATCTATTTCAAAACCAAGTAATAGTATACCATCTAAATTCCAAACACAAATCAATATATCATTTAAATGAAACCCATTTTCCAAATCATTGAATACTCCTTCAATTTATTAAACTCGAAATATTGCTTTAAATCATCTTAAACCAAACCACTTTATAAAGTCATATTCTTAAATCTTCAATTTCAATAAGTTCAATTTCATATATTCAAAGAAAATTCTTAATCAAATACAATTTCCAATAATTTCATTTCCAAAGCCATATTACTTCGAAGTTATAATAACTCTGAAAACCGAACATTTTGAAACATATTTATTTAGACCATCTATATTCAATTTTAATATCTTCCAAACAAGATTCATTTCACCATTTAAATTCAATGTCAAATAATATTCATTTCAAAGTTGTAGCATTTATAAGTTTATTAAATAAATTATAAACTTCCCAAAATATTGTATATATCAAAACAGCATCATTTATAAAGTGATGCGGCAGGTATATTTAGTATATATCAAGACATAGTTCAAATTCGGAAACTACAACATTTCAAAAACGCTATAATTTTTGTTATAACCTTTAAAACAATATATCTTCAATTTTCACATTTTTAACTTATCAAACTTATTCCACTTTTCAAAAAATTTATTTGGATTTACATAACTTACAAATTTAGTAAAATAACATTTATTAATAAATATCCAATTTAAACTAAACATCCATTTGTTAAGTCAATACTTGATAAATTGCTTAACCTTTGTTCCGATAAATAACTTAATAATTTATTTAACATACCCATCTCATAAATAAATTCAATTTCCATTTATTTGCTTAACTATTTAAAACCAAATTTCAAATTTCCAAGTTAAGTCATTATTTAAATTACACTTTCCCATTTTAAAACCATAATTATTTATCTTACCAAACATAACATTTCACAAAAGGACATTTTATCATAATCAATATAACAATCAAATTTCCTTAATAGATCTATTCATTTAGACATAAATTCAGCGACGGTTCCAAATTAAATAAACTTATTACAAATGTCCCATAAAATGTATTTCATTTTATTTATTCAAAATTGCCTTATTTATTATACAAAATATGTCCATTTCAAGAAATAACCTTTATTAAAATTACTAGGTTAGATTTAAGATTCCAAATTAAATCAAACTTACTTATTAAGTTATTTATCATAAGTAAGACTTTTTAAACTCCATCCAAAACCAATTAACTTACAAAATTTTTAACTTATGGATCAATATTTCTTTACACTTAAGTCAAATTATGTTAAAATTTTCATATATTTATAATTCCAAAATACTTAATAATTTTCTGAAAATATTTGACATACTTAATAATTTTATTGGAAAATATCATTTATAATATAACCATGGGCCTGTACGATATTTTCTAACCTAGGCCGACTAATACGAATATGTATCATTTCAAACCGTAATTTACAAGAAAAAATCCGAGTTCTATCATTTCAAACCCGCAATCCCAAGTAAAATAAATTCAATAAAAATCACAATAAAAATCAGCCTATCATTTCAGCTCATAATGATTTTTCCTTATTCTAAAATTCGTTCGGGTACGTATCATTTCAACCTATATTGATAGGGAACTTGCAGTAATGATACAATAAATAAAATGAACAATATATCATATAATACATATTAGATGATGTAACAAATATATAAACAGCATTTAACATCATATAACATATCACAGGCATGTATAAATAACATATCAATTTATATAGATCCACATGTCATTATTCCATAATAATATAAGTATATATGTCTAGAGTGATAAAACTCACCTTTTTAAAAGCTAGAATCAAATTCACAATACACAATTGAAACTCCACAAAGCACGACAAGGCACGACCAAACTTTTGAGTACATGTAGAGTCAAGATCCATATCTTGTATATAACAAATACACAATTCATAAGAATAAGATTCAACACAACAAAAGATGGATTAAACAATGCATTTATGAATCAAAGAGGACATAATCTTGCTTTACATCAATCAAGGCTTGGCTACACCACATATAGGTTCAACCATCATCTTGTGTTGCTTGGTCATGAGGGTTAGAGGAGTGCTAGCCTCGATAAAAGGGGCTAGGCAATGGAAATTAGAAGAGGTGGAAGTTTACAAATCAATGTAAGGCAAAAAGGCAAAAGTTTTGGAAGGGTTTAGGGTTTGTTATCGAACTATGGTGATGTATGCTTCTACGGTGGTCACGGCTTTTGGTTTTGTGGAGATAAGGAGGTGATATGGTCGGTCTAGGTGGTTGTGGAGTGGTGAAGTCGGCTAGAGGAGGTAGAGGCCGATCCTATTCATGAAGAAAACAAGGAAAGAAAAGAGAAAAAGGAAAAGAGAAAGAAGAGGAAGAAGAAGCCATGGGAATAGATCTTGTATTTTTTTTTTCATGCAAATGGATTGAGATGAGAAACTTTTCCATATGTGAAATAATAATAAAAGTGGCGGCTAGGGTTATGAAGATGTGAACGGCTAGAGATGTAGGGTTTAGAAAATGAAAGGCTAGCAAATTAAAAGGCACAATTTAAGGAGAAAGAATCTTGTCTATTTTTTCTTTTTTTGCACGCAAAGAAAAGGCAACAAATAAACAAAAAAGATAACCTATATCTTTTGAAATTCCTAAGTTATTATTATAAGTAAAATCAATCAAAAATCAAATAAATAGATTCAAACTTTATACAAATAAAATAGAAAATAAAAATTAGAGAAACAAACATAGGGAAATAGAAAATAAATATAGAAAGTCATTGCATGTAAACACGGTATTTTTATCTAATTTCAAAATATGAGTTTGAATTCCCAATAAATCCATTTTTTGATTCCTAAATCTTGTTATTGAATCAATTAACATTTTATGAGTAAAATTATCATTGGTTTGTTTTTATTACATTAATAATTCCCATTTCATCCTAGTTTTCAATTAATATAGTAATTAAATTCATTTACTTATCACTAAATTCATTTATTATAGATTACATTCGAATTAATTAAAATTGATTCCCATAATTTGATTTGATTTAATTTCCATCTTTATACTTTGCCCACTATTTCTCTATAAACCTGGTTATATTATTTTTATATTCCATTACATTAATAGACCCCTATTTACATCTTAAATTTGTATAAATGTTAATTACTTATTTTTTTATGTGTACTTTTGTCAATTGTACACATTAAGGTTTGAAACCTATTAAATAAATTTACCTTAGTTCCATACTTTTTACAAATTTATTACTTTATAAATAAATTTACGTTTCTATTTTATTTATACATTCACACCTCCCGTTACTGCGCTAATTCTCATTAATGACATTAAAGATTTCCTATTTAATTTATAGACTAAATAGACAACTTATAATAGCTGTTGCCATTACCCTTTAATTTACCCTTAAATTTATTATATATTCAACTAATTGTTATAATTACTTACCTAATGTTGAATTCATTCAATTGCTATAGATTATACACTAATTCATTCGTTCGCATCACGCTTACCCTTATTTTCTTATATTCAAATTTTATACCCAAATTTAACATTTACAACTAAATTAATAGACCAATTAGATAGTAATTTACAACCGTTACTATTATTTTAAATAACAATAATGAATTCATTATCATTTACAAATCAATGTTACAATTACTTAATTAACACTGATTTACTTCAATTTATATTGATCATATATTATCTCATTAATAATTCAATATTCACACTTGTTTTCTTATATTCAAATCTATAATAAGTGAAACAATTTGCATTATTTCAAATTGTTGAAATTTCATAGTTAGTTTGAATTACATAGTTACATTTCATTTTAACGTTTTTTCACTATTAAATTACAAAGTCTTTATTCTTCCAATTTTAATTACCAAAATCAAATCAACAAATTACATTATTGAGAATTTACGAGTAGTTACAATAGGGCATGTCACAAGGCACGCGAGGCAATGTCAGGGTAGATATACATAGCAGATTCGGATTGGTGGTAACGCATAGCAGCTACTACTGCCCACCTCGAGACACACTCTCTAATCAAAGGTGCGCCCAATCAAATCACAAAGTAATAGAATGATATCGAAGAAATGTGTCTGATAGAAGGAATTACCTCACTTGGTTCGAATCACAAAGTAATAGAATGGTATCGAAGAAATGTGTCTGATAGAAGGAATAACCTCACTTGGCCTGACGTGGCTCCTGTTTTAGCCACATCAAGCTGACTCACGGGGGTCAGGGCTGTGCTAATACCTCATATAGAATCGTCATCAAACCATCCTAATTCATTTTGGAATGTCCAACATGTACACAGTTGTTAAAGTGGTTTTCGGTACTGATAGAGAATATGACAATATCCGATCCCGGTCTCTTTAACAATCAAACGCTTATTTCACACCATGGTCATTTCTTTTCAAATAGTTCATACTTCATATCAAAATATCATATTCATTTCAAAACCATATCATTCGATATCATTATTCACTTAAGATAGTATTCATTTACAGAATCGTAACATTTTCAAAATTATAACACTTTTAAAATCATAACACTTCCGTAATCGTAACAATTCGAACTTAAACAGTTTAGATATTGAAATTAGTATATATATTAAAATAGTTTATAAATTAAATAGTTTATGTATTAAAATAATTTACATATTAAAATAGTTCATAAGTTAAAACAATACATATTAAAAATACTTTATATAATAAAGTTAATTTCCACCAATTTCACAAATCGATTCAAATCAACTTAAAATCCAGATTTCAATTTAATCAATCCCAGTTCAACAATTTCAAATAAAAAAGGTTAACAATTCAAATTCTTAATGAACCATTTTGATCTTTATCAATTTCAAAGCCAGGTTTGAACTATCTCTTTAATTCCAATAAGATTTAAATTTAGATATTCAACATTTACAATATAAATTTCATTTGTATTTTAACATTTAACTTTAATTTTATTCAAATTGGAAAGTATTCACTTAATTATTTTTAATAACAATTATTTAAAATCCCAATTTATAAATTTAAACTAATATTAAATATTCACTCAATTTTTATTGAGAATATTCATTTAATCGCTTTTTTATCGAATCAAGTTATAAATCATATTTTTTCAAATCTCAAAATTAATAATTTCAAACAAATTCTTATTTAAATTCAATTATATACCCATTAAATTTCAAGAAAATTTTACTTTATTTTCAAACCTCTATTTATTCAAAGTTATTACCAAAAACCTATTTAAAATTTTAATGTAAAATTTTAAATAAATATTTAAACATATTATATATATATACTAATTAAATTAAATTTTATTTAAATAATTTATATTAAATTATGTCTTATTAATAAATCTATTTTAAATCTTATTTTATATATTTTAAAAATTATAAAATTATAAGTAAAAATTTTAAAGTTTTCACAACAAACTTGTAGATTTAAAATTTTCCAAAATGTAATTTAGAAATCTAATTTTACAAAATAAAATACCTTTAATAATATGAAAAATCAATATTTAATAATATCCATGTATTTCCTTTCAAACTTATAAAAATCATTTTTTTAAAATAGACTAACGGTGTCCGTATATAATTTTTCATCATATGGTCAAGCGATACGGATATTTATCATTTCAATCCGCAATTTAATATTTTACGGGTATATATCATTTCGACCCAAAATCCCAAAATTCAAAATCAATGAAAATCGCTTGGGTTTATCACTTCAACCCATAACGATTTTCCCCTATTCTAGGATATCGTTCGGGTATTTACCATTTCGACCCATAGGGAATTCTAACTAACATGGAACTTGCAGAGTGAGAACAATATATCAACAACAGGTATATATCATTAGTGACAAACAAAATAAAATAGATGCAACAGGATATGGTGTCATAAATTATAGGTAAACAGTTGCAGATAATGGTATATCATATTTGACAAGTAAATAACTAGCAATTCATATTTAACAGCACATTTCAATTTTCATTTCAAGCAAAATCAAATGTATAAACTATAAGAGTGTTAATCGTGAGTGATTGCTGACCTTTCGAGCCTAGAGAAAACAAGAGGATGATAGGGATACAGACATGAACTAGCAGAATAGCAGCAAGTTAGGAATTACTACGACACATTCGATATTGGAAAAGTCATTCAAGATGGACCGGAGATTAATGAAAAAAATAAATATAAGTATATATTTCAAAGTTAAAAATTTAAACATGTATTAAAAATTAAATCTTTATGATATATGTATATATATTGAAACACAATATTATATTTATACGTATATAAATATGTCAAAAATCAAAAATCTATATATATTTATTGACCATTATTAAACATAACTCATATATTTGAAAACTAACTCATGTATACTTATATAAATCAATATATACACCAATATATACAGTTACATACATTTTATATTTTAAAATCAATATTTATTAAAAAAGTTAATATAACTTAGAATCATATATAAACTTATATAAACTTATATATATACAACCCACATATAAAAATAAAAATAAAGCATTTACATAAATTTTGAAAATCAAAACGTATATAATAGTAGAGAAAAGCCTGTCTGCAAACATTGAAGCTAACTTGTACATATGCTATAACCAAAAAATGTATGCTTACAGGTTACTCAAATCATATAGCAACAAATATACTTCATATATTATCTTTTAAAAATATCAAATCTGAATGCATAGAAAAATATATATATGTATATCTCTGCAAAGTTTGGCTGTAAAATAACATAAGCAAATAGCAATAACATATATAACGAAAGAAAAAAATCATATATATATATATATATATATATATGTGACGACCCAGAAATTTTAACATTTGAAAAAGAAATATTTAATTGATTTTAAATATTTGGAAGTTATTTTAAACTTGAATTTCAAATATAAATATGAATTTGGCAATTAAACTATTGAATTTAATTTATTGAAATTGGGTAAAAATTTGAATCTTCAGTTTTAACCTGATTAAAAATATTTTCTAGGCTTTGAAAATTTATATTGATAATACTGAAGATGATGGAAGCTTCAGAAATGAACTTGAAAGTAATTTGTTCAGTTTTGAAATTATATCGTTTGAATCGAAATTTAAAAATAGCCTTCCAATGTACAGTCTTGGAATTCGACAAAACTAGTTCCATTGGATCCGAAATATTGTATTATTATCGGATTTCAATTTTCTTCATTCGAAGTTGTCATGTGACCGTACGATTGATAAATGCGCTGAAATGAAATCTAAATTCATTATAATAGCTGGGTCCAAAAAGCTATCTTCTACATACGATCAAATTTGGACTCGGAACCTTTTCCATTGCATTCGAAATAGGAGTTGAACAATATAAATGCCTAGCGGCACATTTTGATTGGAGATCGAAATTTTTAGTCATAAAAATCGAAACGATTTGAATTTGAATTTAAATTATAATTATTGTTTCACAAGACAAATTTTATACGTTCTTCTTTCCTCTAATACTTGGCATTTATTTTCAAACACTTGGCAAAATTGGTGGACACGCGTTCGTTTTCTTTTCTAGAAAAAAGGATAATAATATAACGCAAATGAAAACTTTCTTGTTTAAAATAAACAAAGGGAATAAATGGCCGAAACCAAGTGTAAAAATCGAATTCCTCCTTTTCAAAATCAACTGCAAATTAAAAAGAATGAAAAATTCAAATCCGTTCAAGCTAAAAGAAATGGCCGAGCGATTTCTCCCAAACAAACAAACAAATGCTGGCAATCGGAATTGAATCTCAATCGAAATCAAAAGCCCAAAAATAAAATTTAAACGGAAGTTCGAGGAGCACAAGGGGTTTCAAGGACAAGCGTGGATTCGTCGTCGTGGGTATGGAAGGATCGTGTTCGAGTCTCGAGGAGATGGTGGCACGCACGATGTTGGGGCCAAGGGGAGTGCATTGCCGATAGGGGTGGCCGCATGTTCATCGTAGATCGAGTTCGAGGCATAATTGGGCACTGGGGTTTCGCTCGAATTAAATTCGGTCCGGTGAGTCGCGAGATCTGGTGGCGAGTCAAGATACGCGTACGCGCAATGAAAGGGCGAGTGCGGCGACGATGTGTTCAATCTCGGCAAGGCAAGGCGATGATGGGCGGTCGCGAGGCATTGTGATGGGCGTGCGCATGATTGTAGTGCGATGGCGACTCTGGTAAAGTTGGAATGGTGGGCCTTAGTACGTAGATGCCAATGAGGTATTTTATTTTATTTTCTTTTAATTTATTAAATTATATGTATAAATATATATGTAGAAATCAAAGAAAAAAATCATTTACAGTAAAGTAAAATTTATCATTATTATTTACTGGGAAAAAATATAGGGATTTACAGTTTCAATTTTATTTAGTGTTAGTGGAAATTTTAGTTTAATTTGTGTTTATTATGTGAATTATCATAAATTTACAATTTTATTGGTTATTTTAGTTGCTAGAAAATATTCTCCTTAAAAGAAATATTATTTATATTTAAAAAAATGGGTTAAGGATAATTTAATAAGGTGTTTTATATATCTAATTAACTTATTTAATTCTTTTGGTTATAAAGAAAATTTATTAAAGGGAATTTAGTTTAAATTTAAATTTTTTAGTTAAAAAAATTTATTAAAAAGAATTTGTTTAAAATTAAAAGTATTAGTTTTAAATAAAACTATTAGTTAATTAAACTATCAAAATGAAAATTGATTATTCAATTTATTTCGAATATTAATAAAACTGTTCAATAATTTATACAAGGTCAACACTGTTAAGACAAAATCGAGATTGGAAATGAATTGCAAAATAAAAGCAAAGGTAATATCTTCTCACACAAATTTAATTTGGAAATTCGGTTATTGGTTGACTGTTTGGATGTGGCAATATATATATATATATATATATATATATTTGGAATGATTGATTTCCCCTAATATATAACAACCCTATGCGCCGCATAATAGTGAATGATATTATATAAGTCCCATATACCATGGTATTCGACCTCGAAGTGGATTTAGTATTTAATTGTTGTGCTAACATATGTGGTTGTAGGGAAACAGTTTGGAGGGATCCAACTGGATTCGTCAAACATTTGAATTTGTTTCATATGTTGTGTGTTGATTTAATTATAATCTGTGCATGATTATATTTGTGATTGAGAATTGTCGTAGGCTATGGTTTGGCCGATTTTATTTTTGGTATCGTAAGATACCAGAAATATTAAATTTAATTTAGGGAATTAAATAAATTTAAAAGAAGGAATTCAAAAGTATAAAAGTTGATTTTTGTAATCCTATAAAATAAATTCCAAAATATGGAAAAAACATTTCAATAAATGGATTTCGAGTGATATTATCCAATATATGAAGAATTTATTTAAAATATGGATTTTGAATAGTATGGAAGGGATAAAGAAATTTATTTTAAATGGAAAGAAATTAAGAAATCAAATTTGGAATTTGATTTGGTGTTTGAAATGATTTTTGAAATCAATTTGAAATTTGATTTGGTGTTTAAAAATAAATTATTTGTAAACCAATTTGGAAATTGATTTGGTATTTTGAAATAAATTTGAAAATTGATTTGGTGATTGAAAGTAAATATTTGGAAATTGATTTGAATATCGTATATTAGCGGATATTTAGAAATTTAAATTCATAATGGGAATATATGAACGATAGGGAAATTTGTTTAAAAAAATAAACATTAGTTTATTTTTAAGTGCGGAAAGAAATTTACGGATTTGGAACATAAATTTAAAATAAATCAAGGATGATTTTATTAATTGATTTGAGTGAACCATTTTGATATGGAAAGTGTATTTTCTTTAGAAAGCCGAGTATGATTTCAATGTAGCCTATAAATTGAAATTTTTTAAGGATGGTATTAGAAAGGATACTTTAGATAAATTATTTTTTTAGGCTGGTCTGAAATCTTTAAAGTAAAGATTTATTTAGTTAATTATAGAAGGGATTCTATTAAAGATTAAATTGATATTTGATTTAGAAAATGGTTATCTAAATAGTTATATCCATCTGCTAATTTTATTTTAAAATTAATCTAGACTTGAAGTTTTATATAAGATATTGGTATAATGTATCCATAGCTAATACTTAAATAAGTGTTTAAAAATAGTTTTTATTTTAAATGTTTCCAATTATATTTTTTTTTGGATAATTGATTTAAATTATTTTGAAGTATTCGGACACGGCAAATTTTTTCAGTGGAACTAAATAATATTTGGAAATTCATTCCATGTGGGGAAAGTGATTTGAAATTTGTTTTCAAAGGATGGAAATGTGAAAAGTGATTTGAAATTTGTTTTCAAAGTGCTAAAATGTTAAAA
Organism: Allium cepa; assembly: GCA_030765085.1. Taxonomy (NCBI): domain Eukaryota; kingdom Viridiplantae; phylum Streptophyta; class Magnoliopsida; order Asparagales; family Amaryllidaceae; genus Allium; species Allium cepa. The sequence goes on along the minus strand of CM060935.1, from coordinate 690,991,230 downwards.
ATATATCTTGCGAAGATATTTTGAAAATAAATAATTGGGGAAAAATTATTTGAAATCAAGTGATTGTTGTGAATGTTGATCGATAGTTAAATAACCGACTATCAATATTGGCCTTTAAATGGTATTTGAATTTCGCTGCGACCGAGGGACAGATTCCAAATGGACATTCGAAAACCACATCGAATCTTTGTGATGGATCTTTTGTTTAAAAGATCAAAGTGGAAATTTGTTGTGATCTGCTTGAAATCTGAATGTAACACTTATTTTAAAAATTAGCGCTCGTTATTCGAATTAGCCAGGAGAGGACATTTTGTCATAAAACCCATTTCGAATAATGATATGACGAAATGGGATTGCATTTACTCCATTATAGAGATTTGATCACCATTTGTGATGGAAAGTCGAGACGTGATTAGTGAATATCCGGATTGCAAGGGCTTTTTTGAAGTGCCTTCAGTTCCGTTTGATCCTGGAACAGACTTGTATGGATGTGTGTCTGACGTTACACCTTGAGATGTAAAGATGGTTTCTATCAAATACATTTCTGTTGGTGACGGAGAATTTATTCTCTTAGCTTAACACCCTTTTCTAAAACGTACGAGCTCAGAGATTATATAGTTGATGGTTACTAGTGATACATTCCAAATTTGATAATATGGCATACGAAGTGCTGCTGATCATTTGTTGATTGAATCATGGCTTTTATGAAAATTGTAGATTTGTGGACGTGACCTCGTCGGACCTCACAACCCGAAAATGATCGAAATAGGAAGAATGCAACAAGGTTATTTGGGGGTAGCGCCCCTTGAGCGTATTTCCATTTCCTTCTGGAAAGAGGTGGTATCTTGGTATGGAGCCTAGATATTTAACTTGTGTGGTTACATCAAATTTATTACTTTATGGTTGTTGCTTTGTGGTTGAGGATCCTCGGATAAAGGTTGGTTACGACCGGGGGATGGCATACTCGTGACAGTTAGTTACCTAGTTACAGAGGTAACCCGGCCTTGTGTTGGCAGAGATCTGGTTAGGCTCTCGAGGCGTCCCTCTAGAGGCGTACCCATGTGGCATAGGAAGTTGCTTAGCCTCACCATTTGTTGGAAATCCAAATAAACAATACGCACCCTGTACGGTTTTAGTTCTATAACCTGCCATGGAATGTGGTGGTAACCTACTATTGAACATAGTAGCTATAATAAGCATACAATAATGGTTGTATGCTGGCTAAGATTAATATTATACTTTCGAAATGTTTTTTGCACTATGCTGATAACATTGAAAAGATTTTGTGTATCAAGCATATTTGACTATCATAAGGAGAAATCTCCTCCAATTCTGCGTTATCATTGTGTGTGTGGCGGGAGACCTTATGCTAGTTCTATTTTCCAAAAGCATAGCGGATTTCTTTTTATTTTCTTTGTGAAAATAACTGTTTTTAAGACCTCACACCAGTCCCATGACTGACCTGGAGTTTATTGTTTCTTTTTTAAACTTTGGGTGTCCATAATTTTCCACACTAGCAACCTAGAGTCAAGTTATCATTATTTCAGAGCGAAGTCAGAAAGATATGCTATGGAGATCTAGAGTTCAGGAAGGATGGCGAGGCGTATCACTAGTATATGGTATTTCTGTTCCGCTGTTGTGTTGTTGTAAACTCTGATGATGTATGTATAAACTGATATAGTTCTTTGTTCAAAGATTATTCATTAATCTATTATATATTGTTCCGCTGCGAATTATGAGATTCTGTTATTGTTTCTGTTTTTTCTATCTTCTTCTTCTTTAACCCTTACAGTTCGGTTTTTCGGCATTCAATTGTGCGGCATTTGATATAGTGGACGTATTAATGTCAACTTTCGAGCATCGAAAAATAGGATCGTTAATATACACACACACACTCGAGAATCATATACAGACCATATATAATTCTTAAAACATCTCTTAAAAATCAAAGTATGTACATATGATATATATATATATATATATATAAGCTACTATGAATGGAAGGACCGGAGTGGTGCTTGCGTTAGGGGAGGCGAGGCAGTGGGTATGATTGTGGGAAGCTGGGTCGCTGCGGTGCTCGGAACCACAGTAAGAGGGTGGTCGGAGGTCATGGGGTCAGTTGTTGGGCTGGTGAGAAGATGGGAAGGAGGAGGCGGTGATGGAGATGCATGCAGGCTTGATTGGTGGGCAAAGAAAAGCAAAGAGACGAGGGAAGTGGGGCGTTCGGCTAGAAGGTGGAGAGGAGGAGAAAGGCGTTGAGGTTCGACTATGGGTTGATGGAGTTTAAGGTGGTCGGAGAGGTTGCGGCGGGAGGAAAGGTGGCTTGCTATGGAACAGCGAGGAGGTGGGGTGAGGGGTTATGGCTATAGATGCGGACACGTGGAGACAAAATGGTTTTTTGTGGCGATGGACGGCACAAGTGCACGCACGGTTCGACCACAAAATATAAGGAGAAGCTATTTGGGTTTGGAGAAATGGTGGGTGGGGGCGGTGATGGCTGGTGGTAGCTACGGCTACAGGGAGAGGCAGCACGGTTGTAAAGATAGTGCTCTAGGGTGGGGTAAAGCAAATAGGAACAGGCGATGAAATAAAAAAAATGAAACCTCAAAATATAATATGTATTTCTTTCAATACCCAGACAAATGAAGAGCAGGGAGATGGAAAGAGCAAGTCAAATAGCTGCAAATTAGAAGACTAGTAGACACAAAAATGAATGCAACTTATATAAACTTTTTTTTTTCATTTTTCTTCAAGAACGAAAGAAGAGGAAATGGAAGAGGCTTCAGAAGCAATGATGAACTAGAAGGATAAAATATTTTCCTCTTTCAAATGACGGAAATTGGGAAAAGCTGAGCTTATGTAAGCGAAAGGACGAACCAAAATAAATATTTGGAATAGGGAATAGTGACAGTCAACCCTTAAATTTTGGAATGTAATAAAGACCAATGACTACACAGTTTTATCTGATGGAAAATGAATGGTCAAAAGGAAACAAAAAGGCTCGAAATAGGTGCCGATACGGCTAACTGTTTTGCTGATTTCGCTACGTACCGGACACCAAAACACATAAATGAATATACTGTGGAGATGAACGAGACGAGACGATCAGAAGGTACACTGATATTAGCGGTTTGACCATCCTATCAAAAGTCGATATGTCGCTGCTAAACTGCTGCAAATTTGTTGAAAATAAGATAAACGGAGCTAGAGCAGTCCAAATTTGGCAAAACAAAATATGACGTCTCACTCAGAAATTGATTTGAAAATTTATTATATAAAAATATTCAGGTTTCAAAAGTATATTGTTTTCATCAAACATTAACTGATTTTAAATTGAAATTGAAATATGTATTTCTTTCAATACCCAGACAAATGAAGAGCAGGTCAAATAGCTGCAAATTAGAATACTAGCAGACACAAAAATGAATGCAACTTATATAAACTTTTTTTTCATTTTTCTTCAAGAACGGAAGAAGAGGAATGGAGGAGGCTTCAGAAGAAATGATGAACTAGAAGGATAAAATATTTTCTTCTTTCAAATGACGAAAATTGGGAAAAGCTGAGCCTATGTAAGTGAAAGGACGAACCAAAATAAATATTTTGAATAGGGAGTAGTGACAGTCAACCCTTAAATTTTGTAATGTAATAAAGACCAGTGACTACACAGTTTTATCTGATGGAAAATTAATGGTAAAAAGGAAACAAAAAGGCTCAAAATAGGTATCGATACGGCTAACCGTTTTGCTGATTTCGCTGCGTACCGTACACCGAAACACATAAATGAATATACCGTGGAGATCAACGATACGAGACGATCAGAACAGTACACTGATATTAGCGGTACGACCATCCTATCAAAAGTCGATATGTCACTGTTAAAGTGCTGCAAATTTGTTGAAAATAAGATAAACGGAGCTAGAGCAGTCCAAATTTGGCAAAACAAAATATGACGTCTCACTTAGAAATTAAGTTGAAAATTTATTATATAAAAATATTCAGGTTTCAAAAGTATATTATTTTCATCAAACATTAACTGATTTTAAATTGAAATTGAAAATTACACAATAGAATTAACTTTCATATTTTTCAATGAAAATTTTTCATTTTCTATGTCAAATAGACGTATTACAAATATCGAATTTTCATTGCGAAATTTAATTATTTAATTTCAAGAAAAATTTTAGTTAATTACGTCATAAAACCGTTAAAATTTTCGAGTCGTTACACACTCCCCCACTCGAAACTTTTCGCCCCATAAAGGAAGTTGATAGGAGAATAGAAACAACCAGAAAGAAAACATAAATTGAAATACAAACTACAATAATTAATTCAAAACCATATAAATTGATTTATATCGACTAATTTGGTTTCAATCCATTTTATTAGATCAATAAATATTCATTGTATTCACATTTGGTTGATCTCAATTCAATGTATTTTAATTCGGTTGATTTGATTTCAATTTATTACATTTGTTACAAAATTTGCTTTCAAAACAAAAATTTATTTTATTTAGCTCATTTATTTATTCCATTTTGATTCCACTTAAGTTAATTTCTCATATAATTCGATTCCAACTATTCTTTATAATTTACTATTTATTTACAAAGATATGAATTTCTTTATTACCTGTTTAGTTTCTTAAGTTTACATTTATATACTCGTTCTCTACTTATTACTCAATTTGTTTTAATTTACATTTCTTATATCATAAATTAAATGTATAACAACGCAATTCTTATTTATAAATTCCCTTATCAGGATTTATTTTGCACATTTTATTGTGTATGAAGTTCAATGACATATTCTTATTACATTTTAAACTTTTGAATATTTCAAGTAAGTTTTATTAATGTTTCATATGTAATCGAGCACTATACCAATTTACTTGTTATTTATAATATTTTTATTAATCAAAAGAAATTAATTTGAACAATTTGTTGGGTATGTTTTCTCTTATATAACCTTCAATTGCAAATTCATCTTAGCATGTCAACTTTTAGAAAAATTCAGGTAAGTTATACATGTTTATTAGAATGCAATTGAATATTATACAAATAAATTTTATCCTAGTTCAACTGTTTCAAGTTATTTTAAATTCTAGTTTAAATTTTAAACACTTCAAATATTTCAAATTTTTTGATTTATTTCAATAATTGAAAACTCCAAATTAACACAGGATTTAAGAATTAAATTTCTGGTTTCACTTTCCCCAATTTGAAATATATATATGTGTGTGTGTGTGTGTGTTTGTTTATATATATATTTTGTGAATCAAATCATATTCAAGAAATTCAAATCAAATTCCTTTTTCCAAAAAAAGGTTTAGCAAAGCTACTAAGTGGTCTCTCTAGTTTGAGACTCGAAAATGAATGTCGATGATGCTGCAGTCATCACCGAAATTACTTTCTAGCGACAAACGAGGATAGTGCTGCCTTACTTCATTTAAAATCCTTTAAAAACAATTTCTACTCAAAAATACTTCCATATATATATATATATATATATATATATATATTCAAACTTTGGAAACCAAATTTGAAAAGCTTCGAAAATTAAAGTTCTCAAATCCTCAATTTAAATTAATTTCAGTTAATTTGATTTATAGACCAGATTTTAAAGGTTTCATCTCCTTACAACATTACAACAATAATGGTTCATGAACATTAACAAAACAATAAATGATAATCTAGTTTTATCATTTCCAACAACCAATTCATTTAACTATCTTATTTCAGAAAATTTTACTTATATATATAAAATATAACCATACATAAAATTATATTATTTACCAATTTTGACAACAGTATTGAATCAGTTTGCTCTTTTCAAGTGCTTTGGAATTTCTATCGGTAGTGTGGGCTAGACGTATCGATCGAAACCCCAAATCATCCTTAACAACTCAAACAACACAATATAAAATATTTTATATTAATTACAAATACACTTCATCATAGGATGATTCAAGAATAGATTTTAGAACAAGGATATAGATTCATATTTAGAAGAATCCAAATCAAGCGAATTCCAACTAAGGAGATAGGCTCGAAGGGAAGATAAAAAATTAAATTGCAAAAGAGAAATGTGGATAGTCTTATTTTAATCGCAGGTGACTTCAATCAAGTCAACCGAGACTTAGACAAGACGAGAACATCGTCAACGGAAGCAAGGACGAACTAGTTGAGTATATCGCAGAAACGCGATTTATGAGGTCGATGAAGAAGGCATGAGCATTGGTAAATTCAAACGAATGACTAACCATTCACAGAAACCATTCGTCCGGGAGGAAGGACAACTGGCCGAGCTCCAGGAATCATATTGATGCGAAAAATCAATTTCCCGCTTGGATAGGAGTGACTTCACCAAAACATCAGGATAATCCATTAATATCGGGTGGAATGAAGATCACTAGGCTGGGAATTAAGCAAAAGGTAAAACTGTCTGCATGATCTTGAGATAATTTGTAACAACCCTGTATTTTGTGATTATTTTAATTGCATATTTTGATTATTTTTTTGAATTCTTGATTTAAAAACTTTATTTTATTTATTAAAATAAATAATTTTTTTATTATAAATATAAATTTTTATTTTTATGTGAATTATAATTCCAAATCTGAATAAATGGAATAATTTCCAGAAAATGTGAATTTTTGTCAATATAGTCAAACTTTGACTTTTAAATCTAAAATTTAAAATTTTGAATTGTTACCTGAAGGTTTGACCAGAAAATTAAGTACTCGGCATTTGCATACTGTTCGACATTTATAAGTTGTTCGGCATCCAGATCGCTCGGCATTAGAGAACGCCCGGCATTCAGGAACGCTTGGCATTTAGGAGCGTTCAGCATTAGAAAGCGCTCGGCTTCAAGAGTCGTTCGGCACAAATACTTCGTTCGGCATTCAGAGTGTTCGGCATCACTTCGATCGGCATGAAGATATCGTTCGACATCACTTCGTTCGGCATTCATGCCTTGTTCGGCATTTTGCCGTTCGGCATCTATGGATCGGCACACGGTGATCACTCTTTTGGGCCAAGCTACTTAGCTACCTGGCCCACCAGGGAAGTCCAACAATTTTCGCCTATAAGTAGAGAGGCATGGGCACAGTGAAAGGGACCTTTTTTCGAGAACACCGAGGAGACTCTACCGCATTCAAGACTTATCTTTTTTGCTTAGCAATTTTATTCAACATAATTGGTATACGGATTGTATCTGTAATCGGTAATCAAGAAAAGCAATAAAGATTAACCTCAAAGTAGATGTAGGCAATTACGCTGAACCACTATAAATCTAGTGTTCGTATTTTCTGTATTTAAATATGCGTACTGTTCTCTGTTTAACTTTACTTTCTTCATTAATATCTCTACATAACTCTACTCAAGGGTGTTAGTGACCAATTTTGGTGCTCACATTTTGGTCTTTCACTGACAATCGAATTCTCAAGATGATAGGATCTACTTTATAGCTACTGCATTGAAAAATCCCCCGAAGGAGATCCAAATCATTCGCTAGACATCTGTTGATTCCACTCGGAGTTACAACTGACAACTCTATCATGGGAAGACCACGAACTAGATCGGCCTCTCACAACGCAGATGTTAATGAAACTGCTAGTGTACAACAGATAGGACCTAGCAACCAACCAGCGATTCAAGGCGCATGAACCTCCACCCACAACCAAGCGGAGGTCGTTTCCCGAACAGAGTTCAACGACTTGATAAGAGAACTCAAAAAAAGTAGAAGGCAACTTGCTGAATAGATCCAAGCCAATACTAACCTCATGACTCAGCTTGCTCAGCAGCAGCATCAGAATGGTAGTCCCACTCCTTATTCTTCATCTGATAGTTCGACCTCGGCTGACGAACCTCCTTGGCGTAGACGCTGCAAGACAGAGGCTACACAGGCAGGTGCCATTGATTGATCCGCCAGGGATCAAGCACGTGAAGAGACTGGACGCCCGTCTCATCAAGAACCAAATCAAGCTGGCCTTCAGGACATACGTTTGACCGACCGTCAGCAGGCGGGACATCAACCCGCACAGTCTCGTGGAGCGAAACCCAACCTCCCACCTCCCATATAAACTCCAAATTTATCAGCCATGGTCAGGAAGTTGATGAGAGAGAACCAAGGCCTGACTAACGAAGATTGGGGAGTGTTCAGTAGTCATACTCCCTTCACAGATGTTATCCTACAGGCTGAATACCACAAGAAATTCAATATGCTGACTATCCCAGCGTACGAAGGGAAGACTGACCCTAGGCAACACGTGATGAGGTACGAATGGATGATGGATTCGGCAAGGGAAAATGATGCGAATAAGTGTAGGTGTTTCCCAATCACTCTGTCCGAAATCGCCACTATGTGGTTTACTCGGCTTCCTCCGTGATCTATATCCAGCTTCGACGAGTTAGCGATGAAATTTGTTGAACAATTCAGGATACATGCTACCCGTCCAAAAGATGTAATGTCATTATCAAGCGTAATCCAGGCTCCAGGAGAGTCTTTGAAAGCATACTTATAGAGGTTTTATGTTGCCGCCACTGAAGTTAGCAATCCTAACGACCACGCAATTTTGATGGCGGTAATGTGAGGTGTAGATCCAGACTCGGAGTTTGGAGATTGGTTAGCGGGAAAGCCCCAGCTACATTGGAACGATTCTTTTCCAAAGCTCATCAGTTCATACGGAGGGAGGAGGCTCGATGGACGAGATGAGATAAGGCGCTAGGGCCTATTCAGGAGACTGTGAAAAGTAACATCGCCGTAAAGCAGTCCGGCGATAGTTCAGAAAAAATTCAAGTCAATATCCAGAACAAGCCCGGGCAGTCGAAAGGATCCGGAGGTGGAAATCCCGAAAAGAATAGAGAAGCAAGTAAATGGAAGCCAAGGATCCCGACCTACAATGAATACACCCCGCTGAATACTTCTCTTGAAAACATTTGCCGATCTACCTGTAACACCTTTGAATACAGAAAGTCACGCCCAAAGGAGTGCACTGAAGAACAAAAATGGACAGGGAAGTACTGTCGCTTCCATGAGACCTATGGGCACAATACCGAGGAGTGTAGACACCTCCATGACGCCATAGAAAAGTTGATCAGACAGAAAAAACTGCAGGAATTTGTCAAAAACCCGCAAGATGGAAGGCAAGGAACGTTGGACCCTAGACGCGGGCCGGCTCTACGCCAACCAGAAAAACCTGCTCGGACTATGGGTAGATTGATCATAAACACTATTGTCGGAGGACCTCATCCTACAGACAAGAATTGGCAGGGATGGAACGATATGCTACCTCCTTGAGGATGCAGATTATAAATGTTGTTCGAATGTGGAAGATGGAATCCCCGCAAAACAACAACGCATGATGACTGACGATATAGTGTTTAGGAGTCGAGACGCGGACAAGGTGGAGGCTCCTACTATCGACCCGACGGTTATATCTGCAACAATCGGGCCAACTTACGTGAAAAGAATCTTGATTGATTGTGGAAGCTCTGTCAACATCATTTTCAAGAAGGCTTATGACCAAATGAAGATGGAAACGAAAGAATTGAAACCATGCAAAGCCTGTGTCCACGACTTTAACGGTGCTGCAACCGACGCGATGGGGTATATGGAGCTACCAGTTGAACTGGGGGAAGGTGAGCATAGGAGAGTGCGAGTCCTATCGTTCATAGTAATGGATGTTGACTCTCCATACAATGTCTTTTTGGGTCGCCCAGCCTTGGCAGAATTTAGGGATACTTTGGCCCCATGGTGTTTAAAATTAAAATTTCCGACAGATAAAGGAGTTGGTGTTGTACATGGCGATCAGGCGACCGGTCGCGCATGTTATGTGGCGGAACTGAGAGAAGCTCAGATGAGAGAGAAGAGAAAGGTTGCAGACAGCTCCGTCTGCATCCTAAAGACTGATGATTGACAAGTAGTTCCCAAGCCCTGGATCAGGCAGCATTCTCGGATCCTTAGAGACATAGATCCGAGAGATGATGATGGGGAAGCCAGGGAAACGAATGCAGTACCGGCTGACCTGACGATCGACATCCCAGTCAGCCGGGATGACCCATCACGAGTTCTTAAGATTGGATCGCAACTCGACCCTTCAGTGGTCGAGGACCTTACTGATTTCCTCTAGGCGAATCTGGACGTTTTCGCTTGGACACAATCTGGTATGTGTGGGATTTCTCCAACAATCGTGAGTAATATGTTGAACATAGACCCGAAACACGCTCCCGTAAAACAGAAAAGGAGTGGTATGGACCCGGAAAGGTCTGCGGCTCTCAAAGAGGAGGTGGACAAACTCAAAGCCAATGGGTTCGTCCACGATGCCCTCTACCCTGAATAGGTATCTAACCCAGTGCTCGTGAAGAAAGCAAATGGAAAGTGAAGAACTTGTGTTGATTACTCCGATTTGAATAAAGCATGCCCGAAGGATAGTTTCCCTTTACCTAGAATCGACCAGCTCGTCCAATCTACCGCCGGACACGAATTATTTTCATTTATGGATGCGTACTCAAGATACAATCAGATCCCGATGCACATTCCAGACCAAGAGCTCACCAGTTTTGTCACAAATATGGGGCTATATTGCTATGTAGCAATGCCCTTCGGATTGAAAAACGCGGGAGCAACTTATGAGCGTCTGGTGAATCGAATGTTTAAGGACCGGATTGGTAAGACGATGGAAGTCTCTTTGGATGACATGCTCGTGAAGTCACGGCAGTCAAACGACCACATCCGAGACTTAGCAGAAATGTTTGATATACTCAGGCATTACGTATGAAGATCAACCCCTTGAAGTGCTCTTTTGGCGTAGCATCAGGAAAGTTCTTAGGTTTCAATGTGAAGGCACGTGGAATTAAAGCTAACCCGGAGAAGATTCAGGCTATTCGGGACATACAAGTGGCCAGAACTATAAAGCATGTACAAAGCTTGAACGGAAAGGTGGCATCACTGAGCCGATTCATATCCAGAGCCACAGATAAGTGCATTCCTTTCTTTAATGTGATAAAGAAGGGAAAAAGGTATTTTGAGTGGACATCCGACTGTGAGGAAGCATTCCGAGCTCTGGTAAGACATTTGGAGAGCCCCCCAGTGCTATTGAAACCAATAGACCATGAAATACTTTATGCGTACTTGGCAGTATCCCAACATGCTATCAGTACAGCTTTGGTTCGTGAAGAGGACCGAGTTCAAAAACCAGTTTACTGTGTTAGTAAACGTCTGACGTAGGCAGAAAGAAACTATCCAAAGATCAAGAAATTAGCCTATTGCTTGGTGATTACATCACGCAAGCTTCGCCCATAATTTTAGGCATATCCAGTCAGTGTTTACACTGACCAACCCTTGCGTCGGATACTCCAATGGCCGGAAACTTCTGGAAGAATGTTAAAGTGGAATATCAAACTGTCTCAGTTCGATATTACTTACCTGCCACGAAAGGCCATACAGGGACAAGTGCTAGAGGATTTCATCGTTGAATTCACCATGACAGACGAATCAAACGGCCGCAATGCCATACCTCCCGTCCGATGGAAGATGCACACCCGATGGGGCTTCTAACTATCGTTGTTCAGTGGTTGGCATAGTTCTTGTAACTCCTGAAAATCGATCAGTTTGCTACGCTTTGAAGCTCGAATTCACAGCAACGAATAACAAAGCCAAGTATGAAGCATTGATTGCCGGCTTAAAACTCATCAAAGAACTGGGAATAAGATCGGTTGAATTCTTTTGCGACTCGCAACTGGTGGTATATCAAGTGCATGGAGGCTACCAAGCAAGGGGGCAGTGACTTGCCCAGTAGTTGGCCCAAGTTCAGGAGCTGCTAGCGAATCTCGAGTATTATGATATTTTACATGTTCCGAGTGAACACAGAGCAGCTGATCCATTGGCAAAATTTGCAAGCACTGGCGATGCACAGCAGATGGGATTGTTTCCTGTTGAAACCTTACATTTGCGGCATTATTACACTTAGTTCATTTCTATCATATTTTAGTTTCATTTATTTCCAGCAAGTTTTTATTCCTAGTTTACAACATGTTAAAAGACAATTTAGCTTATTGCATTAATAAAGGCTTGACGCCATTTCTTTTTCTAATGAATTGTGGATGTTCCTGTGTATGATAACGCAGTAACAAATGACTAAGAGATACACTACTCTGTCTGATGTACGAACGAGTATAAACGACTAAAAATCTCCAAGTCCCCGGAGTGCCGACTGGAGTACTCTAGGTCCCTCGAGTGCGGACTCGAGTCTAAACGACTCAAAGTCTCCAAGTCCTCGGAGTGCGAACTGGAGTACTCTAAGTCCCCAGAGTGTGGACCGGAATATAAACGACTCAGAATCTCCAAGTCCCCTGGGTATGGACCGGAGTACTCTAACTCTCCAGAGTGCGGACTCGAGTATAAAAGACTCAAAATCTACAAGTCCTGGGAGTATGGACCGGAGTACTCTAAGTCCCCAGAGTGCGGACTCGAGTATAAACAACTCAAAATCTCCAAGTCCCCAGAGTGTGGACTGGAGTAATCTAAGTCCCCAGAGTGTGGACTCGAGTATAAATGACTAAAATCTCCAAGTTCCCAGAGTGCGGACTGGAGTACTCTAAGTCCCCAGAGTGCGGACTCAAGTATAAACGACTAAAAATTTCCATGTCCCCGGAGTGCGGACCAGAGTATAAACGATTTAAATGTCCAAGTCCCCTGAGGGCAGACTGGATATAAATGACTTGATGTCATCGAGCCCTTGGCGTACGGATTGGAAAATATTCTAAGTCCCCAGAGCATGGGATAAAAGAATGTGCAAATACCAAGAAAGTTGTCAACTTGTTTGAAGATGAGTAGAGAATTTCATGTCACTCGTAGTAGCTTGGGTTTTGACCACGGTTATACAAAAACCAAACAACAACAGTGCTCTGAGAGGGAAAAGAACTAAGTTTTATTCATCACAAATAATTTTATTTACATGAACTACGAAAACAAAAATGATTACATAATCTAAACTAGCTCTTGTTGAACGAGAGCGAAGATTACTTCTTCGTATTCTTTGACTTTTTGCCAGATGACTCATCCCTGGTACGTTTACCCTTGATAGCTTTCTTTGACGAGGGAGTGACAGCTGATGAAGTACGAGGAACATCCATGGGTTTGGACCCGCCTAGGAGGATGACCTTCAACGGCTTGTTCAAAGGATCGTTCAGGTCCACAGCTTGAGGTTCGACCTTGATCTTGACCGTCTTTTCCTTCTCTTTCTCAAGCTTCTCCTTCATGCTCACTTCAGATGTGTGCTCAGAGACGCCTGTCATTTCAACTTCATAACTCCCATCGATGGGAGAGGAAGTCTCAAATTTGTCCTCATCAAGCGCTCCAATCACCCGAGCATCTGGACAGGGAGCCTCTCCTGTGTGAGTGGCTTCACTCGTTTTTTCCCTCACCTCCTTGGTGACATCGCTCCTCGGAGTTGGCTCAATATCAGAACGGCCTGCTCAAAATCATGAAAAGCAAGTATTAGAATGCGATAGCTTATGGTGAAAAATGGAAACTCTTAGAATCTTAAAGCGAAAGAGTTGTCTACCAGGTTCCGGCTGGCTCTCAGCCGTCTGGGGGGTCTCACCCTCTGGAATAGGGGACAAAATGTGAACGCCAAGGCCAAGGTCCTCCGGGTCATAACCGATGTGATATTCATAAGGATCGAGTATCGGCCGACCGGCCGGCTGGGTAGGCACACGAGCTGGAGACTCGATCCTGGCTGGACCGGCGATAACTTCTTTCCCTTTCGTTGAGGGGGAGCCTTACAAAGTGCTTAAGCCGTTGACAGGTCCGAAGGCTCATTTCCCTTAAGGAATTCTTCTATCAATGCCCCCTTATCAACCTCCTTGATACCATGTTCGGCCTTCTTGATTTCAATTAAGGTCTCCCACGCCTCGGCCAAAGATTCGAGATAGCCCTCGCTTAGAAAAGTTGAGTCCCAGTGCATGAGAACGTGGGCGTTAAATTCGGCAATAAGCGGGTCGAACATGCTTTGGACATCTTTCATACCTTCTTCCTTGGCCGTCTCAAGATGCGAGTCGATCTCCACAGATGCTATCTTTTTTCCCACTTCATGGGATTCATTCTTCAGCACCTCAACTTTAGAAAGCTCGCCCTCAAGTTTCTCCTTTAGGAGTCATGTTGCAACGATCTCGTTGCAATACCATTGCGACTCTTCTTGGGCATCAATCTTCTCTTCTTACTATTTGCGGAGTCGCTCCTCAAGTTCTTTTACTCGGAGGCAGAATGCATCCCTCTCTTTTTGCACCGAGTCTTTCTCCAAAGCTAAAGCCCCACAGCGTTGTACCGCCTCGTCGATTTCTTTTTTGTGAGTTGATTCCAAACGAGTTACGGCTTCGGCGGTATCTTTGGCGCTCTGCTGGGCGGCCTCAAGCTGAGATTTGTAAGACGCAATCTCTTCGTCCTGCGCTTTGATAATGTCTTTGTCATGAATAGCCTCATGTTTCAGGTGATCAATCTCATGTTGGCGTTCTATGGAGACTTCTGACACTTTTTAGCAAGATGAACGAATGCGTAATGTTGAACATAGACGTCGTTGATGTAGGCGATAGCGCTCTGCTTGACATCTCCAGGAAGATGATGGATCGCCGGGAGAAACTTCCGACCATCAAAGCAGATTTTTGGAAATTTAACTTTAAGCTTGGCCAGTCTCTCCGATACTGATGGATCTGTTACAGGAATAGGAGGAAACAGCTTTGAAAGTTTAACTCTCTTGTGAGAATCCCGGGATTGTCGTATGGAAGAGGAATCAGAATGTTGATCACGGGGAACATCAGATTGCGACCCATTTTATGGCTGTGCTTATCTTTGCTTTGCTCCGAGTGAGAAGAGGTATATTGGTGGTATTTGGGCTGATAATATGTTTTCTTCCAAGATGATGAGTCCCGGGAATGATAATCCCTATCGCCATCACCGTCTCTGTCCCGACGTTTTCCGGAATCTGAGTCCCGTCCAAAATGATGGAAGATAGACGACTCGTGGAGACGATCAATTCCGTGTGTACACCCCATGTCACCTACACAGAATTCAAATAACAATAAATTAGCAAAGAGTATTGTGATGACGGAAATTTAGGTGCATGGTGGAGTGCATCTGTTTGTGTATGTCCTAGTGTTTCCCCCCGGCGGACTAGTTTCTTTACTAATGAGAGTTTTTTCTCCCTGAGTTTGGGCCTGAACTCCTGCATCGCCTCTGATGGGCGAATGAAGTTTAGTTGCCTCCGGATCGTCAAAATCATAATTAAGTAGATCGTCAGGTATGGAGAGGTTCGAGAGGCCCTTTAAAGAAGATTCTATACGTTGTGGGGAAGCCTCTTCCTCTATTAGAATAAGAGTAACTTTAGAGGTTGCACCAACTTTTTCCCTCCTTATCTTGTACTTCATTCTCTTTTAACTCTTCGAAGGGGAAGATGACGTTTCGATGTCGTGAACTTCGACTATCGGGTCCTGAGTAGGACCAACATTCTCATCTTGTGCTTCGGGTGTTTCGGTTTCCTTGATTTCTCCTTCTTCTAGTGCGCCAAGAGCGTTACGTGCTGAAGACTCAGCTTGTTTTCTTCCTTTGCCAGAGGCGGGCCTGGGTATGGTAACACCCTGAGGAAGGTTTATCCAACGGCCTTCTGCCAACAGTCCAAACGTTGTAAGTGACTCATTCGAAATGAGGGTTCGGATATCCCGTTCTTTGGCAGGAAGGGCTCTAATAGTTTCGATGGCTTCAGAATATCCACGGCTGTCAGGACGTGGATTGATACCTGAAAAGACGGAAAAAAGAGTTAGAAAAGGCACCGCTTTGACCAAGTATGAATATCGATCCAGAGAAAAGACTTACATCCTTTCACCCATCTCCTCGCGAAACCAGGAGGGCATCGCACATAAAACCATTCCTATTTGTACAGGGAAAACTTGCTACATGCCCTAGTCAAGATCTGGCTTTTGTGGTGCGGCTCAAGAAACATGAAAGAGGGGCTATCTCTCCGCTTCTTAATCATATATATATATATATATATATATATATATATATATATATATATATATATCTGATGTCACCCGGGGTTGGAGGCCTAGAGAGGACATTCATGAAGAGGATGTAGATACCGTAGAGGAAGGCGTGACCATTCGGGTGCAGTTGTGACGGGGCAATGTCGATGTATTGCAGCACGTCCCGAAGAAATGAGTTGAACGGTGGCACACTGCCGACCTAGCACATAAACTTATTACAAGCTGTGTATCTGACTGGGGGCAAGCGTGGACGATCGTGCCCCGATGGAACTAATACGTCGTAGAAGGGAATTCCGTGGACAGAGCATATCCGACGGAGTGCACTTTCATTAATCTTCGAAGCCTGTGAATCGACTGGGCTATCTTATAAAATTGATGCCTCCAGAGCTTTAGGAGCTATGTTATGAGCAGGGGAAGTCAACGGGTTTGAAGTATCTACGACTCCTTGTTTAGAAGACGGCCCAGGTCTATATGAGATCATGGCGGAGCTAGATTTCCTAGACATCTTTGATAGAAATTGAATCTAGTAGAGTACCCGTTTTAACTATACTTGAAAAAACAATCGACGTTAGACTTAACAACACAAGTATTCCCCCCGTGTGGTGTGTGAACTAGTGTGATGATTCAAATACAAGTGCTGAGAAATTGAAAGCCATAGAGTTGATGGTATAAAGTTGAGCTTTGAATTGTCGCCTTCGAAGATTGTCATCATTGACTGCCTCCAAAAGCCCGCCGTATGATATTTTCAATTTTGGGCTCAGGCACATGTTAAAGGAAATTATCTGTTTTTGTCGATTTAAGTTCAGGCTTGTGATTACTGAAACTAGGAGGTTATCGGTCCAGATTTGTTCGATATGCTAATTTGCTTAGGTCCTTGTCCTTGTGTTTGTCATAAAATTAGGCAAAGTGAATAGTTGTTCGGCCTAAGTGTCGTTCGGCCAAAATATCATTCGGCCTAAGTATCATTCATCATTCATGTCGTTTGGCCTAAGCACCACTCGACCTAAATATTGATTGGCTTAAATACAAGCATCGTTCGACATAAGCATCACTCTTCCAACCCTTCCTCTTGGCCGTTCGGCACACGGCAAATCATGTCGAACCGCGATTGTGCCGAGCCATACCACTTGGCATTCTGCCCTTAACATTATCTGCCTTTTTTCCCTCCATCTTTCCTGATCGGCATGGCTGAGTCGTTCGGCAAGTCATGCCGAGCCATGACGTTCGGCATCCTGTCCATTCTCCACTTCCTTTCAATTTTTCCACTCCAACCCCGTCCGGCATGGGGAGATCATGCCGAACCAAGGTCGTGTCAATCCATGCCAATAGGCCTTATCTTTAACTTCATTCCCACGCTCCCATAGGATCACTCAGCATTAAAAGATCATGCTGAGCCATTGGAATGCATCTTCCACCTTCCTCTTCTCCAATCCGTCCACCTCGAAATTGCCTAAAAGCATACTGAGTTCTAGCCCTAGGATGGATCCGAGCTTCAATTCATCTCCCTCATCCACACCCTTCCCCATTTTCTACGTTCTATGGAGGATTCACGAGTTCGAGTAATATGTTATACTTCCTAATCTAAGAGAGCGATCGAAAGGTCCTTGCCAAAGAGAAAAGCATGACCTTGAAGGTCTGTAAGCTTAAGATTGGTAGTTGTTCGAGCTTAATTTGGGAAGAAACTGTAGGAAGGGCTTGTTGGATTCAAGGAAGGAAGGGGATTTCGGAAAGGTGAACGAAATTCAATGGAGGTAGGTTGTGAGTTCTTGGAAAATAACGGAGGTAAAAAGTGAAAAGAGAAGAAGAAGGAAAATTCCGACCTTTATAGGAGAAGAGGGGAAGTCGAAGGGACAATGACCGGTAGAACCGGTCAAGACGACCTCGTTCGGCATCGGCTATGCTGTTTGGCATTTGCATTTCGTTCAGCGAGCATCGCCTCAGCTGGTATTCGAGAGAAGATACTATCGAGAAAACCGAGCCTCGAAGCAAAACACGGAGAGCTCATGATTTAAAGCGCACCACGTTTGACCACGTGATGCACTTTGGGGGGCAAGTGTTACCTAAAGGTTTGACCAAGCAACTAAGTACTCGGCATTTGCATACTATTCGGCATTTATGAGTCGTTCGGCATCCAGATCATTCGGCATTAGAGAACGCTCGGCATTCAGGAACGCTCGGCATTTAGGAGCGTTCGGCAATAGAAAGCGCTCGGCTTCCAGATTTATTCGGCACAAATACTTCATTAGGCATTCAGAGTGTTTGGCGTCACTTCGATCGGCATGAAGATATCGTTCGACATCACTTTGATCGGCATGAAGATATCGTTCGGCATCACTTCGTTCGGCATGAGGGTATCGTTCGGCATTCATGCCTTGTTCGGCATTTTGCCATTCGGTACCTATGGATCGGCGCACAGAGATCACTCTTTTTGGGCCAAGCTACTTAGCTATAAAGTCCACCAGGGAAGTCCAACCCATCATCGCCTATAAATAGAGAGGCAGAGGCACAGTGAAAGGGACCTTTTTTCGAGAACACCGGGGAGACTCTGCCGCATTCAAGACTCATTCAAGACTTATCTTTTTGCTTAGCAATTGTATTCAACATAATTGGTATACGGATTGTATCTGTAATTGATAATCGAGAAAAGCAATAAAGATTAACCTTAAAGTGGACGTAGGCAATTACGCCGAACCACTATAAATTTGGTGTTCGTATTTTCTGCATTTAAATCTGCGTACTGTTCTCAGTTTAACTTTAATTTCTTCATTAATATCTCTACATAACTCTACTCAAGGATGTGTGACCAATTCTAGTGCTAACATGAATTTTTGAATTTTATCTTTTATTATGAAAATAAATTAAATTTTAAGAATACCGCTTTTCGTTTCGTTGAAATCTGATTAATATTGTGAAAGTTATGCTTTTTACAATATTGTGTTTAAATTGTTGTATTTAACAAAATTATTTATTTTAATTGATATAAATAATATTTTGTTTGCCAAATCATGTTATAATTTGTGTATATATGTGTAGTATGACATGTTATGTATAGATTTTATTTTTAAAACATTTTTGAAGTATGGTAGGAGATTTTCCAATACTAGTTATATTTTTGTTTACAATTTTTAATTCTAGTTCAATATTTTAAACTATTTTCTTTATTTACTTTTTATTTTTCCTAAGAATATTTATCTTTTTACTTTTCACTTTGTTTTTTTCATTTTTATTGCAAGATTTTATTTTTAAAACATTTTAAAAGTATAGTTATAATTTTCAAAGGTTAATTGTATTTTGTTTGTAATTTTCAAGTCTAGTTTCAATTTAATAAACTATTTCTTTATTTATCTTTCTATTTTTTTTGAAAATATTTATTTATTTTCATTCTATTTCACTTTATTTTCAGTTTCTAATTCATTTACTAAATTTCTTTTGTTTTTATTTGATTTAAAGAAATGGTAAATTGAAGAGGCAAAAACTCTTCATTTTCTTTTGACTTTACAAACGCTTGCCTTCTCACCATCTTTGGCCGTTCACCACATTTCTTGGTCATGATTTTTTATTTTCATTTCCACGTGAAAACTTAACATTTCCATCAAATTTTCATCCATTTAGATCTATGAACAAACTGGTAATGGCTTCTTCATTTTTTTAATTTTTCTTTCCATTTTTCTATTGATTTTTCCATGGTTTTGCTTGTTTCTTCTTATGCTTTGCTCGGCCTATACCCCTCACCACCTCCACCGATCACCACATCACTTCCTCCCTATCACCATACATGGCCTAAACATCCTCTCCTCTGACCAATACTGGCCATGACCATCCCATGGAGCAAACACCACAAAAAGTTGCAAAAAAACCGCTTGGAACTTGCATAGCCGAGCCTAGTTTCCACTATCTCCTCCATATCTTGCCTTGGTCACCACCATAGCCACCACCATCTGATGTACATCACCTCTGACCATCAGCCTCTCCATTGAGCTGACCTGTACTAGCCTGGGTCGAGCCCAATTGACCCATAGGCCGAGCCAAAATGTTGCATCCAAGCTTGCCTTTTACCTTATCCCTTTATATTCTACATATTGCAACTCCGACCATCATCACTTCCTTGTAGCCGCACCTATATGATCCAAACCCAAGCTTATATCATCATTATGGCCGAGAAAAAGAACCCCTAGGTCGAGCATTTGGATGGCTAAAGCAAGGTCAAATCATTTTATCTTTGTTAATTTCAATTTCCAATTGTTTCAATATAAATTCTGTGTTGAATATTTATGTTACAATGTCTTGTTTTGTGTCATTGTTCACAAGATCATATCTTGGCTCTCTCTCCACTCACTTGAATCAAATATCGTTTGTGTCATGCTATCATGCTTCCTGGAATTCATTTGTGTAGTTTTGAGTGATTACTCCAGCGTAAAAAGGTGAGTATTCACTCATGACATTTATACTTGTATAATTAGTGAATTGACAACAAGTGAATGTGTAGAATATTATATCATGTTATACCTGCCTGTGATGTGAACCAAATGACGTTAACCTTGTTTATAAACCTGTCATATCATTTGTTATTGATTTATGTTGCTATACTGTTTATTTATTTCAGTTTATCACACTGCAAGTTCCCTATAGAATAGGATCACTATGGGTTGAAATGATATATACCCGAGCGGACTTTAGAATAGGAAAAAATTGTTATGGGCTGAAATGATAGGCCTGAATGATTTTTGTTTATTTTTATTTATTTTATTTAACTTGGGATTGCGGGTTTGAAATGATAGAACCCATATTTTTCTTTTTAAATTACGGATTGAAATGATATATTATCCGTATCACTTGATTTAGGTTAGAATATTTTATTATGCAGACCCATGCTTATTTTATATTCTTCTGGAAAATTTTAAAGTATTTAAAAAATGTAAATTTATGATATTTTAATTTAAATTGAATTAAAAATGATTTTATAAAATATTAATTATTTTTCTACAGGTTAAATGTGAAACAAATGAATGGTAAATATAACTAAATTTTGAAATTTGTAATTTTGTTTAAAATGGAGTTTAAGTTAAGTAAATACAATATGATAATTTGATTTGAATTTGAATTTAAAATGACTTAATAAAATGTTATTGATTTTTCTATGAGATTAAAATGGTTAAATGAATGCCTAAAAGTGAATTTGAAATATAACTTAATTTAGAAATGTGAACTAGTTTAAGAATAAAAGTTAAGTTAAGAAAATAAAATGGAAATTAAGTCATATTTATGAAATGGTAAATTAAATTTAAGTGTCAAGTAAATAAAAATTTAGGGAAAATTGTGCACTTGAATTTAATAAGTGAAGTATTAAGAAATTTGATATTTATTTGTGAAATTTACTTTATAAAACTCATAAGTTAAAGGGTATTTCAATGACCATTTTTAAAGTGAAAAATATGAAATTTTATATGTTAAAATGGTTTAAATTGAAGTTTATTTTTTACTGAAATTCTATTGTAAATCTGGAAATCCTTTTAGTAGCACTTCAGAAATGCTATCATTTCTGAAATGAACTAAAATATAGAATAAATGAATCCACGTCACTTTGTAAGTGCTGTAGTTGCAAAAGTGAACTAAAAGGCTAAATTTAAATAAATGATATTACAGTACTTTGTAAGTGTTGTAGTTGCATAAACTAAACTTAAACCATAAACTAACAAAAGGGCTACAGTAGCATTTGTTAAGTGCTGCAGTTGGCGGAAATGAGATTTTTGAATATAACTGAACCCTGAACTATTACAACAGTTTTAAATGTTGTCTCTGCTGAATTGAATTGTATTCAAATATAACTTACTACAGCTTTTCTAAATGTTGTAAAAGGCTGAAATTTTCAATGTTTATGGTTTTTAAGTGAATTAATGGGCTCAGAAAAGGCTAAATTTTTGGGAATTGAATATTTGATTTATAAGTATAATGACTTCACTTTTAATGGTTTAAATGAATGATTTTAATTCGAAATTATAAATCATTTGAAATTTAGAACCACGGGTATACTTCTCTATATGTCGTTTGATTTCCTAGTGAATATTTTGATGCACACCTTCAATTTGATAGTGTGACTAGAGGTGGGCGGTTACTGCAGCTCTACGCTACCCTAGTCACATTTACACTATTAGTTGCATGGTTTAACTTAATATGGACATTTCTATGATAGCATTTATTTCTGTTTAATTGATGGTTTAATGGATCCTTAAAGGATGGACGATCCCAAGCATCCTTTAAGTTATTATGCATTGCTATTACAGTTCACTTGAGTTGGTTTACATTGTATAAGTATGTATGTCCTGACTCGAGTGTTTTGTGTTTTACTTTACGCTCGGGTCAGCCTGAGAGTTACAGCTTCGGATTCACCTTCTGGGGTTAGGGAAATGTTGGAGCTTATCAGACTATCTTTTCGTCTATTTTTTATCCAGTCATTTCCTATTTAGTACTGCTTCTGTATTAGTGATTTATGTATCCAGACTTCTATTGTATCCATTTTTAAACTATGATTTTTTATATATGTTTTTAGAGTATGTATATAGTAGCTTTATGAACTACTACGGTATTTATTTCCGCTGCGAGTTATTATGATATTCTATGTCTGTGATTTTGTGTTGATTTTATTTGCTCCAAATTTTATTACAATATGTTATTTTGAATTATTCAAGCCCGACATGTGTGGATTATTTTCGATGCGAATGGTCCAAAATAGTGGGTTGTTACATTTTGGTATCAGAGCTTTGGTTTTTAGGCAAACCATAGCCTGAGGAACAAAAAACTCATTAGAGATAGGGTAGAAATACCCTAGAATGAGTGAAATCAATCTCAGAATCATTTCTTTGTGAGAGAACGTATTTTCAAAGTATAAAATGATTTCAAAGGATTTTCATAGATTATTTTGGTATAAATTTTCTTATATTTAAATAAAGATTTTCTAATCCTCATCTCTTCTGTATCCACCTTGTTAGCAGTCTCTTTGGTTAGGATTCTTATCGATTAGGATTCCTTGAATTTTGGAATGCTTCCCCTTGTTTTGAAATCCATTCATGTCTCCCCAATTTGTATTCCTTTGATTTTGGAGCATTCCATAATTCCACTTTGAATGACCTCTATAAAGATCGGTGATTCCGCAAATCTTTGAATGATTTGTAAAGTGGTGAAACTCCCTTACAATTGGCATTGATTCACCGGAGATTTCAGTATCCTCGGATTTCGATACTATCTATCTCCTGCTCTACCTATATTCTATCTCTAGCGATCGAATGTCGATTTGCCTTAGATTTCCGCATTGATTGTATTCCTGAAGTCACGGTTGACCGGTTAAGGTCGCTCGCGATTTATAAAGGCTTATCCGTCTTCCATTTGGTAATTAAATTATATCGTCTTCGTTCGAGCTTATCTTCAAACCAGAATTCTATTTGATTAGAGTTCCTCTAAATTCGAATCTCTTTTTGGTTTGAATTCCATTCTTAAATCATCCCTTGGAAAATTTGTGGTTGATTGTATTTTTGAAATTGCGTATATATCGAAGTTATTATTTTGATAAGGATGATCATATATATAAAAGTGAAATGTCTTCGATAAGGATTATATACCCTTTAAAAAGTAGGATTTGAAATTTTGAAAATTTATAAGAAATTTGATTTATATAAAAATGATTTATAACTAAAGGATTTTGAATTTGAATTTCGAGGAATCGAACTCTGGTGTTTTTGAAATCGATTTTAAGATTTTGGAAAATATATAATAATAATACGATTAAAAGATATTTTCCAAATAAGAAATGTTTCAAATGAATTCGAATGAATTCCAATGATTTCGAAGAGATTTCAAAGAAGTATCAAGAAAATAGAAGTCCAGAACCCACTTGTGTCGTTGTAAAGTACTTTCGTTGATGAGTGCACGCATCATCGACATTGATTTTCGAGTTTAAGAGTGGGGGAGATGCCACTTTAGTAGCTTTGCTATGCGAGTGTTTTATGAAACCAATTTTGATTTCAAATTGCGAAGTATGATTTGATTTTCAAAAGATATATGTATATATATTTAAAATTATTGGAAGAGCCCGATGTTCGATCCTCGAGTTTCGGATTTAACCCGATCTATTGAAATTGATTTACTGATTTGATGCTGATTTTAAACTCTTGGATTTGAGTTTGATTTTTTTCGATCATTTTGAATGTTCGAACACTTCCAAATCAAGGTTTAATTTTCAAAGCCTAGTAATTTCAAAAAGTATAAATTATTTGATAAAGTATATAAGTTTAGTTTTGTATGTTTAAAGTATAATGATTATGACTTAAATAAATTTGAAACTTTTGGTAAGTAAATGATTTGCAAAAGGAAAATTGGATCTTTTGAATAGAAATAAATAGTTTAAGGGTTTTTAAAGGGATAGTTATAAATTTGGAAACCATTTTTGGGTATAATTGATTTTGGGAAAAAATTTGGTTTTGAAAATAGATTGGAATTTAAAACCAATATTTATATGATGATTTTGGAAATGAATTTATTTTACCTAAATTATGTTAATATGGATACTTGGATTATTTCCTAAACCTATTATTTTTGAAACTGAAGATATTTAATTTGGAAGAAATAACTTGGTGAAATCGTATATGAATTTGAAACTGAATTGATATTGAAATTATTTGAAATTGAGAACCTTGTATTATTAAGTACTTGATTTGGGAGTTATCGAACTTATATAAAATGGACTTGTATAAGTATGAAGTTGATTTGAAAACTATTGATTTGAAAGGTACTCAATTTGATAGGAGAAATCTTATATAATTGAAGTCTATATAAGTTTGATTTGATATACTATTGCTTTTGGAAAGTATTCGATCTGAAAGTGAAATCTTATATATAATGGGCTTTATATAAGTATGATATTTGAAAGTGATTTGAAAAAGGTACTATATGATACATATTTTTGAAGTAAAGATATGGAAAGTGCCTTCTTCTTGATATCCACTTTGTGGATTCATTCTATCGATATTATTCTCTCTGATTTTTAGTTTTCCGTATGTGATACTCGAGTGTCCTACCATGTCGATCTCCATGGTTTTTCTTTTGAGCGCGACTGCATAGCGTAATTCACAGGGGTTGCGAGAGCCAACGGGTACGGATGTTTCCTGGGGGATCCAGGCGTAACCATTGTGTATCTATGATCTATTGGGTCGCTTGGTAGCGTGATCAGCAGGGGCTGCGAGAGCCTATGTGTATGGATGTTTCCTGGGGGATCCAGGCGTAACCAATGTGTATCTGCGGTACTACCAGTCTTCATGGCGTAATCGCAGGGCTGAGGTAGTCAGCCTACGGGTATGGATGTTTCTTGGGGGATTCAGGCGTAACCATTGTGTATCCGCGATCCATGATCAACATGTTTTGGTTTGGTTGTTTTGTTTGGATTTTACTTTCCATATATGTTTTTAAAAGTTTTTCAAGTATTTTCACTGGCCGTTGAACAAGTCTAATAAGTACATGAAGAATTTTAGCTTTGCGCCTGATCGACGTATAGCCAGAGCCTGCAGGAACGAGGATAAACTTGTTAAGACATCGAGTTATAAAAGTATTTTGATAAAGTATTATATAAAAGATTTTTGATCATTTATTTTACCTTCCTAAATAATTTAAAATCTATATAGTTTCAAAATAATGGTTCATCATTGTCTTCCAATCTATTTTCCCTTCTAGTTGTTCCTATTCTCCACCTTGTTAAATTTCCCTATAACAACAGTTACCAGGTATAATTTTAATCTTCTTATCATCTTGTCTTAATCCTATTTCAGTCTATCTTTTTCTATGTTTTCCATACCTCGTTCCTTTTCGAGGACGAAAAGATTTGAGTGGGGGAGAGTGTAACAACCCTGTAATTTGTGATTATTTTAATTCTATATTTTGATTACTTTATTGAATTCTTGATTCAAAAACTTTATTTAATTTATTAAAATAAATAAATTTTGTTATTTTAAATATAAATTTTTATTTTTATGTGAATTATAATTCCAAACCTGAATAAATGGAATAATTTCCAGAAAATGTGAATTTTGATCAATATGGTCAAACTTTGACTTTTAAATTTAAAATTTAAATATTTAATTTTTGAATTTGATCTTTTATTATGAAAATAAATTAAATTTTAATAATACTTCTTTTTGTTTCGTTGAAATCCGATTAACATTGTGAAAGTTATGCTTTTTACAATATTGTGTGTAAATTGTTGTATTTAACAAAATTGTTTATTTTAGTTGATATAAATATATTTTGTTTGTCAAATCATGTTATAATTTATGTATATATGTGTAGTATGACATGTTATGTATAGATTTAATTCTTAAAACATTTTTGAAGTATTGTAGGAGATTTTCCAATACTAGTTGTATTTTTGTTTACAATTTTTAATTCTAGTTCAATATTTTAAACTATTTTCTTTATTTACTTCTTATTTTTCCTAAGAATATTTATATTTTTACTTTTCACTTTTTTTTTTTAATTTTTATTGCAAGATTTTATTTTTAAAACATTTTAAAAGTATAGTTATAATTTTCCAAACTTAATTGTGTTTTGTTTGTAATTTTCAAGCCTGGTTTCAATTTAATAAACTATTTCTTTTTCTATTTTTCTGAAAATATTTATTTATTTTTATTTTATTTCACTTTGTTTTCAGTTTCTAATTCATTTACTAAATTTCTTTTGTTTTTATTTGATTTAAAAAGATGGTAAATTGAAGAGGCAAAAACTCTTCATTTTCTTTTGACTTTACAAATGCTTGCCTTCTCACCTTCGTTAGCCGTTCACCACATCTCTTAGCCCTGAGTTTTTATTTCCATTTCCGCATGAAAACTTCTCATTTTCCATCAAATTTTCGGCCATTTATATTTAAGAAAAAATTGATAATGTCTTCTTTATTTTTATTTTTAATTTTTCTTTCCATTTTTCTATAGATTTTTCCATGGTTTTGCTTGCTTCTTCTTATGCTTTGCTCGGCCTATACCCCTCACCACCTCCACCGATCACCACACACTTCCTCCCCATCACCATACACAGCCTAACCATCCTCTCCACTGACTAATACTGGCCATGACCATCCCATGGAGCAAACACCACAAAAAGTTGCAAAAAAACCCCTTGAAACATGCATAATCGAGCCTAGTTTCACCTACCTCCTCCATATCTTGCCTTGGACACCACCATAGCCACCACCACCTGATGTACATCACTTCTGACCATTAGCCTCTCCACTGACCTGACCTGTACCAGCCCGGGCCAAGCCCAATTGACCCATAGGCCGAGCCAAAATGTTGCATCCAAGCTTGCCATTTACCTTGTCCTTTTATATTCTACAAGTTGCGACCCGACCATCATCGCTTCCTTGTAGCCGCACCTATATGACTCAAAACCAAGCTTATATCATCATTATGGCCTAGCAAAAGAACCCCTAGGTTGAGAATTTGGATGGCTAAAGAAAGGTCAAATCATTTTGTTCTTTGTTAATTTCAGTTTCCAATTGTTTCGATATAAATTCTGTGTTGAATATTTATGTTACAATGTCTTGTTTTGTGTCGTTGTTCACAAGATCATATCTTGGCTCTCTCTCCGCTCACTTGAATCAAATATCCTGCTGTGTCGTGCTATCGTGCTTTTTGGAATTCATTTGTATAGTTTTGATTGCTAACTCCAGCGTAAAAAGGTGAGTATTCACTCATGACATTTATACTTGTATAATTAGTGAATTGACAACAAGTGAATGTGTAGAATATTATATCATGTTATACCTGCCTATGATGTGAATCATATGGTGTTAACCCTATTTATAAACCTATCATATCTTCTGTTATTGATTTATGTTGTTATACTGTTTATTTATTTTTGTTTATCACACTACAAGTTCCCTATAGAATAGAATCATTATGGGTTGAAATGATACATACCCGAACGTACTTTAGAATATGGAAAAATTGTTATGGGCTGAAATGATAGGCCTGAACGATTTTTATTTATTTCTATTTATTTTATTTAACTTGGGATTGCGGGTTTGAAATGATAGAACCCGGATTTTTCTTTGTAAATAACGGATTGAAGTGATATATTATTCGTATCACTTGATTTAGGTTAGAAAATTTTACTATGCAGACCCGTTGTTATTTTATATTTTTAGAAATTTTTAAAGAATTTTAAAAATGTAAATTTATGATATTTTAATTCAAGTTGAATTAAAAATAATTTCTATAAAATGTCAATGATTTTTCTATAGGTTAAATGTGAAACAAATGAATGGTTGAGTGGAAATTTGAAATATAACTAAATTTTGAAATTTGTAGTTTTGTTTAATATGGAGTTTAAGTTAAACAAATACAATATGATAATTTGATTTAAATTTGAATTTAAAATTACTTAATAAAGTGATATTGATTTTTCTATGAGATTAAAAAGGTTAAATAAATGAATGCTTAAAAGTGATTTTGAAATATAATTCAATTTAGAAATGTGAAATTTGGTTTAAGAATAAAAGTTAGGTTAAGAAAATAAAATGGAAATTGAGTCATATTTATGAAATGGTAAATTAAATTTAAGTGTCAAGTAAATAAAAATTTATGGAAAATTGTACAATTGAGTTTTATAAGGGAAGTATTAAGAAATTTGATATTTATTTGTGAAATTCACTTTATAAAAATCATAAGTTAAAGGGTATTTAAATGGCCATTTTTAAAGTGAAAAATATGAAATTTTATATGTTAAAATGGTTTAAATTGAAGTTTATTTGTTGCTCAAATTCTATTGTAAATCTAGAAATTCTTTTGGTAGCACTTCAGAAATGCTATCGTTTTTGAAATGCATTAAAATTTGGAATAAATAAATCTGCAGCACTTTATAAGTGCTGTAGTTAAAGAAGTGAACTAAATGGCTATATTTAACTAAGTGATATTACATCACTTTGTAAGTGCTGTAGTTGCAGAAACTAAACTACAACCCAAAAAAACAAAAGGGCTACAGTAACACTTGTTAAGTGCTGCAGTTGGCTGAAATGAGATTTTTGAATATAATTGAACCCTGAACTATTACAGCAGTTTTAAATGTTGTCTTTGCTGAATTGAGTTGTTTTCAAATATAACTTACTATAGCATTTTTTAAATGCTGTGAAAGGCTGAAATTTTCAATGTTTATGGTTTTTAAGTGAATTTTTGGGAATTGAATATTTGATTTGTAAGTATGATGACTTCACTTTTAATGGTTTAAATGAATGATTTTAATTCGAAATCATAAATCATTTGAAATTTATAACCACGGGTATACTTCTCTGTATGTCGTTAATTTCCTAGTGATTGTTTTGATGCACACCTTCAGTTTGATAGTGTGACTAAAGATGAGCGATTGTTGCAGCTCTGCGCACTAGTCACATTTACACTTTTAGTTGCATGGTTTACCTTAATATGGACATTTCTATGATAGCGTTTATTTCTGTTTAATTGATGGTTTAATGGATCCTTAAAGGATGGGCGATCCAAGCATCCTTTAAGTTATTATGCATTGCTATTACATTTCACTTGAGTTGGTTTACATTGTATAAGTATGTATGTCCTGACTCGAGTGTTTTGTGTTTTACTTTACGCTCGGGTCAGCCTGAGAGTCACAGCTTTGGATTCACCTTCTGGAGCTAGAGAATTGTTGGAAATTATCTGACTATCTATTCGTCTATTTTTGATCCAATTTTTCCTATGCGATATTGCTTCTGTATTAGTGATTTATGTATCCAGACTTCTATTGTATCCATTTTTAGACTATTATTTTTTTATATATGTTTTGAGATTATGTATATAATAGCTTCATGAACTACTATGCTATTTTATTTCCGCTGCGAGTTATTATGATATTCTGTGTCTGTGATTCTGTGTTGATTTTATTTGTTCCAAATTTTATTACAATCTATTATTTTGAATTATTCAATCCCAACATGTATGGATTATTGTTGATGCGAATGGTACAAAATAGTGGGTCGTTACATAATCGATATTTGATCCCAAGGGAATTACCTTGGTCTCTACTAGAGAACGGTTCGAGATTTGCAAGGAATAATAGTAACATAAACCGAAGACATAGAAATATCTAGTGAATCGACGCTAGTTATAAAGGAGTTTCACCAATTTTTCAGACCAAACTAAGGTTGGCGGGACAGAAAATAAAGCTATGGAATGCTCCAGTATCAAGAAGAACACGAACAGGAAAAGAGAGGAATGGATTTTAGAAATGAGGAATGTTACAAAAATTCAAAGGATTTCCGAAACAGAGGAAGAAAATCAGGCTCAAACGAAGGTGATCGTGTAGTTAAATTTACTATATATGCTAAGTTTTGCCTAAACCAGAGCTCTGACACCAACTGTAACAACCCGGTATTTTGAACCATTCGCATCCGCGACTTGAGTTACTCAAAATTCCATATCGTCAATTTACATTTGGAAAAACTCAACATATATAGTAAATAGATCAATCACAGAATCATAGACACAGAGTAATACAACAATAAGCAGAAGAATAGATAAATAGTAGTTCACGAAGCTACTATAAAACATCAGAGTCTGAAATAAAATACAATAGAATCTCAAATACGAATGAATCTTAAATACAAAAGCAACTGAGGAGTCTGAACATAAATGAGTGGGATAAAGTAGAATAGCTGAAAGTTAGATAGATATATCTTCAAACAAAGCCCAATCTCCAAAGGTGAGTCTCAAATGCTGTAACACTCAGTCTAACTCGAGCATAAAGCAAAACGCAAAACACTCGAATCAGAATTAATATTCTTATATTAATTTTTTCAACTCAAGTGAAATGTCAACTAAAATACAAGTAACTTGAAGGACAGTTGGGATTTGCATCCTCTAAGGATCCGTGGAATTATCTACTATGTAGTAACATACGTTATTGTAATATGTCTATAGTAAAGTAAACTATTAAAATAGCTTTAAGGCGTTACCCATATCCCCGTTAACACATTTTATATATTTCGGTAGTCTATTGAATGTTGTACGCTCCACTAAACCGGTGGTTTACCCAAGGGACACCACATAGGTACAGTACAAAACAAACTTGTCGAAGGCATGATAGGGCATGTGACAAAGCATGCGAGGCAATTCCAAGGTAGATATACCGTTTGCGGATCCGGACTAGTGGTAACGCATAGCAGCTACCACCGCCCACCTTGAGACACACTCCACTATCAAAGGCACACCCAATAAAATCACAAAGTAATAGAATGGTATCGAAGAAATGTGTCCGATAGGAGGAACGACCTCATTTGGCCCAGCGTGGCTCCTGTTTTAGCCACATCAAGCTGACTCACGGGAGTCAGGGTTGTGCTAATACCTCATATAGAATCGTTACCAAACCATCCTAATTCATTCTGGAATCTCCGCCACGTACACAGTTGTTAAAATGGTTTTCGGTATTGGCAGAGAGTATGACAATATCCAATCCCGGTCTCTTTAACAACCAAACGCTTATTTCACACCGTGGTCATTTCTTTTAAATAGTTCATACTTCATATCAAAATATCATATTCATTTCAAAACCATATCAATTCGACATCATTATTCACTTTTTGATAATATTCATTTCTAGAATCATAACACTTTTAAAATTATAAACTTTTGAAATCATAACACTTTGAAATCATAACACTTTTGAAATCATAGCACTTTTCAAATCACAACACTTTCATAATCATTACAGTTCAACTTAAATAGTTTAGATATTGAAAATAGTATATATATTAAAATAGTTATAAATTTAATAATTTATATATCAAAATAATTTATATATTAAAATAGTTCATAAGTTAAAATAATATATATTAAAAATACTTTATATAAAAAAATTAATTTCCTCCAATTTCACAAATTGATTCAAATCAACGAAAAATCTAGAATTTGATTTAATCAATCCCAGTTCAACCATTTCAAATAAAAAGGTTAACAAATCAAATTCACAATGAACCTGTTCAATCTTTATCAATTTCAAATCCAGGTTTTAACTATCTCTTCAATTCCAATAAGATTCAAGTTTAAATATTCAACATTTACAATATAAATTTCATTTGTATTTCAACATTTAACTTTAATTTATTCAAGTTGAAAAGTATTCACTTAATAATTTTAATAACAATTATTTAAAATCCCAATTTATAAATTTAAATCAATATTAAATAATCACTTAATTTTATTTTAGAATATTCATTTGATCACCTTCGTATCAAATCAAGTTATAAATCATATTTTTTCAAATCTCAAAATTAATAAGTACAAACAAATTCTTATTTAAATTCAATTATTAAGCCATTAAATTTCAAGTCAATTATACTTTATTTTCCAACCTCTATTTATTCAAAATTATTAACAGAAATCTATTTAAAATATTAATGTAAAATTTTGAATAAATATTTAAATATGTTATATATATACTAATTAAAATAAATTTTATTTAAATAATTTATATTAAATTTAATCTACTATTTTAAATCTTATTTTATATATTCTAAAAATATTGAAATTATAAGTAAAAATTTTAAAATTTTCAAAAATAACTTGTAAATTTAAAATTTTCCAAATATATAATTTAAAATCTAATTTTAAAAAATAAAATACCTTTTTATTATATGAAAAATCAATATTTAGTAAAATCCATATATTCCTTCCAAAACTATGAAAATCATTTTTCAAAATATACCAACGGTGTTCGTATATAATTTTCTATCCTATGGTCAAATGATATTGATATTTATCATTTCAATCCGCAATTTAGTATTTTATAGGAATATATCATTTCTACCAGAAATCCCAAAATTCAAAATCAATGAAAATCGCTTGGGTTTATCATTTCAACCCATAACGATTTTTCCTATTTTAGAATACGTTTAGTATGTATAATTTCTAGCCATAGGGAATTCTAACTAACAGGGAATTTGCAGAGTGAGAACTTATGATAATAATATAACATATCAATAACAGGCATATATCATCAGCGACAAATAAAATAAAATATACACAATAGGATATCGTGTCATGTATTACAGGTGAACAATTAAAGATAACGACTTATCATACTTAACAATTAAATAACTAGAAATTCATATTTAATAGCATATTCCAATTGTCGTTTCAAGCAAGACAAAATTTACTAACCATAAGAATGTTAATCGTGAGTGATTGCTCACCTTTCGAGGCTAGAGAAAACAAGAGGATGATACGGACATGCGCACAGAAATGAACTAGAGGAACAACGACAAGCTAGGAATTGCTGCGACAAATTTGATATTGGGAAAGTAAGTCAAGATGGACCAGAGATCAATGAAACAAATATATATGCTATATATTTCAAAGTTAAAAATTTAAATATATATTAAATATAAAATCTTTATGATATATATATATATTGAAAATCAATATTATATTTATACATATATACATGTCTCAAAAAACAAAAATCTAAATATATTTCAAGACCATTATTAAACTTAACACATTATAAAAGCTGCTATGGGTGGATGGGCTGGAGTGGTAGCTTGCATAAGGGAAGGCGAGGCACTGGGTCTGATAGTGGAAAGCTCGGTCACTTTGGTGCTCGGCACAACAGTCAAAGGATGGGGAAGGTTGGGGTTGGTTGCTAGGCTTGCAGGAAAATGGGAAGGAGGAGGCCGTGATGGCGATGCATGCAGGCTCGAATGGCAGGAAAAGAAAAGCAAGGAGATAAGGGAAGTGGGGCGTTCGGCTAAAAGGCGAAGGGTAGGAGCAAGGTGTTGAGGTTCGGCAATGTGTTGATGGCGTTCAAGGTGGTTGATAGGGTGCAGAGGTAGGAACAGTGGCTTGTTGTGGAATAGCGGAGGAGGTGGTGTGAGGGGTTGCGGTTGTAGAGGCGGATATGTGGAGGGAAGATGGTTTTTTGTAGTGATAAGCGGCAGGCGAGCACTCATATTTAGGCCACAAAAGATGAGGAGAAGCTATCTGGGTTTGGAGAAATGGTTGGTGGGGCCGTTGTGGTTGGTGGTAGCTACGACTACAATGGAGAGGCGATGCGGTTGAAAAGATAGGCGCGCTAGGGTGGGGTAAAGAAAATAGGAACAGGCGATGAAATAAAAAAAATGAAAGCTCATAATATAATATATGCTTCTTTCAATACCCAGACAAATGAAGAGCAGGGAGATGAAAGAGCAGGTCAAACAGTTGCAAAATAGAAGATTAGCAGACGCAAAAATGAACGAAACTTGTATAAACTTTTTTTTTCTTTTTCTTCAAGAACGAAAGACGAGGAAATGGTAGAGGCTTTAAAGACAAGATGAACTGTGCGATAACCCGGATTTTTGAACATCTGTTAATTGGCACTTAACGGGATTAAATTATTCAAAATATCGATTTATAAGTTGAACAAATAAATTCTGATAATTAAAAATATCTAGATATATATATATAAATGGATTTGAAACTATAATAAATGTTGAATTTTAAATCTTTGGAAACGATAAATCTTATAGTAAATTAATAAATATATAAATAGATATATGCAAACTTTATAATGTTAAAAAATTTAAGTGAAAACAAGTATATAAATGTGTGTGTGTGTGTCTATATATATGCATATATATACACCATGAGAAGTAAAATATAAGGAAGTTTGTAAAGTGTGGATATACATATATATATAATATAAAAAATTCACATAAGATATTTTAATCGGTCCAAAGTTGTATTTTTTTTATTTTTAAAATCTCAAAAATAATCTAAATTTAAACTCTACATTTTAAACTCCAGATATAAGTATATATGTGGTTATTAATTAAAATATTTATAACTTAAGTTTAAACAAATACGAATAAAAAATAATAGGTTTTATAATATTTCTACTAAGTAAACATGATAAAAAGAAAATCTAAAATATTGCTTTAGACAATTGTAAGCTAGTAAAGAGGCTTTGTAAAGAAGTGTCAAGATAAATAAATTTTTCTTCATTTTTAATACACTTTTTTAAATATAGAAAAACGTCTTCTTTTCTTTCATTTTAAAAAACAAACAAACTAAAAACCAAAAAAAAGAAGCTAAGTCAAACTACCTCAAATTTCAACTGAACCAAAGCAAGATTCAAAATTCAACTAAGAAGATCTGTAGCAATCTCAAAAATCAAATAGCAGTTTGCAAATCCTAAGAGCATTTCCAGATTTCAAATTTCAAAATCTGGTTTTCACTCTACTCAAAATATTAAGAGTAAACATTCATTTTCTTAAATTAATTCTACCTTATTCTCTAATGCATGTGATAAAATAATGGATGTAATTTCATAAATTTTTTTGCGTGGAAGTATAAATAGGTTTTGTATGTTTATTTGTACGAAATAATGTGTGCATGTCTGTGTAAGCCTCTATTCTTGGTTTACAGACCCAAAACTCAATCAAAAATCAATTCCTTTTCATGTAAAACATTACAGGTTATGATCTGCAAAGAAAATGCGTTTATAATATCTAAATTCATTCATTAAAAATATTTTTATGTGAGATTATAAAGTAGTTTAACTAGAAAGAAGAAATCACAGTAAAAATCAAACATTTTAGAAATTTCGATTTCTATAGTTCTAAGATTTGCATATATAATCTGATTTGTCTTTTAAAACCATGATTTTTAATGGTTATATCTAAATTTTTAAGTTTTGTGAGTTGAGAGCGGTTGCGAGTTGAACGGAATCCATTCATTTGCTAATTCTCGGCGATCTCGATACGTTTCGGGGTGGAGGTCGGGGTTGTGGCCAAGGATAGCTCATCGGCTGGAGATCACAAGAATAATGGCAGCATGATTTTCAGGTCATCGTGGTGGTGCGGAGGTGAAGAAGTACGGTTTTAAGTCCCATTTGGTCGAAGGGAGTTGACGGCAGTTTTCTGTGGCATGGTGGCATCGAGTTGGCTCGGAGGTGGGGAAAAAGTGAGTGGATACTCAGGCATGGCTACAGGCAAGGTGGCAAGGTCCTCGGTGGCCAACGACTATGGCGCGAAGTAGATCAGGGTGATGGGTTCTTTTTGGGTGTTGGCAAATTCGCTCATTTTCGATTTCGAGGGCTTTCGTGGTTTTAGGGTAGCCGTGACGGTCCAGGAGGTCGATGGTGACATGGTGGAGGTATCGGCATGGGGTGACGTGCCTCCGATGGCATGTGTACACATGCACATGGAGGATTGCGCATCTGGTAGGAGCAGGTAGAGGTAAGGAACAAATAAGACAAGGGTAAGAGAAGAGAGAGTATCGGGGAAGAAAGGATTTGTATCGGGTGGGTGTCGGGTTTGTACGCGAGCGAATTGGTAGGTTTATTTTTTTATTTGTAATATAGAGAGGGAAGAGGTAGGAGGAAGGGTTGGGGAAGATGGAGTATGGCTCGAGTTTGTGATCGGGTAGTTTGGGCTTGGGCCTGGGATTTTTTAGAATGTATGAGATTAATCAAGTTTTTAAAAGAGGAATTTTTGAACAAGATTTCAAAGCAAATTTCAAACCCAAAGATTATGACAATTAAGTATCTTGTAATTAATTTGTTTAATTTAGGGTAATTATGTATTAGGTTAATTTTATTTTAAATAAATTCCTAAGTTTATTTTAAATAAAATTAAATGATGTAATTAGGTGGATAATTAAGGAAGATGATTTAAACCCTAATTAATCAAAGGACTTAAGTGATTTTAAGTTTATTCTTTGATTGTTTCTGAAAATTATCTATCATAGTTATGGTTATGTAAGGAGAATGACGGTTTCCGATCAAGGAACCAGATCTGAGTCCGCATTAGGAAGTTGGGTGGACGATACTTGTTCGAAAGTGAAATTTTGTGATCAAGTGAGCGATCGGATTTGATATTGCATATGGATGATATTTGTATATCGTACATGCTTGAATGAAATAGATATTGAAAATTTTGAAATGTAAAAATGATTTTGAAATGGAAAAGTATGTTTTGAGAAATATATGATGAATAAAAGTGGAAGTTGGATATCATTATAACTGAAATTCACTTTAAAAAGAGTAAGTAATGTGGAAAATATTTATAAGGGAAATCTAATTTGAATGTTGATTTGGCATAAATAAAGTTATATATATTTGTTCTATATGATAAACTCTCCTTGTTGAATCTATAACCGGAAGAAAAGGTTGTTGAAAAATATTTGAAGTATAAAAAGGAATTTATATAAGTAGGAAGTGATCCAAAAATATTTTGTTCTAGTTAAGAATAAACCTATATATATCTACATATCCAAATGATTTTATGAAATTGGGAAAAAGGTTTTCGGAACCCATTGATTTTGAAAGGATTTTGGTTTTAGGAAAAATCAATTTTGGGAATTTGGAAAGCCAAGTTTGGAAACCATCGATTTTGAGATACCGATTTTGTGAAAATGGGATTTTTGTGTGATACATATAAGAGTATGATTTGAAAGGTACTATATGTGTATAGGATAAAAATGTTTTGAGAATGCTGTGGGGGGAAAGGCGCTCCCATTTAGAGTTGAAACTTAATAGGAGATCCACGGGTGGTTCTGCATTGAGCCCTAAGGGGGTTCTAAATTTGATCCTAAGAGGATGTCCGGACTAACTGAACTTCCTGAGGATTGTGGTTGGGGTAGCGAAAGTCGAGGGCGCTGATGCCTACAGAGACATTGGGGTTATGCTGTGATGACAGTGTAACTCGATGTAACTGCAATCTACTGTGTTCCATAGCGGAAGACGAGGTGCAGTGATTGGCTAAGGTCTACGTTTGATTTCGCTGTAAGGGCGACGTAACATCGATTGACTACGATCTATAAAGACATAGCGAAATTCGTGTGGCAGTGAGTGGCTACAGGCTACATTAGGACTCAACTGATGTAGTTTGTGGTCTATGTGGTCTGTGTGGTGAAGTTTCATTTGGCAGTGAAATTCTAGGGCGCTGATGCCTACAGTTACATGGTTTTTGTCATGATGGCAATGTAACCCTGGGTGTAGCTGTGATCTGTGGCGGTTCCATGGTGTAATCGAGGGGCGCAGATGCCTACAATTTTCTATGGTTTTGCCGGGATGGTGACGTAATCATCAGGCTAACTACGACCATGGAGGGGGTGATAATTTCTAGAGCATTCTCAGAAAAATGTTTTCTATATTTTCGCAAAGTTTTCTATGTATTTTCACTAGGTGTTGAAAACGGGTCTGCTAAGTACTTATTGATTTTCAGTCCTACGCCTGATCACGTATGCGCGAATTTCTGTGTGAACAAGGATGGACTTATTGAAACATCGAGTTATAAAAAGTATTTTTATAAAGCTATTTTTGATAGTATTATGTAGATTTTTTTAAATGTTTAAGAATAATTTAACTGATAATAAGCATTGTAATTAAAATTCTTGCTTCTTTCCTATTCGAGGACGAAAAGTTCTAAATAGGGGAGGAAAGTGATAACCTGGATTTTTGGACATCTGTTAATCGGTAATTAACGGGATTAAACTATTTAAAATACTGATTTATTAGTTGAAAAAATAAATTCTAATAATTAAAAATATCTGGATATATATATAAATGGATTTGAAACTATAATAAATGTTGAATTTTATATCTCTAGAAATGATAAATCTTATAGTAAATTAATAAATTTATAAATAGATAAATGCAAACTTTATAAGGTTGATAATTTTAAGTGAATACATATTTAAGTATATAAGTGAGTATATATATGTATATATATGTATATATATATACCATGAGAAGTAAAATATAAGGAAGTTTGTAAAGTGTGGATATATATATATATATATATATATATATAATATCGAAAATTCACATAAGATATTTTAATTGATCCAAAGTTGTATTTTTTAATTTTTAAAATCTAAAAAATAATTTAAATTTAAACTATAGATATAAGTATATATATGGTTATTAATTAAAGTATTTATAACTTAAGTTTAAACAAATAAGAATTAAAAAAATAATAGGTTTTATAATATTTCTTCTAAGTAAACATGGTAAAAAGAAAATATAAAATATTGCTTTAGACATTTGTAAGCTAGTAAAGAAGCTTTGTGAACATGTGTCAAGATAAACAAATAATAATTAAAAAAATAATAGGTTTTACAATATTTCTTCTAAGTAAACATGGTAAAAACAAAATATAAAATATTGCTTTAGACATTTGTAAGCTAGTAAAGAAGCTTTGTGAACATGTGTCAAGATAAATAAATTTTTCTTCATTTTTAATACACTTTTGTATGTATAGCAAAAAGTCTTCTCTTCTTTCATTTTAAAAACAAACAAACTAAAAATAAGAAGAAGAAAAAAAACGAAAAGAAGCTAAATCAAACTACCTCAAGTTTCAACTGAACCTAACCAAGATTCAAAGTTCGACTAAGATGATCTGTAGCAATCTCAAAAATTGAATAGCAGTTTTTGAAATCCCAAGAGCATTTCCAGATTCCAAATTTCAAACTCTGATTTTTTTTCTCTTCTCAAAATACTATGAGTAAACATTCATTTTTCTTAAATTAATTCTATCTTATTCTCTGATGCATGTGATAAAATAATGGATGCAATGTCGTAAAATGTTTTGCATGGAATTATAAATAGGTTTTGTATATTTATTTGTATGAAATAATGTGTGCATGTCTGTGTGAGCCTTTGTTCTTGGTTTACAGACCCAAAACTCAATCAAAAATTAATTCCTTTTCATATAAAACTTTACAGGTTATGATCTGCAAAGAAAATGTGTTTGTAATATCTAAATTCAATCATTAAAAATATTTTTATGTGAGATATAAAGTAGTTTAACTAGAAAGAAGAAATCACAGTAAAAATCAAACATTTCAGAAATTTTGACTTCCATAATTCTAAGATTTGCATATATAATCTGATTTGTCTTTTAAAACCATGATTTTTAATTGTTATATCTAAATTTTTAAGTTTGTGACTTGAGAGCGGTTGCGAGTTGAACGGAATCTGTTCATTTGCTAATTCTCGACGATCTGGGAGACGTTTGGTGGTCAGGGTTGTGGCCAAGGATAGCTCGTCGGCTGGGGGTCACGAGAATAAAGCAGCATGATTTTCAGGTCATCGTGGTGGTGTGGAGGTGGAGAAGTAGGGTTTTAGGTCACGTTTGCTCGAAGGGAGTTCACAGCAGTTTCCGGTGGCACGATGGCATCGAGTTGGCTTGGAGGTGAGGGAAAAGTGAGAGGAGACTCAGGTGCGGCTCCAGGCAAGACGGCG
Organism: Allium cepa; assembly: GCA_030765085.1. Taxonomy (NCBI): domain Eukaryota; kingdom Viridiplantae; phylum Streptophyta; class Magnoliopsida; order Asparagales; family Amaryllidaceae; genus Allium; species Allium cepa. The sequence continues at coordinate 690,950,929 of CM060935.1, read as the reverse complement.
AGGTCCTCGTCGGTCAGTGGCGACGGCGTGAGGTAGATCTGAGTGATAGGTTCTTTTTGGGTATTGGCGAATTCGCTTGTTTTCGATTTCAAGGGCTTTCGTGGTTTTTGGGGTAGTGATGACGGTCAAGGAGGTCAATGGTGACATGGCGCAGGTATCGGCGTGGGGTGACGTACCTATGATGGCGTGCACAGGTGCACGCGGAGGGTTGTGCATCTGGTAGGAGCAGGTAGGGGTAAGGAACAGATCGGACAAGGGTAAGAGAAGAGAGAGCATCGGGGAAGAAACGATTTGTATCGAGTGGGTGTCGGGTTTGTACGCGAGTGAATTGGTAGATTTCTTTTTTTTATTTGTAATATAAAGAGGGAAGAGGAAGGAGGATGGGTCGAGGAAGATGGAGTATGGCTCGAGTTTGTAATCGGGTAGTTTGGGCTTAGGTTTGGGTATTTTCAAAATGTATGAAATTAATCAAGTTTTCAAAAGAGAAATTTTTGAACAAGTTTTCAAAGAAAAATTTAAACCTAAAGATTATGACAATTAATTATTTTGAACTTAATTTGTTTAATTTAGGGTAATTATATATTAGGGTAATTTTATTTTAAATAAATTCCTAAGTTTATTTTAAATAAAATTATATGATATAATTTGGTGGATAATTAAGGAAGATGATTTAAACCATAATTAATCAAAGGACTTAAGTGATTTTATAAGTTAATCATTAATTAGTTTCAAACATTTGATTTAAAATAAAATAAATGGTTGTAATTAATTAATGTTACTTAAGCAAAATTTTAGGAAATAAATATTTGTGTCAATTAAATTAATTGGAAATTGTGTAACTATTTTACCTAGCCTATGAATGATTAGTTTGAATTGAATGCTTGGGTTGCTTAATATCTATAGTATGTTAATTCATTATATTCTGTGATATGAAATGCCTGTATTAATCTGTTGATATATGTGAATCGTTTATTTAAATGGATATCTGTGTGATGGATTTCTATGTGCATATGTCATTCCGAAGTTTAATTAAATTGTTTTATTTGACAATTAGGCCTTAAAAGACGGCGTTTGGATTTCGAAGGGACCGGGATTAGATATCAGGGATATCTGGAACCACTTCGACTAGTAACTATCATTATTCTTTATAGATATGATTTTAGAATCAAGTAGGCTGGAATGGAATAAATTAAGTAACTTGGCCATGTAAACTAGGTAACAGTACTTACATATTGTTTTGTGTAATAAGTGTTTGACTATAGCAAGATAAGAACTTGTAGTGAGAAATGAGTTACCCTGTTTTCAAAGAAGTTTTATAACTTAGTATTTCAAGTTATATGGGTTTACTCATGCTAGTTTCCAACCTGACTTCAGTGTAACTTTATTATAATACTCAGGTCAGACTGAGTATTACAGATTTTCATGTTAGGACGATCTGGAGCATAGGAGGCGAGCTGGAAGGCGGGAACATATGGAGTATATTCCGCTGTGTATTTGAGATTATATTGATTATAGTCAAATACAAGTTGTTATAACTGTCCAGTTTATTTGTGAATGATTGTATTCCGATATATTGTATGTAAATTGACAATTACAGCTTTCTTAGTTTAAATGCTTTTATTTGATATTATATTTTGATCCACTACGATTGTGATATTCTGTAACGACCCGGAAATTTCGATCCAGAAAATTCCAGATAGTTAGTGAAAAGAAGAAAGAGAAAGAAGAAGAAAACAGAACAAGACACAGAAACCTCACATTCGCAGCGGATCAAAATATAATATTACAGAAATAACAGTTTTACAAAGAAGAACTATATCAATACTCTTATATTTTTATACATCAGAGTTACAATATTTACACTACATTAGACAGTTTTAAATACATGTCCCAATAATAAACAACAATACACACAGCAGAAAATGCTCCATACGTTCCTGTCATCCAGCTCGCCTTCTGAACTCCAGAACGTCCTTACCTGAAAATCTGTAATACTCGGTCTGACCCGAGCATTACATCAAAGAAACACCCGGGTCAGCTGGAAACCAGCGTGAGTAAACCCATCTAACTTGGAATACAAAAGCATACAATTTATATAAACCCGGGGTTAACTTATATCAATCTACACTTCACAAGTTATTATACATCAACCATTACACATCAATTTCTAAGTGCCAAAACTTAGATTTAAATGGTCCAATTTACTTAAGTCTTTTCACTACAGCCTATCAGTTTCACATATAAATTATAAGAATCGAAGTGGTTTCGGATATTCACTAATACCCGACTGCGGTCTCCTCAAAACCATTGTCAACTTAACTTAAATTATTCAAGTGAAATACAATTCTACTTTAATACAGGATGTCACAGTAATTCATCATCAATAGAAAACCACATCATCACAGTTTAAATTTAAAATATCTTATCACATAGCACCACGAACCACATATTAGGGATAACAATTAATTAAAGGCTTCCCATATCATTCTATTTATCCCTTAAATTAATTTCACAAATTAATTTATCCTTAACCAAATACAATAATTAACCTTTAATTACCTCATTAATTAATTATTAACCATAATTATTAACCACCCTTGATTAATAACATCTAGAAATTAACTACCCTTAATTACTTATTGAATAAATTAATCCTTAATTTATTCCCTAATTAATCCCTTGAATTATTCCCATTCAGTAATCAATTATCCTTAATTACTTTATTTCAAAAATTAATTACCCTTAATTAATTATCTCAATTAATCCCCTGATAAATTACATAGGAATTTAATCCAAATTACTTCATCATCAACATCTTTAATTACCTCCAGTAATTATCCACTAATTACTTCACTAAGTAACTATACCTCATTAATTACCTTAAGTAATTATATTTAACTCAACATCACATGGTTCCTTTTAATTAATTAGACTGAATTAATTAACTAAAATTAACCATATCAACTTAATTATACTGAGTAATTAATTCTTTTAATTACATCATTAAGTAATACTCATAATAATTAAGTAATAATCCCCCTAATTACTTATCACTTAATTACTCCATAATTGACTATCCTTGATTTGTAAATCCTTAATTGTCACTTTTGTGTACAATAAGTAAACAGCCTTTAGTTAATTACACAAATTAATTTAACTATCATCCATTCACATTTATTACATTTGTCCATAGTTAATTCCTCAAATTAATTTTCCGATAATCATTTGCATCGATAAATTATCATTTACTTCCCTCATACTCATTATTATCTAATCCAAATTTAATTTCCTTATTAGTCATTTAATTGATTAATACTTTAATCCATTTACCCTTTACTTTTACATTAGTTTGTCAATCATTCTATTAGCTTAACCTCTAAGGTTAAATTTTAGGATTTAAAATTATCTGAACTTTTAATCATTTCTTAATTTACAAAACTCAAATTCATTTTAAAACAAACCTATTAAACAAAGGTTGTATAAGTTATAATGTATTATTTATTTTGTTCTAACCGAACATCACTATCCAAAACCCGAACCTTATTAACTTTCTTTCCGAGATGAAACCAGAGCCTAATACAAAAATTCCCGAGTAGCTCCATGATACTTCACAACAAAACCTGTTTCTACTCATCATTCATCATTTTCTTTTTAACTAAGTTTATCTTTTAAGTTCAAAACCCTTAACTTAAATCCAGAAAACGCACACAAATAAAACTCAGAGTTTCACTCGAGAAAAACAACAGAATCCCCGAAGTATTCGAGCAAAAGCCTCCCCAGAAACTTACCTTCTTCAACAACCTGATGCTTCGATCACCTGCACGCATGACACAGTGCACCTGAACACGACGAACGGCCGGCATCAAGCCTAGCTCCGATCATCGACAAGTCAACTGTCTCTCCACCGAGTCGCCTCACACCACCGATCGACAAATCATCACGAAAATTAGAATTTGAACAGTCCAGCCACAATAAACTCCAGACCCTATCACCTAAGTTCACATTTCATCACCATCTCCGACCACCAGAGACGCCTTTCTTAAGCTAGTTCCTTCGCCTGACCTACGTCATCAATTTCCCCCACCATTCGACCACTCCGATGCTAGCATGACTTCTGAATCACTCATGGAGCAGAACCATCCCAAAACGCAAACCAAACCCTACAATCATCTCGCCCGACCACCACAACAACAATAAAATCAAATCATTAATTTTCCTATAACCACCCTCTCACGGTCTTGCTCCGGTATCAACTACGGCAACTAGATCGTTGAAAATCATAGGAATTTGACGAAAAAGTCAATTCTGTTCCCACTAAAAATTCTCAGCATACCGAAGTTTAAAAATCATATTCTTAATACCTAAATTCATCATCTACACCTACAAATCAAATTATAAAATCCAAACTAAAAATTATAATGGTTTATTTTAACCCATTTTAGCTTAGCACTGTATTTTCCTTAATTTGGATTAGTTACAACATTAAAATCTCTAGAAACTATTTTTAGATGTTATATTATGTTGTCATAATCATGTTTCTTTCAAGAATCAAGGCTCAATACTAATTGCATGAGAGGGTTTTAAATTTTTTTCTTAAAGTTGTTTAAACCTGCAATATATACAGAGATAGTCTGTATACATATATACAGATATAAATATACATCAAAAAAGGGAAATTCAAGCATAGATCCAGATAATCGAAAACATGCAAACCATTTATCACGATTTAATTTCACAACTTACTGCATGCAACTGAGTTTAAAACAGATTGAAACTTTGATTTTTCACAGTTGTAAAGATGAACAAAGGATGTATGCTGTTATATGCAGTCATTCACACATGTATTTATATACACAATTACATTTATTCATCTTAAATTTAGCATGCAAACATTTAGGATAACATTCATTAGTTTCTCCCTCAAACAATTACTACCTAAACCAAATTTATATTGTTAGATTTAAATTTATTCACTGTTCTAATTTGAACAGAGATTTTCTTTCCATGATCTGTTGTGTACACAATTATAATCCTTTTTAAAACATCATGCATAACAGGGTTCACACTATATTACAAAAATTATCACATGCAACATAAAAAAAACCAGAACTTTCAGAGTCACTCACCTTGCATTAGTTGATCATATCATCCTGGAAGTTGCCTGATCTTTTTCTTCTTCCTGTAGCTTGATTTAATTGGTATTTGAGACAACTTATTTGATTGCTTGCTTTATTCTAAGATGATGTTGGTTTCCAAATTTCAGAGGAATTTCTTTGATCTGCTTATGTGTTTCCAGCTAGATGATTACTTGATTGAAATTTTGTTTCTGATTTGTTTACAGGCCATTTCTTTTGGTTGCTCTTGTTACAGACTTTTATTTCCCCTTTCTTTTTATTTTTATTTTATTATTTTAGCCATGCTTCTAATATGATAATTATATTTTCTTAAAAAAAAGAAAATGAACAAATGCCACTTGTTAATTTTCTAAGCTAACACTTATTTGGAAACCTAACACTTGTGATTTGGGTAAGCTAAGTAACTTACATTTGTAATTATTCATGTTTTTAGTATGTTTTAATATGTATTCATAAAATATTTCTATTTAATTTATTCATTTTTTTTTTAAAAATGCCTTTTGTAAAACTTAATCTTATATTTGTCAATGTAAATAATCACTTCCTTATAAGTGTTAATATGCAATAATGAGATATTTTACAAGTGTTCAAACTTATATTCAAATACCTCACATGTTATTAAAATGATTTTTAGACAAACACTTATAATAATGCAAAATTAGTAAATTCTTATATGTTAATAAAAAAACCTTTTTGTATTTATGTACTAATTATTAAGTTCTTTTCTAAATTCATGTATAAAAAGTTATTTTAAAGAAAATAAATAAAAACCAATTAAAATTAAATAAAATTATATACAATATATTTAAGATATACTTCTCTTTTAAATTTCAAATTCAAATTCAAACCTTTAAATTTCATTTTAAAATCCAATTCAAGATCAATTCAAAATAAGTTCATATATTTAAACAAGCTCTAATTCAATTTGAAATTAATAATCCCTTAACTCTATTTATCTGAAAATAACACAAAAATATTATCGGTTTGAAATTAACAATATTCCCAATTTAAATAATTTACCTATATAAACAATCATTATTATTTATTTATAAAAGAATAATTTGTCAATTTTAAGTGATTATATTAAGATGTGATCAAATAATATTTATCAAACATAAATATTTACTATTACATTTGTTTGTTAAATCTACAATTCAGTATTTTTATTAATTAAATTCAGTTAATCTATAAATTACAGGAATTCTAAAAATTCGGGTTATTACATTCCTCCCCCATTTGAATCTTTTCGTCCTCGAAAAGGGGCGAAAGCAGAATTTATTAAATATTTTTAAACCAGTTAAAATATTCTTTGATCATTTTTCAAACACCTTTAAAATCTATATAATATTTCCAAAATAGTTTTTATAAAAATACTTTTATAACTCGATGTCTCAACCATTCTATCCTTGTTCTCCCAGAAATTCGGTCATACGTTGATCAGGCGTATGACTGAAAATCTACAAGTGCTTGGCGGACTCGTTTTCAACATCCAGTGAAAATATTTTGAAAATAATTTTATTGAAAATATAGGAATCAATTTTTGAAAATAGAGGATATATCTTTGGTGAGAATGCTCTGAAAATCATCACCCCCATCCATGGTCACAGTTACATTCCAGGGTTACGTTGCCGTCGCAGCAAAAGTCCATGTAACTGCAGGCTCTCCGCGGCCTCTCAATTACGCCATGGAACCCACATAACAGATCACGGTTACACCCAGGGTTACGTTTCCGTCGCAGCAAAAGTCCATGTAACTGCAGGCTCTCAGCGGTCTCTGATTTTCGCTGTCGAAATGAAACTTCTCCACTCCAACATAGATCACAGTCTACCGATGTAAAATCAAACGTAGACTGTTGGCTCTCAGCGACACACACGACCTTCACTATGTTATAATAGATCGCAGTCTACCGATATAAAATCAAATGTAGACCTTGGCTCTCTGCGACACACACGACTTTCGCTATGGTAACCTCTACTCAAAATCCCCAGGAACTAGTTTTGTCCGGACTCCTCACAGGATCAACTTTAGAACCCCACTTGGGGCTCAAGGCAGCACCACCCGGTGGTACTCCTGAGAAGTTCATTTCAAGGGAGCGCCTTTTTCCCCAGAGCCATCATCAAAACATTTTATACTATAAATATATAGTATCTTCAAATCATACACCTAGTATGATCTCATACAAAGCTTCTTTACACAAAATCGATTATCTCAAAATCGATAATTCTCAAACTAGGCTTTCCAAATTCAATATTGATTTAACCCAAAAATCAAAAGCCTTTCCTAATCCATAGGTTCCCTAAACCTTTTTCCAAAATCCTCATATGATCCTTTATATATATATATATATATATATATATATATATATATATATATATTCAGATATATAAAATCTTTCAAAACTTTGGATCATTTCAAACTTGTATAAAACACCATTTATACTTCAAACATTTCCAAAAACCCTTTTTCTTCTGGCAAAAGATTCAACAAGGGGAGTTTCATTTTATAAAACAAAGATATTTAACTTTGTTTACTCATAATCAAATATTCAAATTTGATTACTTCTTTCAATATCATTTTTATTCAAACTCGTACGATGAACACATATCATTCGTACGCCATACCATTCTGATCGCTCACTCGATCGCACAATTTCATTTACGAACTAGTATCGTCGCCCCGACTTCCTAGTGCGGACTCAGATCTGGTTTCTTGATCAGAAACCGTCATTCTCCTTGCATAGCCTAACTATGATAGAGAATATCTAGAACCAATCAACAATCCATATCCAGGTTCGCCGTCGAAAATCGAGTGAAAAATCCCACTCGGATCGATATAACTATCTCGAAATTCTGTGCTCAAATCTGGATCAAATCACTATGCGAATAGAATAACATACGTACACCCTACGTATTTATCTTTATTGGTTATTAGCCAAATCAATTCCATTTTTATTCACACTCACTTAGATTTTCATTCACCTACTCACAATTGCTTCAATCCATTTGGATTATTACCTCTATTCTTATCTTGATTGGGTATTTAACCAATAACAGTTTGAACTCCGACCAGTTTATTTAGAAAATAGCTTGAAAAAATTTAAAAATAGATAAGTAGTTTGAAAATAATTACTAGTTTGTAAAATAGGTGTAAAATAGTTAGAAAATAGTTAAAATAATTATAGAAATTTTAGATAATTGTAAATAATAGTAGATAGTAATTAGTTTTGTAAAATAGTTGAAATATAGTAATTAGATTATAAAATAGTTGGAAAATTGTTAAACAGTTTCAAAAATAATTGTAAAACAAGTATAAGATAATTTGGCTTTTAAAAGAAAGGTTGTATATATAATGAATAGCTTGGGAAAAATAGGTTTATATTAAAACAATTTATATTGAAAATAGTCCAGAGTCAAAACTGTTCACTTCCCAATCTCCATTCTCATCAATTCAATTTAAATTCCACTTTCATTTAAATTGACTTAACTCCAATTTAAATAACTTCAATTTCTATTGAAATCTATTTAACCCAATTCAAGTTGAATTCCTCAGTTCTTTCCAAATTTAACTTTATTCAACCTTCATCTCAAATTTTACTAATTCAAATAAATTTCAAGTGAACTAGTTCCAATTTCAATTCATTTCAACTCCAGATTGAATTAATTCCAATATCAAACTCCATTTCCAAATCAAGTTGAATTATTCTTAACTTCCTCCCAAATTCAATTCAAATTCCATTTGAATTTAAAACTATTCAACTTTAATTACAATTCCAAATTATTCAAATCAATTTGGACTAATTTCAAATTGAACCCACTTCAATTTCAAATCATTTCAAATTAATTCAATTCAAATTTCCCTTTGAATCTTATACTCATACATCTTCAATCACCATTTCAATTAATTGAAATCAAATTCAATTTGAACTAATTCAAATTTCAAATCCAAATCATCTTGAATTATATAAATTCGAGTTAATACTTACTCCCCGTTCAGATTAACCATTTAACTTCCCAAGTTAAATTCCAGTTTCATCTTGAAATTTCTAAATTAGGTTGATCATTTCAACTTATTTAACCTTTCCAAAGTCAAACTCAATTCACCTAATCCAGTCAACCTTACCCTGCTTGAACTTTCATTTCAAATTTTAAACTCCACATAAATAATCTTCCTACTTATTAAGTTCAAAAACTTTCACTTTGGATATCATATCTCATTCCAAATTGAAAACTCAATATTTAGAGTTTATTTCAAACTACCTTTGATACTATGTACATCCACCTATATACATATTAATTTCTTCTACATATCAAGTTACACTTTAAAATTTTAAACCACCTTTGGTTTTTTTAATTTAAAACAAATTCCTTTTAATTTTCAAACAACTCTTTGTTCGAAATAGGATCATTTCATTCAAATTCATTAAATAATATTATTTATTATTTATTTAAATTAATTACGTCATTAATTAATTCTAATTAATCACATTCGGTAATTAACTTATTTCTTAATCACCTTTATTAAGTAATTGTCCTTTAAATTACTTACCTCTAGTTACTTCATTAAGTGACTCCCTCTTAATTTATCATTTCCAATTATTATCCATTAATCAATCTCATTAAATAAAGTTTAATTAATTACATAAATTAATTGATTATCCTTATCCTGAAACATTTCCCAAATTTAATTCCAGTTTGGTTGCATTTCTATTACTTCTTAATTCTTACAAGTACTTTTAGATTAATTAATAATACAACCAATTTCCTTAATATAATAGATAATCCATTTCTTATATAAGATTCAATTACTTTTGAAATCATTTAAAAACCTTTATATAAGAAAATAACAAGTACGCTCTCATATATATATATATACATATATATATACATATATATATATATATGTATATATATACTCAACCCATCCTAGGGTACCACTTACCCTATCCTTAATGAGTAATCCCACCAGAGCCAAGGTTCTCTCTTAACCTTCTGCTCTGATACCAAATGTAACGACCCGGAAATTTCGATCCAGAAAATTCCAGATAGTTAGTGAAAAGAAGAAAGAGAAAGAAAAGAAAACAGAACAAGACACAGAAACCTCAAATTCGCAGCGGATCAAAATATAATATTACAGAAATAACAGTTTTACAAAGAAGAACATATCAATACTCGTATATTTTTATACATCAGAGTTACAATATTTACACTACATTGGACAGTTTTAAATACATGTCCCAATAATAAACAATAATACACACAGTGGAAAACGCTCCATACGTTCCTGCCATCCAGCTCGCCTTCTAAACTCCAGAACGTCCTTACCTGAAAATCTGTAATACTCGATCTGACCCGAGCATTACATCAAAGTAACACCCGGGTCAGGCTGGAAACCAGCGTGAGTAAACCCATCTAACTTGAAATACAAAAGCATACAATTTGTATAAACCCGGGGGGTAACTTATATCAATCTACACTTCACAAGTTATTATACATCAACCATTACACATCAATTTCTAAGTGCCAAAACTTAGATTTAAATGGTCCAATTTACTTAAGTCTTTTCACTATAGCCTATCAGTTTCACATATCAAATTATAAGAATCGAAGTGGTTTCGGATATTCACTAATACTCGACTCTGGTCTCCTCGAAACCATTGTCAACTTAACTTAAATTATTCAAGTGAAATACAATTCTACTTTAATACAGGATGTCATAGTAATTCATCATCAATAGAAAACCACATCATCACAGTTTAAATTTAAAATATCTTATCACATAGCATCACGAACCACATATTAGGGATAACAATTAATTAAAGGCTTCCCATATCATTCTATTTATCCCCTAAATTAATTTCACAAATTAATTTATCCTTAACCAGATGCAATAATTAACCTTTAATTATCTCATTAATTAATTATTAACCATAATTATTAATCACCCTTGATTAATAACATCCAGAAATTAACTACCCTTAATTACTTATTGGATAAATTAATCCTTAATTTATTCTCTAATTAATCCCTTGAATTATTCCCATTCAGTAATCAATTATCCTTAATTGCTTTATTTCAAAAATTAATTACCCTTAATTAAATTCTCAATTAATCCCCTGATAAATTACATAGGAATTTAATCCAAATTACTTCATCATCAACATCTTTAATTACCTCCAGTAATTATCCACTAATTACTTCACTAAGTAACTATACCTCATTAATTACCTTAAGTAATTATACTTAACTCAGCATCACATGATTCCTTTTAATTAATTAGACTGAATTAATAAACTAAAATTAACCATATCAACTTAATTATACTGAGTAATTAATTCTTTTAATTACATCATTAAGTAATATTCATAATAATTAAGTAATAATCCTCTTAATTACTTATCACTTAATTACTCCATAATTGATTATCCTTGATTTGTAAATCCTTAATTGTCACTTTTGTGTACAATAAGTAAACATCCTTTAGTTAATTACACAAATTAATTTAACTATCATCAATTCACATTTATTACATTTGTCCATAATTAATTCCTCAAATTAATTTTCCTATAATCATTTGCATCGATAAATTATCATTTACTTCCCTCATACTCATTATTATATAATCCATATTTAATTTCCTTATTAATCTTTTAATTGATTAATATTTTAATCCATTTACCCTTTAATTTTACATTAGTTTGTCAATCATTCTATTAACTTAACCTCTAAGGTTAAATTTTAGGATTTAAAATTATCTGAACTTTTAATCATTTCTTAATTTACAAAACTCAAATTTCATTTTAAAACAAACCTATCAAACAAAGGTTTTATAAGTTATATTGTATTATTTATTTTGTTCTAACCGAACATCACTATCCAAAACCCGAACCTTATTAAATTTCTTTCCGAGATGAAACCAGAGCCTAATACAAAAATTCCCGAGCAGCTCCATGATACTTCACAACCAAACCTGTTTCTACTCATCATTCATCATTTTCTTTTTAACTAAGTTTATCTTTTAAGTTCAAAACCCTCAACTTAAATCCAGAAAACGCACACAAATAAAACTCGGAGTTTCACTCGAGAAAAACAACAGAATCCCCGAAGTATTCGAGCAAAAGCCTCCCCTGAAACTTACCTTCTTCAACAACCTGATGCTTCGATCACCTGCACGCATGACACAGTACACCTGCACACGACGAACGGCCGGCATCAAGTCAAGCTCCGATCATCGACAAGTCAACTGTCTCTCCACCGAGTCGCCTCACACCACCGATCGACAAATCATCACGAAAATAAGAATTTGAACAGTCCATCCACAATAAACTCCAGACCCTTTCACCTAAGTTCACCTTTCACCATCTCCGACCACCAGAGATGCCTTTCTTAAGCTAGTTCCTTCGCCTGACCTACGTCATCAATTTCCCCCACCATTCGACCACTCCGATGCTAGCATGACTTCTGAATCACTCATGGAGCAGAACCATCCCAAAACGCAAACCATACCTTACAATAATCACGCTCGACCACCATGACAATAGTAAAATCAAATCATTAATTTTCCTATAACCACCCTCTCACGGTCTTGCTCCGGTATCAACTACGGCAACTAGATCGTCGAAAATCAAAGGAATTTGATGAAAAAGTCAATTCTGTTCCCACTAAAAATTCTCAGCATACCGAAGTTTAAAAATCATATTCTTAATACCTAAATTCATCATTTACACCTACAAATCAAATTATAAAATCCAAACTAAAAATTATAATGGTTTATTTTAACCCATTTCAGCTTAGCACTGTATTTTCCTTAATTTGGATTAGTTACAACATTAAAATCTTTGGAAAATATTTTTAGATGTTATATTATGTTGTTATAATCATGTTTCTTTCAAGAATCAAGGCTCAATACTGATTGCATGAGAGGGTTTTAAAAAAATTTCTTAAAGTTGTTTAAACCTGCAATATATACAGAGATAGTCTGTATACATATATACAGATATAAATGTACATCAAAATAGGGAAATTCAAGCATAGATCCAGATAATCGCAAACATGCAAACCATTTATCACAATTTAATTTCACAATTTACTGCATGCAACTGAGTATAAAACAGATTGAAACTTTGATTTTTCACCGTTGTAAAGATGAACAAAGGATGTATACTGTTATATGCAGTCATTCACACATGTATTTATGTACACAATTACATTTATTCATCTTAAATTTAGCATACAAACATTTAGGCTAACATTCTTCAGTTTCTCCCTCAAACAATTACTACCTAAACCAAATTTATATTGTTAGATTTAAATTTATTCACTGTTCTAATTTGAACAGAGATTTTCTTTCCATGATCTGTTGTGTACACAATTATAATCCTTTTTAAAACATCATGCACAACAGGGTTCACACTATATTACAAAAATCATCACATGCAACATAAAAAAAACCAGAACTTTCAAAGTCACTTACCTTGCATTAGTTGATCATAGCAGCCTGGAAGTTGCCTGATCTTTTTCTTCTTCCTGTAGCTTGATTTAATTGGTATTTGAGACAACTTATTTGATTGCTTGCTTTATTCTAAGATGATGTTGCTTTCCAAATTTCAGAGGAATTTCTTTGATCTGCTTATGTGTTTCCAGCTAGATGATTACTTGATTAAAATTTTGTTTTTGATTTGTTTACAGGCCATTTCTTTTGGTTGCTCTTGTTACAGACTTTTGTTTCCCCTTTCTTTTTATTTTTATTTTATTATTTTAGGCATGCTTCTAATATGCTAATTATATTTTCTTAAAAAAAAGAAAATAAACAAATGCCACTTGTTAATTTTCTAAGCTAACACTTATTTGGAAACCTAACACTTGTCATTTGGGTAAGCTAAGTAACTTACATTTGTAATTATTCATGTTTTTAGTATGTTTTAATATGTATTCATAAAATATTTCTATTTAATTTATTCATTTTTTTTAAAAACAAATGTCTTTTGTAAAACTTAATCTTATATTTATCAATGTAAATAATCACTTCCTTATAAGTGTTAATATGCAATAATGAGATATTTTACAAGTGTTCAAACTTATATTCAAATACCTCACATGTTATTAAAATGATTTTTAGACAAACACTTATAATAATGCAAAATTAGTAAATTCTTATATGTTAATAAAAAAACCTTTTTGTATTTATGTACTAATTATTAAGTTCTTTTCTAAATTCATGTATAAAAAGTTATTTTAAAGAAAATAAATAAAAACCAATTAAAATTAAATAAAATTATATACAATATATTTAATATATACTTCTCTTTTAAATTTCAAATTCAAATTCAAACCTTTAAATTTCATTTCAAGATCCAATTCAAGATCAATTCAAAATAAGTTCATATATTTAAACAAGCTCTAATTCAATTTGAAATTAATAATCCCTTAACTCTATTTATCTAAAAATAACACAAAAATATTATCGGTTTGAAATTAACAATATTCCCAATTTAAATAATTTACCTATATAAACAATCATTATTATTTATTTATAAAAGAATAATTTGTCAATTTTAAGTGATTATATTAAGATGTGATCAAATAATATTTGTCAAACATAAATATTTACGATTAGTTTCGTTTGTTAAGTCTACAATTCAGTATTTTTATTAATTAAATTCAGTTAATCTATAAATTACAGGAATTCTAAAAATTCAGGTTATTACAGATTCTCTTCTGTTATTTCCTATTTCTTCTTCTACCTCTTTTTCTTCTTTACCCTAACAATCTGGAATTTCCGGTGTTCGACTGCTCGATGGAAAATAAATGGTTAAAAGGAAACAAAAAGGCTCAAAATGGGTACCGATACTGCTAATCGTTTTGTGGATTTCGCTGCGTATCGGATACCGAAATACACAAATGAATTTACTATGGAGATTAGCAGGACGAGGCGATGAGAACGGTACTGATATCAACAGTATGACCGTCCTATCAAAAGTCGATATTTCGCTGCTAAATTGCTGCAAATTTATCGAAAATAAGATAAACGGAGCTAGAGCAGTCCAAATTTGGCGAAACAAAATATGACATCTCACTTAGAAAATGACTGGAAAATTTACTATATAAAAATATTTAGGTTTCAAAAGTATATTATTTTCATCAAACATTAACTGATTTTAAATTAAAATTGAAAATTACGCAATAGAATTAACTTTCATATTTTCTAATGAAAATTTTCCATTTGCTATGTCTAAAAAGGCGTATTCCAAATATCAAATTTTCTTTGCAAAATTTAATTATTTAATTTCAATCAAAATTTCTGTTAATTTCGTTATAAAACCGTTAAAAATTTTTGGTCGTTACAATATATATATATATATATATATATATATCTTCATTTAAATGTTTTTTGTTTTACTATTTTATTTTTCAAATAATTAAATACATATTTGTTGAATAAAATAAATAACTCAGAATTCATATTTAAACAAATATTTTATTACAAATTCAAATGGTACAAATTTGAGCTCTCACTATATTTACCCAATTTTTGATTACAACACATTTTCACTCTAAAATTTTTATATTCAAATTTCACCTCACTACATATTCACTCATCGCTCTTGCTTGATCTTCAACTCTGTTCCTGTAACGACCCGCAAATCCGTTCCGCTTGAGTCAACACTATTCTGTGTAACTCAAGTTGCACAGAAATGCGAACCATTTGGGTTAACGAAGAAGAAGTAGAAGAAGAAAATAGAAAACAACATCAGAATCTAGCCATCGCAGCGAAATAAATATAATAGATAATAAATACTCTTTACTCAAAACTTAAATATCTCTGTTTATATATTACATCATTAGAGTACATCAATCACAGCTCAACATCAATATCATACAAATGAATACACAATAACTCAACACAGCGGAAATATATATATATATATATATATATATATATATATATATATATATATATATAACAAGTACAAGAGTATGTATCGTCATCCAGCTCGTCTCCTGAGCTCCACAGCATCATAACCTGTATTCTATAATACTCGGTCTGGCCCGAGCATTACAGTTAAATAATACCCGAGTCAGTTTGGAATACCAGCGTGAGAAAATCACACCCAATTGATTATTAAAGTTTCAAAATCCTTTGAAAACAAAAGCATCTCGTAAGACCACTGTGACGTTTTGAATTTTGCCCGCTCGAAAATCGACATCCATACTTCACATCGTACTCGAATGCCGTAGATTCGACCGTTCAAATCCGATTCGCCGGAGCTTATAACAACATTAAGTAAACAACACAGCTAAAAAAAAAGAATAATACATTGATATACAGCTTTGATACAATATCTGATACAACAGATGATCCAATAGATATCAATATACATCAGAGATATGATACAATAAATAGCAGCGGAAAAGAAAAATAGATAACATCTAGCAGCGGAACAATATAACTCTAAGATAGTCTTCAAAAGAGAACTCCGAGAACTGCAAATCCATTTCCAAAAAAAACCAATCCAACAATAGCTCGAACTCCCAATAACGATGCACATATATAAGCAACTGCAGTCTGATCCAAAGATTGAACTAGCTCCAGACAATCTGTTAAATCTAACTATCTGAAAAACCCAACTCTAGACTGCTCGTGTAGAAAATTTTGAGCATCCAGAGTTTAGAAAAGAAACAATAAACTCCGGATCAGTCATGGGACTGGTGTAGGCAACAAAAACAGTTTTATTTTTAAAAAACAAGCAACGAAATATTTTAAAATCAATTCGCAATGCTTTTTAGAAAATGAGACTACCATAAGTCTTCCCGCACACACACACAATGCAAACGCAGAATCGAAGGAGATTTCTCCTTATGATAGTCAAAGATGCTTGATACGCATTAAAAAGAAACATTTGATATTATTACTAGTGCATAGTGTAGGAAAACATTTCGAAAGTAAAAATATAAATCTTAGCCAACATAGACATTTCGAACTATGCCTACTATAGCTACCATCCAAACAGTGGGGCGCCACCATAAGTGAATGATAGGTTCTACAACTAAAACCGTACACGGTACGTATTTGAAGAATGGATTTCCAACAAATGGTCGGGCAAAGGAACTTCCCAAACCCCGAAATGGAAACGCCTCTGGAAGGACGCCCCGAGAACCCAACTGGAACTCTGCCAAACAAGGCCGGCTACCCCCCTTCCCGGGGAATATACAAAACCTCAGATATGCCACCCCCGGTCCTTTGGGACCTTTATACGAGACGCCTCTAAACCAACAACCACACAGAAATAAATATAGTGTGTCCACATGAGTAAATATCAGGGCTCCATACCATGACACTACCCTTTTCCAAAAGGAATGGTCATACCCTAGGGAAGCTATCCCTGAAAACCTTGCCGCACAATTCTTGTTTCGACCATTACCGGTTTGTGAGGCTCGACGAAGTCTCATCCACAAAGCCACGCTTTGGTACAAATCCATGCTTTGGGTCCACAAATGATCATAGAAATGATCACAAAGATAAACGATCAAACAAATGATCCTATCACAAATGATCAACACAATGATCATTTCACAGCAACACTCAGCTTGTCACATTACAAAATTGGGAATATATTGCTGATAACCTTCAACTATATAACCTCTGAGCTCGTACGTCTCAGAGAAAGGTGTTAAGCTAAGAGAATAAATTCTCTGCCACCAACAGAAATATATTTGAAAGAAATCTGCTTTATATCTCAAATTGTAATGTCAGACATAACAATCCATACAAGTCTGTTCTGGGTTCGAACAGAACCGAAGGCCCTTCCAAAGAAGTCCTTGCAATCCGGGTATTCACAATCCCGATTGGACTTTCCATCACTTAGGGAATCTCTATACCGGAGCAACTCAGTGCAGAGACAATCGATAGGTCATCCTATCGTTCTCGCAAATACCTGGTCTTCACCACCGGTCTTCAAATGCTATCCATAACGACGTATCACATATTCGGAATGGGTTATACGACCCAAAGGTCCTTTCCCGGCTAACCCGAATAGTGAGCGCAACTTTTTAAAAATATATGGATATGGGATTTCAATTAAGTCACAACTTAATAATTCAAAACTTTCTTTCAAATGGTTTAAACAATTTACCATTTTCAAATCTTTTAAACAAAAGATTTATTTCACTAAGTTCACCCATTTTCACAAAGATTCATTCCCGGATTTCAAAACAAATTCATCTCAATTGGATTAATTCATTTAAATCTTTAAATCAAAATTTAATCTTATAGCATTCAAACAGTTTCGACAACTTGGGAAATCATTTTCATTTTTAACTTGAAATCCTTTTTAACACAATTTGGAAGTTCACTTCCTATATGAAAGCTTCTATTATTTGGAAACAAATAGTTTTCGTCTCAGAAAGATCCAATTTTACTTACACGAGTTAAAGCCTTTAAATTTAAATTCAAATTTTCAAATCAATATCTTTAAAATAGTTTAACCCACATAAACTGGTATAACATCTTTAGTCCCTAGTTTCGAGATTATAGAATTCAATTTCAATTATTGAATTCAAATCAAAATATTTAAATTTCAAAATTCAATCAGGTTATTAAAAATAAACTTCATCTTTAAAATTCCATTTCAAAAGTTTTTTTCACTTTATAACCAATCTTACAATTTTAGTTCAAAAAATTCATTTAAATTATCAATTTAAATTCATAAAAATCCGAGGTCGTTACAACCACGCCACAAATAAACATGTCGGGTTTTTAACCTTACGATAGCTAAAACAATTTTCTATAGAAATCCTCTGATATTATAATAGGGTCTGTATACAAATACTTATAAAATAGCCGAAATTGTTACATTCATTAAATTCCAGCTACTAGCCACAGAGTGGGTAATACAAACAAAACTCGTACAAGGCTTATAGGAAGAATGGATTTCCAACTAATGACTAGGCACTGGGGTACCACCTGTCACAGTATGGGGCCTAGATCACCGTACCGAGGAGTACGCCCGCTCCCCTGCAACACAAGGCCGGGACTACCCCTTACTGGATAATCCCGAGTGAGATCACCCCGCGGTTGGGATCAGCAACCGCCCACTAAGACGAAATAAAAAGGGACATCTAGACTGGAATGACCTCACCCTGCTTGGGTGCTACCCACCTAGCCTTGCTGCATAACCCCTGATTTTCAGTCATTCCCATTTGATGAGGCTTGAGGCTAAGCGTTACCTTTTTAGAACATATCCCTTAGAATGCCCGTCGTCCACCTGACGATGTTTCGCAAGCATTCATCCATATAAGTCCGTCCCGGGTCCGAACGGAACCGAAGGCACTATTCCTACTACATCCATTTGGAAATATCCTCAGGATTAGTAGCGACTAGCCCTTGCACTTCATAACTCCATCTTCGACTCCGAACACGTTTCACGAAACGTACAAACTGGATCGAAGTGGTTTTCGAGAAATAAATCTCGATCTCGGTCTCTTCGAAACGATCAACGCAGTTGGCCAATATTGATAGTCGGTTATTTAACTATTAATTAATATTCACAGACAACCATCCAACAATAAATAATTTCCCAAATTATTTTATTAACCTCAAAATATCTTCACAAGATATATTTCTATTTTCAATCCTGTGAAAACAGTTTCAAAACCATCTTTCTTTTCAGAATAAACTTTCCCAAATATTTTCTATCTCCTCTGAAATTACCAAGCACAAAAATAGATTTTAAAATAATTTAAAACACTTTACTTTGAAATATATACTTTTAAAACATTTAAATTAAAACTACTTTAATAATCTGTTAAAAATACATACTATATAAATATTTGAAAATAAGGTTACTTTATAAAATATAGCTAAATTTTCAATCCTAAACAAACTACTAAGTCATCCTTTAAATTATTACTACTATAATAGGTTAAAAGGGTAAGATTTACTTTAGAATTCAAATATTTAGAAATAATAGATTTTTCCAAACTTGCTTTTAAAATCAACTTAAAAACTTTTAACTTATATTTAAAAACTTACTTTGAAAACGTACTTGGTTATCCAGGGAGAAGATCCAACTTCAATCACTTAAATCAATTTTTTCCCAAATTGATTTCAAACTTATCCCATTTGAAATAAATTTCTTTAATTACTTAATTCATTTCAAAAATTCATTAAGTATGGGCTTAATTATTGTTGTTGTTATTATTTTTCATTTGATTCTAAGCTTTTAACTGAAATATACAAATTCCAGATTTTTTTTCCAATAATTTAAATCTTAACTTTTAAATAAATGATTTGTTCTTTTTTTTTTAAAAATAATACTGAAGATTAAAATTCATTAACTCTCAGTTAATTTAAATTTTCCCTTTACATATCTAAGATTTGTTTATTAGAATTTTTCAAGTCACTTTATTTCCTTTTTTTCAAATTCATTCCTTAAAGTTATTCTATAAATATTTAACTTACAATTCACTTCTTTTATTTTCTTTCCAAAATTCAATTTATATATTTTTATGGTGATTCATTTACCCAATTATATCCAATCAAACCATAGCATTCAATATTCCACTATAATTCATCATAGAATATCAATATAATCACAACTGAGGGTATTAAATAATTTAAATAAATGTAGAGGGATCCAGTTGGATCCCTCCAACCTGTTTTCCCTGCATCCACAGATGTTAGCACAATAATACACCAACTTCAAAATATACCATACTATAGTACATCAATCAATTTCAATCATTCAAACAATTATTTAAATTTAATCATTTTTAAATTTAACTAGGTGAAATTAACTCACCTTTGCTTTCGTTTGCAATCCACTTCATTATTCCTAGGGTTTCTTGATGTTTGACCTTGAATAAACAATTTATATAATTTATTAATATTTGAAATAAGCGAACAATCAAATTCTGTTTAATAGATTTATTTATTTTTATTTTTATTTTTTCATTTCGAAACTCATGTATACTTATAAAAACAATCTATGTAGATTAAAAATCAGATTTTTATATAAACCCTACCATATTCCAAATTAAAAATAGAATTGTTGAATATATCCTACTGTAAACTATTCCTTTTCCCCTTTCTTTAGCCGGAGATAATTAAATACAGTAAAAGAACACTTTTTTTTGTTGAACTCGTTATTATCTGATTTGAATTAATTAAAATAAATACAATATACCTTACAGAAAAAGAAATTGCGAGCCCAGGCTCAACCTCGAGTTCTCCCACATCGGTCACTGCCATGCCACGACCATCACGAGCTTCCCAACCCTCACAGTGCCTCGTCCACCACCAAAATCCTACTATCCAACAGTCACGACTCTCTAATATCTGCCAACATCTGACATCACATTCCAAACCCTACAACTATCACCGCACGTCACCCTGTAGATCGCCTACATCGGCACAGTTGATGCTCGAACCAGAATACTTTGCCGACCTCGCGAAAACCAAGGCCGCGTCGCCGATTCTCGATCACGAGCTCCTCTCGCGTGCGTGAGCACACAAGTGCTTCTTCGATTCGCGAATCCCAAACCCCAAATCGAATCGATGATGGTGACGCGATTGCAGACATCGCGGCGACCATACCCCCCTGCGATTTCGAACTCAGATCCATGGCGTTTCCCTTTTTTTTTAAAAAAACATGATTAAGCTTCGTTCAGCCATGACTCAGTTGTGAAGAGGAACTGGTGATTTTTTTTAAAAAGATTCGACCACAAACGAAATGAAGGGAAATGGTATCAGAGCCATTACACCAAAGTAACAAATTTAATACAACGGAAATGAAGGGAAATGAAACGAAACGAAATGAAGGGAAATGGAAGGAAGTGATATTTTAAAATGAGGGGAAACGGATTGCTTCAGAAGATTCTCGGCTACAATAGAGATTTGTAGGCTTAAGAGATTACAGGTTGTAGCTGATTAAAAATTAAATATTTTTATATTCAAAATATCTTGTTTAGGTACCCAATTATTAAATTTTATTCGATATAGATTTCAGCGCGTTTATATAACGTACGCTCACATAACAACTCCAATCAATATGAAATTTGAAATCCGATAATAATAAAATATTACGGATCCAATGGAATTGGTTTCGTCGAATTCCGAGACTATGCCTCGGAAGGCTATTTTTAAATTCAATTTAAACAATAAAAATTTTTGCGACGCCCCACCTCTATACCCACGCTAGCCAAAAACATTACGGTGATTGTTGTCGACTAGCACGGAGAATAAGGCTGTTGAGGAGCGACCATCCGTGTAATTTCTTTGCGCGAGCACCGATATGTCAGATAAAATAACATGCATTCTATTTCAAGAGGAAATCCGACATACCGACACAAACTCAAAGCTACTACACGGTGGCTATATAAATCCTTCGGAAAACAAATATAGAAATAAGCATAACACAAATCAGTCACAGACAATTCATATCACAAGGGCGGAAAATAGATATGAATATTACACTTGGAAGTGTACATCAGAGTAGTGGTCTAAAAAGATCCACAATATCACAAAAGAATAGTTACATGAGCTACACAAAAGAGTAAGTATACATTATGGAGTCTATATCTCAAATGTATACAACAAAAACTACTAATCTAAGTAGTTAACCCAAAAGCAAGAGAAATCAATCCCAAGAGAGAAGTCAAGCAGAAGCTCCTGTAACATCTCGGTCTGACCCGAGTATTATTTAATAAGAAAATAATAAACGGATTAGTCTAACTATAGATATCAGATGAAACGATATAGAATCAGAGTTATGACTAAACACATAATAATCACAAGGCCAATCTGTGATATATAAGTAGTTGATAATCAACAAGAGATTAATCAATATCACAAAATCTACACAAGAATCCAAGAAGTGTCATACTCTTTATTTCGTTCATCAAACCACAAATATTGACGATAATATCAATGTCGATCGTAAAAGTCAATGACGCACAAATTCCAGAAGACTACACAAGAAATCCAGAAATCACAAAAGTCAATGACACACAAATTCCAGAAGACTACACAAGAAATCCAGAAATCACAAAAGTCAATGACACACAAATTCACCAATGCACAAATATCGATAAGACTTATCAATGGAAATCACGAAAAATTGGTGAAACATAAATTCTAGAAATCTACACAAGAAATCCAGAAATCACAAAAAAGGGGGGGAGGCCTATCACAAACGGGAGCATAAAGCTCACCAACACGTGTATCACAAACGGAACGCTAATTCCATGGTCGCTAACCATCACAAATTGAGCCGAAGCTCCACAAACGGCCCGAAGACCATGGGTTGCTACCCCATCACAAATTGAGTCGAAACTCCACAAAACGGGGTTTAGTCTCCCTCGCAGACAAAGAGACATCGCACATTGCTAGTCTAAATCACAAAGATGATCGTCATGATCAGCGAGAAGTGTCGATTACACTAAGCTAGTAAATATATGAGTTTAGCTTCATGTCCCATAACCACTTGCTTAACTTAAATATTTACGAACAAACTGTAAATCTCCACTAGAAAATTGTCACAAGAGGTTCAATCGAACAAGTCCAAGAATTAACCGCCAAAGTAAAAGCAAGCGTTTCATACCACTTGTTTTACTAAGCCGTTTAATTAGATTTCTCATACGAGTAAGGTAAAGGTTTGTATATACTAATAGATTGGAAAACGGTTTTATAAACGAATTTGGTATTAAAATAGTATTGAAATCATTTGAGGAAAGAGTTTTGATATTTACTACTAGTATAGAAAACCTTTATATTTTTAAAGTGACAAATCACGAAGAAGATTGTAAGAACAATCAATCACAAAAATTCACATACGAAGACGTGAATAAAATCCAACGAAATCGATAAAGGATCCATCGAAATGGATATTCAAAAATCCCTAAAAAGAGTCATCAAAGTCATAATAGATGATAACAACAAATAGGATTATCACGAATCGATTTAAATTGGAATTTCAATCCAAAAAGGCAAATTGGACTCAAACAGCAGGTTCAGTCGACTGAACAGAGTTTTCAGTCGACTGACCCTGTACCTGGAAATTTTCCAGGTTCAGGAAACTTTCTGTTTCCAGTTTCAGTCGACTGTGCAGAGTTTTTCAGTCGACTGAATCATGCCTGGAAACTCTCGGGTTTCAGGTTCAGTCGACTGAACAGAGTTTTCAGTCGACTGAATCATGCCTGGGCTGTTTTTCAGCCTTATTCAAATGAAGAGCAAACTCTTCCAAAATGCAGCCAGACAAACATTGGCTCTAAGGGTTTATGCCAATTGGCAACCCGGTCCTATATGCTCCTCGATGCATCACCAAAAGCATGATCAAACATCCATAAAAGGATTTCACACAAATTTGACTTAAAAACCCAAAAATTGGAGTATTCACAAAACCAATCCAAATCAAGAGCAAATGCACATGAAGAAGTGTTAGGAATTCATACCCAACAACCAAAGATAATTATAGTCATAGATGTGAGATAAAAATCTCACCTTTTCTCAAAATCAAACAAGAAGAAGCTTGAAAGCAAGTGGAGAATCAACCTCTCTTCAACACAACCCAAATGAGCTTGAATTTATGCTAAGAAACAAGAACTTTCCCAAAATTAGGTTTAGGAATTTCTGAAATTGGTAAGAGAACAAGTTGGAGAAGAAGAAGAGAAGCTTACCAATGGGTTTTTCTTGAGTTTGGAGCTAGGAATTTGATTTGCAAGAGAAACTAGGGTTTTGGAGTTTTAATTTTCAATCTCTCCCACCATTAAAGCTAAGAAAACTGAAAAGAGAAAGAAGTGAGGGAGAATGGGGAGAGTGGCTCAGTTTTGGAGTATAAGTTAACATAGGGCTGAGCCCAAAAACCAAACCCAAGTAAAAAGTAGCAGAAATCAACTTTCTCCAAACATATCGAAGCTTATACTCAAAAAGGTCGCAAACGGCATTTTAAACTCAAGGGGAGTGGTCCCGAGCCCTAATTCGACCGTATGCAAAAAGTAGCTTTTCGGACTAAAACCCGACTAACGATAAAATATTTAAATAAAATATTTAAATATAAAATCGATAAATATGTGGGTTGTTACAGACTCCCCTCCTTAAAGAAATTGCGTCCTCGCAATATTACAAGAAGAAGATATATAGTAACAACCATAAAAGCATATTCAACACAAAAGAAGTTTGAAATAAGAAGTTCACCTCAAAGAGCACGAGAAAGTAAGTCCGGATGTGTACGCTCGATGTACTCTCTAGATTCCCAAGAACAATCCTTAGAATTTGAAGACCATTGAACTTTAACAAGCGGAACATCTTTATTTCGAAGTCGTTTGACTTCCAAAGCAACGATACGAATAGGATGTTGCTCATAAGTTAAATTAGGTGAAACTTCAATCTCTTCCACAACACCGTGCTCAAGAATAGAATCGGAATCTCGAAGACATTTTTGAAGTTGAGAAACGTGAAACACGTCATGCATAGCATTAAACTGAGCCGGTAATAAAAGGCGATAAGCCATGGAACCAATACGTTCAGTGATAGGAAATGGCCCAATATATCGAGGCGCTAACTTTCCCGATCGACTGAAACGTACAACACCTTTCATTGGTGAAACACGAATAAACACAAGATCTCCCACAGCAAATCCTAACTTCCTTCTCCGGTTATCGGCATAGGATTTTTGTCTACTCTGGGCTTCTTTCATCCTATGACGAATAAGATAAATCTTTTCTGTAGAATCCCGAATAAAATCTGGACCTAAAACCAGCTTCTCACCGGCCTCAAGCCAACAAGAAGGAGATCGGCATGGCCTTACATAGAGTGCCTCAAAAGGTGCCATACCAATACTAGATTGGAAGCTATTATTATAGGAAAATTCAACAAGTGAAATATGATCTTCCCAACTTCCACCAAAATCAAGAACACAAGCACGAAGAAGATCTTCAAGAGTTTGATTCACACGCTCGGTTTGTCCATCGGACTGGGGATGATAAGCGGTGCTAAAATTAATCTTCGTTCCCAAAGCTTTTTGAAGACTCTTCCAAAATCCACTAGTAAACAATGAATCACGATCACTAACAATTGAAGTAGGAACCCCATGCAATTTAACAATCTCTTTAATAAAGAGTTTGGCCAAAAGAGGGACGGTTCGGTTAGACCGAACGGGAATAAAATGGGCGGATTTAGTAAGTCTATCAACAATTACCCATAAGCTATCATAACCCGATCGAGAACGGGGAAGGCCATCTATAAAATCCATGGAAATTTGATCCCACTTCCAAACTGGAATTTCTAAAGGTGGCAATAACCCTCCGGGCCTTTGATGTTCGACCTTAACGAGTTGGCAAGTCATGCAACGTTTAACGAAGTTAGCGATGTCAAGTTTCATTCCCTCCCAATAATAAAGTCGCTTCATATCCGCGTACATTTTACTACTGCCGGGATGAATGGTAAATTTAGAGTGATGAGAATCTTCTAAAATATCTTTACGAAGATCCCTAACATTTGGCACGATAAGTCTACCAAATTTCCGAATGCCGCCACGAGAATCGATATTAAAGTCTTTCAAACCTTCAATATCAATTTTATCCTTAATATTTTGGCCAAGAAGAACCAATTCAGTATCTAGCCTTTGAGCTTCAAGAATGCGGTCTAAAAGAGATGGATGAGCCTCAAGGCTACATAAAACAAATGATGAGCATAAATCGGAAACACGGTCTCGAATTTCGCAAGTGGATAAGATCTCGAGATCGTTCCATTCGGATATCATCATAGAAACAACAGCTTGTTGTTTACGGCTAAGAGCATCGGCGACACGATTACCCTTATCGGGAGTATAAAGAATATCAAGATCATATGGTGCAAGAAATTCGAGCCAACGCTGTTGACGCAAATTAAGTTCCTTTTGAGAGAATAAATATTTCAAAGACTTATGATCTGTGTAAAGAACAAATTTCTCCCCTAAGAGATAGTGACGCCAAATCCGAAGAGCAAAAACAATAGCCGCGAGCTTTAAATCATGAGTGGCATATCTAGTCTCAGCAGGCTTTAATTGCCTAGAAGCATAAGCAATAACGCGTTCCTTTTGCATAAGAACAGCACCCAAACCAATGCGACTAACATCGGTATAAACAACGAAATCTTGATTCCCATCGGGAATAACAAGAATAGGAGCATCAAAAAGATGTTCTTTTAATTTCTGAAAAGAAGCTTCACATTTGTCCGACCAAATGTATTTAACACCTTTCTTCGTCAAGCTAGTGAGAGGCACGGAAATCTTAAAAAAGTCTTTGATAAAACGACGGTAATAGCCCGCCAATCCGAGAAAACTACGAATCTCTATCACACTCTCCGGTCTTTTCCAATCTTGAATCGCTTCAATCTTTGAAGGATCCACGGAAATTCCGGATTCAGAAATAATGTGACCGAGAAACTTCACACGAGATTGCCAAAAGTGGCACTTAGAAAATTTTGCCTTTAATTGATTACTCCTAAGAGTTTCCAACACAATCCGAAGATGTTATTCATGCTCCTCCTCGGTTTTAGAATAAACAAGAATATCATCGATAAAGATGAGAACAAACCGGTCGAGAAAGTCTTTAAAAACTCGATTCATTAAGTTAACGAAATAAGCCGGGGCATTTGTTAACCCAAATGGCATAACAAGCCATTCATAAGATCCATACCGAGTACGGAACGATGTCAAAGGAATGCTATCCTCTGCAATACGAAGCTGATGAAAACCGGTAGCCAAGTCCAATTGTGAAAAGACTCTAGCACCACTAAGTTGATCTAATAGATCATCAATCCGAGGTAAAGGATATTTATTTTTGATAGTAAGATCATTAAGCTTGCGGTAGTCAATGCAAAGCCTAAGTGTACCATCGGATTTCTTCACAAAAATAGCTGAAGCTCCCCAAGGCGAGGAACTAGAGCGAATAAATTGCATCGTTTCCAATTCAGATAATTGTTTACGCATCTCCTCATTTTCTTTATTGGACATACGATAAGGAGGACGAGTGATAGGTTGAGCTCCCGGAATAAGATTAATTCTGAACTCAATTGCTCGCTTAGGTGGTAATCCTAAAACGGGCTCGAATATGTCGGAAAATTCACAAACGACGTGAATAAGAGAAATAATATCACCCTCATCATCATCATCGTCATCACGAGGATTTAAAGAATATAAAGATGCAACCAAAGCAGAATCTGAATCTTTAAGAATAACAGAAACCTGATTAACAGATTGAGGATGTCGAAGATGAATAGTCCGCTCAGGACATAGGATATGAGCTTCATAATGGTTAAGCCAATCCATTCCCAAAATCATTCCAAAGCCTAAATAACGCATGACATGCAAATCGGCTCGGAAAGAAAAATCACACAAAATAATCTCGACATCTTTACACAATAAACTGATCGTTGCGGATCCACCAACTGGATTCGCAATTCTCAAAGAAGTCATTAAACACAAAACATCCAAGGACAAAGTATCAACAAGTTCTTTTGATATAAAAGAATGGGACGCACCCGTATCAAAAAGAACTCGAATAGGATGATCACGAAATAAAATAATTCCGTCCAGAATAGAATGAGAAATACCTTGGCCACGAGATGTGTTGCCAGGGGCTTGAGCAACATTTAACTTTCCCTCCTTGTTGCCCTGAAGCTAACATGATCGGGAACTTTGCAGTAGCGATAAGAAAGAGACTTTGGGCACTTGTTCGCATAATGGTCCTTCGAACCACAATTATAGCATTCCCCACGACCAAAGGAAGAAGTCTTTGCCACGGAGGTTGCTTGCTTCCCTTTCTTATTGGGATAAGGGCCTTTAAATTTGTTTGGCCTCTTTCTGTTGTTGAAGTTTGGTTTGGAACCCACCACTTCAACATCATTCTCTCTATCCGCCTCTTCAAGACGAAGAGCGATATCAACGAGTTGGTCGAAAGAAACTTCTAACTTTAGAAGTAATGGCTTCTTGAGACTTTTGTTTAAGCCATAGACGAATCTCTGATTCTTCTTAAGAGGGGTGTTGATGTATTCAACCCCATATTTGGAAAGCGACTCGAAGGAGGCGACGTAATCAGTCACGGATGACTCACCTTGAACAAGGTCTATAAATCGTCGAGCCAATGTCACTTTTTCTGCTTCTGGTACGAATTTTAACTCGAAGCGATCTCGGAATTTCTCCCAGGTGAGATCCACTTCATTAATCTCAGAAATAAGAAGTTCGTACCAGTCCAATGCTCTTTCTCGGAGCATACTAGAGGCCACCTGAACTCGGTGAAGGTCAATAAGATTCATGCGAGAAAAGATTCGATCGCATGACCTTAGCCAGGCCTGTACTTCAATAACAGTTTCGGAACCCTTGAATGGCTCCCCACCCAAATTTGTGTAATCGCTGCACAAGCGTGCAAATCCTGACTTTGGGTGAGTAGGTTCCAGGTTAGCTCCAGCTGCTTGAGCATTTGTCACTAAATCAAGAATCTGTTGAGCAGTCATAAAAACTCCATCCTGGGGCGGAGTGCTAGATGGCACGGCTCTGGGGCGGCCAGGTCTAGACATTTCTCTTCCTTTAGAAAGAAAGAAGAGGAAGAAAAACGTTATTCACCAAATTGAATATCAAGCAATCTTCATAGACAAAACATGGAATCATAAAAGAAAATAGGATAGAACGGTAAGTAGACCCGAATAAAATCCTAAAGCACGACTCCTAAGATGAACTTAGGACGATGATCCTTGTTATAATATTCCATATTGTTCCGAAGTTTGGCTCTGATACCAAGCTGTGACGCCCCACCTCTATACCCACGCTAGCCAAGAACATTACGGTGATTGCTGTCGACTAGCACGGAGAATAAGGCTGTTGAGGAGCGACCATCCGTGTAATTTCTTTGCGCGAGCACCGATATGTCAGATAAAATAACATGCATTCTATTTCAAGAGGAAATCCGACATACCGACACAAACTCAAAGCTACTACACGGTGGCTATATAAATCCTTCGGAAAACAAATATAGAAATAAGCATAACACAAATCAGTCACAGACAATTCATATCACAAGGGCGGAAAATAGATATGAATATTACACTTGGAAGTGTACATCAGAGTAGTGGTCTAAAAAGATCCACAATATCACAAAAGAATAGTTACATGAGCTACACAAAAGAGTAAGTATACATTATGGAGTCTATATCTCAAATGTATATAACAAAAACTACTAATCTAAGTAGTTAACCCAAAAGCAAGAGAAATCAATCCCAAGAGAGAAGTCAAGCAGAAGCACCTGTAACATCTCGGTCTGACCCGAGTATTATTTAATAAGAAAATAATAAACGGATCAGTCTAACTATAGATATCAGATGAAACGATATAGAATCAGAGTTATGACTAAACACATAATAATCACAAGGCCAAGCTGTGATATATAAGTAGTTGATAATCAACAAGAGATTAATCAATATCACAAAATCTACACAAGAATCCAAGAAGTGTCATACTCTTTATTTCGTTCATCAAACCACAAATATTGACGATAATATCAATGTCGATCGTAAAAGTCAATGACGCACAAATTCCAGAAGACTACACAAGAAATCCAGAAATCACAATAGTCAATGACACACAAATTCCAGAAGACTACACAGGAAATCCAGAAATCACAAAAGTCAGTGACACACAAATTCACCAATGCACAAATATCGATAAGACTTATCAATGGAAATCACGAAAAATTGGTGAAACACAAATTCTAGAAATCTACACAAGAAATCCAGAAATCACAAAAAAGGGGGGGAGGCCTATCACAAACGGGAGCATAAAGCTCACCAACACGTGTATCACAAACGGAACGCTAATTCCATGGTCGCTAACCATCACAAATTGAGCCGAAGCTCCACAAACGGCCCGAAGACCATGGGTTGCTACCCCATCACAAATTGAGTCGAAACTCCACAAAACGGGGTTTAGTCTCCCTCGCAGACAAAGAGACATCGCACATTGCTAGTCTAAATCACAAAGATGATCGTCATGATCAGCGAGAAGTGTCGATTACACTAAGCTAGTAAATATATGAGTTTAGCTTCATGTCCCATAACCACTTGCTTATCTTAAATATTTACGAACAAACTGTAAATATCCACTAGAAAATTGTCACAAGAGGTTCAATCGAACAAGTCCAAGAATTAACCGACAAAGTAAACGCAAGCGTTTCATACCACTTGTTTTACTAAGCCGTTTAATTAGATTTCTCATACGAGTGAGGTAAAGGTTTGTATATACTAATAGATTGGAAAACGGTTTTATAAACGAAATTGATATTAAAATAGTATTGAAATCATTTGAGGAAAGAGTTTTGATATTTACTACTAGTATAGAAAACCTTTATATTTTTAAAGTGACAAATCACGAAGAAGATTGTAAGAACAATCAATCACAAAAATTCACATA
Source organism: Allium cepa (assembly GCA_030765085.1). Lineage (NCBI taxonomy): Eukaryota > Viridiplantae > Streptophyta > Magnoliopsida > Asparagales > Amaryllidaceae > Allium > Allium cepa. The sequence continues at coordinate 690,919,360 of CM060935.1, read as the reverse complement.
CGAAGACGTGAATAAAATCCAACGAAATCGATAAAGGATCCATCGAAATGGATATTCAAAAATCCCTAAAAAGAGTCATCAAAGTCATAATAGATGATAACAACAAATAGGATTATCACGAATCGATTTAAATTGGAATTTCAATCCAAAAAGGCAAATTGGACTCAAACAGCAGGTTCAGTCGACTGAACAGAGTTTTCAGTCGACTGACACTGTACCTGAAAATTTTCCAGGTTCAGGAAACTTTCTGTTTCCAGTTTCAGTCGACTGTGCAGAGTTTTTCAGTCGACTGAATCATGCCTGGAAACTCTCGGGTTTCAGGTTCAGTCGACTGAACAGAGTTTTCAGTCGACTGAATCATGCCTGGGCTGTTTTTCGGCCTTATTCAAATGAAGAGCAAACTCTTCCAAAATGCAACCGGACGAACATTGGCTCTAAGTGTTTATGCCAATCGGCAACCCGGTCCTATATGCTCCTCGATGCATCAGCAAAAGCATGATCAAACATCCATAAAAGGATTTCACACAAATTTGACTTAAAAACCCAAAAATTGGAGTATTCACAAAACCAATCCAAATCAAGAGCAAATGCACATGAAGAAGTGTTAGGAATTCATACCCAACAACCAAAGATAATTATAGTCATAGATGTGAGATAAAATCTCACCTTTTCTCAAAATCAAACAAGAAGAAGCTTTAAAGCAAGTGGAGAATCAACCTCTCTTCAACACAACCCAAATGAGCTTGAATCTATGCTAAAAAACAAGAACATTCCCAAAATTAGGTTTAGGAATTTCTGAAATTGGTAAGAGAACAAGTTGGAGAAGAAGAAGAGAAGCTTACCAATGGGTTCTTCTTGAGTTTGGAGCTAGGAATTTGATTTGCAAGAGAAACTAGGGTTTTGGAGTTTTAATTTCCAATCTCTCCCACCATTAAAGCTAAGAAAACTGAAAAGAGAAAGAAGTGAGGGAGAATGGGGAGAGTGGTTCAGTTTTGGAGTATAAGTTAACATAGGGCTGAGCCCAAAAACCAAACCCAAAGTAAAAAGTAGCAAAAATCAACTTTCTCCAAACATATCGAAGCTTATACTCAAAAAGGTCGCAAACGGCATTTTAAACTCAAGGGGAGTGGTCCCGAGCCCTAATTCGACCGTATGCAAAAAGTAGCTTTTTGGGCTAAAATCCGACTAACGATAAAATATTTAAATAAAATATTTAAATATAAAATCGATAAATATGCGGGTTGTTACATTTTTAAAACTGAAGAAACCATTGTTAACTTAAATTTTACAACTTCTCTTATCTTCAGTATTCTCAATATAAATTTTACGAGCCTTCAAATTATTTTTAATAGGCTTAGAACTCCATATTCAACATTTTGTTCAACTTCCAATTATTTGATTCAATAATTAAATTACCAATAATTAGTGATATTTGAATTTAAGTTAAAAATTACTTTTAATTATTTCAAATCAATTAAATATCCCAATCTAATTTGCTTAAAAATTCTGGGTCGTCACATTCCTCCCTTAAAAGAATTTCGTCCCCGAAATTACTAGTTAAGAGGAATGGTCCAATACCCGTTAATATTTTTTTTCCAAAACCAAACAATTCATCATCCTACCAACTATCTTTCATAAAGACTCATTACCATTCTTACTAACTTTCCCAATTTTCCCATAGTTTCAAACAATATTACCTACTCAATCATACAACTTTAAATTCCAAATCAAATTTAAAATTATTAGAATTTTCTCAAAAAATTTCTAACTCTCTAAATTTTCGAAAATTTTTGCCAGCGTCTCCTTTGCGCGGCTAGCTCGGTACAACTACAAAATGGCACTACGGCCTCCCAAATCCAAAAAGAAAACAAAAGGCCAAGTGGCTCGATCCAAAAACCCAATCAAATTTCATATCAAAATTTAAATACATACATTTTTGTCGGGCAATTCATATTTATCTTCAGAAATCAAAATCAATTCTCTTTTCCTTTTTATATTACCTGCATATCCTACTTAGCATTAATATCCAATCACAACTTCCAAAAACATTTTATCGACTTTCTTACAAAATGCCAATATTTATTCATTCCAATATTGACTTAAATTATATTAGCAGTATCAATTTTCATTTAAGAATTCACCATTCTCTCTTAAGTTTAGTATAAGCATTTTATATGCTTCTTATATTTATTCTCATCTTACCACTTTAGTTTATATCCATTCCTATTCAAATTGATTCTTCCATTTCCATTTGAATTCAATTTATCATTAACTCTAAATTTTAAATTTTATTTTTCATTTATACTGATTCATGTCATTTTTTTTAATTAGTTTCATTTACTAACTTATTTGAATTTTTCGGTTTAAACCGTTTTGTCGTTAACAAAATTTTTCAATAAATTTCAAAAAATTTCTAACTCCCAAAATTTCTAACTCCCAAAATTTCTGAAAATTTTTGGCAGAGTCCCCTTTGTACGGAGGAGCTTTTGCAATTTAACAAAAGATATAAATATATATACATTGACTCACACGGTCGGAAAAACCAAAAGCAGTTCATATTTCCTATTTTTATTGCGTAGGCATACCTTATTTAGCATTTTTAAGCAGACGGCTATTTATTTAGCAGTTAATGCAACCCAAATCCAGCCACACGGCTTCCAAAAACATGTACTTACTCAATTTAAACATGTAAGTGACAAATATACAAAGTTTATAGCATTTCACTTAATTTCAGTAGTTAAACACATGTATTATATAAACAATATACACTAAACACTTCCAAAAGCAAACTAATAAGGTTCCAATACAAATTTGTCACCCATCAATTTCATTCCATTTAAATGGTTTACACTTCATTTCTTACATTCTATTCATTTTAATCCAAACGAACACATATTTATCTCACTTGATTCAAAAATCAATTTCATTGCTTATATTAACTCATAGATTTTTATACAATCTCATTTGCGTCATCGACGACCCTTTTTATGCAAATTCAATGATGTTCACTTAATAGAACATCCATTCTATTTTATAACTACTTAAAATTGATACCAATTCAATTTATACTTTATTCTGTTTCATCTCCAATGTTCCAACATAATTCTTAATTGTTGACAACCAATTCATATATCATTCCACTAAATCCGAACGGTTAACAACTCACAAACTTACATTGAATTTATTATTAAGCAATCTGAACTCATATTTAATTCAATTGCTCTCAAAATCAATTTATTTCATTCCTAGCAATTCATTGGATTTTAATTACTTCTATTTGCATCCAATGACAATTTATTCTATGAAATTTGACGAGATCTATATGAATAGATAAGTATTTATGTTTTATAACCATTTTAAATGGATTTCGACTCAATTTATACTTAATTCTATCTCATTTTAATCTATTCCATTTTTAAATTTATTCACGATCCATATATTCTCATTTTCATTGCATTCCAAATTTGAATCCATTCACTTGCATTTCATTTTATATTTGTTTATTCCAAACTATTTATTTAGCTCGAAAACAATCCAGGCTATCCCATTCAATAATTATTTCTCAACACATTTAAACTATACCCCAATTTGAGTTCGGATTTGATTCAACACTTACTTAAGTCAATAACTTAAGTTCATTTCCATTTCTTTTTATAATAAGTTCTACTTCCATCATTCATTTGGTTCTTATTTATTCTATCTATTTACTTATTCAATATAATTAATTTATCCACTCAATCCATTTTGAATTTTCATTTCCTTAAATATTATTTATAACCCACCAAATTCTATTTTGATCCAAATATATTGTTTTACTTGATTTAAATCCAACCCAATATCATTACACTTAGTTTAAGTTGAATTTAATTCAACTCTCTTCCATTTGTTTAGTTTTAAGTTAATTCACTTCGATTTATTCAAATCTTTTTTTATATATACTAAAGCTCATTTCATTTTGCAAATAAATTTCTCTTTCAATTTAACTTGATTCTATTTTAATCCAATCACATTTTCATTCGATACATTTCCAATTATATTAATATGTTAACACTTCACATTAAATTTTAATTTATAACTGAAGTTTTGAATCCACTATCCATTTCAATTTACCACCCAATTTTATGAACTCACGGTTCAATTATATTTACTTCACCAACAATTTAAGTCGAATTTAATTTATAACTTGAGTTTTATTTCCAAACTTCAATATTAACTCACCAATTCAGCTTTATTTAACATTTCATTAAACAATTTATTAACAAATTAGTTCTCCCCTATTTATAGTTCAATATTTGATTTTTAATTCCAGATAACACTTCATTTAATCTTCTTAGTTTAATTTATTTTATAATTCAAGTTTGGATTTTCTTTTCATTTTCCAATTCATCAAAATATTAATTTTGGGCTTTGTATTCCATTTCCAATTTTATAAGTCACAACTTATTATTTTCACACATTTCCATTCATTCTAGGTTTAAATATGTTCATCTTTTATTTTTAACTCAAGCCTTATGCTTATTTATAACCCAAGCATATTTTATTCTATAGATTTTTAATTCTTTTACAAGTCATTCTAATTTATTTATTCCAATCCAATCTTTATTCATCTTATTTTCCATTAGTTCAGGTAAGAATCTAATTCCATTCAATTTTATTTTAACTCGGATTTATCTAATCTCAATTCAACTTCAACTAAATTTGAATACACTGGATATTATTTTCAGTCTATCCAATTTATTTCCAATCCAGTTAATTTTTTTTATTTCCCAATCCAAGTTAATTTCATTTTTAACTTTTCATTTTAAATTTAAATTCCAACAGTCAAAGCTTATTTTTCCTTCCTGATTTAAAAAATCATCTTAACTTATAAGCTTATAATCCATCTCATCAGGAATTTAAAAACACCGGCTTTTGGTTTCAAAACATTTTGAAATCTCCAACTTCTCAAATCACATTCCTCAAAAGTCAAACCAATCCTGGTTTTACCCTCAACAAATTTCTTTTGGAATCTCAAAAACAACTAGCTTTTCTGAACAAATCAACTTGGCAGCAATCCGTCACTTAGAAATTCGAAAATGAATACTGATGATGCGGCCGTCATCATCAGAATTATTTTCCAATAATCCAAGTGATTTCAATGCTATTTCACCTTAAAAATTCATTTAAACAGATTCCCATTTAGAAATATCTCCAAAACAACAATGCTATTATTTATCTCCAAAACACCTCGATAAACATTTTCCAAATCTCCGGGATTTTAAATTTTTAAAGCCTGCTTAACTAAATTTTAACTATAATTCATTTGTACAGTTTATGTTTATACAAATTTCCATTTAATGTTATTTCAATTCATAATTTACATTTATAATTCATATCTATAAATTTTATTTTATAATGAATTTATTCCTCTAAATTTTAGTTATATTTCAATTTTCAGTCAAATTTTCACTTAACGATGATAATACCTTAATATTGTCATTTCTAACATCCAAGCAACCATATATTAGCTAAATAGTTTTCAAAAGCTATTCTTTATATCAAAATATGTTTTTGGATAAAATTATTTCATTTACCCATATTTAAAACAATACCTTGTCGAATGCTCTATTCAAATGTTTAGAAACCCTTTCGATACAGTTGCGCAGACTGCGTCGATGAAGGTTCATATGCCACTCAATAAACCAATCAACACGATATTAAAACAGGTTATATTCACTAACAAATACGCACTCATATTTATTAATATGCTCAAACTCATTATAAAGTTCTACAGACTCTATTTTATGAGTAATTCCTATCAGAGCCAAGGTTATCACCAACCTAAGCTCCGATACCAACTGTAACGACCCGCAAATTCGTTCCCCTTGAGTCAACACTATTCTGTGTAACTCAAGTTGCACAGAAATGCGAACCATTTGGGTTAAAAAAGAAGAGGTAGAAGAAGAAAATAGAAAACAACATCAGAATCTAGCCATCGCAGCGAAATAAATATAATAGATAATAAATACTCTTTATTCAAAACTTAAATATCTCTGTTTATATAGTACATCATCAGAGTACATCAATCACAGCTCAACATCAATATCATACAAATGAATACACAACAACTCAACACAGCGGAAATATATATATATATATATATATAATAAGTACGAGAGTACATATCGTCATCCAGCTCATCTCCCGAGCTCCACAGCATCATTAACTGTATTCTATAATACTCGGTCTGACCCGAGCATTACAGTTAAATAATACTCGAATCAGTCTGGAATACCAGCGTGAGAAAATCACACCCAATTGATTATTAAAGTTTCAAAATCCTTTGAAAACAAAAGCAACTCGTAAGACCACGCCACAAATAAACATGTCGGGTTTTTACCTTACGATAGCTAAAACAATTTTCTATAGAAATCCTCTGATATTATAATAGGATCTATATACAAATACTTATAAAATAGCCGAAATTGTTACATTCATTAAATTCCAGCTATTAGCCACAGAGTGGGTAATACAAACAAAACTCGTACAAGGCTCGTGGGGAGAATGGATTTCCAACTAATGACTAGGCACTGGGGTACCACCTGTCACAGTACGGGGCCTAGATCACCGTACCGAGGAGTACGCCCACTCCCCTGCAACACAAGGTCGGGACTACCCCTTACTGGATAATCCCGAGTGAGATCACCCCGCGGTTGGGATCAGCAACCGCCCACTAAGCCAAAATAAAAAAGGAACATCTAGACTGGAATGACCTCACCCTGCTTGGGTGCTACCCACCTAGCCTTGCTGCATAACCCCTGATTTTCAGTCATTCCCATTTGATGAGGCTTGAGACTAAGCGTTACCTTTTTAGAACATATCCCTTAGAATGCCCATCGTCCACCTGACGATGTTTCACAAGCATTCATCCATACAAGTCCGTCCCGGGTCTGAACGGAACCGAAGGCACTATTCCTACTTCATCCATTTGGAAATATCCTCAGGATTAGTAGCGACTAGCCCTTGCACTTCATAACTCCATCTTCGACTCCGAACACGTTTCACAAAATGTACAAACCGGATCGAAGTGGTTTTCGAGAAATAAATCTCGATCCCGGTCTCTTCGAAACGATCAACGCAGTTGGCCAATATTGATAGTCGGTTATTTAACTATCAATTAATATTCACAAACAACCATCCAACAATAAATAATTTTCCAAATTATTTTATTAACCTCAAAATATCTTCACAAGATATATTTCTATTTTCAATCCTGTGAAAACAGTTTCAAAACCATCTTTCTTTTCAGAATAAACTTTTCCAAATATTTTCTATCTCCTATGAAATTACCAAGCACGAAACTAGATTTTAAAATAATTAAAACACTTTACTTTGAAATATATACTTTTAAAACATTTAAATTAAAACCACTTTAGTAATCTGTTAAAAATACATACTATATAAATATTTGAAAATAAGGTTACTATATAAAATATAGCTAAATTCTTAATCCTAAACAAACTACTAAGTCATCCTTTAAATTATTACTACTATAATAGGTTAAAAAGTTAAGATTTACTTTAGAATTCAAATATTTAGAAATAATAGATTTTTCCAAACTTGCTTTTAAAATCAACTTAAAAACTTTTAACTTATATTTAAAAACTTACTTTGAAAACATACTTGGTTATCCAGGGAGAAGATCCAACTTCAATCACTTAAATCAATTTTTTCCCAAATTGATTTCAAACTTATCCCATTTGAAATAAATTTCTTTAATTACGTAATTCATTTCAAAAATTCATTAAGTGTGGGCTTAATTATTGTTGTTGTTATTATTTTTCATTTGATTCTAAGCTTTTAACTGAAATATACAAATTCCAGATTTTTTTTCCAATAATTTAAAACTTAACTTTTAAATAAATGATTTGTTCTTTTTTTTAAAAAATAACACTGAAGATTAAAATTCATTAACTCTCAGTTAATTCAAATTTTCCCTTTACATATCTAAGATTTGTTTATTAGAATTTTTCAAGTCACTTTATTTCCTTTTTTTCAAATTCATTCCTTAAACTTATTCTATAATTATTTAACTTACAATTCACTTCTTTTATTTTCTTTCCAAAATTCAATTTATATATTTTTATGGTGATTCATTTACCCAATTATTCCAATCAAACCATAGCATTCAATATTCCACTATAATTCATCATAGAATATCAATATAATCACAACTGAGGGTATTAAATAATTTAAATAAATGATGAGGGATCCAGTTGGATCCCTCCAACCTGTTTTCCCTGCATCCACAGATGTTTGCACAATAATACACCAATTTCAAAATATACCATACTATAGCACATCAATCAATTTCAATCATTCAAGCAATTATTTAATTTAATCATTTTTAAATTTAACTGAGTGAGATTAACTCACCTTTGCTTTCGTTTGCAATCCACTTCAATATTCCTAGGGTTTCTTGATGTTTGACCTTGAATAAACAATTTATATAATTTGTTAATATTCGAAATAAGCGAACAATCAAATTCCGTTTAATAGATTTATTTATTTTTATTTTTATTTTTATTTTTTCATTTCAAAACTCATGTATACTTATAAAAACAATCTATGTAGATTAAAAATCAGATTTTTATATAAACCCTACCACATTCCAAGTTAAAAATAGAATTGTTGAATATATCCTACTGTAAATTATTACTTTTCCCCCTTTCTTTAGCCGAAGATAATTAAATATGGTAAAAGAACACTTTTTTTTGTTGAACTCGTTATTATCTGATTTGAATTAATTAAAATAAATACAATATACCTTACAGAAAAAGAAATTGCGAGCCCAGGCTCAACCTCGAGTTCTCCCACATCGGTCACTGCCAAGCTACGACCATCGCGAGCTTCCCAACCCTCACAGTGCCTCGTCCACCACCAAAATCCTACTACCCAACAGTCACGACTCTCTAATATCTGCCAACATCTGACATCACATCCCAAACCCTACAACTATCACCGCACGTCACCCCGTAGATCGCCTATATCGGCACAGTTGATGCTCGAACCAGAATACTTTGCCAACCTTGCGAAAACCCAGGCCGCGTCGCCGAGTCTCGATCACGAGCTCCTCTCGCGTGCGCGAGCACGCAAGTGCTTCTTCGATTCGCGAATCCCAAACCCCAAATCATTAGATGATGGTGACGCGATTGCAGACATCGCGGCGACCTTCCCCCCCGGCGATTTCGAACTCAGATCCATGGCGTTCCCAATTTTTTTTTTAAACACGATTAAGCTTCGTTCGGCCATGACTCGGTTGTGAAGAGGAAGTGGTGATTTTTTTTTAAAAGATTCGACCACAAATGAAATGAAGGGAAATGGTATCAGAGCCATTACACCAAAGTAACAAATTTAATACAACGGAAATGAAGGGAAATGAAACGAAACGAAATGAAGGGAAATGGAAAGAAGTGATATTTTAAAACGAGGGGAAATGGCTTGCTTCAGAAGATTCTCGGCTACAACGGAGATTTGTAGGCTTAAGAGATTACAGGTTGTAGCTGATTAAAAATTAAATATTTTTATATTCAAAATATCATGTTTAGGTACCCGGTTATTAAATTTTATTCGATATAGATTTCAGCGCATTTACATAACGTACGCTCACATAACAACTCCAATCAATATGAAATTTGAAATCCGATAATAATAAAATATTATGGATCCAATGGAACTGGTTTCGTCGAATTCCGAGACAGTGCCTCGGAAGGCTATTTTTAAATTCAATTTAACAATAAAAATTTTAAAACTGAACAAACCATTGTTAATTTAAATTTTACAACTTCTCTTATCTTCAGTATTATTAATATAAATTCTATGAGCCTTCAAATTATTTTTAACAGGCTTAGAACTCCATATTCAACATTTTGTTCAACTTCCAATTATTTAATTCAATAATTAAATTATCAATAATTAGTGATATTTGAATTCAAGTAAGAAATTACTTTTAATTATTTCAAATGAATTAAATATCTCAATCTAATTTGCTTAAAAATTCCGGGTCGTCACAGTTCCAGCCTATATCCAACATCTGAATTATCTGCAAAATAAACACCGATGCATTAAAATTGAAAAAGAAATATTTTGTAGTACAAAATGAGCTATGTGTTTGAAAATATTGTTTGCCTCAGTTATTTGGGTAGTTGTATCATCATTTTTGTTAATTCATCTTACACGAACAACCTGTGACATGCACAGTATATCACTATACATGCCACAAGATTGTGCACACTGGTATACGCTTGCTTATTAAAATAGCAGAGACAGATGAGCACAAGGTCAAACTCAGGACAAAGCTGGATTCAACACAGGTGCAATACAAAAACTAAAATAGAATGGTCAAGTACAAATTTAACGGTCAATCAACATGAACATGGTATGCATGCAAAATGGAACCATAATTCAATAGAGTCATGGCATGAAGCCTTAACGAATACAAGTTCGCATGCAACAAAAGTGGCTTTAAAACGAAAACCACATGAAGGGATGAACACACTTGAACCAGACATGTATGCATATATATATATACACATACACATACATATATATTAGTTCAGACCAAACCAGACCAGTTAAAGAACCAGCATCAACCACATGAAGATCAAGACATAAGCTTCAGACATGTACAGACCAACATGGTTGTGTAGACGTGTACATGTTCAATGCAATGACCAAGTGCAAGTAGACCAGAACATACACAAGGAAAGTTGCTATTAAACTTGAAATGTACGACATGAAGAAACTGCATAGGTAACTCGAAGCAAACATGCAGCTACCACCAGACCACACATGAAAACAAAGCAGCTAGTCCAGACTACAAAGGTAGATGAAACCACTTAACCAACATGAAGTACACAAGCATTTAAATGAAACCACTAGCATAATGCAAACCAGACTCGAGTGAACCAGAGGTGAATACAACATGACAACAATCTCATGAATGCAGACTCAAAGCTACATAAATTCTCGACCACGATAAACTTCAACATATACAAACAAAAAGCTTCAGAGAAGTCAACTTTATCAAGTTATAGTTCAACTTGACCAACCAAGTTACAACAGAATTCATATATACAAGTTTGGTATTATCTAGAAGATGCAAGAGAACAAGTGCACTGAATAATTAAGTGACAATAATTTTACATAGAGATGCAACATGCAAGTCGATCACACACACATGCATGCATACATACATACATACATACATACATACATACATACATATATATATGTATATGTATATACATGGAGATGACACAAAAAAATATTTCAAAAATCAATGAAGTAGTTCGAATAGTCAAGGAGTAAAAAAAGGTTGCAGTGAAGTCCTTTAGAGGCAAACAAGTCAAATCACAAACGTAAATGTCAAAGTCAAAGCCAGGGAACTCGCTGTAGAACATGATAATCAAGTCATAATTCAGTTCAAAATACAGATGCCAATATATCAGGAAGTCAAATTCGATCAAAATTCAAATGCCACAATCGTAGGAGAGAATCGTATGAAATAGAGAAATTCAAGTCAATTATATGTAAAATTTAGGACGACCCACATTTCAAAATGTTTCAATCGACAATAATCCACATGTAATGACCCAGAATTTCTGCCATTTGAAATTCGTATATTTAATTGATTTTAAATATTATTAAGTAAAATTTGTAAGTCGAATAAATTTTATTTCAAATATCTGGATTTAATTGGATAATTAAATCGATAATTGAATATTTGAAATTTCAGAAATAATTGGAAATTGGGTTTAATGTGATTAAAATTGATTGGTAAAGTTGTATTAAATCACATTGAAGTTAGAATGATATTATAGAACTTTTAAAATTGAATTAAAAGTTAATTTGTAGAAATTGAATATTTTTAATATTTAATTGAGGAGTTAAAATAGCCATTTTTCAAACAGTCTCAGATTTTGACGAAACCAGTTTCATTGGATCCATAATGTTAAATTATTGTATGGTTTCAAATTTCGTGTCAATCGGACTTACGGTTTGTCAGGCGCAAGCCAAAACGCATAGAAATTAGTTTAACCAATTTAATTTAAATTTGATCGTTTATTTCCGTAGCTTGCAATATGATCAAATTAGCTTCCGAAACATGTTCCATTATTTCCGGAATGTGGGTAAAACCCTAGAAACGTCGGCCGACACGCTTCGTTTGGAGTTCGAAAATTTGGAGATGAATAGTGTTTTGAAAAATTTCTATATAAGGACTAGCCTTCTTCACAATTGCAAAACCCTAGCTGAGATTAGGTCAGCCACCACCCTTTCTATCAATGGCCGAAATGTTGCCATCTTCTTCCTCAATTATCTTTCAATCCACACCTTAATTCAAGAAATCTCCAACTATAAAGTTGTAGAGCACAACGCGAACCACATATTCAACGGCTATGATCGAAAAATACGCGTTGGATTAACGGAAAATCAAGCTTGAAGGGACAGTTTTCATACTCGTTTTCCTAGGCAGGGGGCTGGCCGAGCTTCAAGTGCCTCTGGCCGAAGGTCGAGCTCGTGGAGGGCTTCAGCGTGGTGGTGTTTGATCGTGTTCAAGTTGGCCGACGGAGTCACGTCATCTAGGGTTTAAGGAGGCGGCTTGGGTTCATGTTGCATGCATTTTGAACGAGGAAGAAGAAACAAAAAACGCACGGCCTGGATTGCATCAAGCCAAATTGCAAGGTCCAGGATGAACTTAGGGTTAAACATAATAATAAAAGTTGTGAATTATTATATTATAAATCGTGTAAACTTTAAAACGCGATAACTTTTTCGTACGAGGTCGAAAACGCACGAAACAAATTGCGTTGGCTTCGTATTGATGAGCATTACGCGATGGAGCTAGATTGAAGTTGATTGGAGCTAATGAAAATTTTGGGTAAAATTAAACGCGCGTTTAATTTTATTCGAAATAAACGCTGGAACTATTATTGGAAATAAGGTGAGAACTTCTCACTCAATCAAAACTGTTTCGATTTAAATTTTAAATAGTTAGATTTAAAATTACTTGATTGTATGTTTGAATGATAAATTATTATCTATTGCTTTGAAATAGACCATATGCGTCGTATATTAAGCGGATGTTATTTATTAAACACATATACCACGATGTTTCACCTTGATGTGGAATTGGTATTATATATGTACTTGGAGTTGATTTTCCCGCATTATATAGCGGATGAGACCCTATTGGGCCGCATAATAGTGGATAATATTTTATAAATCTCATATACCGCGATATTCCGTATTGAAACGGAATTGGTATTGTGCTAACATCTGTGGATGTAGGGAAACAGGTTGGAGGGATCCAACTGGATTCCTCAACAGTATTAATTTATTTACATATATTGTGATATATTCTGTTATCATATGATATATGATGTTGGATGCCGTGATTGTTATATTTAGTACTGTTGCAGCATTGGGCCTATTTTGGAAAATTAAAAATGTTAAAATAACGATTTCAAATTTAAAAGGATTTTAAAGTGATTTTTTTTGAAAGTATAAGTTTTATTGAATTTTGGAATTGATTCATATTAAATAAATAAACGTTAAAATTTTAATGTTATAAAAATTATGATTTTTGAGAAATATAGTTAAAATGTGATTTTTTTTTTAGGTGGAGTTAATGAATTTTATAAAATAGTTAAAATTGAGATTTTTGAAATTATTATAAATGGTTTATACAAAAGAATTATAAAAATTGGAATTATAAAATGAGTTTTTATAAGTGTCGAAATGAAGTATAGAAGGATTTCATAAGTGAATGAAATTTATAGATTTATAAATTGTGAAGTTATAAAATGAATAGATTTTGTAAAATAAAAGAATTATAAGTAATTTACTTATAAATTGGATTTTGTCATTTAAAAGAGATTTAAATAGAATTTGTTAATTAAGGGATTTTATAAGTTGAAGTTTTTATAAAATTTATATAAATGTGAATTTATAAACGTTGTTTTATAAATCCAAAAACCAATTGAATTTGATAAGTAAATATGAAAGCTTATTAAAGGAGATATATCCATAATTTTAGACAGTGGATAATCCTTTAAATTGAATATGTAGAAGTGTTGGATTTGGTAAACGAAGTATATTCACGATTTTGGACAGTGAATAATATATTAAAGAAATGTTTTAGGAAGTGATCTTTTAAATAGAATTAAAACGATTTGAAATTGTTTTAAAATATGTTAAGGATCGAAACCATAGATTTCAACATTCATTGTTGAAATAGACGTTTTCGAGAAATATGGAAAAGATGAACTATAACACTGTTGTTATAGTAAATGATTTTTGAATGGAAATGTTTTATATAGTATTGGGATTTATATATCTATCTTAATTTCGAATCCTTATACTATTGATTTTGGGTTGTCGTAACGATGTTTTACAGAACATTCGTTTTGACTCAAATAAATGTGTTTAAGAGAATGTTTTCCTTAAAAAATGAAATATATACTTAATTCTGATTTGAGTATATTGAATATTTTCTAAGTATTGAAAATAAATAGATTTGTGAATTACTTATTGTTAAATAAGTATGGAAATATTTTCCAATATGAAGTGAAATGTTTTGAGATTATATCTTTTAAAGATAAATTGAAAATGAATATTTGAAGTCGATTTGAAAATCGTATATCAATGGATATTTGGAAATTTAAATTCTCATGGAATTTATAAAGGAAAGGGAAATTTGTTTGAAAATAAACGTTGATTTATTTTTGAAGTGTGGAAATAAATTTACGGATTTGGAACGTAAATTTGAAGTAGATCGGTAAGAATTTATTTAATTGGTTTAAATGAACCATTTTGAAATGAAAATGAATAAGTATTTGGAAATGTTTTCCGATGTAGAAATCGAAATGGTTTAGAGAATATATCTTTTTAAAGATAAGCTGAAGTGAATATTTGGCAAGTTATTTAATTTATGTAAGATTAATAAAAAGGGCCTAGTGATTGTTATGATACTGAATATTTGTTGGTTTGCTTTGATAGTTAAATAACCGACTATCAATATTTACCTTTAAATGTGTATTTGTTGTGATTTTCTTGAATTTGAATGCTACAATTATTTTTGAAAATAAGCGCTCGTTATTCGGTTTAGCTGGGAGAGGACCTTTGTGTCGTAAATCCCATTCCGAATAATGTTATGTCGAAATGGATAGCATTTGAAGACCGGTATTGAAGACCGGATATTTTCGAAAATGGAAAGATTACCGTTGAATGTTTCTGCATCGGCTGATATCCGATATAGAGACTTTATCACCCTTTGTGATGGAAAGTCCGGTCGTGATTAGTGAATATCCGGATTGCAAGGGCTTCTTTGGAAGTGCCTTCAGTTCTGTTCGAACCCAGAATGGAATTGTATAGATATGTGTCTGACATTGAAATTTGAGATGTAAAGCTGGTTTCTATCAAATATATTTCTGTTGGTGGCGGAGAATTTATTCTCTTAGTTTCACACCCTTCTCTGGGACGTACGAGCTCAGAGGTTATGTGGTTGATGGTTACTAGTGATATATTCCCAAATTGGTAATGTGGCATACGAAATGCTGTTGAGCATTTGTTGATCAAAGCGTGGATTTTGTGAAAAGCGTAGCTTTGTGGGCGAGACTTCGTCGGACCTCACACCCCAAAAATGGTCAAAATAGGAAAAGATGCGGCAAGGTTATTAGGGGACAACGCCCCTTAGTGTATGTCATTTCCTTCTGGATAGAGGTGGTATTATTGTATGGATCCCTGATACTTAACATATGTTGTTGCTGCAAAACTTATTATTTTGTGGTTGTTGGTGAATCCCGGGATTTAGGTCGGTTACAACCGGAGGATGGCATATTCGTGTCAGTTGTTACCCAGTTAGGAGTAACCCGGCCTTGTGTTAGCACAGATCCGGTTAGGTTCTCGGGGCGTCTTTCCATAGGCGTACCCATGTGACAATGGGAAGTTCCTTGGCCTGACCATTTGTTGGAAATCCAAAGAAAATATACGAGCTTTGTATAGTTTTAGTTGTATAACCTGCCATGGAATGTGGCGGTAACCTACTATTGAACATAGTAGCTATAGTAGGCATACGATAATGGTCGTATGTTGGCTAAGATTTATATTATACTTTCGAAATGTTTTCCTACACTTTGCACTTATAATAATAATATCAAAGATAATTTGCGTATCAAGCATATTTGACTATCATAAGGAGAAATCTCCTCCGATTTTTCGTTTGCATTGTGTGTGTGTACGGGAGGCCTTATGGTAGTTTCATTTTCAAAAAGCATTGCGAATCGAATTTAAAAATATTTCTTTGTTTATTTTTAAAAGATATACTGTTTTAAGTTCTCACACCAGTCTCATGACTGACCTGGAGTTTATTGTTTCCTTCCTAAACTCTGGGTGCTCAAAATTTTTAACACGGGCAGTCTAGAGTTAGGTTATCAGGTTATTCTGGAATTCAGGAGTTGTTATGGAAATCAGGAGCAAGCTGGATGGCATGGCGAATCAATTAGATATAGTATTTGTTTTCTGCTATTTGTTGTTGTAAACTCTGATAATGTAATAGAATGTGATGTAATGTAATAACAGATATGATTCTTTGTTTTAAAGATTATTCATTGATATATTATATGTTGTTCCGCTACGATTGTGAGATTCTGATATTGTTCTGTTGTTTTCTTCTTCTTCTTCTTTCTTCTTTTATCTTCTACCTCTTCTTTAACCCTAACGGTTCGGTTTCTGGCACTCGATTGCTCGGCAGTTGATACAGTGGATGTATTAATGTCGACTTTCGTGAGTCGAACATCGCGATCGTTACACCACACATGTCTGACTTAAACAATCTGGAACATAGATAATCAATAGGATTAAATGAGAAAGTAAGAAGAGAAGAAGGAAATAAACATAGAATCTCACAGCGAAAACGATAAAATATAATAATCAAATAACCAATTCATAAAGCTATTTACTATACATTTGATTATAATCTATACACATTTATCAGAGTTATAAATATATAGCCGGGAGAAATAATCAGTGCCTTTAATAACGTTATTAATTGAAATTTGGAGGAATTTTAAACGATAAAATTTTAAAATATAAATTCGATATTTGGAATGCGCCTAGTCAAACATAGCAAGTGGTAAATTTTTATCCGAAAATATGAAAGTTTATTTCGTGCGTAATTTTACATCAAATTAATCAGTTAAAAATCGATGAAAATAAAACGTTTTCGAAACCTAAATATTTTTACATAGAAAAATTCTAAAACATCTTCTGGGCAAGATGTCATTTTTCGTTTTTCAAATTCGGATATCTTTAGCCCCGTCGATCTTATTTTTCTGTGTTTTTCATGCATTTTCCGCTAGTATAAAAATTTCGAATTTTTATAATTTGATCATATCACTGATATCTGCATACCATTGTGATCGTTTCATCGTACTAATCTCTGCGGCATATTCAAATTCTGTGATTGAAATCCGTTACGCAGCGGAATCCGCGAAAAACGGTAACTGCATTGGTACTGGTTTGTGACTTTTGGTCCCTGTGACTTTTCAATTTTTCACCGTACAATACCAACCGTTGTTTGCATTTATATTTTTTTAAGTTTTGTGCTTGACTTTTGTTTTCTACTGGTCCCAAAATTCATTAACTGCTTCATATCATTTCTTTTGAAATGCTGCCTGGAATCCAAAGCTACCCATCTCCTTCTTCATTATTTTTCCCAAACCTCACATTCTTGCCGACGCCTTCAACCATTCTTACGCCTATCCTCTCCAGCAAGTGCCGAAGCCCACCCACGCAAGCCCATCAAACAACACCAAAGCTCCGCCTACCTGCGTCCTTCACGCTCCGCTTGAACCTCCGCATAAGCGCCACCATGGCCAGCCATGTCCCGCCTCCTCCCTATCAGAGAACGCAACCCATGCTCCCTCCACCACCGTACCCTCCTTCAACCGAAGTCCACCCAGACCCTACCTCGGTCGTGCGAGCCATCTCCAAGTCCGGCCGAACCACCAGCTCCTTCACTTGACCTTGCCGTGAGCTTTGACTAGCCAGAAAAAAATCACCATGGCCGAAGTCACGACTTCCTAATGCTCATTCTTTTCTTTGTTATGTTAACCCTCTGCCTACCATGCCTGCACTCTTTCTTCCCAACGTGCCTTTTGCCACCGCCTGCATCACCTCCATCCTCCGCTCTTTCCATCCTTGGCCGTGCTTACCTAGTGCCAGTTTAAGGTACTTATATATGTATTTTGTATATATATTTGTCTATATTCTCAAGTTGATTAGCTGTATTATATACTTCAACACTTTTTTTTCATACGTATGAAGGTGTGAATATACAGTGCATTGCATCCTCTTATACTAAGGTCCATATATATGTCCAGAGTATAAATAAAAATACATATAGGCTTATATGTGATTCATATGATTGGTTACAATATATATATTGTTTGCAACCTCATTATCTTGTCTGATTGTATCATATAGGTTTTAAAATTCAAAGTGGTAATATGTTGGTTTTAACAGTTTATACAATATTTATATTCTTCATTTTTCTGTTAGTATATGAAAATCCAAAGTTATATATATATCTGGCTATTTTATAATACATTAAAATATATTTTATATGATTACTTGAAAAGAAGTGTTGTATTCATATCTTTGTTGTTGTATATTCAAGCCTGTATGTTGTTATATGTATTTTGTCAGAAGTTATATACATACTAAATATATGGTTTGTGTATGAAAGTTATATAAACATCTGATGACCTATTTTGCAGTATTTTATAACATAGTATATAAACTATTGTGGGCAAGTTATAGTTACATTAAGTTTACATGTACCAGTTTTATATTTGTTGGATATATTGTTGATTTCAAAGTATGTGTGTGTATACAAATAGTATGTGGGGCCGTATATTTATTCTTTTATGCAAATATGGGCTTTAATGTATGATTATATAAATTAGTTTATATTTAAGTATACATTTGTTTGGGTTGAATTTATATATGGAGATTTAGTTTGGGTTTTAAAAAAAATTAAAACATTGAGTTTTGAAATACATGTATATATATATATATATATATTATTAGTAAATATTGAAATTAAAACACGATTTTTGTATATATGTATATATATATATATATATGATTGTATATGTTGTGCCTATATCAATTCAGTTACCATCTATTTTATCGATCCAGTTTTGATTCGATTTCGATAATTTCGATTGTCAGCTTTGCTTGTCAAATTCGCGTTCAATCTAGCTTTGTTTTGGATTCGTAACTCGTCTGATTCTCGTTCTTCTCTAGCCTCGAAAGGTGAGCAATCACTCACGATTAATGTTCTTTTATTTATTAAATTTTATTTCAATTGAAACGACAATTGAAATATGCCGCTGTTAGTTGTTCACACTGTTATATATGTTATTACCTGTATCAGTTCACTTGTGACATCTGACACCATTATCTATTATTTATACGGTAATAATCCAGTTTGGTTGATAATTGATTGATTGTTTGATGATTACATTGGACGATAAATTGTTAATGTTTAAAGTGATAAATAATATGTAATTGAATTTGATATAGGATAAAATTGATATATGTGTTGAATTTGATTAGTTTAATTTGTATAATATGACCCCTTTAAATGTTTAATGAATTGACACGTAGAAATATGGTAATGACACCATGAACCATTTAAGTGTATGTTGTTTAAATCGATTGAAGTATGAAATTGAAAATTGATATCAAGTGTAGAACCGTATAAAATAATAATGTAATGATCTTTAATCTACATGAATTATAGTGTAGATTCTAGAAATAATTATATTAATTTGCACAAACAACAATGTGAATTAACATGATTATTTCGGGATTATTTGAATTAATTATTAGATTGTTATTGATGTTTGATATTGCTTGTTTATTTACTTTGACACCATCCCAGTTATCACACTACAAGTTCCCTTTTGCTATGCTTTGATTTTTTGAAATTGAAATGGAATCGTGTTGAAATGATAAATACACAAATAAAACTTTGACTTAGGATAGAGAATTAAATAAAAACCCGATTGGTCAATAATTTGATTTAAAAATAAAAATAAATAATTTATTTAAATAAGTAATAAGATTAGAAATGAAGTTGGGATTTGAATTTAATGAAAGGAACACGTTAATATTTAAAAATCTGAAACAAATATTAACATAGTAGTTGATCGAAGAACGTTGTTTTGAAATTAATTATTTAATAATTAAATTTGGAATTATTAATAATTAAGTTTTGAAATTAGTTAATAATTAAGTGTTGAAATTATTTAATAATTAAATAAGATTTGAAATTATTTGATAATTGTATAAGATTGAATTATTTAACAATTAAATAAATTTGAATTCTTTATTAAGTGAAACTGAATTTCTTGAATAAGCGAAACTAAGTTTCTTTATTAACCGAGTTTGAAAGTGTAAATAAGTAATAAATAAATGAAATTGAATTTATTCAACAAGAAATAAAATGCGTTTTATTGAAATGAATGTAAGACCTGTAATTTAAAGATTTGATTTGATGAATTTCACTTAATTCAATTTGTAAGTTTTGGTATAATGAAGTTGAACTTAAATAATTAAATTAATGAATTGGAAAATTTAATAGAAATCATTTTGAATGACAAATTTACTTAATGAATGTTGAATGAAATTGATCAATGAATTTAAATTGATTTGAATGTCAAATTAAATTAATTTAAATGATTATGGAATGAAACTTATATACGAATTTAAATCATTATTTGAATTGTTTTAAATAAAAATTGAATTATAAGATTTTGAAATGGTAATTTCGGAAGTTTTGAAACGTAAATTATGGAAATTGTTTTAGAAAGACAAATGAAATGTTGATTTATAAATTCTAATTGAAATTGAATATGATTTTGTTTGAAATTTATTAAACGACCAATCGGTGAAATAATTTTGAAAGTTATTAAAGAAACCGGAATCGGTTATGGACATACTCTCTGTCTAAACCGAAAACCACTTTAATAACTATGCGCGAAGTGTGATCCAGAATGAAGTGGTTGGAATGATGTACGTGATGAATGAGGAAAGAGAACGATAATGGATAGCCTTGGCACTAGTGTCAAATTGAAAATGACTAAAACAGGAGTCGTGCCGGGCCAAATGGGGTTAGCCACCTCGAGCGAACACATTTATTCATAAACTACTCATTACTTATTATTGATTGGTGAACCCTCGAAATTTTGGGAGTATTGTTTCGCGGTGTTGCGACCGTTACGGCGATGCGTTTTCACCAGTCCGGATCAGGCAAACGGTAGTTTCACTACCTTGGTTATTGCCTCATGTGCCTTGTCATACTTGTATCCCTATATACGCGACCACTACGAATTTGTTTTGTGTTATACCTATGGAGTACTCTCTGATATCCCACTAGTTTACAGTGGAGTTTACAGTGCTGTATAGACTATAACGCTTATATAAAATGTGTTCAGGGGGATAATGGTAACGCCTTAACACTATTTTGATATTTATATTACTGATAGACATTAGCTATTTTGCGTATATTACTACATAGTAGATAGTTTAACGGATCCTTAGAGGATGGTTATTCCAACGTTCCTTGAGTTACTTGTATTTTAGTTGTTATTTCACTTGAGTTGGATTTATTGATATAAGAATGTTAATCCTGACTCGAGCGTTTTGTATTTTGCTTTACGCTCGGGTCAGACTGAGTGTACCAGTATTCGAGACTCACCTTTGGAGTTGGAGCTTCGCTTGGAGATCCAGCTATCTACCAGCTTTCAGATATTCAGTTGATTCTAGAGATGTATTCTGATATTGTATTCGACCATTGTATTTGAGACTTTAGTTGTAACTTATTTTACTCTGTTATATATATAGTAGCTTCATGAACTACTATCTTTTATTTCCGCTGCATTTATTACTCTGTGTCTATGGTCTGTGATTATTTATTTACTGTACATGTTCAGTTTTGACAAATTTAAATTAACAGTTCGGTAGTTTGAATTATTCAAGTTCGACATGTGCGGATGCGAATAGTCCAAAATAGCGGGTCATTACAGTTGGTATCAGAGCTTTGGTAGCTCTAGGCAAAACTTAGCATATATGGTAAATGTATTTACAGATTCACCTTCATTTGAGTTTGAACCTCTTCCTTTTGACTCAATTCCTTTGAACTTTGGAACATACCCTGTGGTTCCAAATCCATTCGTGTCCCTCACTATTCGTCATCTCTTAATTCTGGAGTATCCCAAAACTCCACTTCGAATGATCTTTATAATGAGTCGGCGATCTTGCCGATCTCAAATTGATTTATAAAAGGGGTGAAACTCCTTTACAATAGACATCGATTTACCGGAGATTTCTATATACTCGGTTTGCGATGCTATCTATCTCCTGCTATGCCAGAATTCTATTTCTTGAGATCGAATGTCGATTTACCTCGGAATTCTGTATCGATCTTATTCTCGAAGTCTCGGTTGACCCGGTTAAGGTTTCCCGCGATTTAATAAACTTATTCATCTTCCTATTTTGATTATTTAATCATCTTATCTCTGTTTCGAAACTCTCTTAGGATCAAAATTCCCTTTGATTTGAGTACATCAAATTTGAATTACTATCCTTACTTTAAAATCCATTATTGTATCGTCGAATGAGGAAGTGTATTTGTAAATTTATATTTAAATGTTTTATGATATATTTTGTTGTTTGAGTTGTTGATGTTGATTTGGGTTTTCGATCGATTCGTCTGATCAATGCTATCGATACGATTTCCAAAACACTTAAACAGAACAAACTGGTAAACAAAAATAGCTTTGTATGATTATATTATATATAAATATAAGTTTTTCTGAAATTAAATTGTTAACTAAGATGGATTGTTTAAAAATGATATTATTTGATTTTCATTTATTGTTTTGTAAACCATTAACTATTGCATAATATAAATAAATGAATTTATGAAACTTGATTATAATTTGATTTGGAATTTGAAAGGAATTTAAATCAAGAACTTGAGAGTTTAATTTCTAGTGATTTCAAATTTTGATTTGAAAATTTTAAAGTGTATAGTATTTAAAATATTTTCAAATAGAAATCATTTCAAAGAATTTTAAATGTTTAAATCTGTTCTCTCCTATTTTGTTGCTGGAAAATAATTTCGGTGATGACGGCCGCATCATCGACATTCATTTTCGAGTTTCGAAGTGGAGAGACTATTCTGTAGCTTTGCTACGGTTTGTTTTGAAAAATAAATTGATTTGAATCTCTTAAAATATGATTTCATTTGTAATATATATATTATTTAAATCTGATCCAATATATTATATATATTTATTTATCTCTAAATAAATTTGAAGTTACTCGAAAATTTAATTCTTAAATGTATGATAAAGGATAATTTCAATTATAAAATGAAATCAAAATTTTGAATAAATATTTAAGCCTGAATAATTAAATTAGAAAATTTACTTGTATAACACTCAATTGCATTATATATAACTTACCTAAATTTTCAAACGTTTACTATGTAATTGAATATTATATAGTAGAAAATGATACCAAAGGAATTTTTAAATAAAATTTAAGTAGTTATAACAAGAGTAAATATACATAATATATGTAATAAGATATATTAGGTAGAATAAACTTAATAATAATTTGGAATAAAAAAATAAAAAAAGAATTAAATTTGTCAAATAAAATATGATTATAATAAATGACTATTTAAATTTATGATCTTTGAAATTGTTAATTTAAGAAAATTGGATAAGATACAATGTAAAATGTCTTTATAAATAAAATTTGAGTGCTTATAATAAATGTTATACATTTAAAGTTTAGTTATAAAATGATTAATAGAGATAAATAGAATACTACGTTAGTTGATTAATAAATGGATTAATAAAATAAATTGTTGCTTGAAATAAATTATGTAACAAACAATGATAAATTGAAATAAACCAAGTTAAGGAAATTCCTTGAGTTTAAGTCAATTGTCGAATATAAATTAATTTAAATTGAAATTTATATGGATTTAATTAATTGTTTTATTTTGTAATTTAAGCCTATTTTCTTCTGGTTGTTCTATTCTCCTACCTCCTTCCTTTTCGAGGACGAAAAGTTTTGAGTGGGTGAGAGTGTAACGACCCATAAATATAACTGGTTTTAATAACGTTTTTAATTGAAATTTTATGGAATTTTAAACGATAAAATTTTGAAATATAAATTTGATATTTGGATTGCGTCTAGTCATAGCAACAAGTAAATTTTCATCCGAAAGTATGAAAGTTTATTTCGTGTGTAATTTTATTTCAAATTAATCAGTTAAAAATCGATGAAAATAAAATATTTTCGAAACCTAAATATGTTTACATAGAAAAATTCTAAATCATCTTCTGGGCAAGACGTCATTTTTCGTTTTTCCAAATTCGGACAACTTTAGCCCCGTTGATCTTATTTTTCTGTATTTTTCATGCATTTTCCACTAGTATAAAAATTTGGAATTTTTATAATTCGATCATACCACTGATATCTATATATCGTTGTGATCGTTTTATCGTACTAATCCCCGCGGCATATCCAAATTCTGTGATTGAAATCTGTTACGCAGCGGAATCCGCGAAAAGGGGTAACCGCATTGGTACTGGTTTGTGACTTTTGGTCCCTGTGACTTTTTAATTTTTCACCGTACAATACCAACCGTTGTTTGCATTTACATTTTCTTAAGTTTTGTGCTTGACTTTTGTTTTCTACTGGTCCCAAAATTCATTAACTGCTTCGTATCATTTCTTTTGAAATGCTGCCTGGAATCCAAAGATACCCATCTCCTTCTTCATTATTTTTCCCAAACCTCACATTCTTGCCGATGCCTTCAACCATTCTTACGCCTCTCCTCTCCGGCAAGTGCCAAAGCCAACCCACGCAAGCCCATCAAACAACACCAAAGCTCCACCTACCCGCGTCCTTCACGCTCTGCCTGAACCTCCGCATAAGTGCCACCATGGCCAGCCATGTCCCGAATCCTCCCTGTCAGAGAACGCAACCCATGCTCCCTCTACCACCGTACCCTCCTCCAACCGAAGTCCACCCAGACCCCACCTCTACCGTGCGATCCATCTCCAAGTCCGGCCAAACAACCAGCTCCTTCACTTGACCTTGCCGTGAGCTTTGACTAGCCAAAAAAAATCACCATGGTCGTAGTCACGACTTCCTAATGCTCATTCTTTTCTTTGACTAACCCTCTGCCTACCATGCCTGCACTCTTTCTTCCCACCGTGCCTTTTGCCACCGCCTGCATCACCTCCAACCTCCGCTCTTTCCAGCCTTGGCCGTGCTTACCTAGTGCCAGTTTAAGGTACTTATATATATATATATTGTATATATATATATATTTATTTGTGTATATTCTCAAGTTGGTTAGCTATATTATATACTTCAATACTTTTTTTTCATAAGTATAAAGGTGTGAATATACAGTGCATTGCATCCTATTATACTAAGGTCCATATATATGTCCAGAGTATAAATAAAAATACATATAGGCTTATATGCGATTCATATGATCGGTTACAATATATATATTGTTTACAACCTCATTATCTTGTCTGATTGTATCATATAGGGTTTAAAATTCAAAGTTGTAATATGTTTGTTTTAACAATTTATACAATATTTATATTCTTCATTTTTCTGTTAGTATATGAAAATTCAAATTATATATATATATATATATATATATATATATATATATATATATATATATCTGGCTATTTTGTAAGTACATTAAAATATATTTTATATGATTACTTGAAAAGAAGTATTGTATTCATATCTTTGTTGTTATATATTCAAGCCTGTATGTTGTTATATGTATTTTGTCAGAAGTTATATACATACTAAATATATGGTTTGTGTATGAAAGTTGTATAAACATCCGATGACCTATTTTGCAGTATTTTATAACATAGTATATAAACTATTGTGGGCAAGTTATAGTTACAGTAAGTTTACATGTACCAATTTTATATTTGTTGGATATATTGTTGATTTCAAATTATGTGTGTGTATACAAATATGAAGTGGGGCCGTATATTTATTCTTTTACGCAAATATGGGCTTTAATGTATGATTATATAAATTAGTTTATATTTAAGTATACATATGTTTGGATTGAATTTATATACGAAGATTTAGTTTGGATTTTAAAAAAAAATTAAAACATTGAGTTTTGAAATACATGTGTGTGTGTGTGTGTATTATTAGTAAATATTGAAATTAAAACACGATTTTTGTATGTGTGTGTGTGTGTATGATTGTATATGTTGTGCCTATATCAATTCAGTTACCAATTATTTTATTAAACCAGTTTTGATTCAATTTCGTCAATTTCGGTTGCCAGCTTTGCTTGTCAAATTCGCGTTCAATCTAGCTTGGCTTTGGATTCGTAACTCGTCTGATTCTCGTTCTTCTCTAGCCTCGAAAGGTGGCAATCACTCACGATTAATGTTCTTTTATTATTAAATTTGATTTCAATTGAAACGACAATTGAAATATGTTGTTGTTAGTTATTCACACTGTTATATATGTTATTACCTGTATCAGTTCGCCTGTGACATCTGACACCATTATCTGTTATTTAAACGATAATAATCCAGTTTGGTTGATAATTGATTGATTGTTTGATGATTACATTGGACGTTAAATTGTTAATGTTTAAAGTGATAAATAATATGTAATTGAATTTGATATAGGATAAAATTGATATATGTGTTGAATTTGATTAGTTTAATTTGTATAATATGACCTCTTTAAATGTTTAATGAATTGACACGTAGAAATATGGTTAATGACACCTTGAACCATTTAAGTTTATGTTGTTTAAATCGATTGAAGTATGAAATTGAAAATTGATATCAAGTGTAGAACCGTATAAAATAATAATGTAATGGTCTTTAATCTACATGAAATGATAGTGTAGATTCTAGAAATAATTATATTAATTTTCACAAACAACAATGTGAATTAACACGATTATTTCGAGATTATTTGAATTAATTATTGGATTGTTATTGATGTTTGATATTGCTTGTTTATTTACTTTGACACCATCCCAGTTATCACACTACAAGTTCCCTTTTGCTATGCTTTGATTTTTGAAATTGAAATGGAATCGGGTTGAAATGATAAATACCCAAATAAAAACCCGACTGTTCAATAATTTGATTTAAAAATAAAAATAAAGAATTTATTTGAATAAATAATAAGATTTGAAATGAAGTTGGGATTTGAATTTAATGAAAGGAAAATGTTAATATTTAAAAATCTGAAACAAATATTAACATAGTAGTTGATGAAAGAACGTTCTTTTGAAATTAATTATTTAATAATTAAATTTTGAATTCTTAATAATTAAGTTTTGAAATTAGTTAATAATTAAGTTTTGAAATTATTTAATAATTAAATAAGATTTGAAATTATTCGATAATTGAATAAGATTGAATTATTTAACAATTAAATAAATTTGAATTCTTTATAAAGTGAAATTGAACTTCTTGAATATGCAAAACTAAGTTTCTTTATTAACTGGGTTTGAAAGTGTAAATAAGTAATAAATAAATGAAATTGAATTTCTTAACAAGAAATTAAATGCGTTTTATTGAAATGAATGTAAGACTTGTAATTTAAAGAATTTGATTTGACGAATTTCACTTAGTTTAATTTGTTAGTTTTGATATAATGAAGTTGAACTTAAATAATTAAATTAATGAATTGGAAAATTTAATAGAAATCGTTTTGAACAACAAATTTACTTAATGAATATTGAATGAAATTGATCAATGAATTTAAATTGATTTGAATGCCAAATTAAATTAATTTGAATGATCACGGAATGAAACTTATATACGAATTTAAATCAATATTTGAATTGTTTTAAATAAAAATTGAAATTGAATTATAAGATTTTGAAATGATAATTTCGGATGTTTTGAAACGTAAATTATGGAAATTGTTTTAGAAAGACAAATGAAATGTTGATTTGTAAATTCTAATTGAAATTGAATTTGATTTTGTTTGAAATTTATTAAACGACCCATCAGTGAAATAATTTTGAAAGTTATTATAGAAACCAGAATCGGTTATGGACATACTCTCTGTCTAAACCGAAAACCACTTTAATAACTATACGCGGAGTGTGATCCAGAATGAAGTGGTTGGAATGATGTACGTGATGGCTGAAGAAAGAGAACGATAATGGATAGCCTTGACACTCGTGTCAAATTGGAAATGACTTAAACAGGAGCCGTGTCGGGCCAAATGCGGTTAGCCACCTCGAACGAACACACTTCTTCGTAAACTACTCATTACTTGTTATTGATTAGTGCACCCACAAAATTTTGGGAGTGTTGTTTCGCGGTGTTGCGATCGTTGCGGCAATGCGTTTTCACCAGTCCGGATCAGGCAAACGGGAGTTTCACTACCTTGGGTATTGCCTCATGTGCCTTGTCATACTTGTATCCTTATATACGCGACCACTACGAATTTGTTTTGTGTTATAACGATGGAGTACTCCCTGATATCCCACTAGTTTACGGTGGAGTTTACAGTGCTGTATAGACTATAACGCTTATATAAAATGTGTTAAGGGGGATAATGGTAACTCCTTAACACTATTTTTATATTTATATTACTGATAGACATTATCGAGTTAGCGTATGTTACTACACAGTAGATAGTTTAAAGGATCCTTGGAGGATGGCTATTACAACTTCCCTTGAGTTACTTGTATTTCAGTTGTTATTTCATTTGAGGTGGATTTATTGATATAAGAATGTTAATCCTGACTCGAGCGTTTTGTGTTTTGCCTTACGCTCGGGTCAGACTGAGTGTACCAGTATTCGATACTCACCTTTGGAGTTGGAGCTTCGCTTGGAGATCCAGCTATCTATCCAGCTTTCAGATATTCAGTTGGTTCTAGAGGTGTATTCTGATATTGTATTCGACCATTGTATTTGAGACTTTTATTGTAACTTATTTTACTCTATTATATATATAGTAGCTTCATGAACTACTATCTTTTATTTCCGCTGCATTTATTACTCTGTGTCTGTGATTATTTATTTACTATACATGTTCAGTTTTTCCAAATTTAAATTAACAATTCGGTATTTTGAATTATTCAAGTTCGACATGTGCGGGTGCGAATAGTCCAAAATAGCGGGTCGTTACAGTTGGTATCAGAGCTTTGGTAGCTCTAGGCAAAACTTAGCATATATGGTAAATGTATTAACAGAATCACCTTCATTCGAGTTTGAACCTCTTCCTTTTGACTCAGTTCTTTGAACTTTGGAGCATACCCTGAAGTTCCAAATCCATTCGTGTCCCTCACTATTCGTCTTCTCTTAATTCTGGAGTATCCCTTAACTCCACTTCGAATGATCTTTATAATGATTCGGCGGTCTTGCCAATCTCAGATTAATTTATAAAAGGGGTGAAACTCCTTTGCAATAGACATCGATTTACCAGAGATTTCTGTATCCTCGGTTTGCGATGCTATCTATCTCCTGCTATGCCTGAATTCTATTTCTTGAGATCGAATGTCGATTTACCTCGGAATTCTGCATCAATCTTATTCTCGAAGTCTCGGTTGACCCGGTTAAGGTTGACCGCGATGTAATACACTTATTCATTTTCCTATTTTGATTATTCAATCATCTTATCTCTGTTTCGAAACTATCTTGGGATCAAAATTCCCTTTGATTTGAGTACATCAAATTTGAATCACTATCCTTGCTTTAAAATCCATTATTGTATCGTCGAACCAGGAAGTGTATTTGTAAATTTATATTTAAATGTTTTATGATATATTGTGTTGTTTGAGTTTTTAATGTTGATTTGGGTTTTCGATCGATTTGTCTGATCAACGCTATCGATAGGATTTCCAAAACACTTGAACAGAACAAACTGACACAACATTGTTTTCAAATTTGGTAAACAAAAATAGCTTTGTATGATTATATTATATATAAATATAAGTTTTTCTGAAATTAAATTGTTAACTAAGATGGGTTGTTTAAAATGATATTATTTGATTTTCATTTATTGTTTTGTAAACCATTGACTATTGCATAATATGCATAAATGAATTTATAAAACTTGGTTATAATTTGATTTGGAATTTGAAAGGAATTTAAATCAAGAATTTGGGAATTTAATTTCCAGTGATTTCAAATTTTGATTTGAAAATTTTAAAGTGTATAGTGTTTAAAATATTTTCAAATAGAAATCATTTCAAAGAATTTTAAATGTTTAAATTTGTGCTCTCCTATTTTGTCACTGGAAAATAATTTCGATGATGACGGCCGCATCAGCGACATTCATTTTCGAGTTTTGAAGTGGATACTATTCCGTAGCTTTGCTATGGTTTGTTTTGTAAAATAAATTGATTTGAATCTTTTAAAATATGATTTGATTTGTAATATATCTATCATTTAAATCTGATCCAATACATTATATATATTTATTTATCTCTAAATAAATTTGAAGTTACTTGAAAATTTAATTCTTAAATCTATGATAAAGGATAATTTCAATTATAAAATGAAATCAAAATTTTGAATAAATATTTAAGCCTGAATAATTAAATTAGAAAATTTACTTGTATAACACTCAATTGCATTATATAACTTACCTAAATTTTCAAAGGTTAACTATGTAATTGAATATTATATAGTAGAAAATGATATCAAAGGAATTTTTAAATAAAACTTGAGTAGTTACAATAAAAGTAAATATACATAATATACGTAATAAGATACATCAAGTAGAATAAACTTAATAATAATTTGGAATAAAAAATAAAAAAAAATTAAATTTGTCAAATAAAATATGATTATAATAAATGACTGTTCAAATTTATGATCTTTGAAATTGTTAATTTAAGAAAATTGGATAAGATACAATATAAAATGTCTTTATAAATAAAATTTGAGTGCTTATAATAAATGTTATACATTTAAAGTTTAGTTATAAAATGATTAATAGAGATAAATAGAATACTACGTTAGTTGATTAATAAATGGATTAATAAAATAAATTGTTGTTTGAAATAAATTTTGTAACAAACAATGATAAATTGAAATAAACCAAGTTAAGGAAATTCCTTGAGTTTAAGTCAATTATTGAATATAAATTAATTTAAACTGAAATTTATATGGATTAAATTAATTGTTTTATTTTGTAATTCAAGCCAATTTTCTTCTGGTTGTTCTATTCTCCTACCTACTTCCTTTTCGGGGACGAAAAGTTTTGAGTGGGGGAGAGTGTAACGACCCGTAAATATAACTGGTTTTAATAATGTTATTAATTGAAATTTTGTGAAATTTTAAATGATAAAATTTTGAAATATAAATTTGATATTTGGAATACGTCTAGTCAAACATAGCAACTGGTAAATTTTCATTCGTAAATATGAAAGTTTATTTCGTGTGTAAATTTATTTCAAATTAATTAGTTAAAAATCGATGAAAATAAAACGTTTTCAAAACCTAAATATTTTTACAAAGAAAAATTCTAAACCATCTTCTGGGCAAGACGTCATTTTTCGTTTTTCCAAACTCGGACATTTTTAACCCCGTCGATCTTATTTTTCTGTGTTTTTCATGCATTTTCCGCTAGTATAAAATTTCGAATTTTTATAATTCGATCATACCACTGATATCTGTATACCATTGTGATCATTTCATCGTACTAATCTCCACGGCATATTCAAATTCTGTGATTGAAATCCGTTACGCAGCGGAATACACGAAAAAGGGTAACCGCATTGGTATTGGTTTGTGACTTTTCAAATTTTCACCGTACAATACCAGCCGTTGTTTGCATTTATATTTTCTTAAGTTTTGTGCTTGACTTTTATTTTCTACTGGTCCCAAAATTCATTAACTGCTTCATATCATTTCTTTTGAAATGCTGCCTAGAATCCAAAGCTACCCATCTCCTTCTTCATTATTTTTCCCAAACCTCACATTCTTGCCGACACCTTCAACCATTCTTACACCTCTCCTCTCCAGCAAGTGCTGAAGCCCACCCATGCAAGCCCATCAGACAACACCAAAGCTCTGCGTACCCGCGTCCTTCACGCTCCGCCAGAACCTCCGCATAAGCGCCACCATGGCCAGCTATGTCCCGCCTCCTCCCTATCAGAGAACGCAACCCATGCTCCCTCCACCACTGCAACCTCCTCCAACCGAAGTCCACCCAGACTCCACCTCCGCCGTGCGAGCCATCTCCAAGTTTGGCCGAACCACCAGCTCCTTCACTTGACCTTGCCGTGAGCTTTGACTAGCCAAAAAAAAAAATCGCCATGGCAGAAGTCACGACTTCCTAATGCTCATTCTTTTCTTTGTTATGCTAACCCTCTGCCTACCATACCTGCACTCTTTCTTCCCACCGTGCCTTTTGCCACCGCCTGCATCACCTCCAACCTCCGCTCTTTCCAGCCTTGGCCGTGCTTACCTAGTGCCAGTTTAAGGTAATATATATATTTCGTGTGTGTGTGTGTGTGTATATATATATATATATATTTGTGTATATTCTCAAGTTGGTTAGCTGTATTATATACTTCAATACTTTTTTTCATACGTATGAAGGTGTGAATATACAGTGCATTGCATCCTATTATACTAAGGTCCATATATATGTCCAGAGTATAAATTAAATTACATATATGCTTATATGCGATGCATATGATCGGTTGCAATATATATGTTGTTTACAACCTTATTATCTTGTCTGATTGTATCATATAGGCTTTAAACTTCAACTTTGTAATTTTTTTGTTTTAATAGTTTATACAATATATATATTCTTCATTTTTATGTTAGTATATAAAAATTCAAAGTTATATATATCTGGCTATTTTATAAGTACATTAAAATATATTTCATATGATTACTTGGAAAGAAGTATTGTATTCATATCTTTGTTATTGTATATTCAAGCCTGTGTGATGTTATAAGTATTTTGTTAGAAGTTATATACATACTAAATATATGGTTTGTGTATGAAAGTTATATAAACATCTGATGGCCTATTTTGTAGTATTTTATAACATAGTATATAAATTATTGTGGGCAAGTGATAGTTATAGTAAGTTTACATGTACCAGTTTTATATTTGTTGGATATATTATTGATTTCAAAGTATGTGTGCATATACAAATAGTATGTGAGGCCGTATATTTACTCTTTTATGCAAATATGGGATTTAATGTACGATTATATAAATTAGTTTATATTTAAGTATACATTTGTTTGGGTTGAATTTATATATGGAGATTTAGTTTGGGTTTAAAAAAAATTAAAACATTGAGTTTTGAAATACATGTATATATATATTATTAGTAAATATTGAAATTAAAACACGATTTTTGTATATGTATATATATATATATATATGTGATTGTATATGTTGTGCCTATATCAATTCAGTTACTAATTATATTATCGATCCGGTTTTGATTCAATTTCGTCGATTTCGATTGTCAGCTTTGCTTGTCAAATTCGCGTTCAATCTAGCTTTGCTTTGGATTCGTAACTCGTCTGATTCTCGTTCTTCTCTAGCCTCGAGAGATGAGCAATCACTCACGATTAACGTTCTTTTATTTATTAACTTTGATTTCAATTGAAACGACAATTGAAATATGTTGCTGTTAGTTATTCACACTGTTATATATGTTAATACCTGTATCGGTTCGCCTGTGACATCTGACACCATTATCTGTTATTTATACGATAGTAATC
Organism: Allium cepa; assembly: GCA_030765085.1. Classification (NCBI taxonomy): domain Eukaryota; kingdom Viridiplantae; phylum Streptophyta; class Magnoliopsida; order Asparagales; family Amaryllidaceae; genus Allium; species Allium cepa. The sequence continues at coordinate 690,885,485 of CM060935.1, read as the reverse complement.
CAGTTTGGTTGATAATTGATTGAATGTTTGATGATTACATTGGACGTTAAATTGTTAATGTTTGAAGTGATAAATAATATGTAATTGAATTTGATATAGGATAAAATTGATATATGTGTTGAAATTGATTAGTTTCATTTGTATAATATGACCCCTTTAAATGTTTAATGAATTGACACGTAGAAATATGGTTAATGACACCTTGAACCATTTAAGTGTATGTTGTTTAAATCGATCGAAGTATGAAATTGAAAATTGATATCAAGTTCTAACAGCATAATATAATAATGTAATAATCTTTAATCTACATGGAATGATAGTGTAGATTCTAGAAATAATTATATTAATTTGCACAAACAACATTGTGAATTAACACGATTATTTCGGGATCATTTGAATTAATTATTGGATTGTTATCGATGTTTGATATTGCTTGTTTATTTACTTTGACACCATCCCAGTTATCACACTGCAAGTTCCCTTTTGCTATGCTTTGATTTTTGAAATTGAAATGGAATCGGGTTGAAATGATAAATACCCAAATGAAACTTTTACTTAGGATAGAGAATTAAATAAAAACTTGATAGGTCAATAATTTGATTTAAAAATAAAAATAAAGAATTTATTTGAATAAATAATAAGATTTGAAATGAAGTTGGGATTTAAATTTAATGAAAAGAAAACGTTAATATTTAAAAATCTGAAACAAATATTAACATAGTAGTTGACGGAAGAACGTTCTTTTGAAATTAATTATTTAATAATTAAATTTGGAATTATTAATAATTAAGTTTTGAAATGAGTTAATAATTAAGTTTTGAAATTATTTAATAATTAAATAAGATTTGAAATTATTTGATAATTGAATAAGATTGAATTATTTAACAATTAAATAAATTTGAATTCTTTATTAATTGAAATTGAACTTCTTGAATAAGCGAAACTAAGTTTCTTTATTAAGTGAGTTTGAAAGTGTAAATAAGTAATAAATAAATGAAACTGAATTTCTTTAACAAGAAATAAAATGCGTTTTATTGAAATGAATGTAAGACTTGTAATTTAAAGAATTTGATTTGACAAATTTTACTTAATTCAATTTGTAAGTTTTGATATAATGAAGTTGAATTTAAATAATTAAATTAATGAATTGGAAAACTTAATAGATTTGAGTGTCAAATTAAATTAATTCCAATGATTATGGAATGAAACTTATATACGAATTTAAATCAATATTTGAATTGTTTTAAATAAAAATTGAAATTGAATTATAAGATTTTGAAATGGTAATTTCGGAAGTTTTGAAACGTAAATTGTGGAATTGTTTTAGAAAGACAAATGAAATGTTGATTTACAAATTCTAATTGAAATTGAAATTGATTTTGATTTTGCTTGAAATTTATTAAACGACCAATCGATGAAATAATTTCGAAAGTTATTAAAGAAACCGGAACAGGTTATGGACATACTCTCTGTCTAAACCGAAAACCACTTTAATAACTATACGCGGAGTGTGATCCAGAATGAAGTGGTTGGAATGATGTACGTGATGACTAAAGAAAGAGAACGATAATTGATAGCCTTGACACTCGTGTCAAACTGGACATGACTAAAACAGGAGCCGTGCCGGGCCAAATAGGGTTAGCCACCTCGAGCGAACACACTTCTTCGTAAACTACTCATTACTTGTTATTGATTGGTGCACCCTCGAAATTTTGAGAGTGTTGTTTCGCGGTGTTGCGATCGTAGCGGCGATGCGTTTTCACCAGTCCGGATTAGGCAAACGGTAGTTTCACTACCTTGGGTATTGCCTCATGTGTCTTGTCATACTTGTATCCCTATATACGTGACCATTACGAATTTGTTTTGTGTTAAACCTATGGAGTACTCCTTGATATCCCACTAGTTTACGGTGGAGTTTATAGTGTTGTATAGACTATAACACTTATATAAAATGTGTTAAGGGGGATAATGGTAATGCTTTAACACTATTTTGATATTTATATTACTGATAGACATTATCTATTTAGCGTATATTACTACATAGTAGATAGTTTAACGGATTCTTAGAGGATGGTTATTATAACGTCCCTTGAGTTACTTGTATTTCAGTTGTTATTTCATTTGAGGTGAATTTATTGATATAAGAATGTTAATCCTGACTCGAGCGTTTTGTGTTTTGCTTTACGCTCGGGTCACACTGAGTGTACCAGTATTCGAGACTCACCTTTGGAGTTGGAGCTTCGCTTGAAGATCTAGCTATCTATCCAACTTTCAGATATTGAGTTGATTCTAGAGATGTATTCTGATTGTATTCGACCATTGTATTTAAGACTTTTGTTGTAACTTATTTAACTCTGTTATATATATAGTAGCTTCATGAATCACTATCTTTTATTTCCGCTACATTTATTACTCTGTTTCTGTGATCTGTGATTATTTATTTACTGTACATGTTCAGTTTTTTCAAATTTAAATTAACAATTCATATTTTAAGTTATTCAAGTTCGACGTGTGCTGATGCGAATAGTCCAAAATAGCGGGTCGTTACAATCTTCGTCTTCATCCTCTAGAGAATACTCTTAGTACGCTGAAAAACTCAAAACTGACCCTAGCTGAAAAGACAAAACACTCAAGTCAGGACTAAAATACTCTTATGCAAGTCAAATCAACATCATAAAATATGACTGCGATAACTTAAGAGATGTTACGGGTTTTTCCGTCTCTTTTAAACTATTTATATACAATAGTATACGCTATAATTGGAAATGGATATCAGTAAAATAAATATCAAAATAGCGTTAAGGCTTTACATTGATCCACCTTAACACATTTTTACAGTTTTAAACCAAAGTCACAATGGGCTCGTAGGGGTAAGTATCACTACTACAAAACAGGTCATTTGCATCGGTTGTTTACCCCCTTTTGCATCAGTTCAACATCCGATACATATGCAACCGGTGCAACAGGCTTAACAGTTCTGCATCAGTTCTAAAACCGATGCAAAACGGTCATTTTTGCATCCGTTGTTACTAACAACTGATGTAAAAATACGGTTGGTTGCTTGAACACGGCCCTCATTTTGCATCGGTTGTAATGAAAACCGATGCAACAAAGGAACTTGTTGTATAGGTTTTTGTTGGAAATCGATGCAAATAAGAGTCTCTGGGTTTAAAAGGCTTCTTTGTTGCATCGGTTTTTTATAACAACCGGTGCAAACTAATCCCTCTATTGCATCAGCTATTTATACCTGATGCAAAGAAGTCATTCTCAAAAATCATTATTATAGACAATGTACATATATTATTGATTATAGCAAACAATTATTGCATGACATATTACAATAATTCAATAGATTTAATGATAAAACATATACAAACAACCAAACTGATCAATAACAGAAGTTGAATTTGCTTTACAACCAGTCTAAAACATGTATTTAACAACATAACCATACTATATATAGTTTAAGACAAAAAAAAAATATTTTACAGCATAACCATACTACTACCATCACTTCTACTGTTCCATCACAGCACCACATTTGCCAAAACTCCACTTTCATCCACCACTTCAACATCCTCTGCCCAGAACTTCACACAAGCATTCACCCACTAACCACTTCACTATCCTCTGTTGCAAAAACAAGAAACTGCCCACACTTGCATCTCCTCTGTCCATAACCATAACCACCATCTTCTCTTACCAATAATTCACCTTACTTCAAAACAAACTGCAACAGCCGTTGCCACTTCACTACAACTTCTTCTCAACAATGGCAGCATATACAAACTGCAGCCCTTACTACTGCTGCTCTATAAATCACTATTAAATTTCCCCTGATGTGCCACTTTCGTAATTCTTCTCAACCTCCACTGCCTCAATTGACCCACTGTCCTTGTGCACTGTGCACAAACAAATACTCCTTATATAACAACTGCCTTTATCTTCCAGCATTTGACTCTACCATACACTCTCTATTTGCAACTACTGCTACTTCGATCAACCTATAAACTCACAACTGCACACAACATCACTTTCTCCCAGCCCTATAAAACAGCCAGTCAGTCACTGCTTCATAACTTCCCTGTGCACATATCTGTGCATCTCCATGCACACAGACTGCACCTGTTCCCCCTTACTTTAACCATTTTACTTCTCTCATTCTCTCATCCACACTGCTTCAATTGCCTGCAACACTCTATAGAAACATCAGTTCTACAGACTATTGCTACCCATCACCCACATCACACTGACCAACCACATACTGTCACAACCATACTTCATCACACTCACCCAACCACAGCAATTTCAACCACCATAATAACCACTGCCTATAGCCATTCATTTCATCACAGTGCTCAAATATTCCCCCTGCTTTACAACATCATCTTCCTATTTCTACCATAACTTACTTCATCTTCAACCATCACCGCTTTCAATCCACTGAAGTTCCTCCATTAATAATTCCACTGATCATTCCCCTACCACTTTCACGAATACAAGCACTTGAACTCAATCACAAAGAAAAAAAAAATACCAAACATAAACTTCCCACTTCATTCAACTGCTTCCCATAACTATAATGCCTCACATTCATCAACAAACCTCTCTATTCAACCTCCTCCTTGCTCAACACACTACATTGCTTGCTGTCAACAAACAGCCCGCCCAAACTTCCAACATCAACATACCCTTACATCCGCTGCTAACAAACAAAACATAACCACAAGACCAGACTCCCCCCACACTCAGGCAACCCAGAATAGCTCTATAAGCACAATGTGACATTTTCTTACGATAAATGTTGATCCCCACTATAATGTGGCATAATAGTTTGAGTGTAACAGTGAAGAAAAGAAAAAAAGTGAAGCACTCACCTCAAAAGATAAACATACTAAAAAAAGTTGCCATTATTGGTAGCATGGTGCAACAAAAGTACACGGATAGAAACTTACCAGGCATATGCATCTTTATACTGCTTTTAAAGCAAGTATTGCAACATACCTTGGTGAGGTAGTCCGATCAAAAATAGGTAGCATGCATGCTTCTATCTCCCTCTCTTGTAGGAACAATATTCTATCAAGCAAAATATATGTTTCAACTAGCTGGCCAAGAGCAGCTCTAAGAGACCAAAAGGGACCAACAAGTTCCTGCATAGTGGCACATGTTAGTGCAAGTGATAAGCGAACACGGCTGAGTACATCCAAAAAAGGTTAGTGCTGCAGTGCGTCAAAATTTATTATGTCGATTCAATAGATTCAGTAACGACGTGAGCAACCATGAACAATGTAAACATGATATGAAATAGAAGTATCAATCTGCCAAATATATACAGCAAGACTACATTGTACTTGAAGATTTTTAAAAGTGTTAGATTTGTGCAGTAAGATTGTCAGAATGTAATCTAGTGCCAAATCAAAATTTAAATATAAGAACATCATCATATGTGGTGCTTATTGTATTATTTTTTCTCTGCTGTTAGCTACGTTGAAGTTTTAAGATATTTTGAGCCACCGAATATTTTACCATACCCTTAGATCGGTGCTCGCGGTAAAATATATATATGAAACATGTACCGAAATGGAGAAAAAGTGAATATGCAGAAATAAATATACTTGGAAATGAGATGGCAACATGATTGTCATCAAAATTTCGTGTGTTAATATTTATTAAAATTTATTGTGCTGGTGGTTTGTTTACCGCGACAGTGAAATTATATTTGATAAACTACTCAAACATATAATCTGATAACTTCTCGTGCTAATAAAGGTTTAAAAGCCACTTTCTCCATTTTCTCATTGTAAAAAACCGCACAAAGCCTTTTCTTTCATGAAATAATTTTAGAGATTCAAGAAATTAATTTTAGAGATTCAAGAGGTCCTAATATGAACAAAAGTTGCATGTTCATGAAATAATTTTTGCCAGGAGTTAAAGATTCAGCAGTGGGCCTCAAATCCTAAACAATTGACTTGCTCTCGAGATCCCAGATCTTGATGCAGTCCTGAGTAGCAGCACACAAACAATACCTGTTGGGACTGAAACATAAAGCATGAATAATTGCTCCAGCGTCTAATGAATATAATTTCTTTCCTTCGGCCAAGTCCCACAGTAAGGTGATGCCGTCTTTTCCTCCACTAGCACAAAGAGAACCATCAGGACTGACATCAACAGTGTTGACATAGCCACCATGTCCAGTTAGAGTACACCTAATCTTGCAGTTGGTCAAGTTCCATACTTTTACATTTTTGTCCATGATGCAGACATGATAGTAGGTTGGAGAATGTTAGGGCCGAATCGGACGCAGCTCACCTAGTTGGTGTGTCCATCAGCATCCTGGATAGTGTACTTTCACTTTCCTGTTCCGGTTAACAAAATAGAAATAGGAAATTTAACCATGTTAATCATTCAGGCATCTTATATATTTATGCTTATATAAACAACAATTTATACTTAAGCTAGACAAGGACTAATGGAATAGGTAACATCATAATTATATTGTAAGAAACAGCAGCATGGCATACTATGTAATCAGACTGACATAGAATGCAACAACCGAAAATATGTAAACAAAACTGAATTAAAGACCACCGAATCAATATACAATAATATAAAACTAAGCTAATATCAATCAGCTTTTCTCCGGAATAGACAATCGTTTTCTTTAACTATGCCGCTTTAATTGCTACTTATCCATAACAACGAAACAAATACAACTACCTATATAAAATAATAATACCGAGAGTATTCCATAGCTTGATAGTACGATCCCTGGAGGTAGAAACAATCTGTCTATTATCAACAGAAAACGCAACTGAAAGCACGTCCTTGGAATGTCCAACAAATCTCCTCGTGGTCACACCTGTATTCAAATCCCACAACCTCAGCTCGCCATCCCAACTTCCAAAAAGAGCAAACCGACCATCGCTCGACAGAACAACGTCCTGGACAAAATCTCTTAAATTCTCCATTTTAGTACACACCAAGCATTAATTTACCGTTAATAATATGACTAATATCAATTTACAGTTAATGAAGTAATAAATTTAGGAGTTAATTCACCTTAATCTTAAACATCCAAGCTCAGCTCGGGAGTCAGGAAGGGCACTGTCAACAAACACGTAAAGAGGTGGACATGAAACCAACCATTGACCCGGTCAAGAAAAGCGGCAGATAGTTTAAGGCAAGCGAAGGATTGGAGGGCTGGCTCATGATGATGGTCGGTCGAGGTGGCATTTGATTTGGTGGCAATTTGGATGAGCTAGAGCGAACAAAACCGAAGAAAATGTGAAGGAGGATACGAGGAGAGAACGATATTAGGTTAGGGTTTTTCCTAATTTGGGAGAGAAATGGGATAAAGAGTAAAATATTAACACGGCCAAAATGTGAAATGTGCGGGATTGGAAAATTTCGTTTATGATGCGAATTTGTTGCATAGGCTGACTTTAAAACCGATGCGACTAAAACTATTTGTATCGATATATTTTCTTCGGTTATTGTTGACAACAGATGCAAATTTGATTTTTTTACCTATTGTTTTCCATGTACCAATTGCATCGGTTATTAACATAGAACTAATGCAAATAGTTCTATTTGCATCAGTTTTTACTTCAACCGATTCAAATGAGGCGAAGCAATATGCACTTTTTGTACTAGTGTATGACAAGGCACATGAGGTAATGCCTAAGGTAGTATTCTACCGGTTTGCCCATTCTGAATGGTTGTAACCGATCTGTGGCTGACCACGACAATCAATCCAACAGACAAAAGGTGCACCCATCGAATACGAAATCAATAATACGAGGGATTAATGTCGCTATAGGTATTTAACCTCAATGGCCCGACATAGGCTCATGTTTTAGTCATTTTAATTATGACATGAGTGTCAAGGCTATCCATCATCGTTCTCTTACTTCATTCTAGTAAATTTCTCCAATTCAACCACTACATTCTAGATATCATCCATCGCGTACATGGTTATCAAAGTGGTTTCAATATTGACAGAGAGTATGCCAATAAGAGGCCCTGTTCTCTTTAACAACTAAATGTCAACTTACACACCGGTTGGTTTCTTTACATTTCGAAAACAGTTTGTACTTGATATCAAAATATCATATTCACTTTAAAATCAAATCCATTTCGAGATTTACTATATTCGCTTCAAAAATCATATCTACTTTAAAATGTCAATTCAGTTAGATATATCGGTTTAACTTCAAAATTTGATTCGATTTTCAATTTTTGTTGTAGCTTCCTCTAAACGAATTCGCATTTAAATCCAAGATTTAAATGTAAACCTGTTTGACCAGCTTTAATTTTTAGAAAATAGTTTAAAATAATTAAATAGTTAAAATAGTTTAATAGAAAATAGTTTGGGTAATAAAAATGGTTTAAACGGTAAAATAGTTTGGAAAATCAAAATAATTTGAATATCTAAAGAACAGAGATTTTAAACCGATTATACTAAAATAATCATTTTAAAATAGTTTCAAAGTCAAACCGGTTCACTTTTCAAATTTTCCAATTCAAATCAGTTCCAATTTTCATTTTGATTTAATTGATTCAATTCCAATTTCAAGTCAAATTTTACTTCAGTTTCAAATTAATTTAAATTCCAGTTTCAAATCAATTTCAACTCCAATTCCAGATTAATTTAAATTCCAATTTCAAATCAGTTCAACCCCAATAAATAAATTTCAAATCAATTCTCAATTTAAACCATTTCGATTTATATCAATTCCGGGTTCGATTTCCAAAATATCGATTTAATACACCTAAATCAAATTTAACTTCAATATCCAATTTAAAATCCAAATCTTCAAATGTAATTCAATTTCGAGCTCAATTTTGATATATCGTTTTATATCATTTTTACTTAGCAATATTCAAAGTTCGAATAAAAGTCCGGTCCTTTAAAACAAATCAGCTTCTGAAATTCAATCATATTCCGATAAAAATTTCAAAATCTCAACCTCAATTATTTAAAAACATTTCTGTTATCAAACTTAAATTTCAACATTTTGAGCTCACGTTCAAAAATAGTTCGATTTCCATGCATTCGATTTTTCATTTCTTCAAATCAAATCATTTAAATAATATCAAAAAAAATTAAAATCATTTAACTCAACCAATTCGGTATCTGTATATAATTCTCTATCCTGTGGCAAAGTGATTTGCTATTTCAATTTAATTTCAGGGGTGGAATATATCATTTTAATCCATAATAAATGCCATAGGTATAAATCATCTCAACTTATTTCTTAATTTATTCGAAATATTTATAGTTTTATATACTGTAAATAATATATAGGATGATAACATGATATATTAAATATAAATAAGCATCCAGACATCCAAATATCAATCAATAGCATCCATCTCAATCCATTATACAAATAGTCAATAATCACAACAATTAAACAATTATCAATAAATTAGGTATTTTACTAGCATTTAAATTCTAATTCAATTTTAATTGTTAACTTAAATTCTGTCAGTTAATTCAAATGTCAATATAAATGTTAAATTATCAAACAACTATCCATAAAATTCAAATCACATCATGATATAGTTTAACTAACATAAAAAAAAATTCCAGTTAATTGTGTGCATATAAAATGCTAAGCTTTTTAATTGAAACCAAAAATATTTTCAGCTTAAAATAAATGCAATTCCAATTCCAACCAGCAGATGATGTTGATGCGATTCCAATATGATTCATTTCATCCGAAACGGACATCGTACGACAAAGATACGCGATAATTAGGTTAATTATTAACTGGAACGAGATTAACTTAATTAATTAAAACTAAAATAAGTAAAATAAATAAATAAGTAATAAAACGTTACCCTCACAATCTCTTTCCCTCAAATTTTCAGGCATGCAACTACGTCTTCCTCCCTAAACCGATCGCAAATCCTGCCATCATTTTTTTCCGATTAGAAGGATCGGCATTTTATTTTATTTTATCGGGTCGATTTGAATTTGAAGTGAAAGGGGAAAAAAAGATGTGGATGCCTGCGGTTTTAAGATATATATATATATGTATATATATATATATATATATATATATATATATATATATATATATATATATATGTATATGTATGTATGTATGTATGTATGTATGTATGTATGTATGTATGTATGTTTGTATGTATGTATATGTATGCATATATATATATATATATATATATATATATATATTATAATAACGAAAATATCTACCTTGATTGGCCCACGAATTTCCGGACTCCAAACGATGCGTGCCGCCTGGCATTCCTAACATTTTACACCTATTCTCAACATAATGGGACCGGTTTCGAAAACCTCTTCGATCGTATGCAGAAAATAGCTTTTCAAATCAAATCAAATTAACTAAGTCCTGAAATAAATTTCTATGCATTTCAAGCTCGCATGGCTAAACGACAAGTCCGATGGCTACGAAACTTGAAATCCTACAATAATTCACTGTTACGGGTCCGAAGAAACTGGTTTCGTCAAAATCCGAAATAGTAGTCAAAATGGCTATTTTTCCTCGTAAATTAAAATATAAAATTTCCTATTTCTAATTATTTACTTTTAATCCAATTTTAAATGTCAGCCATCTTCATTCATATTTAAATAAAATTTAAATCAATTTTCTATGCCATTTTCAATCCCATAAAATTCGGAATTCACTTATTCAAATAACTTCAATAATTACACTAAATTCAATAATTTAAAATAGCTAAAAAATACAGAGCATTACAATCTCCCCCACTCAAAACTTTTCGTCCTTGAAAAGACGTTTAGTAAAGAATTTAACATTTAATCTATTTGAAAAATATAATCAACTTATAAAACATCAAATTCATTGGAAAAAATTTTCTATGCCTCCACTACACTCTGATCGGCTTTCAGAATTTACAAATTAGTTATCAAAAAAAGTTATAAAAATTTTCCAACTTTTGAATTTACAGAAAATTTCGGCAAAGTCTCCTTTGTGCGGCTCGATCGGAAATTTTTTACAATATAATATATAACACAAATATACCAAATAGATATCAAATATACATCTCATCTCAAGGATGAGGCATCCCAAGGGGCAAAAATATAAAATTGCAGTATGTAATCCGAGATATGTACCCCATTGCTATAATACGGGCGAGTTCGCTCATATTAAGCCAGCAAATGCATAAAAATCTACATACACGCCCAAACGGTCTTTGTACGTACCTACCTCAACTCAACTTAACAATATTAGTTAACATATAAAGACGTGGAAGCATGTATAAGTCTAATATAACCATACAACATGGAATTTGAATCCAAACAATAAATAAAAGAACAAACACGTAACATACAACAATCATATGCAATCAAAACAGTAATAACAATGGGTTTCAACAAAAGAAACCTTCCAACCATCAATATCCATCCAACTAATCCAATTAATTTATAACCATGTGAACTTACCTTATCAAATGTCAATTTTTAATTTATACCCTTCATTTATTATCAATATCCATTTCACCAACATTTTAATTGATTCATTTCAATTTATTTTCATTCAACCAACTTTTATTTAATTACGTTCACGTTCAATTGATTTTCATTTAATTTATTTATTTCCAATTGATTTGCATGCACTTATCAACATTAATGAATCCACATTCTATTAAGTTACGCTTGTTCATAGTTGCATTATTTTTTTCCCACTTCCATTATTTTATTTCAATAATTCATATAATTAATTACATTTAAGTAATTTAATTTCATACCACATTCCATATATTTTATATTGATTCACATTCACTTATTTTTATTCATTTCATTAATCATACAATAGCTTTATATTCAATTTATTCGCTTTTAATTGATTTACAGTCAACTAATTTGGTTTCAATCCATTTTTATATTCAATATTTATTGCATTCACGTGTGATTTATTACAATTCAATATATATTTGCATTCAATTGATCTATTTCAATTATTTATATTTGTTTCCTCCGCATTTAATTGGTTTACAATCCATTGATTTCTTTCAGTTTATCAACATTCCTTACAAATTCATTATATTCAATTTTTATTCAATTCAATTTGTGAAATTCTAATTGTTTCACTTTTTATTTAATCTATTTCGTATAAATTCCTTGGTGAATCATTTATAAAATTAGTCCACTTAACTTTGCGTAAGTTAAATTTGTTTTATTTCTACTTAGTATATCCTCTTTTTAATTATTCTATCATCATTATAAATTAGCTAAGTTTGTTATAAATATTTTATATAACATGACTCATTTTTATTATTATTATTACTTCATAGTTATTATTAACTCATCGATTCACTTCTTTATTCAAATTCATATTATTAATTTAATAAAGAATTTTTTTACTATATAACTCAATTCATATTACTAATTTATGTTTCTCTTTCATGATCAGTTTATTTAACCTCTTTTAAGTTAATTTAAATTTATAATTTATTCCGATAACTTATTCCATATTATATTAGTTAACATTCAATTTTTATTTAAACTGCTCCACTTGCAATTTTAAATTTTCGTTATCCAATTTTAAATCAAATCCAATTACTTATACTAATTTTTTTACATACATTCATTTATTTTTGTTCAATTTCCTACACACTTAAATTACATTTCGTTTTAAAAATTCAAGCCCATATTCATTTTTAATTCATTTCATAGCTTAAATGAAATTAATCCACTTTACTAATTTATCTAGTTTCATTTCAAGCCTAATTCAACTCATCTAATATTAAATTAAACTTCTTTTCATTTTAATATATTTCTCATTTTATTTAGTCCTCTTCAAGTTAAATTTTCTCATCATTCGTGTGACGACCCGCCTTTCTTCTACCCAGAAAGACGTTTCATCATTAAGAAAGAAAGGGATAGAAATAGAAAAGAATAGAAAGAAAGAACAATAACATCAGAATCTCACAGCGGAATGGAACAAAATATAATACATCACATAACTATTACATAGTTATACATACATCAGAGTCGTACAATATCACATAACAGGACTGTCATATACATATATGTCTATACATACATCCAAAATACGGCATCACTAACTACACAGCGGAACTACATATATAGATACATACGTCTGGTATTCTCCCCAAAATAGCTCCTCCAGAAATCAACACTTCCAATACCTATCACTTGGCTACTCGTAAAAATTTGAGTACCCAAGAGTTTATGAAAACACAAAATATAAACTCCGGGTCAGACATGGGTCTGGTATCAGTAAACAGGTTAAAATTGCTTAACTTTGAAAATCATTTGAAAATAAAGGTATCACGTAAGACTCCCCACAAATAAATACGGGTAAGTTTTTACCTTACGCTAACCAAAACATTTTATAGGAAATTCTGTGATATTATAATAGTGTCTAGGGTTTTCAAGTAAATAGAAAATAGCCGAAATTGTTACATGATTAAATTCCAGCTACTAGCCACGAAAGTGGGTAATACAAATCAAAACCGTAGAGTCTCGTAGGATAAATGGGTTTCCAACAATGGCAGGGCTGCTGGGGTACTGCCCGTCACAGTACGGGGCCTAGATCACCGTACCGAGGATTACTCCCTTCATCCCCTGCAACACAAGGCCGGAACCATTCCTTACTGAACAGTCCCGAACAAGATAACCCCGCAGTTGTGGCCAACAACTGCTCACAAAGCCGAAATAAAAAGGGACATCTAGACAGGGGAAAAACTTGTCCTGCTTGGGCATGACCCACCTAACCTTGCAGCATCTCCCCTGTTTTAGCCATTCCCGGTTGATGAGGCTTGAGGTTACGATTACCTTTAAAGAACATTATTCTTAGAATGCTCATCGTCCGCCTGACGATGTGTTGAAAGCATTCAATCCATACAAGTTCGTTCCAGGTTCGAACAAAACCGAAGGCATTATCTCGTTACACTCATTTTGGAATCACCCTCAGAGTTAACGACGATAACCCTTGCATTCTGAAACACCATCTCGATCTCCATTTGATAAGTTACGACCTATCGTTTAATTTGGATCGATGTGGTTTTCGGAGAATCAAGATTGATTCTTCCGATCCCGGTCTCATCGGATCCAAACGCCATTTTAAGGGCCAAGTTGTCTATTTAACTTAACAGTTCAATTAAACATCAGATAAATCATATACAGTGATCACAGATATCCATAATATATCACAACATATCACAGAATAATCATCAACAGATATCAACGTCAATCAACATAATTATCAATTCATACCAATCAGTTTGGTTTTACTTAACTTAATTGATTGCTTAAGAATAAACTATTTTATTTTATTTAATTACTGATTTATTAACTTATTAATGATCAATTAATTAATTAGTTAATCATTAATTATTAATTTATTAATTATCTAATCTTTAATTAATTATTTAATTAATTAACTTCTATTCATTAACTATTACTCAATTACTCAATTAATTAGTTTATTCTTAATTATCAATTAATAACTTACTTATTAAAATGAATTAATTATCTAATTATCACAAATTACTTTATTTATCAATTTAATTAAAGTGTAATATCTTTAATTAATCTCGTAAGTTAACTTCCATTCACTAATTAACTTTTTAATGATAAGCTTACATTCTTAAGATTTTAATGGATTTAACTTAGGATTAAATTTTTATTTCAAAATCAACTTAAAGTTATTAATTTAAAATTCAAGTATAAATTTTAATCAACATTCTAACTACTTACTGACAATCTCCTACCTTTATATATTTACTTAATTCAATCTTTAATTAAAACACTAGCTTAACTAATTAACAAATATTTATTGAACTAAGTTACTCTCCTGTACAAAATCAGTACATGTCCATTTGAAAGCACCGTGACGCATCATTCCTTACTCGAGAAAAACTCGAGTTTCCCTCATCGCTCTCCCGTGTTACTCTCCCATTCCCTTTTCTTCTCCCCAGTTCTTCTTCTCTTCTCTTTTTTTTTAAAATTAAGTTGTAAACGAACTGCTGTAGCTATTCTCGTACGCGACTCGGAGGGAACCACAGGAATGCTCGAAGCAACCTCACAAATGTCTCGAGCACGCACACCACTCACAGGTCCTCGAACTCCACTTCGCCACCGTGCACGTGCACGGTGGCTCACCTTGCCTGCGGCGACTCTCTACAGTCCCCACACACCACAAAACACCCCTAGGCTCGACATTTAAACCCATATTTCGATTTCGAGTTGAAAATAAAAATATGACCTGGTGCTCGAATAAAACGACAGCAACTCCACTGTCAATGTGATCGCGCGGCCACCACACATCACCAGAGGTGATGAAAATTCGCCTAAACGTCACTCACATCACCCTCTAGCTCCACCAAAAATCACAACCCACTCGGTTTCGTGATGATGCCGCAATCGCTAATTTACAGAGCCTAGAAAAATGTGAGCTTAAACCCTATTTTAGTTTCAAACTCAAAACATATGCATTTGAAAAATAATTTCATATTTTTCTAGTGTTGATATATCTTTAACCTTGCTTCATGCCAAATTCCAGGAATTAAAATTTCCTCAATCTTCCAAATTTGACAAAAATCAGTAAAATCTCTATGCAAAACTGCTCTGGAAATCTTTGATTATAAATCACAATTTTTATGTGTAAAATCATAATTATGTTTATGGAAACTAAATATAATATTGGATTTACAAATTTCAACATTTTAATTTTAAACTTTGACTTTCTTTTTAACCTGTAGTTTGAAATACAGAGTTAATATCATACTGTTAACTTTAAACATGTTTTGCAGGCTTTGTTTTCATATAAACAAACTTGAATTATCTCACTACCACATTCAAATGGCTATATAAATATGTTTTGTAAATTTATTTGCTTTGTTTTGTACAAAATTTAAAGTACTGATCCAGAACAACTATGCAAACTTCCAGTGCAAACAGACATATACAAAACAGTATGTTCAAACTACATCAACACATATCATTAATAAACAAATATATAAACTAAAGTTGAAATTAGTTCGTTTACTCACTTGAT
Source organism: Allium cepa (assembly GCA_030765085.1). Classification (NCBI taxonomy): domain Eukaryota; kingdom Viridiplantae; phylum Streptophyta; class Magnoliopsida; order Asparagales; family Amaryllidaceae; genus Allium; species Allium cepa. Next base: position 690,869,448 of record CM060935.1, on the reverse strand, counting down.
CAAATTTGAACAGAAGATGTTGAAGAAAACACTTGCAGGTGAAGCTTTCCTGAAACCCCCTCTTTGTTTCTTCTTTTCCTTAGTTTGTTTTTCTGTTTTAAGTTAATATATATTTGCAAAGCAAATAGATGTTTCTCAGGTTTTCCTTTTTAAGTTTTAATTCTTCAGTTTGCATAAATGAACAGATGATATGAAAGTGAATATATATAAATGCTGAAGCTACTGAATAACAGGTAATAGCTGGACAGTTCCATTTGTGTGTCATTTTCTTTTTATTGGCTAGTAAAATTCTGCAGAAAGAAATGATATAGATCTCGGCTGCATGTACTTATTTAAACAAGATGTTAGGCTAATAAATGCTTATGTTATTAATTATGATAGCAAGTAATAAATTGTTTACTGACAGTTGCTATTTAGTACAAAGATATTTATTGTTACTTACTTTGTTGTACAAGATACTTATCATTTTCGGCCAAACATAGTTAGTAAGATACAGGTTTTTTTTTATCTATGAAGTGAGAACTTGTTTTATTATATTGAAGTGGACTTTGTTTTTCTTAGGCACAAAACTGTACACAGCACCTACTCAAAGTTATTGTTAACATATATGTTTATTTATATTGATAGTTATATTTTATATGAAATTTTATACTTGTTCAAATGATGTTTTAAACATTTTATTTAAGGATGTTGTGTTGTACAATTTGAATGTTGAAGATTGTTGTTTGACTAAAATACTTGTTTTTATATATTTCAAATTATCATTTATATTTGTAAATTTATAACTTTGATTACATCTTATAATTATAATTGTGTTTTATACTAATTTTGAATGTTTACACCTATATTGTTTTGCACTTCCATATTTATGTTTAATATTTCCATGTTTGTTTATTTTAAAACTTATCATTTTAAAAACTAAAATTGTATTCATATGTATTTTATCAGATATCAAATAATGAATCTTTGATTTGATTCTATTGAATAAGACAAATTTTATTTAAGGGTTTTGAAGAATTTGATTTTAAATTTCAAATCAAAATTTCCTTTTATAAACATATATAACTGTTAAATATCCAAGATCTCATCAATTTAAACATTGACAAGCTTCTATTTAATTTAAATTAGATTAAATATTTATTAAATATGCTGTCAAAAATTCCGGGTCGTTACAATTCGCATTCAACAAATTTAAAATTTGTTTTTAGTTTAATATTCTCAAATCTATAAATTATACAATTTATTCATTTTATTATTTTATCCAATTCATTTCAATTGCATTTCATATTTTATTTACGCTTCTTGAGTCCAACTTTATTTATTTACTTAATTTCACTAACTCCATTTGATTTAAAAATTCTAAGTCAATTTATTTTATTTGTATCTCAAGTTTAAAATTTTCCTTTGCTTGCTTAACCAAGATTTAACAATTTTAAATTTGGTTTACTTTCCTATTCAAATTTATAATTATAACTTATTTCTTTTCTATGCTAGTTTAAATTTATAAGCTATAAATTCATTCCTTATACAGTATTTTCAATTGTAAGTTCAAAACTATTTTCATATATTTATTTAAATCATACTTAGAATAATTTTCACAATCAAAACCTATTTTAATCGAAAAATAAATTTTTATTGGTAGCAATTTTCAATCGGAAACTCGAAAATTAATACTGATGATGCTGCAGTCATCCCCAAAATTATTTCCAGTGACCAAGCGAGTTTAGTGCTTTTATTTTATTGAAAAATCTTTTCAAAATATTTTCTTGTCAAAATTCTTTCAAATGATATTATTATTAATTTTGAAGGCTTCAAAAATAATTTTTGAAAATAAAAGGATTTTAATTCTGAAATTCTTGATTTTTAAAATCATTTCTATGTATAAGCTATATTATAAATATACTTATACAAATTTTCTTACATTATTACCAAAATGTTTCATTAATTTACAACTTGGTCGTTTTAATTAATTCTGATTAGATTTCAATTCAATTTTAATTATCAAAGGCTTCATAATGTAAAATTCATTAAGTGTTCGATATTTTCTAATAATCGATAATAACTAAATATTATTATCTCCTAACAATAATTTCATTAAAAATCACTTAATATATATATAATATAATTTAGGAAAACTTTATTTCATTTATCCTATTTTAAAAACAATATTACGTCAACTTTCCTTGTTTAAGTGTTTAGAAACTCCTATCGATAGTACAGCGTCCCGCAAATCGACCAGAATTCATAAACGACTTAACTGATAAGTAAACACGATATAAAACATTTTATAACACTAACAAGTACACTCTCTCATATATCTACACTCAAACAAACTCATTCTAGGGTATTTCTACCCCATCTATAATGAGTCGAATCCCACAAAGCCAAGGTATCGCTAAACCTCGCTCCGATACCAACTGTAATGACCCACATTTCGAAAGGTTTAAATCGATAATCATCCATACATGTCTGACTTAAATAATTCAGAACGTAAATAATCAATGGGGTTAAATAAGAAAATAAGAAGAGAAGAAGGAAACAAACACAGAATCTCACAGCAGAAACGATTAAATACAATAATAAAATAACCAATTCATAAAGCTTTTACTATACATTTGATTATAATCTATAAATATTTATCAGAGTTATAAATATATAGCTGGGAGAAATAACAAATACAATAGAATAGCATGATACAAGGTATAATAATAGAATAGCTACCAAATCTTTGTCTTCGTCCTCCAAAGAATAATCTTCAATACACCAAAAACTCAAGACTGACCCAAGAATAGTGAAAAGACAAAACACTTGAGTCAGGACTAAATACTCTTATGTAAGTCAAATCAATATCATAAAATATGACTGCAATAACTTAAGAGATGTTACGGGTTTTTCCATCTCCTAAGGAAGCCTTAAAAAATTTGTATATAATATTATACACTATAATTGGTAATGTCTATCAGTAAAATAAATATCGAAATAGTGTAAAGACTTAACATAGATTCACCTTAACACATTTTTACAGTTTTAAACATAATGGGCTTTTATAGGGATAAGTATGACAAGGCAAGTGAGGCAATGCCAAAGGTAGAATTCTACCAGTTTACCCTTTCTAGCTGATTGTGTGACGCCCCACCTCTATACCCACGCTAGCCAAGGACACTACGGTGTAATGCCGTCAACTAGCACGGAGAATAAGGCCGTTGAGGAGCGACCATCCGTGCAATTTCTTTGCGCGAGCACCGATATGTCAGATAGTATAACATGCATTTTATTTCAAGAGGAAATCCGACATACTGGTACAAACTCAAAGCTACTACACAGTGGCAATAGTGTCTTCGGAAACCAATATAGAAATAAACATAACACAAATCAGTCACAGATAATTCATATCACAAAGGCGGAAATAGATATGAATATATATAACACATAAAAGCGTTCATCAGAGTAGTGGTCTAAAAGATTCACAATGACACAAAAGAATAGCAACTTGTGCCATACAAAAGAATAAGTACACAATTATGAGTCTATGTCTCAAATGTATACAACAAAAACTACTAATCTAAGTAGTTAACCAAAAGTCAGGATGATAACCCCAGAAGAGAAGTCAAGCAGAAGCACCTGCAACATCTCGGTCTGACCCGAGTATTATTTAATAAGAAAATAATAAACGGATCAGTCTATCTATAAATATCAGATGAAATGATATAGAATAAGAGATATGACTATACGTACAATAATCACAATGCCAAGCTGTGATAAATAAATAATTGAAAAACCAATAAGAGATTAATCAATATCGCAATGATCTTCTCAAAGATAAAAAGGAATGTCATACTCCTAATTTCATTCACCAAGCCACAATAAATGACATATATATCAATGCCAATCTTAAAAGTTGGTGAAACATAAATTCCAGAATTCAACACACGAAATCCAGAAATCACAAGAAAAAAATGGCCAAGACATTGATGTAGTGCAAACGGTACATCAAATGAATCAAAAAGCGAAGACATTGATGTAGTGCAAACGGTACATCCAATGAATCAAAAGCAAAGACATTGATGTAGTGCAAACGGTACATCCAATGTATCAAAAGCAAAGACATTGATGTAGTGCAAACGGTACATTCAATGTATCAAAAGCAAAGACATTGATGTAGTGCAAACGGTACATCCAATGTATCAAAAGCATATCATTGATGTAGTGCAAACGGAACATCCAATGTATCAAAAGCAAAGACATTGATGTAGTGCAAACGGTACATCCAATGTATCAAATAATTCGGAGCATCGACGTCGTACAGCGTGACATCCGATGAACCAAATCAAAAAGACATCGCACAATGCTAGTCTAAAACATAAAAATGATCGTCATGATCATAGAGAAGTGTCAATTACAGTAAGCTAGTAAATATATGAGCTTAGCTTCATGTCCCATAACCACTAGCTTAACTTAAATATTTACGAACAAATTGTAGATCTCCACTAGAAAATTGTCACAAAGGTTTCAATCGAACAAGTCCAAGAATTAACCGGCGAAGTAAACGCAAGCGTTTCATACCACTTGTTTTACTAAGTTGTTTAATTAGATTTCTCATACGAGTGAGGTAAAGGTTTGTATATACTAATAGATTGGAAAACGATTTAAGAGAACGAATTTTGTAATAAAATAGTGTTGAAATCATTTGATGAAATAGTTTTGATATTTACTACTAGTATTGAAACCTTTATATTTTTAAAGTGACAAATCATCGAAATGATTGTAGAAACAATCAATCACTAAAATTCACGTTCGAAGACGTGAATGAAATCCAAAGAAATCGATACCGAATCCATAAAAATGGATATTCCAAAAATTCCCGAGGAAAAGAAGTCATCAAAGTCAATAACAAGTGATAACAACAAATAGGGGAATAACACGAATCGATTAAAGTTGGAATTCTCAAGCAAATAGGCAAATAGGCAAAAAGAGTGCAGATTCAGACGTCTGAAATCAAGGATTCAGACGTCTGAATCTGGAAAACCAAAAGTTTTCCAGAACAGAATTCAGACGTCTGAACCCAATATTTCAGACGTCTGAAATAGACAATTTTTAGCCTATTTCCTTTCTAGTCCAAATCAAACCAATTCAGACGTCTGAAATATAGATTCAGACGTCAGAATACCGGGGAATAAAAATTCCCAGTATAATATTCAGACGTCTGAATTGTACGTTTCAGACGTCTGAATCAAGGGTTCAGGGCATTCCCTGAACCTCGGCCAAAGATGGCCAAATGATTATTGGAAGCGATCGATCGAGCGACAACGACTAAGGATTTACGCCAAGCGACAACCCAGCCGTAACGGCTCTTCGATACGCCTCAAATATCAATGTCCAAATATCCATAAAAGGATTTTCATAGATTTTGATTTCAAAACACCAAAAATTGGAATATACACCAAAATTATCCAAATCAAAATCAATTGCACAAGAATAAGCGTTAGGAATTCATACCTAACAATCGAAGGTAATTATAGACAAAGATGTGAGATAAAAATCTCACCTTTGAACCCAAGTCAATGAAGAAGAAGCTTGAAAACAAAGGAGGATCAACCATTCTTCAAATCCAACTCAAGAAGCTTGATTCTAAGATTTAAAAGAAGAACATTCCCAAAGTTAGGTTTAGGAATTTCTGAAATTGATAAGAGAATGAGTTGGAGAAGAAGAAGAGAAGGCTTACCAATGGGTTCTCTTTGATTTTGGAGCATGAATTTGAGCAAGCAAGAGGAACTAGGGCTTGGAGTTTCTAATTCCCTTTCCTTTCCACCATTTTCAGTTGGAGCTTAAGTTTGAGGAGTGGGAATGAGTAAATGGAGAGGAGTGGGCTGAGCTAGAGTATAAGTGGGGTTAATGGGCTGAAACCCAACCCAAAGCCCTAAAGAAAAAGTAGCAAAATTCAACTTACTCCAAACATATCGAAGTTTATACTCAAAAAGGTTGCAAACGACATTTTGAACTCAATGGAAGGGGTCTCGAGTCCCAATTCGACTGTTTGCAAAAAGTAGGTTTTTGGATTAAAATCCGACGAACGATGAAATATTTAAATAAAATATTTAAATACACAATCGATAAATATGCGGGTTGTTACAGACTCCCCTCCTTAAAGAAATTGCGTCCTCGCAATACTTAAGAAGAAAATAAAGAGCAACAACCATAAAAGCATATCAACACAAAAGAAAATTTGAAATAGGAAGTTCACCATAAAAAGCACGAAAGAGTAAGTCCGAACGGTTTCGCTCGATGAATTCCCAGGATTCCCAAGAGCAATCCTTAGGATCTGAGAACTATTGAACTTTCATAAGAAGAACATCTTTATTTCGAAGGCACTCAACCTCCGAAGTAATGATGCGAATAGAATGTTGCTCATAAGTCAAATCTGGTGAAACTTCAATTTCATCAATAACACCGGGCTCAAGAATAAAAATAGGAAACCTAAAAGCATTTCCATTGTTAAAAGACGCAGAAAATGTCAAGAGTAGAAGAAAAATGAGCCAGTGCAACGACGTAGTACAAAAACGGTACGGCCAATGAACCGATAAACCGGAACAACGATGTAGTATAATAATGGTACATCCATTGATCCAGATGAGACGGAACATCGATGTAGTATAATAACAGTACATCCGATGAACCGAACACCATAAAAGAACAACGGACACTACTCCATAAAAGGAATGAGATAAAGCTCAATAAAACGAAGTATATCAAAACGTCCGATGAAATTAATAAAAAGATAATTCCATTCAGACATCATCAAAGAATCAACCACTTGTTGCTTACGACCAAGTGCATAGGCAACACAATTCTCCTTCCGGGAATAAAAAGAATATCAAGATCATAAGATGCAAGGAACTCGAGTCGACATGAAGTTCCTTATGAGAAAATAAATATTCCAAAGATTTATGATCGAGGTGGAGAACAAATTTCTCCCCCAAAAATGATGATGCCAAACTCTAAAAGCGAAAACAGTAGCCACGAGCACTAGATCATGAGTGGCATACCTAGTCTCAATCGGCTTTTAATGATTTAGAAGCACAAGTGATAGCACGTCATCTTTTGCAAGAGAACGGCATCCAAACCAATACGATTAGCATTGGTACAAAAGATAAAGTCTTGGTTCCCAACGGGAATCACAAGAATAAGAGTATCGAAAAGAAAGAATTTCTTTTAAATAATCTTCTTTCCTGAAAAGTTAAAACTTTCAAAAATTACATTTATCTCAATGTAAAAATCTTTCTAGAAAAATTTACGTTTTACAAGTCAATATATCGTGTCTGATTGTCTCATCAAAGCATTTAGGAAATTCCTATCGATAACGTTGATCAAGCGCATCGACCAAAATTCTTAAAACACTAAATGGGCAATACAATCACAAAATCATCTTTTATATGATGAAAATATCTCTTAAAAGTTTTGACAATATTCTTTGCTCGTTTAAGATCAAAATCCAATTGTACTTATAAATAAATCTTATGAAAAAGATTTGCAAAATTTTAAATTTCTGTTTTCATCCAAAATCAATAAATTCAAGAATGGAATTATCGAGATATTCATAGAATACTCGATTTATAAAATGGATGAAACGAGATGGGCAAACTGAATGACATAATAAGTCATTCATAAGAATCGTAACGAGTGCGGAATGCGGTAAGTGGAATGCTAACTCCCGCAACTCATAACCAAATGAAAATCGGTGGCAAGGTCGAACTAGAAAGACCTTAACACCACACAAAAGATTTCTTAGGTGATAATCCTAAGACAAACTCAAAAATACCGGAAAAGTTTCACAAATTATTTAGATAAGAGAAATAACACTTTTCTCATCTTGAGGGCTTAAAGAATAAAATGATGCCTTCAAGAATTTGAAATTGGAATCTCAAGAAAAAATAGAAATCTGCTTAGCAGATAGTAAATGTCGAAGATGAATAGTCCACACGGAAAGTAGGATATGAGCTTCACAATGATTGAGCCAATCCTTACAAAAATCAATTCCGAAGCCTAAGTAAAAATCGGCTCGGAAAGAAAAATCACATAAAATAATTTCGACATTAATAGAAAGCAAATTGAGTGTTGCGGATCCACCAACCAGATTCGCAACTCTCAAAGAAGTCATCAAGCCCAAAATATTTTCAGAGAAAAAGAATCAACAAGTTCTTTTGATATAAAATAGTGAGATGGAACCCATATCAAAAAGAACTCAAATAAGAAGATCACGAAATAAAACAATGCCATCAAGGATTGAGTGAAAAATACCTTGACCAAGAGAAGAGTTGCTAGGGGCTTGCAGCTTTCCTTCTCTCTTGCTTGGAATCTTAGGACACGAAGATAAAAGATGACCCGAACCTTTGCAATAATGACAAAAGAGGGGTTTCGGGCACTCCCTTGCATAGTGGTCTGTGGAACCACAATTGTAGCATCGTCCACGACTAGAGGTAGGGGCCTTCGCTACCGGAGTTTGTTGCTTCCTTTTCTTATCAGAATTAGGGCCTTTGAATTTGATAGGCCTCTTCAAGTTATTGTCGAAGTTTTGTTGGGCACTCACAACTTCAACATCACCTTCATTATCGGCCTCTTCAAGACGAAGAGCGATTTCAATAAGCTGATCAAAAGAAACTTCTAGTTTCAAAAGTAATGGCTTCTTAAGATTCTTATTCAAGCCATAGACAAATCTCTGATTTTTCTTCAATGGGGTATTAATATACTCGACCCTATATTTGGACAGAGATTCGAAAGTTGCGACATAGTCTGTCACAAAAGATTCACCTTGAACAAGGTCAATAAAACGCCGAGCCAAAGTTACTTTTTCAGCCTCCGGCACAAATTTCAATTCGAATCTTTCTCGGAATTGCTTCCAAGTGAGATCCGCTTCAACGATTTCAGAAATTAAAAGCTCATACCAATCTAACGCTCTTTCATGGAGCATGTTAGAAGCCACTTAGACTCGATGAAGGTCAATAAGGTTCATGCGAGAAAAGATGCGATCGCATGATTTGAGCCAAGCTTGAATTTCTATAACACTCTCGGATCCCTTAAATGGCCTTCCACCCAAATCGGTGTAGTCTCTTCACAAGCGTGCAAAACCGAATCTAGGATGAGTAGGCTCTGGATTGGGACCGGCTACTTAAGCGTTCTTTACAAGATCAAGAAGCTGCTGGGCAGACATAAATACTCCATCCTAAGCACTAGCACTAGATTGACCGGTGCTGGGACGGCCTGGTCTAACCATTTCTCTTCTTTAAGAAAGAAAGGAAGAAGAAAAGTTATTCTAAAATTAAATATCAAGCAATCTTGATACATAAAACAAGGAATCATAAAGGAAAATAGGATAGGACGGTACGAAGACCCGAATAAAATCCTAAAGCACGACTCCTAAGATGGACTTAGGACGATGATCCTTGTTAAATTATTTTACATTGTTCCGAAGTTTGGCTCCGATACCAAGCTGTGACGCCCCACCTTTATACCCACGCTAGCCAAGGACACTACGGTGTAATGCCGTCAACTAGCACGGAGAATAAGGCTGTTGAGGAGCGACCATCCGTACAATTGCTTTGCGCGATCACCGATATGTCAGATAGTATAACATGCATTTTATTTCAAGAGGAAATCCAACATATTGGTACAAACTCAAAGCTACTACACAGTGGCAATAGTGTCTTCGAAAACCAATATAGAAATAAACATAACACAAATCAGTCACAGATAATTCATATCACAAAGGCGGAAATAGATATGAATATATATAACACATAAAAGTGTTCATCAGAGTAGTGGCCTAAAAGATCCACAATGACACAAAAGAATAGCAACTTGTGCTATACAAAAGAATAAGTACACAATTATGAGTCTATATCTCAAATGTATACAACAAAAACTACTAATCTTAGTAGTTAACCAAAAGTCAGGATGATAACCCCAGAAGAGAAGTCAAGCAGAAGCACCTGCAACATCTCGGTCTGACCCGAGTATTATTTAATAAGAAAATAATAAACGGATCTGTCTAGCTATAAATATCAGATGAAATGATATAGAATAAGAGATATGACTAAACGTATAATAATCACAATGCCAAGCTGTGATAAATAAATAATTGAAAAACCAATAAGAGATTAATCAATATCGCAAGGATCTTCTCAAAGATAAAAAGGAATGTCATACTCCTAATTTCATTCACCAAGCCATAATAAATGACATATATATCAATGCCAATCGTAAAAGTTGATGAAACATAAATTCCAGAATTCAACACACGAAATCCAAAAATCACAAGAAAAGAATGGCCAAGACATTGATGTAGTGCAAACGGTACATCCAATGAATCAAAAAGCAAAGACATTGATGTAGTGCAAATGGTACATCCAATGAATCAAAAGCAAAGACATTGATGTAGTGCAAATGGTACATCCAATGTATCAAAAGCAAAGACATTGATGTAGTGCAAATGGTACATCCAATGTATCAAAAGCAAAGACATTGATGTAGTGCAAACGGTACATCCAATGTATCAAAAGCAAAGACATTGATGTAGTGCAAACGGTACGTCCAATGTATCAAAATCATATCATTGATGTAGTGCAAACGGAACATCCAATGTATCAAAAGCATATCAATGATGTAGTGCAAACGGAACATCCAATGTATCAAAAGCAAAGATGTAGTGCAAACGGTACATCCAATGTATCAAATAATTCGGAGCATCGATGTCGTACAGCGTGACATACGATGAACCAAATCAAAAAGACATCGCATAATGCTAGTCTAAAACATAAAAATGATCGTCATGATCACAGAGAAGTGTCAATTCCAGTAAGCTAGTAAATATATGAGCTTAGCTTCATGTCCCATAACCACTAGCTTAACTTAAATATTTACGAACAAATTGTAGATCTCCACTAGAAAATTGTCACAAAGGTTTCAATCGAACAAGTCCAAGAATTAACCGGCCAAGTAAACGCAAGCGTTTCATATCACTTGTTTTACTAAGTCATTTAATTAGATTTCTCATACGGGTGAGGTAAAGGTTTGTATATACTAATAGATTGGAAAACGGTTTAATAGAACGAGTTTTGTAATAAAATAGTGTTAAAATCATTTGATGAAAGAGTTTTGATATTTACTACTAGTATTGAAACCTTTATATTTTTAAAGTGACAAATCATCGAAATGATTGTAGAAACAATCAATCACTAAAATTCACGTTCGAAGACGTGAATGAAATCCAAAGAAATCGATACCGAATCCATAGAAATGGATATTCCAAAAATTCCCGAGGAAAAGAAGTCATCAAAGTCAATAACAAATGATAACAACAAATAGGGGAATAGCACGAATCGATTAAAGTTGGAATTCTCAAGCAAATAGGCAAATATGCAAAAAGAGTGCAGATTCAGATGTCTGAAATCAAGGATTCAGACGTCTGAATCTGGAAAACCAAAAGTTTTCCAGAACAGAATTCAGACGTCTGAACCCAATATTTCAGACGTCTGAAATAGGCAATTTTTAGCCTATTTCCTTTCTGGTCCAAAACAAACCAATTCAGAAGTCTGAAATAAAAATTCCCAGTATAATATTCAGACGTCTGAATACTGGGGAATAAAAATTCCTAATATAATATTCAGACGTCTGAATTGTATGTTTCAGACGTCTGAATCAAGGGTTCAGGGCATTCCCTGAACCTAGGCCAAAGATGGCCAAACGATTATCGGAAGCGATCGATCGAGCGACAACGACTAAGGATTTACGCCAAGCGACAACCCAGCCTTAACGGCTCTTCGATACGCCTCAAATATCAATGTCCAAATATCCATAAAAGGATTTTCATAGATTTTGATTTCAAAACACCAAAAATTGGAATATACACCAAATCAATCCAAATCAAAATCAATTGCACAAGAATAAGCGTTAGGAATTCATACCTAACAATCAAAGATAATTATAGACAAAGATGTGAGATAAAAATCTAACCTTTGAACCCAAATCAATGAAGAAGAAGCTTGAAAACAAAGGAGGATCAACCACTCTTCAAATCCAACTCAAGAAGATTGATTCTAAGCTTTAAAAGTAGAATATTCCCAAAGTTAGGTTTAGGAATTTCTGAAATTGATAAGAGAATGAGTTGGAGAAGAAGAAGAGAAGGCTTACCAATGGGTTCTCTTTGATTTTTGAGCAAGAATTTGAGCTAGCAAGAGGAACTAGGGCTTGGAGTTTCTAATTCCCTTTCCTTTCCACCATTTTCAGTTGGAGCTTGAGTTTGAGGAGTGGGAATGAGTGAATGGAGATGAGAGGGCTGAGCTAGAGTATAAGTGGGGTTAGTGGGCTGAAACCCAACCCAAAGCCCTAAAGAAAAAGTAGCAAAATTCAACTTACTCCAAACATATCGAAGCTTATACTCAAAAAGGTTGCAAACGGCATTTTTAACTCAATGGAAGGGGTCTCGAGTCCCAATTCGACTGTTTGCAAAAAGTAGGTTTTCGGATTAAAATCCGACGAACGATGAAATATTTAAATAAAATATTTAAATACACAATCGATAAATATGCGGGTTGTTACAGATCGTAATCCATCCGTGGCCAACTGCGACAACCAATCCAACCAACAAACGCTGCATTCATCGAATACGAAATAATAATAATAATATGAGGGATCAACATCGCTAGAGGTAGCTAACCTTAATGGCCAAACATAGGCTCCTGTTTTAGTCATTTTAATCATGACACGAGTGTCAAGGCTATCCATCATCATTCTTTTACTTCATTCCAGTGAATGCCGCCAATTCAACAACTACATTCTGGATATCATCCACCGCGTACACGGTTGTCAAGGTGGTTCCAATATTGATAGAGAGAATGCCAAAAAGAGACCCGGTCTCTTTAACAACAAATGTTATTTTACACTCCGGTTGGTCTTTTACATTTTGAAAACAGTTCATACATGAAATCAAAATATCATATTCACTTCAAAAGCAAATCTACTTCGAGATTTACTATATTTGCTTCAAAAATCATATTTTACCTTAAAATGTCAATTTAGTCTGATATATCAGTTTCACTTCAAAATTTGATTCGAATTTCAATTTTTGTTATAGCTTCACTCTAACCGAATTTGCATTTAAATCTAAGATTTAAATATAAACATTCCACCCTTTTAACTAGTTTTAATTTTTATAAAATAGTTTAAATAGTTAAAAATAATTAAATAATTAAATTAGTTGGAGTAAAAAATGTAGTTTAAATAATAAAATTGTTTGGAAAATCAAAATAATTTGAATATCTAAAGATTATAGATTTTAAACCGTTTATACTAAAATAATCATTTAAAAATAATTTCAAAGTCAAAAACAATTCACTTTCCAAAACTTCCAATTCAAAGCAGTTCAAATTTCCATTTCGATTTAATAGATTCAATTTCGATTTCATGTCAAATTTTAGTTCGATTTCGACTTAATTTAAATTCCAATTTCTAATTAATTTCAATTACAATTCCAGATTAATTTAAATTCCAATTCCAAATTAATTCAACTCCAATAAATATGTAACGACCCGACGTTTTCAACCATTTGCATCCGCACATGTCCGACTTGAATTGCTCAAAATAGCGCGTCGTAAATAAAATTTGGCAAATTTCAGAATATACAGTAAATAATAATCACAGATCACGGGCACATAGTAAATAATAATGCAGCGGAATTAAAAGAGATAGTAGTTCATGAAGCTACTATATATTTATAAGATAAATCATAGTTAAATAAGATACAATAGAAGAGTAACAAGATATATCAGTTACAAATCAGAATACATCACTGAAATCATTGGATACTTAAAGCAAAATAGATGGCTGGATCTTCAAGCAAAGCTCCAACTCAGAACGTGAGTCCTGAATGCTGAATCACTCAATCTGACCTGAGCGTAAAGAAAAACACAAAACACTCGAGTCAGGACATAAAAACTTATGAACTGTAAATCAACTCAAGTAAACAGTAACAAAAATGCATCAGTAACTTAAAGGATGCTTGGGATCGCCCATCCGTTAAGGACCCGTTAAACTATTTACTATGTATTAATATTGCGCTATTATAATAATGTCTACAGCAAAATAAACTTACTTTAAAATAGCGTTAAGGAGTTACCCATATAGCCCTTAACACATAATAATGCCAGTAGTCTATACAATACCTACATATCTCCTGACCGGGAGACTATGAGAAGATACTCCATAGGTACGACACAAATAGAAAGTCGTAGTAAGGCTCGCTATGGTAGGTGACATGGCACACGAGGCAATACTAGGGTAGATATACCAATTGCGCACACGGACTGGTGGTAACGTAGCAGCCACATACGCCCACCTCGGAACACACTCCCAAATCTAAATCGGAGGATGGCCATCAAATCAACCACAAGTAAGAGTATAGTATCGAAGAAGTGCGTCCGACCAGAGGAGCTACCTCTCTTGGCCTGAGATCACTCCTGTTTTAGCCACCTTATGCCAACTCACGGGAGTTGGGTCCACGTAATATACCTTAAGAATGATGCCACCATCCTACTTCATTCTGGAATCACCACCACGTACACAGTTGTTAAAGTGGTTTTCGGAGTTGGCAGAGAGTCTGACAACTTCCGACCCCGGTCTCTTCAACAACCAAACATTATTATAACGCCGTGGTCATTTCAAAATAGTTTATACTTCAAAAAAAATCAGATCATTTCATTTCAAAACTATATACCTTTCAAAATAGTTTATACTTCGAAAACAAAAACCATTTTTATTTCAAAACTACATTCAAATCAGAAATAGTTTATCATTTCAATTTCAAACATTTACTCACCTTTCAAAAAATCATAATACTTTCAAAGTTATAACACTTTCGAAACCAAAATACTTAACACTTTGGAAATCATAACATTTCGAAATATAACCAAAAGTAAAATATCAATTTTTTTCAATAAAATATCGTATTTAATCAAATTACATCAATTTCAATTCAAATCAGTTTCTCTATAAACCATTTCAAATCTCATCAAATTTCATGTATAGATTTGATGCACAAAATAAATTATTCAATTTTTAATATATTTAAGCTTTAATATCCCACAATTCAAAACTAAATCTTCTAATTTCATACATCTCAAATTTAACTTCATTATTACTTAGTTTTGAAATATTCATTTCATAAATCCAATATTATTCAAATAAACTCAAATTACAAGTAAACTAAATATCCTTTCTTACCAATATAAACTTCAAATATTCATTTATCAAAATCACCTATCATTCCAATTCATATTCTTTATCAAAATATCATATCCTTTCAAAACCTCATTATCAAATAAGCATTTGAATTCAAATTCAAATTCAAATATTCAAATTTAAATATCATTTTTAAAATCAAATATATCATTCATTTATTATTTCAAAATACATTTAAAAATTTCATTCGAAAATTCATTTATCTCAATTCATTCCATTTAACACATAACCAAGTAAACTTTATTTAAATTTAAATTCAATTTAAATTCCTTAAAAATTCAAATTTAAATATTAAAATATATATTCAAACTCTTAAAATTTTATAAATAATTAATCTCAAAATTTAGATCATTTAACACTTTGAAATATGACTCAAACAGTGTTAAAAATCTATAACATTTCAAAACATTAACAAAATATAGCAATGACAGCATTTATAAAGTGCTATCGTAGCTTATAGTTTCCAAAATAGTTTAGTTCAAGAATAACGGCATTTATAAAATACCGTAATAGATATTTAGTTATTTCAAACATAGTTAAGTTCAAAACAACAGCATTTTAAAGTGCTGTCATAAAACTACAGCATTTTAGAAATGCTATTAATAAAATTCCAGGTTTTATTATAACTTTTCAAAAACAATAAAACTTCAATTTTAGCAAATTTTAAACTTATAAATCATATTTTTAGGCTTCTAAACTTTAACATTTAAATCAATTTAACATATGATTTATCACAACAAAATTTTTAAATCAAATACTCAATTTAAAACTCACTTTCATTTGTTAAGTCACAATTCAATATTATTAACTTATAAATTGAAATAAACTTAACATTTTACTTCAAATATTATTTCAAACTTTAAATTAAATTTCCACTATTTACTTACGTTTTAAGAATATAATTTAAAGTCAAAAATTACATTTATTTCAAATTTACATACTTAAATTCACAAATTAAAAACAAAATATTTAGCCTTCTCAAAACCATAAAATATATATTTTTAAATCAAATTTCATACTTTTAAAAATACATATCTTAGAAAAATCATTTAAAAATATACCACGGGGTCTGTATATAATTTTCTAACCTAAGTCAAGTGATACGGATATATATCATTTCAATCCGCAATTTAAAAAGAAATCCGAGTTCTATCATTTCAAACCCGCAATCCCAAGTAAATAAAAATAAATAAAAATCGCTCAGGCCAATCATTTCATCTCATAACAATTTTTGCCTATTCTAATGTCCATTCAGGTATGTATCATTTCAACACATAGTGATTCTATTCTACAGGGAACTTGCAGTGTGATCATAAATAAATAAACAGTATAAACAATGATACTAACATGTAAATGTCATAATATAATGTCATATATCATATGTCAAGTGATGATTAACAAAGTAAACATGGTAATAATATGGCATATCATATCATATAATCATCATTAACTTGCATAACATTTTTAATTTACTAAACACTTGTCATCAATTCACTATTTCATAAGTAAACATGTCAGAGTGAGAAAAACTCACCTTTTCAAGCTGGAGTTAACAAATAAAACTACACGAATAAATTCCAGAAAGCATGATATGGAACGACACAGCATGACAAATGACTCAAAAGGGAAGAGAGAGTCAAGATATTATCTTGTATGCAACAACCAAAACAAGACAATGTATACATGAATATGTAACACAAAACACAATTGAAATGAATTGACATAAAAAAGCAACAAAGGACAAAATAGTTAGACCTTGCTTTTATCCATCCAAATGCTTAGCCTAGGTGGAACAAATGCTCGGCCATCATGTGATATAACTCGGATTTGGTATCAATATAGCACGGCTAACAAGGCGGTGATGATGGTGAAGGCTGCAATTGGTCAAGGCGAAATGGAGTGGATTTGTGCAACATTTAGCTCAGCTATGCCATCGTATGGGCTCAGCGTAGGATAGTACAGGTCAGGTCAGATGTGGAGTTTGCTGAAGTGATGGCTGGAGGAGGTGTAGATGCTGGTGGTGGTGGCTAAGGGGGTGTCCGAAGTGATGTATGGAGGGGTAGGTGATGTTATGTGGTCTAGGCATTGTTTTCAAGAGGTGGAGCTTGCAAATTTTATGGTGCTATCATCAAAGGAGGCACAGCCTGAATTTCGTTAGTGTAGAAGCTCATGTGCTGCCATGGATGATGAAGTGGTGGTCGGTGGTGAAGTGGTAGACGCTAGGCCGAGCAAGCTAGAAGAAGAACAAGGTAGAAATCATTGAAAGAAGAAGGAAAGAATGAATGAAGCCATCAGCTTTTTTTCTTTGAAGCCGTGAGTTTTTTCGAGGAGAAGTATTATTCACGTGAATTGAAATGAGAAAACATACGGCTACAAGGAAGAAGCGTACGGCCAAAAGAAAGGAGGTTAAAAGGTAACTGAAAATGAAAAGACAAGGTGAAATGAAAAGTCATAAGGCAAATGAAAGGACTTTGACTCTTTGCCTTTCTTATTTTCTTTTAATTGAAATAACTAAATAAAAGTTCGGTAAATGAAATAAAAAACTGAAAAAAATAAACTGAAAAAGAAAAAAAAATTAAGGAAAAGTAGGAATAAAATGAGAAAATAGCTTGATAATTGAAACTGGAATTTAAAAATATAAACAATACACAATTAAGTTTTTGAAAATTATAGCAACACTTTAAAAATATTTTAAAAATAAAATAAATACATAAAATGTCATATTACACATATATATACAAGTTAGAACAAACACAAATATTATTTATATAAATTAAAATAAACAATTTTGTTAAATAAAACAATTTACACACAATATTGTAAAAAGCATAACTTTCACAATATTAATCGGATTTCCACGAAACGAACATCATTATTCTTGAAATTTTATTTAATTTCATAATAAAATTCAAAAATTCAAAAATTTAAATTTTAAATTTAAAAGTCAAAGTTTGACCATATTGACTAAAATCCACATTTTCGGAAAATATTCTATTTATTCATGTTTGAAATTTTAATTTACATACAAATCAAAATATATATTTAAAATAAAAAATTATCATTTTAATAAATAAAATATATTTTTTAAACCATCAATTTCAAATAAAATAATCAAAACATACAATTAAAATGACCACAAACATGAATTGTATGTTTTATCTACAGTTCTGATGTTGTAGATTATGACCCTCGTCTTGCTCTACGGTTCCGCCCATTTGCTGCCCTTTTTGGGTCTGCCCCTTTATTGTTGTCTGGTGTTGTTAGTGACTCTCCCTCAGGGGAAAGCTAGTTTTTGTTATTTAGTTACTGTGACATAGTTGTCAAGTACCTGTGCTGTATTTTTTTTTTTTGCTTTATTTCTAGTAGTTAAGGTGCTTCTACCTTACTCCTGTACTTCAATTTTTATTACGATTGTAATAAAAGTGGACGGTCCACTATAAAATCGGCTGGCCTTGCCAAAAAAATGACCACAAAAATACAGGGTTATTACAAAATAAATTTCAAATCAATTCTCAAACTTAAACCATTTCGATTTATATCAATTCCGAGTTCGATTTCCAAAATATCGATTTAATACACTTAAATCAAATTTACCTTCAATATCAAATTTAAAATCCAAAAGTACAAATATAATTCAATTTCGAGCTCAATTTTGAAATATCGTTTTGTATTGCTTTTACTTAGCAATATTCAAAGTACGAATAAAAGTCCAGTCTTTTAAAACATATCAACTTCTGAAATTCAAATCATATTTCGATGAAAATTTCATAATCTCAACCTCGATTATTTAAGAACACTCCTGTTATCAAACTTAAATTTCAACACTTCGAGCTCAAGTTCAAAAATAATTCGACTTCCATAAATTCGACTTTTCGTTTCTTAAAATCAAATCATTTAAATAATTTCAAAACCAAAATTTTAAAATTATTTAATTTAACCAATTCATTGTTCGTATATAATTCTCTATCCTAGGGCCAAGTGATTAGTTGATTCAATTTAATTTCAGGGATGGATATATAGCATTTCAATCCAAGATAAATGCCATACTTATAAATCATTTCAACTTATTTCTTAATTTATCCAAAATAATTCGATTTATAGTTTTATACGTTGTAAATAATGTACAAGGTGATAACATGATTTATTAAATATAAATAAGCATCTAAACATCCAAATATCAATCAATTGCATTCACCTCAATCCATCATCCAAACAGTCAATAATCACAACAATCAAACAATTATTGATAAATTTTGGATTTTACTAGCAGTTAAATTCTAATTCAATTTTAATTGTTAATATAAATTCTATCAATTAATTCAAATGTCAATTTAAATGTTAAATTATCAAACAACTATTAATAAAATTCAAATCACGTCACGATATAATTTAACTAACATAAAAAAAATTCCAAATAATTGTGTGCGTATAAAACTTTCAGCTTTTTAATTGAAACCGAAAATATTTTCAGCTTAAAATAAATGCCAATCCAATGCCAAGTTGTAGAGGACGTCGATACGATTCCAATGTGATTCGTTTCGTCCGAAACGGACCTCGTAAGACAAAGATGCGCGATAAATAGATTAATGATTAACTAAAACGAGATTAACTTAATTAATTAAAAATAAAATAAATAAATAAATAAATAATGAAACATTACCCTTATAATCTCTTCCCCTTAGCTTCTCATAAACGTGATTACGTCTTCCTTCCCAAACGGATCGCGACCCATGCCATCATTTTTTTTGATTCAAAGGATTGGCATTTTATTTTATTATATTGGGTCGATTTGAATCTAAAGAGAAAAGGGGAAAAAGAGATGTAGATAGTTGCGGTTTTAAGATATATATATATATATATATATATATATATATATATATATATATATATATATTATAATAACGAAAATATCTAACGCGATTGGCCATGAATTTTCGGACTCCAAATGATGCATGCCACCTAGCGTCCCTAATGTTTTACCCCTATTCTCAGGACAGTGGGACTAGTTTCTAAAGCCAATTCAAACTTATGCAGAAGATAGCATTTCAAATCGAATTAATGTAATTAAATCCAAACATAAATTTCTATACGTTTTAAGCTCGCATGGCTAAATGACAAGTATGTTCGCTATGAAGCTTGAAATCGTATCATAATTCACTATTATGGATCCGATGAAACTAGCTTCGTCGATATCAGAGACAGTAGCCAAAATGACTATTTTTACTCATCAATTAAAATATAATTTTTTTTAATTTCTAATTATTCACTTTTAAATCCAATTTTAAATGCCAACCATATTCATTCATATTTAAATAAAATTTAAATCAATTTTCGATGCCATTTTCATTCTCATAAAATTTATAATTCACTTATTCAGCCAAAAAACTATGGGTCATTACAAAATTCAAATGCCAAAAAGAACGGAGCGAATTCAAACTTATGAAGCAACGCGTATACACTGATCAAGTAAATAATCATCTTAATCGCACGATCTAAACGCATGGCTGAGCAAAGAAATGGACATATTCATACAAAATATATACGAACGAGATTATATAATTTCAAACCCTATTTGTAACAACCCATAATTTTAATAAATATTTTTAATTCAATTTTAACAGAAACTTTGATTTTAAATTATATAAAATTTGAAATTTTGGAATTTTCCAATATAATTTTGGATTTTGTTTATAAATTATTTTCCAACTACAATAAAATAAACATTTTCTAAAATTTTTATAATTTGGTCAACTGAAAGTCAAAGTTCGACCACAGTTGAAAATTTTAAATTTGAATTTTTAATTTCTAATCTTTTTCTTTGAAACTATATTTGATTCTGATGTTCGTGCTGCTTTTCGTTTTGTAAAGTTCCGTTTTATACTCTTTAAATTGGATAACTTTCAGCGTTTTACACGCGATTATTTCAGCATTTTTCTATTTATTTTCCATTATACATTTTCCTACTTCATTTCATTTCATTTTCTATTTTCTATTCTCTATTTTATTTTCATTTTTCCATTCTCTATTCCTATTTTCTTTTAATTAATTTTTGGCCTGGAAATTTCAAGAGACCTTGGTTTCTTTTCTTGGAAATCAAGCAAAACTCTTCATTTTCTACCCTTTTCAATTATCCTAGCCATTCATAACCCCTCCACTA
Source organism: Allium cepa (assembly GCA_030765085.1). Lineage (NCBI taxonomy): Eukaryota > Viridiplantae > Streptophyta > Magnoliopsida > Asparagales > Amaryllidaceae > Allium > Allium cepa. The sequence goes on along the minus strand of CM060935.1, from coordinate 690,848,003 downwards.
ACCCTATCCACCACTCACCTTTACAATTCACGTATAAAAAGGTTTCTCATCCCTTATCAATTCTCATTTGTTCCTAAAAAAATACAGTAAGTTCATGGCTACTCCTTTCTTCTTTCCCTCATTTTCCATTTGTTTTTCTTTTGTTTTCTTCGCCCTATGCTCGGCCACACCATGAAATTTCCAACCTCAACTCTATTCCACCATCACCTCATCATATCCTCCATGCCATAGCCATGACCTAGATCCAAAAAAATCCATCACCAAATCAAGTTAGAAACCCTAGCCAAGCTTCTACATCACCAAAACCCTATCCATTAGCCTTGGCCGCCCTTATTCCTCCACCATGTATTGCCTTACCATGACCATACTTCATTACCGAGCCATGCCTATGATGTTGCCTTGACCTAAACAAACATGGCCAAGTCAAGCTAGACTATGGCCGAGCCTATGTGAACCTAAAAACCTTTAAATTGCTTGACCTCTAGCCTTCCATGCTTTGTCACTTGCGTCTACTTGCTTTGCCTTCCATTTTCTATACCCTAGTCATGCATTTCTTGACCCAAAGACCACCTAACCGAGCCTAGCTTACCTCTAAACATCATAGCCGAGAAAAGTATGGTGATGGCCGAGTCCATTTGATGGTGGCCGAGCCCGCTTAATTTATTAAAGCATGCTTATGTCATTTTTGATTCATAATTCTCATTGTTTAATCCATATTTGTTTGTGTTAAATCATATACTTATAATTGTTTTATTTATTTGATTACAAGATTTGAATTTGGATGTTACTTCTTCTCGAACCTATTCATGTCTTTTCGTGCTTTGCGGAGTTTGGATTTTGTGCTTTGAATTTAATCTCTAGCTTGAGAAGGTGAGTTATTCACTCTAGACAATCGTACTTATATAGAAGTGAAACAATGTCACTTGAATTGTAGTAGTTGATATGCTATGTTATATGCTCACATCTGCTTGTTATCTGACATTATACGATGATATATTTTATATCTGTTGCATCACTTGACATCATATGATATGTTTTACTGTTTATTTATTTACATTTTCCCACACTGAAAGTTCCATATAGGATAGGATCACTATGGGTTGAAATGACACATACCCGAGCGGACATTAGAATAAGGAAAAATCGTTATGAGCTGAAATGATAGGCTCAAGCGATTTTTATTTATTTTGTTTGACTTGGGATTGCGGGTTTGAAATGATAGAACCCGGATTTTTCTTTTTAAATTACGGATTGAAATGATGTATATCCCTATCACTTGACCAAGGCTAGAAAATTATACAAAGACCCGTGGGCTAATATTAAATATTTTTTGAATATTTTTAAGTATTTTTGAAATATAAAATATGATATTTTAACTTAAATGATTAATGATTTAAGTAAATGTTATAGTGATTTCTATAAATTAAAACGTATAAGCAAATCTATGATTAAAATGTAAATTTTGATTTGACTTAGTAATTGAAAATTCAGGGTTTAAATGGAATTTTAAGATTAAATTAGAGACAAGAATATTTTATATATGAAATGGGTATTTTAAATAAAGTATTAAGTAATCGTTGAAATAAGTGTTAAGCAATTTATAAAGTATTTGACGTAGCAAATGAATTTTAATTTGAATTGGATATTAATTAATAAAATGTTATTTTATTAAAATTATAAGTTAATTAATATCTAAATAAATAATTTTAAAAAGTGAAATAAGTTTGATATGTTAAAAATGAGAAAAATTGAAGATATATTGTTTTAAAGGGTATAGTAAAACTTATAACAGAAACTGTAGCGTTTCAGAAATGCTGTGGTTTAATGAACTATGTGTTGAATATACTAAATATACCTACAGTAGCATTTCTGAAGTGCTCCTGTTTTTGAATTTGAACCATTTTCCAATACTAAATGTACCTACAATAGCATTTTAAAGCGCCGCAGTTTCTGAATTTGAACTGTTTTTAGATATACTAAATTACCTAACGTTGCATTTTATAAGTGCTGCTATTCTGAAAATGACAACGTTTTTGAAATATTGCTATATCTGTCGTAATATTTTATAAGTGCTGTTGTAGCTGAAATTTACAATGTTTCGGAAATTTTATAATTGAATGAATGAGCTTAGGAAAGCTACAACTTTAAAATGAATATTATTTGACATTGAATTTAAATGGTTTAAATGAATATGTTTTGAAGTGAAATATACACTATTTCTGAAATGTATAACCTCGGGTTATAATAACGTTGGGTTGGTAAAGAGACCGTGATCAGATATGGGCGTACTCTTTGTCGATATCGAAAACCACTTTAACAACCGTGTACGCGGTGGAGATTCGAGAATGAAGTTGGATGGTGGCGACGTTCTATTGAGGTATGTACGTGGACCCAACTCCCGTGAGTTGGCATATGGTAGCTAAAACAGGAGCGATTGACGGGCTAATGAGGTAGCCGCTCTTATCACATACACTTCTTCGTAAGCCATTCTATTACTTTGTGATTGATTGGTGCATACCTTTGATTTTGGGAGTGTGGCTCAAGGTGGACGGTAGTGGCTACTACGCGTACCACCGATCCGGAAGCATAATTAGTGTATCTACCCTGGCATTGCCTAGTTGTGCCGTGTCACCTACCCTAGCACGCACTGTATGATTTTGGTTTTGTGCCGTAGCCTATGGAGTATCCTCTGGTGGCTTCCCGATCAGGAGGGACTATGGTACTGGATAGACTACTGGGACTATGTATGTGTTAAGGGGGATATGGGTAACGCCTTAACGCTATTTTAAAGTAAGTTTATTTTACTTCTAGATATTATTATAATAACGTATATTACTACATAGTAAATAGTTTAACTGATCCTTGGAGGATGGGCGGTCCCAAGCATCGTTTAAGTTACTTGAACATTTATTTTACAGTTCACTTGAGTTGGTTTACATTGTATAAATATGTATGCCCTGACTCGAGTGTTTGTGTTTATTTTTCTTACGCTCGGGTCAGCCTGAGCATCAGCTTTGGAGTTTGCCTTCTGAAGCTAGGATTTGCTGGAGATTATCATTTATCTGGTTGCTATCTTTTTGTTCAGTATTTTTTTTCAGCTATTGAACTAGTGGACATTTGTGTACTGGGATTTCAGCTACATTTACTTTTTAGACTATGGTATTTTTTACTGTTTTGAGACTGTGTTTGAGACTGTATTTGTGGTAACTTCATGAACTACTACTGTTATTTTATTTCCGCTGCGAGTTATTCTGATTTATCTGTGTATGTGATTCTGTGATTGGTTTTATTTGCTCTACAATCTACTGTTTTGAATTATTCAAGTCATACATGTGTGGTTTTGTTGTCGATTTGAGTGGTCCAAATAGTGGGTCGTTACATTTGGTATCAGAGCTTTGGCTTTAGGCAAACCTTAGCCTATGGAGCAAAAACTCATTAGAGATAGGGTAGAAATACCATATAATGAGTGAAATCAATCTTGGAATCCTTTCTTTGTGAGAGAACGTATTTTAATATATAAAATGATTTTAAATGATTTTTTTAAGGATTTTCAAAGAGCATTTTGATATAAAAACTTTTCTTATTTTCAAATTTCTTAACTTCCTTCTTTTCTTATCCACCTTATTTATAATGTCTTTATTTAGGACATTCGTTCAAGTTGAATCTACTTTTACCTTAGCTTATCTTGTCTTTGTTTCTCAATTACCTCTGTCCTAAAATTCATTCTTGATTTTTCAGGATGAGTCATAGGAACGCTACAGGTAGGGGCCGTGGTGTTGCCCCAGCTTCTGAGCCTGCTGCACTAGTCAGGTTCACTAAAGTCTATAAGGAATACACTGATCTTGGTGGCACCAAGTTCACTGGATCTGAGAGTATTATTGAGGACCAACAGTGGTTGAAGGATTTGGAGAGGATCTTCTCCGGTCTTGAGATCAATAATGCCCAACAGCATCAGTTGCCAGCTTGGCATTTGAAGGGAGCAGCCTTGGATTAGTGGGAGTCTGTCACATCCCACACTGCTGAGGTTGACATTTCTTGGGAACAATTTAGGTATCATCTCCTGTTTGTTTCAAATTTGGTTCAGTTTCTCTTTTTGAAATATGTCTTTTGCTCTTTTATCATGCCTAGGGTTGATTTTCTTGTGAAGTGGATGCCCGAGGCAGGGAAGTCTCAGCTGTATCGAGAATTTATGGATCTGAAACAGGCTGATATGTATTTTGCTGAATATGAGAGGAAGTTCAATGAACTTTCTAAGTTTGACCTTAATCTGATTGACACTCCTCTTAAGAAAAATGAGAATTTCATGGCGCCCGTCCGAAGTATTATGATCGACTCATCGCTCATATGCATAGCCATTTCACTACTCTGATGGACATAGCCATTAGATACGAGAATCCTACTTCTAGGGATCCTCCAGCTGCTCATTCTGCTTCATCTCAGTCTTATTCTGGCAATCCTAAGAAGATATAGCCCAACTTTCACCATCATAAGAATAATAGGAACAAGACTCTAGGGTTGGGATCATCTTCTTCATCTCAGAGGCAGTCTGTAGACCTATCTGCCATCACTTGTTTCAGATGTAGTCAAAGGGGACACTATGCTAATAGCTATCCTACTTTATTTGGTGCTGCTATTCCTCCAGCTCAGTTGACCAAGCGTGATCTCAACCACATGTGTCTATAGTCTGTCCATTTCGAGAAGGACTGCCCCACCCAGGAGAAGGGCAAGTCATCTGGTATTTTTGCTGTTACTTCTACTTCTTCACCAGCTCCACCCCTGCACTTGTTCCTGCTCCTGCTCCTAGTGATGACCAAAGTACACTTCAAGGCACTTTTTCTATGTTTTATTTTCATGTTCGTATTCTCTTTGATACTGGAGCTTCCCATAGCTTTATCTCTGTGGATCTTTGCAATAAATTTAAGCATCTTCTTTCTCCTGAGTTGGTTCATGTGCTTTTGTGTGTTCCAAATCCTATTGGCAGTCCTGTGAACCTTAGTAGGATTTGTAGAAATGTGAAACTCTTTCATTCTAGCTATCACTTTTCTGGTGATTTCTATGTTCTAGGTTTTGATGCTTTTGATCTATTGCTTGGGGGTGATTGTCTGAAGAGGCATGATACTTTTATCTCTTGTAGTACCCGAACTGTTTCTCTTGTGGATGATTTTTGTAATTCTTTGGCGATTCAGTGTAGTTTGCCCTAGGATTTTGCTGGCAGCTTTATTTATTCTCTTGATGCTTCTCCTGGTGATATTCATTCTACTCCTGTAGTCAAACTCTATCTCGATGTATTTGGTGAAGTCACTTCTTTACCTCATAAGCGGGAAATTGATTTCCATATTGATCTTATTTCTAGAGCTCGACCTGTAGTTCTTCCTCCTAGAAGAATGGCACCCCGAGAGAGGGTTGAGTTGAGGAAGAAAATTGAGGACTTGTTCTCCAACAGTCTAATCAGACCTAGCCATTCTAAATGGGGAGCGATAGCTGTTTTCGTCACTAAATCTGATGGTTCCTTAAGGATGTGTGTTGATTATAGGGAGTTGAACAAGCTCACTATGATGAACTAATATCCTATGCCTCGCATTAATGATATGTTTGATCAGCTCCGTGGAGCTACTATTTTCTCCCAACTTGATCTTGCCATAGGTTTTCACCAGCTCAGAATTGTTGAGGAAAGTATTCCCAAGACTGCTTTCCATACCGAGAATGGTTTTTATAAGTGGTTAGTTATGCCTTCTGGTTTGACTAATGCTCTTGCTTTCTTTGTTGATCTGATGAATCATGTCTTCTGTGATGTGCTTAATAAGTTTGTTCTAGTCTTTGTTGATGATATCCTTGTCTTCTCTAAGGCAAGAGATGAGCATGAGTCGCATTTGAAATTTTTTCTACAAACTCTTACAAATCATCAGTTGAAGGCTAAGTTCTCGAAGTGCCAATTATAATGAGACGAAGTCCGATTTCTCGGGCATATTGTTTATAGTAATGGAGTTTCGGTTGATCAAGTCAAGATCGTTGTGATCAATATAAGTCTTTCCCTTCTTCTCTTTCCGTAATTTGATTTTCTATCTTTTCTGTGATCCTTATTTCTCCATATTCTATTAATGATTGGGAAACTCCGAGGACTCCAACTGATATTCGCAGTTTACTGGGCCTTGCCGGTTATTATCGGAGATTCATCGAGAATTTTGCTCGTATTTCTGCACCACTCACTACTTTAACTCAAAAGAATGCTAAGTTTATATGGAGTGATAAGTGTGAAGCTGCATTCAATGAGTTGAAGCATAAGCTCACTTCCACACCAGTGCATACCGTTTCGAATGGAAATGAGGGATTAACGCTATACACTGATGCTTGTCGTGAGGGTTTAGGAGCTGTTTTGATGGAAGATGCGAAGGTGATTGCTTATGCTAGTCGCCATTTGAAGACCCACGAAGCCAATTATGCAGCTCATGATCTAGAATTTCTTATTGTTGTCTTTAATTTGAAGCTTTGGAGACATCATCTTTTGGGTGCTAGGTTTAAGCTTTTTACTGATCATTAGTCTTTGAAGTATATCTTCACCCAAAAGGATTTGAATCAGCGTCAGGTCCATTGGCTTGAGTTTCTTGCTTCATATGATCTTGACATTAGCTATACCCCTAGGAAGGCTAATGTTGTAGCTGATGCTTTGAGTCGGAAGAAGGCCATGTTGTGTCAGCTTGTTGTTTCTTCTTCTCCTCTTTTGGATTGTATTATTTCTAAGCAGGATGAGGATGAGATGCTTAGGCATATGAAGGTGAGTGTTCGTAGTAGAGTTCGTGGTAGTAGTCCTAACGGTAGTGGTGCTTAGATCGATGATAGAGGTATTTTGAGGATTAATAATCGAATTTGTGTCCCGGATGTTGATGATTTGAGCCAAGAGTTACTTCGGGAACATCATCGATCCAAACTTTCTATTCATCCTGGTGTGTCGAAGATGTATTAGGATATGAAGAAGCTTTATTGGTGGAAGGGTATGAGGCGGGATATCTCTATCTTTGTTAGTAGGTGTGCGACTTGTTAGCCAGTCACGGTAGATCATCAGAAGACCCTTGGTTTGTTGCAGCCCCTTGAGGTTCCCAATTGGAAATGGGAACAGGTTTCCATGGATATTATAGATGGTTTAACATGGACTCAGAGGGGTAATGAGAGCATCTGGGTTATTTTGGATGGATTGACCAAATCAGCTCATTCCATTCCGGTCAATTTACCCATTCTGCTTCCAGTCTGGCTGAGATTTATATGAAGAAGATTGCTCGTCTCCATGGTGTTCCTATCAGCATTGTTTGTGATCGGGATCCTATCTTCACCAGTCAGTTTTGGAAAGCTTTTCATGAATCTTTGGGCACTCGTCTGAATCTGAGCACTGCTTACCATCCGCAGACCGATGGTCAAACGAAAAGAGTGAATCATATTCTAGAGGATCTTCTTCGTGCTTGTGTTTTGGATTATGGAGGATCTTAGGAAGATCATCTCCATGTTATTGAATCCACATATAACACTAGTTTTTAGGTATACTGTCAGTCTGCTATTTTAACCTTATCTTAATCTTTTATCCATCTCTTCTTTGAATTCAGGATAATATTGAGATGTCACCATTTGTTGCCATTTATGGAAGACCTTGTAGATCTCCATCTTGCTGGATGGAATCCGATAATCGTTTGGTACATGGCCCTGATGTGATTTTGGAAGCTTTTGAGAAGGTTGAGGAGATTAAGATGATGATGAGGATTTCTCAGCATAGGCAGAAAAAGTATGTTAATCATCATAGGAGGAGTTTGGAGTTTGCTATTGGTGATTTGGTTTTCCTTAAGGTCACTCCCTTAAGAAATGTGATTCGGTTTGGTCATAGAGTGAAGTTTGCTCCTAGGTTTGTTGGTCCTTTTCGTATCTCTGAGAGGATTGGTTCTCTAGCTTATCGTCTAGATTTGCCTACGAAGTTTTCATGGGCACATAATGTATTCCATGTTTCGCATCTTCATCAATATCTACATAATCCATCTTTGATTGTCCAGCCTTCTGCTTTCGAGAGTTTGGATATTGCACCTAACCTTAATGTCAAGAGGAAGTAACTTCGTATTATCGAAAGAAGTACGAAGTAGCTAAGAAGGAAATCTGTCAATCTGGTCAAAGAGCAGTGGTGTACGGATGATCGGGATTGTACCTGAGAGAGGAGGAGAGCATGCATGCTTCGAATCCAGAATTGTTTGTTTCAGGTATTATTTGCTTTCCATCTTATCTTTCCTTGTTTTCGTGTCTCGTTCCTTTTCGAGGACGAAAAGTTTTGAGTGGGGGAGAGTGTAACAACCCATAATGTAAATAAATATTTTTAATTCAATTTTAATTGAAACTTTGATTTTTAATTATTTAAAATTTGAAATTTTTGAATTTTCCAATATAATTTTGGATTTTGTTTATAAATTATTTTCCAAATACAAAAAATAAACATTTTCTGAAATTTTTATATTTTGGTCAACTGAAAGTTAAAGTTTGACCACAATTGAAAATTTTAAATTTGAATTTTTAATTCCAAATCTTTTTCTTTGAAACTATATTTGATTCTGATGTTCCTCCTACTTTTCGTTTCATAAAATTCCGTTTTATACTCTTTAAATTGGATAACTTTCAGCGTTTTACATGCGTTTATTTCAGCATTTTTCTATTTATTTTCTATTATACATTTCCCTACTTCATTTTATGTCATTTTCTATTTTCTATTCTCTATTTTATTTTTGTTTTTCCATTCTCTATTTTCTATTTTGTTTTAATTAATTTTTGGCTTGGAAATTTATGGAGACCTTGGTTTCTTTTCTTAGAAATCAAGCAAAGCTCTTCATTTTCTACCCTTTTCAATTACCCTAGCCGTTCATAACACCTCCACTAACCCTAGCCGCCACTTACCTTTACAATTCACGTATAAAAAGGTTTCTCATCCTTTCTCATTTCTCATTTGTTCCTGGAAAAAAAATACAGTAAGTTCATGGCTCTTCCTTTCTTCTTTTCCTCTTTTTCCATTTGTTTTTCTTTTGTTTTCTTCCTTCCGACCTCGACTCTACTCCACCACCACCTCGTCATCTCCTCCATGCCATAGCCGTGGCCTAGATTCAAAAAATACATCACCAAATCAAGTTGGAAACCCTAGCCAAGCTTCTACATCACCAAAACCCTATCCATTAGCCTCGGCCACCCTTATTCCTCCACCATGTATTGCCTTGTCATGGCCATACTTCATTGCCGAGCTATTCCTATGATGTTGCCTTGACCCAAACAAACATGGCCGAGCCATGCTAGCTATGGACGAACCTATGTGAACCCAGAAACCTTTCAATTGCTCGACCTCTAGCCTTCCATGCTTTGTAACTTGCCTCTACTTTCTTTGCCTTCCATTTTCTATACCCTAGCCGTGCATTTCTTGACCCCAAAGACCACCTAACCGAGCCTAGCTTGCCTCTAAACATCATGGTCGAGCAAAGTATGGTGATGGCCAAGCCCATTTGATGGTGGTCGTTCCCACTTGATTGATTAAAGCAAGCTTATGTCATTTTTGATTCATAATTCTCATTGTATAATCCATATTTGTTTGTGTTAAATCATATACTTATAGTCGTTTTATTTATTTGATTACAAGATTTGAATTTGGGTGTTACTTCTTCTTGAATCTAGTCGTGCGTTTTCGTGCTTTGTGGAGTTTGGATTTTGTGCTTTGAATTTGATCTCTAGCTTGAGAAGGTGAGTTATTCAATCTAGACAATCGTACTTATGTAAATGTGAAACAATGTCACTTGAATTGTAATAGTTGATATGCTCTATTATATGCTCACATCTGCCTGTTATCTGACATTATATGATGATATTACCTGATTTTATATCTATTGCTTCACCTGACATCATATATGCTTTATTGTTTATTTATTTACCATTTCCCACACTAAAAGTTCTCTATAGAATAGGATCACTATGGGTGGAAATGATACATACCCGAATGGACATTAGAATAAGAAAAAATCATTATGAGCTGAAATGATATGCTCAAGCGATTTTTATTTATTTTGTTTGACTTGGAATAGCGGCTTTGAAATGATAGAACCCAGATTTTTCTTTTTAAATTACAGATTTAAATGATATATATCTGTAACACTTGACCTAGGTTAGAAAATAATATACAGACCCGTGGTTAACGTTAAATATTTTCTGAATATTTTTTAGTATTTTTGAAATATAAAATATGAGATTTTAACTTAAATTGGATTTAAATGATTTAAATAAATGTTATAGTGATTTCTATAAGTTAAAATGTATCAGCAAATCTATGATTAAAATGTAAATTTTGATCTGACTTAATAATTGAAAAATCAGGGTTTAAATGGAATTTGAGCTTAACTTAGAGATAAGAATATTTTATTTATGAAATGGGTATTTTAAATAAAGTATTAAGTAATTATTGAAATAAGAGTTAAGCAATTTATAAAGTATTTGACTTAACAAATGAATTTTAATTTAAATTGGATATTTGTTAATAAAATGTTATTTTATTAAAATTATAAGTTAAGTAATATCCAAATAAATAATTTTGAAAAGTGAAATAAGTTTGATAAGTTAAAAATGAGAAAAGTTGATGATATATATTTTTAAAGGGTATGGTAAAACTTATAACATAAATTGTAGCATTTCAGAAATGCTATGGTTTAATGAACTATGTGTTGAATATACTAAATATACCTACAGTAGCATTTCTGAAGTGTTGCAATTTCTGAATTTGAGCTGCATTGCAATACTAAATATACTATAGTAGCACTTTTAGAGTGCTGCAGTTTTTGAATTTGAACTGTTTTTGAATATACTAAATTACCTACCCTAGCACTTTATAAATGCTGTTGTTTCTGAAAATGACAATGTTTTTGAAATATTGCTCTATCTATCGTAATATTTTATAAGTGCTGTTGTAGCTGAAATTTACAATGTTTTGGAAATTTTATAATTGAATGAATGAACTTAGGAAAGCTACAACTTTGAAATGAATATTATTTGACGTTGAATTTAAATGTTTTAAGTGAATATGTTTTGAAGTGAAATATAAACTATTTCTGAAATGTATAACCACTGGTTATAATAACATTGGGTTGTTAAAGAGACTGGGATTGGATATGGGCATACTCTCTGTCGATACCGAAAACCACTTTAACAACCATGTACGCGGTAGAGATTCCAGAATGAAATAGGATGGTGGCGACGCTCTATTGAGGTATGTACGTGGATCCGACTCCCATGAATTGGCATATGGTGGCTAAAAGAGGAGTGATTGACAGGCTAATGAGGTAGCTCCTCTTATCAGACACACTTCTTCGTATGTCATTCTATTACTTTGTGATTGATTGTTGCGCACTTTGATTTTAGGAGTGTGGCTCGAGGTGGGCGGTCATGGCTGCTACGCGTTACCACCTGCCCGGAAGCGTAATTGGTATGTCTACCCTAGCATTTCCTAGTTGTGTCATGTCACCTACCCTAGCGCGCCTTGTACGTTTTTGGTTTTGTGCCATGGCTTTTGGAGTATCCTTTGGTGGCTTCCCGATCAGGATGGACTATGATACTGGATACACTACTGGGACTATGTATGTGTTAAGTGGGATATGGGTAACGCTTTAACGCTATTTTAAAGTAAGTTTACTTTACTTCTAGACATTATTATAATAGAGTATATTACTACATAGTGAATAGTTTAAAGGATCCTTAGAGGATGTGCAGTCCCAAGCATCCTTTAAGTTACTTGAACATTTATTTTACAGTTCACTTGAGTTGGTTTACATTATATACGTATGTATGTTCTAACTCGAGTGTTTGTGTTTATTTTTCTTACGCTCGGGTCAGCCTGAGCATCAGCTTTGGAATTCACCTTATGGAGCTAGGATTTGTTGGAGACCATCATTTATCTAGTTGATATCTTTTTATTCAGTATTTTCTTTTCAGCTATTGTACTAGTGGACATTTGTGTACTGGGATTTCAGTTGTATTTACTTTATAGACTATGGTATTTTATACTGTTTTGAGACTGTGTTTGAGGTTGTATTTGTGGTAGCTTCATGAACTACTACTGTTATTTTATTTCCGCTGCGAGTTATTCTGATTTGTCTGTGTCTGTGATTCTATGATTGGTTTTATTTGATCCAAAATATATTACAATCTACTATTTTGAATTATTCAAGTCAGACATGTATGATTTTATTATCGATTTGATTGGTCCAAATAGTGGGTCGTTACATTTGGTATCAGAGCTTTGGCTTTAGGCAAACCTTAGCATGCGGAGCAAAAACTCATTAGAGATAGGGTAGAAATACCATATAATGAGTGAAATAAATCTTGGAATCCTTTCTTTGTGAGGGAACGTATTTTAATGTATAAAATGATTTTAAAAGATTTTTTTAGGATTTTCGAAGAGTATTTTGATATAAAAACTTTTCTTATTTTCAAATTGCTTAACTTCCTTCTTTTCTTATCCACCTTATTTAAAATGTCTTTGTTTAGGACATTCGTTCAAGTTGAATCTAATTTTACCTTAGCTTATCTTGTCTTTGTTTCTCAATTACCTCTGTCCTAAAATTCATTCTTGATTTTTCAGGATGAGTCATAGGAACGCTACAGGTAGGGGCCGTGGTGTTGCCCCAGCTTCTGAGCCTGCTGCACTAGTCAGGTTCACTAAAGTCTATAAGGAATACACTGATCTTGGTGGCACCAAGTTCACTGGATCTGAGAGTATTATTGAGGACCAACAGTGGTTGAAGGATTTGGAGAGGATCTTCTCCGGTCTTGAGATCAATAATGCCCAACAGCATCAGTTGCCAGCTTGGCATTTGAAGGGAGCAACCTTGGATTGGTGGGAGTCCGTCACATCCCACACCGCTGAGGCTGACATTTCTTAGGAACAATTTAGGTATCATCTCTTGTTTGTTTCAAAATTGGTTCAGTTTCTCTTTTTAAAATCTGTCTTTTGCACTTTTATCGTGCTTTAGGGATGCTTTTCTTGTGAAGTGGATGCCCAAGACAGGGAAGTCTCAGCTGTATCGGGATTTCATGGATCTGAAACAAGGTGATATGCCTTTTGCTGAATATGAGTGGAAGTTCAATGAACTTTCTAAGTTTGGCCTTAATCTGATTGACACTCCTCTCAGAAAAAATGAGAAGTTCATTGCTGACGCCCGTCCGGAGTACTATGATCGACTCATCGCTCATGTGCATAGCTCTTTCACTACTCTGATGGACGTGGGCATTAGATACGAGAATCCTACTTCTAAGGATCCTCCAGCTGCTCATTCTGCTTCATCTCAGTCTTATTGTGGAAATCCTAAGAAGAGAAAGCCCAACTTTCACCATCAGAAGAAGAATAGGAACAAGACTCAAGGGTTGGGATCATCTTCTTCATCTCAGTGGCACTCCGTAGACCTATCTGCCATCACTTGTTTCAGATGTAATCAGAGGGGACACTATGCTAATAGTTGTCCTACTATAGTTGATGTTGCTATTCCTCTAGCTCAGTTAACCAGGCGTGATCTCTGCCAAATTTGTCTATAGCCTAGCCATTTCAAGAAGGACTGCCCTACCTAGCAGAAGGGCAAGTCATCTGGTATTTTTTCTATTACTTCTGCTTTTTCACCAGCTCCACCATCTGCACATGTTCCTGCTCCTAGTGATAACCAAGGTACACTTTTGGGAACTTTTTCTCTGTTTTATTTTCCTGTTCGTATTCTCTTTGATACTAGAACTTCCCGTAGCTTTATCTCTGTGGATATTTATAATAAATTTGAGCATCTTCTTTCTCCTGAGTTGGCTCCTGTGCCTTTGTGTGTTTCAAATCCTATTGGAGGTCCTATGAACCTTAGTAGGATTTGTATAAATGTGAAACTCTTCCATTCTAGCTATCGGTTTTTTGGTGATTTCCATGCTCTGGGTTTTGATGCTTTTGATCTATTACTTGGGGGTGATTGGCTGAAGAGGCATGATGCCTTTATCTCTTATAGTACCCAAACTGTTTCTCTTGTGGATGATTTTGGTAATTCTTTGGTGATTCAATGTAGTTTGCCCCAAGATTTTGCTGGTAGCTTTATTTATTTTCTTGATGCTTCTCTTGGTAATATTTATTCGACTCCTATAGTCAAACTCTATCCCGATGTATTTGGTGAAGTCACTTCTTTACCTCCTAACCGAGAAATTGATTTCCGTATTGATCTTATTCTTGGAGCTCGACCTATAGTTCTTCCTCCCAGAAGAATGGCACCCCGGGAGAAGGTTGAGTTGAGGAAGAAAATTGAGGACTTGTTCTTCTAGGATCTGATCAAACCTAGCAATTCAGAATGGGGAGCAGGAGTGGTTTTCGTCACTACGTCTGATGGTACCTTAAGGATGTGTGTTGATTATAGGGAGTTGAACAAGCTCACTATGAGGAACAGATATCCTATGCCTCGCATCAATGATATGTTTAATTATAGGGAGTTTCTCCAAATTTGCACTGATTTTTCTCTGTTTATCTTATTTTGGCAAATTTGCAGCATTTTCGGTACCAAATATCATCTTTTGATCGGATGATCGTACCACTAATACACAACGTTTTGATGTCTCGTCGTGCTTAGCTCTATGGTATATTCATTTCTGTGCTTTGGAGTTCCGGCATGTAGCGAAACCCGTAAAATGGTTAAACACATCGGTATGTCTTCTGGTTTGTAATGACCATTCATTTTCCATCGGTTGAATTTAAATGTTTTCTAACATTTAGCATTCCAAGACCTTTAATATTTCTGCTTTTCAATGTAACTTTTGTGTTTATTCATCTCCATGATTTCGTTTGTGATCTATTCATTTTCTAATAAAAAAAGAATTAAAGCGTGCTACCTCACGCCTGCTCATCGTTTTCTTTTGCCTTCCACCTCCATTCTTTTTTGGCTTCCCCTTCTTTCACTCTCCCTCCTCATGCTCTGACCCCATGCCGCAACCTAAGTGCCTCCTCAACCCAAAGCTTCCATGCACTTTTCCCTCTTCACGTGCATATGTGCATTCACCCTGACCTCCGCCCTTTATCCCTGTGTCAACGGCCATGCCTTCCCCTCAAGCCTTCAACTGGCCTCCCTTAACCACAACCGAACCACCGTCCATGCAAGCTTGCCGCTGATCTTCTCTGTTCTCCATTGCTGAGCTCAGGCAGCGTTTCCTCCGGCCTCTTTCTCTCTTACCTCTTGATTATATGGGTATGTATATATATTTGTTTTGCAAATATGTTATAAAGTTTGTTTATATATATACAAAGCTATTGTATATATAAGTTCACGCAAGTACATATATATATAGTTTATACAGTGTTAAAGTACTTACTTAAACTTTTGTCTGTACTTTGATATGAATTTGTAATAATAGTATATATAATTGTTGTTGGTTATAAAGATAAAGTATATGAAGCTTTGGTTATATGTATATTACAATATATATATATATATATATATATATATATATTTGCAATCTGCAAAATAAATGATAGTTAGTTTTTATATATATAGCAAATGTTCTAGTATATATATATATATATATATATATATATATAAAGTTTTGTTTGTATGTGTTTATATATATTGGTTTTATACTAATTTTTGTGTTGTGCGTATACAAGGTTATTAGTTTTATATATAATATGTTTATATAAGATTTTCTTTGATACGTGGGTTTGAGTTATATTAGGTTCGTATATATATACGGTAATATATCTATATAACGTTTTTATATGAGTATGTATATGCTTTGGGGTCCATATATATAAGTTTTATGTATGTACGTGCATATTTAGTTATACTGTGTTGATGTTTATTTGCATTTTGGTGTTGATGTATGCTTTGATGGATAATATTATTTTAAACCTTGTTTCCAGAGAAAATTATAAATGTTACATACATAGTATAGTGTTATATCTGTTTACATCTAATCTAGTACGATATATATATATACATACATATACATACATACATACATACATACATACATACATACATATATATATATATATATATATATATATATATATTGCGGGATATAACAGCTATTTGATATGTTACAAAGTACATATATAAAGTATGTCTGGTTTACACATAGTATGGAATGGATATAATATATATATTGTTTTTATTGCTTTTATAAACAGTATGTTAATGATTGTATTATCCGATGTTGGATTTTATCTATCAGCTTATATAAAGTAAGGTGATACTAACTCAAAAATAATATGTATGTTAAATTAATTTTATAAATACAAATTTTGAATGTGGCGGTGTAAATATAGTACTTTAAAATATATACATAATCTGGTAATTTATATGGTGTAGTCCTAATGTGTTATTCTACAAATCTATATATGATATGTTAGGTTGAATGAATATAATATATAAGCATTGATTTTAAATATATTATACATATATATGTTGATATTAATATAGGTGTTTTATATTTGAATAATAGTACATATGTATTCAATATGAAATTTGTTTAAATTTAAATATGATATATATATACATACTAGTGCGAACCCGTGCTACGCACACGGACTTCACCGAAATTTTGTTTAGTGCCATGTTTTTAGAATTTAATCGTATGAATATGAAACTGTATTTGTAGATTGAATTTATTTTGATTGGTCTATTTGTTAAACACCAATGAAAAATGTTTATCAATTACTACACTTAAGTGATCTTGAAGCACACATAGCATAACAATTTTTGAAGAGAATAATGGATTTACAGAAAAAATTGTATTTCAACTATCCTTACTTGGTAGCATTACAATATTGAGTAAATGATGCATAAGTTCAAATGGATTCATCCTATATGGAGAATAACTTGAAATGTATTCCATATGTGGAATAAAGAAACCATGCTAAATGTGAAATGGCATTTAGATACGGGTTCAAATCAACAATATTCTAACATTTGCATTTGTATGTTTATTGTCACAAACTAATACGAATTATATTAGGAAAATATTTTGGTGGCATCAAAGGTTATATTTTGGGATACTAATACTATTCATGATGGACTATATATATATATATATATATATATATATATATATGTCCCTAAATCAAAAACCATATATATATTATATATACTGTACTTTGTTACACTAATATAGTGAATATTTTATATATTAGTTTGTGACACTATATTATATATAATATATGATATTCAAATTTGGAGAATATTTTATGTATTAGTTTGTGATGGTATATCAGTGATACAAATACTATCCATTAAGATATATATATATATATATATATATATATATATTAGTAACACTAAACATACAATGCTTGATTAGTGACACTAATACTAATACTATCCATTTGTGAATTTTATATATTAATGTCAACAAATAATGCTAATTCAATTAGTTATAAAGTTATTAATATTTTATTTTGTTGACTAAATGTTCTTGATTTTTCAATTAGTAAGAGTTAATGTGACGTACAAATTAGACACGTGCTGTGTTGGTTAATTGACATTGTTCTTCTATTGTAAATGTGAAAATCGAGGGTTAGTTATAGTGTGCATTTGTCTTTATAAATGCCATGAAAGAGACCAGTAAAGCTCAATATACATTGAAGGGTATTGACAAATAAGTATCTATAGATGATCTACTCTTAATAATATCACATGATAAAGTTATATTGCTTGTATAGCTTTTAATATTGTGTAGTATTATATGGCATGTGCTCATAACACAAATACTGAATACGAAAACAGAAGGAACACTGAAGTGTTATTTTCTGATTGGTGAAGTTTAAGTGTGAGCAAGTTTCCCAGTATTAAACAGCAATATATAAATTGCCAATTTGTCGCAACAGACTACTCAATTGCCAATCATTTGTCAATATAAAAGAATAAACATGGTCACTCATATGATAATGCATGCCATCAATTTCGATTACAGAATAGGGTTGAACATTTATATTTATGCATGTAATTTAACAGAGAATAATAATTAGGATTAAAAAATAATAATATTTTGTTCATGTTTCATCAATGGTATATTATAATAACTTGATAAAGCAAGCAAATAATCATGCAGTACCGAGACAGCCTATGGAAAATTTATTATGTCCCAGGACATGACATGAACAACACTTTATTGAATCCGAATTATTGTATTCATCAGGAATATAATGCAATATCATCCTTCTGGCCTTTAATAGTGCCTTCTGGCCTTCAGTGGTGCCTTGTTGATGAGTTCCATTGCAGATAAATTATCCATAGGTGAAATCTAATAGTTGGTTTGCTGTAAAATTTTTGCTTGCCTTATGGCCTGCAAATGAATAATTTTTGTCATTGTATATTGGGAAAAAAGGTGGAGATAGTTTGAACATGCAATTGCTGAAAATTTCTTAAGTGCTTACCATTCCACCTTAATAACCTTAGTAGGTCAAAATAATAAGGAAATGTAAACGATATAGAAATTAACCGTATGGAATATCTAAAGCAGAGGTTTGAAAAAAATTATATGGAAAGCATTATTATACCATAAAGAAAATACGATCAGCATCAAGATTCATTTTTTCTTGTATCTGGTCAATATTTTCGTATAGTGCCGAAGTTACCCATAATTTACCCGTAAAACCATCATACATATAGAAATTAAAGTAAGATAAATAGAAAACAAAATATATGGATGTAAAATTTCACTGATCTTACCATAAACTGCATAACATTTGTGACAGTACATAATATACT
The DNA here is from genome assembly GCA_030765085.1 of Allium cepa. Taxonomy (NCBI): domain Eukaryota; kingdom Viridiplantae; phylum Streptophyta; class Magnoliopsida; order Asparagales; family Amaryllidaceae; genus Allium; species Allium cepa. The sequence continues at coordinate 690,829,239 of CM060935.1, read as the reverse complement.
GTTTTAAAACTCAATCTTTAGGCTTCCTAAGCGTTTGATGGGTTAATCTAAGAAATAAAAGCTGGATTCCCAACAAACTCAAGCATGCTATATCAATTGAAACAATCGGAAAATAAGTGGGAATATGTTTTTCTTTTCTAGTAAACTTAATTAATTCATTGTTTTGAAGGTTTTCATTACATAGTTGTTAAAAAAACTTGGGATAGTAATAGTTAGTAGGATGAAACAATCAAGAAACCAAAAAGTTATGAAGAAAATAAAATAAATTAATCAAATTATTGCTATAACATTTATAACCAAATGGTTGATGTATATCTAGTGTGACCAAAGGTCAAGATCTTTGTTTTGATATTTTATAAATGTAGGAATTTTGAATTCGTAATTTTGGGAATTTTGGTTTCAGTTTAAAGGTGACATGTAGCTAAACATTTAAATTAATGAAGATGGGTCGTTGAATGAGTTTCTTATTAATGAATGAAGGATGAAGATAAGCACGTTCATTAAATAAATTCATAGTAAATTGCATTAACAATGGAATACCACAAATTTCATTAGCAATGAAATATCGATGTGTCATTTTAAGTTGATGGTGGAAGAATAACCTAATATATACAATGACCGAGGCCACAAAATTCGAAATGCAAGGTAAATGTTTAAGGGATTATTTTTGTTTATTTCGAAAATAGTAAAGTAAATTATGTATCTTTATTCCCAACAAAATAATATTAAGAAAAAAAGGAATAACCTCAATATTTATTTTGCAACAATGGAAAAACTTTATATTGAAAATCATCCAGAGAAACTTTTACATATTTAATTATTTACTAATATGCATAAGAGATGGCATATGTTAAACAAACTAACAGTTCAAAGTTGTTAAATAAATAATTCAAAGATGGGAGAAGATAGCCTAGAGCAATGGAAACCATGGCTAAAAACTAAAAAATCTATGTCATGATTGTAGCACAACCTACAGACATAAGATCGAAGGAAAAAAACTATCATAATATACATTTTAAAACGTAATAAATGCTCAAACGATAGTTGAATATACCAGCTACTCAAAAATTTAAAACATAGTAACCTAAATAAGGATTATTAAAACCTAAAAGAAGTACAAATATCGGTCCTATTTGTAGTTCATCGGTTTGGGTTTGTGCAACTTATATGGCCTTACTTCTTGTACAATATTCTTTTAAACCAATTTTAGCTTTGTCTTAAACCTTAATGGAAAAAAATGATTAATCAAAACGTCAAAACCATTGTTCAGTTGTATGTGCATGCTGGCTGAAAGATATTTCCATTGTTTCTCTTTCAAATTTTGTCCATAACACCCTAGTAGAATAAGAACCCATACAATACTATTTATTACTAAAACTAAGTTATAAATTTAATCATAGCTTAGGTAAATCTTTATTAAAAAAAGCCAGCATTAGCCTAACTTTATAAGTTAACAGTAAGAGTGGGTTTTCAAACAAAAAATAAATCCTATGATAAAACTCAAGCCATCAGAAGTATAAACATTAAAAGCTAATGACTATTGACTACTAACATAAAGTCACACAAAGAACCACTAAACCTTTGTAAAATTAACTATTTACGTCTTTTTGTACTTAACATTCTATTAATGCAGATTGAAAAAGAAAGTATTCTGTAAATTAATATACAGCAATATTAATCATAATGTCAAGTTACTAAACTAAAATTCAAAAGATAGATTAAATGGCGCAACAGTTATAAATATAAAATTATCTATCATGGTTGTATGTCAGGAATTGTCTGAGAACTATAAACTGTAACGTGACTCCCGCACCAAAACAAGAAAATAGTGCGCTGAGGAGCGTGCCAGATAGCCATGGACGATGATCAAGGTAAGGTAAAACAGCAAACTCTATCGTACAACTCACAGCGCATGGACAAAATACAATAGAGAAATATATGTATATAGTGAAGCTCATAACAGAATAACATCATATAGTCTTCATAAAGGTTTGATACAAGCATCTGAACAATTAATACATCAAGCCTCACTACATAACACTCAAACATATACAAGCAGCGGAACATCCAGTACATATAGTAAGAAAACTAATATGCTAGCCTCCAGCTCGTCTTCGTCATCAACAGCGTTGGTAGCCAAGAACAGCACCTGTCACCTGCTACCTAGTCTGCCCATCCCAACATGGATGAACAGCCCAAGGTAATAAGAGTTGAACATAAAACCTTGAGTCAGACAACAGTCTTAGTGAGCAGTAAATTAACTACCAAACATACCAAAAGAGCATAAAGGATAAAAGGAATAGGAACTCAACCATCCCACTCCACCTCATTCTACAGTGATAGCCCCTAGACCCACTAAGCATAAACAAGCATAGCAAAGCAGACAATTTAAGTAGAGTAATTATCACTCGAGTCAAGGTCGATGTTTTACAAATACAAACCCCCAAGGCCTAAACCAAGATCAGATAAGCACCCAGAAAACACCTCTCTTGAGTCCGAATGACGATACAACCAAACATCCATGACTCTGGCTATCACTGTAATCATTGCCTCGATTTCACCGTTAATTGAATGCCCACCTGTCAAGGGCTAATGGTAACCCCGGTTCTAGACATAACTCCGCACGTCATCATGACCCGTGCCTAGGACTATCGCATCTTCCCAGAGTACTAACACGTCATCATGACCCGTGTCTGGAACGTCATCGTGACCCGTTCCAACGTACTCTTGCTTTGAGCATGCTAGAACCTTCAATAACGATAAGATCCAAGCCTCCTAGTCATCCTCCTCGACGACTATTCTCACACTAGCTCAAGCGCCTCTCGAGCCCAACATTATCAACCAACTCGAACCGCATCATCGAGTTATCAACATACTTGGGATGATCCCGTCTGGATTAAACCAAGGCTTCACACAGCATGCTTTGCTTCAACGCATCATAGCAAAGTCCCATCTCAACATCATGGTTTGCCCCATCGCATCATGGCAAAGTCCATCATCATCGAATCTATCCATATAAGTTTCCACATCCGCTTCATATGCCACAAGCAGCTTTCACCATTCAAGAGCCTTTCCACTTATCTTTTGAATCATCTTCGACCAACTTGTCCAAATCAAGTTATCAATCAACTAATCAATAAAATCAAACATCAATCCAAGTAATCAATCATTCAAACAAGATCAAAATAAACAATTGCAACAATAATGGCAATTTCGTAATTAAAGTGTCCAAATCTAACAAGTATGAATCATAGGCATATGTCTCTACAACTTGATGAATAAACTTATACAAGTAATCATGTAGTAAAATAGGTGTCAAAACTTCATAGATGATAGATCTACATGCAAACTTTAGGAAAATGCAAGAAATCACTATCTTTAACACATAAACATGCCACCAATCCAATATACTCCTTTGGGTCCGTGTGAGAGATAACTACCACTCACCAAATCACCTAAACACCTTAAAAACAATCAACTCCAGATCTGGACAGCAAGGAACCAAGCTTGATCCGGAAAAATCTCGCTTCAAACGATGAAATCTCTCTTTGTTGGATGAAGATCTTCAACTTTGGCTCTTGGATCTTTGATTTGATCTTCAATTTAGATGGAAGAAATCACTAGGTTAGAGAGGAGAAAAGAAGTGAAGAAGTGTTGTAGTCGAGCTCTCAAAATGGCAGCACTTCGTCGCTTCAAAATCCGGTGCCAAAATAGTGAGATATGGATGAGTAAATATAGGCTGAAACGTCCCTTAAGTCGCCGCCCCTATGAGTCGTCCACGACTCAACAGAACCCCTAAGTTGTCCACGGCCTAATACCCACGACCTACGACTTAGCACACTCGCAACCTAACGGCTTACGACCTAACAAACACGGAGCCTCACGCACGACTCAACACAGGCACGACTCAACACATGCAGTGCCTAGACCTAACGACCTAAGTCCTTAACACACGCGCGCGACTCAACAGCCTACGACTTAAAGCCCTGCCGGCCTAACCACTAAACCTGATACCGACCCAACGACTCAATATGCACGCGACCTGACAGAGATACGCGACCTAACTCGTACACGAGTTACGACCTACCACTAAGTCGCTCACACGACTCAGCGACCTAACGCTATACGACCCAACTCAGCACACAGAGTCCCACGACTTAAGTCTTCCCCCTTAGGTCGTTCGAACGACTTATCCCTTAGGTTGTTAACCCGTTAACCCTGTTAAGCTGCTAACTTCCCCCAAGCCGTTAACCACTAGGTCGTTATCACCTTATCCCCTAAGTCGCTGTCTCTCTTAACTCGTAACCCGCTTACAACCTTAAGTCGCTCAATACACTAACTTGCTAACCCTTAAGTCGGTCATATCTATGAGTCGGTCACGACTTAAGCTTTCTCATGACTTAAGCACCACACGAGCTAGCTTCCATACGACTTAAGCTATGGTCGACTCAAACTTTAAACGACTTAACAACATCAACGACTTAAAGCATATAGTTTAACAATGTTTCGATCCGTAAAAATACGGGTCGTTACATTCTCTCCCCCTTAGGAATTTCGCCCCCGAAATTCCAAACAACAAGAGCAACCAAAATTATTCCGCATGCCTACCATCCATAGCAATCAACAAACCATGCATCCAATTACTAGCCTAGCATGCATAATTCTAAGACTTAGAACAAGCTACAAATTCATGAGATGTCACGACACCTTAGGGCCATACCTCGAAGAGTTCAGGATGAGCTGCCTTCATCCTCTCTTCCTCCTCCCATGTACAGTCGTTAACATCATCACTCCATTGTACCTTGAGCAACGTAATCGTCTTCCTCCTAAGCTGTTTCGTGTCGGTTTCAACAACACGAAGCGGCTTACGAGGTCTCGTAACAACTGGATCAACCTCTAAATCTTCACAGCTATCAGCAGAAACCACCGTATTCGAGTCATGCACATACTTCCGTAGATAAGATACATGAAAAACATTGTGCACACCCGCCATCTTTTCCGGTAACTCCACTCTATAAGCGAGCTTTCCAATTCGCTCGATGATCGGGAATGGTCCAACAAATCTCGGAGTCAATTTCCCTTTCTTCCCGAATCGAATAACATTCTTCAGTGGAGAAATCTTCACAAAAACCATGTCGCCTACATCGAACTCCAAATCCTTACGACGCTTATCGGCATAACTTTTCTGAATGATCTCTATACAATCCGTAGTCTGTCGAATTATTTCTGGCCCAAGTATCAGCTTTTCTCCAGTTTCCAACCAACATGTCGGAGAGTTACACGGCCTTCCATACAATGCTTCATACGGTGCCATACCAATACTTGACTGGTAACTGTTATTATATGCAAATTCCACCAAATGAAGATGATCTTCCCATGATCCCCCGAAGTCCAAAACACATGCTCTGAGAAGATCTTCCAAAACTCGGTTGACTCTCTCGGTTTGACCATCTGTTTGGGGATGATAAGCTGTACTCAAACACAACTCAGTCCCCAAAACTTCCTGGAAGCTCTTCCAAAATCCACTAGTGAACAATGGGTCTCGATCGCTCACTATACTCTTCGGAATACCATGAAATCGAACTATCCACTTAACATACAACTCAGCCAACTTCGATGCAGTCCTAGTTGATCGAACAGGAATGAATCTTGCACTTTTAGTCAAACGATCTACGATGACCCAAATCCCTTCATTTCCTGCCCTGGTTCTAGGTAAACCATCGATAAAATCCATCGATATCTGCTCCCACTTCCATGTAGGAACCTCTAATGGCTGAAGCAATCCACTAGGCTTCTTCTGCTCAGCTTTCACCAACTGGCAATTCAAACATTTGGAAATGAAATTTCCAACATCCTTCTTCATACCTTCCCAGTAGTAGGTTCTCTTCATATCCCGGTACATCTTATTTCCACCTGGATGAATTGTCAACTTCGAGTGATGACTTTCCCTCAAAACTTCATCTCTCAATCCATCTATATCGGGAACAACTAGTCGTCCTTGTTTCCGAAACCAACCCTTTCGATCAACTTCAATTCCTTTATCCTTTTCTGGGTTCAATCCAGATTCCAAATCACGGATAATCTTGACAAGCTTATCATCTCGCTTTTGGCCCTCGCCAATTCTTTCCACAAGAGTAGGTCTTATCGATAAGTTTGCCAATATCTCAGGTTCCAATTCACATCTAGGCCTGAAGTCAAATCCAGCCAAATACTCAAGATTCTTCCATTCCGAAAACATGGCTCCCAATCCTGCATGTCTTCGACTCAACGCATCAACCATTGCGTTACCTTTTCCCGGAGTATAGGCTATACCAAAATCATACGATGCTAAAAACTCTAGCCATCGTTGCTGCCGGAGATTCAAATCCTTTTGGGAGAACAGATACTTCAACGACTTATGATCTGTAAACAACTCGAATCGAACTCCCAATAGATAATGTCTCCACATCTTCAGAGCAAAAACAATCGCCGCTAACTCCAAATCATGAGTCGGGTAATTCCTTTCATGCGGCTTCAATTGTCGACTTGCATATGCAACAACTTTATCCTTTTGCATTAGCACTGCTCCAAGTCCAGTACCACATGCATCGGTGTAAACCACCATCTCATCATTCCCACTTGGAATAATCAAAACAGGAGCACTTGTCAGTCGCTCTTTCAGGATTACGAAAGCTTGCTCACACTTATCATCCCATCTGAATACCTGTTTCTTTTTCGTCAATCCTGTTAAAGGTGCAGCTATCTTGGAAAAGTCTTTGATAAACCGACGATAATATCCTGCTAATCCAAGAAAACTTCTCACATCAGATGCATTCTTAGGTCTAATCCAATCCTGGATTGCTGCCACCTTAGCGGGATCAACCGCTATTCCATTTCTAGAGATAACATGGCCTAAGAACCTCACTTCACTCTTCCAGAAGTGACACTTTGAAAACTTAGCCTTCAGCTGATGTTTCCGCAAGATTTCCAAAACAATACACAAGTGTGTCTTGTGCTCTTCCTCGGTTCTGAAATAAATCAGAATATCATCCACGAACACAAGTACAAACTTGTTCAACTGATCTCTGAACACTCTATTCATAAGATCCACAAAATATGCCGGTGCGTTAGTCAATCCAAACGGCATTACCAGCCAAACAATAAAAACCGGATGGTGTCCTAAAAGCAGTCTTCGACACACTATCCTTAGCCACTCTCAACTGGTGAAATCCCGTTGCCAAATCCATCTGAGAAAACACCTTAGCTTCGTGAAGCTGATCAAACAAGTCATCTATTCTCGGCAATGGATACTTGTTCTTCTTGAAAGGGCGGTGTGTATACGAATGCACGTGCTAATATAGTACACACGGATCGTGTAATATGGAATATAATATAAATGCGGAAATAGATGATTGTATACGAATGCACGTGCTAATATAGTACACACGGATCGTGTAATATGGAATATAATATAAATGCGGAAATAGATGATAGTAGCAAAGTAAATAAAAATAGAAAAATCACACCAGAGATTTTTATACTGGTTCGGAGCACCGTCCTACGTCCAGTCCCAGACTTCTATCTGGATTTTCACTATTAATTACCTCGCTTCACCCGGAGGAACAGGTTTACAACACCCGAGCAACCGAACGGGCTTTCACGCCTCTAATACACCGAGGACTTCAACACTTGCCTCTTACAACACAGAGGACTTCAACAAAAGAACAAATACAATTGTTGTTGACAACTTGTGCTCTTGAAAACACGGATTTGTCACTAGTAGTACACCCTTCCTATAATCTTATCCTCAAAGTATGCTAATGATGTTTTGAAAAGATTAAGGAAAGTATATTACTTATTGAATCAAAAGATATGAAATAGTTTCAATGATTCAATAAATAATCGAGAGCTTTTAGAATGCAGGAGTATATATAAAGTAAGATCAGAGATTAGAGTAAAAAGCATATAAAATCATGTTTTCATGTATCTTGAATCAATGATTTAGATGAGTATATATAGAGAAAAATAGTTGTAACTCTTTGTGAACAGTTGTCATTAATAGATATGATTATTTGATGAAAGGTCAGAGATGCAACCATTGGAGAAAGAAGTGTCTTTTGGAAAAGGTTGCTCTCTGTTTAAAAACGGTCGACAGGTCAAAAAATGACCAGTAGACAGGAATTTGAATATATATATATATATATACGTTATGTTCACTTGTGCACATTATCTGTGCATTCTGGGCAAAAACGGTCGACCACCTGGTTTTTGACCGGTCGACCGGTTTTATCCAGACTGCACAGTGAATGTGCACTCATATATATTTATATATATTCGAAGATTAAAGGCATAAGATTATTTGAGGATAGATTTTAACATAAATAATCATTACTAACATACCAAATAATCAACCTCTAATCATATGGAGCTCTTTGTGTCTAAATAACTTCTTTTTGTCGATCACGGCTTATCCCTTTGTCAGAAATCAAAACTCTATAAAAATCTTGACTCAACATTCTCCCCCTTTTTGATTGATGACAACATATTTATGAATCTCCCCCTGTATAAGATATCCCCATGAAATTGTGTCCTGCATATATACTGTTAGCACAATTTTCTCCCCCTTTGTCATCGACAAAAAGGAGTTATTTAAATAGAGGATGTAAAAGAGATTATAAGCAACATAAAACTACTACCATAGATCAAGAGTAACATTCACACAAGATGATAATACACACAAGTCTAGTACGAATTAAAACACGACACTATTTAGTACGTGCCAGATAATATCTTTAAAGCTCCACCTAAGTATAACATCTCCCCCTAAGTATAATATCCCCCTCTATTTATATGCATATGAATTTCTCCCCTTTGTCATTATCAAAAAGAATGAGGAAATATATAAAATTATATAAAATATCTTGTATATAACGAGATAAACTCATTATTAATTATGAAGGAAAAGTAAAATAAATTTTACCATATTTACCGAAGTCCATATTTATTTGTAAGCACGTAATTCTATTAAACATATGGAACATTCTTTGAAATTCCAAAATCTATCCTTTTCCTTTTGTTTCTCTGAGTACCTGTAAAAAATAATAATAATTTTCGGTACTCACTTACTATGTTAGGGTCCGGGGGGTTAGGTCTTTGGAAACCATACCCATTTGGGTGTGGTTGAACCTTTATAAATATAATTTTCATTACAAATTACATTCTTATAATAGTTGCTAATATAAAGTTGTTTATCATGATCAATCATATTAGCTGGAATCCATATCTTAATACTATTAGTCATTAGCTTAGTACTTGAAGAATAATTTCTATCATTTCTAAACAAAGTACTATTATGACTATAACTGGTTTTAAAACTATCTTGATTACTAGTACTAGCACTAGAGTTAGTATACATGAATGCATATCTAGTACTATTTTTACTTTTAGCTTGTTTATAGCCTACACCAGTTCTATCATTGTGAGCTTTTGAATTCTTAACATAACCTAATCCCTTCTTATTTGAAGCAGGTTGAGAATTTTCAATAATCCTGGATAAATTTTCTCTCCCTTTATTAAAATTGGAAATATTTTTAGTAATGTCATCAAGCTTAGTTTTGAGACTAGTGTTATCTAACTCAACAATTTTAATCTTTGTTTTTAACTCATGATTTTCAGAAGCTAGAGCATTATTCTTTTCTTTTTGAGCTTCTATTTCTTGACTTAATAGAGCGAGTTGAGAATTGTCTGAATCTTGAATTTTCTCAAGTTCTTCTTCTAATATTCTCTTCTCGTCTTTAAGCATATCTCTTTCGAATTCTTCTTTCTTCTGATTTTCCAGAGCTTCCTTATATTTTCTTTTGAGACTTTTTAAAGTGTCTAGAAGTTATGAATTTATTTCTATCATATCATCAAAAGTTAGATCACTAACCTCGTTATCTTTTGCCATGAAGCATTTGTTTGTTTGCTCCTTTGATTGTTCTTTATTGCTCTTCCTCTTCTTATGGCCTTGACTAGATTTCTTTGTATCCATTTATTCTAGAATGTTGTTACGATCTCTAGAAAAACCAGGCTCTGATACCAAATGAAACTGCGGTGTGTATACGAATGCACGTGCTAATATACTACACACGGATCGTGTAATATGGAATATAATATAAATGCGGAAATAGATGATAGTAGCAAAGTAAATAAAAATAGAAAAATCACACCAGAGATTTTTATACTGGTTCGGAGCACCGTCCTACGTCCAGTCCCAGACTTCTATCTGGATTTTCACTATTAATTACCTCGCTTCACCCGGAGGAACAGGTTTACAACACCCGAGCAACCAAACGGGATTTCACGCCTCTAATACACTGAGGACTTCAACACTTGCCTCTTACAACACAGAGGACTTCAACAAAAGAACAAATACAATTGTTGTTGACAACTTGTGCTCTTGAAAACACGGATTTGTCACTAGTAGTACACCCTTCCTATAATCTTATCCTCAAAGTATGCTAATGATGTTTTGAAAAGATTAAGGAAAGTATATTACTTATTGAATCAAAAGATATGAAATAGTTTCAATGATTCAATAAATAATCGAGAGCTTTTAGAATGCAGGAGTATATATAAAGTAAGATCAGAGATTAGAGTAAAAAGCATATAAAATCATGTTTTCATGTATCTTGAATCAATGATTTAGATGAGTATATATAAAGAAAAATAGTTGTAACTCTTTGTGAACAGTTGCCATTAATAGATATGATTATTTGATGAAAGGTAAGAGATGCAACCATTGGAGAAAGAAGTGTCTTTTGGAAAAGGTTGCTCTCTGTTTAAAAACGGTCGACAGGTCAAAAAATGACCAGTAGACAGGAATTTGAATATATATATACGTTATGTTCACTTGTGCACATTATCTGTGCATTCTGGGCAAAAACGGTCGACCACCTGGTTTTTGACCGGTCGAACGGTTTTGTCCAGACTGCACAGTGAATGTGCACTCATATATATTTATATATATATTCGAAGATTAAAGGCATAAGATTATTTGAGTATAGATTTTAACATAAATAATCATTACTAACATACCAAATAATCAACCTCTAATCATATGGAGCTCTTTGTGTCTAAATAACTTCTTTTTATCGATCACGGCTTATCCCTTTGTCAGAAATCAAAAATCTATAAAAATCTTGACTCAACACTTCTTAGTCACCTTATTTAGCTCACGATAATCCACACACAACCTTAACGATCCATCCGCTTTGGTTGCGAACACAACTGGTGCACCCCATTCGGACACACTACGCCGAATGAATCCTTTCCGAAAAAGGTCATCAACCTGCACCTTCAGCTCTTGTTGTTCTCTAGGCGCCATCCGTCTAGGAGGCATCACAATAGGTCTAGCTCCCTCAACTAGATCGATACGAAACTCGATCTCCCTATGCGGCGGTAACCCTTTGACCTCGTCAAAGACGTCCTCAAATCCATTCACAACCGGCATCGATGACAGTCCATCCCGTGGAACAACCAGCAAATACATGAAGCCCATGAAGATGCCTTCTTCATGCTTACATCGTATCACAACCTTTCGCCCTTCCACATTCCCGACTGTCACCTCCAGTTTCTCACAATCAACCTTTGCCGCATACTTCCTAAGCCAGTCCATACCCAAAATAATTCCGAACCCCGCAAAGTTCAGAACAAAACAATCACAAACAAAAGAGCAATCATGACTCGATACCACTAGACCACGGCATACCATACACAAACAAGACGAACCCCCAACTGGATTAGTCACAACCAATGGTCTATCAACAATTTCCGGTTCCAAACCCAACCGTCCTACAAGGTCATCACAAACAAACGAATGCGATGCCCCAGTATCAAACAACACCCTAACTGGAACACCACATATTGAAAGAGTACCTTGAACCACCACACTCTTCGCTTTCTCTTCCGCGGTAGGAGCTTTCGAAGATGATGGAACAGCCCCCAAAGCATAAGCTTGCACAATCTGTTTGCCCTTCTGTGGTTCTGGACAATTCTTCCTAATATGCCCCAACTTATCACAGTTGTAGCACTTCAACAGTACCTTTGGATTCTTGCAATTCCTGGAGAGATGGCCCTTATGCCGACAATTGTAGCAGGTCACTTCACCCTTTGGCTTCTTCTGGCCATCCTTACCCTTCTGCTGTTGCTGCTTCCTCTTCTTATTTCCACCCTGCCGTGGTTTGGACTTTTCCTTGGTCACAGCAACAACAGACCCTTCCTTAGGAAACAAACTCTCGTGCCTGAGAGCTTTCTCCACAAGTTTCTCAAAAGGATCGTCCAGATGATCCACCAACTGCCTCCCAAGATAACTGTCCAAACCTGTCACAAACTTCTCGTTCTTCTGGTAGGGAGATTCAATATACGACCGAGCATACTTGGACAAAGCTTCAAACTCAGAAACATACTCAAGAACTGGTCTCCCACCATGCTTAAGTTCCACAAACTTCTTAAACAAAACAGACTTCTGAGCTGTAGAAATGAACTTAGCTTCAAATCTAACTTGGAATTGCTCCCAAGTGATCTCTTCCTCTGGAGTATCAATGGTGATAGAACCCCACCAATCAGCAGCTCTTCCCTGAAGCTGTCTCGATGCAAGCTTCCTTTTAGTTGCATCCTCAATTCCCAAGTCACCAAAGATCCTTCTACAAGCATCTATCCATCTCTGAACTTCAATAGTCGATTCCGTTCCCAAGAAAACCTTTCCTCCGAGAGCAGTATAGTCTTTACACAACTTAGCAAAGTCCACTGCTCTTGGAGCTTGAACCTGAACTCCAACATCTACTGATGGCCCCGGAGCTGGCATCCTCCTCATGATCGAAGTCATCATAGCCTCGAACATAGGAGCATAATCAGCAGCCCCCTCAACAGCACGGCCTTCCCTAGCAGCTGGTCTCCCTCTTCGACTCATCCTTAATATCTACAAAAAGGAATGACTTAGAACACCTTGAGAAACAACTGCATAGGGAGTTCAAATCCTTCTAAGCTACTATATTATATATATAGTAATCATCCATCAAAATACAATTACGTCTCTGATACGTAGTTACATCAGCGAGCGTTGGCTAAAATCAATTTAACCTCGCTCTGATACCAAATGTGACGACCGCCCATGACTCCCGCACCAAAACAAGGAAATAGTGCACTGAGGAGCGTGCCAGATAGCCATGGACGATGATCAAGGTAAGGTAAAACAGCAAACTCTATCGTACAACTCACAGCGCATGGACAAAATACAATAGAGAAATATATGTATATAGTGAAGCTCATAACAGAATAACATCATATAGTCTTCATAAAGGTTTGATACAAGCATCTGAACAATTAATACATCAAGCCTCACTACATAACACTCAAACATATACAAGCAGCAGAACATCCAGCACATATAGTAAGAAAACTTATATGCTAGCCTCCAGCTCGTCTTCGTCATCAACAGCGTTGGTAGCCAAGAACAGCACCTGTCACCTGCTACCTAGTCTGCCCATCCCAACATGGATGAACGGCCCAAGGTAATAAGAGTTGAACATAAAACCTTGAGTCAGACAACAGTCTTAGTGAGCAGTAAATTAACTACCAAACATACCAAAAGAGCATAAAGGATAAAAGGAATAGGAACTCAACCATCCCACTCCACCTCATTCTACAGTGATAGCCCCCAGACCCACTAAGCATAAACAAGCATAGCAAAGCAGACAATTTAAGTAGAGTAATTATCACTCGAGTCAAGGTCGATGTTTTCCAAATACAAACCCCCAAGGCCTAAACCAAGATCAGATAAGCACCCAGAAAACACCTCTCTTGAGTCCGAATGACGATACAACCAAACATCCATGACTCTGGCTATCACTGTTATCATTGCCTCGACTTCACCGTTAATTGAATGACCACCTGTCAAGGGCTAATGGTAACCACGGTTCTAGACATAACTCCGCACGTCATCATGACCCATGCCTAGGACTATCGCATCTGCCCAGAGTACTAACACGTCATCATGACCCGTGTCTGGAACGTCATCGTGACCCGTTCCAACGTACTCTTGCTTTGAGCATGCTAGAACCTTCAATAACGATAAGATCCAAGCCTCCTAGTCATCCTCCTCGACGACTATTCTCACACTAGCTCAAGCGCCTCTCGAGCCCACCATTATCAACCAACTCGAACCACATCATCGAGTTATCAACATACTTGGGATGATCCCGTCTGGATTAAACCAAGGCTTTACACATCATGCTTTGCTTCAACGCATCATAGCAAAGTCCCATCTCAACATCATGGTTTGCCCCATCGCATCATGGCAAAGTCCATCATCATCGAATCTATCCATATAAGCTTCCACATCCGCTTCATACGCCACAAGCAGCTTTCACCATTCAAGAGCCTTTCCACTTATCTTTTGAATCATCTTCGACCAACTTGTCCAAATCAAGTTATCAATCAACTAATCAATCAAATCAAACATCAATCCAAGTAATCAACCATTCAAACAAGATCAAAATAGACAATTGCAACAATAATGGCAATTTCGTAATTAAAGTGTCCAAATCTAACAAGTATGAATCATAGGCATATGTCTCTACAACTTGATGAATAAACTTATACAAGTAATCATGTAGTAAAATAGGTGTCAAAACTTCATAGATGATAGATCTACATGCAAACTTTAGGAAAATGCAAGAAATCACTATCTTTAACACATAAACAAGCCACCAATCCAATATACTCCTTTGGGTCCGTGTGAGAGATAACTACCACTCACCAAATCACCTAAACACCTTAAAAACAATCAACTCCAGATCTGGACAGCAAGGAACCAAGCTTGATCCGAAAAAATCTCGCTTCAAACGATGAAATCTCTCTTTGTTGGATGAAGATCTTCAACTTTGGCTCTTGGATCTTTGATTTGATCTTCAATTTAGATGGAAGAAATCACTAGGTTAGAGAGGAGAAAAGAAGTGAAGAAGTGTTGTAGTCGAGCTCTCAAAATGGCAGCACTTCGTCGCTTCAAAATCCGGTGCCAAAATAGTGAGATATGGACGAGTATTTATAGGCTGAAACGTCCCTTAAGTCGCTGCCCCTATGAGTCATCCACGACTCAACAGAACCCCTAAGTTGTCCACGACCTACGACTTAGCACATTCGCAACCTAACGGCTTACGACCTAACAAACACGGAGCCTCACGCACGACTCAACACAGGCACGACTCAACACATGCAGTGCCTCGACCTAACGACCTAAGTCCTTAACACACGCGCGCGACTCAACAGCCTACGACTTAAAGCCCTGCCGGCATAACCACTAAACCTGATACCGACCCAACGACTCAATATGCACGCGACCTGACAGAGATACGCGACCTAACTCGTACACGAGTTACGACCTACCACTAAGTCGCTCACACGACTCAGCGACCTAACGCTATACAACCCAACTCAGCACACAGAGTCCCACGACTTAAGTCTTCCCCCTTAGGTCGTTCGAACGACTTATCCCTTAGGTTGTTAACCCGTTAACCCTGTTAAGCTGCTAACTTCCCCCAAGCCGTTAACCACTAGGTCGTTATCACCTTATCCCCTAAGTCGCTGGCTCTCTTAACTCGTAACCCGCTTACAACCTTAAGTCGCTCAATACACTAACTTGCTAACCCTTAAGTCGGTCATATCTATGAATCGGTCACGACTTAAGCTCTCTCACGACTTAAGCACCACACGAGCTAGCTTCCATACGACATAAGCTATGGTCGACTCAAACTTTAAACGACTTAACAACATCAACGACTTAAAGCATATAGTTTAACAATGTTTCGATCCGTAAAAATACGGGTCGTTACATAAACACACACACACACACACACACATATATATAAGGACTACAACAGCAGAGTTAGTAATTTATGAACTTGACTTAATTTGCGTTTTGAATATGCTAATTAACACAGTTAATATTCTAATAATAAGCTTAAGAAAATTTAAATCAATCCAATTAATTATTATAAACTGATTATGCCATTAAATAAACCATATAAGTACTATTATAAAATTAGACATGTATTTCAGATCGGCCATAATTAGCATCTAAATCATGAAAATCATGGTTGCAAGTTTATCTTGACATGCAACAATAACGTACTACAATACATGCAAATTTCAACTGTCTACGCCTATAATTACAATAACGACACGCTTCATAGTACGAAAATAGTGGCAGAACACTTTATTTCGAAGAAAACATGTATCTTGCGTCATTAACAAAATAAACATGAACCAATAAGTTATTCTTGATACAAAGCATAATTTAGTACTGTAGGTCTACTTTTTATTAACTTTATTTAGGTTGCATTAGAAACTTCTTCTTTCTTTAAATGTAAATCAAGTTCTACAGTAGTAAAAAAATATTAGCAACAGATAGGGAACTTCCACTAAAAATTAGCAATTTAATTTTCATAGTATAAATTATCAGAATTGCTGATAATTTCTTAATAGTTTCACCCTAATGATAAGCAACAATTTTAGTAACTTAAACTGTGCAAAAATCTAAACAGCCAAACTATAAGTTGTCAAAAAATTACATCATTGTTTCGCACTATTGATAAGCAATAATTTCTATTAATACCAACAAATCCAAGGTAATGGTTAACGTAACCAAAAATAAAATAGAAAAAAAGGATGTTGGAATCAATGAATTCATAAAGGTCCCTTCCGTCCTACTGAAAAAGTCTCACTCAATGCTCTACCCTGCAAATTTTAAGAACCAGCACATCCAAACACTTTCGAATAACCATAGATAAGAACTGCTCATACTTATCCTTTTTTATCTTTTTATTTTGAGAAATACTCTTTCAAACCATGTTTTCACATAACATCAATTCCAGTTAACAATCTGTAAGATAAGACATATATGTATGTTTTCTCTGCAAAAGCTAGGTCCATATGGAAAAACATAATGCCACTTCTACTTATCTCCTTTAAGCTAATATTCTAGAAATCCAATCAGTATTTTAAGGAAGTTAAAATAGTATTTTGTTTTAAACCAAAGTAAAAGGTTAATTCAGACATAATAGTAAACCTCAACGGCCCGCTAAACGATACAAAAATAGCTTTTGTGAAAAACCAACAAAATCTAAGATATAGGTATTTAAATAATAGAATTAAGATTCAAAACCATGGTTTTCCACCTATATTGAGATTAGTTATGTATTAATTGATGGTCTTTGCAACTCAATGAACTTTCTAAAAAATGGGCTCCATTGCAGATCAAAAATAAAAAAATCATAATAATAAAACAGATTTAAAACAAACAGTTACATGTGTGTATGTGTACGTATGTGTGTTTGTGTATGTGTGTGTACTTCTGTGTAGGTATGTGTGTGTATATCTTTTGTCTATATATTGTTGAAGAAATGAAAGAAAAAAACAAACTTGAGTCACATGAAATTGTAGGATTATTCTAAAGTTGCAAAGACTTTTTAACTTCATAAAGCAAACAAATAGGTACAATGACAATCAGTAGAAATAAATCAACTAAATTGTTACCTCAATATCGATGTTGATATGATCATCGATTGGTCTAAGATGAATTTGAGCAGCCATGATTGTTAAGTACATATCTCATTCAGTGACTTCCTAAATAGGATGTGAAACTCAAATAACTACAATATAATTAAAAAAGGTTAACCCAAATAGTTAGTGAAAACAACAGTCTAAATTAGACAAAAATAGGCATTTCATCAAATGAAGCAAGACTATCCAACAATTTGAAAGAATAATTAGAGGCTAACATTAGTAGGAGAAAAAAGAGTAAAATTAATTGTGAAATGCAGTGAAGATGAAGGAAGAATAATCATCTACATCTTAGAATGCATGTTTAAGTCTGGAGTGGACAGTGATATGCGTTTATTGTAGAAACATAAAAAAGTGAGAAATATCTGGATAAAAAATGAATAGTGCTAATCCTAACTTTTAGATGGAACTGTATAAAAGAGATGCTTTATGCCTATGCGTTTTATTAAAATAATTTATGTAACAAAAATTTAGGGTGATTAAATGTTGAGTTAAGGAGGATTTAATATTTGAATCGAGATTAAATTGAGAATAAATTAGAATTGAGATTGAATGTCCAATTTTATGTATAACAGAGTTGCAACATAAGCGTACAACGAAATTTAGTAGAACCATTTACGTGACAAAATCCAAATAGGGTATAAGTATGTATAGCATTATATTATGTTGCTCTTGTTTTGTGTATTTTTGCCTTCTATTGTAGTCAGACCAAGTTCTCAATTATGTTTGCGGCATTATGTTTACAAATCTAAAATTAAACAATTGTAATAAAACTTTTAAATCATGGGACTTTAAATGAGTTTACTATCTTACTAAAAATGAACATTGTTCTTATCATATTGTGCTACTTATTAGTGTTTAAAAAAAGTAGTTCTTGATTGTCCAACTTTAAAAGTGGTGGATAAAATAACTTATAAAATTCACACTGATCTGTCGCTTTGAACTTGAAATGAATTGATGCTTAGAAAAGTCATTCAAAATATACTTTCTGTAAGTTTTGAAGAAATAAATCATAAAACTTGTATTGTTATAACACCATATCTCATGATAGACTTCTGTGATAAATATATTCTCCCTTTTAAACATATCCAGAATATCCAAATGACTTGTAAACGTACCATCATACATACACAGATTCAAAGAGTTTAAATTTCTTCTTCATAGTCTTTCTTGAAGCATTAAACATCTTGTTTACTTAATCCATCTCTTTTCAACCTAATAATCAAATTTATACATACATAAACATCTAGAAAATTCAATTTTGAATTATTGAAGACTTGATATTTTCCATAGAATAGACTTAGTGAAGATATAGTTGAAGATTTTAGATTTGAGCAAGTGAACAATAAAAATCTGAAACCGAGGATAGAAGAAACGGAAGTGTTAGCTCTTGTAAATTAATCCAATCAAGAACACATAACATACATGGATTTTTTGATTAAAAAGGGCAGCACTTGCAATCTTTAAAAGAAATGCACATTCATTTACCTCTGTTTTGAAGTGCTGGAATCCAATTCCAACCTTTCAACTCCATTCATTTCCTACAACAGTGAAATTAATGTCAAATCATCTTATTTAGTAAATAAGATACCGCTGTAGTTGTTTTTCATTTAGGAAAAACAAAATAATCATAATTAAATGAAAAAACTTTTTAGCGTAAGAGGAGGTGATAGCAAACCCACTTAGGAGTAGAGCCAGACTACGATGATGGGATGGACAATTTATGTACATTGCTATCGTTCTTGGAGGTTCTTAAATACATATAGGCGAACATTCATGACTAATGTGTGCACATTACTCGTGTATATTATTGCTATAAGAAGCAACAACATGGACAGATATTTGGATATGGACTTGAGGCAAAAGATGACATATTATATAGTTTATGTAGACATTTTTAACTTTATATCATGTTTCTATATATCATATGTTTAATGAAACTATAAACGTATTAAAACAAAACTATAATGTTTCACTCCCAACTAATGGATACAGTGGGGTGTTTGCACTCTATCACAGGTAGTCAATTCAAATTGGTCGTACCTTAAAAGAGGAAGAAGAAGACTACTCTTCAGAATAGTTAACACATTTTTTCTCACCATTTCACATTGGTCTGCTTGTTCGAAAATGGCACAGAGCACTCATGTTTCTTGTACAACTGATGCATTTTATGAGATAACTAAATTTAGTCACCATATGCAACATAAATTACATATGCTTATTTTTGTAATCACACGATACAAAAAATATGAAACATATGATGATTTGATACACAATGGGAAGTGGCGTGCTATAGTGTTAATATGTAGAAACATAAAGTTTAACCAACAAAAGTTCACTTAGGCTAGTAACTCATAAAACACAAATTATGAAAATATTCATTAAAGCATGAATAGAAACCTGAAAAGCAATTACTATTTTGAACCTGAAACTCACATTTGAAGAACTGCAACACAGTAGCACAGACATCTGCAGGAGTGATCTGCTTCTTGCTTAGTTTAGTGAACATCTGTTTTGCCTTCTTCTCCAGCTCTTTACCTTCAAAATCCTCACTAACATGAAATATCATTCTAACACGGTCCAACTCCTTCATTAAAGTTTCAAGCCCCCAATCCTTAGCACAACAATTAAACACTTCTTTCACAAACCCAAACATTTCAGAAGCATGACCACAACCTGGGCACATGAATTGAATCTCAGTAATTCCATTGCCTACTTTTTGATTAGGTCCGGGCCTAATAATATTCTTCTCGAGCCCACAAAGAGGATGACATCAGTGCAAACACATGTCACCCCTCACCCAACTACAAGTGTTTGATGCACAGTCGAATTTCATACATAGACACATGCATGCGCTACAAAATCCTTTCTCACTAGTACAAATCTTGCAGCCGCACTCATCCACGGGCAGCGGATTTTAACAGCCCAAATTCCTGCACTGCGTCATCATAAAAATCTCAATCAACTCATTACTTGGAGTTCTATTCTTCAAAGTAAGAAAACCAACTATTCCCGTCTTAATAGCAACCATTATCTCAAGCTGAACATTATTAGCTCTTGCTAAAGTATCCTCGGTAGGATCAGATCTTCTCTCTAACTTCTTCTACAAGACAACAAATTCTTCTTTCTTTTCTATGGATTCCATTAAACTTTTCAAGTTCATTTTCAAACTATCAAATGACTCTCTATCGAACTCTTGCAACACCTGTGCCTTAACTGGAACTGACTCACATACTATCTCTTTCAAAAGTTTATCAGGTCTTGTAATCATCGAACTACCATTAGGGATTACATTTTCTAAATTTGGTGCTGTGGCAACCATTTTAGCCATCTTTGCAGGTAACTCGGATGGATAAAATGAAAAGTTATCAGAACTTGCTGTTCTATAAAAACTTCCATTCCCATCATTATTAATATTATCAACTGTATTGTTATTAATATGATGATGATTAACTTCACTAATAGGATTAGTGAATGTAATGGTATTACTATCCCCAATAGGTCTAAACCTACTATGAACAGAACCATTAGTCCCTTCTCCAGCGTACCACATTTGATCATTGGAATAACTCTCAGTAGAACATTTAGTTGAAGAACAACTTGGATTATGTGAAAACTGTGATACCTGAAATGCAACCGATATAAATATTCAGCACTTGAAGGCAATCAACGAATCAAAAGCGTTGGTTCTGAAGAGTAAGCAGAATTGACTTTGTAAAATGATGCAAAGGGTCGAAAATTGAAAATCATAAGCAATAAACGAAAAGGATTGAAAATTACCTAAAATTCAAGGTAAGGGGAATACAAATACAGAAAAGGCTAGAAGACGGAGGAAGAGTCCACATATACGAAGAAGGAGACCGATGGTTGTTGATTGCTAAGACGATCCTTATTCACTAAAGGGTTAGGGTTTACCTGAATTGGGTAGAGAAATAACATCAGTTTCTTAAAATATTGAGTGGTGTACCTTGCAAAAAGCATTGAGGCAAATTGGTAGGTACGGAGAAGAAAATTGGAAGGTATGGATTCAGAGTCAATCGGGCTGGCGACGGTTGGAGGAGGGAAGTACAACAGCAAGAAAGCAGAGAAGAACAAATCGGATTGGCATTTCTTATCGAGGGTGGATGAAAGTAGTGGAAGGGGATTGCAGCGGCAATGATGAAATCGAAGGGAATTTGCCGATTCCCGAGGAAATGAATAAAAAGGAAGGAAGAGGAGAGAAGCAGAAGGCAATTCAATCGCTAGTGGGTGGCGTAAATCGGGAAGAGCAGAGAAAGGGCCGATAGAAGGTAAGGGCTTGCGAAGAAAAATGGAAAGGATAAAAGTACGGATAAATGTAGAGACGTTTCATATGGCCAAATTCAAGGAGGCTTCTGTGCTCTTGAAATCCAACTCACTAATCACAATGTATTATAGATATATCTTTATATATAAGTTCACTTATACTATTGATCTTCATCAATCCAGTTTAATTTGATTTCATCAATTATAGTCTATCAGCTTTGCTCGTCGAATTATGTCCATCTAGCTTTACTTTGGAATTAGTGTTTGGATTCACAACTCATCCCATTCTCGTTCATTTCTAGCCTCGAAATGTGAGAAATTACTCATGATTAACGTTCTTATATTTATTAAATTTGATTTCAATTGAAACGACAATTAAAATATGTTGCTATTAGTTATGTACATTGCTGTATATATGATATTATCAGTATCGGTTCACCTATGACATCTAACACCACTATCTGTTATTTATATTGATGATATATGCCTGTTATATTACTATCATATCGTTATCACTCTGCAAGTTCTTTGTTGGTATAGAATTCATTATGGGTTGAAATGATATATACCCGAACGATCCGTAGAATAGGAGAAAATCATTATGGGTTGAAATGATAAACCTAAGCAATTTTCACTCGAATTGAATTTGGGATTGCGGGTTGAAATGTTATATACCCGTTTATATTCAAATTGCGGATTAAAATGATAAATATCTGTATCGCTTGAGCATATGATAGAAAATTATATACAGATACCGTTGGTCTATATATAAATATTTTGAAATTGATTTCTATTATTTTGAAAGGAAATATATATGGTTTATTTCATATTGAAAATGTTTTGTATATAAATAATTTTTAACATAAAGTAGATTTGATAATAAGCTTTAATTTAATAAAGTTTGATTTAATTAATGTATAATAATTTTAAGCATTTATTTAAAATTTTATTTTAAAAATAGATTTTTATAATGACTTTATAAGTTAATGTTGGGAAGATAAATTTGAAATTTATTTAAAATTGTATTTAATTAAGAATTTTATTTAATTACATCGGTTTGGAACTTATTGAAATTGAGATTTAAAGATATGATTTTATAACTTGATTTTGGTTTAAGTAATTTAATGAATATTTCACGTTTAAATAAATTGAAGGGAATATTTAATAAAACGTAATTTAAAGTTATTTAAATAATATTGAATTTATTAAGTGAATATTCCAAGACTAAATAATAGTGAAGTTAAATCAATATCTATATGAAATTGTTAAATTTAGTTTTGAAAATGTTGAATATTTGAAGATTTAAAATATACTGAAATTTAAATGGTTTATTTTGTGGTTCAAATCTGTATTTGAAACCGATATAATTTGAAATGGTTTATCTAGAAATTGAATTTAATTTAAAATGATGAATTGAGATTTAATTAAATTTGAATATGGAATTCGATTTGATTTGAATCGATTTGTGAAAATTGAGGAAATTATAAATAGTTTACTTTATAAATTATTTAATATATATATATATAGTATTTTAATATAAAACTATTTTTAATGTAAATTATTTTAATATACTAATTATCTTAATATAAACTATTTTATTTTTAACTATTTTATTATATATACTATTATTAATATCCAAACTGTTTAAGTGGTGGAAGTTATGATTTTAGAGTTATGGTTTTCCAAAGTATTATGATTTCAAAGCGTTTTGGTTTCGAAAGGGTTATAACTTTGAAAGTGCTATAATTTGGAAATAGATATATTTGAAGTGGAAACAATATAGTATTGGTAGTGATTTGAGATGAAAACGATATATTACAGGTATGGTTTTGAAATGGAAATGATATTTTGGTTTTGAAGTATAAATTATTTTGAAATGACTACGGTGTTATAATGACATTTGGTTGTTAATAGCGTATATTTCTACATCATTGATAGTTCCAGGGATCCTTAGAGGATGGGTATCCCAAACATCCTTTAAGTTAGTTGTATTTCAGTTGAAATTTCACTTGAGTTGGATTTATTGATATAAGAATGTTAATCCGGACTCGAGCATTTTGTGTTTTGCTTTACGCTCGAGTCAGACTAAGTGTCACAGCATTCGAGATTCACCTTTGGAGTTGGAGCTTCAATCAAAGATCCATTTATCTATCCAGCGTTCAGTTATTCAGTTGACTCAACAGACATATTCAGATTTTATATTTGACTATTATATCGAGACTTCTATTGTATCTTGTCTAGCTCTGTTTATATATATAGTAGCTTCATGAACTACTATTCCTTTATTTCCACTATTTATTGTTATATTACTCCGTGTATTTGATTTTGTAATTTATTTATTTGCTATATATGCTGAGTTTTACCAAATTTAAATTAACAATGTGATATTTTGAATAATTCATGTCTGGAATGTGTGGATGCGAATAGTTGAAAATACTGGGATGTTACATGTGGTATCAGAGTTCTGGTTTTGGGAAAAAACTTAGCATATAGAGTAAAATTAAGTGCAAAATCACTTTCATTCGAGCATGAATCTCTTCCTCTTTGATTCGGATCTCCTTTGAATTCCAAGGCTCCCCTTTTGTTCTGTAATCCATCTTTGTCTCCCAGTTCGTGTTTTCTTGATTCCAGAGCATCCCATAGCTCTACATAATGATTTGTAAAGGGGTGAAACTCATTTACAATAGGCATGATTCACTGGAGATTTTTGTATCCTCAGTTTAGATGCTACTATCTTTTAATATGCCTGAATTCTATCTCTTGCGATCGATTGACAATTTGCATCGATCTTATTCTCAAAGTAACGGTTGATCCGGTTAAGGTCACCCACGATTAATATAAGGCTATCCATCTTCCTTTTTGTAATTTAATCATCATATCTTCCTACCGGGTCTGTTTTCATGATTTGAGTTCTCTTCGATTAGGATTTCTCTAATTCTGAATCATGTATGGGGGTTCATACAGCGAAATTAATTTGGGAATTTTTTTGATTCTTGTATAAGATGGACTTTATATAAGTACAAGTGATTTTGAAACTGTTAATTTTGGAAGGTATTCGATCTGAAGAGAAATCTTATATATAATGGAATTTATAAAAGAACGATTTGATATATTAAAGGTTATTGATTTTGTAAAGTACTTTATCTGAAAATGAAATCTTATAAATAATGAATTTATATAAGTGCGATATTTGAAGCTATGATTTCGAAAGGATACTATATATGGTATATTATATTTTGAAGTAAGAGGTCTATGGAAGTACCCTCCATGAAGAAGTATAGTATGATATGCTTCGATCTAGATGGACTTTGGGGATCCAGGAAAGGATTCGACCGATAAACCCTAATGGACTTGGGTGAATTCAGAAATGGATTCGAGCTGATATGGTTATCCGAACTTAAACTCATGAGTTCCTTGATTTTTTCAGGGTAGATGATTCTTTAGTTTACCATATGGAGGCGCTTTCGATACTGGGATTTTTTGTTTATGGATCTTCTGGAAAGGAAGTGCATCCATTGGGTGAATCGTTGAATCAGCAACGCACCACTGCAGAAGGGTCGATGGTCCCTTGTTTACAAACTGGCTATGATATTTTTCTGGAATATGGAAGATAGAAGGATCTTCTGGAAAGTTTTTTGTCCATTGCATAAATGCTGGATCAACAGCGGGCCACTACTATGTATTATCACTATTTGACATTGGATTTTGAGCGGCACTTCTCATACCTATTTTTTAGTATTTTCACTGGGTGCTGAAACAGATCTACGAAGTACTTGGAGAATTCTAGCCTTGCGCCTGATCAATGCATTGCCAAAGTCTGCAAGAATGAAGATAAACTTTTTAAGACATCGAGTAATAAAAGTGTTTTGATAAAGTATTATATAAAGGATATTTTGATCATTTTTTTCTAAACGCTTTAAAATGTTTTAAAATACTGTCTATTTATGTACATCATGGTTTATAAATTGGTTTGGAATTTAAATGATATAAATTAAGAATTTGAGAATTCAATTTCCAGTGATTTCAAACTTTGGTTTTAAAGTTTTAAGATGTATATTATTTAAAGTATTTTCAAATAGAAAATCGTTTCCAATAGATTTTTTAAAAGTTTTAAATCGTCACTCTCTTCGTTGTCGTTGGAAAATATTTGGTGACTACAGCATCATTGACATTCATTTTCAAGTTTCAAAGTAGAGAGACCATTCTGTAGCTTTGCAACACTTCATTTTGAAAATGGAATTTAATTGAATTTCTGAAGTATGATTTGATTTGTGTGTGTGTATATATATGTATGTCTGTATGTATGTATGTATGTATGTATGTGTAACTGTAAACGGTTTGAAATCAATCGAAAATTTAATTCTTAAATTTTATGTTAAAGGATAATTTAATTATAAATATATCCAAAAAATTCTAATAAATATTTAAAACTTGAAATAATCGAGTTGGGAAATATTTACTTGCATAATACCCGGTTACATTCTTATATAACTTACCTAAACCATTTAGAAGTTGAATATGTAATTGAATAATTTCCAATGTAAAATGATGTTAATGGAATTTATAAATGAATTTGAGTGGCTGCAATAAATGTTATACACTTAAATTTTAATTATAAAAATGTAAACAGAGATAAATAGAATAATAAATTGATTAAATAGTAAATGGGACAAATTTAATAAATTTTGTTTGAAATAACTTTTGTAACAAACAATAATGGAATTGAAGTTAAATCAACTTAATGTAATACTTGAATTTAAAATTAATTTTTGAATATAAATTAATAATCTATATGATCTTAAATTAATTGTTTTATTTTGTTTTTCAATTGATCTTCTTCTGGTTGTTTCCTTCTCCTACCTCATTCCTTTTCGGGGACGAAATTTTTTGAGTGGGAGAGAGTGTAAGACCCGTAAATTTTAGTGGTCCTATTTATTTAATTAATTGAATTTTTTTGAAATTTTAAGTAATAAAATTTTGATTTGAAAATTTAATATTTGGAATACGTCGAATTAAATATAGCTAATGAAAAATTTTCATCGGAAAATATGAAAGTTTATTTTCTTGTGTAAATTCTGTTTAAATTTAAATCAGTTAAAATTGATGATAATAAAATGTTTTCCAAAACCCAGTATATTTATAGAATAAATTTTTAAATCATCTTTTGAGTGCTATGTAATATTTCATTTCTCCATATTTGGACTACTTTTGCTCCTTTTGTCTTAATTCTGGCAAATTTGCAGCATTTTCGATACCGAATATCGACTTTTGATCGGATGATCGTACCACTGATACCTGCATACCGTTTTGATCGTCTCGTCGTGTTGAGCTCTGCGGTATATTTATTTCTCTGGTTCAAAGTTTTGGTACGTGGCGAAACTCATTAAATGGTAAAACCACATCGATATGTCTTTTGGTTTGCAATGACCATTCATTTTCCATCAGTTGAATTTAAATGGTTTCTAACGTTTAACATTCCTAGTAACAGTGAGTTTTAATATTTCCACTTTTCAATATAACTTTTGCATTGATTCATCTCCATGATTTCATTTTTTCTCTGTTCATTTGCTAACAAAAAAAGAATTAAAGCTTGCTACCTCACCTCTTCTCACCTTTTTATTTTGCCTTCCACCTCCATTCTTTTCTGGCTTACCCTTCTTTCATTCTCCCTCCTCGTGCTCTAACCCCATGGTGCAACCCAAGTGCCTCCCCAACCCAAAGCATCCGTGCACTTTTCCCTCTTCACGTGCATACGTGCATCTACCCTGACCTCCGCCCTTCTTCCCTGTGCCAACGGCCACGCCTTCCCCTCAAGCCTTTAATCGGCCTCCCTCCACAACAACCGAACCACTTCCTACGCAAGCTTGTCGGCGATCTTCTCAATCCTTCATTGCCGAGCTCAGACTGTGCTTCCTCCAGCCTCTTTCTCTCTTACCTCTTGATTATATGGGTATGTATTCATATTTGTTTTGAAAATATGTTATAAAGTTTGTTTATATATATACAAAGCTGTTGTATATATAAGTTCATGCAAGTATATATATATATATATATAGTTTATACAGTGTTAAAGTATTTACTTAAACTTATGTCTGTACTTAGATATGAATTTTTAATAAAAATATATTTAATTGTTGTTGGTTATAAAGATGAAGTATATAAAGCTTTGGTTATACATATATTACAATATATATATATATATATATATATATATTTGCAAGCTGCAGTTTACATGATAGTTAGTTTATATACATAGGGTATGTTATAGTGCATATATATATATATATATAAAGTTTTGGCTGTATGTGTTTATGTATATTGGTTTTATACAAATTTTTGTGTTGTATGTATATAAGGTTATTAGTTATATATATAATATGTTTGTATAAGATTTTCTTTGATCTGTGGGTTTGAGTTATATTAGTTATATATGTGTGTGTGTGTGTATATATTTATATATATATATACAGTAATATATCTATATAACATTTGTGGATGAGTATGTATATATATATATATATGCTTTGGGATTCATATATATAAGTTTTATGTATATGCGTGCATATTTAGTTATACTGTGTTGATGTTTATTTGCATTTTGGTGTTGGTATATGGTTTGATGGATAATATTGTTTTAAACCTTGTTTCTAGAGAAAAGTATAAAGGCTATATACATAGTACAGTGTTATATCTGTTTACAACTAATCTAGTACTATATATATATCGCTAGATATAGCAGCTATTTGATATGTTATAAAGTACACATATAAAGTAGTCTGGTTTACATATAGTATGGAGTGGATATAATATATATATATATATTATTTTTATTATTTTATATACAGTATGTTAATGATTGTATTGTCTGATGTTGGTTTTTATCTATTGTAACGACCCGTAAATTTCGATAATTTAAAAATGTTAATTTAATCAGAAATTGTGGATAAATATTGGAAGATATTTTTTTTTTGTAATTTATGTAACGAAGTAATAACTAAAAACGCAACAATATTATTTATAGTTAATTATTTACAAGTTGAATGGAATTCCAATTAGTTGAAATAAGGTAAATGTATGCTTGGTTATAAATTTTAAAAAAGAAAATAGAAGTAAATATTGAATTAACCAAGGAAATAATGCTGTGATTAATAGTAATTGAACAAAACTTGTTTTATAAAACAAATGTTAACATTGGTTGTAAGCAATAAACTTATAAATAAAATAGAAAGTGAATAGTAACAATTCTTATAAGTTGCCCACTTATGTAGTCCATTTAATTTAATTGGAAATTAATGGTGATTAAAATGAAATTAAATATTTAAATACTACGTTAAAGGAAATTAAGCTGAAAATTTAGAACATTATGTAATAAAACATAAACCAATGTTAATTTCATCCATTTGATAATAACAGATTAAATAATAGGATGAAAGGTCAAATTTAATGGAATTATTAAAAATTTAATTTATAATTTCTGAATTTAATGAAATTGAAATTTAAGACTTCAATTGATGGGTTAATCAACTTTAAATTGGCATGTAATTTGTTTGAATTACTAAAATTGTTCAAGAAATCAAAAATGATAAAGATCGCTAATTTTAGAATTGGGATTGAAAATTTGATT
Organism: Allium cepa; assembly: GCA_030765085.1. Classification (NCBI taxonomy): domain Eukaryota; kingdom Viridiplantae; phylum Streptophyta; class Magnoliopsida; order Asparagales; family Amaryllidaceae; genus Allium; species Allium cepa. The sequence continues at coordinate 690,799,754 of CM060935.1, read as the reverse complement.
TAATTAATTTAATACTAATTTATTTAATTAACTGAAATATAGCCATTTTGACAACCAACTCGGATTTCGATGAAGCCATTTTATTGGATCCGTAATAGTGAATTATTATAGGATTCCAAGTTTCGTAGCGATCGGACTTGTCGTTTGATCGTACGGACTCGAAACGCGTAGAAATTAATTTAATTGAAATCAATTGAAATCAATTTGAATATAAAGTGATTTTGTCATAACTTCTTCATACGATGGAATTAGGACTTGAAACCTTTGCCGTTGAGTTTAAAATATTTAAAAACATTTATTCTGATATATGGGTTGACCCATTTTCGTTTCGGAGTCGAAATGGGCTTTTTGGGTCGTTTATCGTTCCAACCTAAATCAAATCCGATCCATTATCTCTATTTTCTAACCTACCTATAAATATCTAGTTATTAACCCCAGCCACTCCTCATATTCATTTTTTTTGTGCGTACAATTCCATTTTCTCCACCTTATTTCAATGGCAGACAAAACCTAATTCCCAAATCTCAAATTTAATTTCAGATTCAACCTCAAAAATTCAAACTGCTCAAACAATATAGAATTATTTACCGTTTTGAAGCTTTCGACGATTCAAATCTACGTCAACTGTTCGTTTTTGCAAATTTTTCTCGTATCAGCGGCAAATCGTGGTTAAAGGCCGAAATCACAAAACCTAAATCGCAAATTGGGGCTTTTGAATTTAAGCGTCAATTGGCAAAATTGGTATCTGCGTTTTGTCGAGAGAGGTGTCAGGAAGCTATCAGAGGAGGCTGTTTCCTACAATTTGACCTGAGGCGAGTTGGATTTGCACATTAGGGTTTTGAAACCCTAATTAGAATGGAGGCAGCACGACTTTATGCGGCGTCGGAGTAGGGATGGCCACGGTGTTCTGGTGGGTTCGCAGGTGGAGGGCGGCATTCCTGCGTGGCCACGGGCAAAGACGAGGCGGTAGGGCTTCGATTTGCATGAGTATAGTAGAATTCGAACAGAATTGGGCTTGAGAGGGAAGATTTACTGATGCGTGTCGTGCATAGATAGGTTAGTAATTTTAGTTATTTTATTTATTTATTTATTTTTATTTCAAAAATTCTAATCACAATAACTCTAACATACGAGGTTTGTTTCACATGCAGTTTTCTCTACTAGGATCGTATTGGAATTCCCGACATTTTGATGCTAGTTTAGACTAAATCTGGGACTATTCAAATTTTGGGTTTAAATTGGATTTAAATTTGATTTAAATTTCAAAGGTGGGTGTTTTAACCCACTCACAACTTCTAAAATTTCTTATGTTTGTTAAATTGATATATGATGTGTTTAGAAATTTATTTATGACTATTTGGCATATTTTGAATCATCATCTCAGTTTATTTGAATTTATTTGAATAAAATAGTTATTTAATTTATTGTTGAATATAAACTGCCAATAAATGCCTGTTCTTTATTATTTGTTCTATATTGATGTTATTGACTGAATCAGATGAAGGTTATGATATGTCTGATGATTGATATTGGATGAACGGATGTTGTATTTTATATTGTTATAAACTACAAGTTGTTATTGATTTTTATTTCATTCGGTATTGCGGTTTGAAATGATATATAACCGTATTTATGTTTTAAATTACGGGTTAAAATGATAAACATCTGTATCACTTGACCACAGGATAGAAAATTATATACAAACACAGTGGTCTATATATAAAAAAATATTTTAAAATGATTTCTATGGTTTTGTAAAGAAATATATAGTTTTAGATAAATATTGATTATAGATATTATATAAATGTTATTTTATCCTTGATTTTAAGCTATGTATAATTTGTTTTAACATATAATAAGCTTAGTAATAAGTTTGATTTTTATTGAAGATAATATGATTAAGTATTTATATAAATTATATTTTAATATAGAGTTTATAATGATTTAAATAAATTAAGGTTAGAAGATAAATTGGCAATTCATTTGAAACTGAAATTATTTAAGAATTAAATTCAAATAAGTTGATGTGAAATTTATTAAATTTGAAATTTTAAAGGTATGGTGTTATAACTTGGTTTTGATTTAGGGTGAATTAAATGAATATTTCAAGTATAAATAAATTGAAGGAAATATTTAGTTATTTGTAATTTGAGTTTTAATCAGATGATAATGGATTTATTACGTAAAATATTTCAAACTAAATAATAGAAAAGTTAATTGTTAAATCATAATTACCAAACTTAGTTTTGAAATGGTTGAATACATAAAGTTCGAAATATATTGAATTTGAAATGGTTTATTTTTGGGATCAAATCTGTTTTGAAATCAATAAATTTGGAATAGTGTATTTGGAAACTGAGTTGAATTGAAATTTATGATTTGGGATTTGGTTAAATATAAAATGTAGAAATTCGAGTTGTGTTGGATTTGATTTGTGAAATTGAAGAAGCTATTTTATTATATAAAGTATTTTAAATATTTAAACCATTCAAGGGGTGGAATCTATGTTTCAGAGTTATGAGTTCCAATGTATTATAATTTGAAAGTGTTATATTTCAAATGTTTTGATTTTGAAATGTTATAACTTTGAAAGTGTTATGATTTTAGAAAAGGGTATATTTGAAATGAAAATGATATCGTATTGATTTGGTTTTTGAAAGGGCAATGATATTTGGTTTTAAAGCATAAACTATTTTGAAATGAACGCGGTGTTATAATAACATTTGGTTGTTAAAGAGACCAGGATTGGAAGTTGTCATATTCTCTGCCAACTCCGAAAACCACTTTAACAACCGTGTACACGGTGGAGATTCCAGAATGAAGTAGGATGGTGGCGATGTTCTATTAAGGTATATACGTGGACCGACTCCTGTGAGTTGGTATAAGGTGGCTAAAATATGAGCGATTCTCTGGTCAAGGAGGTAGCCCCTCTTATCGGACACACTCCTTTGATATTATATTCTGACTTTGAGGATTATTTGGTGGCCACTTTTGATTTTTGATTTGGGGGTGTGGCTCGAGGTGGGCGGTTGTATCTGCTACGCGTTACCATCAGACCGGATGCATAATTGGTATATCTACCCCAACATTGCCTTGTGTGCCATGTCACCTACCCAAGTGCGCCTCGTACGAGTTTGATTTCTATCATATCTATGGAGTATCCTTTGGTAGCCTCCCGATCAGGAGGTATTACGGTACTGTATAGAATATTGGCACTATTACGTGTTAAGGGCTATATGGATAACCCCTTAACGCTATTTAAAAGTAAGTTTACTTTACTATAGACATTATTATAATAGTGAAATATTACTACATAGTAAATAGTTTAACGGAGCATTAGGAGATGTGAATCCCGAGCATCTCTTAAGTTACTGCACTCACGTTAGACACTGGATAGGAGATATCAAATCCCATAAACATTTCTGACGTCGTTCCACTCATATTTATTTCTATTGATTTAACTCACATAAGATCGTTTAGTTTTGACTCGAGTGTTTTGTCCTTTCAATTCGCTCGGGTTAGCCTGAGCATTTTAGGGTTTGAAGACCTTATTTCTAGAGGACGAAGACAAAGAGTGTATTATTACTATTATTTACTATATTGTTCCGCTGTATCACATTATTCCGCTACATTGTTTTTATTATTCTCTGGTACGTGTAACTCTGATATGTATTGTATACGTAAAATCGAATATTTTGTAAAACAGCTTCATGAGCTGTTTATTTGATTATAATATTTTATCATTCCGCTACAAGTTTCTATATTGTTTTTCCGTCTCTGCTTTTTCTTATTTACCCTATAACAATCCGCCCTTCTGTATGGTTTGAGTCGGCACATGTGGCTGCTTAAGCGTACAAAAAGGCGGGATATTACATTTGGTATCAGAGCGAGGTTTAGCGATAAACCTTAGCTTTGTTTTTGACTCTTTATTAATAGGGTAGTACTACCCTATGATGAGTCGTTGAGCGTATATATATGTGACAGTGTATTTGTTAGTGTTATAAAAGGTTTTGATATAATTATTTTTGTTTTGTATTTATAAATTCTGGTTGGTGCATAGGACTCTATGACATGAATAGGGATTTCTAAACACTTAATAGGACAAATCGACACAATATTTGTTTTGAATATAGGTGAATGAAATAATTTTGCCTATTATATTTTCTATGTGTAAAATAATTTTTTTGTAAAGGTTATATTTGGTTGTAATATATTGGTTGTTGGGTAGTGAAATTTATAAATATTGATGGGAAACAAAATTTGAAGAAAATAAAATAAATGAGAATAAATTGGAAATTTAGAACTTAAGTTCCAGGGTTTGAAAATTTCTTTCGAATGATTTTGGAATATAGAAATAATATTATTAGAAGTATTTTTTGATATAAATATTTTAATATGATTTGAAAGAATTGTTATAAAGAAAATTTTGAAAAGAAATAAGTTCTGTACTCCCCTCTCGGTCGTTGGAAAATAATTTCGGTGATGAGTGCACGCATCATCGACATTCATTTTCGAGTTTCAAAGTTGGAAGGCTGTGGTAGTAGTAACTACACAATCGTTTGATAAATAAATCTTGATTTTGAATTTTAATATGATCTGATAGATATATAAAGATATGGTTATATATATTATTTTAAAGTGATTTGAAACGGAACTCGGTATTTAATTCTTAAGTTCCCGTTAATTAATAGTTTCAAGTAGTATAGTGAAAGGAAATTAAACTAACAATTGAAACCTCTAAAGGAAATAAGAGATTTAAGGCTAAGTTATAAATGAAATTAAAAGAAAGTTGAAATTTGTAACATATAAAAAGCAAAGGATATGATTATTGAACATTAAATTAATTAAAGAAATAAGATAAACTTGTATGATTTTCAATTACCTTCTTAAAAAGCATATATATAACTTACCAAAAGATTTAAAAGTTGTAATGTTTAATAAGAAAATGTATTGTTCAAGAAAAACTTATATAATGAAATTGTTCAATGAATCACCTTAATAAATAAGAATTTGATGTTGTAGTGTTATAAACTTAAGTATAACTGAAATGCTACTGATTAAATATAATAAAAAGTAGGTATTGTAAGTAAGTAATTATAAACTTAAGTAAATAGGTTGAAGTTATTTCTAAATAAAATAAGTAGAAAGGATGAATACAGTAAATAAATGACTACAAACTTAAGTTAATGAATTTACATGCTAAGAAATTTGATTAAATATGAATAATATAAATAAATGAATGTAATGCAATAAATAGAATTTGGCATTATATAGATAAATGAAATTAATTTGTAAGTAATGATTAGAAATGGATAAAAATAAATATTGAATGAATGTGAGCCTGTGTACAATGGAACTTATATAGTACCCTAAGAATTTATTTACATGATATGAATGAATTGGAATAAAATTTAGTAAGAAGTAAATGTTGTGAAAGAAATTTATAAGAAAAAATTAAGTAAGGTTAGAATTTGTTGTTTGTTTTGGTTTATGGTTGTTTGGGCAAGGATACTTTAAATTTGTTGGATGTGTGAATAATTTATTTAGTTTCATCTAAGACTGTTGAGTAAATGGTGCACTTAGTAGTATATTTTTCATTCTGTACAATTTAAAGTTTTTGAACCCGAACAACTATTTGTTTTGTTTGATATGAATGGATAATTGATTTGTGTTGATTTTATATGATGGTTGTATGCTCTGTTGCTAGTGATTGTTGTTGTTTATATTGATTTGTTTGTTGGTTATTGAAACAACTTTAACATTTCATTTTATATAATTATTAATTCTTTTGGATTATATAAGTGGAATATAGGTTATGGAAGCAATTACTACTGCTTTTGGTTTCATAAATAATCGTTAATTGCCCAACAATATAGATACGTTTACGGATTACGGTTTAATAGCGTTATTATATTATTTTTCCGTTGTTGGGATATGTTATTTTAAGATATTGTGATATATATTGTTATATTTGATATTATATTTTCTCTCGAGCCTCCGCGTACAAAGGAGATTGTGCGGAAATTTTCCGCAAGTTTTTGTAACGACTCTCAAATCCGTACCCCTTGAGTCAATACTATTCTCCATCAATCAACTCAATTTGAACAGAAATACGAACCATTAGGGTCAAAGAAGAAGAGGTAGAAGAAGAAAATAGGAAACAACATCAGAATCTAACCATCGCAGCGGAATAAAATATAATAGATAATAACAGATCATTACACAAAAACAAATACTATATCTGTTTATACATATATCAGAGTACATCATCATCAGATTTCTACATCAATAACATACAATAGGATACACAGCAGAATAATAATCAAATACGGAAGTACATATCGCCATCCAGCTCGTCTCCTGAGCTCCATAGCATCCTATCATGCATTCTATAATACTCGGTCTGACCCGAACATTACAGTTAAATAACACCCGAGTCAGTATGGAATACCAGCGTGAGAAAATCACACTCAAATTGATTATTAAAGTTCCAAAGTCATTTGAAAACAAAAGTATCTCATAAAACCATGCCACAAATAAACATGTCGGGTTTTTGCCTTATGATAGCCAAAACATTTCTTATGAAAATCCTCTGATATCATAATAGGGTCTATATACAAATACTTATTAAAATAGCCGAAATTGTTACATGATTAAATTCCAGCTACTAGCCACAGAGTGGGTAATACAAACAAAACTCGTACAAGGAGCGTAGGGAGAATGGATTTCCAACTAATGACTATGCACCGGGGTACCACTGTCTCGGTACGTGGCCTAGATCATTGTACCGAGGATCACTCCCGACCCCTTGTAACACAAGACCGGGACTACCCCTTACTGGATAATCCCGAGTGAGATCACCCCATAGTTGGGATCAGCAACCGCACCACTAAGCCGAAATAAAAAGGGACATCTAGACAGGGATGACCTCACCATGAATCGGTGCTACCCACCTAGCCTTGGTGCATAACCCCTGATTTACAGTCATTCTCGGTTGATGAGGCTTGAGGCTAAGCGTTACCTTTTTAGAACATATCCCTTAGATTTCCCATCGTCCACCTGACGATGTTTCGAAAGCATTCATCCATACAAGTCCGTCCCGGGTTCGAACGGAGCCGAATGCACTATTCCTACTACATCCATTTTGGAAATATCCTCAGGATTAGTAGCGACTAGCCCTTGCACTTCACTGCTCGAACTTCGAATCCAAACTCGTTTCCCACGAAATGTACAAACTGGATCGAAGTGGTTTTCGAGAAATAAATCTCGATCCCGGTCTCTTCGAAACGATCAACGCATTTGGCCAATATTGATAGTCGGTTATTTAAATATCAATTAATATTCACAAACATCCATCAAACAATAAAAAATTTCCCCAATTATTTATTAATCCCAAAAATATCTTCACAAGATATATTACCACTTTTCAAACCTTTTCAAAAACAGTTTCAAACTATCTTCCTTTCTTAGAATAAATTCCAAGTATTTCTATTCCCACTGAAATGACCAAGCACGAAACTTTAGATTTTTAAAATAATTTAAAATGCTTTACTTTGAAATATACCTTAAACATTTAAGTTAAAAACTACTTCAATAATTTATTAAAAATACATACTATATGAATATTTGAAAATAAGGTTACTTTATAAAATATAAAACTAGGTCTTCACTTTATTTTAAAAAAAACAAAATACTAAGTTACTTTTTAAATAATTACTACGATAAAAAAACTAGATCTTCACTTTTTTTTCTTTTCATGCTCGAAGTTATTTATTAGTATTTTAATATCACTTCCATTTCCTTTCAGTTCATTCTTAATTTATTCAAATTTTCTATAATTATTTCGCTTACAAATTCACTTCTTTTATTTTCTTTCCAAAGTCCAATTTACATATTTTTGGTAACTCATTATACCCAAATATATTCAATCAAACCATAGCATTCAGTATTACAATATAATTCATCATATAATGTCAAATAATCACAACAGAGAATATTAATTAATTTAAATAAGTGTTGAGGGATCCAGTTGGATCCCTCCAACCTGTTTTCCCTGCATCCACAGATGTTAGCACAATAAAATACCAATTCCACTTCGAGGTGGAATTACGCGGTATATGGGATTTAAATAAAATATCATCCGCTATTATGCGGCGCATAGGGTCTCATCCGCTATATAATGCGGGAAATCAAACATTCCAAGATGTAGTATATAATATAATATAGCACATCAATTAATTCAAACATTCAACCAATTATTTAAATTTAATCATTTAAATTAAAATTAAAATTCAACTTAGTGAGATTAACTCAACTTTGCTTTTATTTGCAATCCATTCCAATATTGCCTTGATTTCTCGATTTTTGACCTCGAATAAACATATTATGGTTTTATTAATATTTGAACTAATAGAAATATAAATCACCATTTGTTAATTTAATTTTAACTAATTTTAAATGGTAATTAGACTAACCCAATTTATATTTCCCCCTCCTCTTCCAATATTTTAGACCTTGTATAAACATAACATTGTTTATAAATATTTGTGATAATCAAACAATTTATTGTTACCATCCATAAAACCTAATTAGATAATAATTTATTTTGAACTAATAATCTCCCTCTTAAAAATCCTTTAGTAACTAAAATAAAGTAAATAAACAAGTAAATTTCCAAAATCCATTATTTATAAAATAATCCTTAAATTGAAATAGGTGTATATATATTTAATTTCCTTTGTAACTAATTTTATGTATAAAAATATTCTATATTGATTTTTATAAAAATCCGTTTTATATAAATTCTTATATTTTTCCAAAATCTATAAAAAATTTCCATTTTACCTATATGAAAATTAAATCAAGATTAACTTAATATTTTAAACAAATTGCTTAACAGACCAAATTACTTTACTTTATAAAAACTTCTCCATATATATACTTTATTGTTTATTTATACATATTCAAACCTGTATGAATATTTTCTGCTGGATGAAATTTCTATTTTCTGTTGTAAATAAAAATTTAAAAGAAAGAAAGAAAAAAAACAAATAAACAATGCCTCACAGCTTCTTACGAAGACAGCGAACCTTACCCAACACCCACTCGCGATGCAATAACTCCCAGACCCAATTCATCGCCAACCACCGCTGCAATTGCTTCGACCCTGAACCCAGCACCCACGATCTTCTATCGAATTTTAATCGAGTCCAGGAGCTCCACCTTTAAGCCTTGCGAAAATGAGATTCGCATCCTTCGGATTTGAACGCTGTTCGATCTTACGAACTCCCTCCTTGCGGCGGCTTTGGCCTGGAACCACTACACCTCGCTCGCGACTTAAAACCCTAACGCGAGCAAATCCATGGCTATTTGCCGCCATTGGGGTCGAGCAAAATAACTTAAGGATGCCAGTCGCCCATGCGATTTTAATTTCGAATGACCTTGTTCAAAGAGGAAAACAGGATTTGAAAGGGTAAGAACGGTAGAGGAGAGCGGCCATTTGTTTGGGAAAAATCAATTTCGTTACTTTGTTTTTTTTCTTTCTGAAAGAAGATGGGAAGGAGTTCGGCTATAATTATTAAAGATGGAAGCGTGTCGGAGAATACTCGCTATAGTGTTTTGAAAGTGAAAGGCAAAAGTATCGATGTGAAGGAAATTCAACTGAGGTTGATTTGAGGTTTTATTTATTTATTATTTTATATTACTTTAAATTCAAATTTGAATACAAATTATCTCGACTTACGTAGCCTAAAAGCATGAACTCCTATCGAGGTGTGCCGCTAGGCGTTTATAATGTTATACACCTATTACGAACGCAATGGAAAATATTTCGAGTCCTAATTCGATCGTATGAAGAAGATAGCTTTTGGACCAGTTATTATATTGAATTTTCTATAAAAATTTCAACGCGTTTATATATCGTACGCTCACACAACAACTCCGATCAATACGAAATTTGAAGTCTAATAATAATATCATATTACGGTTCCAATGGAATTAGTTTCGTCAAATTCCAAGACTGTGCCTCGGAAAGCTATTTTTAAATTCAATAAACGATATATTTTTAAAACCGAACGAATCACTTCCAATTTCAATTTAAAGGCTTTTATTATCTTCATAACTATCAATATAAAATTTGCAACCCTTCAAATTATTTTTAACAAGCTTAAAACTAAAGATTCAACATTTACCCAACTTCAAATTATTAAATTCAATAATTTAATTATCAGATGAATAGTGATATTTGGAATTCAAATTAAAAATTAACTTTTAAATATTTAAAATCACTTAAATATTCCGATTTTAAATGCTCAAAATTTCCGGTTCGTCACAATTTTGGACTTAGAAAATTTTTGGAAAATGTTTTCCAAACTTTATTAATTTGAGTATAAAAAGATTTAATGGTTATAAATTGGTATATTTTATTTAAATTGATTAATTTTGTAAATTATTTATTTATAAAGTTAATATTTCGAATAAGATGTATTATTTACTTAATTCTTCATTTTCCCTTCTTTTCCTTTTCGGAGACGATAAGTTTTGAGTGGGGGAGAGTGTAACGACCCGTATATTTCGATAATTTAAAAATGTTAATTTAGGTAGAAATTGTGGATAAATATTGGAAGATATAAAAATTTTGTAATTAATTTAACGAAATAGTAACTAAAGTGAAGCGCAACAATGGTATTTATGGTTAATTATTTACAACTTATATGGAATTCCAATTAGTTGAAATAAGGTAAATGTATGCTTGGTTATAAATTTATAAAAGAAAATAAAAGTAAATATTGAATCAACCAAGGAAAAAATACCGTGATTAATAATAATTGAACAAAATTTGTTTTATAGAACAAATGGTAACATTGTTTGTAAGTAAACTTATAATAAAATAGATAGTAACAATTATTATAAGTTACCTATTTATGTAATCCATTTAATTTAATTGGAAATTAACGGTGATTAAAATGAAATTAAATATTTAAATATTACGTTAACGGATATTAAGTTAAAAATTGAGAATATTATGTAATAAATCATGAACCAATGTTAATTTCATCCGTTTAATAATAATAGATTAAATAATAGGATGAAAGTCAAATTTAATGCAATTATTGAAAATTTAATTTATAATTTCTGAATTCAATGAAATTGAAATTTAACACTAAAATTGAAGGGTTAATCAACTTTAAATTGACATCTAAATTTGTTTGAATTATTGAAATTTTTCAAGAAATCAAAAATGATAAAGATGGCTAATTATAGAATTGGGATTGAAATTTGATTTAATTAATTTAATACTAATTTATTTAATTAACAGAAATATAGACATTTTGGCCACCGACTCAGATTTTGACGAAACAAGTTCTATCGGATCCATAATAGTGAATTATTATAGGATTTCAAGTTTCATAGCGATTGGGCTTGTCGATCGTACGGACTCGAAATGCCTAGAAATCAATTTGAATATAAATTGATTTTAGCATAACTTCTTCATATGATGGATTTAGGACTTGAAACCTGTTCCATTGAGTTTAAAATATTTAAAAACGTCTATTTTGATATATGGGTTGACTAATTTTCATTCCGGAGTCGAAACGGGTTTTTTGGGTTGTTTATCGTTTCAGCCCAAATCAAATCCGATCCTTTATCTCTATTTTCTAACCTACCTGTAAATATCTAGTTATAAACCCAAGCCACTCTTCATATTTATTTGTCTATGCATACAATTCCATTTGCTCCTCCTCATTTCAATGGCAGACAAAATCTAATTCCCAAATCTCAAATTCAATTTCAAATTCAACCTCAAAAATTCAAACTGCTCAAACAATATCGAATTATATGTCGTTTTGAAGCTTTCGACGATTCGAATCTGCGTCAACTGTTGTTTTTTGGAAATTTTGCACGAATCAGTGGAAAACCATGGTCAAAGGCCGGAATCACAAAACCTAAATCGCAAATTGGGTTTTTGAATTTCGGCGTCAATTGGCAAAATTGGTATCTAGGTTTTGTCGAGAGAGGTGTCAGGAAGCTATCACAGGAGGTTGTTTCCTCCAATTTGACCCAAGGCGAGTTGGATTTGCGATTTAGGGTTTTGAAACCCTAATTCGAATGGTCGCGGCACGACTTTATGCGGCGTCGGAGCAGGGATGGCCACGGGGTTCTGGTGGGTTCGCAGGTGGAGGGCAGCGCGCTTGCGTGGCCGCGGGCGAAGACGAGGTGGTAGGACTTCGATTTGTGCGAGTACAGTAGAATTCGAACGGAATTGGGCTTGATAGGGAAGCTCTGCTGACGCATGTCGTGTATGGATAGGTTAGTAATTTTAGTTATTTATTTTTATTTATTTTCTTATTTTCTTTTGATTTCAAACGTTCTAATCGCAATAACTCTTACATACGAGGTTTGTTTCACGTGCGGTTTTCTCCGCTAGGATCATATTGGAATTCCCGACATTTTGATGCATGTTTGGATCAAATCTGAGACGTTTCAAATTTTGGATTTAAATTGGATTTAATTCAATTTAAATTTCAAAGGTGTGTTTTAACCCACTTACGACTTCTAAAATTTCTTATGTTTGTTAAATTGATATATGATGTGATTAGAAATTTATTTATGACTGTTTGGCATATTTTGTATCATCATCTCAATTTACTTGAATTATTTGGATAAATTAGTTATTTAATTTACTATTGAATATAAACAGCCAATAAATGCCTGTTATTTATTATTTGTTCTATATTGATGTTATTGATTGAATTGGATGATGATTGTGATAAATGTTTGATGATTGATATTGGATGAATGGATGTTGTATTTTATATTATTATAAACTGCAAGTTGTTATTGATTTTTATTTCATTCAGGATTGCGGTTTGAAATGATATATAACCGTACTAATATTTCAAATTACGGATTGAAATGATAAATATCCATATCACTTGACCATAGGATAGAAATTATATACAGACACCGTGGTCTATATATAAAAAAATATTTTAAAATGATTTCTATGGTTTTGTAAAGAAATATATGGTTTTAGATAAATATTGATTTTAGATATTATATAAATGTTATTTTATCCTTGATTTTAAGCTATGTATAATTTGATTTAATATAAAATAAACTTAATAATAAGTTTGATTTTTATTGAAGATAATATGGTTAAGATTTATATTTATATTTTAATATAAAGTTTATAATGATTCAAATAAATTAAGGTTGGAAGATAAGTTGGAATTCATTTGAAATTAAAATTATTTAAGAATTAAACTCAAATAAGTTGATGTGAAATTTATTAAATTTGAAAATTTAAAGGTATGATTTTATAACCTGATTTTGATTTAGGGTGAATTAAATGAATATTTCAAGTATAAATAAATTGAAGGAAATATTAAATTATTTGTAATTTGAGTTTTAATAAGATAATAATGGATTTATTACGTAAAATATTTCAAACTAAATAATAGAAAAGTGAATTGTTGAATCGTAATTAACAAACTTAGTTTTGAAATGGTTGAATACTTAAAGTTTGAAATATATTGAATTTGAAATAGTTTATTTTGGGGATCAACTCTATTTTGAAATCAATAAATTTGGATAGTTTATTTGGAAACTGAATTGAATTGAAATTTATGATTTGGGATTTGGTTAAATATAAAATGTAGAAATTCGAGTTGTGTTGGATTTCTTTTGTGAAATGGAAGAAGCTATTTTATTATGTAAATTATTTTAAATATTTAAACCATTCAAGGGGTGGAAGCTATGTTTCAAAGTTATGAGTTTCAAGGTATTATAATTTGAGAGTGTTATATTTCAAATGTTTTGATTTTGAAAATGTTATAACTTTGAAAGGGTTATGATTTTGGAAAAAGATATATTTGAAATGAAAATAATATCGTATTGATTTTGTTTTTTAAAGGGCAATGATATTTGGTTTTAAAACATAAATTATTTTGAAAATGACCGCGGTATTATAATAATGTTTGATTGTTAAAGAGATCAGGATCGGAATTGTCATACTCTATGCCAACTGCGAAAACCACTTTAACAACCGCTTACACGGTGGAGATTCTAGAATTAAGTAGGATGATGGCGAAGTTCTATTAAGGTATATACGTGGACCCGACTCCATTGAGTTGGCATAAGGTGGCTAAATTAGGAGCGATTCACGGGTCAAGGAGGTAGCTCCTCTTATCAAGGACACTCTTTCGATATTATATTCTGATGTTGAGGATTATTTGGTGGCCACTTTTGATTTTGATTTGCGGGTGTGGCTCGAGGTGGGCGGTAGTAGCTGCTACGCGTTACCACCAGCTCAGATGCGTAATTGGTATATCTACCCTGGCATTGACTTGTGTGCCATGTTACCTACCCTAGCGTGCCTTGTACGAGTTTGATTTGTGTCGTACCTATGGAGTATCCTCTAGTAGCCTCCCAATCAGGATGTATTATGGTACTGTATAGACTATTGGCACTATTACGTGTTAAGGGCTATATGGGTAACCCCTTAAGGCTATTTAAAAGTAGTTTACTTTACTATAGACATTATGTAACGACCCATAATTTTTGATAATTTAAATTTGAATATTTAATTAATTTTAAATATTAATTAGTGAATTTATAAGTCGAATAATGTATTTATCGAATATTAGATTTAATTGGATAATTAAATCGATAATTTGATAGTTGAAAATACAGAAACAATTGAAATCTGGGTTAAAAATGATTAAAATTGATTTGTAAAATTTTATTTTATCATGTTGGAGTTAGAACGATATTATAGAACTTTTAAAATTGAATTTAAAGTTAATTTGTGAAAATCGAATATTTTAATATTTAATTATCGACTGTAAAATAGCCAATTTTTGAACAGGCTCAGAATTTGACGAAACTCGTTCCATTGGATCCGTAATAGTTAGTTATTACCGGATTTCAATTTTCGTAGCAACCGGAGTTGTCGTTTGACCGTGGCAGCTCGAAACGCATCGAATTGTTTTAATATTAATTTGGCAAGTTAAAATAGCCATTTTTCAAAAAGTCTCAGATTTCAACGAAACCAATTTCATCGGATCCGTAATGAGATATTATTGTAAGGTTTAAAATTTCGTGTCAATCGGATTTACGGTTTGTCCGGGGCAAGCCAAAACGCGTAGAATTTAGTTTAAATCGGTTTAATTCAAATCGAACGTTTATTGCCATAACTCGCACAGATGACCGAATTAGCTCCCGAAACACGTTCCATTGTGTTCGGAACGTAGGGTAAACCTTAGAAATGCCAACCGGCACGCTTCGTTTGGAGTTCGGAAATTTCGGGATGAATAGTGTCGCGCGAATTTTCTATAAAAGCCCTCCTATTTTCATTATTTTCACAAAATTAAAACCCTAGGGTTTGTTTCTGCAGCCGCCACCCCCTTAAACTATCAATGGCCAGAATTTTGTTTTATTTTCTCCTCAATTACTCTCAATCCATCAACAATTACGCGAAGTGTTCAACATGAAAGTTGTAGAGATTCGTGAGAGCTTTAGATCCATACGGATATGATCGTGTTTGGAGCGTCAAAGGGGGAGAAAAAAGGGGCCGATGGCTACAGGTTTCGCACGCAATTCCAGGTTGGATAAGAGGCCGAGTTCATCATGGCTTGGGACGAGAATGGAGTAGGAGGTGCTTGTTCATATGACGCTAGTTGATCGTGTTCAAGATGCTTGTAGGTGGAGTATAATTAAACCCTAATTTCAAGTGATGGGTTATGTTATACGGCTTGTAACCTGTAGGAGGAGACGTGGAAGGGGAAGAAGCATATGTGCGGCCTGATGATGGGGGGAGGTGAGATCCTATGGCCAGAATTGATTTGGGTTAATTACAAAATAAAAGTTGTAAATTTAGTTTATATAAATTTGTGTAAATTTCAAAAATTCATAACTTTTTCATACGAGGTCGAAAACGCGCGAAACCAGTTGCATTGGAATCGTATGGACGAGCACTACGCTATGGAATTGGTTTGGAGTCGTTTGAAATTAGTGAGAATTTTGGGTAAAATTAAACGCGCGTTTAATTTTATTCGAAATAAATCGCTAAAACCAAATTGAAATCAATGTGAGAACTTCTCACTCAATCGAATCGGTTTCGATTTTATTTTAAATAGTTAGATTTAAAATACTTGAATGTATGTTTGAATGATGATTGTTATCTATTAATGGTTAAAATAGACATTATGCGCCGTTAGTAAGCGGATGTTATTTATTAAAACATATACCGCGAATATTTCATAAACAGTGAAATTGGTATTATATATTATAGCAATATATATATATTGACATATGTATATATTGCAGTTGTTGATTTCCCGCATTATATAGCGGATGAGACCCTATTGCGCCGTCTATTAAGCGGATAATATTTTATAAATCCCATATACCGCGATAATTCCGTACTGGAGCGGAATTGGTATTGTGCTAATGTTTTTGGATGCAGGGAAACAGGTTGGAGGGATCCAACTGGATTCCTCAACTGTATTGATTTATTTACAGATATTTTGATATATGTTGAGTATCATATCGATATATGATATTTGGATGTCGTGATTGACTATTTGGTGCTGCTGCATCATCGGATCCATCTTTGAAGTTTTAAAATAATGATTTTTGGTTTTTAAAGGAATTTTTAGAGTGATTTTTGAAAGTATACGTTTTATTAAAATTTTGAATTGATTTATTTTAAATAAATTAACGCTATAAGTTTAATGTTATAAAAGTTATAATTTTTGTAAAATATAACCAAATTAAGATTTTTGAAATAAATAGTGATTAATTTATAAAATGGTTTAATTGGGAATTTTGAATTATTATAAAGGGTTTATATAAAAGATTTATAAAATTGATATTTATAAATTAAAAATACTGGAATTATAAAACGAGTTTTTATAAGTAATAAAGTGAAATAAAAATGGATTTCATAAGTAAATTGAGATTTATAAATTTATGAAATATGAATATATAAAATGGATAGATTTTGTAAAATATAAGATTTATAAGTAATCAACTTATAAATCGGATTTTGGCATTTAAAATGAGATATAAAAAGGATTTTTATAAATAGAAGTTTATAAAAATATAAATGGAGTTTATAAACGTTGTTTATAAATCCGAAATCAATTGAATTTGATAAGTTGGATATAGGAATATATGAAAGGAATTATATTCACGATTTTGGACAGTGAATATATTATTAAATGAAATGGATATGTTTCGGGGAAGGAACATTATGAAATGAAGTTAATGATTTTAAAGACGTTTTAAAATGCATTAAGTATCGAATACATAGATTTCAACATCCATTGTTGAAATAGACGTTTTCGAGAAATAGAAGGAAATGATGGACTATAACACTGTTGTTATAGTAAATGGTTTCCGAAAGGAAATGTTTTGTATAGTATTGGGATTTATATATCTATTTAAACTTTGAATCCCTATACTAGTGATTTTGGGTCGTCATAACGATGTTTTACGTAACATTCGTTTTAGCCCAAATAAATGTGTTAAGTGAATGTTTTCCTTAAAGAATGAAATATATACTTAATTCCGATATTAAGTATATGGAATATTTTCTAAGTATTGAAAATAAATGGATTTGTGAATTACTTATTAATAAATAAGTATGGAAATGTTTTTCCAATGTGAAACGAAATGTTTTGAGAATTTATCTTTTTGAAGATAAATTGAAAATGAATAATTGAAATCGTATATTCATAAATATTATGGAATGTAAATTCACTATGGAATTTATAAATGAAAAGGGGAATTTGTTTAAAAATAAATGTTGATTTATTTTTGAAGTGTGGGAATTAATTTACGGATTTGGAACGTAAATATAAAGTAAATCGTTAAGGATTTATTTAAATTGGTTTAAATAAACCATGTTGGATTGAAAGTATTTCGCATAAGGAAATTGATTGAAATTTGTTTTCAAAAGTGGTAAAGGTGAAAAGTGATTTGAAAATTAGTTTTCAAATGTTGAAGTGTGGGAAATATATATATATCTTGTAAAGATATTTTGGAAAATAAATAATTTGAAAAATTATTTGGATTTGGTGATGTTGAACACGCCTTTTGATAGTTAAATAATCCGACTATCAATATTTACCTTTAAATAGGTATTTGTTGTGATTTGTTTGAATTTGAATGCCACACTTATTTTTGAATAAGCGCTCACTATTCGGGTTAGCCGGGAAAGGACCTTGGGGTCGTATAACCCATTCCGAATATGTGATACGTCGTTATGGATTGCATTTGATGACCGGTGTTGAAGACCGGATGTTTGTGAAAACGGAAGGATTACCGTCGAGTTACTCTACATCGGCTGATCTCCGATATAGAGGTTTTATCACAAGTCCGGTCGTGATTAGCGAATATCCGGATTGCAAGGACTTCTTTGTAAGTGCCTTCGGTTCTGTTCGATCCCGGAACAGACTTGTATGTATTGTATGTCTGACATTACAAATTGAGATATAAAGCCGATTTCTTTCAAATATATTTCTGTTGGTGGCGGAGAATTTATTCTCTTAGCATAACACCCTTCTCTGAGACGTACGAGCTCAGAGGTTATATAGTTGAAGGTTATTAGTGATATACTCCCAATTTGGTAGTGTGGCATACAGAGTGTTGCTGTGAAATGATCATTGTTTGATCATTTGTGATAGGATCATTTATTTGATCATTTATCTTGGTGATCATTTCTATGATCATTTGTTGACCCAAAGCACGACTTTTTTATAAAGTGTGGCTTTATGGACGAGACTTCGTCGGACCTCACACCCCGGAAATGGTCAAAACAGGAAGGATGCGGCAAGGTTATTAGGGGGTAGCGCTCCTTTAGTGTATGTCATTCCTTCTGGATAGAGGTGGTATCATGGTATGGAGCCCAGATATTTAACCTATGTTGTTGCTGCATATGTTGTGGTTGTTGGAAATCGAGGATCCTCGGATTGATCGGTTGCGATCGGGGGATGACATATTTGTGTCAGTAGTTACCCAGTTAGGGGTAACCCGGCCTTGTGTTGGCAGAGATCCGGTTTGGTTCTCCGGACGTCATTCCAGAGGCGTTTCCATGTGGCAATGGGAAGTTTCTTGGCCTGACCATTTGTTGGAAATCCAAAGAAACAATACGAGACTTGTACGGTTTTAGTTATAGAACCTGCCATGGAATGTGGCGGTAACCTGCTATTGAACATGGTAGCTATAGTAGGCAGACGATAATGGTCGTATGTTGGCTAAGATTTATATTCTACTTTCGAAATTGTTTTCTTACACTATGCACTAGTAATAATATCAAATGTTTCTTTTTAATGCGTATCAAGCATCTTTGACTATCATAAGGAGAAATCTCCTCCGATTCTGCGTTTGCATTGTTTGTGTGTGTGGGAGGCCTTATGGTAGTCTCATTTTTAAAAGCATTGCGAATTGACTTTAAAAATATTCTTCTATTTTGATTTTAAAGATAAATAAACTGTTTTGAGTTTTCACACTAGTCACATGACTGACTCGGAGTTTATTGTTTTCCTTCCTAACTCTGGGTGCCCACCAATTTCCACACGGGCAGTCAAGAGTTAAGGTTTATCAGGATATTCTGGAGTTGCTGGAGGCAAGCTGGATGGCATGGCGTATTACTAGTATATAGTATTTCTTTTCCGCTGTCGATGTTGTTGTTGTACACTCTAATGATGTAATGAAATGCAATGTAATGTAATAATTGATATAGTTCTTTGTTTAAAGATTATTCATTTATCTATTATATGTTGTTCCGCTGTGAATTGTGAGATTCTGATGTTGTTCTGTTATTTCTTCTGTTCTGTTCTATCTTTCTCTCTCTTCTTCTACTTCTTTCTTCTTCTTTAACCCTAAGAATTCGTTTTTCCGTTCATCTTGAGTTAATCACTGGAGATTAGTGTCTATTTAAGGAGTACGGATTAGAGGTTCTTTACATTTGGTATCAGAGCTTATGGCTAAGCGACAACCATTGCTCTGTTGGGTATTACTCATTAGAGATAGAGTCAGTAGTACTCTAGAATGAGTTTGAGTGTAATAATAGATACGAGCGCGTATTTGTTAGTGAATATAAATTGTTTTATATTGTGATGATTGGTTTGTTGAGTGGTATATGGATTTTGGTCAACACGAGTAATTAACGTTGTTGATAGGGATCTCTAAACACTTGAATAGAACAATTCGACACAGTATTGTTTTAAATTGGGTAAATGAAATAATTTTACCTTGATTATATTTTGTATATAAAGGAATAATTTTTCGGAATTATTAAAGTATATAATTGATTGTTTGGTTGTTGAATAAGTTAAATAAAACACCAATTTTGAAAGAATAATTGTATAAGCAAATGAATTATAAGTATGATGTTATAATTGAAATAATTTACAATTGTAAAATAACCTTATATATAAGAAGAGAAATTATATAAGTAAAAGGTTTGTAAATGTGATTTATAATCTGAAATGAAATTCCAAAGAAGTATTTTCAAATGACTTGATATTTTGGAAAATTGTTTTGGAGAAATTAAAGCTCTAAACTCTTTTCGGTCGCTGGAAAATAATTTCGATGATGACCGCGGCATCATTGGTGTTCATTTTCGAGTTTCCAAAAGAGGAATTGCTGCCAGATTGTTTAAAAGAAAGTTGAATTGGAAAATTTGGATTTGGTTTTGGAAATTCAAAAGATAATTGAATTGATTTCAAAAATGGTTTTGAAAGGTTGAAAGGACTCTGGAATCTTATTTAAAATATTATGAGAATGATAAATGAGTTGATAACTTATACAATTTGAATTTCGATAGAATAAATTTAACTTAAAGGATGAAGTTAAATTAAAGGAAGTATAAGTAAATCAATAAAATCCAAGTAGTAATTGTTGAATATAAGTTGTATAACTTATAAGATGATGAATATAAGTGAAATAAGTTTTGAACTTATGATAGGAGTTAATAAATTTAGCTTTGGTTGAAAAGTTAAATAGGATTGGAATTTGAATTGGATTAATATGTGAAAACTTAAGTTAAATTAAACAAAAGGTGTTTGGAATGAAATATAACTTAAGTGAAGTTGAATAAAGTTGATTTTTGGTGTCGAAATAAATTAATAAGTGAATTAATGAAGTGAAGTCATTAAGAATTTGAACTTGAGTTATATAAATGAAATTCAACATTATATTGTTAAAGGAGTTAGCAATTGAATTGAACTAATGAATTGAATGAAAGTCAATTGAATGTTGAACCAATTGGAATTAAAAGTGATGGACCAAATTGAATGTAAAATTAATAATTTGGTTATGTTGAATATGCATTGGTTGTTATATGATTATTAGTTGATTGTATATAAATTCATTAAGTGTTAATGAAATTGAATTAGCAAAATTGAAAGCTATGTAATTGAATTCAAATTAGAAGTAAATAAATTTGAATAGAATTGAATTTGATTTGGAAGTGAACTAATATGAATGAAAATTAGTGAATGCAAACTAATTAAAATTGAATATGAATGAATGAATGTTAGTAAAGTTCTAATGTTAATGAATCAAATGTGATTTAAATTGGAAAACCAATTCCTTG
The DNA here is from genome assembly GCA_030765085.1 of Allium cepa. Lineage (NCBI taxonomy): Eukaryota > Viridiplantae > Streptophyta > Magnoliopsida > Asparagales > Amaryllidaceae > Allium > Allium cepa. The sequence goes on along the minus strand of CM060935.1, from coordinate 690,778,147 downwards.
AATATTAATGAGAAGTGAATTTATAGTTGGTTGATGGATGCATTCGTTGTTTGTTGCATTTGCTATATGATGTAGTTGTTATGTTGCTATATGTTGTATATTCATATTATTTCCATATATGCATGTTCTCATGTTGTTTGTTGAGTGTTTAGTAGGTGCGGATTGCGCTTGCTTCGCTTTTGGAGCTCGCTTTCGCGCTATATTAGCCGTATATGCTCGCTAATAATAAATAAGGTACATATCTCGGATTAAATATTGTACTTTTACACTTTTTTCCCTGCAGGATGCCTCATCACTTGATGAGATGTATATTTGTGATATATATACTGTCATTTTTTTCGGATCGAGCCGCGCAAAGGAGACTATGGCGAATTTTTCCGAAAATTTAAGGCGTTAGAAAAAATTTGAGAAAATTGGAAAATTTTGTGAAAACTATAATTTTGATTTGGAATTGAAAGTTAAACAATAGTAGTTATTTTTGAAAATATAACTAAGTATGATTTGAAAAATTAGTAAAGTATTGTAAGAAGTTTAACAATGGTTTTGAAAAGTTAATGAATTCTGTAACTCTTTCTTACTTAGTAATTTCGAGGACGAAATTCTTTTAAGGGGGGAAGTATGTAACGACCCAGAATTTTTGATAATTTAAATTTGAATAATTAACTAATTTTAAATATTAATTAGTGAATTTATAAGTCGAATAATTTATTTATCGAATATTAGATTTAATTGGATAATTAAATCGATAATTTGATAGTTGAAAATACAGAAATAATTGAAATCAGGGTTAAAAATGATTAAAATTGATTTGTAAAATTTTATTTTATCATGTTGGAGTTAGAACGATATTATAGAACTTTTAAAAATGAATTTAAAGTTAATTTGTGAAAATCGAATATTTTAATATTTAATTATCGACTGTAAAATAGCCAATTTTTGAACAGGCTCAGAATTGGACGAAACTCATTCCATTGGATCCGTAATAGTTAGTTATTACCGGATTTCAATTTTCATAGCAATTGGAGTTGTCGTTTGACCGTGGCAGCTCGAAACGCATCGAAATTGTTTTAATATTAATTTGGCGAGTTAAAATAGCCATTTTTCAAAAAGTCTCAGATTTCAACGAAACCAGTTTCATCGGATCCGTAATGTGATATTATTGTAAGTTTTAAAATTTCGTGTCAATCGGATTTACGGTTTGTCCGGGGCAAGCCAAAACGCGTAGAATTTAGTTTAAATCGGTTTAATTCAAATCGAACGTTTATTGCCATAACTCGCACAGATGACCGAATTAGCTCCCGAAACATGTTCCATTGTGTTCGGAACATGGGGTAAACCTTAATAACGCCAACCGGCACGCTTCGTTTGGAGTTCGGAAATTTCGGAATGAATATTGTCGCGCGAATTTTCTATAAAAGCCCTCCTATTTTCATTATTTTCACAAAATTAAAACCCTAGGGTTTGTTTCTGCAGCCGCCACCCCCTTAAACTATCAATGGCCAGAATTTTGTTTTATTTTCTCCTCAATTACTCTCAATCCATCAACAATTACGCGAAGTGTTCAACATGAAAGTTGTAGAGATTCGTGAGAGCTTTAGATCCATACGGATATGATCGTGTTTGGAGCGTCAGAGGGGGAGAAAAAAGGGGCCGATGGCTACAGGTTTCGCACGCAATTCCAGGTTGGATAAGAGGCCGAGTTCATCATGGCTTGGGCCGAGCATGGAGTAGGAGGTGCTTGTTCATATGACGCTAGTTGATCGTGTTCAAGATGCTTGTGGGTGGAGTATAATTAAACCCTAATTTCAAGTGATGGGTTATGTTATACGGCTTGTAACCTGTAGGAGGAGACGTGGAAGGGGAAGAAGCATATGTGCGGCCTGATGATGGGGGGATGTAACGTAACGGATTTTCGTTGCCGAAAAACCGAATAGTTAGGGTTTTAAAAAGAATTTAAGAAAAGAAAAAGAGAGAAGAAGAGAAAAGATAGAGAAAGAAAACAGAGAATTTGAAAATAGATTAGGACAGAAAGGAACAACAGAACAAAAAGAACAACATCAGAATCTCACAATTCGCAGCGGAACAACATATAATAATAAATGAATAATCTTTAAACAAAGAACTATATCAGTTATTACATTATATTTCATTTCATTACATCATATCATCAGAGTGTACAACAACATACAACATCAAACAATAACAACAGCGGAAAAAGAGATATTATATACTAATAATACGCCATGCCATCCAGCTTGCCTCCAGCAACTCCTGAATATCCAGAATATCCTGATAAACCTTAACTCTTGACTGCCCGTGTGGAAATTGGTAGGCACCCAGAGTTTAGGAAGGAAAACAATAAACTCCGAGTCAGTCATGTGACTGGTGCGAGAACTAAAACAGTTTATTTTTCTTTAAAATCAAAATAGAGGAATATTTTTAAATTCAATTCGCAATGCTTTTAAAAATGAGACTACCATAAGGCCTCCCGCACACACACACATGCAAACGCAGAATCGGAGGAGATTTCTCCTTATGATAGTCAAAGATGCTTGATACGCATTGAAAATAATATTTGATATTATTATTAGTGCATAGTGTAGAGGAAAATCATTTCGAAAATAAAGATATAAATCTTAGCCAGCATAGACATTCCGCACTTATGCCTACTATAGCTACTATGTTCAATAGCAGGTTACCGCCACATTCCATAGCAGGTTATACAACTAATACCGTACAAGTCTCGTATTGTTTCTTTGGATTTCCAACAAATGGTCAGGCCAAGGAACTTCCCATTGCCACATGGAAACGCCTCTGGCTGGACGTCCCCGAGAACTTAACCAGCTCTCTGCCAACACAAGGTCGGGTTACCTTTATCACTAGGTAACTACTACACGAATATGGCATCCCCCGGTCCCATTGGACCTTTTAACCGAGCGCTCGTCACCAACAACACCACACAGTAATAAAATATAGTGTTTCAACATGAGTAAGTATCTGGGCTCCATACCATGATACCACCCTTTCCAGAAGGAAATGCACATACCCTAAAGGGAGCTACCCCTCATAACCTTGCCGCATCTTTCCTGTTTTGACCATTTCGGGATGTGAGGCTCGACGAAGTTTCGTCCACAAAAACATACTTTATACAAAAGCCATGCTTTGGGTCAACAAATGATCAACACAATGATCACAAGGATAGACGATCAAATAAACGATCCTATCACAAATAATCAACACAACGATCATTTCAGCATCACTCAGCATGTCACATTACCAATTTGGGAATATATCGCTGATAACATTCAACTACATAACCTCTGAGCTCGTACGTCTCAGAGAAGGGTGTTAAGCTAAAAGAATAAATTCTCCGCCACCAACAGAAATATATTTGAAAGAAATCGGCTTTATATCTCAACTTGTAATGTCAGACATACAATCCATACAAGTCTGTTCCGGGCTCGAACAGAACCGAAGGCACTTACAAAGAAGTCCTTGCAATCCGGATATTCACAATCCTGATCGGATTCACCATCACATATGGAGAACTCAATACCGTAGCTACTCGGTGCAGAGTCAATCGATAGTTCATCCTATCGCTCTCGCAAATATCCGGTCTTCAACACCGATCTTCAAATGCAATTCACAACGACGTATCACATATTCGGAATGGGTTATACGACCCCATGGTCCTTTCCCGGTTAACCCGAATAGTGAGCGCTTATTCAAAAATAAGTGTGGCATTCAAATTCAATCAATCACATCAAATACCCATTCAAAGGGAAATATTGATAGTCGGCTATTGAACTATCAATTGATATGCACACATCACCAGATTCCAAATAATTTTCCAAATTATTTATTTTCCAAAATATCTTTACAAGATATAAAATTTCAACACTTCAAAAATAAATCAATATTTATTTTTAACAAATTCCACTTTCTTTTATAAATTCCTTAGTGAATTTATATTCCAAAATATTCATGCATATATGATTCCAATTATTCTTTTCAATTTATCTTCAAAAAGATAAATTCTAAATATTCACTTCATATTGGAAAACATTTCCATACTTATTTATTCATAAGTAATTCACAAGCCTTTTTATTTTCTATGCTTAGAAAATATTTAATATACTCTAATCGAAATTAAGTATATATTTCATTCTTTAAGGAAATCATTCACTTAACCATATTTATTTGGGCCAAAACGAATGTTGCGTAAAACATCGTTACGACAACCCAAAATCACTAGTACAGGGATTCGAAATTAAAATAGATATATAATCCCAATACTATATAAAACATTTCCTTTCGGAAATCATCTATTATAACAACAGTGTTATAATCTATTATTTCCTTCTATTTCTCGAAAACATCTATTTCAACAATAAATGTTGAAATCTATGGTTTCGAATCTCAACATATTTTAAAACATCGTTAGATCGTTTTAATTCTATTTAAAACATCACATTCTAAATAATTTCTTTAACTTATTATTCACCATTCAAAAACGTGAATATACCTTGTTAATAAATTTCATCACTTCGATTCATTTTATTTTAAGGAATTATTCACTGTCTAAAACATGAATATAACTCCATTAACAAATTACAACTATTTACTTATCAAAGTAAATCGTTTCGAATTTATAAAACAACGTTTATAAATTCTATTCTATTTATTTTATATCAACTCCTTTTATAAATTCCTTTATTAACCTATATCAATTCATATCACAATGATATACTAAAATTCATATTATAAGTCAAACACTTATAATTTATTTGTTTACAAAATTGTTTCTTTAAACTTCCCAATTTTATAAATCTTATAACTTATAAGATTCATTTATTTATCAAAAATCTATCCTTTTCCATAACTTTATAAATTTTATAAACCTACTGCTTATAAAATTTCATTTATGGCTTCACCGTTATAATTCTATAAATTTCATTCATCTATGAAATTCATTCACGATTCATTCTGACTCTTTAAAAACTTCGTTTTATAATTCCAATATTTTTAATTTACAAATATCAATTTGTAAATCTTTTATATAAATCAATTTATATCATTCTTTTAATATCTTTAAACTCCTTTAAAATTTCACCATTTTCTTTATAAAATAATCAAATTTTATAAACCCTATATTTAAACTTTTTTTATAATAAATTCAAAAATCCCAGTTTAAACTATTTTATAAAATCATCAATCCCATATTTTCAAAAATCAACTTTTAACTATATTTCTCAAAAATAAATTTTTTTATAACATTAAGATTATAACGTTTATTTATTTATAATGGATCAATTCCAAAAATATTTATAAAGCGTATATTTTCAAAATCACTTTAGAAATCTCTTAAAATAAAAATCGTTATTTTTAAACTTCAAAAATTGGATCCGACGATGCTACGCATCAATAGTCAATCACGACTTTCAAACATCATATATTATCCATGATAAACAATCAAATATCACAATATATGAAATCAAATAAATATTTGTGAGGAATCCAGTTGGATCCCTCCAACCTGTTTCCCTGCATCCACAGACATTAGCACAATACCATTCCGTTTCAAGACGGAATATCGCGGTATATGGGATTTTATAAATATATATCCGCTTACTAACGGCGCATTGGGTCTCATCCGCTAAAAGAAAATGCGGGAAATCAATCAACTGCAATATATACATATGCCAATATATATATATATATATATATATTGCTATATATATAATATAATACCAATTCCACTTCAAGGTGGAATATCGCGGTATATGTGTGTAATAAATAACCTCCGCTTACTAACGGCGTATAGGGTCTATTCACATCCAATATATATAACAATCATCATTCAATCATCCAATCATTCAATCAACACAGTCATCAATTTTAAATCTAACTATTTAAAATTTAAATAAACAACAAAATTCCTTTTTGAGTGAGAAGTTCTCACCTTTGCTTTTATTAGCAATCCATTTCCTTCTTGACTCGATTTCTTGATTTATACCTTGTATAAATATTTACACAATTTATTAATATTCGAACAGATCGAATAATAAATTTTCGTTCTTGATTGTTAAATAAATCAATAGTTTTATTTAAATCAGTTTCTTCCTTAATAAATTTATTTAAACTAATTTTGTCCTTTTAAAAAAAAATTTAACTAGAGATTTCCAATAGAACTAAATTTACTTAACTAATTTATCTTTTAAAATAATTCTAATTAGAAATTTTAGATTGAACTAAATTTCTTTTTTTATAAATTCAAATCAACTAATTTTTTCTTTAATAAAATTATTTTCCTTTCAACCAAATTTCTATTAACTAATTATTAAATTTAAAACCAAACTTCCTTTAATAATTTAATGAACTATTAATTCAATTTTAACTAAATTTTTTAAAATAACCTCTTTAAGTGGCTAAGAACAGATTAATTTTTTCCATAGTTCATTATTTAAAAATTTCACTAGTAAAAGGAAATAGGCATATATGGGTTATTAATATTTTAACTTATCAAACAATTTATTACCATCAAATAAATAAATCAACTAATTATTTCACTTTAAATTAATATCCTAATATCAATTTCTTTTAATTAATTTGTTTAACTAAAAATCGAATAAATTAACCGAATATAATTTATTAAATTTTAAGTTTTCAAAAACAAATTTTACATAGAAATCCCAAAAATCTAAAAAAATTTATATTACATTTAAGTGCCTAAGAACAAATTAATTTTTTTTTCTTTTACTGTAAATTTTTTTTTCTTTTTTTTTTCATTCATTCATATTTAATTTAAATGAATCCAAATCCTATATTCTTTTTTTTTTCTGTTCCTGTATATTTAGAAAAAAATATATATTAAATTGAGAAATTAAATCGAATACCTCGCCTCCACTGCCTTGTACGCGAGCACAGTACATGCCGTCGCGAACCCTAGATCCAACCTCCATCGCGTGCTCCATTGTCCATCAATGTCGCCTTCGCCTCCCCCACTGACTCGCGACATCGCCGTAGCCGTCACCATTGAACCCTAGCATGCTTCGATTTGAACGACTCTGCCATATCAGCGCGCGCGCGTGAGCGTTGCCGCCATCTCCTTGCCGATGCCGCTGCCTTGAGGAGTCGTGCCACCATCCCTCCGCGTTCGACGATGCCGAGCTCCCATTTTTGATTTCATCGTTGTTGTTTTTTTTTATTTTGTAACCGCGTTTTGATTTGAGAGAAGAAGAAGGAAAGGGGGGGAAAAAATACGGCTTCGGCCATTGCTTTGATTTCGAAGCAAGAAAATGTACGCGGCCATTTTCGATTTCTTCTGTGCTTTTGTTTTCTGAAAGAGGGAGAGGAGTATTTTAAGACGTGAAGGAGGCATGGTTTGCACGATGTAGCCGTGATTCTAGGCATACTTCAAGCGCGTGATTAAAGGAGATAACGTGTGTATGTCGTTGACTAAATTTAAAATTTAAATTTAAATTGAATCCGATTCAATTGCAACGCGTTTACTCACCGTGTGCTCACATATCAACTCCGAAAAATACAAAATTTGAAATCCGACAATAATTCAATATTACGGACCCAATGGAACTGGTTTCGTCGAATTCCGAGACTGTGCCTCGGACGGCTATTTTTGAATATCGATTCAAACAATTAAATTTCAAAACTGAACAACTCACTTTCAAATTCAATTCTGAAGCTTCTATTATCTTCAATATTATCAATATGAATTTTACCAGCCTTTGAAATATTTTTAATCGGCTTAAAATTGAAGATTCAAATTTTTATTCAACACTCAATAGATTAAATTCTATAATTTAATCGTCAAATTCAAAGTTATATTGAAAATTCAATCCAAACCATCATTCAAATATTTAAAATAAATTAAATATTCTCAATTTAAATTGTTCAAAATCCTGGGTCGTTACAATCTTTCCCCCTTAAAAGAATTTCGTCCCGAAATTACAAGTTAAGAAGATGCCCTTATCCCGTCTATTATTTTTCACTATTCAAATAATTTTATCAACTTTCTAAAACAAATCTTTTTACTAGAGATTCATTATCATTTCAACTAGCTTTCTAACTTCAATTATAAGTTTCAATCAACATTGTTTTCTTAACAATTCAAATTTAAATTCAAATTCAAATTTCAAACTTTCAAATTTTTTCTCAAAATTTTTCTAACACCCTAAATTTTCGAAAAATTTCGCCAGCGTCTCCTTTGCGCGGCTAGCTCGGTACGACTACAAAATGGCACCATGGCCCCTCAGAATCAAAAAGAAAAGAGAAAAGGCAAGTGGCTAGAGAAGAAAGTCATCAAATCTCATACTGAAATTGAAATACGTACCTTTTTGTCGAGCAATTCGATTTTATCTTTGAAATCAAAATCTCAATTCCTTTATATACCTGTATATCCTGCTAACAGTAGCATCCAAATCCAACATTCAAACTATTTTGTTAATTCTATTACAAAATTTCCAACATATACTTCTTATACATTTCTACTTCACTATTGAAGTTACATATCCAATTTCATTCAATTTTTACATTTCAATTCAATTTACAATTTCAATTTTATTTGAATTCAATTCACAATTTTCAATTGTATTGCTTACGATCAATTCACATATCATATTCATATTCATTCCATTTGAAATTATTTCACAAATGAATAAATCATCAAGTTAATTTTCTTGAATCCAATCCATCTTATTTTTATTTATTCCATATACTAATGATAATAATTCTATATTATCACTTCTAACAATCATGCAACCATATACTATAATAATTCATAGAAAATAATTTCTTTCTATACAAAAATAGTTTTGGGCAAAATTTATTTTATTTACCTGATTCAAAAACAATTTTATATTCACTAACAAATACGCGCTCATATCTATTATTACACTCAAACTCATTCTAGAGTACTGCTGACTCTATCTCTAACGAGTAATACCCAACAGAACCATGGTTGTCGCTTAACCATATGCTCTGATACCAAATGTAACGTAACGGATTTTCGTTGCCGAAAAACCGAATAGTTAGGGTTTTAAAAAGAATTTAAGAAAAGAAAAAGAGAGAAGAAGAGAAAAGATAGAGAAAGAAAACAGAGAATTTGAAAATAGATTAGGACAGAAAGGAACAATAGAACAAAAAGAACAACATCAGAATCTCACAATTCGCAGCGGAACAACATATAATAATAAATGAATAATCTTTAAACAAAGAACTATATCAGTTATTACATTATATTTCATTTCATTACATCATATCATCAGAGTGTACAACAACATACAACATCAAACAATAACAACAGCGGAAAAAGAGATATTATATACTAATAATACGCCATGCCATCCAGCTTGCCTCCAGCAACTCCTGAATATCCAGAATATCCTGATAAACCTTAACTCTTGACTGCCCGTGTGGAAATTGGTGGGCACCCAGAGTTTAGGAAGGAAAACAATAAACTCCGAGTCAGTCATGTGACTGGTGCGAGAACTAAAACAGTTTATTTTTCTTTAAAATCAAAATAGAGGAATATTTTTAAATTCAATTCGCAATGCTTTTAAAAATGAGACTACCATAAGGCCTCCCGCACACACACACATGCAAACGCAGAATCGGAGGAGATTTCTCCTTATGATAGTCAAAGATGCTTGATACGCATTGAAAATAATATTTGATATTATTATTAGTGCATAGTGTAGAGGAAAATCATTTCGAAAATAAAGATATAAATCTTAGCCAGCATAGACATTCCGCACTTATGCCTACTATAGCTACTATGTTCAATAGCAGGTTACCGCCACATTCCATAGCAGGTTATACAACTAATACCGTACACGTCTCGTATTGTTTCTTTGGATTTCCAACAAATGGTCAGGCCAAGGAACTTCCCATTGCCACATGGAAACGCCTCTGGCTGGACGTCCCCGAGAACTTAACCAGCTCTCTGCCAACACAAGGTCGGGTTACCTTTATCACTAGGTAACTACTACACGAATATGGCATCCCCCGGTCCCATTGGACCTTTTAACCGAGCGCTCGTCACCAACAACACCACACAGTAATAAAATATAGTGTTTCAACATGAGTAAGTATCTGGGCTCCATACCATGATACCACCCTTTCCAGAAGGAAATGTACATACCCTAAAGGGAGCTACCCCTCATAACCTTGCCGCATCTTTCCTGTTTTGACCATTTCGGGATGTGAGGCTCGACGAAGTTTCGTCCACAAAAACATACTTTATACAAAAGCCATGCTTTGGGTCAACAAATGATCAACACAATGATCACAAGGATAGACGATCAAATAAACGATCCTATCACAAATAATCAACACAATGATCATTTCAGCATCACTCAGCATGTCACATTACCAATTTGGGAATATATCGCTGATAACATTCAACTACATAACCTCTGAGCTCGTACGTCTCAGAGAAGGGTGTTAAGCTAAAAGAATAAATTCTCCGCCACCAACAGAAATATATTTAAAAGAAATCGGCTTTATATCTCAACTTGTAATGTCAGACATACAATCCATACAAGTCTGTTCCGGGCTCGAACAGAACCGAAGGCACTTACAAAGAAGTCCTTGCAATCCGGATATTCACAATCCTGATCGGATTCACCATCACATATGGAGAACTCAATACCGTAGCTACTCGGTGCAGAGTCAATCGATAGTTCATCCTATCGCTCTCGCAAATATCCGGTCTTCAACACCAATCTTCAAATGCAATTCACAACGACGTATCACATATTCGGAATGGGTTATACGACCCCATGGTCCTTTCCCGGTTAACCCGAATAGTGAGCGCTTATTCAAAAATAAGTGTGGCATTCAAATTCAATCAATCACATCAAATACCCATTCAAAAGGAAATATTGATAGTCGGCTATTGAACTATCAATTGATATGCACACATCACCAGATTCCAAATAATTTTCCAAATTATTTATTTTCCAAAATATCTTCACAAGATATAAAATTTCAACACTTCAAAAATAAATCAATATTTATTTTTAACAAATTCCACTTTCTTTTATAAATTCCTTAGTGAATTTATATTCCAAAATATTCATGCATATATGATTCCAATTATTCTTTTCAATTTATCTTCAAAAAGATAAATTCTAAATATTCACTTCATATTGGAAAACATTTCCATACTTATTTATTCATAAGTAATTCACAAGCCTTTTTATTTTCTATGCTTAGAAAATATTTAATATACTCTAATCGAAATTAAGTATATATTTCATTCTTTAAGGAAATCATTCACTTAACCATATTTATTTGGGCCAAAACGAATGTTGCGTAAAACATCGTTACGACAACCCAAAATCACTAGTACAGGGATTCAAAATTAAAATAGATATATAATCCCAATACTATATAAAACATTTCCTTTCGGAAATCATCTATTATAACAACAGTGTTATAATCTATTATTTCCTTCTATTTCTCGAAAACATCTATTTCAACAATAAATGTTGAAATCTATGGTTTCGAATCTCAACATATTTTAAAACATCGTTAGATCGTTTTAATTCTATTTAAAACATCACATTCTAAATAATTTCTTTAACTTATTATTCACCATTCAAAAACGTGAATATACCTTGTTAATAAATTTCATCACTTCGATTCATTATATTTTAAGGAATTATTCACTGTCTAAAACATGAATATAACTCCATTAACAAATTACAACTATTTACTTATCAAAGTAAATCGTTTCGAATTTATAAAACAACGTTTATAAATTCTATTCTATTTATTTTATATCAACTCCTTTTATAAATTCCTTTATTAACCTATATCAATTCATATCACAATGATATACTAAAATTCATATTATAAGTCAAACACTTATAATTTATTTGTTTACAAAATTATTTCTTTAAACTTCCCAATTTTATAAATCTTATAACTTATAAGATTCATTTATTTATCAAAAATCTATCCTTTTCCATAACTTTATAAATTTTATAAACCTACTGCTTATAAAATTTCATTTATGGCTTCACCGTTATAATTCTATAAATTTTATTCATCTATGAAATTCATTCACGATTCATTCTAACTCTTATAAAAACTTCGTTTTATAATTCCAATATTTTTAATTTACAAATATCAATTTGTAAATCTTTTATATAAATCAATTTATATCATTCTTTTAATATCTTTAAACTCCTTTAAAATTTCACCATTTTCTTTATAAAATAATCAAATTTTATAAACCCTATATTTAAACTTTTTTTATAATAAATTCAAAAATCCCAGTTTAAACTATTTTATAAAATCATCAATCCCATATTTTCAAAAATCAACTTTTAACTATATTTCTCAAAAATAAATTTTTTTATAACATTAAGATTATAACGTTTATTTATTTATAATGGATCAATTCCAAAAATATTTATAAAGCGTATATTTTCAAAATCACTTTAGAAATCTCTTAAAATAAAAATCGTTATTTTTAAACTTCAAAAATTGGATCCGACGATGCTACGCATCAATAGTCAATCACGACTTTCAAACATCATATATTATCCATGATAAACAATCAAATATCACAATATATGAAATCAAATAAATATTTGTGAGGAATCCAGTTGGATCCCTCCAACCTGTTTCCCTGCATCCACAGACATTAGCACAATACCATTCCGTTTCAAGACGGAATATCGCGGTATATGGGATTTTATAAATATATATCCGCTTACTAACGGCGCATAGGGTCTCATCCGCTAAAAGAAAATGCGGGAAATCAATCAACTGCAATATATACATATGCCAATATATATATATATATTGCTATATATATAATATAATACCAATTCCACTTCAAGGTGGAATATCGCGGTATATGTGTGTAATAAATAACCTCCGCTTACTAACGGCGTATAGGGTCTATTCACATCCAATATATATAACAATCATCATTCAATCATCCAATCATTCAATCAACACAGTCATCAATTTTAAATCTAACTATTTAAAATTTAAATAAACAACAAAATTCCTTTTTGAGTGAGAAGTTCTCACCTTTTCTTTTATTAGTAATCCATTTCCTTCTTGACTCGATTTCTTGATTTATACCTTGTATAAATATTTACACAATTTATTAATATTCGAACAGATCGAATAATAAATTTTCGTTCTTGATTGTTAAATAAATCAATAGTTTTATTTAAATCAGTTTCTTCCTTAATAAATTTATTTAAACTAATTTTGTCCTTTTAAAAAAAAATTTAACTAGAGATTTCCAATAGAACTAAATTTACTTAACTAATTTATCTTTTAAAATAATTCTAATTAGAAATTTTAGATTGAACTAAATTTCTTTTTTTATAAATTCAAATCAACTAATTTTTTCTTTAATAAAATTATTTTCCTTTCAACCAAATTTCTATTAACTAATTATTAAATTTAAAACCAAACTTCCTTTAATAATTTAATGAACTATTAATTCAATTTTAACTAAAATTTTTAAAATAACCTCTTTAAGTGGCTAAAACAGATTAATTTTTTCCATAGTTCATTATTTAAAAATTTCACTAGTAAAAGGAAATAGGCATATATGGGTTATTAATATTTTAACTTATCAAACAATTTATTACCATCAAATAAATAAATCAACTAATTATTTCACTTTAAATTAATATCCTAATATCAATTTCTTTTAATTAATTTGTTTAACTAAAAATCGAATAAATTAACCGAATATAATTTATTAAATTTTAAGTTTTCAAAAACAAATTTTACATAGAAATCCCAAAAATCTAAAAAAATTTATATTACATTTAAGTGCCTAAGAACAAATTAATTTTTTTTTCTTTTACTGTAAATTTTTTTTTTCTTTTTTTTTCATTCATTCATATTTAATTTAAATGAATCCAAATCCTATATTCTTTTTTTTTTCTGTTCCTGTATATTCAGAAAAAAAAATATTAAATTGGGAAATTAAATCGAATACCTCGCCTCCACTGCCTTGTACGCGAGCACAGTACATGCCGTCGCGAACCTTAGATCCAACCTCCATCGCGTGCTCCATTGTCCATCAATGCCGCATTCGCCTCCCCCACTGACTCGCGACGTCGCCGTAGCCGTCACCATTGAACCCTAGCATGCTTCGATTTGAACGACTCTACCATATCAGCGCGCGCGCGTGAGCGTCTCCGCCATCTCCTTGCCGATGCCGCTGCCTTGAGGAGTCGCGCCACCATCCCTCCGCGTTCGACGATGCCGAGCTCCCATTTTTGATTTCATCGTTGTTTTTTTATTTTTTTATTTTGTAACCGCGTTTTGATTTGAGAGAAGAAGAAGGAAAGGGGGGAAAAAAATACGGCTTCGGCCATTGCTTTGATTTCGAAGCAAGAAAATGTACGCGGCCATTTTTGATTTCTTCTGTGCTTTTGTTTTCTGAAAGAGGGAGAGGAGTATTTTAAGACGTGAAGGAGGCATGGTTTGCACGATGTAGCCGTGATTCTAGGCATACTTCAAGCGCGTGATTAAAGGAGATAACGTGTGTATGTCGTTGACTAAATTTAAAATTTAAATTTAAATTGAATCCGATTCAATTGCAACGCGTTTACTCACCGTGTGCTCACATATCAACTCCAAAAAATACGAAATTTGAAATCCGACAATAATTCAATATTACGGACCCAATGGAACTGGTTTCGTCGAATTCCGAGACTGTGCCTCGGACGGCTATTTTTGAATATCGATTCAAACAATTAAATTTCAAAACTGAACAACTCACTTTCAAATTCAATTCTGAAGCTTCTATTATCTTCAATATTATCAATATGAATTTTACAAGCCTTTGAAATATTTTTAATCGGCTTAAAATTGAAGATTCAAATTTTTATTCAACACTCAATAGATTAAATTCTATAATTTAATCGTCAAATTCAAAGTTATATTGAAAATTCAATCCAAACCATCATTCAAATATTTAAAATAAATTAAATATTCTCAATTTAAATTGTTCAAAATCCTGGGTCGTTACAGGGGAGGTGAGATCCTATGGCCAGAATTGATTTGGGTTAATTACAAAATAAAAGTTGTAAATTTAGTTTATATAAATTTGTGTAAACTTCAAAAATTCATAACCTTTTCATACGAGGTCGAAAACGCGCGAAACTAGTTGCGTTGGAATCGTATAGACGAGCACTATGCTATGGAATTGGTTTGGAGTCGTTTGGAGTTAGTGGGAATTTTGGGTAAAATTAAACGCACGTTTAATTTTATTCGAAATAAATCGCTAAAATGAAATTGAAATCAAGGTGAGAACTTCTCACTCAATCGAATCGGTTTCGATTTTATTTTAAATAGTTAGATTTAAAATACTTGAATGTATGTTTGAATGATGATTGTTATCTATTGATTGTTAAAATAGACATTATGCGCCGTTAGTAAGCGGATGTTATTTATTAAACATATACCGCGAATATTTCATAAACAGTGAAATTGGTATTATATATTATAGCAATATATATATTGGCATATGTATATATTGCAGTTGTTGATTTTCCGCATTATATAGCGGATGAGACCCTATTGCACCGTCTATTAAGCGGATAATATTTTATAAATCCCATATACCGCGATAATTCCGTACTGGAGCGGAATTGGTATTGTGCTAATGTTTTTGGATGCAGGAAAACAGGTTGGAGGGATCCAACTGGATTCCTCAACTGTATTCATTTATTTATAGATATTTTGATATTTGTTGAGTATCATATCGATATATGATATTTGGATGTCGTGATTGACTATTTGGTGCTGCTGCATCATCGGATCTATTTTTGAAGTTTTAAAATAATGATTTTTGGTTTTTAAAGGAATTTTTAAAGTGATTTTTGAAAGTATACGTTTTATTAAAATTTTGAATTGATTTATTTTAAATAAATTAACGCTATAAGTTTAATGTTATAAAAGTTATAATTTTTGTAAAATATAACCAAATTAAGATTTTTGAAATAAATAGTGATTAATTATAAAATGGTTTAATTGGAAATTTTGAATTATTATAAAGGGTTTATATAAAAGATTTATAAAATTGATATTTATAAATTAAAAATACTGGAATTATAAAACGAGTTTTTATAAGTAATAAAGTGAAATAAAAATGGATTTCATAAGTAAATTGAGATTTATAAATTTATGAAATATGAATATATAAAATGGATAGATTTTGTAAAATATAAGATTTATAAGTAATCAACTTATAAATCGGATTTTGGCATTTAAAATGAGATATAAAAAGGATTTTTATAAATAGAAGTTTATAAAAATATAAATGGAGTTTATAAACGTTGTTTATAAATCCGAAATCAATTGAATTTGATAAGTTGGATATGGAATATATGAAAGGAATTATATTCATGATTTTGGACAGTGAATATATTATTAAATGAAATGGATATGTTTCGGGGAAGGAACATTATGAAATGAAGTTAATGATTTTAAAGACGTTTTAAAATGCATTAAGTATCGAATACATAGATTTCAACATTCATTGTTGAAATAGACGTTTTCGAGAAATAGAAGGAAATGATGGACTATAACACTGTTGTTATAGTAAATGGTTTCCGAAAGGAAATGTTTTGTATAGTATTGGGATTTATATATCTATTTAAACTTTGAATCCCTATACTAGTGATTTTGGGTCGTCGTAACGATGTTTTACGTAACATTCGTTTTAGCCCAAATAAATGTGTTAAGTGAATGTTTTCCTTAAAGAATGAAATATATACTTAATTCCGATATTAAGTATATGGAATATTTTCTAAGTATTGAAAATAAATGGATTTGTGAATTACTTATTAATAAATAAGTATGGAAATGTTTTTCCAATGTGAAACGAAATGTTTTGAGAATTTATCTTTTTGAAGATAAATTGAAAATGAATAATTGAAATCTTATATTCATAAATATTTTGGAATGTAAATTCACTATGGAATTTATAAATGAAAAGGGGAATTTGTTTAAAAATAAATGTTGATTTATTTTTGAAGTGTGGGAATTAATTTACGGATTTGGAATGTAAATATAAAGTAAATCGTTAAGAATTTATTTAAATTGGTTTAAATAAACCATGTTGGATTGAAAGTATTTCGCATAAGGAAATTGATTGAAATTTGTTTTCAAAAGTGGTAAAGGTGAAAAGTGATTTGAAAATTAGTTTTCAAATGTTGAAGTGTGGGAAATATATATATATATATCTTGTAAAGATATTTTGGAAAATAAATAATTTGAAAAATTATTTGGATTTGGTGATGTTGAACACGCCTTTTGATAGTTAAATAATCCGACTATCAATATTTACCTTTAAATAGGTATTTGTTGTGATTTGTTTGAATTTGAATGCCACACTTATTTTTGAATAAGCGCTCACTATTCGGGTTAGCCGGGAAAGGACCTTGGGGTCGTATAACCCATTCCGAATATGTGATACGTCGTTATGGATTGCATTTGATGACCGGTGTTGAAGACCGAATGTTTGTGAAAACGGAAGGATTACCGTCGAGTTACTCTACATCGGCTGATCTCCGATATAGAGGTTTTATCACCCTTAGTGATAGGAAGTCCGGTCGTGATTAGAGAATATCCGGATTACAAGGACTTCTTCGTAAGTGCCTTCGGTTCTGTTCGATCCCGGAATACACTTGTATGGATTGTATGTCTGACATTACAAATTGAGATATAAAGCTGATTTCTTTCAAATATATTTCTGTTGGTGGCGGAGAATTTATTCTCTTAGCTTAACACCCTTCTCTGAGACATACGAGCTCAGAGGTTATATAGTTGAAGGTTATTAGTGATATACTCCCAATTTGGTAGTGTGGCATACAGAGTGTTGCTGTGAAATGATCATTGTTTGATCATTTGTGATAGGATCATTTATTTGATCATTTATTTTGGTGATCATTTCTATGATCATTTGTTGACCCAAAGCACGGCTTTTGTATAAAGTGTGGCTTTGTGGACGAGACTTCGTCGGACCTCACACCTCGGAAATGATCAAAACAGGAAGGATGCGGCAAGGTTATTAGGGGGTAGCTCCCCTTTAGTGTATGTCATTCCTTCTGGATAGAGGTGGTATCATGGTATGGAGCCCAGATATTTAACCTATGTTGTTGCTGCATATTTTGTGGTTGTTGGAAATCGAGGATCCTCGGATAGATCGGTTGCGATCGGAGGATGACATATTCGTGTCAGTAGTTACCCAGTTAGGGGTAACCCAGCTTTGTGTTGGCAGAGATCCGGTTTGGTTCTCGGGACGTCATTCCAGAGGCGTTTCCATGTGGCAATGGGAAGTTCCTTGGCCTGACCATTTGTTGGAAATCCAAAGAAACAATACGAGACTTGTACGGTTTTAGTTGTAGAACCTGCCATGGAATGTGGCGGTAACCTGCTACTGAACATGGTAGCTATAGTAGGCATACGATAATGGTCGTATGTTGGCTAATATTTATATTCTACTTTCGAAATTGTTTTCCTACACTATGCACTAGTAATAATATCAAATGTTTCTTTTTAATGCGTATCAAGCATCTTTGACTATCATAAGGAGAAATCTCCTCCGATTCTGCGTTTGCATTGTTTGTGTGTGCGGGAGGCCTTATGGTAGTCTCATTTTTAAAAGCATTGCGAATTGACTTTAAAAATATTCTTCTATTTTGATTTTAAAGATAAATAAACTGTTTTGAGTTTTCACACCAGTCACATGACTGACTCGGAGTTTATTGTTTTCCTTCCTAAACTCTGGGTGCCCACCAATTTCCACACGGGCAGTCAAGAGTTAAGGTTTATCAGGATATTCTGGAGTTGCTGGAGGCAAGCTGGATGGCATGGCGTATTACTAGTATATAGTATTTCTTTTCCGCTGTCGATGTTGTTGTTGTACACTCTGATGATGTAATGAAATGTAATGTAATGTAATAACTAATATAGTTCTTTGTTTTAAGATTATTCATTTATCTATTATATGTTGTTGCGCCGCGAATTGTGAGATTTTGATGTTGTTCTGTTATTTCTTCTGTTCTGTTCTATCTTTCTCTCTTTTCTTCTACTTCTTTCTTCTTCTTTAACCCTAAGAATTCGTTTTTCCGTTCATCTTGAGTTAATTACTAGAGATTAGTGTCTATTCAAGGAGTACGGATTAGCGGTTCTTTACACATTATTATAATAGCGAAATATTACTACGTAGTAAATAGTTTAATGGATCCTTAGAAGATGTGAATCCCGAGCATCTCTTAAGTTACTGCAGCCAAGTTAGACACTGGGTAGAGATGTCAAATTCCGTAAACATCTCTGACGTAGTTCCACTCATATTTATTTCTGTTGATTTAACTCGCATAGGATCTTTTAGTTCTGACTCGAATGTTTTGTCCTTTCAATTCACTCGGGTCAGCCTAAGCATTTCAGGGTTTGAAGCCTTATTTCTAGGGGATGAAGATGAAGAGTGTATTATTACTATTATTTACTATATTGTTCCGCTGCATCACATTGTTATGCTGCATTGTTATTTATTATTCTCTGGTATGTGTAACTCTGATATGTATTGTATACGTAAAATCGAATATTTTGTAAAACAGCTTCATGAACTGTTTATTTGATTATTATATTTTATCGTTCCGCAGCAAGATTCTATTTTGTTTTTTCTTCTCTGCTTTTTCTTATTTACCCCATAACAATCCCCCATTCTGTATGGTTTGAGTGGCACGTGTGCCTACTTAAGCGTACAAAAAGGCGGGATGTTACATCTATCAGCTTACATAAAGTAAGGTGATACTAACTCAAAGTATAATATGTATGTTAAAATAATTTTATAAATACTAACTTTGAATGTGGCAATATAAATATGGTACTTTAAAGTATATACATAATATGTTAATTTATATGGTGTAGTCCTAATGTGTTTATCTGCAAATCTATATATGATATGTTAGGTTGAATGAATATAATATATAAGCATAGATTTCAAATATATTATTTATATACGTTGATCTTAATATAGGTGTTTTCAATTTGAATAATAATACATATATATCCAATATGAAATGTGTTTAAATTTAAAATATGATATATATATATATATAAGTTCACTTATACTATCGATCTTCATCAATCCAGTTTGGTTTGATTTCGTCAATTACAGTCATCAGCTTTGCTCGTCGAATCATGTCCATCGAGCTTTGCTTTGGAATTCATGTTTGGTTTTGCAACTCATCTCATTCACGTTAATTTCTAGCCTAAAAAGGTGATCAATTACTCACAATTAACGTTTTTATATTTATTAAATTTGATTTCAATTGAAACGGCAATTGAAATATGTTGTTGTTAGTTATGTACATTGCTATATATGATATTATCTGTATCTGTTCACCTGTGATATCTGACACCATTATCCATTATTTATGCTGATGATATATGTCTGTTATATTATTATCATATCTGTTATCACTCTATAAGTTCCCTTTTAGTATAGAATTCATTATGGGTTGAAATGAAACATACTCGAACGATCTGTAGAATAGGAGAAAATCATTATGGGTCGAAATAATAAACCCAAGTCATTTTCATTTGAATTGAATTTGGGTTGCGGGTTGAAATGATATACCCATATATATTTAAATTGCCGATTGAAATGATAAATATTCGTATCACTTGACCATATGATAGAAAATTATATACAGACACTATTAGTCTATATATAAATGCTTTGAAATTGATTTCTATGGTTTTAAAAGGAAATATATATGGTTTTAGTTAATATTGAAAATATTTTATATATAAATAAGTTTTAATATAAAGTAGATTTAATAATAAACTTTAATTTATTAAAGTTTGATTTAATTAACATATAATATGTTTAAGTATTTATATAAAATTTTATTTTAAAAATAGATTTTTATAATGATTTTATAAGTTAATGTCAGGAAGATAAATTTGAAATTTATTTGAATTGTAGTTTATTAAGATTTTATTTAAGTAAATCGATTTGAAACTTAGTGAAACTGAGATTTAAAAAAAATATTTTATAACTTGATTTTGATTGAAGTAATTTAATGAATATTTCACGATTAAATAAATTGAAGGAAATATTTAATAAAATGTAATTTAAGGTTATTTAAATGATATTGAATTTATTAAGTGAACATTTCAAGACTAAATAATAATGAAGTTAAATCAAGATCTATATGAAATTATTAAATTTAGTTTTGAAAATGTTAAACATTTAAAACTTTGTAATATATTGAAATTTAAATGGTTTATTTTATGGTTCAAATCTATATTTGAAACCGATATAATTTGAAATGGTTTATTTAGAAACTGAATTTAATTAAAATGAATGAATTGAGATTGCATTAAATTTGAATTTGGAATTCGAGTTGATTTGAATCGATTTGTAAAATTCGAGTAAATTATAAATATTTTACTTTATAAATTATTTTGATATATATATATATACTATTTTAATATAAAACTATTTTTAATATAAACTATTTTTAATATAAACTATTTTAATATACTAATTATTTTAATATAAATTTTTTTATTTTTTTAACTACTTTATTGTATATACTATTATTAATATCTAAACTGTTTAAGTGGTGGAAGTTATGATTTCAGAGTTATGGTTTTCTAAAGTATTATGATTTCAAAGCGTTTTGGTTTCGAAAGGGCTATAACATTGAAAGTGCTATAATTTGGAAATAGATATATTTGAAGTGGAAACGATATAGTATTTGTAGGGTTTTGAGATGGAAACGATATAGTATTGGTATGGTTTTGAATTGGAAATGATATTTTGATTTTGAAGTATAAATTATTTTGAAATGACCACGGTGTTATAATGACGTTTGGTTGTTAATAACATATATTTCTACATCATAGATAGTTCTACAGATCCTTAGAGGAGGGATATCCCAAACATCATTTAGGTTACTTGTATTTCAGGGAGTTGGATTTATTGATACAAGAATGCTAATCCTGACTCGAGTGTTTTGTGTTTTTCTTTACGCTCGGTTTAGACTGAGTGTCATAGCATTTGAGACTCACCTTTGGAGTTGTAGCTTCGATTGGAGATCCATCTATCTATCCAGCTTTTAATTATTCAGTTGACTCCATAGATATATTCTGATTTTGTATTTGACTATAGTATCGAGACTTCTGTTGTATCTTGCCTAACTCTGTTTATATACATAGTGGCTTCATGAACTACTATTCCTTTATTTCCGCTGTTTATTGTTATATTACTCTATATCTGTGATTCTGTAATTTATTTATTTATTGTATGTGCTGAGTTTTTCCAAATTTAAATTAACAATCTGATATTTTGAACAATTTAAGTCTGATATGTGCGGATGTGAATGGTTGAAAATATCAAGATGTTACACAACTCGTCATGAATAAAAGGAAGGATTTGGATTTGCAAAAGTGTCAAAATGACTAATAATACCGTTAAGCGTAAATGTGCGATACCCATATGCTTAAAGTGTGGAAATATTGGACATAGCAAGATAATTTTCGAAATATATACAAACACAAAACCGCTAAACAAATATGGATCCTAAAAAGTGTTAATATAAATGGTTTGAAATTTAAAAAAATTTGGATTCCCAAGGGTACAATTATAGTTGCTAATGGTTTGTTGTATAGACAAATTTGGTACCAAAGATTTCAATAGATAATAATGGTGGTCCAACATCCTTAGTTCGACCACTTGCCTTCTCCAAAGTTTAGACACATAAGTGGGTGAAGGAAAAATTTGATGGAGATAGATTTTGAGTTGTTCTATGTGATTGATAAACTAAAATTTAAATGTTCCTTAGCCTATAAAGATTAGACGGAAATAATTTCATTTTGGACATGACGGCATCAAAGGAAAGTGAGGTATGATCTCTTAACTCAATTTTGTTCACATATTGTTAATTATGTTTTCATCTACATTGTTGAAGTATTTCTGCCATATTTGAACATCTCAACTTTGGTTTGTAAAATTCTTAAAGTTCTAGAAAGCTAACTGATAATGTTATAACTTTAGTTTTTAGTTTTTACTAATTCACTTTAGAATGTCATGATAAACTGGTTTAAAGAATTTATTTTTTGAATGTGTGTTTTTTGCTCCATATAGATTACTTTACTTATGCTTGATATAAATGGACCTGCTGAATATTAAAAAAAAACAATTTAAGTGTTGAGGAGTACACGTTTTTCTTATATACCACTATATATCACCATGAATACTTCAAATACAAGTGGTATCTGATATCATCTCATGTTGAAATCATGTTTGTAATTATTTAATTATTTATACTAATTTTCAACTAGAAGTCATTTTCACAAGACCTCCTTACAGAAAATTGATTTTCAGTTATTTTAATTTTTGAAACTTAGGTTTTCATCATGTTAAAAATACTCTAGTAGAAAAGATAATCGTTGACTAGTTGAATGTTTTGGAACTCATCAAAATTGAAATAGTGCTTGAAAAGTGATGGATAGTGATTAAATTATATTTAATAACAAGAGGAAGTATAATTTTATAATTTCATGAAAATTAAACAAATTTTATAATATTTTCAGATTAGTACTTGTTCCATGATCATTTCTACCACTTTCAATTTTCCGTCAATCTATACATCATAATATAGTGTGTAGAATTTGGTATTTTAAAATAAGGAAATTTTTTTTCTGTAAAATAATTATATCTTAAAGTATTCACTCTTATTTAAAAGTCCTCGCGGTTATGCATGGTTGAATTACTTGAATTTCTATGCATGGGCTTCCATTCTCCTTTAACAGTCCTCGCGGTTATGAATGGGACACATACAAGAAGGGGATGAATATCAAGTATATTCTAATATCATTTAAAAGTCCTCACGGTTATGCATGGTTAGAAAATACTTGATTTTTTTTTTGAAAAAAAGGTAACTACTAACCTCATTTAAAAGTCCTAACTTTATGCATGGTTAGTAAGCGCTTCACTTTTTTTTGTATAATATTTGAAAAGAGAAAATGCATAAATTATTCCTTTATCGAAAATATGAAACTCTTGTCACTATATAAAATTTTCTATAATCCTACCATTTCTCTTAAGTGTATTATGATTTTTGTTTGACTAATTGGAATTTGAAATTTATGTTTCCCTCTTGAATTGATTTTATATTTTTAATCAAAATCGCAGCTATATCAATTACTATTATTATTTTTGATGATAACAAAAGGGGAAGAGAGTTTAATATTTGAGCGACATCCTTACTAAATTAGAGAGTGCTCTTATTCAAAGTTATTTTTAATTAATTTTTTGGTTTTAACTACACACATCTATGTAGGGGGAGCTTTGTTGTAGGGGATCATTCAAAAAGGGAGATCTAATAGAATTCATCAAGACCAAATACATTTAATAGAGTCAAAATTTCATTACATGTTTGTTATCATCAAAAGGAGGAGATTGTAGAATACAACAGCCTATGATTTTTATTTGATGATAATAAACATATATATCTATTCATTGAAATATATTTGTTGTTGTACTATTTCATTTTTCACATAATTAAATAAATGTTTGTTGAATAAAATAATTACTCAGAATTCATATTTAAACAAATATTTTATTCAAACAATTATTTTATTACAAATTCAAATAGTACAAATTTGAACTCTCACTATATTTACACAATATTCGATTATAACGCATTTTCACTCTATAATTTTTACATTTAAATTTCACCTGACTACATATTCACTGATCACTCATAGTTGATCTTCAACTAGGTTCCAACCTATATCCAATATCTGTACTATCTGCAAAATAAACATTAACACAGTAAAATTGAAAAAGAAATATTTTGCAGTACTAAATGAAGTGTGTGTTTGAAAATATTGTTCACCTCAGTTATTTGGGTTGTACATCATCATTGTTGTTAATTCATCGTACATGAACAATTTATGACATGCACAATGTATCGCTGTACTGCCACAAGGCCATGCACACCGATATACACTAGCTTCTTAAAATAGTAGGGACATGTGAGCATAAGGTCAAACCCAAGCCAAAGTTGGATTCAACACAGGTGCAATACAAAAATGTAAATAGAATGGTCAAGTACAAGAACATGGATATGCAAACAAAATGAAACCAGATTTCAATGGAATCATGGCATGAAGCCTCAACAAATACAAGTTCATATGCAACAGAAGTGACTTTAAAACGAAAACCACATAAAGAGATGAACACACTTGAACCAGGCATGTATGCATATATATATATATATATATATATATATATATATTAATTCAGACCAAACCAGACTAGTCAAAGAACCAGCATCAACCACATGAAGAACGAGATATAAGCTTGAGACATGTACATACCAACATGTTAGTCCATGAAATGATGGTTTTGATGACAACAACCTTAGAATAGATTATAAAATATAAATACTAACATTATAAGTTTAGATGCATATGTATATGCAGGATTTAACCATGCAGGTACTAAGAAAGAAGACTGTACAGTATAGAGATTCAAGATATCAAGATAGAAGACTCATGAGTATCAAGATTATCAAGAGTTCAAGATTTCAAAGTTAAGTATTTTTTATTATTAGGAATTTTGCTAAAACTCATAGAAAAGCACTGGCATCTTAAAATCCAATTTATTCGTGGAATGGAATCCACTTCGAGCCTTTTAAAGGGATGGAACCCTAAGTAGGATGGAACCTACGAAAAATCTAGTGGTACATTGTTTTGTATCCGCTAACTTTTTATTCAAAATGATTATTCAAAATTATATCATGTTTTCAAAATGTTTTCAAAACTTTCCTTTTAAAAGATTTAAAACCCTCTATCCTGATTTTAAATAATTTTAGCCTCAAAATTATCTTTGATTTCAAAGTCAAATTACTCCTGATTTTAAACTATCTTTTAATATAATACATTTAACTTTTAAATATGTATACTTTGATTTAAAATATAAAATTAGAGTTAAATTCTATATATATTATTCTCTATATTTACTTATGAATTTTAACTATATTCAAGTATATTTATAAAGTTTAAATTAGTTTTAATATAAGATAAAGGTTATTTTCAAAGAAAATCAAAACATCAAAAAATGCTTTGGGATGTCGACATGCTATATACCCCATATCGAATTGGTGTCAGTTGATTTCGAAAATTAAATTTCAAAAGAAGTGTCTATTCGCCATAACTCTTCACGAATGGACATGGCTGTTGTTCTTCTATAAATAGGGTTTAGTTTCAACGAATTTTACATCAGATTTTCTGGTTTTTCACTCCTCTTCTTCTTCCACTTTTCTTAATACATATTCTTATCATTACTCTGCCGAAATCAACATTGAATCGAACAAGGTTACTTCTAGTTTGATTCTCTATCACTCTCTCTACAAGATTCTCAGTGCCATTTAGAGTTATAGACTTCTTTGTAATCTATTAAGCGAGAAAATGTGTGACTGTAGCCTTGAAAATCAATCAAGAAAGAAAAGGTGTGATCGTAGCCTTGGTAAATTAATTGGGTAAACTTATGGCCCAGAAATCAAGTATCTCTACCCAAAGGATCGAAATTCTGGAGGGTGTACCTCGTAGAATTGAAACCGAGGGTGTAATTGTATAATTGCTTTTGAAAGGAAATCCGTACTTGTGTTGCGAGACTGGGTGTTGGGTAACTCCGAACCAGTATAAAATCCAGTGTGTTCTTTCCTTTACTGCTTTTATTTTATTTCTGCATCTGTGTTTGTTTATATGATCATATCTGTATCTATATATTGCATACATTGGTGTCAAAATTAACATAAATCAAAAAATATTTAGTAATTCTTGATTAACACTATTTACCCCCTTCTAGTGTTAATCCTAGCCTTAAGATCCGTAATCCGCATTTCTCACAATTGGTATCAGAGCGAGGCTTTCAAAGTTTCATAATCTAATTTTTGAAAAAGTTTTTAAAATGGCTATATTTGTTAATGCTAGTTTAGAAGCATTCAAACCATCATCGTTTCTGGAGTCTGCATATAATCAATATTCAAATTCAAGTTGTCTACCAAGATTGTTTGATGTGCAAGAATCATGCATTATGGGTGTTGAGAAATTAATCCACAACGGACAAATTGTGCAAATCAGAAAGAACAAGTGGATACTTGATAGTGGGTGTTCTAGACACATGACTGCAATCTAAATATACTGAATGATATAATAAACAAAGACGGTGGATTGGTTAACTTTGGAGATAATTCAAAAGGATATTTGATTGGCATCGGCAAAGTCGGTAATCCTGAAACTCCTACTTTTACTAATGTTTTGCTAGTTAAGAATCTAAAACATAATCTGCTAAGTATAAGTCAACAATGTGATAAAGGATATAAAATTAAATTTGAAAAATATAAATGTCACATTGAAGATAATAATTCAACCATTATATTTGAGGGAGTTAGGAAAAAGAATATTTATATTCTTAGTATGAAAGTTATAAATGATAACCTGTGTCTGTTGGCAAATACAAGTGACACTTGGATTGGGCACAAGAGATTTGGGCATTTGAGTTTCAAACTCTTATCTAGACTGCCAAAACATGATCTAGTAAGAGGTCTTCCTAAAATGAATTTTAAAGTAGATAGTTTATGTGATGCTTGTCAATTAGGAAAACTTAGAAAAAGTTCTTTTAAGTTAAAAGACATGATTTCAACTTCAAAACCTCTTGAATTACTTCATCTTGATTTATTTGGTCCATCTCAAATTCTATCAATAAATCATAGTAAATATGTCTTTGTAATTGTAGATGATTATTCTAGATTTACATGGACAATATTCTTGAAACATAAAAGTAATACTTTTGAATGTTTTAAGACATTCTCAAACAGAATTCAAAATTAATTTTCTCTAAAAATTATAACTATTCAAAGTGATCATGGTGGTGAATTTGAAAGTTCAAAGTTTGAGGAATTCTGCAATAAAAAGGGAATAACTCATAATTTTTCATTTCCGAGAACTCCACAAAAAAACGGAGTAGTAGACGTAAGAATAGGACGATTCAAGAGTGTACGAGAATTATGCTTACATATAGTAATTTACCAAAGAACTTTTGGGCAGAAGCAGTTGCTACTGCCTGTTATATTTTGAATAGAATTTTAATTAGACCTCTAACTGATAAGACATCTTATGAACTTCTTTATTTAAAGAAACCCAAGGTATCTTATTTCGGAATTTTTGGAAGCAAATGCTTTATTTTAAATACAAAAGATAATTTAGATAAATTTGATCCTAAATCCGATAAAGGTATCTTTATCGGATATTCTAATAGAAGTAAAGCGTACAGAGTGTTTAATTTAAAAACTAATTCCATTGAAGAAACAATGCATGTTTCATTTGATGAAAATTTCAAAAATTTTGAAGATATAAACGATGAAGAGGATTTAATCACTCAAATTCAAGAATCAATTGAAACTAGTAATGAAATTAATCATCCTAATAAAAGGACTAAACTTTTAAAAGATCATCCTATAGAAAATATACTGGGATATATGCAATCTATTGTTAAAACTAGAAATCGACTAAGTCAAATGAGTAATGTAGCTTTTATATCAACTATTGAACCCAAAAATCCAAAAGAAGCATCAACTGATGATTCATGGATTTTGGCTATGCAAGAAGAATTAAATCAATTTACTAGAAATGATGTGTAGGAACTTGTTCCTAAACCAAAAAATAAAGCTATAATTGGAACTAAATGGGTTATGAACAAGGAGAGGTAGTTAGAAATAAAGCTCGATTAGTCGCTCAATGTTATTGTCAAGAAGAAGGAATAGATTATGATGAAACCTTTGCTCCCATAGCAAGATTAGAAGCCATTAGGATTCTACTTGTATTCACAAATCATAATAATTTCAAATTATTTCAAATGGATGTTAAAAGTGCCTTTTTAAATGGATTTGTAAAAGAAGAAGTATATATTGAACAACCACCACTTTTTGAAAATGATAATCTACCAAATCATGTTTACAAACTGAAAAAGGCATTATATGGTCTAAAACAAGCTCCTAGAGCCTGGTATGATAGATTAAGATCTTATTTATTGCAATCTAATTTTGAAATTGGTAAAGTAGATAATACTCTTTTTATTAAAAGAAATAAAAATGATATTAGCCTATTACAAGTTTACGTAGATGATATCATTTTTGGTTCAACTAATTTTGAAATGAATAAAGAATTTTCTGAAATAATGACAAAAGAATTTGGGATGAGTCATATGGGTGAATTAAATTTCTTTTTAGGATTACAAATAAAACAATTAGATAATGATATCTTTATTAGTCAAGAAAAATATGCTAAAGACCTAATTAGTAAATTTGGTTTGACTACTGCGAGTGGAAAACCCACTCCCATGGCAACCAATGAGTACCTTAGTAAAGAAGATCTCTCGAAAGATGTAGATCAAAAACTATATAGAAGAATGATTGGATCACTACTCTATATTACTGCTAGTAGACCAGATATCATGCATAGTGTTTATCTCTGTGACAGATATCAATCCTAACCTAAAGAGATCCACTTAAAAGCCGTAAAACGAATCATAAGATATGTTAAACACACATCTGATTATGGTTTATTCTACCCTAAAAATGATTCTTTTGACTTAATATCTTACTGTAATGCTGACTATGCTGGTTGTAAATCAGACAGAAAAAGTACAAGTGGGACTTGTCACTTTTTGGGGCATTCTCTGATTTCTTGGCTTAGTAAAAAAGCAAAACACAATTTCTTTATCAACAACTGAAGCAGAGTATATTCCTGCTGCTTTGGCTTGTTCTCAAGTAATATATATGCAACAAACCTTAAAAGATTTTGGTTTAAAATTTTCAAAGTCACCAATTTATTATGACAATACAAGTGTGATAAATTTATCCAAAAATACTACTCAACATGCTCGAACTAAACATATTGATATCACACATCATTTCTCAGAGATAAATTAAGTAAGGAAGTAGTTGCTCTCGAGTATATCAATTTTGAGAATCAAATTGCTGATATCTTAACAAAACCCTTAAATGAATCAATATTTACTAAATTAAGAAGAGAATTAGGCATTTGTTCTATAACTGAAATATAAAATATAAATAACAAGTATAATTAATAATTAATATTAAAGTAATTCAAAGAGTTAAAATAAAAAGGACCATGTCGACATCCCCCATATATCCATGTTGACATGCAACGTTTTTAAATTTTGAAATTCTCCCACCAAAATTCAAAAAATTTAGTTATATATTCTTCTCTATTTCCTACGTAATAAATAACTCGTGTTCTTATATGTGTTTTAATTATAAATACTATTGTGAATTCTTACTTAGGATAGTTGATAGTTTAGGACTATGTTTTAGTATTAGATTTTAGTGATGATTACTTATGATAACACTATCATTATAATCACATGTCATAGAGTATAGTTATATAGTTTGAAGTTATATAGTTTACATTTAGTTTTTTGTTGATGACAAAGGGAGAGAAATATAAAATAGGGTAGTTAGGCATAGATTAAGGCGGGGGGTTATTAGTTTTAGGGGGAGTTATTAGGATAGAAGTAAAATTTTATAAACAAAGGTTGTCATCATCAAAAAGAGGGAGATTGTTAGTCTGTGAAATGATGGTTTTGATGACAACAACCTTAGAATAAATTATGAAATATAAATACTAACATTATAACTTTAGATACATATGTATATGTAGGATTTAACCATGCAGGTACTAAGAAAGAAGACTGAACAAGATAGAGATTCAAGATATCAAGATAGAAGACTCATGAGTATTAAGATTATCAAGAGTTCAAGATTTCAAAGTTAAGTATTTTTTATTATTATGAATTTTGTTAAAACTCATAGAAAAGCACTGGCATCTTAAAATCCAATTTATTCGTGGAATGGAATCCACTTCGAGCCTGTTAAAGGGATGGAACCCTAAGTAGGATGGAACCTATGAAAAATCTAGTGGAACACTGTTTGGTATCCGCTAACTTTTTATTCAAAATGATTTTTCAAAATTATATCCTGTTTTCAAAATATTTTCAAAACTTTCCTTTTAAAAGATTCAAATCCCTCTATCCTGATTTTAAATAATTTAAGCCTCAAAATTATCTTTAATTTCAAAGTCAAATTACTCATGATTTTAAACTATCTTTTAATATAATATATTTAACTTTTAAATATTTATACTTAGATTTAAAATATAAAATTAGAGTTAAATTCTATATATATATTATTCTCTATATTTACTTATGAGTTTTAACTATATTCAAGTATATTTATAAAGTTTAAATTAGTTTTAATATAAGATAAAGGTGATTTTCAAAGAAAATCAAAACATCAAAAAATGCTTTGGGATGTCGACATGCCTATATACCCCATGTCGACATGGTGTTAGTTGAGTTCAAAATTTAAATTTCAAAAGAAGAGTCTATTCGCCATAACTCTTCACGAACGTACATGGCTGTTGTTCATTTATAAATAAGGGTCGGTTTCAACGAATTTTACATCAGATTTTCTGATTTTTCACTCTTCTTCTTCTTCCACTTTTCTTAATACATATTCTTATCATTACTCTACCGAAATCAACATTGAATCAGACTTGATTACTTCTAGTTTGATTCTCTATCACTCTCTCTATAAGATTCTTAGTGCCATTCAGAGTTATAGACTTATTTGTAATCTATTAAGCGAGAAAAGGTGTGATTGTACCCTTGAAAATCAATCAAGAAAGATAAGATCTGACTGTAGCCTTGGTAAATCAATTGGGTAAACTTGTGGCCCAGAAATCAAATATCTCTACCCAGAGGATCGAAATTCTGGAGGGTGTACCTCGTAGCCTTGAAACTGAGGGTGTATTGTACAATTGCTTTTGAAAGAAAATCCGTACTTGTGTTGCGGGACTGGATGTAGGGTAACTCCGAACCAGTATAAAATCCGGTGTGTTCTTTCCTTTACTGCTTTTATTTTATTTCTACATCTGTGTTTGTTTCTGTGATCATATCAGTGTCTGTATATTGCATATATCGGTGTCTAAATGTGATAACCCGGGGTTTGGACATCTGATAAATGGGTAATTAACCATTTTAATCAATTGAACAGATAAATTATGATAATAATAGACATCTGGATGTGTAAATGAATTTGTAAATATAATAAGAATGGAATTATTCATATGTAAAAAAAATTATTTAATAATCTCCTTTATAAATTATTCAGACTTGACAAAATTATTATTTTCAAGCAATAATAGTAATGTGATGTTTTTAAATATAGGTATAAATAGATTTTAAAATAGAATTATTATTTACAAATTTAATATGTGAATTGAATTTAAATTGAATTTGAATTTGGATTAAAATATTGAAATTCAAAGAATATATATCTTAAATATATTTTTTATGATTTTATTTAGAATATAATGGTTTTATATTATTTTCTTTTAAAGGGTTTTAATTTATATAAATTAAGTATGTATTTATTAATTAGGAATTTACCATTTAAAAATTCATTTACTCATGCCTAATTATAAGCCTTTTTAATAACATGTGTTAAATAGTTAAGTAGAGTAAAAGACAAATAGTTTATACATTTAAATGTAAAACATAAATGCATATATACTTAAATAATTTAATAAAAAGAAAATTTTTATATAATAAAAAGAAGTTTAACACTTGAAAACATATTAAGGTGGTTTTAAGACACTTGTAAAAGTATATGAATATGTGTAATGTAATTAGATAGTAAATGACAAATGTAAGTTTTTTTTAACATGTGTCAACTTTTAATTTTACTTTCTTTTATATTTTTAATAAATCATACTTTAATTTATAAAGGCATATACTTCCTCTCTTCCGATTCTTTTAATTTCTACTCTCAGCTAAAACAAGGAAATTTTAGATCAAAAACCTGTAAACTACTTCAAACCACAAACTAAAATTCATTTCCAATTTCCAAACTCAAGAATTTACAGCCTGAAACCAAGCTCAAAACAAACTCTGCAATACATTTCTCCCTGTAACCATTATTTGTAAGCTTGTAATCATTTTCAAGAGTTCAAGTTCAAAAATCTAGAAGCTAAGAAAGGTCAGTAGGCAAATCACATTAGGCAACTCCAAATTCAACTAAGCATAGACAAGGAATCATGGATAAAGTCCAGTTTCAAATTTTCAAATACAACAAAGATCTGCTCTATTCAAGCAGTAAGGTGAGTAAACAAACTTATCAAATAGCTTAAATATTGAGCAATCATGATATTTATGAATATTTTTTTGAAATGGTGTTGGGAAAAATGTGGTAAGATGCTTGCATGTTTGAGAATTGTGTACTGGATGGTTTGCATGTCAGTGTTTATAAACACACAGAGTTTTGTTCTAGGTTTTACAGGTTTCAGAGTTGATAAAAAAAATCATTTCCCAATCCCCTGATTAATATTAGACAAAAATTTCTAGACAAAAGATGTTAGTTTTATCAAGATTCAAACCATAAAATAGTTTTAAAATTTATGATAACAAAATTTCTTTGGAAATTTGGGATTGCAGACAAAGATTCAAAATAAGTTAAGATTCAAACATCGTAATTTGATGTTTCGAGAGTATAACTCGAATCAATTGAGAAAACTATGACTTTTAGAACTAAAATCTAAATTTTTAGTATTGCAATTAGTATACAGTTTGGGATTGTCTAGAAAATGATGTTGAGGCACCATTTGGCGATCAAGAGTGTGAGAGGCCTCGGGGTTTATACTGGTGATAGAGGAAGTTACGGTGTGTTCGGCAAAAATGGTGGATGGGGTGGTTTTGGACAGTCACGACGACGATGTGACGTTCTCTGTTCTAACCCAAGTTTTGGTCGACTTTGCAATACTGGATGCTGTGTTGTTTCTAATGCATCGAGCTGCTTTAAATTTGGATAGGAGCTGTGTGGATGTTGCGTGGAGATGTGGCCAGAGTTTTGGCGCTCCGGTGATCGTCGTTGATCATTCGACGTGATTTTAGGTTGGGTGACGAGTTCCAGATTTCAACTGGAATACTTGATTTCGATTTCTAAGTTGATGATCGAGTTGGAAGGTTGAGATCGGAGATGAGGTTAGTAAGTGACTTGCTGATAGTAGGGGATGTAGTCAAGTCGTCGACGGCCACCTGTGTACGTACACGGGTGCACAGCGTGTCAGATGAAGTTGGAATTTGGGGAAGAAGGTGTTGCCATGGGTTCGAACACGATGTAAGTTAGCTTTTGACTCGGGTAGGGGTTTGAGAAAGATGGGGTTTTGCTCGGGTTATTTTGTTTGTTGGGCTGTGAAGTGGGAAGGGAATTATGTTTAGATTAAACATTAGAGATGGTGATCCTCTAGGTCTCGATGGTTTATTACAAAATAACTAACGGGTTTAAAAGTAAGTCACCATGATTTAAATTTTTAAGGAAGATGACTTTGAAAATTAAATTGTCTTTAGTTGAGATAATTATACAAGGAAATCTAACTTAAGGGATTTATTAAATATAATTATTGATTTAAATTTATGATTAACTTTGGGTCAATTTATTAAAAACTTAAGGATAATAAATCAAGTGATAGATACTCAATAATTAAATAAGTATAATTATTTAGGATTGTCAAAGAATAATTACTGGAGTAATTAAAAGGGATTATTTACTTAAAGAAATTAATTTAATAATTAATTAACTAAAATATGATTTGTTAAGGGTTAGTTAATTTCTGAATATGGTTAGTTAATGAGTAATGAATGATTAAGATTGATGGAAGTATAATTAAGGGATCAATTAAGGATTAATGTAATTGATAAGAGTAATTAAAGGTTAATTACTATATTTGTTTGGGAATAATTAAATTCATATAAGTAATTCAGAAATAATTAGTCAATGTAATTAAAGGAGTAAATGTAATTAATCAAGGAGTTGATTTGATGAATATAAGTAATTAAGGGAAGTTAATTACCAATGTGATTATTCAGGATTAGTGAATGAAATTGTTTGAGGATAATTAATTTGTATAATTAATTAAGAGTTAATTACTTAATGTAATTAAAAATAATAATCAAGGGTGATTAATTAAGATGGGTAATTGGTTAATAATTAATTAATTTGTTGTAATTAATTAAGGATTAAACACACAGGATTTATAATAATGGAAGGAATTAATTTATTTTATTTTAAAATTAATTAAAGATAGTGTGATTAAAGTCTTTGCTTATGAATGGCTGAATGTTATTGGATGTTTGGATTGTTGTTATACTTGGCTGGTGATTGTGATGTTAGGGTGTTAGATATGGATTATCTATCTGAAATAGAATTGCTATGTGAATCTGTTACTGTGGATATACATGGAAATGTTTAAAGCTTAAACAGCTTTGCCTTAAGATGGTATTGAGTTCGAAGAGACCGGAGTCGGGTATTAGTAAATACCCTAAACCACTTCGATTCTTTATAAATTGATATATGAAATCAATTGGCTGAAGAGGAATGCTTTAAGTGAATTGCACCATTTAATCTAGGTTTGGGTACATAGAAATTGATGTGAGAAATAAGTGATGACTATGACAATTTGTGAAATTGTATATTGATGCAAGTTACCCAGGTGCATATAAGCTGTATACTTTTGTATTCCTTGTTAGATGAGTTTACTCACGCTGGTTTCCAGCCTGACCCGGGTGTTACTTTGATGTAATGCTCGGGTCAGACCGAGTATTACAGAATTTCAGGTAGGTACGTTCTGGAGTTCAGGAGGCGAGCTGGATGGCAAGAGCGTTTAGACTATTTCCGCTGTGTAATATTGTTGTGTGTTTGTGACTTTATAATTGAGTATATTCAAAGTCTGTATATATGTGACTCTGGTGTATTAAAATGTAATCGACAGATATATTATTCTTTTGTAAACTGTTATTATTATTGTTATACTTTATCCGCTACGAATGTGAGATATGGATATTTTTATTCTTCTTTTTCTTCTTTCTCTTTCTTCATCTTTCTCTTTCTTCCTTTCACTAACTATCTAGAATTTTCGGGACCGAAATTTCTGGGTTGTTACACTAAATTAACATAAATCGAAAAAGATTAGTAATTCTTTACACTATTCACCGCCCCTCTAGTGTAATCCTAGCCTTAAGATCCGTAATCCACATTTCTCACACAAAATGGATGTGTATACATGTAAAAGTTGAATGCAATGAGCAAGTGCAACTAAACTAGAATATACACAAGGAAAGTTGCAAGTAAACATACAACATGAAGAAAATGCATAGGTAACTCAAAACAAAGATGCAGCTATCACCAGACCATAAGAAAACAAAGAAGCTAGTCCAGACTGCTAATGTACATGAAATCACTTGAACAACATAAAGTACACAAGCATTCAAATAGAACCACCAGCATATTGCAAACCACACTCGAATGAACCAAAGGTGAATGCAACATGACAACAATCTCACAAATGAAGACTCAAAGCTGGATGAAGTCTCGACCACAATAAACTTCAACATGTACAAACAAAAAGCTTCAGACAAGTCAACTTCATAAAGTTATAGTTCAAAATGACACCAAGTTACAACTGAATTCATATATACAAGTTTGGTATTATCTAGAAGATGCAAGTAAACAAGTGCACTGAATAATTAAGTGACAATAATTTTACATAGAGATGCAACAAGCAAGTCAATCACACACACACACACACACACATATACATATGTGTGTGTGTATACATGTAGAGATCACACAGACAAATATTTCGAAAATTAGTGAAGCAGTTCGAACAGTCGAGGAATAAAAAAAGATTGTAGTGAAGTCTTTCAGGGGCAAACAAGTGAAGTTTATCACAAATGTAAATGTCAAAGTTAGAGCCAACAAATAATGGAACTTGCATGTGAAACACGATAATCAAGTCATAATTCAGTTCGAAATATAGGTGCCAATATAATAGGAAGTCAAGTTCGATCAAAATTCAAATGCCATAGTCATAGGAGAGAATCGTATGGAACAGAGAAATTCAAGTCAATTATATACCAAATTCAAATTCCAAAAAGAACGGAGCGAATTCAAATTCATGAAGCAATGCCCATACACTGTTCAAGTCAAAAATCATCTTAATCACACTATCAAAAAACGTATGGCTGTGCAAAGAAATGGATAGATTCAAAAAAAAAATTACGAATGAGATTATAGGATTTCGAACCCTATTTAACCCAATTTTCATCATCAGCATATGGGGATTTTAGTTCAAGCTAAACTAGAGCAAGCCATTGAAGTAAATCACAAACCAATAACTCAAACTGAAGTTGAGCATAATTGAAATTGAAAAGGGAAAATCACGTACCAATTTAATCCAAGCACTTCGAGCTCGACATTTGAAGCTGCTTATAACTAATCAAAGCCAAAGATTCAATTGGCGCAGCATATCGAAGCGAAAGCATACTCCACTCGAATAATTTCAAGTAGCGGCATCAAATTAACAGAACCTGGCTTTTGAAAAACTAAAAAGTATAGCCGAAGTCATCACGAACAAAAGAAAAGAGGAATATGTCTTTATGTTAATTATTTAGTGGGCCGGTTTTAATTTTGAGTATTGTGCATCAATTATTTAAATAGGATTTTGTTTAGTTTTTTATTTTTTATATGTAATTTCTTTTAAAAATTGTGTAACTTTCTAGTCGTGTGACTAGGTACAAACTATGGGGCGTAATTTGAGAATTCGTAACTCAGTGGCTGAGTTGTGGTAGGGCTTTGAGTTTAGAGTTAGGTTAGTCAAGTTAGCGGGTGTCGCAAGTTTACGTGTGTTTGTAAGCATCCGACTACTTAATTTATAGTAGAAAACTTGGGGGCAGCACATAGGCAGATTATTGCCGAAGCTGGGAAAATTTGTATGTAATTTTTACTGCATTACTTTCTGCTATTGTTTTTATTTCCACATTAATTTTTGTTATCAGTAGTACACCATATTCACCCCCACTTACGGTGAAAAAGATCCAATAGTGTTTATAAACTCTTATCGATTTTAGGCGTCCCACTACTTAACACAAAATTTATATGTCACTCAATAGATAAATCAACACAATATAAAACCATTTATATTCCCTAACAAATACGCGCTTATATCTATTATTACACTCAAACTCATTCTAGGGTGCTACTGACCCTATCTCTAATGTGTAATTCCCACCAAAGCCAAGACTCTCACTTAACCTTTAGCCTTGATACTAACTGTAGCGAACAGAAAATCCGTACCCTTTGAATGGACAATAAACCACTCTTACCCAACCCAAATTGCATGAAAAGGTGAATAAGTAGGGGTGAAGAAGAAAAGATAGAAGAAACAGAAATAACAACACAGAATCTCACAATCACAGCGGAACAACATATAAATATAATGACAGATTTTATAGCAAAAATTTATAGCTACTAATATATATACAACCATCAGAGTACATCAATCAACAATCAATCTGGACAGTTATTGTAACGACCCGATTTTTCGACGCCCGAAAGTCGACATCGAAATTCAAACGCCTTTTAAAGGCCAATATTGATAGTCTGTTATTTAAATATCAATCAACATTCGCAACAATCACTAGATTTCAAATAATTTTCCCCCGGTTATTTACTTTTAAAATATCTTCACAAAATATAATTTCACACTTCAACCATTTGAAAATAAATTTCAGATCACTTTTCAAATTTCAATCCTTTGAAAACAAATTTCAAATCATTTGGCTCATGTGCAATAAATTTCCAAATATTATTCATTTCCACTGAAAATTTGCCAAGTTCGAATACTTCAAAATAATTTTAAATTGCTTATCCAAAATATATACTTGAAAACATTCGGAATAAAAACTATTTTAAAACACTTTATTTAAAATATTAGTTATGAAAATATTATACTAATATCTCATATTAAAATTCAAGTCCGAACTAATTTAAAAATAAAATTATTAGATAAAGTGTAATTATTGAAATATCCATTTTCTAGATCAAACACCAATTTGAATCTTTAAATAATCACTTCTATAATTAATTAAATAAATCTTTACTTTAAAGATTTTAAAACAACTTAAGAAATTAATTTCTCCATAAACGTCCTTTTTTTGAAAAAACCAAATTTATAACTTTTAGTTAATATTTAAAAGCTACTTTAAAAACGTGCTCGGCTTTCCAAAAAAAATACACCTTCCATTTCAAAATGGTCCATTTAAATCAATTAATAAATCCTTCTTGATTTATTTTAATTTACCTTTCAAATCCGCGCAATTCCTTTCCACACTTTTAAAAATAAACCAATATTTATTTTTGAAACAAATTTCCCTTTATAAATTCCCATTGCGAATTTAAATTTCCAAATATCCACTGAAATATGATTTTCGAATCGATTTCCAAATATTCATTTTCAAACACCAAATCAAATTCCAAATTGATTTTACAAACATTTATTTCAAACACCAAATCAATTCAAAATCAATTTCCCTAAGATTTATTTTGAAATACCAAATCAATTTCAAATTGATTTCCTAATTTATTTTCAAAACAACAAATCAAATTTTCAAATTGATTTCCCAAAGATTTATTTTCAAATACCAAATCAATTTCAATTTGATTTTCAAATTTATTTCTTTTTAAAATAAATTCCTTTATTTCTTCTAACCTATTTAAAATTTCGAATTTTAAATAAATCCTTCAACTTTAAACAATATTATTAATAATTCTTTTATTAAAATCTTTTTCTATATTTTTGGAATTAATTCAATCGGATTTCAAAAATCGATTTTTATACCTTTAAATTCCTTCTTTTAAATTTATTTAATTTTCTAAAATCTACAATAAATTTCAACTT
Organism: Allium cepa; assembly: GCA_030765085.1. Lineage (NCBI taxonomy): Eukaryota > Viridiplantae > Streptophyta > Magnoliopsida > Asparagales > Amaryllidaceae > Allium > Allium cepa. The sequence goes on along the minus strand of CM060935.1, from coordinate 690,738,235 downwards.
AAATTTCAAAAATCCAATTTTATTTATTTCTGGTATCCTACGATACCAAAATATATTCAGCTAAACTATAGCCATCAACGACTTCGATCACAAATATAACCTTACAAAGATTATAAATAATCAACACACAACATATGAAATAAATCAAAATATTTGAGGAATCTAGTTGGATCCCTCCAACTTGTTTCCCTGCATCCACATATGTTAGCACAACAATTAAATACCAATTCCATTTCGAGGTGGAATATCACGGTATATAGGATAATATAATATCATCCGCTATTATGTGTCGATAGGGTCTCATCCACTATATAATGAGGAAAATCAATCACTCCAAATATATATATATATATATATATATATATATAGACACATACACACGACTATATATACTATCACAATCCAATAATCAATTAATAACTGAAACTCTAATTTCTACTGAGTGAGAAGATCTCACCTTTGAATTGCGATCAATTTCCATTCCTGCTTGATTCTCCATTTTAGACCTTGTATAAACATTTATACAATTCATTAATATTTAAAATAATTGAATAATCAAATTTCGTTTGGTAATTTTAATTATCCAATGATTTTATTGCAAATCAATTTCTTTTAATAAATTTATTTAACTAAAAATTAAATTAGAACTAAATTTCCTCTTAAATAAATTAATGAACTAAAAATCTAGTTAAACAAAATTTTCCTTTTAAAAATATTTTTAGTAATTAAAAATAATAAAATAGGTTAACCAAATAATTTAACCATTATAATTTATTGTTTAAAAACTAACAATTTAATTTAACTAATTAATTTCCTATTTAAAATATATATACACACATATATTTATCAATTCAAAAACTAAAAAATAAATACCTCACTGTGAATATACCTTACTACATTTATATATTTATATTTCTTTCTGTAAAATCTTATTTTTTTTCTTTCTATTTTTTTTCTTACATGCATTTTTGAATCTAGAAAAACTGATAATAATTTAGATTTAAATTCCAAATTACCTTACTGCTATTTCGACGATACACTCCAGGTAACCCGCTGTCTGCACCACCACGTGTCGAACCCATGGGCACCGACCTTACCTCACCGCCGATTACCACCAGTCAAACCAATCCCAGTCTCGATCAACCCCTATACTGTCCATTTCAACGCGCACGTATGAGCGCCTTTACTAAAGATTTGCCTCGCATCGAAGCCTAAATTGTCTTCGCCCAATCGTTACACCACGACCCAAATCGTGATGCCTCTCTTTTACCTGCAGCCGTGCCCTTCGAGCACAAACACACGATTTTGACCACCTCAACTTCAAAATCGCGATTGTTACCAGCGAAAGCCGCCGCTTCTTGAACTAGCCCAAGGATCGCAATCGATCGAGTCCCTCCCTAACTGCTACCTCGCGACGCTCTGCTCATTTTTTTCCCTTTCTTTTTTTATTAGGGAGAAACTGCTCGGCCATTTCTTTTAGCTTGAACGGATTTGAATTTTTCGTTCTTTTTAATTTGCAGTTGGTTTTGAAAAAGAGGAATTCGATTTTACTCTTGGTTTAGGCCATTAATTCCCTTTGTTTTATTTTAAACGAGAAAGTTTTGATTTGCATTTTATTATTATCCCTTTTTTTAGAAAAGAAAACAACGCGTGTCCACCATTTTTGCCAAGTGTTTGAAAATAAATACCGGGTATTAGAGGAAAGAAGAACGTATAAACTTTGTCTTGTGAAACAATTATTATAATTTAAATTCAAATCGTTTTGATTTCTACGACTAAAAATTTCGATCTCCAATTGAAGCGTGCCGTTAGGCGTTCAGAAGGTTATACCCCTATTTTGAACCCAATGGAACAGATTCTGATACCAAATTTGATCGTATGACGAAGATAGCTTTTTGAACCAGTTACTAAATTGAATTCAGATATAATTTTCAGTGCGTTTTTATGTCGTACGATCACACGACCAATCCAAATGCTATGAAAAATGAAATCCAATAATAAAACTATATTACGGATGCAATGGAACTGGTTTTGTCGAAATCCGAAACTATGCGCTGGATGGCTATTTTTAAATATCGATTCAAACGACATAAATTCCAAAACTGAACAAACACTTTAAATTTCAAATTTTAACACTTCCATTTTCTTCAGTAATATCAATGTGAATTTTCTAAGCCATCAAATTATTTTCAACAAGCTCAAAATTGAAGATTCAAATTTTTACCCAACTTCAATAAATAAATTCAATAACTTTAATTGCCAAATTCATTCTGATATTTGAAATTCAAGTTAAACTAACATTCAAATATTTAAAATCAATTAAATATTTCGATTTCAAATGTTTAAAATTTTCGGATCGTCACATTCTTCCCCCTTAAAAGAATTTTGTCTTGATTCCCTAGTTAAGAAGAATGGTCCTCAACCCGTTTATCATTTTCGCACAACAAACGATTTTATCAATCTTGCCAAAACAAATCATTTTATCAAAGATCCATTATTGTTTCAACTAACTTTCCAAAATCTTCCATAGTTTCCAAACAATATTGTTTTCTCAATGATTCAAATTTAAATTTTAAATTCAAATTTTAAATTATCAAAATTTTCTCAAAATTTTTCTAACTCCCTAAATTTTCGAAAAATTTCGCCAGCACCTCCTTTGTGCGGCTAGCTCGGTACGACTACAAAAGGCACAACGGCCTTGAGATTTCAAAAAGAAAACGAAAAGCCAAGTGGCTAGACAAGAAAATCATCAAATTTCATATAGAAATTTAAATACATACCTTTTTCGAGCAATTTAAATTTATCTTCGAAATCAAATCCAATTCCCTTTTCCTTTTATTACGCCTGTACATCCTACTATCGATAACGCCCGATTTCAACATTCAAAAATCTCTTTTTACATTTCTTTACAAAGTTTCAACATTTAATTCATTCAAATCCGTACGATATACTTATGTCATTCGTACGCAATATCAAATCCAATCGCTCACTCGATCACGCAATTTCACTTTCGAACTAGTTTCGTCCACCCGACTTCCTAGTGCAGACTCAGATCCGGTTTCTTGATCAGAAACCGTCATTCTCCTTGCATAGCCGTAAACTATGATAGAGAATTTTCAGAATCAACCAAAAATCCATATCCAGGTTCATCGTCGAAAATCGAGTGAAAAATTCCAACTCGAATTGATATAACCATCTCGAAATTCTATGCTCGAATTCTGGATCAAATCGTTATGCGAATAAAATAATATACATGCAGCCCACATATTTATTTCAAAACATTATTAGATATATCAATTTCCTTCCTTTTATTCACATTGATTTTTCATTCACTTTTTCACAATTACCATTTCACAATTTCAAGTTTAATCTTCATTCACTTATAAATTTAGGATATTTCCTCAACTCAAAAATTACATAGGAATTTCACTATTCATTTCTTAAGCTCCATATAATTATTTCATATACTTCTTATTTTATTCCATAAATATTTTTATCAGATTCCAGATTCTTTTCAATATTTCAGAATCATTTTTGAAATGAATTCAAATTATCCTTTGAATTTCCAGAACCAACCCCATTTTTCCAAACAACTTTAAATTTTAAATAATTTTGGCATCAATCTCTCTCTTGGAAACCCGAAAATGAACACCGATGATGTCACGATCACCATCAGAATTATTTCCCAACAACTGAAAAGAGTTTAGTGCTTTTACTCCTCCCAAAGCATTTTTCCATAACTTTTGAAAACCATTTATAAAGTCCAAGGGAATTTAATCTTTTCCCAATTTCAAAACTTTCAAACCCTTCCAATTCTTTTCAAAACATTTTTCTGGAATTCTATTTTAAATTACAAATCACATTTACAATTTACATTTGCAAATCCCATTTGTATATGGATTTTATTTCTCAACTTTTGATTATGATTTCAGTTTCATATAAAATAATCAATGATAATAATTAATTTTATCACTTCCTAACATCCAAGCAACCATATACTTTAATAATTTACAAAGATTATTCCTTTTATACACAAAAATAATTTGGGTAAATTATTTCATTTGCCCTGTTTTTAAAATAATACGGTGTTGGCTTATCTTGTTTAAGAGTTTCAAAACCCATATCGATAAAATGGCATCCTACATATCGACCGGAATCTATAAACACTCAACCGATAAGTCAACACAATATAAAACAATTTTTATATTCACTAACAAATACGCGCTCATATCTATTAATACACTCAACTCATTCTAGAGTACTACCGATTCTATCTCTAATGAGTATTCCCCACTAGAGCCATGGTTGTCGCTTAACCAAATGCTCTGATACCACAATGTAACGATCCCATTTTTCGACCCCCGAAAGTTGACATCGAAATTCAAACGCCTTTTAAAGGCCAATATTGATAGTCGATTATTTAACTATCAATCAACATTCACAACAATCACCAGATTTCAAATAATTTTCCCTCAGTTATTTACTTTCAAAATATCATCGCAAAATATATTTTCACAATATAACCATTTGAAAATATATTTCAAATCACTTTTCACCTTTCAATCCTTTGAAAACAAATTTCAAGTCATTTTCCTAACGTGGAATAAATTTTCAAATATTATTATTTCCATTGAAAATTTGCAGAGTTCGAATACTTCAAACTAATTTTAAATTACTTATCTAAAATATATACTTGGAAACATTCAGAATAAAAATTATTTTAAAACACTTTATCTATAAGATTAGTCATGAAAATATTATACTAATATCTCATATAAAAATTCAAGTCCAAACTAATTTAAAAATAAAATTGTTAGATAAAGCGTAATTATTAAAATATCCATTTTTTAAAATCAAACACCAATTTAAACCTTTAAATAATCACTTCTATAATTAATTAAATAAATCTTTACTTTAAAGATTTTAAAAAAACTTAAGAAAATAATTTCTCGACAAACATCCTTTTTAAAAAAAAACCAACTTTAAAACATTTAGTTAATATTTGAAACCTACTCTAAAAACATGCTCAACTTTCTAGAGAAAATACACCTTTCATTTCAAAATGGTCCATTTAAATCAAAAAATAAATCCTTCTTGATTTATCTTAATTTACCTTTCAAATCCGCAAATTCCTTTCCATATTTTTAAAAATAAACCAATATTTATTTTTAAAAAAAATTTCCCTTTATAAATTCCCATTGCGAATTTAAATTTCCAAATATCCACCGAAATATGATTTTCAAATGGATTTCAAATATTTATTTTCAATTACCTAATCAAATTCCAAATTGATTTCCAAACATTTACTTCAAATACCAAATCGATTTCCAAATCAATTTCCCAAAGATTTATTTTAAAACACCAAATCAATTTCATATCGATTTTCCAATTTGTTTTCAAAACACGAAATCAAATTTTCAAATTGATTTCCGAAAGATTTATTTTCAAATACCAAATCAATTTTAATTTGATTTTCAAATTTATTTCTTTTTAAAATAAATTCCTTTATTTCTTCCAAACTATTTAAAATTTTGAATTTATATAAATACTTCAATTTCAACAATATTACAAAAATTCCTTTATTAAAAACTTGTCCCATATTTTTGGAATTAATTCGATAGGATTTCAAAAATCGACTTTTGTACCTTTAAATTCCTTCTTTTAAATTTATTCAATTTTCTAAAATTTAATGTAAATTTTCTACTTAAATTTCAAAAATCAAATTTCATTTATTTCTGGTATCTTACGTTGCCAAAAATATATTCGGCTAAATTATAGCCATCAACGACTTCAATCACAAATATAATCGTACACAGATTATAAATAATCAGCACACAACATATGAAATAAAGTCAAATATTTGAGGAATCCAGTTGGATCCCTCTAACCTGTTTCCTTGCATCCACAGATGTTAGCACAACAATTAAATATCAATTCCACTTCGAGGTGGAATATCGCGGTATATGGGATTATGTAACACCATTTGCTATTATGCGGTGCATTGAGGCTCATCGCTATATAATGCGGGAAATCAATCACTCCATATATATATACACACACTACCACAGTCCAACAATCAATCAATAACTGAAATTCTAATTTTAACTGACTGAGAAGATCTCACCTTTGATTTGCAATCCTTTTCCATTCCTGCTTGATTCTCCATTTTAGACCTTGCATAAACATTTATACAATTAATTAATATTCGAAATAATCGAATAATTAATTTTCGTTTGGTAATTTTAATTATCTAATGATTTTATTGCAAACCAATTTCTTTTAATAAATTTGTTTAACTAAAAATTAAATTAAAACTAAATTTCCTCTTAAATGAATTAATCGACTAAAAATCTAGTTTAAACAAATTTTTCCTTTTAAAAATATCTTTTAATAAATAAAAATAATTAAGTAGGTTAACCAATTAATTTAACCACTATAATTTATTTATAAACTAACTATTTAATTTAACTGATAAATTTCCCTTTAAAAATATACATACACATATATTTATCAATTCAAAAACTAAATAAATAAATACCTCACTGTAAATATATCTTACTCCATGTATATATTTATATTTCTTTCTGTAAAATCTTAATTTTTTTTTCTTACATGCATTTTTGAATCTAGAAAAACTGATAATAATTTAGATTTAAATTCCAAATTACCTTATTGCTATTTCGACGCTACACTCCAGGTAACCCGTTGCCTGCACTACCACGCGTCGACCCCTTGGGCACCGACGTTACCTCACCGCCGACTACCACCAGTCAAACCAATCCCCATCTGGATCAACCACTGCACTGTGCACTTCCACGCCCGCGTATAAGTGCCTTCGCCAGAGCTTTGCCTCGCATCGAAGCCCAAATTGTCTTCGCCCAATCGCGGTGCCACTCTTTTACCTGCAATTGTGCCCTTCGAGCGCGACCACATAATTTTGACTACCTCAACTTCGAAATCGCGATTGGTACCTGCGAACGCCGCCGCTTGCTTGAACTAGCCCAAGGATCGCGATCGATCGAGTCCCTCCATCACTGCTGCATCGCGATGCTCTGCTCGTTTTTTTCTTTCTTTTTTTTGTTTGGAAGAAATCGCTCGGCCATTTCTTTTAGCTTGAATGGATTTGATTTTTCGTTCTTTTTAATTTGCAGTTGATTTTAAAAAGAGGAATTCGATTTTGCTCTTGGTTTCGGCCATTAATTCCCTTTGTTTTATTTTAAACAAGAATGTTTTGATTTACGTTTCATTATTATCCCTTTTTTTAGAAAAGAAAACGAATGCGTGTCCACCATTTTTGCTAAGCGTTTGAAAATAAATGCCAGGTATTAGAGGAAAGAAGAACTATAAACTTTGTCTTGTGAAACAATTATTATAATTTAAATTTAAATCAAATCGTTTCGATTTCTGCGACTAAAAATTTCGATCTCCAATTGAAGTGTGCCGCTAGGCGTTCATAAGGTTATACCCCTATTTCGAATGCGAGGAAAAGGTTCCAAGACTAAATTTAACCGTATGAAGAAGATAGCCTTTTGAACTAGTTACTAAACTGAATTTATATATAATTTTCAGTGCATTTTTATGTCGTACGATCACACGACCACTCCAAATGCTATGAAAATTGAAATCCGATAATAATACAATATTATGGATCTAATGGAACTGGTTTCATCCAAATCCGAGGCTGTGTCCCAGATGGCTATTTTAAATATCGATTTAAACGACATAAATTCCAAAACTAAACAGACACTTTAAATTTAAAATTTTAACACTTCTATTTTCTTTGGTATTATCAACATGAATTTTCTAAGCCATCAAATTATTTTCAACAAGCTCAAAATTGAAGGTTCAAATTTTTACCCAACTTCAATAAACAAATTCAATAACTTTAATTGCCAAATTCATTCTGATATTTGAAATTCAAGTTAAACTAACATTCAAATATTTAAAATCAATTAAATATTTTGATTTAAAACGTTCAAAATTTCCAGGTCGTCATAGTTATAATAACTTGTCGTTGCCAGTACTGGCTATGAGTCTATACACACCGCAGAATAAAATCAAACACGTGATGTACGCCTGAGTCTCCTCCAGCTCATCTCCTGAGCTCCATAGCATTCTAACATGAATTTGTAATACTCTGTCTGACTCGAACGTTATAATAGAATAATATCTAAGTCAGTCTGGAAAACCAGCATGAGAAAAAACACCCAATTTGAATTATTAATATTATCAAAATCCTTTGAAAATAGAGGTATCTCATAAGACCGCATTACACATAAACAAGATAGGTTTTTCCCTTATGATAACCAAAACATTTTTATAGAAACTCCAACGATATTATAATAGTGTGTAAGTACAAATACTTACTAAAATAGCGAAATTGTTACATTAATTAAATTCCTGCATACTAGGCTCTACAATCAAAACCGTAAAGGCTCGTAGTGGATTATGGATTCCATATAATGACTGGTCTATGTGGTACCACCCGTCACAGTACACCTTTATAAAAATGTATCAAGGACTTCAAGGAGATCCCTTGCCAATACAAGATCGTCTTACCCCTAACCTGGATAGTACCGAATATGTTATCTCCCTGGGTGTTCCCACTCTTATTCTAGCGCTCTTCTTTTTCCATGCAAAAACATATCCATAATTTATAATATATCTGAGGGTATCTAGAAAGGTGATAACATACCCTAATTGAGTGTGACCCACTTACCTTGTTGCATCTCCCCTATTTTAGTCATTCCCGGTTGATGAGGCTTGAGGCTAACGTTTACCTTTAGAATAGCATTCATTCTTGGAACGCTAACACTACCTTCCAGGCAATGATGCAATGATAGCATTCATCCGTACAAGTTGTCGTAGGTCTGGACAAACCAAATCACTATCTTCGCTATCTTCATGATATCACCATTCGTAACGCTTAAATCGGATCGATGTGTTTTTTGGATAATTAAATCTAATCATGGTCTCTTCGAAACGATCAACGAATTTAGCCAATATTTAATAGTCGGTTATTTAATTATTAATATAACATCCATAAGCTGTCACTATGCTCGTACTATAATTTTCCAAAATTTATTTTCAAAATATCTTTAAAAGATATATATCAAAATCTCCTCCAACATTTGAATATTCGAAAACAATGTCAAATGCTTATATTCAAAACATGATATGTTCGAACCATCTCAATACTTAGAAATATTTCTTCCAAATCCATTTATAGTTCAATGCATTGAAAATATTACCATACTATTAATCCCGTGGTTTAAATACTTCAAATCCCTTCCATTTAATACTTAGGAAATATTAATAAGTATATTTTTCCTAAAATCATTTTATTTCCAATACTTAAAAAATATACCGTTTATTTCTTATTTTGTCTAAATCCTTTATAAATTTTGTTTGTAAATTCCTTAAATCACTTCTACGAATTCTATAAGTTTTTGAAATTCTTTAATTAACTTCGTTTTAAAATTTTCCAAATAGATTTAGCTTGTCTATAACCCCAACTATCATTTCTAACTTCTTTTATTAATTGTAATTCATTTTTTTGAAGTTCCCTTATCAATGATTTGGAAATTCCCGTAAGTTTCTAGAATTTCACTATAAGATTTCTCTTATAAAATCATATCCGTCAAATAAACTCCATTTACAAATCTCAAGAAAATTTTATAAATAAATTACAATCATTTCAAAACTATATATAATAATAATTATTAAATAATAAAAATTTATTATCTTAAAAAAACATATTTAAGTACTAATTAATATATTAAACATTTTTAAAAATGTGAATTCATTTTAATAATTATTTAATATTCAAATAATCCACTTTTCCAAAATATTTCAATACTAAAATAGCTTAAAATTACAAAGTTTGAATAAAATTTCCTTTCAAGACAAACTTAAATTCTAGCTAAAAATATATTTTTAAAATTCCAATAACCAATTTCAATTTATACATCGCTCTCGATTCATATCACATTGATTACATCTTAATTTCATAATCATTCTCACATTCAAAAATAGATTCCACTATTTCTTTTACAAAAACTTTTTCCATAACTCGATATAAATTCACATTGTAAATTTATATTTACAGTTCATCCAATGATATAATTTTTTTTCTTATTTATAAACATCACTTGTAAATTTATAAACCCCTTTGAGTTTCACTTGTTTAATCACATTTATAAAATCTCATTTTATAAATCCATTTCTTAATAAATTCCATTTATATTTCAAATCTATTTTTAATATCGATCTCCACTTCTTTTCATATTTTTCATAATATCATTTAGAAATCCATCATTTAAAAATATTCTACATAAATTATTTTTTAATCTCTGTTTAAAATATATTTTCCTGAATAGTTAAGTACAACCCAAAAATCAATTTATCATTTTATCCTCATTAATTTCTTTTACAATAATCCAAACTTCAATGTATATATTTTTTTAATTCAAAATCTCCTTTTAATTCCTTCAAATTCAAAAATAATATTTATGGTATTTAAAATACCAAAATTCAGGCCAGTGCTACTATAGCATCCTATAATTCACATCACAACAATATCTATAACGTATTATTCTAACACATCATATATTACTATACATGAAAAACAATCAATAAAAATTTTGAGGAATCCAGTTGGATCCCTCCAACCTATTTCCCGGCATCCGTAGATGTTAATACAACACAAAAAATACCAATCCCACTTCGAGGGGGATATCGCGGTATGTAGGGTTATTCGCTATTATGAGGGACACATAGGGTCTCGTCCCCTCTAATAGGCGGGAAATATCTCCAACTACTAATATATACACACGTACACACCAATATAAATAATATAGTATTCGACTGATACTAATTTATAAATTCATCCAATCATCTAGAATTAATTTTAGAACATTTAAAATTAATTGCAATCGTCAAAAGTGTTAGATTTGCATACTAACCTTGATTTTTATTTGCCGAACATCCAGATTTTCAATTATTTAAATACCAGCTAACTCCAAAAAAAAATCCAATTAATTCCAGTTTGTATGTTTCTCATCTACGAATCCAAACTCGTCTTGTTTTCATGATTTTTGGACCTCGTATGTAAATTTTGTTAAATTTAATTAGCTATCGCAATTTCTAATTCCTATTTATATAACTAATTATAAAATTAAATTAGTTATGGTGTTATAACTTATCCTCACATTCACACAAAACTCTAACTATCGATTTTGACTAAACTTCTGCCTCCACACAAACAAATGCCGCCTCCACCAAGCTCATATCCATCCCATCACGAATTGCTCCTTCCTATTGAAGAGATTAAAACAGCTGCTGCCATCACCATCAAGTTCGAGCTTGAAGATCTCGCCTTATATGTTCAAACCAAGGTCCCCTTTTCTAAATTTCGACACTGCTTTTCCCTCCTCGGCTAAGTCAAACGCGACAAGCCCTAGCTCACACTTCGACCAGACAGCCTACAGAAGCACGTTACCAGTAATTCACCATCACTAGAAAATGCCTCGCATTTGGAACCTAGAGGATGATGTGCCAGAATCCACAATCGAACGTGCCTCCCCATCTCGACAAGCAGCCAGCAAGGCGCTGCGACAGTTAGCTCACGCTGACTCCTTGCCCGGTCACCTTGCGACCTTCACTCGATTTTCCTCCTTTTATTTAAATGCTTTCAAACTGCCCATTTTTTCTATTTTAAGTTTAACGGGCTGCTCTATTTCTAGATAAAGGACAAGTAATGCAACATATAAGTGAAGAGAGTAAGCTAGTGTACAGGTTAAGCCTAAGAAGAGTAGGTTGGCATATGTTGACTTTTATAAGTTATATTTTATTTTATAACCAAAATATCTCGTATTATAATAACCTCAAATTTCAAAATCCTATCGAGGGGAGCCGCCTGGCATTCCTAATGTTATTCCCCTCTTCGAAATGCAATGGAACAAGTTCAGAGGCCTATTTCAAATGTATTTGGAAGATAGTTTTTTAAGCCGACTATTTGAATTAAATTATTTCTAAGTGTTTTTAGATCGTATGACCTAATGGTGAATCCAAATGATATGAAATCTGAAATTCGATAATAATATGTTGTTATGGATCCAATGAAATTGTTTTCGCTGAATTCCAAGACTGTGCCTTAAATCGCTATTTTAACGCATCGATAAAATTGACGATTTCCAAAATTTACAAAATCACTTGAAATTTCAGTTTTAAAACATTACTAAATAAATTATAATTCCAAATACATATTTAAACCTTTTAAATATTCAAAATCAAATGGCGAAAAATCCGGGTCATTACATATCTCATAATTCAAAACTAATTTCCTAACTCAAACTTACACTTGCCTTGGGACTGAATACCTGCATCAACCATTTGTGTGGTATCCACTTAGAACCAAAAAATTAACGGTGCCAAATATTTTTACACTAGTAAACTCATACAAAAATTTAGTTTTAAACCAGTACTAAGGCACATCTGATAGACTTGTTTAGAAAAACTGAATAAAACTTTTCTTCAAATTATCCCAACATGTTCCCTAAATTTAACTTTCTATGTCCATGGTCTCTCTTGGCCAGGCTTATGTATACATCCAATACAAAGGCATATATACTGGATAATGTAGCGCAAATAAATATAATTTGATACAACTATGGTAATGAAAAGTAAACTTAAGTGAATTTCATCTACTACATTTTCTAAGCAGTATTTTCAAATATCATAGTGGAACATTCGTAGTCGGTGCTTCAACTAATAAAAAAATTGACATATTCCTAAATCTAAAAGGTCTAAAGCAACTATTTTCATTCATCAGAATTTCAGCCAGAAGTACAATATGATTCATTAAGATCATATTTCACTCCTAAATAATAAAAATAGACAGTTAATTATGTAGTTCTTACAAAGAAATAATCACGTGTAAGAATAAAAATTGTATATATAAAACCATATTATATAATATGAAGTTCCATCTCTGTCATATAAAAAATAAGTAAGGATTGCATGAAAAAGAACAACTATAAAATGCCAAAAACAACTATTTAACGTAAAAATTAACCATATAAAAATAGAGCAGTAAATAAATTATAATTAAATTTTAAACCTATATCTTTTTTATTAAAAAATTGTACTATTTCTGAACATATTGAATGATTATAGGTTCAGAAGTCAAAGACATATGATTCAAATGATTCAATGGAATTGTGTCGTTGGGGTAAATTTCTTGAATTAACCATATGACATAATGCTATGCATTGTGTAGTCAGTACACATTTAGTATGAGTTCCATTGATATTTAAGTTTACTGGGCTTGCAGCAAATTATTGACCTTCAAAATGTAGCTAAAATCCACAAAAGACTTCTTATGTCACCTTTACTTTTATTTGACTGTGTTTATAATTAATCGGCTCAAAGGATCTTATCCATCACAACCAATTAAAACATGCTCAATCCAACTTTTTTTGAACTTAATGTCTATATTTTTGGTCTCTCGAGACAAGTCAATTCATGCAATTTGTATAATATTTGCTTTGGATATGGATCTGTCATTATCCATTTCCTTTTGTTCGATATTTGACTCTTCTCTCTTTGCATTTACATATATAGATTATTTTACAAATTGGAATCATAAACTACCAGCTCCCACTAATCATGAGCCTCATAAAGATGGCTTGAAAGTACATTGGGAGGGCATCTCCTATGATATTTTATTCCACAGGCAAGTCGGTTAAGTACTTTTGATAGTTCTTTTGATGTTCCAATGCATGCGTCCTTAAATCGGTAACTTAGAATTAGAGCTTGTACTGCCTATTAAGATACGGTTATTTTATTCAAATTTTTAGTATAACAATTAATTCAAAACATAAAGATAAAACTTGTAAGATATCAACTAATCTAGTAATAGATTGAGATAGGACATTAAAACATGGATGTTAGCTCATAATCTTATTAAAGCATTGAGATAATCATACAAACTTGTTACTTGAATGTGATATGTGGTCGATGCATATTTCGAAGAAGTGTACAATTAAGCGGATATTACCAAAGGTTTGACTTCAAAATTTTGGGATAACTTTCTATGATTTATCCAAATCATGAAAAATGTAACATATCCTAAAGCTTATAAAATGTTTTTGAATGAAAACTTTGGTATACATTTGTAGGCATGACATTTTTGTCTAAATTTGCAATATTTTATAGAGTATTATGACTATTAGGTCAAAATAGTATAAGTTTATGGATATTAATACCTAGATAGTAGACTCCAAACAGCCATGTAATGCAGCAGCAGTATAAACAAATTGCTTTAGTATGTTGCACTGAATTGACATGTTACTACCATTGAAACCGAAGTCAAGAATGCCTTGGCTCCTAGCTTACAAACCATGCCTGGATCAAACTATATGATATATTATTGTAGATTATTCGTTGAATCTAATAACGTAAGTTAAAGAATTGATAGGAAAAGAAGATACATTAAATTCGCCTTATAATTTTCTATATATAAGAAATTAAAATTTAGATGCAGAATACTGACCTATGATATATGCTTCCCAAGTCGAGAGTTTCTAAAAATATGTATAAGAATTAGAAAGTGACCTTTATAGCAAATTAATAGTTAGCTGGACATTAGAACAAAGAGTGCCAGAGAAAATAGAGTGGGAAGAAAAATCTCTGATGTTCGGCACTTTTTCCTCGACGACGACATCAATAGATTAATACTCATATGAATTAGGCATGGCGAAGACGTGGCCAGATCTTGTAGCCGAAGCACTATTATTGATGGAAGAAGCAAACTTTGGTTAGGAATTGTAACTTTTAACCATCTCGGATCTAGTTGGAGAATAAAGACGATGAAAGCAGACCTAGATCTGGAGAAGTCACAAAAGGGGATTGCCATTTCTAAGTGTTTGGGAGTGGAGAGGCCTGAAAATGGAGAAATGACCATTACCAAGTAAGGGATGAGGATTAGCGAAGTTCTGATCGATGCCTGGTCGGAAAGTTAAAAGAGGTCAATGAAGAAGTTGTGCAGTCCCTACAAAAAGAGGGGAAACGCGATAAAGAAGGCAGAGGATTGATTATTCTGAAAAATTATGACCTTTGAGTTTAGAATAATCAAGAAGGCCGGTGATTCCTTTAAATGCAACTCAGTAATAGTATAATAGTATAGATATGTTGAACTATTTAAATGTACTTATATGATTATTGTTTGAGTTCTATTTGAAATGTTTTATATATTGGCTAATTGAAGCATATCAATAAAGATATTTTTATGATATTACAACATCATTAACGTGTTCTAGAAAATTAATAAAATAATATATAGTTTTCTACATCATTTTATCTATGTTTTTGCTATCCAGTCTTTTGACCCATCCATATTTAGGTTGATTGGACAAGTTAGACTCGACGATTATCGAGGTAAGAAGCTAAGAGAGATGATCCTAGGGTCCATATACCAAGTACAAACAAGACCACAAATTCGAGGCAAACCATCCTATGAAATTCCAAAGTCAGAAAATCATTAGATAAGGGATCATTGATTCTGCGCCTAGGGAAGAAAATCACTAGGTGAGGGTTCATCACTGATCCTGCATCTGGAAAGAAAATCACTAGGCGAGGGATAATCACTGATCCCAGACCTAAGGCAAGACCAACTCAAGTGCTGAATCCCACTATGTTTAGGATCGGTACCGATCCTTTCCCTACACGATTGGTACCGATCCTCAAATCTTCGTCCAAAGTGACCTCCACTCCTTCCACTCACTACTGATGATGCCAAGAGCCTATTTCAAGTTTGCTTCATATGGTTCTACGCAGTTCTCTATTGGTCTCAATGAGTACTAGAGTTAGAAACTCCATTCTTCCATTGATCCCATTTGGACTCAAAAAATACCTAGGCAATTATATAAATAAACCTTAGAATCACAAAGTCAACAAGAAGACGAACTAGTGCAAAAAGTTGCTAAATGTCCCTGCCTATATATAGGGATCGATACTGATCCCTTTATAGGGTCAGTACTAATCACCAACCCTAGGGTATTTGAAATTGAGAGTTTAAAACAATTCAGTCTTGGCAGTGAGGTTTTGAAGGCGAAATATCAATGAGATATTTGATAGTTTATCCCTATAAATAAATGGGCAATGCTTCATTCTAAGGACCTCTGGACGTTGTCATTGCACTCTTACTCCATTGTACTATGGGATCCATGCCGATGCCTCTTACTTGTAATCCTAAAAACTAATGCAAAAGCAACAAAATCATTTAAGTGCACATAGGCCAAGATTGTTGAACAATTATAAATTTGTGTGTGCTTGATTACTTAGTTTTCGTTTATTTTCTTCATTTGCTCTCTACTCTCTTGCTCTTTTGGATGTCTGTACCATTTTTGGTTCAAACATTTTGGTGCTTTCACTAAGAAATTGATTATCAGTCTTTTTGATCCTTTTCTACTATTAGATTGCTTATAATCTAAGGAAGAGATCCAATTCCTTCTCAACTATTTTCCATGCTATTCAGATTTGCATAAATTCTATAGGAAGCTATCATCAAAGGCTCCTAGGAAAGGCAAAGCTGTTGCCTCCTCAAGGGCTACTGATACAATAGAGAGCACAAACCTTTATATCCTGGATGAAGATGTGCAGCAAGAAGCTCTTGTTGTCTAGAATCCTTTAGATGTTATTACCAGGATTAATTTCGGGCGTATAATGAAAGAGCTATATGATAGCCATGTAGAG
The DNA here is from genome assembly GCA_030765085.1 of Allium cepa. Lineage (NCBI taxonomy): Eukaryota > Viridiplantae > Streptophyta > Magnoliopsida > Asparagales > Amaryllidaceae > Allium > Allium cepa. Next base: position 690,721,480 of record CM060935.1, on the reverse strand, counting down.
TTGACTGGAATACCCAAGTGAATAGAAACATGATGACCCAACTGACTACTCCCTGTAGAAAGACTACGAGAGAGCCCACTCCTCCATACTCATAATCAGCTAGTTCCTTATCATCTGACCATTTTCGAAGGAGAAAGGCAAAGGACAGAAGCATAAGAAGCAGGAACCTCTAGGAAGGAATATGCAACTGACCCTCACCAAGGAATAGGGTTCGATACCGATCCCTCTAAGGGGTCGGTACCGGACCCACTCACCAAGTGTCAGGACTTAGAGCTGGAGATAGAGCACAATCTAAACGCACTATGACCAACCAGGGCGTTGGAAATCAGGTGGTTGTTGTTGAATTGTCGCAAAGGGATAAACATAGAGCTGGTGGCCAAACGGTCCGCCTAGATACTAAAGAACCAAGTAATATGGCTTTGCCCTAGGTTTCTTACAGAGCCGAGCCCACAGGGTAGATTACGACCATCACTAAATAGAAGGCTTCCGTGAATTAGATTTGACTGTAATGGTATGATGGCTTATGAGTGAAAGATAGGGCAAAGACCACCGACAATTGGGGCACCCATACGAGTTGAAATCCCTCTACTGAAGAGATTCTACATGAGGAATATCTACAAAGATTTAATACGCCGACTATGCCAGCATATATAGGGAAGACTTATCCCCAACAGCATATCATGAAGTATGAGTACATATAGATTCTATCAGAGAGATGGATAACTTAAAATTGTAGATGCTAACTAAATCTCAATGGCCCAAAACCAAATCTGTGGAGCTCTACCAAGATGAATGTAATTCGACCGTTCATTAGCCAACACTTCCCCTTGACCTGAGGCAAGAATATGATCCAAAGTATACGACTTGACCATCCACTCTCAAGCTCGTGTCTGGAGTTATCCGGAACATTTATGCCTTGCCTAGAGCTCAACAGGCTCAAAATCCAATCTAAAGTGGACAAGACATGATCGTCCATGCATCCAATCTTACCTTTGAGCCGATAGGGGGAGTATGAATCATAAAAGGATGTGATCCAACCATCCATCGATGGACTCAAAATAGAAGTGACCCGACCATCAGTCGCTTTACTCTTACCCTTGACCTAACATGGGGAGTATAAATCACGAAAGGACGCGACTTGACCGTCCAATATAAGATGGATGTGACCGGCCATCCATTAACCAACTCTATCCCACAATTCGTAGGAGGAATATAAAACACCCAGGATGTGACTTGATGGTCTAACCCGAGGTGGATGTGAACTTACCATCAATTGGCTAACTCCTACCTTCAATCTGTTAGGAGTAGGATGGGCGTATCCGGTTACCCATTTCCTGACTCAGGCCTTAGTCCCGACGGGAAGAGAATAACTTCATAAGGACGAGGTTCAACCGTTCATCCACTAACTCCACTAATCCAAGACTAGTGGCAAGAGAACGAACACCTAAAAGCTGAATACGACAACTTAATGCTGTAGCTCACGCCTAATGTTTGGTACAACATAAGGCTACAACTAAGAGGATGCCTTAGGATGGAACAATCGAAATCACATGATTGTTGGCTCACGACTTGAATCCATATCATCATGGCTAGCCTCATCGCCACCATCTACTATTTTGTCTTCCTCAACGTCATCCTAACTCCTGACTGGGGACTAGGGGAATGATAGGGCTAGCATGCCCCACTTCTTGCTTTACATGGCTACCCACAACTCCTTTGTGAGCATCACCGACTTGGCCAGTATAATGACCTCTAATAGGGGTTGGTACTGAGTCCTACTCATGTAAAAAATAAAACACCTTGTGATTAAAATTTCATGGAACTTGGCAACGGCCTATGGTCATGTGAACATGCTTGGGAGCTAATGGAAAAAGTATGTGCATTGACGTGTGAGCGCGTATGCATACTCGACGTGCAATTTCCTAGATTGATGGAAATTGAATTCTTACCTCGAACTTTTAGAAAAAACCAGTTTAGATAACTAAGACTTACTTGTTCAATCAAATAGGTCGATGGAATCGAGTGAAGACAATTATGAAGTGGATGTATTTTGATTTTATAATGTCAGATATCGACGTAGCATTGCAACTAATAGTTAGAGATACAACTCTTCATGAAAGCCACTCATCGGAAGGGTAACAACCATTCGAGGCATAGAGTGAAATCCAGTCCGACGAACTTAACTTGTCTCAATTCAAAGAGCGTCATGTTTGAATAAAACGTACTTTGATGAGCAAGTGTTAACCGGCCTTTTGACCGGCTTTATTAAGGCCGACTGGACGAGTTGTACTCGACGATCATCGAGGCAAGAAGCTCAGAGAGATGATCTTAGATTCCAAATACTGAATACAAACAAGACCATAAATTGGAGGCAGACTATTCCAAGAAATTGCAAAGTTAGAAAATCACTAAGTGTGGGATCATCATCGATCCGGTACCTAGGGAATAAAATCGCTAGGTAAGGGTTCATTATCGATCCTGCCCCTAGTATCGATCCCCAATCTTTATCAAAAGTGACTCCCACTCCTTTCACTCACTACTGATGATCCCAAGAGCATATTTCAAGTTCCATTCCTCTGATTCTATACAATTCTCTGTCAATTTCCATGAGTACCAGAAGCAGGAATTTCATTCTTCCATAGATCTTATTTGGAATCAAAATATACCTAGGCAATTATGTAAATCAACCATGGAATCATGAAGTCAGCGAGAAAACGAACCAGTGCAAAAAGTTGCTATGCGCCCCTGCCTATATATAGGGATCGGTATCGACTCCCCTATAGGGGTTGTATCGATCCCCAACACTATGAAATATGAAATAAATAATTTTGGGCGGCGACGAGGTTCTATAGGTGAAATATCAACGAGATATTGGGTCTTTTAACCCTATAAATACATGGGCAATGCTTCATTCTAAAGATCTCTAGACATAACTGTGACGACCCGCAAATCCATACCCTCTGAATCGACAATAAACCACACATGTCTGACCCAAAAAGCATAAAGTGACGGAGAGTCAAGAGAAAGAAAAGAAGAGAGAAGAAGAGAAGATAAGAAAGATAGAAGATAGAACCAACAAAACAATACAGAATCTCACATCGCAGCGGATAATATATAATATCATATCATTGATCTTTACAAAATAGAAACTGCATATATATACACATCAATCGGAGTCTAATAATCAATCAATAGTTATCAGCTTGAAAAGTTATAATAACCCATCCTCACAATTGCCGATAATATACAACAACAAACTAAACACAGCGGATAATAATAACAAGTACGTGTATACGAAAATGAAGATCTCCAGCTCTCCTGGTAAAGCTCCAAAAGCACCAATCTAACCTATAATATACTCGGTCTGACCCGAGCATTGAAAGGGATGAACGCCCGGATCAGTCTGATAAACCAGCGTGAGAAACACACTCAACCGAATTTATTAAATTACCAAACTTTTCCTTAGTTTTCAAAACAGAAGTATCTCGTAAGACAAGTCCACACATAAACACGGACATGTTTTTACCTTACGATAACTAAAACATATCATATCAAATCTCATGTTATATTGTAGTAGTGTCTATTATATACAGATAATATTAATCACAGCCAAAATTGTTACACTGATTAAATTCCAACATATAGCCCAATTGGGTAATACAATCAAAATGGAAAGCACGTAGTGGAGTTTAGATTTCCATATAAATGACCAGGTGAAGGGACTACCTTCCGAAAGGGTACGCCTCTAGACGGATGTCCCGAGGCACAAAACACATGCCCTCTACCAATACAAGACCGGCCCACCTCTATAACTAGATGGTACCGAATATGTCATCCTCCGGTCGTTGCCGACCTTTACCGAGGGCCCTCATAGCATAGAAACCACAATAATCAGATAGACGACGTCATAGCGTGTAAAGATATGTCAAGAAGAGGATGATCATATACTACTTGGGAATGACCCACTTAGCCTTGCCGCATCTAACCCTATTTGGGTCATTTCCGGTTGATGAGGCTAGAAGTAACGATTACCTTTCACAAAGCACAATCACATCACTTAGAATGCCACAAGGCCATTTTCGTTGATTACTAATTTCCTTCCACAAAAATACAACCCTTAAGCTCATACATCTCAAGGAGGGTGTTAAGATAAGAGAAGTTGCCTTCTCCGCCACCACTGATGTACGTTTGTAAAAGCCAATGTACGTAATCTATAGAAATGCAATATCATACAAACATCCATACAAGTTGTTCAGGAACAGGACAAACTGAAGGTACTTTCCTACCACGTCCTGTTGGGAAATCCCTAGGATTAGTAGCGAATAGTCATCGCATTGGATATTTCATAATGAAGAGCCCACTGCTACTGGATGTAAATTGGGATTTTAACCCCAAACGATCAACAAGCAGTCCCCCGCTACGAAACTCCGAAAATCAATACCATCACAAACAACCTGTGCAATCGTTGCATATACGTTAGTCCGAAGCCGTTTTCAGATAAATCTGATCCCGGTCTCTTCGCACCAACAACGCAAAAACGTTTCTCAACCTCATATAGAAACTAAGTCTCATAGACTTATCACGTCTCCAACTTTCAACTTGCTATCCTTCGGGCCAAGAAGGAAGCTCGATAGATTGGAGTAATACTCTACACTATATGAATCAACATCCTCAACACAAACGATAATCAAGCCTACACAGAAGGCTACTTACTAAGTGTACGACTGAATAGTTCCCACATCAAGTTGAGGAACTAAAATTTTGGCAAAGTTTGATAGTCGGTTATTTAACTATCAAAGCAAACAAACAAATATTCAGCACCATAACAGTCACTGGGCCCTTTTAATTAATTTTTTATTAATTAAATCATTGCCAAATACTCACTTCAAATCATCGTTTAAAAAGATATACTCTCAAAAGCATTTCAATATTTAAATCTTGGAAAACATTTCCAAATACTTATTTAAAAATAAGTAATTCACAATTCAATTCATATTTTCAACACTTAGAAAATATTATATATACTTAAATCACGACTAAGTATTATTTTATTCTTTAAGAAAAACATTCTCTTTAAACACATTTATTTGGGTCAAAACGGATGTTGCGTAAAACATCGTTACAGCAACCCAAAATCAATAGTATAGGGATTCGAAATAAGATAGATATATAAATCCCAATGCTATACAAAAACATTTCCTTTCGAAAATCATTTACTATAATAATAGTGTTATAGTCCATCATTTCCTTACTTCTCGAAAACGTCTATTTCAAACATTGAATGTTGAAATCTATGGTTTCGATCCTTAACACATTTTAAAACATCTTTAAATCGTTTTACTTTATTTAAAATATCACTTTTCAAAACATTTAAATCGTGAATATAAATTCTCTAACAAATTCCAACATATCTACACATTTATTTTAAAAGATAATTCACTGTCCAAAATCGTGAATATACCCCTTTACCAAATTCATTACCATTGCACATTCAAATTAAGGGATTACCCACTGTCCAAAATGGTGGATAAAATTCCTTTAATAATCTTCTATATTTAACTCATCAAATTCAATTGATTTCAGATTGATAAAACAATGTTTATAAATTCCATTTCTATTTTATAAAATCTTCCATATAAAAAATTCCTTTATAAATCAATTCCATTTATAACTCAATTACATGCCAAAAATCCAAATTATAAGTTAATTGCTTATAAATTATTTATTTACAAATCCATTCATTTTATAACTTCACAGATTCATAAATCTATAAATCTTATTTACTTATAAGATTCATTTATACTACATTTTAACACGTATAAAAACTCATTTATAATCCCATTATTTCGATTTATAAAAATTCAATTTTATAAATCTTATATATAAACCTTTTATAATAAATCAAAATTTTCAATTTAAACCATTTTACAAAATAGTTAACTTTACACTCCAAAAATCATATGCTGGTTCTATTTCACAAAAACCATAATTTTTATAACATAAAAATTATAACGTTTATTTATTTAAAATGAATCAATTCCAAAATTCAATAAAACGTATACTTTCAAAAATCACTTTAAAACCCTTTTAAATTTGTAAATCATCACTTCAACATTTTTAATTTCCAAAATATAGGCCCAATGCTGCAACAGCACTAAATACAACAATCATGGCATCCAAAACATCATATGTCATATGGTAACAAAATATATCACAATATCTGTAAATAAATCAATGCTTGTGAGGAATCCAGTTGGATCCCTTTAACCTGTCACCTGCAATAAATATGCATATTAGAATATGTGTACAATGTCCACTTCAAGGCAGACGCGCGTACAAATGGTTATCCACTCATACACGGGAACGTATAGGGTCATCTGCTCCACTAGGCAGGTATATATCCAAATACCAATCAATATATCATATATCATCCAAAAAATCATCGATCATCGCAAATAATATTTATTCTTACTAATATAAAAATATCAGTGAGTCAGAAAGAGTGGGTTGTACTCACGTTGGTTCAGATAGCAATTTTAGTGTGTTTTATTCCGAATAAAATTAAACGACTGTTTAATTTTACCCAAATTCACACTAGCTCCAATCAACTCCAAACCAGCTCGCGTAGTGTTCGTCCATACGAACCCAACACAATTTGTTTCGTGCGAAACGGACCTCGTATGAAAAAGTTATGCATTTTTAAACATCACACGAATTATAACATATATAAATTCAAGTTCTATTTTATATTTTTTTACCCTAAAATGATCACGGCCGTTCATTTCCATACCCTAGAATCTCGGCCGTTTCTTTTTCCTTCTTCTTCCATCATGTGAAACCTACAGGGTTGAAGAACCCATCGGCCGCCACCTACCACGAATTATCGCACTGCCTACGCTCAACCATACGTCGATCGAACACCACCGCCACGAAGCTCGCCATGGCCACCACCATTGGCCAAGGACTGGTCATGCTCGGTCGAGACAATCTCAAGAAAAATGTGAACAAACCGTGCATGTTCATGGCCAAATTCACGTCGATCCGTAGATTGAAATCCCATCTTGGCCATATGGATCAATAGGTCTCGTCTTGCTCTTCGTTTTTGTAGTTGGTAGTTTTACATAATTGTTTATGAATTGAGTGATTTTGAAGGAGAAAGAATCGATAAATTTCGGCCACTGAATGAAAAGTGGTGGCTAGGGTTAGAAACCCTAGATATTTTGCAAAATAGAAAAAATGATGGCCTTATATAGAAAATTCGCGCGCACTATTCATCCGAAATTTTTCCGAACTCGAAACGAAACGTGCCGCCTAGCGTTTATAATGTTTTACCCCTATTCCAATTCGATCATATTTGGAAGATAGATTTTCGAATCGACTATTTAAATTTAAAATTCACTTAAACAGATTTCTACGCGTTTTAGCTTGCCCTGGACAAACCGTAAATCCGATTGACACGACATTTGAAATCATACAATAATATGACATTACGGATCCAATGAAACTAGTTTCGCCAAAATTCAAGACTGTTTGAAAAATGACTATTTTTACTCGTCAATTAAATATTAAAATATTCAATCTCTACAAATTTACTTTTAATTCAATTTTAAAAGTTCTGTAACATCATTCTAATTCAAATATGATTTAATACAACTTTATAAAACATTTTTATTCATTTCAAATCCAAATTTCAATTATTTCTACAATTTCAAATATTAAATTATCAATTTAATTGTCCAATTAAATCCAGATATTCGAAATATTATTCATTCAGCTTATAAATTTTACTTATGAATATTTAAAATCAATTAAATATACGAATTTCAAGTGACTGAAATTATGGGTCGTTACAATAGCGTTACACTCTTACACCATTATACTCTGCGACCCCTACTGATCCTTTCAATTTGTAATCACAAAAGCTAGTGCAAAAGTAATAAAATCATTCAAGTGGACGTAGGTCAAGATTGTCGAATTACTATAAATTTGTGCGTGCTTGTTATTAATCAGTTTTCATTTGCTTTCTACATTTTATCTCCACTCTCTTACTTTTTTGGGTGCTTGTGCCATTTTTGGTTCAAGCAACTGTGAAAAAGACTATTTGCAGCATTTTAAAAAGCCATAGTACACTTTCGCAGCAATTTAAAGAACGTTTTGTAACAACAAACTGTAACAAGGTAAGGACATATCACTACAGGAAGAAGGGCAATTTTCGATGACTCGAAGCTATCGACGACCGTCGCGAGCCGTTGGAAAAGCCATCAGAATCGAGTGGAGACAATTACAAAGAGAATGTACTTCGATTTTACAATGTCAGATACCAACGAAGCATCACAACGATTAGTTAGAGATATGGCTCTTCATGAAAGCCACTCATCATAAGGGTAAAACCATTCGAGGCACGAAGTTGAATCCTTTCTGACAAACCTAACTTGTCTCGATACAAAGCACTTCATGTTTGAACAAGACGTACTTTGATGGGCAAGTGTAATTCGACCCTTTGACTCGGCTTTATTAAGGCCGACTGGACACGTTGGACTCGACGATTATCGAGGCAAACAACTCAAAGAGATGATCTTAAAGTCCAAATACAAGGTACAAACAAGACCATAAATTGGCGGCAGACCATTGCGACAAATTCCAAAGTCATAAAATCAGTAAGTGGGGGATCATCATCGATCCCGTACCTAGGGAATATCATCACTAGGTGAGGGTTCATCATCGATCTCTCACCTAGTATCCATCCCCAAATCATCATCCAAAGTGACTCCCACTCCTTTCACTCACTACTGATGATGCCAAGAGCCTATTTCAAGTTCCATTCCTGTGATTCTTTGCAATTCTAAGTCGATTTCCATGAGTACTAGAGTTAGCAATTCCATTCTTCCATAGATCTTATTTAGACTTAAAAAATACCTAGGCAACTATGTAAATCAACATGGAATCATGAAGTCAACGAGAATATAAACCAATGCAAAAAGTTGCTAAGCGTCCCTGCCTATATATAGGATCAGTATTGACCCCCTAAACGGGTCGGTATCTATCTCCAACACTAGGAAATATGAAATTGATATTTTTTGGATGACTCGGTCTTGGTAGCAAGGTTCTATAGGTGAAATATCAACGAGAGATTTGGTCTTTTACGCATATAAATACATAGGAAATACTTCATTCCAAGGATCTTTAGATGCTACCATTACACTATTCTTCATTATACTCTACGAATATTGCGGATCCCTCCTATTTGTAATCACAAAAACTAGTGCAAAAGCAATAAAATCATTCAAGTTGACGTAGGTCAAGACTACCGAACTACTATAAATTTGTGTATGCTTGTTATTAATCAGTGTTCATTTACTTTCTACATTTAATCTCCATTCTCTTACTCTTTTGGGTGATTATGCCATTTTTGGTTCAAGCAACTATGAAAAAGACCTTTTGTAGCATTTTAAAAATGCCATAACACACTTTCACGGTGTTTTGAAGAACATTGTCTAACAACAAGCTGGAAGAGAATCAAGACATATTACAACATTTTTCAAAACTCTACAAATAAAGCAAAATGGATGATATAATACTTTTTCGCAGCGTTTCCAAAATGTTGTGATATATCCTGACCCTATTACAATTTGTTATTAGAGAGCGTTCTTCATACAGTGCAAAAGTATTTCTCAATGTTTTTAAAACAATGCGAAAGGTCTTTTTTCATTCTAATGTACTGGTAAGGTGTTTGTAAGGGTAAGAGTGTTAGAAATAAGCACATCTCCTGCTCCGTTTATAGGATACTCAATTCCGTTTGCGGTGAAAATACATCCTTTTTTGTAATGTTTTCTTAACCTAAAGTCCTTTGCTGAATAAGTCATGTGATTCGTGGCTCCCAAGTCTATAACCCATCTTTTGTTTTTTCAATGGTAAAAATATCGACAAATTTATCTTATTCTAAGTTATTCTGGTGTCTAGAATTACCTACAGCATGACTGTAAAATACAATAGCTTATGATTTTTGTTTGATAATAATAAACATATACGAATTTATTATTGTACTATTTTATTTTTCCACATAAATAAATAAATATTTTTTTGAACAAAATGAATAACTCAGAATTCATATTTAAACAAATATTTTATTCAAACAAATATTTTATTACAAATTTAAATAGTACAAATTTGAGCTCTTACTACATTTATACATTTTCAATTGCAATACAATTTCAATTAAAACATAATTTTCACTTTACAATTTCACCTCGCTGCATACTCGCTCAACACTGATATTTGATCTTCAACTCTGTTCCAACCTGTATCCATTATCTGAACTATCTGCAAAATAAACACCGACGTAGTAAAATTGAGAAAGAAATATTTTACAGTATACAATAAAGTGTGTGTTTTGAAAATAATGTTTGCCTTAGTTATTTGGGTTGTTCGTCATCATTTTTCTTTTAATTCATCATACACGAACAACTTGTGACATGCACAGTATATCACTGTACACGCCACAAGGTCGTGCACAAGGATATATGCTTGCTCATTAAAATTGCAAGGATAGGTGAGCCCAAGGTCAAACCCAAGCCGAGGACGGATTCAACTCAAGTGCAAATAACTAGACTTCAATTACCAAACTCAAGTATGCACATGAAAACAAGAGCAACTTGACTCGAAGTATAATAACACATGGTCAGGTATGCAACCAGTCTATAACAAGTAACAAATTTAACCAAATGCACACACCAGACTTCAAGGGGAACAAAGGTCAGAGAATAAAAGTGCACCAGGACAAGAGGCCATTTTGACTTGAAGCAATGTTCAGTTTCAACGTCAATAACAAAGACATGAACACATATACATATGTATATACGTAGAGAAGACCAGAACCAAGAGCGCATAGCCATCACATACATATATACATACATATATGTATATATGTATATACGTAGAGAAGACTAGAACCAAGTGCATCAGACTTCATGTGCAAGCATTCACTTTGAACATATACAACCTGATAAAATGAATGCAAATGGAATGCAAAACATTGAAAAAAAGCCAGCAAATAAGTACACAAACATATGAAACAGAGGAGACAGCAATGGAGCAATGACTACAGCTCTGAAGTGAACCAGACTACAAGACCACTACAACAAAATGCAACATGAATACCCAAACCAGACAGCAGCTCAAATGAGCAAATTCAGACAAGACCAAGTCTTAATCAAAAGAACTACACATGAAAACTCACAAGTTCATCATACAATAGACATGAACCAAAGACCACAATTCAAGATAAACAAAGCCAGATCGAGCCAACAGTTAACATGGAGCCTTAACAAAATGTACACACATGAAAACATGTATCAAGAAAATCAGACTTCAAAAAAAATCATACAAACATACTCAGTGCACATGTATAATGTGATGTACACATGAAGCCAACAACAACAGTTCAACAGACTCCAATCAACCAAGTTCATATGCAAATGTACAAAGGCACAAGTTGAGGCATGAAGTAAAATGCTCAGACATGAAGGCTCATAATTGAACCATGCTGCTAATGTGCATCCAATATGAAAACTTCAAAGTATCAACACTAATATGAAGTGCAAACTAGGATATGTATAGATGAATAAACGTCGTAGTTCGAAAAACGAGTCAGAGTAGTTTCAAAAGTGCAATGAAAATTTGAATATTGCCAGAAAATGAATGGAATGATAGGTTGAATAATATCACAGAGAAAATCATGGTGAACCAGTAAATTCTCAAGAGGTCAACAATATATCTCGAGTTCAAATGAAACATGATAAACAAGTCAACACGCTCGAGCGGACAACGCATGTAAAAGAATAGTAAAAAACAGTTGTGTTTCAAAAAGTCAAGGCTGCAAAGGTCGCAGTTAAAGAATTAACAAATTTGAATATATTTAAACATATTTGAACATATCAGAAATCAGTGCAAAGAATGGAACGAAGACAGTAAACAAATAAACTTCTTAATTTCAAGTCAAAGAGAAAAGAACGGATTCGAACTCATTCAAATTCGAATATAGTCAACCGGAGATCAAGTCAAAAATCATCTTAATCACATGATCAAAAAAACGTACGATTGAGCAAAGAAATGGACTGATTCGAACACTTCAACCAAGTTCAAGCATATCAGAGATGAAATTAGTCAGCAAATAACAAGTCGTATGATCAAAAAACAACGTAGAGGAAAAAATCACAAAGTGTTCAAAACTCAAATGTACGAAAGTATATATAGGTAATTTATCCATATTTAACCCATCATCATCATCGGCATACAATCATTCAAATTCAAGCAAAATTAGAGAGCAAGCACCAATCTAGAACTCGATTCGAGTTTGAAAGTAAATTGAGTCAAGCATAATCACAAATCAAAAAGGGAAAATCGCATACTAGTATATGAACTCAACATACAAGCAACCGCGAGCAATCATCAACCAAGTAGTCGGTTGACAAAGCCAATCAAAGCATAATAATCACTTCAACTGATCGATAATTAAGCGGTGCTACAATTTAGAAAAACCCTATAATTCCATAACGAAGAGAAAAGGAGGCAACTGCATAACAAAAGAAAAGAGACGTCTTATATTATTTACTATATTGGGCCAGCTCTTGTTAATTCTAATTTGGTCTTGAATTTTAATACTGGATTTTTTGTTTAGTTTATTTATTTTAATTTATTTATTTTTAAATTGTGCAACTTTCTAGTCGTGTGACTAGGTACAAACTATGGGACATAGTTTGAGAATTCGCAACTCAGTGGCTGAGTTATGGCAGGGTTTTGAGTGTAGAGTTAGGTTAGTCAAGTAGCGGGTGTCATAAGTTTATTTGTTTAAGCGTCTGACTACTTAATTTCTAGTAGAAACCTTAGAGGCATCACATAAGCATGTTATTGTCGAAGCTGGGTAAATCTATGTGTTATCTCTACTGCATTAGTTTCTGTTATTGTTTTTATTTCCGCATTAATTTTTATTCTTATTAGTATCACTCTATTCACCCCTCCTCTAGAGTGAAAATGATCCTACAAGTGGTATCAGAGCAAGGTTAATAGCATAGATGTCTTACCCTAGCAACTAGCGAGAGTCGGTCCAACATTATTCCCCCTATTTTTGATGGAACGAATTTTTTAAATTGCAACTTAAAAATGTAAAATATTTAAAATTTATCAATTTTAAATGTCGGGATATTATTGAAAATGGGTGTCATAGAGTAGATAAGAAAAATACTTCGATTAATGCTCTTGCCATGCATATATACTACATTCTTATATTAATCAAGATAACTTTAACTTTATCTCTCATTGTGAAAGTGCGCAGGAAATGTAGAATACTTTTGATGCAATATATTGTGCAAAAGTCAACAATGGTGGGAAGTCATCCATAATCGACTCGATTAAAGAAATGGGCCTGACAGGATTTGCAAAAGATAGCAGTGATGAAGATTCAATAGCCGATGAGATAAATAATCTTTCATTCAATGATTAATTTCTCTTGTGCCAAAAATTAATTGAAAATAATGAAGCTTTTGAGATGAAAAATAATAAGTTGAAAAGGGAACAATCTAAACTACATCATGAAAATTATGATTTGGAAAATGAGCTTAAAAATATTAAGAAAAATAAAAATTCCAATTGTAAAAGGTGTTTGGACTATGTAAAAGAATTTTCCTATTTTCATGAAGACTTTCAAAAGTTAGAAATGAAATTTTAATTTAGGAAAAAAAAACTGAGTTGATTTTGTAAAAATAATATTTTTATTCATACTATATACAAATTAAACTACAAAATTAATATGTTTCCAAAACTAAGTTAATTTTGAATTATAAACAATTTTTAATAATTGTTTACTCTCTTTCTATATATATACTTATCTATATGTAAAATGTTTTATGTTCATATATTATATATAATATATTTATACATACATGTGTGTGCGTGTGTATGTGTTTAACACATATACATGAACATATTTGGACAGCATACATGACACATAAATTGAGCTAATATGTCTGTTGCGATGTATGTCCCAACGTCTGCATATGGGCATATTATACCTTTCATGGATTATTATGTTACACATGCAATCACACATATATGTATATGATACATTTATGTATAAACAAAATCAAATAAAATTAATTTCTTATCTTAATAAAAGATCCAATATGGCAAAATTTTTGAAATTCACCCATAACTTCTACCACAGGCTAGTCCAGTTTCAACATAAAGGGAATTTCATATGGGATTTTCCAGCTCTTAGAAAGAAGAGGGAGAAGAAGGAGAAAGCTTCAGCTTCACCAGAGTTAGATCATATGCAAATAGAAGCGATGGTGATACATCATAATTTTCAGCCAGTTTTTCGCCTTCAGATAGTACAAATTGGGTGATTAATTATGGAGCCTCGTGTCATATGATGCTAGATAGGAGCTGTTTTGTTGGTTACAAGAAGATTGATAGTAGAGAAAAAACATTAGAATCTCATAATGGAATGATAAAATATAATACATAAAGACAGTACACAGTGTTACTCTAATATACATAGCATTTCAGAGTTACTAATCTAAGTACTATATCAGTTTAGATAGTTATAACAGCCTATCTTTACAATTGCTGATATATATACCTAAAGTAATGCATCGGAAATAAATGCTAGTAGGCAAACATCCAGCTCCTCTCTAAGAGCTCCAATGAACATTAATGAAAACCTTCCTTTTTCAAATTGCTCAAAAGAGCACCCGAGGAATTAATGGAAAAATAAAACGATGGTTCAGACGAAAGTCTGGTGTGATAAACTCAAGAAATATGTATGATATATAACAACACCTTCTGAGACCAACTGAACCATCTGATTGGTTTTCACTACCAGAGAGACAACTATATAATAAATACATATTGCGATATGGTAGATAATGTCTGGGGCATAGAATATAAGAAGAAATAGCTGTGGTGCGGTTACCCCACAACAATAAAAAGGTATACAATAAAAATCTGCTAAGGCATGTTTGCAAAATTATGTTGGTTTTTGTAAAGGTCTCCTCGGATCTAAGCCAATTTTGGTCTCCTATAAAAGGATCAGAGATATCCTTCCGAGCAGCGTACATCTCTTGGGAATGTACCAAGAAAATACATAGTCGGTCCACACCTAAACATGTGGCTCTAAATGCATCACTCTTGCATGCATATCTATAGGCAACACTAGAATGAAGTTTCTTACACCTTTGGGTTAGCTAAACCCCTCGGCCATGCGTCCTACCTCTAGTTTCTTCCATTACCGATGGTAAAGCCATGTTCAGGATCTATACACACAAGCCATCATCACTCGATTAGAACATGAGTCCCTAAATGGATTCTAACATCTCGAACAGATCAAAATTCTCTACATGGATTCGAAGAACTTACAAATCTCCACATATATTCCAACATCTCGAATAGATCACAAACCTCTACATAAATTCCAGCATCTCCAATAGATCCACTTCCAAAAGATAGAATATGTATCTAAGGCTTGAAGTCGTATTCAATAAGTAAAACATTTACCGATCCCAATCGCTTCAAGAGTGAATCGATGAATTTTCCAGTTAACTTAACTCTGGTTCTTTCACAAATAAATGGACAACGATATGGGCAGAGATCATCTCCTTCCGAAAGAATTTCCTTATCATTTCTCCTAGAAGATCAAGAAGAGTTTACATATAGGTTATATCATCATCGAGTGAATAATTAGATCATATAATTTTCGTGTTTCTTCTAGATACGTCATAAGTTAATTTTGGTCAATTCAACACAATGAGAATAATCACATTTAGAAATTAAATCTCGTATACTTATCACATTTCTGACCTTCTCAACTTCCACTATTCCTCGGTTAAGAGTGAAGCTCGGTAGGTTAGAGCATAACTGATTCAAAACCTTACTAGAATCATCATTCTTAA
Source organism: Allium cepa (assembly GCA_030765085.1). Classification (NCBI taxonomy): domain Eukaryota; kingdom Viridiplantae; phylum Streptophyta; class Magnoliopsida; order Asparagales; family Amaryllidaceae; genus Allium; species Allium cepa. The sequence goes on along the minus strand of CM060935.1, from coordinate 690,705,536 downwards.
CTCTCATTGACAGAAACAAGTCTACTTTGTCGGCTTTAGGGCTAAGTACATGACTAAATACTTTCCATAAAAAAGTAAACACACAAAGCACGATTAATTCAAACAAAGCACGATAAGGTCACATCAATTACTTCTAATCCCTTTTTATTTAATTAATAATTTATTAATTAAACATCTTTTAACAATAAAACTCCTCTTGATCTAATAAAACTTCTTCCATTAATTAAAACTTCTAATAGATTAAACTTCTAACTAATTAAGCTCCTAATTAATTAAATGCCTAATAATTAAACACTTGGTTAATTTAACTTCTAATTAAGTACCATTCTTTTATTAAATAAAACTTTCTTCATTAATTAATACTCCTTATTAGTTAAAACTTTCTTTATTAATTAAAACTTCCTTATTAATTAATACTTTCTTTATTAATTATTACGATTTTATTAATTAAAACTCCTTATTAATTAAAATTCCTTTATTAACTAAAATTCATTATTAATTAAAACTTTCCTTATTAATTAATAGTCATTTATTAATTAAAACTTTCTTCATTAATTAATACTCCCTTATTAATTAGTACTCCTTTATTAATTAAATATGATCAAAGAGCTTAGAAACAAATGTTGCTTAAACATTGATATCATAAACCCCTTATCTCTTTTATACGCTAAACATATAACTTTCTTATCTTTCTTCCAAAATAATCCATAGTTGTTATTATTTTTAAAATTCTATTATTAATGATCTATGTGTACTCTTAAGGGTTAAAAACAAATGTTACTTATACATTGTCACAACAAACACAAAACATTTCACACTTAAACATTTCCTTTAAAACTTTATTTTTATAGATTTAAGTGCTCTTACAAGGGTTCAAGACAGTTGTTACTTGAACACACTACAAACCTAAAACATTTTATTTATAATTATCTTTAAAACATTCTCTTAAAAAATCTAAATATATTCCTAAGCATAACTATAAGTGTTCAAAACAAATGTTACTTGTCGTCCTTAGCTTTGCTTGTGCTCAGCTTGGCTAGATGGTCTTCCTGGATCCCCTTCTAAGGTGTCTAATATTTTTATTGAGAAGATCTTCTCCCTAGAAATATTTTCTTTTTAGGTCCAGCCTTAGACAATGAAACCAATTAGGATAAAATCCGATTGTAAGAAAATAGCTAGGCCTAGGGTTCTATTTATAGTGGAGTTTGGGGATCTCAGACCGTTGGATTCTTGGATTGAATCTAGAGCCACGACATCATAGGGTCGTTTGGAGCCATCAGATCCATCAACGTATGGCTCCGATCGTGCAAAAATCGAAATAACACACTTGGCGTGTCCCTGAACGAATTCACGTCCAGGGAGACACGTGGGTCAACCCATAGGTCGACCTATGTGTATTAGGGGACGACCTTTGGGTCGACCCATATGGCTTGGGGTCGACCTATGGGTCGAACCATGGCATATTTATTTTTATTTTTTCTATTATTTCTTGTTTTTCATTTCTCTCATAACTTCTTCGTATTGACTCGGATTTTTTTAAGTTATATATGGAAATTGATCGGAAAATCGCCATGGACACAATGGTATAAGTTTCAAGGCCATATTTTGATAATTCCAAAAACGTTTATTTTCACTGTTCATCGTTATTTGATTATATAATTATCTAAAAATGCAGGGTGTTACATTCTCCCACCCTTTAGGAAATTTCGGCCCTGAAATCCAATAAGGGTAAAATTATTTAATTCATCGCATCAATCACATCCATTTTTTATACATCCGATTTTACGGCCATCCATGCACTTGTGCAAAGTATCATTCAATAAGAGATATATGCATGAACATGAATTCTAAGCGGTACCTCCTATATGAATGCTTTTCTTTTTTAAAAATTTAGTTTAAAACATGATGTTCACATCCTAAATATACTTGCAATTTTTATATGAATGCAATCTTTTTGAAAACTCAAAACATTTTTCGTTCAATTTTTCCCACACTCCTACTGAACGTGGGTGTAGTTCAATGGATTTTTCATCCTAATCCTACCACACAACTTTCAAAATTCGAATTTCAGAAATATCTATTTTTTTGAATTCGATTTTTTATGTCGGAAAGAAGGTAGAAAATGGAAAAACTTCACATTTCTCCGTTTTACTTTTGCACACCTCTCACTCCGTACTTGGAACTTATGCCGCTATCCTATAAAAACTCTATTTTCTTTTCCAAGCACGGTTTACATAAGAAAGATTTTGCTTTTCAAACTTTTTCTCAAGCTTAATTTATGGGAAATATGTGTTTTTCTTTTGCAATTTTTATTTATTTCTGTTGAAGTTTTTGTTGCTTTCTTTAGATCTTGCTGTTTTTCCTTTAATTACGTTTTATTTTCTTTTGCTCTTATTTTAATATAGCAACTTAACACAGCTATCATCTAGGGCTAAGAGGTTAAGGACTATGTCCACTCTGACACAAAAAAGTCCTATTCTAGAAATCCAAGTAACTCATATGCTCCTCCCACCTCCTATTACTTGTTAACAACTTAAGTTGTGTTACTCGTGATGAATAAGATCTATTCATCTCTTTCATTCCATGCTCAAAAAGGAATAACTAAGTCTCATTCATTGCAATGGATAAGGGTTTCAATCTACGCAGTCTCTACCTAAAAAGGCAACTAAGCTTGGGGAAATTTTCTTTTTACCCTTCATTTTTCCCCAACTAAGATCTACTTTTCTCAACCATGTGTGTCTTACTGCCTTACTAATACCACTTCACTATTCTTTTATAGTCTACACACATGAAGAAACATTTGTAGGTTTTCACTAGTGTCCTATACACCTTACGGGAACTTTTATTATTACTATTAGGAGTAATTACTACCACAGCCTTACACTTTACCTGTTACACCTACCAAATGATTCCTATCTATTCCATATTTAAAAGTCTGGTTTGGTTTGGTATTTATCATTTTACCTCAAAAATTAAAGCCTCTAAATTTTTGATACGTCGAATCCCAAATTCTTTCCCTTGAAAGTGTTATTTTGAAGTTTTCAGTTAAATTCAAAGGTACTTGGTTACTTAAAATTCTATTTGTTTAGAAACTTATTTACTTTTTCACCGGACCATTTTTTTTCAAAACATGTCTTGCTTGTTCTTAAAACATTTCTCTTTTTTCTTGACTTCAAAAAAGTTGTCCTTAGTGGTTTCAAAATATCTTATTTTCATAGGTTTTCAAATTTACTAAAACTGGAGTGGATAAGAACAATTATTTTATCAAAAATCCCTTAACTTTTCTACTCTTCTAATTACTTAACCTCGGAGGAGTTTTTAGTTTACACACTTGATGGTTCTATACCTTAATGTATTGGAATTACTTTCTCTTATGAGAAACTATTAAGGCTAAAACCTTCTATGAATTCTTTAAAGGAGGATTTCATGTTTATGTGAAATTATAAGGAATTTATTTTATATTTTATCGAAATGGCTGTACAAAATGTGATGCTTTCCATAACTTGTACATCTCTTTTACGTATTCCTTATAATTTGCACAAAACATCTTTATTTGTGATTCATAGAAAATTATATCATTATTCTTTTCATTCCAATAAATTAAAGTATGTTTACTTTATATTCACTTACATAAGATATTTCCTACTAAACTCATTAATTTAACGTACATTATTTTTCAAAAGAACTCAATTTTCAGAACTGCTTTGTTTTTTCATAACTAGAAAATACTCTCATATACTTGTTTAAATAATAAGTGTACATACAAACTACTTTAGAAATTATCTTCAACACTCATTTGGGTCAAAATAGATGTGGCATAAAACACTGTTACTACAACCCAAAAATACTAGTTTATGGATTCAATTAAAATAAATATTAATAAATCCCATATGCTATGCAAAAATATTTCCTTTAGGAGTCACCTACTATAACAATAGTGTCATAATTTATGCTTCCTTTGTTTTTACTGGAAACATCTATTACAACATTAAATGTTGTAACCTATGTTTTCGATATTTAAAACACTTTAGGTTTTTTATATTTAAAATCTTTGTTTACCTACAAAGAAACTAGCGAGCTATACGCGCTCTATGATTCTACAAAGAGAATTTCACTTTTAACAAAATTTACATCATATATAAACCAATTTAAATTTCATACCACTTGTTTTTTTATAAAACCCAATATTTAATTCCTCGAATATATTAATAATTATATTTTTTAACTTTTCGATTCCAAAAGTTTCATTTTATTGGGCTAAACATAAAGTGGATTTTCTTCTTACTAAAACCTCTTATTCCTTCCAAAATAAAAACACTCTCCCTACTATCCCTAGCGAAATTCCCCACTTCGGATAACATATGGATACCAATCTTCTCTCAAAATATGGCTTACTGTACATCTATAAATCGGTAATAACATAGAGCTCAATATACTTGGGTCATCCCAAACCTAACTAGCAAACTATGCACAAATATACTTCTTAAAAAATTTCCATATGTTAAAATCTATGATTGGGGACTATTTCGAATTTAGTACATAATAAATTTATATTTTATTTAAAAATACAAATACGTTCACTCACTATCTACCTAGGAATCCTAAACCTGGCTTTGAGACCAACTGTAACAACCCAAATCCCAGTGAGTCTTGATTTTTTGCAAAATGCTAAAATCCAAGCCCACTAAAACCCGAGTTACGTATCTAGTATCTTGCAAAATAGGCAAAGATAAATATATCAGAGCTCAGATAAATGTCTCACAGCGGAACTGACTAAAATATAATAGTAAGTAAATACTCACCTATAAAATAACACTTTCTAAACAAGTGTCTCAAAGCTGGAAAGTCTCTATCATATACCTAACATGTAGGATGCCATGATGAGGGGGTCAGAACAAATGTTCTGGTGAATGGACAAATTATACACTTCTAAGCATAATTCTACATATGCTATTTCATTTTCGTTTACTGTTATATTAGGTTTATTGGGTTTATAATACTCTCGCCATAGTGTGTGAATCGTGCCCATCTACTCCCTACTAGATTAAAACCTAATAACTGATATATATATAGCTATATGTCCCTTGATCGCATAGGTCTTGGATACTACCCATAGTACCTTTCGTATCCTCCTCGCAAAGGACTCCATTGTCTTGCTACTATGGCGTTCTATGACTACATCTATAAAGGACTGTCTCATAAGGCCAACAATACAGATGTTCTATCGTCTACTATGAAAACGTGAAACTGCGTCCGCACTAGTATATACTAATGCTCGAATATCTGTAATGTACCACCGAGTGCATACCTTGAGAACTATACATAATCATTTTGTCTGCTCCCTGAATCCTTTTTAACAAGGTCTACCTTATACGAAACTCGGTCGAGGATTTTCTATTTCTATAAAGGACTACCCTATTAGGCCTACAATACATATATTGTAACGACCCCAATTTTGAATTGATTTTGAAATTCATAGTTAATGTAAATTTTGAATAAATTTTGGAATAAATTTGAAATTTGAATATTTTTGCATAGTTTTTTAAATCATCCTCTTTTAAATAATTATGTAAAATATAAAGTAACACATTAACTAATTTAAAACAACAAATATATAAGACAGATTTTAAAATAATATGTATAGTGTTAACAAGACAAAATGTAAGCTAAGAAAAGAAACAACTAAATGAGAAAAAATATATTAAAATAAACACATTAAACAAATTAGATAAATTAAAAAAAATTCAAACAATGTATTAACTAAGTATAGGATTAAAGTGAAGACAAGAAACATATATTACATTCACTATATAAAGATAAGTATGAACAAAAACAATATGCTCACCAAAACAAGTAAACATATAATACATTCAAATAGTCAAGCATACATATACTTACCAATGTACAAGCAAAAGGAAAGACAACAAAACATATAAGTATATGTAGGCTGAGAAAACAAGTAATAAGAAACAAAACAAAGTAAAAATAACAAACAAAGACATAAGTATGTAAAAGCAAACAAAATAAAGTTGCAGCCACCAAATAAAAAAACAAGTAAGCTAGGTTGTAGACAAAGTATGGGTAATAGCTTGTAAATAAAAACCTAAAGTACTAAATAATATATGCATATAAACATGTCAGCCACCAAAATATTATCATCAGCCACAAAACAAAGTAAAAGAAGAAACAAAGCAAAGTTAAAAATATAAAATATCTTTGTATACAAAATGGTTAAAAGGAACATAAAGTACTTGGCATTACATAGTAGCCATATTTTAGTCATTCGAAAATGTACAAAAGAGGTCATTTCAGCCACACCTATGTATAAACAAATAACATCACTTGTACAAAGCACTAAATGCAAGTATCTAGTGTATTTTATAAACAAATAACAATATAACCTGTACAACTCTTTCTATATATCACCATCTTCAAGCTTCAACTCAGTTGTTCATTCGAAACTAAGTAAAACCATAAATAAACTTTAACTTAGACAACTCAAACCAGAAAATCAAAAAGCTTTAGCTTGCAGTTTTCAAAGCCTGGTTCAATGAAGTTCTCTGTTCTCTGTCAACATGAAAGCATCTCTGTCTTTCTTCTTCAAAACACAGTGAGTAAACATACTTTCTTGAAACTTAAATCTTGATAACTAGTTATGAAAAATCTTATGTTTGCTAAATGTTATAAACAAGTTGTTCTATGCATTTTTGTTGCTCTGGAAAATCTATTATACCCTGTTCTTCTATATGCATGTGTACAGAGTAAAGAATAATGGGGAAAAAAACTTCAATGATTCTTGTAAACACTTTAAACTTAGAAAATTCAAGTTAAATAAACTTCTTTAAAACTAAAAATCATGACTTGGAAGTAAATTTGCAAGTGACAGTGTAGCTTAAACACTGTATGTTCAAGTTACAGCAGAAATTTCATACATATCAAAATCTCGACCTTGACAAATTGATGTTGCAGGAATATAATTTGATTTGTCATCAAAAACTAGGAATTTTAAAAGTGAAATCAAGATTTTTTGATTTATATTTAAAGAGAAGTTTGTATATAAAGTAAGATTGCATTTTTGCAAAATTCTGGTTATTGATCCAATTTAAAATGATGGAACTTGAAGTGAAGCTAGTGTGATCATCACTGATCTTAGGAAAATTATGAAATAATTTTTCAATTGTGTATATCGTTGTATCGAAGCAACTTTAGGGTTCAAACTTGATTTTGGGTCACTGAGTTTTGTGGAGCCGCCGCGATCTCTCCAGGTGATCGAGTTCGACGTGGTTTGGGGGATAGGTGGAGGGGGTGTTGAGAAATGGATGGCCGAAGTTTTGTGATTTCCGGTGAGCGGAGCATCGAGATTGGGACAATGACAGGTTTGGATGGTGATGGGTTCGAACGTTTCCAGGTTTTAGATTTCACCTCGATTTCGATTTCGAGGCGACGGCGAAGTTCGAACGGTTGGGGTTGGTTCTGGGGAGAATCTTCGATCGGCTCGACGTCATGGCGATGCCGGAAGATGGTCGGCGTCGTTGTACACGTGCACGACCCTTAGTGTTTGACTGGATGTTCTGTTTGCCTAGGAAGGAGTAGTGTTTTTCATGCGTTATACTCGAGTAAATCGAGTAGTTTACTCGAAGCAAGAAAGAGGGGTCTCAAGTCAAAAGTTTGGTTCCAGGTTTTACCTGAACCTATCTTCCAGGAATTCAAAACAAAAATTTAAATTTTAAATCGAGGCTTTAAAACTGAATTTTAAGACAAAACAAAAATGTAAATTCAAGTTTGAATCGAAATCTAGTTTGAAAATAAATAAAGTTTCAAATATAATTATTTCTATAATTTGAAGACAATTAAATGTATGGGAGAAATTTGAATTCAAAATAGAATTGAATTTGAAAAAAAAATTAAACTTGAAATAAATTCTAAATCAGATTTCAAGATTTTGAAATTTAATTAAATTTTATAACTTAAGTGGTAGAAATAAATTAAATATACTAAAGTTAAAAGGAGGAAAGAAAAGTTGATTTTTTTAACTCCTTAAGAAATTTCTTGATAATAAATTGTTTCTTTAGCATGTAAATAAGAATGTTAGAAAATTCTATTTTAAACTTATTTAAAGATAAATAAGGATTCATTTCAATCTTGAATTTAAAAATGAAATTGAAAAGGAAATTTGAAACCATGTTTCAACCATATTGTAATTAACATATTGAGTCATAAATATGAAGATTTATGATTTATAATTCAAAATGAAGTTGTTCCCAATAGTAAATTAAATTATAATAAAAAATGATTAATATAAGAAATTTTCTTTAGAAAGGTAATTAAAGAAGTTTAATAGTTAATGAAGTCATTAACTAAGATTATTTGAATAATTAATTAATGTGATTCATATTTTACAATAAATTAGATTAATTAATTTAATGATAATCAAATTATGGGATTGTGAAGTCTAATTATTTAATGATAGTAATTGAGAAATAATTATTTAGTATAATAAAGCGAGTTAATTGGATTAATTCAGATTAATCACTTAATTTAATTAGTTCAGAGTAATCACTTGAAAATTTTATAAAATATAATTACTTAGAAAGTAATTAACTGATAACTACCGGACGTAATTAATTCAATGATAATCAGTAATTTGGGTATAAATATTGGTTATTAATCAGGGGATAGTTGGATTTATCAATTAAAGGGTTAATAATAATTGTAATTAATTAGGATAATTTAAATAATTGAAGATTACTTGGTTCATTAATCAAGATTGATTAGATAATAATAAAGATTAACTAATAAAGGATTAAATAAATCTGTTAACTCATAAATTTTACCCCTGAATGTTTGGACTTGACTGAATGATTTAATTGTCTGATATCCCCGATCTGCGATACTTTGTGATATATTCTGATTTGTATGCGATCTGCAGTGTAGTTATTTATCTGGGATGAATGTAATTTATTATCTGTAATCTTTATATATCTATGATCTGTAAGATAAGCATTGTAGTTTATACCGCTTATCAACTATATTCTGTGTTTTAATCTGTGATGATTGAATGATGTTGCACTATTGTGTTAAACCCCTGGACCACACCATACACACACAAATATGGATTTCACGAGGAAATCGATTAAGTCACAAATTTTTGAAAATAGTTTTGCATTTGAATTTTTAAATTCAAATGTTTTGAAAATGGATTGGGTTTGAAGTGAAAAAAAGCTTTTGAAATGGAACTTCAAAGATGAGATTTATTTTGAATAACTTGATAAAGTATGAAGTTTAAATAATTTGATTTAAACTTAAATACAAGATTTGAAATTGAATTCTAGGATTTGGAACTAGGGATTAAAGATGTCATACCAGTTATATATGGGTTAAACTACTTTAAATGTATTGATTTGGGAATTTGAATTTAAATTCAAGGGCTTTAACTCATGTAAATATAATTGGATTTTTCTGAAACGAAAACTGTTTGTTTTCAAATAATAAAAGCTTTCACATAAGAAATGAACGTCCAATTTGTGTTAAAAAGAATTTCAAGTGTGAAAATGAAAATGACTTCTAAGTTTTGGAAAAGGTTTGAAACTATAAGTTAAATCTTTGATTTAAAGATTTAATGTGTTAATCCTATTGAAATGAAATTGTTTTGGAAATCTATGAATGGATCTTTGTGAAATTTATCTTTTTGTTTAAAGATTTGAAATGGTAATCTGTTTAACCATTTAAAGAAAGTTTTGGGTTTTAAGTTGCGACTTAATTGAAATCCCACTATCCATATGTTTTTGAAATACTGCGCTCACTGTTCGGTTTAGCCGGGAGAGGACCTTTGTGTCATATATCCCATTCCGAATATGTGATATGTCGTTATGGATAGCATTTGAAGACCGGATATTTTCGAAAATGAAAGGACAACTCGTCGAATGTCTTTGCATCGACTGGTCACCGGTATAGAGACACCATATGTGATGGGAAGTCCGACGCGATTAGTGCATATCCGGATTGCAAGGACTTCTTTTGAAGTGCCTTCGGTTCTGTTCGAACCCAGAACGCACTTGTATGGATTGTATGTCTGACATTACAAATTGAGATATAAAGAAGATTTCTTTCAAATACATTCCTGTTGGTGGCAGAGAATTTATTCTCTTAGCATTAACACCCTTCTCTGAGACGTACGAGCTCAGAGGTTATGTAGTTGAAGGTTATCAGCGATATATTCCCAACTTGGTAATGTGGCATGCTGAGTGTTGCTGATCATTTGTTGATCAAAGTATGACTTTTGTAAATAGTGTAGCTTTGTGGACGAGACTTCGTCGAACCTCACACCCCGAAATGGTCGAAACAGGAAAGATGTGGCAAGGTTATTGGGGGTAGCGCCCTTTAGGGTATGTTCATTTCCTTCTGGAAAAGGTTGGTATCATGTTATGGAGCCAGATACTTACTCATGTTGAAACACTTTATTTATTACTGTGTGATGTTGGTTATCGAGCTCTCGGATAAAGGTCCTAAAGGACTAGGGGATGACATACTCGTGTCAGCAGTTACCCAATTAGGGGTAACCCGGCCTTGTGTTGGCAGAGATCCGGTTAGGTTCTCGGGAATGTCCTTCTAGAGGCGTTCTCATGTGGCAATGGGAAGTTCCTTGGCCTGACCATTTGTTGGAAATCCAAAGAAACAATACGAGCCTTGTACGGTATTAGTTGTAGAACCTGCCATCTAATATGGTAGCTATAGTAGGCATTATATATTGGTACCTATGCTGGCTAAGGTTTATATTCTACTTTCGAAATGTTTTCTACACTATGCACTAATAATAATAATCAAACGATCTGATTTTACGTAGTAAGCATCTTTGACAAACCTAAGAAGAAATCTCCTCCAAGTCTGCGTTTGCATTGTGTGTGTGGTGGGAGGTCTTATGGTAGTTACATTTTTAAAAGCATTGCGAATTGATTTTAAAAATCTTTTGTTGATTGTTTTAAAAGGTAAACTGTTTTTATTGCTCACACCAGTCCCACGACTGATCCGGAGTTTATTGTTTCTGTCCTAAACTCTGGGTGCTCATTATTTTCTATACGAGCAGTCTAGAGTTGGGTTTTTCAGATAGTCGGATGTAGTGGATTATCAGGGGTTAGTTCAGTCTTTGGATCACACCAGTCTTGCTTAGCTTGGTGCAAGGTTATTGGGAGTTCGAGCTATTGTTGGACTAGTTTTTGGAAATGGAGTTGCAATTTTTGGAGTTCTTCTTTGAAGACTATCTTAGAGTTATTTGTTCCGCTACTATTTCTTGTATCATATCTCTGATGTATATTGATATTCATTGTATCACTCTGTTGAATCAGATATTGTATCTATGTTGTATATCAATGTATTATTTCTTTTATTTCTGCTGTGTTATTTACTTGATGTTGTTATAAGCTCCGGCGAATCGATTTGAATGGTCGAATCTACGGCATTCGAGTACGAATGAGGTATGGATGTCGATTTTCGAGCGCGAAAAATCTTCGTTCGTCACATTTGGTATCAGAGTTGAGGGTTAAACTTTAGCTCAGGAGTGTAACACATTAAGTAGCTCATTAGAGATAGGGTGAAGTATACCCTAGAATGAGTATCCCTAAGATATCCGTTTGAAATCCTTAGTAAATTCTCTTGCTATCCACTGATAGTGAGTATGAGTGTAAGAAGAGAACGAGATAGGGGACAGGGGAATACGACTATACATGGTCAATACCCTGTAAGAGTGGAAAAACTTTCTCTATCAATTTCCTTTGATTCGATTCCAAATTCTTTTGATTGCTTTGAGACAACTCCAGAAAGAAGTTTCGATGCGGTGGTAGCCCTACGAATCGTTGTAGAAAATTTTTACTTCGTATTTCTTCGGTTTCTTATCAGTTTTTGATTTAAACTTTAATGAATTTGAAATTTAAAATTGAAATTTTGAATAAATTGGAAATTTTAAATTGAGTTAAATTGATTAATAGAATATGAAGAATAATTTGAATTATATCGATAAAACGGTTTCGTTTAAAACTAAATTTGAAATTCTATTATAATTTCTTGTATCTATTGTTGATATTCTTATTGGCGAGCCAAATGCAGAATTGATATCCAGTTTGATCTGACAAGATATTTCTCTATCTTTTATCTATCTTCGTTATCTCTCTTTGGCGAATTTCGAGGACGAAATTCCTTTTAAGGGGGGAAGTCTGTAACGACCCCAATTTTGAATTGATTTTGAAATTCATAGTTAATGTAAATTTTGAATAAATTTTGGAATAAATTTGAAACTTGATATTTTTGCGTAGTTTTTTAAATCATCCTCTTTTAAATGATTATGTAGAATGTAAAGTAACACATTAACTAATTTAAAACAACAAATATATAAGACAGATTTTAAAATAATATGTATAGTGTTAACAAGACAAAATGTAAGCTAAGAAAAGAAACAAGTAAATGAGAAAAAAAAAGTATAAAGATAAACACATTAAACAAATTAGATAAATAAAAAAAATTCAAACAATGTATTAACTAAGTATATGATTAAAGTGAAGACAAGAAACATATATTACATTCACTATATAAAGATAAGTATGAACAAAAACAATATGCTCACCAAAACAAGTAAACATATAATACATTCAAATAGTCAAGCATACATATACTTACCAATGTACAAGCAAAAGGAAAGACAACAAAATATATAAGTATATGTAGGCTGAGAAAACAAGTAATAAGAAACAAAACAAAGTAAAAATAACAAACAAAGACATAAGTATGAAAAAGCAAACAAAATAAAGCTGCAGCCACCAAATAAAAAAACAAGTAAGCTAGGCTGTAGACAAAGTATGGGTAATAGCTTGTAAATAAAAACCTAAAGTACTAAATAATATATGCATATAAACATGTCAGCCACCAAAATATTATCATCAGCCACAAAACAAAGTAAAAGAAGAAACAAAGCAAAGTTAAAAATATAAAATATCTTTGTATACAAAATGGTTAAAAGGAACATAAAGTACTTGGCATTACATAGTAGCCATATTTTAGTCATTCGAAAATGTACAAAAGAGATCATTTCAGCCACACCTATGTATAAACAAATAACATCACTTGTACAAAGCATTAAATGCAAGTATCTAGTGTATTTTATAAACAAATAGCAATATAACGTGTACAACTCTTTCTATATATCTCCATCTTCAAGCTTCAAATCAGTTGTTCATTCGAAACTAAGTAAAACCATAAATAAACTTTAACTTAGACAACTCAAACCAGAAAATCAAAAAGCTTTAGCTTGCAGTTTTCAAAGCCTGGTTCAATGAAGTTCTCTGTTCTCTGTTAACATGAAAGCATCTCTGTCTTTCTTCTTCAAAACACAGTGAGTAAACATACTTTCTTGAAACTTAAATCTTGATAACTAGTTATGAAAAATCTTATGTTTGCTAAATGTTATAAACAAGTTGTTCTATGCAGTTTTGTTGCTCTGGAAAATCTAGTATGCCCTGTTCTTCTATATGCTTGTGTACAGAGTAAAGAACAATGGAAAAAAAAACTTCAATGCTTCTTGTAAACACTTTAAACTTAGAAAATTCAAGTTAAATAAACTTGTTTAAAACTAAAAATCATGACTTGGAAGTAAATTTGCAGGTGACAGTGTAGCTTAAACACTGTATGTTCAAGTTACAGTAGAAATTTCATACGTATCAAAATCTCGAACTTGACAAATTGATGTTGCAGGAATATAATTTGATTTGTCATCAAAAACTAGGAATTTTAAAACTGAAATCAAGATTTTTTTTGATTTATATTTAAAGAGCAGTTTGTATATAAAGAAAGATTGCATTTTTGTAAAATTCTGGTTATTGATCCAATTTAAAATGATGGAACTTGAAGTGAAGCTAGTGTGATCATCACTGATCTTAGGAAAATTATCAAATAATTGTTCAATTGTGTATATCGTTGTATCCAAGCAACTTTAGGGTTCGAACTTGCTTTTGGGTCACTGAGTTTTGTGGAGCCGCCGCGATCTCTCCAGGTGATCGAGTTCGACGTGGTTTGGGGGATTGGTGGAGGAGGTGTTGAGAAATGGATGGCCGAAGTTTTACGATTTCCGGTGAGCGGAGCATCGAGATTGGGACGATGACAGGTTTGGATGGTGATGGGTTCGAACGTTTCCAGGTTTTAGATTTCACCTCGATTTCGATTTCGAGGCGACAGCGAAGTTCGAACGGTTGGGGTTGGTTCTGGGGAGAATCTTTGATCTGCTCGACGTCATGGCGATGCCGGAAGATGGCCGGCGTCGTTGTACACGTGCACGAGCCTTAGTGTTTGATTGGGTGTTCTGTTTGCCTGGGAAGGAGTAGTGTTTTTCATGCGTTATACTCGAGTAAATCGAGTAGTTTACTCGAAGCAAGGAAGAGGGGTCTCGAGTCAAAAGTTTGGTTCCAGGTTTTACCTGAACCTATCTTCCAGGAATTCAAAACAAAATTTTAAATTTTAAATCAAGGCTTTAAAACTGAATTTTAAGACAAAACAAAAATGTAAATTCAAGTTTGAATCGAAATCTAGTTTGAAAATAAATAAAGTTTCAAATATAATTGTTTCTATAAAATGAAGACAATTAAATGTATGGGGGAAATTTGAATTCAAAATAGAATTGAATTTAAAAAAAAAATAAACTTGAAATAAATTCTAAATCAGATTTCAAGATTTTGAAATTTACATAAATTTTATAACTTAAGTGGTGGAAATAAATTAAATATACTAAAGTTAAAAAGAGGAAAGGAAATTTGATTTTTTTTAACTCCTTAAGAAATTTCTTGATAATAAATTGTTTCTTTAGCATGTAAATTTAAGAATGTTAGAAAATTCTATTTTAAACTTATTTAAAGATAAATAAGGATTCATTTCAATCTTGAATTTAAAAATGAAATTGAAAAGGAAATTTGAAACCATGTTTCAACCATATTGTAATTAACATATTGAGTCATAAATATGAAGATTTATGATTTATAATTCAAAATGAAGTTGTTCCCAATAGTAAATTAAATTATAATAAAAAATGGTTAATATAAGAAATTTTCTTTAGAAAGGTAATTAAAGAAATTTAATAGTTAATGAAGTCATTAACTAAGATTATTTGAATAATTAATTAATGTGATTCATATTTTACAATAAATTAGATTAATTAATTTAATGATAATCAAATTATGGGATTGTGAAGTCTAATTATTTAATGATAGTAATTGAGAAATAATTATTTAGTATAATAAAGCGAGTTAATCGGATTAATTAAGATTAACCACTTAGTTTAATTAGTTCAGAGTAATCGCTTGAAAATTTTAGAAAATATAATTACTTAGAAAGTAATTAACTGATAACTACCGGACATAATTAATTCAATGATAATCAGTAATTTGGGTATAAATATTGGTTATTAATCAGGGGATAGTTGAATTTATCAATTAAAGGGTTAATAATAATTGTAATTAATTAAGATAATTTAAATAATTGAAGATTACTTGGTTCATTAATCAAGATTGATTAGCTAATAATAAAGATTAACTATAAAGGATTAAATAAATCTGTTAACTCATAAATTTTACCCCTGAATGTTTGGACTTGACTGAATGATTTAATTGTCTGATATCCCTGATCTGTGATACTTTGTGATATATTCTGATTTGTATGTGATCTTCAGTGTAGTTATTTATCTGGGATGAATGTAATTTATTATCTGTAATCTTTATATATCTATGATCTGTAAGATAAGCGTTGTAGTTTATACCGCTTATCAACTATATTCTGTGTTTTAATCTGTGATGATTGAATGATGTTGCACTACTGTGTTAAACCCCTGGACCACACCATACACAGACAAATATGGATTTCACGAGGAAATCGATTAAGTCACAAATTTTGAAAATAGTTTTGCATTTGAATTTTTAAATTCAAATGTTTTGAAAATGGATTGGGTTTGAAGTGAAAAAAAAGCTTTTGAAATGGAACTTCAAAGATGAGATTTATTTTGAATAACTTGATAAAGTATGAAGTTTAAATAATTTGATTTAAACTTAAATACAAGATTTGAAATTGAATTCTAGGATTTGAAACTGGGGATTAAAGTTGTTATACCAGTTATATATGGGTTAAACTACTTTAAATGTATTGATTTGGGAATTTGGATTTAAATTCAAGGGCTCTAACTCATGTAAATATAATTGGATTTTTATGAAACGAAAACTGTTTGTTTTCAAATAATAAAAGCTTTCACATAAGAAATGAACGTCCAATTTGTGTTAAAAAGAATATCAAGTGTGAAAATGAAAATGACTTCTAAGTTTTGGAAAAGGTTTGAAACTATAAGTTAAATCTTTGATTTAAAGATTTAATGGGTTAATCCTATTGAAATGAAATTGTTTTGGAAATCTATGAATGGATCTTTGTGAAATTAATCTTTTGGTTTAAAGATTTGAAATGGTAATCTGTTTAACCATTTAAAAAAAGTTTTGGGTTTTAAGTTGCGACTTAATTGAAATCCCAATATCCATATGTTTTTGAAATACTGCGCTCACTGTTCGGTTTAGCTTGGAGAGGACGTTTGTGTCATATATCCCATTCCGAATATGTGATACGTCGTTAGGGATAGCATTTGAAGACCGCATATTTTCGAAAACGAAAGGACAACTTGTCGAATGTCTTTGCATCGACTGGTCACCGGTATGGAGACTCCATATGTGATGGGAAGTCCGAACGCGATTAGTGAATATCCGGATTGCAAGGACTTCTTTTGAAGTGCCTTCGTTTCTGTTCGAACCTAGAACAGACTTGTATGGATTGTATGTTTGACATTACAAATTGAGATATAAAGCAGATTTCTTTCAAATACATTCCTGTTGGTGGCGGAAAATTTATTCTCTTAGCATTTACACCCTTCTCTGAGACGTACGAGCTCAGAGGTTATGTAGTTGAAGGTTATCAGCGATATATTCCCAACTTGGTAATGTGGCATGCTGAGTGTTGCTGATCATTTGTTGATCAAAGCATGACTTTTGTAAAAAGCGTAGCTTTGTGGACGAGACTTCGTCGAACCTCACACCCCTAAATGGTCAAAACAGGAAAGATGCGGCAAGGTTATTGGGGATAGCGCCCTTTAGGGTATGTTCATTTCCTTCTGGAAAAGGGTGGTATCATGGTATGGAGCCCAGATACTTACTCATGTTGAAACACTTTATTTATTACTGTGTGATATTGGTTATCGAGCGCTCGGATAAAGGTCCTAAAGGACCGGGGGATGACATACTCGTGTCAGTAGTTACCCAATTAGGGGTAACCCGGCCTTGTGTTGGCAGAGATCCGGTTAGGTTCTCGGGAATGTCCTTCCAGAGGCGTTCTCATGTGGCAATGGGAAGTTCCTTGGCCTGGCCATTTGTTGGAAATCCAAAGAAACAATACGAGCCTTGTATGGTATTAGTTGTAGAACCTGCCATCTAATATGGTAGCTATAGTAGGCATTATATAATGGTACCTATGCTGGCTAAGATTTATATTCTACTTTCGAAATGTTTTCTACACTATGCACTAATAATAATAATCAAACGATTTGATTTTACGTAGTAAGCATCTTTGACTAACATAAGAAGAAATCTCCTCCAAGTCTGCGTTTGCATTGTGTGTGTGGTGGGAGGTCTTATGGTAGTTACATTTTTAAAAGCATTACGAATTGATTTTAAAAATCTTTTGTTGATTGTTTTAAAAGATAAACTGTTTTTGTTGCTCACACCAGTCCCACGACTGATCTGGAGTTTATTGTTTCTTTCCTAAACTCTGGGTACTCATTATTTTCTACACGAGCAGTCTAGAGTTGGGTTTTTCAGATAGTCAAATGTAGTGGATTATCTGGGGCTAGTTCAGTCTTTGGATCACACCAGTCATGCTTAGCTTGGTGCAAGGTTATTGGGAGCTCGAGCTATTTCTGGATTGGTTTTTGGAAATGGAGTTGCAATTTTTGGAGTTCTTCTTTGAAGACTATCTTAGAGTTATTTGTTCCGCTGCTGGTGTTATCGTTTTCTTTTTCGTTGCTATTTCTTGTATCATATCTCTGATGTATATATATATTCATTGTATCTCTCTGTTGTATCAAATATTGTATCTGTGTTGTATATCATTGTATTATTTCTTTTATTTCCGCTGTGTTATTTACTTGATGTTGTTATAAGCTCCGGTGAATCGGATTTGAACGGTCGAATCTACGGCATTCGAGTACGAATGAGGTATGGATTTCGATTTTCGAGCGCGAAAAATCTTCGTTCGTCACATATATTCTATTTGTTCTGTCTCTTTTCTTATCGTGGCTATGGCCCCATGCAGCCACCCCTCAACTAAGTGAAAGACTTTAAAGAGCTAAGTGGTCGTGCCCTATTATAAACAATCTGAATATCCAGTTGGTTGATCTCCTCATCCAATGTCTCGATAGTGAAAAGTTCGTCGGACTGTTGGTTTAACTCTAGTCTATCCCGAACTCGCTTCTTGTTTTTGATGCTGGTCAGATATTCGCATGGGACTATTTTTGGGTCCTGCCCACTAAAGTTTACTTGCAAGTACTGGGACTTACAAATATCCTACTCCTAACATCAACCCCTTTTGACCGCCTACAATGGTCCTGCATGCAAAAAAGCAGTCAAGGCATACTCTTTTGATGGAACACCACAGACCTGCCTCTGGAGGACTGCTCCACTACGCCTACCCCAGAGGTCCATCCTAGAGTATCCTCACGTCCCATTGAAGTCTCGTACTTCCTTCTAGCCTAAAATAACTAAGTTGGACGTGCTTCTTCTATGCTGAAATCTGTGATGGACTGCTTCATTGGGCTCTTCATCCTTTAGGCTGGTTCAAATGCTTCTCATTCCTTTATTAGAGCCTAAGTCTAATCTTTTATTTTGCATTTATTTCACTTTCTTATTCTATTGGCTACTTATTTACCTTAATTAGCATAATCTTGTTCTAGCCTCACCTAACTATTGTGAGACCATCAGTTCCTGACTGAAAGGGAAGGCTGTTGGTATGGCCCACTTCTATTATCTTGCTTATTAACATAATTTAAGTCTTAAGTTTATTAAAATAAGCCTCTTCTATTTTTTCTGCTCTATTTGCTTATTAACTTAATTTAAGTCTTAAATATTCCTTTTATGTTCTTTCTACTTAATTATAACATATGTTATAATTTTACGTGTAATTGTCACTTTTATTTTCTTTTATAATCTGTACATTATAAATATAATTACAAGCGTCTATATTCTATTCTAGTCTGTCTTCTTTTATTATGATATTGAATTCTCTTTAATTCCCTTATATTATATGACAATCTTGGCTTGGAACTACGTCCAATTATCACAAATTTACCTATCATAATAACTACTTGTAATTCTTCACTTTATTTTCTTATATTCTAGAAAGTAGTTTTATTCTAATTAGTTGGTTACAAAAACTATGCTAAAATTCCATTTCCATGTTTTAATACTAAACAATGCTATAAATAATAATCCGTAACAGCAAAATATTTCTTTTATTATTTCTTTTACTTTTTGGGCAGTGTAAAATACAGTAGTTTCTCTATTTTACACTAATTCTCTTTTTCTTTCTTTTATTCTTGCAATTACGTTTATCGTTATCTTTTAAATATTAAACTATGGAAATGTATTATCTTTTCTAAACCGACCAACTAATCTATCACTTACTTTCAAATAAAATTATTAGATTTTCCCTTTTAATTTATTTTTTCCCATTTTTGCATATTTTAATGGAAAATTCTATTTTTCTCTTTTTATTTCAGCTTTTCTTATTTTACGTCTAATTTCTGTAAATCTAATGTTCTTTTATTTTGGTCCGTATTTGTGAATTTTTATCTTTACTATTTTATTTGCATAAAAAGAAATAAACGGAAGCTAACAATTGCATGCTAAATTTCAACGTTTAAAATAGATGTAAATAACATTAAATTTCTTCTTTTTTGACTTATGTCTTTCTCTAACTGTCAAGCCTAATATTATTCATATTTAACTTGATTACTAGTTTCCAGATAAATAATAATTACATATAAGCTCTCTTTTACAATTTACACTCTCGCCATAACTAATTGACAGAATTAATTACTGAAATAAATACTGAATAAAATTATTTAATGGGAATCTAAGGATAATATATCATAAATGTGAAGGATATAATTAAATCCACACACATGTCGTCCTTAGCTTTGCTTGTGCTCAGCTTAGCTCCTTGGTCTTCCTGGATCCCTTTCTAAGGTGTCTAATATTTTTATTGAGAATATTTTCTCCCCAGAAATATTTTCTTTCTAGGGTCCAGCCTCAGGCAATGAACCCAATTGGGAGAAAATCTGATTGTGAGAAAATAGCTAGGTCTATGCTTCTATTTACAGTGGAGTTTAGGGATCTCAGACCGTTGGATTCTTGGATTGAATCTGGAGCCACCACGTCACAGGGTCATTTAAAGCCATTGGATCCATCAACGTATGGATCCGATCGTGCAAAAATCGAACTAATACACTTCAGCATGTCCCTGGACGAATTCACATCTAGGGAGACACGCGGGTCGACCTATAGGTCGACCTATGTGTATTAGGGGTCGACCCTTGTGGCTTGCGGGTCGACCTATGGGTCACCCATGCCATATTTATTATTATTTTTTCTATTATTTCTTATTTTTCATTTCTCTCATAACTTATTCGTATTGGCTCAGATTTTGACAAGTTATATACGGAAATTGATAAGAAAATCACCACGGACATAATGGTATAAGTTTCGAGGCCATATTCTGACAATTCCAAAAGCATTTATTTTCATTGTTCATCACTATTTGATTATTTAATTATCAAAAAATGCAGGGTGTTATAATTTGCCAAGCAAGGCTGAGCTTTCTAAGCCTCCAAGACTAAGGCCACATCTCCTAGGAGCATTCGTGCTAGTAGGCGTAAGCTTCGATTTTGAGATAGCGAAGTTATAGCCGTTTTAAAGTTAGCCCGATCGAAAATCAAGTGAGAAACTATATGCGTGTGTGTATGTTGTGAAATGATTGCTATTGATGTTTACTATACTTTGATCATTAAGTTTGGTTGTTTTAATATGGTTATTTAACTTTGTAGACAAGTTACTTTGAATGCACATCGATTTACACAAGGAAATCACTTTTCGAATCAAGTTATAAAAGTGATATGGAATTGTTAAACCCCTTTCAAATGATTTAAAATGGTTTATAAATGATTTATAAACACTAAGATCAAATTTGGTGAAGTTTTGACAAGTTATGAAAATTGAGTCAAAGATAGGCACGTCGCGTAACGGTAGTTCGCGATTTTCTACCGTAGAATGTTAAATCCATTTATAGATGGTTTCGAAGTTGGATGTCATTGTAATAAAAAATAATAATTTTTGAACAAAATAAAAAATTCGATACTTCTTTTAGTATATTTAGAAATATGAGCAAATCAAGTTTTCAAAATAGCCATGCTTTGGCAGTTCGAAAACCAAAGCGATAAATTTTTAAAAATTGAAAATTTTAATTCTTTAGAAATATGGGATAATTCTATAAATATTTTAAAATGTTTTAAGAGAGATTTTAGTTATAAAATTGGATTTCTAAATGATAGAAAAGTTGTGATCAAATAAGCTTAAAAGCACTATTCACAGCACTTTTTGCAGCACTTTTAATAACTTTTGAAATACAGTTTTAAACTTAAGTATTCTTTTTCAAATCTTTTACATATGTTTTCAAATGAATAACTAATTATTTTAAAGATAATTTGGAGGTTTTATGATTCATTTTAAAAGGAGTTAAATAAATGATTTAAAGAAAAGCTGTTAGAACCAAGTGATTAAATCTTGGCTCTAAAAGTCGATAAGTAGACTGGATTTTCCTATTCGTGAGATCCAGATGGGAGGTGCTTAAACTAAGGGAATGTTCAGAAGCAACCAGTGTCCTAGATCACCTGGCCTCTTTCCTGAACAAGAAATAGATAAGGTCGAAATGTCGAAAATGAGACAAGTATAAAAGATTCAAAATTTAAAATTTAATACAATTTGGATTGTATAGAAATAATCTTCTTATACTTGGTATTAAATTTCGAGGAGGAAACTTGCACTAGCCGTGCAAACTTAAAAGGTGGTTTCACCATTATTTGATGGATAGTAAAGGTTGAATACAAAAATTGATGTTGAGTAAAATTTGTATAATTTCTATCAACCATTTTTACTCAAAAAAGTTTCTGCAATGTGATTTGTGAGAAATAATTTTGATTTGGTATTTCCAAAGATAAAAAGAGGTTTAATGATTTCGTATATGCCGAAAGGAAATGCTTTAAAGATATTTATATTTAGAATATGTTTTTGATAAGGAGAAAAGTAATTAATCAAATGATAAGCACGTATTTACTTAACATCTTTTTATCGATGATTGGTTTGAAGGAATTAGGATCGAATTTCGAAATTTCTATCCATAAACCACTTCAAATCAATTCAAGAGTTCGAAAGTAAAGACATGTTAAAGGCAATGAAGTTGAAGGCAGGGATCTCTATAATGGAAGGACTACTTGTTGATAATTTCGGAGTAGCTCTCAAGCAGTGGTGTCTTCATTCTGAGATCTTCATATGCAAGGACTACTCTCTACTAATCCTAGGGGTAATGCCCAACAGGATGTGGTAGGAGAGTGCCTTTGGTTTATCCTATTCCTGGACAACTTGTATGGATGAATGTCTGACATTGCATTCCTAAGATCGCAGTGTGTTGATCTCTACAAACGTACATCTGTTTGGTGGTGCGGGAGATATCCCCTCTTATAATTAACACTCTTCTCTGAGTCGTATGAGACCAGAGGTGGTACTTTTATAGAAACTAATAGTGTGTTGTTGGAAGCAGTAATGTGGCATTTTAAGTGAAAAAGTTCTAAGAAACGTAAATGTTACATCAAGCCTCATAGAATTGTGAAACAGGGGTTGCTTTAGGCTAGTGGATCGCAACCACTAGGGTATGATATCACCTATCTAGATCTATTAATTTCTACCTGGTATGACGTCGGGTTTTATTATGTAGTGTCTTCTATGGAATCCCGGATAGGTTAGTAATGGTCGGGGTGATATCATATTCGGTTTTATCTGCCACCGGATGTGTCAACGGATTGGCCGGTCTTAATTTGCAGAGGTTTCGAAGTTGTCGATTCTCACTAATTTCTCTAGAAATATACTATACGGGAGGTAGTCCCTTACCTTCCTATTCATTGGAAATTCAAATCTCTAATAAATGCTTTCGGTTTTAGTTATAAACCTATTATACCATCAAATTTAACCAATCTAAAAATATCGGCTATTTGAATATGTTTATTTGAAAAAATTTCAATGAATGTCCCTAGAAATAATATCACTGAATTTTACGAAGAAACGATTTGGTTATCATAGGTAAAAACTCATTCCGTGTTTATATGCAGCGTGGTCTTATGAGATACATTTTTGTTTCCAAATATTCGTATTTTGAGTTTCTCCCACCAATCTCATGACTGATCCAGAGTTTATTTTCCTTTTCTTTAAACTTCGAGTGCTCTACTTTTCTGGGTAGCCAAGTAGTCAGGTGGCTTGGAAAATTTAGAAGGAGCATGAAGCATGTAGACTGGAGGGTCCTTTTGTCAATAGTGATATATTTCCAATTTCCACTGTATCATATAGTATGTATTTAGTATTTACCATCATCTGTAAGGTTAGACAATTATAACTATCCCTGACTAGGTTAGTATTTATAGTAACTCTGTTGAATCACGTGGAGTGATTATATGTACTCTCTATATGTACAATTAATGCTAATGTGAGATTTTATTGTTATTATATCTTCTATCTTCATTTCTTTTAAAAAACCCTGATTATATGCCTCTCTGACACTTGAATTTGCAGCACGTGAATACCGAGGATGTATTAGTTTCGGTCTTCGAGGTTTGAAAAGGTGGATCGTCATACTTACAAACCAAGTCAAGAAAGTTAGGGTAAATACCTAATTATGAGAAATGCGGATTACTGATCTTAAGGCTAGGATAAACATTAGAGCGGGTGAATAGTGGTTTAAGAAATTACGAAATCTTATTGAGTTTATGTTAATTTGAACACAAATGTATGCAATATTCAGACATAGATATGATCACAGAAACAAACACAGATGCAGAAATAAAGTAAAAGCAGTAAAGGAAAGAACATACCGGATTTTATACTGGTTTGGAGTTACCCTACATCCAGTCCTGCACAAAAGTATAGATTTCCTTTCAAAAGCAGTCTTTACAATTACACCCTCGATTTCAAGGCTACGAGGTACACACTCCAGATTCACAATCCTTTGGGTAGAGATACTTGATTTCACGAGCAACAAGTTCACCCAATTGATTTCCAGAGCTATAATCACACATTTTCTCACTTGATTGATTTCCAAGGCTATAATCACACCTTTTCTCACAGAAATGATTACAAAGAAGTCTATAACTCTGAATAGCACTGAGGATCTTGTTGAGATAGTGATAGAGAATCAAACCAGAAATGATATAGTTAGATTCAATGTTGATTTCGGCAGATAATGGTAAGAATATGTATAAAGAAATGTGGAAGAAGAAGATGAGTGAAAACTAGAAAAATAAGAATAGAAGTTCGTTGAAAATAGCCCATACTTATAGAAGAACAACAGCCATGTCCATTCGTGAAAGAATATGACGAATAGACACTTCTTTTGAAATTCAAATTTTTGAAATCAACTGACACTATGTTGACATGGGTATCTTGAGTATATCGACATCCCAAAGGAAATTTTGGGGGTTTGTTTTTCCTTGAAAATAACTTTATCTTATATTAAAACTATTTTAAACTTTTATAAATATACTCAAATATAGTTAAAATACATAAATAAATATAGAGAATAATATTTTGGTATATATAAAATTTTACTATAATTTTGTATTTAAATCTAAGTATAAATATTAAAAGTAAAATATATTATTATTAAAAGATAGTTAAAAACTAAGGATAATTTGATTTGAAGATAAAGATTATTTTGAGGCTAAAAATATTTAAAACCAGGATACACGTTTTTGATTCTTTTCAAAGGAAGGATTTTAAATCATTTTGAAAACAAGATATAATTTTGTAAAAACATTTTGAATAAAAGTTAGTGGATAGAAAACAATGTTCCACTAGATTTTTCGTAGGTTCCATCCTACTTATGGTTCCATCCCTTTAATAGGCTCGAAGTGGATTCCATTCCACGAATAAATTGGATTTTAAGATGCCAGTGCTTTTCTAGGAGTTTTAACAAAATTCCTAATTAAATTACTTATTCTTGAAATCTTGAACTCTCATTAATCTTGATATTCTTGATACACATGAGTCTTCAATCTTGATATCTTGAATCTCTATGTTGTACAGTCTTCATTCTTGGTACCTGCATGGTTAAATCCTGCATATACGTATATTTCTAAACTATAATGTTAGTATATATTTTATAATCTTCTAACGTTGTTGTCATCAAAACCATCATCTCAAGGACTAACAATCTCCCCCTTTTTGATGATGACAACCTTTGTTTATAAAATATTACTTTTATCCTAATAACTCCCCCTAAAACTAATAACTCCCCCTTAGTCTATGTCTAACTATCCTACTTTATACTTCTCCCCCTTTGTCATCAACAAAAAACAAACTTAAAACTATATAATTCCCCCTAATCTAATACTCTATGACATGTGATTATAATGATAGTGTTATCATAAATAATCAACACTTAACTCTAAAACTTAAAACTTAGTCCTAAACTACTAACTATCATAACTAAGTATCCATATAATAATACTTTTAATAGAACACATATAAGAACACAAACTATTTATAGGTGTGTTTACATTTTCGTAGAGAACGTAAGAAAGAACATACAACAATAGGAAAAAGAGAAAAGAAACTAGTGAGTGTCTTTGAAAATGGGAGACCTATGAACCCAACAATTTGGATAATGGAAACAGAAATTTCCACGTTGTTCGATAAGATTTCCATCTTTGTCAAAGCACACTTCGCCAACACAAACCAATTTGTCGTCTTCTTCAACGTGCTCTTCTTCCATGAAGGCTTCGTCTTCTTCTTCTTCCTCGCTGCCCTCTTACACTTGATCTCCTGAAGGATCTTCGTCAATCAAGATTGGATTAGCATGATTGTCTATTAGAAATTTTTGCAAATTCCTAAGGATTTTGCCTTGCCTCTCTTGTTCTTTGGCCATTCTAAGTTGTACCACTTGAATTTCAGTCAAAAGTTACAGTGCATTCATTCCGAGAATCCTCCATTTTTGTCACTTGAGCGAGCGTAGTTCGTTGAAACGATCCAGAAGTAGGAGAAGGGAATGAAAAGGTTGAATTTTTGTTTGATTTGGAAGAGAAGGCCACGTTTAATTTATTTCAGAAGTTAGAACAGAAAGAGAACAGAGAGAATGATCAAAATTTTGAAAATAAGAAGAATATATAACCAATTATTTGAATTTTATAGGGAAAAATTTCAAGAATAAAAAATCGTTGTATGTCGACATGGGTTGAGGGGGGTATGTCGACATTGTCCTTGAAATTTTTACTATTTGATTTATTTTGATTTAATTTTTAATTATACTTGTTATTTATATTTTTACATTTCAGTTATTGAACAAATTCCTGATTCCCTTCTTAATTTAGTAAATATAGATTCATTTAAGGGTTTTGTTAATATATCAGCAATTTGATTCTCAGAATTAATATAATTTAGAGTAATTACTTCATTATTTATATTATCTCTGAGAAAATGATGTCTTATATCAATATGTTTAGTTCAATCATGTTGAGTAGTATTTTTTGATAAATTTATCGCACTAGTATTATCACAATAAATTGATAATTTTGAGATATTTAAATCATAATCTTTTAAGGTTTGTTGCATATATATTACTTGAGAACAAGCCAAAGCAGCAGAAATATATTCTGCTTCAGTTGTTGATAAAGAAACTGTGTTTTGCTTTTTACTAAACCAGGAAATCAGAGAATTCCCTAAAAAGTGACAAGTTCCACTTGTACTTTTTCGGTCTGATTTACAACCAGCATAATCAGCATCACAATAAGATACTAAGTCAAAAGAATCATTTTTAGGGTAAAATAAGCCCTAATCAGAGGTGTGTTTAACATAACTTATGATACGTTTTACGGCTTTTAAGTGGTTCTCTTTAGGTTGGGATTGAGATCTTGCACAAAGACAAACACTATGCATGATATCAGGTCTACTAGCAGTGATTTAGAGTAGTGATCCAATCATTCCTCTATATAATTTTTGATCTACATCTTTCAAGAGATCTTCTTTACTAGGGTACTCATTGGTTGCCATGGGAGTGGGTTTTCCACTCGCAGTAGTCAAACCAAATTTACAAATTAGGTCTTTAGCATATTTTTCTTGACTAATAAAGATAACATTATCTAATTGTTTTATTTGTAATCCTAAAAAGAAGTTTAATTCACCCATATGACTCCTCTCAAACTCTTTTGTCATTATTTCAGAAAATTCTTTATTCATTTCAAAATTAGTTGATCCAAAAATGATATCATCTACGTAAACGTGCACTAGTTGAATATCATTTTTATTTCTTTTAAATAAAAAGTGTATTATTTACTTTACCAATTTCAAAATTTGATTGTAACAAGTAAGATCTTAGTCTATCATACCAGGCTCTAGGAGCTTGTTTTAGACCATATAGAGCTTCTTTAAATTTGTAAACATGATTCAGTAATTTTTCATTTTGAAAAAAGTGGTGGTTGTTCAACATATACTTCCTCTTTTACAAATCCATTTAAAAAGGCACTTTTAACATCCATTTTAAATAATTTGAAATTATTATGATTTGCGAAAGCAATAGAATCCTAATGGCTTCTAATCTTGCTACGGGAGCAAAGGTTTCATCAAAATATATTCCTTCTTCTTGACAATAACCTTGAGCGACTAATCGAGCTTTATTTCTAACAACCTCTCCTTGTTCATTCATTTTATTTTTATAAACACATTTAGTTCCAATTATAATTTTATTTTCAGGTCTATGAAGAAGTTCTCAAACATCATTTCTAGTGAATTGATTTAATTCTTCTTGCATAGCCAAAATCCATGAATCATCAGTTGATGCTTCTTTTGGATTTTTGGGTGCAATAGTTGATGCAAAAGCTACATTGCTCATTGACTTAGTTGATTTCTAGTTTTAACAACAGATTGCATATCTCCAAGTATATTTTCAATAGGGTGATCTTTTTAAAGTTTAATCCTTTTATTAGGATGATTAATTTCATTATTAGTTTCGGTTGGCTCTTGATTTTGAGTGATTATATCCTCTTCATCATTTGAATCTTCAAATTTTTTGAGATTTTCATCGAATGAAACATGCATTGTTTCTTCGATGGTATTAGTTTTTAAATTAAACACTCTATATACTCTACTTCTATTAGAATATCCCATAAAGATACTTTGTCGCATTTAGGATCAAATTTATCTAAATTATCTTTTGTATTTAAAATAAAACATTTACTTTCAAAAATTCTAAAATAATATACCTCAGGTTTCTTTGAGTGAAGAAGTTCATAAGATGTCTTATCAGTTAAAGGTCTAATTAAAATTCTATTTAAAATATAACAGGCGGTAGCAACTGCTTCTACCCAAAAACACTATGGTAATTTACTATCTGAAAGCATAGTTCTCTCACACTCTTGAATCGTCCTATTTTTACGTTCTACTACTCCATTTTGTTATGGAGTTCTTAGAAATGAAAAATTGTGAGTTATTCCCTTTTTATTATAGAATTCCTCAAACTTTTCATTTTCAAATTCATCACCGCGATCACTATGGATGGTTATAATTTTTAGAGAAAGTTGATTTTGAATCCTTTTTGTAAAGTTCTTAAAACATTCAAAAGTAGCACTTTTATGTTTCAAAAATATTGTCCATGTAAATCAAGAATAATCATCTACATTTACAAAAACATATTTACTATGATTTATTGACAGAATTTGAGATGGACCAAATAAATCAAGGTGAAGTAATTCAAGAGATTTTGAGGTTGAAATCATATCTTTTAATTTAAAGGAACTTTTTCTAATTTTTCCCAATTGACATACATCACATAGATTATTTACTTTAAAATTCATTTTAGGGACACCTCTTACTAGAACATGTTTAGGTAGTCTAGATAAGAGTTTGAAATTCAAATGCCCAAATCTCTTATGCTAAATCCAAGGGTCACTTGTATTTGCCAACAGACACAGGTTATCATTTGAAACTCTCATAGTAAGAATATAAATATTCTTTTTCCTAATTCCCTCAAATATTATGGTTGAATTATTATCTTCAATGTGACACTTATCTTTTTAAAATTTAATTTTATATCCTTTATCGCAGAGTTGACTTATACTTAGCAGATTATGTTTCAGATTCTTAACTATCAAAACATTAGTAATAATAGGAGTTTCAGAGTTACCGACTTTCCCGATGCCAATCACATATCCTTTTGAATTGTCTCCAAAGTTAACTAGCCCTCCGTCTTTGTAAATTATGTCATTTAGCATATCTGAATTTCCAGTCATGTGTCTAGAGCATCCACTATCGAGTATCCATTTGTTCTTTTTGATCTGCACAATTTGTCCTTTGTGGATTGATTCCTTAACCCCATAATGCATGTTTCCTGCACATCAAACAATTTTGGTAGACAACTTGAATTTGAACATTGATTATATGTAGACTCAAGAGACAATGATGATCTGAATATTTCTAAACTAGTATTAACAAACATAGCCATTTTAAAAACTTTTTCAAAAAATAGATTATGAAACTTTGAAAACCTTGCTCTGGTACCAAATATGAGAAATGCAGATTACGGATCTTAAGGATAGGATAAACACTAGAGGGGGGTGAATAGTGTTTTAAGGAATTACTAAATCTTTTTGAGTGTATGTTAATTTGAACACAAATGTATGCAATATTCAAACATAGATATGATCACAGAAACAAAAACAGATGTAGAAATAAAGTAAAAGCAATAAGGAAAGAACACACCGGATTTTATACTGGTTCGAAGTTACCCTACATCCAGTCCCGCACACAAGTACGGATTTCCTTTCAAAAGCAATATCTACAATTACACCCTCGATTTCAAGGCTACGAGGTACATCCCCCATATTCACAATCCTTTGGGTAGAGATACTTGATTTCATGGGAAACAAGTTCACCCAACTGATTTCTAGGGCTACAATCACACCTTTTCTCACTGGATTGATTTCCAAGGCTACAATCACACCTTTTCTCATAGAAATGTTTACAAAGAAGTCTATAACTTTGAATAGCACTGAGGATCTTGTTGAGATAGTGATAAAGAATCAAACCAGAAATGATCTAATTAGATTCAATGTTGATTTCGGCAGAGTAATGGTAAGAATATGTATAAAGAAATATGGAAGAAGAAGAGAAGTGAAAACCAGAAAAATATGAATAGAAATTCATTGAAAACAGCCCTTATTTATAGAAGAACAACAGCCATGTCCATTCGTGAAGGGATGTGACGAATAGACACTTCTTTTGAAATTCAAAATTTTGAAATCAACTGACACTATGATGACATGGGTATCTTGAGTATGTCGACATCCCAAAGGATATTTTGGTGGTTTGTTTTTCCTTGAAAATAACTTTTATCTTATATTAAAACTATTTTAAACTTTTATAAATATACTTAATTATAGTTAAAATACATAAATAAATATAGAGAATAATATTTTGGTATATATAAATTTTACTATAATTTTATTTTTAAATCTAAGTATAAATATTAAAAGTTAAATATATTATTATTAAAAGATAGTTTAAAATAAGGATAATTTGATTTGAAGATAAAGATTATTTTGAGGCTAAAAATATTTGAAACCAGGATAGATGTTTTTTATTCTTTTAAAAGGAAGGTTTTGAAATCATTTTGAAAACAAGATGTAATTTTGTAAAAACATTTTGAATAAAAGTTAGTGGATACAAAACAATGTTCCACTAGATTTTTCGTAGGTTCCATCCTACTTAGGGTTCCATCCCTTTAACAGGCTCGAAGTGGATTCCATTCCATGGATAAATTGAATTTATGTCAGTGCTTTTCTAGGAGTTTTAACAAAATTCCTAATTAAATTACTTATTCTTGAAATCTTGAACTCTTGATAATCTTGATATTCTTGATACTCATGAGTCTTCAATCTTGATATCTTGAATCTCTATACTGTACAGTCTTCATTCTTGGTTCCTGCATGGTTAAATCCTGCATATACATATATTTCTAAGCTATAATGTTAGAATTTATATTTTATAATCTTATTCTAAGGTTGTTGTCATCAAAATCACCATCTCAAGGACTAACACTAATTTTAAGGAATAAGTGCACAGTATAAGTTAGAAATCGATTATAGTCATCAATTCTAAACTGCAGAAATCATGATAGCGTTCGATTTTGTTATATACATTTAACAGTATTTCTTTTTTCTACACAAATGACATGATAATGAGAATAAATTAACTTTAAATATTTGGTTTCATATCTAATGAAGCTTTTTGCACCTCCGTCATTTTCTGTTATATCCCCGTTATAACTTTTTGTACCTCCATGCTATGGAACCGCTAAGCGCTTTAACTGCACAGATGGACCATTCCATTTCAAATTCAACACTCAGTTCAAACAGTGATTTAAACATCAAGTCAAGGACATGCCACATGTTATAGAGGGTAATAGGGGTGATGTTATACAACATAAAGTAGCCATTTGCTTTCAAAATCAAAGGGGTCCAAAGTTTTTTACCTTAATTAGTTAATGTCACTTTAACTTTATATTTATACACACATACACACACAAAATATATATATAAAAGATAGTGAGATAACTCACTCAAATCCGAACCAAACATAATTTCAACCAATCCCAAACCCAAGAACACCTCCTACCATGCTATACATAATCTCACTACGAGTGCAATGACGAAGATCGAGTCTCAAGTGGACCTCGAGTGCAAGAGATATGAATTTTCTAAGAAACGAGATAATCGATTTATTAATTAACCTTGATTAATTTACTAATTATATCATTAACCCTAAATTCCTTCTTTCCCCAAATTGTTGTGCATATGCGTGCACAATGAACTCACCACCGTGCATGCTTCCACCTTGATTTCTCCCTCTATACATGATGAAACGACGCATCGAAAACTCCTATGCATCATACTACATGTGCTCATTACCACTAAACGAAAAGTTCAAAGCTTGGCCCTCCTCATCCAAAAGCGACCTCAGCTAACCCTCCACGTGTAGCAAAACTTTGCACCCTCCTCTCGATGATCTGACCTGAAATGGTTGATGTAGGTAGGTGCTCCTTGACAAGAGCATTGCAACGGTGATGATTGAGTCACCCAACTCCAATTGTCGTCAAATGGAAACCTTAGGCAATGGCCTCACAACGATGATGACCCCCACAGTATGGTAGCACCCTTCAATGACCATATTGGTTTGAAGCTCTCTCATCCCTGAGTCCGACGGATCCAAATATGTTTCTCTTATTACCTATAGCTTCAGATTTAATTGAATGAAGGAGGCGGCTCAAGGAAGCAAGGATCTGGCAAGAAAAAGAATAATGAAAGGAAAAAAGAAAGAAGAAGGAATAGGTATTAAGGGGAATAGTGTGTATGTGTGTGTATTATTTAATTTCTTAAATAAATCGCCACATGATTTGAGCTCTCATATGATCACACGGCATGTCATATCGCCATAAAACTCGTCGGCTGGTCCTAATGGTTTAAATTTCATCGCTATCCGAGATATCGCTCCAGGATGATAATTTCAATCGTTTTGAGGTCATTTATCGATAAATTGATTTTCGGTCACATCATCGATATTTCTTCGAATTATCTCCTTTTATACATTTTTCTAAAGCAAGTTTACCATTATTAATTATACTAAAACAGGGGTTAACATGATTATTTTTATCACATTTAATCCAAGATTCAAATATTTAAATAATTGAGATATTCAAATACGAAGTGTTCGAAATTCCAGGTCGTAGCATCAACTCAAAAGTCAAAGTCTCCGGCCAAAGAATTTTGGTAAAAATAATTGTTACTAATAAACCAAGGACTTTTTGTTTAGACTATAAATTTAGATGGACGATATTGAAATTTTAACCATTACCAAATTCCCTATGTCTAAATTGCTATAGTTTTGACGAAGAGAATCGGTGTAAATAATTGACACTGTCAGGTAATGCTTAAGTTTGTAAAATTGGATTTTTACCGAAGTTTTATAAGGGATAAATTTTGCCACAATGTCACACCACCAGTTAAGGTGAAGTATGAACATTAATATTTGAATTTTTCGATATTAATCATTGACCGAAATTGCATCTAAAGTGACAAGACAACGTCAATGTTGAATCATCCGTCTACCACCTGATTTAATTAGTTATAAATGTTATGATAATTAAATTAATTAGTATTTATGAAATATTTTTTATACAATTTTATTTGATTTGTCTTGATCAGTATTAAAAATAGTGCGTATAAGTTGCATACAAGCTTGTCGATATGTGATATTGATGTATGCTTAAATTCGATTTAAATGTAAACTATCTGATCAAGCATGAAGTGTTTTGAGACCCAATATAAAGATGTGTGTGGCTGGACATAATGGGTGGGAAGAGGCTTGGAATTTGATTCCAAAAGGGTGTGAAATGGCTTAGGAAAGAAAAGATAGGTTACCTCTTTAAACCACTTCTTTCTTATGCTATTTAAACATCTCTTGCCATTTTTTCACATTATTCTTTCTAGGGTTTGTGCCTTCACCTCTCTTCATCAAAAATGGTAGAAAATTCCTCTCTCCTTTTCTTAAAATTCAAGCAAAAAAAAACTAAACATAAATTCAGTTAAAATCAAAAGAACAGTGTGTAGTTTTCCCAATCGAGTTGGGCATTTCGGTAGTGTTGAGCAGAGATTCGAGCGGAATTATTTAGATTCAGCATTCAAGGAATATTCTTAACACAATTGGAAGGTACAATCCGTATTTACAAATTTATATGATTGTACATTTGATCATCATATGCTTTATGTTTAAATAGATTAGGTTTTATCACGAATCCTTGTTTGTATGTGTTGTCAACATGAGATGTGAATATGTGATTTTGTATATACATGTGATTACAAATGTGTGTGTGTGTCACAAAATTGTTTTGTCTATATGTACATACGAAAATGTCTGTTTTGTTCATGATTAGTGTGACGACCCGAAAATCCATACCCTATGAACTGACAATAAGCCACACATGTCCGACCCAAAATGCACAGACCGACGGAAAGTCAAGAGAAAGAAAAGAAGAGAGAAGAAGAGAAGAGAAGAAAGAGAGAAGATAGAACCAAACAAAACAATACAGAATCTCACATCGCAGCGGAAATATATAATATCATATCAATGATCTTTACAAAACAGAAACTGTATATACATACATCAATCAGATTTCAACAATCAATCAATAGCTATCAGCCTGAACAGTTATAATAACCTGTCCTCACAAATGTTGATAACAACAACAACTAAGCAACAATGCAACGGATAATCAAGCAAATACGGATGAACGAAAATGAAGATCACCAGCTCTCCTGCTGAAGCTCCAAAAGCAACAAAGCATAACCTGTAGACATACTCGGTCCGACCGGAGCATTGAAAGGGAAGAACTTCCGGATCAGTCTGGTAAACCAGCGTGAGAAACACACTCAACTGAATTTATTAAATTACCAAAAAAATTCCTTTATCAAATAAAAGTATCTCGTAAGACAAGTCCACACATAAACACGGACTTGTTTTTACCTTACAATAAGTAAAACATTTCTTTCATATCAAACTCATGTGATATTATACTAGTGTCTAGTATACAAATAATATTCAAAATAGCTGAAATTGTTACCATTATTAAATTCCAGCATATAGCCAAATTGGGTAATACAATCAAAATGGAAGGGACGTAGTGGAGTATGGATTTCCACACAAATGACCAGGTGAAGGGACTACCTTCCGGCAGTACATATCTAGAAGAATGTACCGAGAAACCATCACAAAGTTTCTCTACCAACACAAGACCGTCCTACCTCTATTACTAGATGGTACCGAATATGTCATCCTCCGGTCGTTACTGACCTTACCGAGGGCCCTCTAGCATACAAACCACAATAATTAGATAAATGTCGTCATAGTGTGCAAAGATATATCTAGAAGAGGATGATCATATCCTACATGGGAATGACCCACTTGGCCTTGCCGCATCTAACCCTGTTTTGGTCATTTCTGGTTGATAAGGCCAAAGGTAACGATTACCTTTCACAAAGCACAATCACATCACTTAGAATGCCACACGGCCATTTCCATTGACTACTAATTGCCTTCCATAAAAATACAACCTTTAAGCTCATACGTCTCAAGGAGGGTGTTAAGCTAAGAGAAGTTGCCTTCTCTGCCACCACTGATGTACGTTTGTAAAAACCAATGTAGGTAATCTTTAGAAATGCAATGTCGGACAAACATCCACACAAGTTGTCCAGGAACAGGACAAACCGAAGGTACTTTCCTACCACATCCTGTCGGAAAATCCCTAGGATAAGTAGCGAATAGTCCTTGCATTGGATATTTCATAATGAAGAGACCATTGCTACTGGATGTATATTGGAATTTTAACCCCAAACGATCAACAAGCAGTCCCTTACTATGAAAATCCAGAATATCAATATCATCATAAGCAACCAGCACAATCGTTGCATATACGTTGGTCCGAAGTGGGTTTCAGATAAATCTGATCCCAGTCTCCTAGCACCAACAACGTAAAAACGTTTCTCAACCTCGCACAGAAACTAAGTCTCATAGACTTATCACGTCTCCAACTTTCAACTTGCTATCCTTCGGGCCAAGAAGAAAGCTCGATAGATTGGAGTGATACTCTGCACTATACGAATCAACATCCTCAACACAAACGATAATCAAGCCTACACAGAAGGCAACGTATTAAGTGTACGGCTAAATAGTTTCCACATCAAGTCAAGGAACTAAAATTTTTAGCCAAGTTTGATAGTCGGTTATTAAACTATCAAAGAAAACAAACAAATATTCAGCACCATAACAATCACTAGGCCCTTTTAATTAATCTTTTATTAATTAAATCACTTACTAAATATTCACTTCAATTATCTTTAAAACGATATATTCTCAAAACATTTCAACATGTATATTGGAAAACATTTCCATATACTTATTTAATAATAAGTAATTCACAATTCTATTTATTTTCAACACTTGGAAAATATTTCATATACTTAAATCACGATTAAGTATATATTTTATTCTATAAGAAAAATGTCCTCTTTAAACATCTTTATTCGGGTCAAAACGAATGTTGCGTAAAACATCGTTACGACAACTCAAAATCACTAGTATATTGATTTGAAAATAAGATAGATATATAAATCACATATACTATACAAAATATTTCTTTCGAAAATCATTTACTATAAAAAAATAGTGTTATAGTCCATCATTTCCATATACTTTTCGAAAACGTCTATTTCAACAATGAATGTTGAAATCTATGTATTCGGTATTTAATACATTTTTAAAATATCTTTAAACCATTTTACTCCATTAAAATATCACTTCCTAAAACATTTATTTAATTTAAAATATTATTCACTGTCCAAATCGTGAATATAAATCATTTACCGAATTTAATATTATTTCAGCATTTGATTTAAAGGATAATTTACTGTCAAAAATCATAAATATAAATCTCTAACCAAATTCAACACTTCTATATATTTAATGAAAGGATTATCCACTGTCCAAAATCGTGGATATAATTCCTTTAATATACCTCTATATTTAACTTATCAAATTCAATCAATTTTGAATTTATAAATCAATGTTTATAAATTCCATTTATATATTATAAAAACTTTCATATACAAAATTCCTTTATAAATCAATTCCATTTAATAACTTAATTATATGCCAAAAATCCAATTATAAGTTAATTACTTATAATCTTTTTATTTTACAACATCCTTCTTTTTATAACTTCACAAATCTTATTTACTTATAAAATCCATTTATAACACTATTTTAACATTCTTGATTTATAAAAACTCAATTTTGTAAATCTTATAAATAAAACATTTATAATAATTCAAAATCTCACTTAAAACTATTTTACAAAAAAAAAATCAACTTTATATTTTAAAAATCGCATTTCAATTATATTTCTCAAATATCATAATTTTTATAACATAAAAATTATAACTTTTATTTATTCAAAATAAATTCAGTTCCTTTACAATTCAAAAATCAATAAAACGTTTATTTCCAAAATCACTTTAAATCCTTTTAAATTTGGAAATCATCACTTTAACATTTTTAAAATTTCCAAAATAGGCCCAATGCTGCAACAGCACTAAATACATCAATCACGGCATCCAAAACATCATATATCATATGATAATAGCATATATCACAATATCTGTAAATAAATAAATACTGGTGAGGAACCCAGTTGGATCCCTCCAACATGTCACCTGCAATAAATATACATATTAGAATATGTGTACAATGTCTGCTTCAAGGCAGACGCGCGTACAAAGGGTCGTCCGCTCATACACGGGAACGTAAATGGTAATCTGCTCCACTAGGCGGTAATATATCCAAATACCAATCAATAATTCATATACCATCCAAACAATCATCAATCATCATATAATAAATATATCTCACTTATATAAAAGTATCAGTGAGTCAGAAAGAGTGAGTTGTACTCACTTTGCATCCAATAGCAGTTGTAGTGTTTTTTCCCGAATAAAATTAAACACGCGTTTAATTTTACCTAAAATTCACATTAGCTCCAATCAACTATAAACCAGCTCCACCGCGCAGTGTTCGTCCATACGAACCCAACGCAATTCGTTTCGTGCGAAACGGACCCTATATCAAAAAGTTATAGTATTTTAAAGATTGAACGAATTTAAATATAATAATTTCAATTTCCTTTTTATTTTCTAACCCTAAATTGCATCTGGACCATTGATTGGGCTTCACTAGATCGTGGCCGCGCGTAAGATGTTCTTCCCAACCTAGCAAAACATGCATATGTGAACCCATTGCCGCCGTTTGTTCACAAATTTTTGCGACCTCATCATCCACTTCGGCGACGATCCAACGGCATCACATCGAAGCTCACCTTGCCATGCACCATCGCCCTCTTCCATGTGAAACTCGATCGCCCCCCTTTCGTGAAAACTGAGCTCGAACGTGTGCCCTTTGAGGCCAATTAGTCGTCGATCTGCTTCGTTAAATACGATCTCCACCGTTGGATCGAAAGATCTCGTTGAGTTTAACATTTTTCTAGTTGGAGATTTCACGAATTAATGTGTAGATTTGAAGAAAAATGAGGAGGAAGAAGAGAGTTTTTCGGCCATTGAAATGAAGCCAGCGGCTAGGGTTTAAAACCCTAAATGTTTTGCAAAAGTGAAAAGTTATGGCCTTATATAGAAAATTGCAAAACACTATTCATCCGGAAAAAATTCGAACTCGTAATGAAGCATGCCATCTGGCATTTATAATGTTTTACCCCTATTCCGAACGCAATGAAATATATATCGGGAGCCAATTCAATCGTATTTGAAAGATAGGTTTTCGAATCGACTTATCTAAATTTAAAATTCACTTGAACTGTTTTCTACGCGTTTTAGCTTGCCCTGGACAAACCGTAAATGCGATTGACCCGAAATTTGAAATCTTACAATAATATAACATTACGGATCCGATGAAACTGGTTTCGTCGAAATCCAATACTGTTTGAAAAATGGCTATTTTTACACGTCGATTAAATATTAAAATATTCAATTTCTTCAAACTAACTTTTGATTCAATTTTTAAAAGTCCTCTAACATCATTCTAAATCAAATAAGATTTAATTCAACTTTATAAATCATTTTTTATTCACATTTAATTCAAATTTACAATTATTGACACAATTTCAAATATTAAATTAACCATTTAATTATCCGATTAAATCCTTATATTTCAAACATAGGTTATCCAGCTTACAAATTTTACTTTTGAATATTTAAAATTAATTAAATATACGAATTTCAAATGACAGAAATTCTGGGTCGTTACATTCTCCCCTACTTAAAAGAATTTCGTCCTCGAAATTACAAAGTAAGAAAAAGTCACAA
The DNA here is from genome assembly GCA_030765085.1 of Allium cepa. Taxonomy (NCBI): domain Eukaryota; kingdom Viridiplantae; phylum Streptophyta; class Magnoliopsida; order Asparagales; family Amaryllidaceae; genus Allium; species Allium cepa. The sequence continues at coordinate 690,666,193 of CM060935.1, read as the reverse complement.
AATCCATTAACTTTCCAAAACAATTCGTTCAATTTAGATTTACCAAAATCACTTAAATATTTAACTTTTCCAAATTCCATTCGTTAAACTTCTTACAAAAACTTTACTAAGTTTTCAAATCCATATATAGTTACCTATTCAAAACCAACTATATCGTTTCAATTATCAACTCAAAATCAAAACTTTAGTTATCAAATTTTTTTTTTCAATTTTCCCAAAAAATTTCTAACGCCTTTAATTTCAAAAAAAATCCCAGCTTCTCCTTTGCACGGTTCGATCCGAAAAAAAATAACAATGTATATATCACAAATATACATCTCATCTACGTGCATCCCAAAGGAAAAAAATGTAAGAGTACGATATGTAATTCGAGATATGTACCTTATATATTATTAGCGAGCATATACGGCTGATATAGCGCGAAAGCCAGCTCTAAATGCGAAGCAAGTTTCATACGCACCTAGTAAACACTCAATACACAAATGAGAAACATGTGTATAGAAAGTAATATCAATATACAACATATACCAACAACTATATATGCCAATACAACAAATGCAACAAAAGAAACAAATCCAACCATCAAACATCTATCATCCAACAAAGCAATATCCATCCAATCAATCAATAACCAAATCAATATAAACTCATTTCTCATTAATATTCAATGAATTAAATTTCAATTTAATCATGTTTGATTCATTAACATCAGACTTTACTAACATCATTTATTCAAATTACATTCACTAATTTACATTCAAGTTGGTTCGCTTCCAATTCAATCAAATAAAATTCAATTCTATTTAAATTCACTTAACTTCCAATTTGAATTCAATTATTTAGCTTTCAATTTTATTAATCCAATTTCATTAACAATTAATGAATTTCTATTCAATTAACTATAATCCATCTAACAACCAATGTATATCCAACATTACCAAATTAATTTACTTTACATTCATACAATTTGGTTCAACACTTTTAATTTCAAATTGGTTTAACATTCAATCAACTTTCATTCAATTATTCAATTCCCAATTTCATTAGCTTTTAATGAATTAACACTTACATCAACTATTCCATATCAATTTACTTACATACAATTGATTATCATTCGATTCAATCATTAATTCAATTGCTAATTCATATTACCACTAAAGTTTAATTCTTTTTCTTATATAACTCAAGTTCACATTCGTTTAATTTACTTTATTAATTTACTTTGATACCAAAATCAACTTCATTCCACATTACTTAAGTTATTCAACATTACTTAAGTTACGTTCCATTTCAACTTCATTTACATTTACTTTCACTATACAACTTAAGTTCACTACAAATTTTAATTCAAATTCTACTTTATTTAATTTTTTACTTGAGTCAAATTCATATCTTGTTTTGCTTAACAAAATTGTTTAGCCATTATAACATTTGGTTTTACTTACTTTTTCACATTTTATAAGTTATACAACTTAATTATCTAAACTTCCAAATTCAATTATATAATCACTTAACCACTTAACTAATCCAATTAAAATTCAATTCAATTTATTTAACCTTCTTTAGTTAAATTTCAAATCATATATTTATTATGCTAACTCACATTTATTTCAACTTTACTAATAATTAAAATTTTATCATTTCATGTTATAGGTTCAAAACTCATTCTACTTATATTTATCAATTATACTTGGATTTTAAATCAAATTTGTTTATCCAAACAAAATTTAAATTTTCAATTTACTATTGGTAGCAAATCAATCACACAGAAACTCAAAAATGATACCGATGATGTTGCAGTCATCACCCTTATTATTTCCCAGCAATAGTAGTGAATTCAGTGATTTATATTCTTTCAAAAAAATCCTTTTATTCATAAATCACATTTATAAATCTTTTTACTTATATAATTTCACTATTTCACTTTACTTACATAAAATCATTTCAAATTTATTTATCTTATTTAGATTTATAACAATATAATCTCTTTAACTTTGAAAAAATAACTTTCAAAATAAACGGGATTTAAATTTTCAAATAATTAGTCTAAATCCAGTTTTACTTATAACTCACTTTTTTAATATATTCATATAGTTTCACTTCTTATATATAAGATTATTTCACAATTGTAAATTATATTAATTATAATTTCATACTTATAATTCATTTGCTTATATAATTTATTCTTTTACAATTGTTTTTTATTCAGATTATTCAAACATCTTTTATTAACTTATATATATTTACATTTTCAAACAACTAAACAATCAGTTTATATACACTTTCATAATTTTGAAAAATTATTTCATAAATTTAATATATTCGAGGTAAAATTATTTCATTTACCCAATTTAAAATGATACTATGTCAACTTGCTTCGTTTAAGTGTTTGGAAATCCCTATCAATAATATGGCGTCCCACATACCAACCAGAATTCACAAACATCTCAACGGATAAGCAAACACAATATAAAACATTTTATATTCACTAACAAATACGCGCTCATATATAAAATACACTCAACTCAATCTAGGGTACTACTGTCCCTGTCTATACTGAATACAAATCAAAGCTTAGGAATATACAAAATCTAAGCTCAGATACCAAATGTAACGACCCAAAAATCCATACCGTTTGAATCGACAATAAACCACACATGTCCGACCCAAAATGCACAGACCGACTGAAAGTCGAGAGAAAGAAAAGAAGTGAGATGAAGAGAAGAGAAGAAAGAGAGAAGGTGGCACCAAACAGAAAAATACAGAATCTCACATCGTAGCGGAAATATATAATATCATATCAATGATCTTTACAAAACAGAAACTGTGTATACATACATCAATCAGAGTTCAACAATCAATCAATAGTTATCAGCCTAAATAGTTATAATAACCTGTCCTCACAAATGCTGATAATAACAACTACTAAGCAACAATGCAGTGGATAATCAAGCAAATACAGATGTACGAAAATGAAGATCTCCAGCTCTCCTGCTGAAGCTCCAAAAGCCCCAAAGCATAACCTGTAGATATACTCGGTCTGACCTGAGCATTGAAAGGGAAGAACGCCCGGATCATTCTTGTTCACCAGCATGAGAAACACACTCAACTGAATTTATTAAATTACCAAAACTTTTCCTTTATCAAAATAAAAGTATCTCGTAAGACAAGTCCACACATAAACACGGACATGTTTTTACCTTACGATAACTAAAACATTTCTTTCATATCAAACTCATGTGATATTATACTAGTGTCTAGTATACAAATAATATTCAAAATAGTTGAAATTGTTACCATTATTAAATTCCAGCACATAGCCCAATTGGGTAATACAATCAAAATGGCAGGGACGTAGTAGAGTTTGGATTTCCATACAAATGACCAGGTGAAGGGACTACCTTCCGGCAGTACATCTCTAGGAGAATGTACCGAGAAACCATCACAAAGTTTCTCTACCAACACAAGACCGGCCGACCTCTATAACTACATGGCATCGAATATGTCATCCTCCGGTCATTACCGACCTTACCGAGGGCCCTCTAGCATACAAACTGTAACGACCCGGAAATTTCGAACCCAAAATTTCCAGATAGCTAGTGAAAAAAGAAAGAGATAGAAGAAGAACAGAAAAGAAACACACAATCTCACATTCGTAGCAGATAAAATATAATATCACATAAATAATAGTTTTACAAGAAGAATTATATCATTACACTTATATCTTTATACATCAGAGTTACATCATTACATAAATACCGGACAATTTTAAAAAAAAAACTAACTTGTCCCAGATAAATATAGCAAAACACCTCATACGTTCCTGCCATCCAGCTCGTCTCCTGAGCTCCAGAACGTCCTTACCTGAAAATCAGTAATACTCGGTCTGACCCGAGCATTACATTAAAGTAACACCCGAGTCAGGCTAGAAACCAGCGTGAGTAAACCCATCTAACATGAATGATAAAAGCATACAATTTATATAAACCCGGGGTACTCGTATCAATTTACAAATTCACAATTTGTTATAAACATCAGTGATATCGCACATCAATATTTAAGTATCAGAACTTAGATTAACGGTCAAATTCATTTAAATCATTCCATACCTGACTGTTGATTTCACAAATCAATTTATAAAGAGTCGAAGTGGTTTCGGGTATTTACTAATACCCGACTCCGGTCTCTTCGAATTCAATGACATCTTAAATCCAGTTTAAGTGGATACAATCAATTTAAATACAGGGTATCATAATTCGCACAGCAGATTTCAATTCATTATCGATTGATAACCCTACAATAACATTGTTCAATCCCTCAATATTATATCATAGTACATCATACTCAATATCAGAGATATTCAAAACCCAAGTCATCCAATATTAATCAATCGTCCATAAGCAAGATTTAATATATATATATATATATATATATTATATTCTTAATAAATTAATTAATCACTAATTAAATTAATTACCAACATAATCATTTGGATTACCTAAACCCTGCTTACTTAACATTAATTATTTACAACCCAGTTTATCTATCAATTCCAAAATCATCTATCTTAACTAATCATCCTTGATTAATTATCTTTTAATTACAATAAGAAATTGAGTCTCAATTAATAAATCAAAGTAATTAATCCTTAATTACTTTCCTTAAGTATTATTATTATTAATTAAATCACTTTTTGTAATTATCCATTAATTACTCTCCTTAATTTAACGAGATTCAGTAAGTGTTCTTTAATTACTTTTATTATCGTCACTAATTAATTACATTAAGTGATTAATCCTTAATTAGTCACATTAATAAATCAATCCATTAAATTGATTTCTCAAATTAATTATCCTTTATTAATTATCATAAAAATAATTAATTATTTAATAAATTATATGGAGTAATCCTCTCTTAATTACTTTGCTATGAATCAGTTATTCAACTTGGCTTAAATAACATTGGTTATTTACAAAACCATTTGATACTAAATAATTCAGTCCTTCTTAATTAATCAACTAATCCTTGATTAAATTCTTAATTAATCCCTAAATACCTAATATTTAATTAATTATGCTTACTAATCATCTTACCTTAGTTAGTCAATTCACCTTAATTGCATTGACTATCTTAAGTTAATTTACTAACTTAAATTAATTTTATTACTTAATTAAGTTTATAAACAATTAAGGATTAACAATTAAGGATTAATTTTAATATAAACATATCATCCGAAATTATCAACCTTTATTAATCAATTATTACTTAAAACAGCTTTAAAGATAATTAAATTTAAATTTAACTTGTTAAACTTAAAAACTGAGAGGATTTAAATCATTACCCGAGAAAAATACTGGGTTTACTCGAACAGGTATCGGGTCTCTTCCACTATTTCCCCAAGTCCCTCCTTCTTCTTCTTTAAAGCATAATCCTAAAATCTTCACAACCACGCTGACATACAAAATCCTCGCGTACACGTGCACAGTTCAACAGCGGCACTCCGACCACTTCTCCCACCACCGGCATGTCGATGATGATACCCAAAAATGATCTCAACCCCGAGAACACCAAAACGATCACAAAATCAAATTTTCATCAGAGTGAACCCATCCTGAACCCCTTTCTTCGACAAACTTACCTCGCCGACGACCACATCGATCGCCATCATCCTCGCCACCCAGTACTTAGCTTCACCTGACCGTCCTTTGCTTTCCCTCCTCGACCGATCACGATTGTTTCATCAACGACGCCTCAATTTCCAAGATCAACCACGATTACATTTTCGGGTCTGAACCCTAATCCGACTTCGCTTCGCCACCCTAGTGCTCGAGAAACTCTCCTGATATTTTTCCATCGATCACCTGACCAATAGCTTCCTCCAGCACCGGGCTTGCTGTGGAATTTGCTGTCGTTCGTCAGAAATCGTCAAAAATACATTATCTGATCAACTCAGAAATGCCTCATACATACAAACTTAAAAATCCCAATTCTTATATTAAAAATCGTCACTTCCTATCTTGAATCAATCTACGAAATCAAAACTTTAATTCATTAACCTTGAATTTTACCCTACTTACGATTTTCACCAACATTTCCAATACTGGACTTAATTATTATGTTAGAATACTTGAAATTTTCCTAGGATTGGTATAACATCGGTTAAAATCAAATTTCAAGTAAAAATCACAACCTAAAGTTGTTTGTATGGGAAGATAAAAAATTTAGATGACCTTAAGCCTGTGAAAACAACAGTGGATATAGATAAACAATCAATGTCCAGACATCCCAGTCCTTTTCATATGCATTCATACTTTAATACATCTTTGCAAAACAAAATTCACATCTTGAATTCAAAGATTTTTCATTCATTGGGTTATCATATAATTTAAATTTTGAACCAATTTTTTTTCCACCGATTTCAGTTTGAACAGAGGCATACTTTTCATGATCCAATCATGTATATAAATATTAACACACACATATATACTAAATATCATTTTTAAACACATGCACAACATCATTCAATCATATTTGAAAGATCATCACACTTCTAATTTGAAATATATTAGATTTTTTTTCAAATTTACTCACCTGCACATACAAGACAGAGGATGCCTATAACCCAACAGTTGATTGAAACTTGATCATCAATTATAACTTAATTTGTTTAAACCTTTAAGTTGATGTTGAGCTTTTGCTTCAGGCCGAAACTGTAGCTTCTTAGCATGCTTGATTCCAGTTTTTGGAAAGAAAACTTATCCTTACTCTGATTTGTGGAAAATCTGAAAGTAGATCTTGCTCAGATTTGAGTTTTGTAATTGTTTGCTTTAATTGTACATTTTTCTCTGATCTGGTTTTATTTTCCAAATTTTAATTTGCTGAGTTTTGAAAATTGTTTACAGATTTAAAATTTGAGTTTGAGCTTTTGTAAAAACTTGCAGGTTGTAATAAAATAATTTCCTCTCGGGTTGACATTTGCTTTGAGGAATGAATTTTTTTTTAAGTTAACCTTTGCTTGCTTTTTGAAAAGAGAAGAACATAATGAGGTAAGAAAATGTAGATTATGTTTTATCAAAATTTAAGAAAAAGAAAAAGAAAATTAAGAAGGACACTTGTTCAATTTGTTACATTTGTCACCTCCATTATTTAACCCTTAACACATGTTAATACAAGGATTAATAACCTACCACTTGTCATTATTAAATTAAATTTTTGTTTTAACCTTTCTTTATATTTATACAAAGTACAAAAATTTCAAGTATATAAAAATGTATTTAAACCCTTGTTAACTCTTATTTTAGGCTATTATGTTTTGAACTACTAAGTATTTGTTTTTATTAATCTATGTTGATATCCTTAATACAATGAAAATAAACTTCTTTATTTAAATCTCATTTAACTATCATACTTTTTTATTAATAAATACTTATTTTTTTAGAGTTTTTAAATCATATAATTTAACACTTGTTAACCTATGTTTTATATATATATTTTTTATATTATATTCCACAATTATAATTATATACAATTTTTTACAGAAAATCGTTTAAACGAATTATACATTGAGTAAATTACCTATACATATATATTATTTAAAATCCAAATTATTAACTAAGGAATTTATTTAAATCTTAAATTCAAGTTTTCAAATTCAAACTCAAACTCAAACTCAAATTCGAATCACAATCCAGGTATAATTATTTATTATCATATTTATATGTTAAATCTATAAATCGGTATTTCTATTAATTAAATTCAGTTAATTTATCAATTACAGATATTCTAAAATCCAGGTTATCACATTCTTCCCCTTTAGAATCTTTTCGTCCTCGAAAAGGAACGAAGCCAGAATTTTTTTAAAATGCTAAAAATCAAATAAATTTTCTTTGATCATTTTTAAATCACCTTTAAAATCCATATAATATTACCAAAAGATTTTCTATAACAATATCATTTTATAACTCGATGTTTCAACAAGTCCAACCTTGTTCTCATAGAAATTCGGTCGTACGTTGATCAGGCGTAGGACTAAAAATCTACAAGTGCTTAGCAGACCCATTTCAACACCCAGTGAAAATACTTGGAAAATAATTTTATTGAAAATATTGAAAGCATTTTGAAATCGAGGAAATATCTTTGGTGAGAATGCTCTGGAAATCATCACCCCCATCCATGGTCACAGTTACATCCAGGGTAACGTTGTCGTCGCAGCAAAAGTCCATGTAACTGCAGGCTCTCCGCAGCCTCTCGATTACGCCATGAAACCCACACAACAGATCACAGTTACATCCAGGGTTACGTTGCCATCACAGCAAAAGTCCATGTAACTGCAGGCTCTCAGCGGCCTCTGATTTTCGCTGTCAAAATGAAACTTCTCCACTCCTACATAGGTCGCAGTCTACCGATATAAAATCAAACGCAGACTGTTGGCTCTCAGCGACACACACGACTTTCGCTATATAATACCATAGATCGCGGTTACATCCTGGGTTACGTTGCCGTCGCAGCAAAAGTCCATGTAACTGTTGGCTCTCAACGGCACACACGACTTTCGCTATGGTATACTCTACTCATAATCCTCAAGAACTAGTTTTGTCTGGACTCCTCACAGGATCAACTTTAGAACCCCCCCTTGGGGCTCAAGGCAGCACCACCCGGTGGTACCCCTGAGAAGTTCATTTCAAGGGAGCGCCTTTTTCCCCAGAGCCATCATCAAAACATTTTATACTATACACATATAATATTTTCAAATCATACACCTAGTATGATCTCATACAAATCTTCTTTACACAAAATCGATTATTCCAAAATCGATAATTCTCAAACTAGGCTTTCCAAATTCTCATATTGATTTTACCCAAAAATCAAAAGCCTTTTCCAAATCCAAAGGTTCCCAAAACCCTTTTTCCAAAATCCTCATATGATTCTTTATATATATTCAGATATATAAAATCTTCAAAAACTTGGGATCATTTCAAACTCGTATAAACTCCTTTTATACTTCAAACATTTCTAAAAACCCTTTTCTTCTGGCAAAAAATTCATCAAGGGGAGTTTCATTTTATAAAACAAAGATACTTAACTTTGTTTACTCAAAAATCAAATATTCAAATTTGATTACTCTCTTCAATATCATTTTCATTTCAATCCGTACGATGTACACATATCATTCGTACACCATACAAATCTGATCGCTCACTCGATCACACAATTTCATTTCCGAACTAGTATCGTCCACCTGATTTCCTAGTGCGGACACAGATCTGGTTTATTGATCAGAAACCGTCATTCTCCTTGCATAGTCCTAACTATGATAGAGAATATCCAGAACCAATCAACAATCCATATCCAGGTTCGCCTTCAAAAATCGAGTGGAAAATTCCAACTCGGATCGATATAATTATCTCGAAATTCTGTGCTCGAATCTGGATCAAATCACTATGCGAATAGAATAACATACGTACACCCTACGTATTTATCTTTATTCGTTATTAGCCAAATCAATTCCATTTCTATTCACATTCACTTTGATTTTCATTCACTTACTCATAATTGCTTCAATCCATTTGGATTATCACCTCTAATCTTATCTTAATTGGGTATTTAACCAATAACAGTTTGAACTCCAACCAGTTAATTTAGAAAATAGCTTGGAAAATTTAAAAATAGATAAGTAGTAGGAAAATAGTTACTAGTTTGTGAAATAAGTGTAAAATAGCTAGAAAATAGTTAAAATAATTATAGAAATTTTAAATAATTACAAAATAATAATAAGATGGTAATTAGTTTCGCAAAATAGTTGATATATAGTAATTAGTTATAAAACAGTTGGAAAATTGTTAAACAGTTTCAAAAATAATTGTAAAACGAGTATAAGATAATTTGGCTTTTAAAAGAAAGGTTGTATATATAATGAATAGCTTGGAAAAATAGGTTTATATTAAAACAATTTATATTAAAAAATAGTTCAGAGTCAAAACTGCTCACTTCCCAATTTCCATTCTCATCAATTCAATTTAAATTTCCACTTTCATTTAAATTGACCAAATTCCAATTTTAAATAACTCCAATTTCCATTGGACTTGATTTATTCCCAATTCAAGTTGAATTAATTCTCAATTCCTTTCAAATTTAAATCAAATTCCATTTGATTTTAAACATATTCAACTTTAATTACAATCCCAAATTATTCTAATCACTTTGAACAAATATCCATTCAATTGAACCCACTTCAATTTCAATCCATTTCAATTCTAGTTTGAATTAATCCCAATTTTAAATTCCATTTCCAAATCAAGTTGAATTATTCTTGATTTCCTCCCAAATTCAATTCAAATTCCATTTGAATTTAAAATTATTCAACTTTAGTTACAATTCCAAATTATTTAAATCAATATGGACTAATTTCAAATTAAATCCACTTTAATTTCAAATCGTTACAAATTAATCCAATCCAAATTTTCCATTTGAATCTTATACTCATACATCTTCAATCACACTTTCAATTACTTCAAATCAAATTCAATTTGAACTAATTCAATTTCAAATTTAAACCATCACTCATTCATTTTAAACAATTCCAATTCACAACTTAAAGATTTTTAACAACAATAGGATGATATTATCTAATTTATTTTAAAACATCCATTCATTTTTAATTTCTAGATCTCAAACCTAATTTGAGATCACTCAAACTCTCAATTACAATCAACCATTTAACTTCCCAAGTTAAATCTTAATTTCATCTTAAAATTTACAAATCAGGTTGAACATCCCAACATATTTAACTTTACCCAAGTTAATCTCAAGTCACTTTATCCAGTCAACCTTACCCAGTTTGAACTTCCATTTCAAATTTTGAACTTCTCATAAACAATCTTCCCGCTTATTAAGTTCAAAAACTTATCACTTCGGGTATCACATCTTATTCCACATTCAAATCTCAACATTTAGAGTTTATTTCAAACCATATTTGATATTATGTATATCCACAAATATACATATTAACTTCTTTTACATACCAAGTTATACTTTAAAATTTTAAACCACCTTTGGTTTTAATTCAAAACAAATTTCTTTTTTTTAATTTTCAAACAACTCTTGTTTGAAATAGGACCATTTCATTCAAATGCATTAAATAATATTATTTGTTATTTCTTTAAATTAACTACATCATTAATTAATTCCAATTAATCACATTCGGTAATTAACTTATTTCTTAATTACCATCAATAAGTAATTGTCCCTTAAATTACTTACCTCAAGTTACTTCATTAAGCAACTCCCTCTTTATTTATCATTTCCAATTATAATCAATTAATTTATCTAATTAAATAAAGTTTAATTAATTACAAAAATTAATTGATTTTCCTTATCCTGAAACCTTTCCCAATTTCAAGATTTAAATTTCATTTTGAATCCATTTCAAACTTGTCTTTAATTTAATTTCAATTTGGTTGTAATTCTATTAACACTTAATTCTTACTATTACTTTTAGTTTAATTAATACTAAAACAAATTTCCTTAATACAATAGATAATATATTTCTTATATACGATTCATTTACTTTTGAAATCATTTAAAAACCATTATATAAGAAAATAACAAGTACGCTCTCTCATATTTATATACTCAACTCATTACAGGGTACCACTTACCCTATCCTTAATGAGTAATCCCACCAGAGCCAAGGTTCTCGCTTAACCTTCTGCTCTGATACCAAATGTAACGACCAGGAAATTCCGAACCCGAAATTTCCAGATAGTTAGTGAAAAAAGAAAGAGATAGAAGAAGAACAGAAAAGAAACACACAATCTCACATTCGCAGCAGATAAAATATAATATCACATAAATAATAGTTTTACAAGAAGAATTATATCATTACACTTATATCTTTATACATCAGAGTTACATCATTACACAAATACCGGACAATTTTAAAAAAAAACTAACTTGTCCCAGATAAATATAGCAAAACACCTCATACGTTCCTGCCATCCAGCTCGTCTCCTAAGCTCCAGAACGTCCTTACCTGAAAATCTGTAATACTCGGTCTGACCCGAGCATTACATTAAAGTAACACCCGGGTCAGGCTAGAAACCAGCTTGAGTAAACACATCTAACATGAATGACAAAAGCATATAATTTATATAAACCTGGGGTACTCGTATCAATTTACAAATTCACAATTTGTTATAAACATCAGTGATATCGCACATCAATATTTAAGTATCAGAACTTAGATTAACGGTCAAATTCATTTAAATCATTCCATACCAGACTGTTGATTTCACAAATCAATTTATAAAGAGTCGAAGTGGTTTCGGGTATTTACTAATACCCGACTCCGATCTCTTCGAATTCAATGACATCTTAAATCCAGTTTAAGTGGATACAATCAATTTAAATACAGGGTATCATAATTCGCACAGCAGATTTCAATTCATTATCGATTGATAACCCTACAATAACATTGTTCAATTCTCAATATTTTATCACAGTACATCATACTCAATATCAGAGATATTCAAAACCCAAGTCATCCAATATTAATCAATCATCCATAAGCAAGATTTAATATATATATATATATATATATATATATATTATTCTTAATAAATTAATTAATCACTAATTAAATTAATTACCAACTTAATCATTTGGATTACCTAAACCCTGCTTACTTAACATTAATTATTTACAACCCAGTTTATCTATCAATTCCAAAATCATCTATCTTAACTAATCATCCTTGATTAATTATCTTTTAATTACAATAAGAAATTGAGTCTCAATTAATAAATCAAAGTAATTAATCCTTAATTACTTTCCTTAAGTATTATTATTATTAATTAAATCACTTTTTGTAATTACCCATTAATTACTCTCCTTAATTTAACGAGATTCAGTAAGTGTTCTTTAATTACTTTAATTATCGTCACTAATTAATTCCATTAAGTGATTAATCCTTAATTAGTCACATTAATAAATCAATCCATTAAATTGATTTCTCAAATTAATTATCCTTTATTAATTATCATAAAAATAATTAATTATTTAATAAATTATACGGAGTAATCCTTTCTTAATTAATTTTCTATGAATCAGTTATTCAACTTAGCTTAAATAACATTGGTTATTTACAAAACCATTTGATACTAAATAATTCAGTCCTTCTTAATTAATCAACTAATCCTTGATTAAATTCTTAATTAATCCCTAAATACCTAATATTTAATTAATTATATGTACTAATCATCTTACCTTAGTTAGTCAATTCACCTTAATTGCATTGACTATCTTAACTTAATTTACTAGCTTAAATTAATTTTATTACTTAATTAAGTTTATAAACAATTAAGGATTAACAATTAAGGATTAATTTTAATATAAACTTAAAATCCTAAACTATCAACCTTTATTAATCAATTATTACTTAAAATAGCTTTAAAGATATTTAAATTTAACTTGTTAAACTTAAAAACTGAGAGGATTTAAATCATTACCCGAGAAAAATACTGGGTTTACTCGAACAGGTATCGGGTCTCTTCCACTATTTCCCCAAGTCCCCCCTTCTTCTTCTTTAAAGCATAATCCTATAAAATCTTCACAACCACGCTGACACACAAAATCCTCGCGTACACGTGCACAGTTCAACGGCGGCACTCCGACCACTCCTCCTACCACCGGCATGTCGACGATGATACCCAAAAATGATCTCAACCCCGAGAACACCAAAACGATCACAAAATCGAATTTTCATCAGAGTGAACCCATCCTGAACCCCTTTCTTCGACAAACTAACCTCGCCGACGACCACACCGATCGCCATCATCCTCGCCACCCAGTACTTAGCTTTACCTGACCGTCCTTTGCTTACCCTCCTCGACCGATCACGATTGTTTCATCAACGACGCCTCAATTTCCAAGAACAACCACGATTACATTTTCGGGTCTGAACCCTAATCCGACTTCGCTTCGCCACCCTTGTGCTCGAGAAACTCTCCTGATATTTTTCCATCGATCACCTGACCAATAGCTTCCTCCAGCACCGGGCTTGCTGTGGAATTTGCTGTCGTTCGTCAGAAATCGTCAAAAATACATTATCTGATCAACTCAGAAATGCCTCATACGTACAAACTTAAAAATCCCAATTCTTATATTAAAAATCGTCACTTCCTATCTTGAATCAATCTACGAAATTAAAACTTTAATTCATTAACCTTGATTTTTACCCTACTTATGATTTTCACCAACATTTCCAATACTGGACTTAATTATTATGTTAGAATACTTGAAATTTTCCTAGGATTGGTATAACATCAGTTAAAATCAAATTTCAAGTAAAAATCACAACCTAAAGTTGTTTGTATGGGAAGATAAAAAATTTAGATGACCTTAAGCCTGTGAAAACAACAGTGGATATAGATAAACAATCAATGTCCAGACATCCCAGTCCTTTTCATATGCATTCATACTTTAATACATCTTTGCAAAACAAAATTCACATCTTGAATTCAAAGATTTTTCATTCATTGGGTTATCATATAATTTAAATTTTGAACCAATTTTTTTTCCACCGATTTCAGTTTGAACAGAGGCATACTTTTCATGATCCAATCATGTATATAAATATTAACACACACATATATACTAAATATCATTTTTAAACACATGCACAACATCATTCAATCATATTTGAAAGATCATCACACTTCTAATTTGAAATATATTAGATTTTTTTTCAAATTTACTCACCTGCACATACAAGACAGAGGATGCCTATAACCCAACAGTTGATTGAAACTTGATCATCAATTATAACTTAATTTGTTTAAACCTTTAAGTTGATGTTGAGCTTTTCCTTCAGGCCGAAACTGTAGCTTCTTAGCATGCTTGATTCCAGTTTTTGGAAAGAAAACTTATCCTTACTCTGATTTGTGGAAAATCTGAAAGTAGATCTTGCCCAGATTTGAGTTTTGTAATTGTTTGCTTTAATTGTACATTCTTCTCTGATCTGGTTTTATTTTCCAAATTTTAATTTGCTGACTTTTGAAAATTGTTTACAGATTTTAAATTTTGAGTTTGAGCTTTTGTAAAAACTTGCAGGTTGTAATAAAATAATTTCCTCTCAGGTTGACATTTGCTTTGAGGAATGAAATATTTTTTAATTTAACCTTTGCTTGCTTTTTGAAAAGAGAAGAACATAATTAGGTAAGAAAATGTAGATTATGTTTTATCAAAATTTAATAAAAAGAAAAAGAAAATTAAGAAGGACACTTGTTCAATTTGTTACATTTGTCACCTCCATTATTTAACCTTAACACATGTTAATACAAGGATTAATAACCTACCACTTGTCATTATTAAATTAAATTTTTGTTTTAACCTTTCTTTATATTTATACAAAGTACAAAAATTTCAAGTATATAAAAATGTATTTAAACCCTTGTTAACTCTTATTTTAGGCTATTATGTTTTGAACTACTAAGTATTTGTTTTTATTAATCTATGTTGATATCCTTAATACAATGAAAATAAACTTCTTTATTTAAATCTCATTTAACTATCGTACTTTTTTATTAATAAATACTTATTTCTTTAGAGTTTTTAAATCATATAATTTAACACTTGTTAACCTATGTTTTATATAAATTTTTTTATATTATATTCCACAATTATAATTATATACAATTTTTTACAGAAAATCGTTTAAACCAATTATACATTGAGTAAATTACCTATATATATATATTATTTAAAATCCAAATTATTAACTAAGGCATTTATTTAAATCTTAAATTCAAGTTTTCAAATTCAAACTCAAACTCAAACTCAAATTTGAATCACAATCCAGGTATAATTATTTATTATCATATTTATATGTTAAATCTATAAATCGTTATTTCTATTAATTAAATTCAGTTAATTTATCAATTACAGATATTCTTAAATCCAGGTTATCACACAAACCATAGTAATCAGATACACGACGTCATAGCGTGCAAAGATATATCTAGAAGAGGATGATCATATCCTATTTGGGAATGACCCACTTAGCCTTGCCTCATCTAATCCTTTTTTGGTCATTTCCGGTTGATGATGCTAGAGGTCACGATTACCTTTCACAAAGCACAATCACATCACTTAGAATGCCACATGGCCATTTCCGTTGACTACTAATTGCCTTCCACCAAAATACAACCCTTAAGCTCATACGTCTCAAGGAGGGTGTTAAGCTAAGAGAAGTTGCCTTCTCCGCCACCACTGATGTACGTTTGTAAAAACCAATGTACGTAATATTTAGAAATGCGATCTCAGACAAACATCCATGCAAGTTGTCCAGGAACAGGACAAACCGAAGGTACTTTTCTATCACATCCTGTCAGGAAATCCCTAGGCTTAGTAGCGAATAGTCCTCGCATTAGATTATTTGTAATGAAGAGACCACTACTACTGGATGTATATTAGGATTTTAACCCCAATCGATCAACAAGCAGTCCCTCACTATGAAAATCCGGAATTACGATATCATCACAAGCAACCTGCACAATCGTCGCATATACGTTGGTCCGAAGTGGTTTTCAGATAAATCTAATCCCGGTCTCTTCGCACCCACAACGCAAAAGCATTTCTCAACATCACATAGAAACTAAGTCTCATAGACTTATCACGTCTTCAATTTTCAACTTGCTATCCTTCGGCCCGAGAAGGAAACCCGATATATTGGAGTAATACCTCGCACTATACGAATCAACATCCTTAACACAAACGATAATCAAGCCAACACAGAAGGCAATGTACTAAGTGTACGACTAAATAGTTCCCACACCAAATCGAGGAACTAAAATTTTAACCAAGTTTGATAGTCGGTTATTTGACTATCAAAGCAAACAAACAAATATTCAGCACCATAACAATCACTAGGCCCTTTTAATTAATCTTTTATTAATTAAATCACTTGCTAAATATTCACTTCAATTATCTTTAAAAATATATATTCTCCAAACATTTCAGCATCTATATTGGAAAACATTTCCATATACTTATTTAATAATAAGTAATTCACAATTCTATTTATTTTCAACACTTGGAAAATATTTCATATACTTAAATCACGATTAAGTTATGTTTTATTCTATAAGGAAAACGTTCTCTTTAAGCATCTTTATTCGGGTCAAAACGAATGTTGCGTAAAACTTCGTTACGACAGCCGAAAATCACTAGTATAGTGATTCGAAAATATGATAGATATATAAATCCCATATACTATACAAAATATTTTCTTTCGAAAATCATTTACTGTAAAAAAAATAGTGTTATAGTCCAACATTTCCTTATACTTTTTGAAAATGTCTATTTCAACAATGAATGTTGAAATCGATGTATTCGATATTTAGTACATTTTTAAAATATCTTTAAACCATTTTACTCCATTTAAAATATCACTTCCTAAAACATTTATTTAATTTAAAATATTATTCACTGTCCAAAATCGTGAATATAAATCATTTACCAAATTTAATATTATTTCAACATTTAATTTAAAGGATAATTTACCGTCAAAAATCTTAAATATAAATCTCTAACCAAATTCAAAACTTCTACATATTTAATTAAAGGATTATCCACTGTCCAAAATCGTGGATATAATTCCTTTAATATATCTCTATATTTAACTTATAAAATTCAATCAATTTTGAATTTATAAATTAATGTTTATAAATTCCATTTATAAATTATAAAAACTTTCATATACAAAATTCCTTTATAAATCAGTTCCATTTAATAACTTAATTATATGCCAAAAATCCAATTATAAGTTAATTACTTATAATCTCTTTATTTTACAACATCCTTCTTTTCATAACTTCACAAATCTTATTTACTTATAAAATCCATTTATAACTCTATTTTAACACTTCTGATTTATAAAAATTCAATTTTATAATCTTATACATAACCATATATAATAATTCAAAATCTCACTTAAAACTATTTTACAAAAAAAAATCAACTTCATGTTTTAAAATCACATTTCAATTATATTTCCCAAATATCATAATTTTTATAACATAAAAATTATAACTTTTATTTTTTCAAAAAAAAATCAATTCCTTTACAATTCAAAAACCAATAAAATGTTTATTTCCAAAATCACTTTAAAATCCTTTTAAATTTGGAAATCATCACCTTAACATTTTTAAAATTTCCAAAATAGGCCCAATGCTGCAACAGCACTAAATACATCAATCACGGCATCCAAAACATCATATATCATATGATAACACCATATATCACAATATCTGTAAATAAATAAATACTGGTGAGGAATCCAGTTGGATCCCTCCAACCTGTCACCTGCAATAAATATACATATTAGAATATGTGTACAATCTCTGCATCAAGGCAGACGCGCGTACAAAGGGTCATCCGCTCATACACGGGAACGTAAAGGGTCATCTGCTCCACTAGGCAGGAATATATCCAAATACCAATCAACATATCATATATCATCCAAAAAATCATCAAACGTCATATAATAAATTATTTCTCACTTGCATAAAAATATCAGTGAGTCAGAAAGAGTGAGTTGTACTCACATTGCATCCAATAGCAGTTGTAGTGTTTTGTTCTGAATAAAATTAAACACGCGTTTAATTTTACCTAAAATTCACACTAGCTTCAATCAACTCCAAACTAGCTCCATCGCGTAGTGTTCGTCCATACGAATCTAACGCAATTCGTTTCATGCGAAATGGACCTCGTATCAAAAAGTTATAGTATTTTAAAGATTGAACGAATTTAAATATAATAATTTCAATTTTCTTATTTCTAACTCTAAATTGCATCTGGACCGTTGATTGGGCTTCACTAGATCGTGGCCGCACGTGAGACGTTCTTCCCAACCCAGCAAAACATGCGTACGTGAACACATTTCCGCCGTCTGTTCTAGAATTTTTGCGACCTCATCATCCACTTCGGCGATGATCCAACGGCATCACATCGAAGCTCACCTTGTCGTACACCACCGCCCTCGTCCATGTGAAACTCGATCGTCCCCCCTTTCATGAAAACTGAGCTCTAGCATGTGCCCTTTGAGGCCAATTTGTCGTCGATCTGCTTCGTTAAATACGATCTCCACCGTTGGATCGAAAGATCTCGTTGAGTTTAACATTTTTCTAGTTGGAGATTTCTCGAATTAATGTGTAGATTTGGAGAAAAAGAGGAGGAAGAAGAGAGTTATTCGGCTATTGAAATGAAGCCGGCGGCTAGGGTTTAAAACCCTAAATGTTTTGCAAAAGTGAAAAGTTATGGCCTTATATAGAAAATTGCAAAACACTATTCATCCGAAAAAATTTCGAACTCGAAATGAAGCGTGCCGTCTGGCGTTTATAATGTTTTACCCCTATTCCGAACGAAATAAAATATATATCGAGAGCCAGTTCAATCGTATTTGAAAGATAGGTTTTCTAATTGACTTATTTAAATTTAAAATTCACTTGAACAGTTTTCTACGCGTTTTAGCTTTCCCTAGACAAACCGTAAATCGGATTGACTCGAAATTTGAAATCTTACAATAATATAACATTACGGATCCGATGAAACTAGTTTCGTCAAAATCTAAGACTGTTTGAAAAATGGCTATTTTTACACGTCGATTAAATATTAAAATATTCAATTTCTTCAAATTAACTTTTAATTCGGTTTTTAAAAGTTCTCTAACATCATTCTAAATCAAATAAGATTTAATTCAACTTTATAAATCATTTTTTATTCACATTTAATTCAAATTTACAATTATTTACACAATTTCAAATATTAAATTAACCATCTAATCATCCAATTAAATCCTTATACATCAAATATAGGTTATCCAACTTAAAAATTTTACTTTTGAATATTTAAAATTAATTAAATATACGAATTTCAAATGACAGATATTCTGGGTCGTCACATTCTCCCCTACTTAAAAGAATTTCATCCTCGAAATTACAAAGTAAGAAAAAGTCACAAAATCCATTAACTTTCCAAAACAATTCGTTCAATTTAGATTTACCAAAATCACTTAAATATTTAACTTTTCCAAAATCCATTCGTTAAACTTCTTACAAAAACTTTACTAAGTTTTCAAATCCATATATAGTTATCTTTTCAAAACCAACTATATCGTTTCAATTTTCAACTCAAAATCAAAACTTTAGTTATCAAAAAAAAATTCAATTTTCCCAAAAAAATTCTAACGCCTTTAATTTCAAAAAAATTCGACAGCTTCTCCTTTGCATGGTTCGATCCAAAAAAAATAACAATGTATATATCACAAATGTACATCTCATCTACGAGGATGAGGCATCCCGAAGGGAAAAAAGTGTAGGAGTACGATATGTAATCCGAGATATGTACCTTATATATTATTAGCGAGCATATACGACTAATATAGCGTGAAAGCGAGCTCCAAATGCGAACCAAGCACCATATGCACCTACTAAACACTCAATACACAAATGAGAAACATGTGTATAGAAAGTAATATCAATATACAACATATACCAACAACTATATATGCCAATATAGCAAATGCAACAAATCCAACCATCAAACATCTATCATCCAACAAAGCAATATCCAACCAATCAATCAATAATCAAATCAATATAAACTCATTCTCATTAATATTCAATGAATTGATTTTCAATTTAATCATGTTTGATTCATTAACATTGGACTTTACTAACATCATTTATTCAAATTACATTCACTAATTTACATTCAAGTTGGTTCGCTTCCAATTCAATCAAATCAAATTCAATTCTATTTAAATTCACTTAACTTCCAATGTGAATTCAATTATTTAGCTTTCATTTTTATTAATTCAATTTCATTAACACTTAATTAATTTCTATTCAATCAACTAGCATCCATCTAACAACCAATGTATATCCAACATTACCAAATTAATTTACTTTACATTCATTGAATTTGGTTCAACACTTTTAATTTCAAATAGGTTTAACATTCAATCAACTTTCATTCAATTATTCAATTCCCAATTTCATTAGCTTTTAATGAATTAACACTTACATCCACTATTCCATATCAATTTACTTACATGCAATTGATTATCATTCAATTCAATCACTAATTCAATTGCTAATTCATATTACCACTAAAGTTGAATTCTTTTTTTTATATAACTCAAGTTCACATTCGTTTAATTTACTTTATTAATTTACTTTGATACCAAAATCAACTTCATTCAACATTACTTAAGTTACGTTCCATTTTAACTTCATTTACATTTACTTTCACTATACAACTTAAGTTCACTACAAATTTTAATTCAAATTCTACTTTATTTAATTTTTTACTTGAGTCAAATTCATATCTTGTTTTGCTTAACAAAATTGTTTAGCCATTATAACATGTGGTTTTACTTACTTTTTCACATTTTATAAGTTATACAACTTAATTATCTAAACTTCCAAATTCAATTATATAATCACTTAACCACTGAACTAAATTCAATTCAATTTATTTAACCTTCCTTTAGTTAAATTTCAAATCATATATTTATTATGCTAACTCACATTTATTTCAACTTTACTAATAATTAAAATTTTATCATTTCATATTATAAGTTCAAAACTCATTCTACTTATATTTATCAATTACACTTGGATTTTAAATCAAATTTGTTTATCCAAACAAAATTCAAATTTTCAATTTACTATTGGTAGCAAATCCATCACTTAGAAACTCGAAAATGATACTGATGATGCTGTAGTCATCACCCTTATACTGAAAATGCATAGACCGACTGAAAGTCAAGAGAAAGAAAAGAAGAGAGAAGAAGAGAAGAGAAGAAAGAGAGAAGATGGAACCAAACAGAACAATGCAGAATCTCACGTCGTAGCGAAAATATTAATATCATATCAATGATCTTTACAAAATAGAAACTGTACATACATACATCAATCAGAGTTCAACAATCAATCAATAGTTATCAGCCTGAACAGTTATAATAACCTGTCCCCACAAATGCTGATAATAACAACAACTAAGCAACAATGCAGCGGATAATTAAGAAAATACGGATGTACGAAAATGAAGATCTCCAGCTCTCCTGCTGAAGATCCAAAAGCACCAAAGCATAACCTGTAGATATACTCGGTCTGACCCGAGTATTGAAAGGGAAGAACTCCCGAATCAGTCTGTTAAACCAGTGTGAGAAACACACTCAACTGAATTTATTAAATTACCAAAACTTTTCCTTTATCAAAATAAAAGTATCTCGTAAGACAAGTCCACACATAAACACGGACATGTTTTTACCTTACGATAATTAAAACATTTCTTTCATATCAAACTCATGTGATATTATACTAGTGTCTAGTATACAAATAATATTCAAAATAGTTGAAATTGTTACCATTATTAAATTCCAGCATATAGCTCAATTGGGTAATACAATCAAAATGGCAGGGACGTAGTGGAGTTTGGATTTCCATACAATTGACCTGGTGAAGGGACTACCTTCCGGCAGTACGTCTCTAGAAGAATGTACTGAGAAACCATCACAAAGTTTCTCTACCAACACAAGACCGGCCCACCTCTATAACTAGATGGTACCGAATATGTCATCCTGCGGTCATTACCGACCTTACCGAGGGCACTCTAGCACACAAACCACAATAATCAGATACACGACGTCATAGCGTACAAAGATATATCTAGAAGAGGATGATCATATCCTACTTGGGAAAGACCCACTTAGCCTTGCCGCATCTAACCATGTTTTGGTCATTTCCGGTTGATGAGGCTAGAGGTAATGATTGCCTTTCACTAAGCACAATCACATCACTTAGAAAGCCACATGGCCATTTCCGTTGACTACTAATTGCCTTCCATAAAAATACAACTCTTAAGCTCATACATCTCAAGGAGGTGTTAACCTAAGAGAAGTAGCCTTCTCCGTCACCACTGATGTACGTTTGTAAAAACCAATGTACGTAAATCTTTAGAAATGCAATGTCGGACAAATATCCATACAAGTTGTCTAGGAACAGGACAAACAGAAGGTACTTTTCTTCCACATCTTGTCCGGAAATCCCTAGGATTAGTAGCGAATAGTCCTCACATTGGATATTTCGTAATGAAGAGACCACTGCCACTGGATGTATATTGGGATTTTAACCCCAAACGATCAACAAGAAATCCCTCACTAAGAAAATCCGGAATATCGATATCATCACAAGCAACCTGCACAATCGTCGCATATACGTTGGTCCGAAGTGGTTTTCAGATAAATCTGATCCCGGTCTCTTCGCACCAACAACGCAAAAGTGTTTCCTAATCTCACACAGAAACTAAGTCTCATAGATTTATCACGTCTCCAACTTTCAACTTGCTTTCCTTCAGGACAAGAAGGAAGCTCGATAGGTTGGAGTAATACTCCGCACTATATGAATCAACATCCTCAACACAAACGATAATCAAGCCTACACAGAAGGCAACGTACTAAGTGTACAACTAAATAGTTCCCACATCAAGTCGAGGAACTAAACATTTAGCCAAGTTTGATAGTCGGTTATTTGACTATCAAAGCAAACAAACAAATATTCAGCACCATAACAATCACTAGGCCCTTTTAATTAATCTTTTATTAATTAAATCACTTGCTAAATATTCACTTCAATTATCTTTAAAAAGATATATTCTCAAAACATTTCAACATCTATATTGGAAAATATTTCCATATACTTATTTAATAATAAGTAATTCATAATTCAATTTATTTTCAACACTTGAAAAATATTTCATATACTTAAATCACGATTAAGTATATATTTTATTCTATAAGGAAAACGTTCTCTTTAAACATCTTTATTCGGGTCAAAATGAATGTTGCGTAAAACATCGTTACGACAAACCAAAATCACTAGTATAGTGATTCGAAAATAAGATAGATATATAAATCTCATATACTATACAAAATATTTCTTTTCGAAAATCATTTACTATAATAAAAATAGTGTTATAGTCCATCATTTACTTATACTTTTCGAAAACGTCTATTTCAACAATGAATGTTGAAATCGTTGTATTCGATATTTAACACATTTTTAAAATATCTTTAAACCATTTTACTCCATTTAAAATATCACTTTCTAAAACATTTATTTAATTTAAAATATTATTCACCGTCCAAAATCGTGAATATAAATCGTTTATCAAATTTAATATTATTTCAACATTTAATTTAAAGGGTAATTTACTATCAAAAATCTTGAATATAAATCTCTAACCAAATTCAACATTTCTACATATTTAATTAAAGGATTATCCACTGTCCAAAATCTTGGATATAATTCCTTTAATATACCTCTATATGTAACTTATCAAATTCAATCAATTTTGAATTTATAAATCAATGTTTATAAATTCCATTTATATATTATAAAAACTTTCATATACAAAATTCCTTTATAAATCAATTCCATTTAATAACTTAATTATATGCCAAAAATCCAATTATAAGTTAATTACTTATAATCTCTTTATTTTACAACATCTTTCTTTTTATAACTTCACAAATCTTATTTACTTATAAAATCCATTTATAACTCTATTTTAACACTTTTGATTTATAAAAATTCAATTTTATAATCTTCTAAATAAACCATTTATAATAATTCAAAATCTCACTTAAAACTATTTTACAAAAAAATCAACTTTATATTTTAAAAATCACATTTCAATTATATTTCTCAAATATCATAATTTTTATAACATAAAAATTATAACTTTTATTTATTCAAAATAAATTCAATTCCTTTACAATTCAAAAATCAATAAAACGTTTATTTCCAAAATCATTTTAAAATCCTTTTAAATTTGAAAATCATCACTTTAACATTTTTAAAATTTCCAAAATAGGCTCAATGCTGCAACAGCACTAAATACATGAATCACGGCATCCAAAACATCATATATCATATGATAACACCATATATCACAATATCTGTTATTAAATAAATACTGGTGAGGAATCCAGTTGGATCCCTCCACCCTGTCACCTTCAATAAATATACATATTAGAATATGTGTACAATGTCCGCTTCAAGGCAGACGCGCATACAAAGGGTCATCCGCTCATACACGGGAACGTAAAGGGTCATCTGCTCCACTAGGCAGGAATATATCCAAATACCAATCAATATATCATATATCATCCAAACAATCATCATCATATGATAAATTATTTCTCACTTATATAAAAATATCAGTGAGTCAGAAAGAGTGAGGTGTACTCACATTGCATCCAATAGCAGTTCTAGTGTTTTGTTCCGAATAAAATTAAACGCGCGTTTAATTTTATCTAAAATTCACACTAGCTCCAATCAACTCCAAACTAGCTCCATCTCGTAGTGCTCGTCTATACGAACCCAATGCAATTCGTTTCGTGCGAAACGGACCTCGTATCAAAAGGTTACAGTATTTTAAAGATTGAACGAATTTGAATATAATAATATCAATTTTCTTTTTATTTCCAACCCTAAATTCCATCTGGACCGTTGATTGGGCTTCACTAGACCATGGCCGCGCGTGAGATGTTCCTCCCAACCCAGCAAAACACACGTACGTGAACATATTTCCGCCGTTTGTTCAAGAATTTTTGCAACCTCATCTTCCACTTCGGCAACGATCCAACGACATCACATCGAAGCTCACCTTACCGTGCACCACCGCCCTCGTCCATGTGAAACTCGATCGTCCCCCCTTCGTGAAAACTGAGCTCGAACGTGTGCCCTTTGAGGCCAATTTTTCGTCGATCTGCTTCGTTAAATACGATCTCCACCGTTGGATCGAAAGATCTCGTTGAGTTTAACATTTTTCTAGTTGGAGATTTCTCGAGTTAATGTGTAGATTTGAAGAAAAACGAGGAGGAAGAAGAGAGTTTTTTGGCCATTGAAATGACGCCGACGGCTAGGGTTTAAAATCCTAAATGTTTTGCAAAAGTGAAAAACCTTATGTAGAAAATTACAAAACACTATTCATCCGAAAAAATTTCGAACTCGAAATAAAGTGTGTCGTCTGGCGTTTATAATGTTTTACCCATATTCCGAACGCAATGGAATATATATCTGGAGTCAATTCGATCGTATTTGAAAGATAGGTTTTCGAATCGACTTATTTAAATTTAAAATTCACTTAAACAGTTTTCTACGCGTTTTAGCTTGCCCCAGACAAACCGTAAATCTGATTGACCCGAAATTTAAAATCTTACAATATTATAATATTACGGATCCGTTGAATCTGGTATCGTCGAAATCCGAGACTGTTTGAAAATGGCTATTTTTACACGTCAATTAAATATTAAAATATTCAATTTCTTCAAATTAACTTTTAATTCGATTTTTAAAAGTTCTCTAGCATCATTCTAAATCAAATAAGATTTAATTCAACTTTATAAATCATTTTTTATTCACATTTAATTCAAATTTACAATTATTTACACAATTTCAAAATTAAATTAACAATTTAATTATCCGATTAAATCCTTATATTTCAAGTATAGGTTATCCAGCTTATAAATTTTACTTTTGAATATTTAAAATTAATTAAATATACGAATTTCAAGTGACAGAAATTCTAGGTCGTTACAATCAATTAAAAGGTGGAAAGTAAACAAATTATTTAAGATTAGAATGTGAAAGATTCTTTTTTATTTGAAAAGACAAGAGGGTAATAAAAGGAAGGGAAAAGATTTCTTCATCGATTCTCTCTTCTTACTATCTTAAATCCTAATTAATTTCATTAAACCACCACTCTCTCCTCCTCTTGTTAATTGCCAATTTGAACCTGTTTGAGTGCTACTTGAACACAAATAAACCTTTAATTGGTCAAAATTAACTTTTTATCAAAATTAACTTTTTAAGATTTTATATACATACGTCCTTCATTGATTCTCTTTTCTTATTTTCTTAAATTCTAATTATTGTATTAAATCTTCACTCTTTCATCTTCCGATTAATTTCCTATTTTAACCTAATTGATTGCTACTTAAATACAAAAATATCTTTGATTAGCAAAATAACATTATAAGATTATATGTATGTATGTATGTATGTATGTATGTGTGTATGTGTGTATGTATGTGTGTGTTGTGTAAACATAAGCAAAATACACACACGCATATTGAATTTAAACTTATATTTGATTTCACTTATATTTGTGTTCATAAATATAAATATTTTATAATGTCTTATTTTTATTTATATTACTATAAGTATAATTTCATATCACGTTATATTTTGTGTGTGTGTGTGTGTGTGTGTAAGACAACACACACTTATAAGTGGTTAATATGTCTATTGCGGTGTAGATCCTTGCGCTTATATATGGACATGTTAAATCATGTATACTATATAGGTTGCATGTGCACTTGATACGCATGGCCATATTATATAACATAAGTATAACACCAAAACAAAACTTTATTTACAAATAAAATAAAATAAAGATTTAAAAGAAAATTTAGATAAGATCTAAATGAATTTAGATTCACAGGCCTAACAAAGATTCAACAAAGAAAATTTGTTAAAATTTATCATTTAACTCCGCTTCGGCCTGGCCCGGTTCCATCAGCTAGTATTTATGTAGACATTTGTTTTCTTATGTTTGGATATTTGTTTGTATGTTTATGTACACGTTTGCGTTGATTGAATATTTTTCATGTTGGATAATATGGTTTGTATTGCCTGACTTTAGACATACATGGATGTTGGGTATTATATTATTTGATGATATATGTATGTGTATGATGTCGGATAATATTTGTCATATATGCATTTGTGATGTATGAATTTATGATATCATTGTGAAATATATGAGTGTGATTATATATCAAAAATATATGAATTTGTGATTGAGGTAAGAAATGCTATAAAAATGCTTCAGCAATGAGTATTGGGGCGTCGGCATTTGACGTCAGTAAGCACTCAATGGAAGACGTCAACAAGGCAATGATAAAAAAAAATCTAACACCTTTTTACCGACGTCTAAGATGGCGTATGTATGTTGTTTACCGAAGACGCGCCGATTCCCTTTTAGCGTCAGTAAACAAGGTTTTTTTGTAATGCAGGTCCACCCCTTGAGCTAATCGCGATGTTTTGAAAGGCGATAATCTTGTATAGAAGATAGTCTTCAAATTAGTATTTTAACAATGTGAAAGTGTAACGGAATTTAAAAGAAGCTAACACTCTGAACATTAATATTTTATTTTGATCGCAATTGAAAAGGTATAAAAACGACAATTGATGATCTAGCGTTCATTAAAATTGGACAATTAACATTTTGGTATTTGGACCAATTATCTCTGGGTTTTGCAATGAATTTGATTTTCGTTTTACATGGCACTTGTGAAACGTACGTGGTGTTTAGAATTCATATATAGATACGTATGTAAACCGGAAAACGCCGAAATGTATAGAATCCTAAGATTAAAACGTGCTGTTATTTTGCTTCAGCAAATAAAACTGAAAAGGCGATATAAAGCAGGCCTGAAATCGGCGAAAAAGAAAAATAAAGAAGACCACCGATATGAGAAAAGGACAATGGCAATGGATTTGACTGGGTCAAGGAGTAAGTGGTTTAAAAAAAAGAAAAAACAGAATAAAGGAAACGCTGGCATGCACCCCTAGGTGCAAATATACAGCAATCGAGGGAGGGCCCCACTTTATTTCTTCCCGCCAAAGCAACCCTCATCCACTCCTACTACTACGTGCAAGCCATTCACCCTACCTCTATTCAGTTACACGCCTTTTTTACCCTAACTGCCCTGTTCCTATTATTATTAATTATTATGGGGTTTTTTCTTTTTTCCTTCCTCCCTATCCCTAACAATGATTCTTTGTGATAGCATATAGAAAGCAATCCTCTTTTCAAAATACACATAATATCACTTAGAGCACCTTTTCAAAATCCTATAAGTCGCTTATTTTAATTTTAGTGTTTGGTAGATTCTTGTAAGAACAAAAGTGATTAGTAAATCAAAATATGAAAGCGATAATTTGTTTCTTAGGGCATCTCCAATAGCAACAATTCATCGTAAATTATACAGTTTCTCTATTCTAACATCGAATTTCAGACTGAATATTAAGGATAATATTCAGCTTGGACTTCAGTTTCCTAAAAAGATCGTGAACGTTCATTTATTAGGCGCTAAAGGCCAAGCATCTAATTAATGAATACCCAAGTCTAGGCGTCCATTAAATATACGTTTTTGTTTGGACGCCCATTAAATAGACACTTTAATTTTGGACGTCCAACAAATGTAAGTCCTATCCTCTCAACCCAAGCCTCAAACCACCAACCACGACAACGATCATAAACAGTCATGTTTTTCAAACCAATTTCAACGGCTATAAACAGCCATATTGTAGAATTCAACCCATTTCAACGGGTATAAACGGTCATATCTTAGATCAAATCTGTAAATTCAAACCATTTTAGCAATACCAAACAAACAATTCTTCTACTCTTAAACTATTTTCTACAATTGCATTGCAAACAAAGTATAATCTCATCCGTTCACATCGTACATTGAAGCCACCAATATGGATAAATGGAATTTGATTCAGAGCCCAATCAAATGAATATTCCTCATAGTGCTCCTCCTTTAAGCTTCCCCTCCTCTGTTGCATAGAAGAGTGAAGAAAACGGCGATCTTTGTCTAATATACTGTCACTTTTTCAATGATTCGATAAAGGACAACATTCAAAGTGGAGACACGTTTTGGTCAAAATTAATATGCGTGTACAACCAAAAACATGTTGGGCAGACACAGTCACGATCTGCAATCATCGATCGATTTGGAAAGATTAATCGGCAAACGTTGTTTTATGAGTCTCAAATTTACATAATAAAAAAAACCATTTCCTAATGGAATGGAAGGCGAAGCGGAGCTAGTACGTTCCTTAAAAATATACACTTCCTATTTAACTTCATATTGTATTTAATCTCTTTATCCATTGATATGGTTGAAAAGGGGAATGATGAAAAATCAATTGAAATTATTCTCAAGGGAAAAATGATCGTAAAACCTAATTATTATCAATTTGCAAACTGTTTTGATATTCTTGAATGGCCCTAAAAAAACAATCGCGTCAAAAGAATTTACCTCGATTGAAAAAGGGATGTTTAAGATCGAGCGTCGACGTCAGAAGACCATTGTTATGCAAAATGATTTAATAGAAATGAATCCACTCTAATTGCAGTATTCGATGGAGTATAAACAACACATTTTTGAGAATAGATCAGGAACAAACCGTTATTATACTGAAATGACCGCTAAAATATTCATGCGGTTTTGGATTTAGGACAATAACCGTCCAGAGCTCATGAAGTACGCACTGATCGTATAATGCCAGTTCGAGAGCTGGAGGAACGTGTACTGGACTACTTGCTCTTTCGGATGTCTACAAACTGTTTTTCTTATGATTTTGGTTGGATGCAACGACATTTCAACATAGTTTTCGATAAAAAAAGAAAATTGAAAATGGAGGTAGAAGGAGAAATGAGGTGGGAAGAGTCGGAAGACGGTGAGGTGGGGTTTTATTACAAGGACATGGTCAACCATCCATCCTTTACACGTCCACTAGTGGGATTCCTAGCCAATTTCAAGGCTGAATATTCAACCATAAACTTATTGGATATCCTTATGGACATCATATAACTAATTGTGATGTATTATTTTATTTCATTTTAACTAAAAAAAATCACACTTCTATTTATATACCGCAGTTTAAAACTACTTGAAAATTACTGTTCAAATCTTCTAATAAGTTTCAAAATAAGCAGTTGTAAACGTAAGTGCCGTCAATCTTGGCCGACTTGTAAAAACAGATTCATAACGGCCGATGACAAACTCCATTTGCTCTGTCCACGGGTGCGACACAATGAAAATGAGGCTTGTGTTCTGATAAAAGGGCTCAGATTCGATTCCTACCATGCTTTACTATACCCTTCTCAGGAGTTTAGAAGCACGCCGGGTTCTCCTGGGTTTAAAAAAAAAAAAAACAAATCCATTTGCTCTAATATTTCCCCGGTTGTATTAGGTATACAGTCGGTAAAAAGCAGCAGAATAATCGCAACAACTAGCACATAAATTTTTAGCAGAGGATGCTGAAACTTTTTGTGCAACAGAAACACGAGCCAAAATAACACTTAACACACCATAACTTCGGATTATTATACGTTATTAAAGATCCAATATCAATTGTAACAGAAAATGAACATTAACCAAGCTATCAGAAACTCCCAACAAATCACACAACCACGCAAACGAGGGTTTCAATGCAAAAGAACCGATTTGTCAAAAATATCATACATCTTTATTACTGCATAACACGAGTACAGTCCAGCATCAAACCATAAATTGAAGGTTCAATCCAAAAACGAATTTCAGTGAACCCCCTACAACACAACTTTATTGCAAAACAGACCCTACAACTAACTTTCATCATCACCTACCAAACATTATTATTCTTCTTCCTTCCCTAAGAACCAAATTAATCAAACAAATACCCTAAAACCTAACTCTTTTCTTCAGAACCATGATATTCTTTAAATGCTATATGAATTTCACTAAATTTGTTCTAATCAACGAATGGTGAATGTAAACCACAAAATCAGTAGGTCCATTCTTGAGGCAGTTTTAAAATCTCTGGGCTTGATGCTGGTGCTACCGCTGCATGATTATAATTCCTTTTCAGTTGGCAGTAATTTTCTAATCCATCTGTAAAAAAAAATATCAAAACCCTTAGTTCAAACAAAAAACTGGATTATGAATTTGAAATAGAAGCAAAAAATTACCATCGCTAGCAATGTAACGACCACTATTTCTTCCATCAAATCCCATATTTTCAACATTCAAGTTCAGCGCCTGAACAACTTTTGCTGGTATCAGTGCAGTAGAACAACCTTCGAAACGAACATTTTCAGAAAAGTTTAGTGACCAACTACATATGAAAACAGATCTAGGGACCTTTGACGAAACTTCACAAAGTTAACCGTGGCGCCAATAAAGGTATAACTAAATTTAAAGGAGTACCTGGCTTCCTCTTCGGTTCAGAGCAATGGGCACCCGCGGTCCGTGGTAAGAAAACGCCGGTACCGGTTGACTGCCTCCTGCCACTGTTAAGGAAAACGGCAGTCATGCCAGATCCGTTAACTACTTTCTTAGGACTCTGCTTCTGTAGTGGGGGCCACTCGCTTAATGACAAACTTTCGTCTGATATGGTATTACATCTGCGTTTGTTTTCCCAAACGGCGTTAGCATACTGTTGCTGCTGCATCCTTATCAACTGCTGCCTCTTCAACTCAAAAAACTGAATATGAGAACAGAAAATATTAATCGATAAACTTCAACGAAAAATAGTTTTAACTCAAGGATGAAGAAAGAGATAAATACGTACACGAGCAGCTTGCAACTGCTGCCTGAGTAGTTCCTGACGTCGCAAAATAGCCATCCTACGACGATAATAGTCCGTTTCAAGGGCCAGCCTCTCGACTTGACCAACTGCGGCATTAAGCAAGTCTAACGGATCCTTCGACGGCGTTACAAAAGGGGTCGACGGCGCGTCAGGGCTTTCATTGCTCGAGAAGGACAAGCTTCCGAAACCGCTGAGGGTAGACTGAGGTGACGAACCCAAAACAACGGAAGCCTGCAACAAAACCATTAATTAAATTCTAATATAAAGTTTACCTAACAGGTTAATATGCTGAAATACAGCAAATATTAATTACCTTTGGATTTTCTTCGTCGCTGCTCTCAGTTTCGTTGAACATATCGTCTGTGAGAAAGTTGGATGGGAGGAAAAATTCGGGTTCAGTGTTTTCCATGGCCATGGGTTGAAAGCAGAGGATACAGGAAGAGTTGCGAAATTGGGGGAAATATAATGGAGAAATGGATAGAATGTGAAATGGAAGTGGAGCAATATTATAGGAAGAGTGTGGGTTCATGTGACGGGCTTTTAATGGATAGAGACAGCATTTTCTATTTATTTACGCAGAATAGGTTATCAAGTGGTAAAATGTAATTTTTAATAAAATTGAGACTGGTTCGACTGTCTTTTGATACTGTGGATTTTTAGTATTTTATGTTGGGTTCGTGCATTTGTCAGATATTTGTTGATATTTACGCCATTTGTGCACTCTAAGCTCGACCGGCTTAATTTATGGAACTAATTCAAATGTTTAACCTAAACTTTTAGTAAGTAGAATTTTTTTTTTTAAAGAGGTAAATGGGCGGAGCCCAAATATTTACGAACCAGATGCGAGTATAAGAGTTCAAACCTGAACTAATACAATGTAAAACCGTAACTAGGGTAATACGCCGACGTTATATTTCACTTTAACATCTTCCATAGAAAAAAGATTAACCACTTCGGGTGGGCTAGAAATTGCTTCAAATGTTTGCTGTCAGCTTCGATTGTCCATTCATCATTTAAAAAAACCAACTTGATTTGATCTTTTACCTTTTTTCTTTGATTTTTGGAGAAGTATTCTAGTGTCTGTTTCAATGAGTAACCACTTCTGCTTTTCATTCATACTTGCTTTATTACGAGTTCGAAAGTTTCTTTCTTTCCATACATGAAAGATAGCAGTAGTTACTAAAATGTGAGCAAAGTCTCTTTCAGTGGATTTAGTCTTAAATTTGTTGTTGATAAGTTGAATTGCTTGCATGAGATCCATCTGCTCCTTATTTTGAATATCCAGTATAGCTTGTATGTGATTCCAAATAAAATAGGAATAGCTGCATTCGAAAAACAAACATCAGCACTTTCATTAACTAAATTGCATAAGGAATAAAGTGAATTAGATTTATTGCCCCATTTATTAATTTTATCACCAGTTGGCAGTCTATTATTTATAGCAAAATATGTACAAAACGTCATCTTGGAACTATTCACTTTATTCCACATGCAATGATACCATTCAACATTGGAGATTTTATCTCTAATAGCACCCCCATGTAGTTTTAAAGGAGAATTTCCCTTTATTGCTAGCTTTTCATTCCCAGTAATCACTATCTCTACATAAAGATCAAGATGAATTTTACAAATTTCATGCTTATGTGGGTTAGTAATTGGATGCAATTGAGGTTGCCATTGGTTGTCTTTAATTATTGAAAACACTATTGCATTGAAACCCCCACATATGACTAAGTTATTCCATCCAACTTTATTTATGAAAGAATCATTATTAAACAAGGAGTCAAAGCACAAGCTAGTTTCCTCATCTAGCTTAAATTTGCTTTCTAATAAAGATATGCCAATATTTCCACAAAATGTTTCCAGCCATTAGATTGATTACTGTTTGGTGGTGTACTCCAGAAATTGCCATTTTTAAGATATTTAGCCCCCATCCGTCTAGCTCACGTTGAGTCTGCACTAATAAATCTCCAAAATAATTTTACATGACAAGTTAGACTAAGTCATTCATGCTTCATTTTTAGGCCTACAGACTTTATTCCAACTAATTTTATGATATTTATACCTCCATAAAAAATCAGCACATCTACTTTCTAATTTATTAATGGATGCGGCAAGAATATGATATGTTTGTAACCAATATAAAATGATAGCAAAAACAACAGTTTTATAAGTTCTAGTCTTCCTACAATAGAAAGTAGTTTGCAAGACCAATTTTCCATTCTCTCTTGAATTTTTTTCAATAAGCATAGAACAGTCAGATTATTTGGTTTATAGATAAAGACAGACCCAAATATTTAATATGAAGATTCCCTTCTGCAATTTTTAAAACATTTAAAACATCTTTTTTGTATCTACTATTTTTACTAAAATATGCTTTGTTTTTACCAATATTAAGCTGCAACCCTGCATATTTATTCAGATTATTAAAAATTCTCATAATGGTGTCTGCACTAATCTTGTTTGCTTTAACAAACACCATTAGATCATCAGCACAGATAAGATAGTTTAAC
This sequence comes from Allium cepa, assembly GCA_030765085.1. Lineage (NCBI taxonomy): Eukaryota > Viridiplantae > Streptophyta > Magnoliopsida > Asparagales > Amaryllidaceae > Allium > Allium cepa. The sequence goes on along the minus strand of CM060935.1, from coordinate 690,631,185 downwards.
AAGGTTGAACTCTATTAATATGATTACTATTACTTTTAATAGCTTCAGTTTTCATTAATGTATAAAAATATTCCATGACTATAGTATATAGAAAAGGTGCTAAAGGATCGTCTTGCCTAATACCCATATTGCTTTTAATAAAACCTTCTTATTTACCTTGAATAGGAATAGAATAGGTAGGGGCTTCAATATATTCTAGAATCAAATCACAAAACCTATTAGGAAAACTCATGCATCTCATGATATGATAAATGAAATATCCGCTCACTTCATTATATGCTTTTTGCAAGTCTATCTTAATACAAACATTATCACCATTTTTAGTATTAAATTTTCTAACCATTTCATGTCATAACAGAGAATTCTCATATATTAGTCTGCCTAGCACAAAAGCACTCTGATTTTCAGAAATGAGAAAAGGCAAAAATATTTTAATTCTATTACATAACACAGTAGCAATGATTTTATATACAAAGTTGCAGCAAAAAATGAGTATTGTCACCAACACAAGTGGGGCTTTTATTTTTAGGAATTAAAGTAATAAAAGTATGATTTATACATTAAAGAATCTTACATTTTTCCATAAATTCATTAATAACATCAAAGACCTGCCCCTTAATATTATCTTAGTGATTTTTATAGAATTTTTCATTAAACCCATCAGGACCAGGGCTTTTATTATCACCAGCATTAAAAATAATATATTTAATCTCTTCAAAAGTGACTGGAGTAGGTAAAATTCCAGATGCGTTCCCATTTAGTATATTTTTACAAATAATCTGAGGAAAATTCTTTTCATTAGTCTCGAAAAAATATAACTTCTCATAAAACTCTACTGCATCTTTAACTACTTTATCATATGCATTAGACAAATTACCTGCATTATCTATTACATTGCCTATGTCATTTAAATGTTTTCTACTGCTCATTTTAGCATGAAAAAATTTGGTACAGTCATCACCCAAAGTAAGCCAATCTACTTAGCCTTTTGCCTAGCATTAACTGTATTTTTATAAAGCTCAATGGAAAGATTTTTCTTATTAGTAAAAAAAATATTAACAATATTCATATCCATAGGATTTTTATCTATAAGATCTTGTAAAATTTTCCCTTCCTTTCTCAAATGAACCAGTTTGCTTTTATTCATAAAATTATTTTTATTCCAAATTTTAAGATTATTTTTATAATTTTTCAGAAACATACGAAACTGATATTGTTTTGTACCATTACAAGTAAAATTAGACAGTTTTCCATCAAAGCTTTATAATCTTCCTCTTAGACCCATTTTTAAATCTAAAATGGGAAATTTCATTACTAAAGTCCACATTTTGAAAGAGATTGACAAGTAAAGGAGTATGGTCACTAGTATTTTGTTCAATAGTAGAACATATAAAATTAGGAAAAATGTTTGAAAATTCTTTGTTAATTAAAAATCCTGTCCAATTTATAGTGAATATTTTTTCCAAACCAGATTGTCAAGTAAATTTATTCCCACTTATATTAGGTTCTAAAAGACTTATCTCTAAACAAAATTATTTAACCTATCTAGTTTACTTTGAGGAATTTTATTACCCCCACATTTTCAGTTACATGAAAAACATTGTTAAAATCACCCATGCTAGCCAAGGAAAATTATAAATTAAATTCAAAGCTTTCATTTTACACCATGTTCCATTTCTTTCACTTTCAAGATTACTGCCATAAATACTTATGATTTGCAAAGAGAAACTCCCTATATTTTTAAATTGAGAGTCAATAAATTGCTTATCTTCGTTAATATTCAAATTAGTCCAAACATTGGAATCCCAGATAATGATGATTCTACCTGAGCTACAATCATTATTATTAATTGACTTCCAATTATTAGACAATTTCAAACAAAACTTTTCATAATTCTCATCATTCAATTTATCTTCTATAAGGGCTAGAATAGAAGGCTTATAAACACTTAACATATATAAAATACCAGTCTGTTTTGTAGGGGAATTCATCCCTCTAACATTCCAAGCAATGATAGACATTAATATGATATATAAAGTTAAGAATTAGATATTACCTGATACTGTAGTGCCCTTACCTCTTCTTTATTTTTAACACTTTTAGCTTTAAGTCTTGTAGTCATTTCATCCCAGTCTGGATTAATAGAAATGTACTTTTGTTTGGAAGCTTTCTTCTTTTTATTACCCTTAATCTTACCAGTTTCCTTTGGTTTTGGAATGTGCAGCTTTGAGATATCGAATTAATCTGTAGCATCCACCATCTCTGATTCTGTTCCTTCATTACGAATTGTTTTTGGAACTTTAATCAAAGAGATATCGAATTGATTAGTAGTGAGAGGCATAGTTGAGTCACAATACTCAGCTACTACAGCATTCTCTGGAGGAGGTGCTTTTGTGATCCTATCCAGATCTTGATTCTTGGATTGCTGCTGGACTTTATTATTATTATTTGTAGAGATACTGTGTGTAATTAAATATTAAACATGAGTTTGGAACTGAGGGGGTTTCAGACCCAAAGACCATAGTATTCTTTCCTCCCTCCTTTATGCTGCTCTGTATATTATCTCTGAGATGTTTTCTTTAAAATTATGATGAACTTCCTCTGCTATGACCTGATCTTCTTTACCAGATAATAATACAACATTCTTTCTTTGATTGAAAATGACACCTTTTTGGCCGATTCGATCATTTTCACCAAATGATATTATCTGCTTTTGCGATATTGAAGAATTTCTTGGATCAGCATTTTTAGTTTCTTTCCCTTGACCTTCTTAATTGCTATTTTTGGGAATCCATGCTTAATTTGGACTACACCGTTCTCTGGTGTGGCCAAAACACTTGCATACATTACACTTCGGTGGAACTCATTCATTTCCAACTTTTCAATTTTTTCACTATTATACAAAGAAAGATAAATTTCATTAGGAAGTTCATCATTTGCAGACACTTCAACAAAAATGCAAGCATAATTCAATCTTGTCTTCGTAGTTGTGGTTGCATCCATTTTAATGGGTTTTCCTATGATACTCGCCCTGACACTAAACACCTCTCGGTCCCAAAAGATTAAGATTAATACAGGGTAATCTTACCCATATCGGCATTGTAGTTAATTGATCTCTGTCCATTTTCATAGATACAGACCACCTCTCATTATGATGAGTTTTCCATTACAGAAATATGGTCCATTTTTCAAAACTGAGTTGCAATTTTGAGCTTCTTTGAATTTCACTAGGAAGAACCCGTTCTCTCTAGTGTAAATTTCAAATTCACCATCTGGTTTCCATAGTCTCTGAATATAAGATTTGAAATACCAGTAGTATGGTTTGGTACCGACTACATAAACAAGAACTGAATTATTTCATGGTTCGGTTGCTCTTTTACACACTTCTTCTTTAACCAGGTCACACTTCTTGTTATTGATCTTAGTTGGTGCTATATGCTCAAGACTGCATTCATCTTCAATTGGTTCTTGAGATTGATTTGCAACTATATCTTCCCATGTTTTCGGCCTTACTTTTTGTTCAGTGAGATGGCTACCGGCTTTCTCTGTTGCGACATTAGCCTTTTTTATCTGTTGAATGGTGGTTTTCTGACCATCATTTCCCTCTAGATTGATATTATTGGGAGCCGGTAGTAACTCCTTACCTTTCTTGGCCTCTTTCCTCCTTTATTGCCTGAATTGGACTAATTGGAACCCATCACTATCGATGATAATATCCCTTGATGTCTTTTTGATGTGAGAAACCTCAAGCGGTCTGAATTGAGAGAATGAATTAGAGAGTTTAGAGGAAATTTATTGAGCAGATCGATTTTCTCCCATGGCTGAGAGAAAACCCTAGATTTCAATTTTTTTCTATTTTTACTATTATTGAAGTCGTAAGCAGTAGAATTTAGCAAAAAAAATTGTAAAATATTAAGTAGAAAGTTAACTTGCTTAAGTGATCGAAACCATATAAAAAAACTACGCATGTTATTCTAGTCTGTCACTCCTTTCGTGACGAAACACTATTTCTAACATCTGAAATTAGTCATAAAACCGTTAAATACACATACATACTGATTTTAGACATTAAAATAGCAAGTTTATAATTAAAATCTAATATAAATACAAGCCAAATGAGAAAAACTCCGCAGCATAATTTAAATAGGTACATATTTCAGCAATGAATATGTTCAACTCAAATACACAAGGCCTAATAAAATAAATAAATAAAACATCTTTATTTTTCTCATACATCAATCGTTGTTAAATTTATTAAGAGGATACAATGATACATCAACAATACCATAAAATACTTTAAGCATATAAATTATAGAAGTTTTCTGTATTTTGATCTATTTTCCCTCTTGTTTACACCGACAAACTTTACAAATGTGGGAAAAGATGTTCCAATGATTTTTGTTATGTCAATTTCAATACATTCCGACCACAAGGGAACCGATAGTTATGACATAGAAAAAGACAGCTACGTGCATTTTCAGGATCAAGCTCGCGCAGTTCTGATTTCTGCTCTTCTTCTACATCGAAATACTTGTTATCACATAGCACACATAGAATCCATAGAACCAATGCAAGTAGAAAATACATCTCCTACTAAATGACCATAATCATTCATCATATGAAGTAATAACAAAATAACTCACAACCATCAAACATCAACAATACTCAATGTTGACCTGGATCATCAAACAAGCCAACAACAAAATATGCTTGCCTACACATTGATCATCAACAATTAGTAATACATCATCAATGCAAGTATAAATTAAATAAATGCATGCTACTTCATACTAGTAACACAATCTTAACCTCATCCAATGTGCACTAACCAATCAATATTAGTAACGTAAACATCAAATCGTTAAATGTGCAAATCAGCTACACAAACATTAATATCATCCAACAAGCATAATTAATCGCCTATTGTCTGATTCTTAAATAGTAGAATATTGCACACTTGTCAAAATGTAATTTCGTCATCGTACAACCAACATACACGGTAATTGCAACCAATATAATCACATATCTTACAATAATCCAAAACAATATATTTACGACAACTATTCTTTTAAGTATAAAATCTTTTTACTACTATTTATTATAAAATCACCTTTATTTATTTCATTCCAAACAATAATAGTTCTTCAAAAACGATGATATGCTTCCAAAATTCTTTGTTATACTTTTATCTCTTCAAGTAGCTTAAAATATAGATTTACTCAAAAATAGTAAGTATGATCAAATTACTTTTCAAAAAAATATTATTGATATTTTACGTTAAAGTTATGTATATATAGGAACCTCTTTAATATTCATCCAAAACTAATTATTTACTGTTTATCTCAAAAATAACTATATTCTACGTTACATTTCAAAACGCTTTTTATCGTCATTTATCTTAATATAGTAATAATCTAACCTAAACACTTTTGAAAATATATTTTTACTATTATTCTATTTTTATTTTTATTTTGAGAGTATCTTTTATTTGTTATCCAGAAAATAGTAATAGTGCTTTCTTCTATAAACACTGTAGAATCGATTATAGTGTCATTTATTCAAACAATATAATCTTTAAAAGAAAGTATATTACTATTTATTAAATCTTACTATATTTTATAAATAACAATAAACTTTCCAATATCAATTCTAAAATACATTTATCATTGTTAGTATGAATTTCCCTATAAATTTATAAATAATAACCTTATCAAATTTCATACTTTGATTTCAGTTAAATTACCAAATCACTATTATTTACAAGTATGATTAAAATCCATAAGTAACCTATTGTTCATTTATTTACCTGATTTTCCCATTATCAAACAATTTCATCCATTTTATTTTAATTAATATTTTTCCAATCCAAACCCAAAATTAATTATAATTAAACATCCAATAATACAACAATCAACAATAAACAACCCGATCGAAGCACAACACATCCAAAACATCACAATAAATAAAGAATCACCAATATGACTTAACACATATCAATAAATATAAATTTTCATCGACATGTATGCATTTAATATTTTGAAACTCACTTAATTGAAATAAAATAACCATACCAACATGCTTTTGCAAACAACTTCCAAACTAAGCGAACTACACCAAGTCATCTGGAATTTATCCACGAGCCCAATAGAATAAACCATGCATGAATCGGAGTTCGTATGCAAAATATATAGCGACTAGAAGTCATAGAGTTCAATTTGCAAATATTTTAAATTCCGAGGGCTAAATTGTAAAATATACTTTCTGTAACTACCTGTATTTTATGTATCGAAGGATTGAAAAATATTATTTTTAAAATTATATGAGGCCGTATGACTATGACTTTGGGAAATGCATACAAGTGACATTTCCTATTTTTAGAATTTTTCCAGACGATTTTACACTCGGAAACTTGTATCGGCAATAACTTTTGATAGGAATTGAATTATCATAAAATACCACTTCCATTTGAAAGATATGATGATTTATCTTTTCGAAGAGTAGTCATAATAGCGTTTGGACTTTTTGGGTAGGAGATATGACTGTTTGAAGATTGATAGTTTTTGAAGCAGCTTGGTGGGTAATTAGTGAGTTTGTGGCCAAACCCACTAACCCTTTGTAGGCTCGAAGACCTTATATGACTGAACCATCATCCTCAAATCACTTTTACACCTCCCATAGATCTAAGTTTCCATTAACCCATTCTTCACCCAAAACTTTCTCTTTTCTCCTCCAAATCAAGTCTAAATCATAGGTTAAGTCTAGATTAGCAAGAGGATTCGTTAGAGATCTTCAAATCTATATTTTTGGGGAGGAAAAATCGGATCACTGCTATTGATTCTCGGATTTGCATGCAAATCTTCACTTTTGGATATCTAGTGAGTGATTTATCATCTCTCGTCTTATTATATATGCATCTATGGGTTTTGGCATGTTTTAAACTCTTTTTTAAAGTCAAAATCAAGTTTTGGAATTATTTTTAAAACGAAACCTACAGTAAAAAGAATTAAAATGTTTTAAGAGTTAATCATGTTGATTTGTTGGGTGGTTGCCTTGATGTATGTTAGACTAAATTAGATACACATTATAGGATGACTTATAATGAATTGTTGTATGTTTGCATGCTTGATTGTTTAAATGTTGATTGTTGCATGTAGAGTGTTTGTGTAAATGTTTGTATGGTTAAAAAGCTCATCAAAGTGACTTAAAGTTAGGAACCATGAAATCATGCTTTGATGGATTGACTCGAGATTATCGAGAGTTGTATCATTGCTTACAGATTACACAAGGGTCGCAGAACGGAGCATAGTAGTGAAATAAGTGCGAAATCGAGAAGTGGAGAAACTACAGGATTTTAGTTGGGTGATAGGTTGTTTGTTGGTGGGCTTGCTTGGTAGTTATTCGGCTTGGCTTGGTTCGACATTAGCTGGCTCGGCTTAGCATGGTTGGGCATTGCACTGGTTCGATTATGGAGGAGACAGAATAACATTTGCAGTCCGTTGAAGCCATAAGAGACTGGATAGAATTTTCCATCCGGTGGTGCCATAGAAGCCCGGACATCATTTGTTGTCCGGTGGAGCCATGATGGACTAGACAAAATCTTCTCTCCTGTGGCGCCACGGAAGACCGGACAGAATTCTCTATCCGGTGTGGTAATACCCAAGTACAGAATAAGGAAGGGTACTGGGGGTTGCATAGTGGTAGGCTGGACAGAACATGAGGGAAGCATGGGGGTCGTTGATGAGTTGATGGGGAGCAAAGATGGATGACTCCAGGTTAACTCATGACGGCCTAGGACTTCGTGCGGTGACTAGTGAAGCAATTATGTGATGCTTAAACGTCGATAACGTGATGACTTCGAAACCTTGGTATGATGGCTCTACGACTTATGATGAGTGTTTACAGGCGTTCCAAAGATGTTGACTTAACGATTTCAATCGTGACTATGATCCACAAGGGAAAATTTATTGGTGAAGGCTTGCGAGTGGGATATGCGAATATGTCCTACTATTAAAATAGTTGTGATGGAATAGTGGTTGGGTTTCATTATGGAGACGTGTGCAAATGGATCATTGATAACCCAGAGACCTGGATTTGCGATTGTGTCCGGATCTTGCATAGTGGATTACCCTTGGCTTTTACAACCGTGAGTCTGGTTCCAGGCCTTTCAAAGTGGCATGGATTCGAGCACCAATGAAGGTGGGATTATGATTGGGTCCTTGGTTTATAACTGTGCCATAGAGTTATCATATATCCAACGCACACAAATTGTGGTGAGGAATGTTTTATGGATTCTATGTTTGCCGTAGTTGTTTATCACTCTAGAATGTCACACGACGAAGGTATTTCGATCGTATACTTAGACATTGGACATTGTATTTCGATTGTAGCACGGTTATATGGCTTTGATAGTAGATTATCATATATCAATTGTTATGTGCTAACTCTTTGGATGTAGGGATAAATCATGTATGGTTCTATATACCCTATGGCTATATTTACTATATATGATTTTCATAGTATTTTGAGATGATGTATCGATCACACAAAACTGTTGTCTGACTCGATGTTTTTTTCCTTTGCTTATTATTACCTTGGGTACTCTTAAATGAGTAGCTTGGGGATAACAGATCTGGATAGCATATGCAGTTGTACGGAGTACGAGCAGGAGGCTACGCTTTCATATACCTATACTTGGAGCTTACTATCGCTTATTCTGTTGTGTTGTGCTGTGGAGCTATGTCAGTACTTGTATTATTAGAGACAGTTGTAGAGTTTATTATGGAGACTTGGGATGTATAAACATTTTATCACAGTTTTTGTATAATCTGTGAATCTAATGCACTATGATGTTATTTTTTACATTTCATTTGATTTTATCACTGTCTTGCCTGTTTACATCTATGTTGTTGTATTATATTTTATATGTGCGCTGTGAGACGTTCTACAGGTTTTGTGTTTGGGTTTTCTCTATTTTTCACCCTTGGCTACTGTCCTACATTGGCCGGGTACCTCCATAGTGCATCATATCGATATACTGGGTACCAGAGGTATAGGATGGTCGTCATAATTTCTATCCCAAGTGGAGGCACGTACATGAACCCATCCTTTGTCTTGTTAACTAACCGGTGATGCCTCCTCCTTACGCTGCAACCACCATCATTTGGTCGGAGATGAATGCGATGAATCCTCTACGATCAATGATAGCTACCTCGACCACCCCATCATGCCTCTATCGCTCGCAAATTATGTTGTCACCACTATGAATCAAAACTCAAAATAAATTTTAAGGGTAAATCGGACCGTCGTTTCATCAATCCAACTATGCCACTAAACTCCCTTCGTCGTTCTCCATAAGACCGTACCCTTTAGGTCTCCATATCGTCGTTTGTGAAACACTAAATGAATAGTCATGATTTAGTTATAAATTTTTGGCCAACATATGACCATCTCCAGAAATGAATACTTGATGCACCTTCAACTCGTCGAGAGGTTTAAATCCACATATTATAAGGTAGGGTTCAGGAACTTTGAATTTTAATGACATTCAATTAATTGGTTAATCTGTCATTAGAGGGAGACTGGAGAATTTTGGGGTTAGGGTAGAAAAATGAGGATAGAGATGACGAATGATAGCCTCACTTATATAGTTGTTGTTATCCAAATTTTTGACCAAATAAATTCTTTTACAAGTTAAAATATCCACGTCAAGTCATAACAACTCAAGAATTAACCAAAAGGACTAGAAGAAGGAACTAAAAGGGACTCAAGAAAAACAGGTCAAAAATTTCCCAAGGCGATGGATTGCTAGCGATTCATCTTCTACGGATCGCTAGCAATCCATAATGGTCGCTCATGGATCCTCCAATCCTTTTTCTCTATGATATAATAAGTATTCTAGGAATGTCTACTAAGTTTGGGGGTATTCCAAGCTAGTTAGATTGAAAAGTGGGCATTCATCAGCCCCCAGCAGTTCAATGCAATCGGTACATGAATTATTATCAAAGCAAAGCATCTAGTTATGAAATTACATAGAGAGCATCTGCACAAGGCAGGAAACATGGTTCAAAGGGAACGAGCCAAAAATACACTAATCCCATGGATCGTTATTGATCCATGCCCTATGGATCATCGACGATCCATCATATTGGGTCGGCTCGTTCTGAAATTTCTAGAGTGCCTTCATATCTTCAACTGTAGGTCTGTGACGAAGCAGCTTTGGCCAAAGTGCTCTCCGGCCTCTATAAATAAAATCCTACCTTCAACATAAAGAGGATTTTCTTGACTTACTGTTGAAACTCTACAGAAACTATTCTTCACTCTTCTTCTTCCACAAAACAGTCATCTAAAGGGTTTGCTGTGATTCTCAAATAAACTCCGACACTGGCGACTTGATCTAACTTACAATTCAATCAAACTATAATCGTACTCAACTTGTAATTTCAGCTAGTCAATAACAAAGTTATAAATTGGATGCAGTCTTCGTTAACAACCGAACCAATATAAAAATATTTTGTCTTTTACTTTATCTGCAAGTTATTATTTCTCGTCTCTATTTTATTTGCCTTAATAACAGAAGGCTGGTGCTTTCATAATAAATCCAATGTGTTGGTCCATTTTTTGGTTTAACATTTTGGTGCTTTCACCGAAAACCCAATCGGGCTTGTATCTAGCTATCTACTTTGGATCAGATAGGTTTAGAAGTTAGATCATCAATCCATGCTTAGAAGATTTGCTATTAAGAACCAATGGCACTAGGAAGAAGGAGAACAACTTCCAAAAGATCCATAGGAGCTACCATTGCTGGAGAAGAAACAAACCTCCAGCAAATTGAAGTCAACAATCCACGGTTAAGAGTTAACTCCAGTGATCAAATTCCAGGATCCTCCATTCAGCGTGAAGTTGTCACTAGAGATGAATTAAATAAAATGGTTGAAAAAATTAACCGGAAAATGGAAAACAGCCATAGTCTCTCATTGATAAACTGAATGCCCTATTGACCTTGCAGTCTCATGTTGCTCCAAGAACTATGACAGAGCCAACGGCTGCCATGTAACAAGAAAATTCTTCCGCTTCTAGCCTAAAAAGGAGAAACGAGAAGCAACTGCAGAAAGGAGTGATAGATGGAACAGTGGGAATCAATATGGAAGGAAACACAAGAACTCCAAAAGCCGCGAGGCAACCAGAACGAACTAAAATCCAGGGGGAAAACCCCACAGAAGGATATAGTCGTGGATCTCTCCAACTCGGAAGATGGTGAGCGACTTGATGACTGTAAGTTGGAAGGAAATAGCAATGCATTCAATAACGCTAGGAAGATCTAAAATGCCTCCATCAGACTAACCGCAAGCCAATGGAACCCCGAGGGAATGGCTCTCCCGAAGACAGGACAACCTAGGCTTCAGCCCACTCACCAAGATCGTTTGCAAAGCCAAAAACTCGGTGTAGTTACTAATAGCCGGCCTCCAGATTACTGGACATCTAAGGCGTATATCATGGACATGGTCAAGCGATTGATGGATGAAAGTAAGGATAGAAGGGATGATGAATGGCGATCCTCTCCAAGTCTAACTCCTTTCACTGATGAGATTTCAATGAGAGATACCCCAAAAGGTTCACTATGCCAACTATTCCATTTTATGATAGAACAAGAGACCCAAAACCCAATTTATATGAGTACAATTAGTACAAGACGGAGTGAATGATTTAGGTTCCATTTGATGTAGATGTTTCCCGATTGTTCTAGAGGGAATTGCTTCCATGTGGTTCACCAGGCTTTCGCCAAGATCCATGTCCATCTTTAATGAACTAGCAACAAGGTTCCTTGATCAATTTATACTGTACATGGCATAACCCAAAGATGTGATGTCCTTTTCCTGCTTATTCCAGGGACAGAATGAATCTTCAAAGTCTTTCATGAGTTGGTTCAACTCTACGGTAACTAATGTAAGTAATCCGAATGAGGATATGTTTTCATGGCCTTAGTCCACGCAATTCACCTCGAGTCTGAATTTGGGAAATAAATTAAAATGAAACAACCCACCACTAGGAAGGAGTTTGACCGAAAGACGAGCCAGTACTTGAGATTGGAATAGGCATAGGAATTAGAAAGGAAATCTGCTAATCTTCAACTGACAAATATTGAGCAGAGTGGTATAGCGATGAACCAAGATATAAACACCTTTGGGACCGCTGAAGGGAAAATAGTGAAAAATGGGAATCAAAAAGAAAGAACCAGAGTACTAACAAGTGAAACGGAAGTAGCAAGCGACTCAAAGGTTTGCGGCCCAAAGAATACACCCCGCTCAATAATACTTTAGAGAACATCTATTTTGCGACACACGGGACAGAAGAATACAAGAAGTCGCATAAAAAGGAAGCAACCGAATGGCATAAGTGTTTCGAAAAGTACCGACACTTCCACGAGACGTATGGTCACAATACGAATGAGTGTCGTCACCTGAAGAACTTGATTGAGGATTTGATTCGGGGAAATAAGCTTCAGCAGTATGTGAGGAAATCACTAAATCCTGACCAGCCTATAGTGCCCCAAGCTCCTAGAGGCCAAGGGAACTAAGTTCGAACCAGCAAAGAAGGACCCAAATGGGCCGACCAGAGGCTCATCATTGGAATGATATCTGGAGGTTCCCATCTCACGCAAAAGAGTTGGGGAGACAAGGAGCGGTATGCAAGCTTTTTAAAGCATGTTCTGAAAGGTGCATGATTTGCGATCGAAGATGGTACCCCTGTTAAGCACCAGAGAACCCTAAATGATGACATAACATTCCACAATCGAGACACCGAGGGAATAAAAGCTCCAACTCTCGACTACATGGTCATGACAGTAGGAATCAAAACCGCCATAGTCCGACGAGTGTTGGTAGATAGCGGCAGTTATGTGAATATTCTTTTCAAATACACCTTTGATTATATGAAGATCAGTATGAAGGATGTATCCACATGCCAAATAAAGATCTAGGGATTCACCGGTGCACCCAAACAACCTGTCAAAATGATTGATTTACTCATAGGACTCAGAGAAGGCGGCCAAAGGGTCACCCTCATCCAAACCTTTATGATCGTAGACTAGATGTTCGCCTACAATGCCTTCTTTGGGCGACCCGCCTCGGCGGACTTTAGAATTGCTTTTGCTCAATAGTCTTTAACTATGAAATTTCCGATGGGAATGGAGTCAGGATGATCAAGGGAGACCAAAGTGCCACTAGGGTATGTTTTATCGCGGAACTATGCAAATTTAAAAGAAAAGAAAAGGGAAAGAAAGTGGGGAGAACTCTCCACATTCGTGAACCTACCGAATAACAAATACAGAGCCACCCTAGCTTAGGAACTATAGCCGATTCAATAAGTCTTTGGAGCCTAAAAAAGAGTTTAAGGGAGGAATAGGCAGCATTGGCAGAATTGACGGTGTCTATCCCAGTTGATGAGGATGACCCAACATGGGTCCTCAAAATTAGATCGCATCTTGGAAACAAAATGCGACTTGAACACATCGAATTTCTTCATGCCAATCTGGATGTATTCGCTCTAACTCATTCTGATACGTGTGGGGTTTCGCCAGAGATAGTATATCATGCACTTAACATTGATCCCAAGTATAGGCAGGTGAAGCGGAAAAGGACCAGCCTTGAGCCCGAGCGGTCTAAAGCGCTAAGAGAAGAAGTGGACAAACTAATAGCGAATGGCTTTATCCGTGATGCAACTTACCCTGAATGGGTGTCATACCCAGTCTAATGGGAAATGGAAAACCTATATCGATACTCAGATTTGAACAGAGCTTTCCCAAAGGACAGCTTTCCTTTGCCCAAAATCGATCAGCTTGTTGACAGGACGGCTGGACATGAACTGCTATCATTTATGGATGCATACTCGGGGTACAACCAGATCATGATGCACGAATTGGATCAAGAAAATACCAGTTTCATTACCGACCTAGGACCGTGTTGCTACAAAGTAATGCCGTTTGGCTTAAAAAATGCCAAGGCAACTTACGAACGACTGGTAAATGCCATGTTTAAACGTTAGATTAGGAAGACAATGGAAGTTTATGTAGACGATATATTGGTTAAATCACGCATAGCTGCAAATCACTTGGACAATCTCGCTGAAATGCTCGAAAGACTCCGCAAACATGGAATGAAACTCAATCCAGTTAAGTGTCATTTCAGGGTAGCCTTGGAAATGTTATTAGGATTTATCATGAGCGCCAGAGGCATCAAAACAAATCCCATGCAAATAACCGCTTTGCGGAAGTCGAGTCCCCGAGGAATGGGAAAGAGTTACAAAGCCTGAATGGAAAGGTTGCAGCACTGAGACGGTTTATCAAAAAAGCGACTGACAAATGTATATCGTTCTTTGACGCGCTAAAGAAGGGAAAGAAAAACTTCGAATGGAACCTAGCTTGTCAAACTACATTCGATGATCTGCTGCAACATATAAAAACCCCACTAATCTTGTCCAAGCCAGTAGACGGAGAAGATTTCTACATCTATTTAGCAGTCTTGCCGCATTCATTGAGTGTCGTGCTTGTATGAGAAGAAGCCAAGATCCATCGACCCATGTATTACATCAGTAAACTGTTCACTGGAGCAGAAAAGAACTATCCTAAATTGGAGAAACTTACATATTGCCTCTTGATTGCATCTAGAAAATTACGACCGTACTTCCAGGCACGCCCTAACAGAGTGCTGATAGATCAACCATTGAAGCAAGTGTTATACCACCCCGAGACCTTTGGACGGCTTATCAAATGGAACATTAAACTGAGTCTGAAACACCTCAAACCGTTAGTATACCCAAAAAGGGCACACTAAAAGATATGGTGTGTTATATTTATAGCTAAATCATCACAGAGGCTAAGATTCACAAGAAAAATAAATATAAACAGCGGAAACATTTAAATGGTAGCTCATTATTCAAAATAAAACTTCATAAGTAAGTCTGAAAAACATCACATGTCTCAAACACCAAATACACATGTCTTATAAAAAAATACATCTCAGTCTCATAAAATCAGAGTACAATAAAATAATCATCCCTCTCATAAGTACTAGTACATCAAAAAAAGATTGGAAAGAAAACCAAAAGAAGAAGAATACATGAAGAACTCCAGGAATGTATCTTCAAGAAATCTGCTATGTTTGCTAATAAACTTAATTGTAAGTTTTAAAATAAGCCTTTATTGTTTTCTCTGCTATATTTGCTTATTAACTTAATTGTAAGTTTTAAAATAAGCCTTTACTGTTATCTCTGCTATATTTGCTTATTAACTTAATTGTATGTTTGAAAATAAGCTTTTGCTGTTCTTTCTGCTTAATTATAACCTACGTTATAATTGTTACTCTTTTGTTCTATCTTTTTAGTTATAACCACTTGTTATACTAATTCTTGCAAATGTCTCAAATTTGCCTATTTCAGTCTATCTTCTTTTTATTACAGTCTTTCTTATTTTACATCTATTTTTTGTAAATTTAGTGATTTTCTATTTTAATCCATATTTGTGAATTATTCTCTTTTTCATATTCTATTCGCGTAAAAAGGAGCAAAAAGAAACTAAAATTTACAGGCTGAATTCTAACGTAAAACAGATGAAAATAAAGGCGAATATCTATAAATAACTGAATAAAATAGCTTAATAAAAATAACCGAATAAAATAGACTAAAAGGAAATTTAAAAACTAGTGGTAAATAACTTATATAGAAATTGTCCAAAATTGCAGAAAAACTACAACTATTGAGAACCTATTATTTTAAATTGCTTAAAAATCTAAAATAATTACAAAACATTCACCTATGGTCCTTATCTCTAGTCCTTGGTCTTGATTGATCCACTTCTAGAGCGTAGTATATTTTTATTAAAAAGATTTCCTCCTTAGAAATTTTTTCTATTTAGGGTCCAGCCTCTGGCCATGAAACCAAATAGATAAAATATGAAAGAGAAAAATAACTAGGCCTAGCGTCTTATTTATAATGTAGTTTAGAAATCTCAGACCATTGGATTTGAAGATTAAATCTGGTGCAACCACGTTATAGGCTCACTACGAACCGTAAGATTGAAGCACAGAAGCACAAGATTGGAAGAAATTGGTAAAACATGCCATCGGTTGAAACTGGACGAAACAACATCTAAATACAGGGGAGGGTCGACCTACATGTCAACCTATGCCTTTGGGGGTCGACCTGGCATAGTTCTAGGTCGACCTGACTTTTTGTGTTATATTTTTTTTCATTTTAATTCAATTTTTGTTTATTTCATATCTTCTTCATATTAACTCGGATTTTGACAAACTATATATGAAAATTGACCAAAAAATAACCATGGATACAATGGTGAACGCTCAATTGTGACAATTTCACAAACTTGTTTTATTATTTAATTAATCCGTTAGTTAATTATTATAGCTTAAATTTTGGGTTGTTACATTCTTCCCTTCTTAAATAATTTCTTCCTTGAAATCTCTAAGGACAGAAGAATGAAATAAATATTTTCATCCAAATTCTACAACCATATACTCAACCGCCATCCATTACATCCATTGTCCTTAAGTTTTTTAATGCAATTTATGATATATATATATATATATATATCCAAATAGTGTAATATCGATGTCCCTAACCAATGCAAAAGATTAGGCGGTCTACTGATTCAATCGACCTCCTTTTTATGCAATCATGTCCATGGCATGTATCCAAATGAATGAAAATTTCATAAAGATAACTGATTGTTCTATCTGCGTGCAACAATCATCATCGAAATGCAACAATCATATGCTAATCATTCATTTATATCAACAATGGAAATAATAAAAATGCAAATGAGAACACATCCATATGCATATGCTTTAGTGACCTTGTTAGGCCGATCCCTAAGAGATAATAGTGCCTAGTGTATATATATGCGTCCATTAGCATCCACTAGCAAACCCTTGCAACCACTAGAGTCCATCATACATAACATGTTCTAGTGACATGTTTACATTCAATCCTACCATCCATAGGTTAAAACCTAAGATCTACCTTCCCAAAGAATACTAAATGAAAGAACCTATTCAAAACTAAAGATGAAAATAGGAAATTCAAAATGTATCATCAAAAAGATATGAATAAGAGGTACGCATTTTCTCATTAGCCTCCCACATAGCGTCTTCAATGTTGTCTCCCCACTGCACCTTAACCAAAGGTACTTCCTTATTCCTAAGCTTCTTGATGTCATGCCCAACGATCTCGGTAGGAATGCGACGAACCGATGCTTCTCTCTCCACTTCAACTTCCTCAAGTTTACTAGGTTCCACTAGCTATGTTGAATCATGTAAGCACTTTCTCAAGTGGAAAACATGGAAAACATCATGAACTCCTGCGAGCTTCACCGGAAGCTTTATCTGATACGCCATTTTCGCCACCCTTCCTACAACGGGGAACAGTCCTACGAATCTGGGAGCAAGTTTTCCACTTGATCCAAATCTTACTACATTTCTTAGCAAAGATACCTTATTAAAAACCAAGTCTCGTACCTCAAACTCAATATCCCTTCTCCGCTTATCTGCATCAGATTTCTGCCTATCTTAGGCCATCTTCATTCCCCTTCTAATTAAATCAATCTTTTCTGACGCCTCTCTAATCATGTTGGGACCAAGTAGCAATCTTTCTATGGACTCCAACCAACACGATGGTGACTTGCACGACCTTCCATAAAGAATTTCAAAAGATGCCATCCCAATGCTAGCTTGAAAACTATTATACTAAAGGAAGATGCTCCTCCCAAGTTCCTCCGAAATCAAGAATGCACATCCTCAACAAATCCTCAAGAACTCCATTAACTCTCTTCATTTGGCCATCCATTTGAGGATCATAAGCCATACTCAATCTAAGTTATGTTTCTAAAGCCTCTTGCAGGCTTCCTCAAAACTCGCTTGTAAAGATAGGGTCTCTATCACTCACTGTGCTAGAGGGAACTCCATGAAGCCGGACTATCTCATGAACATACAAGGATGCCAAATAAGTTATTATCCTCTTACTCTTGATTGGAATGAAGTGGGCGCTCTTAGCCAAATGATATACAATCACCCAAATACTAGTACTCCCCTTCCTAGATTTGGGTAAACCATCTATGAAGTCCACCGAAACACTATCCCACTTCCATTCGGGTACATCCAATGGTTGAAACAATCCACCAGGTTTTTGCTGCTCCGTCTTAACTCTTTGGCACACAAGACACTTGTCTATAAACTCTGCCACATCCTTCTATATGCCGCTCCAATAAAACACTCTCTTCATGTCCGTATACATCTTATCACCATCCGGATGAATAGTTATTCGAGAACGGTGTGCTTCTGCTAGTACTATTCTCATTAAATCACTAGTGCGGTGGACACAAAGTCTTTCATATCTCCTTAGCCACCCTTTATTATCGATGGATTAATGTTGGAGATGTTTAAAAACCTCTCATCTGCTAATCCTATCAAAAATATTCACAAGCTCCGAATCCTCTCGCTGCCTTGAACCAATCTAATCTATGAGGGTAGGCTTAACCTCAAGTGTCGCCAATAATCCCGGGGTAATGTCCGTAGAGGGCTTAAAATCAAAGGTGGAAATAAACTCTAGGCTTTTCCAATCCATGAACATTAGACTAAGGGTTGTTTTCTTCCTACTTAACGCATCCGCAACCATGTTTCCTTTTCCAGGGGTGTAAGCTATCTCAAAGTCATATGATGCTAGAAACTTCGTCCAGCGTTGCTACCTCAAGTTTAAATCCTTTTGTGAGAATAGGTACTTCAATGATTTATGGTCAGTGAAAAGCTTGAACCTCTCTCCTAGCAAGTAATGTCTCCAAGAGTTGAGTGCGAAAACTACAGCAGATAAATCCAAATCTTGGGTATGGTAGTTCTTTTAATTAGTTCTCAACTGTCTATTTCCATAACATACTACCCTCCCTTCCTGCATCAATACTACTCCAAGACCCATTCCATATGCATCAGTGTATTCTGAAAAAGGCTTAGCTCCATCGAGTAAAACTAACACTGGTGCACTAGTAAGGGACCTCTTTAACATCGTGAATGAATCCACACAATCCGCTCCCGCAGGAATGTCACGTTCTTCTTAGTGAGGCGAGTAAGTGGTGTTGAAATCTTAGCGAAATCTATGATAAACTTCCTATAGTACCCAGCTAAACCTAGGAAGCTTCGAACTTCGGTAGCGTTCTTGGAGGCCATCCAATCTTGTATTGCTATTACCTTAGCGGGATCCACCGCTAGACCCTCTCTTGAGACTACATCCCTCAAGAAACGCACCTCCTTATGCCTAAAGTGACACTTCGAGAACTTTTCTTTCAACTGATGAACATGAAGTGTACGAAGAACCTTCTCAAGATGCATAACATGCTCTTTCATACTCTTGGAAAACGCCAAAATGTCATCCACGAATACTACAACGAAATTATTCAGGACATCTCGAAAAACACGACTCATCAAATCTACGAAGTAGGCCGGGGCATTGGTCAGCCCAAACGGCATAACCAACCACTCAAAGAATCCATCGGGTGTCCTAAATGCTATCTTATCAATGCTATCATCAACAACCCTAAGTTGATGAAATCCAGTATCTAAATCAAGCTGAGAAAATTCTGAAGAGCCAACCAACTGATCGAAAAGATCGTCTCTCCTAGGTAGTGGGTAATGGTTCTTCATCGTAAGCTTATTCAACTCTCTATAGTCTACGCAAAGTCGAAGGGAACCATCCGCTTTTGTAGCGAAGACGACTGGTGCTCTCCACTTAGATATGCTCCTTCTAATAAAGCCTTCCTCTAATAGCTTACTAATCTGTTACTTAACACCTTCCTCTTCCTAAGAACCATATGTATCACGGGCAATGCCACTGGCTTAGCATTGTCATTCATGTAGTCCTAAAGTCGATATCTCTCTTAGAAGATAGTCCCCTAACCTCCTCAAAAACGTCTAAGAAATTTCTAATGAATGGAACAGAATCAAACTCTCCTAGTGATGAATCAACGGAATAAAGGAAGCTCAACATGACTGACCCCTATGGGTGGCAAAAAACCTCGAGAGTCCTACTGCTGCATGTCTATAATTCGAAGACTCTCCTCTCATAGTCTAATATCGCTCCATAAGTGGATAACTTATCTAACCCTAAAATTATCCCCATATCCCGAAAATTATAGTACATAGGCATCACAATCAAACTGTACGCCTAGTATAAAAAATTTCAAACCCCTACAACTTATGGATAAATGTGTCTATCCTCCTATGGGGTTTGAAACTACTATAGGGTCTACTACTAGAGAAATATCTAAGTGCAAACAATCAAGCAGGAACTAGAAACGAAAGAACGAGATGCTTCAAAATCAAAAAGAGTCCGAATAGGAAAATATGAAATAGAGTCAAACCTCCTACAGAGACTTTCCTACCTCGATCTGATCCACTGCTAGAAGGTGCTACATCCAAAGCCTGTACTTGCACTATAGGTGCGCCTGCTCTTTTCCCCATCTTATGAGGGCAAGCTCTACTAAGATGACCTGATTGAGTTGTAACACCTCCCCTTCATCATGTCCTGCTTACAGTCCCTTGTGAAATGACCAACCAATCCACAATTATGACATTTATCGCACTTCTTGATATTCTTTTGAGGTCCTTCTCCTTTCTTCATATCCTTATCCTTCTTATTCTTCTACCACTGCTTGTTAGAGTTTTCTAATTTAGGAACCTCCTTAAACTCTCCCTTCAAATGCCCAAATGCAAGCTAAACTCTCTGTTGGTCCTCCAATCCTAACAGCCCGAATATCCGCTCCGTATCCCTTAACCAAGCTCGTGCCTCCATGAAATCCTCCATGCCGGAAAACATTCTGCCTCTTAGACTATCGAAGTCCTTACATAGCTAATAAATATTGGCTGTTGTAGGTGGATTAATGGGATCTCCACCTGCCGGTGCTATATTAGGCGATTGCCCTTGCATCTCTAGTACCGTAGCTCTACGGAACCGGTTAGCCATATTATGCAAAGAAAAGAAAATTTAGGCTCGAAAGAATTGAAAGAAGGCTGAACTGGACTTTGAGAGGATTTTTATAAAAACTCTTTTATACTTGAAAACTATTTCTAAGATTTTCTCTCTGGAAAATACTTTTAAAATATGTTATCTTTGAAAAATATTTTACTTTTAAAATAATATTTTTTAGGAATCCTGTAACCTTAGGCTCAAATACCAAGTGAAACACCCAAAACCCTTTAGTGCACCCAATAAGGGCACACTAAAAGATATGGTGCATTATAGGTATAGCTAAAGCATCACAGAGACTAAGATTCACAAGACAAAGAAATATATATAGTGGAAACAATTAAATAGTAGCTCATTATTCTAAATAAAACTTCATAAATAAGTCTGAAAAACGTCACATGTCTCAAATTGTAACAACCCGCAAATCCGTACCCCTTGAGTCAACACTATTTTACAACAATCAACTCAAGTTGCACAGAAATACGAACCATTTGGGTTTAAGAAGAAGAGGTAGAAGAAGAGAAAACAAAATCAACATCAGAATCTAACCATCGCAGCGGAATAAAATATAATAAATAGTAAATAATCTTTACTCAAAATCAAATATATCAGTTTACACATATTACATCATCAGAGTACATCAGTCACAGCTCACATCAATAACATACAATGGGTACACAACAACTCAACTCAGCGGAAATATATAAATACAAGTACGAAAATACGTATCGTCATCCAGCTCGTCTCCTGAGCTCCACAGCATCATATCCTGTATTCTATAATACTCGGTCTGACCCGAGCATTACAGTTAAATAATACCCGAGTCAGTCTGGATTACCAGCATGAGAAAATCATACCCAATTGATTATTAAAGTTTCAAAAATCCTTTAAAAACAAAAGCATCTCGTAAGACCACGCCACAAATAAACATGTCGGGTTTTTACCTTACGATAGCTAAAACAATTTTTTATATAAATCCTCTGATATTATAATAGGGTCTATATACAAATACTTATAAAATAGCCGAAATTGTTACATTCATTAAATTCCAGCTACTAGCCACCAAAGTGGGTAATACAAACAAAACTCGTACAAGGCTCGTAGGAAAATGGATTTCCAACAATGACTAGGCACTGGGGTACCACCTGTCACAGTAGGGGCCTAGATCACCGTACCGAGGATTACTCCCTTCATCCCCTGCAACACAAGGCCGGAACCATTCCTTACTGAACAGTCCCGAACAAGATAAACCCCGTGGTTGGCGCGACCAACCACCCACTAAGCCGAAATATATATAAAAAGGGACATCTAGACAGGGGAATTATCTTGTCCTGCTTGGGCATGACCCACCTAACCTTGCTGCATATCCCCTGATTTTCAGTCATTCCCATTTGATGAGGCTTGAGGCTAAGCGTTACCTTTTAGAACGTTTCACTTAGAATGCCCATCGCCCACCCGACGATGTTTCGCAAGCATTCATCCATACAAGTCCGTCCCGGGTTCGAACGGAACCGAAGGCACTACTCCTACTACATCCATTTTGGAAATATCCTCAGGATTAGTAGCGACTAGTCCTTGCACTTCACTGCTCCATCTTCAACTCTGAACACGTTTTTCGCACGAAACGTACAAACCGGATCGAAATGGTTTTCGAGAAATAAATCTCGATCCCGGTCTCTTCGAAACGATCAACGCATTGGTCCAATATTGATAGTCGGTTATTTAACTATCAATTTCTATTCACAAACATCCATCAAACAATAAATAAATTTCCAAATTACTTATTACCTTCCAAATATCTTCACAAGATATATTTCTATTTTCAACCCTTTGAAAACAGTTTCAAATCCCTCATTCTTTTCAGAATCAACTTTCCCAAATATTTTCTATCTCCTCTGAAACCACCAAGTACAAAACTAGATTTAAAAATAATTTAAAACACTTTACTTAGAAATATATATACTTTTAAAACATTTAAATCAAACTACTTAAATAATTTGATTAAAATACATCTTATATGAATATTTGAAAATAAAGTTACTTAATAAAATATAAAATTAGATTTCCACCCTTTGAAACAAAATACTATGTCACATTTCAAATAATTACTACTATAATAATTTTGAGGAAATATTTACCTTGAAATTTAAATATTAGGATAATAAATTTTTCAAAACAAACCTTTTAAAAACAATTTCAAAATTTATTAACTTATATTTAAAATTTATTTGAAAGCGTATTTAGTGATCCAGGAAGAATTCCAGCTTCAAACATTTAAATCAATTTTCCAGATTGATTTTCAATTTATTCCATTTGAAATAAGTTTCTTAAATTACTCAATTCATTTCAAATTTCATTTAATTATGCACTTAATTATTATTGTTATTCTTTTCCATTTGATTTTAAATCTTTTAACTGAAATATACAAATTTCAGCTTTTTCCAACTTCTTCTTTATTATTATATATTTTTTTCTTCAAAAATTTAAATCTTACATTTTAAATAAATGTTTTGTTCTTTAATTAATATCGTTGAAGATTGTAATCCAATAACTTCCTGTTTATTCAAATTTCCTTTCTATATTTCACAATTTATTTATTTATTAGAAATTTAAAGTCACATTATTTCTTCTCCAATTCGTTCTTAAATTTATTCAAACTTTCTATAATTATTTTGCTTACAAATTTTCTTCTTTTATTATCTTACAAAAATCCAATTTATATATTTTTCGTAATTCATCATACCCAATTATATCCAATCGAACCATAGCATTCAATGTACCAATAAAGATCATCATAGGATATCCAATAAATCACAACAGAGGATATGAAATAATTTAAATAAATATTGAGGGGTCCAGTTGGATCCCTCCAACCTGTTTTCCCTGCATCCACAGACGTTAGCATCACATAATATGCCAATTCCAGAATATATCATACTATAGCACATCAATCAATCAATTTCAACCATTCAAACAATTATTTTAAATTTAATCATTTAAATTTAAATATAAACTGAGTGAGATTAACTCACCTTTGATTTTAGTATGAAATCTGATCCAATCTCGACTTGATTTCCTTTCAAATTTTGACCTTGAATAAACAATTCACAATTTATTATTATTTGGACTTACCAAACAATCTATTACCACTTATTTATTTTCCATTTTAAAATTTGAATTCACCAATAAATCATTCTACTCTAATAAGTTGGGTTTAAACCAATAATTTATTTCGTTGAATAAATTTAATTTAGACTAACTTTTCCTCAATCAAAAATTTTAGTAACTGAGATAATTAAATAAGTAAATTGATCAATAATTTAATTTAAACTAATTTCCCTTAAAATCCTTTAGTGACTAAAATAGATTTTAATTAAGTTAACTAAACAAATATATTACTTTAAAGTTAAACTAGTAACTTCAAAATGTGAACTTGTTATATTTATTTCTTCTGAGATTATTTTATCTACTTATAAAAATTATTTACATAGATTTAAAAATCTATTTTTATACTAAATTCAACATACAAAATCCCTTCATATTTTCCTAAATAATTTATAGACTTCAAAAGTCTAATTCTACAAAAACTTTATCATTCAAAAACTAACTATTTAATTTAACTGATAACTTCTCTTTAAAACATATATATACTTATATATATTCATTAATTCAAAAATTAAATGAATAAATACCTCACTATAAATATCTTACTGTATTTTAAAACTTCAACTTCAGTTATAATATACATATATACATGTACTCTGAAACCTGAATATATATATTTACATAGAAGATTCAATCGAGACAGAGGATACTCACAGCAAGAAGAAGCCTAAAATCCAGCATCTTTTAGGATGCCGACGTTAACGCAGCATCCCTGCTTCCCAACCCTAGCCTCAACCATCTGAGACGATCACCAACCTTCTACCCGCCGTCATTCCCAACTGCGCGCGCACACATTACACATCCTTTTCCCCCAAATGCAGTTGCCATCGACCACCAGAGATGCGAGCTGCATCGGAGACTCCACATCGGCCGATCATGATAAGAGCGCGGCCCCTAGCTAGTCGCGATCCCCTCCCCAGGTCACGATCCTCACCGTCGCAACCTCGCTTAACCCACGCGCCTCAGTCGCCGACCCCTTGCTTGAATCGAAATCGAACTGACCTTGTTTTCTATTACTCTCGAGACGGCTTCATGAATCGAAAAAAAAGAGGGATAGTTCGCTCGATCCGGGGAATCAAATGAAGAACGAAAAGACGCGATTTTGTTTCGTTAGCCAATCTCCTTTTTTTTTTAAAAAAAAAACTGAGGATCAGCTGTGTATTTAAAAGATGAAGTGAAGGAAGTTGCAGCCATGGATTTATTTTAGGAAGGGACCGATTTTTGGTTTTCTCTATTATTCTCGGCTGAAAGGAAGACGTAAATTGGTGATAGCGTGTGGGAGACGCTTTGCTACAGTAACGTGAAGTGAAATGAAAATACCCTGATGTGAAAGGAGCTGATTGACTCGGATGTATTAAATTCTCGATTCAAGTTCCAACACGTTTACTTACCGTATGCTCTTACAACAACTCCAATCACTACGAAATTTGGAATCCGATAATAATACAATATCACGGATCCAATGAAACTGGTTTCGTCGAATTCCGAGACTGTGCCTCGGAAGGCTATTTTTCAATTCAATTTAAACGATATATTTTTAAAACTGACCAAACCACTGTTAAGTTCAATTTTACAACTTTTATTATTTTCAGTGCTATCAATATAAGATTTTCAAGCCTTCAAATTATTTTTAACAGGCTTAAAACTTCAAATTTCATATTCCACCCAATTCCAAATTATTTAATTTAATAATTTAATCATCAAATAAATTGTGATATTTAAAATTTAAGTTAAAATTACTCTATTGAACGTTCAAAAGCAATTAAATATATCAATTTAACGGCTTAAAAATTCCGGGTCGTCACATTTCTCCCCCCTTAAAAGAATTTCGTCCTCGAAATTACTAACTAGGAAGAATGGTTCAATACCCGTTTCTTTTCCTCAAAACCAAACAATTCAATATCCAACCAACTATCTTCTGTAAAAGACTATTATTATTCTTATTAACTTTCCAATCCTTTCCCTAGTTTGCAAACCATCCTATTCGCTCAATCATTCAAGTTTCAATTTAAAACCAAATTTTGACTTATCAAAATTTTCTCAAAATTTTTCTAACTCCCTAAATTCCCGAAAATTTTTGCCAGCGTCTCCTTTGCGCGGCTAGCTCGGTACAACTACAAAATGGCACTACGGCCTCCCAAATCCAAAAAGAAAACAAAAAGCCAAGTGGCTCAATCGAAAACCAAATCCAAATCAAATTCCATACCAAATTTAAATGCGTACCTTTTGTCGGGCAATTCAAATTTATTTCTTGAAATCAAATCCAATTTCATTTTCCCTTTTATAATATCTGCATATCCTGCTTAGCACTAATATCCAATCACAATATCCCAAAATATTTTATCGACTTTCTAACGAAATGTCAATATCTATTCATTTCAATATTATCTTAGATTATATTTGTAATATCAATTTCCAATCTAAAATTTTACCACTCCTTTCTTAAGTTAGTACAAACATTTTATATGTTTCTTATCTTAATTTCTCTTTACCTCTTTTGGTTTATACTTATTTCTATTCAAATCGATTTCCACATTACATATGTATTTCATTTATTTTCAACTTGAATTTTTTTAAATTTTATCCTTCATTTATAACTAATTTAAGTCATTACTTTAATTAGTTTCATTTACTGACTTATTTTAATTTCCAATTCTAAATAGTTTTGTCGTTAACAAGATTTTCCAAAATTTTCAAAAAATTTCTAACTACCAAAATTTTTGAAAATTTTTGGCAGAGTCCCCTTTGTACGGAGGAGCTTTTGCAATTTGACAAAAGAGATAAATATATATACATCGACCCACACGGTCGGAAAAACCAAAAACTGTTCATATTTCCTATTTTTATTGCGTAGGCGTACCTTATTTAGCATTTTAAGCAAGCAGCTTATTATTTTTAGCAAACAGCACAACCAAATCCAACCACACGACTTCCAGGTACCTGTACTTACTCAATTTAAACATGTAAGTACCGAATATATGAAGTTTAACAGTATATCACTTATTCACACTAGTTAAAACATATGAATTCTAAAAGAAACTCATACCAAACATTTTCCTGTAAGCAATTCATATAGTTTCATGCTAATTCAACTGTTCCAATTAATTTATAACCATTTTCACTCAGTTCGGATGGTTTTCGATTCATTTGTATACAACTCCATCAATTTGAATGGTTTAGAACTCAATTGCTTACTTTTAATTTATTCTTAAGCAAATTGAACCCATATTTAATTCAATTGCTTTCAAAATCAATTTATTTTACTTCCACCAACTCATAGAATTTTAATTACTTCCATTTACATCCAATGACAATTTATTCTATGCAATTTGACAAGATTTATGTGAATAAATAAGTATTTATGTTTTATAACCAATTTAAATGGATTTCAACTCAATTTATACTGGATTCTGTTCCATTTTCAATTTATTCACAATCCATATATTTACATTCCATTCCATATTTGTTTAATCCGAACTATTTTATTTAGCTCAAAAACAATCCAAGCTATTTCATTTAATAACCATTTCTCAACTTATTTAAACCACATTTCATTTGATACTTTTTTATTCTATCATTCATTTATTCAATTTAATTAGTTTATCCACATTTACTTAAACCATTCTAATAAACTGAAAACATTCTATTTTCCTTATTGTCTCCAGTTATTTTAATTAAAATTTATTCTTACTTGATTTAAATCCAATCCACTATTATTAAACTAAACTTTAAGTTGAATGCAATTCAACTCATTTCCATTTTTTTTTCAGCTTAAGTTTATCCACATTTACTTAAGCCCATTTTATTTTCCAGTAAATCTCTTTTTTTTTTCTCTCTCTCTATTCTTAAGCTCATTTCCTTTTTGCAATTAAATTTCTCTTTTCAATTCAATTTGATTCTATCTCAATCCAATCTCATTTCAAACTTATTTGATTAGTTATTATAAAATTTTACCTTTTAGATTCAACCCATTCACTTTATTTCCTGGCTATTTCCAAGATATCTTCACTTATGGATTTTATTTGTACATTCAAACATTGCTATTTTAATCCATTTACATTTTTATCCGATACACTTCAATTTTAATTTTAATTAATAACTCAAGTTCCGATTCTCTTTTTTTTTCTTTTAATTTGCCACCCAATTTATTAACTCACAATTCAGCTTCATTCTCAATTACTTTCACTTCATCAACAATTTGAATCAATTTTAATTTATAACTTGAGTTTATTTCCAACTTCATCATAAACTTACAATTCAATTCCATTAACTAATTTATTATCCAATTAGTTCTCCCCTTATTCATAATCCAACACTTGAATTTTTATTCCAAATATCACCCCATTTAATTTTCTTAAGTTCAATATTTATTTTATACTTCAAGTTTGGATCCTCATTTCATTTTTCAATTTATCAAAATATTGATTTTGGGCATTGTATTCCATTTTCAATTTAATAAGTCACAACTTATTATTTTATACAATTCCATTCATCATAAGCTGGAATATATTCATCTTTTATTTTTAACTCAAGCCTTCTATTTATTTATGGCCCAAGCATATTTTATTTCCATGGATCTTTAATTCTTTTATAAGTTATTCTGGTTTATTTATTTCAATCCAATCCTTATTTAATTTATTCCTCATTTATTCAGGTAAGAATTTAATTTCATTAATTAATTCAATTGAATTCTCATCCCAACTCAATTTTACTTTAACTCGATTTATTTAACTCAATTCGATTTCAACTCAATTCGATTTCAACTCAATTCGAATACAACTGGATATTCTTTCAGCTTATTCAATTAATTTCAATCCAGTCAAATTTTTTTTATTTTCAAATCCAAGTTAATTTCATTTTCAACTTTTCTCTTTAAATTCTAATTCCAACATTCAAAGCCTATATTTCCTTCCTGGTTTAAAACTCAACTCAATTTTATAAGCTTACAATTTATCTCATTGGGATTTTTAAACTTCCGGCTTTAGTTTCAAATTGATTTGAAATCTCCAACATCTCACATCACATTTCTCAAAAATTAAACCAATCCTGTTTTATTCCCAACAAATTTCCTTTGAGATTTTCAAAAACAACTAGCTTTTCAGAGCAAATCAATTTTTTGGGAGCAATCCATCACTTAGGAATTCGAAAATGAATACTGATGATGCGGCCGTCATCATCAGAATTATTTTCCAATAATCCAAATGATTTCAATGCTATATCACTTTCAAAATCCCTTTAAAACAATTTCCTTTTAGAAATATCTCCAAAACAATTGTGCTATTATTTATTTTCAAAACACTACCAAAATCACCAGGATTTAAATTTTCCAATCCTGCTTAAATCAATTTTACTATGATTCATTTGCACAGCTTATGCTAATACAAATTCTTATTTGATTATATTTCAATTTATAAATTACAATTATAATTCATATTTATATGTTTCATTTTATAATGAATTTATTCCCTTAAACTTCGGTTATATTTTCAATTTCTAGTTAAATTTTCACTTAACAATGATAATACTTTAATATTATCATTCCTAACATCCAAGCAACCATATATTAGCTAAATTGTTTACAAAACTTTTATTTATAGCAAAATATATTTTGGGTAAAATTATTTCATTTACCCACATTTAAAACAATACCGTGTCAATTGTTCTATTCAAGTGTTTAGAAACCCCTTCGATACAGTTGCGCAGACTGTGTCGACGAAGGTTCATATGCCACTCAATAAATCAACCAACACAATATTAAAACAATTTATATTCACTAACAAATACGCGCTCATATATATATATATATATATATATATATATATATTAATATGCTCAAACTCATTTTAGAGTACTATAGACTCTATTTTAAATGAGCAATTCCCACCAGAGCCAAGGTTATCTCAACCTAAGCTCTGATACCAACTGTAACAAACCGCAAATCCGTACCCCTTGAGTTAACACTATTTTACAACAATCAACTCAAGTTGCACAGAAATACGAACCATTTGGGTTTAAGAAGAAGAGGTAGAAGAAGAGAAAACAAAATCAACATCAGAATCTAACCATCGCATCGGAATAAAATATAATAAATAGTAAATAATCTTTACTCAAAATCAAATATATCAGTTTACACATATTACATCATCAGAGTACATCAGTCACAGCTCACATCAATAACATACAATGGGTACACAACAACTCAACTCAGCGGAAATATATAAATACAAGTACGAAAATACGTATCGTCATCCAGCTCGTCTCCTGAGCTTCACAGCATCATATCCTGTATTCTATAATACTCGGTCTGACCCGAGCATTACAGTTAAATAATACCCGAGTCAGTCTGAATTAACAGCATGAGAAAATCACACCCAATTGATTATTAAAGTTTCAAAAATCCTTTAAAAACAAAAGCATCTCGTAAGACCACGCCACAAATAAACATGTCGGGTTTTTACCTTACGATAGCTAAAACAATTTTTATATAAATCCTCTGATATTATAATAGGGTCTATATACAAATACTTATAAAATAGCCGAAATTGTTACATTCATTAAATTCTAGCTACTAGCCACCGAAGTGGGTAATACAAACAAAAATCGTACAAGGCTCGTAGGAAAATGGATTTCCAACAATCACTAGGCATTGGGGTACCACCTGTCACAGTACGGGGCCTAGATCACCGTACCGAGGATTACTCCCTTCATCCCCTGCAACACAAGGCCGGAACCATTCCTTACTGAATAGTCCCGAACAAGATAAACCCCATGGTTGGCGCGACCAACCACCCACTAAGCCGAAATATATATAAAAAGGGACATCTAGACAGGGGAATTATCTTGTCCTGCTTGGGCATGACCCACCTAACCTTGCTGCATATCCCCTGATTTTCAGTCATTCCCATTTGATGAGGCTTGAGGCTAAGCGTTACCTTTTAGAACGTTTCACTTAGAATGCCCATCGCCCACCCGACGATGTTTCGCAAGCATTCATCCATACAAGTCCGTCCCGGGTTCGAACGGAACCGAAGGCACTACTCCTACTACATCCATTTTGGAAATATCCTCAGGATTAGTAGCGACTAGTCCTTGCACTTCATTGCTCCATCTTCAAGTCTGAACACGTTTTTCGCACGAAACGTACAAACCGGATCGAAGTGGTTTTCGAGAAATAAATCTCGATCCCGGTCTCTTCGAAACGATCAACGCATTGGTCCAATATTGATAGTCGGTTATTTAACTATCAATTTCTATTCACAAACATCCATCAAACAATAAATAAATTTCCAAATTACTTATTACCTTCCAAATATCTTCACAAGATATATTTCTATTTTCAACCCTTTGAAAACAGTTTCAAATCCCTCATTCTTTTCAGAATCAACTTTCCCAAATATTTTCTATCTCCTCTGAAACCACCAAGTACAAAACTAGATTTAAAAATAATTTAAAACACTTTACGTAGAAATATATATACTTTTAAAACATTTAAATCAAACTACTTAAATAATTTGATTAAAATACATCTTATATGAATATTTGAAAATAAAGTTACTTAATAAAATATAAAATTAGATTTCCACCCTTTGAAACAAAATACTATGTCACTTTTCAAATAATTACTACTATAATAATTTTGAGGAAATATTTACCTTGAAATTTAAATATTAGGATAATAAATTTTTCAAAACAAACCTTTTAAAAACAATTTTAAAATTTATTAACTTATATTTAAAATTTATTTGAAAGCGTACTTAGTGATCCAGGAAGAATTCCAGCTTCAAACATTTAAATCAATTTTCCAGATTGATTTTCAATTTATTCCATTTGAAATAAGTTTCTTAAATTACTCAATTCATTTCAAATTTCATTTAATTATGCACTTAACTATTATTGTTATTCTTTTCCATTTGATTTTAAATCTTTTAACTGAAATATACAAATTTCAGCTTTTTCCAACTTCTTCTTTATTATTATATATTTTTTTCTTCAAAAATTTAAATCTTACATTTTAAATAAATGTTTTGTTCTTTAATTAATATCGTTGAAGATTGTAATCCAATAACTTCCTGTTTATTCAAATTTCCTTTCTATATTTCACAATTTATTTATTTATTAGAAATTTAAAGTCACATTATTTCTTCTCCAATTCGTTCTTAAATTTATTCAAACTTTCTATAATTATTTCGCTTACAAATTTACTTATTTTATTATCTTACAAAAATCCAATTTATATATTTTTCGTAATTCATCATACCCAATTATATCCAATCGAACCATAGCATTCAATGTACCAATAAAGATCATCATAGGATATCCAATAAATCACAACAGAGGATATGAAATAATTTAAATAAATATTGAGGGGTCCAGTTGGATCCCTCCAACCTGTTTTCCCTACATCCACAGACGTTAGCATCACATAATATGCCAATTCCAGAATATATCATACTATAGCACATCAATCAATCAATTTCAACCATTCAAACTATTATTTTAAATTTAATCATTTAAATTTAAATATAAACTGAGTGAGATTAACTCACCTTTGATTTTAGTATGAAATCTGATCCAATCTCGACTTGATTTCCTTTCAAATTTTGACCTTGAATAAACAATTCACAATTTATTATTATTTGGACTTACCAAACAATCTATTACCACTTATTTATTTTCCATTTTAAAATTTGAATTCACCAATAAATCATTCTACTCTAATAAGTTGGGTTTAAACCAATAATTTATTTCGTTGAATAAATTTAATTTAGACTAACTTTTCCTCAATCAAAAATTTTAGTAACTGAGATAATTAAATAAGTAAATTGATCAATAATTTAATTTAAACTAATTTCCCTTAAAATCCTTTAGTGACTAAAATAGATTTTAATTAAGTTAACTAAACAAATATATTACTTTAAAGTTAAACTAGTAACTTCAAAATGTGAACTTGTTATATTTATTTCTTCTGAGATTATTTTATCTACTTATAAAAATTATTTACATAGATTTAAAAATCTATTTTTATACTAACTTCAACATACAAAATCCCTTCATATTTTCCTAAATAATGTATAGACTTCAAAAGTCTAATTCTACAAAAACTTTATCATTCAAAAACTAACTATTTAATTTAACTGATAACTTCTCTTTAAAACATATATATACTTATATATATTCATTAATTCAAAAATTAAATGAATAAATACCTCACTGTAAATATCTTAGTGTATTTTAAAACTTCAACTTCAGTTATAATATACATATATACATGTACTCTGAAACCTCTATATATATATTTACATAGAAGATTCAATCGAGACAGAGGATACTCACAGCAAGAAGAAGCCTAAAATCCAGCATCTTTTAGGATGCCGACGTTAACGCAGCATCCCTGCTTCCCAACCCTAGCCTCAACCATCTGAGACGATCACCAACCTTCTACCCGCCGTCATTCCCAACTGCGCGCGCACCCATTACACATCCTTTTCCCCCAAATGCAGTTGCCATCAACCACCAGAGATGCGAGCTGCATCGGAGACTCCACATCGGCCGATCGTGATAAGAGCGCGGCCCCTAGCTAGTCGCGATCCCCTCCCCAGGTCACGATCCTCACCGTCGCAACCTCGCTTAACCCACGCGCCTCAGTCGCCGACCCCTTGCTTGAATCGAAATCGAACTGACCTTGTTTTCTATTACTCTCGAGACGGCTTCATGAATCAAAAAAAGAGGGATAGTTCGCTCGATCCGGGGAATCAAATGAAGAACGAAAAGACGCGATTTTGTTTCGTTAGCCAATCTCTTTTTTTTTTTAAAAAAAACTGAGGATCAGCTGTGTATTTAAAAGATGAAGTGAAGGAAGTTGCAGCCATGGATTTATTTTAGGAAGGGACCGATTTTTGGTTTTCTCTATTATTCTCGGCTAAAAGGAAGACGTAAATTGGTGATAACGTGTGGGAGACGCTTTGCTACAGTAACGTGAAGTGAAATGAAAATACCCTGATGTGAAAGGATTTCAGCTGATTGACTCGGATGTATTAATATCTCGATTCAAGTTCCAACACGTTTACTTACCGTATGCTCTTACAACAACTCCAATCACTACGAAATTTGGAATCCGATAATAATACAATATGACGGATCCAATGAAACTGGTTTCGTCGAATTCCGAGACTGTGCCTCGGAAGGCTATTTTTCAATTCAATTTAAACGATATATTTTTAAAACTGACCAAACCACTGTTAAGTTCAATTTTACAACTTTTATTATTTTCAGTGCTATCAATATAAAATTTTCAAGCCTTCAAATTATTTTTAACAGGCTTAAAACTTCAAATTTCATATTCCACCCAATTCCAAATTATTTAATTTAATAATTTAATCATCAAATAAATTGTGATATTTAAAATTTAAGTTAAAATTACTCTATTGAACATTCAAAAGCAATTAAATATTCCGATTTAACGGCTTAAAAATTCCGGGTCGTCACCCAAATACCAAATACACATGTCTTATGAAAAATACATCCCAGTCTCATAAAATCAGAGTACAACAAAATAATCATCTCTCTCATAAGTACAAGTACATCAAAAACCAAATGAAAAGAAAACTGAAAAGAAGAGGAATACATGAAGAACTTCGAGAATGTGTCTCCAAGAAATCTGAATCAGCTATCCTTGCCTCTGCTGTCCTATGGGGGAGGGGAAGGGGAAATAGAGGAGTGGGTCAGACTTTATAGTCTGGTGAGTGAAAGTAACTACTAGTATTTTTAAGCAAGATAAAGAAAATAGACTTAGCAACAGTTCTAATGTATAAAGGAAACAGAGAAAGGATAAAACTGGGATAAACACTATTTAACTATTTGCATTGATTGTGATTGTTTGCACTTGATTTAGATTGCTGTGATTAGGCTGAAATCCTAATCCTATTTAAATAAGGCTGAATCCTAATTCTACCCATTGATCAGCCTTCAATCTCTCTCGTGCCACCATGAGATAGTCCCATCCTACGGGTCCCACAACAAAAGACACTTATTTAGCATTTTGAATGCTGTAGCGACATACTGATGCCGCACGCTCGGTCATCGCCAGAACACATTATCTGTCGCTCCATCTTGTGACCTCTTACTTACCCTATCAGCATAAGCGTGCCCAGCCTCACCTAATATGTTGTAAGACCATCAGTTCTAGTCTGAAAGGGTCCTACCCAGCTTCACCGAAGTGTTTTGTGAGACCATCTGTCCTAGTCAGAAAGGGAATGTTGTTGGTATGTGTCCTAACAAACAAAATCTAGCTGCGCCCTTTGCCCAAATCCCCCGATTTGAGCTCTATCTATTGGCCACTTATTTACCCTAGTTAGCATGTCCCATCCTCACCTAGCCATTTTGTGATCATCAGTTCTAGTCTGAAAGGGTACTTCCCAGCCTCACCTAATCAGTTATGAGACCATCAGTCCTAGTCTGAAAGGGAATGTTGTTGGTACGGGCCCTATTTTTATTCTTGCTTATTAACTTAGTGCAAGTTTGTACAATAAACCTCTTCTGTTATTCTGTTCTGTATTTGCTTATTAACTTAATCTAAGTCTCAAAATAAGTTTTTCTATTATCTCTGCTATATTTGCTTATTAACTTAATTGTAAGTTTTAAAATAAGCCTTTAGTGTTACCTCTGCTATATTTGCTTATTAACTTAACTGTAAGTTTTAAAATAAGCCTTTACTATTATCTTTGTAATATTTGCTTATTAACTTAATTGTAAGTTTTAAAATAAGCCTTTAATGTTCTTTCTGCTTAATTATGACCTACGTTATAATTGTTACTCTTTTGTTCTATCTTTTTAGTTATAACCACTTATTATACTAATGCTTGCAAAAGTCTCAAATTTGCCTATTTCGGTATATCTTCTTTTTATTACAGTATTTCTTATTTTACATCTAATTTTTATAAATTTAGTGCTTTTCTATATTAATCCATATTTGCGAATTATTCTCTTTTTAATATTCTATTTGCGTATAAAGGAGTAAAAGAAACTAAAATTTACAGGCTGAATTCTAACGTAAAACAGATGTAAATAAATACAAATAACTGTAAATAACTGAATAAAATAGCTTATAAAAATAACCTAATAAAATAGACTGAAAAGAACTTTAAAAACTAGCTGTAAGTAACTATTGCCTCAAAATTGCAGAAAAACTACAACTATTAAGAACCCTATTATTTTACTTAAGAATCTAAAATAATTAAAAAACACTCACCTATGGTCCTTAGCTTTAGTCCTTGGTCTTCCTTGATCCACTTCTAGAGCATAGAATATTTTTATCAAAAAGATTTCCTCCTTATAATTTTTTTTATTTAGGGTCCAACTTCTAGCAATGAACCCAAATAGAAGAAAATTTGAATGGGAAAAATAGCTAGGCACAGGGTCTTATTTATAGTGTAGTTTAGGGTTCTCAGACCGTTGGATTTGAAGATTAAATCTGGTGCAACCACGTCATAGGCTCACTGGGAACGTTGGATGGACGCATGAACGCACATGACTGGAAGAAATTGAAAAAACACGTCATCGTTTGAAACTGGATGAAACAGCGTTTAAATACATGGGCAAGTCGACCTACATGTCAACCTATGCCTTTGGGGGTCGACCTGGCATAGTTCTAGGTTGACCCGACCCTTTGTGTTATATTTTTTTCACTTCAATTCTTATTTATTTGGTATCTTCTTCATACTAACTCAGATTTTAACAACATATATATAGAAATTGACCAGAAAATTACCGCAGACACAATGGTGCCACTCTCGTAGCTCAATTCTGACAATTTAGTAATTTATTTTATTATCTAATTAATTCGTTAATTAACTATTATAGCTTAAATTTTGGGTTGTTACATGCTCCCCTTCTTAAAGGATTTCGTCCCCAAAATCTCTAAGGATAGAAGAATGAAATAAATATTTTCATCCAAGTTCTACAACCATATACTCAACCACCATCCAATACATCCATTGTCCTTAAGTTTTCTAGTGTTATATATATATATATATATATATATATATATATGCAAATGGTGTAGTTTCAATGTCCCTAACTAATGCCAAAGATTAGGCGGTCTACTGATTCAGTCGACCTCCTTTTTATGCAATTATGTTCACGCCATGTATCCTAATGAATGCAAATTTCCTAATGATAACTAATAGTTCTATATGCATGCTACAATCATCATCCAGATGCAACATTTATATACTAGTCATCCATTTATAGCAACAATGGAAATAAAATAAAAATACAAATGAGTACACATCCATATGCATATGTTTTAGTGACCTAGTTAGGCCGATCCCTAAGAGATAATAGTGCATCTATACTACTACATTATTAGTGAGTTCCATTTCAAGCGCACAGATGCCCCCTCCGTATTTTTGTGAAATGAACAGTCGCTTTTTTACTTCTTTCTCTTCCTGCCTACACATACTTTGTCCATTATAGAAAACCCTACCTCACAAAATAATGGCTACCATATTCGTTGCAATCCTCTTCCTCTTATTTCCTGCACACTGGATAGTATCGCCCTCTCCAATTAGACATTCTCCGTTTCGGTTGTCTTTCCGTTCTCCTCCAACTACTTCCGTCATCCACTTTAAGTTGGTCAACTCCAGACAATTGGCTGCCCTCATCTTCCATTTCCATTTTTGTTTTGGTTTGCTCGGCTGTCGTTATCTTCAACCGCTGCATCCCAGAGTTCGACTGTGCTAAACTATGGGCTGTATTCCAAGGTGCCACCTCTTTTCTTAATGTAAAACCTCTTCTTCTTACGGATCCTAATTTTCCTAACCCTACCTTGAATTCCGCCATATACCTATTACTGTCTATATGTATATTATAGATCTCGATTTTGATTTTAGGGTTGTGCTTTTGTATCCAAGGAGAAGCATCAAATTTTTTGATTGGATGAACTGCAAAGGTAATTGAATTTGATAATTTATGACATAATTTGAAGAAAAATTGGATCTGATTTCGAAATAAGGTTTAAGTCTATAGGTAAAATATATGTTGTTTACCATGATTACATGGTCTATTTTGGGCTATATCATGATTCGGTTTTGAACTTCACGAATTTAGTTTCGAATCTTTGTAATTTACCTGAATGTATTTTGTTAGCTTATTTTGATTTTTATAGTCTTTAACTTTTAAACTTAGGCACCTAAAGTCTACATCTATAGCAAGGCTGTAACAAGGTAAGTTCTGACTAATATTAAACATTCAGTATAAACAAAGGTAAAATGATTTGGTCAGTGGTAATAGATTGACATGTATGTGTAAGAGAACTGCTCTTATAGTTGTTTCATTGTTAGTCAACTGAAACAATATCAGAAATGCTTAGAGTATATATTGAACTATTCTTTTGCCATTTCGTCTGTCTTTTATTATATATTGTCCAATTAAAACCACATCAAAAATTGGTTTTTCTAACTCTTTTATTGTGCGATTTTTTTCTTCCTCTAATGTTAACGCCGCAATCTTGGAAAGGTGAAGAACTTCTTGGGAGTTATAAGTTATGGCTAAAGTAAATGAGGAGCACAAAGCATGGGTATATTTACTTGCGTATTTCCTCAAAACATAGGGTACATGCTACCTAATCAGATGCATATATAATTACAGGGTTTATCGCATACAGATTATGACATTGAGTTGCTCGACGGGAACGAGAAAAACATGCGTTCTTTTGGTATGTACAATTGTAAAATTCTTTATTTTGGATAATGTGCTTGAACCTTTTCTTTTTCACAAAGAAGTTGTTTTAAGTCTATGCTAAGGGATTTATTTGTTAAAGGTACTAAAAATGGTTACATGTTTGAACCAATAGAGCGTAGGCATCACTTCTTATTTTGTGACTACCTTACTCAGAAATTCTTTAGCCGTAAATCAATTCCTTACTGTTTAGGTTCACAATGCTATCATTTTAGGGTCTCACTTTCATGTTGTTGTGTTGATAATTAAAAGATAATCATTAATCACTACGCATACATTACTTTTTTAAATATTTTTTTTACTTAAACTGTACATGTAATTTGCTCTCAATGTGCTCCTAAATTTATAGTCAGTTTTTTTTCTTTCTCAACTCAAATATAATTCTTTAATGTTAATTTAGTGTCATTGAAATATATTATCATCCTAAATATTTTGAATCGTATAGGAACTCAGTTTATTTAGTTGTTCCCGAAAAATTGGTTTTCTCATAATTGAGAAAATGTTAGAATTCATAAAGGAATATAATTACTGCTTATTATGCAATACAATTGCTTAGCGATTAGAATCTTTCTATTGTTGTAGGAATTGATGCTACTATATTGTTCTGGTGATTACATTTGACTCACTATACTAAAGATGATTGAAATTTATTTTGAAAATTATAGTATGTCAATTGGATGGTTTTAGAATTCTGTAGATGCATACATATATGGCAATGGTCTAAGTATAGTGATACACACATACATATGTAAATTACATATAAAAAATTCATCAAGTATGATAATATCTTTGTTTCTCGAATAACACAGCTCACAAAAGTTCGAGACAAACATGGTTTTAGGTTTATCTGACCAGTTTTTATTTCAGTATAAATATCATAGTATATAAGTATTGTTTTCGACATTGGTTTGCACAAAATATATTATGATATTTTTGCTCTATTATTTACTGTAGGATTAACGTTTTACTTTCATTTTCAACAGGTATTGGATATTTACGCTTGAAGAACTAGAAATTCATTAAATAAACTTTACTTAAAGCAATTTTGTTGGAGCATGCATCTTTGGATTAACATATAAAGAGTTGAATTCATAAGAATCTGTTAGATTATGAAAGGGGTGAATGAAATTTCAAATGCCAATTACATTTAAAATAATAATTTTTGTAAGTAACATCTTACTGAAATAATTTATTGTTCTTGAAATATCAGTTATCTTAGTAATGGGTTGGATTCATTTAAGTCAACTAAAGTAAAAATGGATTGGTTTATAAAAAAAAATTGACAAAATAATTCATAATTCAATTTTCTCATACTAAATCCCAACAATTATTTCATCCTCTGCTATTGTTGCACGTGCGTCCCGATCGAACCTACCCTTGATTGTTGCTTCAATCTATACTTTATTTCAGGTGTGTTTTTCCTTATATCCAATTTTATTTTCACTTAATTTTTTCTTATATCCAATTTTATTGTGATTTAACCTTCCTCCTTACTATGTATTATTTGTTAAAAAATCTAGAGAGTATAAGTAATTTTTACTCTATTTATTTTATTTCTGTTGCATGTCCAAATTGTTTGTATATTTCAAATATTACGATAATCTATGTTCCTCTGACTTTTTACGCTAAAATTAAGAAATAAATGAAAAATAATATCATGTTAATCATATTTGGACAGTGAGATAGTGCCCAAAATGTGTTTACATACAAATTTGAACGAATAGGTTAAGAATAATGAATTTATCCTCTTTGTTTAGTTTATAATACGTGATAAAATACCTAGAGTATAAGCAAATCTTATTCTATTTGTATTATCTTATTTCTCTTCCATGTCAAATTCATTGGTATATTTGAAACGTTTTGATAATTGGTGAAAGTAAAATATTTTACCATCCATAATCAGATGTCAAGATAGTCGGAAAAATATATTCAAATGCAAATGTGAGTGAATAGGCTAATAATAACAATACTATTTAATAATGCAATTGATTCTTGGTAGCAACTCATATGTAGCCACTTTGTAGAGGGTGGATTAGTTATATTACACACACAAATTTCATTAGCTCATGATAGTAAAGATGATATCAGAGCTACAACGAAATATTGGGATATTCTTGATAGTTTATGCTCAAAGATGTTTAGTACAAATGGTTATCATATTTTATACATGTTACATTTGGATGACCACCAATTTTCCTTATTTCTTTGTTAAATTTTCAAGTGTTTTTTAAAGCATTATCTTTCATTTCAGCTCAGCGGTAAAAGCTTTTAAGTAATTGGTTATCTTATTATATACATATATATGTTACCTTTGCATAAGCACCAATTTTCTTTTCTTTATTCGATCTGCAAGTGTTTGTTATAGCATTCTCTTTCATTTTAGCTCGATAGTGTTAAATAATAGACTATTTATGCAATTATTTAAACATTAAGATTGTATTTAAATGTTTTCTGTGACGCACATTAAAATGCAAAATTAATTTTTTTTTATATGGAAAAGTCTATTCAGATACAAATTAAAGCACAGAATCTAACACAATATATCTTGATCATTGGACCCCTTTAATTTCAACCTTATATGTAAACACAATGTCATGTTGAATTTTATGTTTTATTTATGTCTTAATATTTGAACTTCACATACTTTTAATAGATAGCCTAATTAACAAGGCTTAATATTTAGTTTACACGGCTACCTCAATAGATTTAATTTCCATTGCTAACTTTAGAACAATTAGGTATGATTTCTTTGACTAATACTTCTTGATAAGGATCTACAGTTTATTAATATTTCTGTTGTATTTGATTGTTTTCTCAATTGTCCTTTCAATAGCATTACAGGGATCCTAAACATACCTTCGATTTTGAAATGAACACTATATCTTAATTTGTAATTTCATATACTGGCACATGAACATTATATGATAATTAGCAACGAAATTTACAATGAATTTGTCACATGCGAAGTTTAAGGAGTGTTATATGCCCGCTTTTGGCATGTGGCTATCTATATTTGGAAACATTATATTTTGATACAAATTTGTTGTTATTAGGAGCATGTTGTTTTAGTGGAACAATATTATAAAATGAATTAACACAACGGTTTGGTAGTTCATTGTCAGCTAGTCACAACAAATATGCAAGTCATGTGAAAATAGTATAAGAGGAAATGAAATACTAGCTAGGACATAGTTCTAGACAATATCTCTCTTCCAAAATGGGTGATTATTCTAAGATAACATATGTTGGATATTACTATGATTAAGTGCATCAGTGCATTCATTTTCTTCAATGGAGGAAAATGTATGGTTACCAATTAGCGTAAGTGATCCATTTCAAATTTATATTTTTCATATCAAATATTTAATAAAAGCATTCAAAAAAAGCTTAATGGTTTTTAAATTTGACTTTTACATTACGATTTAAGGCATTGTATTTCTAATTTTTAAAATACATGGCTTTACATCATAATTTCAACTACAATTCTAGACATTTGTTATTTCAACCTTACAATGGAGAGTAGATGCAATTTAAGTTTTTCTAAGCCTTCACAACTGGACTGAACATGTCTTTTTAACTAGAATGAAAATAAATTGGTGATGCTTAAAAATTTATTCACGTTTGTTTCTAGCAAAAAAGTTGATCGATAATATGTTGGATATTACTATGATTAAGTATATCAGTGCATTCTTTTCTTGAATGGAGGAAAATGCATGGTTATCAATTGGCGTAAGTGATCCATTTCAAGTTTATATTTTTCATATCAAATATTTAGTTAAAAGCATTCAAGAAAAGCTTAATGATTTTCAAATTTGACTTTTACATTACGATTTAAGGCATTGTATTCCTAATTGTTAAAATACATGGCTTTACATCATAATTTCTGTAGCATCCCGTCTTTTTGTACGTTTTAAATCGACGATAAACCACACACGTCAGAATCAAACCAACAAAAGGGTAAATTGTTATTGGGGTGAATACGAAAAAGGAAGAAAGAAAGAAAACAAAATAG
Organism: Allium cepa; assembly: GCA_030765085.1. NCBI lineage: Eukaryota > Viridiplantae > Streptophyta > Magnoliopsida > Asparagales > Amaryllidaceae > Allium > Allium cepa. Next base: position 690,588,254 of record CM060935.1, on the reverse strand, counting down.
AATCTTCCAGTGGAACGACAAAATATAATAATCAAATAAACAGTTCATGAAGCTGTTTTACAAAACATTTGATTTTACTTATACAACACAGAATCAGAGTTACACATACCAAAGAATAGTAAATAACAATGCAGCGGAACAATGTGATGCAGTGGAACAACATAGTAAATAATAGTAATTATACAATCTTCGTCTTCGTCCTCTAGAAATAAGGTCTTCAAACCCTGAAATGCTCAGACTGACCCGAGCGAATTGAAAAGATAAAACATTCGAGTCAGAACTAAAAGTCTTATGTGAGTTAAATCAATGGAAAAAAATATGAGTGGAACGGCGTCAGAGATGTTTACGGGATTTGACATCTTCCATCCAGTGTCTAACGTGAGTGCAGTAACTTAAGAGAAGCTCGGGATTCACATCTCTTAAGGATCCATTAAACTCATTAATATGTAGTAATATAAGCTATTATAATAATGTCTAATAGTAAAATAAACTAACTTCAAAATAGCGTTATGGAGTGACCCAATATTCCCCTTAACACATAAATAGTGCCAATAGTCTATACAGTACCGCAATACCTCCTGATCGGGAGGCTACCAGAGGATACTCTATAGGTACGACACAAATCAAACTAGTACAAGGCACGCTAGGGTAGGTGACACGGCACATAAGGCAATGCCAGGATTGATATACCAATTACGCATCCGGGCTAGTGGTAACGCGTAGTAGCTAATACCGCTCACCTTGAGACACACCCCCAAAATCAAAAATCAAACGTGGCCATCGAATCAATCCAAAAGTCAGAATATAATATCGAAGGAGTGTGCCCGATAGAAGGGGCTACCTCCTTGGCCCGAGAATCGCTCCTGTTTTAGCCACCTTATGCCAACTCACGGGAGTTGGGTCCGCGTATATACCTCAAAGGAATGCCGCTACCATCTTACTTCATTCTGGAATCTCCACAACATAAACGATTGTTAAAGTGGTTTTCGGAGTTGGCAGAGAGTATGACAACTTTCGATCCCGGTCTCTTTGACAACCAAACGTTACTATAACACCGCGGTCATTTTCAAAATAGTTTATACTTTAAAACCAAATATCATTGCCTTTCAAAACCAAATCAATACGATATCATTTTCATTTCAAATATATCCTTTTTCTAAAATCATAACACTTTCAAAGCTATAACATTTCGAAATCAAAACACTTGAATATAACACTTTCAAATTTTAATACCTTGAAACTCATAATTCGAAACATAACTTCCACCACTTAAATGGTTTAAATATTTAAAATACTTTATATAATAAAATAGCTTCTTAGATTTCATAAATCAATTCCAAAACAATTCGAATTTCTAAAATTTAAATTTAACCAAATCCCACATCATAAATTTCAATTCAATTCAGTTTCCAAATAAACTATTCCAAATTTATCGATTTCAAAACAGATTGGATCCACAGAATAAACCATTTCATATTCAATATATTTCAAACTTTAAGTATTCACAATTTCAAAACTAAGTTTGGTAATTACGATTCAATAATTCACTTTCTATTATTTAGTTTGAAATAGTTACTTAATAAATCCATTATCATTTAAATAAAACCCAGATTACAAATAACTGAATGTTTCCTTCAATTTATTTATACTTGAAATATTTATTTAATTCACCTTAAACAAGATCAAGTAATAAATCATATCCTTTACAAATCTCAAATTCCATAAGTTCCAAATCGGTTTCATTTAATAAATTTCAACATTTAATACAATTTCAAATCAAATTCAAATCTATCTTCTCAGCCTTAAATTTATTAATAATCATTATAAACTCTATATAAAATATAATTTATATAAATACTTAACCTTATTGCATTTTTAATAAAATCATTCTTTATTTTAAAGTTGTTTTATACCAAACAAATTTATACATAGCTAAAAATCAAGAATTTAACTATATATATAAAGTAACATTTATATAATATCTGAAATCAATATTTCTATAAAACTATATATTCCTTTACAAAACCATAGAAATCATTTCAAAATATTTTTATACGTAGACTGCGGTGTTTGTATATAATTTTCTATCCTATGGTCAAGTGATACAGATATTTACCATTTCAATCCGCAATTCAAAATATAAATACGGTTATATGTCATTTCAAACCGCAATCCCGAATGAAATAAAATCCATAACAACTTGCAGTTTATAAGAATATAAAATACAACATCCATTCAACCAATATCAATCATCAAACATTTATCACAATCATCATCCAATTCAATCAATAACATCAATATAGAACAGATAATAAATAACAGGCATTTACTGGCAGTTTATATTCAATGATAAATTAGATAACAATTTAACTGGAAGTTTATATGCAATAATAAATTAAATAACAATTTAACTCAAGTAAATTCAATATAACTGAGATGGTGATTAGAATATGCCAAATGGTCATAAATAAATTTCTAATCACATCATAAATCAGTTTATCAAACATAAGAAATTTTAGAAGTTGTGAGTGGGTTGTAACACCCACCTTTGAATTTAAATTGAAATTTCAAAATAAGCCCAAAATTTGAATGGTCTCAGAATTCATCCAAATTAGCATCAAAGTGTCTGGAGTTTCAATACGATCCTAGCGGATCAAACCACGCGTGAATCAGACCTCGTACGTAAAAGTTATAGGCATTAGAACATTGAAAACAAAAGAAATTTAAATAAATTAAATAAAATAAACTACCAATCAAACAAGGCCACGTCATCTCTGTTATCCAGGCTATAACCCTAGTTGAACGTCTCGACATCGAACAATACAGCCGCGGACTCCGGATCCTTCATCACGCCGCCAACGGCCATCGCGACCACGCCACATGTCGTCACCCGACGTGCCGACACGCCAAAGCCCCTCCGATCACCGAAAATCTCCGGCCGAGTGCGAAAACAAAGTCGCCGCCAACAACAAGCATACCCTAATTGAAATTTTTGCAGTGAACCAGGCCGTTGATTCGACGAAATTTAAGCATTGATGAACAGCGCTCCGTGCCCTCTACAACGTAACATCATTGATTTGTCGATCAGACACAAAAAATCGAACGCCCAAGAACGGCCGAGATTTGATCATCAATTTCTGGACAAACAGAGCTTCATATCGAAAAATAATTTCAAATCTGAGATGCGCTCGACGACAACTTCAGAGCGATATATAATTGTATTAAGGAGTTTGAATTTTTGAGGTTGAATTTTGTATTGAAACTGGGTTGTGAATTTTAGGGTTTGTCTGCCATTGAGAAAGAGGAGCAATAGAAATTTCTGTACGTACAGAAATGGGAAATAGAAAGGCTGCTATGGTTTATAACGATATATATATGTATATATATATGTATATATATAGGCAGAACAAAATAGAAAGGAATGTGCCCGATTTGCTTGGGTTCTGAACGATAATTGACCCGAAAAACCAGTTTCGATTCCGGAGCGAAAATGGGTCAACCGATATATCAAAATATATGTTGAATATTTTAAAATCAATGGAACAAGTTTCAAGTCTAAATTCCATCATATGAAGAAGTTACTTAAAATCGGTTTATTTCAAATTGATTTCAATTTAATTGATTTCTAGGCGTTTCGACTCCGTACGATCAAATGACAAGTCCGATTGTTACGAAACTTGAAATCCTACAATAATTCACTATTACGGATCCGATGAAACTGGTTTCGTCGAAATCCGAATCAGTGGCCAAAATGGCTATTTTCCTATTAATTAAATAAATTAATAGTTAACTGATTAAATCACCTTTCTCAATTCAAATTTAATTATTTACAAATTTTATCATTCTGGATTACTTGGTAAATTTGGAACCCCTTAAACAAATTTCCATGTTGATCTATTATTGGATATTCCACCAATTTCAATGTTTAAATTTCAATTTCATTCAATTAATATAACTTTAAATTTATTTTCCAATTTACTAATTACCATCAATTATAACCTTACAATTGGTTTCAATTAATTGGGATTACACTAAATTAATTATTTATTAACCTGCATTAACATTATTACCTTGATTTACATTCAATTACTGTTAACAATGTGCTATTTCATTAATTAATTCAATACTTACTTTTATTTAATTATTTTAAATTTTATTTGTTTCTAGATTTAATTATAAAAATCTTATTAAATCGACCAATTTAATTATCAAAATTTACGGGTCATTACACTCTCCCCCACTCAAAACTTTTCGTCCTCGAAAAGGAAAAAGAAGAGAAAAGGAAGAATTGAGTAAACGATACATCTTATTCAAAAATATTAGCTTTATAAACAAATAAATTTACAAAATTAATTAATTTAAATAAAATATACCAATTTATAACCATTAAATCTTTTCATACTCAAATTAATAAAGTTTGAAAACATTTTTCAAAAAAATTTCTAAGTCCAAACTTTACGGAAAATTTCGGCAGAGTCTCATTTGTACGTAGAGGCTCGGAAGAAAATATAATATCAAATATAACAATATATAACATATATTTTCCAAAATAACATATCCCAACACGGGAAAACAATATAACAACGCAATAAAGCCGTAATCCGAGAATGTACCTATTTGTTGGGCAAATTCGCTTATTTATGAAACCAAAAACAGTAGCAATTGCTTGCATAACCTGTATTTCACTTATATAATCTAAAAAGAGTTAATAATTATATAAAATGAAACATTTAAAGTTGTTTCAATCACTAACAACAAATCGATAATAAACAAAAATCACTTGCAACCACAACATACAACCATCATATGAAGTCAATAAAATCAACCATCCATATATCCATAGCAAACAAAACAATTGGTTTGTTCGGGTTAAGACACTTTAAATCACATAGAATGACAAATAACTTTGAAGTATTCCATTTACTCAACAGTCTTTGATTAAACTCAATAGATTATTCATACATCTAAGCAATTCAAAGTATCTTTTATCCAAACTACTCATAGACCAAAACGAACAACCATTTCAAACAGTAGATCAAGTTCACTCTTATTAATTCCATTTCATAGCATTTGTTATTTGATTTCCTTTTC